>HG996496.1:0-5000000 GCA_905340225.1 Abrostola tripartita | reverse complement strand
TAATATTCTTAATTTCAGCGATTTTTTCTAAAAATTACTTAATTACACACCGTGTGATAGTCTCTCGCACAAAACTCGAAAGGTTACAATAGGGCCTTTGAGATATATAACAATTATTCCTACAAGACATTATCCTAGTCCGGGTATAGGCCAGTAGAGTTTAACAAACACAAATGTTTTATTTTCCGGGTCTCGTAATCCGTACGGCGCCGACCCGCGAACGCACGGGCCCGCGTAGCGGTTAATTCATGTTGAATTCATTAAGTTTGTAGGCGCCTTAACTAGGTGTCTTGATAATTTAATCCTGCCAGGATTGCCCAATTAAAATGTTGCCAACGACTTTTTAAATATTCAACCAGGAAGGGTTACCAACTCCAAAAACGAGGTAAAATTCATCACTCCAGGGAGGATTTGTGTAAAATAATGACATTTTAGGTGTCGATTAGGAAAAGTTTGGGCGTTAAACTTTTTAAGGAAGGATTTAGGCTGTCATGGTGGGACGGGCGTAAAAAATATTGTCGAATTCAATTGATCCACGATAAATTCTCACTTGAATATATTATAATCATCTCGTATTGGTTGAGGTTAGATAACGTCGTTAGGGTCGTTAGAAAAGGATAAAACTATGAAGCATAAGATGTTTATCAGTTACTAATTTTAATTTAGCCAGCAGTAAAAGATAACCAAAAACGTACTGCAATTTTTTTCAGATTACTCGTCTTTTCGAACAGACTAGTAGATAGGATATCTACCATTAGCGGTGTAATATCCACGCAGAGCTAGGATAAAGCATAGTTCTCACAGTACTATAGATAATTCGATCAAAACTATGGTACAACTGAAAATATAATGTAGACGCAGATGGCAGAACATAGGAAGCTATAGAAACACCAGTGTTTATTTATTTGTTATTTAGGTTTTAAGTTTGATAAGACAAGGGTAAACCATATTTGATCCGAGCCAGCATGTAAGGTAAGTATATATAGTTCTCGTTACGTTAAAGGAAAGCGACTGTCAGCGACTGTTTGCACTCGGATATAGTCACTTTCAATGGTCATAGGCTGTTTGTGGCTTATAATTAAGTCTAATTGTTGTATTGTATAATCATTATAGGTGCTTTACCAGCTTCGTAACTTTGAAATATAATCGAATTTAAAAAAAAAAGTTAACGGTCAGCGTTCTTTTTACGCGACAGAAACTGTAATAGAGAATACGATAAAACAGCAAGTTATTGGATAACTACTATGAAATAACGACCGTGCAGTCGGTACAGTACGGCTGACGTATTTTGGCGACCCTGAAGTTAGCCGATTAGCTGCGCAGTAGACAGATTCGTTCCTTAAATATCTATTGCGCAGCTAATCGGCTAACTTAAGGACTGCCAAGATACGTCGGCCGTACTGTACGTAGGTGGCAGGTGCCCATATGTACCTACTAGAAAATACGATTAAATAGCTCTGGGTTACCGCTTAACGAAAACTACTACCCATTAAATAAACCCAGTAATAGGTACTTAGTAGTACTTTTTGGTTTGTGATATTTCATGTCTATAAAACGCAACAAGATAGGATACATTGCTAGTGTGTAAGTAACAAAGTTTTATTCAATAAAATAGGTAATCACAAGTCTGAAGGTTTATTTTAAGTATTGGTAAACCGAGATGGTTTAGTGTAGTGTTAGAAGACATGGAGGAGAGCAAAACCCCCGAAAAATAAATCCAGCATAAAGCGAAGTAGAAGAGAAACATAAGGAAAACTGACCCCAACACCATGTAGGATAACTAGCTGAGAAAAGAGAGTGGTAAAAGAATTTTGAAATCACATAAAGACAAAGATAACCCCGTACAGGCCTACTAAATAAACAAACAAATACCTACCGTTTATACCTAATATTAATATGGACGAACACCTCTCCAAGGATTCTCTGTCCAACAAGTATTTGGAAATAGCCAAGGGACAGTAGGACGTGGACAGACGGACGACGAACAGCAACTTTTAATATTTTCATTACAATCCCGGTCCCACTGGCACTGCTGTCTGATCGTACCGAAATAGAACATTGCCATGGTGAGTCTTACTCAAGCGGATAATTGTGATATTTATATACCTACATAGGTACATAATATAGGTACCTACGCCCTTAAACCTTTAAGGTGATTAAGCCCATAAGAAATTAGCTAATACCCACGACCCTTTTAGAGAAGAGATTAGAAGAGTCAGATGATCTTCTGCGTTGCGTCAGGAGTGCACCAATCATCAAACTTTCAAATGCACTGTAAGACAACCGTGCGATATTTCACTTGATAACAGTAAAGCTGAGTATAAACAGTAAAACTCTGTCTATCTCTTCTGTAGCAAGCGTACTACCCCCTTACCACTAACTCTTAAAGCAGGATAGTTTAAGATGGGGAAGCGAGATGCCGCCACGTGAAGTGTAATGCGGCGAATGCTAATATAGAATAGTTATTTCGACCATTTCACTACCGGCCTCGGTAGCGCAGTAGGCAGCGCGTAAGTCTCATAATCTTAAGGTCGTGAGTTCGATCCTCACCCGGGGCATAGCTTTTTGCTTTACGACCTACTTACTTTTTGTAAATTATTATTTTGTTGAGTCAGCAGCTGCAAAGCATTACATGAATGCAATCTAGATAATGTTATTTATTATTATTTTCTACGTTTTGTACTCATTACCACTGTTATAGTACCGTGATATTAGGTAAATAGGAATATCACAACTACTTACCTTTTATTAGGTAAGTATTGAAAATTAAGTGTAATTTCTTTTTAAAATAAAACTAACAAAGTAATAAACTGTAGATTATAAAAAAAAAACTTATTAATGACTAACGAAACATATTTATTTATTTTTCAAAAACTACTTATTAATAAATTTCTGTAACCTAAATAAAATTATTACTTTGTGGTTACGATTGAAAATTCTATCGTTTTAATCAAACCGTTAGACCAAATTAATTTTATATTTTTATTTTTTTATGAAACATGATAGAACTCAATCATTTTGAAACTTATAGCGGCATCTGTCATCACAGATTACACTACCACAAGAAGATGTTTATAGACTCCGGTGTTAGTTTAACACGTATTTAACAGATGGCGCTATTGTACGCTCTTAACGCCATCTATTGAAATAACGTTGAATGACTATACTTTTAAGTAAACACTCATTTCATGGGATAACCATGTTTTTGCAAATGCCGCTAGGTGGCAATGTTTTCCAACTATGTTTAGAACTAAACAATTTTTAAGTAAAATTTTACACATGGATGGCTTATTTAAATGAAACATAGTGTAAATATAACGAAAAAATTTACAAAAAATGCTTTTATTATAAAGTCAAAGGCACATTAATGAAAATTTAATTTAAATATAAATAAATCCTGTTTTTTCGATTAATGCACGACACGTTAATTAATAAGAACCCCAGAACACAGAACAAACTATGGCGTCACCGTCAATTAGTTAAACGCCGATCCGTGACAGAATAGAAAATTATTAGTGCAAAAAATCGCACATGTTTATTGACTTAACTTACCAGAAAACTATAAAAAAGACAATTTATTAACGTTTCTAAATCAATAAAATTTACGCAAACGATTAAAAATAAAATGAAAACTGTTTTTTATCACAAGGTCGACAACTGGCGCCAGTGTTTTAAATTCTTTTCTGATGATACCGGATTTGTGGCCAAATAACGAGGGATTTACCTCTTTTAACGTATTTTATTATTATTTTGCCAATGCTATAGGTATCTAAACAACGCAGCGTTTAATATTAGGTAAGAACAATGCAAGCAATCAAAGTTGTGAATTGACATTGCGAGCAAGCATCCCTCTTGCTTACTGTTCCTGGATATTTCGTTAATACCTAGGTGTTATTATATGTTATTTATTCATTTATTTACTATGTTTTATACAAAGCTGAGCCTATAAAAATACCTAGGTGACAGTTTCTGTGTTTATTAAGGAAACCAATAGAAACAATTAACATAGAGAATGAGGAAGTAAATTAGATAAAAAGGTATTTTAACCTCATCTCAAAATAAACAAACAAGTCAATTGATTATAAAACAATAACCTTACTAAGTAGATACGTAATTGCATAGGTAACTTTATTTATTCTAATTTTGTAGAATCCAAAGAAGTGACGCTGATGCATTTACCAACTGACAATAGACTATGAGATTTGTTACTTGGTACGTAACTAACATTTCTACTATTTTCCTCATAGCCTAGTTAAAGCCTAAGTGCAGTGTTGTTCCATTCTGCAATAATTCTCAATAGCAGCACGGTGTCTAGATCTGTGCCCGGTTGATGGCGATAGGCTCGCCCCCTGTTACACCAGGACTATAACATAACGAAATAAGCCAAATGTTACTACAAGTACACCAACATTATGAAGTCTAAAACCACGAGCTGTCTCACTTCATCGTAAATTAATTTGTAGAAAAAAAATACGTGTGATATCATGGGGTAACTGTACGATAAGAAGAAGAAGATGGGAGGGGCTTTAAAAAGTTGCTAAAAAAACATTGCGTGATTAATGGACGACCTCTTAACATTTCCAACCTTACACCCTACATTTGATACCTACCTACAACATTACACATTAGTCCAAGTTGCGAAGCTTTACATTCGCATTCCTCCTTCTACATCGTAAGCACAGACCCTAGCTAGTAAACCAGCGTCCAGTAAGGTCACATTTGACAGTTAAGGCTATAAAATAAAACAGGCGCTGGGCTGTTTGATGGAGTATTGTTTCGAATTCCGTCACGCGTTCAGTGCAGTGCATGGCTTGAACACATGGGTTAAGGCCAGTGAACAGTGAACTGATATGGGTGTTTCTATGGTATTTCCAGTATTGTGATACTTTGAATGTTGAAGTTTTGAATTGTTTACAAAGATTTTTCATTTACGCGATCGGGATTAGGTACTTATAGTTAACGAGATTATGACTGAACATCTACTCAAACTTACTTCTCGTCTAGATTTCTAATGGTCTGTCTGTCTAAACTTGTCACAAAATCCATGAGATTAATAACATTCTTCCTCAAAATAGATAATTATTTAGTTTCAGTTCCAAAATAATATGAAGTCTGACATTAAAAAAAGGCGAATCGAAATTGATAGAACATAATATAGATACATACACATAGACATACCTAACATTGTACTGTTAGTAGCTGTTGATGGGAGTATTCTGTTTCCGGAATTAAAAACACGTATTTATTGCAAATAAAACGCGTTTAATGCCTGCTCTTTAATTGATTTCAATGTAATTAACAGGATCTGAACGTTTTAATGCACTTACATTGAACATCAACCTCCTTGGTGCAGGAATGTTAACCCGTTGATTATATTTTGCTGGTCTAATACATTAGTAGCAGCGACAAAGCAATGCAAAAAACGGTTGTAGGTATTATATGTATTGCGTATTGATAACAGTAACAAAGATCGAGTGGGACTGTCATTGGAAAATTGACTATTTGATATCTGTTTATCGGTAGGACATAAATTCCAAACTTTCACTGTCTTACTAAAAGAACCTATAGGTACTGAGTAAGTATGTATGAGAATGTATGACGACCTGACTGGCGCAGCGGGTTCGATTCCCACACGGGACATAAATTTGTGCGATCCACAGATGTTTGTCCCGAGTCTGGGTGTTTGTGTATGTGATATTGCATGTTTGTGAAATGCACCGGGAAATGCATGATACGGGAGAAATTCCTAGTGCGGGGTGACATTTTTTTTTAAAGAAAAAAAAAACAAATTCATTCATAAATTATTTTAACACATGTTTCTGAACTTGATTTGTAGAATCTGACATAGTCTTTACTAATATTGTTAAGCAGCAAGGTTACTACCTACTTTGCTGCTCAAGGAGCACAAATTAATTCTGCATAAATAAAATAACTATCTACTAATTAAAAAGCTGTACCTATTAACAATCCTACTGATCACCATTCATTTGGTTTTGATCTGGGTATATAATCTAATTGCCGCTGCAGTCGCAAAACGCCATAACGACGCCGTCAGGCTTTGTAATGTCCTTCTATCTGTAAGACACAATTAAAACAAAAGAAATACGGGATCATTCGACCCACGCAAGGATTATAGTGTTACCGTACCCTCGCTTCTGTCCATTCCAGTATCGTAAATTAACTTAATTGTAAGTTGTATACATTGCAAATTGTTTTATAATGAAATCATTAATTATGTTAATCCTTCAAGACGACGAGCGTGGATCGTCATCACGTTTCAACGATTAAATGTTTGCTGTTTGAAATAATTACTGTTTTGCCGCGTAAAGTAACAATATACTTACCTATGTAGTCTAATTAAAATTTTTTGTAACTTGTAACACCTGTATTTTCAAAAGGCAAAGATTTTATAGCTCTGTATGAAAAAAACCACACCGCATGCGAAGAAAACGTGCAGTTTTAATGACGTTTGGCCGCAGATATTTAGCAGTTCCGATGCAATATCAATAAAGGGCCGTCCACGTAGCCAAGTAATGTGTTACACAATATAATGGGGTCCAACTATAAAACCTCCAAGTTTTGTTACAGCTCGTCCGGGGAACCATGGACAGTCAATCTCTGGCCAATCTCTACACTTCAGCACAACATGATTTAACGTGACAATTAGCTTATGCTGTAGAAGAAGAATATCTTCATAGACAGCATTAATTTATTATACTTATATATTAAATAGCCAAGCGGTTTACCACTTTTGTTTACTACGCATTTCACGTTATTTATCGGAATTACCAAAAAAGTCGTCACGAGCGGTGACGTGTTTCAAGGTATCCGTGCTGACGTATGGAAGCTCATTTTTTAGTATTAAGTAAATAATGTCAAGCGTTGTGTAGTGGTAACGCACATCCGATTAGAACCTTTGTATACAAATATTGTACAAATAACAACTTAGTAATTATTAAATTCTTGTTATTTTATTGACACGTATTTTCGTGGAATCGGTTTAAGATAACATTGACGGTAGGTGGCCGTGTGGTATCCGGCCTAGAATTGACCACCCCCTTTCCTACCGTGGGTGTCGTAAGAGGCGACTAAGGGAAAATTCAGAAGATGGGCAGCAGCGTCTTCTGTAACTTCACCACCAATACTGCGATCCCCAAGCCGCTTGCCAAGCGTGGGGATTATGGCAAACCCCCCGCTTAAACGGGGAGGCCTATGTTCAACAGTGGACGTCTTTGGCTGAGGATGATGGATGATGACGGTAGGTAGATAGAATATAAGATTCCATCGTTAAATAACATCCCTATACCAGACAAAAAATGAACAAAATGACACACAAATAGCTAGGTAGGTACTTTTCTTATTAAATTCCTTTTACCTTCGTTCTTCACCAACACTCGCCTAACGCCTTCATACATTGCAAATCTTGTTCAATAAATGGATACCTAAGCATGAACAATTTAATATACTCTATGTTTGTTATGATGTTTATTTGTTTTAGCAATAATTACCACGTGTGAACAGGATGTGGTGAGCAATTACTGACAGATTTTATATCGATATTAGATGTACAATAGGTTACAGTCGTAACATAAAATATACTGATTTAATTGTAGATATTATTTCTGTAAGTTACTTGGAACTCGGATATTAATGTAAAGCTAATATCTAAAGTGCGAAGGTTGAGACTTGAACTGTGCTCTGCACTGCACACGCGATCTCTAGACCGACAAGCCGAAGTAAAGAGGTACCCATATTTTTTCTGCTATAACCAATTTCAAAAAACCTACTATCTACTCATACTTTAAAAATGTAACTCGTCATCATTTATCATATCTTAAAACAAGACTGATTATTAGTATTAAATTTTTTCTAAAAACCCTTTTATAATCTGTGGTCAGATCATCAGCACCTCCCTATGTAGGACAAAGGGCGGTCTGTTATAAATAACAATATTAATGTGATGTGATGTGCTATTTGACCTTGCTCTTGGCACCATGCACTTAAAAATGTTTTAAAGAGAAGTTCTTTCCTCGTTTTAATCATTATGTTATGGTATAACCGGGTCTTCTATGATTCCAAATTTTCTGACCGGACTTTTATACATTGTTTATGGGAAATAATTAAGTCTTTGACCTTGAATCCCATAATTGATTTCAGTTATCATGATGAGATGACGTTTGAACTGAACTGAACGCTTAAAATAAATTTGAGAGTTCGTGATGGGATGATGGTGGAATAAGGATCAACGAGCTCCTTTGCAGTCGTGTGGCTATGTCGTCGTTTAGGTAATTGGTTAGAGATTGATTTAAACACATTAGAGTTATAAAACTATTATTCGAGATTTACTTGAAAAATGAAACCTCGCCTTCTCGCTAAATCTCGATCCTTATCAATGCATAGGTTAATTGAAAATGTATCAAATAATGTTAATCGATCTTGAAATAAATCGTAATTCGTACAGCTTACCATCGTAATACGCAACACTACAACGGCCAGCAAGCATAGTTTTGAACAAACAAAATCAAATACCTCCTTAAAATTTAATTTAAAAACTCCCGAGTAATCTAAAGCCCCTTTATATCTTCCTCTTAACCCCATAACGGTGACGGTGCAACCCTCAAAATCACCCAATTATACCCCTTTTAAAGGGCGCCGCCCAAAGCTATTAACTATAGAACTACTGAATTATCTACGATCGTTTAGGTGCATCGTTGCTTAGCAACGGCTGTCCATAAAAAAGAGAAATTGGATAGTGGCTAGTGATTAATTACATTAGCCCTGTTTTAATTTTCTGTTGTATTTTATGAGTTATTTTTAGGGGAGTTCTTGCAAATAAAATCGTGGTGCGATTTTAGAAAGACTTTCATGTTTCTTCTCGGACTCCGAATCTGGCCTTTTTGAAAAAAAAACTTAAAAAAAAGTCATCATTAATCCGTTTTCCATCCACTGAGAATTTCAATATTAGGAACACCTTTGCCAAAAAGAAACCAGCTGGACTATCACTATGTGCTACATGACACAGTCTTCTAAAAAGTTACCAAGTAAGTTTTGAATTTCTGGATCCACCTGAATAGCTCTAACATTTTCTAGTTCTTGTTCCTACATTTATAGTTTCAGCAGTAACTTTTGTTCATTTTCATATTCGTCATTATGATCAACGATAATTAGTTTATAAAATCATATGAGTTATGGTAAGATCTGACAGGATATTTTGACTTGGTTCCCTCAAAAATTATCCCTTTAACGAATCGATCGTGTAGGTAAACTGTCCAATATTATTAATGTACCAACTATTATTATTCAGCGTGCATCTTTTCACAAACGATGCCGACAATGATCAACTTTGATAGAACAACAAATCAGTAGAGTCATTTATGTACAAAATTATTTTTATTCCGAAACAAAAAATATTTGTTATATTATTATGAACGTTTGATATATTAGACTTGTCATTGAATTAATAATTTTTCATTAATATATTTAATTTTAATAGTGTTGATGTGATACGTCGTGTTCAGTTCTTATTAAGTTGTCATAATTATTAATTGCTTTATTAGATTCTGCGAAATAGTTTGTCATCGCTGACGTTAAAAAATATTGTGTACCTGGGATTTTTATTTTTTTTAATTTATAATTTGATGATTTTGTATAGGTAGGTAATGTATTTTTTTTGTATTATTATTATTTTAGCCATGATCGTGACAAAGGCATCCCTTCCCTTCCTCCAACGTTTATATTACGTTTTCAAAATATTTATAATGCGGGTTTTCTCAATGCTATTCTATGTGCTATTACATCGACCCAAATTGAGTTATCAACTTTGGTGAAATTCATTGTCTTTAAGCTTTTATTCTTCTTTTTGTGCCGATACGTGTTTAATAGTCAATTAATGATGCTACCTGCGGCTGTTTTTATCTCAAACCGATCAGTAAACCCCTGTCCTACCTGGCTGGACAGTGCGATGCGAAGATACAATATATTTTTAGTATCGCCACTCCTCCCTATTTGGTCAGTGGGTCATCTTAGGGGCGGAGTTTTCTTTGTTTTTATCATTATTTTATTGGAAATTGGTGTTACTTAAAAACGAACGCTAAAACGGTTATAAGATAATATCTATAGAAAGGTACCTACCACCGGTAATATTAACTAAAATGGGGGTCAAATAATGATGTCTTTTTACTCGACCATTTCCAGAAAAATACAACTAACAATAAATAAATTCGTTGCAGTTCTAAAACGCAGGCTGAATACATAAATACAAGCAGTGAACAAGGAATTCTATTGCTATACTTTATATTAACCGCTTCGCTCGCATCGTTTAGCTAGGACAGAGCCTCAGATGGTCAGTGCCTCAGGGGAAGTGTTCGTGCGGTCGAATGGACCACATTCAAGTGGCCCCAGGGTTAGCGGCTAATGAATTGGGATTGTATTTTTATAGATAATTATTGTCGTTAAACTTTTAATCGAAAGCTCTTCGAACTGAAATATAACTGTATACATCGAGAAATGTTTTTTTTGAGAATGCTACTGATGTATTGCTGTTTGAGCCGATGTATTAAGTAACCTTTGTTTTAGGTCTTTTTAGTGCCTGGAGTTGAAGGATTTAGTGTCAGCACTGTTTTTTTTTTTAGAAATATTTAGTAGGTATTGGCTTTGGCTTTGCGTCTGGCAATTAAAATATCACCAACACATTTTCATCATTCATTTGCACCTACCTACTATTGGATATGTGATAGTAGCTAAGTACGCGATCAACCTCGCTAACATCCTTTTTTGACTGGTCAATCTCTACATTACGGCATAAGCATGATCTTAGACATGGCTCATGCCAATAGGAAGAAGAAGAAGATTAATTATATGGAAATGCGATTCAATCAAAATCTCGATACCATACAGTAGGTAGGTGAACAACACATTCTTTTGTCTCGTATATGCAGCTACATACACAAAAATCACAAACAACGAGATTCGGAACAAATATTTGTTCCGTGCGGGTAATGACCCCGCAACCGGTAACAAAGATTCCTGCATTATCTAGAGGTATTCAGATTGTCCTGATATCCAAAGCGATTATAAAAATATTTAATAACCTTCTTAAACCCTTACTTGTAGATTTGCAAGGTATAACACATTTGAAAAAAAGAAAAAAACAATTGTATTGTGGTATTCATGTCCGTATCGCACCTACGAGGTACTCGGAATTCCTAGTGTGGGGCAAAGTTTTTGGAAGAAAAAAAGGAATAAAACAACAAACATTTTTTCAGGGCAACCAATCAGAGATAATTATCCCATATATTTTTTATAGGCGTACTAATCACAGGGCGGGGACCAGTTACCGGTAATGGGGCAGTCATCATATCCTGATATAAACTGGATCAGATGAAATCCTGTGGTTTATAATAATAGGAAGCCATGCAAATTAGAGAATTCCTTGCGTTGAACCTATTTCGTGATGGATTGGTTACAACTGTCCTGTAACAGCCGTTGAATTCAACCCGAAAGATGGTGTTTATTTTCAGCGCTATTTTTGTCTTAGTCATCTCAAATTACCAATTATGTCATGTCGTAATTTTTTGTCCAATGTTAAGCTAGAACCATTTTGTGCCAAATATATTTATAAAAAACTAAAATGATTTAACTTAAATTAATGTTTTATATGTAAATGGTACTACACATTGTAGGTAGGTAGGTACATAATTTATATAGAATGACAATTTTACTAAGTAATGATGACGTAATCACTTCTCAAACTGCCCATTTAAATCTCTCATAATTTTAACGAGAGCTACTTTAAATTATAGCTGAAAGTCAAATGCGTCCACATAAAGTGGAGTATACCCAATAAAAGGTAGCAGTGCTGGGTGGCGGGTGTTTATGATCCAACTTGTGTGTTCCCATAGCATTCGTCGTATTTTTATTTCTTCTCAGCTATTGCCAGACTTCAATTGAGTCGATGGTTTTATTATTTTGCTTCTGGTCGGCCCTAGTTGACGCAGCGCTGCGAATTTTGTTTTAGTTTGTTGACTGGTGCTGGTTGGCTTGTCACAACTCACAGGATTGGAAAACAACTACCTGTGCCTACTTTTAATGCTAAGAGCATTTTTACTAGTGACAGCCAATGTTTTGAATACGATTTTAGTAAGTTTATGTGGGAGTGTCTAGAATATTCTAGAGCAATTATTAAGTAATAAGAAATCGATTGGATCAAAACAATGAAAATACTACCTTTAGTTGCACTGCAAACATGAATGACAGAAACTTACAAAATTACATCATCTATTGTAAATGTGATGTAATGATAAATTAATTGTTCTTTGTGCAATACTGTAGGAGTTTTCTGGAAAAACAATAAGTTGTTAATATGTAATGCTCTTCTTACATAATCGTTTGTCTTGGTGTTACGGATGCGGTCGATATTAACGGGGCAATTCCCTTAGAAAAACAAACACAATAAGTCTATAAAATCTATCATCTTTGCTTACTGCCCCCTTACCATGAACTCCTACATAGCAGCACAGTTTAAGGTGTGAATCACAACGTTTCATTTCATCAACGGGCTAAATTAATTTATAAAGTTTTAGAGTATTATGACCAACCCTCCACCAACAGCGACCAATCTTCTAATAGTTTGTTAGAAAATATTGGATTTGCCGATTGTTATTTTTGCCACCCTATGCTGTGATAGAGCAGTTTATTTGTTCTGGGTGTTTTCTTTCCCACCCTGGCAGAAGGACAGCCCATTCAAACGGAACATTAATATTGTGGATAATAAACAAAATATGAACTGCTGCTAGATCCTAATTTGGAAATTATGTGATTTATACTCTCTTGCCAAGCTTTTTTAGCGAATCATGAGACCTTTTCGTTAATGTTGTTCTGCAGTAGACTGTATGTCGAAGTCAACTAGTGGACTAACTGAAACAAGTAACAAAATTGTTGCATGTCCTTGTTTTCATTGAGTTTAAAGATGTCATTACCAAGTGGCAGTCTGGATAAAGCTAGTCTCGATTATTGGCGATCATTTTATTCTACTACTAACTACTTAAATAAAAAGAAAAATAAGGAAGCCCTTTCTTGGCTTGTATCTTACGCTGTTTTAATAGCAAGGTACTTTAAGCCGTAGGTACCTCACACCTCATTCACACCTAGATTTTTTCTCGACCGCTTAAAAGGCGAGAGTAATAAATTCACACATTTTACAACAACGTGTAGGTAGGTATTGTACAACAATGAATCAAGCAGCTAAATATGTGGTAATTACGCCATCTGCCGGCCATTCGTCGGATATCAATTTGAACGACCCGAGAACTCTGCTATTAAAGTTGTAATTCGCCATTTATTTTCTTGCAGTACTTAAGTCTGTGGTGTTGCTTGTCTTTTAGTGAACGCTCTGTTTCAAATTGAATTTAACTAAACTATAAGCTTCCATTACCTAGGTTGTATTTCGTTTTATGATGAATAGGATTGCTTATTGAATTGACTACATTCATAATATTCAGTGTGGCCTAAATGGATTGATTGATGATGAGCATTGATGAGTACCTATCAGGTAGGTTTGTTGCGATTTACGCATTCTGTTTTGGATGGAAAGGCAAGGTTTCGTATTCAAGAGTTATTTTACCATATAAGTCGTTTAATAAAACCTGAATGAAACTACAAAAACAACATATCGAAATTGATCAATGAAAAAGCTAATCATGTGACAACCAGACAGAACAAAAGACACGTTCCTATAGCTTTTCGTAAAGGACGAAGATATGTGATAGGTTATATAAATGGGAAGCGATACAGTAGATAGTGAAAAGATTAGGCTTAATAACAGGGAAGCCTTCGCTTCTATCTCAGTACATTTGTTGCTGCTAAGTACCCAATTAGAAGTAGTATACGCATTACTAGACTAGTATATCCAAGGGGCCAATAGAATTCACTGTCGGGAACAATGGCCTTATTGTTCCTTTTTGGACTGAACACATTATCATTATTTTATCACCTTGAGAAGATGATTACAAATAAAGTTATTTTTTCATTAGCCTGTTCTATATCCCACAGCTGGGCAAAAGCCTTCCCTTTATTTCTCCACAAATCTCTATTCAGTGCCATTTCCGGCCATTTCTTTCAAGGTGGTCAAATTGTCTCTCCACCATCTCGGTCAAATAAAAAAATAAAAATAACTTTGAAATTCTCGCCAAGGACATAAGTAATTTTTACAGCTAGACTAGTCGCTTGCGTGCATAATATTTGATCACGCTAATAACCACTGAACACTTACATAACTTTGCTTATCATCAATAAGGACCATGTTACTGATGACAGCGAGCCTATTTGCTCCATGGGGCCCACACATAATACCAGGTGCATAACAGTATAGAATAAAGTAACAACACATTACACAATATTCATTATTATATGCATCAATTTCATCAGTTCTGAGGGCACTAGAAGAACCGTCTCCGGAAAACACGTGCGCTCGAGTGCTCTTGTAGGGGTGACGTAGGAAGTACATTTGTGATCATATCGTATACAATGTGTGATATTACGTCGTTATAGTAAATAGTCGAGGAGCTCAGCTGTACGCCAAGTAGCCATCAGCGATCAAACGACTTGTAATGGGAAGTTGTCGTGTTACCATTGAAATACGAAGTACGGTCCAGATGCACATGGTACTATTCTTTAGGTTTCGTAGATTAGTAGTTGCGGTAGTATTTAATATATCCACTGACGACGCGATTGGACTGCTGAGCTTAAGGTTACGGTTACGGGAAAAAAGGCACGCAGATTGACCCTGAGTCTGGGTATTTGTGTACCTATGTCATATTTCATAGAAACGCACCCACGATAAAGGAGAAATTCCTAGTGTTGGGCAACGATTTATTAAAAAATATATAGGTATTAGGATTTTGTATGTAGTACATATACTACAATGTGGGGCTGATTTATATGGCAATAGATATTATATAGAAGATCACATCTTTATCAGGACATGCGCTGGGTGTCACGTGAATGTATAGGTAACCTAAAAAAAAAGTTTTCAGTGATTACAATCATGATAATTCGTTTTTGCCAAATCAAATCTAACTAAGCATCATATGAATGTTTGATTGCAAGATTTGCAGCAATTTTTTACCGGAAACCAGATAATCAACATGAAATATCGCGATGATAATCTCCTCTTTAGAGACTATTTTATTAATAGATATGATATATGTATGTACATACATAGATATTTTTGACAAATATTTATTACATAATTTGTTCTTTGCCATTGTGTATGGCATTAGACAGGGTTAAGTGAAAGAATAATGGGGCAGTCCTATTTTAAATCACAAGGGAAATTCTTTGATTTACAATCGAAAGTTATAATAATAAAAAACAATTTCCTGTGACAACTTTAATTGGTATCTAGCTAATACAACGACATGCTTTGCTTATTAAAAAGTCACAGAGTTCTCAAGAATATTACCTTGCCTAATTAACTAATTGAAATTAAAAACCAAAATAAAACGATGTCCGGCTTCTACCAACACAAATTAATTCACACAACCTAGTCATAAGTATAAAAAATCAAAAGAAACTCTCTCACGTTAAAAATAAACCGATACACATATCTACATAGTATAAGAACGAAAATAATTACGCGCGATCATCGGCCATTAAACGCCGTAAATTACGCGGGTAACGTAATACGCCCATACTAATTATTACGCGCGGTGTGTAATTGAAGCGCCTTAAATATAATAATAAATTTACCTACTTGTTGTAGCCAATTATTGTTAAGGAGAAACACTGCCTTCACTTTGTAAGGGGAAGGTTGGGATTTGTTATTTTTATGGGTTTTCTTTGTGGAAATGGTCAACGTTGTTATCGTATGTAACGTTGGTACAACTTGATTGATGGGTCCATCAGAAATATATCGTTAACATTTTAACTGTCCACGAAGTAGATACAATAATGGTGCAGTGGTTAAGCAATTGGACTACTGTGCTAGGGGTTGCGGGTTCGATTCCCGCACGGGCCAAACATTTTTGTGATCCACAGATTTGTGTCCCGATTTGAGGGTTTGTGTATGTGATATTTCATGTTTTTGAAACGCATCCATGATACAGATAAAATTAATAAAGGACGACGTTAAAAACAATTGCGTGCACATTTGACTAATTAGACAAACAGGAAAGTGGTTAATGTTCGTTTGGATCAGCTACCAACATTTAGCAAGAAGAGGAATAAATCTGTATCAAATAGCGTAGCCCTAGAATATCTGTAGTATAGGTCCCCTTTGTGCTTGGCTTGGTAAGTAACCTATATAAGCTTTAACAATCCGTTGACGACAGTAATGCTTATACGATTTAAATTGATAATGTTTATAAATCCCAAATTATTATCGGTTGGACCAGAGTATTAGCGATTATAAAGATTAAAATAACCTAAAAATAAAAACTAAAGCCACCTGTGTAATATTCATTCATAATAATGTTAGTACAAGGTGTGGCCATTGATGGATATTACGACGATAAGTGAACTATTAAATACCTACAAAAACAACATTGTGTAATGTTTTTAATGCAATTTAATGAGAACTCGCAGTCCTTATCTATACCTCGATTTGCCATGAGCTATCTAGGTAATTCTGGCATTTATTGGACAATACCCTTACCGCATTGTACACGACATTATATTTTATTCTTTTTATTTTATTTTATTTTATTTAGGTGAAACAATACAATTGTAAAACAGATTAGCCTACCCGCAAACCTGTGATTCATCATCATCATCATCGTGACTAGCCGGAAGACGTCCACTGATGGACAAAGGCCTCCCCTTTAGAACGCCACAATGAACGACAACTTGCCATTTGCATTGTGATGTAATATTTTTAAACCGTACAGAGATCTAGCCTCATGTGACAAAGGTGATTGCAACATATAGATCTTAAATTAAAACTAATGGAACATTGATACACGACATGTATTGAAGAGGTTCTATCAGATAGACACTATACAGCAGAAGATGTTTAAAGGCTTTTTCTGTGGCTTCTGTACGTTTTTAGGTAACTGGTTGTGGTGGAAATCTAGGACGTCGTTCTGGAGACTTACAAGCGATGTATGTATTGTAGGTATATAAATAAAAAAAATACATGCATGACTTTGTCTACGTAGAGGCATGTTCTATATTTCACAACACTTTCGGAAATTCGGAAACGATGACGAGGATGGTACCGAGGTTTACCGACCATGTTGCGGACGTGTTTAGGTATACGTGTTGACTCGCTACTTGGAACCCAACTTCACGAGGATAATACTACGTAACTATAAATATCTGATCAAATCTGGAAATCTGATTAGATTGTTTGTCTCCGTATCAGTAGACTGTGTATTTATAAGAATAGACATAGGTAATTATTATTCGTACGATAACTTGATCACTATCCGATCTGTGATCAGAAAATGTGTTTCGACATGGTGTGATGTGTATCAACAAATCATTAAAACAGTAAGGAACTAAGAACTGATACAGAATCTTATCAACTTAGTTTTATTAAATTCCAATATCGATTGATAAGTTTGTTTTATTTAAACATATACGTACTTAAGTAGATATTTTTATATTATTGAAATTATAAATGTTATCGAATTCGCCATGCCAGCGAGCGTTTGAGTTTTTAAAGCGCTAAATTGCACCTGTATCGACAATGGATAGCGTTATCATCATTTTAAGTATATTAATACTTATAAATAAGAATAAAAATTCCTTTTACAAAAAAAAAGGAGGAGGTTCTCAATTCGTCGGGATCTTTTTTTATTTTATGTTAATCAATAAACCAGCCCCCTAGCCAAGTGGCAAAACGCTAGACAAATAAAAATCGAATAGAATGATAAATGTATGGGGATGACATAATGTTTCGACTATGTTGTCGATAACACATTATTGTCAAACCACTATTTTTTATTCTATTCGTCAAGCGTTTTGCCACTTATCTAGGGGGGCAGATCATTATGAACTTGAACGCTATAGGCGCCAGTTTACAACGATAGTGAAGCCCTGAAACTGACTGTAAGTCACACTACACCAGCTTTAGGCCTACTTTGTGTTGTAAGTCCAGCATTACCATGGTTTTACATAGGTGCGAAGTTAAATATCCATCAATATTTATGACAATTTATTAACGATTAAACATCATCTTCGAATGCTGCCAGTCGTCCGTTTTGCCCCAGACCGTTTCCATTACTAATGATAGATCCATAATGACTTAAAAATTAAAAATGTATGGAATTTGTTTTGTACAGGTACCTACTGTAACAGGTTAAGCTTACTGTCGGCTATTTCCATCATATCACTACATCCTAATTTTGTTGTCCTTAATTTAACAATTCGTGCTTATTAACTCATAATCATAATTATCTACAAAAAAAATATATTAACTACGAAATTGGAATAAAAATCTTAAGCGAGTGACGTTTTAAGAAAACTGCCTTGCGTAGGAGTGATGGCGGCGCCAAGCTTCAAGTCTACAAACGACTCATATTGTATGCTAATATCAACATTTCGAATAATAATTATTAGAAAAATAAATTTGTAAAGCCGCTCATACACACCGCAACTGGTTGGCTCAATGGTTACTGTTTTAGATAGAATAGATATTACTTTTCTGTACCGGTTTGACGAAATTGAAACGGGCCCTTGAATATTCAGGAAATAACCGTTACATGCCTACGCAAATACGCCTGTATTCAGAGGCGCGATGTGTTGAAATTAGTCTGTATAACGTTATTATTACATTAGGTCTATTGCTTAGTTATTGCGGTTCTTAATACAAAGCTATGTATACATACCTACTACATAAGTGTAGATAAGTGGCTCTCTCGTGGCGTCACAGTTTAAGCCGTAGAAGAAAGATAAGCCGGTCTGCAGAACGACCATTTGAATACAGTCGCTCGCAGAGATAGAGACTCTTTCTTTCTAATTCAACCTAGGAGAGATAAAGGTGTGGCAAAACGAATACTCAAATACTATTTATTTAAAAACAAAAATATATTTATGGCCTTAATAGGTGATTATAGAGAAGAACTGACTCAGATTAATCGTGTCGACGTTCCACCTTTGATATAGGAACTGTGAAACTTAAGTCCTAACTCAAAAATAGCTCGGCAAATAAGATAATGCACTATCAGATTAAACAACCAAATGCAGTAAAGTGTATTTCCGATTGACGCGTCATTGTTTATTTACTTAAACATGTGTTAAATGCTAATGCACTTACCTATGTACGATAAGAATTGATTTGCATAATATTTTAACAAACATGGCGATGAATATCACAACTGTCGGAGAAAATACATTTTAAATTAACGTTTTTCTGTTTGTTTTTATCAATACAGCAGATTCTTTAAGTAACTCTTCGAAGTCTCGCTCTCGTTTCGATTCCAAAATTATTGATCTAAGGCTGCACCAACAACAGAACGACGACGAAGAACTAATGACGAAGCAACAACTGAACCTAATAAGTACTCCGAGATTTTACAAATTTTACTTCTACTCTAAACAAGAAAATTTACAATTTTCATTTAAGTTTTTCTCTAAATACCAAAGAAAAAGTGAATAGACTTGATTTCAGTCTATATTTGATGGAATTACCTAAGACACAAGAAAAGCAAACATAATATGCTTTTAAAGTTCTATAGATATTAACAAACTTTGCAAATAGAGCAGTCATTTTAATTATAGCAACACCTTCACTATAGTAAACACACTTGACAGATAGAAGTAATAATCCTTTAGACTCCCAAGGATCTTTGTATCTACCCATCTAGCTATCTATTTATCGGCTGGGAACTCCCGTGGCAAGTTTTCCGGACTGATTACAATCTTGATATGGTTTTGATAAGCAAACATTACATTAACATTGGTTTAATTATTACGATACCGTAACATAGTGAAGGTATGCATTTCGGATAAATGGAACCTTGTTGCTGGCCGTGAGTGGGAAGATAAGTAATTGAGAATGTAATTCCTATCTGCCGCCGGAAAAGTGAAAGGCGACAAACCCAATTAATGGCAATAGAGTCGTCTTTCACATAGGATTTTTTTAACTTAGGATGTTGGGTAAAGTCTGAAAAGTAATTATAATATAATGATGAGACCACCTCTACTAACCCTACTAATAAATAAATAAACATATAAAGACCACCTCTACTAATAAATAAATAAATAAAACCCATTCGGAGATTACGACGTGATTGTGTACTTATATGACAATCTCATCATCAGCCGGAAAACTTCCACTTTCGAATAAAGGCCTTACCCATATGATAAACTGTTTAAAGCTAATTTATTAATATTAGTCTTCCTATCCCAATAAAATGGTGTTGCCATAGCCATTTTAATTGATCTGTTCCTGTCAAATAATTAAATAGGTAATGTTAGAACCTACTGCTTTAAAGTATGCTGTGTGGTTTCCGGCCCAGAATAGACCACCCCCTTTCCTCCCGTGGGTGCTGGTTGTCGTAAGGGGCAACTAAGGGATTTTGCGGTGGGATGGGCAGCAGCGTTCCTCTGGGAAGGTATCGTTCACGATACTACGGTTGTCAACCTGCCTGTGCCCAGTGTGGTGATTATGGGAAAAACCATGAAGAGTAGTCAAAGAAAACGGCGACCAATTCCCGGTCGCCCTACTAATCCAGGTAGGCTAGTTGCAAAAACGGATGAGCGGACCTCGTGGCGTACCCTGGGGGGCCTATGTCCAGCAGTGGTCTACAATAGGCTGATGTGTGATGACTGTTTTAAAAAATTATTGTAAGATCATAATATTTGCTATACTACCTATTTTCCTTGACTTAGATCCGTGTTTACGCACTATGCATGAGTGACTTAAGGAAAATGTACTAGGTATACGAAAACCTACAATTGTTTTAGCAATAACTCAGACAATTTATTATTCGTTCTATGAAGTCATATAGGCTGCAAAACAAGGACTATTTAGTGTAACCTCTAGTTTTCCTCCTTTTACCTGTAGGCTGATGCATTAGGCATTTGTCGCTTACCTGAAACTAGTCACATTTATATAGTCACTACGATTACCTAGAAGTTGGTATTTACTGTACTCCTTGTACTAGTGACATATATTTCGATCAGCTGTGACAACATACTTTATGAAATTTCTCCACGTGGTGATTCCTTTCATCCTGGCACTGTCATTTTCTTTACGCTATTAGAAAAAAACGTCACCTCAGGGTACATTCGATAAAATTCGGTACAACCTTCCCACGGTGCTACTACGATATAAATAACTTTCTTTGAAACCTCTTAATCAATATTCTCATAGTTATAGGTTTTGTGCCACTGCTAGCGAGAAGAGAACGGCAAAAGAACAGACGATCAATTTAGATAATATTTGTACTAAAGAGCAATTTTCTTTGCTTTTTTATTGGATTTCATTTGAAAATCCCAGATTAGCAGTCCATCTTATCGACACATTACTTTGATGATGGTTTTGTCCAGTCTTTTCTTTCGATTTACAATTCTTCTTTTCGAAGAATCCCTGTAGAACCAGCCGTTTATAGAACAAGGTTATTAGAATTGACAAAGGTTCGTTTTGTTATTACTAAATACCTAATATTGTAACAAAACGAACCCCGACTATTCAGTTTTTTCTTGTTTCTCGCCACACGCTAGCGGTGAGACATGTGCCTATATTCTGAATTGCTTATTTAAAAACATAGCCGTCAAGTAAATAGCTTCATAATGTCGTTCAACATACTTATCAAGTCGTTCTAAAAGAATTTGAGAGATCTATCAAATAACTTCTGAGATTAGTATCGATTACTATCGTTACAAGATAACAATCTTATTGTATGAATAATTTGTTTTGCATATTTTCGCAATAAAATTGTGGGTTATCTTCAAGATGGCATTCCTTCGAGTTTATAATCATAATTAGAATTGAAATATATTTGACGCAGACGTTTACGCACTCGGTAAGTAGGACAAAATGTTGTTTTTTTATTTGTAGTTCGTTTTTAGAGTCTTATTAATATGGTTTGTCACTGCTTTTCCTAAAATTACAAACATGTATAATTTGGTCTTTAGATTAAGTAATCTACTGTTATAATAGATTTTAACGGTTGGATTTTAGGTGGTTCTAGTGTTTTAATATCCTTTAACGGAACAACTTATTTTCCAAATTACGTTGAAGAATTAAATTTTGGCCAAAGAAATTTCTTTTACATAAACAATAAAAATAATATTTTGGGTTTTCACTGCAATTAATAGATGGCTTATCTTTGAAATACGTCAACATAATGTAGGCACAAAGAGAATTAAGTGTGTAATAAAAACATCAGACTTAGGGATAAATTAATCACTTTATCGGTAAATGTTTTTGCGTGCTGCGTAGGTAGGTTAGGTAAGGTAAATTGGTGAGTTTAACATACTCTTCCTACATACCAAGAATGCAGGATATTATATTTTATTACAAAAGTTTCTTTGGTAAACTAAAAGCTAGATAAAGCCAAATAAACTTTTGATAGCTCTAGCTCTAACTTAGATTTATTCAAAAACCTATGTCACCTTCTTAACGGTGGCGGTGGATGCTAATGACTACCAGATTGGTGCAGCGGCTAAGCGATTTGACTGCTGCGCTAAGGGTTGCGGGTTCGATTCCCGCACGGGACAAAAATTTGTGCGATCCGCAGATGTTTGTCCCGAATCTGGGTGTTTGTGTATGTGATATTTCATGTTTGTGCAACGCTCCCACGATACAGGAGAAATTCCTAGTGTGGGGCGACGTTTTAAAAAATGGCTACGACACAGTTCTCTAAACCAATGTGCCTGTTAATGAACATAAAAGTTTATTTTGCAAATAACTGAAATTAATGCTACTACTGAAACCGCTGTCAAATATTGATTTCACTTATAACTCACTGTTCTCGATATCTACAAGAGAGCGAAAAGGAACACAAGTCCATAAACCAGGTTTGACATCGCGTCGGCTTCCAACAGAAGCGGTAATTGAACGATTTAATCTGCCCGTACGAGACTTTATTGATTACACTTTTGTAATATAATAAGGGTAAGGTCGATCTCATAAATATTTGATTGACCTGCGTTACGCTATTGTGGCTCGAGACATCGAGTATTAAGGTCGTAGACCATAAAATGATGTTTAGAAGATCTGCAGTGAAGTAGAAAGTGCCAGACAGCATAGTAATGTTCCTCTTTAGCACGTGACCATCATTGAGTCAGCTGTCCTATTGATTTTACTTGAGTGCCCATCGAAAATTTAGCGTACATTGTTGTAACCTCAACAAGAATTGCAGAGATCAAAGGGGAGGCACTCCGCACTCAAGTTTCACAATAAATGATAGACAAAGGATCAGACTATGGACCTTCATTACCAGAGACTGCGCAAGTCGGAAAGATTGTGTGCATTATCAATCAGTTGTGATGGATTGATTAAATGTTTAAAGTCCTTATAACGTCAGAAGAAGGCGTGTGATATCAGGCTTACATCACGGCGCCTTTATATCCTTTTCGTGTTTGTTTGTTTATGAAAACAGGCAGTTTCTGTTGACAAGCCGTGAGTACATGATTACTAACTAATTAATGTGTACACGTTGTTGGTTCTCTCGTTAGAACAAAGGATATGGATAAAAAATACGGATGTAGGTGCAGACGAAATAGGTGTGTCTTATCCGTAGACTAAATCGACATCTGCATTTTTATTTGACAATGCCAAAATTTTAAGTGTTATCCATATTTTTAATACGATCTCTTACCTCTGATATAACGTTGCTGGAAGAATGTGTATTCAATAATAACTGAAAAATGGAATGATGCCATTCGATGCTGCCGAAAAAAATCTTAATTCATCTGAGACGAGGGACTGTCTTCTAGATACGTATAGAAGATGTATCCAGATCCGTTAAGAATACCTACATCATCAATTCAAAGAAGATTATAAATAGAACATATGCATCGTTATGAAAAGTAACTTACTCCGAATATCAATTACATTCAATCCTAGGCGAGTGCTGCGGTCATGGATATCGAATTGAAATTCGATCGTGTTCGCTACTGTGAGAATATCGATGTCTTTTAAGCATTTACACACCTTTACAAGTATACTTTGCTATTATAAGACAGTTTATTGCTTTGATTACAACGTTTACTCCCAGTCTAGGCAATGCTGTAGGTGTTATTCATGTGAAATGTCGCAGGGCTCTTCTTCTTCTTTGTATCGGCATGAACCAATTGCCATATGGAAATAGGTCATGCCGTGGTGTAGAGATTGGTCTGTCAACAAGGATGGTAGCGAGGTTGACCGTCCAGGGTACGCCAGATGCATTGAAGCAACGACAAGAGACATCGCAAAGAGCTATGACGACGAAGGTGAAATTAACCAGAAAATTTTAAATTAAAAGATCTGTAGTCTACTAGAAGGTAAAAGGATAAATTAGGTCCTTAAAATGTTTTAAGACATAAAATTCACTTAGTTACTTGTTATGACCGGCTGATACCCTGCTACGTCTCACAGGAAATAATAATTTAAATTTTTAACATTAGGTCTGTTGTAAAAAAGAGGCATTCTTCAGGGCGTACCAGACTTATAACATTATAAAAGTTGAATTATGCCATAATTGAATCTATTTTTTCTGACTGACCGATAAAAGATTTTATTGCGATAATTTCGGCCGATAGTATTCGCCTTAAGACTTTAAACAATAAATTATTTTTAAATAATGCCCGTTAAATATGCTCATTACATGACGGAACGCCTACCGAAACTGTCGATGCATATTTTAGTAGCGCGATTCATGTACAGTTAGGTACATAGAATAAAAAATAAATGCAGATAGTCGACGCATCTGAAAGATTATAAATATCACTTTAATGTTGTTTAAACTTTTACGCATTTATATCTAATGTATTTTTTAATGAGATGAGTTTGATGAATGACATTTATTGAAGACATTGTTTTATTTATTAGGATCCGTTAGTAATTACATTATTTATATCCTGCTTCACTGAAATATTAGGTATCTTAAGTTTGTATTATCTACGCGGTATAAGTTCCAGATGTCTTATTGAATATTATCCCAATTAAATTCCAGTATAATTAAATATAATTATAATGATTACCAATAATGTATACTCAAGCTTACATGTGTTTATAATGATATTTAATATGAGATAATATCAACTACGCGTTTTCATCCATTTAGTACCAATTACAAAGTACCTCATCGATTACAAATGAGCTTGGCGTTTAAAAACTTGTTCGATATGGAGTATCTTTTTTTTTTCTTTGAATTTTATCTATGCTAATAGCGATTGTGCATGTCCGTGCAAGAATATTCAGTAAAATATCGTATCTTACATCCATTAGCGCCTCATATCGTATGCAAATTGCCGACACCACCGGCCCACAATTATTTCGGACGGCAGGCGATTTCTCTTAATTTTTCGTCTCTCATTTCCCTTAATTTTCTTCCTTATCTTTTAAGTTTACGATCACATAATAATGAACATATTGTAGAGGTGATGATTTTGGGTGGTCCACCTTTAAAGTAATGATGTTATTATTTATATGGGGTTATTAATGGTGCGCTCAGCTCAACTGTCTCATCAAGATAAGTTTGGTTCCAAAGACCACTCATTACTATGCTATCGGATGAACGATTGACTTTTAAACGTTTATCTGTGTTTAGAGATTTTCATTTGATTGTTTTCAAATGTTGGCGGTAAAAAAACTATGTTTTGAATTGGTTTTGTTCATACCGCGCTACTGTACAAAATTTTCTTTTATTTAGTTTTTCGTTGTTATGAAACTTAGGTTTTGTGTTTCTTTATTATTTCCTGTGTAGCAACCAAATGATTATATATTTCCTTAGGTAGGTACATCAAGATTGTGAGCTAACCTAAAGGGCTTCGCTTGCTACTATTAAGATTTAGACGGATGTTAAACAAAGTTGACACCGTCGCCGACAGTGGGTAAATCCCAACTTTCTCAAGTACCTAATACGTACCTTTCAAATAAATCGTCATCTTCTTTTTAACCGACTTCAAAAAAGGCGGCGGTTCTCATTTCGGTTGTATTTTTTCATTATATCCTTATGAGCTAATTGCCTCATGGTAACAATTCATGCTGTAGTGCAGATATTGGCCAGTTAACTAGGATTAAGGTCCGTTAGGCGTAGGTAATAAGGTGTCAGGGACGTTTATACAACAAATTGTATAAACGTCCCTAATAATAAATAAGAACTTAATGAACATTAGATTGACATAGTTTTGTTTATTTGTTACAATCTTAGTTCAGACAGTGTTATCGGCTGCATCACATCGTATCTAATCAGATATTGATTGAGTGTATTAATTACACCAGTGATATACATTGTACTTGATTCTGCACGATATCTTATACACCGACAGCTGTAAAACGCAAAGCATAGTGTAACCTATCTTCTCTTCTTATCTCTCTTCTGTTTAGTGACGTCAATTGATACCACGTGAGTTTAAAAAGAATGCAACAAAACAAAAACATCTGACTATCGCAGATCACCGCTCGATATAATTAGGTACTTAAGTATGTATGTGTCGTATGGTGTTTGTGTATGTGTTAATACATGTCTGTGAAAAGCATCCACGATACAGGAGAAATTCCTAGTGGTTTCCTACGCCTTTCTTTTATTGTATAGCATTACCCTTGTATTTCCAGTACATGTAATCTATACAACATCATTTCGCCGCTCATCAACTGTCCCATGTACCTAACAGTAAGCTGTCAATCGATCCCACGTAAAGTTTATAGACTCTTAGAGGTAACTTTCTGGTGGATATGCTGTCATGATATTTATGTATGTAGGTACTCCTAGTTGGAAATAATAAAAGACGCCCAATTTCTAACAATATCCGCGCAATTCCGTGCACCTTGACAGCTTCAGAAGTCAAACGAGAGGTGTCCCGTTACATAAAGGTGAACTATTTCGGCAATCAGGGTAACAAGGTTCACAGAAACTGGTTGCGCCAACCGGCAACCGTGGGAACTCAGGCTATTTGCCTGCCACGTTTGTTGGTCTCTCGAAGACGACCAAACACTCGACGCCTTTTGTCCAAAAACGTAATGGGGATAAACAAATAAAAATAGGAGGACACTTCAATAGACGGCGCTTGATATTTTGGGAATAAAGAATGCGTTGTCAGTTTTTTTGTTTGATATCTAATAATTTTTGACAGTTCTGCTATTATTCTGTTTGTTCTTGCAAAAAGTTGTTCGGAATACCTTGAGTAGATTTTTAATAAACAAGAAAACAAGGTTAATAGGTAAAGGTATTCGCTGATAAGTGAGACTGGCACCAAACATTCCTATTTCTTATTTTTTACTGTATTGCTTCTACTTTCCACAAACTCCTTGTGTGTGAACAAAAAGACTTTCTAATTCTTCATTTTGCGGTAACTACTAACTACATGCATGTGCCAACCTTACAATATGTATTGAATTATTCTGATTAATTCTTATCTTCTTACTTATTCATGTATCCAAAAAAACACAAGTCCCGTCTCCTCCCCACCTCTGTTATGTCTCAAAATATCCGCGAGGAACCTAATGGACTTGTAATACCCGTCGACTTCAAACAAACAAGTGGCGTTAAAAGGACAAAGGGCCAACACAATACATATGGGCACAATACTTATATACGTGGCACAATTTGTAAGTGATAGATGCCTGCTGTCTATGATCAGACGCGTGCTATTGCACACCCACATTTGCCCAAACCTTGCCTTCATTCTGCTAAATGTCAATTATCGGGCAAAATTATAAAAAGCTGCAGGTTGGTGTCTTAGAACCCATGATTAGTTATCTCATCACATCAGCCACTGCTGGACATAGTCTCCCCCAGAGTACGCTACAAGGCCCGCTCTCCCGTTTTCGCCTCCCAGTAACTACCAGCTACACTCCTCGAGTTTGAGGGAATCCAACACTACGTTTGCCAAAACGTAACGTTTGTTTAATTAGATATATTAATACAAAAATCCCCCTAGTTTCTTCCATCTCCATAATCACCACAATCACTGGCATTGAGCAATGGCGTGGCGTCGTTGTAGTCATAACTTAATTGCCTTTACCACACAGCAAAAATAAAGGCTAGATAAAAGTAAATATTATATTTTCAATCTGTATTCAAACCTGTCACTACTCTCTTTATGTTTAACTCTTCATTGGGAGATAAATAATAACGACATTCATAAAAATCTAGTCAACGTTAACCCGTAATCGCTTACGCCTTGCACCAAACTATTAGACACTGGACGTCCAATATTTACAAAGTGGAGTATTTTTTGTTGAGCTCGAATGGAAGGGTTGAATGGCTCAGGGTATTTGGAGTGTCAAAGGAGGCAACCTTCGTATGAATATAGAAAATTGTGGCCGAAAGTAATGGAACCTCATTGTAATCTCGTGATAGGCTGTTAAAGGGTTACGGTTTGTCCTGTTTACATACAATCCCGTCTCTAATATCCAAAAGGGCACGCAGTCAAGGTGTTCTCAGACTATTTAGATTTTAGAGTAGGTACAGACTATTGTAGTCGGTTTCCTTAATGTGTAACCATGAAAAGTTTTGATCCGTACAGGGTTTGAACTCTCAATCATTAGCGGAATACTCAATTTAAGTTTGTTTACAAAATGGCATATTTACAATTTTCATATTTATTTATTACCAATGCAGTATGAATTCAATAGGAATATGAATCAAATTTTCCTTTGACCCTATCGTTCTCTTGTAATAAGTACTAACCATTGACGTATCAGTTATTTGCCGACCACTTCAATTCGCTTGTAACCAGACATTATTAAATGCTTGAGGCACAGAGAGGGTTATTACTTAGCTACTTATAACCCTTGTTATAATTTATAAGCTTATGGTCGGATACTAGATGTGGTAGATAATATAAATTTCATCATAATAAAAAAAAGGAAATTGTGCTATAATTGTTCTTGTCCAAATCACAGTCCAAAAATAGGTATATAATAGACAATTTGGGTTGGTATTATCGTTTCAGTGATTTATAGCTGTAAAGGTATAACGCTGAGTTGGTAATCATAGATTGCAACTGATACCTGATGTTACCCTTAAGTTTCTTATATCAATTTAGATTTAAGCTAAGCATGGGCAACATGCTAAAATGACACCAAAAGTCATTTATAACGGACAGTTTTATTCTAAATACTTAATCCTAAAATAAATTCTAATGAAATGATATATTCAATAAACATAATGTGCTCAACTAGATAGATACATTAGTAGGTACACTCATTCATTTCCTCGAGTAACTCCATTAAGAACAACACGCCATACGGTAACTGACACATTTGTAGCCGACTGTACCTCAATGTCTTCAACCCTCCACGTGCGTCCACGTCAAACTGGTATTTCTAAAGAATCCATTTACGAAAATATTCATTCTCATAATGAATAAAAAATGTTTTATTTGTCGGTTCACAAATCTTTACCGGTAGGTACAGGTTGTTTCGGCTCAAGCCAAATGTTTGGTCAATGTGTTAGCGCGGTCCCTCGGCTGGTCGGAGGTTCTTGCCTCGATACGTACTATTAGTTTTTGGAATATCTTTTTGCCCCTTTCATTCAGGTTTTAAGGTGAATGTAGTTATGCCAGTGTCGTTTTTGTTTCACAATTATAGCTCTGTTTTATATTAGAGGGTTACGAGCAGTTACGAATTCTATTGATCAGTGATTCAGTATTCAGATTCGAAACGAAATCGATGCAGCATCTCACTCGATTCACGTTTCAATAAAAATATATCCCCAACTAAATGTCGAGAATCGATGTACCTAGGATAATTTTGACGTGACTCGAACTCGCAGTAAATAGCATTATTTTTTTATTAATATTTTAAATAAATAATAATAATTAATTTTTATTTAGGTAATAACTTTAAAATTATATTTCTTAACAAATAAGAATAGGTATCACGCATTTATAGTTTTTGCTCACGCAATATCTTCTATATCCTAATTCTTACCCCAAAAAATAAAGTAGTTATCTAACAGTATAAAACGATAATGCATATTTAATATGCTTTTAGCGTACATAAATAGTATTAAATTAATATTCTTACCACATATTTAAGAGCCTCTCGATATACACCTGCAGCTGGTATGCAATGGCACGTACTATAGACTAGTTAACACATACATCAGTACATATGTTAGTATCGACAAACATATTAATCGACTACATATGCGGCGGTGTGCTCTTGCCCAAACTTGCTTATTACACTGAACGTGTAGAGTAGTGAACGGAACAGAGGTAGCACGCGTGCCTTCAACTTTTTAAGTAAAATGAATATGAAATGGAAAAGTAAAAGGACATGTTTATTAAGTAACTCTATTTTTTATATTTTGATTACTGCTTCTTCTTCAAGGCCAATCAACAAAAATGGTAGTGAGGTTACAGCCTAGGGTGTGCCTACGTCCGGTGTTAGGCATTAGGATGTACGTAGACTTAGATATCATAACTCGTGAAGGCCTTATACTTGCAGCCTGTCATTTGCACTGAATAATGTTAAAATGCATATGAAATATTGTAATGTTTAATTAAACGTTGAGTCAGTTTCGAATTCCAAAAATCTGAAAACGATCATATTTGTGCCTATCAAACTACACGTGCATCATATAAACATTACGATGAATTAAAATGATATAGGTAAATCAGTTACGGAAATAAAATCAATGCGCATAACGAAAATTGCTAACGCGTGCTTGTCTCGTGTTACAAGTTTGAACAATAACAAATCGACTGATTATATTAAAACGCGATCTTTGGACATTAATTTTGTATATATTAAAATATTAAAGAATTACTTAATTAATATAAAGTTCAGGAAGCAAGACCATGATTTCAGTATACTGGCGGTAATGATTTTAACAAAAATTAATAGACACGACAAGACCAATTTGTTTGACGTGTATAGAGAAAAGCCTACCTCGGACAATGAAATATTAACCCTTTTGGCTGATGATATTGTAACTACTTATACTAATTATACTGTAGCTGAACTTAGGTATATGTTCAAAAATATAAAGACAAACGTCTAGTTAAGTGATGAGGCTCACAACATAAAAAAACGTGGTTTTTCTCAAATTACGTAAACTGTGTGTGATGCAATAACATAGACGGACTGCGTGTAAAAAACTATGACGCAAATTCTCACCGATAATAAAGATGAAGAAACAATATTATTTTACAATTCGCTGATACAGGCGTGTCAAATCACGACTCGTGCAAGTTTTCATTATCGTAGTCTACGGAACAAGGTATATCTATAAAATGATAATAATATATCTGTTTAAGGTATTGTTTTAAACGTAAAAAATGGGATGAATCGTAACTTAATACACAAGAATTTTCGTACTCCGTACTCAAGAAACTTGTAGGCCAGCACATACAGATAGAACCACTCCTATAGCTAATAACTATGGGTACCAATATCAAGAATACCAATACCATTCGGTTACCGGGAAAGCAAATCGTTGCAGCAAAAAAAAGTTTGATACAACAACAACAAGCCTTCAATTCTGTGTTCGTTTGGTTTATAGTTTTAGCATTAACATTTTTCAACGTGACCCTCCCGCTCCCCCGTGTTAATGGTGAGTCATCGACTCCACGTATAAACAAAGCATTATGACTTATCTCGATGGCGTTCTGCTATGATGTTGTAAGGAGTTCCGGCCAAATCTCCGAAGTTCATTATCAGATCATGACAATCTTTGTAGGGGACCGATTCGGGAGTACATTCTTTCAAACAAAATAAAAAAAATCAAAATCGGTCCACAATTGACGAAGAATCGTAGAACATACTTTATATAAAAAAGATTAGAGAAATACCTCCTTTTTTGAAGTCGGTTAAAAACGTGGCATATGTGGCAATAGGCTCGATATCTGGGAATTATGATGAAAGGCAAAAATAAATTGATCAATGAAATAACATACCAACCAGAACCTACACACAAATATAGAAACTCGTGTGCTCGAAAGTGAATCTCATATAGGTCAACGTGCCAATATTTTCTAAACAGTAAACATGTGATTAAGATAATATTTTCTTGTTTTATTTGAAAACCTCTCGAGAATATTGGCCAAACATTGGCCAACTCCAGCTTGCTTTGCCAACATATCATTGGTTTCCATCAAGCACTCCTCAATTGGCCTAAGTACTTGTTCCATTATCCACAAACATCGAAATTAAACAAACTTTAGTTCAATATTTTTGTTATGATTCGTTTTATTTAAATGCTTTGTAAATACATCTTTGGTTTTTGTTTTTTTTTCACGTTTGACAACTAACTTTTAGTAAGTGTAGCCTATAAGTACCAGGAAATTAACATGAACTCTTTTAGCATTTAAACAGTTTATTTTAAATTTATCATTTTAAAAAACACTGGACTTAAAGCGTATCTATGGACCAGGTATTTCTGTAGAGATTATTAACCCGAGATAAGACAATCAGAAAGACATAAAACTAAATGTTTTAATTATATTATTATACAAAAGTTGCAGCTGCATAATATTTACAAACACTCTTCCTAGACAAGTAGTTGTTATCTCTGCGTTATCTTACTCTGTGCGTTGACGTAGCTAGGTGCTAATCGGAGAGCGCACACGTTCGCCGGCGATGGCATCACGCCCAGTTAGCCCCACTTTACCCTGTTTGTTCTTAATGTTACATTTTACCCGCAAACACCCCTCTTCCGGCAAGATTATTGGAAACATCGCCTTTTTTGTGGCCGCACCCGTCTAGCTACTTTTGAGTCAATAGTCCTAAAGCTTTATCAAATATGGAGAATTTAAAATCTTTCACCTCAATTTGAATCGTCGAGTTTAGGGAAATATGTAGGAACTCTTTTAGCCAATTAAAGTTCTGTAAAAGTTAATCTTTTTTCAGGATTAAATAATACATCTGAAGTGCGAGTTAAATATGATTTAATTTCGTAATTTTTCTTAGCAATTATATTTCGTTCTCAGCATCTGAATACTTATAATTAGACACAGTAATACATAAGTCAGTGTCACGTTATTTTAACAAATTTATTATGTATTTAAGCGCATATTTTGTAAACTATTTTACACATTGTTTGGAATGTTTCAATGTCTTTTACAGTTTGTCGTCTATGTATTATATTCTATGGAATAATGAAGGAATGTAAAGCAACAACAGATATTCATAATACATTGACTGAATGGTGACAACGGTTTCGCGACGTTTACGTTTTATTGACTAATGTTGAACATTATAACGAGTTTGAACATCGTTATGTCCATTGTATTTCTTAAAAGTATTGTATTTGTATGTATCCTTAATGTTCAAATGGTGTTCTGAAGTTATTAACTCTTGTATGACTTTAGGAACAGTTGAAAACCTTTTTTGTTATTGCGTTTAACGGGTTACTGATTACTATAATGTTCCACATTAATCGATAGCTTTACTTACAATTTGAATATACACTGGGTACAGGATACAAATATTATATTTACTAAGTTTTTGGATGAACTTTGCAAACATTTTCAAGTGGCAAATAGTGCTGTACGCATTTGTTCAAGGGTGGGCGCGTTTGAAGTTAATTCGGTGTCGTCAAATTTCCCATTACACTAAAATTACATCTGAATACTGCTTACAAGAAAATTACGTCATAATCCATGGTCCTCTTGAAAATGATTGCAAATATGAATAAATTCTGTTATATTTCTTAAGTTAAATATTTTTATCTACTCCAAGTTTACAGACAAAATTAATACACTAGTTATAATGCGAACACATGGTCATACACTGCCACCACACTATGGCACAGATCTTATTACAATATTAAGATTATAAATGTCCTTTATATGTTTTCACGGTGACGAAAATATAGATAACAGCAGAACAACGGAACTTGATGCCTTTTATGTTACAGTTCAAACCGATACTGAAACTGACAATTTTCTATGGAAAGACATCAGCTTCGCCAAATATCGACAAGAAGAGATTCAAATACCTATCACTCTCATACAAACTCTTAAAATAATATATACAAAGCGCTCGAAATCATACAATCAAATTCACATATCGACCGGAAAATATATTCAAATGAACATTAGTAAGGAAAAGTTTCAGTACATGGACTTAGTAAAGGAAACTAGGTCATAGCGACTGTGGCTAATCACAAGAGAGCGGTTGGTCGGATAGATTAAATACCCATAATTAAATACAAAACATTTTAATACAACTTTACATCTAACACCTACGTTTACAAATTTCTGATTAACTTTTGTTTGATAAATAAGTAAACACAAATATTTTTATTATATTTACAAGCAAATAACACAATCCTTACTTAATAGTAAAGCGTTTTAAATAATAACACACTGAGAATTGACGTAAAGGCGTTTTTGCTACACTTAAGGCGAGCCAGCCGGAGCAATCGAAGGCTACATAGACTTACGCCGCGTTGACCAAGATGTTCCCGAACGAGACGAGAGTCCCCGACACAGCACCTCAGTCCAGCGGTGGTCCGTCGGAACTCGGAACACTCGTGACTGGCGAGACTACTATTTGCTCTTTCCACAGAAAACCTTTTTTCCTTTTAGAGCACGAGTCCGACCGCTGGCACAAGAGCAAACGAGCGCCACGATGTTACACGACCTTAAGGAATTTCACAGCTCCGGGCGTCGTCCCGGCACGGCGTTTTTTCCCATTCAAATGTTTGCTCTCTCGCTTCAGCTACCATTCATGCGACGTTTGAAACGCCGCGGCCACCGCGGCCGAGCTAACCTAACGCTATCCAGTCCACGTCACTGTAATAATACTGCGATAGTTGACTAATACTCTGTCCACTCACAATGTCCATCGACAGCTGGCAACGGAACGCGCGAAGCGTTGAAGCGTAAATGAGCTGCTAATGTGTTGAGGTTGCGGGCTGTCTACGTGCCGTCGCAGTTCCTCCGCCTCTGATGCCTGCCGTGGTGGTGGCGCGTGCCGTGGCACGGCGGCTTGATGGAGTTCTGCGGCGGAGGCCGGAGCCTACGCTGCGGACGCCACTTGGGCAGGTCGCCGGCGCGCACTATGTTGTGCCTGTTGATGTCGAAGTCGTGCGCCTCCTTCATGAACGAGAAGCACTTGTGCAGCCGCTCCGTGAGGCGACTCTTGCCGCGCCGCAGCTGCAGGCCCCGCCGGTTGAACCCTATGTAGCGGTCGTCGTTCTTCACCAGGTGGTATCTGTTGTAGCCGTCCACAAACTCCTCTTTGAATAGGCAGTTGGGTTGTCTCTCTGCTTGAAAGCGTGTCTGTTGACAATCAAAAAATATTTTTATTAAATATATACCTTGAAAAATTTATATTAAACATACTTTAAACAAAGTGTGTTTCTTACCAATCGTCTGCCAACCAGCCGAGACCGGTTGAAGCACAGGTACATGCCCTGCACGGGAGAGTGGATGAGCAGTTCTAGGTTGTAGTCGCGCGTACTGATGGTGAGATTCGCTGAAACAATAGAAAACAATACTAAATCATGTGGTACAAGACTATTAAATCACCAATATAAAAAAGGAAGACATTTTAATTATGTAAACATGGTGTATTAATTTTTTTATGATATCCATCTGTTTATGTTCCTTTAAAATAACACTAATTTAACTACAACAAACACCGTCTAATGAAACATAAATCAAACTTTCTTCCCGAAACACGAATTAATTAACTCATAAGAGTAAGAATTAATAAATAGAAAGTAAATATTCGAGGAATTCCCAATCTTTACTCCTGCTTATAGTAATTACCACACCCCAGGTGCATATTTTCCAATTTCAATCAACGCCGCTGGCCCTAGCCACGTAATAAATTCAATTTATATTGTAGAAGAGTTAGTCGAACGTAGTCAGGTGCAACAAACTAATCGTTAATGATATTTGAACACTAATAAAGTACAGAAATAAAATGTCGATAAATATTAATCTATTGCCGGACATTCAATACATGACGGGTAAGGCACGGCTTACATGTCGGGGGAAAGTTGCTCATATTCTTGTAATGCCGTTTTTGTAGAAAGACTGGATAATATTTTTTTATTTTGAATTTTTTACAAACCTTTTCCTGTCATTGTAGTAGATAATTACTATTGAAGTCTAGATATTTCTTAATCTTAAATTGCAGTTTGAGAAAATATTATTTCTATTACTCTATGACCTGTTTGTACGTAAAATTATAAATTAGGTTATTCTTTTTTCGAATAGCAGTCATTTTAGCATTTTAGCGTTCTGGCACTAGGTCACTCAAAGTATAAACACAGACATTCAGTCTATACACGAGTGAAGTTTTTATCTTACTTACGTAATTTATACCAAAGCAATATATTTTAACGGTGGCTAACGTATCGTCCCTGACATTATGAACTAGGAGATACTGTGATATACTATATTATTTTGACCACAAACATTGTTTTTAATTGAAATGATAATAAATATTAAATTAGGTAATAAATCCGAGTTTTATGAGACCCACTGATAACTTGTAAAAATTATAATATCATTATTTTGTGAAGATTAGTACCTCCAATAATATAAAATAAGTTTAATTGCTAGATGATAATGATGTACACAAAATATTAAATAAAAAAACTTGCACTAGAACAAATAATATTAGCCATGACAAGAAACAGAAATTTCAAAAAAATATCACCATGTTATCGCCATGTAAGCCGACATCTATTGCCAGATAACACATATAGGGACAAAGTAGGGGTATGGAATTCGATGACCAAACTCGATGGGACCTGTATAAAAAGAATTAATAAAATAAAACTATGTATGTACTCAGACACGGCCGCCCGTGACACCGGCCGTGTCATTTCAATTAACATTAAAAGAAATAAAAATGCTTTGACTCGAACAGAACATAAATTCGTTATAATTTCGGTGTGACTGTGAATGAATGTGTGTGAAAGTAGATATTGTATGATAGGTTAAGTTGAAACAAAACACTTGTGACATCAATTGGTTCACGAGTATTTAACAAAGTATTTGTTCTTTAATTTGGATTATATAAAAACTATATTAAGATACTATTGGTTTGGGACTAATTCTGTAAAATTTTAGGTTGAGCAGTGGTCTATGTATTCGTTTCAAATGGTAATAAAACGAATGGTTACAGAGATTATTAATAAGGGGTTTATACATACAAATTTTACAGTTCATCATAAGTTTCATGTGATGCGAGATCCCAGTATTATTTTTGAAGCCACACAATACAACACAACTACGTAATTAACTTACAGAAACTTAAATTGTACATCTACATTTACGTTCCTACTTGAGACAGATGATATAATTATTTTGTTTAAGACGTTAACAATGCTCACGAAAAATGTGTGAGTTAATCCAAGAGTATTAGACGTGTAATTACTTACTTAAATATTTTCTTTAGTTTTTATGACACTCGTAAAAACGGCAAAGATAACAGGGAGCTGTGTTTTAACGTTCTTATTATCTAATCCTTAGTACATGGAGCTAGCGTCACAAGTAAATTAATATAATGTTTCTCTTATTTGCTAAGATTAGTTTTTGTCCTAAGATTAGTAAAAGGTATTATTTGGATTTTATCATATCTGTAGGACGGAAAATTTCAGTATACGTAACAAAGCATTTTTTTTGTATTCTAAAATTGTGTTCAATTTCGATGCTTATAAATCTATGCAGATTACGGACAAAATCGTAGAGAACATCTGAGTAGTTAGAACAAGGTGTCATAAATACATACATATTGATTTAAACTACATAATATTAAATATGCTTAATGAGTGTTCATAAAGCCTAACGTTATTTGCTTCTAGGAGACTAGGACGTTTAAAGCTATAGTTTCTATTTTATGAGGCGATAAGTAATGTGCAAGAAACACAAAGTTTCACTGATTAAACTTATTTTCTTTTCTCACCAACGTCATTACACGCTCAAATATAAATGTTTGTTTACCATGTTCTTAGTTGACGCAAAAACACGATTGGAAGTTCGTTAGTTGACCTATGGGCCCTATGGCCGACTTTAGGTCGACGGGACTTTCTTTCAGGCGTAACGAAGCGGGTAAACATTGCCCAACCTCCGTAATAGGCTAATTTTGTAAAGACAACATAATCTCGAGTCGCTAAGGTAAACAAGCTTTGAAGTGCCGACCAACGCTTGTAATTTCACTTAGGCTTCTTTGTACCCATTATGCTAGTGGTATTTCCAGTAACAAGGAAATAATTTGAGGTATGTATGCATGTTTCAACGTCTGAAGGGATAATGTTGTTTGATTAACCCTTAGAATATTATGGTGAAGCCCTTGGTAATATTTGAGACGGGTGAATTCTTAGACACAATTTGTAGTCATTAAAATTGGTCGACATGATTCAAACGCTTTTTAACCCCCGACGGAAAAAGAGGGGTGTTATAAGTTTGACCGCTATGTGTGTCTGTCTGTGGCACCGTAGCTCTAAAACGGGTGAACCGATTTGAATGCGGTTTTTTTTGTGTATATCTATGCTATCGCTACCAATGAATGTTTGCTTCAATTATGGTAGAGGTCGCCCATTAAACACCAGCTAACAATTTGAATTTCTAACTTTTCTACACAAAAGCAAATAGCCTAAACAGACTTAGCACTTCCATAATATTATGAACTTTCTAGAAAGTGGTAAGTATAAATATTTGGAGGTGTTGTAACGAGCGCTCGGGTCAATGACTGGCTATCGGCTATCGCAGCGATAACAGTCTATCGATATAATCTTTGTGTGTTACTTACCTGAATTGTCTAAAGTAAAATCTCTTTTATTTATTGCTATCCTTGTAATTATGCCCAAGGAAAAGTTACCGTGGGTACATAATAATTTAATTATGCTTTACATGTATAATTTTTATAAATTTTATATAGGTAGGTCAATCTACATAACATTTTTTAATAAAATTACTTTGTATTCATAATTTTTTTATAGAAAAATATTTTCAAGTAGCGTTATTACACTGGGTAGAAATACTAGTGTAGTAGATTCAATATTACATAGAATCAGTCATAAATGTTCATTTATTTACGCTTACATGAGAACGGCCATTTTTATTTTCACCGATCAATTTTTTAGTGTAACTTTATCACTAGATATTAGTATCGAATCTAGGAGTGAATGTTTCTAAAAGAGGAAGTATCTGCATCATAATTGCCTGCCTACTGTCTACACAATCATAATTAATTTACATGTCTAATTAAAAGAGATATAAAAGGATTAATCTTCAGGTGATTTGGGTCAGCTAAGTAAACGATTAAAAAGTTATTCTATCACCCACGCAACAGGTGACACTATCTTTAGGTATATTGACAAATATTATTACCTAATTACTCGGAAAACAAAAATAGGCAGTTACCGCAAATAATCAATTTTAATTCCATTCATTAATATGATGATTTCTAGGCGTGCCGTGTGAGAATGGCTCGACTTTAGATAACGGGCAAGGTGGGGTTACGATAAAGATCAGAAGTCATCCATCACTCGATATTAGGGTATTAATTATCCTAAGCCGGATTTGGCAATTGAGATTGAATAAGCCCATAAGAGGTTATTTTGTCCCATATTCTACTAACCCTGTCCAGTGTATTACCTACATATTATGGTATATTGTTAACAATTGTTTCTACTTCACGAGCAATAAAAGTGTTAGGGTGATATTCAAAAGCGTCGTGGTTGTTTAAAGGGTTTCGAATCACTGTAGATTTCAGGCGTGCCGTGCCGCACCAACTTAAAGCGAAACGATGTGCAATTATAGGCCTTACATAATATACATGGGTACTATAACCATTATTATGGTTATGTTTAAACACATCGTTGGGGGTGGATGGAAGAAATGAGTATTTACAATGTATTTTACAATGTTTTGAATATGTACTATCTTGATTTTTTTAGTCCACCACAGATCATGACCTAACTTGTGCTTGTAAAAAGGAAATAGGCTCGCCCCTTGACTTCTCATCTTATCAAACAATAAATTTATAAGTGACGACCGGAGTAGCGCAGTTGCTAAGCGATTGGACTGCTGCTCTAAGGGTTACCAAAGGTCTCTACCGCGGGTTCGACATCCGCATGTGAGAAACATTTTTGGGATCCACAGATGTTGTTCTCGAGTCTGAGATTTTGTGTATGTGATATTTCATGTTATTGAAACGCACCCACGATACAGGTGATTCCTGGTGAGAGCGACGTTTTTAAAAATAATTAGTTGCAGCCTTTTAGTATAGGAATCAGCAAAATTGTGTATCTAAACATTTGTACTGTGTCAATTGTATATGTACAATATTGATGCTAAGTTGTTATTAATAAATGAAAATATAAGGGCGAAATAATAAACAGATCTACTTTATAACTAGTTCAAATCACGTGTGTAGCTGCCAGTATGTCTCGAGTAAATATTCGATAGTATACGACATTGTAAATAGCCTTGGACATTGTAATCAAGATGTAAACATTACTTTTACGTAATCCACAGACGATAAGTTTAATGAGGATCCAATTGTCAAACAAGACGACGACATTTGTATAAATAAACAAAGAGGAATTAAATTGCTATGTATATAATAGGTATATAGGTATGGGTAGGTCCCTAATCAAATTGCTTCGTCCATTTTTTGTTAGTTTCAGAAAATTCCTACCTCTGACTATAAGGACATTCATCCTGTAACTAAATTTGAAAATATTAAATTAATTAAATTATAAAAGACACTATCGTCGGTATTTCAATGAATGGAGATGCCAATAGAATAAAAGGCTCTTAAGTAAAGAGACGTTTAATCGTTTAAAAGTAGGCAAGGTAAATATTTAAAACAACATTTACACCAGCGGCGCCGCCATACCTATATTAATTAACCAACCGGATTCCCACATACTAATTACAGTTGTTGATAAAGCGAAATCCCAGTTAACAGAGCCGTCGACAGATAAAGGAGTATAAACTGGTAAAGCGCGTACGACGCGTCCTAACCCTACGGATAACGCGCGTAATCTGACCAAATCCGACAGGATACAGCCGCTGCGGTAGGTAAGTATTTGTCGGGAATCTTGTGTTAAATTCCAGACCGCTTTGGTAGTGCGCGCGTTCGCTTTGTTACTTCCGACATTAATTTCAGTTTGACTGAAAATAAGACGGAGAAGCTAATGTGATTTGGAAGAATATTTAGTAGAATTTGTCATTGTTTCATTTCGTCTCTTTCAGGTCACATCTAAAAATGAATTGTAAGTACACGTTGGATAATCCATACCTTATTGTTTTAGGAAAAAATAGATTAGGTAATAACTAATAGCTAATCTACCTACTTACTGAAAACTAAACACCTCTATTTACAGACTTGTTTAACACAATATATATTATTTACGCTAGAATAACCCTATTTGAGTTATTAAAAGTGAAAGTCCAAAACAATTTCCCATAGGTTACATTTGCACGTTTTCTTCTCTGACACAAATTTTCTCGCTACGGAATTTTCCTTTACAACGGGAACGCGCAAACCTAGCGCCTTCTCGGCGACAGGATATGTACCCACGGAGGCACTATAAACAGGGATTAGCCGTGCTATTGAAATCCTCTAGCCCGCCTCTATCTTAATCCACGACGACTTCATACTTATGAATTATTCGTCGGCTTGTTTTCGTTTCAACATAGTAGGATAATATTGTAAGACTAGAATGAGAAGAGGATTTGCTCGCTGCTTTTGTGATGGTTTCAGATTTACATTATTTACGTAATTTTGATACACGATTGGCGTTGTGCTGGATGATTTTCGCTCTTCTCTTTTGGTTGAGGATCGGTCCAATTTTCCGTGAATTGATAACCACTTAGGGACTGAAGGAATTATTATGTGTGTGGTCTTTTTAAGAAGAGTAAATTCGGAAGTTTCTTTCTGTTCTTAGATGATCCTCAGGATGATGATTGACAGTGCAGTGCAGGTGCACTTCATCATAATTTTGTTTGTTATTAAGTTTGTTTTTTAATTGTTAATAAAATGTTCACAGTAAATATTACCTAAATAGGTACCTACAAAGAGTAGAAAAAATCGTAGTTGAAAAGTTTATATAGTAAAGTATGTATAGTTTAAATATCTTTTGTAGGTACATAGTACCTACCTGGAGTTTATATAGCTGTACAATTTAAGATGAGAAAATAGTGTCGATATCAATTCGTAATTGGATTATTCATACTTTCGATGTATGTTACAAATTGTGGAAGTAGAGTGTTTATTTGTTGATATACAATACTTAATACAACGTTTTAATTACTAAGTATACCTACTATGTATTATAATTAGTGACCTATTTAAAAGGGATTTTTGGACCCTGCTCTAGGCAATTGGTAAATAATTTAGGTTTGCCTTTAAGATCTTTACTTGTCAATTAAAAAATATCATGGTTATTGTTAGAATTAGAAAATAAACGTTGCGTATACTTACCTACTCAGAAAGTAATGAAGAATAATTAGTATGATAAACATACAAGTTAACAACGTGTGGTTGTGGAATGAAAAAACGTGCATTATTTCACGTTTTGTCTACGCGACGCTTGATCTGGCAACGTAAATTTAACATGTGTTTTAATTATCAATACACAATTAAGGCACGTTAACGAGTTGTTTAATTTAATTACCGTATATGTCTATCATTTAAGATCATGTGAATAAATAATTATATTCATCGAACTGTGCTCTGCCTGTACAATAAGTTATCGCCTATTAAATCTTGTTACATGAATTCCAAGCAATAAAACCTTCACACGTCTTTTCCTTGTCAATCTTCCTCGTGCATATAGATAGTGACGTCACTAATGCATCGGTTTACCTACTTTACAAATCCTGACATTTTGAGGCAGTTTCACATCGGCGGTTTTGTAACAACGTTTAATAATTCAGTTCTATTTGAATATCACGCAGACGTCAAATATCAATACTTCAAATGTCATGCGCTACTAGTTTTCCGTGAACTTGATGTGACAAAAAAAGCCGAGAAAACATTTACTTAAGATGTTGAAAGTAATCATTTACTTGTTTCTAAGCGCTATGGTTATTTGAGTGCTCTATGAGATAAATCTGAAGATAACGTTTCTTTTTTGTTTTATCAAAGGTTTCTTGATGCTTCCGTTATGATGATAAATACAATAACGAAACCTTCAAATATTAAAACAATGTGATTTATTTTTATTTTTATCATACCATAGATTTCATTGCTCACTTTTAAGAACCACCAAAGGAGCTAAAGTGGTTCAAAGTTTTTGCTAAATCATAAAAATGGAAGCAACGAACATTAATGTCGTTTGTAGTAGTAGACATTAATTATTTTTCGATAATTACTAATTGAATGAGTAAGCACCTATCGTGTGTACCATAGGACTATCTTATCGCATTCTAAGACTACCAATACATTACTTTAGCTTAGATACTAATATCAAGTTACCGTCTAGTCTGACTAGATTATGTGACCACAAACATTATGTGGCATTGACACTAATACTAGATATGCCCGATACCTTTACAATATGGGAGGGCTACCACGAAAATGCGAACGTGAGTTTCGGGAATTTCCCGTACCTTGTTTACTACAAAGTACTGATTGACTAATATTTTGGGAATAATTAAAAATGCCCATGTTCCTAAATGCTATCGGGTACTGTATAGCTGTATATATCGTAGCAAACTTATATTTAGAAGGAATAATAGTCTAATCTCAATTATTACCTACGTTTCTTTTTGATCGGAGGATGTAACTGTAGGCGATAATATTGACAATTTAGTATACATATTGGTACTTTTTAATTATCTATATTTATTTTCTCTATAGAACATTTTCTAACAAGGTCGGACAACATTGATTAACATATTTTTATAATTGAAGTATACGAAAGTATTTGGAGAATCTATAATCGTGACATTATCGAGTTTCATTGGTACACCCCTGAGTTATCAGTGTTTACGTAAAATCTGGCACATGACACACTAGACGCCCCCTAGTCTGATCTCAAATATTCGCAACCTCTGAAATTATTTCACGTCTCTTATCAATCATTTTAGAAGACAAGAAAGCATGATAACTGCCATGCTGAAGATGCACACGACTCTACTCTTGTTGAAAATAATAAACCTAGTATGTAATTAATTTATTTGGTGCCGTGTGGTATTCGGCCTAGAATTGACCACCCCGTTTCCTCCCGTGGGTGTCGTAAGAGGCGACTAAGGGAAAATTCAGAAGATGGGCAGCAGCGTCTTCTGTAGCTTCACCACCAATACTGCGATCCCCAAGCCGCTTGCCAAGCGTGGGGATTTTGGCAAACCCCCCCCCCCCGCTTAAACGGGGAGGCCTATGTTCAACAGTGGACGTCTTTGGCTGATGATGATGATGAATTAATTTATTTACATTTCTGTTCCTTGTACCCTGAATTAAAGTATTTACCTACAAGAATGTTCAATAAAAAAACGAATTGGCTGCGATATCAAATCAGTTTATGGTGTGACAGTAGTTGAAACAACAAATAATTTATTTCACCAAAATATAAATCTATACCATAAGGCATCTAACTATATATCTATGAGTATTCAACACGATAGAACTAAGAAAGCTTGCTACGCTTCACTCTGCTACGCGCTCGCCAGAACAGCTAACCTATACAAATCGTTAAGATCCCAGTTGCGTATTCTAGTCAAATGTCGAGTGCCGTCGGAATAATGTGCGTTTATATTCACTTTGACTAGCCTTTACCATGGTAATTTTGTATTGAAGGTACAGTAGCAAAACTTATATAACCAAATAAATACAAGGCATTACTAAGATAGATAAATTTTATAGGACTTTCTTTCTATTTTGAATACTACTACTAGTTTATGCCAGTTACTACGTCCGCTTGGAGAGTAGACATTCCTAGGGTCAAGTAGCAAGCTATCTTTTTATCAAATCTTGCTACGATTGGTGCAGTCGTTCAGTTGTGATGAGGTAAAAAACATACACACAAAACATGAGCATTTATCTCCTATTTGGAATTCTTTCTCAGCTTGTTATTATTTGCCTCCAATATTATACAAACATACCTTCACCTACAAATCCGGCCAGTAACATTTATCTATGACTCACGTGTCATATAAATCTAGACATAAAGGGAGTAGGTAACATCTATGACGCTTTACCAAAAACTATGTCAATATTGCACCAACAATCTTTGCAAAGTAACGGAGATACGCGAAACTGAACTTTGAAGTGATGGAAATAAGTGTTATTGGAACAGTAAAATGTTATCTAATGATATGGTCTGGTAAGGATTGTCGCAGCAATCGGAATCAGGTCAAACGCATATGTTGATAAATACCGAACACAGCCGAAACTTTAAGAGATACGATAATATGTGCGTATTAGATATTTTGACAGTTTGAAAGTAAACTTTGTTCACTATATAAACTTGCCGTTTAACAAATACCTACGTATAATTTAAATACCTGAAAAATATATACCTTATACATTCAATGTGTACCGTCTCTCAATTGAAGTTGAGACCGAAAAGTACCAACTCCGCACATTCCTTATACAATAACAATAACATAATCCCTACAAAGTACTAATGTTTAGTAAACAGTTTTTTTATTCGCGACATCAACACTGAAAATACTCGCAAGACCACCCAACAAGCAATTGTTCCAAACACATGTTTCAACAACAGCTATAAACCAACAGATAAACTGTATCTGTCTGCTATTTTGATAAATTAATGTGCCTGAAATTCCTATCAACTTGTATTAATTGAAATACGTAATAAAAACTCCGATAAACACTGGCACAGTTGATTATGATGCATGAATATTGTTTTTATTAAGATATATTATTGTTTGTCTAATATTCTTGAAATTCGAGGTGAATGTTCAAATAATTTCAGCGTTTTTTTATTAATTTAATATTATGCGAGGGATATCTACTAAATATAATTATATTTTCATTATGCATCAAACGACATTTCTAGCAATGATGCCATTTACTCATTGACACGTATGAACGTGGTCGATAGTAGGTACCCAATAAAAAACCTCTTTGTATATTCTATCAACAAAATATAAAAACACAATAGTGATTAATTTAAAACATTCAATAAAACATTGAAGTGCACTACTAGCACGTTGTTTGTTTACGTTCAGAAAAAAATAATACAAACGAGTCTGCAAGTCACGCCACTTGGCTATTTATTAAAACATCAAAATGTTATCACCAAGTTTCTCGCGGTTAACTACTACAAACAAACGGCTATAAAACGATACAAATTCTTTGAAAAAATTGGTTCTTCTCTAATAGGGCCATCGAAACGCATTCGAGGAAATAACATTCGAATTTAAACTGTCTGTTTTTTCGATGCGCGCGCAAATTACATTATTAATTCCGTATTAGATTATACCACATTATTGAGGGGTCGTGCGTGTGGTATATTTTTTGCGGAACAGAGGGCCTTATGGGTCTTTATTATTATGTTTTAAACGTAACAACTTAATTTAGGTAGGCGCCGCACCGCCTACGTCGATTGATTTCATATAATTTTCGTTCCGCCAAACAATCTTCCGATGAATTGCCCCAAAAAATAAACCACTGTGCATGTTATCAAAGTTTAAGAGCTTGCGGTGTCCGTTGGAGAGCTTTACCGTACAAGAGACTGACTAATGGCAGATTCTTAAAGAATAATGAATTGTGTTGATGGTAATGTTGACAGTAATGCTAACTTTTATTGCGGTTTCGATTTATTTTTTTAGTTTTCATTAGTCCCAGATTTTACCTTGAGAACAAGTGATTACAACTTCCGCTTAAATAAAAAAAAACTACATTCGGGCTGTTCTTAATATGTCTGTATGACTTAATTAATCTACAGTGAAAGTACATACTTCCATATTACAATTATTTGATTCATGTTCTACCTTTTAAATACTAATCGAATAATAATCCCATTTGTTTCACTAAACCTGTTTTTGGTGACACAAAACGTCATAAATATTTAACCAAGTTCCATATTTAAAGCCTGCGGCATCCGCACTGTTGCCGTTAGTTTGAACCAGTCACTGTTTCTAACACGATGGGAATAATTAAATTTCGTTATCAGTGCCTTCGAATCTAATTTTAATTAAAAAGCGTCACATATTTCACGCGGTATTCGGCGGTAGGCGGTGCAATGTGTCCAGTAACTACAACAGACCAAATAAAATTGACCCGCATTCCATTAGTATGTTCGTATGTACAAACAAAAATTAGAGACCAATCTACACTGGCGATGCAATATTAAATCGTTAAATTTAATATTGGCTGTGTAGTTTCTTTTATTGCTTCACAACTAACACGTATGCTAACACGGGTCAAGTGATTAAATTTTTTACTCTGGCAACAAATAAATGTTTATTCTCACGCGATTATTGTTCATATTAAATTAATGGCTTTCCGCTCTGTATTATTTATTGATGTTATGTAAAAAATGTACGTAATGTATAACATTATTGAGCGTCGGCATTTTTGTAAGTGGTAATTTTGACATTAGAATTTACGATCAATTTAGTTTGTAATGAACTGTACGTAGGTGATGCAATAAATATAAAGCAAACATCTTCATAATTAAATTACGTGTCAAAATGCTGATACGAAACTGTCGCTGACATTATTAGGTCACTAGTTGTAAGACCGTCGTACGATCGCATGTAATGTGAACTTCACAATAGTAAGATGGTGCGCTTTGCATAACTTGGCTACTTAAATACACACTTCAATCAAATTTCAACTCTAATAGAGAAATAAATTAAGTTCAAAATGCAAAATAACGCAAAAAGATTTCAGTAATCTTGATAAAAGTCGTCTCAATACGCCTGCATGGTAAGCAGTCATCGATTCCTTTCTGCGATTTAGACAAAGGTCCTTTTGCGTTTACTAATTATGAAATGATACGGGCGCTAGTAAAAAAAGAAGATTACTTATGTTCTAATTACTCAATAAATACGGTGTACTATTTATATTTATTTTTTGACAAACCTTATGGAATGCCATAATCTGTAAATTGAAGAGATAATTATTGTTTTAATTACTAAGTTATTTGAGAAAATTAAGCAACAATATATTACTTAATATCTAGTAATGCCTTAAAGTCCACCTTTAAAACGAAACGAACGAAAGGAGAAAGCGAATTTAAACAACCGACAATGCAAAAAATTGCGTCTTGCTTTTAAACAAACATTAAGTCATTCGCAAGTAAGAATAGAATTACATATTCACGAACACATACATTACTTTCGTCAAATAATAGAAAAATGAACGGTCCTTGACTACGCCAAGCCTTGCTTAAAAGCCAAGTCTTGTATAAATAGAAAAAGTCGTCGATTTATCGCCGATGTCGTTAGGGGAGTTTTTGCAAATGTTTTTGTAAGGACTGGAAGAAATAATGATAGAAAATAACCAAAAAGGCTGCTCTGAGTTAAATTATCGCTGAGTTTTATGGCAAAAAACCTTTCGTTGATCCTTTTTTGTCGTACATTATTAAATTAATAGCTGATTATAAAATAGACGGTGATGTGCGTGTAGGATGAAAGCCAACAAAAGGTACTTACGCACTTGACTTCATTAAATCTCATGATTACAGAATATTATTAGATATCTCGCATTTCGTGTTGCATGTTCTTATCAAGCATCTTTTTCTGCTAAACTGCTACAAAAGTACAATTTTATTTTGAATGTTCCTTATGTGACAGTTGGGTAAATTCTAGGTATCCACAAAATTCATTTGTAGAAATCAGAAATCAAGAGAAAGGTCCTTCACTAAAAAGCAAGGTATAAATGTGCAAAGGCTAAACAGTCACATTTCACAGTCATAACTTCGTAGCAATGCTGTACCCGTTACTATATCGCACAGTGGTCTCTACCTGTTGCGGTGACTGGCCGTTGACCCGTCAAGTATTGACATATTCCTATAGTTTCTCACGTCTAGCCCCTACACTACTACTCTGCGTGCTTTTACTGTGTTAGCGAAACGCAGCCTTCAATGATGCATCTCTGAGTTCGTTATATTGCATTACTTTCTTTCTGACTTAATTTTTTATTTGTTCCCAAATATTGGAAATTACATGGACAACTGTAGCACATTAAAATGAGGTATATTTTTTCATCGCACCTATGCAGAATCCTTTCATCAATCTTTTCAATGGATTTGATCCTGATCACAAGATTCGTAAGAGTTAGATTTGTGAATTTGTAAAAGATCAAGAGATTCCTAAAGGGACTATAATAGGGCCAGGTACACAGCTCAACCTTTCAGTGTAATTAGAATAATATATTTGTCTAGAATGAGTACATCAAGTTAATGTATTGGTTTGACTACATGTATTTTGAACAAATTGCAATAATATCTAATATTCATAATTTACACTATGCTGAATGAACATTAAAGCGAAACCATCTGTTTGCATTACTCGTTTGCACTACCTATCTGACAGTAATTTCTCAACCAATGTTATGTAAAATATAATGGAATTCTAATTCATGGAATTCGATCGTCTGCCACTTAACTATAAACGAGGGAACAAACAGATGTTATACAATTCAAATTCAAAATTCGATAACCAACCGTTCTAACTGAATGTAAATGAACACACCTGTTATTTATAGTCTAGTCAAGTGATACTCAACCTTTTTCATTTGCGGGACGCTACCACAAGCTTTCAGTTGAGGTAACAATTCCTATTTTGTAGTGTCCTAAGGTTGACTACTCCTGATTTATAACGGCCGCTTCCTAACTAAATGCTTGATTGACGCCAATTATTGTATTACTTATTCAAGTCTGATGTCTGTATCGTCTTCGTGTTTGTAATTCAATTGGAGGTAATTGATAATTGTAATCGGCCATCGTGAATCATATCAGTGTTTGCTTTTAAATGTCCAGTTCGATTTCATGTAATTTTTAGTCATTATATCATATCATACAGTACAAGTCTTAGTTAAACGAGACTTAAAAAGCGGTATATGAGAAGTCATAGTTTCTATTTTAGCAAAAGACGCAGTAAATCCAAGAAGTTTTGAGTCTGCCCATCTTTGAATATGAAAATTATTAAATTGCTTTCTATTCATCATTTTTGACGGTTTCTTCCAAACAATATTGTATGCATTTCTCAACTGATCCTGCAATGTTAAGAATCTCGATACTCTTCAATGTATGCATATAAAAGGTTAAATACTGACAAGGATATAAATACAGATGGTACTTACGCTGGTCGTTTCCATCGGAGCGAGCCATGACGGTACCGTTTGGAAACACGTTGACGTACATATGGGAGCACTGGCTGTAGAGGCGAACCGACCGGACCATCGATGGCACCGCACCGCAGATCACCACCTAGAAACCAATAAAAACACCAATGAAAATTAAGTTAAAATAGCAACAATAAAGTCGAACCAACTAAATTTATTGCACAATTAGATGAACGGACAGTACAAGATAAGATTTCAATTTGATGAAGTGCAGAAATAAATTCACTAACGATTCGTAATTCTAATATATTCAGCTTATCGTGAATCAGGTTTGTATGGGTGATAATTATGAAAATTACCAAGCCGGACAAGATCTCTTAATACACATTTAGTAAGCCTACCTAAGGATACTAAAATTATAAACTTATTGAGCCATTTTGTGTGTTAACTTGTAATGAAACACAAAACTGGATATTTTCGCTGCTATCGATGTACGAACAGACTGATGGTCATGCTAAATTGACGGAGCGATAACATTGTGCCGTAAAGCACTGGTTTACGCAAGGATTACACATGACTTTTAATGGCCGACTTTAGACTGTTTCATAGGAGTGACGTATCATGAACGTGCTACCTACGTAAAGGAAAACTATCGCAGAACTGAAAAACCGATATCAAGGAAACGGATGTTGCGACATAGACGCTGCAGTTTTATCGTCATTTGATTAAAACTATATTTGTAGTCGCAGGAAAGTAAGTGACGTAAAATAAGTATATATCAGAGAGAAAATGTCTAACACCCTCTTGCTGCGTGTGGTCCATTCTACCTCACTCTAACAACTAAGTGTCAAGTCGTTTAAATTAGTTTCCTTATTCTGTTGGTACTTTCACCGGGATTTTAATGGCGCCAGTGTCGACCGACACCTCATTACGCAGATATTGATCAAACCTTATCTCCTATGACCTTGCGAACTTCACGAGTTGAGTTGTTGAATATTTTACTCGTTAACCCCGAATCACGACGAAATTTCGTTCTAATTTCCATTATACGATCTAGATTTCTATCTAGTTTACAGCTAATAGAAAAAAATCCTATATTATCTGGAATGACTTATCAATTAATAAGGTGACATCGACACAAACACTTGTCATAATCTTGAGCTTGCATATTTCAAACGGTGGTATTTCGTGCTCCCGGAGTAAATACAACTATTATAATCATATTGAATTTTGTAATTATTACTAGAACCACGCGTAGCAGGCACCACAATAAGGAAACAATCGATCGTTTTAATGGGTCAGCCGTGCTCAGCTAATCCGTCAGACTGAAGGTTTAGATTGCCACGTTTAGGCAATAGTAAATCCTATTTAGATGTCCATCAAAGTTGATTTTTCTTCTTTATCTGCAGTTGTTTTAGGCCCTTTTATTACTGTACGAACGGTGTCATATTCAGGTGGGAAAGCATAGGCTACCGCGACGCGGTCACTATTCAGCCATATTGCATTTCACATGAACTTTTTGTAAACAATACCGCATTTACTTTTTAGTGTTGAATGTTTAAGTTATTCGAATTGTTGTTGTAGCCATAGCAATTTAGTTAAACCAATACATGTAAATGCAAATGAGATAGATAACGTTGTTAGATTTGTTGAAGTTTGTATAACTCGCGAGCTTACATTACGAAACTTTAATTAACAAAAAATACTTTTGGTCTTAAAATCTTGACACATAATCATAACACGTCAAAACGAGTCATACTTAAAAGTAACGGTCGAGTTTCCAAATCCGATGTAAAAGTTAATTATGATAATGGAATTTACAAAAACTCATGTGTTTTTAAGAAGTAAGAAGCATTATCTTTCATTGGCTTTTAATAAAGCGGTATAGTATATCTTAAGAAACTGGTCACACGGACGGCAATAAACTCTAATAAAATTTACAGTAAATAAATAATTGTATGGTTATCTCAATTAGTTGTAGAATCATTTGATATTAAACTTTGTACACTTGATTTTAATATGATAATTAATCGAGATATCATATCTTAATGGTGTAACTTTGTAATTTATACGTTTCGAACTATTAATAATATTTACAGTACCAATTACTATGTCCGTTTGGTTTAATGTTTTTTTGATAGTCAAAGTTTGCTTCGGTTTCAGTGTTTATATTGAACATAAAAAACTGAGTCAGTCTCAAACTCTGTCAAAAATGTATTGCCTAGTTACTAATATATTTTTTAAGCACTGAATTTTGATTTGCGAAAACGTCTAATTTCACGTGCAGTTTATATTGAGGTTCACCAAGTCTTGTTTACTCAAGATCTGAGGAAGGTCGACACAATTATCAAGTATTTGGAGGTCACTGATCGGTCTGTCATTGGGCTTATCTTAGTCGACCCGAGCAAACGCATTATTGACGGTTGATTACATGTCAACCAACCAAAACTATCCGGTACCTAGTGTATCGGAAATTTTCACGGTACGAAGCACAGATACCGGTGTTCAATAGCATGTAATCTCCTTTGCATAAGCACTTACATGATCATCTGATTATTACGTCTATTGATTTTGTTACTTTCTCCTATTATTTTGTGGATTATGGAATATTTTTTGAGTACTTTTCTCGCCGCTTTTGTATTGAAACTTTTGTAACACCGCTGTAGATAAAGTGTTATTAGGTTTATTTCGTTGTTAATATGATATTTATCTCCCTCATCTTTTTACCGTACCTAGCTATCGATATTAAAACCAGTCACCCATGGCAGGATAAGCGGAATAAATGAAGAAGTGATTAGAGACGATGGTGGATGAGACACAACGTGTTATAAGGAATTCATAGCCAATGAATATTACACACTTCCTCAAGAAAAATAGGAGGTCATCGGAAAGTGAAAACTTAGGTATGTGTTATTGGATTTTTAACATATAAACACACGTTGTTTGTCACATATTATGTATTTTATGCATTATGATAAGATGTAGGTGTGAAATGCTGACTGCAGACGGCGATAATGTAATTTCTTATTAATATTGTATGCATGTTGTTACGTTCAATATATTTGTGTCTGATATGCGTATTATCATTTTATTGTTAGGTTTAGAGTAAATCCGGGTTCATCCAAATTTATTGTGGGATTTACGTCATTTGAAGATAGTATGTCAGGTTTAGGTCGATTTTTTGCTGCAGTCTTCTCTGGTATTTAATTAAAATTATTTAAGAAATACGTATATATATATACCTTAAACGTGTGTACAGTATGAAATTTAATGGTTGTGTTGCTATTTTTAACTTAGTTTATTAATGTCATAAATTAAATATATTAAGATTTTGACATTTTTGTGGTTTACATATTAAGATTTATTTTGTAGACAGGTTTCATGATTTTCAAGTTTATATAGACATTATTAAAATATTTGAGACTAGTTCTTTTATATTGGTCAAAAATACTATATAGTTGTAGAATTGAAAAAAAAAGAAATCCTAACCTTTGCTAAATAATAATTGAATATTTATACAAATATTCTACACTAAAACCTACAGGGAATAGACATATTCAAATACAAAGCAACAAAAAATCACAGAGAAAAATATGTTTTCTAATCATAATTATCTTCAAGATACATTTATCAAGGGAATGGAAGACAAACGTGTTAAGATTAATATACCTTACAATTAAGTACCGTTTTAGTGACCAAATCCTTATCAACACAAACTCATTATACATGGATTAGATCGGCCACACACGCGTTAGATAACGTGATAATTGGACTTAATTATAATAAAGCTATGGTTCCTTATTTTTTTGTTTTGTTTCTTTCTCTTGAAGCTCTCTAGCTTCCTCGAGTGATAATAAGGACCAACATGTAGCGCACCCTGAGCAAATTTGAGGAACGAAAGCAAAAACAGTAACAAAATAATAAAAAATCAATAAAATTTTACACTGTTGTACAATTAAGTTTTTGATATTTTTTCTGTCCTCAATAATAAAATCTTTCCATTACTCAAAGGTTTGCTGTTAAAGAACTCATGTATTTTATTGTGTGCAATAAAGAATCAAAATTATCATGATCTGTCTACCAAAATTCTTCACCCGTCTTGCATAAACTCGTCCCATAACATATGTCACAAAATTGTCTATTTTGTTTCCGAGGGAGGATCTAAGAATGCATACCTAATATTTTTTATTCTAGAGTTAGGTATTATTGTAGAATGCGGATTCGGAGCCGTGGATTAATTTATTTGATTTTCGTTTATTTTGTTTCGTTCTCGGTCAACGGTCAAGTTCACAATTTAAGAAATACATAATTTACCCGATTTTAGTATCGGTTTTTAATTTGCTTAATTAGCATAAATTCATCACGAAATGCGTAATCAGTACTTCCGCATCATTTTAAAGACGAATTTTTTTTTCGATTATTTTCCTATAAGACAACATTGTGTCTTCCTACAAAATCGATGCAACTGAATTTAAAGAGTGTTTTAGTTATCTAAACCATTTTCAGGCGCTTATGAATAGTCAAGACACTAGCCCTCTTATTCATAAACGAGGATCATACCAGCAATCCGGCATTAGCTAAACCCCGTATTAAGCCTATTGACATCTGTATTCTTTGATAGGCAAACGACAGTGACAGGTATAGTTTATCCTTGGTTTAAAATTGTACTTTTTTATAAATAAGAACAAAAGTGTTCATTCCAAAAGTCATTCTAATGGTGAAGAACTAGTAGGTAAGGAACTCCGTGTACCTTGTTGCTTTAATTCCAAAACGTATTAAACAGCATTCCAAGATTTCAATGCAAAACAAATGTTGCTCAATTTATTATATCGAAACGTTTACATATCGATTACATAGGTACGTCAACCGATACCGGGCAACAGATAAATTATAAACGAAACAGCCCAATATTGGTAGTATTTCTTGAGCCAAGGGAAATTACATATGATGCAATGTACCTAAATGTGATTTATATAGATGTATATTTATTTTTAATCAGTTTTATCATGAGAGACTTGACCGATAAAGTTAACTACTTTGTTAGTTTTATGGGAAAAGCCAATGCATTCCCTAACAATACCTTAAAAATTGTTTTGTACCAATGTCATGACTATAAATTACATACATGTGTGTAACCTAAGTGTTTTATCAGTTTACAATAAAAATATTAAGCAAATGGTGTTAAGCTAGTAACAAATACAGCGCGAGACGAAACGTAAGTCGGTAATTCCACCATTGCATGGGTTCCGCATGAAAAATATTATTCACATTGCTTTTCGTGATATCAATGCATTCAAAGTCGAGAATCTCTTGATTCTGATAACCCAGATTCGAGACACCTATGTCACCGAAGAAGTAGGAGATTAAGAAATGGTGTTCACATGTGATGACCTCGAATCAGAAGTTAGACAGAGCGTTTGACAACCATTTAGTGTCAAAATGGGGCAGGGTAATTTAATCTTAGATACTATAAATGTAATTACTTACCTTTAAAATTATATTATCAATAATTTATAAATAGTTTATTTTCATCATATATTTTGCCATCGACACGATAAGACGAATGTCATAATAAAATAAAATGGCTCGGACCTGAAAAGATTTCATTAAGAAGATTTCTTTTTAAGGATGATTTGTTAAGACAAGATTTAAGGCCACTCTCTTTGGCCTTTGCCCAGTAGTGGGACACCAAACAGGTTAATAAAAATGATCACTGTCACCGTATAGACCGGAACTTACTTGAATTCTAACTCGTTGGAGAATTCGTGCTTCGTGATTTTATTATATTTTACGTATCATCAACTGAATCATAAATCGTGTTAAAATCTGATTAGACATTGAACTGTGAGATATCTTCCATAACGATAATGATATTTTAAAGATCACTCGTTAAATGTTTGTCAGCTTTTTGTCTGAATTTAGTTATTATTACATAGTATAGCTAGACTATGATGTGGTATATGTAAGTAGTTGTTTTCGTTATGTTGAAGTACGTACCTACGTACGTAAATTCTTTTTTATAATAATGCGACTAAAAAATCTGTTGGTTGTATTAGAAATGTTTTTTTTTTGTCATCATGACTGTCTCAGTGACGTCTTCCAGTTTATTATTAAAGCAGTTCTAGCGTTAACGATCGATAATGCTGAAGATAGTCAGTGTCTCAGCAAATTACCTTTACTTGAGTACTTAATCCAAAAATAAATTAAAATTCACAACAAATTTATCATAAACGATATAATATTACCTAATAACATGTTTTATAGTAGGCTTTGTAATTGAAAAACTCGTAATAGGCGGTATTCAATAAGAGCAAATTTCTTCATCGGGCAGCGTGCAGTGTTTGCGTATGTAATCATGGCAAATGATAGGTGGCCGCTAAACTCTCCTATGATGTCCCGTTCTTTATATATTATATGCGTTCGCGGAAAAATAGAGAGACCTTTGATTATTTTTATAGTAATATGGGATGAACGATAAATCATTAAGTGAAAATTTAAAAAGTTGAAAAACGCTGCTGAATTTTCTGCTGTATTGTCGAACTATTAAATTCAAAGAATCTATTTGGTAAGCTCGAGCATTTATATTTTGGAAGATTCCGAGTTGCGAAAACTCACTTTGACTGTAGGTCATGCATGTGGATTTTTTTAAATTAGTCACTGCTCCATTTTTGGCCGACTTCAAAAAAAAGTAGGAGGTTCTCAATTCGACGGAATCTTTTTTTTTATATTAATTGGTGTGACAATCACGTCACGGCTCCAATACCGTGGTCATACAATCACATGAACATAATTGATATTTTAGAAATAAACAAATAAATTTGAACTGCTACTGGACAGTGTTGTAAGAAAAACAAAGATATTTTTTAAATTTACACGATGCCAAATAAACTTACCATCGTTAAATCAACATCGCAAATCAATATTACGTTATTGAATAGATAGGTAATTTGATTGATTTAATTAAACATGTGAATGATTGATTTATTATCGTCGTACGTCCGATAGTGACGCCGGGACACGTCACGCGTCAACGTCTAGACGTCCGTCCATATCGAACGAATGCGGAACCCTAAGAAGGTACATTTGCGTACAATTAACGACACTTATGTTGAACTTACTAATTTGAGCGTTCCAAAGATTATAAAAACAAATGAGTAGGTAAGTATGTCATGTTCGTATTACAAAATTTGGTGAGTTTTCTTTTTTATCTCCTAGATTATTTTGAACTCTATACCTGCAAGGTACCTATTTATTATGTAAAAATGTAAAAATATCCGCTTCTATATTTTTCACCAAAGGTTTTAAAATGTAGGTACTTTTGTTGGTATGTACCTATTGAACAATATTTTTATGAGATTATTGTTTATAAATATTAAACTAGAGCTTCGCCCGTACACCTCACAATACAATTATTATCTACTCTGTAAACTAAAAAAAATGGTTTACAAAATATGTTGTTATTCCACAACAAAATAATTTTTGTTTGTATGTACACGCTAATCAGTCACGGTGTTCTCATATAGAAAAAGTAAACAATACTTTAAATTAATTACAGGATGATAAGTGAGCTCTGCGTGTATTTCAGAATACCTACTGTGTACGTCACTAAAACAGTGAAATAAAATAATTAATGTCAGTAGTGTCAAATCAAATTCAATCTTTTATTTTTAAATTAACCTTTTTGAAATTTCTCAGTCTTGTTGTCAAACGTTGTCTCGATATTAAATAAGACACAATAAATTAGATTGTCAAATAGTATTTAGGGTAAAACGCTACGTCAAATGGTTATCATCAGTAATTGGCCAGATGACCCAATAAAGATCACTAAAATGACTTAATTTATGGAGCAATACCGTTATGAACAAAGACTTGGTTGAAGAAAAAAATTATAATGCCAATATTCTCGTACTGGCTGATAAGGAACTATTCATGCTTATTCAAAGTAGGTTCCTATCGAAAATATTCCGATTACTACTGCTACAGTTACGTAGATACCCAAACGTCAGTGTAAAACTAATTGAATTTGATTATATATTGGAAATACCAACGCCTATTTGCACAACCTCAGTGAGCTTAATCTTAATTGTTAACTTGTCGAAATATTGACATAATTACATTTTATGATATCGCTTTGTTGACGGCATTAATATCACAATCACTTAATATATTCTGGATTATTTTTCGAGTGTCGAAAATCTGTCGTAGCTGGTTTTAATTTTTGTTCTGTTGTATATATAGGGTGCAAGTAGAGAGCTCTCTAAAGTTATGGTGGCGTCTGGCCCATCATGGTCGGTTTACATCGCTACCATTCTTGTTGAATAGCCAATCCTTAGCACAACATGACATGTTTCCATGTGACATGTACCTAGCTCTCGCCAATACGACGAAGAAAAAATCTTTTGTGTGTAAGCTCATATGCTAAAGGAGACAAACGGACTGCATTGACACAATTAAAATATGACTCATCAAGAATGCATTCCATAGAATAATAATGTACATGTTAATTTAATGAAATCGCACATTTTCCATACCATACACGAAAGAATTTCTTAGATCTTTTGACGCACACAAACTCGTCGCACGAGCATCACGGCTAACCGGCAGATGTTTTCTCATTACACCTAGCTAATGTGAATAAAATGATGGCTGCGATTGAAATTACTAATCCTTTTACACCGGATAACTGACCTTTTTACATGTTACGTAAATTAGTTTTATTAAGAGCTTACATACTAAGTATATGAGTATGCCTAACCTACATTGCACGAATTAGGCAAATCGATACCTGATGCTAATTCTCGATCATCGAATGAGAAATTTTATTTAGAAATCATACTAATGGTTTCATGTGCTAACTTTGATAATTGAGTTCTTAGGTAAATTGGACCTTTTGCTTTTTAATGCCGAGATATTTGCAAATTATAGAGATATGTGAGAAGAAAAAGAACACCTAAATGTCTGAGATACGAAACTTGATTTTAAAATAAAACACCATTCCAGTAATTGCTTTAAACAAAACGATTATACAGTAGCAAATTTAATTAAAAGACAAGCTTAAACTTTGAACATAATTATATGATAACATACGATAACCTTAAAACTGAAGATTTTATATTTATTTAATTAAAGCAGAACCTCGCACATCATTATTAATTTTATGATCGCAGCTAATTTATTTAACTCACCGCAGATTAATTGGAAATTAATTATTAAATATATGTGTATGCTAAATGAAATGTCTAAAATGCAATATAAATGTATGTTCTTAAAACCTGTTAAATACAATAACATTTAGAGATAGGAGACCGGGTCACGATGGAGATGAACAATGATTACATTATTGTTTCACTGAATATGTCATAGCTATTTTTTGTTAACATCATTTATATCTTGTTTATTTTCCTTATGATAAGAAGTTATAGCCGAATGATCATTATAATAATAAGTGACGATAAAAGATAAACTATTAAAATTGTGGTCGTTATCTATCAAGTATCTATTTACAACGGATAAAAAGCTTATGTAATGACATCGTATGGAAGCTTTTCCCCTAGAAACTAGTTGTTTATAATTGACTAAGGGCCTGGAAGCTTCACTACGTCTAAACCTTTTAAGCAGACGCATCGAGATAAGCTTTCTGTTATACATACTATTATTAAACTAAATATTCGTGTAAAGAGATGATTCGTAAGTAGTTTTTAATATTGATTTATGTTCTTTGAGGTTTTACAGCCTACATATTATTGTTGTCATGTAAATTGCTGGCTTTTATCTTATTAAGTTATTAGGAGTTATTATAGGCGTATTATCTATTATTTTGTCGTGTAAATAAATTATACATTGTCGATTTAAACTTACCATCAGGAGGCACAATATCTTCGCAGAGACGGCAAGCTGTGGTAACCTGTAACGGAGAAAAAAGGTTATTAAGATTTTACATAACTCAATTTAGAGTAAGTGTGAATAAAAACAATGACCTGCTTGACCCAGAATTCGAACCCAGGACCTTATACTCAGCAGTCGCACTTAGTGACCACTAGATCAAGGAGGTAGTCAGACGTGATGACTGATGATATAAAATATGGCTAATAAATGAATGAATGTTTGTATTTAATTCTTAGTTACACGTGTTTACTTACACAGATAGTATGGCATAATGAAATAAATAACTGTCTGTCTTTAAAAGAATACATAATATTTGTAGTTGTACGAGTGTATTTGCCTAAGAGAGTAATCTCTAAGTTTGTACAAACAATGTCGAGTGTAATGCCACGTATGAGATAAACTTAATATCTTATATGAATATTAAAGTTGAAATAAAAATTTCACATTGTAAGAAAATTACTACAATCTTTCCTAGTGATTATTAACCAATACCTACCGAGTTTTATCATCATGACGCTGAGGAAAATCGATTTTTCAAAACAATTCCTGGCTACGGAAACAGATTTTCCAAAAACAAATGACACTATTTTAGTTTTTATCGAAATCTGATCCGATACTTTTTGAGTATCTTAAAACCTTTGGATTTCACTATTTCATAACGCACGCTTGGAATATTTACCCTTTGGTTACCTAAAGACCGCTAAGTGAATACCTAATAAATTTCCTGTTAACATGAAAACGATTAATTGATTCAGGTATTAATTAACACCTAGAAATATTATCTTTCCGATATCATAACTCTAGTATTATGTTAATGGCTACTTATATTTGCGTATCTATAGATTAAACTATAAATAATTTTCCACAACTGAATCGCTTGTCTATCGAATACTATTTTATCGATCACAACGTAGAAACAAAACAAAATAATATTATCTAATCGACGACCTTATAGAATTGTAGGTAGGTATCTTTCGTTTCTTCCTGACTGATGTTCTATTGTTATGAACTGTGTAGTGTTAATTTTACGGGTTATTTTTGTAATAAAAAGTTTATTTTCTTACACAATCATCTGTATTTGTCAAATAGATGCAATATTAAATTACATTTTACCGACAGCAAAGACAGGGTTATTGGAAATAGTGATTCAATAAAGTAATAATGTTGTTATATGTATGTACCTACCAATGTACAGGAACGAATTGACGTAAATACATACGTTTAAAAGGGTTTAACATTCTTCCTTTTTGAGTCACTTCTGTGTAACCCTCTGTATCTTTGCTAATAAAATATTGCTTATCTAAAGTATCTTGTAAGAAGTCGTTTTGGGTTTCTCAATGGAAGTACCTATCTACAGTCAATGAAAACATAAATACGTTGATATTTATAACTTAATAAGTACTGGGAAGGAACTAAAACTGTGCATAATGCATATATTAATTGATAAAACTGGTAATTGGAAAATATGACCAAATAAACATACCACTATTTCATAAAATTGATTGCTTTTAATGGCAAAGAAGATACGATGGTAAAAAGGAGGTTCTAATTCATCCGTGAAATGTACTTCATTTTCTCCAAGTGGTAGAGCACGTAACCTGCCATTTTATGCGTTCGAAATGATGTTTTAAATATTAGCACCTACTCAATAAAGGTAAGTTTGACAGGTTTTTTTTAAATGACTCATGTTCCGTTTACAAATCTGTCTATAGACATAATTCATGGAAAACATGTGAAAACCGGAAAAGCCATCGCTTAGGTATTTCCAAAGCATAATCGAGGTAATAAACACGCCAATGAAAATAAAGAATGTGGTTTTCTTATCTTTCAACTGTTATTTACTACATACATAATAGAATATAAGTACATATGTACCAAGCGCTAACGGTTGAATGGATTATTACTATTTTACATGCTCTTAAAAAGTATGTACCTAACGTACAATAGCTAATAAATTACAGCATACTTATTTATGAGTATTACTTCATATTACATATTTATGGAATACCTGTTATGCAACTGTGGAGTGTGGACTGACCACTTATTAATTATTATATTCTACATAGTACTCAAAAACGGCTTGTCACCTCTGAATCAAACACACGCGCGTTTCAATGGTCCCAATTAATGCTGCCAATATATTTATGGAAGAGGCCTATACCCAGGAGTGGACGAAGATAGGCTGATGATTAAGATATATTGTGCTCTTTGTCACCACAGGCAAAGCAATAAGTAACATACAGCAAATTAGGTCAATGACACTAAGACCAACGACAAACATCAGCTTCCTTATATCAACTACAATAATAGATAACATCTAGGTTCCACACAACCATTAATCACCCATAATCATACGGTCTGCCATTAGGTAACGCGATAATAATATTATGTATGTATCATGTGGCACTGTGAACAAAAACCAAAGTTCATAGGTCACATAATCAGCCTAGGCAATCGGTATTAAAAGGTGCGCAAATTGAAAACTACCATCAATTTAACTTATTTCTAAGCAGTGGTGAATTGGTGATATCACTGTTGCATTGACTGAGAAGTTGGCGTATCAATACCAATATTAAACCAATATTTGTCTGGCCAACATTTGATTCAAATGACAGTACTGGCCAATATATGTTCGATGGTATCATTATCATTAACTTAAACAAGTTCAAGCTGCTTCTCCAATGACCGATGCACCTTTATTTACTCCTTCGAGGATTCAAGGCTTCACCGTTATTTGTTTGACCTAGAGTGAGAAAAACAAGCGCGACCAAAACCATTATTTTGTTTTTCTTTCAGTCGCGAACTATGTCGTAGCGTTTTCTTGGCCGGCTGATTAACATCGTTTTCTTAGAGCAGGAATGTTTGTAACTTTGTTTATGTGTATATAACTTTGTGTGTGTGTATATAAGATTCAAATAACCCTTAAGTTTCACAAAAAATTGTATACATAATAAATTCCTTAAATACCGAATCAGGAATCAAGTTACAACTCATTACTGCGTAATTACTCGTATAATTTCACCTGTACGTTGACATAGGATACGGCTCGTATAATTTTACGTAAATTCTCAGTACAAAATGACTTGACGCATCGTCAAAGAATTCTATTTTACGCAATCACACAGACACGAGAATTTCTTTTGAAACATCAGTAAACGTACGCCGATACAATATAGCTGAGTAAGAAAAAACTGTTTGTATTTAAAAACAAATAAACGTCGTTTAAGTTAATGAGTGTTATTGTTGATCACGTGGACGCACGTTTTCGTCACACGCCGTGTAAAAGTAAAAAATGTTCCTTAAAAATTCGAATGCTTTCAACTAAAAACTGTATTCGAACGTAACTCAGTTTTACGGCATACATTTGAATAGATTGCGAATAATTATTTAGATTTGGCAACTTCCTTAGCTTTGTGCGTAAGGAAATCGAATCTAAATAATTTATTTTCGTTTTTATCAAGTAATAAAATAAAACACGATGCTCGCGCTACTAATCGACACGTGAGTGTAAATCAAGAAGCGATGTTGATATAAAGGAAGTAGGATATGCGAACGTACATATTTGTTTTAATAAATTATTAATTATGGCACCAGAAATGTAAAGGTGTTTTATTTTAATTTTAAATGTTGTATCGACAGCCCAAGCAGCTACTATTTTCAGAACTCTAGAACCTGCCTACTGACACTCTTTGTGAGGATTTTTAAGCGATTTGTCATACCTTTAATCAACAATATTTAATAAATCCAAATGATACGCGAGACAGTTTAAAAATTGATAACAAATTATATAACAACGAGTCAAAGCCCAGTAACCTACTTCTATCAATCTATTCTAAAGTAAGAAGATAAGATGATAAGAGTCCGATACGTTATGTTATCACATGATCAATACATTCTGAATGATATTCACAACTACAATACATAAAATGTAGTTATAAGTAGGCTTTAGATACTCGTAATGGCCGATGACAAAATAATAGAAGAAAACACCACTGGAATCTATGAAAAATATAATGAAGCTGTAATGTATACTATACATACAATGTAGGTTGATTACCAATACTATTAATCATACAGTACCTGATAAAATTAACGATAGATAAAACAATATTATAAACGCTATAACGCTGAAGACGTTTCTGAATATGAGAAAGATATACACCGGCTGAAGGGTCTAAGTTCCAAATGCTGGCTGGTCGAAAGAGCTATGCAGCTTAACGGCTGCGGATATATCTACGTCAGATAGTGTACCTATAGGTAGTAGAGCACTTAGGTATTCTCATACCTAGACATTCGACTGACTGCTAAACTGCGTCGCAAGAAATTCCAGCCATAACCAAAACTAAAATTATTCAACCCAACCCTCAAAGGCAGTCTGCTCTTAATGAAAATTAACTCGGCACTGTAAAATATATATGTATATTATATACAATATACAACGGGAAACTACCAGGCTGTAAGCAAACACAGTTGGTTGGTAATGAATTTTCTCGCTCCGTCCTTGAACTTAGCGTGCCGTGAATATAAAATGAGCACAGTTCTCAGCGACTGTAAATTCTAATGAATGTCTGGGAGGTCTCCATTAACATAAATGTTACGAAAACTAACATAAATATTAGTAATTTTGTAACACGCCCCATGTGGCAGAGAAAATTGACGTTTAGACTATGTTTATATGTAATTTTTTGGTAATTAGGTATACACACACAATTATACACGTATTAGTTGTGCTTACAATTTCGCTTATTCTTTTTCAAGAATTGATATCTCCGCGCTAGGACCTGCGTACAGTCCTGTTGTTAGATCCACACAAAATGCAGTTAAGACTCCACTAAAGATAAGACTGCTAGACACAAATAATACCTTCGCTGGTCATGTAAAAATCCTCCACAACCACACTCCTCACACATAGTGCAAAATATAGCCATTAAACATATCATTTGAACATGGAAACTGATTAAAGACCATTGAACTTTCGATAAGTCACGCTTCCATAGTAGGAAGACATACGTAAGAAGAGATTAGGCCACGTGTAGCGGAAATATTCTAACAGTTTTCTATCTCCTTTATTATTATTATTATATACGAAAAGTTTTTACCTCATTTTTGTTATAGAATCTGACATTAACTCATCTCTAACAAGTTAATTACAATAATTAATGTTGTCGCCATACTAAAGTGTCATATTTTGTGTTATGCCTATTGTGAAACTGTTACAAGTCTGCTAATTCAACCGGAACGTTAAAATATTGAGACATCAATCCAATTTATTGCTCTACAATTTAGAATCGAGACAATATTATCGATATTTTATGTTAATTAAGCATATCGATCTGTATTTGGAAAATAAAAGCAAGTTGCCAGTTTGGAAAAATATAAAGAATTAATTATTTAGCATTATTATTCATAATATTAAAATAGTTTATTTTTATTTCAGATTTCTTAGCAAGCTGAACATGAGGGTTTGAATCCTGGATCTGGCAAAGTTACTGAGTCTGGATTTGTGCCCGGTTGATGGCAATAGGCTCGCTCCCTATTACATTGGGACCTACAACATAACTGGCAAAATGTGGGTGTACTGCACACCTCTGCCAACCCTTTCGGGGAATACAGGCGTGATGTTATATTGTGATAGGTTATGTTAGATATCTGATTTTTTCTATTACTAATCCTTTAAAGCTGCAGTCTCATTTTGATAATGATAACGCATAATAAAAGATGTTGATATGAGTTCAAAGCGTGACTAAATAACTATATTCACCGTACCAATATAATTAATTAATTATACATAACATCTGATATATATTTAATCACGTTCCCGATTACTAAGATACATCAGTGTAAATAATCCGCGATCGAATGTTTTAATTAAACATTAATTGCATTCGTTAATTAAAGCCGATATCCATTTCTCGTGGAAAATTGAGAAATATAATTAAGAAATGTGCGTTTTATATGCACAAGTGCAGTGATAACAACAAAAGGTAAGAAATAATATTACTTGTAACTTTTACATAATATTACGACAGCATTGCATTTAAAAGGCGTACGTTTTAAATTACATGTGTTAAATAATATTTAATTATAATTCTCGATCATTTATTTATTTGATGTGCATTATACCATACTAATGGGTAATAATAGGTAATACGGTTACACGGGTCCCACGTACGCAACGCACGCAACGCGTTATAATGTATGTACGCTTGGTTTTGTATGACAATCTATGCAACTTTGCATAGGTACAACAAGTGTGTATTTTTACCTAGATTTTTGTACAAAACCGCGCATATTATAATCGTTGCGTCCGTCGCCGCCCGTAGGTTGCGTTCGTGGGACCATTGTGTTTCTACCTTAATGCATGACAAATTCAAAGATAAATTGCATAATGTAATAGTAATAAACTAATAAGTAATCTGACAGTATATTATTAAGTATAAAAAATAACAACATTATGCTATGCAAACAAACTAATTATATAATTGATTAATATCACCATTGAACCCAATTATCCGTAATATTCAATTATGTTCAACAATTAATAATATTAAATCTTACTGATAGCTGCTCAGTAGATAAGTACACTTGATGCGACACGTTCTAATCTGTAGGCGCCATTGCAATAATAAAAATATTTATCAGCTCATGTTAGTTGCCGAGTGGATTTTGAATGGCCTACCCATTGACATTTTAGGTGTGGTAATGTAAGTGACATCTAAAGTAGCAAGTAATGTGCTGCTATCTTGCGGGCCTATTCATAACGACACATTTTTACATGAAAATTGATCATACCTACTGTAGCGTTGGGTAGTCAACGGAGTCTCAACAGCCTGTCTGGGGTCCATCAGCCGTGCGTTTAACTAATAATAATAATAATAATAATCGTATTTATCGTAACTGACATTTTGCATGAAATATGACCTATATGATTTAGTGGCTCTTGTGGTATTGCCTGTTCATTAACTAGTAAAGTAGTAGGTACTGAATAGGGCCTGGAGTAGACATCGCTCGGTATACTCCCATGGGTGTGTTAACATTTTACGCCTCAGTCAACCGATGCAAATCAAGGCAATATAGGCAAGATTAAGTAATTTTAGTGACTACAGTGTATTATAAAACACTACGTCATTATCCTGAAAATGAAGTTGACACAAACGTTGCAAACATAAATAAATTTAATTTAGCCACAAAATCTATTAAAAGCTCATAAATCACTTGAAGTAGGTAGAGCTATTTAGTTAAATTCAATTGCAGAAGTGTAAGAGAATTGTTTACAAAGGATAATATTATTATAATTGTTTTTCATAATTTACTGCTGGCTAAAGTAAAAATAAAACTGTAAAACTCCAAGCTGATCATCAAGCCATCAAGTATTTCACTTTAGCGCCATAAGCATCATGCAAATAGGCGGATTGGTTAACACAGAATGATGTTATTAGTACGGTGTTAATATTATAATCACATAGTGGCCTCTTGGACACAACAGGGGGCAATGTGGTGCTAGGTCATCTACATAGTAAACGATAAGTTCGTAGCAACATGTGTAAGCATATATTATGAGCGCGACACACTTGCTTGCAACGTTTATTGCTTCATGGACGACGCAGTGATATGCCTGTTACTCTTAGAATTTACGCTACTTTGATTTAAGTCAAGACTTTGAATTGCAGACTAAAATATGTGTTTCAGAATATTTAGAGAACATAATACAAATGTGTGACTGTGTGTAAAATAATGATTTGTTTGGCCGTAGAGAAGTAAATAATGGTATTTGTGACATTCATCAATAGTATATTTCAGCCGTAATGAGGACTCTACCACATTAAGAAGTAGGTAAGTGAGTATTATAAATATGACAATCTACGAAACTCCTAGATAACTTCTTCGAACTTAATCAGACATTTTTAGGCACGGAATATGAGAACTCAAAACACAACCGAAATCACAAGTCCCGAGTCAGAATTCAATTTGGCGCGACGACAGTTTATTTATCACGAGAATGCTAGCTCTATTATTCCCTGAAGGATGAGCCGTGATAGTATAAGGTTATTAAGAACGAAGTAGTGTTTATTTAAGATATGATACTGGTATCACATATAATTTCAATTGTATTTTCTCTTTACATATTCGTTTTGCAGATATTGTACGCGAATCTAACAGGCGATCCTTTGCTATTTTTTATAAAAAACAGATTATTATTAATAAATAATAAGCTCAAAATTACTCAGAATTCTTTAAGTGAAACTTAATAACACTAAAATATGTAATATTACAAGCCCTCCCTTCCTTACTCTCCAGTCTGTACCTGTAACTATTCCAACTTTCTACCCCAGAATCAAAGTGCCTTTTTTTCTTCAGACGTATCTATATGTATAGATCATTATACAATAAATAGTGTTGTAGTAAGTGCTAGAACTGACTTAAACTAACTTTAACACAATTTACAAATATTGTCACTGCACATGAAGAAGCACGCAACTGTTGTATGCAAGTAAAAAAATAATAGCAAATTAATTATCTCTTTATGATAATATATTCTTAACTCGTCAGTATAATACAGTTATATCAGTGGGCTTACAGCTCTTGTCACGATTATATACAATTAAGATTTACATTATCTTTATCGAATACGAACCAATAATGATATGCTGAAAAAAAACTTCATTCATATGTTTTTATGAACGAATCTACGTCACCAACATACATAACTCAGTACATTTCACAAATCTAAGAGTTTATCATCGTTTGCACGAAGATTATTTGGTTTGATATCTTACGAGCACTAAAATCCAACGATAAAAATCTTGGAAAATAACTTATTATCTGACTCCATTCATGTGAGGCGCATGGCAACTAATAATCCGTTTTTTTAGTACTAAATTTACTTACATAGCCGAACTTTGCCGTCATGTTGTGTCCCGTTGTATATTATGTAGAACATACATCTAACTGAATTACTCTGCCGCTTTTCCTTTACTAAAACTGAACAATCCACTTTTATGTAATATTTTTTCAACACACTTCTCATTCAATAGAACAAAACACTGAAAATAGTATACTTTTTGTGCTTCAATTCAAGCAAAACGCAAACAATAGCTTTTGTAGTCACTAAAAAAAATACAGAGTAAACGCTGAACGTACTCTGAAGAGAAACACCTACGTTTCACATCACTTTCATAATTTTCCGAATAGCCCAGCGAGCGCGATTTAAAAATGGAACACCTTTTTTTTGACAAACGCCTTTGACGTACTGGCTTCTTTGAATTATCCAGAGCGCGATTTTTCTCTTAATTTTTCATGTACGGGTGTATTTTCACGCGCGTATTTGTGAGGCTTCAGCGCTGACGGTCGACATGTGCGCTGCGCGGCGGGCGGCCAACGACTACGAGATAAAAACCTCGCTTGATTATAAACTTATAAGCTAAACTTTTTTGTTAGTGTGCGTGCGTTTGTGGTTGTGTGCACGCGAGGCTTTGTTGGTGACCTTACAAAGTTTTCACTTACGTAGTTATTCTTGTAGAAAAGTCGCATTTTTTATTCTAGAACTATAAAACCACGCTATGGATTATTTGAGCTGTCTATTGGATTATTTTAACAAATAATATCAAGGTTTTTTTTGCAGTTATTAATAATATTTATTTTATTCATAATCTCATAAGTATTTATTAACTCGTTAATTATTTTTCTAGTACGTTTGGACTATGGCGTTTAGTGTAAATTGTGTTAACGCTATTTTATGACAAACATGTGAACGTTTATCGGTTAAAATAGGTAACAATATATTTTTAACTTCCTTAAAGTATGTATTAGGGCCCGCTGACTTTAGTATTTTATAAAAATAATATACCAATTTAAGCTCAATATATTTTAAAAACGAATCTCAGTTATGTTTTATATTTCAGCAATTTTTTTTTATTTCGTGACACATCAGGGCAAAAATAGATCATGTAAATATGCATTTTTTTTACATTGGGCAACAATTTAAATAGGATTCTAAACAGTTAAATTTAAAATACAAACAAAAAATAAACACGGAAAACGATGCATGCAGCACCTGAGCATTAAAGTGGACGGACGTAATCTATTCACGACTTTATCAAAATGGGTCAATGCGGCAGTACCTTACTCCTTACTGCGGCAAACTTGTGTCGCACGGCAAACACACATCGTAGCACATACACTGCTGGTACTAACCATGCATTTTTTTAAATGAAGCTATTTGACCAGCAATGGATATGTCATTTCGAGATAAATGACAGGACGAACATATAATTTGGAATTTATTGATTGTTAGCTAAAACATGATTAGGTACTCAGTAATTCGTGGGTACGGTTAACAGCTCTCCTTTTTTATAAAAACCTCTTTGTTGAATGGTGTGATTGTGTTGTTACTTGTAAATTAAATGATTTTATTCGCCAACCATTTAAAATGGTCCCGATACGACTGCAGAATCTACTAAGCCCTATAAAGTACATCGGCACAAATCCCACTGGAATGCAGTCAGATAATGTGGAATTCGAATCAGTCTTTATCAAATTCTTTGAGCACTGATACCAACATATTCCCTCACTTTAAATAAAAGATGCAAACAATGAAGTTTACTAGAATATATTTTATTAGGATTCAATTATTCAAACAACAAATATTAAGGTACGATGTTTGCTCAGGTGTCAGACCTGCATAAATTAACAAGTTTTTCACAAGACGGGATTCGAACTGAGAGTTGTAAAGTCCAATTGTTACTGTCGTATAAACATTGATTGAATAGTATAATATATTTTTATTGGGAAATAATGTAATAACATAAGCTATAAATTTGATGACACTATTTAATAGTGATTCTATTACTAGTCAATTTTAACGCAGAAGCCTAAAATGATAAGATACTAGGGTCCACACCAGGGCCTATTGAGTAGGTATCTGAAGTTACCAAGAAACTTACCGACTTTTAATACTTTGACGTAATGTAAGACGAAGAAGAAAATGTGGTTCGTTACTGTATGCTAATTAGATATAATATTGTAGTATAGGTATTTGTGCGATCCGCAGAAGTTTGTCCCGAGTCTGGGTGTTTGTGTTTGTGATATTTCAAGTTAGTGAAACGCACCCACGATACAGGAGAAATTCGAAGTGTGAGGCGACGTTTTAAAAATATTTATTATATTATTATTTTAAATATATTTAATTCCTTTTCAGATCAGCAGAAACCAGAAACGTAACTAAGAAATGGCGGTATAGGCAGAGGATTTATCTTATTTATTATTTTTGTAACCTACCACACTACTGTCAATACTCCAAATTCTCGGTTTAATCATGTGTTAATTCACAGTTTATTACGTGTTTATAAACATTACCTTGTAGATGTTATTATTTGCATTTTACATACTGTATGGCAAAGATCTGTTTGTTTGCACAAAACTGACATTGTCGAAGTCTAACTGTTCAATGCTATCTGGGTCTTTGGAGAATACAGCGGGTTAAATGTTTGAATTATGTCTTTTCGTTCAAGGGTAAGCTCAATATTGTTGTACAAAATATGATCATTCCAATCAACTTGTAGGTATAACGTTGTTGAACAAATGACGTCCGAATGCAATTCTATTTCTGTTATCATTTCAATTCGCCCCGCGTGGCTAAAAATAAAAGAGCTACCCTTGCCTTCTCTTGCGTATAATCCAGGTTATGGAAGTAAGAGAGGATAAAAGCAGTATTCATTCAATTACTAAGATAAGCATTACATATTCGGAGAAAGCAGCTGTAAGAAGTTTGTAAATAACCACTTTGGTGTTTTTAGGGCTACATGTAGGTTTTGGGTTGGCATCATAGTCTTATTGTATGTTCTTACACTGCCATAGGCTAACACTCTTACCGCCGCACTCGGAGACGTTAATTATTACTAAAACTGACACTAAGTAAAGATTTCACGAAGAAAACCTATACATAGTGATAGTTTAAGTAATCATTAAATGTCTCTGAGTTCGGCGGTTAATGTCATAAACACTATACTGTTTATGTATCTAAAAGTTTGTGGCGAATATTTCTGAAGATATTATGGCCGACTGGAAGGAGACCCATTATGCCAGCAAACGATTATGAGATGATAAATATTCTTAAAAGCTTTTATTACCGTACCATAAATATAGATCGTAAATAAAGTATAATAAATAGATTTGACAAAACGTATTTTCCAATATTGTTTCTCCATATTATATTAGATAAAACATTTCTTCTTCGGACTTATAAAAATTCCGTTGCCTTGGTTATAAAAATATGTTCACAGAAATCGATTTAAATTTTGACCTCTGTTCGTCACTTGTGAAACGTAACTTCCGAGTTGACAATACGTTTCTTTTTTTTCCTTGTTTAGACTCGAGGATAAAGTACTGTGGAAGGTAGGCAAGTAAAGAGGATTGTTTGGACAGAGTCACCTTGACCCGCCAAGCGCATGACCGCTTGATCGTCGACCAATAAGTCGTGACCTTTTAAATCTCACTTCATTTCCTTTATTTATTTTGCTCCAAGAAGTGTTGGCGCTCGTATCGGGAGATACTCATTAACTGGTCAGAAAGCGAAAAACTCAATCAATGACAATTTCACCATAGCTGTTTATTTTTCCAACGTTATTTATTATTTATGTCATTACTAATTAAGCTTACCTTGATATAATACGCATTGTATTTCTCAATTTTCTCGACAGGTATAACGCAACCAAAAGGGCAATGCAACACCATGACTTTTGTTGAGAATTATCGCCATTCGTCTACGAAATATGTCAACAAACTATCGCTTTACAATTTGAATAATGTTCAATTTAATACACTATTAACGTCGAACTAATAATAAAGCGAGTCCTTATTGCGAAACGGTTAAATAACACATAATAATGCCGAGCGCGGTTGCTCGTTGTCGCGTTTACGAGTGTTTATTTACTCGTTGCACTACAATGGCCGTATCGCACAATAAAGTTACGCTCGAAAAGCTATAATCAGAATGTTCTGTGTAAATAAACTTTGTTCGTGAAGATACTTAACGTACGAGTGCTTCACTGGGATCTTTACTTAACGTTTTACACCGATAAAAAGGGCTCGTCCCCTGACGTCTTATTCCAGTTTTACTGCCGCTAACATTGTGCTGCACGACAACCGACAATTCTCTAAATTTATGCTTCAGGTAAATCCGACGAAAAACTCTAACTCGCCGATGTAAATTACAATAGGACAAGATGCTAAAAAAATAGTGTTTCGTAGAGGTGGCAACTGGCATTGAAGTATAGAAAGCTAACTGCCATTTGAATAAAAATAAAATGGTTTTCATTTAAAAATACACTTATTGTTAGAGCATTTTTAGCAAAAGTGGTGAACTTAATGGACTCTAATGAACTTTTTTAGATAATGATCTTGAAATTACAGCTCGTAATTGCGAAAACATAGGATAATGAAAATCATTAAATATTTCGTTTATGTTTAGTATGTCACTCAAGGCTTAATCATTATTTATTATGAATACGGTTTTTTTAACAATTTTATTATTAGAATTAAGATTGATTGAATCATGTTTTTCGTAGATCTTGGGTCAAGACCGCACCGTAAGAGTCGGAACATTTAATTTAGCCATAAATATTGTTGCGGAATTTTCAACCATATTCTAAAACACATAAAGTTTTATATCCTTTTAAACTTTAAGTATTATATAAGCTAAACATTTGTCAACGCTTAAGTATGTAATGTAAAGAAATAATAAAAGAAGCGCCACCTACACGTATTGATATTTTTATATTATTTTATGTAGAGCCACAAATAACATTAGCAATAAAAATAATAAAGGAAGGACGTAATAAAAGCAGTATTTATGTCATTTGCATTTGTTTTTACTACTAGGTAAGTATGGTGTCAGAAAAAGAATCCAGAATTAAAACAGAAATTCAGTATAATAGTAGATACAAAAGTTATATTAAATCACTTTTTCAAATTGATTAGGGAAATATGAGAAATGTCGGCCACGAGCATCATTTTTCAAATTTCCTTTATCAATTTAAATGTAAGCTAAGCATAACCAATATGTTAAAATGGTATTAAAAGTCATGTTAAGTCACATCTGTCTCCCGATGATATTGGCAAAAAGCTAAGATTTCTATGTAGATCCTACCATATATACTCTATTGGCACATATTTATCAGATTCTTCATACCTACATGTTCGTCGGTTTAAAGTGTTCCTGACCACTATTTCTCTTCTCTAGAACATGTCCAGTTATTCCAGAAGGGTTGTTTATAATAAGACCACTAATTATTATGGCTGCGTTAATAACATCGTTGTCCACATAGTATCGTCATAATAAATACTTAAGAAAGTACAGAGTTACCGCCATTATATTCATATTCCCGTCTTATATTAAATCGAAATCTGAAAATATGTTTGTCTGTACCTGGAACTAGTCTAACGAAAGTTCTAACCTAACTTGGGTGTCTAGGGATATTTAAGAGGAAAATTCGACATGAAAACCAATGGTTATTCTTCAGTTATAATTTGGATAACTATAGTACTGTGTTTAAGAATTAAATCTATTGCAAAGTACACTATAAATAAATGAGTTTTTAAGTTTAATAAACCGTTGCCCCAAGGTTAAAAAAAGATTTAAGTATTATTTCCTTGGCTAATTTTTTTCACACAAAATCAAAGCTCGAAGCTTATTCCTGCATATTTCTCCAAAGATATATTTTGTGCCCCAAGGTAATCGAAATGAAGACTTCATCTAGAATAAGAAAGGTTGAAAACACAAGGATCGAAAGTAGACTTTGGGACGATAACGAATGGAAAGCCTAAGAAATAAGCTAAGAAAATACTTCATCCATATGGCCTATTAAAAACGAGTGAATCCGTGAGTTTAAGTTAGTAAACTATTAAAAACATCACGGAACATTTATAATGAATACTTAACAAGTTTTATCTATTGACCGTAACGCACTTACTGCTAAGATGGCGTAATGTGTGAAATTCTAAGTAACGTACCTATAAGTGAACAAAATGTAAACAGAAATTAACAGAAACATTATATTCACAATATTTACATGCATTTTTTATTTACCTGACTTGTCCTTAAAATTGCAGAGTATTTAATTACGAATGCACATACAATAGTGATTTAGTTAAAGATGTTCAATTTTCATTTTCGCCAGCCTTTTGGGCATGGGCAGCCTACCAGTCGACAGTGATGAGGAGGAATATTTCAATGCATAATTTTTTGATGTTTTTTGGTTGTATATATTATTTTCATACATACAAGTCTTGCCTGTTTGACAGTGAGGTAAACTACTTACAGTTTTCTGATTATTAACGAAGATCTGAAAGATAAAAACACGTGGTCTAGAACAAAAGACACATAAAAACATCTTTATGAGTAATTTTTTACTAATCTTAAAATAAACCGACAACCGAAATATTATTGTTAGAAGTCTTCTTGTGCGATGAACTCCTCTTTAAGGTTAAAGTTAGTCGCAATACTTTTATTTTTATGTTAAAATCAATGTGCATTGGACAGGGTTTTGAGAAAGAATAATGGGGTGGCCTTTACCCAGCGGTGGGACATTAAACAGGCTATTTAAAAAAAAATGTGCGAATAAGACTTGATCAACATCGTAGTGTATTTGCGAAAGTTTAAAAGTACCTCAACAGTCAGTTCGTGGGTACGATGTGCTGAACTCGTAAGTAAACTTAATCTTAATGCATTCATAGTTCTTGTTTCGTCAATTTACATTGTTATTAAATATTTAAGTCTACAAACAAATTTCATATGCTTGGCGCAGCCACGTGTACGTATTTGAAGTAGTTTTCTCTTACATAAGTAATAAGTAAACGGCCTCTACATAAAAATATACTTAATTTTTCTTATTGCTTGTAGGAGCAAAATGCTTTATAGATGTTTTGCTTTTTCGCATAAACTATGATTAAGCGCTTAATAGTTATTAAATTTCGTCTTTTTTTCTATTGTAATTGTGTTTTTTCTCTATTTCGCACACCTGCACTGAACCTTTATAACATTTGTATTGAATTGAAATGTTTCTCATGCTTTACATCAATATTTGTAATAAAGTAGATCCTAAAATCAAACTATTTAATCATTCGACTTTTCATCGTTCTCTTGCACTTTACTTACCTATAAATAGTAACATGCATGGATGATCTTGTGAGAGTCGGAAATATTAGATGACATAGCATTGAGACCATAGGTTCAGAACTCTACTTTAGTGTTATCATTCAAATAATTTTATCATTTTATGTTTAACATTTAAAATGGTAAAGGATTTGGTATTCGTATTTAACCAGTTTAGTAAACGTGCCAGGAAATAATACATCATTTACTTGGATATCATCATCATAATCATGTACCTATGAAATGTGTTAGATACCAATTCGTTGTCCCAATTCGTTAATACTAGCAAACATTATCAGATAATGTAATTCCGTGCCAACGTTCCGTTTCCTTTAGATAATCCTATGAACTTACAATTTGAAGATTGTAATCGTGACAAATTAGAAATGTGTTATGTCAATCGTGACGTCAGTTATATTCCAAGAATACCGCCAAGTAGGCATCAGGCTATCTTAATATGAAGGTAATTTTACTAGCACGCTGATTAGCAAGAAAGCTATTTCGTAATTAATTTTATTCTAAATATATTATATGACGTCAAATATTTAATTTATTTGTTCGGAACTGTTATTTTACGTGGACATTTGTGTTAACATTAAATGTGTTCCGCTAATCAATTAACGTGGGCTATTGAAGGGAGGCCAGTGGGTCTTTCTTTTATAGCTTTTCCTGTAAATTGTGACCGAAGGAAATAGGTTAGTTGTGTTTTAATGTTACGTTGTATATGTTATGTTGTGGTCACGCTTTTCTCTCGTGCATGACTAGAAAAGGTCTCAAGAGTTTAAGGTCAAGAAGTTCGTATGAAATATTATGAAATTGTGACGTGTGAGAAAACATGTTAGTTTTTTATTATCAGCCAAATTTTCGGCCATCTAATAAGTTTTCACAAAAGGTTAATGCGTTCGCATATAAACCACGTTGTGTTGTGTAAGTGCTAAAACTAGATACATTAGTAAATCAGGAGTCTCGACGGAGTATCTATTTGTTCGAACAATTACATAGACTAGGCGCCAGTCGACAAATATATCTACGACAAACTTTGAACGTGCTTATAGAAGAAATACTTTGAGGATTAGTCCGCATCACTGGATAAATAAGGCAAGAAGAACCATTATAACTCTTGTATATAATGAACAATAGTATTTATATAGAGCTTTTTATTTACCATTTGTTAATAGCAAGTTCAATAGAATGTTTTATCAATACATACAATACCTGTAATATGCCACAAAAGTTAACCCCTTTGTAAGAACCTGAACTCATTACGATGTATTAAGAAAATTTGGAAAGGTAACTGAAAAATCCCAAGTCAAGAATTTCTTACCGTTTTTTATCTGGTCTTAACAAGAGTTCGGTTAGGCAGGTAATGACAATATTTCCTAGAGTTGCAAAAGACAATGTTTTTATTATGGATCTTCTGTATCTATCTTTTATTGTTAAAGAGGCAAAGTGTGAATTCCTATTAGTAATTCTTACATTTTTACATGCTGCCGATGTTTAAGATTCCCAAATTAGAGTGTGCTGTTTTAATTAATATGTAGTTACTATGAAATAATACGAAAATAATTTTAATTAAATCGTATTTACACAATTAATTAGGCTTCACAGTAATATTAATTTTAGGGTAATTTTACAAGCACGTTGATTAGCAAGAAAAACATTGTCGTCATCAAATTCCTCATGTATGTTACGTCAGTAATATTTATTTGGTTTTGGAATCCATATTTTACGTGGATATTCGTATGAGTAATATTCAAATTAGACAGCTATTTCCATTAATATGTAGTAATTATAGTGAATTCCTTTTATTATATTTATGTTATGTATACGAAATAAAATATAATTTTACTCTTCGTAGCCCCGTTTAGAAAGAGAAAGTCGTACGAATTTCAACGAATATTCTTACCTAATATAAGCTATTTATATCACTTGTTTTCCAAATCTTAAGCTTCTTCATCACATGTGCAAACAGTCAAGCCAAGAGGATAATATAACAAACCAGAAGCTAGTTACAGCTAAATATTATATTATTATTATTAAATAGCCATTAGACCTATCTACTTTCACAAGCTGACGTCTAAAACGTTTAATATTATCGCTATCATCATTACCTACTGTTATCAGCTCCTCATTGATACATGGCGCCGTTGACTATCTTTAACTTTACGATCAAAGACAATATCTGCATCATATACAATTAATATTACACACTGGTACCTACCTATATTAGTGCATTCGTCATTTGAATTTAAATGATGTCAGATTGTGTGTCATTTGTTTAATATAAATTGATATATAAAGATAATAAGCTGCAAGTAATTTAAACTCTATTTTCCTGTAGTTACAGTACAGTAAAGGTTTTTTTTTTCATTTATGTGTTACATCCAAATATGACGTTTTCCTAATAAAAATACTTAGGTAATTCAATGTCAAAAATAACACTGTAAGTATATATTTTATCGACATCATATCTAATGGTGAAATATTATAACCCTTAAGATTGAACCAAAATTGTATAGTTGTTTATGTAAATGACCTTATGTGAATGTTAATTGCTAGATTAAGGGAAATTAACTGTAAATACAAAAAAAAATATAATCTGTTTCTACTCACTTAACATAAATTACTTAATGCATATTTATACGCTTAATCTAAAAGTATAAGTCACCACACCTAATTTAACTCATAACCAATAATGTATGACACTTATTAGTGGAATTAACTAAAAGAATTTTCAATGACATCTGACTAATCAAAAGCACTCAAGCTTACATTATAGAGTCAATTTAATAAGGGAACAGCGATTGCATAAAATGTCTTCAAGCTACACAGAGTAAAATACTCCGAAGCTCGATGTTCGTATACCGTGTCGCAGTTAGTTGATTTTGTTTGTGAGTGTTCATGCTGTGGCATCTATCGAATTTAGGTGTCGCAATGTGCATAGAGGAAGCTCGACGTAATGTAACGACATTGAGTGTCATGTGGTCACATGTGACGTGTCAATGAACTTGCGTGTCCTAATTCACTTGCATTCAAAGTACCTACTAAAGATTGATTGTCGATTAAGACTAATAAGATTACGTAGGTACAATATAAGGATCGTAGCACATGGCGATTTGGTATCTTTCTAGTAATGTATTCTTCATACAATATTGTATCTTTTGCCCCTTAAATTTGTTATTAAGATATTATTTTGATGATCTCCACTATTCGTGTGGTTCCTGAAACTTAACTGACACTACATATTTTGTGGCGTGAGCTAGCTCTAATACTATCCAGTGAGTCGGATATAGGTACTCACACAATTTAAAATAATATCTACATTAAAGTAACTAACTAGGTAATTTAAGAATAGCTACTTTTTAGTAAAACTAGGTTACTAGGTAGGTATAACATACATACGCTTTTTTCTAAACAATCGATTCTACAAACAAACAGTATTGGGGAACAATACATAGACGGTTACGTGGACGTTACACAAAAAACTTCAACAACACGGTCCTAAAGTCATGTAACAAACAATACCAAAAAAAAGTGCAGTGTACACAAATTTCCTTGAAATCGGTGACCATTGCATTACCTAAGCGATTTAGTCATACGCCTATTGACTTTGCTGTTGTGCCTTACCAACATCCTAATGTACAAATTACGAATAAAAAGCATTTAATTATGTTTAATGATGAATGTTACTCTAATAGTTTAGGTCATCTTGTCAAGGAGAGCGCATCCGCCTAATCTGATCCAGATTTAATTTTAACATAGTTAGAAATGTTTTTAAGATTTCTACATGATCTACTGAAAACAATAGAAAATCGAAAAAAAAAGCCGTAATGAGATTTTAACTTCATCCGTTAAATGTTAGTCAACGGCTATATCTAACTAATAAGTGTTAGGATCTACGCATAAAACAAAGAACATTCATCAACATCCGTAACTAACAATAAATCCTTACAAACCAACGCACAACGCTGACGTGACGATCCTCACACAAATCATGACTGCAGGACTTCTAGTTATCGCAAATCACGCAAAAAGAAAATGAGAAAACATAAAACAAAAGACGTAGCATGGAAAATAAAAGAGCGATTGTTATCAGCCGTCCGAAGTTCACGGAGTTAGTCATGGGCATTGCTCAGCTCTCGTGAAATTGTTAATCGCATTAGCAGCCTGGTTAATGACTAAAACAGTTAGTTACTATGAGATCAAGGACGCTATGGGAAAATGTTCGCGTTAAAAATTGGACTGCGATATATTACAGTTTTACCACTATTTTCTTCATTGTTCTTATGTTCTCTCGACGTTAGACTGAAGTGCGACGCAAATTCCGTCAACAATCCGAATGTTGTTTTGAACAAACAAATAAATAATTGAGGAAAATATTTAGGCCGGCTATAAAATTAAAACAAATAACAAACACTGAATGTTTACTTCACGCCTCAAAATCACCCAAAAACTGTTAAATAATTTTATTGTGTAATTGATTTTATCTCAAAAGCCAAACACGTCAACTTGTCACGTTTAAAATCACAAACATTTTTTGTTTGACCACATATTCCGCGGACGACGTGCTAACTCAAATCCCGTGTATTTTAATGTATGAAGCTGACGTTTATTTGTTGAACACATGCCTGAGCATTGTTGCAAGACCACTGTGCAAATAGATATGCCATAAAAGATGCGAGCCTCGACTTACCCTTACGACGATCTTCTAATGCACAGCTTATAGGAAAGTGGACTCTAAGGACTAAACTCTGGAATGACAGCCTCGTCGCCGCGGTTAGTCAGTAATTTCAAATTTGATTTACTACAAAGTCGTATTTTCTATTATGAAGTATGTTTATTTCTGTTGCCTTCAGAATTCTTACTGGGAGTTACGGCATACGATACTATGAATGTAGGTACTACTTATAAAAACGCAGTGTAGGTCCACCAGTCACACTGATCGAATAACAATATGGATTTCGATCGAAATTGTTTCGGTGTTTCTTCTCAGAGGTAGTCAGTTAGGAAATGCCGACACCATCTATCTAGTTTAAAAAAAAGACGTGTAAAAGTGTTTTTTAAGACCTGTTTGCAGAAATAAAATGATTTATCAAATATATTAAGGACAAGAAGTGTCAATAGTCTGACAGGTCAAATCCTCGCGCAAGGTTTTAAGGTTAAAACAATAAACTCGCAAAGGTACTCCCAAATTGCTGCATTAGCACTTTTTAGTCGTATTTGTTTAAAAGTCCAGTAACAAAATAAAACTTGAGCGTTTTTTGAAACTGTGTGTATTCAATACATCGATGTCCTCAACACCTCACCGAATGAAACCGTAACCTAAAAGTCAAACATTATAGGAAAAATAAAAATCTAGTGTAAGTTCCGTAGGATAAAACATATTTTGTTGAATAACTTTGTCCCAAATGATATTATAAAAAAAATCGGAAGGTGTGAAGGTTCACAGTATAAGAAAATGCAATAAAAAGATTTGAGGATACCGACATATGTATTCTGCGGTTAAATATGTGAATGATTGAAATTGTTTAAGGGAAAATACATTGAGGCCTATTCCAGCAGTGGACCGCGATAGGATGAGAGATGATGATGATGATGAAATAACATTGAGCGATGAATAAAGTGTCAACTAACTTATTATGTACCTAATAGCTAGCTAACTTTAAAAAATGGTAGAGCATTGCTGAATTTATAGCTAAAATGCTTCCTTCAATAATCATCTGATGTCTCCGTTTCCCTACTACCAATCTGTTCTCCTAAAGATAATCGTCTATCTTAAAGTAACTTAAGCTCTACATTACAGTTAGCATTTTATATTCTGGTCTGGCCGTATGATGTAATAAATTAAGTAGCATATCAAAAAACAAACATTCACAAATCAAAACACTGTCTAGCGAAAAAAGTTAAACATTATAAAACCGCATACATATTTGTAAAATACTATAAATGTACGAACTAATTCATGTGCAAATAAATGACTTTAGTAGAACGTAAATAAATAAGTCAATTGAAGATGAATGAGACGCCATCATGTTCCACGTATTATGTCAACGTTTTCCAACGTAAAATAAATGCCGAATGCACAATTTGGTCTAACATGAGTATTTGACTTTACTGTGTACACAATCCATCAAAATATAGTCATAACTACACATAGCCTTAGCTACGTAACAGACTCTACAAGCATGTTGGCCGTTTGCACGATTTTAAAGATATTAATGTCAACTATTGGATTTATATCCTTCATTACAAAGATAAAAAGTGGCTTGAAGGTTTAAAAGAATTGCTAAGACGTTTCTAATTAACAAACTGAAGCACATACACTCAAAGAACTTACAAGTGAGACTACAAAAATCAAACTCATAAGTTGTGGCGCAGAAAGCCAAGAATTCAATCAATGCCTTAAAGGGGATATCTAAGGCCAAATAGATTGTTAAATTTGCAACTTAACTATTGCCTTTATAGAAATCCTCAAACACAAATACGCAATGAAATCAATTATATCCGCAGGAATAGTCAATTTTACGACTACGAGCTAAACATCGCCAGATCAGGTGCCCACTTGCATACCGAATAAAGTCGTTGAATTTCCAATTAACACATTTTGCGCACATTTAACGGGGTCAAGACATTTTGCGTGTTGTACAACATTTTAATTTCCCAGTTATTGCGTTGAATTAACTTTCCAGGCACGTGAAAAGTCAATTGAGACTGTGCCTTCTGACTTTTGACTTTTCTTCGCTATTGCTCACTTGAACCGCGGCGTGTGCTGGCTTGATATGTAGAGGACCTTATTAAAGCCAGATTTCGTAATACATGTATAGTTGTGATGTATTATGTACACGGTACAGTACATGCGAAGGTACATTTTTAAAAACTCTCGTTCAGCACATTGAAGTCTTGCGAGCTTAGAGTTTGGTGCAGGTGGTAATTGATTCTCAATTCTCTAGATTGCATCCTAAACTTTTTTATTGTAGCTGAATTGGCATTGCGTGCTGAATTTTAATGATATTGACAGTCGATTAAAATTGTGTGTATAAATTGTTTCAGCATGCGACTAATACAAATAAAACGTGACGTGTAGTAAAAATATTGAGCAGCGATTCTAGAAACAGTTCTAGCAAACCAAAAAACCGTAACACGAAAGGCTGACGTCACAATTTATTGGTTCATAACTCAAAACGTGCCAGCCCATAAATCCACTTAAAATTCTACCGAAATCACTGAGTTTAACTCGTGATTATACATGCGTACGTAAAGATATCGAGGTCAATCCATGGTGTTATCCGCTGTTTTTCCATTATCACAAACATTTCGTTGAATACATTGGCCAATAGCTAATTAATGCACCCTCACGTTTCGACGTCTTAACATTATCGTCCACAGCGCGCCCGATTTTTATTTTTAAATTATAATGCAAATATAGAATGTCAACATTTATGTGAACATTCCGTTGGTCTTTGAGAATTGTGTCATCAACTATTTTGCTCGTTAACACATTCTAATTGAGTTACGTGTAGAAATAAACAAATTGACTAAGCTGTAGAGACCCTTATATGGTTCGTGCTAGGTTTCAACAATGCAACATTAAGACCGAAAATGTTGAAAATGGCGGTTTCTTAATAGTATTACTATAATTGTCAATGTTCGCGAAATTAAAATTGAATATAGTGCTTAGAAATACTTAGGTATGTAAATCTTTTCGTAACCAAAATGCGTAGGATAGGAAAAAGGTAAGAAAAATATCGGTTTCCAAGCTGAAATATATAATTATGGGCTACCAAAGTTACCGTCAAGTACAAAAATGTACCAAACTGAAATTTACGGAACAAAAAAGTTTCTAGAAAGTCGAGTAACAATCACAACTGTACGTTCAAAACATTAATAAATAAGCAGGTAAAGTCAAGACCGCAGCCTGTATAACAAAGCAGTAAACAGAGTAATCTTGAATATTGTAAAACGTAATAAACGTGTCATTTATTTGCTAACATCAAGGTTCAACGTATCAAAGGTAGAAAATATGATTATTGGGATGGCACTCCGCGACCGCACGCCACGTCAATTACATATAGATCTGTAATGAAAACCGCAACCATGGGTACTAAGCTTTACAAACGACACACGTGCTAACCTTAGTTCCCAACGCATAGGAATATTTATTATAATATTGTTTTAAAATGTGAGGGCCTTTTAAGAAAGAATAAGCAAGTTGAAAGTATTAAAGATCAATAATGATGAGACTCAATTTTAGTCACGGCTGAAGGAATGAAGAAAAAGTGTTATTATATCGCATTATAATTATGGATATCAATGTTTGTTACTTTACTGTTGGAGAGATTTTATGGCTGAAGGAAGTAGCTACGGTAGCTTTGTGTCTTCCTGATGTCTTCCTTACAACATTGGGTACACCAATGTTGTAAGGAAGACATCTTGCTGCGTATCTGTATAGTCATGTCATGATTGGCCCGTCAACATGGATGCGACAGACGTATAGATGATAATGCACATCAGTCGTGTAGGCTCTCCTAGGTCACGTACATCGTAGACATAACATCTTACTACGAACTAGTAGCATTTTCTACTGGAACGCAGGAACATGGGGTACCTCTAGTTAAATCACTCGGAATAAAAATCTGTAGGTCACACAAATATTTGTTTGTACGGGAATTAAAACAGCCTCTGTGCATATAGATACTTATGCTAGGTACATAATTGGTACGTATACATAATATTTGTATGGTGGTAAAATATGTACTTCTCAATACATTTGGCATGGCTCATTTTGATGAGTGAATCCCCACATATAAACACATAATAAAACCGAAATAAACCTGTCTAAGGGTCTTCCCATTTCGTTTGTGCTAGTAACTGTTACTGAGCGCAATGTCATTGTCAAATTAGTGCTTTAGAAACTCTGATAAAATTGGAAAATTATATGGAAATTACTTTTTTATTACCGTATTTACTGTTTTTAATCCAAGCAACATTTAAATGGTAACCAATAACTAACCTATGCGATAGATCATGTTTTCGTTTACATAAGCAAAGTTTAAAAATTTGTCAGTCAATCCAGTATTCATAAGAGCGATAAACATAATTAAAAGTTGGCCGGTTCTTTTTAATTCTTAGCCCCACATCAATTTCAGATGTATAATACCTAAATTAAAAAAAAATTACAGTCCACTGGAATTCTCGGTTAAACTCCGCACAGTGGAATTTTACATTTCACTACTACTACCATGTAGCCAATGCGCCAATTGCGTCGTAACATTATGACATGGCAACATTAATAAAAACAAAAATAAACGAACTTTAATCTTTGACAAACCTAGCCTTCACTTAAGGGCAAGGCGCCCACGCAGCGTCATACGAGACAAATACGTACGGAAAATTTCAAATTGACACATAGTCAATGCGACGGTATGACAGACCACCCGTGGCATGCGAGCAAGTATAGTTCAAGAGCTCAACACGACACTAATAATTCATCTCATAAGTTTATATTATTTTTATTAATTATTTCAACGAAAAAAAAGGATTCCATGGCAATATAGAGTATAGAGTCAAAATAATATTAATTTCACTTTAACTAGTTACTAAAGACTTAAGTAGTTTTATCTATAAGTAGATACTATACTGTAATTGTTTTTTTTTCAATTGATGTTTATTAGAAAATCAATAACGTTGAATAACGTATAGAAAACATAATTCTTTTATAGCCTATAAAGGTGTTAAAACTTCGAAAAACACATCGTTGAATCATTTTGCACGTTAGCTCCTAAACTAGTATATTGTATATATTTGCACCTCCATTCAATAGTACAGGTTTATTCAGATATACATCTGCCAATGTAGGATATCAAAGCTGTAATAAAACTTATCTCCGTATTAATGCTAATTTAGTATGGTATTCATAGTATCTGTTCGCTTAAAATAACGTCTACGGCCAAACAATATTTTTGGCTATTGACCCAATAGCTTGGCAATGTGTGGTGAGCCACAAAATAATATATTCTAGTTATTTCAGTTTACGAGCGGACAAATTATTTTGTGTCTAGACATAAAAGTTATACTAGATACATTCTAGAAAATATGCCTTATAATAATGAAGGAAAATAATTGTACAATCGTAGCACGTAGCGTTAAGTATGATTCTCGTTACCTTCATGAGATAATAAGCATTGAACAAACTTAATAGAGGTAGGAGGTACTTATAGAAAAAAAATACATTTCTAGGAATAGGTTTATCTATTAATTTATGTTATGAAATCACACCTTAAAGTAATGAGTGATCATCTCAATCTCCTACCTAGAAGGCAAAGTGCAGAATGAAGCAGTATAGCGTAAAATACACAAAAACTTTCCTTATCGTTATAAGAAAAATGCTGTTCATAAAAGTAAACTAATTACAAATGAAGACCATAATTTAAAAAATACGTTCGTAGTACATTGTTTTCTATAGAAGCGTAGCATCGTAGGCAATGTATATTATTGGCTACATTCGTATATCGTACGCTGTAACATGATACTAATTATAAATGCTCGTAGTTGCATAAGATGAAAGTGTTTTCTGAGGGACAACAGTACAGTTATGTAACATTATGCCTCGTTACTAAATAATATATGCTAATAAAGAGTTGCTAAATTTCAGAAAGCAGATTGTAGTCCTTTTCTCTTCTTTCTATTTGTTATTAATCCTTACCACTAACACTATTAATTTTACAAAGATACCTCATAATCAGAATATCTTTGTCTATCATCATCATCAGCTGGAAGACGTCCACTGATGAACAAAGGCCTCCCCCTTAGGTAGGGGGGTTGGTGGTGAAGTTACAGAAGACGCTGCTACCCATATTCTGGACATTTTGTCTATATTATTAAAAATACTAAGTCATCATCAATCCATATCCATCTTCTGTTAAGTACACTACTCTTAAGAGAGCCATGACTGTGATTGTGTCCTGTACTAAGTTCATCCACCGCTTTCTGCTTTTCCGACACCGTGTAATAACGGTAAGGATCTACAATTTTGACTTTTAACCACAGGTTCTGTGACCAAGTAGCCTTTTTACTGGGGAAATTGGCGGACGGAGGGGTTACCGGCTAAAACCCTAGGGTGTCCTCCTAACTAACTTAGGTCGAGACACACGGAGTGTGCACTGTGCGTACGCTGTACCGCATCCCTGGACAGGTGACCAAATAACCTGTTCTTTCTACCTTAGTATGTCGCCAAAATACAATGTTGGTATTATTTATTACTTTAAAACTCTTTAAAAGTCAAAAGTTGTTATTGAAGAAATGGTCAAGGTGATCATCTCTATGATGTGATGATTATTTTATATCATTCAGCTGAGAATCTTGAGTCTATGACATAATATTTTATTGCCGCGTATTTTGATGAGTAGACAAATACAGATAACGTAATTTGATTGTTTGACTAGGTTATTAACACGGAGCGATGATTACCATTTTTGCAAAACGTGATGATAAAATATTTAATGATTACGTACGTACTGGTTGTAACTGGTTCTGCTGCTGTTTTCATTCCCATGTTATTTTATTTGAATGTGTTTTTGTGTCAAATCCTAGATTTCATGTCAAAACATGTTTCCAAGTTAATATTTAGAAGCCAAAAAAGAGAGAAAAACATTATTTAACACAATTAAAGACTTGATGTCTTTTTATTATCTTACTTTTCTGTTTAAATTTTATTTTATAGCTCATGCTTATCGTAAAAGTTGGCCTAGGAGTTACGCAAAGTACCCGTGAAACCAGACAAATACTTTTATACTACACCAAAAACCAGAATCCAAAACATTATTTAATCCATAATTTACAAATATCCTCACATCGTAAAGTCAAAAGGAAGTTAAAAGGAGGCCACGGGTACTTTTATCATTAAAATACAATTTAATAATCACGGAATTAATCCGAAGATAGACTTCATGGAATACAGTTTTAAATGGAGTTTTTATGTGATAGCAACATTGTAACCCTCTGACGCCCGATAATCATTTCGTTGAATTGTATAAGCGTTATATAATTTCATGGTACAAAGTATTACGTAGTAACTAAGCAAATATAAGAGTTTCTTGTAATTTTAGGATAAAAGTATACCTACTTATAAAGGAAATCAGAAACTTTGCCTTTAAAGATGATGGCATAAGGATCCATTTATCAACTCTTCAAAAAATATTAACAATCAGAACAGTTTAAAAAATTGAGTTGTACTTTATTATTTTCGCGACAGAGGATACCAGTATTTATTCCTTAAACAATACCTTCAATCAATCTTTCTAAGCTACCCATTAAAAGAAACGATCACCCCTATCATTATCGAAAAACAAACTAACAAAAATCCGTTCGTGACTACAAACTTTAAAAAACGCACAAAAAACAGAGGGAAAACGCATTTTCCGACTTAAATATTAATTAATCAGGACCATCAATTAGTGAACCCCAATCGTTAGGGTGCATAGAGAGTAGGGGAGCTTATAACGACTGCTGCAGACATTTAATTTGCAAGAATGACTTTGAAACAATTTTAGTGTGCACTTCAAACCAGATGTTTTTTCCAAAGTTTTATTCAGTTCATTAAACTAGAAATAAAGTTTAATGGTTGCTGGATTTCCGGCCTTACTGGCCATAACGAATGACATAGTTAACTGTATTGTTCATTTATATATTGGGGAAATTTTATAGGTAAAATGTAAGTGAACAAAAGTGCAACTAATCACCTTCAATTCCTCATAAACATGAAATTCTGAAAGCTCATTATATAATTATATTATCAAACGTTCTGTTTAAAATTCTGTTTAGCATTTTGTCTTTCAGTAATATCGTTTTAACCATGTCCCGGTTAAATCTCGAGTATTAAATACTCATCAAAAGGCAGTACGTTCATGGTTCGTTTGGTCTAAGAGGATAGAGGGGTTAAACGATGTTGTTTGTGGAAATACTTTTTAATTGGAATAGAAAAATGTTACGGTTTTACTCAGTGCTGAAGGAAATCAAAGGATTTTATTTAAATCATTGTTTGAAAACTATTTCACGATGTTAACAATGGCCTTACAATTCAAATTCTATTGATATTGATTAAGTTTCAGACTGAATCAAACTGTGTTGGTATTACTAAGTAAACCAATCCTTTATCCGTATCAAATTCTAAAGGCCACCGTTTTAAAGGAACACCTACTGAATTTCCCTTTCACTATCAAATTTGAACCTAAATTAGTTAAGCACACTGAACTCTATCGAATTAAGCACACAGTGTTGAAAGGGCACCAATTGTAGAAATGAAACGTTACAGAGGCTTCGCTATGAATTGGATTAATTCAGTGACCCCAACCTCGTTCACCCACATTCAAAGTCACGCGAGTTTCGATTTGATTATTGCTTAGCTATTGATTTGCTGAGCAAACTTAATAACTACCTTATTCATATGACTTTTGGTGCCATTTTAGCATGTTGCCCATGCTAAGCTTGAATCTAAATTGATAAAGGAAATTTGAAAAATGATGGACACGAGCGGGATTCGAACCTACCTTACCTTATTCATTTTAGATTAAAGTCGTAATTACTATAAAAACTTTAGGTCAGGTAGCGTTCGTTCGACATAATAGAAACAGTTTCGTGCTAATGACGTATAGCAAGTGCAGGAACACTTTCTTTGAGCATAGCGATAGTGAAGCCTGTAATAAACTAAGAATACACTTAAACGTACTTATATTCTGACAGTTTGGAATATTTAGCAGATCTTAAAAAATATATGGAAGTATTCATGAGAATTCGTTCCATTCGTTTCGAACTCAAACAAAGTACTTAGTCATAAACACGTCCTACAGTCGAACTGTGACTTCGACTTCTGACCTTGTCTCGTCAGGCTACTTCCTTCAGATTTCACAGAATGTTATTCGTTTTATCAGTTTAAGTTGAGTTGCTTAATTAAGATAGGCTATCTGTGTATTATTTTTCATTGTACGAGAAAATAAGTTTGTAATGAGGGTTCTGTGTCTGACGGACAGCTGCACATATTGGTGATACTTCACGGTTATGTCTTGTTTCAATTATATTATCATTGTTGACATTGTAATGCAGTCGTTCCGGGTATTGAAAACGTTTATGGAATGTTCTCTTAATTTTTAATTAGGAATACCTACATTCCGAAAATGTCGGGCGTTTAACCATCGTTTGACCGTATTTTTTTTCTTTAAAAAAAAAACTTCGCCCCACGCTAGGATTTTCTCCTGTATCGTAGGTGCGTTTCAAAAACACTAACACCCAGACTCGGGACAAACATCTGCGAATCGCACAAATTTTTGTCCCGTGTGGAACGGAATCCGCAACCCTTAGCGCGGCAGTCCAATCGCTTAGCCACTGCGCCAACCGGGTCGTCAAGTTTGACAAAACGCCTCCTTCAGAATAATAAAAGAACAAAATTTGACTACACGTCATTTGGAAGGTTACTGAATGATATCCATAATAATTTCATCCCATGATTCAAAGCTGTGTAAACAATTGTATACCTAGTAAATGTTTACTTTTATCGAACATCAGTCAGCATTGTCTTGATTGATCATGTCTTCAGAGAAAACCGTGACGAAGTGCAACTTACTAGACTGCTTGACGTCAACGTTAATCTAAGACTACACTCATGTCTTGATTAATAACGGGCGAACTACTAAATGCTTACGATATGACGAAATAATTTGAATAAAACACTAAATGACATTGTTTTTAAGTCATGAGGAAGGTGATTGGATACTTCATCTCCCTTTCTAACTACCTACTTAGATATTTATTGAGCTGTTTTTGCAGAATAATTTCTTCATCAAAGCTGACGAGATTACGTATTGATTCAGAATAATATGACTATCTCCCTCAATAATGACCCTTAGGAGTTATCTATCAATCTTATTGGCTGTTATTCTTAGGTAGTTTATTGTTTTACTGGTTTTCTTCAAACCATTTACGACCTTCCTCTATGATAGACTTATCATGGCTAAGTCATGTGTTTACGAGTTTTTCATTGAAATGTTCAGTAAACAGACAAGTGTATGTATTTCTGCTTGGAAAGCCAATCGTTGACTGCTATTATGCCTTGACTGACCTACTTTGACATCCACTAATGAATACGCCTAATGAGCAATATTTCATAGTTCCTCAATATTTTGTTTCGGTCTGAAATTAAAACTCATAGTTCCTCTTTTAAAAATTTATGGTGTTGCATTTTTTTAAATGACTGAATTTCTTCATTTATCTTCTCTATCTCATTTATATTCATTTTCAGAAAAGGGGAAAATGAAGGTTGTGGTGGTACGGTATTCATCTGTTAAAGCTGACACGTGTATCAATTCAAATTCTCCAGAATTGATATATTTATCAGCCTCAAGAACATTGTTGACTAGGATTGATAAACAAATGTTTGATTTCGCCAACACAATTAACATACTCATCCGACGGCACTGATACCTGTCTTGCAATGATGACCGTTTTAAAGGTGGACATACAACTGGAAAAGTGTGACCATAAAATTAAATAGCATCTAACACTTTTAAAAATAAATTCCTTATACTGAAAACTCAGTAGTATATTTTGTAGTATAAAATGATTTTACCGTAATTGTAAATCGTTAAATTCTGATAAAGGTCGTGTTTTTTTTTAAGTTGTGGTTAGCATACTTCATTTTGTATTGTATGCCTTTGTAAAAATCTAGCAGTTTCGTTCAAATTGTCTTGTTATTATTTCTTTAAACGACCACAACTTTCAACTTAAGAATAAACAATTATTCTCCTCTGAGAGTCCAACTCCATAACGTTTAGCGTCAATAAACCATCTGTCTACGGGCAACGTGTTCGCTGCAGTATCGACAAGAACACTACAGTGGGAGCTAAGACTAATGAATATTCATTAGGGAACCTTGACCAATACATTTGTCTAAGCAACGGACAGGTCCCCGCACTGTGACGTTTCCAAGACCATGTCTATGTAAATTTCCAATTTCTTCCAAAGGAAACTGGACAGTTGTTAGCAAATACCGTTGTCGTGTGTACATAACATGCAATTACAGCTGCAGAGATTATAGGTTAATATGTCCGATTAAATTGCTAAGCGCCGCTTAATTACTGGTCAATTTGCCGGCCGCTCAACGGATTTCATTGATGTAAGCATTATTTTTACATCTTTAGTAATTACAATGACTGAAATCCGATAATGCAGAGGTGATTATAAGATATAACAACAAACTTTATAAATACCGATATTTTTTCATAAGAACACGCAATATTGAATTCGTAAAATACTTTTTCTAACTAAAATACAAATTTGAATCATTCGAAATAAAGAAGAGAATTTTACCACAAAACAAAACCTACCGCAACGTATGTAAATCTCAATTTAATCCAGTTTTTGCATCAAGTAACAATATAGCATCGTTAATGGGATAAGAGTAAGATAAAAAGGAAATACTAATAAAATACTTCCCTTGTCCGAACATAACTGTATTCAACAAATCAAGATATAAATTAATACAATCATGTTTTTTCATGCAACGACTTTCTTACATGGTTGAATAACGTCTTCGTATATATAAATATACTTCGCTGTCTTAAGGCGAGATAACTCTATCAAAGGCCTTTAGTTTTCTTGCCATTTGTTGGGTCGTAGGTGACGCACGTGCTTAGGCTCATCTATAATTCAATGTATTTATATTAGTTAGGAATACTTTACTTTTTTTGTTAATTTAATAAAGCTGCACTTTTCAACATTTTCTTCTTCTACATATATTATGTATACTACTAGCGCTTTTTCGATATCATCATGATCATTATCACCAGCCGCAAGACGTCCACTGTTGAACAAAGTCCTCCCCCTTAAAACGCCACAATGAACGACGATATCTTCTTTATTAAATCCTTAAATGGAAGAGACTGTTTCCCTAGCATGTGTCAACACTGAAATCAATATTACTAACGTTGGTAACCCATCGCCGACGAGCTACTTTGCCTGTAACACGATGTTAACCAGCTGATACAACAAGAATGTGGCTCGTGGGATGAACCGCTAATATATTACCAAGTGTTACACTAAAAACAGAAGCATAACACGCCAGCGCTCAACCATTGAATCGAATCGATAACGACCGTCGAGTTACGTTTACGACTATCGGAAACCATACGAAACAGAATCGTAACTTAATGCAAATGTCAATTTAGAAATCAAGAATGCGAGAACAAAGACATATATATGAATTTTCAATTGAAAGATAGCTCGACTTTCTTTGGCCCGTAGATATTACTTAGGGGCATTGTATGCCAGACGGCTTGTTTTAGTTCTGATAATATATTGTAGGTATGTCTTTAAGCCCGTGGAAGTTTGACTTAACGCGCGCCATTAACATGGTTCGGTGTTTAGAACTCATTGTGCATAGTGAAAGTATTATTTAGTAGACGTTTCATGTAGGTATTGTTGCGCCCATGCCGTTTTCTCGAGGAAAACGGTCTGTCGTCGCTTGTTTGTGATAATAGGCCCATCGTTTGTATTAGTACATCACAATATAGCACTATTTCAGTCATAGTTGTGACCTACTTGGAATTACTATCTTGTCTTGGTTTTCTTTACTCGTATTAGCCCTTTTCTTAAACAGGACGTTAACATAAATATATTAGCGAGTATTTCCTTATGGCTTTGAAAAAAGAAATAAAACATGAAGAAAACGCAATATATCATGCTTGACACGATTACCTGAAAAAGGTAAATCTATGTCCTTGTCAATAGATAAATACATAAATACAATTTAAAGAAAATGGGAAAACTTGATTTATTTTTAAGGAAACATCTACTTTTCAAAAGGTTTATTTATATATTTATGTTTGGGTTCAAATTGGCTCTATATCCAGCGGCTTAATAAAATAGAGTGATCAAAGTTGCTATTGCTGGTGTACCTTAGAAAGACTGCAAACAAATTGCATATATTTTAATCGCATATACAGTCGGGTTAGGTTAGGTTATAATGTCATTATTAAACAGAAATAATGTTATAAATAGAAACATTATACCTTATAAAGATACCTACACAAACTACATTTCAATAATCAGGACATTTGATGATAATAACTGGCTTCTACATATACTCTTTGTCCTCATTTAAATTGTAAATCATGTGAGAAACAAAGGTGTGGATAATTATTTATATTTTATTTGACATATTACTGCAAATACCGGAGATGCTACGAGAGATACCGGCCAGATACCTACAACTATTTGTCGAAACAATAATTTATTGTACATTTATGTTAATTGAGAAACAAGTAGGAGATATAAAGCTGGTTTTATGGAATTTTCATTATCTTTTTTATTGTTTCATATCGGAATGCGAAGATTCCTGTTTCGTAACAATATTTATAAACTATTAATTCGCACTAATATATTTTTAATCAATATAACTGTGCGTCATTCAAATATAAGGACGTTAGATGTCACTATGTCAGTGCCGTAGTGCGCTCGTGTTTAATAACTTTATGGTGTCTATATTACCGACAATCAGTATCATCCGATATAATATAGAATAACTGAATTATACAGATTGCTGGTAACATCTATGCAGTCTAAATCTAGGTATAAATAATATAATTTATAAGGTTTACTAGGCCGATGAAGCTACTGTCACATGGACTCTAAAAACTGGTAAATTCCTAAGAAAAACTGTCAGAACAACTAGGTTGGGTCACTAAGGATGTTTAAAAAAATATAGAGATAGGTATAATAACAGTGTCACAAGAAAACACATAAAAAAAGAACCATCTATTCGAGGCTAAAATATAAATATTTCTATAGCGAAATTAAACTATCTGAACGACAGCGTGCCGCACGACAGTAATTTCACGCAATTGAATATACGTCATACATAAACGTTTATTACAATATTCATAAATTATTGCTCAATATTTTAATCAAGCGTCCAATCAAGACGTGCAATTATTATTGGTTCGACATAAAAACTAACGTTTACGACATCCACGATTCGCACGTTTAGTTATAAATTAAGTTGTGACAAGCAAAAACAAACAATTAAATTCTTAGACAAAATGAAATGTAAATTGGCAAATTTACAATCAACATATAACATCGTATCGGTTAATTATATTAGTTTTATGGTGACTGTCTATGGCTACGTTGTTCTATTTCATTTTGCTACCGTATACTTAGCAACAGTTGGCAATTTAATTAATTAGCGACTTGGACTTGAGTATTTATTACTTTTTAATTTTATAGCTTGATGATGTTATGTGCCAAGTTGAGATTTGCACAAAGCAGCCGAGGTTTTTTTGTAAGGAAGTTTATTGTCAAATAAGTTACTAAGTTTATAGGTAGGAAAGTCTATCCTTAAGTAAATGATAATTATGTGAGTCTACATGATCGACGACATGAGTGACGACATGATTATGTGAGACTACATAGATCGTGATATTTACGACCATTGTATTTAATTTATTTATTTATAGTTAATTAAAACGGCGTAACACTAATTACAGTAATTAACATAGAAACAATAAAGTACATGATATCTACAATATTAAGATACTAGCGGCCCGCTCCGGCTTCGCACGGGTATAAAATATATATTATAAGTATATCTCCACTATTTAATGGATGTTATTATACATATAAACCTTCCTCTTCAATCACTCTATCTATTATAAAAAACCGCATCAAAATCCGTTGCGTAGTTTTAAAGATTTAAGCATACATAGGGATATAGGGACAGAGAAAGCGACTTTGTTTTATACTATGTAGTGATGTATATGGCAACGGTAATAAGATGCATTCGAAAGACAAATATTTTCACGAACGTATATTTTTACGGTACGCGAGATAATACTCAAGTACTATGCTTATACATAAGAAGATTTGTGGACTGATAACATCATACTGCATTTCAGATCACCTTGCCAAAGGCTTGACGCGCAACGGTGATGGACAAAGCAAATCTAAATTCGAATTGCAACAGAAGTCACAGAAAGTTTCTTTTTAAAAAACCACCTCTTTACACTTTAAGTGAGTATACAGTATGTTTTTCTTCGATCCATGATTAAACATGTAATACCTAAATATTTTATCTCCGAATTTAATTTACGTAAGTAACTTAATCTTCTGCGAATGCAAATTCTTTGATTTTTCTTCCTTTCTTGTTTAGTACAAATCCTTTTGCTATTTTTATTTATATTGTCATCAAGTTAATTGCATAGAGGTAGTAGGTATATGATTTATAGAAATATAAATGAACAAGAACCTTATTTAGATTGTTCTTAAGTTTCAAAGAATGTATTTTCCAGAATATTTCTTCACTGCAGGAAACAGGAAAAAAACTGAGAGTAACACTTCAATTTTATGACAAATTTCATTGTCAAATCCTTCAAACAGACAAAAAATCCCCGTCACCTGTTTTAAAGGAGTAATATTTGTATGCGGCAAACAATTGTTAGACATTCAATTTAAAGGTAAATCACACATCCACTGGCCTCAATCACAAATGGAATCTACTTCCAAAATAACGTCTTATTTGTATTCAACATGTGACCGCAACTGGTGTGTTCGCCTTAGTATTCCTAAACACTATATATTGTCGATTTAGAACTGATATCAATTTGTAGTTAAGCACGCAAAGGGAATATTAAACGCAACGTACACGTAATAAATTTGTGTGAAAAAACGTTGCATACATAAACACGATAGGTTAACGATTTGTTTCCCTTTTTTTATTACGATTATTAATATTTATAGTCGCTGCGAGCTTGTAGGGAGTTCGGTTCGAACGACTGTGACATCTTCGGAACAAATGACAGTCAAGTCTACAAGGAAAGAAGCTTGTTTTATGTAAAATAATGGTTTCGAAGTCCAGAAAAACATGTGTAGCTATTTCTTCGACAAAATTATTAACTTGTTCTACTATGCTATCTTAGGTACAGAAAATAGCTAACGAAATGACGAAAGAAAACAGAGAAGGCTTTTAAAAACCCGTTGAATTTATGACCAATATCGTAAGCATATAAATTATTGGTATAAAACACCAATACTTACTACGTCACCAGACAGTTTAGCTTCTACAAGTCTGTCACATGTTAGAGCAGATCCGAAATATGTCTATGAATATGTATGCTATGATAAACTACATAAACTCGACGCCAGCATCCGTGTCTCTTATCAGGTGATTTAAGCTTAGCTGTCTGATTACACTACCATCGTCTGTACCTACTCTATTTATTATAGCTTCTTACATGCTACTGTGAATCATTTGAAAACTACATAACTTTTCGTCTACCAAAGAATTTTCATCGGATTTTACACTTGCGACTACTATTCCATCGTTTAGAATAGTACTTTTCATCTCATACCGTCTGAGCTAGTAGAAGACGCGCCTTTGTAGTTACGAGTGCAAAAAATAAGGAACTCTTTCCACCTACCGAGTGACCCCAGAGAAGACGTCGGTGTTAGGGTCTAGAGCTGCCGTCTACAGCTGGGTTCATGAAAGGCATCGAAATTACATCATCCCAGCGATGTGCCAAACTTATTACCAATATGAGTTTCTCTTTTAAGAAGATTCCATATATCCCTTGGTGAATAACCTCTTTGTAAGAATTCCACACCCCTTGGTCTCTAGCCCCGAGTATTGCACCTTATGCAGATTTCTTACCGAATAAAACAATAAAAGCATTAATTGTCATCTTATTTGCTAAGAACAGATCAAATATATTATTTTCCTAATAGTAAATTTACCACAATCACTTATTAACCTGTAACATGTTCATCTGTCACATTAATCAGTAGGTAAGCAAAGAATGTTACAAGTGTAGTACTCAGTTAGGTCGCACGGGGGCGCCGTCGTCTCCGGAGATACCGCACAGGTATCGGCGCTTTGAATGCCGCCGCGAATTATTACAGGCCGTTAACACACTGAGATTGGACAAGAATTTGGAAAAACTATTTTATGATCAAAACAAAGTACCTATGTCCACACAACAGCAACTGTGTATCTATTGGTAAAAAATATTGACGATCTGATTGGCACTGGCGATTATCATACATACTTTTAATATACGACTCTGCACGTTATCCTTTGTTTGATTCGTTTATCAATGTCATATATCATGTCGAAAAAAAAACCTATAACGGAAAAAAAATAATTGAGAAGCAACTTTTGTAAAGGGAAATAATACTATTAAAGCACAGTTTCATGAAACGTTGTAAGTGTTACATAAACAGTTTCAAAAGACCTTTTACAAAGCTCCTAATATTTTCTTTAAGCTGCCATGTACGGTTGCAGTTTCAATTACCACATCTAGACACTACAGGTAAGTTTGTCGCAAATTTATTCTACGTATTAGTCATAATCTTTATTTGAGGATCTTGTTAAATGATGTTCGAGACATAGCTGTAAGGCCAAGTCGATAAAACCTTTCAGCAAAACCAAAATTAGCGAAATTAAAATTAAGACTGGGTTCATATTCATATTAATAATTATATTATCCGTATCACTTACAAGATTTGCGGTACAAATTGAACAGCTATTGCAGAAGGCAATTCAATTAAAAGCCAAGTCACTAGAAATTTTCCGAAGCGCGAACGCATATAAGCTACACATAATTAATCATCATCGAAATACAAAATTCGTAACGTACACAAGTAAATGTCACCTTAAGTATGCAATTAATTACGTTAAGCCAAACACACATTGGTGTCACAGACTTTGTTCATAATTAGCATGTTACGGTGTGTACACAATGACAAAAACATGGCAGTGTAATCGTCAAACAAGCGAAATTTAACATCGAGTCGACAACTATACGCCTCTGCTCTTTGCATTCGACTAACGGTTGCCGACCATCAAATACATTATGCTCTCTCAATTGTTTAGAATTCACTCCCACTAGTACTCGCTAATGACAATTCTATAAATAACTTCGAAATTCAAAGTCAATTAGCGTCCGCTAAAACCACCTACGAAGTTTGTTTTTATTTCCAGTCAACAGTATTCGCTCTTGAATAAAGTTAACTGCGCAATCGTCCGGCCGTCCTCAGTGTGTCACAAACCGAATGACAAAGATTCTCGAGTTGCTCTCGGCTGTATCTCGATTGTTTTGCATATCGCGCAACCACTTCTGAGCAGCTGATGCGAGGCAAATTAATGATCAAATGGAATCCCGCCACTGCCCGCTTTACTCGAACTTCCGACGTATGCCAGACAAACTACCAATGCGCATAACAGAACAAACTTTGAACTCTATGCCGCCGACACATGAAAAAGTTGCCAAAGCCTAAGTACGAAATAACTTTGGTATCATAATTCAATTACTCCGTCCTTGGCAAGTGTGCGGACGCCACGTCCATCAATCACACTTTCAACTGTATCAAGTTTTTTTGCCTCTTGCCCCATCACCACGTCTCTTTAAGAGACCGCCGAACAGTCTGCCATAATTTGTCAAAGTTTTTTATTCAATTAATTGATCACCGTGACCAAGACGAGCCGAACGCGTAGCGCACTGAGGAAATATTAACATACTCGATGATTGTGTATCTAAGAACTGAATGTCATTAACCATTTCCTGCACAAGAGTTTCGAGTGTCCATCTTTCAAGTCGGTATTGAATAAATATTGTTCAACAAGTTGCCAAGTGACATTTTGTTGCGCGGGCGCATCGGACGGTTGCCCCCTCCCACGTCATCTCACGATGTCCACTCCCAACGTGAACAATTTATTTCCAATGCGTTTTATGCAAAACATGACAATTAAAATTGTTTTATGAATTCATAGCGAGATCAATTAAGATTTCATTTTGATAAGCTTTGTGAACTATATCATTTGGCTTCATCATTCCAACTAGTACTTTGAGTGATGACATGGATCCTACAATATTACTAGCGTTCACGGAATAATAGTTGTTTTTGTAATAAAGCGGTAAAGTATATAAGGAAAGATTAATGTCAGTATTATAAAGTTTATATCAGTTAGAAAGGTCCACATTTACGTCGTAGTGTACGACTTAAAGAACGAGTGTTCTTAAAACAAGGTGAAGTCTCAATAAAGTTTTCAAACAATAAAATCTGAGAAGAAGATTTAATGCGAACTCGCGGCGAACTACTGTCTCTGGTCTTCGAGGATTTATGAGAATCGAGTTATGACACTGTACTTACGGATCTGAAACATACCGACAAAAGCAGTGAAGCGAATGTTTTAAAGAAACTCCGACATACGAGCATAATGGGAATCATATACAGACACTCCAATCTCAGCTTTGAAAGGATAATACAAAAATGCATAACCGCCAATTTTCTACTTACGAATGTACAATAGCCTTAAAATATTGCGAACGCGCTCGTAAAATTCGCCGAAAGTCTGGAAGGATATGCAAACCGGCCGTCAAATCTCAAGGGAGTTAAATGAAGACATAAAGAATAATGGAGGTTCGCAAAAGCAGTGTTAATTTCCTACAAACATTAACAGGCCCATCATAACAGAACATCGGTGCTTCACATGCCGACGCACAAACCCCTATTGTCAATGCTATTCGTGTCATGGACGTACTTGTTCTGGGCACAGCACAAAGCTATTGTCGTGTACAATGTAAATATGAATGAAGACGGTAAAGACTTCCGATGGTTTAAAAAGTTTGTTTGCCACATTATATGCACAGCAAACTTTCTGTTATACTTGAAAAAATAAAAAAAATACTCGGCTTCAAAGATATGGATAAAATGAATGTCTGCTAGAACCTTTGCTGGAAGTCCTTGAAGTAACATTATTTTGAGCGGTATCAATAAATGTGATCACTCATTAAACAATTAACCTTTTAGATCGTAATATAAGCTTCAGTATGCCTCAGAATTAAATTCCCAGTACAACTTCAGATAAGTACCCATTAATCTATCTAAACAGACAGAAATGGTGATTGAGTAATGACTGCGCAAATTAATATATTTTCTTATTTGGTCATGGAATGTGGGTATGACAGATAAACGCTTCTTGATATGAAGCTTTAAACTTAATAGCTCATGTCGCAATTCTTGCGAGCCAAACCCAGAAAAATATTGCTTTTAGAATAAAGTTGTCCCGTCGCACCTTTACGTCCCAATATCTTGTTACAAAAAATAAACTTAAAGTACACTTTACTGTAAATTCATACTTATTGAACATACCCACTGATATCTTTATAGCTTCAGTAGCCATAAAATGTTCCGCGAAAAATATAAACATGATTTATTGTGAAAGTAATGTTAATAATAACATTTTAACTTGATACTTCGGAATATATCACTCGATAGACTCCTAAAAATGATGATAAAAGAAGAATAAAACGAAGTAGGTGGTACTTTCAAGTTGGAGCTCTAGCACCTTCTAATATAAAGCATTCTATTGAAGAGAAAATAAACAATGCTAATGAGTGTTGTCCATCAAATCGTGATCGTTCGATATCAGTGCTTCATGTTAACCGGTGAGCTAAGTATTTATTTCATAATGTTTATTATTAGTGGCGAGATCATTAACGGATAGATTTTGATATTGATTGCTTACTTCCGCATTGTTCTTGTCTGTTCATTCGTGTTTTGTTTCCAAACAAATTGTTTGATATCCATCAATATTTGCTTTGAAATATGATCTATTAGAGTTCATGTAAATCCTCCGTTTTATTGGTTTTGTGTTGTTTAGATACCCATTCAAATGATTTAATTAATTTACCTGAATCATCAATTGTTTAAAAATGATTACGATTACGTTTAGTGTTAGTAAAAAAATATTCGTTAAAAATGTTACATTCAAGACTGTAATAAACTGAGTTAAAGTAATCATTTTTAAATTACGAGAATTTTATTATCTACGGTTTAAATTTGTTTATTTGTCTGTGTCAAAATATAGTTTTTATTTACAAGCATTATTACGTAACAGTAGTTCCTATCGTTACTGTGACATTATTCTATCACAGACTAATAGCTTTACAGTACGCGCAAGACGGTTTTGATTAAAACATATTATTTTATATGCTACCGTAATTGCATCTCATGTTTCTTCATTAAGCCAAACATTTGTTAGGCCCTCAGCTGCCGGTTGAGGTGTTAATACGCTTTTAACATTGGTAAGTTTTTTTTCTTTTGGCTGCCCAGGCGGCATGTCAGTGCTAAAGAAACATCGCGATTGATTATCTTTTTAACTGTCGAGTTTTTTATTGCATTAGTCTTTTAGGATACTTCTTTCACCAGAATTAATTTAGGGAATTCAAATTGCTTTGAGGATCGATTATTTGAATCTTCTGTAGGTGTTTTGGTAAGTTTGTTATTATAGGATGATTTATGGCAATAAACCAATCCTTACCATAATGTACGTAAAAGGAAATCTGTGTATCATTTATGACCTTATCACAACTGGACCTAGGCTACTTTATCCCGCAAAAGAATAAGGGCAAGGGGGCAAATTTTCTCACCCTGATAATAGCGGGTGAAAGCTAACCATAAATTGAAATTGAAAATAGATTTGATGATCTTCAAACGAAATAAATATCTACTACCGTATATTATTTTAAATCATCTTCTAAATCGATTCTAATACAAGTTAATAAAAATAAAACGAAATCTTCCACTCATAGTACTTTCGCTGGCGAGATTACAAAATGTCGTTAAATCAAAGGCAGGGCGTGTTATCAATTAGCCACCGAGTCTTTAGCGTTCATTTGATTCGCGTTATGCTCATTTTAATTGGACGTTTGATACGCCTACCAATAAAATATTAGGCATGTGATTGTGAAATTGAAAGGACAAACTGATGTATGATAACTTTCGTAGAACTTCGGAATATCGCAATAAGATTATTGGTACATTTACACTGAACCTTTATCACACTAATATTATAAAAGTGAACATTTGTGAGTTCGTATGTTTGTATATTTGTTACCTCTTCACGCACAAACGGCTGGACCGATTTTGCTAAAATTTAGTATGGAGGTAGCTGACACCGTGAATGAACATTTAGGGTTTTTATCCCGAGAAAATGTAGTGGGTAAACCGCGGGGCACAGCTAGTATTAAAAAAAACTGAAGCTCGGGCATATTTGAACTAGATCGTGTAACTCTAAAACAAAATATATTTTCAACAAATATAGATCTAAACGATAGTACTCTATTCAACGTACAGCCCCAAGCTTTTACCCAAATTCGTAAGGATTTTCGTAATATGCTCGAGGCTGTCAGAAACCTCCCTATTTTTCCATTCTCCAACATTTCTGGCTGAAAAACGAACATCAGATATCTCGGCAAACTTCTGACATTCTACTTTATCTTAACGATGATCAATATATCATAATTTACGGGAAATTATTAACCGGCCCGGCTGATATGACGTAAATGCAAAAAAAGTAGTCAATTAACAGTATCGCTTTACGGAAAAGTATGAATTGCTTAATTTTAATAACCTATAAAAAATTATTAAGTAGCAAGTGAACGTCATGATGTCTTTGGTTGCTTGCTCACACAACTATTATTGCATATAAGACTTAGAATATAGACGTGCAACTTTTGATTTTGGAGTTATGAGAATTGTGGCTGCAGTAACTACTTTTAGCAAGACCGAAAAGAAGGACTTAACTAAAAAATTTGAGGACCTCCGTCACAGCATATTATTTTATTCATTAGCTATAGAATATCCACAATAAAGAACAAAAGTAGGTATGTGGATAATACTGTTCTAAGAAATTTCTCGCCAGTCAATTGCGTTTCGCAGAAAGGAAAAAGGTGTGCTTAAATTAACACATTATCAACCTTTATAAATATGCAAATTCTATTAAAATAATACGTGTACATCCATAAACTCACTATAGAATTTAACGCAGTCACAACAGTCGGCGCGATAACGGCAACTAGCAAATAAAACTGGTATGTTCTTTCATCGCAAAAAGTTTATAGTGTGTAAAAGGCTTAAAGAGATCAGATACCATGCTATTGATCTCTGATAAAATCTCTTTTTTATACAAAAAATATCACATGTTGTAAACATTTTACAAGCTCGCAATTACTTTAATTGTGAACTCTAAAGTTATAAAGCAAGCATTTTATTATCATTAAAAGCGACACTTCTGCTTCGCGAAGACATGTCGATTACAAATTGAGTACCAATGACTTCTTAGCTGCAATGAGCTTGTAGGATAAATAGTTCACATTTTGTCTGTCTTTATTTTTATCTTTGAGTATACAAAATGTTCTAAATATTGTACCTATGCAGCCTGAGTATGTATTTCACACACAATAACTTTAATTTGGACATTTCATTTATGAATGCCTATGCCTAAATATACCTTGTGCCTCATCCATAGCTATAGTTTTATTTCCGATTTTATTACTATTTCACAAGCCACAACTACCCATTAAATCATATGCCACCAAGAATTATTTGCTTCAACCTAAAACACCGTTGCAATCTACCCTCATAAATCCATAAAAACGCAATAAAGCTTTACATAGTACTTACAAAGTGATACCTCTTACAAAACTCCAACATCATTGGCATGTATTCCCGCTAATTAGTACTCACTAGTCTTACGACGTTAAATAAGATACAACATTGTTTTTTATTCTCTTTTTTCGCTTCAATCGCTGTACTTTAATGCAATTGATACTGATAATTATTTAAATAGGGTAGGATACTAGCAAGTGCATGTCTCATACCTCGAATAGTAATGTAAGGCTTCATTTAAATCCTAGATAGTATTGAATCGTATTAAAATGGCGATTTTATAGATGCTTAGTCACCCTTGGGCGCGGTTTAGATAGTATGACGTTTAATTTAGTTTGCTCTTTTAGATATGTATGTAGCCGGAGGGCCCGGAGGCGCTGCAAAACTGTGATTTGATGGTGTTAACAAATTTTTCTGTGACACATCGAAATAATTTTTAGAGGTACCTATCGAATGCAATAAATCCAGAAATGTTATGATGAAATATCGAGATCAATTAACTTATAAGTATTGGAATTTTTCCTGTAATTGCAATGTCTTTTGTTAAAAAGTCTGATATACAGAACAACTAAAAATAAAGAATATTTAAATAACTTACAAACCTTATCTCCAATCTGCGTCATAATTCAAAATTTAATATTCATAATGCCATAAAATTATAAAATGTCTATAAAGAAAAATTCTCACGACCTAAAAGTACCGACTATGTCGATAAACATCGGCCTGAACTTGAAGTTGTTACGTAAAGCCTAGATCGCCGAATACGATAAAAACTCTAGCTTAGATCTCAAATCTAGATTATGTGGAAACTTGAGCCCTGGAAACGGGTCACGGACTTAACGAAATTGTAGCGGAAAATATAAGCGAGTTTGATTCAGATAATGATAGGATACACTGTGAAATAAAATTTTATATGAAATCTATTAAAGAGATGCTATCAAGCATAATATCTTGCTCTATTAGCATTGGTGTATTACAAGATGCCAAATAAGAGAACTACAAGCCGGATCAGAAATTGCATTTAGCTAGAGTTGAAAACCGTAGCAATATGAAAGCAACAGACCTAAAACTTCTAACACACCGCACCGAATTTGATAACTACACTGGCAATAGGGCAACTGCAAGACTTTATATCAGTCCACAAAATTAGAAGGAGAAGATGGTTGGTAAAACTAACTAATAAAGTTTGTAGTTAAGAAAACTGTGCAAATATTATTAGTAACAAAGGCTGGCAGACATCTCTGCATACTTTCAACGATCCCTTACGGGACAAAAAGGTAAGTTTTTAACCTATTACTATCATCAAAATCTAGAGTATTCTGGAACGCGACGGATTTGTACGAAACGCAGCGAAAACGTGAGGGGCTAGTTGTGAAGATATTGATTTTGTAGATGTGGGATAATATACAAAATAGTCTAGTCTACTGCTGCTTTAGATAGTTTAGGTATGAAGGAATATACCTAATCATTAAATAAAGTTATCAAATTATTTCAATAAATATCTTTAAAAGTTAAGTACAACCTGTACAACATTACCTAATGCATCTGTTATTTGTACCTCACAAAGTCTATATAGTTAAATTACAGAACGAATGTGTTCAACAAATTAGAAAATTGGTTGCGTTGAAACAGGTGCGAGTGGTCCTAAGTCAATATGTAAAGTTCAATGATCAGGAGTGAGGTATTGTTTCTCTTTGCTATGCGTATATGTGTTGGTGCCATGATTTGGTTAATTATAGGGTTTGTTATAAAAACGTTTGTGGTGTTGCATTCACGTCACAGTAATGTCTTATGATCTAATTGGATTTAAGGCTGCTTAATTTTGAAAGTTAGAGGAAGCCTTCTGCAAAAATTGTATGAAACCAAATTGTTTTTTTTATATGATTATTTTTTCTTCGGTGTTGGCATTATTGGCTTGGCTGTCAACTTTCCAAATGCTTGGGACAAATTTAATAAAAAAATAATGAATAGCACTTTAGATATGTGTTTGTGGACTTACATGTAAAATTAAATCTGCATCTAACTTTGAAGAATAAAAAGGAACATAAAGAAACATATGCAAAGCAATCTTTAGTCCCATTAATTTATAAATAGAAGAAATGAATAAATGAAATATCTCATTAAAAGTTCCCACTATAAAATCCATAGCTATATAGGTACCAATACTGTTCTGTCTCACATAAAACAGCATAGTCCATAAAATTTCTCACCGACATTTAAATCATACATTGAGCGACAAGAAAATCGAATCGTACCACAACATTATAATTACGCGGCTTTTAATTTAAATTAACAAACCATGAGATGATTTTACGGCCATAAATATCGGTAACTACGAAATGGTCCATTCGTTTATTAGACAAAGATATGGTTATGATCGGAATAAGAAACTGTGTTGAAACAACCATAATATTACGTTATATGGGTTATGAAAGTGTCAGAATAACGCGTACGTAATAGAAAATTGTGTGGGTTACTTAATTAATTGTGTCTAACTATCCGACCACACGGTAGAGTCGTGTTGGTAAGTTATGAGTGTTTTACTAGCAGCTTATAAAGCTTAGAATGTTTGAATAGAGACCAATGAAACGATTTTCTTTGCTTGTGATGTAACTGAAACAAAGTTGTAAGCATTTCAATACTTTTACGCAACGACTTCACAAAACTAAATAAAAAGACAAAAATTAGTGCAGCTTTGTCTGAACTTTTGCCATTCAGTGTTCTATTTATATACCAAAAATACTGATAGTATTACGCGATAGTCTTGTAGTCTCACCGTGAAAGTTCTACTAGTAACAGCGTAGACAAATAATTATACAGTTTTATCTATATCTGATAACATTTACCTTATACTGGAGCAATGGTATCAGTACACCATTACACCGTCATTATCACCATCAATCAATCAATCGTGATAACATTGACACTTCTAGAATTCGACTTTCGAAAAACTAACACGTTCCAAATTCAAGTTCTTAATTCCAAAATGGCCACCGTGGTTTAATGTCAAATAAATTTTAATTAAATCGAACAGCGTCAAGATGGCCGTTTGCCACTAGTAATTGACAAGCTCTTGATGAATCGCTTCAGCCACCTTGTTATGTTATAACTAGAGCCCATCTGTCTTTCCTTGGCACTTTAGTCGTATATTCGAAAGGTTTAATTTGATGTTAAATCTATGAGTGATATATCGTATAGGTTTTCGCTTTCTTTTTACACGTTTGTTTGTTTGTGGAATAGGGCCAAATACTTAATTTACATAATCCGTGTTTTTATGTCAACACTGTCCTTCCGAAAGGGATCAGATCTAAGATTGCATACTCTATAAATGGTTATCGCAAAATAAGACAAACAAATTTAATATTACAAAAGATTCTGCAATCTGCATGTCTATGATGTCCGCTACCCCTTAAAACTGAGCTGTACTAAATTAATGAATAGAAAGACAATAAATTCGACTTAACCTTAATTCTCTGAGCCTAATTCTTGCCATTTAGGAGGATAATCTGAAACATATCGATCTCTATAAAACTTAATCCGTTTTGATACATCAAACATAAGTTCCTAATATTCTTTTACGACTCTCCATAGGAACTTATCAAAAATTGTAATAAAACTTTTCAATAAATTATTATCCCCTCAATCGTCACGTAACGGTACAAAATCAAAACTATAAAGAATGCATTCCTTAAGTATCAAAAAGGAATAAAAACAAAGCGAGTGTTTCTTGAGCTGTATCTGTGAGGCGAGAAGTTGACATTATTCTTCCGTCAGAGCCTTTCAACGGCCAACATGAATTTATGAATGGATAGATACGGCAATATTTTATGTTATTTGTTATTATATTTGCCCTCTAGTATATGACTATGAGCGTACCTACTTCAATCAGATGTGGCTCTAGGTACATAGTTTAAAATTTTGCCATTCTGCTATGTTTCGCATAGCAAAAAAATAACACGATGTCATAACATGTCGATATAGATACCTGCATAATTATAGAACTCTGTGATTTAATAAATACCCTAAAATAACACGAGATTTAAAAGATCAAGTTATGGTGTGTGATGTCTTTTTTTGTAACGAGTGGAAAGTCCAAGTAAAATGTCTTAATTGAATTTTAAAAGTAAAATTTATTTAAAAAAATATGAGGGCTCCATAATTATTTAGGTACCGATCGTTGTAACTCGGACAATTAGTCGTGAGACATCAAAGTCCTTGCCCACTTTGTATTATTAATCTCGCTATCGCACATCACATCAAATCTAGTATCATACGCCTACACACGAGTATTCTCACCACCTCAGTGGGTATACATATATCAAATCGTCTCTTGATAGACGTTTTCAAGTAAAGAACAGGATCATAATAAATGAAACTTAATAAAAATACCTTCAATTAAGGATTACAATCTCCGAAACATGTATAAAATTAAACAATAAATTCAATGATTAAGTTACTAAAAATTTAATAAATAAAAAGTATTTTCTTTATTAAAATTACATCAGGAACGTAGAAATCGATTCGAATAACTACAGTTAACTTATGAAAATTATTAGCTGCTGGCAGGATACAGCTGCGGAGGAAAAAAGAACATAAGATTCCATAATTAAATTAGCGTGTTGGAAATTAAAAATGGAAAAGAACACACGGGGCGTCCTACCGGCCGCTGTGGGGCGCCGTCCTCACGACACATACCATAGCGTTTTATACCCATCAAATCGACCGATAATTGAAATGAGTTCCTTGTAAAAAGCAGAAAAACGATTATCCCTATACCTTTTAAGACGTCCGAGATACACAAATGGACTTTGTATTAGAATTTATGTCACTTAAAAGAGATGATATAAAAAAGCGCCGACGGGTTTACACGCAATAAAAATATGGGAACGACGAGAATGCCTTCCCGGTTGTCAATCGAGGGGTTTAATAATCGTAAAATGTTTTTTGATCTACTCCAGCCGCGTAGATGTTTGAGCATGTTTTGTTTATAATTGATTGCGAGATTTACGTTAAACGTACTATGAAGTCAATCACCCGATTTAACAACTCAAACTCAGATTTATGATTCTAAAACCTTTATTTGACATTAATAGGTAGGTAGGAATAACTATCCATATATTACTTTAACACAGAAACCATCATAAATAAGTACAGTCCATACAGGGCATCTTAGATTTTATGTTATCATTGATACGCAAGAATTTTTATTAAAAAAAATATCGTAATAAAAATATTGAATGTTAGTGGATGTAAGCAAGTTACTGAAACGTACCTAGATGTTCAACAAGAGTTTAATTTATTAAAATTGAATTAATAACACGCTGTGACTCAAATGCGTATGACACATCAATATGCTGATATTGATTTTATGACTTTAAGTGGCAATTACAAGCGTTGTTTATCTAAAAAATTTAGGTGCTCAATGAGCGAGTTTTACGATCAATGGAGTAATATCGTATTAGTTAAACTAAGAAGCGATAAAAAACGTTTTAACGTTCTTAAAAACCCATAAAGTAATATAATTATTGCATGCTAGTTGCCGCTTTCACTGGAATCGATCATTTTACTAAACACCCTAAAAGATTATAATTATCTTTAATTACAGAGACGGTTCCTTGACGGCCATTTTTCTCGTTTCTTAACTATTTTCTGACAACTAATAATGTGTTGCGTTAATCGGCAGGTAATTTATATGCCGAATTCTTTACGCCCTGAACGATTAATGCGATGTTCTTTTTAATATTCATAACATGAGGTCTGATTATTTTCGAACGGAAATGCACACTCCATCGATCAGGTTTTTATTGGATCGACTGTACATTGAGTTTCAATAATAACGTAAACATATAAAAAATACAAAAGGACGAGCACTCTTCAACTATTGATGTTTATTGATAACTAAATAAAAACTCGTTCAATATCAAGTACTTTTATTGATTTCCTTTGTTATACTCACAAAGACCTACAAGTAATAAAGACGTTCAATCACTCTTCGTTTAGAACTAGTGATACCTATAACAATTTTATACTGCATGAGACGACATAGAGCGTGACGTAGCGACCTCTAAAATTTGGTAAATTATACTTGTAGGTTAATCCTTAATCTAGACACAGGTATTCGTGTTATGCCTAGCGAGATAAAGGTAAAGAGGTATTAACCCAATTCTGCTACCAAGGCCTGAAAGATAAAGTTGCAAATAGTTTACTAATGATGCAAACAGAAACTAACAAATTAGATTTTTTGTTGCTGCACCATACGCCAGATACGAAGTACGCATACATTTTTGTATCAGTTTTTATGATTATAACTTAAGATTTTGGAATGGAATATCATTAGCTTAGTTATGATTGAAATGTTGTTTGAATTCATAACAGTCAATAAACACTAGAATTACTCTGGTTTTAAGACATTTGTGCTTATACCCCTAACGGTAACTCATATTGGTATTCTGGAAATATTCATGACCTGGCGTTTTATAATTCTGCTCTATAGTCTCTATGAAGACTGTACATACATTACAAGCTAATTTATAGCGCAATTAGCAAAAATGAAAAGATCAAAAATAATAATGAAACAATTTATCATCTCAGAAATGCAGCACAACAAAATACTTTCGTGACAGAAACATTAATTATACATAGTTGTTCTTAAAAAGGTATTAAAAACGTTGTAATTAAAAGCTTTAACGCTGAATATATTTCACGAATAATCGAGAAGCAATGGACAACGTTAATAAGACATCAACGGTTTATGGTATTAAAATCCAGCCTCCGAGTTAATATAATACCTATTCATTAAAAACACTTGCGCCATGTAAAAAATGTTGCACTTTGAAGGCGGTGTAAGCTATAAGAGGGCAGCGGAGTAAGCTTAGAACCTTAAGACGGGCTAAAATTCAGAATAAATCGTGTTAACCAGTTGACCGCCACGAGCTTTTAAAGAAAACAAACGTTTTCTTGCTCTCTACGCCACGATTTTATTAGAAGATAATATCTAATCGTAACAGATTTTACGATTATTGTTTGTTATTACGTTACACAAATGTTACGATTAGGTATTGTCTTATATTCAAAGTTATAGCGAAGGGATCACGGAAACGTTTGTCTTATGTATATGACCGTGGTGGTAATAGGGTTAAAGCGGACAATCCATAATCACCACATTGATTGGCGACTCTTTAGTTATTTCCCAAGTCGACTTTAAGTGCGTTTACGGAATCACCATGAACAATGTTATTATCTACTCCTTAAAAGTCAATTTCGACAACTTATTAGACTAGCATCATGAAACTTGTGAAGTAAAGTTGTGGTTTCAGATTATTTTTTCTAACCAAGGAAATAAAATTATTTCAGTCATTTTTTTGTATAAAGTAAGATAATAATATCAAGCGCTACATAAATGTTATACGCACGGTTGTAACTTTATATTACAGTATTATAAAGAAAGAACCGATGCTGTAACTGCTCTCAAATGTTACTGATGAATTATTTATTCATCATCATCATCATCAGCCAAAAGGCGTCCACTGTTGAACATAGGCCTCCCCGTTTAAGCGGGGGGGTTTGCCATAATCCCCACGCTTGGCAAGCGGCTTGGGGATCGCAGTATTGGTGGTGAAGTTACAGAAGACGCTGCTGCCCATCTTCTGAATTTTCCCTTAGTCGCCTCTTACGACACCCACGGGAGGAAAGGGGGTGGTCAATTCTAGGCCGGATACCACACGGCACGGAATTATTTATTAGCTCAAAGAAAACTCATGAAGAACCCAGTCACTTGTGAATTGTCATAACACCAAGAGGGTTAGCTTAGTAGGTTTTAACTTGTTTGAATCGTGTTTTTTTTTCTATTATTCCGCCTACGGACCTCTGTCTTGGTAACAGGTGTGATCATTAAGTATAAGACCACGATATAGATGTAAACAGAATATCCATTGCATGTAGTCTTCAAACACAAGGTTAAGAATTGACAACGAGCGCTAAACCTTAGAACAGTTAGTTCTAAAACACAATTTAGCTACTGGTGATTTATTCATGTCTTCTATTCGAATATTTTGAATAGCTTAACAAATATCAGTTTCATTCTAAAAAAGCTTTGCGAGCGAGGTCGAAGATACAAATAAAATTTATGAGAATTTCTAAGATTATACCATAAATGTATTTAGAATAACCGCTTACGTCACTTTATTATTCAAAAAGTTTTATTAAGTTTATTTGCAATACTTATTTGGAATGGGCCTACTGTAGATGCCCCTATTTGGTGATTTATAAGAGCTCGCTATTGTCAAGTCTCATTGTCGCTTTCACCACCCACGCTCACTCCAGTCACTTGTGCCGAGGTGTTAAGCACTAAACCCACAATTACGCATATTGCCTGATCACATCAAAGGCCCCGACCGACGAGCTATTATGACGCGGACACCGAATAAAAATGGAAACATTTAATTTTGTTTAATAATGTCTTACATTATATTGAAGACTATGTAAGTAATATAGGAGATTGTCATCAAAATTAAATTCTGCTTTACCAACGGCTACTGTTTAGCAAGATATCTTTCCAATGATATTACACACACGTTTGTTATCGTTACTACATTTAAGTTAGTTGATCCTTTTTTTACTGCATCAAATACAACAACTTACAAAGAATAGAAAAAAAAAATAAGACAAAAATAAGTTACCAACCCCACAATAAGAGGAAACGAAAAAAACGTTTGTTTAATAAAATTCTATTCGATTGTTAAACTTGGCGTACACTTCTAAATAGCTTTGTTTTCCGTTTTCGCTTCAGAGACAAAGTCAAAATAAAATTAAACTTTTCCACTAGACAAGGGGATGAAAAGTAAATTAAGCAGCCTGTATTTCGATAGTGACCAAGACATAGCAAAATAATAATTTGCTACTGTCATTCGAGACTAAAATAATAATAAAAACGTAGCTCTGTAAATAACCGTGTCGCATCTCTTTTATGTAGGACGATGCCTACGTATCTGTGTAGTTCGTAGTACTCCAGCTTGTTGTTACGACGTAGATACTATTGTTATCTGAAACCAACTTGTTTCAAGCGAATTGTTGGTATTAAGTTTGTCGTACAGTTTACAGGACATGGAGCAATGACCTCGTGACAATTACTGTACTATTAACAAAACAAAAAGTGGATGTACGCGTAATTGATTCATAATGCTTAACTGTATTAATAATTTGATACGCTTATTTATTTATGGTTTATTTCGATTGTTTTAGCAGTTTTTTAATGGATTTGGAAGAAATTTTGCATACGGATAGTTTATGAGTTAAATAGCACATTATAGTACTGCAATTAATGTATGTATAAAAACGTAATTCTCAAGTCAACTCTGACGACGTCGCAGATAGATGTTATTAAGTATAATATAATGGTATGGTGCATCTACAGCCATAGAAAGCATGAAAATATAGTTAATGAATAATAATTATGTTATGGGAATACAGTCTCACTCGCTTTTAACAGAAAGTCCTTCAGCGTCTTAAAACTGCTAAAATGCTTCTTTATTTAAAGTCCGATTGTTCTGCACAAATTTCATAATGTCACAAGAGGTCCGAATCACAGAGCTATGCTAATTAATTTATTGTCACGTCCATACTTAATGTATTATGCGCATCTTTTGTCAAGCGCGGATGTTAATTATTTATGAGGTATTTACCGATGAGGCTGTAAGGGAATGGGGACAGTTGAATGGACAGCTGAGGCACAGAACTTGCATTCTGTTAAGGAGTACAGAACGAAGAAACCATATCCTCCTTGAGGTTTTTCTTAAATTCTGTGCAACTGATTTTAGTGAATTGATTGCACTGATATTAATGACCCTAGTGGGTAGTGCGCGGTCATTGAGCTGTAATCACGGATGCTCGGGAATTGAAATTGGATGTGGTGCTTTGGATTTAAGAGAGAAAATGTGAAAGAAGAATGAAGGGAACGTACATTTTATCAGCCATAATGATGACCAATACGTTCCTATTACCGTTAGAGCATACTGTTGTCTTTATTCTTTCTAAAAAAAACATAAAATGGCAGTTATGAGAAAGCTAGAATATTTAACGTGGGTATAAAACCATAACATAAATTTAAATGAGTTTGAAATAACATCACAAAATAGATCATAACACACATTCATCAGAAACACGTTCACACAATAAAAAAGTATTTTTATGACAAAAATTAAAAAGACACAAAACCATAGATCATAAAAATTACTTTAAAAAAGTTTCAAGTTTGACTCCGGTCGTACCGAATAAATGCGCCCACGCAGTTTTGGTAAAAGTTACTTTCCAAATGCAATTGTATGCCGTGACGAGTTCAGAGACATGTTCAATGTTCATACCTCCCCATAGTAGTCGAGTCAGTTTAAGAAATTTGTTTAAGTATCGAACAAAATAATGTAGATTTAGACACGGTTTATGATGTTCGAAATTAGAATAGACACTGACTGTTAACTAAATACATTTTAGGTACTCAACGATTTTATAGATGATGAAATTGAGAAAAACTGCCTTTCTTCTGTAGAAGTAGGCAGAAACTAAAATCCGCTACGTGCTACGATCCTTCCATACCTAAGCGTAACTATGTATTCAATTATGTTATTTACGACACTGTGGTTCAGAATGAAATAATAAAGAGGAGTCGTGTCAAGACTGAAGGTGAAAAAAAGTCAGCAGAAGTTTGAAAATAGTGTCGATTACTTTACGAACAAGAGATGATATTGAATCACGAATAGACATTATACAATACGTAGTGTTGAATGCCTTCATAGACGATGTGCGAACGTAATCAATTACACCACAACCTTCTACAGATATAGTCGAAATGGCTTATAAAATATGTTAAAATGAGAACAGCTCCAAAGATAATAGAAAATTTACGATAACCATTAACAAACCACATTAAAATAAACAAGCATCTTCCATTCTTACTCGCGCACAGACTTCGCCAGCGAAGAATAAATTTCTTTAATAACTATGCACAATAAATTGCAAATTAAATGTGTGTAGAATTAATTATTTCGATGGCTATAACATACGATCGTGTTACGGCTAATATGCCGTATAATAATGAACGTATTACCTCGACCGTCTGCCCACAACGACACCCGACACCTATTAGCTAAACAAATTGTAATTACATACATCACCTCTGTTCAATTAAAATCTTATTATGAATTCACACTAAGGTTGAGCAATTAGGTGGCGCTGCGGCCATATTAGCTCGTTAGGAGTCGTTTTTTATTGAGACTTATGTTAGTTTTGTTTTGGCTGTCAGCCTTCACACCCTGTATAGGTCAGCTATCTATACAGGCATAAAGGCTTTTATCTTCGCTTAGGAATTGATGCTGACTCTCACTTGACTTGTACCTTACGGTGAAATGACGTAGAAAGAAATCGTCAGCATGCATTAAGAAACGAATTTGGACATATTTAGAATTTCACTCTTATTTAAGGGAATATAACAAGATACTGTAGAACAATACAAACACTGAACGTAACGTTTTTATTCGAGATTTTTTTGCATAAGTATATAACAGTCCAGAATAAATTCCACTGCTCATTGTTTAAGAAAAGGATAAAATAATGTGATATTCAGTCATTTCGTTGGTACTTTCTTGTTCAAGGATAAAATGTCAAATTCGTTCTTCCTAAATCTCGCGTCTTTTATCCTCAAAAACATAAACTCCGCTCGCTTTACTTGGTCACAGATTCTCAGAAGTAAATACGCAGATATGTTTATTGTACGAAATATTTTATTGTGTATGTATTATGAATGTCGTGTGTGTTGTTATGCTGTGCCTCTTTTATTTCTACTGACCTATAGAATTTCATAATATAATAACATTATGATTTATAAAGACTACTCAGGTATCATTTCGTGTTGATGACAATCAGTAAAGAAAACTAATCCGTCTATTAGTATTAGAGGCCCATCGCGCCACTTAGCCCATTCAATTTGTGAGTAGGTAGTCGTTAAGGCGAAGTTTTTGACAAGAATATAAATTATATTAACTGTTCGTTCTTTGAATTAACTCACACCTCAACAAATGTGAAAATGAGAACTGTCTAGTATGAAATAATGATGAATGTTTTAAAATACATTCAGACTCTGTATACTCTTATTGTAGAAACTCAGCTACAATGGGTACCTAATATTAAATGAGGCAAATCATAAAACTTAAGACAAATCTATTTTTGCTAAAAGTAACGTATGTATGTACATCTGAGGTAATTTATAAATAGCTACGCGTAATATGAATCATACCAAAAACATTCTATAAATAGATACTATGAATGGTACATTTTGTCCCAGGAAAACAATATTATGAGCACGTAGATCTGACAAAAGGTAACTTAAGTTTAATTTGGGAAATTCCTGGAAAATGTTTTGATCAAATTATTTCAACATTTATTTATAGAAGCTACGAAATTATATAAAACATATTTAAGAAAATACTTGTTTATTACCTACTGTTTAACGTTTAATAAAAAATCATCATTTCATGTACTTTCAAGTAACAACGTCAACTTAACGCGCACCGTCTCAATAATTCAACAGTCCCCATATTTGGCCGGCATGTGTTGATATGAGTGACATATGAATTACATTGTCTCGTGCTACTGCCTCACGTACGCAATGGTCTTTAGCGAAAATGTAATATAAATAAATACGCGCTCTTTTTTACAAGTAGGTAGAAAAATAGTTATGAAACATTCGTACGCAATTCTTTAGCATTATCGGTGCTTAACGCTATTAAAAGCCTCTCTGAAATCTAAGAATGGAATCCTTCAATTTTGAAATAAATTATGTAATATACTATAAATTATTGGACTTACACAAGTTTTATCAGGAAGAAACGGAAATAAAGGCAATCAAATTCCTCATAATGTAGTTGGGATTTCCATAATTGCATAATAAATCTAAATATTTAAGATTTATTAGAATTATTTTCCAACAGTATATCAGGGAGATTAATTCTAAAAATGTTTGTTTCAGATACCGCTAAACTAAAGTTTATGTGTTACAGCTTACAGGAAGTGAGCCCATTAGGAAAACACTGTCTTCACTTCTAACTAGCGAGAAAATTCATAACTTTTAAAAATAATCATGAATAAATACCATATGTTAGTTACAGATGCTGGCAAAATACTTAACAAATCTCTACTTTAAAATCAAAGTTCATCGAATCCATTCAAAATAAACATAAAAATATCGGAATTTAAGCATTAACAGTAGCGGAATTAGCGGGATCTGATGATACAACAAGAAATATAACAATCAGCGCTCATCGATATCAAAGTAACGGTGAACACTTGAACAGCGAAATGGTATCGCTATACATCAAACATTGGAAACAAAACGCACCAACAACACAAAGAATCAATCATGATTGATTTGTATTTAAATCCCGCCCACAGTTACAAGTAGCTGAAATAAAAAATGTCTGCCTTTCAATGCGTCTAGACAGTTCTGTTGTAATCGGTAACGTCGTCCGCTAATTGGCGCCAATACTTGTACCAATGTTTTTGATTTGTTGCTTCGTGAACTTTCTAGATGATATTGTTGTCTTACGGATACATCCATTTATGTTTCTATATCCTAGTCAGTGAGATCAGATTCTAGTAAGAACTTAGTATTTTCTTGGTAAAAAAATATTTGATCAAATGAAACAGGTATGCCATGCTTCCATCAAATGTTTGTTAAAACATTGGGTCCAATATAGAGGTGGTGTAATATGAGATGGCCGCTCAAACAATATGCTTCTACCCACATACAACAGTTACTTTAGTCGCGTTCGGCCGGCGACGCGACGGTTTCTTAATGTGCGAATAAAAAATAGGCTTGAATCAATAAATCGTGTATAACATGGATGTGAAGACAGCCGTTAGAAAGGTAACCAATGTACATGGAAGTAGCATTATTTAAATTTATGTACGTATGTGATTGAGTGAGAGGCTGAAGCTAAACGGTTAGTGAACAGACGGATTGATCTACGAGTTGAACACGACAAGATGGGTGATCCATATGAATGGACCGAATTCATTTAACACGTATGTTGTCTATGAAATTCAACTAAGGGCCGATTTTGCAATCGCCAGATTTTTATCAGTAAAATAAGTTTGAAATATTATCCAAAGTTGTCCAACATACATATGTGTCAAAATGACAATTTTATACTTAGAATATAATTTACCTGACGATTGAAAAATCGATCCTAAGCGACTATATTTATCTAAGGCGCTTTTTGTTCTTTAGAAGCTTTGGCAAAGCTTTGTAATTTTTTGTAATTAAACCTTATGCAGTAAGTTATAAGTTAATAATTCTCGCTTAACTTCTTTGAGAGAGTTCCTATTTCTGCACTGAAAATCAGTTTAACCTAACATTATTTTTCGAAAAATCACTTCATACAGTTATCAGTGGGTACCAAAATTATAAGTTACGCAAATTGTACAAAAAGCCGGCGGCCTCTTCACAGTTCTACTTACTACCTACTTACCATAAATAAAGCTACAAGTTGCTTTACGAGGTTCTAACATCACATTTGATTTAAAATCATCGCTTTCACTAGGACACGACGACAAGAGTTATTGCCTCAGCCAATTACATCCTTAAAAGGGAACCCAAAATAGGCTGTCAAGCTATAAAATAAAGTTGCAATAAATTCCTAAGCGCCAAATTATTGTCTATTTACTACGCAGCGGCGACTTCTATTGAAATTACAATGTATCCAATTTCACCTGCAAGTCTATGATCTTCTGCGGAATGAGCACTTTCCCTATCTGGAGGAGTCGTAAAGGAAGGAGGCAGGTCAATAGCAACGTGCCCGATAAATTGTTTTTCCAAAGAAAACATTTGGCCTCACAAGAACTCATTTTCGTATAGTGGTTGGTATTGAAAATAAAATAATCAGGTAGGAAGGTATAATCTGAAAGTCTAAATGCATAATCATTGACGCATATCAATATTAAACAATGACCAGGATTAAGAATATATAAATTAAAACTTGTCAGATATTTACTGCGATATAACCGTCTCTCACTTTGCATGATAAGAGAAATGAGAAAGAGAAAGAGAAATAATGTCCATGTTGAAACTCAACATATACATGATTGGTTATTAAGTTATTACATATTTAAATAAAGTGTAAATAGAGATTTAAGAAAGAATATAACTCTCAAAGAAAAAATAAGAATAAGAATTACCATTCTCTGAGAGTCTTGTACCTCTCATCTCTTAGTGAGAATAGGCATCTATTTCCATTTGTTCATGTCTCTCACCTGTCGCATCATCCACCCCACATTCATTTCGTTATTGAAACAGCTAATCTTGGCCCCTTAAAAAAATATTTCATATAGATTTGATGATCACATTTAAATGTACCTCTAATTGGAATCACATTTCTGACTCACGTACAACATTTGTCATAGGTATTGTTACAAAGATTTATCGTGAAGGTGATATAATCTTTTGATAAGGCACGTTAGCTCAGATTTAAAAATAGACGAATCTGCATTGCTTTGGCAGCACGAGGTGTGGTCGTGTTAATTGTACAACTTGACATTCAAATACGTATTGAGAATGAAGAGAGAATAATCACTGCTTTGAGTTGTTTCTTAATTAAGAGTTCTTGCCTACACTTGGTCTTTGGCTTTGCCTTGTGTTTCGTGTTTTGAGGTGTAGTTGATTAAAAGTAAGGTCACCTGAAAGCTTCAATATACATTTTCAATGGTCAAAGAGACGGTTAGTATGGTAAAAATATATGAAGAATGAAAAATGTAAAAATAATGAAATATATGTAAATAAAACCTGAACACAATAAAGAACGTTTAATTATAAGCGTATAATAATATATTCATAGCGTATAGCGTTTAATAATATGTATATTTGTTATGTTTTTCTCACGAAAAACCCTTCACCCGTCATTGGGGCAGTTTAAGGCCTGTATTATAATGGTATCGCTAATCCCACACCAAAGCAAGTTTTAGTAAGGTGCGTAAATAAATAGTTATATAACATTAGCACAATAAAAATCCTAAAATATTTGGCTTGCAGTTCGCACACTAATAACACTGTTAACATATAGTAAATGTTTTGAATAAGTAAAGAGATGACACTCATTTTATTACTCATAAACTCTTATTGAAGCCAGTAAGACTTAAAATCTTATTGGACTTACAAATGTACCCGATAACCGAAATTTTAGTACCACTTACATTTTATTTGGACTTCATTAAAACATTTCAATATCGAACATGAGTCGTAATATTTTCTTGCTTTTTTTTCATAATTGATGAGTGTAACTTATGAATCGACTGCTGCAAATGGGGTTCCGAATGATGACTTCACTGAATCAGAGGATAAGCTATAAGCACCTCGATTAAGATTTGTAATTAAACGCTGCAGCCAATATTTTGATAATATTCTTTGAAGACCTTTCCGTTTGTCTGAGAATAAAGAAATTAATAGTCTATTTTTCTGTATTACAATTAGTTGTTGATTCGGCCTTACAGAAATAAAGTCAAAAATAAAACGTTAAATGTATGCGACTCGATAAATACGAATGTCTGAAGTACACCCTCGCCATTGAGAGAAATTTATTATCTTCTTTATTTAATTTCATAACATTATATTATGATAATCCATGAATCACCGAATTAGTAGGAACATTATTGTTTTATGTCCATAGTACATTATCCTTAATCATCAAAATTTGTATCATCTTTGTAAAGAAATACTACAAATATTTTGCGAAACGAAAAGTCAACAGGGCCACAACAGTGCAGTGAATTTTCAACATATTGATTACCTACCTTAAGGATTTTGACTAAAAATTGATTTCGAGCAGAAAATCCAATTACACTTCATCTGACCTGTAGGTCAAGCTAGGTCGTCAATATCAGCCGTTCATACTGCATAACATATAAAATGGCAGCCCGTTTAAATAACACTAGTACGCGATAGTTCACTACACGAACTACACCAATTACTCTTCACTTAATTAGGAACAGATCAGATCGTGCAATATTTAGCCGCTAATATTTTGAAACATTATCTGTTTTGATAACTAGTTGTGTAGCAAGCTGTGGGGTTTGGAACCACAATTAATGAGACTCTTGAAATATTGGAAGTGTGTCATTATTAAGCGGTAAATAACAGAGGAAGGATGGAGACGATGCTACTACTATGCGACGATAGAGCTAATCCGGAAAAATAAATAATTTAGGAAGAGATACATCATTTTGACATTAGTTTTGATTTGAACGTATCTTGACTCCTAAGACATATAGACATGAAACAGATTTAAACATATCTAACTCCTTAGACAAGATGCCTTTAGCTCTTTACAACGTCTGAAAATTGTCTAAGATCCAAAGAATTAATCCATTATTTATCTCCTGGCGGGTTTTAGAGCTGCCGAACATGATCATGATTTCATATCCATTTAACCAACGTTTTGCGTTGGTTTTGGCTCAGATATACTTACTCTTAGCACAAACACAAGCCTGGTTCTGTAAACTTCTTTCATTTGACAAACATATTTTGTATTTAGCTTTGAATAGATTGCAAGACATTGACCAATTTAGTAGACCAACAATATAAACAGACCATGTTTTGTTTACGAAACTATCTTATTAACATGAACTGTTATCTTTCAAAGATCTTTGTAACATTCAGAGTTGATGACCGAACTACACGATGTAAATAATGTACGTGTTAGTACCCACAGTTTCGTCTATCGCTACTCAAATCAATTTAGCATTCAGTAACCCCACAAACAGATGTGCCAAACTTATTGTATCTTAATTCAAATGCCAAATTCTAATTAGACACATCGGCCGACAAAAAAGCAATATGTATGCTAATACGTACGTTTGTATACGATGTATTTACATGATAAAGATACCTACCAAGTTACACGAGACTCCTGACTTTGCGAATGTATTTCATTAGCTATGCATCGCCCCAGACAACTGTTGTTATTAATTAGCCTATTGTGTCCACTTTTGGTATGACTTGAATACATAGAGTGGGTGGAACAGATCGCTCAAGGGTATAATTGGGCTATATGCATCCGAAATCTTCGCGTGACCTTTAAGTTTTAAGACAAGACACCATAAAAGTCTGTTATTCGTTGTTTATTACTGATATTAAGGCGATACGGTGATAAAAACATGTATAACTTCTATTTTGAAATCCAAGTTTTGAAATTAACAATGTCGTATTGTACGCTAATACCATAAAGGAACGTGCGGACCTGCAAAAGTCTGCCATATCAATAAAATACACTATACGAAAGAATATTATATTTGATGTGACATTTTTATCGCCACTTCTACTTTTATTTCTGAAAACTTAGAAAATTATAATATAAAAAAAGCACGCAATTCTGCTTATGTTTTGATTAAATTACTTTTATAAGCTTTTTTTGGGTAGGTAGGCAAACTTCAAAATATTCGTCGAAAATCTTCGTGTAATTGTTAAATTTAAATGAAAATCCGTGGTCTCTACCTATCTACCCATCCATTACAAAGCGTGATTTTAAGCGATTATGATAGAAATTTAAGTACCTAGCAGACAGTTCGATAGACAAGAAACTAAAGCTTTTACCGAAAAACAGACAGGTATTATTACGACACATCATTTCTCATACGAAATCTCTCTAATCTAAAACACAACATTAATTATTTTATCGATTTCATATCAAATGAAAACTACGAAGCGTACACAAAAAAACACTCGAATAAATCGATATCTCTGGTTTACCGATCATCGATATCTCTCGATGTACCAATGACTCGTAAAATGTAAATTAATCTTGTAATAACGAATTATCTGTTTAACATCAAACAATGTGACATTCCTTACATCTGAACACGTCTTTGTGACTTTTTTTCAACAAATTCTGAGCGCAAACATTTCGTATGGTTGCCAAATTTTTGTATCTCCAGTTTATAATGTTAACAGCTCACGTAAGACCTACTTTAGGTATTGAATGTATTGGTATTTTATTTGCACTGTCATTTAAGGATACGAATAAATCGATATCCTTTCTATAGAGCTACGGAATTAAAGAACACGAACATGCTGAACTAACTTTATGGTAAAATCTCAGTCATAATAACGTTTGTGTATTCTCTTAATTGCGCATAGCTTAGAAGAAACTAAGTTTTAATGCGCAGTCAATACATGACATACGTATTAGATTAACTAAATGCTTTACTCCCAAACAGTCGGAAGCGCATTTCACAGTAACTTCGCTGTGTGAACGAACTTTATCTGTCTTATCGAAGAGCACTTACCGTAATCTGTCGATGGGAATTTATTTCTACACTAACAACTAGCAACAGAACATTAATGTTAGAATAATGTAAAATATATTCACTAAACACGAAACTTCCTTTCACGAAATCTGGTAGTTAAAATTTGTCATTTAACCCAATGTCTCTAAGGCGTTCATTAAATCAAACATTGTTTGCTGAGACTAGAAAATTATATACTGACAAAACACATAATGTACATTAAAATATTAGTGTGTTAACGTTACTATTGTGAGCATACATAGTCACAAACATGCTGTGGATAATGACAATAAGAAAGACGCATTCAAAGAAGTTTTCGCCTAAACAAAGGTAGAATACATTGACGAAACCGCGTCATAAATTGAACAGCAACTAGCCACTCCCGTAAGACACGCCGAAGAACTTAACGGATTGTATTGACATGTTTTATGTCCTTTACATTGATGAGCGCGAGGCAAAGGAGGCTGTTGTAGGACAGTCATGATCGTAAAAGTACTCATTACCATCCTACATAATATATTTCTGAATGGAATACAAAACTAACTTGATCTTCTAGAATTTGGACAAAGACTTTGGACATAAAATAAAAGGTTATGGAACAGAAAAGAAAAAATAACCGAGAAATGTGTATCCTGGCAAATATCAACACTGCGCCAAAAGTTTTAGTTTAATGAATATCTTAATTTTTAATTCTATAAATTAAACCACTCATTCTTAAACTTCATATTCTTAAAAAAGGATGTGCTGACCCAATTTTACATGTAATAAAGACTATTCAAATAATGACACAAAATACAAAACACAAATACATGTAAAACACATTACCATAAAGGCGTGTAAACATCACTTACAGTAATAATTATTATGTTTGATTAGTATAAACAAGAAATACTCACGTGTATACAGTTAGTAGCATCCAGCACTGCAGTCGCGCGCTGGGAAGCCACGTGACGTAGCGACCTGACAGCGCACAGTCGATCCAAGATGCAATATAAAGCATACCACCGCAGTGGCCACCCCGAACCGACTAACGCCACCTACTGGTAACTCACTATTTAACGATTTTGTTATTCTTGACTAGTATAGTTTCAAAATCTTCTGATTTGCTTATATTTTCGTTTTAAACTCCGATTTTTGGATTATATGGCCGAATGTTAGAGAAAGTTTGTCTTACTATCATCTACTTATCTATGCATCGGCTATCGTCAGCCGAGCTGAAACTGATGTCTGTCGGGGAAGAGGTGAACGACGAGGTAACTCTCCTTAGAGCACACCCCAGCATCTTCGTTTTTAAAACCGTTTATAAAATAAGGTTTTTCTAAAGTGAAAATTATACAAAGTCTCCTAGCAGCGAGTCGAGCCAGTTCGTCATTTTCATATTGTTCCTGCAACAAAAGAAATGGAGCGTTAAACATTTTATTGATTCTGATCACATATAAACATTCGATTCAATTTAGACCAACATAACAAGTTAGAAACCACCCAAAGTCGGTCAAGAGATCGCTTTAAAAGGTAAGGTCATAAATAAATCGCACCTTCACACAAGCCCCGAGTCCCTTTTGTTTAAATGCTACCAAGCATACAAAAAACATTATTTTTCTGGCAAGCTGTACTAAAAAAAACAAAACTGACCGAGAATTGTGCAAGATCACAACAGAAAAATCATTAAACAATGCCTCTGCCAGGAATTGAGGTGTTTATTATATCGGTTCACGTTCGTTCCGAGTCATTCTGCGAAAAAAAATAGAATCCAGGTAAACTGTTACTACGTTTTTTTGCACCCGGGAACTTATTATGCGGGATTTATGTCACTTTTTGTTGCGTCCAAGCTAATTATTGTTATCTGCTTTCTGCTTGACCATAGCGTTTTCTATAGAGCAATAATGGGCCACTAATTCTCCTAACACCTCCGGAGTTAAAGCGTCAATCTCCTGGCGGACGGCCCTATTGTGTCAGTGGACAAAGCCACCCGCAATTCCTACCGTGCCTTTAACGTTTTTATTATTTGCATTGTCGATGTCTCATTCAGCTTCATCTCGAGATACCTTTATGGCTTTAGCAAAAATTTCTTCGCACTATCGCTGCGTATTTTTTGGTGTCGTCCGATAATTACCATATCGCTGACTCATTGGATCTGCCGCTAATGGGCTAACAAAGGATTGCAAATTAATTTTTTTGACCGGCGTGCGGCAAAGGGAAAAAACGTAACAATAAAATATCGAATTTAGAACAGCAATCCGGGCGCGGCGCTTATTATTTTAGCCAACAAAGTAGAAAACCATTTACAATAAATCATTTTGAATGCTTTCTTGGTTCCCATGCGTCGGCCGGGCGACGCAAAGGGTGATTTCTGTCTGAGTGTACATAAATAAAGGTGAAGGTTCTGAGTGCGGATCCCAGGTACTTTTGGTTTTAAGCTGAGTACACACAGATCGTGTTACTGGAAATGGCAAACGTACACCACGGTACGTACATAGTTGTCGGGCTTCTCAACGTTTACCTCCTAAGTGTGGTAATGAGGAACTGATTAAGAATTTTTTTAAATATAGTAGCAATATGCACTGTTCAATTATTCATCTCATATCATGTTGGTCTTTTTATCTATTCTAGTATCATATCTGGAGGTCATCCTCCAGATTTGACGCTAGAATAGATAAATGAGGATAGAATAAATATTTAGGTAATAAAATCACACAAAAAAAACTGAGGTCCAGATTGTTTTTACTTTGTCCTAATGTAGGTAATAATTATAATACTGAAATGTACACTTTTAGTTATAATTACATCGGTGTTAAGCTTGCGGTGTGGCGACCACACCATAGAATGTTGCGCCCGGTCACACGCGACACACGTGCTTTTGAACGATTGCATGCAACGCGTATCATGCGCAGAAATTAAGAAACATTTAGACGCGAACACGCTCCGTTATATGTTAATACGCGTTAAACGCACTTTTCGAGTGCTTTAGAATATTCCTTTAAATAAAAGCTTAATGTAGACATATTTAAATGCGTAAGATGCGTCCCAGCTGTACGTTGACAAAAAAAATATGCATTCATGCAAAACATATGAATTAACAGTTTTCAGTATAGTTCTTTTATTTGTTTTGCAAAAAATCCGGCCAGAAAAATAAAATTTGTTAATTTCTTTTTAAGAAGAAACTTTGTTTTTACACCCTACCCTAAGCAAACGTGTAACCACAGCGAACGCGTTGCATGCTGTGCCAAAGCATGCAACCGTTGCTGTACCAATATAAGTAAAGTTGTATACACCTCACCGCCCGGACATTTGTGTCAATGTTATAGGAAACAATGATTAATTTCACTTGGCGTTCGCCACCTAACGACCAAGCTAAGCATAAATTTCAAACATAAAAGTGATGTAAACACGAAGAAATAATTTCTGCACATTCTTTGGATATTTTGTTGGAAAATTATGGATTGTCCTGTTGGATTGTTAGATTCATAATAAATGTGCCTATTGTTAGTTATCCATTGTTAAAAGTTTTGTATAATTTAGAATCACTCTGTAGAACGGTTCAGTATTCAGTTGCAGTCGAATGTATGCTTCACCTAAGGTAGGTATTACGTCTTTTATATAAGATGATAATTGTGCATAATTAAAGTACTTATAGACTTTAATATTCTTCTTATTTTGCTTATGGGGCAAAGGGTTCTTAAATATTTTGCTATCTTTATTTAATCAACCCTAAACTCATCACTTTTGGTTTAATGCAGTACATAGTAAGAGTAATTACTTTTTCATTTCATTAATTAATAGTAATTCAATAAAATGCCTAACATTACAAACCTAATTATAACAAACCGATAAACGTAATACAGTGGGTGGTCCTTTTAACGTTTCATCGTGTTACAAATAAGAACCATAAAAAGAATCGACACTCAATACTCTGAATTGTTTAAATTTTGAAGGACTCAACTCTTTTACTTTTTGGAAGCAAAAGCAGGAACTCAAGTATGTGGCTTTTAAATTGTATAAAGATCAAAAATGAAGATTATTTAGTTAATTTCCGGTAATTTAATAAAAAAACAAAACGTTTGTTTTATTGGATCCCAACCCCAAATTATAATTTCATTTGTAACAAAGCATGTTTCATCCGTATAATTATTTTCATAATTTGTGAACAAAATAGCGACATCTAATGCAACATTTACACTGCTCATAAAATCAGATCAAGAATCATAAAAAAGTTTTGATACAGATTAAAAATGGCAGTGACGTAAAATATGTCGGCAGTCAGTTAGCAGGCTATAAACCAACTGCCTCTATTAATCACCCGGCGACGACGGCAGAAAATTCATTTGGCAACTATATGGAAAATATTGGAAAGTTTATTGGAAACATTGATGATATTTCCATCCACGTATTTGTGTGGAATATGTATTGTGTTGTCGACATTCAGATATTAATTAATGAAAAAATTGGGATATCTAGGTAGGTATCTAGTTGAGACGTTCATTTGTTTTTAATTATTTTTAAAGAATTTTTAGAAGCCACGATACTTGTTCCATGGATTTTTAAATTTGGAATTCTTAATTCTTGAAAAAAGAAAGCATTGAAACTGCTTTTAATTTCATAATTGTTTTTTTATTGATTTCTTTACGTGGGAGACAAAGACATTATAAACATAATGATGTATCAGTAATTTGATATCTCCAGTCCGTGCCGGATCGTTTTATTTGCTCTGGTAATAATAAATTATAACATTTAAGGCGCCACACTTACTTTGTTAATGTAAATTAAAAACAATTCTGAATAAGGAATAGATAAGAGAACAACTTTTGACAGTACAAGAAGCACAATCATCTTTGTTGGCACTACAGCCCAATGCAAGGGATGCAAAAAGTTGCAAGTATGGGCCAGAGGCTACTGACAAATTGGTGCATACCTACTGACCGACGTTATTTTTATCATGAAGAAAACAAGCAAGTATGGATAATAATACAGATATCTTAAGTTAAATTGGGAGTAATCAACTCCAGAATTCTATAATTAACTAGGGGCCGATTTTACAATCGTCAGTTAAATTATACTCAAAGGATAAAATTGACATTTTGACAGTTAATGTATGGAAAATAATGTCATAACGGTAAATTTATTTAACAGTTAAAAATTATCTGACGATTGATAAATTGGCCCTAAGTGCATAATTCATCCACAATCAATATAAATAACGCACATGGTCACATTACAACTCCAGCTACGTAGACATTACGATTGGAAAATCGTCGCATAGTGGTTCATAACAGTGGATTGCATTTCTTAATCAAGCTAAGACGGTAATTAAAAGACTTTTGTCGAGAAGTGCCAAAATACGAAATTGACGGCCTCGTTGGTCTAATGGTTGCTAAGCGTGACTGCATGAGGTCCTGGGTTCAAATCCTGGGTTGGGCAAAGTATTACCGGGTTTTTTTCATTACGTAATAATTCTCAGTAGCATCTTCAAGTCTGGATCTGTGCCCAGTTGATAGCCAAAGGGTTGTTTGTCCTCGATTACATTGGGACAACAACCCCTAAAACGTTTCTGGTGAAATGTGGGTGTACCTACTGCACACCTCTGCATACCCCTTCGGGAATACAGGCGTGATGTTATGTACGTACATAATATGAAATTGAGGGCAAAAATAAACACCAAAATATCTAAAAAATAATTGCAAACATAAAAGTCCATATAAGAAACATGTACTCCAAAAACAACCAAAATTATTGATTGAGGACAACATTTTCTAACAATAAAAATCAAGACAATAGATTATAAAAATCTTGTTATTAAATTAAGTCTGTTTTACCGAAAACGTTGGGTGTAAATTGCTTTTTGGCCAAATCTAGCGAATTTTATATTAATAGCCGTGTACCAATGTTCTACAAACGTCGGTAGTGACGTTAATCAATATTTTGTAGAGTTTACAAAGATTCAGATATAATATTAAGTCTTTTTGAGTATATAAGCGCAACTAATGATTATTTATGCGTCTACTTCCATATTGGAACCGATTTACCATAAGATTTTGAGTGTAGATTTCTAATCGTCGCGGAAGACGAGTCTTGTGTTTACGCTTTTGTTTTGTTTTCTACTGAAAAAAACACACGGTTTGATTCAAATATATATTATAATAAGAACATTATAATTATTGTAAGGGTGCTTACGCTATAAAATCAGATAAATCTCTCTAGGTACCTAAATATCTCCATTACTATAAACTACTCGATCTTAAGCACCAATATTTTATTATAGTAATATGCGACGCATCAACTAAAAACTTTCACGAGACAAATTGGCTCAAGACATATGAGAGGGACACAACACTACCCCATCTCGTCTATGTACCGAAAACAACCATCCATCTAGCGCACCACGAAAATATCCGTACCAATAATAAATCACCAGACATTTCTCAATCGACATTTTACACTAAAACGTACGGAAGTTACCAGTTAGACGTGTCTGTTTACCGGGGTTGGGCGACAACGATATGTCACTCAGTCTACGATCGAAATTCACGTCTGAAAGTTTAGGTAGAAACGGAAAACTAAGGTGAGTAACGAACGATAGTTTTCTGTTCCTTTTATGTCCGTTGATCTGCATTTTAGTCCAGTTATTCATCTACTGCCAAAGTTACTATGTTACAAAATATGTCAATATGGGATAGCGCGTCTGATTTCATTGATTTCGAAGTCAAAGACATTGTTGTCGGATTATGGCGACAACCCCAATTAAAAAAACATATATTTATACAGTCACAAGTTTTTAGGAATATAATCATATTATATTATATCTGAACAAACGGTAAACAAGCTTCGCCAGTATCAGTTACAATCGCACATTGATTCAAATCAAAAACAGTTTCAACTGTCAAAAACCTTTCAAAACCTCGAACAAACGTCATAAAAATATGGTTATGCCTTTGAATCTACCGCAACATTGTCACTGAAACCCAATCGACATGTTATTTCATCATTGCGTATCAATTGCTTTCTGATATTGCCCAGCCATATCGTAAATGAAAATTTAATGGGCGGTGAAACAAAACACCAGTGCTTTTAAACTAATATGGAACTTAAACCGCCAAACGACATTAATGTTTCTGTAAAGTTATCAAAACCGAAGCATTTTATCTTTGTAATTTTGTAACATATTAATTTAATATCATAAAGCATTTTTATATTGCCAATCTAGATTATCAAGCCAGAACACTGAAAGAAATAAAACAATAGTACAATTCAAATTCGATTACTGAAAAAGCATCGAATGCCAATCGAGTTATCACAGTAAGTGCCAACGTACACGGCTCCAAAAATACGCACGTACGGTGCAAAGTGAATAACGTATTCGGAAATTGTGAACGTTGTGTCGACAGCGAGTTCAAATGACATCAATAGTGCAACGAACGAGTGCAGCGGTGCAAAATTCAGATACGACCATTTATACAAACAAAGCTGGGGTTTTGGATTGGGGTGCGCTGTTTCTTTATTATTTTATTGCAGTATTCGTTGTTAAACGGAAGAACGAAGCAATTTTAATCATATTCAAATTGAAACTTCATTGTTGTAAGATGTCGTTCCAAAAATATTTTTTGTAGTAAATATTATTATTTGTAATGTAATGTAATATTATTTGTAATAAACATAAGTTACATGAATATGTATAAATATTTTGAAAACGAAACATGTCCTTAATGCTCGACCTCGTAAAACCCAAAAATACAAACCGCTCACTTGCTAATTGAAAATCAAGTTATCACAGTAAGTGCAAACACACTCGATTCGGAAAATACGCGCGTACAGTACAATGAGTCAATTCGGAAATTGTCGAACGTCGCAGCGTCGGTGAATCTTCACGAAATGGTAGTGCAACGAACGTTTTAGATACAAATACACTCGGACGATTTAACTGAACAAATTGCGATTACTATGTGAGATATTTTAGAGATAGTACGGATTAAGACTGGAGCGTATGTATATTAATCGAATTTGTTTTAAATAAATTTTATTTTATATCATTTGTTATTTTTATTTTACTTACAATGTGTTCTACTTTGTGGATTTTCCTTAGGGTAACAGATCGAACTGAGGCGGTTCTATATAATGCTATCCCTTGTTTTGCCTTCTTGGTCCAGTAGTTGCTGTTACTGAGCGTGAGGCTATGGTTTCGATTCCCACGTCGGGCAAAGTGTTTTAAGGTTTGTCTATAAAGTAGTAGTACGAAGTCCATAGTGCCCAGTTTGTGGCAATAGGCCTTTACATTGGGCCCAATAACATAACTGGCCAAATGTGGGTCTGGGTACACTATACACTTATGCCAATCCATTGATGTTATGTTCTGGTCTTCTTTGGTTTTCAAGTTTCATTGCACTCAGGGATGAAGCTTAGAGACACAATTTGTGAACCAACCTCATGATAATACGATAGTTCTTCAAAAGTCATCGGGGATCATTGTCCATTCGTAAGATATTATTGCATAGATATTCCGTCAAGTTTAGTTTTATTATGTTCACAACCGTTATTGTTTTTCATAAAGTGCTTTTACGTGAATCTGTCTTTATAACCTCATTTTCGATGGACACAAGATTGTATCAACATAATATTTCAAACTAATACTAAGATGGACTTTAGAAAACACTCTTCATCGAAATTGCACTATACGTTATTATAATGTGACAAGACGACATCCAGACACAATTTGTCAAAACGCAGTCGAATCCTTGAGACGATAAATACTTTAAACAAATATATGGAAGTTTCACAAATACATAGTTTATGTGTAGCGATATTAACCGAGAGTACGTTCGAGTAAACAAAGGTTTACAGATTGTTATTCTTTCTCTTGATATTGGTTCCGTATCATAACATGTTTTGGTTGAACCGCTAGTACTACGATGGTGCTGAATTGTAATAAATTCAGGTAACGTATTCAAAAACACATGAATGCCTGTTATATATAAACGAGTAGAGCAAGTTTTGGTAAATCGTGTGCATTTCTCTACTGACTTCTTCATTGTAGGTAGGTCATTAAACATGCTAAATCGTCATTATCAAAATTTCGCTGACATCTTCTGTGTCAACGAAATCTTACAATTGATACTAAAACAAAATTATGTTTGGAGTCTTGCTCTGTATTCAAAATCGCTCCCAAAATGAGGAATTTCAGCTAGGTAACTAATCGGATAAGAGCCAAAATAAAAATCATTTCGACGTAGAGCAAAACATAGTGAGAATACCGACACACCTGAAAGATTTTTCAATGGAGTGTAAAGTATGTCAGAGACTTACAGGCGGTTTAAACTCTGACACTGGGTTGTTCATCAACCATACGATAAAAAGAAGAAAAAGAGCATAGCTTTCAATCATTCTAATCAAGTTACACTACACTATTGAATCGAACAGATTCCACTACCTTTTAATGAATATCGACACAGACTTTCCTTATGTAAGGCACTGCACAGTGGCAATAATCTATTGACGCTTACTTATGTGCGAATTAGTAACTGTGTGGGCAAGATATGAGTATAAAATGACGCCCCGCGTGCCTTGGATATCAGAAGAAATGACAATTGCAACAAGCAGCTGCCGGAACAACACAATCGGTTATACCAGGTGAGTCTAATCTTATTAAAGTTGGTAGGGGCAGATAAAGACAGTAGTCCTTGTCCATTATATCCACCACTCGTTCTATAGAAGATATATTACCTACTAGCTACAAATATGGGCATTGAATTGGCCATGTTTTGTTCAATGTTTTTGAAGTAAGACGCGATAAAACGTAGAAGGACTAAGTAACCTTTCAAGCGATTTAATTTATTTTTGTCTTTAGAAGTCAATTCCCCAAGAATCAATAAAAAAGTTAGGTTTGCTGACTATAAGTGAACACAAAGTTTCCGACCTAATTATTGGATTAATTAACCAAAGCATTAATACACACTCAATCCTAGGATGACGTCACAATTTTGCGCAAGTAAACCGATTAGCACAACATTGTTGAATCAGAAATAGTAAGCAATTAATCAATCCTGTCTACTGAACTATATTGGCATACTCTTAACCTAATTGACGAGGTAATTGCGGCATTCACGTAGTACTGGTTTAAGGAGCAGAAATAAAGCACTTCTTATACTAATAAAGCTTTCAAGCTTATAAATACTGTACAAGTTATTAAGTAAAAAAATTGAAATTCTGTTGTCCATTTCAGGTCAGTAGTACCTATCCTCAATGTAGAAACTACATCACCTTCTAATGCAATTTTATTATTTAATGACATATTCAGACAAAAGTTATATTTGTTTATATGTAAATATAATCCAGAAATTTACATTGAAATATAAATTTACGTTACATTTACATATTACGTCAGATAGTTTTACAAAACCTTTCAACATAACGAATAGTTTCAGTTCAAAACACGCTTTGTTTTCCACTGAAGCTATTTACGAAGTTACTTAAAATTTTATCGCGAGCATAACTAAATTGACTTGATAGAATTTAGCGAACGTTTCCCTTTTATACTGAGTATTTTCTTTGTTATTCTTATTTTGTAGTAAATGTGATAAGTCTGAAGTAATGTGTAGTCTGATGACGACACGGAGGTTAAAGGGATAGATGGGTGTGATGAGTATACGAGAAGCATAGAAGTGTAGCGGAAACAAACGACTGTAATCGAGGAATTGAAAAAAAAAAGTTCATGACCTTGATCCTATGACCATGCATCAGAAAGGCTCCTTACATGTAAGAAAGTCTTCTTACAAATGTAAGAAGAAGACTGTTTAAGCCAAAACCTATTTGAATATGACTATCATCGTCTAAGCTAGTGCCGTATTTTAATACCACGCCTGAAATTCCCGAAGGCGTGAGCAGTAGTATAATGTAGTGCACGCACACTTCAACGATGATCGTATAAGTACCATAAAAATGCCATTTACTGGGCACAATTCCAAACCGCGTGCTATTGAACAAAAAAACTTATGATTATGCCTGTCTTGGGAATTAAAGTAGGTAGTCGAGCATATAAGTATATTTTATATTCAATCAATCAAATCTGAATTACTTACACTAAATAAGACGATAGGTATTGTAAGTTTTATGCCATATTTTATTTCGACTACTCTCTATAACGACCTACAAACAAAGAGCCGTAACTTTGAAAATGACTTCAAAAGCAGTGAGATCGAGATCGCATCTTACAAAGAGAGGTACAAAGAATATTATTTAGGACAAGATACTAGCCAATCTAACTTCGATTATCAAATCAGATTACATGTAAAGTACCTAGTTCTAGGATTAACGAGTGACTTCATACAACTCATGTAAAAGGGTAGTTACTAGAATAACGACTCTACCCTATAACAGTACCTACTCTGTAGAAGTAGAGACAACAACTTTTAAAAAGCCTGTTCATATTGGCTGGTGTTAGTGTTACAATTTTGTAAGCATTACCCCCCGTCATAATCTTCCCTAGATTGGGTTTAACTGAAGTCCAGTCTACATGACATACCAGTATCGATATAATTATGTCGATATCGAGTATCAAATGATTCGAGCTATTGTGCCAAGACGTTGGACACTTAATCTGTCACTTGTTATGCATAATCGTGATCGTTAATCCCGCCACCTTATTGGCATACACGGCTGGAGGGTGTTGATTGGTGACACATACCAAACTGATGATTGTCCAATTTTTTATAGCACACCTAAACCACGCAAATAAACAAACCTAATAAACCATATAACAAAACAAAATGAAACCCGCCAACCAGTGTACAACATAAGAAATAAGTATCTTAATATAACTTTTATTTCGTGGAAATAACGTTCCAAATATATTTGGTTGTACCTCAGAATGTTTATATGCTTTGAAACTTTCCGAGTCGCGGATGCAGTTTCTTAGATACGTTTTCGGAAGTACAGTTGCGTTGCAAACAGTTACCAACGAACTTATTCTTACAAGTCAATAACACCGTTTCAGTGAAATATGGGATAGCGACTTTAATATCCATTCCAAGTTATTCCTGCGTAGACTGTATGCGATTTTGTTGAACAACATTTTACCTGCGACATATTGTGCTGCGTCGTGCATTTTTATTCTTAGAATAGAATGTGGAAGTTTTTAGAAACTAGTCGCGTTTGCTGACTAATGAATCTTGTTAACTGAAGCGACCGTTGAATTAGATTACGCGTTTGATGTCTGTATTTTGAGATTTCGTTACGTATTATGATGCTATTTACAATAATTTCGGGATGATAGGTGGATAGGTTGCCCTATCATGTGGCACTTGATGACGACCCACATTCAACTATGTTTAATAGAATTAGGTTTTTAGTTAATTGTATACTTAATATTCTAATTGTGTTTTTCTTAATACTATGGATGTTTTATCGGAATGATAAATAAAAGAAGTCATGCACAAGAAAATCAAATCACTCCCTCTGCCTTGGCTTTCATAATCCAAGTAAAAAAGTCAATCGTTACAAGTATTATAGATTTATACATTTTTTATTGTTCATATTGGCGACATCCCTGATATATTTGCATGATGTAGTCATACATTGCGCCCGGCAACCCTAACTCGTGTTACGTAACTTTATTTTTCATATCAGTGCTTTGGCCTCCCCAATAAAAAGGTTTTCTAACTAAGCGAGTAAATGTAGGTTGAAAATGTAATTCTAGGTACTAAATTGGAGTAATTAAAATGTTTTACGTGCAGAATGTAGAGAATTTTCGTGAGTAAATAAAATAACCTTGACATAACTTTGAAGAGCTTATTAACGCTTTTTTGCTGAGACTGTATAAGAATTTTATTAAATTAGGATATTTTTTATTTGGTCCGCCGTCTGAGTGTATAACAACGATATAATCATGAATAATATGCGTCGAAACGAAAGCTTTAGATAAAACAACCAAAATGTACTCGACATTCAATTTTTCTGAAAGTTTCATTATTTAGTAACCTGACTACTGTTTCGTTTTTAGGTATATCTTTATTTCCGAGTATTTTATGTGTTCTGACACAGCTACGGAACCCAAAGTACGACAGGGCGCCAGCGTCTTCCTAACGGAACCCTAAAAAACTATGTCATTGTTGATTTTTTTTGTGTTAATATAATTAAAACAATAAGCTATGTAACATTAAAAATTGTAACTGATTCGTCTTAATGATTAAAATGGCAATAATTGTTTTCGTGTATCACTAATGTTTAAATTATTTGAGGTGTAATAATCCCGAAATAGACATTTTACTCGTAGTCCTAATGTATAGAAAAGCGTTATAATCGCCTGGTTCCCAACTACTATCACGACACGGAAAACAGGCTAGGAGTCTTGTTAATTTTCGCTTACAGCATCTCATATTACCGGCATATAATGTCATCAGATACGCTACCAGCTGTTTCAATGGTAATTTTACTTCCCGGCCTATGATAAGTTTAGTCGATTTTAATTACTGAAACCTATATACTTGTCGTTCAGTCGATTATAGTCGGTGAATACTGGTTGCACGTCGACACTATAATAACGTGTTTAGAACATTCCAGTTTCAGTTTTATGAGATATAGATGGGTAATACACGCTTTGAACCATTCTGCTCGGATTGTGTAGTTGGATTAGACAAACGTGATTCGATCGTAATCGATTTTTTGCTGAAACATTGCTTACTCGACTACTATTTAAAGAAGTGGTGATTGACCCCAGAATTATGTTTTCCTTGCCTTACTCAAAAAAATGTATAGAAGACCTAATTAGAAACTAATTTTAACAAGTATATGGTGCATTCAAATACAGTCATATGTATTAGTTTTTTAAATTTTAAAATCTTGAAAAGTTGTTTTGTTTAGCATACGATCGTTTTACCATGACACGATAGAAGTACATTTTAATACTTAATTAGGTAACTAGATTATGATTGCCTTGTATGGACTTTAGGAGTCTAGTTGAAATTAAGATTTTATTAAATTTATACAAAATAATAACGGAATAGAATGTCCTAGTAAAATAAAGTGAAATGCTTGCTGAAATTGCCAATTTTACGAGTACCTACGTAGTTATTTTGCCAGTAGTTCAAAGACTATAATATCAGTTTTAACAGCTAGTAATTTGACAAGACCTAAATTCCAAACTTTTTTATTTTTGTTAACGAAACGGCCTCTCCTAATAAAATAGACAAACAACGAAATTACCCTAATTTTGTCTAGACAGTTAATTATAACTTAAACGTAACATCACGCCTGGATTTCCCTACGGAGTAGGCAGAGATCTATACGTTTACTACCTACACCCACATTTTCCCAGTTTTGTAATAGGGGACGAGCCTATTGTCATCAAACAGGCACAAAACAAGACTTCTAGCTGTTACTGAGAATTACCTAATGGAAAATCGTAATAACACTGCCCAACCCGGGATTGGACCCTAGAACCTCGTGCTCGACGGTCGCGCTTAGCGATCACTAATATTTTGCTATTATATACCTATTTGTTTTAGTTGAATATTATCGCCTATACTTTAAACCACAAGTATGCCTCAGTCAAGTCCTAAGTTCCAACCGTAAGCCATCGAGTAACGTTTTTTTTTAATAACGTCGCCCCGCACTATCAAGTTTTCCTGTATCGTAGTGCGTTTCACAAACATAAAATATCACATACACAAACACCCAGACTCGGTACAAATATCTGCGGAACGCACAAATTTTTGTTCCGTGCGGAAATCGAACCCGCAGCCCTTAGCGCAGCAGTCCAATCGCTTAGCCACTGCGCCAATCAGGTCGTCAATATTCAATATTAATTATTTTTTCAAGTAAATAATTTACTCTATTATACATATATATAGGGTCTATAACCTAATTCCGTTAATAACTAACTGTGTCCTGAATCTACCTACCTTCCTTCGAGAGCAAGTGAAATGTTATACAAAATGCGTATTACTGAAAATTATTTCCCTAACATTTAGAAAGCCGGAAAAAACAAGCAATTATCACTACCGTCTCTTCTATTCGTTAAGGATTAGTTACACCGTCCTACGTCTACTAACTATTCTACTAAATCAGTTTTAGGTGAACTGAAGCTTAAACGCGAGAAATATCACGTTAACAAAACTTAAACGAAGGATTTGATTAACTAGTGATGGTGAAACGCAGCCTATATACTTTCATAATCCATATCTCTCCACCGTCTTTTGAATAGCTAAAAAAACAAATAAACGTTATCGGCAATCTATCGAAACTTATCCTTCGTAACAAGCACTAAATTTAACATATTTCCCTCTTTCGATTAAAAACGAAAAGAAATTGATTTTTCACGCAATATGCAGAACATTTCATTCATTTCGTACCAAATAAGTTGCGGAAACAACTTGTAGAAGAGCTGAATCTAATAAAATAATATAACGCAACTATTAGGCTTAACACTCATGAATGTTTCATGAAGAAAACGTTTATTACCTTTCGGCAAAGCAAGAACTGTACTTAAACCATTCTGGTATAAACAACTGTTATCTAAAGATCTCTATTAGAGTATTAATTTTATTATAAGAACAGAAGTATTTCTGATACTAATACTATAAGAAATTAATCATTAATGCTTGATGCCGCCGATCGTGTTAAACAATTTTCTTAGTGGCCAGTAACCCGTTAATGCGATGGTGGCTTTGTCGACGTGTTTTTACTGAAGGCTTAGTTATTTTTCTAATACAATGTACTAGTTTTTATAGAAAACGCAATCAATTAATTTATCTTTGAAACGGATATTTTTTTTAGAATACGCTTATACTTTTTTATTTAAATTAACTTTTTTATAACCTAATTCCAAAAGAGAAATCACATAAATTCAAAGAGACAAATTGACAAGTTAAAAGACACACGTCAGTCATTTATCTTCGATAATAATGCGTTTATCATAATCATAAACTAATATTAACGCACATTCCACTCAACGGCCCAATACCCGCCGACCTACGCATTTTCTCATAGTTTTCCGGAAACAAATCAGTATCTAACTACAGCAATAAATCAAGCACTTAAAAACTAATCATATGCATAAAGTTTTATAAAATTAAAATGAAAAATAAACAATAACCAACCAAAAAACTCCGGAACAAAAAAATCCAAATCAAACAGTGCACAAAATAAAAATCACTTCACACCAATAATGTTTGGGCACACCGATACAGCACACAAATAAATTAATAAAAAATCTTAAAAAGCTCTGAAAGTTATCTAAACACTGTTAAGAACACCAACACACAACTTTACCGTTTGCCGCCAACTGCTCCAATTTTTTCAAGGACAGACAAAAAAAATAGTTCGGTATTTTAATTAAATATTTCGCGAATTCGAATTCCAACTTTCGCGTCGCGTCGCCGCGCGTGTCTCCGGGAATGTGGAATTTTCGGCTATGATGGGGAAGATGCTCGCATAGCTGTGGCTTAGATGAGACTGTGGTGTGGTACCGCGTCGATCCAACTGTGTGGCCGAAGCCGACTTTCGCCCCGACCGGTCGCCCTACAGCTCTGGCGACCGGTGACGCATCCAGGAACTCATTTAATTTACTATATTAAACACAATGACAAATTATTTTTTCTTAGGATAATCTACCAACCTCAGTATTGATACATTTAGCAGGCATAGATTTAAAAAAATGCCGTCTTTATTGTCTAAAAATCAGATGAGACCAAGGGTAGACATCTGCTTGAAATGCATTTTATCGACTGCATTTTGCACTAATATATTTTATTGTTACAACATGTTCGTGCCATTATTTATTTTCACATTACAATAATGATATCAAAAGTGTGCAGTCATTGCAAAAAATTGATACGTCCAAATGAGTATAAACTGAATGTACTCGTATGTAAATATTTTGAAGTCGATTAAATTTAATGTTCGATAAACTTCAACTTAAATAATAATGGCTGGATTATTCATTATATGTCTAAGCATAATTTAGTCTAAACTAGGTCAGCTATTTTACGACGAAAATAATTCCGTCAAACAACATTAAATTACCGGGTAGCGAGAAAAACAATTAAAGGCCATTTTAATAATAACTGTGAATGACAAATAGAAAAACCGCAAACTGACTTGACTTATATGGTGCGGCAAATTTAAAATAAAGCGAGAGATGGGTATTTATATAAAACTTGTAACCAAAGCTGAAGTTATATTTACAGTTCATAATCTTGGATTGCTATCTTCAAACGTAATAGTTTAAGTGCTGTGTGATTCCTTCACACAACTGATGTTAATTAATGGAAAACCAAATAAATCTATTTTAAACCTATGCTCTACACGAACTTATATGCAAAAAAAACTGAATTTACAATTTGAGCAATTACATAAAATTATCAAATCCAAAATTTGATAAACGTAGACAAAATTTGATAAACCCATGGAAAAGGAAAATGCCAATACATTTAGCAATAGCAATAAAGACGTTATCTAGCATTATGTCACTGGTAACCCAGTTCGAGTACAATGCAAAGTTAGAACAAGGATTGCAGGGACCGCAGGAAGTGACAGGAGCAGGATATTCCGACTGCGAGTCAAACTACGCCGGAGTTTATAACAGTTGCACGTTTCGCTTTGCTATTTATGATAGCCTGGTACTATGATTCCTCTTTCCATGACATTTATTATTACGTAATATTTTACACATTTTTATTCAGAGGACAGATGTTTTAATTTTACGTCCTTATTGCAACGTGAAATAAAAATTAAAGTAAGAAATATGTTTCCGTTAATTCATTCCAATTAATTTTGAATTCAATAATCATACCACAGGAATAAATCATGGATTAACTGAAACCTAACCCACAATCTTCCATAACCATTTTCGAAATATGATCCAATTTTTACTGTTATTTTGTATGATAGCAAGTCAGATAGAATAATTCCAGAAAAATGTCAAACTGTTTTAAATATTGATAAACATCTTTGGTTAGTCTACTTACTATAACTGCGTGAAAGTGATTAGAAAGTCTAATTTTCTTTGGAAGGAAATTAATTAACAATTAATTTAACGGTCGCCTATAAACAGTGTACATAATTAGGCGCATCTTAAAGACAGAACACACTTAAGTAGATGCAGTAGCTAAATCGTAAAAAAAATCGACATCTCCGCATCAAGAGCTCATCAGCTCAGTTGAAATTAGCAATTAATTTAAAAGAAGTTTTTTTCTTTATGTTTTTAAAACAAAGGCTAGTAAATAAACAAGTTACCTAAAATATTAGAAATCCGATTTCACAGCATGTAAACTTAGCCCTTATCAATTGACAAGCCGCCATATAGATGGACCATAATGGTAATTCAATTAGATTTTATCATTTTATGCGTCTTTGTTTCGTCCATTCGTCTTTAGGAATAAACGTAACTGAAATGGTAAAAGGTCATTGTTGACACCACGTATTGCAATAATTATGTATTGTGTATAATAATGTATAATAATTCCAAGAATGCATACGCAGCGGTCTCTACACTCACAATCGAGCCATAAACGCATAATTTCAAATTCGTATTTATTGCAAGTTGTTTCAGACAAAGAACCATTCGGAAATCACATGTTTTCTTATATCCTAGACTATAATTTGAAACCTTTTTACGACAGTTGCGCATTCAATATTGAAAGCTCTTCGTAACTAATGTTTTGAAATGTTAAATCATAAAAGCTTACCCCTGTTACATATTATATACCCATCTATAGTTACAAAGATGAATTTCACAGTGCTCTTATAATCACATTTAGGTACCTATATTAATAAGAACACATAAATAGTTTTAAATCGTATGCTTTGGGCATTTTTCTGTAACATTTATTTTTCTAATGCAAAGAAGCGTCATTCGGATGACATCAATATTTGAATGCGTCGAAAACGTGTGACTTCACTGTCATTCATTAAACTTTCTCTTGAGTCTGACGCCCTTTGACTGATATCAATGTGTCCTCAGCGAATAGGTTCAAAACGTTCGCCTCAATTGATTGCCTACTAAGAAATCATCACAAGAATTGTGTATGAGTAACTACTTAACGCATGCGCCTTAATATGCTTGTTTAGGTAGCGAACCCTTCCGTCGAGTATACTTACAAATTGAAGAATCGTCTCGAAAGTTTAAACCGAGCTTGAAGAATATTACGTAGTACTGTATATTTTAAGTTTATTGATCACATTTGATTACAGAACCACATAAAGCAATGAATAAAATATTAAAGACTTTCAACCAAGTAAGTGCAGACTGCAAGCACAACCAGAAACATAAAATTATTAGCGAGCGTATCAAACTAGCGAGACTAATTAAAAAATACATTCAACATTAGTTAAAATTATTGAAGTTACAAGTCAGTTAGTTACCAGTTTAATAACAAACTTTATTTGGAAATTATTCGTTATCATTCATCTATCTTGATCTCGCAGACAACTCACTCGTAGAGGCAGCTTCTGCAGAGCTACCGTCTGCAGTAATAAACAGAAATCCGATATCTTTGCCTACGACAACCATTTAAACTACCAGATCGCTGATAAGAGCATCGTTCCTTTTATTATTTACAACCTGTACTCAGTCGTTCATATCGCCAAAATCGACTGGAGTTTTATTAATGGAGCGGGCACTGCATACGCCTATATTGGAGCATACTTTAGGACGTTTATTGCGATGTATATTCAAAATTGTTGATAGAGGCATCGCATTACAAATTTGAACACGACAACAGCTGCGGCCTTAACTACAAATTCTAAGGCCTCATATTAATTTATTCATTTACCCTTCACGCCCTAAATCCCTCGGTGGTGATGAATAAAAGGGGTCGATGCTCGTCGCCGCGTGCGCCGGCCCATCCATCACGCGCGATGCGAAGCAAATCGATTTCTAAACACGCGTGATTTGTTATTTCATTATCGACAATTTGTTCTATCATTTTAGTAACCGACGCTACCGTTTCTGATTTCCATCTAAGGTATTCCTCAAAACCGTCGATATTAACTACCGCAGTTAAACAGATATCCTTTTATGCCATATTTTATTGCAAATAAAAGTTGTTGACGTATCATACAAGTTTTATACCGAGAACTTGCTTTATTGTGTTTTTTGTTTCATAAGTAGGTACGAGTAACCACGTAATTATTTCTGCTAGATTTTATCACTGTTGTTAATTAATTGCAGATAGGGATCTGTAAAATTTCATATCAGCCAGATGCTTTGTACATCTTTAACAGCAGGTCTTACCAAACGACTTGTTTGAAAACGTGGGTTACAAATATTGCACGATAACCATAATATATCATAATTAAATAAAGATAATGTTGTTTCATATCTTTCAAACCGGTACCAAAAGTTTCAAGATTTAACAGCGATTAATATTATCTTAATAATAATTTATTGCAGTATTCCTTTTATGCCTGTTGAGACTGAGAACGTTCTATACGTAGCGAAAACTATTCGATTTTAATAGTAAATGTGATGGAGATTAGTATACAAGTGTAAATTAGGGAAAGTGGGGACTTATTATGTACGTCTCTAAGAATTTTCTGATTTTACTATTCACGCCTTATAATGTTAATGAGATGAACTTGCGCTTTTCTTTCTGATTATTTTCAAAGGAATCGTATAAAGCGTTAAAAGATCCCTCGGAGGAAACATTGTCACAAATAGATCTCGAACAAAAAAAGTGGTTGCGGTCCGTACGGAAGCCGAAGGGTGAAATAGGAAGTGATACCGGTTTTTATTTCCGTCCCCACACTATGTATCGATTCCCCGCTGTCACCGCAACGGGGTGTTACTTTTGAAATCATTTTGATTGATGTACACCCTGTATTGTTGGCTTGCGTATCAAAAGAATATTGATTTGAATCTGCCAAACAAATAATATTTGTTGTATGTACATTTTTTATTATTTATTTTTGGGCTTATTCTAATACGTTTTAATCTGTCGTGGCTTAACAAATAATAATTGTGTTGATCAGGCAGGTGTGTTGTGTCGATGGTTTTCTAAGCAAATTAATCAGTTTCTAATTAGTGCTGTACTTTTTGGAGACTCAACGAGGACCTCACAAAAATTTGATTTCATTTCCAAGTAAATATTAAAGTAACTAATAATGCACAATTTTGCAATCTTGTTGCTTTGCATTTGACATAACCGTAATGAAGAAGTTATTAAGTCTCGTCTCTCACATCACAGCAATTACTAACTGTCAAAAGAATATCTAAATAATATATGGTTACCTATACAAAACAGAAGATTGCTGTAATATTTCTGTGTATTCTAAAGCTAATGTTAATGCTAATGTGTATATGCACGAATAATTTCCAAACTAGGATGATACAATCGCATTAACCACACAGTACAGTTGCAAGCTTACATTGTTATTGAGAGAACTCGAATTTTTAATTAGAAAAACATGATTATGCAAAACTAGCGTCCCTAGCTAATAGAATGAAGATGTGAGCTGCTGTCGTGTGCCAAACCGGTCTACTTTCAATAAAGCTGTAGCTTTTACAACGGTCTATTGTTAACATTTTAATTGGCATTAACATAGTCGAATTAGCATAAGGGCGAGGGTCATAGGAACTTTAAATCCTATCTGTAATTCTGTAGCTCCCTGTATTAGGCGACGCGATTGCCAATCGTAAATAAACACAAAATGGAGTGGATGTCGTAATAAACTGTGATTATAGACTCTAAATATGTAAAGCTGTTAATAATCAATTTTCATGATGACAAATTGAAAATGTTTTGGAAGCGGCTTATCTGCCCGCGCGTTGTACGAATTAACACGAGATTCGGGTCGTTTATCGCTGTCTGTCTTCATTGGGCGATATTGCATCACTTACAAGTAAGGTTACATCCAAAGGATAAAAGTATAATATCAACTGTGAATCAATTTCCTTTTGGTTTTTCCTGAAATTTGTACGATAGTAGAATATTTTTTTTTAATAACCTAGATTGTTTCCCACTGCTGGGCTAAAGCCTAGGTAATCCCTGGTTTACCAATATGATATAAAATATAATTATTTTCAGTAAGAGCTTAGTCATTTATTATACATAGGTAAACAAGGTGTCTTTATTCATTCTTCCATTTATTAATAAAGTATGGTGCCATAAAAAGTGAATGCGCTTGAACCGGTGCACGGTGCAACGGGCGGAACACTGCGGTGCCGTGCGGTGGTGAAATTCATGCGCCGGCGCCACACATTGAATAGATGAAGCTTTACATATTAGGCAGATAGACAATCTTTGTCATTGTTAATGTTTTTTTTTTTTTTTGAACACTTGAAATTATTGAATAGCGCCAGATGTTCAACTGTTTTGATTTTGGCTTTATTAACATAACCATTATGATGTAACCAAAATGGAAATCTGATCAATGACCTCCATACTTAATCGGATCGGATTAAGAAAATACATATTTTGACTTTTTAGGAGATTAATTTGCCGTATATATTTGTCCTACTTATTTATTATTTTACAACATTTTTACATCTAACGGAGCTGGGATTTTCTAAATATAATATTTAATGCCCTTACATTATCTTTAATGCGATAAGTTACATAAACAAAAATAGCAGTGTTTTCACTGATTCTGATTCATTATGCAAAATACAATAAAACGTATCTAATCAGTCTTTAATTTCATATTCAACAAAATCAAATTAGTAAAACATAGTAACGTGGGATATAAATTTTTAACGCAACGCAATAAAATGAATGATATAGCGTATTAGCAGGCAGGGCAATAAATAAATATTTATAGCGTATTAAACATCAGTAAAATCTCAATAAACGGTTGAGCTGTAACACCGCGGACGCATTGTGAAATGTCTCATGATTAACAATGGAAAACCTACTTACGCAACCATCAACCATAATCTAAAATGATTTTTAACTAAACGATAAATGTTGGCTGGTCGTAAACGTAATATTTGGAACTACTGTGCGTTTTATCGTGTGTGAGTTTGTCGTTATGAATTCCATACAGCTCCCTTACCATGAACTCTTAAAGCAGGACAGTTTATGTTGTGGAAACGAGACGCCGCATTACACTGCACGTAGCGGCTCGCTTCTACAACGTAAACTGTCCTGCTTTTAGAGTTTATGGTAAGTGGGCAGTTCTGGTTACTCGGTAACACATATTTTTTTATAATCTTACCTATTACCAATAAATTGTGTTGTATTTGGAATACTGCCGAAGCTTTCACTTCCATCGTCACTAGTACCTATGGTGATATGGGTTTTAATCCTCGCAATAAAAGGTCCTACAAAAATTAATGTTGATTTGTAGTCAGTAAGCTTGCCCAATGTTGTATAGTGCGACATTGACATTAAGCTTTCACTTTAACTTAAAACTTAGATACTCAAAATAATAAAATCTTCTGATGAGCAAAGCATAAAAACAAAGCGTAATAATGCGCTTTTTTATACAAAGTTTAAATTAAATATGGCCTATCAATTGTCTACTATTAGCTGTAATATGAATTAAATCTGAGTAAAAGCTCAATAAGAATAGTTTGCAACAATCACACATTATGTGCTGACAAGAAGGAAAGTTCGTTTTGCCGTGCTACGTAAAACTTCGTATTTGTTCTTGAAACAGAAATTCGGAGATACAGTCATGATGGTATTCATAATAATAATAAAATATCTACTATATTATATAGGCACGAGATATGGAAAGAAAAATATCACACAGTCGAATCCATGACAAAACTCATCTACATAACCTCAAAAGATCCCAACAAATAATTATCATATTATCTTTACCATATTTATGATATTATTAGTGATGGCGTGACATGCGCACAGGCCATTATCATTAGATACAACACTTAGTAAAGCTTCGTGAGGCATAAAACAACGTGTTTCGTCATAAGGTGACCATATAGAGGTAATAACGAAACTCACAGCATTTCATACCAATAAAACAATATAAAAAAGTTATTGACAATAATTTATTCAACTGTGGTACTCGGCTGTGCCGTTTACATGGGTTGAATGGGCATTTTATTTGTCAGGAATAGAGGTGACCGCAAGAAAACAATTGTGATTGCATGATTAGTTCGCGTGGTGGCTAGGTAAAGATTGTGATGAAATTGATTTAGGGATTACGATGCAAAATGTTGCGTTACAGCTGTTATTTAAAAAGTTAAAGGTATGAGTTACAAGAATGGTAGTAGTAGCAGCTTTAGAACATGTAACTAAGAAAGAAAACACTTCAGGAAAAATAATAGATCAACCCATGTAGCTGTCCAAGTCATATTACGACATCTAGGCAGTTTCGCCGTCGGGTACAATCGAATTTGTTTGGCAAAACATCAACAAATCGCTTAGAACAACTTGATAGAAGAAATATACCTACAGATGACCGTAAGATCGCTAAAAACTTTTACCTACTCACTATTTCAAATAAGTATCTACCTACAGCCTACACTCCTACAGCTATCGAAATTCCCACCAGACAAAATTATAAAGGCGTCTTTAATTAAGTAAAAGGTGCCAGCAAGTCTATATAGCAATAAAAATTGTAATACAAATCTAAATAAAATTCATAACATTACTAGATTATAAATAGACACAGTAAGCTTAAACACTTATGGCTGTACCGCTGCTTAATCTGCGTGTTATCGAATCAGTTTTCCGAATCGAGTCAGCTTTACTTTACCGAGTCAAGTCACTGTTCCGACTCGCCGCGGCGTTCACATATAAAACTATAAATTCGTACATTAACGTCTTTCGTATCTCCCATGGACTCAAACTCTATGGGAAGCCAAGTGGGCGGCCCTAATCTACTGATTACAACAGTATTATCACCGAGCCAACTAAAGAAGCGCACATAACTTTTCCATAAATACGTAATTTGCTTGAAACATATTCTATTCATGCATTTTGTTTATTCAATATTTTATCGGGTGTGTATACGATGTATCCCGGCGCATAATCTCGGCTTATATCTATCCGTTCGAAGGCATATCTATTGAAATTAATTTATTTTCGGCTCGTAAAAGTTTGAAATTCACAAAATGGAATTCTTTAGATAAAAATAACATTGACAATATTTAATACTTAGTGTAATATATATTGTTGGGTATAAGAATGAAAGGGCGACGATAAGAATTAGAAAAATCTGTTAACACCTTTTTATCAATAGACACCGAGCTAGTTGACCAAATGAATTAGCTCACAATTTACTTAATTTGTGATTTGTAAGCTCTACATTTTAAAAGGAAATCCCAATTTGTATGTAAATAATGATATGTACATAAATGATTATACATGCTTGCTGAAAGATTTTTGTATTTTCCTAAAAAAACGTACGCCTGTTTACCTTGATGATTTGACACTGATGTAGAGGTTTGTGGTTTCAGGAGAACAACTTGCAAAGCAAATATATTTGCTGTGTGATTTGGTTTGACTGCGACTTTGGGTTATAACTTGGCTTTTCCATCTATCGAGTAATCCTGGTGAAACTACCAGTTTAGTCGATAGAGCAGCATGTCATTGTCGAAGTGCCGAAATACGTAGGTAACGTGCTTAACCAACAGAGAAAACACCTAAATTAAATTCCACTCATTAGTAACATCATTAATTTTCAAAACATACGTCCAAAACCAATTAGCACAATTTATATTTTCAAAATTGTATTTTCCTACTATTCGCAGATGGTTTTACCTTTGAGCATAGATACTACAATTGACTAGCTTGTTGAGTCGAAGGCAGCCGCAAACAGCGTGCGCATACGCCGCCGCCGGGCCGCGCGAGTCATCGCTCCTTCAAGTGTTGACATTCGATTGTTTATTCTCCACGTCAAAGTCACATAACAGTTGCACAGACTAATTACAAAGTATGACAATTTTGTTACTTTATTAGAAGTTTAAGACAACATCCTGAAACTTATCTTAAAGTCACCTTAAAAATATTGGTTTGTAACAGATTATATTAAGTATTCGCACTTTGCAAAAGAACTCAAACTTGCAATTAGAATCAAGAGATGGGGCTACTTGCACTAATTGCAGTCTCGTAATGTTTGCCTCACAGGTATATTCGTAACTCTGGAGAAATCCTAACAATCAAGCTACTGTTCTTACCATCAGGCCAACCAAATAAATACACCTGATGAGAAACAAGAAGATACCGAAACACGCCAGAAAAGCGTACAATACATCTACATTTTTTCATTACCGCAACCTTGACTCCTCGAAAAATATTTTGATTGGAACAACAATAGCCAAACCCGAAATTTTCATTGTGTAAGTATTTATTTTCCTTATTATTACTGTTTGAGAAATATTAAGCACACAGTCTGACTTACCAAGGTCAGACGACAGACATAATCTTTAGGATTAAAGTTACTTAAGGGACGAAATAATCATAAGTCTATGCAAAAATGGAGTATATTATACTTATGAATATTTTACGAGTGCTCTAAAATATTAGGACGTCAGAGAATATATTGAAATCTTTTATTATGATTACTGTTAACGTTAAGATGTTTTATTAAATGTTTGTTACTGTATTTTTCTGTATAACCATCTTGTAGGAAAAGTGAGACGTAGACTTGACTGCCAAGCATATACAAGTGGCTTTACAATTAAATACTATTAAATTATACAGGACAGTGCATCCCGGAATAAGATAGGTATCTATCGGCATAAGTGAATTATAGCGGCTATATTTACCTCACATTGCATTCACGTATTTTCCCCTTTTAATCATCTACGACTAAATAACGAGGACAACTATTGCTGGATGTTTTTAGGAAGTTTAACATCACTCTTAATAATATTTAAAAAAATCTAGTTTGGCCTTATCCTTTAAAACGATAGTCCTTAGACTTGTAGCGGGAGTTATACGTTTTCATAAAACAATCAAAAGCATTAAAAAATCACAGCAAAATAAGATAAATTATTAAAATACAGCGATGTTTTTCTCATAGGTATATAGGAAAATCCCAAAGATTCCCAAACTTGATCAGACTGAAACCGCAAACAATAACAAACGCTTCGATTGGTTTACAAATTAAATTTCGTACCGCCATGGTTCAGGTATAAATATAATTTCACTTTTTATACGTTTTGCAATTCACTTCCACACTTGCGGGCATGCGACAAACACATTTCCTTACAAATCGTTATCGGAAATGGCGTCGGGTGAAGTTGTTTCGCTGGAAAACCCTTATCTTGCAGCAGAAGGTATGTCGAGTACATCGTCATCATATTAATACGCACTAAGGGTTGCCACCTGAGAGAAGGACTACTTAAAGATGTTAACTTCAAAACAAAAAAATAGTCTTACATTTTCATGTAGTATTCGCCTTTATGACAATATTACCCAAAGAGCCAAGATTTATATTAGGAACATTATTTGAAAAGTTTATCGATTAAAGGCAAATTGCCATTGCTCATTTATTATTACTTTTCGATTCTGTCTCATGCAGCTTATTATGGGAAGTTATGACTGCTTAACTGGACTGTTGGGCAAACCTAACAAAAGCTCTTCAACCAAGTACATATAAATTACATTGAAACAATAATCTGTGCCATAAACTCTGGTTACCAGATATATTTGTATCATAATTTTTACAGAAATAAATTGTAATAATGCAATTCGCAGTCTACTAGACTTTTGCCAACCCTAGTCCCTCGCTGGAACTTTGAACCTGTTTAACATGACACTAGCGACCCGCCCCTGCTTTACTCGAGTGCTGACAGACATGCGTTGATTTGCAAATATTGTAATATTTAAAGAAGCCGATTTCTTTTTAAATTACCATAACGTAGAGTATCTACCTATTCAAGTAAATGTGAATGCCAGTTGATGACTCTACAATAAATAAAATTAGGAACATACAGACAATATATAGTCTAGCGTTGTAGGTATAAGTTAAAGAAAGTGAAGGTGTACTGAAAAAGAAAAAATAACGTCAAGTATTTAAAGTATTCTCTAATCATTTAATTCTAAATAAATATTATTATGTACGTATAAGTTAACACTCGTCAGTAGAAAGTAATCTTTAGATATAAAGAAATATGTTTACATACTTCGAGGTCGGACTATATAAATACCTTTACATTGTGACGTCACATCATTATATAACACTGAACAATTACCATGTAACTGCGAAACCGATGTCGATCCATAAACCTCGATAACCAATAAAGTGTAATTTGGGAAAGTCAAACCAAATTGTGTGTTACAGAATGCTTAAGCCTCTAATTGGGTTCGAGTTTCTTAATTACTGGGTGAGAGAAAACGTGAACACATATTTGAGATGCCTAAATCTGAAGCTTGCGTGAGTACGCTTAGTAGGTCATTAGGAATCTAGGGTTGTTCTTACTACACACGTATAATACCAGGTTTGAGAGATAACACTCTGCCCGACCTAGAGAGATAGAAACTAGGGACCACGCTCATCAGTCGCGCTTTGTGACTCAATGAAGCAGAAAAAAATTACGCTCCTAAAAGGCCATAAGTGAGTATTATTACATTTTATACGATTGTATATTTTTACGTGGTTACTAATTACTACCTATTTTAAATATAATTCTTAGCATAATAATATTTGAAAAAACAGAGTTCATACAATGGACGAATTACTTAAACCAATCCGGTCTAAAAACGCATCGCTGAGCACGTAGGTGCTACGGCTACCACATACGGCACTTTTTAAATTAAAAGTGGTTCAATTTAAAAAGTGCCGTATGTTTCAAAAAGTGGTTCTTTTACTTCTGGTACCTACTTGGCAAATGGGCAAAACTTATTTAAAGACATTTCATCTTCATAAGTAACAGCAAATGTCCAGCCAATACTACTAGCCAGTACCTAACACAGACTAACAGGAAAAGGAAGCCTCATTAGGCAAAAAATACAAGGCATAGTAGCTTAATCGTCTAGTAAAGTGTCTAGTGCTTCGCGACACACAAGTGCGTGCAAATCTTAATGTGTCTAAAAACAAGTTGTATGAATACTTAGGAATTGCCAGTCACGCACTCAGGCCATACAATGTAGGCGCACATTTATTGGTTAACTAACTGTTGCCGCGGCTTTTCTTCTGTAAATATATTAGGATACCTTTCTTAATGGTTTAGTTGCAAGCTTTTACCAAATGACGTCGTCGATTTGCTTTTAGTTCAGCCAAAGTTGAGTGCAGTTTTTCTTTGGAGTCTTTTGAAACTGTCTAGGGTTTAGGAAAGAGGTTGGTTAATGGTTATAGGCTTGCCCTATTGGTTTACATTTAATACCGGCAATGTTGATATGTGGGCGCGGAAGTTGTAAACTTCGCCACTTAGTATGTCAGAACACTTTTGTCTTAGATGGTCTTTGTGTGAGTGTAGTAAAGCTTTCGGTCGCATGTATTCTGAAAACATTATAACATTAACGCAGTGCAATTATAAATGCATACATGGTATTTTTAAATGAACTGTGATGAGAGATTTTAGGTGCGATTCGCCTAAAAATTATCTGATAGTTCTGTCTTGCTTTAACGTATAAAGAACATTCATTTACTTGGTACTTACTGCGATTTAACCGAAAGAAATTATGTACAATTTACTTTAAAGTACCTATCTTCCAGGATCTTTGCGTGTAACTGTCTGAAGAAATCCGTCTACTCTTAAAACAAATAACTAGGTGTTTTATTTTTTCGTCTACCTTAATTCACATTTCAAACTCTACTTCTACAAAGATTACTTTGTTTTTTGTCGACAGGTTCAACTAGGCTCGATTGTTTAAGGCCAATGAGTTTTATCGAATCCCGTTGTGGATAGGAAAAAACATCGTAAGGATATCCGCACACCTAGTCGGAGCCCTGCGTTAAATTAGTTCCGATATGGATCTTCAAATCCAACATTGTTTTTGTTACATCAAAATGTATATTTTGTTGGTCCATGAAGTCTTAGTCGAAGTCACTTGTTCTTTATCTATACATAAAAAGAGACTGGTACACATATCAACTGAACGCTCAAACTCGGTCTAGACATCATTTATTTTGCAAGTTGACTGTATACTTATGTAAGAAAACTTTTTCAAATTAATTCCTTACATTGATTTTCATAGTGCTTGTTGTGTCTGCATTAAATGACACTACAGTTTGTCTACGGCTCTGCTTGGAAATAATTGGAAAAGTCGTTTCTCTTTATTCTGGCAGTCTTGGATTTTTTTTACGTTTTCATAACAGTGGCTATATTATGCACATATCCATAGCAAATTACAAATTTGTAATTACAATGAGAATACAAGCCGCAGGCTTACGACTCGTTAATAGTTAGAATTGTACGAAAGGCTTGGTGAAATTCACTTTAAAAAAAAGAAATAATTCATTCATTTGTAAGCACATAGTCATTTCAGTTAAAGTAAATATTTTCCTTGTTACTTACTCATAATAACTGACAGTAAGATAAAACAATAGGTTAGAGAACTATAGCAACAAATCATAGTTTTTGGGTTAAACAACCGGACTCCACGAAAATTATTATAAGTAAAAATCATTCAACCTAGAACAGTGGAGGTTGACAACCCTTTAGAGCAACACAGTTATATTTCACGGCTTGTCCTAGTTTTAGTTGACATCCAACCAAGCAGGCGAAGCAAAAAATACTAAAATGTCTTCGTCATAACCACGTAATGAGTAGTAAGTAAATATTCATTAAAACTAGAGTAGGTAAGTCTATTAGGATGACTTTTATGTTCTTTAAGATTATAAAAAAAATTCAAATGCTTTTCGCGCTTAATTTCGCTCATTTGACCTCCGTGCTTGTTATTTGTTATGTTTGTCTGTATATACGTATTTCTTACGGCAAGTAGGTATTTTGAGTCTTGTGGACCCATAATTTTGGAGTTTTTTCTGGCTAAAATCGTAAATATTGTGTTTTCTACAAAAATAAACTTTTTAAGCTCTTTTATTTCTGCAAATGTAAGCACCAATTTCAATATAATTGTGTATGTATATACGTTACCACTAAAATGGTTTATTATACACTTGTAATTAGAGAACGATCACATTATTAGTATTGTATCTAGCTCAAGTGGATCTCAACTCAAGTGACCTAAATATATTGTAATATTTGACGGTAACAATAATTACTATTAACATGTATCTACAGTTTATTATTGTTTGTTATCTACAAATTAATTGATATACGCAAATCGTCCATTAACAAAGTTATCTTTAAGTGGCGCTTTGTGGAAGTGGTACAAGTTGGACTTGACTTCATTATCTGTTTGATAATTAGTAATTACACTTTCTTAGAAAGGAGGTGTGTCGCAATTAGCAACATGGTTATATAAACAATCAGTAGTTGTGCTGGCAATTGGCTGGACAGGCAAGGCAGATATTTTGATTATTAGTAAAAAAAACAACAAGTTTTTCTATTATTTTCTTGTACATTGCGCATGGACTATTCCACATTTCACCGCATATTACGGTGACGGTGTTGATGATGAAGTCCTATGTATTCAGTGGCTAGCGTTTTTCTACAAGTTTTTTCATCATCATCCCGCCTATCTCCGTCCACTGTTGGACATAGGCCTCTCCTAAGATACGCCAGTGCTCCCTAACAAAAAGGGTTCAATGAATTACCAAGTACCTAACACTAGCAACCACATGTATGAAAAAATAATTAATAGCCATCTAACTCGAGTCGTTGTGGTTAATTCCAGTACAAGCCACTAATCTGTAAAAACAATTATCTTTACTACAATAAAATGTAATGGTTGCCTAAAATAACAATTTTCGCAGATGTCTTGTCGCCATGTCTGCTACCATTAATTACTTCTTTAACGTTAATAGGTTAAATCTGGTTTAAAGTAGGTCAATCCGTACTAATATATAGTTAACATCGAATATGTGTGTCTGTTTTAATTTAAGTATTAAACCACAGGACTGATTTTAATAATATATAGAAATAGCTTGAACCCTTTTCAAGGGGCAAATATCCACACATTCCTCACGGACCAACCTACCGCCCTAGGGCGAACGGTGGGACTGTCTGAAACCTAGATTTACTTTTACCTATGCCCATAAGCTTCCTTTATCGTAAACAATACAAGAAACTCAAAGGTATACCAGGCTGCATGTAAGTATGGAGTTGATAGATGCACTGTGCACAAAAAAAAGTAAGAAATAGTTGTTTTATGCTAAGATGGAATGTGCATTTCGTAGCAGTCCTAAGAAGGATTGTTACTGGCCTATTTGCGCCTATCAGATCTTTACCACAGTTATCGTCGTTATCTATGATTATCACTAACGACTTTAATAACATGGAGATGCATATTTCCCTTACTCGGATATAGATTTTCAATTATATTAAGTCCATTATCAATTATTAATAACCGTTATTATATGTTATAATTATCGCCTATTAATCTAAGTACAGCTATAAAGATAATGTGACCAACACTCACTATCACAGGATCAATACACGTCGATCGTAAGTGCCATAAACCGTAGGTGTTGACGCAAAAAACCAATTAATATTAATAATTACTTGGGTGAGTCGGCGCACGCGCCGATCGTTAATCGGTTATGATTGAGGTATTTAGAGCGCATGCGTAACTGATACGTCTTTAAAGAATGTATAGAACCATTATAACCATATTAGGGTGGCATTTCATAAATGACCATGAAAAATAAAATAAGTACTTTATAAATTTCAATATAAAAATGACGGCAAACACGCTACGCTTTCAAAGTTCGTTTGTTCTCAGTATATTTAAGACCTGCCGTGTAACATTTACGAGCTGTTATAATATCTATCAATAGCTACATAACTACGCTTAGCCCGAGAATTTATTTAAATTTTTTCGAAATATGTTTCGTAATGTAATGTCGTAAATGTAATCCAACATACAACTGCCACATAATTATAATTTAGGTATCAAATTAATGATCTATAGAGTAGGTAGGTATAGGCATCTCTTATTGAGCAAGCCTCAACTCAACACTGTCTTGACAGTCTTATCCAGGTTCTCCCGCGATACCCTGCCCATCAAACTTACATGTAACCAGAACTTGACTGAACATACATAACATTACGCCCGTAGGCAGGAGAGGTGCACACATAGTAACACCCACATTTCACCAGTTATTTTATAGGTTGGATCCTGTAATAGGGCGCAAGCCTATTGCCATCAACCGGGCACAAAGCTAGACTCCGTGCTGCTACTGAGAATTACCTACTGAAAAAACCCCTGACCCAGTACCTAATGCTTAGCAGTCACGCTTAGCGACCACTAGACTAACAAGGCAGTCTTTGGCTGAAGAACAGTAAAAACATGATAATAATACACTTTTAATTACTATAAGTTTCAAAGTACAGTTACAAATTTGTTACATTATAACAGCTGAAAGATAGGCTAAGTTACTTTTACATAAGAATAAGAACATCTACATCCGATCAAGGCAGAAACCTGTGTCTCGGATTGCAGCTAATCCCTTTAATAATTTTTAACTTTTAATTGACTCGCCATTTTGTAAAAAAGTTATACAATTTTAAATCATAGAAAAGAGTAAATAGTATTCAAGTAAGGATCACAAAACGTTAAACGTTATATCTATAACAACTGCTCTATATTCGCAGTGTAGCGCTACATAAAATAATAATGTCCACGTTAGTATGTATGTTTATTTCACTCACGTACTTATTTGCGTCGACCACTGTGGTCCTTTTTATTACTACGTTTCAACAGATGATATTGAGACGACTTAGAATATTAAAGAGTGGGATTAAACGTTATAATCAAGGCGCTTTGGTGTTCATAGAGTATGCCAGAGAAGTGATTCTTGGTTATGTGTTTACTCTACATATTATTATCTAAGAATTAGGTACCTATAACATTACAAACAATAAAATACCTACATCAAATATACACGGCTTATAAAATTTAACTCGTAAGTATATGTTTCGTTTTATACACATAATGATTTTCACTGTATGTACTACACTAATTTTCTAATTACGTATTTGACCTGTTAATTCTAACCAAACAGCTCTAGAAATATATCTCAACTTGATGTTATTATAAATATACATGTAATTAAGGCCTAATATTAAGGAAATTGATAAAACATTTAGGTGAAATCAAAGCAAACAGTTAATAATATCATTATAGATACAATTTGTTTCCTTAAACTGTCACTTAATAGTATTTACCACACTTAAACCACAACAGCTGAATCTCGATAAATCTAAAACCATTTACCCCAGTCATCTGCCACTATTAATTTAACAAGAGAAGCGACAATTAGAGTGAATGAATTGGAACGGGACCCAAATCGATAACTAATCGATTTACCTACATCATCGATTGCATTCATCACTCCCCCGACCGCGCGCCAATCCTGTGAAATGACCAACTATATCACCCCAAAATAACATAAATAGGAAACGTATAGTTCACGGGCAAATTGCTCTATTTCCGTACCAAATCGACGACTCGATTCGTAACGGAATGGACAATGGCTATCGCTATTCGCTTTTATATTGTAACCCTTATTTGTTTTGTTGTAAAGTCTATTGTAGACCAAAAATAGTCATCCAAACATGTTCAAAATACGGATACCCTAATGAAGAACGATTAAATTGTTGTTTCATTTTACATTCAAGGCATTTTATATCTAAGTTAGGAACTATTAACGAAAACAACAAAATAGAGATAAATTATGCTTATATAATTAATCTTAGACAGTTTCATAAAACCCATTTATAACAATATATTTTAAAAGGTTAATTACTCCATTATTTATAGGTGTCAAGAAAGGGATTCGCTTCACTAATGATTCCACCACCTTTGCTTGACAAATTGAAGAATAACAATAGAATGATAAATTCCTCTAAAATTACGGCTTTCACCATCTGCTCGGTATTTGTAAAGAAATATTTTTGTCACGTGTCCTGTCAAACAAAAGCAATATATGGAATAAATCTTATTATAATCGCCACAATAGGTGTCAAATGGGCAATAATTCTTTGTATTGTGGTCAATCGGAGTTGCTACTCGTGCATTTCCGAAATCATTACATTTCATTTTCGGTTTATCCGATGAGCAAACTACAATAAGAGGAATTAAAGGTATTATTACTGTCACAATATTGAATGTAAATACAGTTTATTTCGATAATTCCTGACACCCTGCACGTGCGAATCAAAACATGTTCAAGTATGACTTTAAAATACTTCGCTCGCACAAACAAATGCTTACTTGTTTTTGTGAAACCTAAGAACATTAAGTACTTACTTCTTGTAAATAAAATAATAAAAAACACAGTCTCAAGTGACAGCAAAATGTCGTAAAAGTTAAAATACTATAGTCATGTAGCATTATCGTAAACACTTATTTCTTGTAGTTTTACCGACACTTACCCGAGACACCCGCGCTACCAAACACAGTTTCGACTAATTGTTAACTTTAAGACAAGAGGTAAGACCTATTACACGGTTCTATTCTTTACTCTATGATAGTTGCAAACGGCATCGTGTTATCCGTACTGTTTAAAAACAACTGTCTCACGACTGTCTAGAACTCTAGATTATTGTCTGGTATCATTTGTTGTTACGTGCAAGAAATAATGTGTTTTCAGTAAAACTTTGTATACGTCGTTACCTATTACAAGTCCATTGGGGTTATTTCCCTGAAAATAACAAATTGTCATTAAAATGTCTAATTTATTTGCAATACAATTAATTTATTTCCTGTGTAGACTGATATTAACAGAAATTTATACGTAGACTAAGTTGTATAACTTATTGAGGCAGTCTTCCTTGCGACCTTGGTAGGTATAACAAATTAAAATGTTAGCGAAACGTAGACTAAAATATCAGGTAAGACAAAACATTTTTTGTTTACTACTTCTAATAAAATAGCAGTGAGTTATTACTCTCTATTAGCAAGAACAATCAAAATAAAGCGTTTGTATAAAAACAGCTGTATATAATGTCTGTCTGTAGCCCAATAACCAGGTGAGACGATTTTTTGTATACCTTTTTGCAACAAAAAAGTCTGAAAACTGTCGCGCCAGATTAATTAACAGTTTTATTTGTGGAGCACGTCTTGTCAGCTCTTCATGGATCCCATTGTGGCTGTATGATGGACGGAATGTCTTTGTGCGGCGCAAAAACTGTGGCACATAATAGTCGTAGTGTAATCAATTCGCCAGACAGCGTGCCGCGTGTGTTGCTAACTAATCTAGGTGACGCGGAGCTACGAATACAGCTCGGAAGGAATTTGATATCCTGACATTTATTTGATCCAAATAAATAGTATGAAACATGTATAAAAATCGCCATAGGTGACACAGTGAATGTATTTTCATTTTTACTTAAAATAAACAGGATATTAAGAACATTTTGGATTACTTGTATGGTTTAGTTTGTTGTTAAAAGTAATTATAATTATGTCATACTGAATAATCTTCTTTAAGACCGAAGAAGGCTTCGATTATTCGGACGTAGATAAATCAAGGTGCATGTCTCTTACGTGTTTAAAAAATCCACTCACATCCGAATTAGATTAATTGCTGCAAATTAAATCCTTGATACTAACCTCCATATGTTTCCTCGTCAGCGTGCGATTTGAAATGTAAATCCACTCCATACTAATTACATTATAGCTCCATGTCGCCACAGAACATCTGGGCGACTCAAGGCCTGGGAATTGAGGAAACAGAACCAAAGACCTTATAAAAACACTAGTGTACTATTATTTCTATGTGATTAGATCGATCGTTTCATCGTGAGGGTAAAAAATGATATACAAATATTAGTCGATAAAAACTCGCCGACAAAAAGTAATGAGCGAACAAACTAGACCAACTTCCTTGACAGGGAACAGTTATTTGTTATTTATTACTTGTTTACTAGACGTAAAAACTATGTACATATGATTAGGACACGCAGCCATATAATTATCTCGTTACCGACGCAGATCAGTATTATAAAACACGGTCAGTTGTTACAATCTTCGGTGCCGTTAAGTAACCCGAATAGTGTTATAGTTATATTCTAAAACCTTGTGATAAACTTTTTTGCGTACTACGATTTATTAGTTCGCAACCTGAAACGGTATCAAACACCCACAACTGATATTGATCACCTACAATCGATTCACGATTAAACGTGACGGACATGTTACTGGCATTAAAAATAAAACTACACTATTCTCAATATTTCAAAAGTAAACAAACAGCATTATTTGTATCATAGCCGTCAAATCTTCAATGTGGAAGTTGCTTCTTCCTTCGTCCGTTTATCTGTTTGTTACGTTTCAACGGCTAAATCGCTGATCCTATTCTGTTAAATTGGGTGCGGAGACTCGAAGAGCAATCGTCCGTACGGATAGGTAACTTGTAAATCTACGTAAGCTACGGCAAAAATAACGTAGTCGGGAGCAAAAGTAAGTATTCAAGTAAGGTGAAGCCAACATATGTAAATATATTACATTTAAAACTTAAAAGTTGTCCTAAACATGACGTACAACATTATATTAACGTGGTGAACGACAACAGCATGAATAATTTTATTTGCAGTAACATCTCAGATACTAATAAGAAATGATTTCCTAGTTAACAAATTCTGTCAAATTATAACATGATAAAACCGCGGTAACAATAAATTAAAATAAAGTAGATAAATACGTCTATATGTTGTAAGTCACACATAAATCACGCTTTCTTATCGTCTGCAGTCATAAATATCGTACCTTATATAAATAACTGTATGCAAATATATTTATAGCACTTTAAAAAATGTACTTTATTGAAAACACGAAGAAAATCAAAGCTCATTTCCTATTGAATGCTCATAACACTTACAAGTCGTTAATGTTGTTCATATTCAATTCTTTTGAGCATTCCTTGTTCACAATAAACGTCATTTGAATTTCCTATTGTACGCAATGCTTTAAAAAACGATGAACAAAATGGTACTTTAAAAGACCTTTATACATGTGCACTTAACCCATTTAAAACACAAAGAAAATACATAAGTAAAACCTTCTAAAATGTAAAGTAATTGAAAATATATTCATATAAATCTTTAGATTTTAGTTATCTACTGACCCACCTACGTTACCTAATATCGAAGTGAAACTTAAATAAATTCTATCGTATGTCAAAAAGCAGAGATCAATGGCTGATATCAAAATCAATAAAGATATAATGACGATATTATTATACATTATAAACAAACATTTGCACATGAATTGTATCTTTCTCACATAAATCATTATACAGCTTTCTTTATCTGTGTCGAAAATTGACAACTCACTTTATGAAGAATACGTCGACTATATTTTTATTGGTTTATTCTCATTCATATCTACGGCGCCTTACTATTAAATAAATAATAATTCGTCAATAGATAACTGAACTATATGATGACAGACTAATAAACTAGCAAGTTTAACGACTCGCTTAATATTTAAAACCTTTTTTTGTAAATAGGTATTTAATAGAGATTTGGAAATGGAACGATGATTTAATTTTTAACCGACTTCAAAAAGGAGGAGGTTCAATGTTCGAATTTTTTTTTGTGTAACGGTTACCTAACTTAAGTACTAAAATCACAGTCTTCGTAAACGTAGCGACCAGAAAGGCAATTTGAATTATATTCACATCAAAAGACTAGACCGAAACGAAGGGTATTTTTTAACGAAAGTCTACAACAACCAGAAATAAACACATTACGTTCGAGTAAGAAGAACCAAAGCGACAACAATATTCCTAAAACACGCATCATACGCCCGCCGTCCATAATACCAATACAATTCATTAGCTCCCCCAAGTGAAGAATTAAAATTGATTGATTGGTGACATAAAAATTTAACGTCGCCTCTTAACTGGGTATCAATCAGCCGTTTCGTCGGCTGTCTCCATTTACTAGATATGACTTATACTTCGGGGCCTTTCATGTTGTAAACACCTTTACTTACTTGAGTTAACGACGACAGTTTTATATAGGAGCTTATCTGTCGGGTGGCCTCATCGTAAGATGTTTTGGACAGTACGTACTTTTAATATACGATAATATTAAAGGTACTAATTAGGTAGGAAAAATATTGCTTCAACTTTGTATCAGAATGAGGTAAATGTCACACATGAGACAGGTCATGCCGTTTTGTACAAAATTTGGCTGAGTAACCAGTTGACTGACTAAGAGGGTTTCGAATTTGGCCGTCGAACGTACGTGAGACGTAGTCAGCATGGTAACTATAAACCTGCAATGCAAGCCCATAGTAAGGTACCAGGTATAGGCTCACGAGAAGGCTAATTGCAATTCGGTATAAAAAAAAAATTATGCTATGCTTGTTATATTTATTATGTATTATTTATAGTTTCATGGAGAAACCACTTACTAAAGTAACATATTTTATGTATCTTACCTAGACCGTATTATTTTTAAATCGAAAGTGGAGTCAATAAACGGAACTTATCCTAATCTTACCAAATTAGCTCGTTATAAAATTCAACTGCATCTTAACATTTTCTCACGTGTTGTATCGGTTTGATAAAACGATAGATAATCCAATAGTCTTCTAATAATTTGAATAACAATGAATAAATAATAAGTTAAACGAACATATTAATCGATAAGCTATTAATCCCCTAACCTGTCTATGAATATTTCATGAATATTATTATCAAATACAATGATCTATCTTTGGAATAATATTGACCTCCGAAATATGGAAACATACAATAATAAAATATAACTAATAAACACTAATAAAAATTAGAGCTGACTACAAAAAATATTTGATTAATGACTATTTAAAAAATCATAACATGTATTCAAGGACTAAGTTAATAGTATAAATATATTTCATGTATAAATTTATAACTTTATAGAACATTTCAATAACATTAATGTCAATATTACACCAAGAAGATTTATGGCAAGGAAAACTATAATAAGAACTATATTCAGGCTAATGAGATACATAGCTTTAATATAACTTAACTATTATGGAAAACAACTTTATGTGTTTCAAGTATCAAAACATGCTATCTTAGCTTGGTTGCATTGCTGTTTGTGAACAAGGAGTTTAAGCAAGTATCAAGATCACATACTCCTGCTCTAACTGGCGAGAAATTGAAATAAGTTGTTTTAATAGTCTTGAGAACGGAAAAAAATTGTTTTGTTACTCATCAGTGTTTGACCAACTATGATCAACTACAGTTATACTTTTACCATGCTATTCAATTTCTCCTTCAAGTAGTTACTAGTCTAGAACTAACCTGCCCCCATACCATGAACTCTCATAGCAGGCCTTTTTTCGTGGTGGAAGCGAGGCACCACACTACACTGCACGTAGCGGCGTCTCGCTTCCACAACGGCAAATGTCCTGCTTTAGGAGGTCATGGTGAGGGAGCTGATCAATCATTCGATTTAAGCATGTCCAAACATAACCCGAATCACTTCAATTATCTCAAAATACTTCTTCATCGATCTGAAGAGCATCCAATGCACTCACAAACACAAACAATCAGACACCTACACATAAACCGGGGACACCCAATTTAGCGCAAAGTTAAATTTGTTTACACATTCGTCCGGTCGTAACTAACATAAACTTAGTTCGTTCGCAGCTTAAAACTTACTATTACAAACTGGTGATAAACCTGCACAACCTGAAAACACAGCGATCATATTTCACGTGAAAAATATTCGCTCTTATGTCAGCACAAAAATACATCCAGCCAGTGCTTGGTGGTTTCCTAAAAATAATCTTTTATTGCAACTAGAAGGTACCCCGCAGTCGGAAGTTTTGTCAGGTGCCGATAAATAAGAAGTTACCCACTTACATTGTAAGACGACGCCGCTGTAAATACTGGCTGGCTTGTTTTCCTTTTAGGAGAACTCGTTTTGTTCTAAATCTTTGGTACTCTTATTTATTACAGTTTTGATATATGTCTTTGATTAGATTACAAATCATATAATGCTATTTTTTTTATAGCAAAGGCATTTACGTGCGTGATTAGGTAAATATATTTTCTGGGGCTTCAGGCTTAGATTTTGAACCTTCCTACTAGCTCCTTATTTCTTCTGAATCACTCTTACTCACATCCAAATGCTCAAATATTTTATTACGTTTAATTTGGAAAATATCTCGTTAATCATAATAATATTTTTCACGAACAAAAAATAGCGAATTGTCATCACAATCCAGACAGGGTTTAGCAGGTGCGCGCCTGAAAACAAATGACGTTATGGCGCGTATGATTCGATATTCAAAATTTTCGCCTCGGTCGTATTTTTATTTTTCTTTGTCGCCAGTCCTAAATTTCCTGTTTTTCAGACAGCGTCTCTGAATTCTAGGATAAGAATCCTGCAATTGTTTTTCACCTCTTTTTATGAGACTTCTTGTATGATGTCAATAATATAAACTTTTCAAATGATTTTGTACGGGTTTCCTACGTGGCTTTGAATGACATACTCTCGACTCGCGCTCGCAAATAGAGACTTGTTTTTTACATTTTTCTAACCTACCACAATAGAGATCGTAGCTATGGCTTCGGTTGTCTATGGATGAATAGAGTGATTTTATCAGCAATCAAATACTATAGTGAACCTTGTTATTCAGAAAACCACCCCTGTTACTCTGTGTTAATTTAATGTATTTGTTAATCTGATAAAAAAAGACGATACCTAGATCGGTCAGTAAGTATCTTCATCTCTATCTAATGACAACAAAATAATAAAAAAAGGCAAAAAACAATAGAAACAAATCAGAAACAAATGAATGACTGATAACAGCAACGTCTGCAATTTCGCAAATTAACAGAGATAGGAACAAAATGTAGGTAGGTACGTGATACAATTCCCGATTCGCGGTCGGCATAAATTGAATTCGTATCCGATGAGCTCGCAACGAACCAAACCAGACGGTTCATTTGCTAACTGGGTCTCTTATACAATTCAATAGCCTTATTTCAATGTATTTTAGTTAAATGCCTCCTCTTAAATGTACCCGAATGAAAATTTCATAGGAAATCTTTTAATTAAATCTTAGCTTTGTAGGTTTCGAACAACTTAATTTAGCTCTCAGTACTTGGAAAAGTTATACTCGTGTAAATGCGGTTATCGAGAAGCTTCTTGAATTAATTTTGCACTGTAATTGTGACGTCATAAAATACATTTTCATTTAATGACGTCGAACGTATGTTAGTAGGCCAACATTTTCCCGCAAAAGAAAATTATGAATGAGCATGTCCACTGGATGCCGACGTCACTACACTTGGCGAGGTGCCAACACTTCAATACGTAGGTAGAAACATCGGATATGTAATCCCCTTGCCAAATGTCCGATGATAAGAGATTAAAATTTAAAAAATACCCTGTGAAGAAAGAGCCTTCTCAAGCATGAAACAATTAATGAACATGAACACTTATTCTCGATCCTAGTAACGATCAATAAAGCTGATATTACGAGTAGATCGGAGCATTTGACCATATAGTACCTATAAAGTAGTAATACTTATAATTATATGTGTTGCATTCTGAGGTGTATTAAGTCAATTAGATATACTTACAAGATTTTCATCTAAAATACTTACCCATTAAATACATAGAACCTTCAAGTTATAAGTGATTTTCTTTTATTGATATGATTTACCTATCTACTCGTAGTTACAGTCTTGCTATATTCCCATTTATCATTTCACAACTTACCCAAAAATTCATCCAAAGATCTAAATCTAAACTAAGAAGGTATTCAAAGATCTGTACGCAAAACTTTGTGTCTTAGCCTCACATTCATAGTAAACGCACTGGCCGCCTGCCAAATGTTTTGGCGGCGTAGACGTGTCTGCTCCGGACCATCTTCTAAAGGTTAAGGGTGACGAAAATAATGTAACGAACTACTTTCGGTACATAAGACTTAATAACAATAGGTCGTATCGGTTTGTGCTGTGGGCGTTTTGTGCGGCGGAGCGTCGCGAATACTGGCAGATTTGTGTAGCTTTTCTTTCTTTGTCGTTTTGAATAACGAACATGTAGAAATAATATTATGTTGGTAGTTGCTGCCAGTCTGCCAGTATTCAAGTTTATAATATTATGATGTATTTCATTTTCAAATTAGATCATTGAATTAAGATTGGCCTGTGCAGCGAAATTCTGTAAAAATAAATAAGTATAATTTAATTTTAACTGTATATCTATTCGTTGTGCTACTTTATAGTGGGTTTACCCCTAGGTCTTAGAATAATCCAAAGGTATAAAACTTTCTTCGATCTACTAAACCTTATACGAAATAAATGTGTCTCTACAAATTACACGCAACAGAGCTTTCAATTACATGATAAAATCATCCAATCACACCGCAGATATATCAATCTACTACATTGTTTACGATACAAGCTCACAAACGTACATACAAGAAACAAGCAAAAACAGACAGTAAAATGTTTATTGTTCAATAAAATATCAAGGAGATGATTTCATTAATAATGTCGTGTACCTAAATACGTAGAATTGTTTACGATGCGGCGTACGTAATCACAATAAATCACTCAAAAATATAACGACGGTAGTAAAACTATGTGCAAATAGAATATAGAACACATAATATTAGGGCAGCATTGTCTGGTGCCGATCTACATGTATTATGTAGGTACCTGCATTTTTGAATAAAGCTGGTCCTTTATCCTGTAATGATATTCCGATTAAATGGCAGTTGCTTCTTGTAGATGAGTTTCCCATCAGTACCTATCAGATGACAGATCAATAATAAAACATCATATCTTGTATAGAATCTTATCATAGTTAAGTTTCAGCGCCAAGAGAGCATTTGATGAAGCTGCGGTAAGTGACAGGACAATAGTTTTTTACCGTTTAAGTTTTTATTCAACTTTTCCCTGACTAGTGACCGATATTAATACAGCCCCCTTACCATGAACTCTTAAAGCACACCATGAATGCTTAAAGTAGGACATTTTCCGTTGTAGAAGCGAGATGCTGCAATACAGTGTAAGTAGCGGCGTCTCGCATCCACAACGGAAAATATCCTACTTTAAGCATTCATGGTAAGGGCTGCATAATAGTATAACAAATTGTGTATGAGGTTTTCTTAGTGTCTACTAAGGCACGCATAAAGCGCAAGCGGTTGTAGCCGACATTCAGAACACTTCAACTCTCTAATAACATATATATAACATGCTGGAAACCGAATTAAACAATGCAAATATTGATATTCACATAACATTTCATCATTTCGGCCAGCTCCTACGTGTCTCGCTGAAATAGCGGTGCTTGGCTGTGACGTCACAAGGCCGGCCGGCGCCTCGCCCGCCCTCGTACACTGACTAAGCTGTATTAATACACTACGAATGTATTTGCCCCGGCATCGCCTACGCACTGAAAACTGCGTGGGAGACACTGAAACTTATCTACATGATGGTTTATTTTCTTTTTCGGCACTGTCCAAGTTTTGAATGTAGGTTAGCTAAGTTAGTGGGTGTATTCAATTGTTTTTTTTTTATATGACTGACTTGTAATTTTTTATTGTATGGTCGGAACACTGAATGGAAGCAGACAGAATGGCGCAACAAGGAAAAGTCTAACTTTGGCTCATTCATTACATAATATGCTGATGAGTAATGACTCTGTTATAAAATATGTAGGGGTGTTCCAAAAACGTTTGGTAATTTGCGCATCTAATAAGTTTAGCTACTGTTGACTCTTTACTATGAAAAAAGGTCGGATTATGCAGTGCAAGCATCTTCACTCCTTTTGAGTTCAGACAATTTTTAATGCCTAAACATTTTTACTACGAAATGAGTAGCCGTAGATAATTATAATCTGTTGCAAAAAATAATATAAACGCTGTTGAAACGTTATGCAACTGTTTGAAACGAATTTGAGACCACAAACAAATCTTTTACGCGACATTTTGAAGCGTATTCAGTAGATGAACCTTTCAACAACCTAGACTTAGCGAAGACAAACGCGACTTCAACTCATAAATCATCCGTCTCAGCAACCGTTTAGCAAGCACCTGAATTCCTCGATTCAACCCCTCATTACCATCACAAATTCGCGGTAAAGGATGAAAATCCTTTTACAGACAAAACTGTCTTTCTTCTGAATTCTAAGAAAGCCAAAACGTTCCACTTAAAACATACTGTGTACAGACGAGTGGCGTCGTCGCGGCTCGGGTGTTGCCGACACACTTTCCATTGACGGGGATGAAACCCACCCCACGCTTCAGCTATTTTGGTAGAAATTTATACTAATGATACGAGTATTATGTAACAATGGCTATTTACTGGGAAATATACGAGTGTTGTTCATTCATGTCAGTAGTTTTATTGCGTTCTAAGTCTTATACATACTTACTTTTTTTCTTGACTTAGTTGTTAAAAATGCACTTGTGTGCCTAAATATTTTGAATTAACAGTTTTATTATTTACGCCACGCGGGTCACATTTAACCTGCGAACAATAAAAAATCAATTGTTACTGCGGCATGGAAGCCAAATGTTAAAAAATTAAGCAATTATAGTGGCCACTTTTCATAAAATTTCCAAGCAAGGTGTTCTGACTGTAACTATGTTATTAAAATGTCTAAATTGTGATAATTGTCCTTCAAAGTAAATTGTTTAATGGTCGTGTGACACTAAAACTGTAATCCGTTAGAATTGTTAGGTTAACACTGGTTATAGTAATAACTGAATCAAACTGGAGCTCTTTTGATGTCCAGTTGTAGCATAAACGCATTAGGTACCTACATAGATTAGTAGTTAATTGTGACTAATATAGGTGCTTAAGACCATCAATAAGGCGGCAGAAACAACGCCCTTCATAGTAATAAAGCATAATTTTATGAATCAATAAACTTAATTCGATAAGAATTCACTTAAATAAACTATCATTTTCACACAACTTAATTGATATCTTTAGAACCATGCCAAGTTACCACATACCGACAAAGCCCTAATATAAGATTAGTTAAATTAAATGAATACTTTTTTGAATATTATGAATATAACTGTGATGAGCTTCACTTCGGTGTGTTCAGATCAAAAGAGCCGCGCGTTATTTTGTTAATATGAACTAAACGCTAAAACTGATTTGTTAGTCACGGACGAACGCGACGCAAGAGTATGAATAAAATATTGATGAGCGAATATAATGTTTATGGTTTTCATATTTAAAATTTTATGTTTGGAATGGGATTAGAACAGTGTTAAGCGTTGTATTAAATTCTACGCCGTCTTATCGATATACTTAATTATACTTTAAAAAAATTATACATTTGAGACTTTTTACAAAGAATACTTGATTGGATTGTCGCAGTTGCTTTGTCTATGCTAAGAAAATCTTTTTACTCTAAACGTGGTAAGGTCTATCTTAACCTTTAACGAATATTTGAACCCGGTCTTGGTTAAATTAATTGTAGGTTAATGTTCTCACGATACAAAATGTCTAAAAAAAAAAAACACGGAAACATTGAAATTCGACACAAAAAGGGTTCCATTTTCAAATCGTGACAATGCCTTAAAACGAAATATTTATTTATTGTAAGCGTTTATTGCAATTACATTATGCTTAGTACTAGCAACTTTAACTCCCAAAAAAATCAACAATTTAAAAAAAGAACCCCACACGCACAGACACGCTTGCCACATCTACCGTTACTTCGCACATCACGTAGGAATCCCTTCGGACGCTTTGTTAGTCGGAAACGTGTCCACTTGCAGGGGATTAGCGTCAATGACGTCATACATTCGCACGAGTATCCCCATAAAGCTTAAGATCCCATGAATGGGCACCGGATGGACAAAAAGGTTTTGTTTACGAATTAAAATTTAAAGGGTGGTCAATTCGCACTGAATGTGTCGTAGTTCTGTTATAGCGGTACTTTAGAGCGAGCGTTGTGTGGTTACAATACAGTTTAAATTTATTAGCTCCTTGGCCTAATTCTGAACGTTATAAAAGCTTTTGAGTATACCGTGTTACACTAAACGGTAAAATAATATAAATATATAGAAAAACGTTTGCATGCATGGAAGGTTTGCTTTTAGCATTTTAGCATTTCCAGCAGCATTAGGTTAAGTTGGGGGCCTATTTTTGGCCTCGTACAATTTTTTATTTGTTGAGTTTAAAGAAAAAATAAACGATTTTTTTTTTACTTTACCTTCTTTATAACATAATAACTACGTCCGTTTAAACATCAGATACATTGCATTGCTGACTGGGAACAAAGAATTAGTCCGTAGTATGTTAGTATGAATGCAAGAAAATCTACGCACGTCTCATCATAAACCTATGTTCTACATGGATTATCGATCTTTGATTTTATCGCCTAGCTCTTGGCAAGCTTTGGTGAACTAACAATCAATTATTGAATTATATTCCTGAATTATTAAAACCTTGTTGTATTTACAGACGTGTTTATTAAAGGTTATTTGGACAGCTTCCATGTGAAGCTAAGAGTGGAATGCCTCTACAAAGGTCAGATGTAAAAATGCTACGCATTACATTCTGGTGAATAATTTAAAGAGTGTATTTGAGTTATTTTTATACAAATTCGTGATTTAATTGTTAAGTATTTCAATGGATACTAGCTACCTGAGCTACCAGTTGTTTATAGTACGTCCAGGGTTCTTACCATAACCTCTTAAAGCAGGACATTTTCTGTTACGTGCAGTGTATTGTGGCGTCTCACTTCTTCAACAGAATCCTGCTGTAAGAGTTCATTGTAAGGGTGCCGTAGGTAGTCTAGCAGTAAACCGCTACGAACTTGCTGACTCTGATCTCTACGGCAGATTTACATGAGCTACATATTTGCATTATCATAATAAAACTTAAACCAACACGCAAAGGAGAAGAAAGCCATTAATTACCATGCAGTGATAATTTAAAGGGTCAGAATGATTATAATCGAAATGTCAATACCTACACCTAATAATAATAACCCAACAGAGATTTTCCTATATTTCCAGTTGCCCAATAGAAATGTACCAGGCGTCCACACTAAGTAGAAGCAATTTAAAGTGATAAACAGAAATCCCTGATACAAGGCGGAACGTTCGTCGGTCGGTCGGGTAGAACAAACTGTTCACTTGTTTGACTTAACAATTTCACATTCCCAGAAGGTGTTCCGAGTGCAGGTAGACCTTTTTTACCATTGACCACACCGCCACCTCTTTACATAAAACCTGGTTTTAGTTTCATTATTGTATTTGTGTTGTACAGGAATCTATTGCCAAATAGGTTTCTCTTTTTATTTTTTCGTCTTGCGAAATGTTGGTTGTTTTTAGATGACAAATTAAGATCAACATTTTCGTTTTTTTTGCAACAAAATTTATTTCCGTAATATTTTATTTGCGTGAGTAGACACAATTTTAAGACTACTCAGCTATGGGACAGGGTTCAAATGATTATGAACCCTAGAATTGTTTGATCCCTACATCGTTTACCTCATGGACACTTGGCAGTTACATGCTGTTTCTAGTCATGTCGTAGTATCCTTCTCACAAGCCACATAACTCACTCTTCCATTTACCTCAGTTATATTGATATAAGTACCGAAGGCACTTTTTATGTCCAAAACAATGTTTTTCACCCTAGTCTTCAAGGACATGATAAAAAGCCCAAACAGAATAACAAAATCACATTGTTGTCATAGCCTATTAAAATAATAAATCGAATAGTGATACATAAATAGATATATCAATGAAAAAATTATAAACATTATAAAAAACGCTCGTGCGGCAAGCAAAAAACAAAACTCGACAAAATCTAAACAACCCACGTCTAAGCACGAGTGATTGATTTAAACCGACAGTTATTACCCGATTATGAAGGTATGCATTACCTTTGACATGTCAATCTCATAAACATCATATTTTATTAGATTTATTGTTAATAATTCACGTTGTTGTTGTAATCTTCTTTAGATTTTGAGTTGACACTGATTATATAATATCGGTTTATTTTATAATATATTTATTATGATATTTTTTTATTTATAAAACTAGTCTAGCTAGGCTAAAATAATCATAAATGAAACATGATATAACATCCCGACTGTATTCCCTGAAGGGGTAGCCTAGGTGTATGCTCTCGTTTCGCCAGTTATGGTATAGGTTCCAATGTAGGTAATAGGGGGTGAATCTATTGCCATCAACCGGGCACAAATCCAGACTACGTGCTGCTACTGAGAATTACCTCATGGGAAACCCTAATAATATATTGCCCGACCCGGGATTCGGACCCAGGAACTCAAGCTCGGCAGTCGCCGACTAGGCTAGGCTAGATGTATACCTCTATTTTATGGCAATGTAACAAATCCGTTTGCTTTTTATTTCATGCATAGGCATTTAATTGCTTTGTAACCCCGTGCAATCTTTCTACCTACAGGCACTAGTTATTTTAATACTGGAAACCTAGACAAAAAATAAACCAAGCAAAGAAAGCGACCATGACAAAACTGCGTGTGCGGCTATGATATACAAAAAGTTTATTACATTATTATAGTTAACATTAAAGCAAAGCGTTAATTTATTCAGGCGTCCAGCAAACGCGTCATTTCGCGCGTACTTCCAATACCAACAAGGTTGCGCTCGCAGTTTTATAGCCGAGAAAATGCTTTTAAATATAGGAAACAATGTGACCCCACATTCCTGTAGCCGTATGACTTTAGCGAACATGTTGCTAATCGTGTTCAGTATGCGGCATCACGGATTTACAACTTGCAGCCGTAAAATAACGCTTCGAGACGAATGAACGCATAATGACGTTGATTGTTCCTTCGACTTCGACGACTTGGTATTTGTTGCATTGGTGCCGAATGTGGTCTAGGTGTGGTCCTTATGTCGAGTGATGTTGGTTTTAGCTATAGTCTGTAGTAATAGCCTGAGACTCACAGTTTAACTCGGTAAATAGAACCAAGTTCGCTCGCATATTTATGTTGCTTTACGATCCGACAAATTTCCTGAGAGTAGGAAGGTAATTTATGTAGTCCAGTAAATATGATATTCGTAGTTCTATGTTTTAAAACACCATTGATTACTAGAGAACATTGGAGTAAAAAAAGTTACGAGTATAGTACGAAATCGTTAAAGCGGCAACTAGGGACCAACGTGTCGATAAATATTCGTCCCTTCTTTATATGATACCATCTTCGCACCTTATCAGTTTAAGAGACTTTACAGAGTTTACAGATTAATACCTATCATAGTAGTCTTAATTATTCACTTCTAGAAGCGTCATCTTAGACATCTTAAAGTTTTGTAGCCATTCCCGGAGGGGGCCATGCGAGATGAATCTGTAGAGAATCACTCCCCGTATCATTTGCATACGTTCAATTTTATTGCACGGCCGTAAATAATCGTCATAATACTTGTGCTATTGCGAAAACGATGTTTTTCAAACGCATCGAGTTCAATACGTGTATAGTTGTGGAACGTGATTAACTATGAGTGAAATCGCTTATATTATCTCCTAATTGACCTAGTACTGAGGCAGTAGCCATATAGCAGTAACTGCTTTCGAGGTATTCACTATGTTCGATGGAAATGTTCCCTGTTTCATTTTAGCGTGACTTCGCATTCATTAATATTGTATCAGCCTACATATACCTAGTTCCTCTTCATTTTCACTTTTTACTCAGAACACCGTCAACGAAAACAACCGTCTTCAACGAAAGTATATAAGTAATTAAGTCACTTGGCATAAGATTATTTGATTTAAATAAACGTTGTCATAATGGAAGTTAAAGGGGAAGGTACAGCATCGCAATCGCACATGATTTACTGGATACCAAAACAGGCTTAGCCTTACTAGGTTACGTTACGTTCAGTTACGATGTTCCAGGCACAGTCTACAGCTGGCCGCTTTATCGCATCTCAATTATGAGAACTACGAATAACTTAGCTACGAGTTTAAGGCATGCTTTATGACCGACCACTCAATATTGGGAAAGATAGATAGAAACTAAATTTCACTTACGAGAATTCCTGAAATGCACCTTTCTCACACTATATTAGCTATGCATATTAGCATAGACCAAAAGAAAATATATTAGTTATAAAACAATGCTTACAAAATCCTTCAGAAGATGAATTAAAACTCTAGTATTTATTATCACATTAAATATCAAATTTTCAGTCCTCATGAACGTAATAACTACTGCGACTCATATAAGCTGTCAACTGCGTAGTAATTCTGACGGTGCAAACACAAAGTTGATATGGGCAATAAAATTTGACAATACGGTACGCTATGACAATTACATGTGGAATAAACAGATACGTCGCAGTCACTTCGACTAGACGTAACTTTTAAGTAATGTCTGTAAATATAGATTATTTTACGGGGAAGCTCAGAGTAACTTTTTCTTGCACTTGGTGTTAGTGTTACCTTCTTGATGTGCATAAATTTCATACAAAACGCGTGTAATATTAAAGACTGCCATACATACATTGGCTCAACGATGTAATAAACTTTTGATAAATATCTACATTACATATTATTTCAATTGAACGATTCTCTTTACAGTCAAAACCTAATTCGTCTCATCAAACATCCGTGACAAAATTAATATATTTTATGGACCTTATAAAATTGAAACCCTAATTTTAATTACTCGCTGCAACATACACGACGATTCACGAAATGTCTTGAACAGAGTATGAGTTACGAGCGCGGAGGGTGAGTCGGTAAGCAATTTGGGGTTCCGTCGGCAGCCAGTGTGCATGTGCAATGTGTTTGCAGTTCAAACCCGTGCCAAAATTGCCATCTTTCCGCTGGATAGTCGCGAGTTGACGATATGAGGTGCCGACACCATATTAAGGCTGTAATCTCGGATTAGCAGGCCGGTTTAAATGTTAATGATTTTTAAGAAGGGATTTAGTAGCGTTTAAACTCTTAAACAGTTTTCTAGAAGAGATATTAATTTGAAAATTGGTTGGTTTACATATCGAACGTGGGAAAAATTATTTATTTCATTCTATTGCATTTAAAACATCGAAATTAGGTACCTAATTACCGTTTTAAATTAGCGTGAGGAAATATAGTTAAATGAGAATTATTTTATCGAAAGCTCCACTGATCGCTACTATTAATCAAGAAAACTAAGGTTACTTAAAGTTATGGATTGGAAAATAACTATTCTTATCTAAAACAGAAGACGTTTTAGCTAAGCTTAACGAAGCATTGTGTCACTGGCCACATTATAAAGTAGTCTTCGACAATGTCATAGACCACATAGGCTTGATAGAGCTAATTTAAAATGACTACGTCACATATGCCGAAATCACTGCTCAAGAACTTTAAACCTTAAGTTTACAGTCTGAAATATAATTTTCCTTTAAATTAGTTTTAAGTGCCACATCACAAACTGAGTTACTATGGCTTCCATCCAAATGTGATGCAATAAGCTCTGATAGTACCAACTAGTAACATTGCCACTCTATTGTGCGGGTCAATTTAATACAAACAGCCTTATAAGAATGGGTAAATGTTTCTAACATATAAGTTTCCAATAAAAGTAGTATTGACGATAAAATGGAACGAATCCAAGAAAGCACTGCAAGCTCTTGCCGTTGAATAATATTGAAGATATAATCTAACGAGAAAGTATCACCATGAATATGTATTGTAATATATTAATTGGTAAAAGTACCTACTACATTAGCGAGAACCGTACTTCGTAATTGAAGAGACCATTTCGTATTTGCCATTTCAATACAGTTTATTCTTCTGTTAGTTTCAGGTAGTGAACAAATATAATATACATATTTTTTCTAAGGTCTAGGTGTCCATACCTAAGTCTGCAACTTTATGTAAAAATATGTATATTTTATTTGTTTCCTCCCTGAAAGTGACAGAGACATCTTTCAGGCATGAATATCACAAACAAGACACCTAAACTTGTTAAACCAAAATATCTTGATACTTTAAAGCCATCCCATCTTCTCCGGGTCAAATGCTCTAAAACTCATTCCGCTAAGTTCAGCTACGGCAAGACTTCTCAGTGAAACAAATGATGTGACCAAACCAGTACTTAACAATTCCAGTATCGTCGCAACAGTACTAGGTTCGCAGACCGTAAGTTACGGCGCCATCGCTCCCAGTCAAGTCCCACGGTGGGTGTTTATGCTGAACGCTCTGTTTGTGATGTTCCGCCATCCAATTCGCACTGCGGATCGTAAAGCTGCGGTCGACTCAGGCGCATGGCACGTGTGTGAGGCCATGAGATATGAGACACTGGTGCGCATGCGCAGGTTAAAGAATGTTTAGGCAATTATTTGTTAATACTACATACCTACTTTAAACGACGCATACAACCCCACCAACGGTGCGGTAGAAGTATTCTCTTTTATCAGGAAACTGATAACATCATTTCGCGCGTATAATACGTGGGTTATAGGTGGCAAACCTATTACTTTTCATCGGGTTATCGGCAGGATTGTCGCCTCTTATAACTTAGATTCCTGGTTTTCCACAGATGGCTTACCGATATTAAAGACCAAATGAGTTACTACCATATTGCTGGCCAGTTTTCTTTATGAACGAGAATAGAATCTGATGACTATATGGCATCCTATATTAACTTTTTAATATAATCCTTTGTTTTTATTGTTCTTCTTGACCTCAATACTAAACTTTTGAGGACTAGATACTCGAAGAGAAATCTCCCGTTACACGCTGATTTCGAGACCATCACCTGTAAGATCAACCGCTTTGATTTGAAAACACCGCAAGTTTAATACGCCGTAATCCAATACTGCAATTGTAAAAATTTAAATTACTGGAAAATAGACTTTGACGTTCTAGCAATAAGGTGATAATAGAAGTCTAACATATAAAGCCTGTCTATTTTCAGACGGTGAATAATGTCGTGGGATCCTACAATAAAACTACACAATAATTTCTCCTAGTACAGTAGGTACATAGTAATCGCTTTCGCATACTTCCTATACTGATACTTTAATAGTAGTTGATAATCACAGCCAAGTAAGCGGCACACTGCATTACATTCTGCGAATTAAACTAGTATGTCGCAGTCTACAACAAGACAGTATCAATGTTCTACAATAAATAGTCCGTAATTTCCTTGCTTCAAAGATTACCAATAGAACCCTGCACTAAGCAACCGAATAATAAAACGGAATCCAAAAATGTTAATAAAACTACATAATATGTAGTTTTATTAACATTTTTGGATTCTATTATTTTATTTATATTAAAATATTATTTTAGTTACCAAGGAGAGATCAGGAGGAGTAGGTAAATTTTGTCTAGAGTAGATCACGTAATATGTAAACAGGTTACCGTTCACCCGTCACTGTCGTTTGCATATCAAATAATAGAGATGTCAATAGACTTAATACAGGGTTTAGTTTATACCGGTATGATCCTCGTTTATGAATAAAAGGGTTAAAGTAGAGGTCCTAAATAAAGCGAATGTTTTGTTATAAAATCAATTATCCCGGACGAGCCCTATTTTGGTATCTAAGATGTCCTCTGCAATGGTTACATGCGAGTTTAATAACAATAATAGACGTAGATACAATATTTTTTAAATGACTGACCGCCCATAATTCAATCACAGAGTTTCTAATTCTTTTATAATTCAGTAAGTCTTCCTTGCTCGTTTATTACGAAACTATAGCTAACACTAATTCGACGAACTAATAAAAGGAAAACATGGATGAATAAATTATTTGAATGATAATAATAATTGTTCATGTTAACTATTTACAACCATTCCTATGCATACTTTAGACATTCTCATGCTAATATTAATACGCCAATAAATTAAGAGCTTCTCTTTGCCGGTATTTGACACAATTTTGAGTTATTTTACAAACAGCTAATGACTGCCACTAATCTCACGATTCAGCAACAAAATAAGAAATTAATTTTAATTTAACGTAAATACCGTATTCTATCTTTATAGCCAAACACCTTTATAATGAATAGTATATAAATAATATTAAATCCGTAAAGTAAGAATAATGTTTCCTTGATGACGGTAAGAAAACATCGAAGCCCAATATATTACAGCCTAATTACCAATACATTATACTTATCTTTTGGTACGCGACAAACGAAAGAAAAATGTTTTATTTGACCTGTTGAAATGTATCCGGTATTTACATGTCTATTAATAAGATTAAAGGAGGATTTAGTTACACCTGTTTGTAGGACTAGTTTGTGGGCAAAGGAAATTATGTTCATGGGATCATGTCAGCCATTGAAATGTTTGGAGCGGAAAATTTGTTTTTATGATGCTGTGAATAGGTTTAGAGTCGGATGGTCCGTTTATTGGCTCGGTGTGTAGAAGAAATTAATATTTTAAGGAATTTGTGGGACAGTGTAGATGCCCGAAGAATGATTAAAGGTAAAGTTACAAAGTTAAAACAGTTTAATTTTATCCTTTTTGCTGGAGAATAAAATTTGCGTTTTGTATCTAAAGCTTATCGATTATCACACTGAGTTAATAATTTATTTTAATGATTGGAAAGCTACGCTACGGGATGCAAGTGTAATCTAAATTTTGGCCAAGTATGATTCGAGTACTGTCTGGGAATTTGTTAATGTTCGTAAAACGTACCTTCAAGGCACATTCTTGTGTGCCAATATTTTTCAAATTAAAGAGCTTGATACGTACCTACGATCTACATTGACTGAATTAGTTCGCTAAAGGCATCGTTTTAAGGGCCTGCTCTCAGGCGGCTCGTTGGTCTAGTGGTATGATTCTCGCTTCGGGTGTGAGAGGTCCCGGGTTCAAATCCCGGACGAGCCCTGTTTTTGATGAAGCTCTGAGTGTGTGTAATATTTACTTACCTAGCTTTTGTTGCATTTTAAATAGAATTCGGCCTATCTCGATCTATCAATTGCTTTTCTTTGACAGAAATGCCTTCTTTAATTCATTTTTATTAAGTATTATTATTTCATTTCCTTTTATACTTACCCTAACGTGAGTAAAGAATAATCCTCACGTTATTTCAATAATTTATTCATAATATTAAATCAAACCAGTCGAGATCAAAAGACAACAAATGTCACCTGCCATAAACTCCATACACTCTGGATTTTGTAAAATAAAAAGTAAAATTATAACAAGGGATGTGACGCTAACAAAACATTTGTAACTTTTTATTCGATGTTATGATCGGACGGAGCTTAATAAATCGCTTCCTGTCGCACTATCAATATTATTTTTAATTTATCAATTGATTTAGATAACATTATTGTATCCAAATACTGACGCTCTCAAGCGAACGAGGTACGTAGGTATGTATACATACATATGTGGGCGCTGATATAAGCGAAACTATTACTGAGAATTACTAAAGTAAAATGTCAAAGAGTGGAGTTGTGGAGACAGGTCGAATCATTGGTACCTATCCCAAAACGAATAACATAATATATATATAAAACATATGTTTAGACTGAAGCAAAATGAGTACCATCAGTATCGTAGCAAGTGGCCTGTGCGTAACCCTCTTGTTATAGGCGTAAAATGTAATGCTATGTAAAGTTCCTTTTCTAAGAATTTGTTATTTAACTGCCTGCCTCGTTGGTCTAGTGGTTGCTAAGCGCGACTGCTAAGCACGAGGCTCTGGGTCCGAATCCCGCGTCGGGCAATGGGTTATTGCGTTTTTCCATTAGGTAATTCTCAGTAGCAGCACGGAGTCTGGATTTGCGCCCGGTCGATGGCAACAGTCTCGCCCGCTATTACATTGGGACCTATAACATTGCGAAATGAGGGTGCACTACATCAGCACCTCTGCCTACCCCTTCGGGGAATACAGGCGTGATGTTATGTTTATATGTATGCTATTTAACTTACCTACAGTCATAGTCATCATTGCATTTAATGCTCATGTACACTACTCGCCCGAATGATTTATTCCAGATCGTTACATAAGCCGTCCGTAAATAACATGAGTCAAACATACTTATTATTAGTCACCGGAAATGGATGTCAGTAGTAAGGATTCAACGCCTTAAACGGTAAAACCGAACCCTTATGACATCACCCTATTAATTCATGATGCATTTTTACGGGAAATTGCCTTTAAAAATTTACTTTTAGAATTCCAATTATTCGTATGAAGCACCTCTTAGTTACTAGTATTAGGGCTAAGTGAACTAATTCATTTGTTCAATAGAACAAATGAATGAGTCGCATCTATGTGTTGGTAAACACATAGAGGCATTAGTTGACAAATGAATTAGTTGCATAGACTGCATGTTGTAACTTACAATGTCATCATCCTCCAAAGTTCGTCAACTTCTTGATGATTGCCCTCTCTGACCACGCAACCCTGTACCTGCTGTTTGCTTTGTAGTCATATGACGTAAATGACGTCACGACATCCAAATATTAAGGCAACTTTTTCCATCGCACATTCTCGAAAATCCAAAACACCTTAAAGTCAACGGATTGATTCGAGGAAAATTTCGAAGTGAACACACAAAACAGATGACGTCTTGAACATTACTACCTTTATAGTTTCCACGAATGTGTCCTTAGCCCTTGAATGAGGCAAGGTCGCGAACGTGCAATCAATAAATACGAAGCTTGAACAAACTATTATTAATTATAATTACTAGGTATGTTTAATAACACATACGCGAAGAATTCATTGAGGGAAGCTCGAGTATTCTGTGTAATTAGGATGTATTCTAGGTCACGATGTCACGAAGTATCAGGTAGACAATAATGTTGTGTATTTAAGAGTCTTTTAATCGTGTGCAGTTATCTCAAATCTAAACAAAGAAGTCTTCATTATTTGTTCACGTTAAGCTTATGCAATTATCAATTCAATACGTATCGGATTCTGTTCCACAATTTATTATCTCATACTGGAACGTAACAGAACCTGTAATTTATGATAATATATCAATCTGCGGTTCCTTAAATATAGGGTTATAATTAAAACATGACCCACTGTCACAGATACTGGTATCGATATCCGAAGCGGCAGAACCCTTTAATTGTGATCAAATCGAAACCTAATGTTATTGTACCTTCGTTCGTTTTATCGATTGAGTTTATTAATCGCTTTATTTAACAAAGATCAAAACTTTAGTAGAACACCCTGTATATACAATTTTTATTTAGACGAAGAGAACATTTTAATTGTGACAATACGATACGACGAACAAAAGTGCATAAAAAAACACTTGGGGTAAAGACGAATTTTATAAATGAGAGAAAAAATTAAGATATTTTACGATCTGCAACGTAATTTAACATAAAAACGTCCAGTAGGTACAAAAAGATTATAACTTATTAACATATGCATTAAAAAAAATTACCTACCTATCTTGAATACAACCTGTCAGTGTCTACTTTTCATGCAAACCGAAATTCACTTCACGTGCTAAGGTAGCCAATCGCAACAATAACCTGACATGCTTCCACCAGTAGAATTATACCCACATCTATCGACAAGCATCCTCAGTGAGTCTATCGCCCCGTATCCAGAAACCTCAAAGTCAATTACCGATCTTAGCGATACGGACCACAGAAGCGACGTCGGCTTCGCCGGCCCCGGGCGCGCAGACAATATCGCCCTAGATTGAATTATCGATCCGATAATAGGATCGCGAGAGTAATGTCCCTATATATTGTTCCAGCTACTTTAATTATCGGCGCTATTGAACCAGCTTGTTTATTAAGCAGTTCTTGTAAGTTGAATTAGATATGTGTATAATAAAGTTTATTGTTTATTAAAGTTGGAAGGTCAGTGTTGTTAATTAGAATGATCATTGCGTTTTTGAATATTCTGTGTAAAATCAAAACACTCGATATTCTGGAGTAGGAACTCCAGAGTATCGAGTGTGTAGGAACAGCCCGTTTATGTCATACAGACTGACATTTGAGACATTGGTATGTATTAATTTACACTACAACTTATGAGACCCGATGTTTATACCATCTTATCGTTAGATATTAATTATACATAATTAACATAAGACCGCTAAAACTATCATAGATCGAAAGACAATAAAACTGTATTCATTAAAGTTGATCATCAAATCTAAACAATATAAGTGGCTTATAGAGTCTGTTAGAAAACGCTGGTAACCAGATAACAATCAATATGGCGCCCAAGGCGTCACCGACTGTCACCCAAATGAACGAGCACATTAAAATGAAACGCCTCACAAGTAATACGGACATAAATTAAATAGTCGTCCACGTCACTCAAGCCGCAGGACCTGAAGATATACGTCCTGACGGAAGCCAGGTAGTTAAGATTCGAAACAAAAATATGCGATAACAACAGTTAAGATGTTAAGTTTTATTAGGAGCCAACAAAGCAACGCTAATTTACGTCCTTTTTGGGTCGTAAGATAAGGACAAAAGTATTCACTTTTAACGATTCAGTTCTCAGTCTCAACGCCGTGAGAATTCTCGGTAACAACTCCAAGTGTTAACTCACGATTTCTAAGGCTACATTTCTAGACACAATACATAAAATTTCTTCACAGCAATCGCTCATCTTAAAGTATTGCTGTGGGTCATACCACACGCGAATGTACTGCAATTCATTACGACACTAACGTTAGAAACCGATAGTTACAATACACAGTGGTTACAAGTAAATTACTCGAAGTACTCGTAATCTACGCCCAGGAGGCAAACAATAGAGCAATAAAAGCAAATGCACCCGACGACTCGAGAAAGCAACAAACGTATCGGCAACATATAAATCAGAGACAACTTCGAGCGTTACTACTTGGTCCCAGAAATATTTCAGAGAACGTTCCGTCCGAACACTGGGACATAATTCAGTTTTCTGTTACATAAAATACTCTGTTTCATAGAAATAGATCCCTGTCACAGCAAACTATCCGCACTTTGCACTATCTGTCTCATCTCTCCGCTGATTTATTTGCTGAAGTTTGACAAAGTATTAGCAACTTAATTTCCCAGTCGGATCTTTTTTTTGGAGTTAGCTAACCAATTTATATTCACCATTGTTGCTAAAAATGGGTCCGTATAATTTAAACTACATCAATATTGCTAAGAATGTACTAAGCGTTCGTCTTAGTGCTCTGACATCTGCCATTCGTAACTTCAGCTAATTACTTTAACTGCCGGCAACTGAAAGCGTACTGAAATTGTGAGATCTTTAGAGAAAAATTAAAACTAGATGTATTGCTCATATAATAATAATTAAAGTAGTGTAAAGAAATTCAATTTTATAATCTATGCCAATAGAAATGCATACCAAAATCGTACGTTTTTACAACTAGCCTGTATAACCCACTACAAATTTAAGCGTGAATTCGACCACAGCTCATGAACATTTGCCGGCGAAGTCATATAAACAGTAATAAAATTTCGGTACAATTATCCAAATACGTATGAGTAGCCGGAATTCTTCCACGATACGTTTCGTAAACAAGAGTACCTAATCTTAAGGGCATCGGCGCAGGTGGAGGGGAAATCAACTTTATTGCATTGCTTCACGGCATTAACAATTATGGTAGTTTTCATAAAAAACTGTTGATATTATCAGCTTGCCTTTCCTTTGTCATTTATGTAAATAGACTGCACACTGATGAAATCACGTCATTATAATACTTAGTAGACAAGAATCGTACCTATAACTTTATCCGTTTTAACGCTGCTCTAAAAGTGCACGATAATAAAAACATAACAAAGCCCTGAATTCCATCATAAAGAAGATAATACATAACCATTGCTACTGAACTTCAAATCCGGATTGTAATAATTATATCCAAATCCTTGTTGCCGGCAATGTATAGAATGCCTAACCTTACCTTCCTTCCTACCTGCCTGCCAACTAAACTTCTGGCAATGTACGAAATATTATTTATTTTTTACTTTACCCAGGTATTCTATACACTACCCAATTCGCAGCCAGTAATGTGTGTAAAAGGCGAGATAAGAATTAATTAAGATTGCCATTGAAATAATATTATTCATTTCTGGCACTCACCGGTCCTCGTGCGCTGTTGTGGCCACTGTTATAACCTAACCCTTTTTTATATTCCTTTAATAAATGACAATCCAGCTGAACGTTGTTTAGCTGCTTTAGGAGATGCAGTTGTTTTTTTAATCAATCAGCTGCTTCGTTGTTTTATCTTGAGAAATAAATAAAGACCAAAAACTTTTACTTTACACATTGCCGGTGAACCATCAGACATTCTATACATTGCCTACGTATTTTATAGAATACCAGAATTAACCAGATTGTTAGTAACATATTCAAGAAAAAAAATTGTTCACCTCCTATTACATGCAACTGTGCTAGCAAGTGATGTAGGTTTGTCAAACCCCTGGTTATCACTTAAAGAAAAACGGGCGAAATTGTGCACACTAAGATCATACTTTCATAATCATGTCATGCTTTCTTACTTTAGTGTTGATCAATTTATAAGTAAATTAAAACCCTATACTTATTACCTTTCTCCTCTACTGACGACACTTAATTATTTGACCAGCTTAATTCTAGACAGTCAGCTCCAAAACGAACGTTTTGACTGGCAAACCCTTTATCGTGGCATGCATTGCTCATGTCACACGATACGATGATTTGACTGCACAAGTAAGAATCATCCATGAATGACGCGCCGCATGCACTCGTCATAAGCACCCAATCTTCTGAGCACTGATAGGATCAGACACGCGTCTGGTATACGTGATCTCACCAATTTCACCATAACAAGACTTGTTCTCATGAGAATCATGATATATCTCACCTTATGTTATTATGACGAAGAATTCCGATAATCGACTACTACTGTTTTAAGACCTTAGAATAAGAACGTGAATTTAGTTTTAAATATACCTACATGATTTTTACAAGAGTAAGAAATTAAAATTAAATCAGCTTCAAACATCACATTTATGAACTAAAACTTTTTAAATTCCAGAAGGCAATGCTGATATAATCATCGTCATTTTATTAATAAACAAGGATATTTCATTAATTTTTTTATAAAAACCGACAAAAAATTATAACACTATATGATGAGGAGCAAAATTAAACACTGAAATATAAACCAAAAAAGGGTTTATTCCAAAAAGTATAGGTTGACAACAAAAAGAAGAGAAAAGAAGCGACCGGGTATTAGACAACCACTGTATGTTAAAATGTTGACTGTATGTTAAAATCTTATAGTAGAGGAGAACCGCTTTATGAAACTAAAAGTGTGGTACAAATAATTCCTGCTATTACAATCGTAAAGCTTTTTAATGGCTTTTACTTGCTATATTGTGTCAAAGAAAACCTCTGCATCCATAGGTACTTGTAAATGATGATGCCACAAATGTATCAAATGCGTTCTCGTCAACAAATTATATTATCGTACCTACGTTGAGATGCGAAATCAATTGATTTACAAGTAATTAAACTAAGTTAATTTTAACGCACCAGTGCGTTACAAGGCAAACTCGACGGCATACGCTTTGCCCTAAATACATACAAAAAACAGAAATTCATGTAAAAACAATATCAAACTGTTGCACTAACAAAAACAATAGAAACTTATTTACACTATGTAACATTCGACACTTATTTTCGAGACAAAATCACAGTCTATTATAGATCAATAGAAAAATGAAGACTATCTTTCACGAAAATAAATATTCACACGATGTACCTAGCTAGTACATCGGACATATGCTAAAATGCTTGTACTAATTTAATACATTTTACAAGGTTATATTATGACAGACAGATATTGTACACTTATAAATAATAATCAGAAGAATACAAGTACTACGCATTACTTTTTAAAATATTTGCTAAGTCACGTTCATGAATATAGATTTTTATTTAACCTTTATTTACCTAAATTTCATATAAAATTTTAAAGTAACACCCAAAATACGTTCCCAATAGTTTATAGTTGATGACGTCTAAAGACAATTTTATTTACATTTTTGTTATACTGTCCAATAGTGTTGCTTGTATTGTCGCCAATACTTTAATAATCATATTTGTAGTCATAAGAAGTACCGCTTTCTGAGCCTGGTCTCCTTCTCCAGTTAGTGTCATTATCTTTTCTTTCTCTCCATGAACCGTCGCCAACACTTCTCCTCTTATTATCTCCGTTATATCTGTTGTTGTATCTAGGATTATTTCTGTTAAATCTATCTCTTGAAAGACTTGACTCTTCAAATTCGGAATTTTCATTATCGGCAAGAGGTGAACGCGTACTAGGAGAATAATTGTTACTTAATGGTTTAATTGTAGTATCATTCCCAATATCTGGTTGTGGCGGTATAGTTCCTAGCAAATCGGCTATATAGTTTTCGCGTTCTATTTGATACCCGCGAGCCTTCTCAAATTCTGAAACAACATACATATACTGCAGGTCTAGTAAGACGATAGTGTTCATGTGCGTATTATAAATTAGTTATCAGTTGCTAAAAACGGTGCAAGAAAACATCGTGAGGAAACCGGAAACCAGAGACCTTTCAACGGTGTGTAAAACCTACAGGCGGCTTAAACTCTGACACCAGGTTTTTCATCAACCATACGATAAGAAGAAGAAGTGGTTAGTGAAAACCATTTCATAAGAACTACTAAAAGTAGCATCTATAACGCATATAAACAATTTTTTTCCTTGAAATTTCCTCCTTCTCCTGTCCCGAATGGACTTTCATCTCAATAGCTGTCGAACTGACTTACTGCTGACGGCGTGCGAGCCAACACTAGTGAAGCAATAAACAGTTCATAGTGATATTTATAGACAATAACTAACTCTTAATAGCGTCCTTGGCGGGCACCCCAAGGCGGTCGCGCATGTATCGGCACACCATGTAACCCGTGCGGTTCAGGCCGTGCGTGCAGTGGACACCAATCAGGTAATCTGGAACAATGTATTTAGTTCAGTTCTATCAACAATTACTTCTGCATAACTTTTGATCGTTGATTACAATGTATATATCTATTGTATTTTATGTACACTACTTTTCTGTTTGTAAGATGTTACAATACCCTATAATCTCTATGTCCTACATAACCTGAATTGGTTGTGGAATTAGTTAACTTAGTTATTTAAAAATATGTATTATGCTTTGTTCCGCAATTGTTTGTTGTCCTAAAGAAATAAAAATAAAAAATAAAAATAAAACCTAAGTATCTACACCTGACTTTATCATGATTTCATAAACTTTCACAATTCTATCTGTACACCTACGTCAGGTTAAAAAAGAAAAAGGTACAAACAGTGTTTACCAAAAACTAGAAATCATAATAACAAAAGACAAACTGTAATGCAATCACGATCGATAGCCACTAAAGTGCACCGCGAAAAATAAACGAAAACCTAATGTTTGTGCTTCAAAATCGCACGGCAAACATCGGCCGGAGGTCGTTGACTCCCGCCCCCAACGCGCCCCATCGCAAAGCAAGGGCGGTGCAGCGGGTTGCGCCGGGGAGAGAGGAAGTCGTGGCCGCGGTTTGACACTTCCTCAGGAAGACCTTTGAAGTAGCGACCAAGATGTACCGTCACATCCTACACAATTGCACAAAGCAGGCTTTTAGATTGCTGTACTTAGAAATTTGAAATGAAGTCGGAATTATACTTAGGTTTCAAATGACACAAAGATATTTTGTAGCAGCATTTTAAAAATAACGATAAATCTACATAATTTCAACTATTTTTTTCATAGAACCAAATACATGTTTCGAACATCGGGTAACACAATCATAAACGCAATGAAACGTACACAAGCATAATATAGACGTTACGACCTGACTTTGTCCGCTTCATATGCACCCCGTAAGTTCCTTAGCACGAGACAAAAAACAAGCAAAAACGTTATTGTCGATGCAAAATTCCCACGCAGAGCGGCCAAGGAGTAATGCATTTGAGGCATTACACATGCAAATTCATGCCAAGTCGAGACAGACAAAAAAACAATTTCATTTAGAACAATCCATCAAGGCAAGCTTTTGCCAGCAACTTAATTAACGTGTATACATGTTTTCAATTACAGAAACAAACAATACAATGATAATTACGAGAACTCACTCAGAGGTATCTTTATGAGATTATATTTATGAGTTTAAGATGTACGAAGCAAGTCTCAGTATTGAGTTAACTGGGTACTTTTGACTGAAATAAATATTTATTGTTGAAAGACACCTGTTTTCGTTCAAAGTGAAACTAAAAATTTAAATTATATTTATATTTACAAAGTTCAAATTAAGTAGCAATTTTCTTTTAAGTATTAGAAAAAAGAAAATAGGAGATAATAAAATCCGATGTGTTCGCTTTGTTTGTAGTTTTAGCATTAAAACTTTTTTGTCCGAATTAGTTTTTTTTTTAAGTCGGTTAAAAATATACTCTATCAGCAGATACAAGCATCATAATTATGTTGCTAACCGTTGCTAACATTTGAATAGGGCTGCCGTTTCAGGTTTATAGAGTAGCATTCGGTGACATCTCAAATGTCAATCAACTATTACGTTACGTTGCATCGATTCACATGCAAATTACTGCCGAACAATACAATAAGCCAATAGCCCATGTTACCACTTGTAAGTCACTTAGCATTGAAAGCGTATCTACTGCATTTGTAATGTAATAAACTTGATAGAAAATAAACAACACTGGTATTTCTATGTAAGAGCCCAAGCAAACAGACAAAAGGTATCAAAAGAGGGCGTTACGTAATTATAATAACGATGCATTGATGAATATCATTATTGCGTAATATCAGGACCCACCGCAGTTCGAAATCTCTCAGATTACACTTAAGTACACTCTGGTAGCGTACCTAGTAGGATAATTGTAAAATCCAACAAAATTAACAACGCAAGCAATGCTAAAATGTTTCTGTATGCTAAAGATGTTTGCAGGTAATATATTATTAGTTAGTGTTATATTTCTTTTGGCGGGAATTAACATTCGACTATACCGTAATTGCTATCGATATTTTCAGCGTGGCTGCTAAATACCGGGTCCTGGATTTAACTACCAGCCCCCTTACCATGACCTCTTAAAGCAGGACAGTTTAAGTTGTGGAAGCGAGACGCCTCATTACACTGCACGTAGCGGCGCGGCGTCCCGCTTCCACATATTAAACTGGCCTGCTTTAAGAGTTCATGGTAAGGGGGCTGGTATTGAAATAATATCATAAATAGCGCTAATATAACCCCCCCCCCCCCATTACGTGATAAAAGAACCATTAAGTTTTGTACCAGTATCTTTTTTAACTGAGACGAAATGGTGTGCGCATCGCTTCGCATATCGATTGTCGACAATCTATGCATTGTGAACAAAACGACTCGATATCGATACGCGATGGTTCGCCTACGCGCGACCCCCTTACATCGTAATCGGCTTATTAGGATTTTACCACACGCATCCATGTGACTGCGGTGTGTTAACAATGTTACGATGTCGACCTAGGTACCTCTTCTTATCGTAATATCTTATTTCACAGCACTTGAAAATTGTGCTCAATTCTGTCAAGTACTGCCACATGAACAAAATAGCCACTGAACCTTTCATACGCTGCTCAATTGACGGATTTAAGTAATCATTATGCAATAGTAGATAGTTATAAGCCTTAACATAAAAATAAGCATCTCTACCGTATTACAGGCCGATTAACTACCACACGTGGCATTGACAAACTTAGCTATAAACTCGCTAATAGACACTTACAAATCTTGATAAGCAAATAAACTTATGTTATAACTATGCTATTACAGATATGAATAGTAAAACAAACCAAAACCGCCGCGGGACGCTATTAATGCTGCCTTCATGTGAGACGCCACTTGACACAAACAACATTTTCGGACGATAAAGGCCTTATTACGTATTAATACATTGATATTTTTATGATAACAGTTTATGAAGTTACGAAGTTGAAGGTGGAGGTTGAGAGCAAGCGATAAGCGGTGTTACCTGTCCGCTTCTACATTTAATACAAAAGGTGATAATGAATATGCTTGAGTATTCCAAGTATACGGTGCGGTAAACGTTCAGCTTGTCAACCCGCTGGTATTGAAGCCGTATCCCATAAACCGTATTTAAGAACTTGTTGCGTGTTGCCACATAGTCAGCGGCGCCGCGCGTGGGCAGTGATGTGATGATCAGATGACTGATTAGGTATTTAAGAATATTAATTGTTGCAATGACTCTACATTCTTTCGTTAGATATTTTTATTAAACACGAACGGGAGAAATACCGGAAAATTAAAATAATTAACGATCGAATAACTGCCGTTTAAAAGTTATTGTACTAACTATACTATCTAACAAACTATACCATCAAATCAATTTAACTATTCACATTAAAGAAAATTAGTTTTAAACGACTTTTTGGGTTAACGTATCGAAAAGGACAAACCAAATACTTACGTTGTTTGCTATAACCAAAACCATATTAAACACTAAACAAAGAGTAATAAAGCTTCATGAAGATTTACTATTTATAAATCTTATCTCGAAGTGGTCATATCCCGAGGGCAGGCAGGCAGAAAATGCGTGGACGAAACAATAATCAAATCTTCAGGCAACAAATGTCCTTTAAGTAAACATTAATTATACTCAAAGAAAGGAGCGGCACACATCACAAAAGACGAACAATAGCTACTAACTAAATATGGAATATTTCTTAGACAATGCTAATCGAAAATATATAATTTCTCTTTGTATAAAACGCAAAGAAGACTATTCTAGAGTTCAACGGAACAATAAATACAGATAAAGGAAGATAAAAAATATTTAAAAGTAACTCAATAATTTACGAAATAACAATTGCAATATATTATAAGCAACTGTTTAAGTACGTTATCACTCCACAAATAGACAGACAAACAGATTCCTGAACAACATTTGTCACTGCGACTGGTTCTATTCTAAAAGTGCAACTTTGTCTACAGCTATCTCGGTGAAGTAAGTAAACTGCTTGAAACGCAGCAATATATCCAGCTCCCATATCAACAAACTTTGGTAACTAAGTTTCGAACCAACTTATTTTTACGCGACGCCATCCTAATATTAATACAAAAATAAAGCGTATTTTATCAGTCTGCGCTCTTTATGATTCAAAATATACCACCCATATAAATTGAATTGAAAGGATTCTACTATAAAGAATTTTGGTTTGTATATTAATTTACCATCGCAACGGAAGAAGAATATATTCCTACCTAATAAAACTTGAATATCAAATAATTTAATAACACAATGTAGCAAGTCATGTATGTATTCGTAACAGTAGTATAAAGCCATCCATCAACCAATACGACATTGGGAGTATTGGGACATCTGCAAGACATGTCAAATAACTTCGTGTAAAACATTTATAATAGTGATAACTGATATAATTGATTCCAGTACCAGTCATTTATTAGAAACATCAATAAAAGTGGTCGATGATAAAATCGATTTTTAATTGGAACCGAGAACGATAAGTTATCCATAACGATGTAAATGTGGCGTATAGTGATGATAAATTTTCTAATGAACAAGAACAAATAATATTGATATAAATACATTATAGCAATAAAACTGCGTATTATGTTGACTCTACAGAAGTACAGACTCCACAAAACATGCAGAAACTTCGATTTGTATGCCTAATGACATAGCAATCGAGTTTTATTATTTTTTTCTTTTTGATTTATATATTTTTGGATAAAAAATATATACCAATATTTACAGAAATGATCCAAATCAATTACGAAATGGTCTAAAAGTCAATTAACATAAAATCTCATCAGCTCAGTATCAGTAAAAATAGAGTTTTAACGACAAACATGATTGCGAATATCTTAGGGCGCACAAACGGTAGCAAGTGTATCACCATTCCCGCGCATACGATATCGTGTAAATCAGGACGCAACAGCGATTTCACCTCAGATAGCGAGTAAAATACGAATACCGTCGCATTACCACGAGGCGGGCGGAGCGGTACCAATTGAGACGTTTGCTAGATAATTCCGCACAATGATCTCATTACAAAGATATCAATCGAAACCTTTACAAAAAGAAATTATTAGCTAAATAAACAGGTAAACGCAATTGAGAAAACAGATCAAACCACACGGATCAACTTACATTCTTCAAGAATCTGGCGCCAGCCTTAGCAAACCAGTATAATATACATCTCACTCAATATACTTAGCGACACCGATAACCGGCCATTACCAATGAAAACGCCGACAGATAGTCGCATGCTCACAATTAATTGAAACTGCCCACGTAATCTAATAAAAGCTAGTTTTTGTGATCAAGACAAACAAGGGCGCCCATTCGTAATTAGAACTTAATGAACATTCAGAATATTGAGTTCGGCACCGTGAGAAGTCCGTCGATAACTACGATTTGTGTCACTGTAATTAAAAGCGTAGCTGCCGATAAACTAGACGTGCGGACCGAACCTACTAGTTTTGACTGTTGTAGTTAACCAAAGTTTGAGGAGCTCTCCCGTTGCTTGAGTCCCGTACTAGACAAGGTGAGAGAGACGCATTCGATATAGGAATATGAGTTCATCAAAAAGTGAACACGAAACACATTCCTCGTTAAAATCGAAGCGGTCTTTAATTGAAATCGTATGTTGCGTCGAACGTCACTGATAAAGTCGTATGTGTTTCTGTTGGCGCCGTGACGTAACCGACCGGTGTACGAGATGCAAATTGAGAAGCAATGAAATTTAAATTACGTATTAATTTTGATAAGTTGCGATGATTCATACTGTTATGGACTTATGGTACAGTTGCATTCGTTTGATTACACATACAGTGTAAAAGTATTTCGCTTGATTATGTTCGACGGAATGTCAACTCAACATACAGAAATTGGGGATCAGCTCCAACCAATAGTTAAAGATTTTATAACTGCATTCAAAACAATGTATTGATAACGTCGACATCAATGACCACATTTTATTTGAACAACTCAATTTTCTCGCCAATAGCCGAGAAATGAAGACATAAATGCGTATCAAATGTTGCTAATTTCCTAAATACATTAAAATTAGGAATGGCAATAAGTGACTTTTATATTTAGGAATTCATGATTGCGTTAATAAAAGTAAATAATGAGTTTTAATCGTTAAAGTAAAGCACTCTGAGGGTTGGGGTGTGAATGAATGTAATAATATCTAATGTACTTTTAAACACTTTGTTTCCTACCTTAGAATTAAAAAAAGCTTTCACTTTAATTTCGCCAAAGTTAAAATATTAAATAAAAGATACTTTGAGACTACGGTTAAGGCTGTTACGGTTAACTCATTAGCGCCTTGGCATTCTATTACTCATAAGCGTTTTCTTAAAATAGAACAACGATTAGTACCTGGTAGTAATAGTCGGTACGATCAACCCCACGTTATTTTCGTAAAGCAATACAATTAAGCAATGGGCGTACATTAACACCTCAGTAAAACCTTTTCACCCACGCGAAATGAGTGTACTTATAGCGAGTCGTGGACTTTTAACCTACATCAGCGTTTACAGTGCGCTCAAGCTAACAACACACCCAATTGTGTACGTCTCGTGTTTAGATTGAATGTATGGACGGATCTTACCTGTGGTCGACAAACCGAGACGGGCTCTCTTTACTTGCACGGCCACTAAAGAGAAAACCGCAACAGCAATATAAGTCCACACACACAAGCCGTCATTAACAACGGCCCAAAAATAATCAAGTACGCTAACGTGTCGTGCAAACAGAAATTTGACTCACCGCAATTTTTTCCCAGAAACTCGTCAACAGTATCCATAAATCTGAAAAAAAACAAAGTCAATTTAATAACTAAAACAAACATCATATAAGGCACGTTTTGGAATATGCGCCATACTCGATAAACATGTAATAACGGGGGCACTAAGAACTCTACAATGCGTATTGTTTATACACAATTTCTTAAAAATATTAGTAACGAAGCTAAATCATTATGATATCAAATGAAAGTGTCCATTTTAGATAACAAGCTAAATACTCGTTCTACTAGGCATGACACCTTGTAACAATAAATCAAATTACGTTGTGAACTATAACGTAAATCTACTTTCCAGAACATTAAAGTAGTTCCTAATACAATAAACTATAATCTATAAAAACTTAAAGACGATGTAAAGTGATACGCAGCAACAGTTATTCCGACATAAAACATTTAATTGAATTTCACAAAAATACAGAATCTACGGCACCCGTCAAGAACAAGATGAAATATTATCATGTATCGATCGCAGCGTGTCGCCATACTTTAATCGATTTTTTTACACCTAAAACCGCACGATCAGTGGGCGTTCAGAATTACAAGGCGTTTCTGCCGACCGGATTGCCAGCTCGGTCTATTTGGTAAAATATGTTTGTTTTCATCATAACAAATGTCTTTTAATATTTGCTACGAAGGGGTGCCGACAAACCCCAACTTGGCATTATTGGAATGTTTTCTTAAATAACTTGCAAGGGTGGTCTAGTGTTGATGTTGCGGCTCACAATTTTCTTTTTACAAATACATTTATTTATCACATAAAAAATAAGTTTTTATACAAAAAGCTGAACGCAGCCGAGGGTCGTGGTGATTAAGTCTTGTCATGCAAAATTGCAAGCGTTTAGTAAGCGCCATCATTTTCAAATTATTCTAGAAACTCCCCTCGAGCGACACGAGAGTCGACAGCGGCGGGCGCCGCGACTAGTTACATTCAAACGAAATTTACAATTCCGTTTATCATCATCGTCAATATTAACATCTAAAACGGTGCAAACGAGCTCTTCATTTAGCACGTAGATGAGTTATTGGAACAGCGGTGAATGGTTGTTTCACAAATATTTTATGGCAAGAAATGACTAGGTATACCTCTAGTATCGATGTTTTCATAATCGTTAAAGCCTCCACGAGAGGGAAACAGTTATCAATTCTAGTTGTTAAAATTACAAAGTACTAAACAAAATAATTACCCATGAAACTGTACTTATATCAATCGCAGTTAAAATTCAAATATAACCATGTTAACGAGCAGATTCTATAGAATTTAATTTGTACTCCAATAACATTTACAAATTAAACTAGCCGCGACGTGTGGCGCCACAAGGTAAACAGTTTAATAGTTTACTTATTAAGTCACGATTCAAAGAATCAAGCCCATCAAGGTCCTTGGATATGTGAAATTTGGTTATGACGTATTCAGATATTAAAAACAAATTGTGAGGTCAACACAGCTTTATATAAACGTCCTCCAACGTCTTGCACCAAGGTTAATATGTTTCAAAGTACAGGTAAATAATAAAGGTTTCCATTATTTCCGTATAATAATAATAATGTCCTCCAGACCGAATTTCGGTCACGGCGGCCTGTCTCAGCTGAGACTAGCCATCTGCGCAGGAGATATTATAGTGCACAAGTATGCGCGCAGACACAGGTGCACTCCCTATTCCCTCACTCTCATAATCCGATGGGACGGTAGACCGACACGACCGGAGAGAGATCAGGCGCAGGACCAACGGCTTAACGTGCCTTCCGAAGCACGGTAATTTCCGTATATAAGTCGCATAGGTTACATTAACACTGACCCCATGCCGTAAGATACATATTTTTTAATTTTAAGGGTAGTTCTGACAGGTCAATTAAAAACTAAGTACGATTTGAACTAGGAGCCAAATACCAGAGCTTTCGAATCAAAATTGTTTTGTACAACAAATTAAACTTTGTCACGAACAGAGAGGCACAAGCCGATACATGTACCTGATAGTGTCATACATGTTGCACCTACATGTAATTAATGAAATCTTAAAATGACGACCGCATTGTTTTCCACTCAAGATTACAAAAAACTAATGTTTGTCTGAAAAATCTTTGAAAAATTGGATTGTCTGCAAATATTTGTTTCTAGTTTGGATAGAGATTCATTTCATCGACAACATTCTTAGAAAAGGACAATGTTTAACAAATAAGGAATTATTTATACCTAGTATTTCTAATTATTATGGTTTTGTAGCCAAAGAACGTTGCATATCTTGTCACACAGGTCCGTCATCATTTTGAAATCCCCACACCGCGTGGTTAAAAGATTAAATTAAAGATTGATTTACATAGAAATAGCACCAATGACAAATTTATTACAAATAAAGATAATTATGAGATTATTTTAAGTTATGCTATAATCCTTATTAATCCTATAATGGCACGTCATATTTTATTTATGCTTACATCTTATAGAACAAACTCATGTTAACGACAAAACACGAAATAGTCTACAAATGGCTACAATTAATCACATGCAAGGTCGACATGATCATTGAACGACTTCAAAGCAGCATTGTAGCATACAAACTTTCTAAGCATTTCCTGAGCAACGCGGACGTCATTATTTAAAATCTGTCAAAATTGTGTATTTTATTACTCGGGCGGCAGATCGAAGCAACGTGAATTACATGCTTTCTTATTTAATATTAGTAGCGTCTTGCGTTTGTGAGATAATTTATATCTAGCGGCGTTATCTGTACGGTAAGATCGCTCCCGAGTTATAATCCGGGTATTTTTCATAGCACACCGGCTGCGGTGCGACTGCCGTGCCCCTGCCTGGCGTTATTGGAAAATTTATGTAACTACCAGGAGGCATCGCTGCAATTATTATTGCCTCTCCGACACCAGCCGAGAATATTTGTGAAGATCACTAGCAGCCACACGCTCCATGCGTCATTCAGGCAATCTACTCTATCGCTGTTTGCCAATCGCAGAATCAACTTATTTAAATGCATTATATTTTAATAAAGATAAATTGACATAAACATGCTAATCCCACGGATTACATTGATTAATCTTCTGATGATATCAGAATGCTACCTGCTCGAAGTAAATATAAATTCAAACATAATCGATAATCAGCGGTTTTAATGCAAAAGATCATAAGCTTTAAAATTTTGTAGTCCATAAAATGTCAAATTTACAAGACCATTACACAAGTTTGACGACAGACGACCATAAAATGTGCGTATAAACTGTGTAATAATTTTATTGCGAATTAATAACGACATTTATTATAATTTCAACATTTCCAAACTTGTTCCTGGTTTATAGTCATTGTAGTTACGATTGCTCCCAAAGTCAAACCAAAATCTCTTCCGGATTGATTTTATTACAGCCAATAAACCAAGTTTTTTATATATCAATTTAATTTATAGTAAATTCCATCAAGTAATCTAGTTACTGCATAGAATAGAAAATGACAAACATGCTTTCACAAGACATCGGACCTCACATACGCGATGCAAACACATCCATCATGGTAGGAGCGTACATGTCGTTATGTGTCGGTACCCAACAAGCGCCGAAAGTGCCCCAAACAGAGATAATAGGCGACATTTTGATACAACGCGAGATAAGGACCAAGGAGGTTCTCATGCGATCCAGGGCGTCCTCACATATAAGAACAACGTTGAAAAACAACAGGCCAGAGGTCAGACGTGGATTAAATACAAGCAGAAAATACGCATCCGGTGACAAATAAAACACGACCCCATAAAGTTAAAAGTTGGATCTTGCTATAAATAGGAGAATAATTGAGAGATTTATAGGTTCATTATGTACAGTGAAGACAGTAAGGTCGTGTTGATCATTAATATTACAAAGTTATTAAACGTGTAAAATGAAGACACGAAGGACTACGAGACTATCAAAACTATTTTAATGATTTAACATAAACTTAATGAAGCTTTAGTGTTGTGCGTAGCTTGAATATAATTTATGTTATAGTAGTATCGGACGCGTCATCAAGTTCGTGTTTACGGCGTGCAAACTGCACGACTGTCGGTGGCAGACTGCCGTCGCGAAATAATTACCGGGTGATGCATCGCCCTGATCCGAGATGCGCACGCGATCCTGTTTTCTTAATATTCCCCAACAAGTAGTGCTTAAGATAATAGATGGTTATTTAAATTTTGTTCGAAAACACTAAATAAAATGCACATTTCTACTAAGTATTCTAACAGCTTCTCTCAATTCATAAATTGCTAGTTTATTTCGAATCACTTGAGTTATCGACGAGTAGTAATCACGCCTCTAGGGTGAAAAATATGAACGGTACATAACTTGTAATTTTATTGGCGACGATGACTAGACATTGACAAAGGGTAGCGCAGATCTCAGCACTTTTTTAAGATTATCGCACGAAAACCAAGAACTTATTACGCCATTGAAACTACGGGTCAAACCGTGTTATAAAGCTTCTAATATTAGTTTATTTATACAATTATAAATACAGAGTACCGCCTAGTTGTCGAATTGCAACCGTATATATAATTATGATTTCCTACACAAAAGTTCGAGATCTATGCCTAACACACTGTAACACTACAGACTCTCCCATTATATGGTTTAAACTAATACACTTAAGTCGCAGTATAATTCCAATAGTTCTACTCATTTAAATGGCTTTGCTTACATATTCTCATATTAAAATGATCATATTGTATATTAGTAAAAGTTACTATGAAATTATTTAATAGCTATGAATATCAATGTACTCTAAAAGACTATAAAAATCTGGAAAGTTAAAAGGAAAGTTTATAAAGAGATTGGGATAATAATTTAGAGTCGGTTTATATTGACAGTTTTATTAGATGTGCGTGATAGTAATAAGTACAAATCAATGTCACTAAGTTTAAAGATAGTCTATATATAATACTTAGGTACTACCTTACTTATAAGAAAAATATAAATTATTATAGAATTAGTCATAATTAAATACGACATTGCAAACCAGATAAAATTGTAAATAAATGTAGATATTATTTCAGCAGATATTAGCACTAAAACATAAAGCTAATACAAATAATGTTAAAGGTTACACATAAATACGTAAATTGACTTTCAATTGGTATGCAAAGTTTTAATTTAATAGCATATTTCGCACCAAAAACCAATTGATATTTTGATACATATAATATTAATGATAATCTTATGAGCGTCTCAAAATAACAGCAATAACCGACACCATTTAAATGGAGATACCACACTAAAAAAATCGTTTTATTAGGAAATCGCAAAAGGTGATGGGGTTGCCACCGAGGTTTTTTGATTATTACTTGATAATGTCTGTAAATATTGATTCTTATTTAACGTCGAACATAAGGACGATTTTAGCAACATTTTATACCGGACAAAAGATTAACCTAAAGCAGAGGTTGAAATAATTCATTGGATTAAAGATAAGGGTATCATTTATTTTGTTTGCGAGAAATAATTTATAGACGAATGATATTATTAAGAAGTCTTCAGTTATTGTTGTATTCAGTTAGAAGTAAGCTATAATATTTTATTACTATTATGGTAGTTTTCATGTATATTTATAGCGAAACTGTCTGAAAATTTTACGACCACAATAGTGGTAGCTATAACCATGGCAAACATTAGTCACACTATTGTCCAGAGTCCTGAATGTAGGGTTGTCATCTGTCTCTTTGAATCTGGAGACAATCCAAGTTATATCCAAGTCTTCTCAGGAAAGATCGTTAAAAAATAGTCAATAAAAATCTGTCCATATTTATATGGAATTAATCTTTCTACACTTAATTGGTATTCTATTTTAAAGTTTCAATATTGAAAAATGAGTTAAAGCTTAGTAAAACGATAGTAAAATCTTGATAAAGCAATAAACTTATAAGTTATTTGTTAATTCCAGTGTCTCATCAATGTTTTCTAAACAGATTCAGAGAATTCGGAACCATCATGTCACCCCTAACTAAATACAGTTGATCACAAGAGAGTGATTGACAAAAGTAATGCCATTCAATCAACACAAATGCCATGACACCCCATTCCTTGAAATGTTTACGTCGCGAAAGTTTTAGAATAACCCCAGAATAAACTTCGAGTCTTTCTGTCTGCGGATAAAGGCGCGTACTCAAACTCGACAATATGTTGACTGTAGAAATAGTTGAAAAACTATTCTGATCTATTAATATTAACACTATTATTTTTACACCACGTCATAAATAATTTCATTTATGTAGGTATGGTATGGTAGGTATGGTAAGGTAGGAGTATGAGCCATTTTTTATTTATTTTTCAGGAACTATGGAATTTGCAAAGGTCTCCAAGTTAAATGCTGCTGATAATACATATGATTTGATCAAGCTCCACTTATAAATCATCATCGAAACTTCTCGTTTCGTTACAGAACTTTTTAAAACTTAAGCCACATAGAACTTTCAAAGAATATCCATTAAAGTGACAACATTAAATAAATCGTATCATTTTAACCAAAGTTGAGACAAGTAAGTTTAAGCACTAAAATGATTTATGTGTGTGTATATGTTACGTATCTTTAAATAAAATGTAATAAATTCAAGAATAATGGCGTATTGATAACTTTCTATTTTTCTGCACGCGGGCAAAAGCTATACCAAAAAATATATTATGTAAGTACATATCTTACATGGCAGGACATTTCACAGCTTGTTAGTTGAGTTTTCAGCCTGTCAGAAACTGAACGTTGGAAGATGGAATATACATAGTACTTACTTGTTACTTATTTATTTTAAACCATGAATAAGGGTAAGAAAACCACCGGCTTCTACCTAAACCGCGTAAAGCCTATAAAAATAGTCTACGCAATCGCTTTTCATAATTTCAATTCGTGACTATAGTTGCTTTTTGTAGAATTGCACACATAATTATAGAACTTAAGACGTTATGAAAACGTATTTGCATAATAACATATACACAAACCAAGAGCAAACACGCCGTAGTTATTTTTAAGTTTGTGACATAATCGACAATCTTTGTATCTTTTGTATATTCGAATCAAAGTAAAGGCCGTTTCCCAAAATAGGTACTCTAGACGGTTTCACGTCTCGCGAGACAGCCAACGGTCTGGAAAAGTACACTGTAACAGATACAGGGTGGTTGTCCTTCACTACCACAAATAATTTTATGTTTAATACGAGAATTCTTTAGATCTTAATCTCAATAAAATAAATATCTACGGTATAATTTGCAGACCGTTCAGGTTAAGATTTGTATATTTGTATAATTGGTACGAAATTTTAGTATTTTTATTCGCTCATTTACCTACCTATACAGAATTTTACATCAGTCACATTTGGTGGCTGCAATAATGTGGCAAATAACAGTTGCAACGAATACAAAATACAACACTCAAAAAACTAATCGTTAATACGGAAACAATTCATTGAAATTACGAGCATTAACCATCCTGTACAAGCACGGCTTGCTCCCGCGACAGTCATCCCATAGTTGCCACAACAACATGAGTCATACACATTACGCGCCCGACAGTACTCGTAAAAACTATCCTAATTACCAGTGAATCAGTGGGTTTAACGTTCCTAACTCGACAATTGTTGCGATTATGTACCACTTCTGAGAATGCAGCCTCCTTTGTGGTCTAGCCGAGCTGCCGCCGGCAACTACAATACGATGATTAAATTGGAACTAACTGGTCATTATTATTTTAATGTCGATGATATTGAGCCGTTTGTGTACGAAGTATCGTTTGAGTTAACCACAGTTATTATTACAGCTTAATCTTTGTTAGAGAATTTGGTTTGACAAACAAGTTTAAGGGCGTTATCTTGTGATGTTGGTACATTGAAAACGATACTGCCATGGGTAATAGTTCGACTACTAAGGACTAACGACGGTGTCGGGTTGTAAAGCCATAGTCTCGATATTTGTAAGCTTAATTGATAAACCGGAATAACTAATATGAAAACTACATACGCAATAAAACATAACTTTAATAACTACAACAATATGCTAGTTTATTATGCATAATAACACAATATAAGGTTTGGTCTATCAAAATGAAACTTTCAGAAACTGAAAAAAGGAACAATCTTTATTACAGAAAAATCCTTTGAAATATAGATAACTTTTCCTGACCTCGCCTAATTTGCTATGCAGGCATTGTTGGATAAAATAATAGATATTAATTTTGCACATTGTGTGGTAAAGCTTAGAAATAATAAAAGCAATAATATTTTTTTTATTAAATTTGTATTGTATCAGCAATATGTATTTAACAAGTATTTGGAAAACATTAATAGAACACAGAAATATTAGCCATACACTAATCAAAAGTAATAATAAAACAACCGCAACAGCTCGATTCGTCACCAATTAAAGATGTGGGATGTGCAAATTAATTAGCGGGCTCATTAGAAACGGCGCCAATGACACATAAAACTATCGTATTATGTTCGTTTTACTCAATAATTTGATCATACATGTGAGTAACGTATTCATTAATTATGTCACTCATGTCCTAGAAAGCGTTTTAATCATTTCCATTTCTGTGAAGTTTGACTGTATAGTGATCCGTGCAGTCAATTAATGTACGGATTAAATGCGATGAGATCATTTAATATCATTTTAATCGTTATCATATTTTCTGTTGGAATTACGGTCGCAGATCCATAATGAAGTGATTCACCGTATATTGTCAGAAATATGCGTTTTTATTATATTGATAAAGGATGAATCCTAAGGTAGCAATACAGAATTTGATATAACTGACACATTATGCAACATGAAAACCAATATTTGTAGACAATTTTTCATTTAAATCGAGTAAGAATGAAAAGACATAATATTTTAATTATTTTACTAGTGCAGAGGAAGGTTATCAAACTGATTACATCAATAGTTATCAGAAACAACAATTTACCTTAGTTCATTTGTTTAGTATCGTATAATGAACATTTTAATCTACAAAATGTCGCTCAAATACATCAAACTTGTCATCATTACTGACTCGAGACCAGAAAATAATTACTTGTATTAAAACAAGGGCACGTTCTAATCAAATCATGTACGGGGTTTCGTAAGCGTTTAATTAACTCCCAGAGTACGATGCAACCAAGAACTTTCGTAACCACTCGTACCACTGATAAAAGTAGATATAATAACAGGACAACTATATAATAATACATACAATGTCTCAATTATACCCAGTCTGTGTGGTCCAAATGATTATACACACGCTGTAATAAAGAATACTATAACATTGTCGATATTTAGATCGGCTATTACGCTGAAGCAACTTGTAATAGGCAAGTTATTAGCATTATTATGGACATTATAGAAAATCGGCAATTCGTTTCATCATTCTATAGAATTTATGTTATTATAGTTAGGCAAGTTATGAATAGCATAATAAATATGAAAGTTAATATTGATATAGGTAAAAATATTGTTTGTTGGCATGCCAGGTTTAATTGGCGCTGTAGCTGACGTTAAAAGACTGCATTTGGTAACTTTAATTTATAAACAGTTACAATCATAATTGATTGTTAATATTTGTCATTCCTAGAAGCATTATCATTGAATATATTAACAATAGAAACTAGTATCCGAGATAAAAACAAATAGTTCTTAAAATTGCGGGGTAATTATATCTGTCGTAGATGATCAAAACACCAATAATTCAACGTTCAACACCACATTATCGTAGGACGGTTAGAGAAAAATAACCGTTCACAGTGTTAGTAGAATGGGTTAGTGACAGTAAATTTGGACAATGGCTGGCGGTCTCTATATTTATGTGTTTGTTATCACGCTCGGAAGTCTCCTATCTTACTCTGATTTACACTGGCCTCTTACTAGACAAACAGTCAACAACGTGAGAATTTACTTTTAACACCTTTAGTGCGATAAACGAGTTCACAGCTCGTAGAATACGTACACACGTGAACTTACTTTATTGAGGGGTAATGAAAGAAAAAGCGTCTGTTGGCCTTATAAATGTTCCAGGCAGCCACTATTTAAAAAAAAAATTGGCTGCTAATCGCGAGTATCTAAAACTTTTTGTACGTCTAAAGAAAATGTTTGATGACTGTTAATGTCACAGCACTTGATGCCTATTAGACGATAGAGATTCACGACGATAGAGGTCCAAAGTCAAAATAACCGGACCGTGATTGAACAGACTAAAAATAAAAATGTGACTTAATACTATGTTAAATTGTCTCGTTATAAGTCTCAATCATGCGCTAATATAATCACAAACAAAAAACAAAGACGAAAAAGCTCAGAAGCGGATTTAACACGTGTGCATGACATAGAATCTGATGAATCAATATTGGACCAAGCGATGACTTTAACCCGTGGGTTTAGTTATCATGTTACAACGTGTGCATTTTGGGAATACCAAAATTCTATAAAAGTTGATACAAGTATTGTGGGAAGACGGGTAAAAGATTAACTTGATCACCAACTGCCCGGAAAATGGGCCTATAATGAAAGTAGAACTAGAACGGATCGTAAGCAAATAAATCGTAAAAACAATGAAACCTTTAAAAGCTGAGCAGTAAAAATCTATTAAACGGACAATCGTTACCACCAACGGTGTTCACAATTTATAGACGGGGTGATATGTACACGGACAGGTTTGTAATGACGACATGATTGTCGACAGTCGACATGGAAAACAAGTAAAAATACAGCCGTGATAAATGAACCGAGTGCAAAGGCACGCGAGCACAGCATCATTACGAGCGTGCGACTGATCATCTTCGTTAAGTAAAAGGTCGGATAAATGAAGGTCTTATGACATTATATTTATCCTCGTTTTATCATACTAATAACACAAAAGCACGCCGTTTTATTAGATCTCCACTTGTTCGCTCGACATTACCTGTCTAGACTAAATTGCACTGGGATGTAATTTACGGTGAAGTTTTTTACACGTTTGATACCGATTTTCTTGAGTTTCAGTCAATATCGTTTTCTTATGCATATACATAGATATATGAAAATAGTTTCTAACACTAGGTCTACAAAAAAATCTAATTAAATGACGTTACAGTAAATGACGATAATATTGTTGGTAGACTGATTTTTCGACAACTATTCTTGACTTTACTACTAAGGGTTTACTATTCTCAAAACATATACCTGTCATTAAGTCGACGTACCTTTATGTTTGGATTCGAGGTAGCTATACGGGTGGCGCATTTGTCTAACGTTAACTCTGAAACAGATTCGAGGTCCCTTACAATGATAACGGGGGCAAAGTATCTCAGAAATGCCGATGGTTATTTATGCCGATGACAGCGGACGATGGGGCGCAGCGAGGAACAAAAGACCAGACAAATGAGCGAGATAATCTGATGGTAAAGCCGAGCAAATCATTTCATCAATTGATATGTACAGTGATATATGGGTATATTGATAAACATTGCTATTGGACATACATATTGCCACGATTTTTTGCCAAAAAAAAATTTATTTATGTATTTATTATTACATCTAGGATGTATATAGGTATGTCTTATATATATTTGGTCAAAATTTTATGAAATTCACATTATACCTATTACCGTAACTAAAATACTCATAGTTAAATACAAAATCCATTAACCTGTCACCATTAAACATCAACAATTAATAAGTAAACAAATTAAGGTATTTAATTAAATAAAGGTATCAATTAACACAAATTCCGTAATATGACCATAGTATAATATGACGGTAGTGTCAAAGTTTACGACACAATAAAACACCGTGTCTTTTAGTTGCAGGGGGACAACTGCTACACGTGAGCCGACACGCATCGTTGCAGCGACAAATGCCTTTCAAATTCCGAAAGGCATCGGATCCCGCGTGGGAGGCAGACGCCATCGACACAAGCGCTAGATGTGACCAAGTTCAATTGAATACGAGAATAGGTACCTCTACTGGCACCGGTCGGGTCGACGGCGGCCCTTAGGCGCGCGCGCCGCACGGCCCACGCACCCGCGCGTAGATTTATAACATTACCCATATTCGGCCTACGAATGGCGCCAATTCGACGCTTAAAATTAAAATCCGCCGCGAATGCAAAACGATAACTTTGCGGTTTGATAGATAGCTGTTCTGTTTCTGATTTACGCATCACCGTATAAGCGGCGTAAACTTGTTAAACCCTATCATCCTTAGGCGAAATGTCGTCGAATACGTCCATATCAATCACCGGTGTTTAGTGTTCTGCCTTCAGTCGTCGTTGAATGATTTAATGTTTCAATAAATTTAAATGCTCCATGGTTTTAAAGAGCCGGTAATATAATGCATAAACAGTAACATATCTCTCAACTACATCTCAGTATGAATTATTGATGCAGTTCGATATTAACCAAAACAAATACTGTGTCACTTTTTAATGCCTGACTTTCAAAGGTTTATGTGATAAAGATAACGACTGCAACATGTACGTATGTGTGTGAGATACATCTTCTACTTGGGCGAGCTAAAAAGGCTCGGCGTCGTGAAGACGTTTTACACGAGAGCGCGATTAATCGCACGTAAACCGCGCCGGAGAAGATAGACTTACTCTGTCACTTTGTCCTCGGGAGGTATTATGCGGCCAGGCATTAAAATTTTCTTGTGTAGTATCCCCGCCGCTTGTAATTCCTATAACAAAGAAACCAATAATTATTTACATAGTAACTGCAGCTTTACTAACATCTACTTGATATATGGGAAATTATTATTAACTATTTTAAATATACACACGTAGATCGTAGATAGCATTACAAACCGCAATAGTCTTACATCACATTTGTTAATGAATATACAAGATCATAATGAATACATTTGTATATTATATTGTGTACAGTTTACGACATTTAAACTTACATTAAATAAAATTGCATAAAAAACCCCAGAGTCAATAAACGCTAATTTACTTATTTAAGTCGCAATTTGAACTACACACGCACCGCCAAAACATGGGTCAAAGTATTTTAAATAAAAACGTTAAGTACACATTACTTTGTGAGCCGGTTCCAAATGATCGTGTTATTAAAGATACGCGTTTAGTAATGAGATTATAGACTGTAAGTAGAGCATAAAACAGTCGATGATACGTCGTACTCGCAGAGTAGTGAATAAATGGAGTGCTCCAGATTATATTTTCTTCAAATTTCATTTACATTTTGAAATAATGCGGAAAAAAATGATATACAGCGACCTCTTAATGGGATGCAGTCTATCGAAAAACGACAATTTATATAATATGTAGATACATTATCTAGCCAAAGATTTTAATAGCGAAACTTGGTAAAGCGGTGCTCTATAGCTTTGTGAAAAAAAAATTGAACAGATTTTTTTCTGACTATATTTAGTAGCATCCTTAGTCACATAATGACTGAATTAATATTATTATAAAATGTTTACATTAATACAATGTTTGTTTAGTTAACTTTCCAGTTTTTACCAGCATCATATCCATCCATTTGCTACCAATCTGTGGCAGTACGTAATAATGAAGTGAGCCGTCGAGTCTCTAGACGTCAGGCGATGACAATTACCAATCAGATTAGAGAGGTGTCGAAATTTAAACCAGTCAAGTTTACTACGGGTTATTTAATCGAGTATTTAATATTATTTTCATGAATCTTAAGCTAGAATTTGAACTTTAGGTTATCGTCTGTTCATAAAATGATTGAGAATGGTTTTAAATTTACAAGTGCCTAATTATGTCCTAATAACAGTAGAAAAAGTAGGTACACTGTTGAACTAGAAGTTCAAGCAGATGTATAAAAAGGTGATTTGTGAGAGGTGAAGCGTTGATAGCGCACAATTATAGTTACACCCTAGACTGTTGCTGAAAATTCCGCACCTGTAAAAGCTAAGAACACTTACACAACCTGAAATTTGAACTTTTTGCGATTCAGCTTTACACAATATGAATTCTAATACTTACTAACTTGTAAATAATTAATAGTTTGTCGTAACGTTGACTTAACTTATTAGTAACTTATTCAATTATTAAAAGTAATATATATTTAAACAAGCATTAATATCAGCGCTGTATATATAAAACTAATAAATTAAGTCGTATTGTGTTGTAAATAAATTATAGTTTGCTTCTACGCAAGTCTAGCAAAATTTCACACCCAACAGTCAGATAACGGGGCATACGACTCGCCATACATATTAGCGAAACACCATTGGACATCACAATGGCGACGAATGTATCAGCTCGGAGAACCCTGTCCGTTTATTACGACTGTGGATAATGGGCCAACCAACGAGGCACAGTCGTGTGTCACAAGCTTCACAGCTATCCACGGCACATTCTTCATAGAATAGCGGCCTCGCCGGCAAGTCTTCATGAAGTGTCCAGCGTATTACTGATTTAGTACGATGTACCGTTTTGTTTAAAGCAAGCATTAAAATATTTAATACTTCATTACTGACTACGGATCTGAGGGTAACAGCGCATATTGTTTGACAATATTTGTCTTTTAAATGAACAAACAAGCGCTAAAATAAAGATACTAGAAACAGAAAACAACGAAATGTTTTTATAGCCGATTGTATCTGTTATAGCAATATACTTCATAATATTATGAAAAACAAGAATTCCCGCTTAGCTTCGGTAAAACAAAGTGGAACAATGCTGAGCTAAGTTTCAATTTTGTATCGCATATGAGATCAGACTATTACTTGATAAATACCCGTATCGTCGGACTTTAGCTCGTATTACCTAAGTATAAATATTACTTAGTCTTCGGGAACAACAGATATACATATTTATTTTTGGTAATTTTACAAATTATAATGGTTGTACCTGTATAGAAAACTGTAGATCATGAATATAAATGGCTATATCCGATAAAGAAGTTACTATTGAGGGCAATTTCGTACAATATTACAGCGTAAATTATAATAATAATACAATTTTATTTATTTAGACATCAAAGATGATATTGGCTTCACCTCATATCTTGCAGAAACAAAATACAAAAATCGTTTCGCCGTATCGTTATAAGCTTACGTTAGTAATAGATAAAATGTATCTTTAATATCTTTTGCAATGCTGTCTGATTGTAAAGTTTGCAGAAACATAAAGATAAACGTAATTTGTTAGCAGACAACCTCTATGATCACGCAATTAACACCTATATTAAAATATTATGAAACTTGCAATTTAAATACTCATTAAATAGGATAAACCTAATAAAGCCTTGTATCGAGGACATATCGATTGCTGACCTAAACGACAGCGGACTTAGAGTCAACTGCTCCATGAAAACCGTGTTTTACGATCGGATTATGCCAGCAGATGAATGCAACGCAATCAGACGTAAGCACGAACAAAGCATCGTACTGGAAAATGTGACTTTCAATCGTAAAACTGAACATAATTTTATAGCTTCCCGGTATCCTAACACATGTCGGGCGGGCCAAGATTCCTACGGGCGCTATCCGAACAAGTAAGAGTCGTAACTAGCCGTACACGCTGTCTTACATTTGTTAGTAAAGAGTCGTTGTTACCTTTCATTATTATTAACAACACACAGAGGAATGTTTATGGAACTAAAATGTCCGTTTCGGTATGCGGCATGTGCGAAAGTGGCAGGCTAATGACAGTTTGTGCATTGGCAGTTACACTACAATGTCATTTTTAACAAAGCCCTTTCTAAAGCACCTAGTGTCCTAGAATATCTAGTAAGTACGTACCGCAGGATTATAGTACCGAGCTGTGTTCGTCAAGTCAATTACTGCTCCTAAGTTTGGAATTTTCTGAATAAGCGCCGGAATATCCCATCTGCAAATAAAAGCGTGTTTATTTAATGCCTACCTAACCGGTACGTGAAATTATGACAGATTGATACGTAGGAGTAAACCCAAATAGTGTCCAATTACAAAAAACTGTGTACCCGTTGGCGTTAAATAAATAACATGAAGAAAATCGTTCAACAGTTTAAATATAAAAATAACTTTCTAAATTAGTCGCGGCGCCGGCCTACCTACTGTACGTCGGTAAACATTTGCATAATTATGGCATGTTAACAAGTTTTTATACCCAATAAAAATTACCATTTTTTCAACCCTTGAGTGTAACAAATCTTTGTGCCATACCTACTAATAAATCCAATAATGATTAATAACAACCCAAGCGAATGACTTAGGTACGTAGAAAATATTATGTGTTTTTGATTGAAGCAATTCATTGATAAATAATTCTGAAAGCCCTATGTCACACCGGAACTTTAACGAAATTTAATTATCTCATCATCATTATAGTGTAAGGGTCACGATTGGAGCCACTTATGGTACGGCACTGTCAGTTTTTCAATTTATAAAATGTCCGCACAAATTCAGTTGGCGCCACGAATTTACAGTAATGAGGTTTTTTTTTAGTTTTTAATTTGGATCTTAATTTAATAGGATTAAGGCCTGCATTAAAACGGTACAGTAAATGGTTAACGTAAAATGATATGCGTGAAATTGATCCCAACTTCAGCACAGACGCTAATGTTTATGATATCCGTGCTGTCCAAACATTCTCTAATAAATAATTCTCATTGAACATCACACAAATAATAATTGTAATCGTGAAGGCATATATTATGTGGAAAATATCTTACATTTCTTTGATTTCCTTCTTCCAGGACTGAACATTCTGAAACAAACAAAAATAATGATATAGACTTTACATTGTGTTTCGGGTAAAATTGTAGCGCTATTAGCGTACGCTTCTCTGGTCGTAGACAATGTGTCTTTGAGTAAGCCGCACGTAGGCGACGGCGTGTGATAAGGGAGCAGATCAATCATCTACTGGCCCTACCTGACCGGTGTCAATGAACTATGGCCAATGAGGGCCACCTGACACGATTCACTTTGGTACTATTCGACCCACGACACAGGTTCAAATCAAAAATTTGTATGCTAATAATTTAAGTTATATCGCACCAGATAACCAAACATCAACCATTCCAAGAAATCGATAAGATTTAACATCGGTAGTATAAACAGAATATGCATTAGAATAAATAACTCTGGAATTGTTGAACATAAATCCTAAAAACCCATTCCTGTTGCACCGCAGGCAAAAATTTTTGGGTAAATTTTCAATTTTGCCCAAAATTACCTTAAATAAAATGTCAGGGTCCATAATAATAGCTTGTTAGAGTGGTAATAATTTATCGATGGTGTTGACATGATGTAAAAGATAATAAAAAATATATGAGAGCGTCAGGAGGTGTGTCTAAATGGGGTTAATTTTCAATTTGGATTCGCCGGTGGCCTTTATAAATTAACTGACAGCAATTTAAATAAATCCATGTAGTTATGGTACTGAGAAATATACATAAATATTGAACATTGTTACTTGATTTATACAATTTTATGTGATCGATTAAAATTAATCGGAGACATGTGAAAGTCACCGAAATGATTTGCCAACGTCTTCTTCTTGGGGCGATACCGAGAAGCAATCGTGCAATTAATAAATTGCTTGACAATCTGACAATCATATAAATGTAAATACATGTAATAAATTAGTAATACCATGTGCATGATGTTTTACCAAATTAATTCTTTATCATTAAGTAATAAAATGGATAAAAATTGTACCTTAATTTATGAAGTTGACGTTTTGTTTAATATGGCAATCCTATGCTTCGTTCATAAAATATCGGAGCGCATAAAATTTTGGATTTCACAAAATTGGGATATCTATAAAAACCCAATAGGTACGAACTTTTTTGCTATAGAAATAAACGTATATTTTCTATTTACAAAATTTCTAGTATGTAGTAATGAAGTTCTTAATATTGTCCAGGTTTGGCTGACAACTAGTATTATTTTATATAGTTGCGTAATTTGTACTCGTTATTGTAAAACAGAAGTTTTAGTAAAGTAAGTTGAATCCACGTAAATAACCGTTCGACAATGGTTTCAAAAAGCGCGACCTCATCGGGTGCATTTACCACGATTTTCAATTAACATTAAAGCACCGGAACAAATAAAACGCAGCTTGGACAAAGGAGTTTATTGAAACCGCGAATATCAATGTTAAAAATGCGGTGGCAAACGAAACTAAACCTTGACTCAATACATTCCTTCAAAAATGACGCAATTTGACTTTACTGCTTTGTGGCGAAGCACTCATAATGAGGGCTTGGAAAGGGTGACGGTAAAAGTTCCCTTTTATTTTCACTTTCAGTATCGACAAAAGGCGCAAACCATAATCTCTTATAACAACATACCTAAACCTAAATACATAGTACCGTAGATACTTACATAAATACAGCTACAGCTACAGATACTCTTGTCGATAAAGTACGAACAAAAATTCATTGCGCATTAAAAACATGATTACAAATTAGCGTTCTGTAATAACGTTGCTACGAAATGTATTTAGAATTAAATACAGTACAGACCGTGCAGTAAAATCGATGAGATGATCCTCGATCATAAATCGATTCCATTACGATATTAATGACAATCGTAACTCTCAATCACAACTTGGATCTGCAGGCACCGATACGCACCTATATTATCGGTACTACCTTCGATTAACGTCAACAGAATAAAATGTAGTATTTATTTATGTGCGTTTCAATATTTAATCTTGTTTAATTATTGTTTAATATATATTTATTTATTAACAAGTCTGAAGATAACTACAATATGTATATTTAGAACAAGATATAGCTTGATGCTTTCTAACAATATAGGCTTTTTCCTAAAAGACTCATTTTGAATAAATATTAATAATCGAAGAAGCCGCTACAGCATAGTACAAGCAGCTCTTTTTTATTTTTATTTATGACTATAAAAGCACATCCCTACTTATGGATTTTTATCATAATATATCTACATTTAAATTTAGTTCTTTTTTGTAAGTAAGCTTTGCTGGCTGTACCTATATGCTATGTAGTACCTACATTGCACGCAGCAGGTGAAATTAATTACGACAAGTAGAAATCATTTTAAAGCCTGTTTATTGATCTCCTATACAACTGCGGCTACTTACGTATTATTACGCTTAGACAACGCCGATGTAACAGTTTATTAATATTTTACAACTGGTGATAAACACGGATTCGTCAAGTCTTTCAACAGAACAACATGTGGCATAGCAATTCAAGTTGTGATTGCGAGTAACGTTCACGCAATCGAAAGAAGTCGTTAATAAAATAATCAACAATGCGATTCAATAAATCGCCGATTGCCCGCTGACAAAAACCATACGACACGACAAGACATTACTTACATGTGTCCTACAAGGCAATAAATGTAAGTTTGTCATTTTTACGACGTACAACAAGTACGTACATTTGCAAACACGGAGGGGGGAGGTTCACCACCTGCGGGGACGTGACGGTATTGAGATGTATTCATTTGAAGATAAGCATCTTATAGTTGAAAGTATGAGATTTTTACCACATTGAATCGGTAAGTTAATTTCAAGCCCTAGTATACTACACATTCTGTGTATCAGGAAAGGTGTGATCACTAAAGGTATACGAAAACAAATCTCAAATCGTCAATATCAATTCATCATACAAAACAGACCACTGCATAAACAGTCCAGCTGACTTACAAAAAATAAAACGTTAAAGCTCGAGGACCTCCCATCAAATTACAAGTGGCAAGCTCTGGACTTATCTCACGATCGCGTGTCGACAAAACGAATAACACCTTCGCATGCTTCGATCATATTTGACAAATGCGAGGATCAAATATTCGCAAATACGTTTCTGCAATAATACAATAAATATTCAACCTACTTCGTATAATAATAAGAGCCTATATGGCGTGGCAGAATGATCCTCAAATCATTCGATAGTGATCAGAATATGTTAAATAATGATGTAGACCCACTAGTAAATAGTAGACAGTAAATTTATCAAGTCAAGGAAGAAACTTAAGTATCGAGATGAAAACGAATTAAATAATAGCAGAAATTGAAGAACGTCGACACAATGCAGTGTACACAAAACCATGTAGACATTTCGCAAAATTGAAACGTTTTGGGTGAGTCAACTCAATGCTCGAGTATTAAATTTCAATGAAATGTTCAGGGTACAAATCTATCCGATACCAAATCGAATTTACGAGGTTACACGAAAGTGCTTGTAGCTGCTTATCACGAGTCAAACGCCAAATAAGTTTTGTAACTTTCTCTCGACGATCCACGGTAGTAATACTGACTACTTGAAATTCACGTGCCACTGGCACACCATGCAGATGAAACAACATAATCATATGTGGATATAGTGCCTGGTTAGACGCAGATGGCATAACTACGACTGGAAGCATAATAAGCCGGTAGAACAGGCTCAACAACATCATCTTTCTAATTTCATAATCGCCTAATTACAATGCATAAAGAAATTATTATTAACCAGCGACGCTAATTATTCAGATTCATTGTACATTGTTAAGTGACAAAAATTAAGACGGCGGCGCCGCAGGCTATAAATCATTTATAGGGTAACTGTTTCGACATTTTAGAATATATGTAGATCATTGTTTAGATTTCTATTTTGTTTGGAATTGTATTTTATAGTCATTAAGAATCATTTTTGTCTGTGTTAGTTCGATGTGCAGTCAAAGTCGCCTTGCGTTGTCGTCATGTTGTTTTTTGACAATCATCTGATCCGTTACGTCGTTTATTCGAATGGTAATGATGGCATAATTGACAGAGGGCAACTATTGTTCCTATTGTGTTCTATTGATATTACAGTTTTGTCGCCTTGTAATGGTTGAGCTTTTTGTATTGTTTTATGGATCGTTACTGGCTTGTTCTCTTTTGACACCGAGTCGACTGTTGCGGTAGATTTAAAAAGGGCGGAGTTGACTCATTCAAATATGTGACCTGTCTGAGAGTTGTGCCTATACCTTAACTAATGATATTTTAGTATCGAGAGAAGATTCGAAAGCAGCCTGCATAGCTGTATCTACGAGTACAAAATAAAAGTATCTAAATGCAATGATCAAGATCGTAGACACGTAATAAAATTTTGTCAAATAAAGCCATGACCCTCGTTATGATGAGACATTAAGAATAAGACATAAAATTTAACCGTGTAATTGAATAATGATCAAAAAAGCATTCGGTGTCAAAATAATTGATATGTGGCTGACTTCTAATGTATGCGGGTTCTGTCAATACAAAAAAAAACACGAGATGATCACCTAATTTATAAACCAAGATCGTTAAGACTTATGAACCATAGGGGTTTCAATATTACTTTGCTTTACATGTGTGTACAACTAACTGTACATGGTACAGTACCATATACCTACAAATAAACGTAGGCCTTACACCTACTGGATCAAAATACTGCGTTAAAACAATAAGTAGCGGTTGTTTAATAATTATTAATTGCAAACAGTACCTCAAGACTCGAGTACTGAAACCAAAATTTGAAGATTATACAAGAAAGAACACGCTGTGATAAGCAACGAAATATCGCAGGAGATGCTATAAAAAACCGAAAGGTACGACCTGTTAAAATCGGATTCCATATCCGTTTCGACCGATTAATCGAATGAAAAGCCAGTGTATCGTATGTCGGGGGCATTTATCGCGCCTAATTGCGACCACCGCGCCGAAATTCAGTTGGAGAACGTACTGGGTGGCGTGATGGGCACCGATGATACCCCACGTGTAACCCAACGTTTTGTAAATAATGGGATAATGAAAATCACTACCCAACACCTTCAAATCGATTATGACGATGTATAAAAGTCATACGACCTTTATCGAATCGTAAGGATAATAATATGTCCTCCTTACGGTAACGTAAATTTAAAATTCTCTTTTTTACTGCCTTTCCAATCTATCGTCGTAATAAATTGATACATTATATTATGTATTTTTTCTAAGTATTTAAAGGAGCTTTAGCGTTCTTCATTGGTATAGCCATTTCGTGTATTAGTAGACCTAAACATAATCATATAGAATAATGTCCGTATTCATGACAACAACTACAGTGCAATGGGCATGCTTAGTAAAATAAAGTTATCATCAATGCATTACGTATGTATTAGTTATTGTATTCCCAAAAAGATTTGCCCACCTATATTTCGCCAAAAAGTACCTAGTTAAAAAAAAATTGTCGTACGAAGAAAGAATATAGGAGATAGGTATATTACATAATGATTAACAATCTACAAAACATTTTAAAAGAAAGTGTTTACTAAGTAAATTTAAACAATACACTAATTATGATATCATAATAAATCATACGAAGTCATAAATCAATTGACACTCAAAAATAATTCGTGGCCTCTTAAATAATCTTTTCTTACTTAAATGATAATTTTTGTATGCAGGTAGCATACATCATCTCTTTGTTACATCAATCAGTACTTAGAGTACCTACCAAATTCTTGATTCTTTGACATAGTTTTTTTACTGGCTATTAAACTAAAGTAATTTGATTTCAGGCCTTAAATAGACCTACCCCTTTCCTCCCGTGGGTGTGGTAAGAGGCGACAAAGGGCGCCAGCCCAGCGTGGTGATTATGGGCAAAACCCCATGAAGAATAGCCAAAGAAAACGGCCCCCAGTTCAGTAGTAACTGGGTGACAAAAACGGGAGAGCGGGCCTTGTGGCGTACCCTCAGGGAGGCCTACGTCCAGCAGTGGACTGCAATAGGCTGATGTAAATATCACGTTCTCTTTCATTACAACTTAATTAAAATAAAATTACAATGAAAGCGGAGTAAATGATTTTATTACATTATTTTTGGAATCATTAAGGCATTGGTATGCCAATTCGTGTGCATAATTACAAAAATTACTTAAATCGTAACCGAGCTTTAAGATAATTAAATAATTAATGGTCACCATACAAGATATCTCTCCAAGTGTGCCGAAATTAATGGTATTCTTTTCGTGCGTCCGCGCGTGCGCTTACCTCTTTCCAGGATTGTATTTTATAACAATTAAAGCATTCTCTTTAATTGTTATAAAATACAATCCTGGCCGTCCGGAATCGGCTGGATAACGACCTATTGCCAGTAATGGTATGAAACCTTATATTTTGACCGGAACAAGACTAAATAAAAACATATTGGCATTCGGCGATCGGAATGCAAATGGTTTATTTTAAGTACTTCCGAATCAATACCCTAACGTAAAAACCTACCCAAAAATACATAAAAATGGAGATTATCAGCCGAAAAAGGTATACAAAGCTAATGAACGCTTGTTTTTATTTTACAAACCTTGCCATCCTTTTGAATGTTTCGCAAAAAGATATAATGTATTCAACTCGTTTGAGGAGATTTTCTGCATATTCCATACATTTTTATTGAAAGGTGTGTCGGCTTAGTTGAGAAATTACACCCGTTGTGCGGCAATGACGGTGCAATCATAAAAATCTACACAGCCTCCGCAAGACCGGTGTTTGAACGTTCAATTTCAACTAAATCATTCACCGCATGTTACTGTGGTAATAACAGGTGATGATACCTCGTAAGTTGATTAAAGCGAAACGTCTATAAAAGCAACGTTCATTATAAATACTGTGTAAAGCTTAGTTTATCTTAAAGTAAAGTGAATGTTTGTAAAGTCGTTATACAATAGATATTATAGTGACGTACCGATTTCTGTCTTTCTGCCATATTGAGATCGAAAAGAGGATAGAAAGAAAGGATAAAGCATTGCCTAATTATACAACCACTGCAACATTAAGGAAGGTAGTAATTAGGTACCTAGATATCGTTGATGATCATGAAAATAATCTAGTAAAGAATCTCAGGTTAGCCACCAAGTTTAATGGGTATAAAGCTTTATTTACGAAGTGAAGCAACCAACCAAAATCTTTATTTTGTCCTCATAAAACAAGATAAGAAGAATGTGTTAAATTTCCATAGCGGGCATGAAAGTAACTCCTTGTCCAGTATCATTAAACTTTAAACGTGTGCATATTAATATAATACTCTTGCTATCAGAGGCGGCGATCGCTGTTCACAACCAAAATATTAACTGACATGACAGCCGGACGACATGCAAACGTAACCACTCGAAAAGATTCCGTCCTTCAACGCGTTCCTTATTATTCACAGCGCATATAATTGTAAAGGAATTTAAGAGGCTCTGGAAATGCTTAAATGTTCTTTACCTTAGTACATACCAGATATCTATGACAATTATATTAATATAGAAACACAAAAGTGGTAAAGTCATTATAATTGCCAGCCTATATTGTTATAGCTGGGCTTTGTTTTATGCTTTCGATTCTTCTTCGGCAAGAATATTAGTGTAGAGTTACCTTCCTTTAAGTTGTATGTTGTGTGTTTAAGTTGACTAGTTCGTCTTGTCATTCTTGTAGAATAGTGATGCGGACTTATTAGGGTATTCATTTATGTAATATATTAAACTGATCAACTTTGTCCTCAAGGCTGTTAGAAATAAGCAGTCATTATGGGCAATTCGAACAGTAAGGGAAATTAAAAATAATAACCAAATAGCAGCCAGACAAAGAATTCCATCATATCTGTTAAACAATATTTCCTTAGTATCAGATCAAAACAAGACAGTTAAGAAAGCTGATTACACGGTGCTCCCACGATCTCATGCCCCGGCTTGTGAAGTACGAAACTTGGCGCGTACGTGTCAAAAGATGTAATTATGAAGAAATCCAATCAGCGGCGGCGCGAACTTGCGCATGCGACGACGTTGATTGAGCGATAAATTTATTGAAGATAAATCACCCGGTCGCGACAAATCGGTAGCAACAACGAACCTTTGTTAATTTTAGGCGGCGAAACGATACCTACACAGGCGGTAATTCGGTGCGTGGGTGTCCAATACCATTAATAAATAAATTCATATCTAAACAAATGAATGTACGACATTAACCTTATTATTTAATCGAAAGAATATCCTCATATTGCCAAGCTATGACGTATATTACAAAAAAAAACTCATTACTTACAGTGAGTACAATATTTACGATACTACTCTCATTTAATCCCAATAAACATTTTTTAAATTTAAACTTGCTGATACACGATTCAGATTAATTTCACCGAGTTGGCGCCATAGTGCCGCCATGTTTCAGTTCATATTCTTTATTCAGGACCTCACGCGTGACTCAAACCAGTGGCGTAATAAGTACAAAGATGCCTTTTCACTTATTATTTACACGGGACTAAAAGTATTATTGTTACATTCGAAATAAGTATTCTTAGAGCTTTCAATATCCAGCCAATATCAACACAACGAGCAAACACGAGATGATACTCGAAGTACAAGCCGAGAAGTTAAAGACGGTTTGAGGAAAAATATATCACACGATACAAGCTATTCGACGCAGACGATACCGCAGGCGAGCGCAATAAATTCAGCGAAATATACTCTTTGATATCCGTCGACAACGCGACTGAACAAAAACATCATACAAGGAGTTTTAATGTCACTTGTGAATATTCTTATGAATAAGCACTGGCAGATGAATCTATACACGACTGTTGAAATACGATGGCTCCAGCGGCCAGACGGTCAATATAAACCACATATTATTGTATTGTAGTAGGCGTATTAATCGTAGGTATTAATTCACTCCTATGTATTCACATTTTTAAAAGAAAAATTAGGAAAATTGTTTTCAAGTCCTAATTTGAAACTAAATAGGTGTTAACATTTAATTTATCTAATATTCATGGCACGCATTAGTTATCAATAAATCACACAATTTCACACTGCATATTGCATAGCGAAATGCCTGCGGCAGGTACAGCACTAAACAGACTGACTAATTAGACGCACTAGGCAACAAAGGGCCGTCAAACGGACCCACTGTTCGGTTCTGTTAAAGAAACTTGAACCTTATGTGTCAGGGCCAATGTAGGGGAGATGTTACAGGTGTGGTGGCAAGTGTACGTGTGATGGCGGCGTACGATAGGCCGCCCACGCGCAGGCGCCTCGCCGCGAAATTCGTGAGAAGAGCTGCGCCGGCGCCGGCGACTCAAACATATAATAAGGTTACGGTTTAAACGGATAATAGTATTTTAAAATTAAGACTACATTAAATATTTATGACTTTTAATGTAGTAAATAGGATGATGTGTTACCCAATTGTATTTTTTTCTAAAAACTAAAATGTATTATGTAAAATAAAAGAAATCGTGTTTCAAATAATTATAATCCGTATGCGGTCCGTACTTGTTTAGAATATTTGAAACTTGAAGAGAGATATTAATCTCTACCCACTCTCCTTATTAAATAAGTAAGCAAAAAATTAAGCCACTTCATCGCACATTGCATCAAGAAATTACTTATAAATCCTCAAAAAGCAGGCCATCCTGATTCATGTTCAAGAAATCACATCGGAAATGTAGCTACAATACTCGGAATTCGCAATCTCAAGCTTAAATCACACTTCATAAAGAGTTGCACAATCGATGTTTACATGAATGCGCCATGTATGGACATATCGTTACTGTAAAACGCGGTTACAATCAGCTTGTATTGTTCATATTCATAATACATAACTGTATGACTCTTTTTCATGGTCTTAAAGAAAAAACAAAAGAATGTACAAAAAACGGGGTTAATAGGGACACAAAGGCGAATAGAAAACCACTTTGAAATGGATGTTTTACTAACGTTACTATAGTCAACAATTTAAAGACCTTGTTAGCATCATTCATTCGTAAAAATCTCTTTAAATGTATATCCTTATTAACCCCCATTTGAAGGTAATGTACAGCTTCAATCCTTACATAACTAGGCACATCATTGATTCCGCCACATTCACTTATCTACACACATGATCGGTAGTTACTTTACGCATCTGCAACCTACCCATAGTCATTAAAATTCAACGTCAAATAACCTAACCGCAATACAAACACTCGAGTTTATTGGACTCGCAAAACTTGTCGAACACATCAATGATCAAATTGAATTGACTAATTAATTGAAGACCTCTTGAAAGTCAACAATGCATTATATTATGACAAATTGTTATTTACTTTAATCGAATTACGTTTACGGCTTTTGAAAGTTTATGATAAATTGAAGGTTCCTTTTATTGCAAACACTCCAAATAAAATTTTGAGTTGTGGTTGTATAATCATTTATCATTTCAGTGCCTTCTTTTACATGTGTCAGGTAATACATTGATTAACTTTTTATGTTTCCTGATCTCCAGTTTGATGCCAATCAGACCCAGGACACACCAGGTTAACCTAAGTTTCGAAATTCTAAACAATTATAATTGAATAAAAGGAAACAATCTGGTAGAATTAATAATCCTTCGTGTATTTTTCATAATACAATTCATTCCAGAAACACTTCAAAAAATTTCCGATATACAATTATCGTTTAATAACACGCGTACAGTACAAAATCAACAACGGTGAAGTTGCGAGCTTGTCGTCGGCACATCACCGGCAAGGCGTGGCGACACACCTCTCTATTACTGCACCCCGTCGCAGGTGCTGTAGCCTGGCTGGTGGCAGTGTACACTTCATTAAAATTGTTTTACCTTATATAAACAGTGCACGCACAAGGTGCCACCTACACCTGTAAATCCTTCAAATATGTGAGTATATTTTGATGCTTGTTGTCAAAAATGTACCCTATAGCAATAAGCGATTGATGTGCCTGCCTCATATTAATTGTTTTATTTATGATCTATGAGTCTTTTATACCTCGTATTTTCTATATGCTTGTAAGTGTAAAGCTCAGAAACAGAAAATAGAACTATGCAAATATTTATTAAAATAAAAACCAAAACGCAAGTACAAATTAATCCCCTTTACATATAAAAATATCATACAGCGTAATGTTAAAACAATAATAAGACAGGTACAAAAAATGAGATCAATACAAGATAACAACCGAATCAGAAACAATAAATTATTGATCAACAAGGTTTGCGCATGTAAATTGAATTAAAAGATAAGTAAGTACCGTGTATAACTCGCACGGTTATAGCCCACCGCGGCATACATTCAGAATTAGCTCTGGAAGGCAGTACAGCGCTTTTATTAAGATTATAATAAGAATCAACCTGATCCAAGATCCTAGGATTACCCTAGTCACATTTAAGAATATTAATAATACCTAGATATTATTTATATTGATATTCTGCTATCTGCTAATTGTTAACAGGCTAATAAAGTTACGTTACCTTCATATTACATCCTAATTATGACTATAGTAGTAAGAATCATGATGATCATCTAAAGCTGTCACATAAAAAAAGTTAAATTAATAATATTTTGATCAAGTTTATCATCTTCTTAATAAAAACATAATATATTTATCATAAAACTACTACACAAAAACTGGCAATGCTTCATTAGCCACATTTAAATTATTAAGCAATTATAAGTCACTCGCTACATAACTTATTCCAATATTTTATGATTTACGAGTCTAAGATTATTTCCTAACTGACTGAATATGCATGTTTGAATACAGTAATAACATGGAAAAGCATTAAAATATAAATTAATGACGTAATTATGTATACGTTAATTAATTAATTATGTGACGACGACGTTCAATCAACACGATGTTAAAAATTAGCTGACAAACTTAATAATGAATATGTATAGGAATTTCTTAAACGAAAATAATAAGCAAGACACAATCTTTACGATGTGGCGGCAATAAAAACGTATACATAGACTATAAACTATTATCATAATAAAAATATCTTAAAAAAGTTCACAACAATATTAAAAATTATTATTTTTAGATCGTTAACTTTTACCACGTTACATATATTCGGATTAAAACTACACTAGACACAGATCAGCCATATGTGGGTATAAATACAAACAATGCCACAGACTTGACATCAGGTGCAAAAATACATTCGGAATTGTCATCTATCAAATCAATTAATATGCTAACTGGAATCATTCACTACTAATTGACTCTCTCCCTTACACAATATTGTAATCTAAAATACAAGAATGCTCCTCGCCTCTTAATAATTATGTACTATATATACATACCCAACCTAAAAAGAAACTGTAGCAAGAAATGCTTTTGGAGAAAATAAAAAATACCTTTAAGGCGTGTGATCAATTACATGTGAACCAGTAAAAACAATGCGCCTTGCATGAATTATTCGATGAGGAAGTACCTGTGTCGTACCATAACTTTATAAGGTCATAAATCAAAACCAAATTCCGACCGAACATCTTAATTTGCATCGCTGCGAGCCAACCGGTGACACTAACGATCCACTAACGAAAACAGCGGAATGGAACTATAAATTTTTGTGTCCCCCAAAAGCTTCATTTAAAACTCCGAAAAACGTAACTAATGTCATTTTATATGTGACAAATGCCACGTTCATTATTTTTCAATCATAGTCTTTAGAGTTAATTAAGATGGAACAAAGGTTCAAAGTATACACAACTGAATATGCAACTATCCCTAAACAATTTATTATTTCGCGATTCTATGCTAATTAGAATTTTACCGTTAACCATTAATTATGAGTGTAATTAGGAAACGACCGTTGACAATACCGTAATATGGATAAAACATAAATCGATAGATTGTTTATTCACGTCAGAATGCAATAAAATAATCACCGGTGCGTTGGCACTTAATCACCGGTTGATATCTTATTTAGGAGGGAGCTAATGAGAGACGTAGATCAAATTCGGGTAATGATGACACGTGTAGATTTATCAAACACTTTCGATCCACAACTTATGCGTGGTGATTAGGGTATTCGTGTTGACATAATGGCCGGGCAAACAGAGTCAAACGAGACTATTATTCATATAGTTACTATTTAATGCTTCATCTAACTAGTTAATACAACATACTAGATATAGAATTCAATGACATTTAACCACACTAATACATATTATCTTAAACGATGATATCACAACTCTAATTATAGCAAAACTCTTGAAAATAACCAATCATAAATTAGCGCTAGACCATCCGCACATGTATGTGTCAACAGAAAAAAAAACTAAGCCAACACGCATGAGAATCAGTGCCAAACTCATGAATAAAGTCAGTCATCAAACAACCGCAGCAATAATTAATACAGTGTTATTCATGCCGTGGTAGCGCTGACGAAACGCAAAGAAAGGGAGCTGAAGACTGAAGTTCACACAGCGACATCAAGATATGGAGGTGCCTTTTCATTCATGTTTGACATTTGAGAAAATATAAGTGATCCATATAAAATTTAGTGACGGAATTTAGATATCAACATTTTGCGGCTGAACTTTAATATCTAGATAAAAAAACTACAAGAAAAAATACTCTCCCCAGTCAATTTCCTAACTCTACAAGCAAAGTAATACAATCTTCAGACATCTTCACTTAAAGTGGGAACTAATGCCGTGTCTAGGGATCATTATGTGACAGATATTATGTCGCATCCACAAAGGGTTTACACGCAAATCGGACCACTGCATATTGTATGTTAAATGGTACGCCATTAAAGGGAACGGCGCTTAATAAACACATTACAGTGCAATATTAGGCGCGAGCACAGAGCCGACGTGATTAAGCGTTAAGAACGTGGGAACAGACAGAGAAAGAGAACGATGAAAGGAGATAGTTATTACGACAAACAAATAGACTACCCTGTTAACATTTTACAAGCCATGTTTAGAGTATAATTTGAGCGATATTTCATTTAATTCAAATTGTCCGCTGGAAATTTATTCAGATACATGCAGGAAAATACTCTTGGTTGTTTTTAGTGTAGGCGAATATAGTAAAAACCTACTTTTTTATATGGCCGGAGTACTGAGATTAAATGATAAAATCAAACTGTACAAAGGCAATAAAACTACAGAACTGACAGACATAACGAATAACACCGGCATAACATATCAAAATACCATAACGAAAACACACTAAAACTAGACGTGCATTGAGCGTCGTCACCACACAATGGACGCGCGCTTTATGAAAATATCAATAATAGTATTCAACGTAGTTTAGTGCGCTATTAATGCACCGAGCGCTTGCAGACAAATTCAATTGACAGGAGCCTCCGCCGGAGCCCCAGGGTGTCCCTCGTTTACATCTACCCGCCTATCTATTTACGCTGGTATTGGAAATAAAATTGAGCGGCGAGATTGCATAGGAACTCTCAAAGGATGCGATCGAAACTTTATGATCCGATTTTATTGTTGTCATCGACACTGTCGTCTTTATAAACGCCGCGACATTGCGGTAGAATCCTTTAAATGAAATAGAAAGACCGGAAAATTTAAAGCTTAACAGACTCCACAAAGGTGACCTCCAAGTTACCTAGAGCAGCAGAAACCACTCAATGATAACACTATTGACAGATGTTTACACCGATATTATTGTAATAAGTACGGTTACTCAGTGTGAAATGGCATTGTACCGTTGCACTCGACTATTGTCGCATAGCTTAGCTTCAAATCAGATCGACTCAATACGTTTACGAGATGCGTCCTAGTGGCGTTATCACAAAATATGATAGATCGTCCGGCGTGCGACGACGCTCTCCCACGCGGCACCACCGTGATTAATTATAATTCGAATTTTATTCAAAGTGAACAGCGGACAAACTACGATACCAATCAATAAACGGTTCCATACCGACGACGGTACCGACACGATACCACAATTTACTGTTGCCGATAGCACGTATGAAGACGTCAAAGCTGAAGTGAAAAACATGCTTAGATAGAAAGCTCCGGAACAATGGTAGCTTCCCTTTCATTATGATACCCACATAATAGAGAAATAAAGAACGTATCGATCCGTCACTGAGACCTCAGCCCATTTTTTACTAATAAGCGTCTTAAAATAAAAGAGATGATACTAGTTACTTAAACGTAAAAATGAATATCAATGCCTAAGCAACAAGAGTAAATTAACCGAAAGTTTATATAAAATTAAACATGCAACTATTAACTTAAGATATCTCACGATCAGTTTACGAGTGTGAATAAAACATCAAAAGACAGTTGCGGGAGGCAAAGCAAAATCCATCGTTACAGACGCCATAAAATATACAAGAGTGCGTCATAATCCTCAAGTAGTGGTAACATTTTAAATTACGCAACAGGTTTATTATTCAATAAACACATTTGTATGTTCAAATTCCTGTGAACCGTGTGTTTTGATCATTAGCTGCAGATATTAGACCCCCACGAGTACAGACTCACACTGCGTGAGAAATAGACGGTCATTTGACAATATCGTCGCTACGAATATATTCCACATTACCCGGCCAATGTCCCATCGCATTCATACCCAGGACTTCATTATCTTCTGGCGGCGGATCTCACTACAAACTACTTGTGAATGGACAGATCCTGTTTGCTGCTCGTATAGATAGTAAATAAAAACGTCTAGGATTACATGAAAGCTAAATTTCCTTGTGGCGCTGTGTTCAATTCTCATATTACTTAGGTAATTTTACACAGAAAATGGACAGCACGCAATGGTTAATATTGATAATTTAAAAGTACTATATAAATAAGTCTGTTTACTTGGTAATGTATGAAACCAATTTATATATCTAGGTACTTATGTACTAACAATTAAATGAGTTCATAATTAAAGATTTATAATAAGGTAACCTTAATAAACCACTTATTATATATTTTTTATGAATGAAAGTACTGTATAAGTTGTACTATGATTTGTAAAGATGTATGAGAAATATTATTCTACATTAACCGTATTTTACATGTCTGAAGAATCAAGCCGCACTCCGATTCGTGTGGCCGTAATTACGTCCTTATAAGCGCAATAAATCATAAACACAAGCTCACAAGCGCCACAAAGATAGAAGCGACACGCATCCTCGTCTCAGGATAATAAATAACATCCAGTTCTCGCTTTCAAAGTGAGACCGGTGAGCAATAAGTCGCGGACGGGTCAGAGGTGAAGTGAATAAAAAACGGCCAACAATTAAATAGCGTTCTTGAAGGTTAATGAGCATAATAAATATGTTGTCGGCACCGCAGCTGCGGACAAACAAATGCATAGTCCCGTCACACGTGAGGAGGGTTCACGTTATAGTAAAGCCGCGGTGTGAGAAGACTTCGACCCGTCTGACTGGCAAGTTCATTGTCGAGCCGAGACACTTCTACGATGTATTACGAACGTGACACATTTATTATTAAAGAAACGAGGTTAAACAAATATTGAGCCAGCCAGAAAAGAGTCCCAAATATATGTATACGATGGAACGACTTTATTGAAATGTGTGTCCGCGTATTTCTACACGTTTTGGTAAACTAATAACACAGTCCTATTATTCGTTCTGTTAATCTAATAATTTATTACAGTTGATGTTAAAAACAGCCCATTTTTTTATTACCAAAAGACTTATTTATGAAAACAAACTTTAGAGAATCGGCCAGGCACATGTTAAAGTAAATAAAATCTTTATTAGTTTAATCTTATAATTTATTGATCAAATAGCTTTAAAGGTCGGTTCTTTGACCATTAAATAAGTCTTAATTAGATTTATAACAAATAACAAGCAGTAAAAAATCACTATGCCTTTATTTGGTAATAATGCTGCGTATCTAATTAAAACATCCCCAAACATGAGCATAATGGCAAGCATCGTTGCAGAAATCGCCCCCGCAAGGGTTTGCAGCATTCCACACGACTACCCCAGACGGAATCATACCTGCGTTTGATTTATAACGAGGAGGGGACACAGGAACTGCGGGTGTGAATTCAATCGGCGAGCTTGAATGTCCCGGGGCAAACGAAGCCAGTGTACAAGATCTCTCGCATAAAAACCAATATTCTATAGTCAGCCATTTTAAGAGAAAGACAGGGGCGAAGGATGAGTTCAAGTTAACCTGGTAGGGGAAAGGTATCGCAGCGGGTAGCTTCAACTGCTGGCGCCTCGGATAATACCAAGCACCTTCGTGACCACTGACTATTATGAGTTGCGGCTTTTATAGATTTTTTCCAATATTCTTTATAAGGAACGTGACTGTACTGTTTAACGGACACCGCCGACAGCTCAATATGGATTTTTGAATACATAATCAATTCATTTATGTGCGTGTCCATCTAGCTTTAATAATTCCATTTACAAAGCTCTACAACACTATCAGTATTTTGTATTATGAATAAAGAAATCTTGTTCTAAAAATAAACACGAAAGTTTTGGGGACACTTCGCAGTCTATTAGGAAAAGATAAACCTGTTTTAAATAATAACACGGAAGTCTGCATTGGTAATTTGATTAACATCTGCATTGCGACGGATGTCTTTAAGTACACGAAAAAAATGCATTACCACAGTCATGATTACATCTTTGTTGTGTTTCACAAAGTTCAGCTAAATACATAGTGTGAATTAGACAAGGCTTGCGAACGCACAAACTTTCTTTGGAGTCGGTAGAACTTTTATTGTGTTTGGTATAGGGAACATTTTTGTGCTTAGCCATAGTATGAACATTTTTGTGAAGGCACAAAATCAACAGGGAAGTATTAACACCAGCCGGAAGGTAGAAATCCGTGGGTGTTCCTAACCAGTCATATTTTTGTATACACTAACTACCGTAAGCATATTTGGTAAGAGATTTGAACAAGAAGACACGCGTTAATATTATACTAAGCAAAATTCAGCTATCAATAGACATTTATTCAGAAGCATTCTTCTGTAAAGCTACAATAATAGAAATTTAATTATAAACTGGCAAGTTTATTGACAAATTTTACTGAATTCCAGAATGATAATTCTACACCTATGTCGCCCATCTTACTGTTGCATTTGGTCCTTGACTTTGAGTATTCTATCTTTTGATTAAGTAGAAAGTATTTTTATATATTTCTGAGTTTTGTTTACATTAAAACTGTATGTGAAACATTTCATCTATGTAACAGTTGCATTAGCGTATTATTATATTATTATGATGTTGAACAGTAACGAGTACAATAGGCTTAGCACAAACTGGAAAGGACATTTCACTACCTGAAAACTTAATTATTATACCTACTTTACTACATCCGTGCATACAAGTCTAGTCATATATAAAACCAATACGCCAAGGTAATTCGAGGCCACAAAGACAGAAGCGGCAGTACAAAATCTAAACATAACCCAAAACTGAGTTGCACTTAAAAATGCCTTAAACACACCGGTGGCTGACCGAAACGCCGCCCTCTGTTCTAGACGATGGCAAACAATACGAAGATAGTCGACAAACAAATGTAAATGACCGAAATGTGAACGTCATGTTTGGCATTCCCATAAAGCAACGTTAACACGTCATTAGAAGTAATGATGGCGTGATTACAGAGTGGGAGCGGGGTGAGCGATGTTCAGGTGATTGCCTGCTTACTGTGTGGTCTTGTGCACCTTTATAAACACGCGGTCTGGAGAGAATTAGTACCACGTGGCGGTTCGTGGATTTCAATAGGTAACTGAGGACTTTATTTAGGTTTGCGGAGCCGAGCAATTGAATATGAACTTTTTTTTTATTCGTATGTATCTTTTATCCATTTGGAAAAGGGCATTATGGCAAAGGGTGTTCAAGTATATATTTATTGTTCTTGATTCTAAAAATCCAAATTTTTGTAACATCACCCTTTTTTTTTCAATGACAGCAGTCTTCATAACCCCTTCAGTAAATCATTGACAAAGAACAAAAATTTCAATATGGCTGCCGTACCCGATCACAAAGAGATGTTATCGTATAGCCATAGATAATTTATCGCCGAGTTATCATTCGATCTGCGTAATTGATACGGGTACAATCATGGTGCAGCTCTGACCCTTAGACCAAAGTAAATAATAATGAAATATTCAGTTTACTTTGAAGCAAAAAATAAATAAGGAATATTTGACCTAGTTATTAACGAATTCTAAAACTGTGCTAGAAGGAGTAACGGAAGCTCTGGTATTTGTTTTAACATTTTAATAGGTGTGTGTGTCTGCCCGTGACCATGAATGCTGTAAAGGATTCGAAACGTCGGGACCAAAAAACAAAATTAAAACCGCGATAAAATCCGTAAAAATAGTTGTATTTAAATTTTAAAAGGTGTCAAAACGATTATAGTACTGTAAATACTGCACTATATACTTGTAAGCACGACTCATAATATAACAATGTAAAAAAATATTCCTTTAGCCTTTACCCTAACATTAAATAATGTAAAAAAGTTTTATGCATCAATTTGCAACAGTCTTTTAAAACCTTTAAACGGTATACCTTCTTTTAAAATCTTTTTTTTTTTTTAATGCTCTATGTCTTGGTGGTCTGTCCATAACAAACGTAGGGCTATAATAGAAATGCCACCGGGACGCGTATTGCGACAAATAGTGCCAATAATAATTCGTGGTATAATTCGTGGCTGGCGCGTGCGCCGAACAACCGTCACTGATTGAGGATCGCATAAACTGCGCCACCCACCGGCTGTCATTTGCATTGTACACAGTTGTTCATAATAAAGAGAGGATATCTCGTGAGTAGAGATCGCACGGTGGTCCTTTTATCCAAAATAGGGCCAACGTAATGACACTCACACTTTCTCTGCACAATTGTAGGAAGTACTATAAATTCTGTAGAGTAAAATAAATCAATAAACAAAAGTGTGTCAATTATAATGGAGAATATACGTAGATATGGGTTCAATTCGTAATTCACTTGTTACATACAATAAATTTTAATTAACTCTAATTGGAGAACGTCAGAATGTTGAAACAATTAAAATGCATTGATTTAATGTGCATCTAGAGGTAATTTTATAGTTTTATTTAATTTTACTTGCACATAAATTGAAATTATAAAGTAAGTCAATAATATAAGGTTTGTTTGACTTTATAGTGAACGACATGACTAACTCTTCCTGTTGGTATCCTAGACAATTAAACGCAGCAATCGACGATTTATCACAGCGCAAATTGGCAATCAACGGGCATTGATTAGCAGGAGTTGAGGCGCACTGCCTTCACAGTCGGGGTCCCTTTACGTCTACCACGCATAAAGACCTTTATAACTGCAGAGAGGCGCCACATAATGCACACATTAATTAATTGTCGAGCATAATAATCGTATATCAATTTCCCACAGACCGCTTAATGTCAACACCTCCTTAACAATGACTAACAATCTAATCAAATAATTTAAAGTGGCAAAATAAATGAGCTCATAACTTAACATGGTAATAGCAGTCAGGGCGTTACCATCACGATTATCGTGTCCAGAAACCGTCGGTGACATCACCGTAATGAGTCTATATAAGAAAAAAATACCATAACACAAACAACAAAAATGAAACGATGACAGCACTACTCCAACAATACGCTACATTTGACGCAATCATACGCATTACAGGCAGACTATGTACGACGACTTAATGTTTAGCTAATAGATTATCATACCAAAAATGCATAGATCACAAAAACAATGTGTTCCCAAAAAGCTATTTTAAGATCATACAGCTCGCTAAATAAGAGACCATTAACACCACCTACTGCTTTCGGCGACGCAATCAATACCATGCTAATCGACTCCACGGCGGACTTGATTTTAGCACATCGGTACTAATTACCAATTACCACGCGCCACGATCAAGAGATTTGCCTTAGTACTTGGATATTAATAAAAAATAGGCGGATACTAAGTAAATACAACTTACCTTCATGGAAGAATACTATTCTATAGCCTTAAAAATCTTTTATTTTTGCTAAAATACATATACACTGTTCAGTAAACAGATGGGTTCCGAACAGCCCCTAAGCCCACTGTTTGAAGCCAGCCGGAAACCAGACGGAGAATAAATTATTGCCCTCCCGTTGCCCAAATACAAAGAGGCCTCGGTTTTTTCTTTTTCTACGTATAATTGAGGTGTAATTTCGCGGACAATGCCAAACAATTGGGCGATCAAAACGTACCGGTAGAGTGCGACGTAGGGGACAAAACGAATAAAGCTAAATTAGAAAGTTCTTTTGTATAAAGTGTCTTCTGATGGTCATGATTTACATCAATCCAAGTACAGAATCCGTAAGAACATAAATAAAGCCGTAACAGAATCCACAGTATAGATAGTAAGGTCGAGTTCAACGTTTCTAAATCATTTAACAAAAGCGTTGTTTTGGCGGGGAGTGGAGCGGAACTTTGTTGAGTTTCAAAGGATTATAGGACGTCGATCAAACAAGCGCAGAAGAATGCTTGAAGTCCGCCTGTAACACCTTTGTTATTAATACTCGATTGAGTTCTTTATTAATTACTCGATCCTTTACACCCTAATGAATACCGGTGCGAGAACTAATATAACTCGACCTTAATATAGAGGAGGTCGGTCTAGTTTTTACTATATTTTACGAGCTTGGAACGCTATATCATTACATGCCGATAAACGATAAGTGCAACGTATTGGGGCTAACGCTGTTGTCGGCTCAATAAAATAAACAGCCGATATCGACCTACATTACTACCCCGTGTTCCCAAGCCTGTCATCGTTTTATGACTTTTTTATTTGGCCTGATGGCCGGAGAAATGCAACACCATTCTCGATTCAGATTTCCACACCGATACTGAAGAGTAGTGTGCTATAAAACGGGTAAATGGATCGTTCTAGACCAATCACTGAACAATAAAATCGGTCATGTCAAAGTGACGAAAAGTGTGTTTAAAAGGGTTTCAGACTAAACCAAAGAATATTTAATAGGACTAAAAGTTATAAAAATATAGCATCCACGTTGATCATAAAAGGAAAAAACTGAAATTCGACACCGCATGGATAGTTTGTAATAATCATGGCTTATTATGGCGTCCTGTCATAATAGAGAGAATGTAAAACAAAACCAGACGTATATTTTAAAGAGAAAACGCCCTGTTTTCAGAGCTATTTCTGACTCAATTCCTCTTATAGGACACCCATCCACCTTATTCTTGTGAATACGGAGGACCACACATTACATATTAAATCGGAGACGAATCGATACTGACGCCGGTTTAGTTTCGTAGCTATAACAACCGCATAGCAATTACCTATTAAATCGATTAAAGATGTAAGATATCTATGAAATGCATTAAATCGGATAATGTATAGCCGATTCACACTTTCACAGTAAAATCCAAAATAATCGTTTTGATCTAATTGTCACACATAACTTTAAATTTGGGAGGTCTAAAGTTAATCGATATCATGCTATAAGACGAAGTGTCTCAGTCAGGTATATATTTAACTTTATAAAAGTTATAGATAAGGAATGGCAGGTTTATTTTTCACCGGCTCAGCTCTTACAGCAGGTCAAAACAAAATTACTGCGAGCGCTATAAGAAATGGCTGTCGCTTTATACTTTATATGTTAGTGTGTGCATAATGAACACATAAGCGTACATCAAAGTCACGGACCAATTGTGTTCGCCTGGCCTAGAGGTGATATCGTAAAAATATATTGCGCAAAAGAAAATATTGTTATGGTTAAGACGTTGAAATATTTGACTGATTGATACAATGTGTTACTGGCATCTGTTCAATACATTTCTCTAACTGATGAAAGTTAAAACACGACATCACGTTGAGAGTCAAGTCACATGACTGAAAATACGGTATTATAGTAAAACAGCTCACATCAAAGATATTACTTACTTGTGAACAGAGGTGTAGAACCAAGGAGTAATTGGAGAGTCAAGAAAGGTGCCATCTGCCCTCTAGATAAATAGCAAGCGCCCAACAAAACCATAAAAAGTGCTAAACCTCCGGTTTAGGGAATGTAAAACACTTTTTCGATAAATGAAAAACTTTGCCTTTGTTGCAATTTTGATAATTGAAAGACATTTAAAATACCTACTTAGGTACGGACAATTCTTGACCAAATGTTGCAACAGTAGTAATTTAGGGTCCCAAAAATACAGCTTTAAGTACGACTAACAATTAAATGGCACGACGAGAAAGTAAAGGTCGATTGTGAATCATAATAAAGTAACAGTGGATCCATGAATGGTATCATATTACACCTACCGATTGCCATTAACGTAATACCCTTTATAACTCAAACAGAACAAAACTATCTAAATTTATGACCAGATACCGTTGAATAAAAAAACGGAATCAAAGCGCCACGGATACCGTATAAAGGGCTATTTTTAGAAAAAAAACAAAGATGTATAGATAAAAAGAATCAAGTATTCATAGACGGTGCGAGGCACCCGCTGCTTTATCAAATACGGGATTAGTCCTTTCCATGTCGGGGCCCGTTTCTTTTGTAACAAACAAATATTATGACATACAGTTCAGCAAATAAAGCCGGTTGTGTTACAAAATTAAACCTATTTTTGACGTGTCACGTTTTTCAACTGACATTTCTCTCCTGGTTTATAGTAGGTGTATCTTTGCTGTGCAATTTCTGCTCGCTTTGTAAAGCTTAGCCATAAAATTATTACCTACTATTTTTAAAGCATTTTATTTTTTAATTTTGTTTTTGTTGTGGTTACATAACATGTGTTTATAAATATTTAAAAACTAGAATATTCTATATATTCTAAGAAACTTTAATATTAATAGTCGCAAAGACACCGAAAAATTTAAATTAAAACTTAAATTCGGAAAATAATCAGAAAGCCTTAAAAATTATCTAATTAATCATTTTAGAACCTAGATTCAAGGCGCAAATATTCAGTTAGGAGCAGCACCGTGGCCGGTATGCGCGTCATCCTCGCATAAAGCTTTAGGCGGCATAGTCGACGAGACGGGCACCGCAATCTGCCGTCCGCCCTCAATTCAGAGGGTTAGGGGTATTGTTGAAGCTACGGTGTGCAATAATGAACTGCTCTTTCCATGCTGCTTTGTGAGATATTTAGGGCATCGAATATACGTAGTATCGATGTGTCACCGCTTTAGTTTTATTTGACCTGCGCCTCGACGTCCAAGCAACGTTTCGTGGTAACAATCAAAGTGCTGTGCAAAGAGCGGTTCAGATGCGGGTAAATTGTGGAAATCTAATGAAAACTACTTTCCATATTGGCATGTAGTTATTGCAACAGTTTTGCTGAAAGCACGTTACTTTGAAATATACCTAATTATTAGAAATCAGTTCGTCTTTATTTGTTTTACTTTAGTGTGAATTTTGTACCTAAAATATACCTAGTTGATGTTTATAAAGACACAAGTAATATCGCTTTCTAGAACACCGTTCGCTGAATTAGAATCAACATATATGTAGGTACCTAAGTTTAATCCGTTAAGTAGATAACACCTCCCAATGGGAAACTTCGGTATCATATTTAAGCTTCTATTCTCGAAACAGCACTAGCATCTCATTAATAAAGTACCACCTAGCCACGTACCTACTGACATTACTAAGAATGTTCTGTTGACTGAAACAATAATGTGTCGAGTTAACAAACCGACTGTTTCAACAAATATGGATGCTGATGCCGCGTAGTATTAATCTTTTATGTCAAGTGGCGTAACCTGGAATAGAACTAGGTACGTATTGTACGGCAAAATGAAACTTGATTTTACATTTGTCTTTACAGAGGAATGTAACGGTTCCTGTTTTTTTTTTTAATTGTTTTATAAAAACGAGGCCTCAAGAAGATTAGGATTTGTAAGCGTCTTATACAACCGTTAAGAGCTCGTTACTATGTGGCTACCGCGCAAATCAGTCAATCTGCGAGGTTAAGCCGTGCTCGCCGCGGTCAGTCTGGTGATAGGTGCCCATTTTCACATGTCAAGACCCCTTCGTGCTTCGGAGGTCACATTAAGCCGTTGCTCTTGCTCGTGATCTCGCTCCGTTCGTGTCGGTCTGCCGTTCCATCGGACTATGAGAGAATAGAGACTGCACCTGTGTTACCGCATACTTGAGCACTATAATATCTCCTGCGTAGTTAACTATTCTCAGATGAGATAGGCCGCCGTGACCAAAATTTGGTCAGGAGAAAATTATAATTCATCAGGAGAAAATTATTAAAGTAGTTATATATTAGGCCACTGTATAGAAAATCTTTACAAAACCACGCAATTAGGTCACGGAAATAATTCAGTACACTTTTCAATAACAGATCTCACGCATCGATCGATTATTGTACGACGTTGAGTGGCAAGCCAAACACACTTCTGATATCGCAGCGATGCAAGCGCTATGCAGAACAAATTAACACAGATCGTCGAGAGACTGTTTGCTGTCTAACTGTGGTACGGTCAAGTGAACGCCCAGGTAGACGGACAGTTATACAAACACGCATTGTGCCTCGCGCTTGTGGACTAATAATGCATTTCATTGTCGGCTTAGCTTCGCTAATGCAGGTGCAGATTATAATTTGAGGTAGACAAGCTCTATTTGAAAGAGCATAGATTATTAAGTGTTGGCTGCACAAGTAAGTGTTTTGCTCTAAGAAAATATTCTAAATATTTAAATCACCTCTCATTTACTTCTCTTCTGGCATAGGGCGACCCAAAACCTCCCATATCCAGCCTTAGTTATCTTAACTATCATATGTAAAAAATTAGTTACAATAAATCTAGAAACCTTTATTATATTTTTTTAAGAAACAATATCATAAAATCTATTTTATCACATAAATACAAAAATATTCTTTCATTTATTTATTCTTTCATTCTTAAACAATCCTCACATTATCCTTAATCTTAGAACCTACCAACAATAAATTAAGGAATCCTCTTACTTACAAACAATAATTGCAGTGCAACAAACACAACAATGAAAACAATGTTAACAAGCTCCACTGCAATAAATTTATACTTATCAATTAGTTATGTATAACTTACATTTATTCCTTATATAGCGCCATCTGCGATAGAAGGCTTGAACTTGTTTCGAATATGCTATCTAATAATAATAGATGGCACTGTACCTTGTATTCAATTCAAAGTAGATTTTTTACAGTGGCACTATTTACCAATATGACTAAACCCTAAGTAACAGTGGATGGTCTAGTTCATCCTATTTCAAAACTAGATTCTAAGAATTACTTAATATAATAAACTCAGTTTGTCTAATTTGTAAATTAAAATTAAGACCATACGAAGGCAATAAGCAAAGTAGTAGAACAAAACAAAATTAAATAAATAATACCTAATTGATATGTTCAATCACAAGTAATTTTCCATATTATTACATTTTTTAAACTCGGTAACATATGAACAAATAACTAATAGTATTGTTTATGCTGTGGTGACAATGTTAAGTTGGGTTGAGTTGAGTTGACAACTTGTTTTTGAGTGACGCTTTTAGTCATCTTAAAAAATACTTTGTGAACTATAAACCCTTAAATACCTATAATATTTCAAAGTCATAAATGTCAATAAATAAAGAATGGTTAAAAGAACAGAGGAAATTTTTAAAATAACTTTTTTTTATCGAGTAGGATATAAGTATAGGACATCTAAATTGTAAACACCTATTGAGTTTTTCCGTTAGATTATTCTCACTAGCATCTAGCATCCATGCTGCCGATTCACACGTTCACTGGATTTGTGCCTCATTGATCACAGTAGGTACACCAGTATTTTGCCAGTTATGTATTACTTCCCAATGTAATAGGGGGGAACCAATTACATTGGGACCTAATACATAACTGGCAAAATACTGGTGTACCTACTACAGCTGGTATACCTTTGGCTACCCCGTCGAGTAACACAAGCGTGATGTTATTGTTTAAGCGTTATATTATGTATATTTTTTTTGTAAACGCTATGCTGATTAATTAATTCATATCCTATATTCATAACACATAACTTTTAATGAATTAAAAATCATATTGTACGTACTTTTTTAAGAGGTACTTTGAAGCAGATGAGCCTTGTTCCTTCAATAACATTGCCACAGGCTTTGTATGGTATCCATCTGAAATGAAATAATAAACATAAATATTGACATCATACAGGTTGATTCAATAATACAAATTAAATTATAAGTACCTGTCAGGAATACTAGGCATCTTAATATGGTTTTAATGGAAGCGATATTAATCAAATATTGGATAATTTAAATGTAATCTGCATTAATTTAATTCAACGATCATTACATATTTTGGCAAAACATAACCTAACACAATACGCCAAAGGTAGTGTCAACGTCAACGTCAAGTCGTCAACTCGTCAACGACGTCAACGTCAAAGAACGTTGTATGATTTTTATTTAACAAGGCATTAAAAATCTTTTTTGTGGTATAGTTTGTTTACATCTGTGTGCTCGGAATATTTTTACTATAAGGGATCATAGAGAATATTATTCTTGTTGGTCTATGAAGGGATTTAATCATATCTATGGTGTCATTTAATAATATCTATGATAATATCCTGATAATATCATTATGATAGAAATATTTAAGTCTGGGAGTATCACATATGCCTATTGCAATTCCCTGCTGGACGTAGGTCTCCCTCAGGGTGCGCCACAAGGCGAGTCTTCGTCATCAGCTGGAAGACATCCACTGTTGAACAAAGGCCCCCCTAGAACGCCAAGGCGAGTATTAAGTCGAAAATATAAATGTCATGTCAGTGGCCTACAGGCGATTAAAACTCCGACACCAGGTTGTTCAGTCGAAGTCGAAAATATAAAACATATTTTTTATTTGTTTTTTAATAAAAAAAATGTGTAGCATGTACTCTGTAATGATGTGTAATAATAACATTAATATAATGTAATGGGCACCCTCCCCTTCTTAAAGGGGAGGCCTTTGTTCAACAGTGGACGTATTTCGGTTTATGATCATTATCTATGTCATTATGTACTCTGTGGCTGTCACAGAGGGCACACTGCACAGACTTAACAGTCCTTACTAGTTAGTGTAATACTCTTTGCTCTTTGGTAACTCCTTTTAAAATGAGTATGACAGCCTTGACAGGTTTATGTTGATATTTTATGATATTTTGAATTTTGATTGATCTTCTGTTCCTTTAATCTCACATGGATTATTTAAAATTAGTGTTATTTAAAGATACATTTACTTGAATCTGATAAAAATCATTACTTATTTCATTTATTAAAAAGTGCCCATGTTGTTATTAAAAAAGGTTATAACATAAGCTATTTTAAAATGTAAGTTAGTGACCAAGAAGTATGGAATCTAAAATTATCAGAACTCTTTAGTTTCGTTGCTATAGTAACTTAATGATGAAAAGGAATTGTTTAATCGAAGACTAAAGGTTTCGATAGTTTGCAGAAAATAATAAAAGTTCATTCTAGTACCGGCAAAGTTAATTCGAAAATGTTCAAGAATACGATTTGGTATCGCTCGCTACTCGATGCTGAGAAGACGTGTATGAAAGAGGATAAGCTAAAAAAGATTCACTACAAGTTTCAAGATGATAAGGAAATGGTTGAGGAATATAATGTTGATACGCAGGTTTTATTGCGTAGAGCTTGGAAAGTGAAGGGGAAACTTGGAGGCGAAGGGAAATGGGATGTGGAGATTGGTGACCCGATACCTAATGCTACTCCTACTATTGATGGAGCTGTAGCCGACATTGTGGAGAGTAAGGATCAGGTAAATTTAGATCACATAATACAAGATTTTAACATTATCACATGCTTTAAATCAGTATTAAATAATTACTTTTTATTACAGCCAATATTAACAAGGCGTAATACAAGAATAAACTTGGAGTGGAGAATTCGAAATCTGCCATATCCTATAGAAACATACTCTGTTAATGCTAACAATGATGAGAGATGCATTGTAATACGCACAAGCAATAAGAAATACTTTAAAAGACTACAAGTGCCTGAACTAGACAGATTGAATCTACCTCTGCAACAAGCTAATATACAATGTAGTCATACATTCAATACTTTAATTATTGTGGTAAGAATTGTATCAATAATTTGTCATTCTCAGTAAATGGTCTTACTAATAACTCTCTGTGAAGAAATTTAACAAATTCGGTCATCTGATAAAATACCTATTTTTGTTGGTCTAATCATAACACTCAATATCAGCAATTGATGATTTATATAGTTGATTTGTATTAAAAGTTAGAAAGAAATACTAAAATTATGTAAAACTCATTTTCATATTACATGACTTAGGTACACATATCAAATGTTATATGGAAGACTACCCATAACTATATCATGGTTAATTACAAGTTTAATTTTCAGTATAAAAAACCTCAGCAGTTGATGGATATGGACAGAGAATGGTATGAAGAGTTGAGCCAAGTGAAGCCTGTTAAAGATATTCCAAATGACTGTAAAGCACAGTAAATATAATTATTTTAATCCATCTATTATGAAGTTTTAATTTCATTTGAAATCAAGTTTTTGTGTTTGTTATCAGCCAAGAAGTAAATATTAATAAACTTACCCTGTCTACAGAGGTGGATTACAGGTCGACGGCGCCCTAGGCCATTCACCTAGTTGGCACCCTTTGAAAATGTGCTACCCCCTTTTATTGTAATATTAACTAGTCATGATGGATACATAAGGGGTAGCCTTATTTCCTAAATAATAAGTAAGTACAGTATGAAGTATACTGTACATAGTTATTATGTACAAAAAAATATCCTATTACTTCGCACCCCCATAGGCTTTAACAAGTAGTAAAAGGTTACAAGAACAAGGTTAGAAAAGCTTTGTCAATAAATAACACCATTTCCTTAAAAATAATTTATTTACAATATTGAATCATGTAACTCCATATAAAGTTAATCATCATTGACAACCAGACCCTTTGCCAGTTTTTTCAATTCTTCATCATCCTCTTCCTTATCTAATAATCCTCTGGCTGCTAAATATTCACTGTACTGTTTTGGTATTCCCATAAATGTTTTAATCTTTGCTCTTAACTGTTTCCATGTTTCTTGATAATAGTTTTTCCTGTCCTTTTCCATAGACTTATAATCATGTCCATATTTATCTAGTAAGTATGTTATAAATTCCACTTGAGGTTTAGGTAACCTGAAAATAAATGGGAACAAGAAAATTATCCACTACATCAGTAAGGGGTTATGATTGTGTTAAAAAGTTGGCACAACGGGACACCAGTTTTTTGAGCATGTAATAATCAAATACTTTAAAGAAATTACCTAAGAAATTCATACATTAATTTGCATTACTACAAAATCTACTGCTATCAGTAATTTATTATTTGAGAAAATGATATGAAGCATTTATATATAATTAAACCTCTTTTTACGTATAGGTTTAGATTGAAATGTAAAAATTAATAAAAAATGGCAGTAAGTCACTGCAAATTCAAATTTAAAAATTTATTCGCATAGCAATAGGTACACAAAAATTTCCTAGCCATGAATTGTAAAGAGCTGATCATTAGCCAGAACACATGGGGGGGGGGGGGTTGCCATAATCGCTTGGCAAGCGGCTTGGGGATCACAGTATTGGTGGTCAGGTTACAGAGGACGCTGGTGGCCAACTTTTATTCACTTACTTGCCTCTTACAAGACCCACGGGAGGAAAGGGGGTGACAATTCTAGGCCGGATACCACACAGCAGAACAGCTAACAATAGTTAAACAGATAAGATGCAAACAAAGGAAACAATAATATATACACAGCTTACATGAATCGTCTTGGCCGAGGTGCTTTAGCTTCTTTTTCTAATATCTCCACCACTTCTTTTTTAACTACAGGTAAAACCACTTCATCCTCACTTTCATCGTCGGATTCTTCTTGATTTACTATCTTTTTTGCTATTCGTACTTTTTCCTGTTTAAAGTTTGGTATTTTTATAACTTTGTTAGGATCATTAGCAAGACCCATTTCTTTCATATTCCGAAGGGAAGACTTTTTAAAATCCCAGGCATCCTTTAAGGGTTTACTATAACAAGAGAAATATGTTAAAATTCCTATTTTTTTTTACAAATTAAGGCAATAGTAAACAGCAATCTAACCAAATAACTTCGCCGGTGCTTCGTTGTTTGATGTGCATTCTCTTTCGGTTCAGTTTATGAAGGTACTTCTTCTTACGATGTTGCTTCTTAATCTTCATCTTTAGATGGGTAGGGTTTCTAAGACTTCTGGCTAAAAGTTAAAACAAACACGAAGACGCTACTAGTCTGGAACCACGTGAAAAATGACATTTGTTTTCAGCATGACAGTTGACACTAATTACATCCACAATTTTTTACTTTTTTTGTATTTCATTGACTGAGTTTAATCTCAGACAAAGGAATATATGGACCGGTTATACCTACAAAAAACGGGTGCCTACCTACTGTCGCCTAGGACGCAAAACATGGCGAAAATGATAAGGGATGCTCCAGATAGAATGGTCAAAGATAATCGATATCGATTTTATGTTATGAACTGACTTTTATAAAGGAGGTTCCATGTTGGTTTACATATTTTTAGGGATACCGTACCCGTAAAAAATGTAACTTCTAAGTCAACGAAATCAAAAGGGTTCACCCTTGTTTGATCGAACAACGTTTGATATAATATTACTAAATCGAATTTTAGTTGCAATAAAGTCATTTCGAAGAATTATTCATTTGACCGAATAATTCATTGGTAAATTTTTATTTAGCGTAATTATTTATTTGAACTAATTTCATTTGAACTAATTTCATTTCGCCGAATTTTCAAATGCACTAATTTTATTTAAACTAATGTTTCACTACACTAATAATGATTTAGTCGAAAGATCGTATCGAATATTTAGTTCATTAATAATTCGTTTCTTTCATCGTCTATAAACTAACATTGTTCTTCACCTATCGAATTAATCCCACGCCGCGCGCCGTACTTCTAACGCCATCTAGTAGATGTAAGTGGAACAATATTGTGATTTACTATAATTGTAAATATGAAGGTATAAGGTAATATGAAGTACCAAGAAAAATGCATCATGCAGGTTGTCATTGTCATGCACTATAATGATTTGTGTCTCATCATAAGTCATTACTAAGTAAACATTATTTATTTTTATAGGAAGGACAAATTATTTATAGGAAGATTCAATCAAGTGGCCTTGCAAAACTGTACGGAACGGATTACAGCTTCAGCTCGGAAATTAAGTGTCTCATGGCTTTATCTTTGCTACCACATTCAACAATACCACAGTACTTCAAAGTTTGGGAAGAAAATTGTTCAGAAAAAAGTGCATTAATTGCCAAATGGTTTGCAGAAAATTATGTCGTAGGAAAGAATGGCAAACCCCCCCAGTTTCCACCTAGCTTATGGAGTTGTCATGATTTGAACCATTTAAAATTGCCACGCACACAAAATAATTAAAGATGGGTTAATACCGATATTTTTAAATATTAGGTAATATGAATATATTAGTTTAGTAATATTATAATATTTAAACTAATATTTGAGTATCAGTGATATTTGAATAAAACATAATACGTACATATGTAACACATACCGTATTCGACATCAACAGATCATATTAAAGGGGAATATCCAGATATCCGATTTGGATCGGATTATCATGCAGATAAATTAATATTAATACTTTGTGATGATCGGTCACAAAGTATTAAATATTAATTGTACTGGAGAACCGGAATAAAAGTAAAAACATTTTTTATAGAAAATATTATTTTTTATTTATGTTTATTTTTAACTTTTTCTGAAGAGTTCGTCACAGAAATTCAGTTCTAACCTAACGAGTTCGTCAGTCAGAAATGAGATCATCATATTTAAAAACATTTTATCGTATATTAAAGATACTTTTTTTTACAGATTAAGGGCTTTAAAGTATTTAAAACTTTCATTCTCGTATTTATTCATTCACGTTCGTTTAATTGGTTTCGAAAACATGGTGATAATCTAGAGATGTAAGGAATATACTCTTAATAGGTACAGGTATTATAATACAAGCCACTCGTATTCATATTAGGATAAGCGAATGTAAATATTACGAATACGCCGTATTCGTCAAATATTAGTCAGCAAAGATTTACGATTGGCAGGCGGTTACCGCGCTGGCGATCACTGGCCTAATCCGTGTAACGTCGCGTCACGCGAAATATAACCGAATAGGTAGCAACGTTTAATATTAATATTAAAAGCGAGTAGCGAATTTTGAATCGTTGACTAATATTTGACTAATACCCAGTAATAGGTATGGTATGCTAATACGAGTTAACTAATATATTCAATATTATGAATACCTAAATATCATCCTAATATAACATCTCTATTATAATCAGTTAAGTTTTATGTCATAGCATAGTAAATCCAAACATCCAACCTACGACAGTTGAATGAATGAATATTGAATCCGAATGATATTATTCGACCTGTTTGGAATGGTATCCATAGAGATTATGTGAATATGATATATTAGTATATCAGAGTTAGTCGGATTACTAATCTATGAATTTGTGGAATATTACTGATATCTTAGCGAATACTAATATATCACTCACACTTCTAAAAATAATGTGGAAGCGTGGCACCACAGGTTAAATAGTATAGTCGATAAAAGAAACCCCGGATTTTATGAACTGTCTACTATACTGCTTGCCGAAATGAATATAGTTGAAGGAAAAATACAGTGTATTTTAAATGGAGAACCTAGTGCAAAGCAGAAGAAGATTTGCACTAAAAAAAATGACAATATTGAGACCATATTGCGCAATTTTGAAACGTATACAGAACTGGATTTACTAAAAGCAATTGCAAGTAATTTAAGATTAGTTTAACTGTTTTCTTGTTCAAAATAAATAATTTTTCAAATATTTACAATGTTTTTTTTCTGCATTACATTACACCAATTGAATATTCGATAAAATACATGGTTATACCATCTGAACATTACATCAAATGAACATTATACCTTTTGATCATTAGCGCAAATGTTGTTATAGCAAATAAATATTGGATGAACTGAAAATTCTGTCAAACGATATTATACAAAGTGATGATTTTCTTAAACGTTGTTCGATTTAGTAATATTATATCAAACGTTGTTCTATCAAACAAGGGTGAACCAATCAAAAGATACTTCTACATTAGAAAATTTCGGCAAAATGAAACAAGTTGATATGCTTATTTATTACCATTTTTTTTGCGAAGCTCGTTAAAAAGTTAAAGCCACACAGACCATCGACCGATATTCATTTACTACTACCAGTATCTATCAGGTTTTAATGTTATAGCTAATCACTGCTGGTCTGCGAATAGGTGCGCACGTGAAACGTGTCTGATGGCGGATTCCCTACCTAAAATACTCATGTTTAGCCAAATTTGGTTGGACTGGAGAGCGACCAAAGTAAGTTGTGACAAGGGCTCGGAAGACTTTGTATAGTTAGGTATTATACCTACTAGGTTTAATCATTGCCCTTACATTTAAACAAGTACCTGAGTTGTAGAGGTAGTAGAAAAAAAGGCAAAATATGTTATGTTATCATTTAATAAACAAAACAACTTTAATCATTATTCATAAAAATGAAAGTTGTTATGAATAATGTTAGGGAAAGGAATATTCGGTGCGACACTTTATCGTTTATTTTCCTTCCATGGTACCTGAACCTTAAATCTATATAACACTTTTAATAAGCAATATCGGTGATTTATAGTATGTTCGACATTCTTTTCAGTATAAAATAGATATCAGTATTATCAAATTCAACGAAAAAGTGTAATTATGTAGGTATAAATAATAATGCTCTTAGACGTTTGTTGTAGTTAAAGAGGCCTGATATTATTTTCTGATTTTTATAAATTATTATATGCTTGTCTTATGAATTCGTAAGCTTTCGGCAAGAGAAAGTGCAATTTCAAGGCGAACTTCTAAATTTCTTCTGAATATTTTTGATGCAAGGGTAATCCTTTGGTCTGCCTCCTCAAGCAACAGAGATTGTTCATTATTAATTCTATTTTTTTTTTCTTCAATTCGTCGATAACTTTTTTAAATAAAGACTGATAGTAGTAAATAAATAGCGGTCGATCTGTTTGGCTTTAACTTCGTAACGAGCTCCGCAAAAAAAAACTGGTTTAATTATAATAAATAACTATTTCAACTTGTTTCATTTTGCCGAAATTTTCTTAAGTAGAAGTATCTTTTGATTTCGTTGACTTAGAAGTTACATTTTTACAGGTACGGATCCCTAAAAATATATAAACCAACATGGAACCTCCTTTTTAAAAGTTAATACATAACATAAAACCGATTTAAAAAAATTATCGATATCGAGGATCTTGGCTATTCTATCTGGAGCATCCCTTATGATTTCCGCCATATTTTGCGTCTTATTAGACAGTAGGTAGGCACCCGTTTTTTATAGGTATAACCGGTCCATTTAATCTTTTGTCTGAGATCTGAGAGCCAATGCCAATTTGACAATTTCAAATATTGACGTCTGTAATTTTGAAGTTGAATTTTGCTGGGTTTTTAGGTTATGTTTCGATCCATAAGAGAATAATCAATATTATAATGCCGCAAACTGGAGCTACGCGTTACCAAAAGTTTCTCAAATCAGAGAAATCTAAAACAAAACTTAAAGCAAAATCTAAAGAATTACCAAAAGGAACAAATGTAACCAAAACCAACTTTAAAGTAAAGAAGATAGTGATAAAGGAACAACTTAAAAAACATGGAGAAACTGAGGCGTTATCTACCAGAAAACTGAATGTGAAGGAATTATTGTCTCGTTTAAATCATTTTAACACCCACTCTAGAGTTGATGCTCTCCATGGATTAAAGGAACTCATTACTTCACATCCTGAAGTATTGGAACACAATCTTGGTGAACTTATTCACGGAATAACCCCCTTATTATTGAACATAGAGAAAGTAGTAAGTACCTTTGAATCAATACTTCATATCATAGATCTGCCACAAATTAATTCAACTTATTGTTGCTTATATTACTAATTAGCAGTCACATAAATTAATTATACTGTTGATCCAAATTTAATATTAACACTTTTATGAAACATATCTAATAATGTATTGTAATTTTTATTAAGTTTTGAGTTATCTTTACTTAATCTGTTGGATCATATTTTAATATAATAACGAATATTTTTCAGGTGCGTCATGATTCTCTTAAGGTGCTGCATTTAATACTGTCTAATGCAAACGTTGGGAGAATAGACCCTTTCTTTGACATCTTGTGCACTTATTTAAGAAGTGCAATGACCCACATAGATGGCAGGATACAAGAGGACTCTCTCCTGTTTTTGGATACACTTCTTTTGTGCACACCAACTAAAGTTGCTCAGGATTTTCATAAAATCATTCCTAATTTCCTGGAAATGATTTCCAAGTTAAGGGTTGATTCAAAACCTGGAAGGACATTGACTGTTAATTTAGGAAGTCAGATCACCAGTGTGAAGTGGAGAGTCAAAGTCTTGCACCGCTTGAAGGATTACCTCCATGAGTTTGTAAAACTCAATCACATTCAAGACTCTAAGGAGCCAGTCAATAAGACTACTAAGATGTTTAATCCTACTACAATGGGTCACTATTCCTTGTTCAATCCAGTATATACTCAAACCTGTCATGTATCTTGCTTCTCATCCAAAAGTTTGCAAGATACTGTGCCTTTAGATGAAGGACAGAAATTTACAGAATACATAGACACTCTAATGCCTTTACTATTTGAAACCTGGTTGGAAGTATGTCCTAATGCAAACTCTGAAAAAAATATGGAGACTGTTGTCAGTGAAGATGCTGCTTCATTATTGACACACATCCTGGAGGTTATTTTGTTAATATGGTTACTTGTAAAACATTTTAATATCAAGAACCCTAGCTCTAATATACAAAAACAGTTTTCACAAAAATACCGCCAACCTTATCTACAGCATTTTGTAAATTCTTTCCCTTATGTGACAAATATAAGGTCAAAGCAAAGAACCATGAATACTTCACAAATGGAAGACACTATCACAGACCCTAAACTACTGACACAGAATTTAGAAATATGTCAACTATTCATTGTACTCAATACTCACATTAATGTGAAGAGCCAAAACAAAGATATAATGGCCGTGTTGAATTATATTGAAAAGACTTTCAATTCTAATACTCAAGATACAGTAAATGATGCTATATTAAAAATCTTACATACCATATTTTCCAATGAAGTTAACAATTGGACTAGGACTCTATCAGTAATAGAAACTCTGTTTAAAAAGATAATATGGGCATATTTTAATAAGGATATGTCTAGTGCCTTTAAACAGAAGATCTTTAGTCTATTATGTAAAATTGCACTTAATGATAAGCTTGTTCATTTTCATCAAAGTCAGGCTTACAATAGCTGGCTAAAAAATTTGCCAGACATTTTGATGGAAGAAGGAGTTACAGTGCAAACAATAGATATATTACACAAGTTTGCTGTCCAAAACAACAAAACATTTAATAAAGTCGTTCAACCAAAGTTATTGAAAATCATAGAAAATTTACCAAATATATCAATATCAGATGCTGACATTAATGCAAGTGGCTATTATAAACTATTTTCGTTGTTATATTATGTAAAGAATTGGGATGAAGAATCTCTAGATGTGTTGGAGAAGCAGTTATTAAATAATGTATATAAAAAGGATTATGGCAGTTATATATTTGATATATTACAATTAAGAACAGAAGTGTAATCAAATAATATAATATATGTAATATCTAGAGAACTCATGTAATAAAATAAACTTTAATTACGATAGTCATTTATTTCAATAAACTCAAACACAAATAATTATAATGCAAAATTGAGACAGTCAACTAATGTACACTTTTATGTAACAACAAGGTAACAAAATTATAGGGTAACATCAAATTATAAAAAATGCAATACTTAACACTCCATCGAGTTATACAAAGACACTACTGACTGCATTAGATACTGGTTTAGAACAGTTAACATCGTAGTTAACTCACCACTGCAATCAGTTACATCCTACATGATAATGATCACACATAATTTACACAAAAGTAATAATAATATAAAAGGAACTTTCTCGAAATCCTGGGGAAAGAATTGTTACACACAAAGATAGTCAAACATTATTCCATATACTATGCAATTTGTGCTGTACTTATTAATTTGCCTTGGTGTGAGGTAGCTCAAATTCTGTTAAGCAAACCAGGGTTATATCACAAAACTATACAATCGCATAAAAAGGTAACCAACTTAAGAGGCAAAAGCTATCATTATTTGTAATTTGGTAATACAATCATATGCCTACTTCCCACCTCTCGCCCGACATTACGACACTCATCAAATCCGATATGAAAGCCTCATTGAAGCTCTTTATTCATTAAATTCAATATCAACGACTAGTTTTATCTTTCTATAAACTAATTCTAAGTATAATAAATATGACTAATACAAAATAATTTCTGCTAATTGTTGAGTCGTTTAGTGTCAATTTGGCAATTTTTGGCTAAATGATAAATTACCGATAATTCTGCAACTAGTTTTCAATAATTAAAATTTTCATTATCTTTGTTTTATTTGTGTATTGGTGCTTATCAATACAATTCTAAAATTATAGGACATAATATATTATGAAATCCAAATATTATGGTCGACATGATAGTTGTTTTTAAATTAGTCTAAAATAAAGATCTCTTATAGATTACTAATAAATTATAACCATGCAACATTTTTACATAAGATGACAATGAGTGCAGAAATCGCATTATTGAGAATTCAGTTCTCATAAACCATATCAATGAAAACAAACACGCATTTGATGCCTTATTTTTAAGATCGGATGCCCAGTTTAATTTACAAGATAAATATATTTAAAGGTTATTCATATTATAAACTGTTTCAATAAGCTGCATGAAGAAAATAACTATTTTAAGTTTTCATGTAATTATAATCAATAGTCTAGTCATCTAATTTTCATAATTATATTGCAGAATGATCTCTCTCGTTTTAGAGGTATGGTAAAATTTTAAGATCATTTTGTTTGATATCTACAATTTTCATATAAACAAGTCCTTAATTCCGATTGTTCCTAAATTAAGGAATGAAGAGAAAGTATATTTTTATTTGTGAATGATCATCTATGTGAGTATCATGCAGATCTGATTACAGGCCAATGAAATAGACATAATATAAATTGCGTTGCCGCTTCTAAAAAGCTTGGTAATTTGAATAAAATTATGCTCCCTATATAGCTGCATAAATTCTTGCGATTAGCTCGGTAAATAATATTAATATCTTTCGTATGGAAAGGGAGCATAAATCGTCCTTGCGCTAAGCTTCGTAACAGAGTATATTTATACTTATTGGGGTATGATCTACTGTGTTTTCCTTTTATTAGATTTTTTTGCGCGAGGAATGGTAGCAGAGGCCGTCAGCATTGCCTGAAAATAAAAGGAGTAAATTGAAAACTAACTCAAAAAAGCACAAGCACACTACTTATAGTTGCATTTTTTATAATACAGCATAATAATAAATTGTTAATTATTTTGTCTTCTAATACGAAAGTGCAACCATGATAGTATTTAATTGGCTTGGGTTGTCAGTCTTTTTACAAGGTTAGGACATCAATCAGTGGTTATAATGAAAAATATAATACGACACAGCAAACGTAATATAAAATAAATCTTTTCTAATGAAAAGTAAATCATAAAGCAAATCATAAAACCAATATTTTTTTATAAAAAAAAACCAAATCTTTTTAGATATTAGTGGTCATCAACAGTCAAACTAACAAAACGAATGCATGCAATAAGGCACTCACAAAACATAACTAAAATAAACATACTGTTGTGCTAACTTCAGCTGCAATTTAAAAGCGGGCTTGGGATTTGAGGAAAGCCTTTTACACGTCAGTACTTTTCGAGGTAGTCGGTGTTTCTTCGTGTAATGTTATAATCTTATATTCTGGATGACTTTCTATTTTAGCATCAATGAGTTTTTGTAGAGCATCACTCTTATCAATTATATATTGGGATATATTATCTTCATTACCTAAATCAGACGCATCAATAAAGCTAATTTGATCATCTGCTTGTTCTACCTCAGATACTTCAAGAGTATCCTTCGATACTTTTGTCTCAGCAGTGAGTATGTTTATCTCTGAACAACTTTGAAAATCATCATCAAGTCTTTCATTAGTCGATGATCTTCTACTATTGTCATCTGATGAGGTTGATGTATCATCTAATTTTGGTTTTTCTTCAGATTTGTGCCAAAAAGCTAGCTTACCAGGCAACTGTAACAGTTTGCCTAATCCTGAACTGTTAGCTTTAGGGACGCGTGCAGGTGATTTAGATTTGTGTCGCTTTTTGTTTTCAGCTATTGGATTGACAACTTGAAGACATTTTAATGTTCCAGGTGTTTGAATACTGGTATTCGGCAATTTATTCACAATATCAACTAAACTTTCACGAGACGTACTTTCTAGAACGGTGTCAATATCTGTCTTATTACTAACACCTTGGCCTGGTCTCACGTCCTCTATATCATCTTTAGGTGGCGGCGGAGCTTTACCTTTTCCGTATTTACCTTTTGGGGATTTTCTTTTACTTTTAGGGGAATTATCCGGAGTACCAAAAGAGGCTTCGTCGTCGCTTTCAACTGAATCGTTATCGTTTAGTGACGTTCCAAAACTTGTAGTTGCAGTGTGCTCATCTACGATAACTACTTCTTTCACGGTAGTCTCGACTGGTTCTTTATCATTTGTACTACATTGGTCGTTATTATTGTCTTTTTGTTGACTTTCAACAGGAATGTCAGATATAATGTCACTTTCTTTATTAATTATGATATCATCTTGTTTAGTTATAGGATCATCTGTCGCATCTTGCATTTGATTATCCACTGAACCATCCAATATTTTTTCTTTAGAAGTAACTTTTTTTTGGTCCCAGTGATCTGCATTGCTATCGGTTTGATTATTAACATTTTCAGTAATGGGAAAATTACCTAGTACTTGGAGAATCTTTACTTGGTCACCAACATATTGGTATAAAAAGGGGGGTTGTGTATGGGATAAGAAGGTTTGGGACGGGAGATTAATAAGAGCGGGCATATTCGCATATTCAAAACTATCGTCGTCCTGTAGCTCCTCGATGATTACTTCACTTTCCTTTAAATAAAAAGTACTTAAGTCTATATCAAAGTAAAGAAAACCCAAACATAATAATATAAGCTAATAAATGCAATAAACAGACTCATTGATAAAATAATCGTAATAAAAATAATATACGTAGTTATACCGTTAGGGGAGAAAGTTTTAATTCATGCAATAAAATCTGTGACCTATATGACCTTAATATTTTTTATTTATTCATCAATCAGCTCACATTATTTAAAATTTTAAGATATCTTTTTAATTAACAAGCCAATCGCTTTACCTTATACTAGCATAATACTTTTTGTTTAACTTACACAACACATTTTAAATATAATACTTTGAAGCCAAATAGCATAAGTTTATAAGGTAGGTATGTCATTTTCTACATTTGAGCCTTTACACATACCTAGCCAACAAATAGACAACATTCTTTAAAGATATATTTGTTCAGTCAAACAGTCAATATTTAATAGATTTTCTCACATCATGATAATGTTCTGGTTTCAACCAAGACCCAGCACCAATCATACCCTGGCACATCAAAACACTAAACCCATTTACGTAGGACCAGATGCAGTTCATAAATTATCTGACATTTAAAGCTGTACACCATCATTCAACAATTTTAATGGTAATTACAGTAAAAGCACTTAGCTAACTGCAAAATCCCCTACATAAACGTATCCCCATATAGCCTTTACAATTTTCAATTAAACCAAATCGAATAAAAGATATTTTATAAATAATGTGATATATGCTTAATTTTATTGAAGTAATTATTCTACTCACTTAATAGTCAACACATACCAACATAATCATAAGAGCATTAATGTAAACATAGTAGAATAATTACACAACAGCTTGAGAATGCTGAAATTATATTTGCCGGCAGCCCTAGTTCACAACATTGATAAGTCGATATAAAATGTAAAAAATACTTATAATAAATATTATCTAATATATATAGTACACTGTTCTATATATCTTTTGGTTATACATGTGTTTTTAACACAGTGTATACAAACACAAACTCGTTTAAGGCTGGCGTTGCATGTACGTACTGGTTTCAACATCGTAATTAGACCACAACGCAGAAATTTCCTGTCTTTGTTTCAAAGTATCTTACTTAGTAGCCTTACTTAATCCAAATCCGGTATTTACCTGCCACAAGATAATGAGATCATAGATTAAGCATTACAGTCAGTACAGTATATGTCTACCACATAAATTTACGCTAGTAGGTATCACTATTAAATAATGCCGACAACAATTTAGAATAGATAATAATTTTAGTATATTAAAACCAGCACGTACTGAAAATACATAATGAACTAAGGCTGAGGCACAAATTCCACACGAAATAGATACTTGACATCCCATACATCATATATTTTTAATGTAATAAAATAGAAAACCCATTTTTTTATATTCAAGATACAACATACTGCTGAATTGGTAATCGTAACCGAATAATGATTCAGTGTTTGGTTTATGGAAAATAACATAGCTGCACCATTTTTAATACAGGTGTAGGTACTTACAGTCAAAAGTCAATCAAGTATCCATAGGTGCGCAAAGTTTTGCATGGGTGTAGCCACGTTTAACGTAACGTTAATTTTCGTTTCAAAATGATTTGTACTAAAAGTAAACAATCTGGTCGCGTTTCGCTATTAACAAAATTATACAAATCAAAATAATGATTGTGGTTCAAAAAAATAATCCAAATTATACAACAATTTGATATGACTTTATATCAGTTCTAATGGACTCAAAACCGATTGTTTACGTTTTTATCAAATTGAACTGAAACACATAGTTTAGGTTAGGCATAGCTGCGCCCACGCCTCATATAATGGTGTTGATGTATGTTACCAGACCTCAGCGGCTTGCGGTCGCTTGATGGTGGTGACAGTGGTGCGGGTGGCGCGGCCCCGCGCACGCGCAGCAGCGCCCAGCGACGACGTGCGCGTGAGGGACGCGCTGTTGTCCGCGCTCGAGTAGCCCGAGCTTATGTCCTCCGATGATTTTATGTGACTGGAAATTATATTTTACATTTTATTATTTGCTGATTAACTGACTGCAGGCTTGAGCTCAACTAAGTATCAATGTAACTTTTTGATACCTTACGCAATTTTTAACATAGGTATTACAAAAACTGAAAAATATTATTTGAAACAAATATACTTACTCTACAAGCCAATGTAAACCTCATTGATTGCCAATTATTGAAAACTGTCTGCTTACATGCAAATTATAAAACTAATTTCATATCAACCTGAAATCTGGCTCGTCACTCCTAGGGCGAGGTCTGACATCAACATCGACCTCTGGGAAATACATCGGTGAACGGCTGTTAGATTCGGAAGCACTGCGACGGGTCGAATATCCACTGCTGTAATAATGATTTACAATCAGTATCTTTTTCAGCTTTCGCGAGATTCTCGTAATATCAACTTTTAAAGTAGGTATCGCGTTGCATGATAATTAGAATTACAACACGGGAATTAACCCGAAACACAATTTTTTAAATTTTGCTTGACGTTTCGACCGAGTTGCATCGACCGTGGTTACAAGCAGTCTGCACCACGGCCGATGCAACTATTGCAATGCAAAATTGTGTTACGCGTTTATTCCCGTGTTGTAATTCTAATCTTGTAATATCATCAATCATTGTAAGTAAAACAAATTATTAGTTGATTAGTACTGGTTACCTCTTCCCTCCTCGTCGTATCAGTCTAGGCTCAGCTAGAACATCATCAGCTTCATCACTGCCCCTCTCTTCACGCGGCTCACACTCCGTCAGATCAGACAGGCTGTAACTCTTGCGCAGCTGCTGTACCAACCCTCCGCCGCCCTAAGGATTAGTTTAATTTGTTAATATAATATAATAGCTGCAGGATAACCATATACATGAAACAGAAGGATAAAGTAGTCAAGTTTTCCTATTAGTAATTTCCGATGTTCATTTAGCTTGGATAAATTAGTGTTAAAGTACGTACGCAGGCACAGCATAATCTAGCAAGATTAAAAAATGGCTTGGAAAAAGTATTATAAATATAAAAAGAATAGTCAACCATCATATCATTTCGCTGACGCTTGATGAAAAGGCGACGAAATTACCGTCTTCTTATAAATATTGTTCTGGCCCGAAATATAAGTTTCATAGGCGACGGTAAGCCGAAAAGAAAAATAGCTCCAACTGGCGTTTACAAAAAGACGTCCCGTGTATAATACAGAGATCTTCCTACGAAAAATGATAATAAAATATACTTACGTGAAATCTGCAGTAACTTCAGTTACACAAGCTTTGTGAAGCAAAGCGCATGCTGACATTATTTCTATTAAAGCGATGGTAATGTACGCTTTACAGAACAAAATAAACGATCACGGAGGAGACGCTATATTTTGTTTTTATTGAGAAATCATTGAATATAAACTAAATCAGTCACACAACTAAATCTAATTAACACAATACACAAAGTTGGTGGATTCACAACACATGCGTTTTTACAAACTTATACACAGGGGTAATAGACATACAGTTTTCAGTCATAGCAAACAGTTTATTAAAAGAAAGAGACGAAAGTAAGTGGCTTGGGACCACACAATGTTGTATGCCTTTCTTATAGTACATCGTTTTAAATTATAATAGCGAAAGTCATCTGTAAGTGTATCACCCCTATAAATTAATAAACTAATTATGTAATTCATTACAAACGTCATGCTATGTATAATATATTATTCGAATCGTTTGTAAAATTGTGCAAAACAGGTTAGGAACGGAAAATAAATTAAGTATATAGCAAAATACAGTAACAATTTCGAAAAAAATCCTGCACGGCTTGCAGACTTTCAATTAACTAACAAAGTATTGTATACTTGATTTTAAGTATTTTTCTTTAGAAAGCGTAAACAATATAGAAAATTGATTTGGATAGGCAAGAATTTTTTGAGAAATAGTACATTTGGAATATAAAGAAACTTAAAATATAATAAACAAACAGAAATGCGTCACGAATGTGATATGTTGCTTTGGCTTAGGTTGCATTGAAACTGTTCATTTGCATTATCAGTTAGCAAAAATATGAACTAAATAGTGGTACCAAAAACATCCATTATAAAGAAAGCCTTTATATCATTATCCGAATCATACATCAAGAAAGAGGCACTTGACCAGCATAGCCTCATTCTATTATTAATCTTGTATTAACCTAGTTATATTCTCGAGATAATGTTTATATTGGTCAAATCAGATTGAGAAATTTATACTAAGAATATGATAGTTTTATTTAAACATTGGCACTCCTAAAAGCCAAGTAATTACACTAAAATACATCGACTCGTTCCTTAAAGCTCGTTTTTACTAAATTGCGGGCCAGCGATGAACAATGAACATTCGTCCGTCTTCGTAACTAAACAGTTTATGTTGTTATGCATGTGTATTGTTGTATATACAAAAATGATATAAAGGGTACGCAAGTTTACTGTTTAGTTACAAGATCGGATGAACTATTTCGGTTCGACGCTGAACCGGCAAAGTGATTAAAAGTTGTGGAATTGAAATAGTTATTACATTTCAATTTTATTACCTCCCTCGAATCAGTGTAAGAAATTTAATTTCACAAATAAGTATGTGTACTTACTACTTACTAATCAAAATAGAGTCGATTACAAGTCGCTGTCAATTTTTAATTTGCGACGTACCTACTTTTGAATAATGCATCAAATCTATAGTTAAAAGTGTGATACACTTGATACTTTAAAAACAACGGACAATCCTAATCGTTGTCTAAAATTATCTAAACATCACAGTTGAGCTTCATTCGAGTTTATTATTCAGTCGACCTTCACTTCGTTGTCTAGGGCCGCTTGACTCCTAGTGCGGCGGCCCCGAGACCTGCTGCGAGGTCTTTTCTCTTTGGCCACTTTCCGTTTTCGCATGACGTTGCCGCGACTGCGCGCTGAAGTGTCGTCGGGCTCGTAGTCCGGGTCGTGGGAGTCTCCGTCCCCTGCGAGGTAGTCTTGGGGCTCGTCACGGTCCAGTTCCACTATTTCTACAATACCAGGTAGTTCGGACCGTTGGTACTCCAAATCCTCGTAGGTATCGTGGTAGCCATCGGGGACATCGCGAGCCGATATAGCTTGTCTAGCCCGCGCCTCTCTATCTTGCTCAGGACTCGGCAGATTGAAGTTCTGCGTGAAGCAGCAATGGAAAGGATATTTGGAAAAGATGGGGTGGGAAGGGAGAAATTAAAAAAGCGTGTTAATAAAATTAAAAAAGACGAAATTAAACAAAGCGGCTATGTGGTTTAAATCAAACTGATGTGAGAGTTGAGATATTACATGGTATTGATGTGGTCATGCCCGATGACTGGTGTCTACTGGATGGCTAGCTTGCTTGGTGTGCGATAAGGCCACTTTGGAAAATACAAATAAAAACATGTAAAGCTGTGTGCTAGCACTGTGGGTGTAGTTCAAGTTTTGCCAACTTATTTACATTATACACACTGTAATCAAACATGCCACACTGTTGCTTTGGTATACCTATTTACTTAGTAACAACTTAAAGTGGTATGAAAACAACACAAATTCAAACATCTATTTAACACTTGTAATAGTGTATATTATGTTAAGGGTTAAAGCCCACCGACACCCTAATTTGGCTCACGTAAGAACTGTTGGAACCTTTGGAAACTATTCTATTATCATTCCAAAGATCTTATATGAGAGCGCGTTATAAAAACTAAGCATGCCATTAAGGAAATTACAGGGTTATCAAACTTACTTTTATGGCGGTCTGCATAATAACAGTTGTAGCATAGTTGACGCCTTTAGTACCCAAATTGAGCACTGTGTGGTAACCCTGGTCTTTGGCCTTCGCTATGTACTCATCTATTTCCTGAAAACAAAAACAAAGGTTAGATTAATAAGATTTAAAATGGTTCCTTTATTGTACTTTTATGCATTTTGATCACAGTTGTTATATACCGACATTGGCGACAAATTAGTATTACAACCACAATATAACATGTTTGTAAAAAGTCGATGATGATTAATTGTAAACGTTACAAGCTCAATATGACGTAATTTAAGAAGTTCAATTGAAACAATAAAGTACGCTCTTATGCGAGACAGAATCACTTAATCTTAATCAGAATATATTGCCAAATATGACAATTGATTTGAAAACGTAAGTGTATTTTATTTTCTACTAGCTGCGCCTCGCGGTGTCATCCGCTAATTTTTTTCGGGTTAAAAAGTAGCCTGTGTGTAGCCTTGACACATAGGCTACTTTTTATCCCGAAAAAATGTCTATAACGTGTGAAATCCAGGGTTTCAGCTACCTCGATACCAATTTTTACCAAAATTGGTACAGCCGTTTGAACGTGATGAAGAAACAAACATACAAAGGCACTAACAAACTTTCGCCTTTATATTATTTATTAGTGTGATGTGATAAACATAATATTTTATGACTGTACTGGTAAATATAATGCAGCATTGACAAATTAAGATAAACTATTGTTTAGTAGCAGCTTCGTCGACTAGACTATCTTATCATTTATGTCGTAGGTGTCATACCCGGCAACTAAAGGATTTTATTACAAGTATGAATAGAACAGCGCAAATCAGCGCATTCTATTTCCATATTAATACCATCATATAGCGATCAAATACTAAAGCCGAGTTTTGGTCAGGAAGACACGAAGATTCACGAAATTCAATAATCTCTAGAAGCCACAAGGATTTAATGAATATGGTAATTTAGTGTTTATTTGATATTAATAGTACTAAGTACGTTTACTAAGCAATGGTTCAAATATTGATAGAACCTTCTAGAATCTTCACACAAAGAAAAATACAATAATAAAGACATTATATTGCTGTGTTAACATAATCCAAAAGATGTTTAGCAAGATAGCAACACGTGTTACATACACCATTTTGCGATCATCAAATCCTATTTACAAACACTGATTACAGTAATAAATCTACGTTTTAATTCAGTAGTCTCAGAAGGCATTAGTGTCTTGTACTTTTATGGAAATCTATAGATTTACTCAACCGGCTATATAATATGTGGTCGCAATACGTTGCATAATGAATATTTAGTACAAACATTGTTGAATTAGATATGACTTTTGATGCTTACCATAGGGAGGAATTAAGGAAGGAAAGGACCTTGCCTTGCAGTGGTACGATCATGGCTGGAATAATAATAATATTATTCTTTTGTTCCTCACCTGTTCCCGTCTGCAAAGCGCTGGGTGCACGAACTTTCTGTACAGTATGGAGGAGCCCTTCGTTGCCGGCGACAGTAGCCACAGCACTAGGACTATCTTCACCTCGTAGTAGAACGGGAACCATGACAGAAACACATCCGTGAACGTCTCCGTGCATGTGAATAAAGCGAACACTATCCAGTACATCATCCATTTTACCTATAAATAAAAAGGGCTATAATTAAAATCGTTTTGTCATCATTATTTTTGAAAAGACCTATAATAATATAATCATCAGAGTAACTATCAGTATGCTCACTATTATTTATTTTTTAAATTGTTAGGTAACTAGTAAACAATAATACTTAAATCATTATAATATTTAGTCGGTATCGGTACGGCAAGAAATTGGTCGGTTTCGAAGTTTGTTTTTGATACATAATACCTAATAATCGATATTGCTTAGATATCGATTATGTCAGCAACATTGACACACTAAAGTGTGTATTTAACCTTATGAATGAAGGGGATGCACCTTTGCCCCCCTTCAACCTATTATAAACAACTGAGTTAGTTTATCTGTTACCAAGGTGAATAAAACTGATTTTATATCGACCGATATTTATTATTGTTTTTAATAGTGTATTAAAACAAGACTGGGAATGAGGATTGTTGTCGAAAGTTGACCGGAAATACTAAAGTCAACGTTCTTTCTATACAAATACCGAATGACATCAAAGAATTTTAAATTAGGGCAATGATACACCTAATTATAGCATATGATAGGTAATATTTACACTAGTGACTGTACCATATTTGACTGTATTTAAGGCATGACATTTTTATCACAAATTTAGATAAATTCAACAAATAAACTAAAAAAACACTTTAACTGAGGCCTAAATACAATAATAATAAATAGGTACGTGTATGGCATGAACAATAGTAAAATATAGCAACATACTGAGAAATCAATTAGCTCAGCATCGGTAACTAAATATGAATTTTGTTCATGACATCCTTTAAATAACATTCTGGGTATTGTTTGTAAAACAATGTCCAGTACCTGCTACCGGCGGCTACTAATTAGTCATAGGAAGCCGGGAACAAGGTAAAGGACACAGCGGGAACCGAAGCGTTTCAAACACGAGCGCCCGTTACAAGGTCATCGGTGTACTTTACTGAACCATTTACGGCAAATTACATTTTTACAACAAGGCAAATTGACGCTCAACGAATGGAAATTTGTCGTTTGACAATTACTTGCCATTTGTAGTCTATAGACAGCAAGTGTCTAATATACTGTGAGCGGCATGAAAAATAGAGCACTGGTAATTGAAATAAATTAAATGGCCAAGATAGTAAACAATGAATTCACTTACGTATTCCTTCAAATTCTTCGTCCGGACAGCTTTGTATGAGGCATAAGCCGGGTAGAGGGTCCCGAATACCAATCTGCAAAATGGATATACCACGAAATAAGTGATCATCCTCGGTGCAAAGAATCCCGTCGTTAAGGCAAAAAGGCAGAAGTTTCCAAACGTGACACTAGGGATGCATCTACGGAGAGCCACTCCTAGGTTTGTTGCAAATCGATTCCAGACTTGTCCTCTCGGATGCCCGAGAAGGAAGTCATCGCTATCGTCGTAACCCTCGTCAACGTTTGGATCGTATTTGACGAGTTCTCGGCTGGATTCGGGAGTGTCTGACGAGGTGACACGTGCGTAATCCGCCTCTAGCTTGTTGACAATGAATCGGACGCTGGACAGTCCGAGGCTCAGCGGAGGCAGGCGAGGACTGTCGTCACGGTTACCGGTCGCGCGACCCACCGCCATGGATACGGTTTCCACGACATTTGTTTTCTAGCAACGCATGGCTATTCACTGTTTGTTTATAGTTTTACTAGTGTCTGTTCGAATGCACTGCACATTAATATTTAAAAACGCACGCGCTAGATGAACTGTGGAGACTGATTGAATAAAGATCTGTCTCGGCGTTATTGGCGAGCTGTTAGCTGCCTTGTAAATCAATACCAACGTGCTCAGTGCACACTAAGGCCGCATTGACTGTTTGGTTGAAAAGTTATTAGTCACCAAAGGTACACAAAGCCGACCTTCAGAAAGTAATTATTTTATGTTCTTTGCTTATTTTAGTTGACTCTCACCACAAAGAACTAATCGTTTGATTATGCAACATCGTTAAAGAAAACAATTGCTTGTAATTTACTTGATAATGATTTATTGATAATAATAAGTTCAAATTTCTATTGGTAAATGCTAGTGCGTAGGTGGACAACAACGTTTTGATGCGTCACAGTAAAAAGGAACGAAATGTTATGTGGATGAATATAATTATAATAATTATATTAAGTACAACTGATATTCATACCATTTTATAGTTAGATATAAATAGTGCCTACCACCAGTTTAGCATTCGTCAATCAAATATTTTAACATCATGCGTTATACTACTTGCTCACTACCCGGTTAAGTGCACGAGTGCGTGAAATTTTAACGAGTTAGTGCTTACTGAAAGTAGGCACCTATAGTATTAATTTCAACCAATACTTGTAGAACGAGTTACTTCCTGGTAGAGTGAACTATGTTTTGGACACTTGTTGTAACATAAGACCTTAGATTGTAGGCTACAAAAGATAAGACGGCGGAAGCGACTAATGCAGTGGACAACCCAGATGAATAATAAATGGACGACAGGGCTAGGCGTTCGTATTCGCCAGTTTAGCAAGACCCACCCCGACCGGAGTCATTGCAACGAAGCAATGACGACGATTAGATACCTATCGAGATTCCTATTAGACTGGACAACTTAAAAATAAACACAATTGCATAGCTGGACTAACATATATGTTCTCGGAAACCTGTATATATGTCGAACTTCAGTCTGGAACAACAATCAGTATTGTTTATACCATCACGGACACTGATATGTTATTTAGGCTCGTAAGCATATTTATGTTATTTCTTATTTTCTGTTATCATAGCTGGCTCGATTTAATTCGCAAAGCGGGCTCAATACTCCCTAATGCCTTCATGATGTAGAATCAGATAAGATTTTTTTTTTGTATCGTATTACCAGAACATATATTATCAGTTTATGATGACTCATGGGCACCTACGTAGTTTACAAAACTCATTCTTATAGATAATTTTGTACATTGTGAATTTCTTAACTTTAGTACTACAATAATCTACCATATATAAGAAACTGTATGATGTCATTTCAGAAACTACACCCACCTGGGGAAGACAATAAGCCATGTTATTAATAACAAATTCAAACATAAATCATTTTGTAACGTCAATGTCCTCGTAAGTCGCAATATTGATTTATTCCTTTTATTAATACAATTTTTTTTTACCAATTTGTAATAAAATACTTTTAACATTTACTAGGATCGAATATGACTAATTTATCGTAGAAAAAACGCGAAAGAATTATTCAAATACAGTCTAACGCCCTTAAAATCTTTAAATCTGTATGACTAGTTGATATTAATTTAAATTCAGAAATGTACACGGAATGTATCTGTTTCGTTTCACGCGAAGTGGATCACTAAATGTGGATAAAACTAGATCATCATGCTTGCGAAACGAACGCGCACGCACATGGATTCATTTCACAACTCCCTAATAACATCCTAAAATAAATAGGCGAGAAACTCGAACCATTTGTTCTAAATCCGTAGCCGTTGCCAAGGCATGTGTGTTGCCATACTAACGTGCCCTTACTATTATCGTTACCTAGAGAACGGAACTGCAAAGGACCAACGCGAAGTGCTTGATTACTTTGCAAGCCAATATAGAACCAGGTTCACCCAACAATGTGTTAAATTCTTCGGAAGGGAAAGATTGTAGAACGGCAATCACATAGATGTTCTTTCATTAAGTTATATCAATGTTACAAATCAACGCAGTAAAGGAAGTCTATGTGCGATTATATAATTATATTACTAAAACAAAACGATAACTCAGTGAACCAATACCTAATGCGTAAAACTTAAGTGGGTATGAAATACTTAGGGGCACTTATTTGATTAAAGCGACTATCAATAAAACATATGATTAAGTGAAATGAATTGCTAAACGTAGGACAACGCATTGTTATGACGTTGCTTATTTATTGATGATAAAGTTTAAATGTAGCACATAATCACTGTATCGTACATCTCCCATAAATCCAAAGCTTAACCAGTCGTGAAGAAAATGATCGGTTATAAAAATGTACGCCACGCATATAGGTCAAGAACCTCTAATACAGAACGGTGCATCCAAACATCACACACGCGATTTTAAAACCTTTGTTCAATGTAACTCTAGGGCTGGCAATAAACTGATAATCTTAATAGACATTAAACAATCATAATTCAAAACATCAGCATTTAGTATCTCTAGTACGAGATTGTAAGGCTAATTCATCCTCGTTACTTCATTGTGCATCGGAGAATAAATTATACTCTTGTGGGTTGAATTCTAAAGGTTATCTATGCATATATTATAAATTATATTATTGGTAAAGCTGCATTTAACTACGTACTGTTTACAGCAAGTTCCCGAGATAATTTACCCGAGGTAACTTGTACTTGTTTATTAGGATAATAGTGTCCTGTGTTTATAATCTCTATACCATTACAAAAAAGGGACAAGTTTTTCTAAATCAATGTATGGCTACGATTTAAAACAGGTTACTCGTATCCCATATTCAAATCACGTTTATTGGAATGCATCCTGTTATATCGATAATGGAACGGCTTGATCCTTTCTATGCGGACGAGTACTGCTGCTATTGGTGTACTAAATAAGGAGTGCACGCATCGTGTCGTGGCATCGCATCGCTCCGTTCTTCAGGGTCGATGTAACAGTCAGTTGAGCGTGGCCGGCGTGGCTTATGATTAGGCGTATTGAATAACGGGTGTTCTTTTTTTCATGCTTTGGAAACCATTTATTTTTTAATGAGTGTAGTGTGTTACTGTGCGTTCGAATAGAATCAGTTTCTGCAGGGTTATGTTCGATGTAGATAGATCACCTTTATAATGACTATACCTGCGACCACGTCCGGTATAACCCAGGCACCTACCAATATTTTAACCAGCAACATTTCCTGGGTGTATTTTATATTTAACACAACAATCAAGTTGCTTATTACTAGCGGACCGCAAAACAAAAAAAGACTTCCAAATAATGAGGATGCTGTTTATAGGCGTAGGAAGTATCGCTCCTACGTTTATATCACTTAATCCATCTAATTTTATAGTTTTTCAGAAAACGCGTTAGGCGTCGGATGTGTGACCTGCATGAACTCGATTTTAATTTTAACTTTTCCCATTTTAATTATCAACGTACGCAATAAGCCTCGTCGTTGGAAAGCGCTCATTGTTTAGATAACCTGACAAAAGAGCGTTCAGATCTTTATGCGCAATTTGCATCGGTTTACGTCATCGATCTCACAATGAGCTTATATTAAACACAATTTTGTGTAACTACGGCCCTAGTAATATCTAAACTTCCTGTGTATTGTAAGAATCGGTCAAGCATGCCGTTGGTTCATTAAAATTTTAAATTACCTCGGCGTTTGTTGGAATCACTACTCTACTATTCTACCTCGAGTTATAGTTGGAGTTCAGATGCAATTGTATAAGTTTGTTTAGTTTAAAATCTTTATTACTAAGTACTAACACTGCCAAATAAAGAATAGTACCAACCTACTTCGTGGTTTACGATGTCGTTGAATAATGAATATGAATGTCAAGTCTAAAAATGGCATAAACCTTGGTTTATTTCTTGCCTATTTTTTTTTGTATCCCCCAATGTCGTTGCAATCAATATAAAGTACCTAAAATTGCCTAGGTAGTGTAGATCCCATTGCAAACTAAATGTAAATTTGCTCTTTCTGGGTCAACAATTTATGGAGCTCAGAGCATCAAACAAATTCTAACGCTTGTTGAAGATATCATTTTATAGGTGCTTTGTTTTTTTGGTTTCAGTTGGAGGTTGCCTGTAGATTTTCGCATGCTTAGAATGAAGGAGACCTAAATTAAAATTCTTATAACTTCATTAAAAGGGTGCGCTTTATATTTTTATTTTGAACAAATTAGCTTACTCACATTATGAATAGGAATAGGTTTCACTTTATTGACACGCTGTGTACTAGACAGCTAATTATGCCACAGTTATTTCGGTAGACTAACCCAGTTATTACACATACACACTACATCTATCCAGTAGACAGGCAGACGTAAATGTGAATCGTCGCAAAAGGGATACCTATTTAACAGAAGGAAAGGGAACATTATCCTGCTGAAAGGATCTTGTGCTCTCTAGTGTTGTTCTGCAGTATTATATTTCAAACATATCAGCATACGAAAATAAACACAGGGTACAAATCATTATATATTTATAGGAACTTACATTCAGGGTAAATACAATATTCACAACTCACGTAAGTTAAATATAAATTACAACGACATGATCCTCGTAATAAATAGTTATTCTTATTTCAAGTTTTGTGCGAGAAGACATTTAAAAATTATACAGAAATATATGTCACCAACAAAACTGGGTAAAGGTACACGTAATTCAGCCGAGGTTATACCTAATAAGGTAAGACAAGCTGTCTTAATAAGCACATATCGTGGCGCAGTCAAGGTGTACGACCTCCTGACAGCGCGAGCAGATCGAGCGCACTCGAAACAGACACTAATAACTCTTTACGAAGACCGATTGTCGATAAATGAATCACTAACAGTTAGATGTCAACGCACTTCACTTGTTGCATAGAACAGCGACGCGGACGCAGGCCGTGAGCGCTACAGACTAAACCTTCTTCTCACTGCACCAGAGGCGAACGCCCGAGCTTCGCCGAAAATAGCACCCGGCAGTGCACTGGGATACCCTAGTGACGAATTCCGCAACGAAGCTCAACTTTTCTTTGTTTAACGCGTCAGGACGTATTTTGTTACAACAGTACAGATGGTACTCTATTATTTTACAAATGTTTGATAAATACAATCTTAGAAGAACTAGGTGGTAAAAGAAATGTGATTTATAAAAAGTCAACTATTCTCTAAGAGAGATGGTTTACGTCTGAAGGTGAAAAGAATGATAAAAGGCGTACACAAGTCTACAGTGTTGCCAAATTTTAGGATGGCGGACAGATCCCAAAATCAAGATTGTTGGAAAACTGCCAGTATTGGATTATGAGCTCACAGCTAGTTTGAACTCAAGAACAATCACAAAGAACGTACCTAATAAACATTTTAATTTAATTTAACAACTTAATTCCTTAGTTCGAATTTCATGTGAATAGGTATCTATTTGATTATAATAATAATAAGATTATGACAACCAACACCTAATATGAGGTGAATAGTTTTAAAGTTAAAGGAAATTAGGTGGAATGTGAATTATCAAATAAAAAATAAAGACTTTTATAAACAACCAACATGTTAAGTGAACAAGTATGTAAGAGAAAATGATCATTTCATCATTTTAGGTAAAGTTTAGTTTAACCAACAGTAGTATTATCAATTTTAAAAAGTTGCAGGGTACTTGTCCAGAATTTAAACTTTAACAATTGATTTTATGTATCTGTTTGTTTAATGAATCAGGTTATATCTAGAGCTAGGCCAACATGAGTAAAAAGTAATTTCAATACTTGAGATTGAATGAAATTAATGCTAGCAAAGGCTTACAATTAAAATATACTATATAATTAATACAATTGTGACTACATGTACCTATATAATCTATTTTAATGTATATTAAACATTGATGTTCATTTTAGATGATTGTTATGATATCTGAAATAGGTGTGATTCAAGTGTAAAAGTGAACATAACAATAGATTTTTATCTATGAAGTTATTATTGTTCAACCTGCATAGTTGTCACATATTGTAATTAACAGTGTAATCATTTTGCAAGCCTTCTTTGTTTATTTGAATAAGAAAAGTTTGTATTTTTTGCCTTTATTTTTCCACAGACAAGTACTATGGTACTATTTTATAGATGAGGCATAATATAAAATTGTTGGGCCAAACAGATCGCGCTAATTACTCTTTGGATTAAAACCTTGTCTTTGCAACCTTGTCTGTGTTTGTTTATTTTATTTTATTCGTTTGTAGTTATGTATACATTAACACTCTTATTTAAATATAATGATAACAATGTCTTAACACCCATTATTCTTTCACCTGCAAACAACAGTGACAGGTTAATTTAATCCATGGTTTAAATAGTCATTTTTAAAAGGGGGTTTACATATAATTTATTTTTATTCATATACTATTAGCCTTGCAGGCTCGGCAACTGCTGGTCATGGTGTACTCATCCCATAGGATAAACTAGATAATAATTATTATATTCGGCATGTTGTGTATTTTTAGATTTGCCTGATTTTCCCCTGTGTGTATTGATATACTCTGTAATAAAGCCTACTCCTCTGGGAAACAGGTGTGACTCCATGTCATCATCATCATCAGCCAATAGACATCCACTGTTGAACATAGGCCTCCCCGTTTAAGCAGGGGGGGTTGCCATAATCCCCATGCTGCCCATCTTCTGAATTTTCCCTTAGTCGCCTCTTACGACACCCACGGGAGGAAAGGGGGTGGTCAATTTTAGGCCAGATACCACACGGCACATGACTCCATGTACCTATGTAATACTCAAAACAAATAATAAATAAAGGGATCAAACCTGCAAGTGTGCAGAAGGTTGTTGCATCAACTAGGATCTTGAGATAACCTTATTTAAATATAATTTTAGGTGTGCTTGTATTAGCACTAATAAATATTGTCAGTCTATAAAATGGTAAGCACCTAATAGAAAAGAAGACTTGTTTTGGATCTGTATAATAATTTGTTGTGAATGCAACTGGTGTTAATTCTGTAGTGATTCTTTAGGTCCTTTTAATCTTTCCTTTCGTTTAGATATATATCTAAATGGAAGAAAAGATTTTGCAGATGATTTCTTATTACCATTTAAGTTCCAACACTTTTATACTAATATAGTGACCATTCATACACCACATTATACTCATTACATAAAGACATCTAACCTTAAACATTAATTAAGCACCTAAATAAACCTAATTTATCAAAAATGTTGATGACAATCAAGAATGAATCCTTATAATTAAACAAAATTAGGAAGCAGTACTTCAATGAAGATTATTGTTACTGACAAAACTGCCGAAATTAAATGTATTTAAATAAATAACAATGGGTGACCGTTCAAATTATGACAAGAAGAAATGCAAGGTTCCTAATTTACAAGCAATATGGTAACGATTTAAATCATAATAACGTAAAACTCAAAGGTATAACATGTTGCAATAGATTGACGTTTAATTAAGAGGTAGCGTATAACATAACGTTAATAAACAGTGAGGATAAACAGGAAATTATTAATAATATGTTTTACTCAAACAAAGGAGAAGATAAAAATAAAAGAATGAAAATGGAACATGCTACATTATAAAGAAATTTAAAATATACATACATGACCAGTCGAGAGATAATCGACGATATCATATTAATAATCACATACGAAAAATCCACTCAAATAATCACAATAGAAAACATAGCAAAACACAACCGCCCGATGAAAAGTCTAATACGCCATGATGATTTTAAATTGACAGTTGTTTTGATCACGTGACCGCACAAATCAATATGGCCTCAAGATGGCGGTCCAACAGATGAACTAGGAAATCAAAAACAGTGTCAACTTGAACTAAAAAAATTATTAAATCATAGATGATCATAGTCATGTTGTTGATTCTTAGTACATAAATATTTTCTTTGTGTTACAATCGCCTATTTAATTTTTTGTTATTATAAGTTTAGCGAATACAGCGCTATCTATGAAAATTTATATGAAAGTAAAGCGTGTCACCGAAGCATTTCGTATTGCACACTTTTGATAAATATTTATGATCAATAAATGGCTCGGTTTTAAATATACTTTATTATCACTAATTAGAAGAAATGGCTTAGTTAAATGCGTTATTAAATAATAAATAACGTAAAGCTTAAGAGTAAATAAATATTCGAAATACTGCCCTCTTTCGGTGTGCATGCGGACTAAGACGTAAATTCTACGTCCTTGTAAAATGAGTCTATAAGGCGAATAAATTAAGGAGTTCAACATGTCTACGTTGAGTCAGTGGTAATGTGGTCATTTTGCTTAAGTAGGCTTATAACAAGTTTTATTATAATGCTACCAAATACCGAAGTTGAAAAATGTTGGTCCCCTTTTACTCATAAGGTAACTTTTAAATTCGATCGCACAATATATATGTTCCGCAGAAACGTTTCTTGTGTTTTCCACGTAGTTTCCCTTCGCTCGACGAAGAGTGTGACGTGTAGTGCGTTTTAACGCTGAGTTTCTTGACGTTTGTGTAGTTTTAATGTGAATAATGTGATTGTGTAGTTCGTTATGGCTTATAAGTACCGTGAAGATTTAGTTGGCAAACGATTTCTCGCTGTGAGTGGTGTAACTAAAATTAACGTGAATAAAGTTTCCGAATGGGGATGGAAAGCTGGTGTTATCAGAGCAGCATCGCTCAAAGATAACAAGAATAAGGAGCTTCAGGTAAAGCATGAAGTTTAATAGCATACTAAATAAAAATAAAGTTAAGTTTAATTCATACATTTTAGGAATTTTGCGAATCAACTGAAAAAATAAGTACGTTTTAAACTGACTTCCGACGCGCGGTTTTTCGCTGCTTTAGTTATTTGTTAACTAAGTAAGTCCGAGTATATACTTCATTGGCTACTTTCCATAATCCCATTCCTTTTCATAGCCAACTTCATAAGATGTTATCAATGTCGTAAAATGCGAATCAATGCCAAGAAAATTTATTATTTTACTGTGATTGCTGTTTGTTTCTATAATTTTTTACGCGACCTTCAGAGCTGACAAAGTACACGATTGATGTTAAAACTTAAAAGTTAATGTAATAAATGTACTTAGGTATATACTTAGTAGGTAGGAGTGATGAGTGTAGCTTATGTACCTACTTGTACCTTGAGTACATTCAGCCCACAAGCGGGAAGCGGGGGAGGGGAGGGCTAGCAAGAAAGGGCTCCAAGTTGCGAACAGATGAAAAGGGCCGGAGCCTGGGTGCCTGGGACTGGCAAGCCCTGGAATATTACGGGTTTAAATAGCTGCAGTATATAATTATGTATTTATGTAGGTAACTATTGTACCTAATAGTTATATAGCTAACTTGATATAGCAAATGGCAATCCGTGGTCACTGCTTACCTCTCTGGAAAATTAACTGGGTAACTTCATGTCAGTATGTCTCATCTCTATATAGCTACATAAAGTTTGTAGGATATGTAGGATCCATTATTATATTAGTGACACTTACAACTACTTCCATTTCAACCCTACTTCTGGCAATTTGAGGGTTGCTGGTTAGTTAAATATTAGTACCTAGGTAGGTACTAAGATTGGCATTATAAGTTAATAATTACAGACCTGATAATGCTAACCATTTTATTTTGAAAAGACCATCCGTCCATACATATACCTACCTAATAGGTATCTAGTCTGTAAGTCCTGTGTCTTCTCTATTTGTTAACTACTTACTGTAGTTCTATGTAATTAATATCAACATTACCTAAGTACAAAATAATTGTTGATTCTTACTATAATTTAATAAACTGCTCTGTTTTGCAAGAAACAGTTAGAGCCCTAAGCCACGCCCTTGCATGATAATAAATTATAAAGGACTATAGGTAGGTAGGTTTTTACGTGACGGGACCTAGGTATACCGTATTCCGAATGCCCAGCTGATTTTCATACCTACTTCAACAGAAAAAAAGGAACACTTTTTAATAAAATGGACATATTTACACAAGTAAGGTTAATAATACAAAAAAAGAAGAAAACTACTAATGATTCTATTAATTGATGCTTCGAATTTGACTACATGAAAACATTAAGAAAGGTACAGGTACCAGCTATATTTATTTAATAATTTACAAATAGAATTAGGTATTTAGAAATAGAAAAGCACACAAGAATTTAAGTATGGGTAGATAATATAGATACAGACCTACATTCAGTAGTGTACGTACCTACAACTTATTTACTTATTGCTTTACTGACCTTTAGCATAAAGCATAGTAAATAGTCTGATTGGAAAAGTACATTAATAGACAAACCACAAATTACTTATCTAGCAATGATAAGATTCCTGTTATAATCCATTAGATTCGTCGTAATGGAAATACGCATGGCTTCTGAAATATTATAGTTTTGCTGAAGTAATATTTTTTTCGTTGTTTATTATTATTGTTCGTCTGTCGTCGCTGCCTGCTTGAGCGCTGTTCTCCGACAAAAAAATGAACTTCTAATGAATTGTAAAGTAACTTACAAAGAAAGATATGTTAATAAAAATCTCATCATCTTCGTAAGAAGTTCCTGACTTTGATAGTTTCTACAAGGTGTTAGTCTTAAAGTCTGATTTTGAGTTTCTACACTCCTAGGCGTCGATCAACAATGTATCTAGTAGGTACTCTCTGTGAGAGATTGCGTCTATAAAATACTTAGCTAATCGACCTACCGACACTACCAATTTCAAAAGTACTATTCAGACATACCTATGTCATTCTAAAGGACATGGTGAATAGGGAGAACGAATAAAAAGTAACGAATATTCGACGCACAGCGTAGGTTTACGAGTATAACGCTTACGGAGCTAAGCGCATTCACTCATTATCTACCTATAAAACTAACTATTATTAGTCATTAGCATTATATTGCAATTAAGTACAAAATTGTACAAATCCAAATGCACATGGCGCGAGGTTCAATGACCCCGCTCTCACCGCGTTCGATGCACCGTCCGTACGCACCGCGCTGTGTCGACTCGGTCCAATCAGTTTTTGGACGAAGAAAATAACTTATTAGACATGGAAAGAATTTTCGGCTCCCGGCTTTTACTTGAACGAGAGAATTCCAATTTGTATATAAATTATTCCAATTGACTTGTCCCACGTTCCCTTCGGATCCTTGTCTCGATCCTTCCTTAGTGAATATTAAATGAGATTGTCTTGGTATTGTCTTGTTACATATGGAAAACCCCAGAAAACCAGAACAGTAAGACATAATAAATGAATTGAACCTTTTTAAATGCGTTATATTGCGATGAAAGTAAAATAGAAAACAGGAATGGAGTTTAATACACATAACTAACGATTTTAAATATCGAACGTTTTTATTTGCGGCCTACACAATATGTACATATTGTGTAGGCTGCAGTACCTAGTATGTACATGTTCTATCTAAACTTATTATAACCTAGATTGATAGAGTATAGAGTTTCCCAACAAAATGCCCCTACACCTGAAGCTCGATATTTTCAAAGTAGTTAGTACAATAAGTACGTAATAATAGCTATATATTACACAAGTTTCTTCTCTCCGTCGCCCTGAAATTTCTCCTATTATTTTTTCTACCAAATATTTGCTTACGAGTACTGCCAGTACTGCCCCCATACCATGAACATGAACTCTCAAAGCAGGGCAGTTTACGTTGTGGAAGCGAGATGCCGCATTACACTACATGTAGCGGCGTCTAGCTTTCACATCATAAACTGTCCTGTTTCAAGAGTTAGTTAGAGAACTAATATTACTAGTAAACAGAAAGGTCGTAACTACAAGAGAACATCGACTACCTTATATGTATTAATTTGATACTTTAAAATAAAATACAATAGGTACACCTAAACACCTATAATCATATTTTTCAATGGCTGTTTCCCTAGCACTGCACTTTAAAAGGGATTTTACCTTTTTACAAACTTTAGCAATAAATATGTCAAAAATTCAAAATAAAATACAATTTGAGTTATAAAACATATTTAGTAATCTAAAATCGAAAATTTATTTATAAGCTGAAAATTCAATACCCTATAGGTTTATATATACCCTATAGGTGTATATTTTTGATTAAAGTGAGATGCCATGATACTGCTTCTCGAACTATACAGTATACACACATACCTATAAATACATTGCTCACACGTTGCGTAATCAGGTATTGAAATTGGCATCTTCGCATAACGAGAACACATAATTAACTACAGTCATGATCTCATTAGTAGTCTTCCTAACAGAAATATAACAGCGGTGTGTCTTTTTAATTACGTTTATCTATGAGTGCGAGGAATGGAAAAATAATTTGTTTTTTTTACATCTGGTTTAGTCGTTAAAAATTAAGTATTACTGCTATGTTTCTGTGTATACTCAGCAGGTATACACAAAACATTCAAAATCAAGAGACATGACAAAAGCCAAGTTGTTCTGCGATGCGTCCGCACGCCTGCATTACTCGTCAGTTATAAATAGACGACATATCTTTATACCACTGCATCGCTATTCGCTCGCTCTCCCGCCAAGTGAGAGACGCCAGACCAACTCAACACAGCTATACGAGTATACGCCTCGCCACATGAAAGATAATTTGTTTAGATTACCTACGCGTTTTGAACACTGGCGTCGGACGCAGGTGTCTTTTACTATGACTACCAAAATTAAACACAAAAACAAAGTACAGTTTCAAAGTAAACCAGCCACCACATACACAGTTATTTCAGCAGATACCTATGTAGGTCAACCTCTTAGCGTTATTCATTGAAATCTATTTAGTGCCTTGTTCTGCTAATTAAGAAATTATGTTTGTGAATAGACAACTTAACGACGTAACTTGACATTTGAGTTCTCTAGTACGGATGAATTTTTGGTAAAATATTTGCTGGCAATTGGCATAATACTTCGCAGATTGCAAGTTACCTCATTGCCAATTTTAAAGTTATATTATTCTATAAAAAAACAGCAAAACTATAATATGCGTCAATACGGTCAACACTTTAGCAGCCAAGATGTGACAGTCATGTTAAAAGTCTTAACTCTGAAGCTCTCGTCAGAGCTCTAAAAGAATTAATAAGGAAATCCTAATCGATCGGGTCAAGCGAGTTCAAATTCTTATGATACTTAGTTAGATGTTTTTATTCCAAAACAATTTTCAACCCAAAACAGGTATAGTAACACTGATCCCTCGTGTAATAACTACGGTGTTTTAAGCAGGTCTACAAAAGTCAATATCCTGATCAATTCGGTTCAAAAACTGGTGTCCTAATTACGCGGGAATAAATAACCTGTATAGTGTATAACCCTTTGATCTTCGAGATAAAAATATTTTATTTTGGGGCCTTTATTAAACGGGAGGGGCGTTGAAATTATAAGGTTACCTACCCCGTAGTCGTCACACACATGATGTATAATTAGGTTAGGTTCCATCTAAGTGATAATCCTCAAATTGGCCCAGTACTAGTTTTGTTCTTAGTGCAAGGTTTTATTTTATGGAAACAATCCTGTTTAAAAATAGGTACTCATTTTAACCTGATCAAACGAGTTTAGAGTAAATAAATACTTACGTTCTTATAGGTCACACCGGTTTATTTTAAATTGTATGTAGTACACATTGTTCTTTTTTGCTCTTTTAATATGAGCGCGTTATCATTAATTCAGGTTGATATTATAGTCTTTGTAAGGTGTTTTGCACTTGTTGTGGCTGCCTGAAATTTCATGTCGATTAAACAGATAATTACTGTTTAGCTTCATACACATTTTTAAACAAAGTATCCTTTAGATTTTGACCACCACGCCAATTCATTGTTAGTCTGACAATAGTAGTTCGTCCATAATCAGAAGTATGATGTTGCCACTTCTGATAATTATTCCTACAAATTTAGTTATCAATTTTGTCCTATTAACAGATAACAGCTCTCAGAAAGGTATATAGAACATTTCGTTAATCATCGAATTGATGATTCGAAACAGATGTCAGTATTAATAGGTCATTTGTTCTTAATTGAACTGTGGCCAGTGACCGGTTTGATAATCAATTCAATTTTATCCCCAGTTTACAGTTACGTCACCGTCTCCTAGGCAACTGCTATTATTGTAGAATGGTCGTGTAAGTAGTACTCGTTCTAATAAACAACGACTGTTGAATTTATTGTTATTTGCTCATTATAGACTGTCTATTTTTAATTCCTTATTAACGCTTACGTCATCGTCACCTGGACTGATTCGTTGATTTACTATTGGATTACATACCCTATTAAAATGTTCAATTCATCTTTGTCTGCTGTATTGGACAAAATGTAAACACTTTCTAGCGTCTAATGAACAAAGACGTCATCATAGACGGCTTCTAATAACTTGTTGACTGTGATTTTATTATCATCTACAGACTATTTACACTTACATAATATTTGATTTCCTTCACTACGATTACGCGATTCACACCAAGTCAACTGCAACTTGTAAGACTTTCTACTATCACACTTCTGAGAAATGCACCAACCTTCGGTCTTTCGCCGATTATATGTATTACACTTTGATCTTCGCTTCTTAGGATGATGTTGGGGCTGCCTCGCTTCTGCAGTGCGTCAGGGATGTTCGCGGTTTATCATACTGACGGCTTTCATGCCATCTTGCGCAAAAAGACAGTATCCCTAATCCACAGAGTGCGTGGCAGCCGCAATAAAATCCTGCTGACAGTGCTGACGATATCTAATAGAATCTCGTCGCCTCTTTGGAGGTCGCTAATTAAGAGGGTGATATGATTAGTGTGGAGTAAATTTTCAAGTTGTTTAATTTTAATTTTATTTTCTACTATGGACTGTAATAGTTGTCTGAAATAAAGAATATATTATTATTTCCTTTATTTAAAACTTTTACTTATAAATTACATTTTTAAATATATATTCTGTACAAAAACAGCAAAATAAAAATAAAATATATTTAAAAATATAAAAAATTGTCGCCAACCGGCATTATATTATTATTATTATGATTTAAAATTGAAAATAGGCCAAGAGCTTTAATATTATTAAATTTGCACTCTAAAGTCATGTTTATATCGTGATGATTTAAGACTCGAGTTTCGTCGAAAATAGATTGGACAATAGAAATATATTATTCTTTGTTCTAGTGATGATTGTAAATTATCGTTTGGATTAGTCACTGCTCCGCCACACAAGGCCGTAGATAGAAGTCAGGAACTAGGGTTTTTGAAAATTCAACAGCCTCTAAATATTTGGCCGTATTTGATGAGTAATTCTATACCAATCATGACTTTTATACAAAATATTTGGCGTACATAATGTTTCTTCTACATGCACGGTTCCAAAGTTTCATTCATATCCTATTGAGGACCGGAAAATTCCCTCGTGGTTACGTTTTTAAACGATGTTTTTGACACATTCAAATTTTCTATGCGCTGAGTCAGTCCTACATTTTGCCTCTATTCAACCCTATTATTTAATCGTTATTAGTCATCGGTCAAAATTGTCCAACGATTGGAACTTGCAAACTACATTTTAGGATCACACGGACGTAAAATTAATCTTTACCGTTGTATTGTATACCTAATCCATTTTAATTCTATGGCATATTTTACAAACAATTTTAACATATCGTGCAATCGGATATTATCCGTCTGAAATGTTCTGACTACACTCCTAAAATAGCATTTGCGTGACCATAGAAATTGACTGTCGTTACTGAGTCGGGATCTAGTTGACCTTCACTAATGTTTTATTGATCTTACTTAATTCATTAGCGATTTGACGCACAACTATCCTTTTTATAAACACGCAATGATGTTCATTGCTAGTTTCGGCATGGATATAAGAATTGTATACTTGCGATTCTAGTTCAAATCGTCAGCAGTTGACTTCTTTATTCCATAATTCTCAAAAGGTTTCATTTCATTTCAAACGTCTTCTCCCGTTTGGTTATTCATACCTTCACAAATTCTTATTCAATTAAATAAAAGCTATTTAATAAAATCACCACGTTTTTGTTCAATTGTCCTGGTATCAAAACCATAATGGAAGTGGGAGATGGTAAAAAGTTTTGCAGTAAAATATCCATTAGAGGTTGACCTTCGTAGACACTTCGCGCTGGGAAATAGCCTGACGTTTACGAGTACATTCTAAATACAAAACTTGCAATTACGAACGAAATTGGCGGTTGCGTACCCGTTTAATGTTTACAAAACACGACATGTCTGAATGTGTACGTCCTATAAATAACTCTCGAAAAAAGGAAGTAGGAATATCAATGACCGCTATAAAAAGTCACTTCCGAAGTTATGTACAATCCATAACTTATTACTGACCGGTCTCTGACTAGAGATAGTTATACAAGCAATCGCTCAAAGTATTACAAGTTATCTAAATTATAATAATAAACAAAATACACTATGAAGCATAAGTTCAATAAACTCGCTGGGAGAGTTTTGCAATGCGATCCAAATTCAGAATAGAGGTGGTATGATCCAATCAACATTATCATCCAGCTGATATCAAACGAGTTGTGCAAGTGGCAGCACAAAGATCGCGAGGGCGAGGGCGGGAAGTAGGTCACAGAAGTGAGGGGGGAGCCCTTAGGCCACTTATCAAGCGAGCGGCCGGGGCCGCGGCTAGCGGGGAAAGCGAGTTTGTCTCTTGAAATTTTTGTTGGTAGATATCTGGCACTATTGTGCTCGTTGGCTCGAGTTTAATGCTTCTCTAAAGATGAGATGATTATATTTTACCTTTATTCGTAATGAACGTGGCAGTGCCCTTCTTAAAACGTCGCAAAACATTGTTGTCGTCAGTGCCTACAAGTTAAGGTATTTTAGAGCAATTTCTCATAATACAATATTTTTCTACTACATATTTTATTCTGATTGCATAGACAATCATGCCTTATGGGATTGTTTTAAATATGTATAACTTTCTAAATATTTTGAAACAAGTGGGTACCAACTAGTTACTAGAAAGAGGTGAAATCACTTGTATTTACGCGTGACTCGCTTTCCTGTCCTGATACCAGTTTGAGTTGGCTTGACAAAGTGGAGGCAGCTGGCAAACTAGTTATCAACCACACTTCTTGTTTGCCCTCTAAAGATTAAGTGGTTAAAGTCCAGAGATTGAATCTATGGGGAAAAACGGTAAACGTTGAGTGCTATACGAGCTTACTGCGAAGAAAGCACGATTGACTATTGCGGTGCGCAGGAAGTAATAAGTACCTAAGTGTACAGAATGGAATACGCCCAGCTAAACACCATTTAGCGATAAAAGGCAGTTGATATAAGAATAACAAACCCGTATTCAATGTTCCTAAAACTTAAAATAATAGTAGTTTAAGTGCGATGTTTACCGTCCAAATAAGGTTGAGCTATTGTAACCTCGGAAAGCCCTTCGAGGCGGCCAACCTACGCGGCCCCCGATTCTCAGTGCCATCGACAAAAATAATACTTATAAATATCTTCGAATTTATTCTATATTTACGTTACAATAGGGAATCGGCAAAAAGAGACGTTGCTAGTCCTCCAAAACTTACAAAGCTGAAAGCTTACTTCACTTAACCTAAATCTAGGTTAGTCAGACAAAATTAAGCTACTTGATGAGAGCCTCGAACAAATAATGATGCTTCACAAGCATAAAAACAGATGTTGTTTTTCCGAAATGATTTGTATTTAGTGCTTTGTCATGTCCAACAGTTTTTGTTTAATTAAAAAACCTGAGTAATCGTCTGTTGTGATTTATTATGCAAATTACTTGATTTATTGTTTAATCTTAAACTAGTTAAGTATGTATCACTCGTATAGGTCGTTAAAGATGTCGATATTAATTACATTTTCTAGCTAGTATTTACTGTAAAACAAGTGTTTCCTGTTGTTTATGTAAGCAATTGTCGATGCGAGTTGCAAGGAACAAAGACACATAATAAACAGTTTCTTTGTTGCTGAATGATGTTCGGTGAGCATTGTTTTATTAAATTTTTAAACTCGCACTTCAATTTACCTCGCCGTCTTTTGCTATATGTAAATATATACATTGGAGTTACTCAATATCGAATGGTATATGAGCATATTAAATACCCTAGAGCAGCGCATTCCTAAAGTGGGTTCCGTAGCAAAGTCACCAGGGTTCCGCGAAATTATTTTATACTACAGTTATTAAATAGGTACCTACAAATATTATTTTTAAATTGGGAACTAACCAAGTGTCTTTGATTTGCAATCTATTGATTGGGGTTCTATTTAATGAAAGGTATTTGGTGGGTGTTCTGTTATCCTAAAAGTTTGAGAACCCCTGCCCTAGAGTAGGTAATAGGTAGTAATAGGTACCCATGGGAACCTTAATGTTCAATAATATAATTCAGTGTCACCAACAATGATCTCAGTACAATATTATATATCTACTCAATATCTTCAGTACAGTATTATACAGGATGAAAATAGATCAATCCTTATTGAATGTTTTTATTAATTGTAATTTTAATCACTTTCTACAAAATGTATAAAATAATGACCTCGGCCAACATTTGAAGAGGCTTTCGTTAAGCAGCTGTGTCAAGGGCTTGATGCAGAAAACAGAATTAAATTCATATTCAAATATCATTAATTTATCTAAAGACAAAGTGCTCTATGAATATAATTCTGTTTTCGGCACAGCTTATTTTCGGATTTAATATTCTGTCTAAGGAGACAGCATATTAATTCCGAAAATAAGCTGTGCTTGAACGTCTGTACAAATAATATAGAAATGAAAGGTACAAATGAGATAGATATATTTCCTCATAACATTCACACTACAGTCTCATGCGTTCGGAATCCTCTTCACGGAAAGATTGGAAATAGCTTACCCGCTCGAACTGCGACGACCTGAATTCTCAGGGAATCTTCACTTTTGTAAATCCAAATGCCAATCCTCAAAATAAAAAATTTCTTTTTAAATGCGCAACGCGTAAACTGTGCGTTATTTGCCAATTTTACGATTTTTGTGTTATTTTTATTTAGTTATATTTTAGTATTTTTAAATTGATTACGATTAAATTCGGTTCGAAAATCTTTCTAATTGGTTACTTACTGTTGAAGTTAATAAGTTTAGTTTAGTAACTTAAGTACGTATATTCCACTTATTTATTTTTCTAAACATTGTGTGTTCATATCAATAAAAAAAAACTGTGTCGTTACTTCAAATATTATGCTCTTCAACACAGAGCTTAGTTCAGTAATTAAAGCTGGCATTGCTGGAAATGGGTTTCTTACAGCAACAGCAAATTCAGAATCTTTTCAATAAAGATCGCTACGCAGTATACTTGTTTATGACTGAACGTCATTTTGTTTACATTGGCATGACCAACTCTTGGAAGAAACGCCAAAAGAAACCCAAGGCTAGTTTATTATTCTTAACAATTCCTTCAGAGGGATGTATCTCCGCAAGTTATACATACACTTTCGCATCTTTCGTAAAGACGTCGATGGAAAGCAAAACCGCTTGCATAAATATGACAAACCTTTAATAATGGAGGTCGCTAGTGGCATCGATTGGTACCGTTATTTTATATTCTGCAAAACAAAGCCGAGGACATACGGCCGGCGGTCACGCACCACCGGTTCTTCCGTCCGTGTGCTATCCGTCCCATATACCGTCCCTGCATTCATAGCAGCTAATTTTTTTTACATTAGCTAAATTAATATGAGATTTTAAGATTTGATACCTGTCCATCCTGTTATAATAATACTATATAGTATTTTGTTAATGATGCCGTGTCCAATGGAATTTGTAATTATGTCGCCAATGTGTATTAGGCGATGCGTGTTAATGGAAGTCAGTAACGAGCTGTTTAAAATATGCAATAAAATGCTAATGACGGTTTTTCAAACACTTAATACTTAGAGGTAGTTAATACACACACGGAGAACTTATCATTACAAAAAGCCGGCGGACGTCTGTTAATTAACGAAAATAACTATATGATAAAAAATTGAACCCGTTTATATAAATTAGTTGATAACAGAAGTTGTAGAATAAATAGTTAAATGCAATGGAATCTGTCGAGGCAAACCAGGAAGCATCGCTGGGCACGCGACGCGATCTAACGGAGCGTAACGCGAGAAATTAACTGTTATTTATACCAACAACGATGGCCCCGTTGAAATAACCTGTTACAACACTGACGAAAGTATTTCGGAATCGATTTCGGATTATAACGATGGGCCTAATGTCCGCATTTTAGTTCAGCTAGTCGGTATAATCCGCCATACATTTTCTGTTTTTGGATGTCGAAATCTGCTGTTTATAATTTCTTTAAATAATTGCTAGTATAATAATTGCATAGTCTTTATTAACACTACAGAGATTTGCAATATTATTATCTTTTTTGCTCGATCTTGTATTACTTTGTTATGTAGTACCATGACCAGCCATGACCGTCGGCCTTGGTCGGTGAGCGGTTCAGTCTGAAGGCTCATTTCAAAGGTTTCTGCTGATGATTTCACAACATCCATGTCTGCATGCTAGTAGTGGGGTGGGTTTTTAGATTGAATCACTCGGCTATGTTATTTGTAGGAACTTATCAACGAAAATTGCAGTTTGATATTAAGAGATAAATAATAAATATTAAGGATGAATAATTCATTCGTAATAAATCAATAGACTTGTTTTCTAAATATCGGATTACTAGATAATTTGGTTTATCACAAATTCATATTTTTTTTTTACTATATAATTCTTTGTTCAGTCACTCAACTATCGTAAATGTCATGATTTACAACTGCTTTATTTTCTTGTGTTCTTTGCTTACAAACAAAAGCAGTTTGTCTTGTTTCTGCGGTTAATTAATAAAAACAAGGGCAACACGTAGAAGTAATCTCTAATACATAATTGCCATCTAAGAGTGATAATGATAAAATTATACTTCTAGAATCGTTAGCTCTGACCATCTACTCTATAATAAGCTGCACGGCTACAGACCGCTATAAAGAAGGCTCGGGTTCACTAGTATACACTTACCTACGGCCAGTTATGTATCCCAGTATTATATTTAACAAATAACTCGCTATAAGGAGTCTGTAATGGTGAGAGCGTCGCGTTATGACCAACCGAGGGCCAGGCGCCGCGCCGCCTGTACTTGATGATTGTAATTACGTAACGAACACGCTGGCTAATGAAACCTCTGGACTAATTAAATTAGTAGGATAAGCAGCACAGACATCTGTTAGAATCCAAGTATCAATAAATGTCATGGACTTTTATAAACATTATGTATTTTGATCGCACGAATCATGTTAGGCGCTCGATGATATAATGATTTTGTAATGGCGGTAACTTTATGGAATAAGGTTAAGTTCCATTGTGACTCACAGCCGCATCATTGAGGCCAAAGTGAACGTAAACAATAAAGAAAAATGCTTAAATATCTAAACAAATTGTAAAAAATTATGATTGATTTGGATTTTATGTTCCATAGCATTTTATTAATACTATTTTTAATGTTACATTGCCATACACTAGCTACTATGAGATTGTCTTCTTTTAAATCGTAGTGAGTTATAATTGTTTCAGTTCTCTACAAATTGGGTAGTATCGTATTATTGTTACGACAATGCAATTAAGATAATGTGCACATACGAGTAACTGTTCATACTATGTACGCTGTTTATGTCTTTATTGTTTGTCAGTGATAACGACTACTGAGGTTTTATCACGCTAGCGTCTATTAATAACGAGATATAACGTTTTAAGTGCAATACGAATGTCAATAATGTAAACAAATCAGACGTTATGTTTGAAACTTTAATATAGGCAATTATCCATAAAATGTTGCTCAAGTACTTGGTGATTTACTTCAACAATTTCACTATCCAGATTAAATCGTTATCCCATTTCTACACAGGGAATCAATTTATTTATATTGGTAATACCATACAGTGACCTCTAATCCTTTCTTACCGGACAGAGCTTAGTGACAATATCAACATTAATTATCCTATGAGACTCAACAGTTTACATTTATGCTAACATGAATATTGTAGGAAAATTCCACTTACAGAAAAAATAAAATACCTGATATTATAGAAATCAATACAATTCATGACTATGTAACGTTTCTCGTACAACTCCAGCAATATTATTGATTTATCTTAATATTATTGATGTTTGTGTTTTGAACAAAAGGTGCTACATCAATCACTGCTATTTCTTTACCGTTCCTAAAACATTTTTAAGTAGGTAATTTTATCTAAGTTTAATATCATAAGATAACCAGATAATCGTTATTTACCTGCAATCTTGATAGGGAGCCGATAAATCGTGCATTCGTGCCTCTAGTTGTGCAATACGAGACAATTTTGCCTGACAGCCGGGGTCAGTCCACTAAACCGGTCCGAGAGCCGTGAAGTACTCCGTTCTTTACCCTGCCGGTAAACACTGACCACTTTCACAACACAAATTACTTCAATTGGTTATTTTAAGTTCTTACTTAGAAGTCTGAGAACTGTAGGGCCGAAGTTTGAGTGGGTAAAAGCGATTGTGTTTTTCTTTTGTTGAATAAAGACGACGACGAACGACAGATACGATATTGAAGTATTAGACTTATATTTAGAGTAATAAGCACCGACATAGAATACATCTTTGAACAAAATGTTTGACACTCAAAAATATACAATCATTGATACATTTTTCATTAGCAATTCGCATTATTACAAATCAGAAGGTTGAATAACGCAGCTTTTACTTAAGAATTTAATTAATTTAATGTTATAAAATAGTACTTAACAGCTCCTGCGTAATAAATGTTATAACAATTATAGCTCAGAATTAAATTTGTTTCTTGTTTTATTTAATTAAACAAGTTTAATTTGAATTCTATCACTGAAAACATTAAATTGTAAGTTTTAAGTTATTAACTCATAGATTGAAAGTATAATATTTGATTGTTTTAATGCATTTAAACGTGGCTGTTAACATTTATCATTAAATTATTGGACTCTGACCTAATTTTCTTTACATAATTATAATATACATAGCCATAATAATAGTTATTTAGACGTTGGTTTTACCATTTATTAGTAGACATTAACATTTATTGGTAATTTAATTTAAATTATTTGTGTTATTTTTTACCTTGATACGTAGGTACAGTCAGCATCATAAGTAGCTGAACATTTAATTTTATAAACATACCATTAATTGAAGAACAACTAATTACACACTAAACATTCTTAAATATTCTAAAATCATCGTTTGGACGCTCCTATAATTTGAAACAAAAACTTGAATTGGTTTTTGTTTCTTTCCATTATTTGACATAAGGTTTCGTAACATGTTAATCTACTTATGATGCTGACTGTACCTACTTTACATACTCGGAAGTAAGAAATTTTGGTAAAACAATGTGTTGATAATTTGGTATAATAGGACTAAACTATAAATATTGACTTATATGCTAATATATAATAATATTGAATAGATTGAGGAATAGTTATTAAAAAGTAAACATGATAATTATATTGTTTCAAATTGTTATCATTGTTCTACTTTTTATTAATTATTTAGCTTAGTATTCTTTAACCAGCCAGTTGTGAAGATGTTATTTGCGGTGACCTGAATTCTTGTTCGATACAATTTGTTTTTAATATAAGCAAAATTGAATCAATGTCATGTTGAAGACTCATTTTGCACAATGTTAACTAAAATTGGAATGTTATGAGCTTTTGATAGCTTAATTCATTTGTCTACGATAGGCATTAATTATTGGTTTCTTTTAACGTTCTCGATAAACGTAATGTTATTTTGTTTTTTTTTTTAATTATCGTATCGTATTTACGTACCTACTAGTTATGCGAAAAAAGTTCATTGTAAACAGATACTAAATAGGTTAACTGTCTTCAGAAGCGTTTTATTGTCATTATGCACGTTGAATAAAAACATGTATCACTCATGTCGCAACGTGAAACAGCCTTATATTAGAGTAGGTGTAAATTTATGTTTTTAAAACTAGTTTTTCTAACCTGTTATTTATATAACCAATTAACAAGTTACATTAGAGTAACAATATTTTAGTTTTGACATAAAGAATAATTGCATTCTCGACATCCGCTTCAGGAAATATAGTAATCAATATTGTATAGTGTGTAGACTATACTAGATACGTACCTATAATACTCTCATATACGACTTATTCATTATTCGGATTAAAAGTAATTGATAATGATAAACGCTTGTCTTCAGTGTTTATTCGAATAAAAATCTTAAAAGTAGGTCAAGGGATTTACACGTTCGAGACAAGGAAAATCTTAATGACATACATACATAAACATAACATCACACCTGTATTACTCGATGGGGTAGGCAGAGGTGCACATAATAGTACCTACACCACCCACATTTTGCCATTTATGTTGCAATCCTCAATATAGGTAATGGGTGGCGAACCTATTGTCAATTGCCATAAACCGGGCACAAATCCAGACTTCGTGCTGCTACTGAGAATTACCTAATGGAAAAACCCAGTAACTCTTTGCCCGGCCCGAGATTCAAACTCAGGATCTCATGCTCAGCAGTCGCGCTTAGCAACCACTAGGATATTATTTAAACTATATTATAATAAACATGCATTTACTTTCATGATAAATAACCGCCTTTATATACCTAATGTTTTAGTAGTAAGGGTTGAGTAGGTCCGAATACAGTAAATAATTTAGACACTGCATTGATAGGTTTTTTTTAATCAATGAGACACTGTCGTATATTTGCTGACTCTAATCCATGCTAGTGGGCAAGTACCATGCTCCGTTTTCAATGTCATAATATGATTTGTGTTAGTCATTCAACACTTACTATTACAATTAATTGTGACCAATAAATGACAATACACTTGCCCTCTATTGCAAAATTGGTTGGACATACACTGAATGGCGTTATGTGATGTGTGACACATTTCTAGCTACCCCTTTAGGGAATGCAGACAATATTCACAATACACATAGAGTAGAATTATAGTACATAATGATGAATTACGTGTTGTTGGTTGATATATGAATTGCTACCGAGTGCTTGAAAAATGTTACGTTCCAACAACTTGGTGGACAACTAAAACCAATTTTACGGATTATCTCACTTTGATTAAATTTGATTGTACTTTACTTTCTACAGTGACTTCTACAGACAGACAGACTAACTTCCTATGTACTACCTTTATCACTGCATAATTTCAAACACTTAGGATGTAAAAATATCCATGAATAATTGATTGCTAGTGAAAGTTGTAATTAAGAATCTTTGAAATATGTGTGCCGAGTGTACAAGATATTTAGTGATCCCTGTTTAATATTAACTCAGCTTCCTATCGCTTTTAATAGAAATAGGGAAGCTAAAGAATCTGGTGGTACATTCATCTGACCTTAAATCATAGAAGTGAAGATTGATAATTAATCACTAGTCAAAGGTTAGGTCGACTTTTGACTTCATGCTTAAACATGTCTGTCAGAATAGTGGCGACACAGAAACGCCCTTTTAAGGACTTCAATCAAAATTATAATGGACACAAACCAATCTCAGTGCAGTAATTATTACGTTTTGTTTGACACGGTCGTGAGATCAATCTTTGTTTGTACAACGCAATAAGCTATAGTTGACTGCATTCGTTCAGTTACGCAACCAATAGTACTGCACTTACTTTACTAACTTCTTGGAAAAATCATTCTTAAACCTAATCAGTGTTTTGATTTCTTATAAGTTAAATGCATCTATTGTTTACTGTATTTTTATTGGTATACCCAGTGTTGACTCGGCCTTTAGATAGGATTAAACTACTCAAATCAATGAAATAAAAACTTAGCTAAAACACAGTCTGTGAATTATTTACGTACCCTAAACTTTATTATCAAATTTGATGTAGGTACTTGGATCAAGCAAACCATTGAGTTAACATATAAAAAAGATAAAATGTAGGCCAGCAGACTTTTAATCGGGTGAGTCTAGTTTTATTTTGATTGGTGTTCTTTCTTTCGCAATTCTCTTTATTAAAATGTGAGGCTCAGGATTCTAGCTTAGGGAATAGCTGAGGAGTTAAGAGCCGTTTAGTTGTATATTTAAAGTTGATGGCTTAGTCCCGGCTGGGTGGGAAAAGGCCGGGTGTTTTATTGATATTGTTGTTACAACCTCGCTAGCTAAGAATTAAAGGAAAACATTGTAACAGGTGCTTTCTTATTCGCTCCAGTTTACCGTGAAAATAGACTGAATTCTTTTAAAATGTGATAGCTTGAACCTTTTTTTACTTGTCATTTCGTGAGACGCTAGATACATGAATCAAATTATAATGTATTGTAAAGGGTACCTGCAGATATCTCGTTATAAATTCAAGTATACCATTATTTTCCTTTCATGCGATTTCAAAGCTTGTAACTAATGCTAGTCAGTATTCAAATTTTTCAATTAATATTTTACGATCACAATTCACAGTAGCTTTCGATCTCTATGCATATATAATTTACCTATAAAAATGTCGTCTTTATCGTAATATCCATGATGTTATGTTCAAATACTGGTCCAAACCATCAACCTTGTGGAACGCTTGCAACATATTTCGGTCGTTCACCCACCGTGTAAGTGGACCTTGTTTTTAGTTTGACACTGTAGTATGATTTGTTGTTAAACATGAAGATAGATAAGTGAGTGACGCAAGAGAATTCCATGCTACTTGGCTTTCGATGTTGTGTCGAGGTGAACAACGTCAAAAGTAACATCAGTGACACGCACCAAACAAAATCTCTTTTGCAACTCGCAATGAAATATTTTCTGTGTTGGAAATAGTTTTTTTTTTATCAGTGTGATAGAACACATTTGTTTAGCGTCACTCACTTTTCTGGCTTTAACTAAAATAAACTTAGTGGATCTTACATCCACTTAGTCTCCGATTGCATACTGCGTAATAATATTGCATATAATATTTTTTTATTCTGCCTCATATTGTTTGTCCAGTAAGTGAAGGGCACAAAATTATATAGGTATGTGATATGAGACGAAATATTAACAATATTAAGAGTACGAAACTGATTTTTTATATTTTATCTGATGTTACTGTACAGCCGAATACACCCGAAATCTAAGCGTAGTAGACTTGTGATGTAATGTTTTAATTATATTACAACGTTCCGTATCAACGTAGGTATTTAGAGAGGAAACCGTTCGTTAAAAACATTTTCAATTCTACGATAGGCAGGCTTTCATCTACTGAAAGATCAATTGGAGTGAAAGAGACAAAACAGTTCCAGCTGAGCTCTGAAACCCTCCTAGTATGAGGGCAAAGAACGATTACATGCAACCCCATTTTAAACCTACGGTGGCAAATGAGCGGCTTTCAGAACTGGGTCACAACGTGAAGGGACGAAATTGGGACGAACCCTAGGGGAGAGATGAGGGCTGGTTAGTTGCTGCTTTCCTACGTCGCAATTTGAAATTGTATTGACTTAAAATTTCATTTTAATGCCATTCGGCTTTCAGGGGATTTGCCTCATGTTATATTGCGAGCGTGTGTATTTAGAATTAATTAAACTTTTGGTCATTTTATTTCATGAGAACATTATATCTACATTCTACATTAATAAATTAAAATAGATTTTTGGAATCCCGTTACGAGGGAGATTAAATAAATAATATAACATGACGTAACTGATCTCCGATTTCGACATTCGAAGCCCTTTGCAAAACTTACTAGGTACTTCACACATAACTTGCTAAAATTAATTATTCTCTGGTTGAGGTTTGTGGGCTTTGTTTGCTTTGAATTCATACAAGACATGGGTGCGTCACCTTTCTCAAATACGTCGACCTAGACGACTAATAATAATAACACCTTTGCTCTGTGTTACCATATACAAGTATTGCCAATTTAATCAATTCGATATGAACATTATTTATTTGCTGGTGTTGTTGGAATTTTACAAAAAATATGACCGGTCATTCTGCTTTTAATGTATGTATAAAATGACGATTTTATTTAACTTAACTCTTATTCTTCGTTTTATATTCAAACAGTTACACCAATAGAAAACTTAGAAAAGTAAAGGCCAACAGTACATTATTTTTCTAAGTTAGTCAGGAGTTGAAAAGGGTTAATATTGATATAGGGCTTAAAACAATAGAAGAAAAGTACTTTCGAATATGTTAAAGGTAAGCAAACCATCCTCAAGCACGTCATCCTAGGAGAGTCGAGAAAGAACACGGATGCTACATTAAAGGTACCATGTTCCTCTAAATTCTTTATCTTGTTATGTTGAATAGTAATGATATTTTGGTATCGCTACTACGTTGAGGTTTGTTGTAAAAGTCAACTCACGTATCAAAATTTGAGGCCAGTAACTATAATGTCGCAACAATGCGATTTCGTAACAACTAATTTTATTTCATCGAGTACGTGACGAGCATTCGATAGATACTTCGTTTATAGTACATTTTATTATTTATTGAAGATAATGTGTACGACGTTGGGCAAGCTTGCAAAATCAAATGAATTATTGCAATGCTCTAGTAACTAGAGTAGTTGGCGTGAACTCAAAAGATTGAATAGTATCTAAGTACACTAAACGTAATTTATGTTTGTTTTCCAGACATTTAGAACCAAAATTAGCACTAAAATCCTAAATTCCTAATAAATATAATTGTTAGAATAAAACTTAATGTGCCAAGCTCTTCAAGATTGATAAAAAATAGGATTATAATGAAGCTCAACACAACACCAGTTATAACAATTGTTAATTCTAGTAAAATAGCGGAATGCGTCGTGATTGAATTAATACGGTAATGTACGTTCAAGCAAAACGGTTGTGTATTCCAATCATTTTACATTGCTTACAGGCTGATGCATTATTCATGACGATGCGTTGCTTGACGTAACTCCTGCAAATAATACCTGTAAAGATCTAACGTGAAACAGTTTAATGGTAAGTAGATGTTCCGCATGATGTTATGGGTTTAACACGTCAGAGTTAAATGATTGATTGACTATAAAAGAAAGTATAAAAAATGTGAAAGTATTTTGTCTGTCTATTACCTCATCGCGAATAAACCCACTGACCCCATGGTTGTTTAATTTCATATGGCGATGGCTTTAAATCAGGTAAGCAGGACTACATTTTGTCATGACTGTGTCGGTTAAATTTTCCACGTGGATGTCTGGGTGTTCTATACATCTATACAATATACCTACATTATAATGTGTCAATAAACAATTGTATGTGTATACGATGTTATAAAATACATAATTAACCTACATTTCTTATTACATTTTGGTAGAGCCTCAATTCTCAATGCATGACTCACAGTGCGTTTCGTGCGTGCCCGACTGACTACATTCCCAAAACAACCACGTATAAACAGATTGTCATTCACAAAAGTATAAATATCAGTTGTCAATCGTAATAATATTGCTTGCTATAGAGTCGATATCGCTACATTCTCCATGCTCCTCATGCACCTGGAACTTTCTAAAGGCTGAAACAATAGAATTTGTATTATCGTTTGCTATTTCTAGTTTCTTTAAGTAGGCACAGAGGTATTTTTCTAGTTTGACGTAGCGCTCGACATAAAGGAGACTATAATGCTGTGTATTTGTATTAAATAGTACTGCTATTCAAATTATTGAAATTATATCCGTACATTCAAAATGAAGTGTTGTTTTAAAAAAATATTTGACTTTCTTGTCTACGAGTTCTGTTACCATAAATCCTATGGATTGGTTTATCGGTATGTGGAAGACTAGATATTATTTCTTTATGAAATAAACGTGTCTTAGGTAGAATCTAAAGGCAAAGTTCTGACTGAGGCAAAGAAGCTAATTTTGCTAAAATGACCAAACATGCGGTTTTTCTTGTTTAAAGTTCTCGGCATCAAATAGTTGGGATTCTTTGAATTTAAATCAGGAGATACGCTGTTATGTTAATGTATGCTCATATTATCACATAATTAGAAAATATTAGTTACTAAGACCTTACAACAGTCCCGGGTACGTATTGATCGCCGCCGCCAGCAGCCGACGACTTCAATCCGTTCTACCTCTAATTTACCGCGAATGAAAAATTAACGCCTTTTTTAAAGAAACGGGACTTTTTGTGTCTCAATCTTTCTAATTGCTATGCCGGTCCCGTCTCGCCAATCTACGAGTGGTTGTTTTTTAATAGTCGGTAGACCGCGTAATTTGCCGCGAAATAACTTTGTACTAAAATTATAGGTGTCTGGTGAAATTATACGCCTGAACTATAGATAATTTAAATGTTTTTGGGACGGATGTAGGTATTTCATTAATTGTTGTTATTATATAAGTTGTTTTTCATTTAAAGTTGTTAAGTACACATAATTAAATAGCCTTACATTGTACCCATCTTAGGGACTGTAGTTATTTTGATTAGTTACTTTAGCTTTGATTGCGAACCATCTTAATAAGTTACATACAAGTATCACCAACTATGTAGATTGTGCACGATTTCACAAGCAAACTCCTCTGAAATTCGCTCTGAGTTTCAAATTCAAGCATAACTGAATTTGTAAGCAGGTATGAGCTTAAGAAAGTTATGTCTTATTTAAGCTACGATCAGGAAGATATATTCTCTAGGCGCCCGTTACTATCAAAGTATTTCACTACCATCTCAATCCATTGGCCGCTGCAATGACCGTCCTTATCACTACGGTTGGTAAACGATTAGTGATCGCACCATCGTTCTCCAAGCGCACTGGAGATATTTGATTTATCTTTATGGCGTTGGCGGTGTGACGTAATCAGTTCTTAGGGCACGACGGGTTACCTAGTATGCTATTTCGAAACATAATGGAAGCCATTATGTTTTCCCGTGAAGATAAGACTAGAGTTACTTTCAGTATAAAATAATGTGTTGTTTGTCGTGTTAATTGTATAGAACAATAACTGGTGATATATTATGTGTGCAGTGTAAACTGTGTAGAGTCATGCGCAGTGACTGTGAGCTGTGCGCGTGCGTTGACCGCTAGGAATGCATCGCACACTCACAGCTGTTCCCTGTTCCGCTGCCATTTAGACAAACATGTCAGTGAGAATAAAATATCGAATACGGAACTGTTGTCTTGTGTAATGCAATGTGCAGGTGCTACAAAAGAGAAATGTATTACGTTATATTCTTACAAATATTATACAATATTGCAATTTCCAATTAAATACTAATGTATTTTATTTATTTTCTTTTATTTTTTATACACGTATTTAATATAAAAATAGGATATACGTTTGATTTGGTATATATGCTTGTAATACTGGTAAAATAGGCAGAAGCGTTCTCTCATACATCGACATTTCTCAGGTCCTTAATCATCATAACCATTGAACAATTAGTTTTGAATATAGCCTTGGGATTCGAAGCAAACTACAGTAACGTGTGACTATGACGTGTAATGTGCATTCCGCTATAAACCGTACTTCACTTCTAAGAAACGTTAATGTTTGTGAGAACACAACACAGTCACAAATTTCGTCACGACATTCCGAGTACATATAGATTACTATCAGGGGAATATGGTTCGCAGTAAGGAAGCTCCTCGGAAGAGCTTATAGCGGCCTCGTAGCCCCGGGTAACAGGATGCTCGCTGGGGAAACGACAGAAAACAGTAGCTATCTTCAACATGCGAAATACACATGAAGGATATCCATTACGTTTTGAATGGTGCCATCTAAGGTCTAGTAATACTTACATGTTTAGGTTTAAATAACACTTAGTCGACAAACTTGATGAAATCTAATCTTTTGGTCAAGTCTGGGGCCTGGCACCTTAAATACTCTTCACCTGAATGTTAGTAGTGGCTTCACTGTGGTTTGGAGTTTTGATAACAATAATTACAATAGCAACAATCTCATTTTAATAACTCGATGTTCTTATATTTGTTGTAGATGTCGTCAGAAAGTACCCGTCAAACCTATTTGACATAACTGTGTACAAATCTTATCCAAATATGACAACTTCTTTACAACATGGACACATTTCAAAAGTTCACACTGTTCGTGAACTCCTCCCACTTCTCCCCGTCTGCCACCCTATCCCTCAGGACCGGAGGCTTTATCAGGGACGCTTTATGAGCAACATCAGAAGCTGGCGCACTTATAAATGGAATCGGGCTTTACTGCCGATGCCCCTTCTGCTGAAGGAAAAATCGTTGGGAAATACTCGTAAATATTTCATGATACTGTTACAGCGTGAGTCTCATCTCAGTTCTAGATAAAACAACCGATAAAAGAGTTCGAGCGTATGTTGTCAATGTGACGTGTTTTATTAAAATATAGTCATAGATATTACAGGATATTCCATACTTGTGTTATGCTATTTAAACCCTGACCGAATATTTCAGTAAACAGGCATTTCAGCGACCTACTAAAATCTCTCTGACGCTATTTTCTTGCAAAGTCTTTCAGTCCCGTCTTTCAGTCAGTCACAAATGTAGGCCGAGAGCAAAATGCCTATATAGGAGCACTAGCACCACGGCGCGTAACCTAAATATGAGTGCATCCAAACACGGAACAGTCCACGGTCCACGTAATAAGTTAATAATAAACATGTTGTTTGTGTCGATGTGAACTTTATACAGAGAATTTTACTGCGGAATAGTCTCATTGAATATGGATCACGCCGAGGTCGGTCAGTGCCAGCAAGGTCACTACAACGAATCGACAATATTATTTGTATAAAACATGTAAGCTAACTTCGACGTTACCTACTCATTTCGTTTGATTACGTTTACAGTCTTGTTCGCTCATAAATTCCTAAGGAATGACATGCATTTAACATTACATGTAGGAAGTACATTGTACTGAAAAAAAGTGTATATTTACATACGTAAATGAAAGCAACTGAAATGGCTCGTGTTTCTTTATTGAAAGTAAGAAAGTTAAATGCTGCACATTTGCGTTGTAGATTAAAGTCTTGTTATGTTGCATAATAAAGCGATAAGAGCGAACCACTCGTCAAGTGGGAGGTGACGTACCTAATGTAAATATTTTGTTTATAACAGATCTTTAATACTAATGAAAACACGTTAATTAAACTATAAGGAGCGACTATTATTGAGAACAGTTTGATACTTACATAGATATAATGTATTTATTTTCCCATATAACCACAATGTATAAAATTCAATCTGTAATATTGCTAAGTCCAATTTAATTTCTAATACTTTCCAATTCTATTCTTACATTTACGATTTGTAAGCACTTTCAAAGCTTACTTTTGTGGACCTATTTGTCAATTTCAAGTTTAATTTATACCAAGTACCTACTGCTTTGTCAAAGCTGAGCTTCAATGGATTAATTTGTATACAGGGCATTGCCCTGGCTTGAAAGATTAATGAAGGTGGAATATCTAAATCTGGTACCGATTGTCAAACGGTGTGACAATAGTCACGGGTATTTAGATGATTTGAGGTTGGCATCTAGCCTTTTTAAGATACAATCATATTTAGATAAAAACCACATCCAATATCAAAAGAAATTCAACTAGGATTGGAAATAAGAACTCCATTTAAAAGAACTTTACCAGTAGCGATACTCATTTTTAGTACATAGTAGTATAAGTACATAGTTATGTCATAGAAAGTAATATAAAAGCAAGGATAAATGACAAATTCCATTTACAAGGGACTGCTTGAATAATTATAATAACTAGAGGCATGTAGATTTGTTTTAATGCGTTAACAATTAAATTAAACTTCTTCACGGCGTTGTTTAACTCTGCGTTGGACTTCCAAGGTCACTGTTATCATACCGTTTCTGATGTAAGTAAAATTCTTTATCTGATATTCTCACGCTATGTAGTTCTGAGATTGGGACCGACGCTGGCGTGGATTTGTGTAATATTACTGTTTGATACCATTATTTTGTAATGAAATATGTCTTTCTTTTGTCGTGCCCTGTCCCGGCGTGGTACTTGGTTCCGAAAATGGGCGTCCATGGATCTTCGATCGTGCGTTTGTGAGACACTTTTGCTATAGATTTATGAACCCGCTTAGTTCTGTGGATTGTCATGTAATCCAAACAGAAATTATTTTCACTGTTTTGTTTTAAGGGTAAGCTCATTTTTGATACTGCAGTCCTCCTTCAAGTTCTGGTAGCCTAGTAAAAGGACCGGATTCGTAAGTGATGGCAAGTTTTAAGCCAAATAACAATTTATTAATGTGGAAATAGGGTCGCTTCTTACAATATGAAACTGTCTGGCGGAATGTGGGTGTGTAATAACACATGTTTGCCTACCCCTTCGGAGAATAGAGTATTTCGCAGAATGAGTATACATCAGCATAAGTTTGTATAAATATCCCTTTAACGTTCACCCCTTTTCCCATGCGGAGGAAACTATATTACTGTACAGGTAGAACACCGCACTAGGATCACTTTACAAACTCCTTTTGGTGTTGTTGGCTTCATACACGCACACGCTTAATAGGCACGTATGCGTTACTCATGTTTTTTAACAGATATGGTATAAGATATGCCGATATGGTGTAGAAGTACGGAGTTCCGATATGGTGTAGAAGTATGGAGTATAGTATCTGAGGAGTTAAAATAAAAAGTCAATGGTGTTTAGATAAATAAAATACCGATACCAAAGTAAAGAGCAGTGTCAATCAAAGTCTGGATATTTGCACAAGTGATATTTCTAGCCCGTGAAACGCGCCCACGACATGAGTATCAACAGTAAGGGAATTTAGTAAGTATCTTTTGTACCGACATAGGTAATTAGGAATTGCCTAATAAAATTATAAACACAGATACTTACAGTAGATAAGCCATTAACACCAAAGCATTTCTGTTACTGCATGAGATTTAGCTTGATGAAGAAATATTAACACCAAAGGATAGGGGAAGGAGTAATTTATTAGTTCGTGAAAGGAACCCGAGGGATGTATCGTACGCACCTACGAGTAGTATCTATGTATCCGTATAGGAACTATTAAGAATGGTATTATACCGGCCTAGTACCTTCAGGCCTTCGCTGTGATTTATAGCTGAGGGAGATAAATAAATACATGTTCTTTCTACATGGATGTAGCAATTTAATGAAAGACAAAAGATGAGAGAATTAACACTTGTAATAGTGTCACAGAAGGCTAGAGAAGAACTAGGAGGGTTACATTTTAGTTATATAGTCGATCACCTAAGGGATAACGATTATTTCTATTCGTGTATAAAAAGTGTATTAAAATAATTATATAGGTGTAAATGAAATTAAATATTTATGCGCTATCTGAAAAGAGAAAACATCAACTTTAGTATATCGAAATTCAGGTGTTAACAATATGTATGCACGTAATTGGTCCATTAAGATCTCATTCTCTCTTAAAGTACGGAATATAATTTGAGGTTGATTAAAATTATTAGGTTTTCAATTTTCATGGAAGGATGTACTCTGCTAACAGCGCCAGACAAGCCAGACAACCAGAATATCACGATAGGTACATACATAACTATACTATATATACTGCCTAGGTACTTATACAAGGATGAGAGGTCTCACTATACCATTTGACCTTCAAATTCATTTAGGTTGCGGGTATCAAATTAGGGTCATGCCGTTGGTACCGTCCGATGATAAATGGCACTAAGTTTTCACACGAGCGAAGACGTTTGAGCTATCAACACTGTCTACATGCCTGTTATTAACGACCGGTCTCGGATACGCATTAATATCACTGTTCAGTATACACGTACCATGCTATATGCGGTAATTATAGTGTAGCGAAGGTTTTCACATCACTGGAATACTTGGTGCGCTTTTGAAAGGAAATCTTGGAGTATGAATGTGACGAGGTATTTGTACGTTAAGGTTTTTGTGAGAATCGCATCAGGGTTTAATCGGTGATCACGATATAAATATTTTATGTTGATGTTGCATGAGATCAATTCCAACAGTGCATTGCATTTCCGCTTACAACATTGCCGTGTACGTTCGAGGTATAATATGCCTTGGAAGGTAAATGCACAACCTGAATTTTCCATAAAAAAAAATTATGTTCTTAACCGTTAGGAATATCTTTTATTTTCTTTATCTGCCCCCTTACCATGAACTCTTAAAGCAGGACAGTTTACGTTGTGGAAGCGAGACGCCGCATTACACTGCACGTAGCGGTGTCTCGCTTCCACATTTTAAACTGTCCTGCTTTAAGAGTTCATCGAGCATCAAAATTCCTATTCCGGCTTGTCATATTAATACTCTAAGCCTAAGATAAACACTTAAGTTTAAACAACACTTTAAAAAAAAACTTTAATTACACGGCGTAGGATCTACTAAAGAAATTACCTAGTAGTTACGAATAGGAACCAGTTTAATGTCGTACTAATGATATAGGCGCCATATTTGGAGCGTCTTTCAATAATAACCAAGTCGTTAAGTGGATTCTTATACTCCCGTAAAATATTGATCTTCTATTAAAAATAATATAAGTGGTCGTTGTTTATAATGAGCGCGCCTATGAGTAAGTCGTTGTAGTTACAAACATTGTTTTATAGGTTTTTCAGTTTTTATTTCTTCAACAAACTGTATTTCTGTCTGCCTAAAAGCTATAGCTTTCACTAGTTTAGTGGTCAGTTCTCTTGCAGGTTGATTGTTGGGTCAGGTCAACTGGAAAGTCTTTAAATGGCAGTTCAGATGTCATTCTAAATTAATTGTTGAAGTTAAGGAAACATTGACCAGGTATCATGTATACATTGTATACTAATACATACTATAAATATTAGGGCCATTTATTGCGCAAGCTGTTCCCAAAAAGATACATACAATATAATTATGTATGCCGTGTGGTATCCGGCCTTGAATTGACCACCCCCTTTCCACCCGTGGGTGTCGTAAGAGGCGACTAAGGCAAAATCGAGAAGATGGGCAGCAGCGTCTTCTGTAATTTGACCACCAACACTGCGATCCCCAAGCCGCTTGCCAAGCATAGGGATTATGGCAACTCCCCACCCCCCTTCTGAAGGGGGGAGGCCTTTGTACAGCAGTAGACGTCTTCCGGCTTATGATGATAAATTATGTATATCATACAAGCGCCTGAAAAGCAAATATCATAAAAATGTATGCCTTACTGATACTACATACCTATATACATTTTTTAATTATGTATTTTTAAAAGACATCACACGAATATATTCAAAGTCACCTTGCGGCTGTTAGCTGATCAAAGTGTCAAGTTCAATTTGGAATTAGATTACAAGTCACGTCTGTCACAAGCGATCACAGTCTACGCCTTTTCTTCCAAAACCCATCCGCTTGTTCTATACCTACGTCTAACGACGAAAATTGAGCTCAAATCGAAACAGATTGCCGTTTTAACGCCTACAAATACCATAGCAAGCCTTTTCTTTCGCAATCAATGGAGTCGCTACACTGAGTGGGCGCGACCCTAACACAAATCACTGTGAGAATTTCTTAAAAGCCCGGATAAGCGGCATAGTACTCTATTGTAGTATTTTTCATAAAAGGAACGTTTTTTCAACCAAAAATCTTTTTAAATTCAACGGAGTAACAAATGAATCTTACGTTGATTAAGTTTAGTTCCGTTCATCCTTTTTTTGTTTACAGCCAGGTTTCTATTCCAAATGAATGAAGAACACAAGAATAGATTTGGTATTTTTGAATACCAGGCAAAGCAATGTGTTCCAGGTAACACGTTGCCTTGACTGGTAAACAAAAATATCTGGATGTAGATCGGAATGTGTAGGTAATATACCGATGTTATTTAGTGTTCAACATTTCCAGACTAGTAGCAGTCTTTGAACTCTACGTCTACGCCAAGAATCTAACTGAAATGTAATAAAATACTAATAAATGTGTAATAACTGTTTGCGTAAAATACCCGTTTATTGTTTTTATGTGACACGTTTCAAGATTTTATTGCATTGCATCGCTTTAAAATTGTGATAATGTAAAAGATCAAATAATGTCTGATATGAAAATAATATCTGTCAAAAAAAGCTTGTTATACGAGTATACTTGTATGTATAGCACGCAATATAGTATTATATAAAAATATAATTATCTTCATTGAAACAACCAGGATACTATAAAGCGTAACGATTTATTCTATACGTCCGTGGCTATCAATCGAATTATTATCAGAGTGGTAGGTTTGTCCGTCAAGTGTCATTAGCTACGATCGGGAGTCGAAGACCTTTGCAATGATAAATGCATACCTACTCATCTATCACACATTATCGGTATGGTCATAATTATGACTTGTTTTATTGCGAGATCTGTACGAACAGAACACATCAGGCGATGTGTGTCCTGAATACGACGTACTGTCCTATCGAATAATAGGATAGGTATAGGCTGGTACAAGGTTAGCACCCTCATATAGGTACCTACTATCTATAGAAATGATGTACTGTCCGTTGTTCAAATGGATGATTAAATTTTGAACGAAAGCAGCATAGACTTAAACATCAAAATCTCTATGGTTAATAAACCTTTTTACATTCAAAAGAATGGCTTCAGTAATTCAGTCGCTGTTTTTGTCATTGAAACAATCAACCAAAATCGAAATAAATACACTTACAAGTACAACCAGAGAAGAATGAGTCTGAGACCAATACTAATCTAAACTTAGTTATATTTATTAAACAGCATGCTCGAAACATTAGTAATCTTTTGTTTAGTTTCATTGAGCCACGCTCGTGGCACAAACCAAGGTCGGACGGTGACAATGTTTTGCAACGGATCGCGCGACAGGTCCGCGCGCTCGCGTCTGCTCAGCGTTCATTGACCCACTGAACCCGGCCTTACGGGGGCTGCGCCTCAAGCCGGCCGCCTGGCCGCAGCCCCAAACGTTCGCGTTTCGTTTATTCTTTTGGCGGGAAACTTTTTTTATACGAGGTTCAACATCTCGTATGTACGAGATAGGCAGGTATTGCTTTTACATCGGCTCTTGCTTCGACGTAATGTAGTTTGTTCTGTATTCTGAGTGTAGTACTCTCAGAATACAGAACAAACTGGTAGTACTTATGTTTGACTTTAGGATGTAGGTATACCTAGTTTTATCTAATAAACAGCTACTAAAGTTGTTTAATGTCTTGCTTATAACAGTTTTTCAGTATTAGGCGGTTCTCACTCTAAGTTTCAAAATGTACTGTTCTGACGTTTGTTCTGTATTCTGAGGTTCTGACTTAATTTCTTGCTTGTTAGGTACTAGTATACTTTATTACACATAATATTATTATTATCATTAGCATATTCACTTCAGCTTCGAGATATATATAAGTAATATTTATTGAGTGAGTGGGTGGTTTAGTTTCTAGTCAGACGAGCCGTCCATTACGCGAAGTTGGCTGTCAATATTGAAAGTGTAAGTGCGAGCTGCTCCTATTACGCGTCCTATATTTGGTCCTCTAGTGAAACTATGACGTTTATCTATAGTACTTGCCTATATTTTCAAATGTTGCATTCTACTGGATAGACAGCGGTTGGTATAATCTCGCGTTTGGCCTAGTTTCGCAACCTTGACGTAGGTACTTGGTGTTACTAATAATAATGGCAGACTCGTTTCCCCTGCAGCACAAAGTAGAGATGATTGAACAAATAAACGTAGGTATTAGATAACAATGTAATGTAGCATTAATTCAGGACGAAGCTAATGATGATAAGTATCGAAATAAGACATCTACTGAGAGTCTGAGACCGAGATGTTTTAACAGAAGTTGTTTTTGTTGTTATTTTAATTATTCACCGCGACTTCCGTGTAACGTGTTATAACCCCAAGGTTTATCACGCTTTGACTTAAAAATTGCTAAACAAAAGAGATTACTCTCAAATACTCACAAAATTCACAATTGACAACATAGATTTGTGTAAGAGATCATCGCATAAATTGAGAGGAATAAATATTACTGTTAACGTTTCCAAATACATCTTTATACATCTGTGAAATGGAACTTAGCTGTTTGAAAATCAACAGAATATATCTCTTAAGTTCCCTGTCAAATATTTGTAATAACGTGGCCGAGTTAAACTTCAAACGACACATCACACGTTTGAAGACGATGTATAGACAAGGCGGTGAGTCTTCAGTTACGAGTGGTTACGAAACGATATACATCTCTGCTTCATACCACCTCGTTAAAATTCTCGCATAAGTTCTGACAGTAATATAGTAACAAAGAGAAATGTCTCGTGACTCACGACGACGTCCGGCTAATTTGAAGTACCTACCATTTAAACGCAAAGTTGGCTTTTGGGTTTACGTCTTGTCTATTACTGGCCACTGCGACCTTTGTGAACACGTCGACTGTGTTCTAAATACAAAATGCAGTTTCAATTTTGAAATTTGACTTTGTAGTTTGTCTTCTGACTCAAGTCAACCACACATTTACTGTCAAACCTTTGTTTTTATGAATGCACCCGAACTGCAATTAGCGGTTGGATTGCAGTTGAAATGCGGTCCGTCTGTCTAGAGCCTAAGTCCCTGCTTACCCCTCAAAGATTAATAGAACGACGTGATAATGTATAGGTTGCCTACATAGTAGAAACTATTTTGACAAAATCTATGCGATAATACATGCCCGAATGCACGTAGGATACTTTTTGAAAATGTGAAACACTACACAAAGGTAATAGAACTGAGTAGTACAAAACTTATTTATCATCAAATAAAGTTTGTCTCATTGGTAAGTCGAAGGTCAGTGGTGATAGTGACTAGCTTCCCAAATCGTGGGCCTTACCTTAGGAAGCTAGTCTGTACCGCTTTACGCTCATAAGCGAGGTTTATCAATATCTTGTGTACCTTCAAGTTCTAAGCTCCCACTGACAAACGGTGTAAAGGTAATCAGTGAACTGAATGAAACCTGGAATCTGTAATTGAATGTTTAAGAGAGCAAGTATTGACAGCGAATGCTTAATCCTTCTCCGTAGTAATAGGGGCCTTTATCCAGCGGTGATACACTTAGAGGCTGTTATGACATGATAGTCAACAAACATCCAGAACCAACAATATAAGTACGTCATAACTGTAACTAAGTTTATACATAGTTGTTTGTTAGAAAGTGCCACTAAGGGGGACGATCAAAACATTTTTTCCCAATTCTCCGAGCCACGAATAGCAAGTGGGCAATAAAATCACAATCAGGGAGAACCAAACTGGCATTTAGATTGCAAATATTATGGGCTTCCATTCGAGTGAGTTGTTGAATGACTCTTTGATTCCAAAAACATTCACGGTAGAAATACGGAGTGTTTCTTAGAAACGAAATGGGGATTATGTAACTGTTTATAGCGATCTTTTTGTACGATGAGTACTCAAGGTATTGGTGGTGAATACAAATTAGAGCGTGTGGTATCCATTGCATTCAGTGCAGTGTCTACAATGTTTGTTTACTCATTCGGATGACGTGATCGGTGTTCGTAAGTACAACAGTGCTATTTTGAAACCAAACCAGTTTAGCCGGTGTACGTTATGTGCACCTAAACGCTGAATTCATTTGCATCGTTTATTTAATGGAACAAATATTGTGAAGTTACGATATTGACACATTTCGTTGCATAAATTTATGTATTTTATAAATTAAGTTTTATGGGGAACGAGAACTTAATATTTCTGATAGTTAAAAAACACTAGGAGAAAATATTTTTCGTGGAATTGATATTTATATGGATAAGATGGTCGAAATTCTCTGTAGAGCAGATAAATACAGAGGCGATATGAGCAAAGGAAGGTTGCTGATTCGATGACATGATACAGTAACGAATATTCAATACGATGAATAGATTAATGTTATAAAATAATGATCATCAAGACAAGGACAAAAGAAATGAATGGAAGAAATAAACCTATTGTGCTCAGTCCATATTATAGGGAAACCACTTGAATGACAATAATTGTATTTAATTTTAATTTAGAATTTGCTGTGACGTCTGGACCTAATATTATCATAAAACTAGGTATTTTAACTAGTTTCTTTTGAACCAACTATTATTTATTTTTTTAAATCCTCTCTATGAAAATTACTTTGAACTTTGAAACAAGTATCACCTTATATTAATGCAATGACCTCATTATTAATGTGTTTATTTTATCTTTGCATCAATAATATTGTTTGAGTTTCCGTGGGGGAATTAGTACTATAATTAGTGTTTGACAATGAACACAGAAATCATGACTCAGATTTAAGCTGGGTCCTATTTTTGGATTGGTTATACTCAACCGTGTGTGGTTTTTGGCTAAAAATACACTGTCGTGAGGAGTGACAGGTTAATATCGAGTTACCATTACAGGTTTATGGAGTATGGAATTGGGCCATATTAGCAATTGAATGGTCTTCCCTTATGACTACCAAGTGTACGCTTCTGTTAGAGGCGTACACTTATCGAATGTAATTTTTTTTCTTTATTTTTTTAGGGATTTTATCATTTAGTGATAATGTCACCCCCATAGAATCCATAAAAGAAAAACAATTGTCAACTTAAAACTATACATTTGAGTAGATGCAAAACAATATTTCAGATTATTAAATCATAAACCATGTAATCTGACAAGTGATTTACTCTTACGAGTTAGCTACCAGTAGGCGACACAAAATTCTAGCCTCTTCCGACCTTGGGGACGCTAAAATGCTGTTACATGCCCCCACCTGATATTCCCTACTATACAGACATTGCCGCTCATTGACTAGAGAATATTCTATTATTGATCTTTTAAGCATCAGTAACCAAGCCAGGTAGATTTGCTTGTCTATGGCATCTTTGTATTGCAAATCAAAATCGTATGTTATGCTGATCTTGCTCTAGAGACTAGACTATTTGCATTAATTACAGAAATCTGAGATCACTATTCTAAAGATATGTTATTATGACATTATTTTCTTGACCATTATAATTTATATTGTAGCTTTAGAAATTTACAAAACAAATACCTACTGGCGTAAGGGAAATGCTACGTGTACTTATGGTAAAAAGTCCTGTTCTAAGAGGACAATAAATTCTTAGATGTAAAAAATAAACCCCAATAATGTTCATTACATAATTTTCCTCTTATTTTCACTGTAACATCTTGATGGTCACTTTCTTTGGTCGTTCGCCAAAAGATATCAGATGTTGATATTACGTCTTTTACAAATGTTTTTGTTAACAAGTATGTTTGCCTATGTATTCCTGAAGATTTGCCCCAAAAGGGGCAGGTTTTTTTAAAAAAGGTTGAATTACGTATCCTTTCTTTCGTTGTTACATCCACATTTACCCAGAGACGATTTTTATATTTAATGGACTAGACATTGTCTTTTTTAGAGCTATAAATGAGAATCCCTATGACTCAAATGCTTGACACCGTAAATAGACTGTATAACCTCACTCTTGACAGTCGTCGTCGTGTGACCACGAGATAAATGAGGTAAGGACCTAAGTACAAACATTCATACTGATATTGAAAGGTTACTCTGTCATGTTTCACGGCTATACTATTCAACTACTGAACCGACTGCGATGGAAAAGAGCTATGGAGAAGGATATATTCTTTGCATCTTGAGAAAGCTCCTGCAAAACTTTAAACGAAATAGCAGGCCAGAGTTTGTCTTGTGTAACTATATATTTTATATAGTAGGTACCTACTGAGTAACGTATATATAGGTTAGATATATGTATATGAGAACAGATATCGTCACAAGGTCGTCCCTACAGTAGGGCTTCGATTGAAACGGGGACAAATGGACTGGCACGCCATGCCATGCCAGACGGCCGTGTCGTGTGGCTTGTTCGTATTGTAATGCTTTTTATGGTAATTACACTCGAAAAGGAAAATAAAACTCCTCATTGCTACATTCATTACTGTAGTCATGGACGTTATTGACTGTCTAGAATCTGACGTCTGGGAGTCGTTTAACAGCCTGCGTAAATCATAGGTTTACAAACTTTTTAGTAGCATTTATGAATAGTTTGGTCTGTTATTGGTTTGTTATAAGTGCAATAGTGCAAGATATATTTTATCCTTAGATTGTACTTCTGTGTTTATATTTGTATTTGGTGTGCAATAAAGAGAAGGGAAGAGTAATTATAGAACATGGGGTGGAGATGGCAATTGTTTTCTTAAAGTCAATATACACAAGGAAGTTTATAAAACTAATGGAATGAGCAAACGTCGCTATAGAATTGAATAGTCTTTTGAGTGGTACCTAAGTTATAAAATCTACCGGTTAAAGTGACCAAAAATACAGAAATTAAAAATATTTTTTATGAATTTTTTTATACGATAAAGGTAATGACGTATAACCTCAATTTATATTAAATTAAATGTTATTTATTTGTATACCATTATATTAATTATCTCTATACATATAATAAGTAATTAAAATAGATACAACACATACATAGATCAAGTACCACTAGCATGTATTCTATACAATGCCTTCACGTCTTATTGTCCGATGCATTACAAGAGACAAATGAAGGACATACTGTACAAAGCACACTGTATTACCTATAGTTCTAGTATCAATCGACATGTCATTATCAGCCTATTAATGCTACCTTTAATTACCTCTAGTTGAAATATCCTTGTGGCTAAGGGCTCTAGGAAAATGACCGTGAGAGAACTAAATAAAACTGTTTAAAGAATATAACAATGTGGTGGGTGTGGATGACATTGGAGGATTACGTAGTGTTATTTGTCTGGGGGTCGTGATTAGTTGTGACCTTGTGACGTAATCGTTGATAACTGTACTTATCAATTGGTAACGCATGTGGTGATATTAGTATGCGATGTACCTTTCGACACAGAATAAAAAACAGCAGTAACCACTTCCGTGTTACCTGAACTTCTTTATGTGTCAAAGATTAGCCTTGATCATTCATGAATAATAGAAAGATTTTAATTTTTAAATTCTTACTAATTTTGTTATATTATAGCTGTGTCTGTTTGGTTTGTAGTGTATTAACAGCTAAATAGATAACTAATATTGATGGAATTTATAATGGAGATGGATTCAATGTTTTTGTATGGTCATAAGCTACTTCTTATCGGGAAAATCGCAGTACAATATTCCATCCGCAGATTAAATAATTGGTACAGTAATCTAATAGACTTTATGTGTGTGTGTTTTGTACCAAATTAAAAATATTCGTGTAGCCATATCAGCCTGACTGAATAAATAACATGAGAACTGTCATTTTTACTGCTACCAAATAACAAATGTTGATTGATAGGTTATGCAGATTGCAAAGAACCAGGTCGTTGTACTTTAACATTGAAACATCAATATTTATATTGTTATAAATATATACCGTACAAGATAATAGTGTAACGTAAACAATAAATTATTCTACCTATCTGCTGATTTTATTAAGCTTATCTGATAACTTCACTGAGATTTGCAATGCAAAGGTTGTGTAGGGAAAATCCTTAATTATAATAATACCGCATCTTGTATTGTAGAAATTGACGTAATATCAGAAATCTTATACTTATAACTTACTTTATGGTTTCATGGATTGATTAACTTTATCATTTTAAAAGTATTATAGTAAAGAAACGTGATATTAACATTAAGTAAATACGACTTTATTATCCTAAAAATGTTCAAAGGATGTAAACGTGTCTAACTCTATATCTACATAATAATATATGGGTACGAACAGCCAGTCATTTACTTCATCTTAACATTTCATCACTGATTTGCATAGTTTACGTAGGCAAGTACTGCAAGTAGGTTACGTATCTATATTTCTATGAGAGGCAAGATATCTCGTTATCAGTGATGTTACTAGTTGAATAGATAAATTATTCAGACACTGTGTTAGCTAAAGGTAAATAGTATGTGCAAGTATTTATAAAGATTCTATCTTGCATTCAGTTCTGTGCAAGTTGTCTGCAACTTATTCATATCGGTACAACTTTGATAGTACTATGTTATGAGATACGTAGGTGTAGAGGATAGAAAGTTGATTTGTTATTATTGTTGTCTCTCTCAAAATGCAAGTCTCTTTCACACACTTGATTTGGGCGGGGTCGACTGCAGCACTGTGTCAGTACACGTGCTGCCATCTAGTTCCTTACTATATTCGACTCGGTAACTTCGAAGCTGACAAGTCGCTTAAATCGAGACCTCGTAATGCCGCTACTCGCAGAAAGATGGCGTTAGTAGGTCCATTAAAGAAATTTTGGTTATACTGCCGATATTATTTGGCGAAAATTATATTTGACAACTGTTATTTGTATTTATATATTTATCAGTGTTTTCTTTGTTACAGGTGCTAGTGGAATATGATGGTGTAGACTGGCAACGTCGCGAGTGGGTGGCAGTTTATTCGCGACGGACGTTTCGTGTTTTTTTAGTAGAAAGAACTCTAGTTTGGGCACCTAGAAGTTACGAAGGAAAAGACGTCAAATGGCCCGCTTTGGTAAATATATGATTTTACCTCTTTCATGTTATGACTAGATGGCGCTAGTACTATTGATTCGGACTGACTGTCAGATTTTTACTACCAGGACAGATAATTCAGGGTTATTACAATAACTAAAAAAATTGTGCTATTACTTAGGCGCTACAATTTTTAAGTGAAATTTCATTACATAGATCGTACTAGTAGGTATTTTTTAGAACAAGTTTTATGCTCTGGATGGAAAAATATCTTGATACATTATGCTTGATATAGTATATTACACATCCATACTCCTTAGTTCTTTGAACACCACTCCATACATTATGGTTATACGCGTGAATAGCCCCATTACAGGAAGGCAGGAAAGATCGCAATACATGTCCAATTTAGGATTATATGCCCGTGTAATTAGGTTACGAGGGTCAGACGGCGATATAAATGTGTGACCTCATCGGGGTACAAGTCTCCAACCCCACAATCTACGTGATAAAAGGCACATTCATTAAACACAAAGAAAAGAAAAAAAAGCAAGGAAAAATATCTTCATGACGTTTAGTACGTACCTACTATTTTTTTTCCTTTTTTTCCGTAGATACTCAAGGGCAGTAATATTAAAGCTCTTCGATACATAGTGATGCTATTACATAAATTCCTTTGAAACTGATAGTAACTTAAAATACTAGGGGAGTATCGGTAAGGTAGGTACGTATATCTAAATATCTCATCCACACGTGTCGTACGACCAATTGTGTCAGATTTACACGCGCCCCTCTTTCCGAATGGCGGTCACGTTTTGTATATGACTGAGGTCGCAGCATTGATTCGCACAAACAGAGCCCTTGAAAAGACTAATAAATAACTACAGTCCTTTAAAAAGGCAACGGTGAGTCATTTTGGTAATTAAAATGAAAACTTGTTTCGCTGATTCAGATTCTGAATTACTTGACAAGTTTGCAATTATGAGAAAGAGCCTTCAGCGCAATTTAAAAGTATAGTTTTCTTTATTTTCGTAACTTCATTTCGGTCAACATTTTAAAACTTAATCAGTGCTAATGAGCATACTGTCTCATGTATAACTCTGCCTACACCTTTGCGGCACACGATTCCTCCGATGACGGTATTAGGTCCTATATAAAAGGGGCGGCAATAGTACAAGCCATTAATAATAAAAAAGTCAAGATTACCTGCTACAAATAATTTTATACTTAAGCCAGCGCACTTAATTGCCACGTTGAGTAGGTGATTAACAAACTTTTCTAATCGCTAGCATGTTTAAACTGTTTTAAGTATAGTCTAATGGACCTCGACATTACCGCTAGATAGTTTTATAAATGGTATTTAATTAATTAGCTTATTTACTTCTACAGTTTTAGTAAGCCAATTAGTTGTGAGTGCACCTAGTTTACTTTCTTTGTTTGATAACAGCGCCATCTAGTAGCCAGTAGCGTATACTTAAACGTAATTACTACCGCGATGAAGTAGGCTACCGGATGTTGTTTGAGATAGGTAATTACTGAATGGTCCCGAGGGCTAAATGAACCATAAGGCTTAGTTTATCTTATTTTTTTGAAGACTATTTGTGTAGTTATGTTAAATACATTTATCAAGAATAGGTTTATATTTTCTTGTAGTTTACAATTTATTGGTTGTTAAAATATTTTCAGCTGATTCATCTCTATTTATGACTTATTATATTAATTGTCGTAGACATTCATGCCGTTGGCAGCTGACCTGACACTGCAGGCCGATGCCCAGCCGGTTGAATACCTTCACGACAAACACCTGGAGTTCTTGGATTACGCAAACCTCCTTCCTTATCAGGTAAGGCAATATAGTATACATTTATATTCATACATAGATGCCATTATGTAGAAAAAAATATATGGAAAAACGACCACGTGTGACGAGACCCGTACGGCGTACATTGGAAAACGGCCGTTAATTTGTAAATTATACGAGTTGCAGTGTATATTCTAACGAAAGTCAGAACAACTCAGAATTGTGAAAAACGTCAGTTTATGGTTTTTAATATTTATTTATAGGAACAGTTTTAATATTAAGTAGACGTCAAACTCTCCCAACGAGACTTTTTACTTTGCAATAGTGAGATTGAATTGATTTCCCCAAACTGACTCTATAAGAGTTAGTTTAGGTTTAATCTGTTTAAAATGGACCCCTAAAAAGTTCCAATGCATTAGCGAACAATGAACTTATCGATCACCTAGATTGACAGACCTGTTTGTAAAACTATTAACACCCAATACTGGTCGTAATTTGTCAATACTTTAAGGGTTTTCTAGGTTTCTAGCTTGAATTATTGGGATCCTTGTCGAAATTTCATTGAAGTTTCCTTATATAATTCTAGCTAGAAAAAAAGAAAGAGCAAGAATATTATTTATACATATAAGCTCTATACCTGCGACCCTCGACCGTACCGGAGCCAGCTCTAAACAGCTTGTAAATAATTAAATGCAGAACCAACCCTTGACTCCCCCTCTTTGGAGACAAGAGCCCCATCATACTCATTAGTACACGTAATTATTAATGGTCATTAAGGGATCACTGAACTTAACATCAAGCTTGACATACAATTAGGGTGTGATGATTATAATGAGCTCGATAGAATGGTCATTTAAAATAAACGATAGATTCGCAAAGGTTTCATCATAATATCTTGAAGAAACTTCTTAGCGTGTATCTATGTTAAAACCGTTATTATTAACCAGTTCCAAGGCACCACTAGTATAGAAAAGGAGAGAAAATAAATAATCCAAAGTATTTATTCATAGGGAATGTTTTGCACGGCAACCACGTTCTACCGGTAGTTCTTGTCTGACGTGACAGGTGGCGCTACGGGTCATTGTTCGCAGCGCATTACACCAGGCATTCAGAATACATTATTGTGCATGCGGGCGCATTTCCTCACGTACAACTGCATAGGCTTCAAATCGTTTGCTATAAATACTTAATTGTGCGGGCTGGATAATTACGATTGATATTTTTTGCAACGCGTTGTCACCATGCCTGCATATAATGTTTAGAAGTAATGTAACACAAGGGTAAATAGAAAAAACTTAATGGTATGTGGGGCTTATTTAAATTATGATCGGTCAATATACACTTAAATACGCGACATCAGGCTCGATTTAAAAGAATTCAGCTGCACTTGGTGACGATTATAGTAACTCTTTTTACCACTAGATGGCAAAACAAGCCACACTAAACGCGTTATGTGGTTAAGATTTTACAGTCACCTTGTTTTTAAATATAAGTTGTAACCTCCTTTTCAGGATGGTCCTTTCTTTAATCATTGAGTGCTATATGATTTAATTATGATAATGTATTTATAAATTCTTTAATGAATAATCTAATTTCTGTAAAACTTATACATACATTATTGAAATTCGTTAGTTTTCATAAATTAAAACACAAAAAGCCTTTGTTGTACTTTTGTATGAACGCCATTTCTCCAACGGTTCTTGAATAAAACATGGAAATAAATTTAACTAGAACGACATAAAAATTGACATATTAAACTTGTTACTGAATTGTGCAATAAAACAAGATAATGAAATATGCTACAAATAAACGCATGTTGCCAAAGCAAACAAAGAGTTGCGTGAGGCTTTTGTCAGTTGAAAGGATTTTTATTTCAATTTGTTTATTGACTTCGGTTAAATACGACAAAAGCCCACATGTATACGAAATTACTTTATGTTTTGTGTAGTTAACTAGTTATACATTAACTCTTACAAAAAATTGCACCTTTACTCTATAGACAAAAAAAACAAAACACATTTTTACTACAAGTGACGCTTCTGACAGCGAATAGTGGTTGCAGAATAAAAACATGCCATAAAATTAAACAACGTTTTAAAAACAAGCCTTTGCCCGGCTGTAACAACATTTAAAAAAATGCAATAGATTTATTGATTTTGATGTCAACTTTATTACTAGACAGGTTGTAGGTCACGTTATATGAACGTGGCATGTCGATAATAAACTGTAGGATAATACTGTTATGTAATAGCACATGGCCATGTGACACACTGGCTATTCATTACTTATACAATAAAAGAATGTTAAGGTGATATAAGCATTACTTGTTTACATTTATGTTGTCTTTTAAGGTCATCGAGTTTGATTTATATTGAGTTCATTTGTTTGCTATGTTCATAAATGGTAATTTATTAATACTTAATTATATTGTGTTTGTAATTTAATTATGCAGCTATTACAATCTGAATATAATATTAATAATTTCGTTAATTAGATTTTTTTGATTATTTTATAGCATATTTTATTATTTATATATTACTTTTAGAATACTTTTCCCTGGGTTAAGATTTAAAACTGTTTGTCTATCTTTTAAGAGAACTAAAATAGGAAGTTGAAAGACTAGACAGGAGACATTATTTAGGACAATGTGTTAGAGTAAAAACTAACGTAGGTATTGTATATTTATATTATTATAATAAATGTAATATAAGATTTTTTTAAATATTTTAATTATAATCTTAGAACTTAGGTATAATCACAGAGTAATTATTTCTTGAATTATGTGGTATAACTAGTAAGTCAACTATCTTATAGGCAGAACCTAAACTTAGTCTAGTCTAGATCATGTATTTATAAACTATGATGTGCCGGTGATTAAATACATAGTAAATACAGTCATTTATCACTATTCATTAAACATTGACAATTTCATATCAAAAGTTAAGAATATTGATATAAAATGGCTAGGTAAACTCTAGTACTTATAGTAGTTTAGACAATACTGTTACTCGTTAATAGATGGCGCTGATTGTATCAAGTATAATTTACTAATTAGTATCACAAAAAATCGAGTACAGTATAATATTTAAAGTACTTTATAACTATCTATATATATATAAATCATTATTACATGCTAAGAATGCTATCGTTACTTATGTATAAGATTCTAATACAACTCGTAGTTGCCGACTTACTGTCGGTAAAAATTACCTGCTTACTCAGTAAGTGACTCAGGCACTCAGTAGCTGCCTATTACAACTAGGTCATAGTGCGTACTAAGCCTGTTTCTTCTCGTATTACTAGATTCATTTCTATCATGAAATATAACAACTTTGAGGTAAATTGGCTGTAGGTACTGTGTACACAAAAAATACCTTTTTGAAGTGAGTAAAAAATACAGATAGCGACGCGAATAACAGTTATCTGCGTATTTGGAACATTTAAAAAACGAATCGGTGTACGGATGGATGCGATGAAAATGTTCAGCCTTTAACCTTTTCAGGATTTAATACAACACGTGTTGAAAAGATAAGAATAATTATAATTATTCGGTATTTACATATCCAAATAAAGTTTGTGGTTGTATTCTTTAGTAGTAGTACTCTTGTAACAAGTAAAGTTTTTGGCAGGTTACTTTGTAACATTTATAAAATGGAATTTTTTCTTTAAAAATTCGGTCGTTAATAAAGCTTTAATCTTTTTGTTTTGTTAACAACTTACATATTTACTTTGGGCTCTATCTACAAAAAAAGTCAATCATCCTTGACATTCAAACTTGATTTATCTTACAAGAAAAATAAGATAGCTCCGTTACTTGTAAATGGCAGTTTGTAAGGATTTTCTTTATCACAATTTTGCCTCGGGGTATTTCAGATTTTAATATTGTGTTTTGGTCTATGATTGGTTTATAAGATCTTTTCAACAATTTATCATCATATTTTATACTTGGAAGGATTTATTTTAACAAGAATAAATAAAAAGCTTTATTTCGTTTGCGTTTACTTGCCTGTACAAATTGTTCCGCATTGTGTTTACGAGGAAAACGTGTTGAAATAAACGTGTAATATAGACGCAATATTTACGTTGAATTATTGATCGGAGATTCTATATTTAGTACAGGCAAAATCAATGTTAGTCTCTGCGTGAACAGAACTCATATCAAAAGGCTGAGCTTATTAGTTTAAGAGATGAAAGAGGGCGAATGGTAAAAAGCAAAACACATAAGCGACCCAATTTCCAGTGAGACGATACGAGTGTTTATCCAAACTTGCGCGCTTAGGCGAAGTGGGGAGATCAAGGACGATGTCTGCCAAACATGGGGAGGGTTTCCCCGGGAGACGGGGGTGCGAGGGGAGAGATGGGTGGCGGAGGTGATCTGGCGAGCGGGGTGCGGTATGTTTTGATGCTCGCCGCCCGCTTTATTGATTTTCCGAGCTCGCTCCGCCCGCACCTCCCCTTTATTACATACATATTCTGAGCCAGGTGGTGGATGGTGGTATTGCCGAATGTCGTGCTATTTTCGGTTTGCCCCGGCCGCCTCGCACCCGTGGAAACGTGATGATTGATCGGCTTCTACCCCGCAAAAGCAATTTTTTTTGTTGTTTTGCAATTTAATCACAGGTGCTTCACTCAAATTTGTATCATCTCACATAGGATTTAAAGGTCATACATGAATTAAATAGTATACGCTCTGTTAAAATTTGTTTTTTCAATAGGTCCTCCTCTGTTTTTCTTAAATGTCTATCCAATGATGATGTTGTTACAGTTTAGCAACATTTTTGTTACTGGAAAACAATACATATTTTAGTAGAAATGTCGTTAGGATCGATGTGAACGTAATTTATGTATACAACAACATACAAAAGAGCCATTTTACATTTTTACGCAGTTTTCTAAGATTTCGGACGCCTAATTTACCATCTTAGGTAGTATTTAGGAATTGATATATAAATGTAAAATGTAGACCAATCTTTCGCATTGACACATAAGCTAATAGATTTACAAAAAATAACTTAATTGCTATATGGTGATCAATCTCCCGCAACACGTTTTCTGAAAAATCATCGCAGAGTCAATTTCGGGCTCCAAATTCTATCAATTACATTCACAAATGTAAAAGATAAAAATACAGTAAGCATTAGGCATATATTTTTATTGAAACTTACGGTGCAACATTTTGGATTAATTACACTTTTAATTGATAAAAAAAATAAAACTGAAACCTATTTTCACGGTTTATACTGTAATTTTATCGCGACTTTTTGGTTTGAATAAAGGTATATTTTAATTTTAAAATCATGTCATAATAAACTATGCTCTTTAAGAAATCGAATAATACAGTGATTTTCAAAATTCCTTTATTTAATTAGAAATCACATAGCTTTCAATATCACTCCAAATCACAATAAATTACGATGCACAAACCTAGAATGATCAGTCGGGCCCGAGCGCCCAAAGAGGTAGGATCTGTGTCACTTTTTTCTAATTTCAAATTACGAAAATTCGTATTGCAAACGCATGTTTATACTACGACCACAACGTTTTCATTTTCTATGTATTATTTTCATTCGGTTTTGTTTATTATCAAGTAAAATATATTATTTTATTAGTTAATGATATTTTATTAAATTAATATTCAGCTACTTTAATCTTGACTGTACTATTTTTGTCCGCGACTTGGTCCACTTGGATTTTTTTACGCATGAAAAGTAGCTTGTAGCCTTTAATATGGTAATCCAGGTTATAAACTATCTATGTGCAATTTTTTTTCTATGTCCTTTTAACCGTTTTCGCGTAATTGAGTAATAATCCTTCAAAAATACAATCGCTTACATTTATTATTAATATAAATTTTACAAAACATGATCTATTTATAATTGGTGAATAAATTATTAATGTAGAAATTATAATTTGTCTAAATAAATTACTACAGAAATAAAAATATTTTCATAAATCTCGAATAAGAAACATTGTCATAACGATCAAAATTTTTATGTCCGTCTCAAAACTCTCGCTACACTGTTTGCATTGTTTTTGTGTGGGTGCGCTACGCACACATGACAATTTTGACAGAATTCGAACGTCACAATTTTGTGAAATGGCTCTTAAGTAGAGTATTATTCCAAAAGGGATGTTCATTAATGTCAAATTTCCTTTCAGCGCTAGCGAACCGTGCTCGATCTTCAGTTATTTTTTCCTTTCTTTGACATTCTATTTAATTTAAAACTTAATTTAATTTAGAAAGAGTGCCTCGCCTATTTCATTTATACTAATTACGTGAAAGAATTTATGTTTTCTATTTACTTGGTATATAAAAGAAGAGAGTGGGAGGATACATACAGTACATTACTATAACAAATTGCTGTTACGGACGAAAAAGTTTTCTACTTTGGACTTGTCTTTGTTCGAGTAAGATATCATAAAAGAGGTTTTAACTAGAGTAGATATAATCTATGGTATTTGAGATAAAGTACTTGTTTGCTCGGTTTTATTAGTCAAACGAGTCGAGAACAATGAGTATTACGTAACTCCTTATTGTCTTGACGACTGGGGTGGATGTATTGGTCAGGTATGGATAGAGACATATTTCTACGTGGAAACAGATCCCATTAGAACAGGTGCTCCATTATATAACGTTAATTACCAATATTATATAATCGATAAAGAGAAATATCACGGAAATATCCTTAAAATGAGACTGCCTCAAATATGTATTTTTATGTCGTAAGGCAATGTTAATGTTACGGAAGCTAATTACATAAAGATAAAAGTTTATGTAAATATAATTTGCTATTAAAAAGTTACTTAAAACCGACAATAAACTACAGGTGTATAAAATAATAAATATTTTCGTGCCCAACTGTATAAGTACGGCTATTTAGGCGTCATGCCTTAAAAATACATAATTAAATCGCAAAAACTTGACGGAAAGTATTTATAATTAAAAAACTCGATTAGCCAACCGGCAATGAAACTTTATCGCGAGTTTCTTAACTTTGTCGTCGTCAGCATGCACGCAACCCAACTCAGAAACTGTTCCCCGCAAAATTTAAACGAGTAAAGTTTGTTTCAGTTAGCTTACTCAACTGTCCGGCTCGCCCCAACCTCCCCGCCACCTAAATGGGTGGGCTGGGGAGTTATGGCTGATATAGGCGTGTGTTAGACACGAGACAATGTTACTTTGATCGTACTCCTATTTTATGAAGGATATCAAGCCCCAAGAACCAGTGAGAAAGTTTCTTTGTTACTAATTCTATTCAGAGAAAATATGATATCGAATTGTTAGAGGAAATAGCTTTGTTCTTGTGCTATCCCGGTATTTGTTTCACATGTCTGGTCTCTTTGATAATATCTAGGACATATTTATTTGTAAGATTTAAGTAGAAATGACACTCAATACCTATGTAGGTACATTTTGTGTTTAATGGAATGATAAATACAATCACATGTTTGTCTGTTCTATCGTCGTTTAACGTCTAGTTTTAGGCTACAAGACAGTTAAGTTTGAATTCAGAGGATTTAATCAATTATTTTGGCACTGCTGTAAGGCCATGCTATTTTTCAAGCTTTTCAGACACAGCGTAGCGTGGGTTTAAAATGTATTATCATAAGTCCTTTTAATGTATGCTTTTACATTTTAATGTTGTAAGTGTTGTAACGGAGTAGTGAATAACAAAAGCACAATTTATGTTTTCCGGTGAACGTGTTTGCATTTTCCCGTGCGGCGGGAGCCACGCTAGACGTTTCATCTCGGCTGATGGATACAATATGAGCGCATTGTCTAGGGAGCTAAAACCTTTCGTTTATGACCGCTTTGGTAGAGTTCTATTGTTTTTGGTAGAGTTACTGCTAGAGGTTTGCAATAAAGCCACTTGTGAAACCTCAGGTGGATTTTTCTGTAGGTTTATTTTTATCAACTTTTATTGCGAGTTCGCTGTTTGACTGAGCAGTTGTTTACAATGTAACATGAACAAATGAATATCATTTATTTCAATATTAATAATAGTAGAGAATAGTATTTATTTCAATGTACCGATAGTTAAGGTGTTTAATTTTAGTCGATAGTAATTTACAAATGCGTAAACTATGTACAACTGTTAAGTGATCTTTGGTGCGTAGATCTACAGATATAGTAAGCTCATCAATAATAGTATTGTAGGCAGGAGTCCCGTTAGGCCCCGCATTCGCGTTAAGCGTTACCTACCTTTGCACATTAATTCAGTGGTGAATTCGCAGAATAAATTCCATCGGCTCTCATAGATAGGTGTTATATCTAAACCTGTTATCAGTAGTGGTATCACGAGCGGGGAGCGCGCCGAGCGCTGGCAGGAAATTGAATGAGTCGCGGGAGACGCGAATGTGTGCCAGACGTAATGACTTCCTGGTATAATCAGTAAAGGTAGCTGACATTTTATTTGGTTATAAAATATAAGAACAATACAAGGACAATTAGATTCAGAAAAAACGCTTTAGGCTAGATTATAGTCCAGGTACAGTAGGATTACCTTAACCGAAAAACATGTAATGAGAGCGAAAAGAGGATGCTGGAGCTGGCAAGCCAAGATGAAGAGATGCAAATAAAAATCTGTGGTCTTTGTCTTCCCCTCAGGGAATCGGGCATGACTTAATACACTTTGTATATTGTATGTCGGTGCAACTTTTAAATACCTTTAGAACAGCATTTTGACTGCATTTGGAACTATAACTCTAATTAGTTTGTGTTCAATTGTTTGACATTAGGTTTCTCAATTTGTTAACATATTTCTGTAACCGACTGTACCTCAAATAAGTACAAGTAACGGGTACGCGGTGAAATTATATAACGACTTACAATACCGTTTAGAATGACGTTTTTAAGTAAGTGTCTGTTTATAATACCTTGATAAACACGTTTGTGGCATTTGCTGTTGTAATTTGCCTTTTTTTATAAGTTTATACCCCCTACTAGATGAGTGACACCTGTACATGACTTATAGGACTTTTTTATGTAAAATGCATACAGTTTTATTGTTTTATGTGCCTCCACACGCTTATGTATTAAAAGCTGCTCATTTAATGCTGTGCTTAAGAAAGTATATTTTATCCATAGCTTGTGTTCAAAAGTAGAGTGAATTCCAGAATAATTCAGTTCAGTCTCTAAAACAGGTTTCCAGCAACATTTATAATTGATTGCCCTAATATAAACCGAGAACTTTCATAATTCGTCAGAAGTGACCAAGCAGACTTAAACTAAGAATATTAATATTCATCACTTTCTCAAACAAAACGAGCGTAATCCGTTCCCTGATCCTGGGGCCACGGCTCGGTATTAATCACGACGTAATCTCACCAAATAGGGCGACCCGCGAGCAAAATAAACAGTAATGGCTGCAGGCAATGTTGCGTAACCGCTCGCCGTGCTGAGTCATCGCCTCGAGCCGCGCCGCGACGCTCATCAGTGCGTGACTTCAAATACGGCGAGCGGCCACGATTACTACGAACAGTACGAACCAAGCTTCAGGCTTATACTATATCGGAAAATGATTTGACCGTGAAAAGGGCTTCATTGTTTACCACCGCTTCATCCGTAACGCGTTCTCATTCGTTCCACAATATAAGGTTACCGAGCTATATTTCTGCTTCTTTGAATTACATTTGCGAAAGTTTACAATCATTCTCAATATCGTCACCTTTAATAGTTTATGTTATTAAGGCGCTAACTCTTTGTTATACATCCAAAATTACACAATTGTACTTCCAGTGTATTTGTTGGGTTTCTTGTCGAAATTCGTTGTGCCCACATAAACACTTTCAAGTAAGCTGTCCACACAAACGCCGGTGACCCTGAATGGTCCAATAGCGTTAGTTAGCAAACAGGCGGATACAGTAGGTCTACATGTAGATATAACAGCCGTGTGTAGGGGGGCGCTAGGGGAAGGAGGGGGGGCGGGTTCAACGCACCGGATACGTCTGTCGCCGGGCACTGGCTTGTATGCAATACACTGAAACAGGTGTGCGTTTTATGTCGATGTGTGTGTTGTAACATTGACATAAATACTGGTGCAACCGTGTGCACGTTTAACTCCGGCGTGTACACACAGATGTGCATGTGTGTGTACCGAGTATGTAGATTGTGTGTGTACGGTGAATTATTACTGCACTTAACACAATATACGTGGGCAAGTATACTAATGTTGATTTGTGGAGGTGTACCATAATGTGGGGCATAATGTTTACATGTGATACGAGGTCGTAAAGGCAACTATCGATGTACTGCATTAATTAATAAATAAATACAGATTTATGTTCTGCTTAGAGTTCGGTATGTGTGCTACCAGCATGTATGATGCTAATTAAACGGGTTGGTGCATAGTTACATAAACATGTACTTACCTACTTAAATAGGCATTAAATTATGTTGAAACTGTAATAGCTCAACTGGAAATGATTACTGTTTGGATTGATTTACATTTCTAGTTTAGTGATTTAATATAAGCAGTAGACGTATGTTTTTATTTTATTACATCAGGTTTATCAATTTAACAACTTGAAAGGGCAAAGCTGTAGTTGTATAAATTAGGTAGTTATCTAAAACTGACTTGCACGATTAAACAACATCGTCAAATCATTAAAGCCAAGGTTCTCCATAAAACTAGCTTCGATATTAATATAACTTTAGTCTCTAACGAACTAAAGAAACGTATAAGGGAAACATTCATGTTCCTATTAGGTACACATGGCATGCTACGCAGGCATATCTATCAGATACCTGCTTATTCTTCAAAAAATAAATAAACAAAGCTATTAGGTATCCATCTTATATTTCCGGAATTGATAAATTAATTCCTTTCATATACGCAGGACGTAGAAAAAATACAGCAATGTGTACTTATTAGTCCGCTTGTCCACAGGAATGGGGCGCTCATCTAATAGGTCCAGACGGATCCCTCGACGCGGCAGTTCTATCAGCTATATCCTCAGAGTCTGCGGAGTGGCGGACCATACAAGATGGGCAAAGGATCCTGACCACGACGCCTTCGGTGCTGGGCGGGTGTCGCGCCCAGGTGTACCGCTCAGCCGGCGCCACGCAGTGGTACACCGCCGTCATCGTCGGTGTCAATGAGCATACTGGAGTGAGTATTATATCTTAGTCTACTTCCGTGTCTAGCTTACTGGTTTAAGTACATACCTTAGTCTAAATTCCGAGTCTCTTTAAGTTGCACTTTTTTTCATCTGCAGGCCTATATTTGTAGGAAAGAATAGTAATTTTTGTTTAGTTCAAATGATTTACCGTCAAATATTACTGTAATTTTATTGCATTAATGTTAATAACCACAAGAGACGCTAGTGTGGGTTTTTGTTTTTTTTTGTGGGTCACAGTAATTTTAAATGATACAACTCAGTACTTATGAGTTTTAAGTTTTATTTTTCTGCATGAAAGGACTTTAATTAACATTAGAAATTCATTTCTATAATGTGTCAAGTATGGTTCACATGCGGGTATCGAACCTGCAACTAAGATTCATAAACTCAGCCACACATATTATTCTATAAGAACACTTACTAAACTTACTAAAGTAAGTAAACCTTACATAGTACCGTACGTAGCTTCCGTGTAGAATCGGATTTGTAGAACTAGGTTATACAACATAAGTACGAACGATTGAATTATGAGTGTTGAAAGTGCTTTCACACATTTATATTACAGTAGGAAACCAACACATTTTACAAGATTCTTCTCTGAAATTTAAAGCGTACCTTTGCTAAATGGATAGGTAAGTAAAATCTTAGTAACTTTTATCAGTACAAACCATACTGTATTAGCGCAAGCTTTATTAATATTTGTTAAACAAATAACAATTGTTATTTCCAGTTAATGTTCGTATATTATTCGCCCCCAATAAGAATTATTTGTACTGGGTTTAATAGATCAAAATATTTCTCCAGCATTTGTTTTGTGTTCCAATATTTGTCGAAACCAATTTCGGTTCCCAATAAAGTAACGTGATTGACTGCCGCCCTCATTCGTTATAAATAATATATGTATGTAATATGTATACACAAATATTCAAATAAAGTCGTCCCAAAGGGATTTTAAGCCAATTTCCGTAACATTCACCGAGTCGTTTGAAATTATATCTTTCGAACAGGATATTAAACAAAATCCATTTAGATAATACGTTTTGTGAATATTGTTATCATGCCTTGTTGCCATAGCTAACAATAGATTATGGAACCTCTAAGGAAAGAGATACCTTCAATAATTAAGTACAGGTGAACATTATAACCTCAACAAGTAACTGTACAAGAATTCTACAAGATAATTCCAAAGCGGGAAGTTCTGGATGGAACCAGTTTGGTTTATTGAACGCGAAGGCATCCGACAACGATGTTCAATTTATAAGGGCGCTCATAAGTAACGAAACAACTTGAACAGCGTGTTCGTTACTCGATCAACATATGGAAACCTGTTCTGCAGAACGCTGTGTACCACCATAAAAGTGTGTATGGAATCCTGAACTTTCCACATGCTTCCAATTATAATGCCTCTTTACTGGTTGAACGCGGCGCCCGTTGGGAGCTTTGTAACCTGTTAAACACTTATTGATGGGCTAGTTAGTGCTTCCTTGGAATCTATGAATACGAATGCAGCGATGGATATATTACACCCAAAGCATTCTGTAGACGTATAAAAAGATAGTAACACCGCACTCAATTATGTCGACAGTGTCCGCATGAGGTAACGTTGATGGAGATTTAATTGATTTTTGTGATTGATGTGTCATGCGTAGGAGTATGTACGAAATTGATTGCAGTCTGTTAAATAGTATTAACGCTTTTGTCCTACAGCTGGATGATGTTCAAAGTAATTGAATTTAACATGACGGTAAAGCTGTATGTTAATACAAGTTAACATTTCATGAGAGAAGCGATGAAATGTTGCGAAGAAAGGAACGTGTTACTTTTCATCTCGACTTGAGCGATGGTTCCCTCGGGTAACAGAATTAATACATGTGTACTTCAAGTTTGATGTATGTGAGTGAAGCTGCGCGTAGTATAATATTAATATGATTTCAAATTCCATGCCCGTAAAGTACTAGAAACGCCGACATTGTTTGTACATTGTTTACGGATCAAGGCCGGCTTACGATAATACCGGGATTTAACACAGCTTAGCTGTTATATAACATTAGTTTTGATTAACTCAAGTATACTCGGATATATAAGGTAAATAGTGGTATTTGTATTACTTGCGGTTTTGTTTCAGTTTAAATGATATTTTTGGAAAATAAGCTGTTTTCGTAACCGCTTATTAATATTTTTCAAAGAATACACGTAAAAGTTGTTTATTCAGTTCTGTTATTCTTGGCACATCATACCTAAATCAATGGTAAGTATCTTGATGCAAAAAATGTTAGGTTGATTTAAATCTCAGAATTACATAACAGCGAAACTTAATACTTCTGGTCTCTGAAGAGTTTCTAACGAAGTACTCGACATTAATAAGTTATTCACATATAACTACGCTCTTTTTCTAACATATCACTTTTATACGCATCACCGCTATCCTCATTATAAGATACGTATATTTATTACAGCATTACTCATAATTGTTGGTAAGAGGAAGTAATAATCTGTTACCAGCTTCTATTCTTAGAGCCGTGTGTTGCTACCCAGTCGTATTTTAAAGTAACGTAAAATCAGTTTGTTTTATAGACTCCTCTGGTTTTAATCAAAATTAATACACAACATATTATGGGGATTCATTTAACACGCTATATGTATACGGCATTGGTAATGCCGTGGTGTGAGTTTGGGTGCCATTTCTCCCCATTCACCCCTTCGCTAACTTCTCTAAACAAACTTTGTTGTTTTGCGTTATTGAAACACTTTATTGTTTCATCTCCTCTCCTTTAAGAATGATGTCAACGTTTCTTGTATTTTACCGTTGTACGTATCAAAGCGTGGCGTTTCTGTTTCGATTGTTTGTTAAATATTTTAGCTTGTTCACTTTATTCAGTTAAGATTGACTTATATATTTTCGTTCACAATTTCCACTTTTAAATTTATTATTGCAAAAATGAATGCTAAACGTTAATCTTCAGACTATTGTTTCTAAAGATAATATTAATTTAATATGGATCTGATCTCGACTTTAGAGAAAGTCATGTAGATAGTCATAGATACCTTACCTACTGAATTGACCTGAAAATTATTTTTTATTTAAACTTAATCTTAAATATTTTACACATATTTTATTTAGGTTTATTATATTAACGATTGCTACACCGCACACTACCCTTGCCTTCTTGTTAATACAACTCTGTCCATCCTAAGGTTGTCTGTAAGAGATTGCTTAGTGCCATAAGACCGCTCATTGTACATTATCCTTAGACTGTACAAGCTTGTATTTGGTGTACAATAAAGAGAAATCTATCTATCTATCTTAACTAAGTAATTTTTCTTAATCTAGATACTTCAATCAAACCTTGCAAGAAGAAGTCAGTCTTTCTGTAAGCAGCATTTATATTATGCTTATTACAATGTTTCGGAAGTAACATTAAACCTTTCGACTTTCAGTCGTCCTTGTTCCTCTGATAGCGAACTGACAACTACAATTATGACAATAACTCATCAAAATCTTCAGAGCCGCCGTCTGAGTTTTGGAGTACTTCAATCTATCTCGAACTTTGCTAAGTAATTACAGTTAAAAAGTTGAGACGTTAAACAAATTTATACTGCGAATTAGCGAGTGGAAAACTTCGTTTGTACTTCGGGAGGTTCGTAATACCGTCCGAAGCGTCGAAGTTTTGAGTAACCCCCTCATTCGCCCCCTTTCCTGGTTTCCAAAGTAACTTTCTTAAAGTTTCGTCTTTGTTTCTCGCAAGTTTGTGATCAACTTTGTCTGTCGGTTGTCGACATGTTTATGGACAACTCTATTTGTTTTTGTTATCGATAAGTTTGATGGGCGCTTGTTCTATGTTTTCATTTAACTTTATGTCTAAAATTCTGTATATTCGTTGCATATTATTCTCTTCTCAATATTTAATAGAAGTCTTCAAAGGTATATCTAGATCTCTATGTGCAAAATTATTATATTCAAGATTATCGTGCGTAAGAAATCAATAGCACAAAAGAACGTTCCACTCGCAATTTTTGGGTACATGTCAGATTTTTATTAAACTTGTTGTAAGCGAAGTCAATAAGACCAGGTATGTATGTTTAACGTTATATTCGCTCATAACACCTGTGCCCTGAAGAGCGACATAAAACAGAAACGTATTTGTTTACGCCATCTTCCACCGAACCGCGTTCGGGCGTGAGAAAGTTTAGATGGGAATTTAGGGAATCTTGTTTGCTTACGAATATAAAACACCTGCCAAACTCCCGTGAATTACTTTCAATGAAATTTGTTATTCTTATACTGTGAACATTCTTGTTTGTATGATGGAATTTATTAATAGTATCGACGAAAGAGCTAAACAGAATATTTATGAGATTTTAGTGTTTCCTTTTAGCTTATTTATAGTTCTAGGTAGATTCGATTGTATAACATTATAACACTATTCAGTAACCACTTATCTGTACCAAATGAAATAACGATGTCTGGCTTCTCAACGAGATGGCGCTAGTAGTTACGAACATTGTAAAATACCTAGATCGTAGTCAGAAGCGTGATGTGCTGTAACGGTATAAGTTTATCATTGGTAATCGAATTAACATATCTGGTTCTATAAACAACACAGGTATCCGGTTTCTGAGCGTTACGCTTTGTGGAAAGATAGAGAATCGAATAAAGTAGATAGAATATACATTTATTATTTATATATGTTGTTCTCAGGAGCTGACTGTTACCGACGACACCGTTCTAGAGGAGCACAGCGAAGATCCGTCGCTTGTGCAAATGAGACTCCTCGGAGATGGAGGTAAATAAGAGCACATTTCATCTCATACAACATACAACACACTCTATTTAATCCAAAAGTAATCAAGCAATGGACTCCGAACAATGCAAAACTGTATTCGCTTTGTCGTATTACGATTTACGCTCCATTATTGTGGACCACGATTAAAAGGATCGTCATGATTGATTACGATAACATTTATGTGGGTATATGGAAACAATGGCCTCTGGTTACATAACCTACACGCTGCAGTGAACAATCTTCGGCCGGCCATCTGCGGAACAATAGCCGGGTTTCACCACGCACAGTTATGATTTATGCCTGATGTATTTTTAAATAGATATAGCTCAACACAGGTTATTGTAAGGTCGACATTAATAACGCTTATCTACTAACCCGCTTTTGAGACAACGTAACGTAAACAATAGTTCGTCTCGTGACCTTTTTCAGCCAAATAAAAGAGTAAATTCCATTAGTGTTACTGAAATACGTATTATTAGAAAAAGTTCATTAGTTTAGGCATGCCTTCATGAAATTATAAAGTACACGTTCACGTTTATACAAACAATGAATACAGCTGGAAGCGATGTAAAGTATGGAAGCGAAGATATCTTTTATAAATTGATCCTTTGTTTAGATAGCGACTGACTGGGTAATAATAGTGCATTATTATATTGTGCAACCGTGTGTGCCAACGGTTATAATGCAATGAGGACATGGAATGGATGTTGTAAATACTTTTACATGCATAATTGGATTGAAACCTTAGTAATTACAGTAGCAATATGTTGAAAAAGATAATGCGCTTACTACTTACAACTAACTGACAACGGAAGGAAATGACTTGCTATTTTATTATCTATTAATCATAAATGTATATCTTATTCGTTTAAAGGCATAAAAAATTAGTACTTATTACAAATAATAACTAAACTTACCTAAGTAATAAGGTACTGCTACTGGTAATAGAGTAATATCTTTTAATTTCGGAGGAAGTTCATTTGTTTCATTACATTTATGATAGGTAGTAGTAATACTGAATGAATATTGGATACAATGATACTAAAATAACAATACTGCAAAATCAGTGTTAAAACACTGCCAACACTTAAAATAACATATTATTGTGTAACTCTACGTAGTCTTGGAGTTATTTAAGTAACGCCAAACCTTTGTTGACAAAATATTTTCTTTACAGTGATCGAATCGATTATGAAGGGAGAAGTGGTGGGAGTAATGCCGAGAAGATCTCGCTCCAACCTTCAAGTAAGTTGACTAGCTAATAATCTGTCTTGAATATTTAATTAAGTACGAGATCCGAGCTCTCCGCCGACTGTACAAAGGAAAATTATCCAGTTTCAAGAGACGATGTTTCTCGAACAAACTGTATAACATAGATACATGTACTGTACACACATTAGTTGCTATCCCTGTATGAGATAATTAAGATTCTCAAAGTTGTGGAGTGCTGTATAACAATTTGAAACGAAATTAAAACATTTTAAGAGCGATATCTTGTGCTATTATTAAACTTATTGAAGAATTTACATGTCATTAATAACAGAATAGCTACTACATAACAGTTGGTCTATACTACTGTTCATTTCTTGAAAGTGATGAAGAGTCGAACGAGCCTACTTTAAAGCGTCGGTAAATGCAAATCACTTATGTATATTCAAGTAGCGTTTGTCTGTCTATCCGTCGGTTATTTTGGTGCTCAAGTCGCGACAGGTCCCGACGCCTAGTGACGCATTCGCCGCCATTATCCTAAACTCACACCGGTTCAACTACATATGGTATAAATGACTAACTGGTAGCTGTAGTTACGATCTAGCTGCGAGCTCGCAATTAATTATCTAATTTTCTCCTCCCTTTGGAACGTGCACAAAGGGCAGTCCTTAAAGTTATGACCTCCAAACCGTTCAGGTATCCCACCACTTCTATCTACACCGAATGTCAAGTCCTCAGTGTGAGACAACTTTTTGTACTCAGTGCTATTTTGCGTAAACACACTACTGTAGTATATGAGCCAAATGCTTCTCAAAAGCGCAGATGCCCGAAAGTATGTCCGACTCGCACATGCAGAACGACCCTAGCTCAACGCCACTATGATATAATTTCTAGCCATCTGTATAACAAAATAAATAGACTTTGCGTCATTGCCCCGATGTGCCTAAATAGATGTAAGTCCAAGGTATCTAAGTGGCTCCTATCTTTAGATTATAATAATACTGAGGATCTGTTAAAGATATCTGTCCTTTAACTCAATAATTTTATTTATAAAGTCAGATACTGACATACACAAATACAACATGTACAAATATTTTTTATCACATACAAACCCATACATAAACAAACAAATACACTACACACATACAAAAAATAAAATAAAATAAGAGGCTACTTTTAGATAATAATGTATATTTTAAAAACACTGTGCTCGTTCTACAACTGCTGTTATTTGTCCAAACTTAGCGCGAGAACGCTGGTACCCTAAACACAAGTTAAATCTTATTCTGGGTACCAGAGTTCATCGAAAACACTTTTCTTGTAATTAACAATGTAAAGTTAAATAACATTATGTAACTAGATAAGTGTTTTGTACAAATCTATGGAAATAAATTATTTTATTATTTATTATTATTTTTATAATAATACTGTTCTGTTATAGCACGGCCTAGTGTTGGAATGTTACTACACTTATGGATATTAATGCAAAACAAAAAACACTTAATCGAATCATTTATCGAGGTCGGACACATTGTTAATCGAGCAAACAGATTACACGCTTGTTAACAATTCGATTCTTATGGAACTGCAAACAATAAACCAAACTGTCTTTTTGTCTCCAAATGGCAATTCACATGCTGAAGTTTATCGATTTTCTAACTTACGCTATTGTTCCACACAAGTGTACTAAACATTTATGACATAACAGTCTTGTAGTCAACCGCAGAATGTTTTCTGAACAATGTTTCGGCTGTACAAGTTCTGTTGTTACATCCAACTCTGAACGATAGAGTTTCTGCACCACTGAACTCATTTGAATATTGGAATAGAAGCAGACGTACTAAGAAGTTAGTTTGGGTCTAGTATTGTTTTAATGTTAATCGGAGGATGTTTGAGGACACGAGCCGAATACTCCTTTTGAATATTAACTGTATACTTGTTAGCTTTAAAACTTCGCGAAATTCACGTTTAGAACACACCGTCTACTGTTACAAGAATAACACAATTAACTTCCACTCCATAAATATGTCCACGCTAATTCTGTTTTTAGGAAGATGTGTTTACAAGCTATATTTAAGTAAACCACTTTTAATGCTATAAAGTAGACGTTCATATCTAAATTTAATTACGTTGCTATTTCGAAACACGGGTGTTTTCATTTCCTTTATATTTTTTCCTTATTAAATTCTATTGCAAATATTAATTTAAAAAGTAGTCATTAAAATTGAAACCTTTTTTGTCTGCAAACCTGTTTTATGTTAATCTCTTAGTACACGATGATAAGTACACGTAAGGAATGTTCAACTTCGTATGTTTAATAAAGGTTATAACGTAGTAACATTTTGTTTTAACCTTAAATTTTCTGCGCTAGACAACATCCAAGGTCTGGTCGCTTCAAGGTCCCGACATTCGCGAAGGACGAGTGGAATACTTTATACTCCCAGAGTCTTGAATTACTAATTATGGTTCACCTTCAGATAATCTTGTGTTTTCAAACACTTATCGATTCAAATAATTTCGTTATCGAGACCATTCCTCTTGTTAAGCTTCATTTTTTCTAATTAGAAGTCTACTAAGTAATGTTTGTCTTGTTTTTTCTCATGTAATTGAGTTTGACCTAATTGTCTTTAAAAGTTCTTGCAAACTTCTACTAGTTTCTAGACACGTTTTATAACGTGTACGTAGCTTGACTTTAAATAAAAGTAGTTTGTCTAAAGTCTCTCTTCTCTTCTCCTAGCCTCATTACTGCTAGTTGGTTGCGTGATATCGTGAATAAACTGCAGTCTTACCAGTGTTCTATAATTATTAGTGTCAGCTGGAAGACAAATATTACTTTACTAGACTATTTTTTTTAGTACCAAGACCTTGATTTACTACTCATAAAATTAATAACCCATTTTATAACAAAAATAAACTAAATAACCCGTATTCTCTTTGTTCCTTTAATAGAGAGGAGAATAGTTACATTACTTACAATAAAATCCTCATTCGTAGATTAACAACAAACGATCCAGATTAACATAATACGGAGACAAAGAAAATCGACGAATACTGCGCAGTAGTCATAGTAATAGCCTCAGAATGTGTAGTTGTTACTTAGCTTGACTAATTTAAGGAGAACTCGGACCTTTAACTCAACGATCACCTTCCAGAATAGTATGGTCGAAGAAAGCAGGGCAGAGGAGGTCTCCCTAAAATGGCTGTATTAATACACCTACGCTGACTTTCCTATTCCTTCGAATCCATTACAGGCATTTGAATAATCTTTACCTAAAATCATATACAAGATCTCATTTATTATGTGTGTTACAAGTGTGTCCCGTTGAATTTGCTTTTATTACGAGGTCGAAATAGGTTAAGTCTATAACTGAAATGTCACTAAAACTTAATTTAATTCATATAGAGAAAAGCAAAATGGAAGAACTTTATAAAGCGGTAATACAGTCGTCCGAATTCGTGTCACCGTCCATAAAACATATTTCTTTTGAAAGCCAGGAGGCAATGAGAGAGATTTAGTGGTGCATTGTACATGGATGTCACGTACAGCCGTGCAATGCCCGATAGTGCTCATCTCGTATGCGACCAATACACTCGGCTATAATTCTCATCTGGCCATGTTTGCCGCACCAATCTGACAACACGCCTGTCGTTAATCAAAATACTGGACTTTAAACGTACCATTGAACGAGTTTGCTATGTTAATCGATCTCGTAAAGCAAACTAGAACAAACCTTGAATATTCTATGCTGCGCTGACGCTAACATTGTTTAGCTACGACCGTTGCACTACTTTCAGGTACAAAAATATGAAAAAGACATTTGAAAGCTCTTGTAGTTTGTGACGTGAATAATTCACATCGCATCCACTCCGCCCGACAACAAAACATTCAAAACAATCCCACATATGCATACACGACGGAAACTTAGTTTGACATTCATAAAGGTGCAATTTATGCTCAATTAGTGCAAATTCTCGTCCCTCCTACCTCTAATTTTAATTCGGCCGAAAATTCAACTTGACGTAAATCCTGCAAATAATACCATTAAGCCGAACATAGCGCGCCGATTTGACAAAGGGGGAGCAAAGCAATTCTCTTCGTAGCAATTTGTCTGGTTCAGTGACCCTTTTCGGAGACATGAGTATTCTCCCGGCTCGGAACCCATAAACAATTCATCTTGTTAAATCTATGCGTAGCGATAGGACATCAGAACAGGAGCATTATGAATGCTCTTAGTCTATCGATTCAAAAAATACATTCAAACAAATCATCTCTACTTTTCCCTCTAGCCGTGCCGTAATAGCACCGTCTCTTTCCGTACGTGAGTGGAATGCTAAACTGTAATCCTAACTCGAGTTGTTTCTGCACGTTTCTCGGGAATAGTAAAAGGGACTTTGAAAAGTGCACTTTTAGAGTGTTTTTAGATTGCATGCGACAAGTTGGCCTGCAGGTGTTCCGTGATCGTGAAACAGCTATTACTGAGCTTCTTTTTCTATTGACTTTCCTGAATTGAACGGTCAAGAAACATCTGGAATTACTTTTTGTCTAACGCCAGCTCCCTCTTGCAATGAAGATTTTAATCGAAAGTTGGCGCCGTTGGCGCCGTAAAGGTTTATTTACAACTCGTTTTAAACTTCGCTAATGACCCGGTGTATTTGGTGTGGGAAATCCGGTTAGTCACGATGTTGCCGACTTCAGTAATTTAGTATACCTATTATAAAATTAGATTGACGTAACTGTTTTGGCAACGTTAACTATTGCTTTGTAAGACTAGAGAGCATGTATAAATGGTAAACTTTAAAATCTGTTGTTGGTATAAAGAGGTTAATTCGACCGGATTATACATTTAGTAAAATATTGTTTGGTTTTGATAACCTTCATCATGTGTTGATTCTTATTTGATCAATATCTGATAAAAGTAAATTGTGTGTAGATACCGACTAATGTAAGTTGATAAATATGTCAACGAAATGCGTTTGTTGACATTAATTATAACTTTCTGTAATTCATGTCAGTGTCGTAATATAAGAACATATAAAAGCGGTCTACATTAACGATGATCATATATCTATTAAAACTATTAAGATTATATTATATAGAGGCATTTACGGGTTCTTATAAATACCTGATTAAAAGCATAGGCGTTGTATATAAACAGCCACACTTATTATAGAGACGTAAGGAAGTTTTGCATTCGCAACTAACGTTTCAGAGAAACCATTTCATGTTGGAAAGTTGCCAAGAACAACTCTTCACCTCCTGGTCAATTCAAATAAATTATCATTTGAAACTAAGTGTTGATAAACATGAACACAGCGAATGAAAATTAAATGTTGAAATATAAATAGATTATCATTTTATATATAGGCAGGTTAATCAAAACAATCTGGAACAAATTACGTCAGTAAAGAATCGAATTATAGTAATACTAATTATAATCATCGATCAAATGTCTTTTTCTTAAGTGTTTTAGTCAAAATAAGTATTTTGAAGTACGGTAAGGTCTTCAATGAAGGCGGAGCAATAGAGTATCAGACAGCCTTTAGAAAAAGAATAATTTTCGAACATTACGAACGATTTCGAAATAGTCTTCAAATAAATTTATTGTTTTAAAATATGTTTAGTTTAGTGTCTATCAGATGATGAAAACTAAGTCGAATTAAAAAAGGACTATTGAGAACACACCGCGGCATGCAAATTCAATTGCGCAAGCTGTGCCGTATCAGTATCAGGCATGTTGCGGAAAATGTGGGCCTTGGTTCTTTAGCGTCGTGCCCGTGTCTCTCGACGTGAAACTCGCCGCGTAAATCGATTCTAACTTTTCCTATTACTATGGAATTGGCTCCAACGTCACTTGTTTTTGCCGATACATACATGCTAATACATTCAATTGTAACAGGTGTGATATCAACTATAAGATACCTTCAATACTTCAATCTCGTTCAATATTGAATTTGAATCAAAATTTGGGTTTTAAATCTCCCGGTACTCAAGCATGAAACGTTTGAAGCGTTCTTTAAACGTGCCCGGGATGTCTCCAAAATTAATTCAGACAAAATGCGAGTTTTTTCTTTGACACCGACTTAACATTCCGTAAGTGTATATTATTATTGAATAGAAAACTGAAAGAGAAAAGGTATTGTGTCGATTATTTTTATTCTTCACCGTGTTAGTAAAAATAACGTTAACATTCTCACAACATAAACATAGTGTGCGTCTACCACGATGCCTTTGTGCTTGTTTCCTATAAAAAAAGAAAACACTTGAATAGACTTTTTGTATGTAAATACCGTAAGTGTCGAATAAATAAAGTTCGCCTCGGCGACCGGGTCACTGGTGACATTGTAACAAGGATTAATGGTCCCCCATTTGCAATTTATTCCTTTATCGTCATATTCGTTTTGTAGACGTTCGTAAAGCGTGGCCCATTTTGCTTCATTGTGTTTAATGGTTGTTCTAAAGCTCGTTTGTATTTTGTGGATCAATTCGTCTGACAGATCAAGGCCATATTGTACAGATTTGCTATTAAGCATTGGTCATCGTTTTTGCTTTTGGAGACTTGCCAAAATATCTGCTCACTGAAATATAGTTTATAAACAAACATAGTTTAACCTGAGAGTTTAACGAAGCATGATTAATGTAAGTCCTTCATAATTATAGTTCATTTAAATATCTCTAAGAAATAGTTTGAGACCGTTATAGAAGCTTGCTCTATAAAATCTCTACAAAATATTTTGTTTTAAATTTATCACAACAATGAATATTCATGAAGTGGTTAGCTCCAAGATTTCATTATAGCAGTCGTGATATTCATCACAGAATCATTAAAGACATATACTGCTCGCGATGAATAAAATATTTAAGCAATAAATTCTCTTACTTTGGCCTCGGTTTCATTAAATACAAATATGAGTTGATACTCTCTATTATATTGTGTGACTCTACAAGATTTTATTAAAACAATTTAAAAATCTTGTATCTATGAGTAAGTATGAGTAATCTTAGTTCCACAATTATTGTTTTTACGCATCTGTTCATTACTTTAGTTGTAGATGTTGACTGTTATGGGTATCGTAGTAAACTAAATGTTGATAAAATTTGTGCCTATATAGAGCTCATTAATTCTCCTTGATGCTAACTTGTCAGCATGATTATTGTAGAAGTGTTTAAGAACTATACTTTTATACTTACTAATACTTCAGTTTTCCAGGCTAGTAAGAGTTTACTTGCAATTTCAAGTTGTCAAACTTTTCGTTAACAAATGAACAACACTTACTGAGAACCATAAGACGTCAATATTGTTACCCTATCTAGTAACGAGTTGTTGATTCATTTAGAATAACAAGAGGGAGAGTATCTCGTGAAACTCTAATCGGTAAAGTTTGTAACAACATCGGCCGACTTTCCACCTCCATCGCTGGAGTTAGTTAATGCGAGTTCCCGTGGCGTGCAGCGGATACGGATATCGATCGCGACAAGTGCGGGATGCCGGGATTCGTCTGGCAGTCCCGGGTAACCAAACACCCTCGCCCCACCCTACTCGGCGCCCGTCAAAAGGGTCTGTATTAACGTGCCACTCACTACTTTGTTCTTGTTTTGTTTGAAGGTTAATATTCATTTTGACCTGAATGGCGGAGTTCCTAGTACAAACGAGTAATTTAAATTTGTTTTTGGAAATCATTTTGATGGTTGGTATTTCATAAGCGTTAAATGATGTATGATGATCGAATTAAAACTTAATTAAGTACTTGTAAATATAACCATAATGACCATTATTATAAAACTGAGTGATCATAATATAATCCAAATTAAACTTTCTATTACTTTCTAGCCAGTCTAGAGATCTGAGATAAATGGCTATTAGTTGCCATCGTATTAGATAATTCCCAATGAATAAATATTACGTAATCTGACTCAACAGATCAAATTTATCTTGCTTATCACCTGTCGATGTGGACTATCAGTTACAGCATCGAGATTAGCATATCGCAAATCTGTATCACTAAAAAGATGACCTTGCCTGAGCGGAAGGCGCAATGTGTGTGAAGTATAATTAATTATGCAAGCCCGTGTCTGTTGGCCGGGCCGGGCTCCGGGCGACAGGGGGCGGGCGGGGCGCGCGCGGGGGTGCCCCTCCCTCCCGGCCAGCCAGTTTGCGCCATTCTCCCGCGACGGCATCACTACGCTCGGTTACTCGTTACTCGGAACGGTTTACTGAACGCATCTTACCTTTCACCGCACTAGCGTCACATGTTTTACGAATTTCTAATGTGCCTCGTGACGTCGTGAAGTGATTTTGGTGCTTTGTGGTCGTTGTGGACCGTGGAGCGAGCCCCGCCGAGCCACCGGTACTTGCCATGACTCATTGTTTACTATCACCTATTAGTTTGTGCCGGCTTACGCTTATGTATGATGTATTATATTTATTTATAACTGCAATAAAACTATACTTCGTCAGGCAATACTTGTTACAGTCGTATGATTTATTTATTATTAATTAATCTTATCACGAACAAATATTATATTTTAACTTCATAATAGGCTTACATTCCTATCTTCTGTTTCCGGCTTTTAATATTGAATTATGATATCTATAGGATAATTTAATATACGTAATATTTAGTAAATATATCAAACTACCAGTACCAGACGATAACTATAAGTTTTGACCAGTAACCTAATTGGATTAAAGTATTCCTTTATTACTATTTTTTATAAAAATGGTATTGCGTTCCAATAAGCCTAATCTGTACCACTAAACATGCATCAAAAAGCTAATTAGCATATAATAGCATGAGCACGACTAGCCAGTAATATATACATGCATACTATATTACTTTCGCATGCAACTATGTAGGCGCAGTGCATACAAAGTAGAGATAGCCACACCCCGATAAGGGGACTGTCTCTTTCCCACCTCACTAAATGTAATATACATCCCTGTTTAGTATACACAGCTTAACAGACCGTTAATTCCAAAGAGATGTTAACGATACTCGCAGAAAACGCTCGCAAGATTAGTGTCCCGGAGACCGGAATTAGATCAGTTGCGAGACTGTTGCGCATCACTAATCGACGCACGCACGCACAATGTCCGCCATATTGTTATTGTTATTACATCGCCTTAGAAGGAAACAGCTCGTTTGACTCGGTCTCGATGTTTGCTTTTGTTCTTTTCTAACTTCTTTGTTGGTCGTTATTGTTCCTTTGTTCGGCATGATAAAGCGACTGGTGCGGAGGAGACTATTTATAAACATTCACTCTTCGATTGGAATATTTTCTATTGCGTTACTCCCATGATTATCGGGGAATTCACAAAGGTCACGTGTAATACATTCGTTGAATCCAAAGCTACATACAATAGTAATACAAGTTACCATCATAAATACGGCACAAGCAGTTATTCTCGTTATATGAAATAAAATATGACCGTAAAGAGCAATAAAGCCCAAATAGGGAGGTGAATAGTTCGCTAGACGCAGCGATATAAACGCGGCACACGAATACCAGAGAGCCCGTCTACATCCCACGTACGCCCACTCCGCATCTTAAGGCTATACGTGAATAAATCTCACCTGACAACGCCGGACCGAACCTTCCATACATAGAGCTAGAACCACAGTTTATCTTTCGTTTGCGGATTTAATAGAAACGCTTACGTTTCTACAAAATAGCAGAGCAATTTCCGATACGAAACGAAACAACGATATCGACTTCAGAGAAATACTATTTATTTTATACATAGTTTATTTTGTCAACGCTACAACGATAAAGAATGTACGCAGATGAGAAAATTCCCAACCAATTCAATTGTTTGTGTTCAAAAACCTAACAGAACGTTGGTATTTCGAGTTGTCGAAGCACAGAGAGCAATCGAGATGGGACTAACAATAGCATAATTCCCGCGTGTCTGTCACGGCAATATTTCCTTCATAATTTATGATCGGCTATCTAACCGCATTGGAGGCGTGCCATTATGTATCTAAACCACTTATTCTGACGTCATAAAATATGTTATAAAATATCCGTTGCGGATATCATTACTTTGATATAATATAATAACACAATCTAAACTTATTTAAGCTTGGTCTAGTTAACGTAAACAAAACTTCTGGTAATATAAGCGAATGCGATGCTAATATTTTATTATATTAATAAAACATTAGTATTGGTTCTATTCACCATCGATTATAACCCAGGTTACTAATGCAGAAGCTTAGAAATTCCATTTAAGGCCATTAAAATGCGATGAAGCGAGTGTAACTTTCAAAGGTAGTTATAAAATTAATCTCTTCTTTATTGTGTTGACCCAGTTTTGTACGTTCACGTAGATTAATTACATATTCCCTTTTACTTATTGCTACTGCACAAGACATTAATAAAATAGCTTTGGGACCGTTCCAAGTTTTTGTAGTGTGTGTAACTTGGAACGTGTGTGTAGCTGTTTATAGACTCTACTTTTTTATTTGTATCAGTTTTTTACCTTATTTCCGGTATTAATATTGAATATAATATAAATCTTTCCTTATATATAGTAATCATATTTTGTTTTCGATGCCTATTTTGTTAGCAATTTGTCCTTATTTATATCATATGTTATTTATGTTACAAATTGTTGTTATTGTAAGTAATAAATACCTACTGAATAACTAAAGTAATATAAAATAATTCGACCAACATTAAGTTTCTTATTAATCATTAGTGTTTCCTGTGCGGCGATAAATAATTTAATCGCACGTGATGTAATGTTAACATAATATGTATTCTACATGGAATTAATAAAATGAATAAAACATAACCAATAAATTATTTTTAGAATGTTTACAACTCGCGTAACGGACAAGCGTCGTTTACGTTTATCGTAAATATACGTTGCAAGGAAATCGACGATGTAAAATAAGCTAATACGTTCAATCATAATAATTATCCGGTTCGTAGTCGTATCGACGTTATAATCTAGTTAGCGAGTCAGGCCCCAGAGGCTTAGCACTGGACTAGGAATACCGGTTTCTTGTGGGATCGGTGGGGAAAGGGGGGGCGGGCTGGTCCGACGAGTCGTGTTACACTCATGCCCCCGGGCCTCGCCAGATTGAGAGATAAACGTACCGGGAACACGCTCGTATGAACATACAACTAGTATAACCCGAGTCACTGCTTTTTCTCTTTACGCGGAGCTTGAGAAAGTTCGTGAAATTGTATACCCGTGTATACGGAACGAACCGCGTAATATTACGCTCAACAATGATAAACGCTTAATCATCTTGAGTAATCACAACAATCCCACTTTGTGTTGCATAATGGAAATAATAACACCGGAGAATGATTACAATGCATTTTATGCTACTTGGTATTTTTATGATAAGACGTCATTATTTATTGCTTATGAGGTTTATTTGTTGTGCTACAATACAATGGAATATTCTTTATTGCTCAACATTACATAGTTACTTAAGTAACCAACTATAGTCAATTAATTATCAGTTTTAACAGAACAGTATTGCACTAATACTATCCTAATTGATAAGATTATTATGTATGGAACTATCACACAGACAAGTAACGGAAGATAATATATTATACTATGTAGGTACTTTGTAAGGGATTAAGCGTACTGATCCGCTTAAACCAATTACTGGAAGTAGGGAACATACACTAAGGAGAGTTTAACAGTAATATATAAATTATGTTAGACGTATTCATTGCTAGACAAAGGTCAGGCGAGCGAGCGCGTTGCGTAACACTTGTAAAGTGTTACTCTACAGACGCTGTGCATCTGTCTTATGCAATCTTGCCTCCTCGTAGCTGACGTAAGTCAATCTTTGCAGACAAGCAGAAATATTGAGGGGAATTTCAGATGTTTTCTGCGAGAAATAATCTTTTTTTAGCGAAATATCGCTTTGCAGCTCTTGGAGTATTGGCTTCAACTTATTATCTTGCAAAACGTTTTTAGAAGGATGATAATAATTGATATGACATTTTTGAGCTCAAAATTGTTTATGAAATGTTACAGAGCCTATAAAGAGTAGATTGAACACAAAGGACGTACATACATATACACTTTTTACTTTGAGTTATCCATAGGAAGAATATTTAAAACTATTGTGACATAAATTGTATCGAAAACTACTTAGCGGTTGAAGCGTGAAATATAACAGACGGATTGATTGAAGTTTAGTTATCAAACATGCGACATTTTCTCACGCATTCGAGTTTTTTTATACACGTGTGCACTTTATTTATAGTAATATTTATAACACACGATCAAACATAATAACTATAATAGTGTCGTTGTTTTTTTTATTCCCTACTTAAAACTGTTCACAAAGAGAAGCTCCTAACATTGCTTCTTGGTAGGTTTATTCATTTCTAAGTAACCCTCTTCATAAGGTTTCCCTTAAGCTTCAGTTTAATGAGATTTTCTTTATCAGACAAAATCGTGACTCGTTGAACATTTACATACTGAGGAAATTAAAAAGAATTCAATTAAGTATTCTCTGCGTAAACGCTTTGAAGCAGAACCAAGCCGTTAACCTTCCATGTTGAAATTAACCAATTAATCAAAGCTCTGACTATTGTGTACCCACGTATCACGATCTTGTGAAGGCGGAATGGTTCAATTTATCTTGATTATTTAGTCGATATTACCCTTCGGCAGTGGCGATTGTCTAGTAGGTAAACTTTGAATCGATAAATCACTGTGGCCTGCTGTTGACGTTTACTTTTAACGTTCCGTGTTAATAATACTCGTAAAGGCCTATCAAAAACATAAGATTTATTTTAAAACAAAATCTTATAGTGAGTTTAGACTTCTGCGGGGTTACTATGAGGCAGCATTGTAGGTCTTTTTCTGTTGTGAGACCTCATAGTTTCTCTCTGGACTCTTTGTTATTTCAGCAAATATCTTTGGATAGACGTTTAGAACCGATTTACCTAATATATCCCGTCAGCACCAAACCAAAACTAGACTGCACAATCTATCGATTAACGACGAGTGCTTTTACAAAATGTAATAGGTACATTTGAGTGATCAGCCCGGATACGAACAGATAAAGACAAGTTGACTCTAGCCGATAAGCAACTCTTGATAGTACCGTTGCTCCATAGAACACGGTTCACTACACTCTGTCCACAATGCTGAGCTTGTTTATTGTGTTTCAAAGGGAACAGTACACAAAGGCCCGATACAGTGTGTAACGTGCGGTACAGTGCCACCACGTAGAATATAAACGATCTGATTGTGTTCTATTGAATTAACTTGCACTATACAGCTTTCATGATGTTGAAACATTAATCATTTAGAAAATATATTATGTGTGCTGTGTATAGAGAAGGTACTTAATACAACTATCATTTAAAGTATATATTAGTTAGTAGATTTACATTGTGACCGTGTTCGAGGACATCAGGAGTATAATCAAGGACTATATAAGTATGTAAACTAAAATTTGGTTGGATTTATCATGAATCTTTAACAGTAGATTCAAGATTCATGATAAATCCAACCCGATTTAACCAGACTCACTAGTTGTTATAGTTTAATGGTCCGATTAGCGACGAGGTTAAGATTCAACTTCGTCTCATAATAACGGGTTTAATTTCTTCACAGAATAATTTTTGCACGATTCATTTAATCCGAGTTTGACATTTAGAAGATCAACATTTTTTAAATTCAATATCGATTTAAATAGGTAATTTAGATAAGTTCACTACCGGTATTCTCGTTAATGACTATCACTTCAATTTAACATTAAGATGGACAAGCTCTTGGAAGTAGCAAAAAGGTCTGTGCTCTAATACCGTTACCTTACTTACTAATACGTTTATAATAGTGGTGTTCACATTCGTAACTAACATAAGCTTGATTAAGTTCCATAAAGAATCTTATCCGAGCTAAAGTTATTACGCCTGGCCGTTCTCGTATCCTGTTCATTATCATAATACAAGTCGTTATTAATGTTCTGTATTATTACAACCGATGGAAGTCAAACTAGGTTGTATCGAACTAGCCAATCATCATGTAAAGGAACCAGTGACTTATACACCCGGTATGTATAACGGGCCTACCGTTTCCTTTAAGTAAATTTTATCGTCATAACGGTCCTGAGGATTTGAATGGGGTGAATGTACCGTTTTCGGGTGCGGAAAAGCGATTTAGAAGGGACTGGTCTTTGGGAAAATTCACTTAATGGCTTATATACATAGGAAATTGAGTAAAACCCGGCCTTTTATACACAGAGTTGCTTATAATCATGAATTGGGGTTTATACTCGCTGTAGAGACCGATGTTAATTAGATCCTTGTAAGACTCATTTCGCACGTTTCGCCTTAACTGGGTAAGCAGAGTAAGCAGCATTAATGTAACTTACCTTCAAGCTAAACAGTTTAACGTAGAGCATAAGTAGTGAAACGTTGTCAGCTTTTGAACACCGTAGTTGTTAACATTTTGTAATATGGAACTAGTTTCCTTATAGTCTAAACTCATAATGACTTGATTAATAATACATTTAGTATTAATAAATATTGAACAGATTCAGCGAACACGCCTTTTTTCTGTTTTATACGAGCGTAAATTGCCTTATACGTACACACGTGACACTAATTGCTTCTTCTATTAGTTAGTTTATACCAATTGCTGCCAAAGCAATTTGTTCCATGTCTATTTGAATGTGGCCATGTCGAATAGACATTCGTTCTAGAATAGTCTGAAGGCAGGTAATTGCTTGTTGATGTCTAAGTACTGTCGAGATTCTTGGCGTGATTACTTTTTTATTTGTGTCTGCTTCCTTTGTTGATCTCGTCGTCTATTTACTTTACAAAGATGCTTAATAAAATTTATTATGTGAAAGTTCACGATGTTTTTTTCTTATTAATATTTAATACTTTTAATATGGCTATGTAAAAATATGTTTTCAACGGAGTTCATATTTAAGATAAAATAGAGTTAAATACAACCTTTGTTATTATTGCACAGTTGGTTGTTAGCCTTTCATTTTGTGCGACATATATTTTACTTTAATTCTATAACAATCGAACCATGTGCGACATTGTGCGTCCTAATATATCTTTAGTTTTGTATGAATTTTCCTGTCATACTTTGAAAGGATTTAAAAATATTACGAGAATTAGAGAGAATACAAAGAGCTTTTTTGAGTACACTCACGAAATATCGGTCATAAAACATCGTGATACGAGTCTAAAAATATTTTTAAACTGAAAATATTTTATGTTGTTAATAAAAGTAGAAACATCCATTCAACTGCAAATGTTCTCTTCCTAACTATACAAATTATAATTACAGGGAGGGTAAAAATAATAGCGCTACCCCTCCGTGTGGAATCTCATTAAAGCGAAAGATGGTTTTGATCTGTCACGCACAACGTATCGTATATTGCGATAAAGGGTAAAGGGTCTGGCACACACCCTGTAGCTGGGGTGAATGGCACAGAAACGATGAAAAGACATAAAATAAACCGTCAGCTTTTATGAGATGCTGTGAAGTGAAATGTGTTCATTTAAAACGATCCCAAGGTCGATAGATCTTGTTTTTTGTAACACCAACTAGTTTTTTCTCACGATCATTGCTGACTTGATCGAGTAGCTCGATGTAAATAGTTTTTATTATATACTAAAATGGTTTAAGTATTTTTTCCTATCATAGAATATTTATCTATCCATAGACATGTATTTGAATACAATTGCATAAAATTATGTGAGTGTTATACACCTCTTTTAAGCATTGTACATTCTCATAAGTATCTAGATATAATGTGTTTTTACTTCACAATTTTTTGCCATCGACACGCTAAGAAGAAGACTTTACAATAAAGAGAAATAAAGACGTCGCCACTAGGCAGGTGCATGGGTTCAAATACTTTTTGGTCGCATTTGAACAAAAAAAATAAAAAGTTGTTGAAAATAACTATGTATTCAGGTTAATCTCGTTCTATAGGTTTCAAACATGACGTAAGGATAACAATCATACAAATGAAACGTTGCCAAATATTTAAAGAAATTCTGTGAAAAGATCTCATTAATATCTTCATTCGCTGTGTAAACTGTTCTGATATATAAAGCTATGAATAGAATATGCGCGGGTGGACGTTAATAGTGCCCATTATAGATTACAACCCGGTCAATAGCAGACCACCCACGATGATGTGGAAACACGTTTCGTTCCATTTTTACATTTGACATCAACGGGGAAATACTCGTGCTCTCTTTATCAACAGCCCCCTTACCATGTACTCTTAAAGCAGGACAGTTTACGATGTAGTGTAATGCAGCGTCACGCTTCCACATCGCAAACTGTCCTGATTTAAGAGTTTATGGTAAGGGGGCAGACCTATAAATTAATCAGTAACCTGTGTTTAATGAATAATTTATGTGGAATATAAAGGTTTTCCATAAACATCAAGAAACACGCTTACCTACGTGTGCTGGAGTTCAATTTAGTGGCGTAACACTTAAGGTAGACTAACCGCAATTAAACTGAATCAAATCCGTTTAATACTCTATGGATAAACTTACTCTTTAAGTAATAGAGTGAGCAGCGCTTGCCGTAATAGATTTCTTATATGTATCTGAAGTTAAAAAGGAAAAAGTATTCTTTCATGATTCTAATTAGACTTAATTAAGTAGTTTAAACTCATTTTCCGTTAAAGAGGCTAACCCTTCACCATAACGTAGCTAGTCCATTAAACCTGCATCTCGCATCTTACATGTCGAAATAATTTAATTTATCTTGAGCAAACAGTGCTTACGAACGCGAAAACACTTAAGACTATTAGCATAGAGTAAGAAGTGTAATGCAAAGTATGCATTTCTTGTGCAAGCACAGCCGTGGCCCAGTTTGCGAGGCGCATTGCGTAGGTCAGTCATGTGGCGTGCGACCACACTTTCTCTTTAACCATTTCACTTTCACTTGTCGATCGACATTTTAATGTCATTTTTCTGACCGCTTCAGTTTTTTTTTGTAGCAAGAAATGTACAAATTCAATTTGTTAGTGGCCAGTTTTTTTTGGTGTCGGAAAATAAAAACTATTTCATTGTGTTACAAGTAGTTGGCGGATGTGTAGCAAAAGATGTGGTAAAATTTAATTAGTATCTTGTATGTATATTAGTTAACGGAACAAATAGGTAATAAAATTAGGTGTTAAAATTTATAGCGGAACTATGTCGTAGCGTGAGAATCTTTGAATGGTCCAGGAAACTTATAATGTTCTTCTTAATGAGTTTATTCAACTACCATGAGTACTTAGTTTATTATAACTTTTTAGTGCTTATTACCGATTATATATCTAATATTATTAGATTCTTATAATTAAAACAGAACTGAAATTAGATAAGCATTGACGAATTGTAATTAAATAGTCTTTTGTCAAAAATCTGTTGGCGCCTTGTAGAAATAAATAGCAACATTATTGTCTTACGCCACATGATACCTGTAAAAAACACACTTTCAGCAGCAAGGTTTATGTATTATAAATATGTTTAGATTAATATTCGACATTTTCGTTTTTAGATTAAAAATTCCTTTAGTCGTAACAAAAAGTATTGTGGTAGAGAATCTAAAACACTGACAGAGTAAACTAGCTGATGACTACATAATATCTCTACAAGAAACAATTTTAATATTTTGTTCGAAAGATTATAAATGTTTTTAGCAAAATCGTGAAAGTCTCGCCTTTATCCGGTTACGTCCAATAAGACCCCCCTCGGGGTCGTCGACATAAAATATACCGAAAAAAAAAAAAAAAAAAAAAAATCGTGAAATATATTTGAGAACATAATTTGCTTAGGAATAATATACATAGATATCCAATCAACAATTCGATACGGCGAATTGTAGGTGTTACTTGCAATTGTTTCATTATAATCTTATGATGTAACAAAATATAAAGAACAAAAGTCAATATTAAAGTGGACTAAATGAGTCATAACTTTCGCCGGCGCACGTTCGGTACAAATGCAAAGTTTTAATTAACGTTTTAAAAACTTTCTATTTATATACAAAAGTTCCAGCGCGTGTTGATTGTTTGAAATTTGTGTCTTAATTGATATCATTCTGAAGTTTGATCACTCCAATTGTAACTTTGTTGAATACATTCATTTCACGTAATAATATCCATTATTATGACGTATTCAACCTATAAACTGAATCACAATTCATTGTAATGTTTATCGAAAAAGTTAGGTATACGAATTGACGATTGCGTATCAATGTGTGTTCAATAAAGTTACCCTGTCCAAAAGATAAATATAGGATAAAAAAGTTAGTATAGATAGACAAACTAAGCCAACAATGTTCCTCGATCCATACAAACAGGTTGTTTGTCAATTTCGCGATGACGCAGCGCGTTGTCAAAGCATAGCCGCTCGCTTGTGCACATAAACAGTTCAGTCGCGACCGACGACTCCACCTCCCACTTGCCCCCTTAGGGGAGAATATCCCACCTCCCCTGCTGCCCCATTTTTCACGAGTACTTAGCATGCCGTGGTCTACCCAACTCCCACCTCCCAAGCTTCGCATGTTTATGCCATAAATTTTTGTTATGACAACACACGGTCAGCTGAGCCATACATTTATTCTATGTGTAATAAGACATGTTGTTTTGTTAATAGCTTGTATTTTCAATTTTATTTGGTGATAAATGTCTAACTGTAATGCAATTAGTTCTGCTTTTAATCGAGTTTTAGTCATTATTCAAACTACACAAAATCCTTTCGTATCCTTTTGTTAGCCTGTTCTCTATTCCCGATGTTTTATTAAACCTTTTTTAAACTTCTTGTCATCATGATTTATTGAGTTCTTTCCCTATTCAGTTTAAACGTTTGCAATAGGAAATGTACATTAATCTTATTTCTGGAGTTGTGTGTCTACTGCAAGACGCCCAGGAAAGGTAAATATTGAAAATACAGGAGACGTAATATTAACAGAGGTTATACTTTGCGATTATTATCGGGTATCAATAAGTATTAGTGCATAACCGTGAACGAGCGACTTCTCATTCCGCCGTGTCAGCACAATAACCGCTGTCGAGGTGCGCCCAGCGCCGCTGAGTCGGCAATACCCGGCGTGGTCTTGCCGACTGGGCTGTGAGTCAGCATGAGCCGACACGAAACGCCATGAGTCATGACTCAACGTAATTCGGACTGGGATCGCCCGCCGTCAGCCGAAATAAGTGGATTGCTGCTTCACGACTGAATGATTTCGTTTTAAAGGGCGCCCTCTGATGTCATTACTTCGTGCTTATGTTCCCAGTTTCATTAATTTCTTCTCAGTAAAAGAATCTCAAAACATTGTTTGATACCTTTATGTTAACGCCTACCTATTATGTTATTTTTACAAATAAGTTTAGAAATAGAATGTGACCTCAATTGAGTTTTGTTGAGACTGTCGAATGTTCCTTATCTTCCTAACAGCAGAATGAATTAGTCCCAAATTGTATATCTATAAAGTGCAGTGCTATGCACACGTTATAATGAATTCGTTTCAAATTAGTATGAATTACGTGTTTTGTTTAATGACAATTTCAAATAAGCGGTGACGACTGACGTCCGTAAGTTCCTTGTAAACATGCATTTATGTTAATACGAAATGAATTAATCGAGCATTAATGTTATCGGTTCTTCGATCTCATCACATAACATAAATAGTAATGTTAGTCGGTGTAACGTTTTCACTGTTTGAATGTCAAGAGAAACCGTTTCCAATTACCATCCAAGTTACAAGGCTGTTACTAATAACTTAAAAGTTCAAAATTTCATTAAAATATGTACAGAGCGGCCCCCACATTTATTTGAACATCAAAGGCTTTGAACAAAACAATGAAGGGGTTCGTATTAACCCTTGTTCGGAACACAAAGCATGTTGTTTATTTTGAGTTAGTTAATTATTGAAGCGCTTCAACATATGCCACCTTTTTTCTGTTTCAATTTACAAGAAATAAATTGCGTGATTATAGGTATATAAGATGAAAAAGATCTAAAAGTTATCCCAAGATCACATAAAAAAGCAAAATGGCTACAAGGGAAATAACATGTTAGCGCCCGGATAAGACAAGATTAACTCGAAATCGATGTAATGCAATCACGTTTTATTTTTAACTGAATATATTTTAAGAACAGGTTTATTTTTGTATTTCGGATCACTGTATTATAGTTTTTTTTTGCAGAGAGTTGAGCGCGAAACAACAAAAAGTCCGGCGACTACCGGCGGCAGGAAGAAAACGTCAGCCGTGAGGAGTAACGGACAGATCGCACCCACGGAGCCCCCGCCGCAACCTGCAGGTAAACAAAACTTTTTTATTATTACACCCACGTAACAAATCCCCTTTGTTCATCACATAAACTTGCCAACTTTAGAAGAAAACAATAAAAGCCAAAATTTATGGCGCTGTTACAAACTTATCTATTTTTGCCGTGAATATTTTTCTCTTCAAAAGACGAGAATTGCTGTCGATAGCCACATCGTAAAATAAATGTTTTTGTAGTGAAAGTTGTTTGATTGATCACCTCAGGTAACTATTACGAAATCTGGGAGTCAATTTAAACTTTGTCCTATTTCTATCAAATCTTATTTAATCGATATATAAATAGGTATTGATAAAATATAATTGATGTAATTGAAATGTTATATAAAAACAACTGTGTCTGAAACATTGTATAAAAGTCAACGTAACCTTTTATTTAACAAGAGTATAGGTTGCAGTGTCTGCGACAAATCCGTTTTCCGATCGTGGCATGTTTCAAAAGGTATATGATACGTAAAAAACAAAAAAAATATAAAATTATCCCTCTGATCCGGGTATTGATTGAATTTGTTTTCAACCCACATGAGTTGGGGCTTCTTCAGTATGTCGCAATTGACGTAGTGTGCAATATACGAAAGGGGATAGTTACAAAAGCTCCCCCGGGATATATCCGAGCCCCACGCTTAATAGGATGGAATTCAGAGCATTCAGGTGTATTGACTGGTACCCGTGACCGTCCCATTTGTAATTCCTATTAAATTGAATGCACTATTCACTGGAGGTTTTGCTTTTTATAAATGTTGTGTTGAAATGTTTGAAATAACAGTTTATTCAGTACAGTTGTTTTTATTATTATTTGGATATATGCGGTGAGTAACTTAGTGCTGATTCTCAAGCTTTTTAATTCCTTTTCGTAAAAGGTTTAAACATGACTGTGCATTCTACGTATTAATCAAAGATGACAGCTTTATAAGTGGCTTGCCTTTGAGGTAGCAAGATGCTAATATACTCCGCCTTAACGTTTAATCTTAGAGAAGAACCGGTTGCTTTATCTCCCTTTGTTTGACGCAAAGTAAAGCTGCTTACGGTATAATACGCATATCTAAATTTACCCCATTGACTTTGAAATATGAGTTCAGATAAATTTTTGGGTCAGTATAAATTGTGGGTCGTTACACGGTTGTCTTTGGGTACATCCTTGTGAATGTATAGATAAGCGTGTCTCAATTTTACGGTTTTTACTCCATACGTTGGCACTTTGCCAGAAGACGACTATAAACGGGTTACTTAAACTTAAATAGTACATTCTCTCACAGCTGGGTTTCATGCATTTGCAGCTAACTCGAGAACTGTCTGCATTTACAGTTTCAGTATGTATTAATATAAATTGAATAATATTTTCCCTTGCTTAAACTAAACATCCACACACAATTCTTCTGAAAATCCAATTATAGTACATTTCTATAGCTAACCTTTGTATGTATGTAGTATAAATAAGAACTTTAACTTTCTCGTCTACAATGAAAAATGTAAAGTGAAAACATTTGCCTTGGCTACGAGATATTTTTAAAAATACGAGACAGTTTCTTGCTATGCAGTAAAATAATATTTTACACGCATTACGAATTTATTTTCAGTGCAAATGAAAATTATTAAGGCTGTGTAGTACTTAAGACGTTATGTTTTGGATTAACGTTTTGTATTTCATATTTATTATTTCGATTTATTGTCCGTAGAGTTGAAGCCGTTTCCGAACACATAAAAATACCAGTTCGATAAATAAATCTGTGATGTTACGGTAATAAATATAAGATGTACATTTTCCCCATACTTCCCGCTAATGGATGATCCTGCTTCGCCTTTGACTGCATCCAAGATGGATGGCATCCATTTGCAATAGAATTATTTACCTTTCTATACTGCTTTCTAAGTCCTTGCGACATTACTGACGATTGGATCTCTTAATCTTTTTAGTGTTTGGAAAGAGTTCATTCCAACAAAGGAGTCTTTTATAAAGCGAAATTCTTAACTGTGTGAATTGTTTGTATTCAATTATCTTTTGTTCCCTACATCGTGTGTGAACTGGGTGTCGTTGGATGTTTTGTCTTGACTCTTGTTTATTATAAACACAACTTTAGTAATATTTAGTTTGTGTTATATTATGACTCTTATGTTTAATATTTTAATTGTTATCTCGACATGAAATATGAAGTATCACAGACAGACAATTGTACATGTATAATCCTCAAATATTGTACGAGGGATATAATATATCCAATACTAATTTAAACTCTGGTTTAAACTAAGTCTAGGTAACAGAGGATCTCGCCAATGTAGAGAGTATTAAATACACGCAAGCCAACGGTATTAACATAATGAACAAGAGCAGTTCACGAAATAACCCTCGATTTATATCTCAGCTTCTGTTAATACTTGGCATAATACAGACATTCCATATGCGCCTTGTGTAGGGTTTAATTTCAACAGTAGCTGTAGATCTAGGAATTTTATAAAAGAGCATTTTACTTTCCGAGAAAGCAAAGATAAATTATTGTTTCCTTTGTGAGTTTAATTACCTATCCACTTAATCTAAACGAGTAAAAACCTGACTCGAGCTCAGGAATCTTTTGTTCCTTTTAAACTTTCTAAAACTTTCAGTGTTTTTAAATCCGTTTACTCTTTGTAGTATCTTAATGTTTAACTTCAATTCAGTCTGAAACGAAAAGAGTTGAAAAGAAAATTAAATAGGAAGCAAAATTCCCCTTTGTCCGTCCGTTACGATGTTATCCTTTGAGTGAAATAATATGTCCGTGATAAAGAGAGATAAAACGTGCTTTCATTTTGTGCGATGGGTGCGAGTGACAGTGGCGTGACGTCACAGAATGGTCGCCTGCCGTGGGGCGGGCAGCGGGGGATGATACATGTGAAACGTACATGTGTCATATAAATCATAGAAAACTGCGTACTATAATGTCGTTACATACAGCTCCAGTAGCAACCCTGCCACGTGTATGTTTTTATACATCATCGATGTTAACTCTATGTTTGCTCTATAGTATAGAGCACTAACTACTGTACTGTGCAACTATTGTATAGAGTCTACACAGTAGTTAGGTGCTCGTTTGTTTGTTATGATTATGTATTGATTTAATCACCACGCTCGGCAGACGGTTTAATTATTACAGTTTATTTTGATTAGCCTGATGTTCTCGAAGACATATCTTTATGTCCGTTGGTGTATGTTTACGCTACCCACGGTTGAGTTATTGTTAAGGTTTGTTCTTGGCTACACGTAACAACATAATGTCACAGTAATACAGAACAGTAGGTTATCTAAGGCCGCCCGCCGAGTTATTAGCCTGCTCTTGCGTTGATCCCCAGGGTTGTCACTTTTACTTTTAGTTAATATTTTCGAACAAGCAGCACTTGATCTAAATTTATGTAATAAAAAGCATATTATGATTTAATATTTTACCAATTTATAAATTTAGTAAAAATAAAAAGCCTTTATTCACATAACATTTATTATATTAAGTTACAAATTTGATACCGAGAAAATTTTTCTCCGGTTTCTGCACGTCCGGAACGCTTTATTATTATTTGTTAATGTAAAGTAAATTCTCATTCTTATGTAAAATTTTTGTAAAAAGCTTTTAGGAAAGCATGGACAGGGCATCTTAAATTCTATATCATTCAGTTGATCGTAAATTGACCGGCCAATTTTAATGTTGATGTGGTCCTTCTCGAACGCTTTGCGAAACACCTGCTCCATCCTTTCTACATTATCGACAAAATCATCAGGTGGGATCATGAGTAAATTTCGAGCTTTGCCGTAATTCCTGTAATGGGTGTATCTAGATTCTACACTTAAATTACCAGCTCGTTGATTAACGTCGACGTAATTATTTAATAATTCGCAGTTCTTATGGTAATCAACACATTTTTTTAACATAGCGCCACAAACATAAAAAAATGCATTTTTTTTCGGTAGCTCATATTGTATATAGTCAGAACGTAAGATTTCCGACAAAATATTTTCATTTTCTTGTGTTTGATTGCTACTGGTCAGATGTTTGTCGATTACTGGGGCACTTGTTTCGAAATGTTTATGATTTTTCAAACTAATCAAAAATTCTGTGATATCTTCAGAACAATTACGATCTATTGCAGGCTTTGTAATATTTGTAAAATAAATCTTTCTATATGCAGATATGAATTGCCTACTGGTTGGCTCTGTAGCCATCTCGTTTTTTGGCCGAATTTTTCCAAAAAAGAATTCAATAACATCTTGATTAAGGCGTCTTGTCAATAAATATTCAAACCCTTCTTGTTTAAGATCATCAAACAACTGTAATATAGATTTGATAGTAATTTGAAAACCATCAATAAACTTGACTGTTTTCGTAACGTCGCTACCGTTTTTTGGATTATATAACTTTAATGTTTGAAAAAGTATTAACATTTTATTAAAAAATTCTATTTGATTGTCATTTCCGCAAAACGCATTTTTGTAAGCATAGCTATGATAACGCTTCGAAGAGTTAAGTGCGTCAAATAAATCATTCATATTTTTTATGAATTCAACTGTTGGTCTTGCAGATTCATCAATAATTTTAAAATCTATGTACGTTAATAAGCTAACTGCAACAGTCCTACTCAAAAGTTGAGTCGCATATTTGACTTTCATTTTTTCAATATTGGTAGGGTTAATATGGCTGTTTGTTAACTTATAGGCCTGTTTAAAAGTTTTGTTTTTATCTTGCTCATAAAATTTAAGAATATGCTCATACTTTGCAACTCCGCCATTTTGTAAATGAAAATGATATGTCATCAAATTATTACGAACTAATTTAATTAAGTGAGGTGCGTCAAAAATGTAATATATTTTATGATCATTAATAGTGAAATAGGTTTTTTCCACGCTTATTCCTCTTTTTTTAGCCGAATTTAATAAATCTGATCCAAGATCAGATACAAACACTCTAACTTTCAACCCGACTTCAAAGAGTTTAAGTATAATTTTGTCGATCCATTTGGATATATTATCATCACTTTTACATTCTGATAACAATGCAAATCCTATCGGTTGGGACCATTTTACGAAAATACCCCTCACTAACACAACTAAAGCATGTTTTGCCGGTAGTGGGGATTGTACGCCGTCTACTTCATGAAAACCAATGATTTTGTCGTCCTTAATATTATAAAAGAGATTTGTTTTAAGACTCATTGCATCCACTACTAAAGTACATTGCTTCTCTTTGTCAGACATGCTGTTTACTTTTAATTTAAGAACTGCCATTAAATCCTCATGGACCTGTGTAGTTATAGGAATGTACAGCTTATTTAACGTAGTTTTACATGGCATGTAAAGAGTTTCTTGTAATAAACGGTAGGCTTGTGGGCTTACGTAATACAAACTCAAGCAAAACATTTTATAAGCCAGAGTGTATCTGTTGCCTTTATAACTTGCCTTTTGATCTACTTGCGCTTTTACAATATCGGCAAATTTTTCTGATAAAAAGCGGTCACATAGCTTAAAAAATATGTTTTTTTGGGAATGACCCGAAGTCTGTCCTGTTTCATTTACTTTTAACCTTTTTTTTACACTAGACAAATCAGATTTTAATTTTCTTTTGCGCGGAGTATTAGCGGAAAGCGAAGCAGCAGTTTGGAATTCTATGTTGCTTGATGTACTGATCTTCTCTGTTTGGCATGAAAAACTGCATGATGGTAGATCAATTTGGGTTGAAGTGGTGACTGACGTTTCTTCAATTTGAGTTCCTTTATCTTCTTTATTTTTAGGCAAACGTAAACACGGTAAACAATTCTTCTGTAATCGTTTTCGTTGAGAGTTCATAGAAATGTCTTCTGCTTTAAAATGTACTTCACATATTCGTTCATTATGTTTTGACTTGTTAGATAAGTCTTCGCGATTCATTAACCGTAGCCACTGTAAGCGTCTGAAACAATGAAACAAATTGGTCAAGTGAAATAAATAGAGAGTTCCATACGTATTTTCGCGAATATGTAAAAAAATATTTATCACCTATTATTTTCAATACATGATACCTTACTTTAATAAAACCGCAAAACTTTTTAGCCTCATTAGTTTCTGAGATACAATTATAATTATTGGTTATATGGGTACTGTGTAATAATTGTTTATATAATCGGATAGCGTCAAGTAGCTCAAATGCAGCAAAAGCGCCGCTCGCTATTAAAAGTCTACATTCGCGCGCACATACATTTATATGGAAAAATGCGACTCGGCTACGCTCGTAATAAAGCAAATAAACTGTGAAATAAACAATACAATACCACATTTTCTAATAAGATTTAATTATAAGTAGGTACATACATTTCTGGTTCAGTAGGAACTATGAAGAATGATAAGTCCGGGTTTGCAAAATCGTTATTGAGGCACCCGAAAACACTACAATATTTTTTTCCCCTTTTTGAAGTCATGATACTCGTAATAATTAATATTATGGTAAGTGGCCGGCGAGAGTTGACGAACGCGAACGGTCATGTAACGTACGCACGTGCTCACAGTCGCGCTGCACAGCCCGTACTGCCGCCACGCCACCTTGTTCCCCCATATATTATGCTAGCGTGTGCGTGAAATCGCGTGCCGACACGGCGCGCGGCGCGCACGCACACATTCAAACCGAGAGCGGCACGTTTGTATGAAGATATTTTACTGTTCTGTATTTACTGTGATAATGTCCTACAGGTACTGGAATTATGTAAGAAATACGTTATTAAAAAAATTATTACCTGTTTCTTAATTAGATAATATTGACAAAGGATCTAATTAAAAAAGTGCTTAAAATCGTATGAATACGAAATACTCATTTTAATAACAAAGGAGTCATGTTAATTATTACTTGAATAATTCACAGTACATTATACATTTTTTGCCGACGTCCTAGCGTATTTTACATTATAAAGAAGTGGTATCACCATCTAATACCGTGTACGTAGTAAGCCCCGGCTTATATATTATTACCAGCCTTTGTACCTTTAAGGAATCGAACCTCGTATATACTTAAAAATAAACATTATAATTATATTCTCGTTAAGTTTTGAATGTTGTCTCTACATTTAGTGATGCATTCACGTAACATAAACATAAGCATGGGAAAGTTATCGTATACTTAGCAGTTGGCAAGTTTTGCCCAGGGGCCAGTGTATTTATATGTATGTATTCAAACGGCAGCTAACTTTATATTGGCTTGGAATTACGAAGTTGTGAACAAGCGTGGGCTCGGAACAAATATTGCTCGGATCGTTGGAACTTTGTTCGCATTGTTGTTCATCGTTCCAAGTTCGGTCACTTTCGTTCAACGTTCGCGACCTGCTTCATCGGCCAGCGTGGGACCAACTTTTGAATGCGAAACTAGTTAAGTTTCCAAGGTTGGTAACAACTTCTGTCGGTACAGTTCGGCAAACAATACCGTTTTACATAATTGATAATCCTGTTTTGCCTAAACGTAAAAACTTTGTATATGTTTGCTGGAGTCACGTTTCGTAACCGTATATGGTTCCGAATATGTTAACTCTATACAAATTTGTATTTGATTTTAAACAGCTCCATTACAATGACAAAACATTCCTATAATAGTTTGTTTGTTTCAAGCTTTGTTACCGCTCTACATCAGATAACAGTTTTATTTAGATTATTGGTGTATTTTATTTCAAAAACCTTTATTGAACAATTTATTGTTTCGATCTGTTGTTATTCCATGTTTCCTGCAGATTCACTACAACTAAAATAACAAGCTATATTAAATTTACCAATACACAGAGACAAAACAAAACAATGCAATTATTATACATTTCGAGCGCATTCGCAGTCACGTTTTAATTGAATATAATTGATTATCCAAATAAGCAATGTAGGGGTTCGTTCAACACTAAACCGATGGCGGTAACGTCTGGCAAAGCTTTCAACTGTGTAGTGTACCTCTTTAAATACATATGCGATGTTGTGTATTCACAAAGCGACGTGGAAGCGACAGTCCTTTGTGTCAGTTAACGGAATTCGGATATTGGATAAGCTTCCGCGGAGCCGGGGCCTGTTTGTTTACCTAACAATTTGATTTTAATTGGTTTCGCCGCACCACGGCCGTGTCGTGCTTGTGTCGTCCCTGTTTAAAATCTATACGCAATTATCGCATTGAAGTCAAGTTATAGTGCGGTGTTTATGTTGTTAATTGACGTTCGGGCAGCCTTGTTTCTCGATCGGGTTTTAATTTGCGGCGGAAATGTTCTACTGTTATTTAATATGAACATGCCAGCCATAAAAATTGAGCGAGTAACGGGTGCTTTGAACTGGTAGTAATTTCTTGTTACAAGATAACGATCGATAACTATACACTAGTATAACATGTATGTACAGATCCATAATGTACATTAGTTACCCCAGCACTAGTGTCATGTCACGTCTATTACGAGTCCTTTATTACATAATGATGTTTGACAAGCATGCCGCGTCACACCAATTTGCACATTTCAACTGACTATATTAACCTCTTCTTTTGAAAATTAACATATGAAGAGGTATTTATGTTAATAATTCTAGAAAGCGACATACGGAATTGAATACTAGTCTTTAAGAGAATGCCTACTGAATCTACTGTCTATATGAAATCTACTTTGTATCTCTAACATTCATCTTGACAAATTGGTTGCCTACATAGATAACCTGTATTTATGTCGTCTACGTTTCCAATTTAAAGAATATGAAATTCTAAATTGCAAACGAAGAAGATAGCTACATTGAAGCAAAATTTATCTCATTGACAGATTTATACTATCTTGATATTCGGTAACGAAGTAATCTGCATTCCGGCGGCGGAACATCGCAAATTTTGCGTGTACGCCCGCTGCCTCGTGCAGTTTGCATAACTTTACATATTTACCTCCAAATGCGCCAGAGTACGCCGGGAATGCGGTACGTCTAATGTATTCGATCTAAATAACCATACACAAAGATCTCCCTACGGATAGCTCTCACAGAACCTTGTTAGCTAAATTGTACAAGAAATATAATTCTTATTTGTTTTTTCAAAGTTTGCACTATCAAGATTACGATAAGAATTTGTGAAAAAAATCTTGTTTTAACTGTAAAATATTATTATGCAATTCACTGTACACGTACAGACGTTATCATACTTAAGTGCAAAATGGTGTAGTCAATAATAAAACATCCTCAAGGCAGCCCCTTTACATGTGAATATTATACGAGTTTAGGAAACCGGGCGTACATTAATACACATTATGCCCCTTTATCATACTTTGCTTCCCCTACTGCCCTTGTAAAGTTAGAATAAAAATAACAATATTAAATTTGCATGCCGTCGAAACTGGCTGAGGCACGCGACGAGCCCACCCCCGGGCGGACGGGGTGGCCGGGGAGAACGGGGGTGAGCAGGAACATTGTGACGCGTCTAGCGCACGCTTTGCGGGGTGGCATTAGAATTCGTGCTGGAATGCACTGTCACCCTAATCTTTGCTCCATAATAACCCTCACCTGGTAATGACGTTGAGTTTTGAGACAATGGCATGAAATTATTTGATTTACTGAACTAAATTCATGATTACCCTAATTAGTTACTATCACTATCCAATAAAATGAAACGAGAAACGTCGTTTCTACGCAGCTCCATTTGCCTTCATTAATCAACTGACTTATCAAGTGTGAAAATACGTAAGAAAACAAAAGGCGCTTGTGTTAATTAACGTTAATAATGAGTCACGGCGTGTATTCGCTATGTTTTGTTTTGATATGAAGCAGGCACCATGATGAAGTGCACAAACGCATGACAGCCGTATCCGGCCCACAGTTGCGCGAAGGTCAGTGACACGCAACACAGCGAGCGTGTACGTGAATCAACATCTACTTAATTAGAAGAAAAGCGTCTGAGACACACGCGGTCTCATTTTGATATTTTCAACAATGGAATCCCACTTGTATTCCTAGAAGGGTTAAATAAAACTGTCCTACATCCACGCAATGCCGATGTTATTCATTATTTAGTCACGTGTCGTGAGGGGAGAACGTTTTTTTATTAAATGTTTAAATTGTTGTTATTGAAAAGTATAACGTTTAAAATGGTAATGTGAGATGTTGCTTAAACTTGTTTTTAATAGTTTCATTTTAGGTGATTAATTGCTACGAATGGTCCGATTATTCGTAGCAGTTTTATTAAAACACTTGTTAACAATATTACTATTATTTAAAACTAATTTTAAAAATTAGTGTTGCGAGTTTATGATTGCCTTCCATTATTAAATTAATTTTAAAAGATTTCTAGATTTTGCTTGAAATAACTGTTATTACAACTTCACAAACATTATTTGTTTTAGTTTAGTTGTCGAATGATAGATGACGCCACTGGTAGCGAAAAACTATTAATAGAGGTTCCTACCAAAGTGAATAGTCTCCTTGCGTTAAAACATTACACAATACATAGACATACAACTTTTTTTATAATTACGTAACCATACAAGTTAAGAGTATTCGTATACACTTTAATGAGTTTTTCTAATACAGAAAGCAGGGCATGAGCACGATAGTGTAAAAAATAATGGTTAGTATATTTTCCGATCCCTCCACAGACAGCCGAATGCCCTTTTTATGTTGGGTCGACCGTTATGGAAGATTTATGAGGGGGCGCTGGAGCCCGCTTTTGGAGCTCATTCAATTTTTATTGCATCGAGGTCGAGTTATAACGTGATACTGACGGCTGGCCATATTAATGTAATACGCCAATTGACAAACAATATTGAATATTAAACGCTGTTTAAATATTACATCACGCTATGATCTTCAGTCGCTACGATCCTCAATTAATATGTATTTATGTTGAACGAGCTAATTATAATTCTTGCATGGCTACATTATTAGAAACAGTCTTATAATATCCGTGTTTATATGCAGATTAGCGCGATTACAAGAACAATAGTCGGTGGAAATCGACACGGTGAAGAGCTCGGCACCTGCGTAAGCATAATAAATCGTTGCGGGCGCGTCACGTTGGCGTTACGTAAAGAACAATGGCCGGCTGGGAACGCGGCCGTGAACGCGACGCGAATCCCTTACACAGAATCTATTCCATTTATTTATTCAGAGTGACGTCTCGGCGTTAACAATATCGGTGTAGAATCGCAAATGGCCGGCAGTACCGTTTCCGTCCTCTGTGCCGTGTGAGGGACAAACAACGATTTGCATATTTTCGTCTGCCCGTGTTCGGCGTGCGAAATGTCCTAATTTTATTATTTTGAATGCTAATATCGTTTCGTTCGTTGTCGATATTTTCTATTGTTGATTCATACGAGTATTAATTAATGCGAGCGATCAAGATATGAAAGACTATATTTCTGCAAAAGAATAGTATATAAAACTGCTAACCGGTAGCTACGCAGTCCTTTCTTCACTTGGCCAACGTTACGTTATTATGTGTACTTTCACCCCGATTAACCGTTACTTGAACTACTGAATATCATCTATCTCTCTCGCACTTGGTTAACACAATCTCGATCACCTCAGCGTTTTCTTAAAAAATAACGGAGTAAGAAATCATTAATTCACGGCTGAATTTGTTTTTGTCGCGTTGAAATGCTTGAAATGGCAAGGTATTGTTAAATTATTCAATCGGAAAAGTAAGTACACCAAAATTAACTAGGAGTATTATTCTGTCTAACACGTTAGTAATCTGGTTTCGGGTCATGCCACCGAAGGTAGTGTGTTACTTGCCCATATTTAAAAGTTGATGTTCAGGTGTGCCATATTTATTTCTCAGTAGGTGTTTTCGTATCTAAATGGCCTCGAATGAGAGAGACAAGACTGGTAATAGCCGCCGTAATGTATCTGCCTTTATTTTGTCCTCTTTAGAAATTTATTGAACGGACAGAAACAGAGCGATTTATATGTTTATTCAGGCCGGGTATCTGGCCTCGTTTGAACATGCTTTGAATGGAAACAAAGGTCTCTTAAATGTCTATTCACAATATCTACGTGAATATAATTATTCCTATTCATTTTGCAATGGAAATAAACAGCATTCAATTTAACAGTTGAATTTATAAAACACTAATGTCAATTGTTTATCAAGTAAATAAGGAAAATAAAAATTCAATGAAGTTACAACTAAATTACCTTTAAAACACGCTTTTATAATTCTATCGATCATTTAGCCTTAATCGAAACATTGCGAAAGAGACCCTAATAAGGTCGTAAACGCAATAAAGAGTCAAGGCAATCCGCCTCATTCCGCGCAAGTTTTAACAAGTGAAATCAAAACACGATTGTATTGAACACCAAAATGTGCTGTGTCTACACTATTCAAACCACACGTCGAGACCACAGAGGTCGTGTATTTCACACGTCGACGCAAATGCATTCCTTACACAATTATCATGCTGCCGGTGCTAGTGGCTACTCTCGCTCCGTTATGACTTTTATTTGCCCTCCATAGAACGTGTGTCCAGTACGAACTGGTTTTGAAACCAGCTCCATAAATACGAGTAGGGCGAGGCATGCAGGTCCTATCTGGATAATCTCTCACATACATTCATCTCCCTCTAATCGCCGTAAACGGGAAGATTCATGGTGCCCTTAAAGGGAATTTTGCTGTCGAATCGTAATCGTTTCCTAGAAGAATTTATCACCAGCCTTTTCGTAGAACCTGTTCCGATGCGGTCGCCTTTACATTAAAGGTTTTTGAGGTTGTATATTTATTTTAAATGTCTATCCAGTCAAATGGACTGAAATGCAGTCTTACATAATTAGACAAAAACGAAACAGAAAAGAGTTGATTCAATAAACATGATGGGGGCACAAACGGAATTCTTTTGAAATAGATTTATAGACAATTTTACAACCTAATACCGAGTTTATAACCTAATAATATAAGTACTACCCTTTCCTAAAGGATTACGTGAATGTCGCTGTTTTGCTAGAATTCAGATTTGCATAGATGGATTGCAAAGATTTAAATTAGAATAACATAATATAGCGACTTGAGTTTCAAAACACTACAAAAGCATTTCATTTAAGTGATACAAAACAGTACTCGGATGTTAGTTAACTGAGTTTAATTTAAAGTAAGAATATAATAATAATAGTTCCCCAAGATGGCGGCGGGAATTACGTCAGCTGACGGCGAGCGGCGCGCGGCGGCGCGCGGCGTAGCGCGCGGGCGCATTAAATTGATCGTTGTGTTGTGTTGATTGACGCTCACGGCCTTTTTTGCAGCGGCTTATAAATACAGATCTGTGTCGCAGTCAACTATGTGAAAGACATTGATAGGAAAAACCAACAAATTGTCTTGTACAATAGAAAATAAATTAATCATCTTTACTGTCGGTAATAGCATGATGGTAATGATTAATTAATATGCCAATTAGCCATGAGGTAATTTCTAACTATTGAAGTATAGTATCGATGTAATAAAAATGAATGCGTCAATCTGATCTAAATCCCGCGTAAATAAAGCAATACCACTTAGGTACACTAAATAACGGACTTTTTGTAGGATTCAAGTCAAGAGTCTTTATTGAACACAATGAAATGTTTCTTTAGAAGATAAATGAAAATTCCCGTTATTTTAAAAGAGGACAATAGCCTACAGTAGAATAGACAGGCACACATCATGAACAATTTGTAATTTATTTTGAGTCGAGGAATAGTGCGTCTACCGCTACCGCACGCAATACTTGACTATAAATTCCAGTTGGATTCCAGCATTACAATAATTATCCTTTTGAAGACTGAATTTTCCTGTTACATAGAGTAGCATTTATTAAAATAAATGGCTGTTATTTCAATTGTAATAAATTCCTTAGTATTTAAAATCTAGCTCCACAGACTTTTTACACTCAGTATGGCAGTAATTTAAAAAATACTTTAATTAAAGCGATATTACTCCTTTTGATATATTTTATTTCTTATCAAACGAATTACGAACCTAATTAACCATTATAAAACGATTTTTTACAATAAAACAACCAAAAAAGTTTGCTCTATTATAATCCACACAATTAAATTTAAAGATAACGCAGTTCATAAAAAGTTTACTGTGTTTTTATGATATCTGTATGGCAACACCGGACCGGTTTATTTAATAGCGGCAATTAGGTACAATACCATAGAGCAATTATTAAAGTCATACATGCAATTTTTCATCTTTGTCTACAGAGACAACGTTCTTATGCCATATGTACGATGTTTATAGCGGAGGAAACTGGCATGTCTTTATTGCCACGCCTCAAATTAATTACCATAACAAACTCGTCATGTCATTATTAATAGTCCTCTATGTGTATTCAACTGTAGGTATACATTAATTTTATATTATTCGCAATAATTCCATCATCTGTTTCTCAATACTTCTTTATGTAATTCAAACTGTATAACTAACCGTTTTAGGAATTAAACGCCAGCCTGTTACATACCCATTTATGGATAGGAACGAGTCTAAAATGTAAATTCCGAACTAAACCAACACATTTATATCTATATTTTAAATATCTGCATGCATAAATAATCATCTAGCTCATCAAAGCCAATTTGTTATTCTAATTTATGCAATGGAATATTTTTGATTCACACGTGAAATGAATAAATAGAGGTCGAGTCGAGACTCGCGGGACAGTTGGGGTATGATGGGGAAAATTAGGTCACATGGAAGATGATTACATGAAAATATCCGAAGGGTGCACGCTGCGCAAAATGGCCGACACGACACGCGCAGTAATGGCTGTCGGCCTTGGGCCGTACTCGCAATCAACTTATTATTCAATCTCATGTCGCGCTCGCGAATTGGTCCGAGGTCCACCGGCCGTTGACCCAACCGCGGTTCCACTCCACTCGTTGTTAATGTTCTGCCCGTAGGCTGATAGATTAAATTACATAACGTAGGTATCTCATAAGTTTTTCTTCTGTAAATTACTTTTTGTGTCTAGTTTTTAAGTTGTTCACGAGCTTCTGTTCCCTGATCAGTATTAAATGCCTGCTATTCATGTACGCTTGCGGTATTGTTTTAACGAAATTATCTTATCCTTAACGTGTTCTTATTAATTAATAGTTATTTGGATTTTCGGGCAATTAAATAGTAAATCTTATTGATATGGGATGTTATGAGTATTGGCATTCCAAAGGTCGTCGTTCGGCGCAGTTGACGTAAATCCGACACGGTCCGTTATGTCCTCTCAGAGAACAATAGATTGTTCGCGCTACTCGCCTAATGAGAAATGTTTGTTTTTTAGCTTTATACAATGGCTACTGCTCATTGTTGCCTTTATTACTATCTCCTTCAGTATTCAGACTTACAAAATAATATTTTTCTTCATTTAAATACAATCTTCTTTTTTTAATATTAATTAATATTGGAAGTCTACAATATTTATATACGATTTGTTGGTATTTGAATACGTAGGTACTTGTAAAATCACACATATAATTTATTCACTACAACAAAAAGTAATTATTGAATCAATATTTATTTTATTATTTTGGATATTATTGTTACCACAACTTAACAATAGTAAAGAACGGGTTATAAATTAGTGGCAATTTCGCTGTTTTTGAATTGTACGACCTTGATTGAAGGCTCATTAGCCGTGCAGAGTCGAGACAAGCGAGACTACGCATCAAACCGGTCTCGGTCGTGAGCCCGCATGATTTATGCCTCTGCCTTTATAAAGACTGTTGTTTTTTTCACTAGACCGGTTTACCCGCCTCTCCCCGCCCGGTTTTTGTTGCGCTACCTGGATGCCGCGGAAAAAATATAGTGTCAGCTTTTTTCCAACGTAATAATAATAGTAAACATTCCTTTTGTAGCACATGCGGACGTGGCCAGTGCTAGGTAGGAACGTGATGTGATGGCGTTGTGGCTTCATTATATTAATGGACTCGACCGGATGAATACAAAGACAGGGCCTTTAAACTTTATCGCGTGTAGAATACGTGTTCCCCGGTACACGCGGCATGAAATTCAATTTATGATTCATATAATAGTAATCTTGAAACAACTAATTTAAGAACGAATACGTAAATTAATTATTTATGGTCTTTTTTTCTTTTATTGTTAGTAAGAAAATACTATTTAACTGCATAATAAACGATATAACAACAAACTACAAAATGTTATTGCATTGCGTAAAACTTAAACGTGATAATAATAATTAATTAATATGGTGTTACCCGTCTTATCCTTGTTAATATTATGTACCTATGCAAATACATGGCTAAACGATGTTATTAATAGGTTCACTTTATTACGTGTTGTCACATAAACTATGGTATGTTACATGTACTAAATTATAAATACCTGATCGACTAACAGGCTATTTTCAAGTTTCATTTTCCTGTAAAATATTACACATAACATCTATATTTAATTAATAAATCAAGATGTTCCGACGACCTTTATTTGACATTGGCGAGCTCGCCCGATCTCGCTCTACAGTTTTTGTTGCATATTTTTTGTCGTAATTTATTTATCAGCCGCCATTTTATTTACCACCTGCCGCGGTCGTTACCCGCACAGAAAAACTCCCCTCCTGTAACAAAAGATATTCCCAAAGTTATTCTTACTTATAATTACAGCTCACAAAGCATTTCGGGCAGAAAGCAGTTTTTTGTCGGCCAGCAAAAAATCGCCCTTTAATTCTTTGGAAAGAGGCATTCTGCTGCTTAAATATGGGTCTATAAGGACTTGTTTTTTTCGAACGCAAAAAAAATGTAAACAATTCGTGCGCAGCGGAATCGGGATTTATTGTGAGATATGTTATCCACAGTTTCGCTAAAATGTTCGATAACAATGGTTGGAAAATGGTGATTGTATGACAGATTTACAGCATTGTGAATGTGAGTGACATAGTTACGGCAGGTCACAGAGTCGTGGGACATACAAGAACGTAACTGTTCGCTTTTCACTTTGAAGCTGTCGCTAAATACTAATCTGCTGCTTATTTACACGACTTGCGACATGTTTACGTGTCGTGAATTTATCGATAACGAGTTTTGTAAGATAGTGAACATTTTATTAAAAGGTTTTCTAGAACAACATTCAAATTATAACGATTAACGAGTCATGTCGTTGATAAGTTTGTTGTTATCCAAAATTGATAAATGATAGGTATCGTGAAATAAATTACTGTGTCTTGTCTTAACATGTAGGTATACTGGTATAGTCCTGTTTTAGTTAAAGGTCGTTCTTTCGACATCAATGATCTATGTAAACAATAAACCTTCGAACAGTAGTAGGTGTTTGTATGTACTGTACCCAGAATGAATTTAAGATGTAATCACAAAGTCTCAATGATATCACAATCGTAAACCAGGCCCATAATTAAAATTCCAGTGTCCTTCAATTTACCTGTGACTCAAGTTTTTAATGGACTTTACATTATTTACACTGTCACGGAAGGAAAAGAGAAATAATAAGAGTCAATATTTATTAAGGAACGAAGAAGTTATTTTGGTTTAATAACATTTATGTCCATAAAAAGTCGGCCAATCTGCAGTTACCAAATATATAATTATTAAATAAATTGTGGTTAGACAGGTCTGGGAAATAAGAACAAACATGTTGATGATCACACGTAGGTACTTGGGTTCGAAGTGGATTATGAACACATGCAGGTACAAAAACGGCTGGCTTTTTGTATGAATCACATCCACTAGCTACTTAGTACACTAATGTAGTTAATTTGCATTTTAACCTGAATTTGCATGTATGTAAATAGTAAAAATAATAAGTTAAAAGGAAAATGGCAACGAAATTGTATATTTTTAGCATCGTTACTAGCATACATAGGTCACTTTGATGTAACCTTAGCAGCAACTGAACTAATATTCACCCATTAGTCGGTTGTAGATGTCGTGTCAATTTCATGTATTGATATTTTGGAAGTTTTCATACCTATAGATTGGTATTCATAATATGCTGTAAACATTTTTTCTGATTTACACAGCTGTTTCTAATAGCTGCTACAAAATGAGTTACTTGTCTGCGTTTTTATTGTTTCAAGTGGGTTAAAACCTGTCGTTACATTAATCCTATTTCATTACAAACAATGAAGTTTTAAGTAAAAATTTTATTCTTGTAGTGAAGGCATTGTAACAGGTCTTTTTGGACGGCAAAATATTTTAATTAAATTGGCACCTACATGCAGGTTTTAAATATCGCAGTGTGCGTTGAAAGTAAAGGTTTTCATCAGTGCACAGCTCGATAACGAATTAAGAAACAACAAACTTTCTCAATCAAGTGAAACATTACAGACAGTTGTCAAAGAAGTTGTTAGCGGATATAAATCTCAGTTTAGTTCGATATTGCCCGCAACTGCTCCTGCCAAGTTCACAAACTTCTCAAAAGAAATCCCAAACTTTTAATGCTCTTTCCTCGGTTTCTAATAATAGGGGGAAACTTCGTCTTGCGGTTTTTTATTACACTTCACAGAGAGTATGTCTATAAATGATTGTATAAGAAGTTACTTAACATCTGCCTTTAATTAATGAATTAAATTATGATAATGTTACGTTATCGAGATTCTTATTCGCGGATTTCTGTTTTCATTAAAACGCTTGGCTTATGTCAGATATGCTGTTTGTTTATAAATTAACGATTCTAATTAATATGTTAAACACATGTACTCATACTGTTTATATTAAACAAGTATTTATATTAACATCAGGTACTGGAGACGTGACCTCTAAAGTAACACTGAATTGTATTAATTGTATAGTCTGTGGCAATACTGAGCGAGCCAGTCTGGTGTTTTAACAAATACATTCTTGACCTTCTTAATAAAAATGCATTCACAAAATTATTCTGCATTATTCATTTGAAACTCAATACTGTACACACTCATTAAGGACTTTCTAGTTAAAGACGTCAATGTTTATTTAGAAACCTGATCCAAAGTGTTTGGTCCCATTACTGCGGCATGCCGGGGTCATGCCCTCACTTGTGTCAGATCAGATGGCCGACTTCTAGTAAACGAGCTCGCTGTAAGATAAGCCTTATTATGTTTTGACTTACCACGTGACCCTTGCTTTATCACGAATATTGACATTTGATCCTCATACAGCTGGACCCCATGCCGTTTGGTTTATTAAGACAAGAACTTTGGTATTTATGATACGGATATCTATTTATAGTTTAAGAACAGTTATAGTTATACTATAGGTAACTTAACTAAGGGAGTCGAAACAGTTTCGTGGGATGTACGCGTACTATTACGTGGGATTATAACTATAATCTAAATCTGTAGTATAATCACATTGGTTATAATAATATTAATATTATTTTAGGAACAAATTCAATATTAGTTCGATGTTTCTATTCCTACGTATGTACCTACGCTTAATTATATCAAACTTATCAATATTATTAAATACAACTGTGTTAACATTAATTTCATGTTAATATTTAATAATTTAACGTTTAATATTACTAATGTAAAACAACATTAAAGACTGAAACATTTCACAAGTTTAGGTAAAATACATTGTAGAAAATGTTCATGAATGTAACAAGATATAGGTATAACATTTTTTTATAACTATGAGCAAAACGAAATCTGAAATATTTCATTTCAATACAACAGAAATCTCAGAGCTGAAATTCATGATCGACTTGTTTCAAGCTTTGAACTATTATGAGTTATGACTGAATGTTTTATTCAGATTTTGAAGAAAAAAGATGAATTGCTTTTATTTGAGTAGGTACTGTCTGTAAAAGTTACTAGGTTTGGTGAACCAAACCAAAGAGAGAGAAATACGTTTTAAAATAATACCTCAAACACACCTTACAACACCTAATAAAACCTTCTGTTTACAAGACGAGCGCTATTAAATTTATAAAAAAAAATATTTGCTACGAAAAATCGTAGCATAAAAACTTATCCACATATAGCTAAAATAATTGTCAAGTATTTAAAGAAGAATCGGTAAAATATTAATTGCTTACTACGAGTTTCTGTCCGCACAGTGGGTGAACAGTGAACTAACTACCTATTTTTAGGTGCAGATGCACTTAAGTTTTTTATTCCCTTAAGTTGCCACCTGTCGACGCATTCTTTTACTTAACCTTGAACGACATTATATTACAAAAAATACCGTCAAGGGTAACTGGATTCAATCAAGCTCGTTTCAATATTTCTTGTTTACTTTGTTTAGCAACTATGCCTTGTAAAAACAGAGTCTATTTTGGTAGAAAGTACTTCTAAAAAAAGTGTTCATTGTTTTCTGTTTTTATGATTTTATTACCTTTACCACAAAAGATTCGAGAACTTCTTACTTCTAGAACTGCTATACAAGCCGCAAGACCTAATAAACATCAATAATATGAATAAATGTTATTTGTTGATAATATTATTATTTGATAAGAACAACAGTGGACGCTTTCAATTTATTATTTATACAAAATCAGTTATCGCACATCAAAGTTCAAGTAGATATCTCGTATTTAGAATAATGTGCTAATTAATCTTCGAATTTTGTTGATAAAAGTAGTTTGATAATTTTGAACAAAACAAAGATGATACACATACAGTTAGGTATAATTAGTATCCAAGTCACCGTCAAGGTTCGTAATAACGGATTTATCAACGGAACCACTTATCTAATATTTATCTCTCCAAATCGCTCGCACTCAAGTAAACACACGTTCTGCAATCTACCACTAGATTGGTATTGTTATCAGTTTTATAAGTGAACGATAAAGGACGCTTATCTAGTTTATCGCACGTCCGATAACAACTCTAAGTATCCCTTTGTCGCAATACAGCGATAGTGAACGACGATTTTTTATTGTCACTTCCTATGAAAACATTATAATTATAGTTTATCATTTTATATCCGTTAGCCTTATGATGACACAGCTATCGTATTTCCCGCGACATATTATAGAATATCTTTGTTATTGCTACATTTAAAAATAGTGTACAATTTCGCTAGCTTTGTTGATGATATTTTTTACGTTTGCAATTTGCAAAAAAACTGCCTAGTAAGACTAGAGAAAAATGATTCCGGAATTTAATTGCATAAATACTATAGTTATAAAGCCATAAAGACCCAATGTAGTGAGGCTAACAGTCGCAGCGGTACAGCGATAAATAAATCCATCCTCATCAGCCGGACACATGACGAGAGTTACACTTAAGTGCCTATAGCAGGCACTGTCAGCGGACACGCAATTGAATATGATAGATGGACCACTGTACCGTTACTAAGAGATTGTTTGCTATGTAGAAAGCATGGTGTTCCGCACTCACTTTCTATGATGCAATCATGCACACTTTGTAGCTGTAGCTGCACGTCGGAAATACTAATGTTTTTGTTATGAGTCGCTCAACCAGCAACGATAATATTTCCGTCGATTTTATGCGCTGTTGCTAAGCCCCGGTGCTATGTCTAGGTATTGCTGATAACTGTAATCGTTAATCCGTCTCTAAATCACGATAATAACAAAACAACGGCATAAATCTCGTAAACTGAACATAATAAAAGCATAAACCAATTAAACTGGTGAAACTTCTCGTGCCTAGACTAAACATTACAGTTTTATAACGATATCATGACTATAAACTCAATTATAGACTAATCCGGTTTGAATGAACGCGAGTCAGTTACACTATCAAGAATTAACATACAAGGAACTGCAGTTTAACAAGCAATTAATTAGCGCAATGGACCGTTGGGTGGAGTGACCCGAAGGAGTGGCGGTCTCATTAACCGACGACGTCAGACTGACGATTAATAGCGCTATTAAAATTCAAATTAGCGAAAGTTAATTCATTGATATATTGTGACACTGCTCCTTGCCATTTTGTTATTCAAAAATAGAACAAAGTATGTGGGCTTGGTTATGCATTTATAATTTAATTTCATATTCGATGTTGTTTTAAATAATCCAGAAAAAAGTCGAGTTATTCAGCTTTAATACAATAAAAGTCCAAGATTGCCTTACATATTCTCAGAAATGGATATTGTCAGTCGCAGAAAATAAATGTGCTACGCCGTAGTACGTATCATAAAAACATCTCTTCTTCTCAACGCAATCTCTGCAAGTAATATCGTCCTTAAAAGCCCTTGTAGGTTTCTACATCATATCAGTTAGTGTCGACCCCTAATATAATTGTTAGACATGCAAGTCTAGCAATAATTAGTGAGACGTAACTTTTCTTCAACACGGCTATAGGCATTGAGGCTATTGAACTTCAGCGAAAACCACCATCCCTATCATTTCTAAGCTATGATGCTACAAGTCTTACATGATATGGCGTATTGTGAGTACTTACTTTGTTTTGAAGGATTGACATCCGATGTGTGTTACTGTGTGATAACAAATGAAGTAATAGATATTATTATCTTGTGGGTTAGGAGTCTGCCTGTCAACAGCTGTTCTAAACAACATTATAAAACCTACACGGACGATTTCACGTGGTCTGCAAAACTAAGAGCGTTCTTGGTGTATCAAGAACGGATACCCACTCGAACAATGTGCTAACCTAAAATGTATGTATATATAATATTCACCCTGGTAGCTAGTAGTCATTCATCTATGTTATTTTTAATATAATACGATTAAATTAATTGAAAACCCGGGAACTTGGCTTTATTATCAGGCGAGGTTATCGCAGCGGGAATGCTGTTTGACACAATTTATGTTTCACGTATTAAATTCCACGCTATAAACAACAATAGTAATTTTCTGTTGTAACTCTATACTACGAAGTTTTATACGGGCTGTGCAATTTATTTGCTGGTAATTCAAAATTGAAATGTATACCAAGTAGATTCGTTGAAAAACAAGGAACGAGTGGAGTTTTCCTCTTTCATTTTTGCCTTCGTCATTCTCTCAATGCTAAGAGTCTCGAGTTCTTGACAATATAGAATGTGTCATCAGGCTATGGGTTTTAAATATCTCTTATTTCCGTAAGTGTACGTAAGTATTCGAAAAGTTTCTGGCTGATTACAAAGTGCGATATAATAAAAAAAACTGCTTACAACTTAACAGTAGTCATCCGTATGGCGGTCAAGGAGCTTGTTAAATCTGTCATCCTGGATACAACCTGCTGTTTGTAATATAGCCATAACATCCTTATGATAAAGATGTCTTTATCACAATCTTTTTACGATTTTCTTCGCTATCTTACTTAAATATGATTGGAAGATGAATAAATATTTTTGTCGACATCAAAGCGAATGTAAACATTATCTATTGTTCTCTTATCATAAGACAACAAGGCCATGAATTTGCCTCAGATTAAAACCTTGACACTAATCATTTGTTATTATTTCTTGCTTTTTAAATGTATAAAAGGTTTTTTTTTCTGTTACAGGTAATAAGAGTGCTACTTTAATTACAACGATTGTGTGTAAGTAGTCTACCTGTGTCGTGTATTCTTATGTTCGTCAAGACCTAAATTGTTTGGTACAATATCAATTTAAAAAATAGTTCCATTTTGTTATCTGCCTGAAGGTAAATTGCAATACAGTTATGAATTATCGGCCAGCATTGGCACAAGTTTGAATAATTTATTTAAAGATCACGCAATTTAACAAGAAGAAATAATCATGTTTTTAATGAGCCTGCTTTACTGACTAAACAACAGATAACACTCGCTTGAATTCCTCAAAAATAAACAAAGAGATGATAAGACATGTTTTTAATTAACCACTTTGTCAACACGTCTGTTTGTCATTAGCATATTCAAGCAGGCTCATATTCCTAACTGCTAAGCGATGTTCGGTGGCGAGGTCATCACGCCATGGAAGCCGCGTGGTGAATTAATTTCCCATGAGGCTCGTTCATTGTGTGCGTAAAGCAATATTTGCCGACCTGATTACTGTTTGGTCGGCTACCTAGCTAAACGGTCGTGACTTTTCGAATTGTTAGTGATGGAACGCTAATTTATTTGGAATGGAACAAATCGGATTAAAAAGTTTTCGAATTGATTCTCATTGCTGTTTCGTTGAGCAATGTTATCTATCATAACTTTTGTATATAGGTCTATAATTACGCTATACTTTTAAAGTCGAAAAATGTCATAACTTGCAAAGATTGTTCAATGTTAATAAAACAAAGAGTTACGACCGCCGACCGGTCTTTTATTTTCATACTCAACTTCAAGGAAATTCTCTTGTATAATTCAATACTTAAGTATATGTATGTAAAATATAACTACGACAGTTCTTAGAATGTTTCCGACGGTAATTTAGATTTTTATTTTTCGATATAATGTAGCCAACAAACTGTCACAGTTGGTACAATGCAGAATTGGCTAGAGACATGCCTGAGTAATAAACGAGAGTAACTAGAATAAACAAACTTTGACGTCAATGAGGCTGCCGCATCTGTGACCGCGGAAATTCAATTGGTATTTGTCCCTTTGGTACTAAGAATCGATTGAATGAAAGTAATGTAAACAGACTTCTTGATTGCTTTAATGATATTTCTTTCTTTAATCCCGTTGACGTTTTCATTGCGGCAATAACTTTTGAAATGGATACCCGTTTGCATTGAAGTTAAGTTCAAAACAATGTTGCTCTTTACTTATTTCGTCCAACGTATACCGGGTATTATATAGCTCTTAATTATCATTATATGTTATTCAACCCAACGACGACGGCGACGCGACAGTGGGAATTCCTAGAAGAATTGTCTTGTTTATGAGTAAAAATAAGTTTATAGATTCTCGAGAATTACTTAACGTTAGTAGATTTCCTATAAATAAATAATATATGAAAATTATTCCTCATTGTTATTTATTATGCCTTTACATTTGCTGTTGGGCACTGTATGCAGTGTGTATAACCAGTACAGTTGCCATGCTTAGCTACTCAGCTTACTTACTAGAAGTGTATTCCTAATTCATTCACTTGTATCATGTTTTTAAGTGTGAGTCACAGGCGAATAGTGTCTAATCAAAACAGCTCATAATTCACTCAACTGTAGTGAGTTCAGTGCTATAAATCAGCCAGTGTCAGTTTTCGTTTAGTGTAACTACATTTTCAGACGCACTCTTAACCATCACAAGTACTTATACATGCATGTCTTATGGTGTTGTCGTTGTTGGGCTTCATGCCAAAACAGTTGCCAGACATATTCGAAATGTTTCCATTGTAAATCACAGAGGAATAAAAAACAGAAAATATCTCAATATATATCATTTCAATGGATCTCGAATGATGTCATTGACACACCTTGCGAACGACTCAAGATTAAATTAATGATATTCGCGATAGCGTGTTTTTGACTTAATAAAATTATAAATCTCGATCTAGAATGGCGACTAATGAGAATTCTAATAATAAACTTTAATAAATGACTTGATTACATATAATATAAAACCGCGTTTTATTTCAAATTCAGTTTTGCTTGTAACCTAAAACATAAATTTCAATCGATCGCGAGTTACAATCATGAGATATGAAATATCACACGCGATATGCATGTTATTATGCACTCAGAACTTTGAAGATATGAAAATCGTTGATATCATGACAACAGATTATATTGGAAAATTTCCCAGAACTACGTATCGCTTGTTATATTTCTCTTACGGAAACAAAAAGCGCCTAAACAAAAGGAGAAGTGTTGGTACTGTTAAAAGCCATGTGTAGAGCTAATGCATTCGGTTTGGAAATCATTACAATACACAATAGAAACACCCGGTCACCTTTCATCTATAAACACCACGGTGTTCAATAGTTCCACTGGGTTCTTACGGCTGGCACAGGAAAATAAACAGCTGACGTAGCATGTTTGTCTTATATTCCCTGAACATAAAATTGATAATCTGCTGCGCAAATATTCGCATTTATTGTCCCTATTTATTCATATTCCGCTATTAATTATTCATTGCATTGCTCACGTTTAAAGTGTCAATATTTATTACAATCACATAAGGTTTTTAATATAGACATTGAGGAAATCTTGCCAAGCAACGTATATTTGTAAATCATGTGACTTGGTATTTAATTAATTATAGATAATAGAGTTTGTCTACAGATAGCGTACACTCGACGTGTTTTTACATACTTGCTCTATCTCTTTAAGTGTTGCTGATAACATAAATCCTCATTATTAAATGTATCATTGGAAACGATAAGACTGCTCTTATCGTTTTAAACAAACTGTCGTATGATTGTGAACTAGGTCACAAACTCACAAGTACAGTTTATTTTCATTACGTTCTTATCTCAGCTGCAATCATTTTATCTTTCGACAAAATTGACTTTTGGTTGCACGTTTCACGAAATAAAATAAACTTTAATTCGAATATATAAAATATATGTAAGAAATAACGACCGTTTTATAAGAAATAATTATGAGAAGAAGTAGTTGTTACTAACACTAAACACTATTACGGCTTAAAAAATGGTTTTTGCTGACTTCCCTTTTCAAATTGCATTGTAATTATATTCCAAATTACAAGTAAACTAAAATAAATGATAGTTATTTTAGTTTCGATTTACATATTTAGTTACTGCAACAGGCGAGGTCCAACAATAAATATTACAAGAACGGAATAAAATGTGGGAACGCGCCCACGTGGCTTGTTAGCGATTTCAGACGGGCATTTACTGTATACATTAAGAGGTTCTCTTTTATGACTAACTTTAGTAATACTGAAAAACCTTTGAAATGTTCTACTGTTCCAAACTAGATGATGGTCTAGTTTTTTATTGTAGTAATGAATTACTAACATTAAATGCAAAGAACTCTAAGTAACCAAGTCGCTAGATTTTAAAGCAACTGTACCAGAACATCATTTTCATTACTGGTTAATAAATTCAATGAACTTCTAATTATTTTTTAACAGTTTGTTTCAATATGCATCGGGCGAATTATGCAAAGGAACTCGATAATCTGGTAATCAATATGCGCATACAGTGGAACGGACATCTCGGATCACGTCTCGATCTTGGTCAAGGCGAGGCTGACGACCGTGGCCGCACGCCAAACGTGCCCACCGTAATGGATGCCATTTATCATATTTTTTATTGGAAACAATGAGCAGAAGACAATATTTATGACGGGCGACGTTCGCGTCGTTCGCTCAAATAATCTTCAATGAGTATAATTTGACTTTGAACGCTGAGAAAATTTCTGTAATTTGTTTGTCGAATAAAATGGCGATGAAATACATAAAGAGGCGACGTAAGAGGTCATGACCCTCTCGGATGAGGAAACGTCGCGAGGTGGAGACAATTTTATTACATCCACTAAGATCGAGACCGTGAACGAGGCAATTATTTTAAATGAATTGATATTTCCATGTTGCTTACTGAAACATAACTGCGGATTGCGGACATTAGCTTACCTGCTTTATTGAACTGACGGCTAGTATTGTATAAAACTGACATCCCCCTGATATCTGCAGACGTACATATCTGTTATTGCAAATATTAACATTTCCTTACAATATGCAATGTCACAATCCGATGCTGAAAACGATAAAACTGTGTGTTAAGTAAGCAAATTAATGCGGTATCGCGAATTGGTTGGCTTCGCTCCAAGCAAAGAGAATATGGACGCTATCTCAAGGGCATTTAAACTTTACTCATAACGATTATTTCGTTTATAATATAAATAATAATTTGTATTTCATTATCTAAAGTGGATGTTAATAAAGGTCATGAAAGATTGTAATTATCGTTTATTTTCAGACTTGTTGTGATATTTTAATCTGAGTATCTATGTACGTAACACTCAGTGTTTATTGTTGTTATTTAATGGAGTCAGGATTTACCCAAACTATTAGTTACAGTGAATTCCATTGTATACGTATCTTTGTTAATTACAGCATATCTGATTATAAACGACTGGACAAAGATTATGTTTGTTTGAAAACACGCGCATACATCGTTCTGCAATCGCCAGTCGTTATCCATAAAACGAAAGACCATAAATTATATTTCCCAATTCCGGAGCATCGTAATAAGAAGGAAAACAAACCATAAAGGCGGTGACTCACGAGTCAAATGTGCAAAGTTACCGCTACTTATTGTCTTTCTTACACAATTCAATTTTCAATCAGATCGTTTACATTAATAGTCTATTGTTTAACATGTTTTCAATCACTTTCTACACATAAGTAGGCAGGATAACCTGGGTTATGTACACTTGTACAGTAGTACACACTGCCAGAATTTGATCGACTAAAAACGTAGGTTTCTTCGTTGATCGTTATATTAACAACACATGCTCTTTATTCATAATTTTGTTATTGTAGGTACGTACCTACTTATTTCAATCCGATTATTACACGTATGTATGTATATAGCAAGTACGTGAACTCTATGGTTGTAAATAGCTATCTGAAGTGGAATTGGAAATACGCCAACATCGATGTACAAGTAATCGTATTTCAAGTGGTCGTATCAACTAAATGTTGATTGATGGTTTCCCTTCTCTGTAAACGACCGGATCGACCTTAGCTGGAGCAGTTAACTTGAATATCAATGTGGAATCATTTACACGGAATCAAGTCTTTATACCTGCTGTGATTACTCATATACTATATACTGAATGGACAATATAAAGATACACAGAGGTCATAATATTAATGATATTCGGAAGGTGAGAATCGTACGAAAACGCTTTACAGAAACACGGCAATATAAATACAAGTAACGGCACAAAAGTGTAAACTTTCAAAATAAGCCGTTAAGATAAGTGGTCGAGTATGATACGGAGAATCCAAACCAATTTGAGTTTAGTTAACAAATATCAAGTGAACCTCGGTCCAACCAATTAAAGTTCGATCGTATAAAACATGTACCCGTCCTCTCTCGGCTGGCTTTTAATGAGTTTCCAGTGTAATTTACAGTTATTGTTTTACCCTAGTGGACGTGGATTTCGGACTCGTTACATCCGTTGAATACCAAATACGTTTTTGTTTTAGGAACTTTGGTGGTCACCTCGATTTTAATATCAGATTAACTTAAATACATTGTGTTAAGCCTATATTAATAAAATATTCATCACTTTTATGTACTACAAGTAAATTTTGTTGACTTCTAGCTTTATATGTACGTCGTACATTGGGCGTATGATTGTGTTAGAGAGTAGGTAGCATTTTATCCGATACCCGTAAAGTGGTAAAACTATCTAAATGTAACGATGCAAAAATATACTTTTGTTTATGGTTTATAAACTTGCTTTTAAAAGCAAAAAAATGTATTCTTTAATGTTGATTGACAGAATATATAATTGATAATGTCAGTGACTCATAATCAGCAGAAAAGTATATTGCTATCGGTGCGGAACATTTCTGTAGTCATAATACATTAGTTGATGCAGTAACTGATAATAAATCAATATTTTAATCTAGTAATTGCGGAAAATTTTGATATTTATCACTAATACAAAACAAGATAATAACCGAAGCTAATTTGATACGGCCGTTGCTAAGTGTTTAATTATATTATTTTTATTATTGTTCTCTAACATATCCACATTCTCTTAAATATTTGACTTTCACTCAATCCGACTGAAAGCGAATTAAGTGTTCGTTGTCATAATTAGTTCTTAATTTAATTAATCTCTGATTAGAGATAAACAAAGTATATCGTCTGTAATTAATCATTATTTTAGCAAAGATAATTTACTACGTTAATTTGCAAGTTCATTACCTGCCGTTTCAACGTAATGATCTAACAAAGTAATTTAGTTGCCGAGACCCTAATCTCCTAAGACTAATATGGAGAAACTAAGACCAGTAATCTACAAACTAATTTACTATCTATACTCAAGAAAATAATTAATATGATCTATGATTGCATTAGAAACGTATTTCGCAAAGTCATCAATACCGTTTTCTCTCGGTTATAGGAGTTACTTGTGAAACAATTTCATATTTTCGCAACGTTTAAAGCGAAGACAAAATTAAATGGAGTTCTCTTTCCTTTGCAATCTCAATCTCTGAGTTAATAATCAATTCCCGAAGTTGGTGAATCCGCACAACTCAATTATATAAACTAAGGTCGATGAGAAGTTTAGTTTCAGTAACTTATTTACCAAACTGTAGAGTCGAAGGACCTTCGGACTGGTACGGAGTTTGTACTTTACTAATGCACAGTAGTTTTCACTAATATTATTTATACTGTCTGGTGATCTGGTTTTATGCATTTGACTTATAATCATCATAATCTTATTGTTCTATAGAAATAGCTCGTGCGGTGCAGATGCAGTGGAGTAGGGATAAGCACTTCTACATAATCGATAGTACTAGACTAAACTGCCCAGGGCGCGCCGCCTTACAATTAGTAAAGTACGGGTAGGATTGACTTCTTGCAACCTCAACTTAACCTACTCAAACAAACAGTAAAGTTATAAGTATATTTAACGCTAAATGTAATAAGTCAGTCCTTATGTATGCCCCCATAAATTTTCAGTTACCTTATTTCGTAAACTTAATCAACTCTCGTTGTTTATAAAATCCGAAGTTGAAAATAATTTACCGAATAAGCGTAAAAAAACCTTAATAGTATAAAACATCAAAAAACAGAAATATCCACTTTACATTTAACTGTAAATTTAGCAACACCATTATACACTTTGGACTCCACTCGGAGTTGGCAAGGAAAGTTAAACATTATAAGGTTTTACATTTCGCAAGTTGACGTTCAGTTCAGGTTTTCAGAGACTTAGTTGTTATGAAACTTTCTTGTTATTCTTTGTTCCTATTTCATTGAAATAAAAGTTTGAACAAATTAACGTATTTTTAACACAAATTTTATTGCTCCAATTTCGTTTCGACAGCATTCTATCCTTCTTTGGCACGGATGATATAATGTAATAGACGGTTTGTTGTGGTTTTTTTCCTCTAGAGGTCTACATTAGTAGGTATTATTCAGAGACTGTTACCTCATCATGAGCCTAATGATAACAATAATTAATTATATTTGTAAATATAATGCTTATTAAAACTTAAGCTAATCTGTAATATACTTGACTGTTATCAAGATCATGTTGAGAATGTAATTACGGATCATATTAGCGAAGTTCGCTTACAGTGACAAACTTGCAGATTATCAACTTCCAGCCATTACAGTTTTGAAGGAGCGAAGTTGTAGCTAGCGCTAGTTCTGAACTTGTCAACTTTGTGGACTGCGCCCAACTCCGGTCGGCTCTTCCACTTCGAAATAACGTGTATAGTTACTATTTATTTGCCTTTTGTTGATCCTTTTATTTGCGTTGCAACAAAACAACTCAGTTTTGTTCAACATTATAATTGGATTGCATAATTTCGAATTCATTTACTACTGCTACTCATGACGTGATACGTAACAGTAAATTGGAGAAGGGTGTTTATTTAAGTGGAAATAATGCCGTATCCGCTCAACAAGTACCCACAACAGAAGTTTCGCCCCCACTGACAACAATGTGTAATGAAATCGCGGTGAATTCAATTAATCTACAGAACGATCAACTTTTTCTCTCAGCCCCAAGTGTCAAACAAAGTTAGAAGCCCTAAAAGATTCCAAAATAATCGGATAGAAGCTGAGGGTGGTAGAACTTTGTCAATTTTCCCCCCTGCCGCCAGTTTAAACCGTATCAAAGGGGTGAGGGGTGGGAGGGATACCGGAGAGGGAAGCCTCCCTCCTCTTTGGTGTTCGTGAATACCGCTTAAAGTTCTCGACGTAATTGCTGTCTGGCTGCGAATAAACTTTGTATTACATTACCCGAGTTAATTTATAGTGTCTTCTTATTCATTGCTTAAAGTTAGTTTTGTTTTCCAAACGACCAGAGTTATTCTAACTAGGAAAGTTTTCTTAAAAGTATCGTGTGTGTAAGTTTTGATACATATGTCTTAGCTTTATAATCGTACACTTTTACAGACAAAGAATTCATTTTTCTTCACATTCATTCTTATTAGGTCATGAAGTTTGTGCAGCTGACTAAGTCGTACTTTATTGCTGTAATGGAATTTTATGTCCCCAACAAGTCATAGTCTGTCTACAAGCTGGCACTAACTGTACTTTATTGATATTACATGATTTTACGTCGTTTGGCTTTGCCTCTGCATCATGATTAATGACTAAACGGCCATATTATGTAGGTAGTAAATCATTCCCTCTGATATAAAGACGCTTGAACAACCAATGATCACTCGTGATCACTGCTCTGAATAGGTTCGTGTTCGATTTGTCCTTGACTTGCCTCGGAAATATCTACCACGTTTTATGAAAAGCGGTGCTTTCAAAACCAACAACGAAATTAGTTCAGATAGTTTTGAATTAAATACTTTGTAACAAATTGTAAATAGTCACGCAACGTTATTAATAAATACATAACTATGTACTTATTCGACACTCAGTCACGAAATATCGTGATTGTTAGTTTAAAACGTCTCTATTAAAACAGGACAGCCTCGAAAGGCGGCCAATTGTGTCTCGTTTGCACACAGACGAAAGTTCATAACTGTGTTGCCGTACTAATTGACTATGAACTTTACTATTAAGGGGTTAAGTGGGACGTAGTTTATCGAAAGCAACAGTAGACACAACAATATAGAGCATTATACGAGTAATCTTAACTAATCTACGCAATGACCATTACAACGGGAATTCAGTTTGGACGCATAATGTAAATTGATTTAGTGAATGAGGTAATTTGTGCTATTGATCGAGCGGCTGCATATTGCAGTCCAATAAATTTGATGAGCCTCGGGCGAAGGTTATCTGCGTAATTGCTTGTTGTGCGAGCGCACATTCCATGACGAGCGAAATCCATTTATTATTAGAGCCGTATGATAACGATAAACCAACGAGGTCAGACGAGAGCGCGCAAAAAATAGAAACGCTGTTTTACTGCGCGTGACTAAAGACTCGATGCAGGCAAGATGGCGTGCACATCCATCTCCTTCTAACGGTTGATATCCACTACGTCTATCCCATTCTACCAGATTTGGTTGCCGTTAATTTTTTTGCTAACTACCCAGTTTTTTATCAACTTTTTTGTCATTGAATTTCACGAATTACGTGATGGTAGCGAGCTGGCGAGAGCTCGGCTTTGCGCTTTTGTTGACTTTTTTGCTATCTTTTGAGGTTATGTAATGATAACCCCGGAATATTATCCAAATAGGTATATTATCATAAAGTATATTTAGACTGTAGTGAACTCGCAATTTAAGATAAGCTTATTATATTTGTATGAAACGGTCGCCTCTGGCAGGAACATGGAGTCGTTATCCACATTTGCATGTAAGACTAAACAGAAACAACCACAATGCGTGCCCTAAGAGAGGCGTCGAGATAAAAACTCTTTGCATAATGTATTCGGTCTGAGCGCCTGTTTACGTTGGCACAAAAGCAAGTTATATAACGGAGCCCACCTTTTTAGTATCGTCTTGAGATTGATGCTCTTGCCTACCCCGGCCTATCAGCTGTCAAGACGCGCCGCACATATTAATGCTCATGTTGGAATTTTGATGTGAATTTATGTGGAATGAGATTACGACGACCGAGTAAGTTAACGACGATATTGTTTTATGACTGTGCATTCTATTGTTAAATACATTTAAATACCATAATTACTGTAGTTATGTTCTGGCTATTGTTATCCTCAATAGGTGTGTAAAGTTATATGAAATGGTAAAGATAAGTAACTAACGAGACGTACAACAACTCAAGTCAAGCTGGCAACATCGCGTAGACGTAATAATAACATAACAAAACAGTACAATAGTGAGTCACGCGTGGCGTGATGGGTCGTCGAGGAAACGTTTGTCACGAAAACCATTAAATTAATATAACAAACTCCCACATAATGTGCAACATAGTAACATTACTGGCTGGTATCAAAATGCCAATAACATTATTAATTTAATTTTCTCAGAATCAGTAGTGAATAAACGAGTGAATTAAAAATAGAACTTTCATTTTTAAATTCAAATTTCGTTGCCAACAGACTCAGTGACTGCAGTTGTAACGGATTATGATATTAGGATATCTGTGTAGTCTCTATCATAACAGCTCTACATTCCGGCAAGTCATTTATCGGCCATAAACACAAATATTAGTATATTACCCAATTAAGGCACTTGTATAAATTGTTAAATCTCAATTACATACCTTGGCAAGTTTGCATTATAAATGACACGACCTACGGATATTATTTCTTATGACTACGGCGTGGTTTGCGTGCAATTTTCCAAACAATTTAACACAATAGTGATGTTGTTGAAATGTAACTATTGTTTATCAATATTTCTTATCTCGACGATGATTCAGACGTAAATTAAACTCTGTTTGTTTAAATTCTTAGTTTTAGAACACCTTTATGTCGCAATCGTAGTACATAGGTGGGAATTCATAAAGGATATTCACATTAGAAGCGCAAGCAATTCTAGAATAGGTGTGTAAGTGGGTAGACAGCTTTATTTCGACATTAAGAAAATTTCATCGACGTGGGTGCTTCAATAGGCTATATTGGGACTTTACGACTTATATTTAATTTTCAAAGAATCAACTACAAATAAGATTGAGTCAATATAATTTTATTACCACTCGCTTATTAAAATCGCTTCATTTTATTAGTCGGCATTGCTGTAGGTGCCTTTATTCCAACATGTTAAACATACTAAATATCAGTGCAGCTGCTGAAAGGGTACACGAACCAATCAATAAATTCAATAGCCGTCGGCCATTGGAATGTTGCACAAATAAAAAACCACGTGGTGTACACGAATTGTTCCGCTCCGTTTAGCGCTTGTATGCTGTTGCCAAGCGGACGCGTGGACACGTGATGTTTTCCGAACGAGCCCAATCCAAGATGGCCGCCAGCACCAAAGCCGCCATTCGCTTTCCCACGTCGCGCACCACCACTTCGCACGCTTCATTCTCGTTTCTTTTCTATTGTGCATTGCAATTCGCTATTGCATTTTTGCTCTAACTTCGTTTTGATGATTGCATCTTTATTAGCGTTGTTACCGTTAATGTTTATTTTGAAATAAATTGCTACGTCGTTATTTTGAAACATACGATGTTTTACCGCGTGTATTTTACGAGCTAGAGTTACTTTTATAAGCACGTAGTGAGCGTTAACATACACGTGGCATCTCGAGTTGGAGCCATTAGCTAACATGTGTTAACAACGTAACCGTGAGCATGACAGATGTGGGTAACAACACTTATGAGACAAAGAATGGCTGGACAACATGTGTTTTTTACAAATACCTCCTAATGACTCATTAGAGTCGCTTAATAGAGACTGTTGATTGAAACTAGATTGATCACATCACCGTCTAGTTTGCTCTATCACGCTTCGTAGCAAAGCTTTGAATAAGTCAATTACTATTTGTTATTTAAGTGTATACCTACAATAAAATAAATTCAATTAATTTAACCTACATTAGAGGTTGACTTGTAATGTTCTTATCTAAGCGTCATTTAATTTGCATTCTTTATTATCTATGCATTGTTCTTCAAGTCATTAATACGGGGTTCTTCACATTGTTCTCGGGTCGCACGGCGTGATGTCATGTGCGTTGTTCTCAGAACATCGACGTAGCACTTTTTTCTCTCTTTGTAGAGACAGATTTAACTTTTTGTGCGCCACACTACGCTTAATCTAATATTGACAAATGCGATGCCACGAAATGGGGCCATTGCCTTCGACGCAGCGCAATTATCGAACATAAGGACACCGGTGAACGGATATATCTAAAATAGATAATCCACTTGATATATTTACTATTTAAACGCATGATACTTATTTACATTAGAAACATACGTAGATTTCGCAGTAGAATCAAAGGTTACTCGGTTAGGAAAATAAAACTAGTGCTACGAGGAAGCAAACTGAATCCATTGTGTTCGCCTAATTGAACAATGAAATGTAGTAACATATTTATACACGATTACAACTACAATAGCACATTCAAGTTTCACTTCCACTAAGCAATGAATTAAACATTTCTGAACTCATTTATATTGACAAGTTTAATAACAATAATTAATTAATCTATTTAACATGTACATGGAGTTTTGTGGAACACAACGTTTCAGATATGTGCGAAGTATAAAAAATCGTTTAGTTATTTGCCGAGGATGTGTGTCATGGCTAATGCCTGTGCGCGTGTGTGTGGTGTTCGAGTATTTCATACATATTCAAGCTGCGCCGGTCTGCGATCATAGTTACTCGCCATTGGCCCGCAAAACTAGCTGAATACTAAGCAAACGCCTTTGCAAGATCTGCATTGAAATTATATTCGGTTTTGGTTTCCTGTAGCACGATCGGCAACGAGCAGGAAGCCATCAAATCTATACATTACCCTATGGAAGTTTAATACCAAAGTTATTTTTATACATGACGTTATCTTTGACGGATTACTACCAAAACAGTTTTTTATTACACACGCCGCGCGCCGTAAATTGAACGTTTAGCACGTTGTTATTCAACAACATAGTTCATTTAATCGGTATGGTATGGAGTTGACCCAGTTGCTTGAGATAAGTGTTATCAATTTGTTATGAGTGTGATGTATTAGTTGTGCAATTTCGTTATCGTCTATTTATTGCTTGATTGATAACATTGTTGATTTTTCAAGTTCATCAATATCCTTTGTTCTTATTCAGAGCTCTGTAAACACTCGTTACTGTTCCGATATTTGTTTAGTATTTAATGTAATTGTTTGCATAAATAATGACGCACTCTTTCGTGTCTTGTAACCGTAGAACTATTTGTTTTAATACATTTGCTAATAAACTTGTTTCTATTTTACATTATTTAAATTAGCGCGATTGATCTAAATGCCACGTTCCAATTTGAGACTACTTGTGTCTATTCAGTAGGTACATATAAGGAAATTGCTCATATAACCTATTTACACAGGTATACGAGTTCTGATAAGGTCAGTTCATTAACATCTTTAATATGTTATTTAGAAACGAAACATTTAAACGTAATTAATTGCAAGTTATTCAGCCAGCAAGACAAACTGCCGCGCTCGTTCGGTCAAGGTGACCTTCCTTGCGTCCAGTCACATCGCAACTTAACGGCTCCCTATTCAATGTAAATTTTGCGAGACCTTGTTCACGACTTGTAAGCTCTAAATTCATACGAAGTCACAACTAGTGAATTTTAGAATCTTGAGCGCTGGTATGCATCGAATAAATTATTAGCACATTTCGCCTTTGAAATGCATGAGCGCCGGTTTCTTTAAATAACAAAAGAAAGAGGAACACGTGCTGCGCGCTGGCCGCCATTTTGCAATATAAATAGCAAGATGGCGGCGGGCCGTCGGTTGGCGAAAGTACTCGGTAATTATAAGCGGCGCGGCGCGGCGCGGCGGGTAGGCGAGCTGAAACGCGAGGATCTATGGCCGGCCGATGCACGCAATGCTTAGCTTGATTTATATCGCTCTCTTGTTTCCATTCGACCGATTGTTCTCGGCTTTATGCGCTCGAGACTCGCAATTCTGGTAGTATTGTTTCCGACGGCCATGGGAACCGAGCTCGCGTGGGTTCTCAATGACCTTTATTGCTTATACGACTCTTAACCAAATGAATTTTGTTTACAGTTCAAGTTCACGTATTTATTTTCAATGAAAATAAAATCATTTGGTTATTTATCATAAGTTAAAAATGGTACTTACCTATATTAATATAAATTGTAAACCTATTCGTAACGTTTCATTACCTCTAAGTTGGTGTGATCGAGTCATGAAATTCTAATGCTTCAATGACGCAAATTGATCAAATTATTCAATCAACAACCGGGAAGATAATACTTAGATATTGAATAAATTCTCTCCACCTTGATCTGTTTCCATTTATAGTTGACGTTATGTTTATAACTAAAGATAAGCCGTAAATACTTACATAAAGTTTAGCAATCACATAACATGTGTACTTTCCACAACTATGCCAAGATGAAACGCATATGAAAACAGAATAATAGGATAAGTGCGTCTGATCATATTAACCAGACAACTATTTAAAATATGAGGCGATAAAATAATGTACACAAGCATGTCATTTTATTTGATTGGTCATGAATAACCTACTTTACATATTATTATACGATATTATATTCCACAAGAATTTACATTTGTTTGTTGGTCTATAAACTGGTGTATTTTCAGTATAGTACACATTCCTAGATCTATTGGTACAAAGCAATAACATAACATAATAGGCATATAACTAAGCGGAGGTCGGCTGCCTCCCGTACCCTGGCTACTGAAGTACTGACGCGATTCGCCTCGCGAATAACTAGATGAGTTATAAGCTTCCACGAAACACCAACATAGTCTCGTTAATAAATATTTAATGCCCCATTTCCGCTTATAAACGACTTAATTCAATTTACGAAATAACTTTCACTTCAATTTTGGAATCAAGGTAACAATTAATATGACACGATTTATTTTTAAAACATTTACCTTATTTATGTTTCCCAAATGTTATTCAAGTATTATTTAGTATTATTAATATACCGAATATTTCTTAGTATCTTCAAGCTTTCAGTAAAAAAACTGAAGTATCTATTTATTTATAAAACCTACCGATTGCTATAAAGGTCTTTTGAATAATCATGTCTACTACATTTGCATACTGGCCAATCAACATTTATTGGTATCTAAAATGGCTGCATATTACTAGATAACAGCAATCGAGTCTACGTTAAATTTACGACTTGATTGCGACAGCCACACATGGTATATAAATGTTACAGTACAAATTTTATTGGAATTCATGGCCAGCTAGTTATTATCGGTGTACAAATAAGTGCTGATAGTACCTATAGACAAAGTGGGCGGCCTACAATAATGTAATGGATCGTAACTTTTACGACACATGCACATCACTATTCAATGGAAATTGACCTCGTTTACACCGTTTTTTTTATTTATCACCAGTATCCATCCAATAGTTGTCGTTTAAGTGTTTTTTATTTAGCGCACGAAGGAAGAATCCATGACGGTCGTACGGTCTCTATACAATCGATTAAGGTTTTGCTCTACTTTTTATTAGATCTGTAAAAATCAAGTTGAATTTGGTGCATTTGCAATGGCTTCCTTTTTCGACCGACCGCCCGTGAAGGTTCGACTTCAACCCGGAAAATAAAAACTGCTTTTCAATATAAGCCATGACGGCATTACTAGCGCAATGCAAAATAAACTAAAAGTATTGAAAAAGGCCAGTTGCTTTATGGTTTTTTAGTCATGTTTCTTTTAGGAATTATACTTTAGTCATCTACATTTTTTAAATTGAAAACATTTATACTTGTACTTTGTTACTACGATCAGTTCTCTGTTTATTTCACTCATCAGATAATATTTTAGACTTCTCAATGTTTGAAAATAAATTCGTTTTTCACCGAAATAATGTATAAATCATGTTGTTTTTTCGTTCCGAAGTTGAATGTTACGTCTTCAGCGATATATTGACGAGTCTGCAACGCAATCAATAAGATTTATAAACAAGTTTCCATTCAAGATAATTACTAAGACGATAAGGCGGTGCATTGGACGACACGGTTGATAATAATAATACTCCGACTCGTAACTCGATTGCATTTCAATTGCTATTGTTATCGTAATGAATGTACCGACGCGTATTTACAACTACTACCTACTGCTGTAATTAGTCAACGTTTTTTTCTGCGAAACAATCGCCTTTTTTCTACATTTTTGGTTGAAGCGTATCTGAAGTGTTACTTGTAACAAACAGATGCCACCGTATTGTTTATTACCGTTGGCATTTCAGCAGACCGACAGAGGATCGCATGCCAACTCGTTTGACCTCATTCCCGAGACTAGTTCTGCGTAAACTCTCATATCGGGTTTATGAAAACATACCTATTTTGAGACTATATAAAGCTCCAGACCGGTCCAACTTATTATTTGTTTGTATTACAGCTGGAACGTGTGCCAAGTGTATGCGTGTTTTCAATGTTCGGCGTTACTCAGTCTGATTTACTATAAACAACTCGAGAGAAAGGCGGCGATGAGAGATAACGCGTTTTTCCCGACATCAATTCATTACACCATTCTCGTAACACAAAATGTAAAATATTTATACTGCAATACTCATACATTCCAGTAACCGATTCCGATTATGTTTGTTCTCGTAACATGAGATATTTCAACATGTGAGGCCGCTTTCGTGGAGCATGCACCTACATATGTATTGTGGTTAATACCTCACATAAATTCAATGAGCTTCGTCCGGTTGGGCGGGCAGCGGGCTGAGCTCTGCTGGTCGGGTGCGGTGGTAGGTGAGGCGACATCCGTTAACTAGACGGCAACACAACCAGTTCTAGCATCTTATCTCAATTAGAAAGTTAAACATTATCTGACAAAAGTGACGTTTTGATCGATGATGCTAAAATTGTTTTTCTGTAAGAATAAGATCAGTTCTCAGTCAATTTTCTAGCGATAGCTTTTTGTTAAGACATTATGGTGTACTGTATAAGTTTATTACTGAGATACTTTTATCGAATAGAAATTATTTCGCATTTGTTATGGAGTTAAAATATGTACGATAATTATTAGATGTGCGCCATTCTAGATGAGTCACGGTCTTCTTAGTGCTGTCGAGACCTAGTAATTGTTTTGTTTCTTGGTGATAGTGCTAAACGGATGTTATTTAATTTAACAAACATAACATAAGCTCATGAATTGCAAATTATAAGAAGCTATTTAAATATAATAAGGAAGGATGTGCCAAAAGAGGTTTGTAGCTCGCGTCGTTTTGTGGTTTCACAACATTCATCACTATTCATCATCGTGTAAGGCGTGGAAGTAATCCAAATAAAATTACACTCAACCAATTAACAGCACGAGCTCTACATTACAGATGATTCGCTCGCTTCGCCCGTTCAAATCGGCCGTAGTATCACACGAGGTATATCGGGCAATGAACGCAGCCGAGTCCCCATTTCTCACGTTGAGACCAGTTGCAGACTCGTCGGCCGGCATGCCGATCAAGAAAGGCTGTGCCGCGGTGCCTTAAAGGGAAAAACTGCATGTTTTTTTGCTCCCCCGAGTATGCCGGCCGCCATTACCATTAGCCCGTGCGTGCGGCTCAAATGATTAGATTCAGCCTCGCATCTTGGGTTAGGCTGATGATGCACTGGGTAGTCTGGCCTCTGCAGAGAAACGGACTTATCGTACCTTATTAATTCGATGGTACAGAGCTATCTAGTTTACGAGATTTCTTATTTACTTGGGTTTATGTCAACAAATTACTGTAAAGCTCTGATAGAGCACACATTAGAACACTTATTGCGTAAGCTGTTGACCATATAAGTTAGATTGGCAAGCCGCTGCCGTTTAACCCTGTGCATCGTCGGCCTTAGCAAATTATTTCGGCAGAAAAATTTCTTTTTTGTCTGACAAGACTTGATTACTCGCTCCTGAGTACTTCTGGAAATACACGCAAAAATTAGACGCTATTAAAATAAATAGTTATTCATTCTAAAGACTACGCCTCTAAATATTTTTCTTAGATCTTTTATTCCTAATAAAAATGGTTCTATTACTTTGAAAGAGCACGTTCGTTTAAACATCTGAAAACTGTTTTCAGTATTGATGGACCAATTTCTACTCAACTTTCAACAATTTCAAAAACTCCATCAGCATTTGAAAGCTAAAGTTAACTGTGAAGTATACTACATAGTTTCCTATATATATGATGTTGTTATTTAATATTTATCTTCTTGTATACAGATTAACCATTTAATCCGAAACTGGTGTAGCGATTGAAGGGACTAATCGGACACGAAAGGGCTCGCCAATCATTATTTATCCCGCAAACTTTGTGCCTGTTAGTTTTGATTAATTTATTTACTTAATCTTACTGCTGACTTGCCACCTGTGCAACTCAGCCTTGACTAAACCACTTTGAAAGTGCTTGATTAAACAATTTTGTTTTTCGTTTAAACAAATTGCTGAATCTATAACAACATTAACAACAACCACTAACAACTCAATTTAATTTTACAATTAATCTACTTGTTGAATTAACTAGATAATTATGCTCACATAATCATCATAACACAACGAAAACAACCAGCTATGAACAAAACATGCTATTAATAATACAGTTTGAAATAACATTTGAGGCCAACAGCAGGACAAAAACCTCCTAAATCTATGTGTATATAATTATGGCGGACATACACACAGCACATACATGTATTTCACTACAATTGACAGGTGATTATGCTAAACAGCCAACCGCGCCGGCATGCCATTAACTGGATAATGTTTTCTATTGCATAACTTATAAACAGGTTCCAATAAAATGTCAGACGAGTCATACAGGCATTAAACACAGCTGTTTCTTCCACACCCACGCTACAATTATGTAGGTTTATTTTCTGATGAATTATTTGCTGCCTTGTACGCTCTACTTCCTTAATTTGGAGGGTTTGTTAACAAAAGGAAATATTACGTAAAATGTTACAAGTATTCGATTAAATCGGTTTATGGTATTCGATACACGAATTAATATCTTTATCTTACACGGCGTAGGCTGCTGAAAGATTAGAAAGTAGTCGACCGATTAAGGTTGTAAAAGAGAATCGTATGACATATCCATTAGGCGTCGCCACGTCGCTGTCGTATACTTATGAGTCCGCGGGTTAGTGAACTGGCAGCTGCAAGAGGCGGCCATGCGGGCAAATAGAAACACGAGAGACTGCCACTCGCCCACCTGCCGTATGCTCAACCCTTGTCTGATTTGACCAACCGCTCTTCGCATTAACATGTCATTAATTATTTCGGAAACTGCAGATAATCGCTACTATAGATTATACTGACGTGAGCATTTCGAATTAAATTGCATGTTTATTTAATTACAAGCGAAATTTCCAATCCTGTTTTTTTGTATTTTGAAATTGTTTTAAAACGATAAGTCGTTACGATTTATTCGAATTCGAAAAGATTACATGTTTAAATACCATGTAGAGTATGATAAACTTGATTATAAATACCAGACCAGTCCCCTTTTTTAAATTTCAGTACATGACAAAAAAGAAGGTTGATTCGCATTCCTTTTACTCACCGCAACGGGTTATTGTAAATTGTAACCGGTCCTTGCCTGCTGCTATTCTTGAAAGCGTTATAAATATTCAGTGAATAATTATTGACCTTTGAATCAAAAAACAAGAACTCAAAATACTCCAATGTTCTTCAGAATGACGAAATAACGAGCAATCACTTGTTTTAATTTTTATTAGCTCTATACATGGTAATAACTATACATATCAAAGGCCTGTTAGACTACGAGATGATTTCTTCGTGTTAAGTTGAAGTTAAAATGCAGGAAACATGAAACTCTTAAGGTAAATATGATAGAAACAAGCAGCGAAAGTTTTTCTGTCCATATTTAAATGTAATTAATTAAGCAATGTGTCAATAACAGCCAGCAAGAACCTTTTTAGGTGTAACGTATAGACACAACCTGTGTGGTAGGTTACAGCTTCAAAAGGTACCTACACTATTCGTTAATAATTACTTTTATCTTTCCCAAAAGCTTTCATTTTGGCGATAATTTAATTTATTTATTTCACGACCAGCCATTATATTGGAAATAATCTAACTACTTAATGTAAAATCGTAAATTCGTTAATGGATGTTATGTCGTAACGTAGTATCTTATTTTAAATTCGTAAAGCTGTTATAACAGTATTATTCATCGAATCCCAAGACTCCATTTCAAGTTTCTTTATGTTAATTTTAATAGGTATCGAATTTCTGAATTGTCGTAATAAAATAACGTGTTTTGATGTAAAACACGTTTCTTCTATGAATAGACACTATTTATTTTTCTGTGAGTTGTCGTTCTCATGAATAAGTTATTATCATACCGGCCATTTTCTTCCTAAAGGTGATGCCTTTACTTGCTTACATAGTACATATATTTCATAAACAATCTAGGAAAATAAAAAATGTTTACAGTCTATGTTTATTGAAAAGTTCAAGTAAATATTTTTGGTTTGGGTGAATACAAAGATGATTGTTAATCGACGACGTGAGTGGCTTACACACTACGCTCTTTGTGTCCATCTGCTAGACCGTTATAAATAACAAGTTAGTTGTATTTAATAAAGCTTCCCACACAATTCTTGCTCTGGCTAACATGCCCCTTAGTCATAGCAAACCCATTAAGCTAGAGCCAGATACCTACATAATTATGCAGCCATTTTGCAAGATGCTTGTATACATAAATTTATATCTGTATCTTTTGTTTCAGGCTCATCTCCAGAACGTGACTCCGGCGAAATTATCAATAAAGGTACATTAACAATGTGTACATTTTTCAATTACTATACATTAAAACATGTATTCAGTGGCTCATATCGATCACAGCGTTAGCCTGCTTTTAATACCAAATAACCTTACTGTTGCCCCCACAAAGCCTGTCTTGTTTTTATTGAATCGAACTTAGGCTGTACACATACTTGCTAGTTGCTACAGAAAATCATGATAAGGAGTATCGATAGTGGTCTCGAAATGTGCACCTTGATGTCAAGATTAATAAAGCTTAATAAGATAGCTAGTCGCAAAACCATTGGCAAATTGAATATTAATTTCTTGAAGTGACGTGCTAACTGGCTAAGCTTTAAAATATAAACTTACAAACTAATTGAAGAAAGTTGGAGGATACAGAACTGTGAGATAAGTGGTGCTTTGCTACTTATCTTACATATCAAAAACAGGATTTCACAAATTTTATATTGGCGATATCATTTTTATTTTCTTTAAACACAACGAGAATCTTGTAATCAAATTTGTGTCCCATTAAGGCATTTTATTTTTATAATCTCTCAGTCTGCCACCACCTTCACGAGAATCATAAACGTGTTTACGTTAAAAAATCGAGATCACCATCCTTAATTTTACATTCAAATGTGTATCTTTGTTTGTCCAGCCCTCATCTGCGTATGCATGGAGTATTTATGATCCACAACACGACTTTTAAAAGCCAGAGGTCACTGCGGACGACAAATACATTTGTTATTATCATTTCACAATCTGAATTTCAATTCAGCATCCGAGTAACGGGGTCACAGCGTTTTCGATAGATATTTCTACATAATTCTTTATTCGTGCGTCCGTTTTATTTATGATAAATAGGTTTACACTGTACTCAAACTATTTTGAGCAACGGTTCGTGGCTAATTGGTATTTATGATATTCCTGTATCATTGAATTTGTGTTTGTGTACTGAGCGGTGGGTCTTCTCGGGTAGGAAGGTTTGTTTGTCGACTCGACTCTTGTTTGGAGTAGGTTAAAACAACACGTTCCGTTCTCCCTTCGGCAGTCAAAGGCCGCCACACACGAGGTGCCACCCTCGCTGTACATAATAACTTTATTTTCTTTTCGCCACGTTCGCCGCACCTTTTCATGCTGGAAGGTAATAAAATAGGTACACACAGGGTCACTCCAAACCGACCTGAAACTTTAGTTTGTTATGTTTAAGAGCCGACCTCAACTGTCGGAGCCTTATTTCTCGCTCATTCGTACCTTGTAACAATAATATCACGTATTTTCAATGAGATTGTTAAACGCCTACGGAACTCTACGCGTACTACGTTTTAGGTCCACTATACAGTATTAAATTATGAATTCTTGTTTTGTATCGGAACGAGAAAATTTATTGTTTTAGCTGTGCTAGACATTATAAAATACCTATTCAATTTAGTGTATTGAGTTTGCGTCATTCATTCCACGAAATCGTATTGATATAATTTATCGTCTAGCGCTATAAATAAAAATAAATACGATACTAAACCGGTAAGAGCTCCGGTTAAGTAGGTGTGCGTCATCTTGAATCTGGTATAAAGATATATAATTAAATGAATATTCATAGCGCGCTCGCTGGATAAATTTGTGGTGTTGCCAAGAACTGGGCTCTTAGTTTTTTGTGGCCGTTATTTAACTTGAAACGCTTACAAGTTATAATAACCGCATGTTTATCATAAAGTCCATATTATTATTTATAAACACCTGCTTAATATGCGTGTGTGTAGGCGCGTCCGAGCGTCCAATAGATACGATTAATCTCGAACTGGTAATTAATTGGTACAAACGCACTCGTACCGTGTGATGCTTGGTTATTTGATGACGCATAGAACTGTATCATAGATTAATTAACATACGACGTTAAGTAGAATGTCACAGCCAACAACGTTTTATTCTTTGCACGGCATAATGACAGATCATAGATAGTAGATACTGGTGGATGGTAGCATTACACTGGCTGATTCATATTTCGTAGACACAAAATATACTAGTAGATGGTAACTAATCGTTTTAAAATGGTGAAATATTTGTAGGTGCCTTTCTAAAACATGTTCATTGGAAAAAACTTAGCACTAGATACCGAAACTAATTAAAATATATAATAAAACGCTGTTTCTATTAATCTTCAGCGAATGCCCTGAATGTATGACCCTGAATTATTTTTAAATTCTTAAATCTTATCTGCTTATTATTTGAATATCAAGGTGTGAATACATTAAACAAAACACAACGTAAGCATTCCAAATTCAAGTTGAACTCCATAAAGGTATCACGTCACGTCTGACATTGACAGCTTCACAATTAATTGGCCGTGTTTAATGATTGACGGCGAACAAAGAGTTACTCAGAGATCAACAGTATCGAACAATGCTAGAGGAGGTCAAATGAACAAGTCCAACGAGTATTTCGTGTAGTGTGCACGAGTAAGAAAGTCGCCGGTGAAAGTACATAGCCGACTCAATCGCCCGACTGAATTATTAAATGAATTTCATAACATGATTCGTAACTAAACCGGTTTTGCGACTTACAAGGTAATGTTTTTATTATTATTGTAATATAATGATCCAAAGAATAATAATAAAGGTAAAGTATGTGAGATTTGTAAAGCGAACCTGTCCCTTTGTTGAAATCAACCGGGACGAGGGTCAATTATGAGAACTTGAATAGATTCGGGATCTCGTTTCCAACCGTTACTGTTATTCTTGAGTTACCTGTTTGACTGTTGGGCTGCTTTAGATAGGAGTTTAATGTCCTTGAGTTTTTTTTTCTTTATACCCTTTCTATAAGAGCAAGTTAAGACTTATTGACCTTCTCCAGTAATAAATTAATGTTATCGTGTACAATGAACGTGCAGACGTCTAATGTCACTAAACCGGAATCCTTAGAGTGGTTTGTCGTTTAGTTATTCTTGTTCGGTAGGTCGATAGGGAGATAGGTTGTTTCCGTTTTATTAACCGAATAAATAAATTCAACTACATTTATAAATAAAATACGTATGTTTAATGATTCGAGGGTACACATATTATCATAAACAAGGGCGTATTAACATTAAAATAAATTATGAGTACACATACATATTTATATAGTTTTACGTAATAATTTGGCATTTTCGTTTCTTTTATTAAAACAGGTGCAATTTACGCGCCCGCTTACTGATATAAACCGATTATGAGTTTAAATTTCTGCTAATGAAAGCTTGTTACAGCTATCTCGTTATTTCGCGACTCGCAGAAATTACATGGCAGTTTTTAACACTAACTAGATGTTAATGAGCCTTCAAAATGTAGGGTATAATGACGTCATTTAAATTAATTCGCCCGCATGCGTGTTTATGGAGCTGGCGTGGCGTGTGATAGTCGCGTTTCCATTGCGGCGACCGGCCAACCGGTTGTCGGTTGCACATAACATGCAATTTTGCACGACTTTCTATCGCACTCCTACTGACGCCTGAACCGCGCGCTTTGACGCACATATCAAATTAACTCGTTAACGAATTACATACCTGACGCTTGTAACGAACAACTATGTAAATTATCCGCCACAACCGCTTTTAGTAGATAAGACACGTTCAATTTAAACCGATAATGAGAAAGTCAGTAGAATATACGGCTTATTTATTACATACGAACACGGAACATCCGTTTATCATTTGTTCATGGGGAAAATATTGTGCACGGGAACTAACGTGGTAAACAGATACGATATACATGAATAGACAATTGAAACAAAAGAACAAAGTATATGATATCGAGCATGTGAGATGTTACTGAATAATGATTGTATGATAATGCCTCGTTGTAAGTCAAATTGAATATTAACCAGACACAAAGAGAATACATAAACCATAGGTGTATTCATGCGACGGTCTCTTCAGCCATTGAATCAAATAGTTTTATCTAATACTAAATAATAATAGTTTCATGTCCAGTGAATTAAATAGAATCGGATGTTAAACTTTTGACGCGATGGATCAGAGAGGGTCGGAAGCATTAATTCTATACGCTACTATAACTACAATACTAATTGTCTACATTATAATTAACTATCAATTACCATCATTGTCTGTAATAATTGTAGTGACCTTTAAATCGAACGCTTGACCAAACTTTCCGCTGGTCGATCGAGGCATATTTAAGATTTCATCGTAATTGCTCCTTCATGAGGTGCAATGCAGTCGTCAGGGTCGCAGGAGGTAAGTGTCAGCGCGACACCCGCGCCACCTGCACGACAACCGGTGTAACGAGTTCCGATCGCCGTCACCGTCTAGTGCCGTGTCGTTATGAAACGTTTATTTATTGACGCCATGATTTTATTTTACCGCTTGCGTAATAATTGCTAAGAACGCTAACACGCCACGATGCTGAGTGGCATCGTCGCCGTCGGTCTCCCTCGTAATGAGACCCTGAGAGCTTCGGATCAACGTTTTATTCAACTTTAATGATGAACGTATATCATTTTAAAATTATAGAGTAAAGTGGCAGTTAAACCGGGCCTAGTTATGGCTACCTTATTACGAGCCCACATCATTCCGTGTTTTATGTTGTTGATAAAGACTCGTTGCATTATCGAAGATTAGCTCTTGTAACCAATTGAAGTTAGATGAAACAGAAAACTGTACATCGGAATAAAATAAGGAACTGTATGAAAATAAATAACGCTTTAGTATCGTGGATGTTCACTTACTTCAAATGCCAGGTGCACATGAATGGAACCATAAAGCATTGACTTCAATTTGCGACATTTCAAACCGAAAATCAACGAGCACTTTTCAGGTAAATCCTGCAACAATAGGGGATGATTGACGTGTTTTTTGCCGATTCACAGTCTAGTGACTTTTCGATTCTTTGTTTCCTTTCCTACAAAAGAGAAAGTAATTTCTGCCATTATCAACACACAACTGATATTGTGTAGAATATTTTCTATAAAAGGTCGTCTTATAACCCAAATCATTAAGATTATTGATAAGCATCAATAGTAAATTTCGTCGAATGTGGAAGTCGTGATGTAAAAATTGCCCATCATCCGTGTATTGTGTGAACATAAACGGTCCGTATTAGGTTGGTCACGATAAAATCGAATTGAATGCATATCGTAGTCGGAGGCGGTCGGTCCAGTGCTCGTCACGATCCGTGCGCCGGAGTGTAGGCAGCTACTTTCTCCTAACGGGATTTACCTCTCCCCCTTCCCCCCACAAGTGGCTGCCGGCAGCGCAGACGCCGATTACGATTACGACATCCATTTTGAATTTTATTAACTGCGGAATCACGATGATAATAATGTTACACGTTGTGAAATAATATGTGCGCCACAGATTTTTGTTAACCTTTATTAAATGGATTCTGTTCTTAGTGGCCGCAGGCGTTTTCCCCTTTTACTGCATTACAACACTTATTGATTTCTATTTGTACTCCAGCTTGGTAATTGGAGCTATAAACTTTTATTTAATAAATGTTTCCGTTGATATCGACAGTTGGTCTTAATGGCACGAAATAACTAGTTACGTATGTTAACGCGGCAAGTTTGTTGTCATTAAACTGTCGCCGAAATGTCGTAATGTGTTGTATAACCTACAGTACGATTGTAGTGCGCACACGAACGGTTGCACCTGGAGGGTATCCTAACAGGATCGTGAGCAGACGAGTTCTTCGCGCCCCTGGTGACCCTAAGGACTCGCAGTTAAAGGCCACAAGTCACGATCTTTGCCTCTCCGACAGCAATACCTGCAGGCATTCATTCATATTGTATTCAACCAAACAAACTGACGTATTCCTACCAACAAATTAGTTTGTACCTTTTCTTTTTTACCATCACTTTTTGTTATTGTGTCACAGTGACTGAACACACTGATGGAGCTACGAGAATTAAGGTCGTCTTTCTTATTTAATACAGACCACAGTTTTGTTTACAAGTCAGTAATCACGAAAGACTTGTTCTTTTCTCGTTCAATAACTTTGTCAGATACAATTTCTTGTATGATAGTTGCATTTGTATTGCCCCCGTTCGTAAGATTAGTATCAAGTTTGGTTTGAAAATAATTATATTACTTTTCTGGCAACATTTTGCATGATCGGCAACTGTATGGTTCAAATATCCTACTCACGTTAATTGACAATTTCTTAATTTGCCGTAACTTCAGCAGATGTGGGACAGAATGATTCATCTTTGGCATACCCATTGTAACTCAATCTACATGTATTCAAGTGCCACGTTTCCCCTCCCTCATCGCCACTCTGGCATCGATCCAAAAAGTGTCGATTTTCCGAGAAATGCATCGATCCACTCGGAAGACATTCAGCGCCAACTCGCTAATTACGCGTATCGACTATCATGTATTTTGGTTACGTCAGTCATGTCGACAAGCGTTCATGATGCATATTGTAATTATAACTCATTAGCCCAACATATGTCTGCTAATTTTGTAACACGATTCGAAAGCAGAGCGAATGAAAGCAACTATCATAAGTTCGGCGCATACGTTCAAATTCTCATCACAAACGTCACGAACGTATTGATTTCCTTTCTAATAAAAAGGCATTGTCCGTTTGTAAGCTCGCGAGCACAAAGCGTGAAGACTACAAAAAGCTACTGCACAAAAAGGCTCGACCGTATCGGTGGTTGCGCGCACCGCTTGCATTATTTCACTATGAAACGAAACGCACATGTGAGGCAGATGTTTGGGGTTCTTTTTTCAAATGTATTATTATGGGTCCTCCGCCCCCACCCGCGCGCACACCCTTGACTCCCCGCTGCGCAGTCACTGACCCCTTTTTGTCGTTGCAGACGGTATTTCATCAGTTTTGACCTGCTTTTTATTTATTTCTGTATCCACTTGTTGGTAGGGGTTCTTACCGTAAAAAAATTAAAGTACTTCGATTTCAAAGCGACTGTGAACTCTTTCTTTTTCAAACTTTTGAAATTTCCTTATAACTTCAGAGTTACATAAAACTTTTTATTTTCTTTGAATGAAAATTTTCATGTCTTTTGTAAATTGTTACGGGCCTGCCGGACGTTAATAATAGCTCGTATTATTACAGTGACTTGCTATAAATATAACTTCGCGTTGATCGAACACATGTTACGCCCCGTGGTTCCTGCGAGGGTTGATCACCCGGTAGAAGCAGACAGGTTCCAAGGTTGTTACTGACATACAAACAGCTGTCTGTTATTATGCGTAATGACATACTTATATAAATCTATTTTCGAGTGACATTATTAGTTTGTCTTTAAACAAAAATTATTTTGGAACATCGCCGAGTCTAATATTTTTATTGGTACAATAAAATGTCGAATAATTTGCTACTAAATACTGTGCCTTAATAATGAAATTATTTCTATATAAGATTTCTAATTTATTAATCAAACTCGAATTGCAGCGAAAATAGAAGATAACATGTTAAATTTATATTTATGACCCCCTTAAATAGGTGGCAATCATGATTATTATGTTTATATTATAATATTAAACGAATATCATTCGCCATAAATAATGTATAGGATTATAAAGAACCTAAGCTACCAAGTTCAATGCTCCAGTAATCGTTTAGCCGAGCAATCAAGACCCGACTCAATAAACGCAAAATAACCACTCGCTCGAGGCAAAAATGTCGAAATATTTACGAGATCCAAGACTTTTTGTTTCACTTCTATATTTAGCTACATAATGTGCGAAACTCGTCCAAAGGAATTCCAACTCTACCGTAGTTGTGTACATTTCATTTTGAGTTCCCAGCGTGGGCGGTGGTTACTCTCAATTATCGCCGGTAGAGTCGCGCGACCGACGCCGACGGACCAAATCGTACGTTCCTCGTGAAACGTGTTTGCCGAAGCTATAAAGGAACTAGTAAAACTTGTATTGTGGTCTCAGTCTCTTTTTTGCTCCTTTCAAGCATACTTTTTTCATATCCATGATTTCGGCAGCTATGAATAAACATTGACCACTAGAACTATAAAATATAATGTTTGTTACGATGCTGTGAGCATTTTAATCGAACTTATTTAATATTTTTACGTAGAGTTTTGAAACATCTTAACAAAAACTTGATTCTATTCCGCTTGATTGTCCGAATTGGCCACGTATTTATCAATCGAAATTCGGTAACTAAAACTCTGAATTAATTTGATGGAATGAACCATCTACTTTGGAATTTCATTCCGAGAACCTGTTAAGAGCTTTTTGATCCGACTAAAGGGTCTTGGCGCAGGTAGAATGGAATCGTCCCAGTTTTTGCCGTTTCATTGTCGAATACGATACGGTATAATTTATACCTTTCTTTATTCTACGTAAATATATGACTTTTGAGTCAGAAACTGGCTGCTTTATGTCGTTATATTAGTTGGCCTCTCCCACGAATATAGTGATGTGCCTGTAACCGGTTGGTTTATCGAAACCCGGGCAGTCGTTTCGCTCGATTTCTTCTTCCGCGACAACGAACCGGACGGTAGACTCATTCATCAATTATTTATACTTCGTTTGACTTTTAAAAGGGGTATTTATGCGGACAACGGACTTAGCTTTACATCATAACAGTAATTCAAGTCAATCGAAGTGTAGCATCCACTGACCTTCGACGATAGTGAAACACAATAAGACAGTTATTTGATGGCTAATTAAATAGACAACATACTATTGTATTTGTGATACTTAAAACAAATTGATTGATGACTAGAGGGGGCGCATGTAGGGCAACATGTGTTGAGGAAGGATAATATTTGCGCTCGTTGAATAAGTAGATGTATATTTAAACGTTGTTTCACTAACCGGCATTAATCATTAAACAATATGCTAAGAATGTTTGCTAAATGCAAAACGACTTCACAAATCGTGAGAATAACATGGAAATATTGCTGTGAGGTCGGTATAGCAAACAAACGCGCCAGCCAATCTCTTTTGGCACAATGTTTACAAAATCTCGTGGAATTGAATCGAGTCTGCGCTAGTATTTGTAAACAGGCCGGCGGCGCACCGTGAACGGCGTGCGTGGCTCCTAAAATACTTCAAACAGGAATTGAACCCACGCCAACTGGTGTGCGTAGACGGCGGCTCGCGCGCCCCTCGTAAACTTTTCTCTACACGACATCTCATTTTATTCCCGTTCGTCTGTCTTTAATGTTCTTATAATTTATATCAGACCGCCTACGACTACGGCTGCGGTCACTGATATCCTATTTGCGACTCTTTAATCACTGACACCTCTCATCTTATCCCTAATCTTCCGACTGATATAAACGCACATAGTTAATAGATGATATTTTTATATTACACTAATAGCTTCGAACATAAAATGTCAATTTTAATTGCCTTTCATTCTGCAACATATTTTCCATTGTTTATAATAAATATGTAGATGCGTCGTATAGTAAGATACAAACAGGTAAATCCGTTCGCTATTTGCATTGAGAGAGGTATTTATAGTCACGCGGAGCTTGTTGAATTTACATCGTATGTAATCTATTAACCTTGCTGGGGTTTTCTGACAACTATCGACAATACGATGTTACATTGCACAACACCGGTTAAACAATTGCTATTGACACTACAACATGACAAATGTAAAATATTTTGTATATTATCTGAAAATTATAAATAAAACCCGCTCGTTCGGTTACAGTTTTGTTAATTTTACAATTTGTCGAGCTCCCGTCTAGACTGTATTCTACAATAACAAAGACGTTTTATATTTTCGATTATGTTCGCTTGCTTACCTTCAAATACTCTTCACATCGTCTTTAGGAGGTCATGCTACCTGCTTTATACGAATGGTTGTTTTATAATATTATAATTTAATATTACGTAGGTTATAATTAGGATTGATCGTAAAATATGTAAATTATTTGCACGATTAAACCGTCTGGATAAATATATTTGGGAACATAAATATTTTACGTGATATTTGCTGCTTGAATTAACAGCCAATAAAATATATGCGGATGTAGCGTGCTCGCCATCGCACTTGCTCAATAACTCTCGTTTTATTTGCCTCCCGGGTGACCTATTTCGATCCTACGATTATACGATACGTTGCAGTGGAATTAAATATTAGTTGAGTGCCGAACATTTTGTAACATTTCAAACGCTCCTAATGTAGGTCGCGTGTGTTCACGTAGTTTTCACAGTTTACGTGTTTATAGAGTTTGATTGCTTTCTTAGTCTCGCGTGGAAAAAGCAACGGCCGCAGGATGCACTTCTTGTAACTGTACTTCACTGTAAAAGGTGTGGTGTGTGTGTATATGGTACCCCACGAACACGCACTGAACTAGTTTCATCGCTATTAAACCCCAAATTAAAGTATGTACATGTAAACTTTCGTTTTATTCGTCAATATTTCTGACCACGCTTACGCGTATAATGTCGCAATTCTCAGAATTTTCTGCAACTTTTTATAAATACAATGGCGAGCGGGTCTAAAATTAATGAAAAGCATTGCTAATGCATTGTTTCTGCGCGGTGTCGTGTAACCGGTTCTTAGTTCGTCACGCGTGTCGGCTTCGAGGAAACCAACAGTAAAGTTGTTTCCATTGGCATTCTTCGCACGCCCGCTATCGCTTGCCACAATGTCAGCGAGAACCAACGTAACTACACAACGAGAGCCCATCTCTATCCTCTATTGTTCTAGCTTTAAACGCTCTCTTTACTTCTTGTTGCCATGTGAGGAGATACACTGCTCTATTTGGCACGATTAGTGATTGGCGTGGCAGTCTTACAACGGCCACTTTCCTTTATTGCTTCATTTGCAAAACGGGTCTAATATTCATACGGAAACGTCTTCAAGGTTCCAAACGGAGCGCATCTGTGTCGGATCAATGCGTACAATTTATTTATTTGTACGGCGGATGCGAGCCTATTTACGTCCGAGCAACCCGAAAGAAGGTTATTCGCGTTTACACAACCGATGAGCGTATACAAAGAAGAGTTAAATGAACGCTGCGGACATTAATCAACGTTGTCGGTAACCGTAACCGTCTCCGGGGGATTAGTCGGCGAGATATTCTATTCTTCGGTCGTAATTAATAGCTTTTGGCAAGTGAGCGTCGGCGGGCAGCGCAAATAGATATTCGTGACGAGACGTTGCACTTGCGTAATTAGATAATTAAAACATGCGATACGAAAACAATGTGGGCTATAGGAAACATTAGTACGTAACTGTATCCTCCGCGATGTGGCATGCATGCACATAATACGCGACCCACGCCCGTGTAAAGCGGGCCAACGGCCTTTTGATGGGCTAGGTGTCGGGTCTAGATGAAGATAGGCGTCGACGATGCACGGAGATGAACGACTGATGCCGGCCATCGTCGAAATGTCGACATAACAATATGAATAATGGTGGCGCAGCGGCGTGGGCCGCCTGTCGAACACCATTGAGGTCTGTCAATACAAGTTATTTTGTACACGAAACTCGGCTTAAGTGGCTCTCCCGCGTATGGTATTATAGCTATCGAGTCAAGAACCTCGACATTTAATTAGGCATGAGTTATGAACGCCCACGGTTGTTAAGGCAATGACTTCTGGCTTTTTGATTCATTAACATGCAATTACACACTTTGAAGCTGTATATTTTAGTAAATATAGAGTCGTTTTGCAATGTAAATATGAATTACTTCCTGCATTACTTTAGTAACATGTTATATTATTGAGTAAACGTTTTTCCACATTTCCATGATTATTTTCAATTCTAATCGGTATCTTAATACGATAGGCTGTAATCTTGATCCCGGTTGACCGGATGTGCGTTAATTGCGATCAAAGCTTTCATTCCGGTCCTAAAGAGGTTCCTAGAGGAAAATGGATCGTAAATTAGCCTGCCTCAATACCTACAGTTACAACGAACGAGCTCGTGTTTTAAGTATCGTTTTATGTTTTCTTCATTAAAATGTTCTGTTTGAATAATAATTGACAAATTATTGCGTCAATACCGGGTCAAGAGATTTTGTATTGGCCTGTATTAGTAATGTCGACTAAATAAGTAAACACATGATGTATCCAATGTTGTGTACGAAATGTGTGTATGTGTTTGACATTGTACAAAAGTCAAAGTTCTGCCACGAACAGTATGATGAAATTCGACGTGGAGGTTGTGCGAAATCAGGTTTTCTTTGGCGATTGTAATACAAATTAAAATATTAATATAAGCAGTTGTTTCTTAAGACACCTTGCTTTACCTCGATTTCTTTTCCTGTTATTAATCTGTCACCTTCACTTAAAAATCAAGCATTATATTAACAAAACCGGTTTTATCGAATATTGATTTTCTGTCGATAATATTGTTTCAGTGATTCATTAATTATACAACGTGTTTATAAACAAAATTAGCTTATGCAAATAGATGTCAGCATTGTGTCAAAATAGTTAGTGTATTTGTCATTTAAATTCTGATGTCGACATCATTCCGCTGATGAATTCTAATCATCAATCTATTATATACCTACATGAAAATAACAGTTAGGTATGTTTAACTGTCGCTAATTATATTTTCGATATGACATGCATGACTCTTTTGACCTAATTTCGGGAATTAGCCAGCTTAGACCGATTTTCTTCAGATTAAAAAAAATAGCATTATATACGATTTCTTCAACGTGTTTTTTTTCATGACTCATAGTTATGGCAATCAAATAAGTAGTATTAACAATTCGAATGAACATGTATAATAAAAAAATTGAATATCAGCTTGATAATATATACATTTTTATAAGGGATATTTATATAGAGACAAGCATAGAGCAGAAATAAAAATGATTGATGATACACTCTCAACGCGATAATAACTCAGACCCCAATATGCCGCAAACCCAATCCGTTATAGATATAACGGATTGTACTGCAAAATAACATCAGAGATTTTGACAATTTATCACTTGTATTGCGAGGATCGGAGTTTGGAGAAGAGAAGGGTGCAGGGGGGAGGTGATTATATCAAGTGGATGGGCAGCAACATCCACTTCACTGATAAATCATTACGGGAATACCGGATTTCCTGAGGGTCGCGTTGGTAGGCAGTATTTGCTCTGAGAATATCAGCAATGGAGCGTTAAATGCGTATCGTATACCATCAGTTGAATTGGTTCTTTTTTATAAGATTCCTTTGTCATAGGTACCTACATAGAAAAAGAACAATTTGGACATTTTAATTAAATACAACATTCGTGTGTAGGTAAAATAGTTTTCGTTTTGATATCTTCAAATATATAGGTATGTTATATGTATATTAGTAGAGGTGTTTATCAAACCGCGAACTGAAACAGACTTTTAATACTTTATCGGTATCCAGTACCTAATACACGTAGGTACTAAGTAACATATAGGTTAGTATAAATTACTTTAAGTGCCTAGTTTCTATTTACAGTTTTAAACAATCATGGATTACGACATTGTAACTTTGTATAATTTAAATAATGTATTTACCTTCTGTTTGTACGAGGAAGGAAACTTATTTATTTACACAACAACACACAAATGATTTAGGTACTTTATTTTACCTATCGTTAGCACTATCCTTGTTACTAATGTACCTATTTGTCCGCTTGTAAGTAAACAATTTATGTATAATTGCTCAGGGTTAGGTATTTTTTTAAATATATTTTAATTAGAATAATAACAGATTACGTTGATGATGTTTTTTCTCAGTAAAAGCTAGTCGGGCATTCCCGAATATTGACGTGAGTAAAACGTATCTAACAAAAATATAGAATAAGAAAAATCTCACGTGTTGATGTGGATATTTCTTCATCGGATACGTGTGTACCTTAATGTAATCCATGACGGGTAATTTGTTATCAGTATTTTGGGCGAATACGAGATTAGATTCTAAAATATTTTCAGTAGGTTGAGTTACGAGCGACGTATTTATAAACTAAAACTATTTATACCATTAATATTTCACGCATATTTTTTTTATTAAAAGAAAATCAACCATCAACGACTCTTACATAACCAATTCACGCATGGAAAGTATTACGAATCAATTGATTACACACGTATATACATACATACTTCTACTTATGGTTGATTGTCAATAGAAATTCACAAGCGTCAAAATGCCACGAGGTCGCGGCGCATCATCCTTCAATACATTGTTAGGCATTCAACACAAACGTATTGGTAAACTATCGTATTGAACTCTAATACCTGTCCATTTACATCGCTCCAAGGTTGATTACTTAATAAGCCTTCGCTGTCTCGCAGTTTTCGTCAGCTATAAAGTACTCGATAATTTCTGTTAATTGTATTCCAAACGTTTTTGCGCTTGCTATAAATATGCAATGTACTCGGTAAATATCTTACAGCAACTCGTTTTTGTTTAGACTTACGTAGATTTAAAGCATACAAAGATAAGATAGCTGAGCAAATAAGTTACTTGGGGTAATATAATTACGACTGCAAATAAACCGACTCTATTAAGGAGCGCACGAAACAAAGACTAAAATAGTTTTAGTTAACTGTCCAAGTGAAGATTATTCATAAGGAAGCCGAGAAAGTGAAGACTACGTCGACTACTGAATAATAATAATCTGTTTGGGCTTGTCGCGTTAGTTGCACAACAAATTGTCTACGGATGATTATGGAGAGCGGACGTCACGCGTTGTGACTCCACGATTAGAAAAACAATGACAAACTTACAGAGCCTTCTCTGCCCGTCTCAAATCCTCTGTCGCTAACAGAAACGAGGAGACCTATCGAACTGTCGAAGGCCTAGGCTCACTGGCTGCGGCGCCATTTGAATAAAGAAGAATAAAAGCGCAAACAACGAAGTCATCGAAACGTGAAAACGAAACTATCACATCACGCTCGTAATTGGCTACTGTACGGTTAAAGGAATGCTATTATGCTACTCACTTATCGCCTCCACGTCTGGCCTACATAAAACGTGTCGATTTTCGACCTGATAACGCTGGCCTTGCCGTTTTAACCGTACTGGCATTTAAATTGCATAGATCGAATTTAAACCGTGCAATTTATTCGAAGCAACCGGTTCTCATGTAATTTAATTCACTAGTCGATTATCGCCGTCGTTAGCGGTGGAGAATGAGTCATTATAAGTCCAACACATGCTCTAGATATTAGTTTTCATAACGCATGTTGTCAATGTATCAAATGAGTCCGCGGAATGATGTCACTCTTGCATACCGACATTGATCCGATTTCATCTTTACCAAGAAAGTAAACAAGATTAAATTACAAAAAAGAAACGCAAATCGGAATTACCAGCCGTCGCATATGGTTCGTTCGATGACAAAAAGTCCGTAAAACTTCAAGACTATGACGTGGGTTGAATTGTCTATTCGTAAAATAGAAATCCAATATGGATGTAGGTCGTCGTGACTTGATAATGGAATGTCCAAACGTGATGTTGACACGAAACTTCAACGCAATTCGGATATTTGTGCGAACAGAAGTGTGTTGTTAACTTGTTATTCGATTAGGACCTACAGACTTACACAGTTGAACCGTAAAGTTTATTATTTTGCTCTGTAGACTTCTACTTATGAAAACATTTGGTAACGTCTCTATTTAACAAAAGAAATTGTAAGGTACGGACAAATCGCTCACTTATAAGAATAATAATTGAAGTTCACCCTCGAAAATGTCTATCTCATATCTTACATCAATGTTTTCTTTTATACGCGAATAACGGGAGGGTGAGGTAGAGGGCCATGGAGGGTCTTTGTGTTCCCTGGGGCGCTCCGCAGGAAAAGGGTTGACGTCACTCTTATATTACATATTACATACTAGGTATATTTAGAACAATTACGTACCTACTGCACATTATATCCGTTAAAATTTAACTTTGATTTATACACCAATATTTTCATTCTGCTAATTTAACCTGACACGTAAGACGATACGGATAATGTCAGCACTATTCATACATCTTTGTTCAAATAAATCCGTTGAGGTGTAAGTCTGTCTATTGAAGATATTTTCAGAATGCTTTTAGAAACGTGTTAGAGCCATAACAACAAATAGTTCATTGTTTGCTTTTTATGTATCGTTGAAAACCTCATTCGAATTTTAAGAATTGTTCATTGTTTCATAGTATACGTAATCACACTAAGTATGGAGGTAATATTTAGAAAACAGCTTAATCCTGAAGATTAGTCGAGCAAACTTGGTCCGAGTTTGTTAAGCTAATAACATTGAAGAAGCGTTACTTTTAACTTTATAACTGTCATAAAAGGCAGTAACTACACTGTTTAACCATTTAACTTTGAGCAAAACACTAAGATTGTATTTTCTTACTTAAAGTTTTTAGGATACCATTCAATGATGATACGAGAATGTGTCATATAATGTTCGATATCTATGAGTAGGTATAAAGGATCAAAAAGTATATACGCAAATTAAAAAGTATGAATGGAATCAGCTGCTCGGGGAAGCAATGTGGGAATAAATAAAATAAGGGTCGCTTTGTGAGGCTTGGGCGTTCGTTGCTTAGCAACGGGGGCCGGATGCCCGCCGTTATTAAAAGGGGCAATAACACCGAGCAAATATACAAGGCTTTGTGAGACGATAAACTGTTTTGGAGTGATGTTTTAGAAAAATAATACGAAAACTGGTATTTTATGTTGAAGACGTTTTTTAGAAATAGATAAGCCGACGGGATTAGAATTTATTTATATAGTTCACCTTTTTGTTATAAAGAAGTCAGTATAAATAAGAGCTTTGAGAAAATGTGTTCTAGTTACTATCTAATTTACAGTCCTAGAGACAGAAATACGAAAATGTAGACCATGATTGGAATTCAAATCTTATCTGACAAACCCTATCAAAGTGGAAATCTATCTGTGAAATTAAGTTAAGAAAATAACTGAATCCTATTTATACAACCGCGATGGTTTCATTATAAAGTCTCTTTATCGTCATATCTATTAGATAAATGAAACAAAACACCATTTATAAACAAGTTTCAAAGTACAGAGTTCACACTAGGGTCACACTTCGATAAATGGCCGCTTGTCATCATAAATAAAAGAATAACTAATCAAAGTTTTGCCCCTGGATTTACTTCGATTCATGGGTAACAACGTAAACAAGTCGCGGTTTGTGGGTGGCATACCAACCTCCCTGTGCGCCCTCTTTCGTCCCCTTGGCGCCTCAATTGTGACATTTTCCTCTTGTCGCCCCCTCACAGTTCAATAATCTTTCAACGACATGAAATTTGAAAATAAAACGCCCTTTTTATAAAAATGTAAAGAAAAAGTCTTTTTATTTCCATGTTTAAAACGCCTATTATTGCTTTTTAAGATATTGAAAGAATAAGAATCTTTATAATATCGTTTTTTAATAGAATTTGTAAATTTTCCTTACATTTTTGTAATAGAAAAGATTACGTAATCTTTAACTCGACGTTAAATTTTCAAACAGGTTCCCTTGCTAAAATAACCCTTGTTTTGCGCAATGTACAAAACTTGGAACAACAACATCTTGAGGAATAAATAACTTTTACCGAAGTTTCTTTGAAATACATAGTCAAAACAAATGCTTACTGGATTACATCGTTTCCTGGAAATTAATCGAATCATTGTCTAAAAATAAATGTAGTGGTTTTATAAATTAGTATAAATTATGATCTACTTCGACAATTCCTACGAAATTAGCGTGTTCTGCAAATTAGCTGTATAGATTTTCTTTGAAGCGTTTAACTGGCTTAGTACGTGCACATTCGCCAGGTACCCGATAACGGTCAATGTAACTCGTTGAAACATTTGTTGGCGGCGTGCCAGATAGCCGAATGAGCTTCCAAGAAAACTCGTGATAACCTGCACTAGTTAAGCGTTATTGGTAGAGAGGGCTTAATGTGCTGCTTTGAATAAACCAGGGGCGCCCCTTCCCCCCCCTGCAGGGTGACTGGGCAGTTCACCACCCTGGCCGTGATGTACGACCGAGCGCCGACCGACACCTGACGCCATTATGTCGTGCATGTTATTGATATATCATCTTGTCGTTATATAAGAAAATTAAACGACGATTATTGTGGAATTACTCTACAGTAATTGCTGTGTAATGACGTGACTTCGTACAATAATACACGCCATTATGTAATGTAGATACACATTATTACCTCTTTGTCATAGTAATAGGTTGCTATATCATTATTGACTTTTCATTCATACGTTCAAACAAACAAAGCGTCTGCGATTATTATTATCAATGGTATTTTCCACAGCCATTATTATAATAGCAAACTATATACTAGATGTGTGATGTTTTGATATCTCTCGCATTACCGTATCGAGCTCAAGGAAGCGATTGTTATGTGTAGCGAAAAGTATAAAGCATCTCGGTAACAATGGAGTCATTGTGGGGTTTGATTAGTGAATTGAGGCGCAGGCGCAGGGGCGTCGTGGCAGCCGATCACGACTTTCTGATCTCACGCCAACCAGGTTCCCAGCGCTTCGCTACAAATTGTTTGGACATTTCCAGTATGTGCAAAAAATAAATAAATGCAACCCTATTATCGGTTTGCACGATACATGCATACGAGATGAAACTACTAATGATATTCATTCATTTATTTTGCGATATTGAAACATATGATAACGTGTTCAATTGTCGTAATATATGTATATTTGTTTATACTTCATTCCGATAAGTCTGCAATGCTATCAGTGATAATATATTTTTATTTTTAAGATATAAACTGGGAAGATAGCAGATTGTTGTAAAGTAAGGTTGGTTGCTCAGATAAAGTATACAATGTCATACGGTCGTGAGCGTGGAGTGTCAACGCTGCGCTATTCTTAGATAATGCGTCATAAAAAGTATGTAATGTCTGTAACAATGGGTCGTTGGTTTACAGGAAGTGCGGCTGTAGCCTGCAGCTGTCTGTACCCTCACTATTGCTCACCTTCGACACACGACACGACCTGCCACGAACATTAAATACATTTTCGATGCTTTTATCACATTTTACACATCTTGTTTAGTGTATAAATGCAACATCTGTTATGATCTACTATCACATACGAACGTCTTTACGCTTTTATTTCGAGTTATACTATATGGAATGTGATGTCACCTAAGTTCTATAAAGTTCAAATGGATTTCACTTCTTGGTAAACTGTAAACACGATATTTTTTCCTCGTTTACAGGACAAAACTGGAAATAATTTAAATCGCTTGCTATTAGTTCGTGTTATTTCTAAACTTGAGTAGTAAAGTGACCGAAGGACTGTCAGACTTGTTTTCAAATTATCATACTATCTTACGATGAGACATGAACCTTTTTAATAGAATTAAATCGTAGAATTAAGATGAATCACCGAAGAATATAAGAATGGCGACAGATTTTGCTTTTCGTCCTTTTTATCACCTACGATAAATTAACAAAAATATATTAATCATATATTTTTCGCTGTAATATCACTAATAGTAGTTGTACATTTCTGAAAACCATGTTTTACGTTGCTAATGTTAGCAAAAGTTTACGTAACAAATATTGTTGTAATCGTGTTTTTTGTGCTCTACGACCGAAACCTTTTGATTCTTGAATGTCGTTATAAAATTGTATAAGGTTAAACGAGTACATCGTACTGCCCGTCAAAAAGAATAAATGAGCATTTTTGTTCGGGCTTTGTATTTTCCAGTACAGACGCAATGTAATAATTCCTAGTTCACGGTTACGCATTATTCGCTTATGTTCACGTTAGCGTGTATTGGCCCACACTTGCGGTCGCCGAGCAGACGGACGGGCGCGGTATTTCATTTCACATTATTACGACGCGGCGGCGGTAGACTTTCATCAGTAATGAGTGCCCCGCTGTAGGGTAGGCCTCGACCGCAAATGTATTCAACGCGAATTCAAGAGCTCGGCGAAAGGAAACACACCTCCATAGCCAGTGTTTATGAACGTAGAACAATTGAATGTTATTACAATTTAAACTTGGAATATTATAATCCATCTTCGGTTATGTAACCTACAACATAAAGGGGAAGTTTCCGTGTTATACTCTTTAGTTCCACTGGTTAGCCGCTAATTGTTGTGAAACGTCTCTATTAATGACGAGTCTTTCGTTCCGAGAGAAAATACTTTTGATTACGATTACACGGTACAATGGCTGTGCGTGAGAGTTAGACGCGTTGTATTGTGCCATTAAAATTATGTATTACACCGGTGCATGCTCTATTTAGCCAGCCGGTAACAATAGAGACTAATAATGATCATTCCATATTAATTCCACGTTGCGTGCAGCAGTAAAGACTGATTGCAATACTAATCGTGTCATGATCGTAACGTGCGGTCGATGAAGCGCAGCGGAAGCGCAATGGACTAGAAAAAAATGAATTCTTTTTAAATTGGGGGTATTATTCGAGCAGTGCGAAGTGTTCATCATAAGGTCGTATCTCGTATTAATATTCACGATGCGGCGCACCCGGGGCGGGCAGGCTTCACAAAATGGCTGCCGGAGGCAAGCGGCCCGATCGAGTCGTGACCGCCAGGAATCCACGCGCTCGTTCCGAACCCTCATCAATTATGCATGAATGCGGCCGAACGGCGATGTTTACTCTACATGAGACAACAATTTATTGCGTCGTGCGGTTTTTGACATCCGATCGGAGACCGGTCCAGCGATCTCGGCACCGCGATGACGAAATACTTACAATTTACGTCCGGCACTGATTTAATATGCTAATACATCACTCTCTGTGATTATAACGTACGCATGATATATTATGTATACTGGTAGACAGGAACAGCACAAGTCTGTTACAGATCTTGTGTAGCACGTTTCCAAATAACCTTTTCATTTATAATAATTTGTAAGCAAGTAATCTCTCTAAATATTATATAAATTGATATGTATAAACATTATCGTTTCAGCCATGATTTGACTTTATTCAAGTCACACAAACAATACAGTAATAAAATGATGGCGTCTATAAATTTTAAGTACGAGTCGTTTCGTTTATAAAAAATGGCATGACTGATTCTCGACTGATTTATGACTGCATTACGCATCGTCGAATTAATTTAATCGTAAGAACTATTATAACGTCGACTGTACCACAGCTGAACAAGCTATTGATAACGACTGAATAACTCATTGTTATTATCAAATTCGTTATCTCGTACCAATACATTTATACAGAGCTCCTTCGCTTTACCGCAGAGGAATTTTACCGTCGCATGCTCTAAAAGCCTTAAATCTCACGTCCAATCTGAGTCATGGTATCCGGAAATCGAATGAATGCTTTCGTACATAAAATGGCTATAAAATCCTACTTAATTGAAAATATCGTTTCGTTGGTCTCATTCTCATAAATGTTTTAAGTCCTGATGATATAAAAAGTGCTTTTAGGTACTTGTAGTACTTATATTTTTGCTGTTTTGCACCTTAGTCTCTAGTTGGCTAACTACTTTATCTGCTGACCTACAACATACTTAAACCTAACCTTAACTTAAGTCACTCAATCACGTTGTAATCGGTAAACGGATTCTAATGAACTATGCTTATGTTTATCATTCGAATATAAAACTAATATGGTGTCACTACAAGAAAAATAATTAAAACTTTTTTACTCTGACATTTCAATTAATAATCATTTTTGTAGGCGGTGCTACGAAAGCGTAGCTAATACTACGGAAATGTGAGCATAGAATTGAAAATATTTACACAAAAAAACAACTGTGAGTTGGTTAGATAACGTTATCAGTAACAAAAAATATTTTATCGCTGTATTGATTGAGATTGCTTTTACTTTAATATCTGCACATATTTTAGGAGTCCATATTAAATTGTCGTAATGTAAGTAAATTCCTTAGTTTTTAAAACAACATATCAAATACATTAATTATAATATAACATATTAATTACAATTTCACATTTGTATATTAAATATCCAAATGTGAAAAATGTTTACAAATGTAGGTAAAGAAGCCGCATAAAGCGTGTAAACAATACCTAGTACAAGCGTGGAAGTAAGTTTTATAGCATGTTTGAGTTTCTCAAGCCAAATGAAATGACGAAGCGAAGACCTATTGAAATTCTGAGAAGCTCACAAACGCTTTCAAAGTTATTTATACAGGTCTTTGTACAAACAGCGGCTTGTAACGGGCCTCTTATCAGCGCGAGCGCCTGCAACCTGGCTATCGACTGCCGTGTTTGTATTTTGTTATCTACAAATTCCCGCCTCTCACTGTGTCAGCTATCTAACCGCTGAAGTATCTGAGAACGCAAACGATTGTATGATAAAACACCTATTTTTAGGAGATTATCTAAAGTCGTGATGTTGCGTTCGTTGTACATATCTCGTACGTGATTGTGTGTAGATACGCACACTGCTATCTCAATGATATTAACCACTTATCATTGTTATTTGGAACGCGAGACAGTAGTTACAAGTAGGTGGATACGAGTCACTTAACATGAGCTCGCTCCACTTGAATTATCGGCGCTTTTTCATCGCATTGTATGTGCAAATTACAGAATATTACTTATTCGCATGTAACTGCTTACTCGATTAGCACAAGGTCAACACAAGGTATGCGACCTCTTTGCTTGTTTTTATAAAAACTGTGAACGGGTTTTGTCTGCCAATTTGCCTACGTATCCGCCTGCCCGCATTGCGAGACAACTTGATAAAAAACAACTAATAATAACAACGTGATACAAATTGCATGATCTACTTAACAAAAAAGTAATTAGGTTTTTTTACTGTGTTCTTTAGCAATTAATCAACAAGTAAACAAAAAAGAAGTGCGACTTCTGAGAATTACTTTATTGCCTTGTGCTAGGACTTATCTAAAGTGTGGCTTGCATCTGCAAAGAACAAATTATACATACTTAACACTTGATTTAGATTATATTTTAATGCAAATTCCTTTGGGTAAACATCAATTTTATTTATGTGACCTGCGAGCTGAACTCTTTGTGTTATTTATAAAAGCCAACATAGAATGTATAGCCTGTCACGGAATAGTTGGGAGTGTGCCAAATTGTTAGCGCGTTGTAAAATGTTTTCGGTATGTTGGTCAACGATCGCTATTTGTTTGTACCCATTATAACAATGCTTTTCCTATAATAAATACTACCTACTAGGATTAACAGATTGCTTTACTTAAATATTCTAAATGACCTTCTCTCTTTCCTTACTTTACTTAATCGCGTGTTACGACTGAACAGTAAACGGATAAGGATGCAATTTGTAACAGACGTGCAAATATATCCCGGATTAGAACAGGCTGGTATATCGAGTCAACACGATCATAAATTATTCATCGAACTATTAATATGAGATTCGTTTATTTACATTTTGAATGCTGTTTATATCCATTATCGTTTGTGTCAAATATTTAAAGATGTTAGGCAAATATTCCGGGTAGGATGATATTTTAATACTTACGCAAGTTTCCTTTGTTTAATGAAATTTATGAAGAAGTATATTCTCCTGTAAATTAAATTCCCGTGTCATGGTATCTTTTGATTAGGTTCCGAAAATATTAAATAGACTCGTGGTAAAAACTTAAAAAGAACGTAATTACATAAGTACAAGTACATAACTTATTATTTAATAAATCTATTGACAGAATATAAGTACGGAGGTTTTTTTGTACCACGTTAAACTTTATACATCTGTTTGATTATGTAAATCAAGTGTCGTGATTAGCGACATCTGCCCTTCCTGTCGTATAACATGGGTTCGTGGGGTCCTGCGTAGATCGTTGCTGGAGACAGGACGGGTGCACAGGAGCGTCAGGTGCGCGCTTTGTGCGCGAGGGGGGCCCTGCTCCCCAATGCTCACCCCGACTCGTCCTTACACCCGCGCCGCGCCGTTCACTTGTTGCTACGTTGGTAGTGGTACGCTGCTACGTCCGTACGTCGTCGCTAGATTGCCGCCGCACACCTCCCCGCGCCCCCTTTCCTCCGGACACCACTTCCCTTCCCCGCATTTCAGTTCTTTGTGCGCCACTGAGGCTTATGCACGTCTGTGCTGTGCCACATTAAGTTCGCAACGAATCATTTTGACATAGTCGTGAATTGTACATAATATTATTACATAGTCTCAATCAACTGGAATTTGTGAGTGTGTGCTGGTGATTGCCTATAATCTACGACAGTTGACTGCAACTACAACAGGGATTTCAGGCTGATTGGAATTGTAAACACGAGGATTTTACTGTGAAAAATCTGTGATAGTGACTTAGGTCATTTGTGAAGTTAACGGGCACTAGAGAGTATTGTGTCTGAATTTAATATATTAAAGTGATTTTAAGGAAATTGACGAAGCTATTAAATTTAAAGCTGAAAGAAGATCTTAGACCTATTTCGTGTTTTATAAACGAACCAAGTAAGTACTTTCTTTTCAATAATACTATATAGGGAGGCATAAGTGGTAAAGTCAATTAGGATTGTGGATGCGTTATTTCAAATAGCATCAGTTCAAATTTATCGCCGGATATTCGAACTGTATGACAATGACCTACCTGCATTTCAAATAAAAAACGGTTCTACTGGTGTTTCAATGTCGTCACGGAATAAAATAATCTGTCTTTACTACCGATTTAATAAAAGATATATTATCATAGTGTTAATTACGTACGTATCCATTATCTACAATTTATTAAAATGTACGATCAGTAGAATAGTGCGATATTCCCCATTTTACAAATGTTCTCATTAATTGACTTCCGTCTTTTAAAGAAGTACCTACCCTTTATGACTCTGAAAAAATAGTATTTTAATTGTTAATCTAAACTTAGTTGAAAACTTACATTAATTTAATTATAAGAAGCTGGTTTTACTTTCTCAGATCAAATATATTTAGACAACGCTTTTAATTAATAATAACTAATGTCGTGGTGGCCTAGTGGTTGACATACCGGATTTCTATGCACGAGGTTGCAGGTTCAAACCCAGGCAAGTATCAATGTGACTTTTTCAATGTCATAAATACTTTCTTAGATATTCTAAGACACCACTGACGAACGGTGACGGAAAACATCGTAAGGAAACCTGGATTTAATTATCTGAAATCGCCAACCCGCAGTGAGCTAGCGTGGTGATCAGTGCTCAATCCTTCTCTATACGAGAAGAGGCCTTTGCCCTGCAGTGGGACAGTTATAGGCTGTTATTATTATTATTATTTTAATGGGTAGTGAGACTTGTGGGCGAAATGTGGGTGAACAAAATCGCCTTCCTTTGGTGGGTAAAGCGTGATTATATACTTATGTATACTACATTATTGTAGATTAACTTTATTTGACGAGGACATTATTATTTACCTACTATCTTAATTGACATGCATTAAAAATCATAAACACTAAGGACATTAAATGTAATCGTTATTAAAGTCAAACGCGCATTATAATATAAGGTATCTAGGTCTACTAACGTCATTTAGTTCATGCCTACTAGCTTATTAATTATGAGATAATGCTAGAAAACTGTGTTAATTGCCTCGTATACGTTGCTTGAATTACCTATTAAATAATTGCATACCCAACGCTCGGCAGTAATCAGATCATCGTGTAGCGCATGCACGATTAATAACTAGTTATTTATTACGTTATTGCCGCCAATCTTGCACCGAATGACCTTTCATATCGTCAGTGTTATCGCCGACGGCTTTCAGAGTGTGCATTGTTACCGTAAACAGCGATTCGTTATCGAATCCCGTGTTTTATCGCTCTATTGTTTATTGTAGACTGACCCGTAGTGTTTGTTCTAATTCCTTGATAGTGGTAATGAGTTATTCTTAGCTTTTCCGTATTTCAATTTCATGGTGTGTTTTTCAATAATATGGTACCTAACCTATTGAACTAGAGTCTAGAGTCCAACTCCAACACACCAAACAATAATAATTGTAAATCACATCGTATCAATGTGGTTTGTTTTCCTTTTTCATCCAGCCACCCACCCACACACTGCTTCGATTACTATGTACGATCCATTAACCGGAATATTTAATAGGCTATTTATACTAGCCAGTTTATTGAGATATTTTTATAAAACATCATTTCATAGTTACGTTCACGGTCGACCAGTTCGCTGAGTCATTAATAGTTAATACCTACTTCTCGTGACAGATCCGGATAGGTCGTTATGTGTATAAAGTATGCGTTACTTGTATTGTCTATGCTCGAAATCAAGAATTCCGGTCACGAACAATCGGGACACGTCGTGAGATGCGAGGGAGATTGCAGCCCGCTCGCCTCCGTGCGCTTTCAATAGCACATTGCGCAATTTACTGCACGAGCCGCGCCAGTCGTGATATCTGGCTACACTACATCGTATCTTCAAGGTGGTATTGCATTCTGCAGTCACGATAACTGATGCGCCACTATCCTCGATTACATTTTACACACCATCTCACATTTTGCTAAAGCAATAAAATAACTTATAAGGAAAACGTCCAATTCAGCTCGTATATGGTCGAGACTGGCTTCCGTACATGGTCTACTACACGCCTAACGATCCAAAACTAGGTTGATATTTCAAAAGCGAATGTTGACTTAATATCGACTAAGTAATTTGCTAGCTTCTTTTAGAAAGTGAGATTCGGTTGCGGTTTGTGGCGGATCTATTCTAATTTGAGGCGATACAGTCAAGTCAATCTTGCGTTATTAATACACGATGATCATGTAACTATTTCGTTTAATTGCTTTATCACTTATCACAGAGAAAGCATTGTTAACTAATGTCCTATTAACGGTTATTCTCCGAGTGGAAGTGTTTCATTACACGGTCGGCGAGTCGAAACGCTCCAGTGGTTTTAACGAGATGGCTTTGAGTCGGCAAACACGCTCAGATAACACGGTAACAGGTTATTTGAAATTATTGACGTAGGTACTACCGCTTTGTTTGCCGTACTCGTGTTTTACTTGGGTATTTTATTTGCACAAAGATGTTTGCGTGGCATTTAAAATGTTAGCTAATTAGATACATATTGACTACAGAATTAATTGAGTTTTAATTTAAAAGTACCGTATATAAAAAACTGTATTCAGCGATGCGTTTCATATGCCTAATCTAATAGTGATGATGTACGTAACTTCCCGTCGTTAATATGCTCGCTAAACTGTTTAATAACCCTCAGTACCTTCGTGGGCTCCTGTAATATTGGACCATTTGATTGATCGTTGCCAGTCACGCGTTTGATTTCCTCTACGTAGTTGTAACATAACGATTTGTTTTCCTGTCATTATAGGTACCTAGTACCTACATAAACACTACGTGTTACGAATGGTCTGATGATTTTGACCTTTTAACCTCATCAAGATTATTCATAATAGGTACATAATAGACTAGTGAAACTCAATTGACGCGTTCTTGTTTGACGTTAATGGTAACTATGCGCTTGCGGTTTACAATTCTTGGAAAACCTCATAGCTAGCAAACTAATTGAACAATAAACAGTATTGCGCTTACATGAATAATTCAAAACCGCGCTAATTATGTATTTATTTATACATAGATATTTACCTATTAACACGAATGTCTGTTCAAAGTATTTATTGGTGTGTCGTGTATAACTTGAATGAAGATAACTAGCATTGTCTTTGCTTAATCAAGTTAGGTATAAAAGTTGTAAAAGAGCTGCATGTTTCTACGGAACAGCTGCAATATAATTATACAGGTACCTTTATGGTTATACCTACGGTAGGTTGCTGCAATAGTCGGTCTGTTGAGTTACGGCTGCCGGGGCCCGCCCTTCATGAATAATTCAAATTGTCGTGGTCAGGATTTACTGGCGTCGTGGTGGAGCGGCGAGCGGCCGCGCTTCTCGGGGCTCGGGTGTCAACTTTTTGCCCTTCCTTTCCATCTAATGAAAAGCTCTCTCACCGGTTCCGCCTCGGCGTTTGTCTTGTCAATCAACCGTTGTCGTTCTGCGACGTTGCCGCACTTCCCAGTCGAGTTATTTGTTACCCTATTGTCCCCTCCCGCTGATCACTGTCGCATTGTTTCACAACTTTTGTTTACATTCGTTCAATGGTCGTTTGTTTGTAAAGCGGCAGGTTTGTTTTCTCCGCCTCATGTATTCTTTTAACATTGTAAACAGCTGGGGCTTGTTGAATTTCTTGTTATCGAATATTGTTGACTAAAACAACTATCGTTTCATTTGCAAGCAATAAGTAACGCTATCGTAGCCTTTGTGATTTTGCAATTCTTTTTATCTTCACGCCTACATGGTCACATTTACATGCGCTTCATATTACGTCAACACAATCAATTTGTTACTCCATTAGATTTGCATTCATTTTTGTTCATCATTGTAATAGATTATTTACAATACCTACTAGGTAGAGTTTTATATTATAAGTATGGTTAAATAATAATGTTTGTGTTGTGGAAAGTAGAACAAAGGTCTTATTGCCACTTTGATTTTCGTAGGTGAGCAGGGATTAGTGTCAAATTCCAAAGTGTGTATCTGTATAGTAGCTACATACATAAATTAGGTGGGTGCGTCAACGTAACCGAGAAGGAATGCCGCTGGGGGCTGCGCGGCGTTGTCTGGTAGATTTCGCCGCAACCGGTTCACGACACGGCGCGCGGTCATTAAAAATGGTGGCTCGACCGCAACCGTATCGCGAATTGAGATACATTATCATATCATTATGCGCCGGCTCAGATGCTATCTCCCGGCTCACGCACCCTGTGAATAATGACCAGCTGTAGGCAGCCACACAATCGCCAGCTTCTTTTCTGTTTATGTTTGTTATGAATAATTATAAATGTGATTATGTAAATAAAGATTCTCGTTAACGGCTCTCTCATTAAAATTCCATTGTTGTTCTCTCGACACGCAGGCCCGCTCTATTGTGTAGGTGTCGTGTCGAATTCTATATTTAAGCGTGCACATGTATTAAATTAATCATTGAATACTAACTAGTAACTACTAATAAAACTTATTTGAATCGTTGAAAGTTAGTTGTTTTATATAAGTTATATATTTTAGCATTTCTATTATAATATGTATAACTCTGATATTTATGTAAATTAGGTAGCTTATGATCACCTTGATGTCCGTTTGTATCGCGTGCCTGCCTTACTTTTATAGTCTTTTTAATTCATGTTTATAAACATTTAAATGCAATCGCGTGTTAATTAATAACAAGAAAAGCCTCGGGTAATGCGCGCTCCGAGGATTAGGTAGTACCTAGTTACTAGTTAGGCAACTTTGTCAAGGAATTTGGCTTTTTTTTAATTTTTAATTTAGCTTATTCTCTTGTTATGTTTATCGGTTGCAAGTCAACAGTTGTGCACGCAACTGTGCTTTTCCTGAAGATTGATTCCTTGTAAATAAATTCATTTAAATGTTAACGAGATAACGAGTTGAAGTTTTTTTTTAGGTAGATCTAGATCAGTAGTTCCCAAACTTATTTTTCTCGTGCACCACTTTCAAAATTAAACTGGTGTCGGTGGACCCCCTGCTGCTACATTCCTACCACATTGTTAAAGTCGACAAAAAATAAAAATTGTGTCGCTTCTGAGTTCCGTCCCTATATTCTGATAGGTTAAAATTTTAAATTTTAAATAAAAACGAAAAATGGTACATTTTATAACATTTTATTAATTAAAAGAAAAGAATTACAAAAAAATAATAATAAGGTAATACTTATAGGTTGTGGACATAATTTTAATTAATGGGAAGGATGTATTTGATGGAGTGTCAGCAAACGATCAATGTTTGGCTTTATTTTTGTGAGCAATAACCGCAAATCCCCCCGCTCTGTGATGTTTAGTTTGCTCCTTTTTTTTGTTAAGAGGTTTGTAACGGCACTAAAACTTCTTTCGACAAGGTATGATGAGGGAAAAGCTATCAAAAATTTCCTTGCGATTTCCCACAGTCCAGGATATTTTTCGTGTATTTCTGCTTGCAGCCAAAATGTTTGGTAGCCTTTTCTAAATTTCACCTTCAGCTCCTCATTGGTGCTTAGCTCAAGCAGCTCCTCTTGTAATAATACATTGGCCACTTCAGTTTCATCAAATGGATTTACGATCCATGGTGGTATATCCATCGTCAGCATATCTTCAAACCTGGTTTTGAAGTCATCATGCAGGGCACTTAAATGTTGACTGTAGGTATGGATATCCTCATCAATAGTTTCTACCTGCGACAAGTTTGGAAATTGAGATAATTCGCGCCGACTAATGTTTTGCTTCATAAATTTCAATTTCCCAAGAAAAGCCGAAATTATCCCCTTTGTTTTTATTAAATTCAGGCTGTCCCCTTGTAACTGCAAGTTAATATCATTAAATTTTTTAAACAAATCTGTCAAATACGCAATGTCTCCTTTGAATTTGATCAAGTTTTCTTTTAAATCTGGATCTCTACTTTCTAAGAACTCTAATACGGAATCGAAAACAGAGTAAAATCTCGTTAAGCATGCACCTTTCGACAACCAGCGTACTTCAGTATGTAAGAGCAGTCGTTGGAAGTCTTCGTCATTTTCGTCGCACAATTGAGCAAATAAACGCGTATTCAATGCATTGCTTCTAATTTTGTTGACAGCGTTTATTATAAAATGAAGAGATTGGTTCAACCTGTCACTTAAATGTTTCGCCACAAGATGTTGTCGGTGGATTACGCAATGAATAGCTGTAAGTCCTGGTATAATTCTTTTGAGATGACTTATAAACCCACGATATCGCCCTACCATTGCAGGAGCTCCGTCTGTTGCCACTGAAATAATGTTTGTAAATGGAATCGATTTTTCCGTAAAAAAATTACTCAGGACATTAAATATTGATTCGCCTTTAGTGTCAGTCTCCAAAGTTCTGGCAAATAGCAATTCTTCGTGAATTTCTTCCTCCATGATAAATCGGACATATGCTAATAATAATGCTTCATTACCGGGTAACGTTGACTCGTCCAGTTGTATAGAAAAATGACTTTTTTGCAGATGATTGCACAAAAAACTTTCGATGTCAGAGCTCATTTCATCAATGCGTCTTTGTACAGTATTGTTACTTAATGGAATTCTTTTTAGTACGTCAAATGGAGATTTGTGCAAAACAGTTTTTAAAACCTCTTCAACAGCGGGTAAAATTAATTGTTCTCCGATAGTGTGCGGTTTTCCAGATTTTGCTATTAGTAATGAGATATTGTAAGATGCCCGCAAGCCATCATCGTTACTTTGAGATGTTGAAGCGAACATGCTGTGCATGGTGGGTCTCTTTTCATATTTTTCCTTCAATGTTTGAAAATATTTTAAATCTTTACCCATTTTATCAGTATGACACCTTTTTAGATGATCTTCGAGCTTTGATGGTTTCATAGAGTCATTGCTTAAAACTTTATTGCATATTAGGCACATGGGCAAGTGTTTATCTGCCTCTGATGGAACAAAACCATATTTCAAATAATCGACACTGTATTGTCGACATTTTTTCTTTGCTGTAGCCATGTTTTGTATCAGTTACCTTCCCTGTAAAAAAAAATGTTATAGTAACCAAGTTTTTATTTGAATATAGGTAGCACAACGCAGCCTTTGTCAGCTTTATATTATTATGATTATCATTATATTGAAAAAGTATTACGGCTTGTAAAGGGACCAACTAATAAACCGCTAAGACAAGTACAGACTTTTTCACGAAGCGATATCAATGTTAAATACCTAATTTACCACAATTTTTTAATAGTAGAAATAAAAATTAGTTTACTCAGTATCGAATATTGATCATATTTGTGTAGGAAAAAATAAAAGTCGAAATCCCAAATTGACCAAAAAAGTGACCATAAAAACAATAACTAAAATTTCATTAAATCAATGAGTTCACGCGCTAGTAGTTTTATAAAACAGTAATTGCTCTGCAATATTGATTTTTCGGCCTTTTTAGAGAGGCAGTCCTCTCGTGAAAAAACAATTGAATAAAACGTGCTGTGTTTGTCTTCAAATCGAAAGAGGACAATTAAAATATCTGTAAGTTACTAAGTTAGCTATATACAATGTGTCCGAGCGATAAGACCGCCCGGCGTTTTTTGAATATTTGTACGAAATCATTAATAATTATATTTACATTTGTGACTTAGCGGCCTTAGTGATTTTATATAAGTAATTTTTTTACTACATTTTAGTTTTGTCTAATGATTTTAATTGATAAATTATGATGTCGGCTAGTCAGTAAACAAAAATAATGGAAAAAGATGAACAAACTTAGGAAATATCGTAAAAAAACTGCAGCACGTCACGCGTCTTTACTTAATTTAATTTTGTACAAATATTCTAAATACGCCGGGCGGTCACTTATCCCTAGGACACATTGTATACAAGCATTTGTTATCAACCGACCAGTACACGAAACAAAATACTTAAGAACTAGGTACAACAAAAAAAAGGTACGTACTTACTTTTCTCCGGCACTAGGAACACTAATATAAATTTTCTCACACCTTCTTTTTCGAAATTCCGGAAACAAATAAATGAGCATGCCTTTGGCATCGAGTATTTATAGTCTTGATCAAGATCATGTCTAAACAAGCACTAAGCATTGTCGGACGGATTGCGCTTTGCAAGTCTGTACACGAAATTGTAATATCGAATACGCAAGTTTGGACAAGTAAGAGTCGCTTGCCAGATTAAAATGTTATCTGCTTAGTTAGGTACTTAAAACAATATAGGTAGGCCCTTATAAAAACTATATGCAGATAAATTTTCGTGGACCCCTATTAACATCTTATGGACCCCCATTTTTTATTGACGCCTACGTAGACCCCCAGCAAGGCTCCCGTGGACCCCTGGGGGTCCACCTGGACCACTTTGGGAATCACTGATCTAGATAATTATATAGATAGTAAACACTTAGGTAAGTGTATAATAACACAGATTCTCCATATACTCGTAATATATTAACCTTTGAGATTTTTTTATACATTCGCAATTCACTAAGATTGGGTATTAATTGTGTCACAAACAATGGAAGACCTGCCGTAGCATTACAAGTTAAACCCGACTTCCTAGTAAGTTGCCTATTGTGTGTGTAATTTGTATGAGTGACGCATCTCCCGGGATTTTATCACATTGCCCTCGTTCTGGTGGAGCGCCAAATGTCCGGGCGGCCGCTGGCGACAGCACCGCTTGGCGCACCTCCAGTCGTCATTCACGTGCAGCTCGCTGCCCGACTGCCAACATGTTCCTAGCTAGTTCCACCCACGTCGCTATATCTCTTCATAAGCTTGTCTTCCTGTTCCGGTTACTAATACACCAACCAATTGAATAATATCGAATTTTCCATGCAGCCGGCGCGCACATAATAGCTTTGCTTGTCTTCGTGTTTATCACTAACGTCATTGAACATGTAAATCAATCTGCTGAGTACTCAGTCAAGTGGTAGTTACGCGATTGTGAATTGATTAGTCACGTTTAGCATAACAATTTACGGCTTCATAATAAAGTAATGTTTACTTACATCTGCTAAAATTACAATCTTTCTGTTATATTGTTTCAATATTTTTTTCTTAGAAGACAATGAGATTGTATTGTCCGTACAACACATTATTTTTGCGTAAGTACCTATAAGCGTGGGTGTAGTGTGAATGGGCTTATTTTGGCTGCGTCCCAAACGTGCCGACATGACCGACGGACTCAACGCTGACGTCAGCCGCTTGATAATATGCAGCTGGCACCTCGTTGATAACAAAATATTAATTTGTTTTGACATAAAGACATGCCTTTGATAAATTATTTGAAATTTATTCACGATTCCGGATGGTTTATACGAATGTAAATTCCTTAGCCTGCCTTATTTATAATGTTGTCTGACGTATTTTCTCAATTGTTACAGGTGTCGCTGAAAGTGTGAGTGCAAGTGATGTCGCCGAAGTCAGTGAGGAAACCGACAAGTGCGTAAAGCAGGAGGAAGTGAAGTCAAGTGAGTGTGAAGTGAAGAGTGAAGTGAGTGCGGGCGCGGATGGTGTTGCCAGCGCCGTGGCCTCCGAGGAGGACGACTGTGTGATAGTGTGCGCGCGAGATGCGGACGATAGGTCCGACTCGGGAGTGAGCGGAGTCCGGTCGGGCGGCTCGGCGAGTTCCGTGGAAGAGCGCGAGTGGCGCGGCATGGCGCACGGCTACGGCGGAGGCCCCCCGCCGCCTTTGCTGCACCTGCCTCCCCCGCCGCCGCCGACGCTCTACCCCAGCGAGCTGCTGTGGAAGCAGCGCTACCAGCCTCCCATACACGCGCCGCTGCACCATGCCATCGCGGACGACTACCTCGCGGCGGCAACCTACGATAGAGAGAGACATGAAAGACTGCTACGGTGAGTTTACTATACCCATTGATAAACAAGTAGAAGATAATATCTAAAGGAGTAGGCTGAATAGGTGTTTAAAGACCAGAGCAAGGCTCTTGTGTATGTTGTATGCTTGTATCAGAACGGTTATAAAATAATAATAGTGCAGGTACGCTTTGCCTTCTGAATGTCTCTTGATTAGTTGAACTAATAAATAAATAATCGAGAGATCTGCTAACCAAAGCTACCTGGTAAAAGCATAAACAAAAGCCCTGCGTCAACAAGAAAATCCTGTTGGATCATTGGTTTAGTCTCGCGCGTTAAATACCTATTGTGTTATTCCTTTTGATCATAATATATAATCTTGGAGACTTACCAGAAACTAAGAACAAAACCTACGAGAAATAGCCTTTAGTTCTGACTAGCTAACGGTTCTTCCTATCCTTATTTTGACGTTTCAATTTTCTTCCTTAAGTCAGGCACTAAGCAGTGTTGTTAATTTAATAAACATAAATTAATGTTCCAAGATATACAAAAACGGGAAACACCTTAACTTAAAATTAATTTTATCAGCGGTATGTGGTAAAAACATTTTGTTTTTATAACGCATAAATTTTAAACCGCAGAACGACTCGAACGCCTGTAGTTACAACAACCTACATAAACAAAAAAACAATCAAAATCTAGTGTGTCCATTGTCCTAAAGTAAATAATATCAACACAGCTAAAGTCGTTGAGCCTGTTATGTTATCTATGTAAAATCTTGCTTTGTGATAGCTGTATGTCTATGTATAGCATCGCCTAGTGCTTACTAGATTAACACAGGTCAACGAACTCGGTTTAAACGATTGTAGTTTATTTGTGCTTTGCTATGTTAAAAGGTTTTCTACCTATTCTAGTGCGTAGTAGAAAATTACGTGACGTGCTCCCAACAAAGCCAATCAACTCTCTAACTTTCTTTAAGTTTGTCCCAACCAGTCCCAACTTTTTATATTTTCTATTTTGTTACCTACACACATTTGTTACATTATTTTAAAAAGTGCTGCTTTTACAAAGTATTCTTGTCCTTTTTAACCGACTTCAAAAAAAGGAGGAGGTTCTCAATTCGTCGGGATCTTTTTATTTTATTTTATTTATCAACCAATAAGGCGACTTAATCAAATCAAAATCCTCATTATTTCCACGACGACTGAGTACATACATGAGTTTGTTTCGTTCATTCAGATTTTATTGGCTACAGACAGCCAGACGCATAATGGTGTACTAAAAAGCTTTTTTACTGTCTGACTCGACTCCATTTTACTAGCTACTGAATAAACGAGAACTCTATATTACATTAACCGCGAATCCGGAGTAATTGCTAATTAATCGCTAACAGGTGCCTGGAACGCACTCGCGCTTTCAAAGCGTTTTATTTATTCATTTCATTGAGATGCATCACTAAGAATGATTCATCTTCATCATAACTGTATGGGTATAACTTGGCAGTATTTCAATTTACATATTTTTATTCTTTAATTAAAAAGAAAAATGTAGTCGGAGGACGTTTAAAATTTTCTTTTTTTTTGGGGTCATAATACGCGACTTTTCTTAATGTTATAATTAGTCATTGTTTTTTATTTTCTTAAGTTCTATCGTAAGGATGTGGTTGTGAGTTTGTGTGACGTATTATTTGTCTGTACAAGCGAAGGTATCTAACATTTTGTGCCTAATGTGGTTAGGACATCATTTTAATAGTCAGTTTATTGTTCAAAACACATTATACCTATAAGCTATGACTACCTTTTTTCTGTGTTAAACCAATATCATATTTTTGTTAGCGCAAACGGCGATCATTTACTGTGACTCAGCATTTTACAACTGTTTATAAAGCTAGCTATTATTCTGAGTCATGAATCGCAAGTGTGCGTGGACTCATAAAATTTTCTTAAAAACCCACTTGAAATGCTACTTAATCCGATTTTATAACCACAATAGTGACGTACTCGACATTGTATATGGTTATACCACAGGCTATAAATTATGTATTTCCACTGTGGTGATGCGTATTTCTTTAAAGTAATAGAGTTGTCCCAGCAGCGAGATGGGTCGACGATATTACCAAGATCGCAGGGCGCACCTGGATGAGATTGGCACAGGACCGCGGCGGATGGCTTTGTTTAAGGGAGGCTTATACCCAGCAGTGGGATATTGAAGGCTGTGGATGATGATGATGATGAATAGAGCTGTGAATCGAAGTAGGTTAGTTTTGGATATTACAAGAATACTCGTTCCAAATAACTGTTATTTATTGTTATCGTTAAACAAAGCAGAACTAACTACTAATAATTATGTGGTCGTACGCTGTACGTTCGTCCAAATAACTTTTTGTTATGTTTTATGATACTACTAATAGGTATGCATTAAGTGGTCCTTGTTTAATTGTTGTGTCTTGTTATGTTAATGTTAAAGTGACGAAACTAATTTTGTAATTGCTCCCAACTATAATTTCTGAACAAACTAATGGCAATCAATAAAAGTATATTTTTTATTTATTACATGTTTCGAACCTACATCATTAATGCTAAATCTCCGTTTTTGCTCCGATTAAAGAATTTGTCAATCTGTCAAACTACGGTATTATCACAAAAAAGAGCTAAGCTGTTGAAATATTAGTAATTGTTTAGGACCTGCAACCTATTTGTCATTGAATTGTTTATAATTGAAGGTGATCCATCCTAAAACTATGAAAAATTCAATTAGTTTGCATCAATCACAGTTTTTGTCTATCAAATTTTTAACTAGGTAACTTACCTAGTATGGCTTGTATTACATTTTCGTTCTTATCTGTCAAAGAATCAAAGAATTATGTTTTTTTGCTAAGAATATAAAGCGTTCAATACAATATGTACAAGTTATATACATACTTACTGTGTACAGTACTCGGTAATACACTCATCGCTAACATAAACTCTTAAGCTTTTGTCTGACCTGGGAACACAATGACCTAACTTGGCCTGCCTTCCACTATTATCTACAGGTTGATAATACTGTGATTTAATCAACAAACAATCACTATTATTCTCGTATGCTTATTTTCTCTGAACTACGACTTTGTTTATCATAAACGACAGATGACAACTTACAAACGTATTACATAATTATTGTTATTTGTTAGCGACGAAGTAAAACAAAGATTAAGTATTCAAAACTCACAAGGACAGTATAAAAATAACGTATTCGTGTACATCCGAAAATAACTCTGTCGACATGCAAGAAAAAGTTTGCAATGATAAACACAAAATATATAATTGGTGAACTGCCAACTTTCTGTTGTATGTTATTCTTGTTGAATGTTTAGGAAATACGTAGAGCAGCTACTTCGTTATTTATACGTCTCATAATGTCTGGCTTATCTCGCTTCTTATAAATACTGCGGAATAAATTACCAATTTGTACTCTTGTTATGTAATTCTATTAGGTAGCAAGCAGGTTTTGGCAGAACCGAGCTCATTTGCATACCTAGTTAACTCTTGTACCGACCAAATTGCACCCAAAACAGTTTGTTATAACATAATGAATATCTGAAAATCATAACCTCTATGCTCTTGTATAATTTGTGAGCATCCCATGCTTGTATTAAGTTATAAATAATGCTTATCGTACATCTTATCATAATTAAATAATGAAACTTGTTTACGATGCAGAATTACCCACGCCAATTCTATGTAAATGAGAAATATAATATGAAATTTTCATTTATAAAATAATGCTTACGATGCTTTTTTTCCTTTTTGTGAAACGAAATACAGTCATGGTTTTCGTAGTAAGAATAATTAATTTATTTTGCAGTGTCAAAACAACAGGTATAAATACCTGATGATACATTTATCTGTTGAATCACAAATGTATCAGACATAGTATTCCAACTATAAAATGCTAGAAAGTTACATAAGGAGGCGTAGTATGGGGTAAAACATGTCCTTTTATTACTTTGCAGCTTTTTATCGTAACAGAGATGAACGTCCTTGTCGGGATCCTTACTATTTGTAGTATATACGAACGCGATGAGATGTCTCATTCATAGCCACAAGGTTACACACATAATTGCATTTCTAATAAAGTGAAGTCGTACTACTTGTTAAGTCGATCAAACCGGAAAAAATTTCATAATGCTTCATGCATAATATTGTATTTTAATTTCGGTAAATTTAATCGTATACAATTAAGTATTCAAATCCTTCATTTAAATAAACATGATAAATAATGAATTCAGAATGTGTTTATTTTATAATACCGTTCTCAATCAATTTATTACAGCGATAAATCAATGTAAACATTTGAATGCTAATACGCGGAGACACGTTTCTTGAATAATTGTGAGAAACTTGCGGATACGTTAAGAAACAATAATAATTTACATCCGTTCAAACACGTAGGCATACGAATTAGCAAAATTGATGACTGCTCTTTACTTGCGCCATAAATCCATTATTCACGTGATTAATTCCCAGGTAGCGATGATGGACCTATTCTCCTTAAAACCTCTACATGTTTAGCATGTCAATATCACCCAATGACATGGTTATGAGGAAATATGTATGCTTTTGACGTATCGGTATTTTCCCGTTTATGGTAATAACATAATCTGGAGGTTATGTACATTCATCGTGCGCTGCAAAGCCATTATTATTCTCTTTAAGTCTTTGTAGCGACTTTTACAGCTGCCACCTTGCCAGCTGATCTTGCCTTTTTTTTAAACAAGGCCTGCTGTTTGCTTTTGTAAAGACTTTTACCTGAAACTGACACAAGTTTGGCCATGAATAGCCTTTATTGTATTATGTGCTATAGACTTGCTATTTACTAAGAAATAAAATGTGAAACCTAAAAAAAGTTATAGTCTGTACAGTTGTTACACACTTTATTACCAGCTGGTATAGATTCAGACCTTAGGTAACTGTAATTCTTTTATGGCATTATAATGCTTAGATAGTAAAGATACTGTGTTTTAGGTATGATATCCACTTTTATGTCACACAATTTATAAAAGAAAAAATCTACGCAATGAAATCTTGATATAAAAACCACAAAGCAAAAAACCTTGAAAGTGTGACGCGTGTGTTCTAAAAATAAACGATTAATTAAATTTATGTTTAAGACACTCATTTATTTTAAATGACATTACATTGCCAGTTTTTTCGACATTAGTATTTGTTACGAGCAATCGAGTTATGAATATGTAAGAGGAAAATCTATTTAGGTCCATATTAATGTCGACCTTGTAGCGTCGAGCCGGTTCTTATTGTTCGTAACGTGATATTAGCAAATATATCTTGTATAAATAATGATGTTAAAATTATTAAGATGTTGTTTTTAACCTTGACTCGTCAGCTTGAATATTTAGTACGTCTGCAAGAACATTATTATTAAACGTTATATCAGTGGAACTGTTTATTGAGGTCGGTATAAATAGCTGAATTAATGAACGGGTATCCAATTATATTGTTGTTAGTGCACGATATATTATGTAGGCAGTTGTTTATCGTGCGGTGCCGGCTGTGAATATATCCCTATCATTTTCCGCAGACGCTTTTGAGGGGTTACCCTAAAAGGATGCTACACAGTGTGGTGTTATTGGCTGTATCCCCTTGGTACTGATTATACTGACCTGTGCCAACAGGAGTAAATAAAACCATCATAATTTACCAGACTATATCTGTCTCATTTCTGGGCAAAGCTTTTGTCATATAGAGACATTGATCACGAAATTTACATGTATTTACCCCTAAGGGAGGCCTTTGCTCAACAGTGGACGTCTTCCTGCTGATGATGATGCGACTCCCTAACAAATCCAGGTTTACCCCGCTGTTTACCTGCGCTGTTAGCCAGATTTTCCGTTTCAACATTGAATCATGAAATATAACACACATTTTTGCAAAGAACGAAACAAATGTAACCTCGAATTAATTAAAAGATAAGATATATGGGGTACAAATGCCGTCTGGAGCGTCTCTCGTACAAGGATGTACTTTCGAAATATAAAATTCTAACGTTGCATAACAGACGCCAGTTGCTGCAGGCAATGATGCTGCATGGTCTCATACATAATAGAGTTGACAGTATTGAATTGGTTAATAAATTGTTTTATATTGTACCACGAACAGTTTTCAGACGGGAGGCGCGCCCTTACCCGGTTTTTGCTACAACTTCTTGTCGCACCAACGCCGGTGAGAGAGCGCCTCTTCAAAAACTTGTTAAGACATTTAATAATAACTTTAATCATATAGATATATTTGCATTAAATAAAAATGCCTTTAGAAATAAAATCATTGAGCACTTAGTTTTAAATTGTAATCCATGTTAATATCATTCACTTTTCACATTTATGTTATATACTTTTTTACTTGTTTATTTACTTTTTTTGGTCTTTTACATTTTATTGTTTTAATTTTTAGTATCTTTCTTTTTAATAAATTACTGTTATTCTTAGTCCAGCTTCCATACCGTAACGATAGCTGATAGTAATCTGTGGAAATGTTATGGATTGTACACTTAACATAATAAGTACAAACAAATTCCTGTGTATTACATAGTGTATAATTGTTTGTTTCCTGAATAAAATAAAATAAAATAAAATAAAAAAATAAAAAAATATTAACACTGATAATTTCCTACATACTTACTTCGATGAGTCATTTTATTGTAATGTAAAATATTCGGAAGTATTACGTAGGCTGTTAGTACTTAGCGTTTGTTAATTAAAAGATTGTAAAGACTCGTTATTTTTATTATGAACAATAAAATCAATTATTTTATTCCGTGAAGACCATTAAAATCTATTTTTAAAAGACTTCTTATCGTAACAAAACGACTATTTATACCCAATAAGTAGTTAAATAAAATAAATTTTATATATAAATTATTTTTATAATAAAATCAGACCTTTTTTAAATAATGTAGAATTGTATATGTTAATTCTATAGTTCTCTTTTAGTTTATGTTTATTTATTTCGATAATTTATATTTGATAAGTTTCAAAATGTTTATTTTTGTTATTATTATTTAACGGCCAAGCCCATCAGAAAATTAAAATAAATATGCTAATTTCTTACCTTAAAATCAGTGGAGGCGGGGTTTCTTGTTACAAATATAGAAGTAACAAATATAAATGCTTACTTTTTTTTTGTATTTTAATGACCTGGTCACTTGGACCTTTAAGTCAAGTCTTATTTTATTTTCCAAAGCACTGCACTTAGAGCCCTCTTTTTTAAAGTTCCCGCCAGAATCATGCTAACGTATTATATTGCGTCAGTGATTCTAATCAGTCATAGTTCCTGTCAAACTTCATTGAACAACAAATTCTTAAGTTCTCAAAGCCTGTACCGTTTCCAACGAATTATCCACGTGCCGTGTATGACGAATTATAAATAGAATTCGTACGTAGATTTGTACACGCGTTTCTAAGTACTCCATTAATATCTGGTCATTTGAAGCCATATAGTGCTGTCAACAATGATATGCGTGGTATGGAATACGTTCAAGGTTGTTAATTACGTCACTGTCCGAAAGTCGCTGTAGGCCAAGGTCAACGAACGGTAATGCCAGACAGCTGTATGCGCATAATCGATATGCGTTTGATTTTATTATCTGTTCCGCTTGGTCGCTGCTTGTGCATTAATTTATTTTTGAATTATGTTTATGATGTAAGTATTTTTACTGCATGTTCATTCCGAGTTAATGTGACGTTTGCGTTATTGAAAATTTTAATGACACCATCGCAAAATAAACAACATTATTTTTAACGACCCTTTTTTAATATTAACGTTTTTTAATCGTGTAAATTAATTATTTATGATGTGTTATCAAGTACCTATACCTCAGTGATGTGTCAGCTATACCTATAATTTAAAAGGACTTTACCGAGTTACTTGTGAGCTGTCCTAAGATATTATTATTATTATATTATTACTAACTTCTTGGTAGGTTAGGATAGGATATTATGTAAAAAAAAAACTTTGACATTCATTGCCAGATGTCAATCTAGGTAAAGCTACAAAAATATTAGTGATTGTTAATTTTTATAAAGCATCTAGGTACATATTGTTTTATACTGTTAGGTCGTCTGATATCCAGGCAAAAATCTATTAATTCAAGGAATTACGTTGTTGTGTGATAAATCAATAATTATTATATCTTGAAGTTTAATAAATTCATGTCGGCTATGATAAGTATGCGCAAAATAATTATCCTTTCAAGAGCGGCATCAAATCGGTAAGCCTGTAGAATCATGATTTTCATAACTCTCGCTATCAAAATCATCTAAAACTGTCACTTTCGTTGTATTGGACTGGAATTGATGGCCATTTATAACGCACTATCCAAGTAAAAAAGCATTTTGCAATATCGTTAGTAGGTTGTACGAGTATTTGTATTATAGTCCGAAGGAAATCTAACAAAATGGAAGCCATAACAATACTCTTTGGCTTTATTAAACATTATCATTACTCATACATAATCGGATTTCTATATTTACAAGATAACAAGTAAAAAGTAAACAAACAAAAGATGCGTCGCGTCTCTAAGCCAATTAGATTTACTTTTTACATAATCTACGCAGTTGATACGTTTGTGAGTCTTTCATATTTATTGTTTTCAATAGTACCAGCATCAATAGCCACACTATCGCATTAGGTTAAAACCTGTAAAGATTCTTAATTCTTTATTGTACATATAGAACATACATTTTTACGATATACACAGGCGAGCTTAACTGAGAATTGAGTTTTCTTACAGCAAACCTTTGAGTGATAGAGACAGTTTTAAAGAAAATAAATATAAAATTGCTGATTATAAACGTGTTAAATTATAAAGGAATAATTTTCTTTATATCTAGTAAAACGAGTTTAATAGTGACGTCAATAAAATTGAATGACCTTGACCCACTTAAAAACCGTCATAGAACTCAGGAAAGTTGCGCGGACACAGGTTACCTAACAATCTTCAGTTTATCATGTCTTAATACTTACGTACTACGTTCGTTATTGTTATGTTAGCACATACATGGATTTCAGACGATTGGATACAATCAAACATAAAATTATTTAAATTATACAATATCATTTTATTTTTCTTCATAAATAAATAAATAGTAAGGTTAAATAAACAACTGTCTCATGTGGATTTGACTCATTTGTTTTATTCTTTGGTTACAGAGATCGAAGGGAACAGGAGCAACGAGAAATGCTGGAGAAGCAACAGAAAGAGAGAAAAGAGAGAGAACGGATAGAGCAAGAACGAGAAAGGGAGCGAGAAAGAGAACGGGAGAGAGAAAAACTAGAGAGGGAGGAGAAAGAACGAAGAGATCAAGAGAATGCCGCGTCGAAACTAGTGACGAGGCATTTTGAAGAATCTCTCAGGCTGGCGAACCAAAAGGTACTTACTTCAAGATTTACTATCTCTCTAATTTACTAGTCTATTCAACTTCTGTTACTATTAGGTAATTATGGAAAATATTAACAAAAGTTTTTTTAACAGCGGGAGCGCATGTCGTGGGCGATACTACACAGCTTGGGATCGAGTCGCGGTGCGCCCGCGCAGGAACACGAGCGACTACGAGCGCCGCCCCCGGACCGCGCGTATTACTCCCCACCTGGACACCCGCCCTCGCATCCCGCACACCCCTCGCACCCCTCCACGCGGCCCCCGGCCACTTCCCCTGCGGACTACCACTCACAACATGCCCGCATCTCCATCCCCACAAAACCAGACAAACCAACGCCCCACCCGTCCTTACCTAAAGGGGAACCTAACTTCGCTCCCTACAACTACCCTCCTTACCGATACGATAAAATGAAGGACCAGCACCTACCGGCGCCGCCACCACTGGTCCCCGAAAAGAACTCTGTGATAGTTAAGCACGACCCTAAACAAATACACCTTGAACAGAAGCACCCGTACCCAAGCAAACCCCGGAGTGAACCTAATCCCCATTACCTACCGTCTCGGACGTATCGGACGGGTCCGTCGCCACACGCTCCGCCACATCCGCATCCGACGTTGCAGACATCGCCACACGCCGCTCTACCTGCACAGGACAAGAACGCACGGCGGATGTACCAGCCCCCGCCACCGCGTTCCCCCGCGTACTATCAAACTGCGCCGCCGCCTGTTAAGCCTAAGGTATCAAGCCCTGCGCCCCCTCACATCTACGGCAAGCCACCGTGCAACTCTCCGGGTCCTGGACTTGGTCCTGCGCACTACGCCGTCGCCGTGGAGCCTCCTATGCCTCATGCAAAGGTAGAGCAGCCACCAGTTCCGTACCCGCCGCCTTACGCTCAACAAACGCGGCCGCCTCCCCCCGCGCATTCGCGGACCCCTGAGCCGCGTCCTCCACAGCGAGCGGTCGTGGACGCCAACTCCACATCGCCGTGCCAACTGCAACCACTAGACCTCGGCATGGTACGCGAAGACCCCGACCGTCTTTCTCCCAGAAGACGGGGTGCAACTGACCCTCCCGAAGCTGACGCTAAGCGAAGAAGACTCGAGGAACCCACTGCGCCCGAACCGTTAATTGCGGCGGCAGCCGGTACCGGCCGGACGCCACATGGTTCCGAACCTGCGCCCCAAGCCCCCGGCCCTCCTTGCGATGTCCGCGTACCTTCCGCCGATGGCAGCGTGGCGACACCCGAGCGAGCGGCCGGCGCGTCGCCCGCTCCGCACCTCACACCGGCAGCGAGCCCCGCGCCGGCCACGCCCGTGCCCCCGGTGGCCGCGTCCCCGCCGGCCGCCGCCCCGCCCCCCGCACCCACGCCGCCCGCGCCTCCCGCCACGCCGCCCGTCACGCCGGGTGCTGAGGACACTGCATCAAAAGCAGCCCAGTCCCCAAAAGACGGCGGCAGCGGTGCCCCTGTCCGACATCTCGGCAAAAAAGCGTGGCTGCAGCGACATGAGACCGCACCGATCGGTGAGGGTGACTGTTCGGGCGGTGGTGGGACTTGTATAACACTTCCAATGACCATCACTCGAGTATCAGAGCCGGACGATTCGAGCTCAAATATAGTCGTACCCGTCGCTGCGAAATCAATCCAACGCGGTGCGCGGAAGACATCAAAACCGAGGAAGCCGAAGGAAGCTAACGGTCGCGTCGAAGACGCCGAAGAGGATAGCTCAAGTTCCGATCGAGAGTCGACCGCGCCCCCGAAGCGAAAGCCACCAAAGGCTAAACGGAAAAAAGGCGCCGCTGCGCGAAAAGCCGGCGACGAACCGAAGAGAAAGAAGGCTTCCGAGAGTGGAAGCGAAAGCGATAAAGAGAGCGACGACAAAGACTCGGACTCCGGCGGCAGCGGGAGCGGCAGCGGCAGCGCGTCCAGCAGGCGCGGTGGCGCGGGGCGCGCGCGCGGCAGGAGGGCGCGGGGCGGCGGGCGCGGGGGGCGGCGGCGCGACGAGCCCCCGCGGCGCGCGGCGCAGGCCTCACCCGCGGCGCGCGCGGCGCCGGACTCCTTCCTGCAGAACGGGCCGTGCTTCGAGGTGGCGCCGCGCCTGGCCAAGTGCCGCGAGTGCCGCTGGTCGCCCGCGCAGCGCGACAAGGACATGCCCAACATCTTTTGCCGTTTCTACGCTTTCCGAAGACTGAAGTACGCCAAAAACAGACAGCTGGCTATTGCCGGGTTCTCAGACCCTTATAAAGATGCCGAAGAGGTGCGTTATTCACAAATTTAGCTACCTTACTGTATTTATTGCTTGTTTTCTTGTACTACCTTTAATTGAGTTGCGAATTATAATAGTTTTGTCTATTTTGTCCACAGGATGATAAAAAGCTATGGCTATCGTCTTCCGCCGGCGCAGCTGAGTTAGATATTGAGATGAGTTGCTTCCTTCTGAAGGAGATTGGAGACCAGTTCTGTGAACTGCTACAACAAGAGAAGGAGGCGGAATCTCATCATTTGAATGATGGTAAATTTATATTGTTATTCTAACATTAAAACACTTAATATTATATACATTATATTATAGACATAGAATTTTATTAATAAATAATTTTCTGTTATAGATAAGACGATAGCATGGAAACGAGTGGTACAGGGTGTGAGAGAAATGTGCGACGTTTGCGAGACTACATTGTTCAACTTCCACTGGACATGCGGCAAATGTGGCTTCGTCGTGTGTTTGGACTGTTATAAGGTAAATATTTTGACTGTGTCAGTTCGTCAGTTCAATTGATTACTGTTTGGCGGTTTCGATTGTCATGGCTGTGAATACATTTATTTATAAATTTTGTTTTATTGTATAGTCGCGGACATCCGGCGGCGAAACTGCCACGGTCACAACTGAAACGAATAATTCTGCTAACTCTAACAATAGCAACGGCGAGAGAGATTCCTTTGGGTGAGTTCACTTCCTAATTGTTATAGTTTTTAGTAATGAAATAGTTATAATATTACACAGTATTTATGTATGAAATTGATATTACTTCTGGTCGTCAAATATCCTGCTCTTCACACATCATAATTGTCTTTCGCATATGTAATAGCCCCCCCCCCCCCCCTGCAGGTGGCTGACGTGCACGACGGGCGGCGCGCACCCCGCGCGGCGCCTGCTGCTGACGCAGATCGCGGCGGGCGGCGCGCTGGGCGCGGCGGCGGCGCGTGCGCATGCGCTGCGCTCGGCCTTCTCGCTGCCCGCCTGCGCGTGCGGCGCCGCGCCCGCGCCCGCGCCCAACACCAAGGCCGCCGCGCGCAGGCTGCTGCACCGCGCACTGCTCAAGGTATATACCGCTCACTTGTCCTAATTTACTGCTCGGGACTCATTCGACTCGACTATTTCGAGATCTATCATTTTATTATGTCAAATTGATGCTTTTTCGTCGTGTATTTAATTTAAATCACATTGTTTACAGAACGTTAAAAAGGAGGATGTTAAAGAGGAAGCGACGCCGGCCAACGGCTCGTCGCCGGTCAAGTCGGAGAACGGCAAGACTGGCAGCTCTGTGGTCAGCTGGCTGTCCGACCTGCCGCTGAAGACCGAGGCCGAGGATGACAAGTCCGAGTCCAGCTCGTCCGACTCCGAGGAAGGCGGCAACTTCTCCACCCTACGGGAGCTGCTCATACGACCGGCGCCGGAAGGCGGCGACACGCAGCCCAAGAAGAAACAGAAGAAGAGTAAAAGCGACATCCTCGATGACGTCATTTCTAGCGTTGTCGACGAGAAGAAGGATGAAGACGGCGAAGTGAAACCCTTCGCGCTGTCCAACGTCGTGAAGCGGTACGACCGCAGCGGTCGCAGCCGCGAGGAGCTGCCCATCCGCATCATGACGCTCACAGAGTCCAAGCTGCTGTACCCCGACGTGCCGCACGCCTGGCTGTGCGACGGCAAGCTGCTGCATCTTACTGACCCCATGCATCCTGGCAATTATAAACCGTTCCAGGTAAATATGACTCCATTTCTTTACAGTAAAATTGTATATTACTAATATACATCATACATATATACCTATACCTATTATGATTATTTATTAATCTTGTTTTCCTATTTTTGCAGGACCAGTGGAAACGCGGTCAGCCAGTTCTAGTCTCAGACGTATCAACCATTCTCGATAAAGACTTATGGAGTCCCGAGAGTTTCTCGCGTGACTTCGGTGAAACCCGTGTCGACTTGGTTAATTGTGCGTCCGGTTTAGTAGTGCCGTATCAACTGGGTAAGAAGTTCTGGGACGGTTTCGATCTGGCCGCTAAGCGGTTACGAGACGAACGCGGCGCCCCGATGGTGCTCAAACTAAAAGACTGGCCACCGGGCGAAGACTTCGCGGAGCTTCTCCCGGCGCGCTTCGACGATCTCATGCGTGCGTTACCTCTCAGTGAATACACGTCCCGCACCGGAAAACTTAATCTGGCGGCGCGGCTACCCGAATGTTTCGTCCGTCCCGATCTCGGGCCTAAAATGTACACCGCGTACGGAGGAGCGGGCGGCACCACCAACCTGCACCTGGACGTGAGCGACGCCGTCAACGTGATGGTGCACGCCAGCGCGCCGCAGGACGCGCAGGAGCGGGCGCGGGAGGCGGCGCGCGCGGCCGAGGAGGCCGGCGTGGACGTGCTGTCCCGCCGCCGCGCGCGCCTCAAGCCGCCCGCCGCGCTGTGGCACATCTACGCCGCCAGGGACGCCGACAAGATCCGCGACTTCCTCGTGCGGGCCGAGCTGGAGCGCGGCGCGCGCCCGCGCCCGCAGCACGACCCCGTGCACGACCAGACTTGGTACCTGGACGCCGCGCTGCGCGAGCGCCTGTACCGTGAGTACGGAGTGGAGGGCTACGCGATCCTACAGTGCCCCGGAGACGCCGTCTTCATTCCGGCCGGAGCGCCGCACCAAGTGAGGAACCTTCTGGACTGCATCAAGGTGGCCGAGGACTTCGTCTCACCCGAGAACGTGTCTCGGTGTTTCGAGCTCGCGCAACAGTTTAGACGGTTATCTCGCCAGCACTCTAATAAAGAAGACAAGCTACAGATAAAGAATATTGTGTACCACGCGGTAAAAGATTCTCTGTGCTGCCTGGAGGAGGCGCTCGCCGAAGCCAAGTGAAGACGAGCGGACCTCCCGCATTTGATCTCAACCTCGAACGTAACATTAATTGCTAAGTTCCGCATTTAACGTAAGATTGGGAGCGAGTATGATACGCGCTGTGCGCCGTTTCGTGTATAAGATGCCATTGTTAAGCGTCCGAGTCGATTGTGTACCAGTTATGTGTGTAAGTGTACTCGAAATGTGATTTAGTCCGACGGTCGCGATCGGAGTATGTGCAATGTAAATTAGTCTGATTATGGTGATATCGTTGAGATGTGGATGTGTTTTATGTTCCTTAATTGAAATACAAATAAAACTCTTCAGGTTATTTACAGCTTAATTGTAGCTATAGTGATATGTATGTATTGTGTAAATTTTAATTCGAATTCCATCGAGTACATATTAAGAATTGTATACTTTTAAGTTATTGTATTGAAATAAAACAAACGTATTCGCTCGAAGCATTGTACATTACAACACGGCATGTAGATAAGTTTATCCTATTACTAGATTTCTCAATTTGGTTATGTTACAAAATGATAGTGACAATTTCTTTTTGTCCTTATTGCTGTATTAGGAAGTTTTTTTTTGTACTGTGTATATTATGTATGGTTATAAGTTGGAATAAAAAAAAAGATGTTTATATGAAAAGTCGTTTGTATTATTTATTAGTACCAATAAAACATGGTGCTTGAAATTGCGCCAACTAAAGTAGAAATACACCTGTCTATACATATATTATAAAGTCAAGCCTGTTTCCTAGAGAGGTAGTCACTGTAGGCAGAGATCACGGATTAGCCTCTTTGTATACCTAGCTTGTATAGAATAGTATGAACGGTAATGACAAACATACTAACGGCAGTACAATGCCAAGTGACCATTTTTAATACTAGTACGAATCGCCTACACCAGACAATACTGTGTATAGGAGTGTGCTCTTAACGTAACAAGTTAATATTAAATTAAAAGCCCAAAGAGAATATAATCACTAACTTTAGAAGAGCCTACTATTCATGATGTGGCAATATTATTGGGCGTTGTATTGCCATTCCAAAATCTATGTACTACCATAGAGAAAATAAGTATATGTAATAAGTATATAGTATATTCTCATTAGTCTATGGTACTACCTGTTCTGTAATAATATTAAGCACCAAAAACGTATTATTGTACTTTTAGGTGGGAATACAAAACCCGATTCGATTTTCACGCATTAGAACTTAAAAAAATAATCAGTTATTAGGTGCTTTGAAAGTTAATTTATTAATTTAATTTAAAAAAACATTTTTGGTGGTAAAGCGCCATCTAGTGGGCATATAAATTATTGTACTTGTAAGTACTTACAATACAATAATTTTGCTACTCCCTAATAGATGTCGCTTTTACAAGTAATGTGATCCCTAAGCTAGGAATTTCTCTTGTATCGTAGGTGCGTTTCACAAACATGAAATATCACATACACAAAAACCCAGACTCGGGACTATTAGATGTTATTGATTATGCGTGGATCGCAGAAATATTTGCCTCGAGCGGGAATCGAACCCGCAACCCATAGTTCAGCAGTCTAATCGTTTAGCCACTGCACCAATCAGTTTGTCAATTTTCATTAACTATAATGTTTGAAAACATCTAAAGTAAGTAAGTGTCAAGTACATAGAAATATAGTTTTTAAGAATCCTTCCAAAATATCTTGACGCCTAGGATTTCAGTGAAAATGTGTTTCTAGCATGTTAAGCTTAATTAAAGGTACATCTTTTCATAATACACAGATAATGCCGTACTTACTGTAAAGAATAACACCCATTTGCTATATTTTTTTATGGTAGTAAACACATAGGCTACAAAAGTGTCCAAAAGTTCAAGCGAATAGCACTTTGGGATAGATAATTTCTGTTTTGATAATTTTGTGACAAATAACGGAAACTTTAATGAATGTCGGTTTTTATTGAGCGTAGGCTACCATATGAGGGCAACTACAATAGGCCACGTTTGATAGCTACGATTAGTATTATTTGAATGACGTTAGGTACCTGTGCAACTTCTATTTCTGAACTAACTGGAAACTGAGCAACAACATAACATCTAACTCTTCACTGACTACATACCTAAATATTAAAGTGGTTACCTTCTCAGTAAATGTACCTTCCATAAATGATAGCATCAGTGGATTAAAGGACTAAAAAAGATACTCCCCGTCTACCGAAACCACCTCCTATTTTAGAAGTCAGTTTAAATATAACGGTAATTCTAATTATCAAGTTTCTTATTATTGTTCTGTTTTCTCCCAATAAAACTTCCGTTCATCAAACTACACAACATACCTATTATTCTTATAACAAACAACACAATAGCGACTCGTAACACAGATCGTACATAGTATAGTTCCCGTCACGTTAGAAGAACGCTGAGCGACTGTCAGTGACTGTGCTTGCACATGGTTATAGTCACTTCCTATGGTATAATTGTTTTATTGTAGAATCATTATATTATAGATAATTTATTAGTTTCGTAACACTTTGGAATAAAAATTCAACAAAATATTTTGACGTGACGGCAAACATACCTAGGAATGATTAGTTCATCATCAGCCGATAGACGTCCACTGTTGACAAAGGTCTTCCCCTATTAGAAGGGGGGGGGGGGTGCCATAATCCCCACGCTGGGCAAGCGGCTTGGAGATCACAGTGTTAGTGGTTCAGTAACAGAAGAAGCTGCTGCCCATCTTCTGGATTCTCCCCTTAGTCGCCTCTTACGACACCTACGGGAGGAAAGGACATGGTCATTTCTAGGCCGGATACCACACGGCAATGATTACTTATCACTGTCTTATAGAAAAGCCTTTTCAAATCTCTCAAGCTTCACGTTTTCTATTTAATAAACATTCCAAGAGATATTGTTATTTAGAGCGTTTCAGATTGAAAAATGAAATTGAATTCTTCACTCTATTAATATTTATCTTTGCGAAGGTATTCCACAATTATTGATAGTTAGAAATGATTTTACTAGCTGGTAAGGAAACATACTGATGACCTGATTGGGGCAGTGGCTAAGCGATTGGACTTCTGCGCTAAGGGTTGCGGGTTCGATTCCCACACAGGGCTAAAATTTGTGCGCACCGCAGATGTTTGTCTCGAGTCTGGGTTTTTGTGTAAGTGATATTTTATGCTTGTGAAACGCACCCACGTTACAGGAGAAATCCCTAGTGTGGGGCGAGGTTTTTTTTTTTTAAAAACCTTGATACTTAAGACCATTGATATAGGTATATTATCATAAAGTACCTCTTTCATATTACATCATTGCCTTATTTACATTGACTTTAATAGTGTTCCTTATCAACATCCACATGGTAAAACTCAATTCTGAGTTAAGCTCGCCTCTGTACATCATATTTCGTACTGTTATATGTAATCATATGTTTTGTGTACAATAAAGAATTAAGAATTAAGAACATCACATCAATATTCCCCGAAGAGATGGGCTAACACTCACACTCATATTTCGCTAGACTGTTCGGTATGTGATAGGCGAGCTTAGTGCCATCGGGAAGTCGACATACAGCAGTGGGTTATCATGTGATGTCAGAGTGACTGAATGAATGACTTTTAAAATCTCTGTTATTCTATGTTAATAGAATAGAAAAAGTCATTGTAAAAGTCATATTAGAACCTGACTACGTCTTGGTTTAGGACTAAGGAGCTCGAGACTTGCCACCTTCTATATATGGATCCGGTCTGCCCCCTTACCATGAACTCTTAAAGCAGGACAGTTTACCATGTGGAAGCGAGACGTCGCTACGTGCTGTGTAATGCAGCGTCTCGCTTCCACATGGTAAACTGTCCTGCTTTAAGAGTTCATGGTAAGGTGGCTGTACTTCAGTACTTCAGTCTGTAATACAGGGCAAGTCGCTAGCTATTCCTGTTTAGATAAAAGGTATTAAAATCTAATGAGAACTGTGCACTGTAAGAATTTTACTCTATGCACAATGTGTATTTAATGTAAATTTACTTTAGACACGATATTAAACGATTTAAATAAGATATTACTAGGTTTACGTAAGCCAACTGGACACGCCATTACATTTTTCCTCATGTTATATTTCTATATTGTATTGCGAGGTCCTTATATATACATAGTATAGGATCAAGTGATCTACATATATTATACATTTAAATAATCTCGGTCTACAAAGCAATGAACTCTACCTATTCGCTAGCAAATAAAACACGTTGACCTGCAGATATTAACGGCACCTCTTTTTATACGCAATACATTGCCGTTTTCGTTGAGAGGATGAAAAGTGTTCAGTAGAATATGCGGCAATGGAAATGGAAAGTAAGATTTGCATCCATCATGGCCATTTGTGGAGCTCCCCGCTATGTGATATAAAGAGGATTGGCTCGCCCTCTCTGTTGGCAGTTCGCGTGTAGTGGTCGAGGTACGCAGAATTGTGATAAATAACAATGAAGGCAGCTACTTTGTTTGTTTTTGGTAAGTATATATGGTATAATATAGTAATCTATTTTGTACATACTTCAAACATAATATGCCTATCTACATATATGTATACCAATCGCTTCGTCTTTCTTTTTCTTGATATATTTGAGGCAATATTATCTACCTTTTGTTTGTTTGCTATATGACATCAGCGTTGTTCTTTTCCTGACTTTGCTGGTGAGATTTTTTGTTTTTTTAACCGACTATGTTATTAACTTATGACATGGTATCATGTGTCAGTGTACAAAACAACGCAACTTACGAGAGTCAGTACCGTGTTACAACGTAGTTTCTTACAAATTTAAGAAACAAAATTGTTTATTTGAAAGTATTTTTAGATTGCTGCAGCTTAATTATTATTATTTTATGCCGTTGAGAAGTAAACGCAGTTTTGTATAACAAGAAATATTCATAAATCTTCTTTTTTGCTTTATGCATTTTGTGTAATCTAGTTGCGTATTATTTAGACACGGTCTGTCTTAAACAGTTACTAGTAATAGTATGCACATGTTCTGTAATCGCATTATTTCTTGTGTTAGGGTCAAGAACAATACATTAACTGTTACATCGGCCTTATTATTCGGATTGTTAAAGTCGTCTATCTCGGATTCTAGGAAAGTTAACGTCATGGTATAACCAGTGTTCATTGGTCCAAAGTGGTCCTCCTTCCTGTTATTATCTAGATGAACATTTGACGACCTTAATGGTGTTTGTTAAGGTCAGTATCGCGTGCGCCTGCGTTGATCCTTTGGTTTGATTACATGATGAGCTCTAACCGGTTCCGGTTCGTCAGGGAGACAAATTAGATAATGTTGAGTACTAATTTGATTGATGTGTCCTTACTTACGTTTATGTCATACAAGTATTAGCAAAGTTTTGTATGGTATGCCATTGTATGTTACATAACTTACACAATAAAACAATATTTGTTTGTTCTCTTTTTTTTGTGAAATTAACACTATTAGACTCAGTTCTGCAGTATGTTCTTTTTATTTCTTAAATTCATTAATTTATATACGTATATGTTCATGTTTGCTCATAATACGTCAGAATATTATATGACGTAACGAAATTAAGCTCGCATCGCTTGCTTCCATATAAGTCATAATTAACACTTTTTTGTGTTCAGACAAGGTAACGTAATCAACTATTTTATCATTTTGAAATCCCAAAAAGTGTGTTACTTGTTTATCTCATCCTTATAGAGTTACCTTTATGACCTTTGGTAATATTATGCAATGTTTTTCAACCCGAAGTACTCAAATATCATTCTGAAAGTGCAAGAATTGTTCTGGAAATATGACTTTCAATTTAAAGAGGGACTCGATCGGAGAGCCCTATACAATTAGGAAACTTAAAATAAACAATAGTTATAGATACATAAAGCTTGCAACCAGATCACTAGGACAAAAGAGCAAGCACGACTGATATTCTTTTGATATAAATTTCCAGCGCTGGTGATCGTGGCGGTGTCTTGCCGGCCCGACAAGCCGGACTTGAAGCAGCTGAAGGCAGAAGGCGCCCGCAAGAAGGCGTGCATGCATGACTGCACCTCCGTAGCTCTGGAGCCCATCTGCGCCGGCAAGCAGGGGGAGAAGCCAAAGTCCTTCGGCAACGAGTGCGTCATGAACAACTACAACTGCGAGCACAAAGACAGTGAGTATTCTTGATACAATATAGACTGGTTTCACAGCTGCCTGGTAGACTCATACGGGCTCCCGGAAAAGAGAAACGCGTGAGGCGCTAGAACATTGTTTCTCAGCGACGCGGATTGGTCCATACGCGACCCGCTCCGGGTAGAGCCCTTTCAAAGCTACCCGCGTTTTAGCAACTGTATCGTACTGAACCGTATCGTTTTAGAGCACTGCGGGCGTTATCCGTACGTGTCTCCCTTGTACGGACGACCCGTACGGGGCTCCAGGACAGCTGTGAAACAAGCGTTAAGCTTTATGTCCACGCGGGACAAATATTCGTGCGATCTGCAGATATTTGTCTCGTGGTGTTTGTGTATGTGATATTTCATGACTCTGAAACGCGCCTGCGATACAGGATAAATTCGTAGTTTTGGGTGACGTTTAAAAAACAGACCGTTTTAGCAAAGAGGTAGACTTGTACAACCACATTGCGGTAATATGTAGGTCTTTACCTATCTAAATTCTTAATTCTCGTCTCATAATAAACTTACACTAAGAGTTAAGAGTGTAAGTAAGAAAAACTTGCTATGAATAAATTTGTAAACTTCGTGCCGGACACGATGCAGTTAATTTATCACGCATGTAGACTAATATAACAGACTATTATAATGTTCTCCTGACCGAATTTTGGTCACGGCGGCCTGTCACATTTGAGACTAGCCAACTACGCAGGAGATATTATAGTGCACAAGTATGCGCGCAAACACAGGTGCACTCCCTATTCCTTCACTCTCATAGTCCGATGGGACAGTAGACCGACACGAACGGAGAGATTGGCCGCAGGACAAGGCTTAACGTTAACGCATATTAAGGTTAATATTAATCTCCTTGAGTAACTAAAATAAGTTAGACAAAATGGCTATCATCCAGGCAAAACGGAATTTCTTACAGACGTACCTTAAATATTTGGCAAAGCCTTGTGAGCTATAAATAACTACGATTGTTTAATTAGCACAAAATATTAATGTTTAACATCCTCTTTTGTCTTTTGTTTTGTTAGGTACGTACTTTTTTACATCATTAACGTACATATCGTTTGTTGTTTTGATTTTTAATAACAACAGACTTGAAAGTTATCTCTGCTAGAACAGAGGTTAAAAATTTACTGATTTTAGTTAGGTTGTGTACAACTATTTAACAGATTTGTGATAATATTTACCACTGAATACGTATTGGTAAAGTCACTTTTATAAAATGTATAGTTAGGTATACAATAATAATAAATAAATAGGCAAGTGAATACTCTGTCATATAAACGGTTAAGTTATGGAACATGCACAATTAGGATTCTGGTGAAACAGTGATGTAATTTTCTCGCGTAAAGTAAAAGCTTTCGGCGGAAGTAAAAATAGAAGGTTATTATGTAGGTACGTATGTAACAGTTCATAATAGAGTCAAAAATAAACAGGAAAACCCATAATCACGATGGACAACAAAGACTTGAATTCGACAGAAAAATATGGCTATTCACACCATAACAAGCAGATTGCGCAACAGCGCGTATGACGCGTCATGGAAGCGTGGTAATGGCTGCCATTGTGCAGGACCCAAGCCTGGCCGGATCGTGACTCATGCTGTTTGGACTCTACTAGTTTCTGGCAGCTCACAACTGGGCTTAGACTCGAAAAATACTAGTCTTGTGTAGTTCGCGAACGAACTAGTTCGTAAGACCGCTCCCACAGACGAACTACGCGAACTAGTTATCAGATTTTTTTCGCTTTTAAGCTCTTTAGTTCGTTTGATGCGCTTCAAAAGTAAAGGTAATAATATAAAATGTAAACAAAGATTGAACGAATGAGCGAGCGCTCTGCCTTCCTCTGATCCGAGCTGGGAGCTGACGAACTAGAAGAGCGAACTAGTTCGTTTAGGAGCGGCAAAATAGACTGAGTGATATAAGTCGCGAACTACTATGCGCAAGTCTAAAAAATACTTACCGACCGAAACAATTAGGCGCATGACAGAAATGCGATTTCTGCGCACACTCCGGCTATATATCCGCTAATGACGCTAATTCCTGCCTGTTCTGCTAATCTTACCTCCTGGCCAACTAAACATAATGTTATAAAGCTGCCAATTATTTTTATTATATCGTAGGTGTTTTGTGCTGCTTGAAACCTGCCCCCTTACCATGAACTCTTAAAGCAGGACAGTTTACGATGTGGAAGCGAGACGCCGCTACGTGTAGTGTAATGCAGCGTCTCGCTTCCTCAACGTAAACTGTCCTGCTTTAAGAGTTCATGGTAAGGAGGCTGTGCAGGTTAGATCATTACCATATAGTTAATAAGGTTGGTAATTATTGTGCAATACCAGAGCTTACACTCCTTCAGACTAGTAGTTTCTTCTAAACGCGTTTATTTCGTTAATGTCATAACCATAATTTAGGTATCATATTTTTAATTTTATGTTTTACTTCCACTGTATCTTAAACCATTTATTTTGCCACACACAGTAAACACATAACATTACACATAATATAGCTTCATAATATGACATGACATCTTCGTCTTCATATAACCTGAATAGAACACTAGTAAATATAGCCTAGCATATATTATCAGATTATTTTGTAAAAATCTAAAGTTCATTCAGTTGTAAAAAAGTTGCAATGTCATGGCCATTTAAAAAAATACTTTTTTCTTTTTTTCAGCGCTTCACAAGATAAGCAAAGGCGAGTGTGCCGGTTCAGACGGCATCCGTCTTTCTTAAGCTGGCAAGAACATTGAGAAGAGCTCTCTGTAATATTAAGCGCTTTTCGTAACTGCATTTTATGTAAGAATACTTATTTGATCTTTGCTTATCGACTAACATCAAAGAAGCTGTGATTAATGTAGAATTTTAGTACCAACTGGTGTATTCTCGCACTCATTGTGTCTTATTTTTGTATTTTGGATGTTTTATATTATGTATTAAATGATATATTAAGTTACAATATTTATCATTGTTTTTTAAATTGAAGATTACTATTGAATTATGATTTTTCGGCATGAGTTAATGATTGTCACATGGGAAGAAATCAAGCTGTGGTGTAGAGATTGGACAGTCATCAAAGTTGGTAGCGAGGATGACAGTGTGGGCAGTGTTACTAGGTTCTTCCATCAGGTAGGTAGTTCTCAGTAGCAGCAATGAGTTTAGATTGATGAACGTGGTAGCAATAGGCTCGTCTCTGTTAAATAGGGACCTAAAATATAACTGGCGGAATGTATACCCCTTTATATTTTATACCCCTTTGGGGAATACAGGCGTTATATTACGTTTTCCATCTTTATAACACTGTAATGCTAAGATGCCAGTAATGTACTTAACAGACGGCGTCTTCATTTGTTTTTCACTTGCCCCCTTTCCTAGTGGCAGTGCCTTTGAGTCGTGAGTGTTTTCCTCAAGCTAAACGTTTGCGCTCCTTAATGACGAGTATGTAGACACAACTAAACAATAGCTTTTCACTTTGAGAAATTAGAACATGTCCTGGTTTGCAGGGACTTTCCTTCACTAACAAAACCTACTACGTTGGTGTTTATTTATTTATTTATAGTTAATTAAAACGGCGTAACACCAATTACAGTAATTAACATAGAAACAATATAGTACGTGATATCTACAATATTAAGAACTAACACGGAATAGTAGACACCCTTGCATACTTTCTCTCACAGAACATCAGACATACACGCATAATTCTGCTCCATTCATCCGCAAACACATCACATTCAGGATTGGAAGTCAGGAGGGCGTTGAGCATCATAAGGCTAAAAGGTGTTAGCATGTTAAGCTAACGACTACGACCTTTATAGGGTTAATAAAAATAATAATCATCATTCCTAATTACTATATTCATGAACTTCGTGTCTACCTACTTATCCTTCTTCTTCTTCTTCTTATCGTCTGGTTGATGAACAACCTGGTGTCAGAGTTTAAACCGCTTGTAGGTTTCTAGCAATTGATAACTAATTTATAATACGCACATGAATTCGAAAAGACATTGGTGCGCTCCGGGGTTTGGACTTGCGACCTTCGACTTGACAGTCCAACAGTCATACCACTCGGCTATCAGTGCTATAAACCTATTTATTAAAGACGGTCTAAGCGCGGGTCAGCAGTTTTCTCTGGTAATCAATTAATTAATGAATATTATACTATCTAAATCATGTTAAATTGTGTTACAGTTTTTTACGTAGTACGACAAGACTATTCCATTCAGATGATACCTCATTGCATATAAAACTGGTGATTGGTTCCTGTATTTTTTAAGCATGTAAGTAAAAAACTTTCTTACATAATACACGCTACATAGTAGGTACATCTCGCTTCTCTTCCGATAGTCCAAGTCTTGTTATAGTATTATTTATTTTTTTCGTTTTTTTTAAAAACCTCGCCCCACACTAGGAATTTCTCCTGTATCGTGGGTGTGTTTCACAAACATGAAATATCACATACACAAAAACCCAGACTCGGGACAAGCATCTGTGGATCACACAAATTTTTGTCCCGTGCGGGAATCGAACCCACAACCCCTAGCGCAGCAGTCCAATCGCTTAGCCACTGCGCCAATCAGGTCGTCAATAATATATATACCTAGTTTCATTTCAATATTATTATTATATACATAGATATGTATGCAGCATATAATATACATGCATAGCTGCATATATATTATCTGCTTCTGCGTAGTCACATGATACACCAGTAACTAAAACAAATGATGTCACCAATCTAAAGTACATATCGATGTTTATCGTTCAGGATTGTCACTTGTTTACTTCACATCTGACACTACCTAGATTCGGTGTCAACAGGCCGTCAGTCGTGACCTACTTGAGGCTACATAGACTGCTTGTCGCCTTAAACGTACAAACAACAGTAAACAAGTGCGCGAGTACTAAGGGGTGTTTCAGAACGAGGATACGTTCAACTATGGTCTTCTTCTTCTTTTCGTGTGGTTGATGAACAACCTGGTATCAGAGTTTAAACCGCCTGTAGGCCTCTGACATGGCTTTACACACACTTGGCACACCGTTAAAAAATCTCTCAGGTGTGCCGGTTTCCTCACGATGTTTTCCTTCACCGTTTTTAGCAACTGATATTTAATTTATAATACGCACATGAATTCGAAAAGACATTGGTGCATGGGTTTGAACTTGCGACCTTTGACTTAGCTGTCCATCGGTCATACCACTCGGCTATCAGTGCTGAAAGAATCTTCTTCTTCAACCATGGTAAGGTCTACTGTAAAGCTGAGCCTACTAGTGTAATTATGCCTTCCTAGTACATTTCGTAAGTACGGTGTCATTGTGTGCCTCGTTGGTCTTGTGGTTGCTAAGCGCGAATAAGGACCTGGGTTCGAATCCCGGTAATTCTCAATAGCAGCACTGAGTCTGGATTTATGCCCGATTGTTGGCAATTGACTCACCCTCTCTTACAATGGGATTCGGGACCTATAAAATAACTGGCGTCATGTGGGTGTACTGTAGGTACACCTTTGCCTACCCGTTCGGGGAATACAGGCGTGATTATATGGTGTGATTGTGTTTACGACCTAAAGGTTAACGAACCGGATTTAGGGATTTATTATTATTTTTATTTAACAGGCGCTTCTTCTATTATATAGGACTTATCCGGTGAAATCTGGGTGTGCAGAATAGGAAATATTGTCAAGCGTAGTCCGTGTTCGTAAAAAGGGATCTTTAGATAGTTAGCAGCATATCTTAGCATATCAAGTAACTGTGCGTCAATAATTTACGTACTATGCGTACGTTACAAGTCTCATTTAGGTATGTATAAGATCGTTTATTTTCTTTACATGCTTAATATAGCAGGTAGAGCAGTTTATTCCCACAAAAAATGCATGTGATATTTGCATCTCTTGTCCAATTTGGCAAGATAAAAGAAAGTAGCATTAGCTGGTCTTAAGTAGATACCTAACTTCTGTAGCGCCTCGCACGAAATTAACAGCAAAACAGATGGTAGACTAATTTATGCGGAAAACTTTTACTTTCTTGCATCCAAATATTTGTACGGGAATACGGAGGCCCTAGATATGTGGCAAAACGCTAGACGGCAATGACATAATTATTATGTCATTACTTATTAACCGACTTCAAAAAAAGGAGGAGGTTCTCAATTCGTCGGGATCTTTTTTTTTTTATGTACATATGTGCCCTCATAACTCAGTCATTTATGAACCGATTTGAATTTTTTTTTATTAGTTAAATTACTTTTTTGACGCAGACGAGTGGAACATAACTGCGCTACTGTGGATCTACCTTTGTTTGTCTCTGCATAATGTTCCCCTGACCACCTGAATTTCGGTCACGGCGGCCTGTCTCACCTGAGACTAGCCAGCTATTAAAGTGCACAAGTATGCGCGCAAACATAACCCTTTTCCCTCACTCTCATGGACCGATAGGACGGCAGACCGATACGACCGGATTGAGATCAGGCGCAGGACCAACGGCCTAACGTGCCTTCCGTAACACGGAGGGGTCTCGACATCACAAGACTGACCGCGGCGAGCACGGCTCAACGTTGAACCCCGGTCGCGAAAATTAAAACAGATTATTCTATATTGTAAAATCTTTATTGAATCTAAATTTCGTCTATTATAATGACAATGTTATGACTGAGAGACAGCCAATAACATGACACTATAATTCGTACTTTGTACAATAAATAAAAATATTGACTTATACAATAAACTTATAAATAAAAGAATTACTAAAATATTTATTTGAACATGACTTTGGCGTTAATTTTACAGCTACTTACAAACTAATTTTCTTAAAGAAATATCAGAAATTTTGAATTTTAGGAACTATTCGACCAAAGTCTTAGTGTTAATAATAAGTAACCAATATAATGTATATCCAAAGATAATTGGTAAGACGTAAGGTGTAGAAATCCTCCTTAAAGTAGCCCTTCACATATTTAATCAATTGAGCATCGCAGAATTTACCTTTTACTGAATGTCGATTTATAACAAAATTTAAAGTTTGGAACACCTTCAGAGCAGATTCCGAGTCGATTATCGGTACCCTTATGACATAAGTTCCTGGCCGCAAATATGAAGGCAACCTTTTTTTAATTGAAATAAATAAAAAGAAAGGACATGGTAAAAAAGAAATTTTTCAACTGTAAAGGGCTCTTGTTCGAAAATCGAACAGCTTTGGCCAGTAACAAACTTATAATAAAATGGTGAGCTATAATCGATACCTACGTAAACACGTTATAAAAAATAAAAATCTATGGTTTTAGTATGTTAGCGAACACCGCCTAGGATTCGTTATTTTAGTTTAACGAAAAACCAATATAAATAAATTCAAGGATAATATACCTCTGTATTAAAAATTGGTATTAAATCAACTCATAAAGTATAACCATTGTCGATATACGTGTAAGTACATACTATACATTTTGTGTTTGAAAACTTTCCTATTCGACAATTAACAATTCAGACCATTAAGGTGCACACTACACATCTCTTATTTATTCCTCTAGGTAATACATATGGTAGAACATAGGTAAAAAGGCGACCGCTCTTGGTATTTGCGCGGTGCCATAATGCTTGTCTTACCATTAAAATGTAGGCTGATCAATAAAATATTATAAAACATTCATTTTATTTTCATAAAATATTCGAACATGAACTGGCAGCAAACAAAATTTAGAAAATATTTTTTCAGCCTGTATTAAAACATGAAAATCGATTACGTTTATTTTTAAATTTAATGGCCATTAGGCGAGTGCCGGAATTGATTTGATATTCAATACTTATCTAAGCGAGAGGGTAATAAATCTGAATTGCCTACACATTGTAGGTAACACTTATACTAATGCAAGAACTAATGCACTTTGTTTTGCCATCGTATCAGCATTCTCCAAGACTCGTGATCGCGTAATCTGGAACAGGAAAATTATAGTTGTTATTTATGTAATACATTATATATTGTTTATATCGATCGTTAATACTACATAATACCGTATACACATAATAAGGCTGTCATAATGGGCCAGGGGGTAATATTAGATTATATCAATTTTCGTAGCTGCTACGTATCTGTGGCGTAGCACCTGAGCCCCATGACGTAGCATTGACACGTGATGTCTTATCCTGCGTTGTTTAAGGGTATTAGTAATATCTATAAAACTATTTCAGTCTTTCTCTTCGAACAACGACTGTAAATCAATTTGATCCCTTTCTTAGTCTATCTGTCCTCAATAGTGAGATTTACATATACGAATTGACTTGTGTCTCATTTTAAAAACATGCAGTTCAACATGCTTCGTTACAGTTTTTCATAGGATATCAAATCACTTAAACTTTAGCGAATTACACGTGCTCTTTGATACGACATTGAATTACTTTTCAACACTTACACGTGCTTTCGCGACACGACACAGCTTCAAGCTCGCACAGCGTTGCGAAGGTCCTCGCGGTGCCCGTAGCGTCGAAGGCACAGACTGGTCCGGCGGGCGGCGACGCGCACCGGCCGGCGCACAGCGGGGGTGGCACACCCTCCCTCACTCGCGTCCGTATCATGTCTGCGGGGACCCTCATCTCCGGACTCTCGCCGATCTCATTGGCGGTGCCGATGCGGGACGGCAGGAACGGCAGACTGGCTGGTTGTACTTCGTTCCATGCTGGAATTTAAAAAAGGAAAAATGGAATGTTACTTTTTCTACTTTAGTTGACAGTAAGCTCACGAGTGGAGATACCGGAGAGACCTACAGTGGACGGTAAGATGTGGATAATATGGGTATTGCACACTAAAGTTCCTGGGGCAAACAGGACACCCAGATGTGTACGTAAAAATTGATTTAGGTCACGATACGTACGGGCTCTGTCAATTGTTTGCTAAGTTTTAAATCTATAGAAGACATAAATTATAAGATACATTTGCGATAGAATAAACTATAGGTACCTATTACAGAAAACTAACATTTCTTCAAGATTTTCTTTAAGTGTTCATTAGGTTGATCTGCGTAATTGCATCAAATAAGAAAAGAACTCTATATCGAATCCCATTACGTTAACAAGTTTTATTTCTAATTCCCACCATACTTTGGTCAATACGTCGTATTAATCTTTGGTCGAAATATAAATGACTAATTATGGGTTCTCATTATATATCTATTGTCTGACATTTAACTCTAATTAAAGTCAGCCCACAGGCAATAATAAAAATAGGTTTTATTTGAATTATTAAAAAAGTCAGAGAGAATCAGAAATCGCAATTTTGCTTTAGTCTTTGTCACTTTGGAATTAATTCCAAACAAATTATTTTTTCAAAAATGCACAGTCGTATTGAGAACCTCCTCCTTTTTTGAAGTCGGTCAAAAATAATTGAGACTTGATCGAAACTGTCGATTTATGCGTGTCCTCAGTACTTAATGGATTGGTCTGTTGAAGAAGCGTCAGATAGTTTGTAAGTAATGTTTAAATAACACATTAAACAACTCCAAAATACAAAAGGTATTCATGGCACAACGATATTATGTTGTATAGTCATCATTAATAAATAATTAAAGAACCAGTACCCAGTACTAGTAAATTGGATGTTTAATTAAAGTAATAAAGTTCAATAATTAAGTAATTAAATAAACGATTACTTGCGGTTATGTCAAACATGATTGCAAAGTTTATGACGTGTTGGAGCAAATTAAACCTAAAGAAATACTGGCTTTAAAAGAAACTTCTGTTAAAAGAACTTTACATCAAAACCTTGAAATGATAAATCAAACATAAACAGTTAAACACAAATCTTAATCAAAGCATTGCGCCCGCGCCGGTGCACCGCATCATTTGCGATAACTTACCCAACGATAATTAATGGGGTTATAAACGTAGCTTAATTGTTTCTTGTTTTATTCCATTATTGTTTTCAACAGTTGTTCTTGATTATCGTCCGACATTACATTTGACCCCTCAATCTAATCAGTGTTATTTATTTTCCTAAACTTTTCCTGTGATCTCATCCATATTACGCATTTGTGAAGCGCACTATCGGGCAGTGTGCGCTATATCAACAATGAGATGCACTTGCATGCCCCTACTCATTGACTCAGATTCGTAGCTTTAAGCGTGTTGGCATGTTTATTTGTACGAATTACTTAATACAGTGTAAGTACTACAAACTTCTTGAACTTCGGTTTTCAGATTTTGTTGTTGACGGCTGTCGATATTGTAATGTGACCATACCATACACCATCTCTACCAAACATTCCCCGAAGGGGTAGGCAAAGATTTACCTAAAGTACACCGACATTTCGCCAGTTATGTTATAGATCCACAAGCGGCTGCTTTCTTCTCGTTACTGGCCGAAATTCATGCTGAACGCTCACCGAGCGCAGTTTCTACGTCTGACGCACACTCTACCTTTTTGTTTAATGATTCATTACATAATTACCATGACTCATTACATAATAATAAACTGATGAATTTTACTGCAGGTATATTTATGTCAACTATGGTCCCATAAATAATTACTTAGCACATTAATTGTAAAAAAATAATGATTACCTATTTTTTTAACTTAAATGGCACACGGAAATCTGTTATATTGATGGTATTTATTAAAATTATAAACAACCTTATATTTTGCACTTAAATTAATGACATCTCTACTGATGCAGTTGTAGAAGGTAAGCTTCTACATTGAGGTCGTGTACATAAATTTCAGCGATTAAGAACTGTTCTATAACCCGGGAGTACATTTAGGTACAGTTTGCGTTACATTACATGCGTTAAAGCATAATTATAATGTAGATAAGGAATAATATATTTCTCAGGTAATCGTAAAGGCCTTCATTTCAATTTCTAGCTAGGTAAAACATTATTAACAAAATAATAACTGCAAAACGAATTAACTTTGTGTCTGCTCTTTAACTGCCACAACTAACATAGTCTCCATATAATATTGTATAAATTATTATATATTCATTGTAAGCGTTAATGTATATAATAATGATACGCATGAATCGTATTACTACGCATTACATTCCGAGTCCCGTGATCCAGTTTCGTAGGTCACAAATCTGAAGCGATCCGTGACTGCAAAGATAAATGGCTTGCATAACCGATGGTAACTGCGTACTACGGGTACAACTGCGTAGTTGACCCAGGATGGAGAGACTATGATTTTTTATCGTATTGTGTCGGTTCTGTTTCCAAAGGGTAACTGATCTAGATACGGCCACTTCCTCGGTGACTCACGATAGGATGTTGGACGTTTATGCTGCGTTTAATAAAGTGATTAAGCACTCGCCTTCAGAATTCCCACATACCTACATTATTTCAATGCATGAGTCGTTCTAGGTTTTTTGTCACAGTACTTTTTATTTTTGTATGACGACATAGTGTGGGTTTAAATTGTCTATTTGGTTTTTATATTCCTTCTTATAATATACTCTTATGTGTAATGCAATGTATTCAAGTGCGTCAAACAAATTTTGTTGAGTGGGCGCTGACTTTGTGGGTCAATCACAATTTAATTATGGCAAAAACAGGGTTTGTTTGGTTTCCGGATTATCGATGTTTGATTGTGATCTGCTAGTTTTTGTGTGTGATTTATTATGTATTACGTTGCACAAATTTGCAAATATTAAACGTGTGATATTAAACACGCTTCGTTCAGACGCGGGGGCAAAAGTGACTGTTGGCGCCTACTGCAATACGCATAGCCAATACTGCACTCTCGTAAGGCGAACCAAATGCCTAGGAGTTTAATTTTTTATATTCGGTTTCTAAAGTACACACATAATTTTTTATTGTATTATACTCTTTACACACAACGTTAGTCGCTCCGTTAAATTATTGTAAAAAACCAAAATTCATATTGAAATACAAGCTAAAACGTATCTGAGGGTTTCATTTATGTCCAATTCGAGACAGTGACCATTGTTTTGCAATTTGGTAATTATACTAATAAGAAACTCACAAATGTTCAGGTTTTCAATCTTTTGAATTATAGAAGATCAGTCAGAGAACTTACCTGGCAACTGAAAACTGATTCTAAGAGAGATGTAAGTAATCATTTAATTAACACTTATCATGTGGCGGGTATAACTCAGATCAAATAAATAAAGACAGTGTCTTCGACTGAAGGCCACAATAGGAACAAACGACACTTAGCCCGCTGTGCCATTGACCCGACAATCTTCACTACTCGTAGATTGTAAGCTGTCATATCTAACGAGTGAGACGAGCGTGTAGGAAACGTGTGTCTCGACGTGGATAAACACGGAAAAGGGTAGAGGGCAATCAACCGATGCATGAATTTCTAAATTACATATAAATTAGATTATAAATATTGGCTTTGTACTCACTTGACGCACACGTAAATGTTAAAAATGCATTTGTTTTGATTACAACTAAGTACCAGCCCGAATAATAAAAAAATAGTTTTCTCCTGGCAGCCCAATAACGTTGATTACCGTGTATTTTTATGCCAGGAAACAACACTTCATAGTTTTACGTACTTTAAACGTCTTCTGCAATATTTTTTGACATACGTATGTAAAATTAACAAACTGTTTGAAACAAAACGCCTAAGTACTTAGGTACATGTGGTTGTTAAAAAGTAGGATAAGGCCTGGTGGCCTAAAATATAGAATAACGCTAAGTTTGGGCATCAGTCTGCCATGACAAACCGAAAGTTTAAAATTATATAATAATATTAAACTTGGTTAGGGTTAGGTTCTGTGTGAAATCTTTATCTTATAAAAGATATCTTTATCGTTTTACTATTGGAAGGGTTATTTTCAGAAACCTATAACCAATTGAAAGGTGTGTGCATATTTAATGTGCAAGCTTTATCATTTATTGCTAAAAGACCCAAAAATGAGGGATAACGTCCATAAAATATGTTGTAGAATAAATAATTTAAAGTGACAAACGAGTATTAAGACGCTCTCCTTGCATATCTTTCAAGGTTATGGCAAAGTGTTAAATTAGGACAATGAAAAATTCAATAAAACACAGGGGTTTTACTGCTTGATTTCCAAATAAATTACTCACATACCCCATCATTATTTTGACTTATAATACGATCAAAAATGTAGTTTAGACATAAAATTTGAAAAATGTTATTTAAACGAAAACCTTATGCAGAAGTGCTTACACACTTACACAATTGACGACCTGATTGGCGCAGTGGCTAAGCGATTAGACTGCTGCGCTAAGGGTTGCGGGTTCGATTCCCGCACGGGGCAAAAATTTGTGCGATCCACATTTGATTGCCCCGAGTCTGGGTGTTTGTGTATGTGATATTCGATGTTTGTGAAACGCACCCACGATACAGGAGAAATTCCTAGTGTGGGGCGACGTTTTTTAAAAAAAAAAAAAAAATTAAGGATTACTATTAGTTACACTACATATAATTATGACAAGCGAGACGAGCGTGTAGGAAACTTGTGTCACGACGTGGATAAATACGGAAAAGGGGTAGGGAGAAATCAACCTGTGAATGTTTTTCTAAATTACATGTAAAATAGATTATAAATACTGGGTTTGTAGCATATAAGCATAGCGTTAAATAGATACATGTGGTTTTTAAGAAATAGGTTAAAACAAATGTTTTAACGCCTTCTAGTCTGGAGTTTATCCTATCTAAAATATATAACGGTTGACAGCTAACCGTAACTCTGCTTTGTAGGGTTGTGACTGTAAGTCCTAACAAAAAGATTCGCGTCATCTTCAACAGCATTATGTAGACATCTAACTAATCGTTCACTCGCAAATTTAATATTTTACATTAAAGCATGATGATTGAACTTCGTGACACCCATCTAACAAAGATACCTGGTACGTTTGCACTTCACTCATACTTTAGACTAAAGATCAAACTTGAAATAAATAGTGGAGTACGTAAATACTATTAATTAACTTTATAATGTAAACATTCAAAGATAGTGATAGTAGCCGGCATGCACAACACTATTTAGTGGCATTACACACACACATAAATAAACACACTGAGATGAAATCGATATCACCATACATAAATATACACAGGTCATACACGTCATCATACTCCTATCGGATAACATCAATATCAGATTTTCGTAGAAAAACTATAGGTTTCATAAATGTAATATAGTAGTTACAATGGGACTACTTTGTACCCCAATTTAAGCGTAGTACGCACATGTAAAATGTAAGTATTGGCTTAGTTAACAGTTCATAATAAAGATGAATTGCAGAACGTTAAATGTATAACGATGTTTAAATTAGATCAAGTCCGGTCGAATTTCGACAACTCGGCTACTTCAATAGTATTATTCAATCTAACACAAATATTTGTAGACTACACAACTTATATATGTATATGTGTTAAAGAGAAACTGGGCCTAAACCATATCTTTTCTTTCGAACTAAGCATGTAACACCGTGTCAAACTAATTAAAACAATAATCCCCAATACTATTTAAAGAAACATAACAAATGGACAAAACATGAGGATTCAGTTTAAGAAACTGCAAGTGTTAGCAAGTACCCTTAGACAACTACACAGCATTGCATATGATAATTTTCATGGTACCTAACAACTGCATTATTACAATGCAGGCGACGTCGTCCGTATGTCTGCCCTATGATCGATTACTCACTGCTAATAATAAACGCGCGCTGCCCTCTGGTGGGCGTGTTGCGATAACCCTAGGATGGAGTCGCCAAACGGTCTAATGTTTCAAGCTTATTTTGGCTTGGAATCTTTGTGTTCGTTCGTAGTAAACAAAGGCGGCTGATGATTTGATTTAGAAGCAATTGCGTGATAAATTAGTTGACAATGTCATTAACCAGTTTTCTTTTCTTGAATTTCAGAGCGATTCATTTGGTCTTCTACAAATAAATATTTAAGTTTTCAAAGAACGAATTAGGTATATATATTTTTTGTTCTTGACCAGGGTGTTAAATGTTTGGTTCTTATAAATTAAAACTACATTAGTGCAGTTAATCGCCACCAAACATATGAATTTAATAGTCGTAATCTATTAAGCTACTTAGTATAATTAGAATAATTTAAAATTGTAATGATTTATAACATTGTGATATAACATAATTATGCAGCATACATTATACAATTATGTTTCACATAATGAATTTAATGGCAAAATGTATCACACAACTCACCAGCAACTAAAACTACGCACAACAAAAACTTCCCGTTTAACATTTCCAGCTAATTGAGTCCAAAAATCGAACACCACTATCGCAACACAACTTATTGTATTCCTATCGATATGAACTCGTAAGCGATCCGTCGCCGAGTTGATTCTCGCATGAACTGTCAAACTTAGGAGAATTCCAAGTATGTTCATGCGGTGTTTATTGTGTAGGACTTATCTGTTCACTGGTGCATCAGACTAGCTTGGAGCGTGCTCCGGGATGGTCGGAAGGGGGGATGGTCACTGTGGTGGTGGCAGCGATAACCTCTGCCTCGACCGGAGGACGAACGCCAGATAACAGCTGCGACTTTCAAATGAGAGCGAGTATTCTTTCGCTACAGATAAAGGTATGGAGCTTCGAGGATGGTTTTTAATCTTCTAATATATTATTCGCAGGACATAACCTGAAATGGTATTGAATGGAAAGAAATAAAGGGTTTTTTCCTTATTGGAAAAATATAGGTAAACGTATATTATATTCTTGGTAACGGTTTTAAAAGGCATGGATCACTTGTGAACACGTTGCATGTGATGATGAATAGATAATTTACAAGCTTCTATTGAATAAGTATAAATCAATCAAAATTTTAATATAAATCAAAGTCATAGATAACTACCACAGTCTTATATAAACTGTGTAACTACTATGACTTATAATAGCACCAGGCATATTATATTTACTGCATAGAGACCTATAATGCCATACATGGTATAGTCTACACAATCATACCCTACGGACTCAATTAATTAAGATATTTATAGGCTGCTGGAACTTACGCGAATTCCATTATTCAATTGTTAGTTAAATCATAGCTAGTCATAACTGAAATATTTTTGCCGGCTAGTGTTCCCATAGTGTATAAAATGGGACCGTAAAGTTAACAAACTCTACTTTTTTTACTGACTCGTCATCTTTTAGTAAATTGTCCGTGTCACATTTTGATAAAGTAGATTAGGGTATTTGATTTCTATTTTCTTCTAAATTCTACAATGTATTCTGCTAAGTTCGAACAAATGCCTATGAAATCTGAATAGTCTAGTATACCAAGCTCTAACTACCACAATTTACAAGGTAATATTCTGACGCTGACTGACCGAGAAAATAAAAGACAATTAAAATCTCTTGGTAAATATTTCCACAATCTGACACTGATTTTATTTAACCACAGCGGTTCTATAGACTGCTATCATCCAGAAATGTACTCACTGACTAGGGTTATCTGTAATGACTCTGTGTCAACTAAAGATACATCATCACTAATAATAAATTGTATAAAAATCTTAACTGGCCGATAAGACTGAAACTAGACATTTTTTTTTACTATTTGAATTTTGAACTCATAGCGTGGCGAGTATGTTGTCATCATGTCATGGTTATTTACTGGCCAATTATAACGAAAACAAAAATGCCGGTTGTGCAGCCATTAGGTAACTTTGATGACAAAGCAGAAGCAGGTAACCTTTGTGTATTAGTTTGGTTTTTACTATTAAATCTACATACCTAATAGTTTTGGTACATCCTGGCTGGAGGCCTTGTATTAGGTCTCGCCAATCGTCCGGTTAAGCAGTAACAGCTTCCTCAGAGCTAACTGCGAGAGACACTATCGAAAAAAAAAATTTGGTAAAGTCGGCAACAGTAGCTTAACAAGATAAGAAACTTCATGTTAAATGGCAGAAATATACATGAATTCAATTTATAGTCTCAAATTATAAAAACGTTCAAATGAGGATCTCAGAATATTTAAGACTTTTTACTATGTAACAACTTAACTTAAGTTTTAAGGCAGGCGGTTTCAACTCAGACACCAGGTTGTTAATTAACCACACGATAAAAAAAAGACTTAAATCCTTTGTTTGTTGACTGTACGTAACTAGAGTTAATACATGGTTATACAATATATGGACAAGTAAACTTAAATGTTCCAATCAAGTTTAATTAATTAAATCAAATCAGTGTTGATAGCTTCATATAATGGAATGATCTTCACCTTAAGTCACGTGAGATTGATTTTTAATCGTATTACGTTGATTAAAATACTTAAATAGACTTTATAATAGTACTATTATATAATTGTTATAGTATGAGACATTGGCAGTTTAATTTTAATAGAATTTACTTAGAAGTTTTAATGGTCTGACTAATACCTTGTTTATTTAGTACGTTCAACGCTTTCAGCCTTATCATTAGTCATTAGCAGACTGCTCTCTCATCAGTCATCACATGGGACTGTCCTGAGTCCCTAGTGCAAGTTAGATGTTAGCTAACTTAACTACTACGTTAGCGTTTATCTTTCGTTAAATGTCAGATGAACAAAAAATACCGCAAATACGCAAAAGTACACTACGCCCCGGTTTCAATGAACTGCACGAACTCAAAAACCATGCTGACAAAAACAAATAAGTACCACTTACATGACAGTCTAATTACAATAAACGACAATACTTATGGATCTTGCGTATTTTAGACATGTGAAGAGTAAAGAGCAGTTATCCTAACCATTATGGTCTAGGAATTCTAAGAAAACAAAAGGCGTCAAACATGTTTCGAGAAAATCGGTAAACAATGATCTTTAATGTTTGTTTGTGAATTAAGAACAACGTCAAGATCATTGTTTAAGCATACAAACCGGAATTTGTGTGATGAGGCATTCGCCTTAACGATACACCTACAAAATATTAGTAACAAACAAACGTAAAGGGATACATACGGGGCGATGGTTCGCAGCGATCGATCATACGCAAATCGCAGTGATCGATTGTACGCAAATCGCAGCAACCGATCGTACGATAATTGCAGCAATCGATCGCTTCAAAATTGCCTTCTCACGTCATTTCGGCGATCCGATGCGATGTTAACATACATTTGCGATCCATCGCTGCAATCGGTCTTTTGCGACGGATCGCTGCGATCCATCGCTCTGTAAATGGCGCTCTCAAGACATACTTTGATCAGATGTTTGCTAATTAAACTAAATCATGCGTGAATTAGGTTAATAATTATATGTTGTTAACCTTATTTATGTGGTGCGGTGCCAGATCAGCGGACATCGCTTTAGATAATACATGTGATTCTGCATCAAAACTAATCAATAAGATCAAAGTTCAAAGTCTTTTATCAATTAAAATGTTGCTTTTGTTCATGTAAATACAAAGCTACAGCCGGATCTTTTAGTGAATTATTGTTATAGTCATAGATGCATTTTCTTTGTAGGTACATAGGTATATAAGTATTTAAAGATTTGAACAATTACCACATCAATAAACCAATACATGAACTCTTGCCATAATAAGATCATTATTCAGTACACAAATATAGCTTTAATTTCTTTAAATCATTGGAGATATCATAAAAAAGCAAATATATTGACCAATAAATATGCTTTAGAAATCAAGGTAACAATAAATTAAATCTTTTTAGTTTTATAAAACTGCTTAGGATCGCGGTTCAGGTAGAATAACTTGTATGACGTCAGTCGAGACAAAATATGTATACCAGACAAATATAAATATTATTTTTCTTTCCTTGATGTTTTTTTATTTCCCAATATTTACCAGATTGTTGAAGCAAACAAACAAAATCAACGAACGATAACCTTTAAGCAGAAGCTTGTTAAACTGGTTTCATTTAAATGTAACTGGTTCCAGTCTAAGGTAATTTGGTTTTCTAGTCGACATAACAGGTTGTGGCGTAGAAACAGTGCTATTATAATGCAAATTTTGATCGAGGTTTTTATGTCTTTCTAATCGCTTTATTGCACGGAAGATATATACTTTTTTCCTATATTCTGTTCGAATTTGTAATATTGTTTCCACGAAATGGCTTAACTAATTACATTTCCATTCAGTTACTAACGCCAATCTAACTGAACATTTTTTAATTTTCATGTATGAAATGGATTATTTTTGTAGTATTTCGTAGCCAGACAAAATTAAAAAGGACTTCTTCTACACCAACGTGACCATTCAAGCTATTTTACTGGTCAAACTTGTTTAAAAAATTAAATTAGTCCTGTGTGTTCTTATTAAAAAGAAAGAAACAATCAGATAACGAAATTTTAACGTCCATAGGTGAGAGGTCAACTGTAAGACATCGATTTGACATTAATTGACGTCACTATGTATGTAGAAACTTCATCAAGTTATATTTATATAGGTTAAGGTAATAGCCCAACTGTATAAGGGTCGAATTTATTGGTTTACGCAACTCACAGAGTGCTACATCGTAGATCGATAGACAGATCAATCATCGAGTGATTTAAAACTTACTGCGTAGGTCAGTGTGAACAAGCTATTAACTTGATAGTGATGTGATTCTATCATGGGAGCTATTAATCTCATACATCACGGTGGATTAAACGGCCTAAACACAACTTTAACCCCGCAACTGATATACTAATACTGAAGTGAGGAAATGAAAAAATAATTCTGTTCGGTGTAAAAGGTGCAGTTAGAATCACTAGTGTGTAGTAATGTTTACAAATATTTACTTAATTGTAACCGAGTATTTAATTTACTAGATATATACCTATTGTTACTTAGTAATAGCTATTGTTGGCTATATTATACTTAAGCACTTTACCTCAAAATCATATTATCACTGTAAAAGTAACTTACTTTTTAACGATTCCTGTAAAAGGACATCTAAAAATGTATGTTGTTATTCCCGGGGAAAGTCGTAGTCTCTACAATTTATCACGTTGGTGTATGGTGGATATAATAATAATAATAATAAATTCTTTATTTCAGACCAGAGATCCATACAAATGTGTTAGTAATTTCTTATCCTAATGTTAGTAGAAAACAGTTATTAATATTTATTTATCAATTATTGACATGGACATCAGGATGCACATGTCTACTTGCCCAGTGTCTAATAAACGGCCCATCAATTTTGTCTGCCAGTGTAGCTAGTATACTGTTAGGACTGTCCCTGAATCGCCGCATCATGGATGCACATCGCTTGCGTATGACGGCATAGAAGTCATCTACTCTGTTCTCCGCAAACATGCCAGACGCGCTACACCATCAAGGCAGTCCCAACAGCATCCTCAGCGCATTATTATATTGAACGCGCAGAGCGTTGTAAGCCTTCTGCGTATACTTCACCCACAAGCTGCACGAATAAAACGACTGGCAATATGCTCTAAATAAGGTCAGTTTTACTTGTTTAGTGCATCGAGCAAACCTGCGGGCGAGCATGTTACATCTGGCTGCCAACGCTCTGCGCTCCCTATCAATATCCTGATCATCAGTCAGAGAATCCGTGACTACATGGCCGAGGTATTTAAATTGAGTAACAACTTTTAGAGGAGAATTTCGAAGCTTTACAGGTGGAATATAAGCAGGTGTATTATTTCGTACCTTAAACACAATAACTTCACTCTTAGTGGCGTTATACCTCAAGCCATGAGCCTCCGCATATCTCTCACAGACATCCAGCAGTTTCCTCAGACCACAGATGGATGGGCTGAGCAGCACCATGTCATCGGCGTAACTGGTATCATGCAAAAATTATCTCTTATTTACATAGTACTCGACCAATCATCATGCCAACGCCATTTGAACTATTAACTAATTGAATTTAGAATTTATATACGATTTTTTTTAAACCGTCCCCCCACTCCAGGAATTTCTCCTGTGGCGTGGGTGCGTTTTACAAAAATGAAATATCACATGCACAAACACCCAGACTCGGGACAAGCATCTGCGGATCACACAAATTTTTGCCCCGAGCGGGAATCGAACCCTTAACGCAGCAGTCCAATCGCTTAGCCACTACGCCAATCAGGTCGTCAAAATATAAATATCGTCAAAATATAAAATATATCAAAATATATTTAGATATTCACAGTTACATTGACCCCAGATGCAACGCAGACTTAAAATTAAGTAGTGCTTAAGGAAGTCCTTATCGTTAAGTTCTTGTTTAGTCTATAAGTGTTTTTTATTTCTGCGATTACCACTTTCAAATTAATTTGTAAATCGTTGCCTATCAGCGGTAATCAATTATTGTATTTTGTTCTTAAGATGTATTCAACAAATGTAACTAACTTTAGGATGGTAGTGTGTAAAGATCTCTATATGTATAGGAGAGTATATTCAATATTATGTTATTTTCTGTACAATAAATATTAAGTTTTTTGTTTAATTACAATAAAATGGCAATATCGTACCTAATATGCATCAGGAATTTATTTACCATGTCCTAATGTGTTCTTACACGTGATTCTTAATTATTTACAGTATGAGTACATACATATTATTAGAATATCTTAATAGGTATACATCTAAGCGCATAAATACCTTACAAATGCAATGCACCTAATATACGTGTTTTAAGAACGATAAGGTTACTAATGAAAATATTAAACGGGTTTGAACTAACGAGTTCTTGAAAATACATTTCGAACGCGATAAAAAAATGACTGATTAAACACAATTCTATTAAATTTATTTAAATTAGGAAGATAATAATTTGCGCCAGTATTTGCAACCGATATTCAAAACTAAATTTCGCGTCATACCTACATAATTTTATGTCAATCTTATACCTATGCGTTGTTTAAAACCAGTTCGTCAGTCCCATGAATCCAGTCCTGTCACAAAATGTTTTTAATCACAATAAAACTGCTAATCTCTATGTAGGATTTGAATTAGTTAGATATTTCTATCTGCTAACCATAGTCATAGTCGATAATGTTTTTATTTCATATAGGCTACAAAAGAGCACTTACAAAACGTCAAAACTAGTTGCTCGGTTCCAAAAAGTCGTCTCTATGGAGAAGAACCGGAAAGAAACTCTAGTAGTTCTAAATAGTTACTCTTTTAAAAATATGTTGTAGGTATGTTTATACATACATTTTGTTATAGAATTACATGGAAGTCTAGGTACGGTTTAATTGGTGAGATACACCATATCTTGAGAAAGGCTTGACCGATTTGGCAAATCTTTGTTTTGAAATATTTGTGGAAGTTCAGGGAAGGTTTAAATAGGCAGAAGGCGGTACGAAGTTAGCCGGGTCAAATAGTTTAATATATTAAGTCATTAGTTGGGATATAAGTCACGCGGATACTGATTATATACAACACATATAGATGTATATAATATAACAATACATACCTTCAGATTTTAACATGATTAACAAAACCTTCTTTCAGTCCTTGTATCCTTAAATTCAATTAATAGCAACAGGTTTGCGTGTTCATCCCCCTCTTGAGGAAAAATGAGAATATGGATCTCATTTACACCCAGATGACGCATTCTGCGCAGCTCGTGTTATTTCTCAGAATAGTGTTGGGACATAGACGGTAAAGTAAATGCCATTAATAAATATTCAGTCAAGTAACTGACGCATACAAACAGCAGTTAAATGGTATAACAGATTATAAATAGATGTTTAATTGAATTCTTTTCCGGGATATTTTATTGCCGATGACTCCGAGAGGGGTCTCATTGAACAATTGAATGTCCTGTATATTAAACAAAACCAACCCTAAGTTCTCATACCTATCACATTTGTTTGAAAGAAAATTTTAAATATATAAACTCGATAAATAAAAGTTGGTACTATATATCTACTTATTCATGTTTAGCGATATAACTTAAGTTTTAGCGTTCAGTGTGTCCAAAGTACCTAATCAATTTGTTTCTAATACGTTTCTTACAAATACTAAACCTAAGAACGAATTGATTTGAATGAAATAACAGATGTTTCTTAAAGTAAACTCTGTATTTTTTCTTAATATTTGGTTAAATTATTGATTCAGAAGTCCTTGGGAAGACGGACACAAAGCACCGCTTTTCGTTGCCAGGCCGTGCGACCCTTTAAGACGACGAAGCGCTAGTGAACTCGATGAATAGCAAGGCTCGTTCCCTATTATATAGGCCGTAATGATAGTAATTATCTGTGAAATGTGATTGCATATTCCTGACAAACAAGAACACCTAAGTTGCCTTAGCATATCGGAAATTACAGATGTTATTATTTATGTATGTATGAATTTGCTTTAATTTTAATATCCCTCTTTTCCCTCATATTCTGAATTTTAATATATTTCTTACATATTACTTATAATTACAGTGAAAGTCATAGTTCTCCTTGTTACCTATAAAGTAATAAATTATTATGTTAATCAGGAAAATACGTCGGGAAAATCAAATCGTTTAACGTAACCCCAACACTTAATCTCGTAGCATATGAACAAGTTGAGATGCGCGGGAGTTTATAAACAAAACTGATTTCTCGGCGTGGACAGTGACTCGCCGACAACCGTCTTGGACGTTTGACTGGACAAGTGAATTCTACTGACGTTTACTAATAACAAAAAATGGACAAGCTTTGTGTTTTATTCGTATTTGGTGAGTGTTTGTTGTACTAAATATGCTTTTATTATTATCAAAGTATATGCTAGTATTTTGTTATTTAGATATTAGGAGAAGCGGGTAGTTTCTGGCATAGGTTCAGTTTTTGACAAAGTGCTTGCATTCAATGTATTTTTATAACCGACAAAAGTATTGTGTACTTTGAAGGGACCTGCATTATATCTCTTACTATGAAACCAAACTACTAACGAACCAAACAAAATATTCGAATTGCATATATGTAGAAATCACAGTTTTCTAAAATTATTATATAAACATAATAGGTACCAATTATTATTCGTATCACTTTGTATACTTATATTTATATATATTACTTTAAATAAAACTTAAATAAGGTTGTCAACCCATACCGCCATAAAATGCCGCAAAAGAACCAACAAAATCATTAAATATAAAAACTCGTCTTGTGCCTGGTTGAATCTGCATAATTTTATAAAATAAATATTAAAACTACAAAACACATCGGCTGTTTTTAAACAACTCGCTAATTTATTCGGATCAAGCACTCGGAACTAGTTTTTTTATCCTGGATTTTATTGGAACTGCGAAGACACTTTATGAATTTTTAACCTTTTTCTCATATTGTTCTACTACTTGTATCGTTAAATGAAAATAACTTTTTGCTTGCAAAAGTCAACTTTTAACGAGTATTTTTTTAATAATAACGGTAGTTGTTAAATTTGGTACAGTCATTAAAAACTTAACTTTTTGTATCGAGTCCCAAGATTGAATTATAGATATTATTTTATTTTATTATTATTAGTCTAAATCTAATTAGGTAATAGTCTCGCGAAATTCAGTAAACTTGTATAACAGACGAGAGAAGAAAATACTTTTTATTACGTAAGCCATTCGTTTCAAGATTAATGCTTTCTGACATTACTTAAATTTAAGTTAATTAGGTTTTGTTATACATTAGAATTCTACATTCATATGAAAGTTTAGGCGTAAGCATTCTTAGAACTCGCTATTGCAAATAAATCGGGGACTTTTTGAATGTTGTGACTCATAGCATTTGGTTGTTTTCGGATTTGTTTTGAATAATAATAGTATAGACCGCTGCAGCTCACAGACGGGAGGAATGGATGAAGGAAAGGGAGGCCTTTACCCTGTAGTGGAAAGATCATGGCTGAGATAAATAAATAATAATAATAGATTTAAAAATTAGTCTAGGGCAAGACTTTCGTTTTTCGTTTAGGGCAACGCCTTGCAAAAAAATTTAAAAGATTACTTAGTGTTAGGTGATTTTTTTTAACTTTTTTTTTGTTCTGCATAATCATTTCTACTTACTGTATAGTTTGACCTAAAGCTAGTTGGTCAAGTATATGTCAGTGCAATGCACAAGGTTATGGGTTTATACCCAGGCAAGTGACATTGTGACTGCAATATCTTACGTACTTGTGCACTCATTAAAGACTGTAGTCTAATGCCCTATAAATGGGAAAAGTGTCACCTTCTGTTTCTTAAGACTAATAATACAATAATAATATAATTTTTTCTTCATATTCTCACTGGCAAAATGTGGGCCTACTTCGCTGTGCAAACCTCAGCCTACCCCTTTGGAGAATTCAAGCCTAATATTATTCAATTAATTATACACTGCGGTTTTCTTAACTAAGCCATACAATAATTATTGTATAACAAAAAATAATGTTTACTTAACCAGTGCGAAAACTCTAATTTGTTCAAGATGAGATAACAGTAATTTCCATATCTCTGAAACTAAGTACCTACTTAAATTGTTAAGGTTTTGGAACGTTATGTGAATTGTTGTATGTAATATAAAAAAATATTTTACAGCTCTTTTCACCAACAACGTACTCGCTCAATCTGGGCAGACGACTGAAAATGAAGGTGAAGACTTAGAAGACAGGTACGGATGGAACAGACCAAACTGGTTCCCCGGTCAAAACCAATTCCCCGGACAGAATCAGTTCCCTGGACAAAACCAATTCCCAGGACAAAATCAATTCCCTGGCCAAAACCAATTCCCAGGACAGAACCAGTTCCCTGGTCAAAATCAGTTCCCTGGACAGAACCAATTCCCAGGACAGAATCAGTTCCCTGGACAGAATCAGTTCCCTGGACAAAATCAATTCCCTGGACAGAATCAGCGTACAACAACACTCCCCACTCCAACCACACAAACTACGGCAGCTCCCACTGGGTACGTAACAACTAACAACAGTCTATAGATGAAAAATGTTGTGATGGTGATGTAGGTAATATAACTAATATTCATATATCTTTTTTTTTCCTTTTTTTTTAAAAAAAAAACGTCGCCCCACACTAGGAATTTCTCCTGTTTCGTGAATGCGTTTCACAAACATGAAATATCACATACACAAACACCCAGACTCGGGACAAACAAATGTGGATCGCACAAATGTTTGCCCCGTGCGGGAATCGAACCCGCAACCCTTAGCGCAGCAGTCTAATCGCTTAGCCACTACGCCAATCAGGTCGTCAATACTTATAGGTATATAATTAAATTAGTTCTAAACAAAAATTTGCCAATTCGTTACTGCTGTTCTCAAGTTCTCAAGGGAAACAATGAGTATTTTTTATTTATGTGTAAAAATATTATTGCTTATAACATTTTCATAGAGAGTTTATGCAATACTACATTCTTACTCAAACAATCAAATTTTCATCACGTTTCAATTTCAATTTTCCAGAACATCAACAATGTCGCCCCAGCTGCGCGCGTGCATAAACTCCTGCCCAGTGACACCCGAGTACAACCCAGTGTGTGGAACCGACAACGTCACTTACAACAACGCTGGTAGACTGAACTGCGCTCAGCTCTGTGGCGTCAGTAAGTATAGGACCCTTTTTCTCTTTCTATACTATACTTTGGTTATTGTTAGCGAACTTCCTAAGTGTCCTATTGTTTTGCGAAAAACCGTCAAATATTCAGACAGGGCAATGAATAACTGACTGTTTTAAAAATTGTTTACATCTTTCACAATTATGTATGGAAAATGATTCTTCGTGATGTCCAACATTAGAAGATCTTAAGAACACGATTCGCCCTCACTTTTCAATTTGTATTTCTTATCTTTTCTGCATGTCTCAGAAATAAGGTTTTTCAAATATTTTCCAACAGCTTCGCTAATGTTGATAATTTATGGAGGTAGCTAGTTTGATTACTGTATAGAAAGAACTCAGTTCAAATTTCGAGAATAAACAGGCATTGGTTAAGATGGAAAGAACCCTTTCTAACTTTGCCATGGAGACCATGGCAAAGTTAGAAAGGGTTCTTTCCATCTTAACCAAATGTTAAATAGGACTTTTAAAAATGGCTGTTGCCTAATAGTTACTATTCTGCATATATATATAAATAGCCTACACACGTAGTGGTAATTTGAAAGTTATTCTGAGAAATATAAGAAGCACTTGTGTCCAATGGATGGTAGCTTGGAAGGCTTTGGAAGTATATAAAAGATAGGTACTATAAGGCATGCAAGAATTGATGTCGATGTTTCCTTAAAGTTATTAACTTTAAGTATAAAATATGTCATCTTAAGTTAATAAACCGGTAGAGTAACATTAAAGACTTTTCCTTGAGAAGACCGGTGACATATAAAAATCCTATTAATCTTGACCGCTATCAAAGGCCTTGTGAATCATCGATGACAAATAATGCGCCTTAATTTAAATGACTTAAACGCACAATAATGTTTTGACCTTAGAGAAAACCTGTGTCCTTACTAACACTGGGTTTTACAACATGATGTCAAACAATCTATTTATTATTTAATCAATAGATCTGTAATATAAGTGGTGTCTCAGAAATTTTGTCACCTCCAATGTTATGAACATATAATTCAGGTTAGAATGTTTTAAGAAGAAATTCCACTCAGTGTTACTCATCCATATTAGCAATTACCTCTACAGCCTCCTTACCATGAACTCTTAAAACAGGACAGTTTAGGTTGTCAAAGCGAGATGCCGCGCCGCGCCGCTACGTGCAGTGTAATGCGGCGTCTCGCTTCTACAACGTAAACTGTACGACTTTAAGTACTCGTGGTAAGGTAGCTAAAGTGTTTGATATACACATAATGCCATATTTTTATTATTATTATTTTGCGTTAAGGGTCTCCCGTTTGTATCGCCATCTAGTTTCTTGTTTATTGAAATCTGATGTGTTTGTGAAAACCTACATATTTACAGAAATAAATCATTTATCCTGCAAGGAATAAATATTTGTCAGCTCTGCATACATTTGTTTAGTCATGATGCATGTATGTAGTCATTTAACTTTGTAAACCGTGATATTCGTGATCAGTCACTATCTTAGATGAGGACGTTCATACATTATTTATTAAAGATATATACAGCCTGAATGACCTTAAATCTATTGATTTCTTTAACTCAAATAGTAACTAGTTGACTAAACTAGACAATGCTGCCGATGATGTATGAACATGACAATGACAGAAATATATATTGATCTATTAAATTGTTTAGTTTCTAAGAATATGCTCGTCCTCATAATAATAAACTATTATGAACTTAACCACAAACAACACGTTTACCTTAATATCGTATTTACTAAATAACTACCGATTGTTATTACGTTAATAATAAGGAAAATGGCACCATCCATAAAGGTTTTAAACTAGCATACCTACGTAATCTAGGTTTAACCTATTGTAGTAATACATTATTATTTATAACAGGATTTTATTGCATGATTACAGTATGGAGTTTTAATGAATTTGTGTTATCGTTATTGCTCTTAGTAATTTAATTACTCCAACCTATCTTGGTATGTTGTCATGCAAATTAATTTTTGCATTCTGGAATATCTATAAGATAAAATTGAGCAATAATATTAGGTTTGTCATTAGATAATCACGTAACAGGTTTTGCCTAAGAGGACAAATTGTAAATAGGTACTTACCAAAAATGTATCTATACAAAACAATTAAACAACAATGCGTTAAACTTAAATATGTACCCTCTTACTTATAAAAATTGACAGTGTTGAACCATTAATTAAATTGTACCTATCACTGTCGTTTGCATGTCAATGAATAGAGATGACAATAGACTTAAGAAGTGGTTAACTTAAAACACATTTTAGCTTCGTTTATAAGTAAGAGGGGTAATTTTAAGTCATAATTTTAATGCTATGTGCAAGTATATTAATGATCAATATTAATTATTTCGTATTATCAATTTCAGATGTGTCCCTGGCGAGAACCTCACCCTGCCCGACTCCCCCACCGGTTGTCTAGAAATGATGCTTTACATCAATTAATTACTTAAACTAATAGGACTGAATAAATTATAAATAACAAATTTCATTATTTCAACCTTTACGAACATTATTTTATTATACACATTGACGCAAACGATAAGAATAAATGACGACCTGATTGGCGCAGTGGCTAAGCGATTAGACTGCTGCGCTAAGGGTTGCGGGTTCGATTCCCGCACGGGGCAAAAATTTGTGCGGTCCACATTTGTTTGTCCCGAGTCTGGGTGTTTGTGTATGTGATATTTCATGTTTGTGAAACGCACCCACGATACAGGAGAAATTCCTAGTGTGGGGCGACGTTTTTTAGAAGAAAAATAAAATAAAAATAAAGGAATAGTTCGATTTAAAACTTGGTATAAAGTTGATCGAAGATGTCACTTTTCATCAAATAGTAAATCGTATGAACTTTAAAGGTTACATAAATACTGGCAGTGTGGGAATAACGATATTTAGAAAAATCAAATCTCTGAGATCTCCTGTCATGCAAAGGGTGTGCAAAAGTGCGAACGCTCATCATGAACCAAATGGATTTTAAATCATATTTAGTTTTAGTGATTGCTGATGCGGTATGCTCATCAACGCCAGATATAAACAAATGAATTGGCTGTCTTCAGTCTGGATTAACAACATTTCTGCCAAGTGAGTCTACTTATGTAGCAGCAAGTTGTTAAAAGTTTAACGCGACGTCAAATTTGTGGTTATGTGTAAAGCCAACGCCTGCACCGCATGCCTAAAAAAAAGTGAAGTGAAAAAAGGATGCTCTGTTTTACTTTTTGACCTAATGGAGATTAGAATAGATGTAGACACTTTTTCCAAATACTACGTGGAATTTTGACATGCCAGCAAATAAAATAAATGGCAGGAAGCAAAGGAGCTTTTTAGAGTAAATGCTTGCTTGAAAACGGTACTCGGACAAGGATACAAAAATAGAGCTAATCATAAACACTGTTATTTGTTTCATATGATACCTATATATTCTTGATCATAAATTCAATTAGCAAAATTTCTGCTCGATAACCGTTATTTAATCTCTTGAATTTGTCAAGGATACACAGTTTATGCCTGGATGTATCATTCACATTTGCATTGTCATTAAAATAAAACTAATTAATACCCAGTTTGTAATTACGACAAAGAGGTATTTAACAATGGAAACTTTGTAGGTTTTTATGTAGTAGGTATACATAAACATTCGGTTTAAGACTAGACAATTTAAAAAACAGCTTATTTTTGTTCTAGTCAATTATCTTACTACTTATTTGGCTTGGCAACAACATCAAATAGATAAGCAGGTAGTGTATAGAATCTTCTTAGGGGTCGTTCATTAATCACGTGATATTTTGTGGCAACTTTTTAAACCTTACCCGCTACGCATTTGTTCAATGCCATAAACTAAATTAGTTTTACCGGCAACATCCAGAATCTTAATCCGTAGGCTTTTCTGAGCTTAAGTTAAGCAATTTTCAGAATACGGTCCTCATATTTTGCACAGTCAACTTCCTGCAGCATCCGGTCCTATATGAGTGTTATTAAAAACTGTTTATTTTCTTTAAATTTAAAAAATAACATTCTAATCATAACAATTACATTAGCAGCTTTCAGCTTTTGCATAAATATAGACAACACATTTGACTAGTTAGGCACCGGGTCCCGTAGAGTGCCTGGCCAGAATTGCACATACCCATTTCGTCCCGTGAGTGTCGTCGGAAGCGACTAAGGGAAAATCCAGACAATGGGCAGCAGCGTCTTCTGTAACCACACCACCAATACTGCGATCCCCAAGCCGCTTGCCAAGCGTAGGGATTATGGCAACCATCCTTAAAAGGGGGGGCCTTTGTTCAACAGTGGACGTCTTCCGGCTTATGTCGATGATGATGAAATAACTATTAGTTAGACCCTAGCAATATTTCTAATATATTTAAAGTTTACAACCTTGCAATAATAGCTTTTATAATTTTCCCATTGTTTCTTAATGATTTTAAACCACGTAAAAAAAAGTGTGTGTCATAATACACGCGTAAACCTGATCTTGTATCTACAAGTACCCTCCGAACTTATTAAAATGTGGACGGTGACTGCGTAGTGCAACCAGTTTATTAATTTCAAGTAGGTACACTAAACATAAACATAATTCCTAACTCTATAATTATTTTACAACGGACGGTATTATCTCATTTAATCTTTTACAGACAACTGTGTTTAAGTTACTGAAAGCATTCAGGTAATTTTGTAAGTTATCGCTAATCATATCGGGATAAAGCAAATTATTATTGAAACTAAAACGATGTTCATCTCGACCGAATTTCTCTAATCGGAGATAGAAGTTTATAATACCTACTTTGCAATTATGTCATCCCATGTAACAGAGAGCAGAGCCTGCCATTTACAATCCAAAATCCGGATTCCATTAAGAGAGAAGAGAATTAGATAACTTATGAACAAACCTAGTAAAATTTTGCCCGATTTGAAAACTAACATGATCAAAAATATCTCGATAATTCATCGCGCTTGCGACAACTAGAAGTGACATTCCGTTGTAAATTCTGTTTGATTTTAATACAATTATCTAATAATCTTTGAACTAGTACCTTACTATATACCTTACTATACTAGAACTAATACCTTTAATGGATTGATTCAAACAACACCAAATCTGGCCCTAACTAAATGCATTCACAAATCAAATTTAGTAACTTATATAAACTGGCTTGACACAGCAGATCAGAATCTTAAACCGTTTAATGAACGTTGCATGTGTCAGCAAAGGCTCTTGTAATCTCGCTGGATGTTCTAATGAGTATGCAAGAGTAGTCATTATCCGACATTGACCGTAAGAACTTTTAGGTTATTCGAGTAAAAGAAGTGTTCCTAGAAAATGCTCTTTGTTACTTCAAGGTCGAGGTAAGCTTTACGACCGTATTCCAGCCGACTACGCACTAAGATATTAAATTTAATTAACCTGTCCTTGAATAGTTGAATGCACCGACTGTTCGCAAACCCTAACATCTTCACGGACTTTTTAATTACATCGTTAATCACGATTTAAATAATTGCTGACAATCGACGTCGTTGGAAGGGATAATTTGTTTCTGGAAAACGAATGTGGATTTTGTTTGAACATGTATGGTATGTTTGCCTTTGAATGTACTCACTTTGCTATTTTAAAGCAGTGATTTTTCAAAAGTCAATTGCGAACATGCGTCTTTGACAGAGTTTAATTTGACTTATTAGGTATAACTGTCAAGTGTCACGATGGTTCAAATCATTGCCGGTTCAGGCAAACTGTTACTGAGTTTTTTCACTGGGCGCTAGCAGCAGCACGGATTTTAGGTAACAAAGCAGGCCCGATGTGGGAGCCTTGCGGAATTCTAATCGTGTAGGAATTTCCGTAAGTGAATAGACATTAACGGCTGCCTCTAAATTTTAAGTAATTTATTTTTAATGTCAAATCACTTCAGCATGCTGCATGATGCATGCATGGATTCGATAATGTTGGAGTTCTAACTCACTATGTAATATACATTGCTGAAGAACCTAGGAGTCACACGGAAGTTTCTTAGAGAAGTTCGCAAACCAAGAAGGTGACACAAATGGGTTATACTATTTAAATTTACATGCCTCGTTGGTCTAGTGGTCGCTAAGCGCGACGGCTGAGCAAGAGGTCCTGGGTTCAAATCCGGGTCGGGTAAAGTGTTACTGAGTTTTCCATTAGGTAATTCAGTAGCAGCACGGAGTCTGGATTTGTGCCCGGTTGTGGCAATAGGCTCGCCCCCTATTACATTGGGACTTACAACATAACTGGCGAAATGTGGGTACTATATGTTCACCTATTCCTACCCCTTCGGGGAATACAGGCGTGATGTTATGACATGTTATGTTTATTTACATACACTGCCATCCCATGCTTATAAATATATTCGATAAGTATTTATAGTCACTATGTAAGCAACTCTGAAACTTTTTTGCTATAATCTTTGGTATTTAACAAAAGTTTTAAAGTTCAGTTAAGACATATTTGTGTACTGTCACTAGAGAATTAGGTATTATCAGTGTTTTAATGGCAGATGATCAAGTTACAAGCTCACGTCGGATACCATTACAACATTTAATCTACTAAATTATTGATCTAAAATAAAACATATTATTATTGGTAAGTCATCAACTTGTAGGTATTCCACAAAGAATGAATTCACATTCGTCATCACAAATATTTTCTTACAACCTTGCAGGGTGAATGACTAATGAAATCTCTAAATGACTAAACGAATGGTGTTGAAAATTTAGTATAACCTTCAACATACTATACGAACATTTTATTTCAGAGTTTAAAAAAGTTACTCACTTAACTGCAGTACGTTTAAAGTCTTAATCGATGGGTCATTTCGTGGAAATCCCCTCTTGTGAGCTCTCGATCTGAAGGTTACCTCTGTATAGGATGTGGTGAAAAACTTTTATAAATCGCAGAAATGATTCACTGAAACCATATAAGTCAATCAAATAGAAGTTATTTTTTAAACTTGCAATAAAAACTTGCGCTTGAACCTTTTTTGTGGCAAAGGTTAGCTATTTGAATAAGTATTACGTAATATCTGTCATTAGTCGTGAACATCATACATTTATTATAATAACACAATTAGATCATACAAATGGAAAGCTCTTCACATACGGAAAAACAACGAATGTTTTTAACAACATTGCTCACTTTGTGTTGGCGATTAGAGACCATTAGATCCAGGTTTCCTTATGATGTTTTGCTAAGTCCTAAGTATCGTTTTAAACAAAGTTATGAATCACATAAGTAAAGGATTGTATTGAGTTAAACCTTAAACACAGAACGCTAAAGAGCGGTGCCACGGATACCAATTGCATTCAGTATTTTGTTTATCGACTTGAAAAAGGGGGTGGATCTCAATCTTGTATGTTTTGTTGTGTTCTCTTATATCTTCTCAAATTGTAGTTTAAATTATTTTTTATGGAAATAGGATTTCTCGAATGTGGTTTCGTTAAAATTTGATAAATACCCCATGGAGACCTTAGGAGTGTGAAGGAGGAACTACCAAAAAATTAATAAGTAAATCATTAATGATTGTATTAATACTGCAATTCTGTACCTGTATGCTCATTTTAAATTGCCGCTAACATCTGTCATAATTAAAGTAGTATATAGATAACCAAATGTTATAGTGTATACCATAGAAACCGGTTGAATATAAGATATACCTAAGGGACAAAGAGGTCCTAATTTAAATAATTCCTTCAAAACACGCGCAACTTAAACCAGCCAGCAACTTCGAATATAAAAATAATAGGTGTTAAACCCAGTATTTAAAGTGACGTGGTTTTTCCATTCTAGTGAACCTGGGAAAATTTAATTCTGCTTTTTGGATTTATGGCAAACATGATTAACTTGAGGATATTATATTATGTATACCTTAAAAATGTTGTCTAATTAGCGGAAAGTCCTTGTTAATGTGAAAATATTTGTTTCCACGTTTAAAATGTGAACCGTTATAACTGTTATGTATGTATTATACAACTTATACATAACAGTTATAACGCAGCAAGGCAGCTTAATGAGTGATAATTTTAAAAATAACATTTTACCTAGCTCAGCCAACCGATACATCGGGTATCCCAAACCTCCGAGGCAATAAAGCTAGCTTGATCACATGATGCATATAACAGGGGCTCGTATGTACAACTATTTATCTACTGCGAAGGCGATCTTTGAGGTTGAGTAGTTCTTGCATGTAGTGCTTGTATAGGTGGTTGTTTAACTCGGCTGTCGTCAGTTGGTCCTACGTCCGATTTGTATCTAAAATATGAATCTGTAATATGTTTTGATAGTCGTAAACAAAATTGATAATGATTATCGTAGCAATAAAGTCGTGAGTGATTTTTTTAGTATCCGTTAAAAACTTTTATATGCAACGTCTGTTTTATTCATAATTTTATGCACAAAACATATAATTATAAAATCGCAACATGTAATTTGATGTACAGAGGCGAGTTTAACTCAAAATTGAGTTCTCTTACAGCAAACCTTTGGGACATACATCAGTCTGTTCTACTTTGTAGGATTCCTAGATAAGTACGACAAGACCGGTACCACCCTCGGTCACTAACCCCCATGCCGATGTGTTGATCTCAATGTTGACTAGATGCATACACCCATGTGTGAATACTAGTTAATCAGAGATGGTTATTGAAGATGTTTTTAAGTCATGTGAAGAATGTACACTGAGCAATGACAGGAAAAGTGGCAACAAACTTTATAGTTTTTAAGTTATTTCTGCTTTGTTTCTAATGAATTTTGTGGGCCTTTTACAGACATGAAATCGATATTTGCGCACAAATATTTGTCCGGAGATTAATTAACTGCTCCGCCTATGGTATTGTTAAACTGTTAGTATCATGTATGTGCTTTCTTCAGGTTTATGTATGATCAGTCTTTATATAATTAAAGCCAAATACATGTAATATTTGTACCTTAAAGTAAGTCTACACTTATCGAAACTATTCGCGGTGTTACGATGTACACGATGCACCTAGTCAGGGCGTAAGGTGCCTGATAAAATAATGTGAAATAAAATAAAACAGAACTATCGTACGTCATTATGGTAAACTAGTGTTTCTAGTCTTTGTAATTTTAAAACCTGTTGTAGTGTGCATCACTTATTAACTTGTATTGTATGCTTTAAGACTGAACTTAACTCTAATCGTGTGTCATACTAAATTATAAGTTTTATCTTTTACTTTAAAAGTTACATTTCTGAGTGCATACTAATTACTGTTTAGTTTTTGTCAATTGACAAACAACATTTAAATTGGTATAATGTTACAGTTGCCTTAAAACTACATTCCATTATCTATCGTGCGCTAACGACAATAAAATTAAACCTCAAATTGCTTGAAACCTCAAACGAAACGGTAGTCCATGGTATAACTTCTTATCACTTATCACTGGTAGGAAATGTAGGCAATATACTGATTAATAGGTAATTGACCAAACTAAAATGATTAATTTAACAGGCAAACAGGTTTAGGAGGAAAATGTAGTGGGGATTTGTTTAGAGAACATAATATGGTCACACGTGTTTTGAAGATTCTGACCATTTCGCAAATTAACCTCGAATGAAATGGGTGGTTGTGTATTACAATAAAAAGAAGGAATATTTACGATAAATGTGTGTCAATGTGATAAAATGAAGTGTATTGTGTTTATTGGTAAGTTGATGTGTGAATATGTATTAGATAATCTTAGGAATGTAACGAAAAAACCTACCGGAATGGAATATCATCATCATCTGATAAATTCAAGGATGATCGGTTCAGTTCGAATTTATTGTATTATTATTTACCTGTTATCATGTTTTTTCTAATAACATCTCCTGTATTAATTATGATGTATTTATTAATTTACTTTGTTACATTTTGAAATATTTGTTTACTAGCAGTTAACGTAGATATTATTTAATATGCTTAACTTACAATTAACGTGTCGGGTTATTTTTAAGCATTATAATGAGTAAATTCACTTAATTGTACACTACAATATTTAAAATTGGATGGATATGTATAACTACATAAACATGAGCTGTCTAGTGTAGGTTACTGACCTACCACAACATGTAGCGCTGCAGCTAGAGTATTGCCTATACTTAGAGGTTTTTTGCAATAGATTCGTCGTGTTTTATAATGTACTTCGGTCAAGTTTAAGACTAGCTAAGGTTACTTAATGAACGTTATTCTGAAGATCATATTTGACGCATATATTTGTATATCATGATTATTATCGCTTATGCTCATATTTAGTGATTTCAGGAATGGTAGATAAACGTTTAGAATAGTGTTTCTGGGTGTAAACCTTTAACAGGAAGGATAAAGGTTACGGAGGCCTTATAAGAATAACCAAATCATTTTTATGATACGGAACTTGGAAAAAAGTTTTTTTTTCGATTTCTGCATAATTATTATAAAATAATTTTGCTTTGACTGCCTCGTTGGTCTAGAGGTCGCAAAGCGCGACTGCTGAGCGTGAGATCCTGGGTTCAATTCCCGGTTCGGACAATGTGTTACTGGGTTTTTAAATTATGTATTTCTCAGTCTGAACTTGTGATCGGTCGCACCAATTTTTACATGACTGCCTCGTTGGTCTAGTGGTCGCTAAGCGCGACTGCTGAGCACGAGGTCCTGGGTTCGAATCCCGGGTCGGGCAAAGTTTAATTTGGTTTTTCATTAGGTAATTCTCAATAGCAGCACGGAGTCTGGATTTGTGCCCGGTTAACGGCAATAGGCTCGCCCCCTATTACATTGGGACCTAAGAACAAAACTGGCGAAATGTGGGTGTACTATATGTGCACCTCTGCCTACCCCTTCGGGGAATACAGGCTTATGTTAATTTACAATGAAAATTATGCTTTTAATTTTTAATTTATTATTTTTTTTAACCCTTTCTCTGTCCAGTGTACACATCGATGGTATTACTATTTTGTTTACTTAGCGAACAGAAACGTGTTTATAATTACATATCCGTTTTTAGCCTTAGCTGCGCTGGTGGGCACAATAGCTGCCCAAGGCTATGGTCCAATAAATCACAGACACCGAGGTCCTCCACACGGACCTCCTCACAAACTTGAAGATCATCACAGATCACACCACGGCCCTCCCCAAGGACATGAAATACACGGACCTCATCACCCCAACGATCACATCGGACCCCGAAGACGTCATTTAAGGCGTCCCCCACATTGGGAGGATTCATCCGACTCGGATTCCGCGTCAGGACCTAGTGATAGCGTTGGTGATAGCAGTGATAGTTCCGGACCTTCAGGTGAAAGTGACTCTGATGATAGTGATTGGCATCATAACCATCACAGCCATCGCCCGAGATGTCCTAGGCGGCCAGGCAGACGGCCAAACAGGAGATCCAATAAGTATGATATATTTAAAAAAATTAAAACACAGATAGATACTAAACCTGCAGAATTTAAAATTAAACGTTCAGATGAGAGATCTTTTGCCTACAAAAGTCAAATTACAAAAGTTCCGATATCTGACACATCACTACGTCGGTATTCCCTGAAGAGACTCTGTGGTGCTATTTTTTGCTTGGTTAACACTCCTGATTATTTTAATTATATGTGAATTGATAACAAAGTATCTATTTTAGATGTAGACCATCAACACCGAAGCCAACAAATAGGCCTCCTACGACTCGTTTTACCAAACGACCACCATGGATTCGTCCTACTAGTCAAGTACCCTGGACTCAAACCATGCCGCCACAAACATCTTCTCCCCCTACTCATATACCCTGGACTCACCCCCCTACTCAACAACCTTGGACTCAGACTATGCCGCCTCACACGACTCCTCCGCCTACTAGACAACCCTGGACTAGGACAGTGCCACCTGTAACCATTCACCCCCCAACTCGACAACCTTGGACTAGGACCATGCCGCCTCATCCGACTCCTCCTCCCACTAGACAACCCTGGACTCGGACCATGCCCCCTTATCCAACTCCTCCTCCTACTAGACAACCCTGGACTCGGACGATGCCACCTCATACGACTCCTCCCCCTACTAGAAAACCCTGGACTCGGACCATGCCGCCTCATACAACTCCTCCCTCCAGTCGACAACCCTGGACTCAGTCGAAGCCGCCTTTCATTGTGACAACGTGGCGACCTCCACGTTCAACCCCGCAGTCAACTTCTCGATTTACCACACCCACGAGAACTGTGGGCCCTAACCCTCCGATAACCACTTGGCACCCCACCCCGCACACAGTAGATACAACTCATTGGATTACGACGACTGCTTACCCAGAAACAACAACTTCATCTCCCGAAACGACGACATTTCCTCCTGAAACGACTACAAATATAGATGAAGGACCAAACACTATATCACCTGCAATACTAAGTTGTATAAACGCGTGCCCTTCTACACCTGAGTTCAACCCTGTTTGTGGTACAAATGGTGTAACATATGATAACGAAGGAAAGTTGTTTTGCGCCTCGAGCTGTGGAATCGGTAAGTTTTTTAAAATTGAACTTATTTCCTTTTATAGTAAATTAGATAAATTCATAATCAAATTGTATACCAATACCCTAATATTATATCCTAATATTATCCTTATTATGTGTTACCATGGAAATTTATAATATTAGAGCATGTGAGCCGATCCTTAAGCAGTGATTACAATGAAGAACATTTTGGCAGTATTTGCATATGATCATACACGCCAAACCTACCAAATTGACAAATAAATCAAAACCGCTTTTATTCTAGTCTTTAGATTAATGGTCCTTTGATTGTTATAGATGTTAAGTTACGACGGAGATCATTGTGTCCACCACCTATTTTCGACGGTAATGATGGAGGTTCTACACCGCCGCAGACATTTCCTCCTACTACTTTGACAACTCCTGCAACGACTCGTTCAACGACTCCTTTCTTCATGGGTCGCACTACACCAGTATCAAGTTTCCAGAGGTGTATGAAACAATGCCGTATAACTGGTTCCTTCACTCCTGTTTGTGGAACTGATCTCGTTACTTACATGAACATGGATCGTCTGAAATGCGCTCAAAGTTGTGGTGAAGGTAAGGATGTCCAAGACAAAATAACTTTGAACAGACATTATGTTCACCTTAATAAAATAATTTTAAAGCCATTGACTAAAAATAGGTTCTTTCTACAAGACTACTAAGTGGCAATATAAACGAACCTTTTATGCAATACAGTTTGTTCAAATAGCTTTTTACTTATACAGTCATTTAAATATTTTTCACAGTTGTACAGGTACTATGCGAGAAACCGTGTGCTGTGTGTGGGTTCAACCCAGTTACTACACCCAAACCTAAAACAACAACCACTGTAACGACCACAAGTGGAAACTTTAGCAGAACTACCCTTGAACCTGATTTACAAGAATGTATCAAAGCCTGTCCCGTGACAACAGAATACAACCCTGTTTGTGGCACAGACCATGTCACTTACAATAACCCTGGCCGCTTGCTTTGTGCTCAAATATGTGGAGTTGGTAAGTATTTATTTAATCTTGTTTTAATTAATAATTTTCATTGCAATCAATATTTTTATTAAAAATCGTGCAGCATAACTTACCTTTAATTAATTACGGGCCCTATCTCATTCATTTTTTCTGATATTAATTTACGATACATATTTCCTCTTCTACGTATAAGATTATTCTACTTATTACAGGTGTGAGCGTTGCAAGATTGTCTCCGTGTCCTACTAGGACTACGACCTCTTCAACAACCACCGAGTTTCCGTCAACCACCTTATCGCCTGCTACGATAAATTGTATAAGACGTTGTCCGGTAACGGCAGACTATAACCCTGTTTGTGGATCAGATGACTACACATACATAAACCTTGGCCACTTACATTGCGCGAGATATTGTGGAATTGGTAAGTTTGTTTTTAATTTGATCTGAAATTTAAAATTATCTCATTTTGTACATATGTAGTTATCTAATTAATTTCCTTGTATTTCAGAGGTTGAATTGAAAGGTCCAAGCCGATGTGAAGGAGAGTTAGATTTCCCTACTTTTGAAACTGACAGCACACCGTCTCCAACCACTAATATGATCAATAGTCAAAAAGATAAAATAACTACGTCATCACAAACGACGATGATGACGACTACGAGCCGGCCGACACCGAGCACAATACGGACTACAACACCGAGTCCAACTTTGACCACAACGTCATCATCAAGCACGACTATAGGCTTTTCAATTCCACCTGACATATTAGACAATATTTTTGGTTCAACGGCACCTCCACCGAGACCACCACAAACCACTAAACCAACGACCACTAGTACAACAACCATAGCGACTACTACAGAAAGTGACGAAGACGTCAATATAGATGCTAGGTATGGTAATGATACCGATGATAATAATAAGTACAGTAGAATTATTTTCCCCGAATAAAGACTAATTAGGATACTAACGTGTTTTTATTAGAAACCTATTATCCCACCTGTATGTAAATTAGCAATACGACGTCATTACTATAAATGAACGTTAATTGCAATTTGTTAGTATATATTCGGTCTAAAAATATTATGTGCACCAGTTGGATAAACTTCAATAATCCGAAATGGAGAGCTGCAGATTCGTGTTTATTTTTACCATTTTATCGTATTTGGAATCTTCATGGGCCCATTCAGGTAAGCCATATTTATGTTTACGATATTATTTTGGATTTTGCTATGTCACTTTTAGAACAAACAATCCTAATACTGAATAGCTATGCTTTATAAACAAACCATCAATCATCAGGCCAGAAACACTTCCTAAGGGTATACGCTTTCTTTCATTCCTGCCTCTAGGGCCTAGAGACAGGAATGAAAGAAAGCGTATACCCTTAGCACAAGCACCTAGAGTCTAGGTGCTTGTGCTAAAAGCACAATTCTTTTAACTCTTACATTTATTTCAGTCTCCTTCAGAAGACCGTGCCATGACTTATCCGCCAAATGTTTAAAGAAATCAGTCCAAGCTGCATTACCGATCATTGCAACTGGGATCCCTGAGCTGGGCATTGAAACATTAGATCCTTACATCTTGAAACAATTGAGTTTACACTTGCCAGGAGGCATCGTGATACAGTTCGGAAATGGTTATGCGGAGGGATTAAAATCATGCATCGTTGATTTTGCAAGGTACGTCATTGAATTATTTCTGTTGAGCAAATTGATAATTTCATAAATAATTCATACTTACATAATATTTAAATTTACTTATTTGCAGATTAAGAGAATATACATTCGAGACTCAATTACATTGTAATTTGACTATCAAAGGAAAATACAAATCTTCTGGACGCCTTCTCCTGTTCCCCATTGATGGTGATGGAGATTCTACCATTAAGTGCAGTAAGTTTTATAGCCTGTTCTCTACCTACATTACGCGAATTTACACTGTCCAACAAAAAAAATGATAACCTAGTCTTGCTTATACCTACTTATAATGTATATTTTTTACTGCAACCCATGCCTTTTTGTAATAAGCGAATATTCAAGTTATAATATGTTTGTAATATTTTTTGTCTCATTCTTTGACAAGAAGGAGGAGTCACGAATATTCAAGGTTGCCGGATTATAGTTCATTGCTTTTATAAAATACCTAAGTAGGTTTTTCTTTATACTTTTACTATATGGTTTTATAATTATACTTGGAAAACTACGTCAAAAGCCTATAAATAAACAATAGATAAGTTAAGATGCTTTTTATTGCTTTGTAATAATTAAAACCATTAAAAAAATTGATGAAGTAAACCCACTGTGACAAAATTTTCCTTAATTGATATTCGATTTAAATAATGTTTTTTTTTCAGATAACATCAAACTGCACAGTGTTCTAAAACTGGGCTCGCAAGTGAAGTCAGATGGACAAAAGTATTTCAAAATTAAGAGTTCTAACATTGACCATAGTTACGACGGTAGAGTAAGCTACTCTATGACAAATCTCTTCAAGGGTAGTCCAGAAATAAGTTAGTATATAAGTTATAATATGTTTTACAATTTTAAGGTTAATAAAATGCTGTTGCAAAAACGATTTCCCCCAATTAATTACCTGTCATCAGGTAATGAACGTTAATTGCAATTTGTTAATATATTTTCGGTAGGTACGTAGGTACCTTGGTACCTACGTTTCAACTGAATTTTATAACCATGTTAGTTTAGTTGTACGTCAGTGACTATTAAGTTATTCAAATAAATAATTATTTTTCCTTATTTCTATTTGGAAATAAATATTTTACCTAAAATACTTAAATATTATTTAAATATAATTTCGTGGTTCAATATATCCTTATTAGTAGAATAAACTGCCAATTAGCGATCTGAATTCATAAATATCAAATATATTTGGTTAGGTAATTAATTGTTCCGAAAATAACAATTTAAATTATATGACTATGACTTATTAAGATAAATAATACAATTTTTATTTAAATATTATTTTTCAGGCGAAGCTCTCCTAAGTTTCATGAATAGCAACTGGAAAATGGTAGCTGAGGAATTCGGAACACCTATAGTTGAGTACGGTGTCACTTCAGTAATGAAAAATATTAAAAGGCTGTTGGAAGTTTTACCGATAGAGGAGTTCAAACAATTATAGTTAAGAAAGTAACCAAATCAAAATACCTTAGTTTTAATGTGGAACATAACTGAACGAGACATGAAACAACTGAGCAATATGATTTAATTAAATTGATATTGCACCAAATATAAAAAGGCTTTTTTTCATGATAATGTTAAATAATATATAAAGCAAAAATTCCCAGCATAAGAATTTTAAATTTTTATGGTCTCTCTAAAAAAAGGAAATTAGACGAATGGCTAACAGTATATTACTTTTAATTTCGAAACCATCCATGTGAAGATGTTACCTAAAGCTCAATTCCCAACGAGATAATTGGGAACGCCAAGAGGAAAAAGGCCAAAGATACAAGGAATAATTATAAAGTTAACCAGTTAGGTCTATCGTTGCTGTTATGAGGGGTTTCGGATTGTTTATCCGCCTGAAAATGATGAACAAGAATACCGTCGCGTTGTATCTGGCTAATATTGAAGACTCTTCTCCTCTGTTCAGGTTGATCTTCTGTGTAAAGGCCACTGTCATTTCAAATCCAACAACGGGCTGTTTAGAAATTATAGGATAACATAGTCGCATCCATTAGAATCTGACGCCACTCCGTAAATATGGCCAAAAATGGGGTCATCCGTGCATATATCTATAGTCAGCGTTGCATTTCAATATAACAAAGGGAACAGGGATAAGTAGTAGGATGAAATCTCGGTAATAATATCAAACACGAAATTTTAGATTAACCTTTATTTTCCACTTTACAACACACAAAATCGAGAAAAGTGTACATTATTAAAATACCTACGGAAACCCTAACCTACATGATAAATTGTGCCATTAATTAGGATATGAGATATTTGAATACTTAAAGAAAATGAGATATTTGAACAATAACAATCAAATACGTCGTCGACACACTTATAAATTTTAACATCAGCGTTATATCAACTGAAAACATATCGTAAATGTAGATACGTAACGGCCAAGCCTCCACGAGCTCCATAAAAGCTTTAGCCTGCACTCTCATAATTTTTGGCAGATCATAGTTCATAATTATTTTATTGACTAGTACCTTAGTTTCATTGCGTACTAAAAGTAATCGTTCACAAACAAACGACATCATAGCTACGTTGCAAATCGTAGCAAAACACCAAATTGCAATGTTTATTAATTGATTCGTTTTGTGTGGTTTTCGAAAGAAGTAGATCGACGTCCATATGGTAACCACCATGTATATAAACGTAGATACGAGCGCCATGAATATCTGATAGTTAAAAACCTTGTTTATCATAAAATAAATATTTCCGATGACATCATACATAGACGCCAAATCTCGTATTTTCAAGTTTTCTTCTGATGGACTTCCAATAAAATCAAATGTATCTTCAGTTTTAATTTTTGTGTCTTTAATAGTAAACACTTTTATAGTCTTCTTATTCTGCTCATGAATAAAAACTTTCAAATAGGTGTTAATCATCTTAAGTCTACGCTGTACCATAATAACGTACATACAAAACACAAATATTTGTAGTTTCTGTATGAAATATAAAGGAAACACCACTATTCCCCAGGCGAGATCCGCTTCACTTATAAAGTCAATCAAGCCATTGATTATGTGAGAAACAATCAGAAGGGCTAGCAACTTGTTTAGTCTTGATCGCAATCGATTATAGAAACCTTTTTCAGAAGCGATATGTAAATTAGTATCTAATTCATTAAGAGTTGTAAAAATACGAATATTAATCGAGTTAACAAAAAAGGAGGCTGTAATCGCCGAGGTGACATATTGGATTAGTACCACTAAACTAGGTAATTCTTTCATCGAGTCTACAAAATTAGACATCTCGATGATGCCAGTAGGGTATGGAATGCATGTGAAAAATATTGCAGTGTACGTTACGATAATACAACTTCCTAGAGCTTTGAGTTTCCAAGATGGTGGACATAACTCCCCATTAACAAGTTGAAATCGATATATTCCATAACAGTATTCAAGTATGAGTTCAGGTTTTATAGAGTAAATAATATTGACAATATTCTTTTCACGGCGACTATCGTCTTCTTCCTCCTCGATGTTTGATTCAATGCCTTGTTCAGTTTCTTCTTCCATGTCAATTCCAGAAATTAATTTAGAAGAAGGAAGCGTATTCTACAAAACGTGTGGACGCGTTGTATGATAATTAAAATAGTCTGTATTCGAATAGTCGTTAACACGCTCTAGTTAATACTAAGTTCCATTACGATAATTGGTGTTTTCTCGCACACAATTCATTTGATGTATTGATCGAAGTAATATTTTAGAAAGCGAATAGGACATTTCATTAGTCATTTATACGATATTATTAATTACATTACATTTTAAAGGTATACTTATAAACACAATAAGTCGAGGTGGTCTAAAGGCCGATGGAAAGGATTTATATGGCTGTGGGTTTACAGCTAATGAGATTTCATAGACATGACAGAAATATAATTCATAAAACTTGAAATACATATACCACTAATGTGGCTTTTAGGATTTGGCTCTCTTATTTATATATTCACAGTCTTATGGTGATGTAAACTATAGCGATGAATTGTCAAATAACGAACACTACAACAAATATAGGTCATCACAAACCTACACATTAAGAGGAGCGGAGACGTCAATTGTAAAATTTACATCTAGTATTTATTACTTACAATATGATTTAGAAACGTCATTGTAAACGACGTCATTGACAACCTGATTGGCGCAGTGGCTAAGCGATTAAACTGCTGCGCTAAGGGCTACGGGTTCGATTCCCGCACAGGGCAAATATTTGTGCGATGCACATTTGATTGTCCCGAGTCTGGGTGTTTGTGTATGTAATATTTCATGTTTGTGAAACGCATCTACGATACAGGAGAAATTTCGAGTGCAGGGCGACGTTTTCTTTAAAAAAAAAAAAAAACAAATCAGAATTCAGATATTTTTATATTTTACATTTTGAAACTATAGATATGAAGTATTTGAACGTTCAATTTAAAATATTGATCTGATGATAGGTACTGATATTTTCACCGTCGCAAATGTAGCTAGCACAGCAAACAGAGAAACTCGATTCATAGGGTTAGTATGGTTTTTGATTGTTGTACCAGCACTTCGTAACCTTCCGTTTGAAAGTGAGTTGACGTTTGAATACATCCCCGTAGTCATAGTCGAAACAAGTCACAATCAGGCGGACTTTCCAAAACTGCTGTAGTAACTGAGATATCAGATGAATTAGTTACATAACTAACAATATCGTTTATAAGAATGTGAAAGATAGTATAATTTCTGATAATTGTAATCGTAAGAAAAAAACAGACTATCCCCATATTCCATAATTTACCTAAGTATTCATGGAAACGGTTCATGGAAATTTAAAAAAGTAATAAACTACTTTAATAGTCATGGAAAAACTGATGCTAGATTGAGACAATAATTATTGTAATGGAATAAAGTAGTTCTGTAACTTTGTTATAAATGTGACAGAAATATATTCATTGTTCCTCATAAACGATTAGCCGTTTCCTAAGAGTGTACTTATAAAACAGGCGGCCAGGAAAGAAGATAAAGAAGAAAGAGAAAATAAATTAACTATGGAGGAGAAAGACGCTTGTGGCTACAAAAATAAAATCGACAATGTCATTTACAGTATTAAACCTGTAACAACACTTGAAAATCTCTTCGGAATATTGAAGTTTAAACTTGTTAATGGAGAGTTACGGCCACCTAACAGAATAATGAAAATGATAGCAATTGCATTCGTCATCGCTTTCGTTATTGGAATGTTCTTAGTCTTGCTATACCAATATCCCAAAATCCCAAACGCATTCATCTTTATTATGATTAATTTTCCGTTAGTGTTGGGGATGCTTCAATTATCGGTATTTATATTACAAGCTTCTTTTTTCTCTCACAGTAATAATGTTTATATCCACATAGCACTAGCCAAGCTAGATAACATGATGAACGTCGAAATTTTCAATGATTTTTATGGTAAACTGCGAGGTATTTCAAATAAAATTGTATTAATCCTCATTATCGTTCATATATTTCAAAGCTTATTGCTTATGGCAAAGTTTCCCTATGATATGTGGGTTATTTTCTCATGTCACGTGCATTTATCGCAAAAATTAGAACTATTCGTGTTTTGTACGTATGTCACTATGGTCACCTGCAGGCTTACTATTATCAACAAATATTTGAATTCATTTATTCACGAACAGGAAAAGAAGAAGAACTTTAGAATTTATACCGTTCGGAAAAGAATGTCTTCATCTCCGGATAAGTTTAATTTCATTGGACGCCCTTCAGTAAACAATACCAAAATCCGAGATTTGGCGACAATGTACCATAACATAGGACATGTTTGTAGTAGGATTAATGCACTTTATAACTTTAATATTTTTTGCACACTAGCTTCCAGTTTTATGTATATAATTGTTACAATATGGTCGGGGTTGTACGTATACAAGAAGTCAGAATTGAATTTAATACATATGTTACACGTTTTGATTTCTTATATTACGACAATCTTTCATCTGTCGACGTTAACAATTGCCTGTGAACGATTGCTGCTAAAGCGCAATGAGTCTAAGGTACTTGTAAACAAGATAATTATGAACTATGACCTGCCGAAGACCATGAGAGTGCAGGCTAAAGCTTTTATGGAGCTGGTGGATGCTTGGCCGTTACGTTTTTACGTTTACGATATGTTGTCAGTTGATATAACGTTGTTGTTAAAGTTAATTAGCGCAACAACGACGTGCCTCATTGTACTAATTCAAATTTCAAATATAATTTGAGTGTACAAGTTTTCTGTATTGATTTCTGTATATCTGATACGACAGATAAATTTCGATACGATAGGTTAAATTGCAAAACCAAAAAAAACTTTTATTGCCTTCTTACATGATGGTAAATTAAAACTATATTTTCGGATTTTACAGCGTTTTTAATTAAAGTTTTGGTACCCGACTTGTCGTGTTGTATAAATTGTATTGTAAAAATTGTTTTATTATATACATATGTATATGTTACTGCAAAGCCCATATACCTATTAGTGAATCTGGCTTATTACTGGTCGATTAGTTAGCCAAGCCGATCATTGCTTTTACTCGAGAATGTACGTCGCGCTAGAATTGTTTATGTACGTTTGTGATAAAATAAAACAACAAACAAGTCTGTAAATTAAAACCAAAGAAAATTAATAATTATAGTAAAATTACAAACTTAATTGAAATTAAATCATATCGCAGACAAAATCACGTGTGTGTGTGGAGAGTTATTTAGTATATAAATTTTAATGTAGAATGAATTAGTATAGAAACGTGTGAATTTTTTGTAAGAAATTAATGGGCTGACAGTCGCCGACAAGTTGTCGACAGATGACCAGAAATTCAACTTCATCGACTACTCGGCACCTAGCCAGTACATCACTACTTCTTGTATCTTAATATTCCCGGTTTCAACAATTAATTTAGTAGAACATTGAATCAATAATCATAATCACTGTATTTTTACATAAACATTTAGGTAGTATGTATGTGTATGTGATCGACCGTATCAGTCACGGTTTTATATTTACGCCTCTAATGAACAAGACTTGACTAAAATATACCAAGTAGGTGTTGGTCAAAGTTCGGAATTAATTGTGATAGCAGAACATTTCGAACTTTCACCAATAAGGTTGGGTAAATCTTACGGTTTACTGTTAGTTCTTAGGATTTACCACTTTTCGTGTTTTTACAGTGTGACATTATTTAATTATATTTTTATTAAAATACGTTTTCATATTACAATTACTTACAAAACCAGTTTAGTGGTTTGACTGTGGGTGAGTCGTTAATTTTAACTTAGTTAAAGCTAAGATAGGTATTTAATTATTTATATTATTTAAATGTAGTTATTTAGTTAATAACATAATTATTATATTTATTGTACAAATGTACACCCTTGTGTTTAGGAAAATTGCATTGCTATTACATTTAAAAATGAAACATGTATGTCATTTATTTATTGTTGTAATAATATTAAGTAGGTTTTTTATTATTATGAAAGTTCTCAAAAACAATTAGAGATTGCATATACAAAAGATTGTTTTAAAATATTTTAAAGCTAACGAGAACCTTTAATTTATGAAAATACCAAAAACCTAAAACCAAATTAACCAAAAACGTTAGCCAATGGTAATCTTATAAAAACAAAGAACTTGGTAGACACAGACAAATTGATGTTTGACTGCGGCAACAATTATTGTAATGGAATTAAAATTTATTATAGCTTTGTCATAAATGTGATACAAGTATAAGTATTGTTCAACGACGGGGACTAGACGTTTCTTACGATCCTGTTGACTAAACACGCAATCAGTATGGAAGGCCACGAACAAGAAAATAAATCTACCATGGAAGAGATAGACGATGGTAACTACATGAGTAAAATAGACCATGTCATTAATACTATAAAACCTGTAACTGCCTTAGAACATATCTACGGAATGAATAAGTTTCAACATGTCAGTGGAAAATTGCACCCTCCGAATAGAAAAATGAAAATTATAGCAATTGTGGTCGTTCTCTTCTTCAATGCTGCGTTATTTTCTATAGTAACAGTCTCTACCAGTACAAAAAATCTGATATTTTATTTGAATATTGTCCCTAGTTTTATTGGGATTATACAATTATCGGTATCTGTATTAAAATATTCCTTTTCCGCAAAATTAAATAATATTCGTATACTCTTGTCTCTTGTAGAGTTAGATACCATGTTGAACGTCGGAAATATAAATGATTTTTATCGTAAATTACGGTCTCTTTCAAATAAATATGTTTTTATCCTTATCATCGTTCATATACTCAATGGTGCATTATTTTTTTTTGTGACCACTGTGGATGCTCTGACAGATATGTTCCGTTATCATACATATTTATTCCAAAAAGTAGAATTATTAGCGTTTTGTATGTATATCAGTATGGCTAGGTGCAGACTCTCTCTGGTCAACAAATATTTAACTTCATTTATTCAATACCGGGAAGAGAAGAACACTACAATTTTTACAGTACGCGATAGAATGCCTTCGTCTCGAGATAAGTTTAATTTTATTGGACGGCCATCAGTAACTAATTATAAAATCCGTGACATGGCGACAATCTACGACGGCATTGGACACCTTTGCACCGTGATCAATGTAGTTTTCAACTTCGCGATATTCTGCACACTGGTGTCAAATTTTTCCTACATCATTGTTACAATATGGTCCGGATTATACTTATATCGGTCATCTCAATATGATAAAGACAATATAGCAAACATTGCGATTTGTTATATCACTACGATTTTTCATCTATCGTTAATATCTTTAACTTGTGAACGACTGCTACTAGTCCGCAAGGAGACTAAAGTACTAATAAACAAGATAATTATGAACTATGACCTGCCGAAGACCATGAGAGTGCAGGCTAAAGCTTTTATGGAGCTGGTGGATGCTTGGCCGTTACGTATCTACATTTACGATATGTTTTCAGTTGATATATCCTTATTGTTAAAGTTCATAAGTGTGTCGACCACGTTCCTTATTGTACTTATTCAGATTTCTAATTTAGTTTAGGCTTTGTGAAGATGTTTGTTGAACTAGTCATTAAATAAAAATGTTTAGTATCCGTTTAGTAAGGTAATGTAAATGTAATATGCAGTTGCAAATGGAGGTACAATTTCAATGTTAATCGTAATTAAGCTCCCTATCAGTGGCCTGAAGAGACCCTTTAATTCTAATAAACACTTTGCTTCCCTGAATTGGTTGATAAACTAATGAGAATAAATTCGGCCCGAGAAGGCCGCTCAATAAAGCAATTCTTTTAAAGTAACTACTTTTAGTCAAGTACCTTCTCTAGATTGCTTACCTATTCTCTGTACATGTATAACGGTTTATATTTATATAGCTATTAACTATGGTTTGTGAATATTTTCAAAATGTAATAAATGTGTTTTATTGAAAGAAGAATACACTTTTCATTTAATTCCTACTGTGTACTGTATCAAATAAATGTTGGTTTCTCGTGGGTCTAGTGCGAATGCTGAGCTTAAGGTCCTGGGTTCGAATCCCTCGTCGGGCATTGTTTCTAAGTTTTCCATTCGATAAATTCTTAATAGCAGCACAGTTTGGATTTTAGCCTGGTTATTCGGTATATTCTCTCTGCAATATAGGAGCTATGAGTACGACGTAAGCCTTCGGGGATAAATATTGCTTGTAATGGGCTTCAGCACCAACCCCTGAACCAAATTACGTAAAAAACATGGAAGTAATGATATCTTAACTTGAAATGTTTTTGAAAGTAATCTCAATTAATTTTACACACTGTATCCATTGCACTGCAGACGTTACCAGGGAACGTTATAAGGGAAAATAAGTATACATATAAAATTATTTTATCTCTAAAATCTAGGGACTAGGTTAGACCCAAATAAATGAAACATAGAAGAAATGGATGGTCTTAACTACAAGAATACATAATACGGAAACCTATTATAGAAGAACCATATACGAAGCGAATGGTAATTAAAAAAAAACGAGTACTTTAATAGAAGCGGAGAATTTGATGTTAGATTGACGAAATAATTATTGTAATGGAACAAAATTGTATTGTAACTTTAATATATTAGATATGATAGAAAATATATACCTAATCATTGTTTCATGTAAACGACTAGACGTTTCCTGAGTGTCTATGGATAAAACGGTCAATCAGGAAGAAAGATCAAGAACAATTAAATAAATCAACTATGGAGGAGACAGACGCTTGTAACTATAAAAATAAAATTGAAAATATAATTAACAGTATGAAACCTGTAACCTTCTTGGAATACCTCTTCGGTATTTTCAAGTTCAAACATATCAGTGGAAAGATAGGGGCTCCTAATCGAATAATGAAAATGGTAGCAATTTTAACTGTCTTCGTTTACAATACTGCGTTTATATCATTATTTTTAAATTCCAATGCACAAATATCCATGTTATTTTATGTTAACATGGTTCCTACGCTATTTGGGATAATCCAGTTAACCACCACTGTGATAAAAGCATCATTTTTCACTAACTTATATAATGTGCATATTATCACAGCACTTGCAAAGCTAGATGCTATGTTGAACGTTGAAATATTCAATGATTTCTATGGTAAATTGCGATGTATGATAATTAAATTTGCATTTTTCTTTATTATCTTTCATATACTCACTGGCGTATTTTTTATCGTGACCACTGCGAATATTGCAGCTATGTTTGGTTATCACATGTACTTATTACAAAAAATAGAATTACTTGTGTTTTGCACATATGTCACTATGGTAAGCTGCAGACTTAATATTATCAATAAATATTTGAATTATTTTATTCAAGAAGAACTGAAGAAGAATAACAAATTGTTTACGGTTAGGGAAAGAATTACTTCATCTCCTGATAAGTTTAATTATATTGGAAGCCCGTCAGTAAAAAACTACAAAATCCGAGATTTGGCGAGAATGTACGATACCATTGGACATATTTGTACTATGGTTAATGTAGTATTTAGGTTTGATATTTTAAGTATACTAGTATCGAATTTTTCGTTTATAATTATTACAATATGGACCGGGTTATACATGTACCGGGAATCTTTATTTAATATAAGCAATATGATATATATTCTGATTACTTATATGACTACAGTGATTCATCTGTCGGCGACCTCATTTGCTTGTGAGCGACTCCTGCAAGAGCGCAATGAGTCTAAGGTACTAGTTAATAAAATAATTATGAACTATGATCTGCCGAAGACCATGAGAGTGCAGGCTAAAGCTTTTATGGAGCTGGTGGATGCTTGGCCGTTACGTATCTACATTTACGATATGTTGTCAGTTGATATAACGCTGATGTTGAAGTTCATTAGCGCAACAACGTCGTTCCTCATTGTACTAATTCAAATTTCTAATATTGTTTAGGTTTAGCAAAGAACTTTGTTTAGCAAGTTGTAGTTTATGAAATATAAATTAAGCAAACGGATCGTTGCCAGAGTAGACCTTAGTAATTTAAATAAGTAGCCATGTATCATGAAGGATTTCAGAATAAACGACGAAAATGATGAGACGTGAACGTTTCATGTTACTTAGTGCCATATTAAAAAAATCAGTAAAAAAATAAATTTTGCACATTAAGATAAGTTTACACAAGCAAGGGTCTCGTTATCTAGCTATTTCTAAATACATTGTAAACTTTCATGTACTTAATTATTTTAGCTATGGTTTATGAATTTTAAAAATGCAATAAATGTGTTTCGTTAAATAATTTACTTTTATTCATTTCCAACTAAGAAATTTATATGAGATAAAATATTATATTTATTATGGTCATTCGTCAGATTGCACGAGGCAAGCGCTGCTTCACCCTCGATCGACCGGCCTTACGTTTGTTACTTAGCCTTGAGGCCCAACTGTAATTTTATTAAATATGCTTTTATGGTTTATGAGTCCTGTTCCTTAAAATAAATGATTATAATAATAATAATTATAACTATTCATCATTAGCCGGAAAGCGTTCACTGTTGAACAAAGGCCTCCCCTTTCAAAAGGGGGTGGGGGTTGCCATAATCCCTACGCTTGGCAAGCGGCTTGGGGATCGCAGTGTTGGTGGTCAAGTCACAGAAGACGCTGCTGCCCATCTTCTGGATTTTCCCTTAGTCGACTCTTACGACACCCACGGGAGGAAAGGGGGTGGTCAATTCTAGGTCGGATGCCACACGGCTCTAATAACTATTGACATGATACAAATAAACAGTAACCTAATTATCTAAGGCATCTATTTACATACTTTAACGAAACTACAAAAACCTATTATTGTAATGGAACATGGAAAATTACAATGTGATACAATTATTTTCTCATTCATCGAAAGCAAATTGACAAGTTTCATTTAAGTCAGGCTTTTCTCAAGATCTTAACTCGAAAAAAGGTAAAAAGGAGGATATAATCCAATTGGACTGAACGTTTTCTGGCTGCTAATGATGATGATTGACGACCTGATTGGCGTAGTGGCTAAGCGATTAGACTGCTGCGCTAAGGGTTGCGGGTTCGATTCCCGCACGGGGCAAAAATTTGTGCGATCCACATTTAATTGTCCCGAGTCTGGGTGTTTGTGTATGTGATATTTCATGTTTGTAAAACGCACCCACGACACAGGAGAAATTCCTAGTGTGGGGCGACGTTTTTTCATATAAAAAAAAAAAAAATGATGAAACCTTCTCCCGATGAGGGATGTACATGCCCATGTCCAGCAGTAGACGAAGATAGGCTGATGATGAAGATGAGACTTTCTCCCTAGTAGTTAGGATTACTAAACAACAATTTTAAATTAAATGAAACTGCTTTCGAGAAACCCCTTTTTTTTTTATTCACTTGACGTAAGTGAAGTTGACATCGGAGCCAATTCCTATGGGTTAGCTTTCTTAATAGTTTTAATGCTCTCATGAATACCTCACACCACATATTTAATCTTTAAAAGAGGTAGACTTGTTACTACAGTTCTGCTATCTTATGAGGCGTTTCGTTTCATATCTCAGAATTCCTTTACCAGATCATGACAATATTTATATGGGACTAATGCGGCAGTATATTCTTTTAAACAAACGAATATTTTTTAAATCGGTCCGTAAACATACATAAAAAGTAGTTACTTGCGTAAGTAGTGCATTTTAGCACTCTGAAATTCAAATAACGACATTACTTACAAAAACATATGTAGATCAGGAAAATAGGTATATGTTATAGGTCTTAAATAAAATTACAAGATTTTTTTCAAATTTTCACATTTATTAGCTACAATTAACAATATAATGGCTTACTTTATATTCCTCATCAGAATAAGTGGTTAGTCTGTAAAAAATAAACAGCATGCTTCTTATTTATAAACCATGATAATACCCGTCTTATCTAAAAACCCTTCTACGTTTATTGACATCTGTATTTTTTGACATGTTATTAACAGTGACGCGTATAATATAATCCATGGTTTAAAATTATCATCATTATTATTGTATGAATTTTACTCATACTGCTACATGCTACTGGTAATTATTCCTTAGTTTTATTCATAGAACCTTATCACTATTATCGTGTAGTAGGTTTAGATTTAGAAATGCCCATTGCTTCGATTTAAGTTAACTTTTATAATTGTTCGTACTACCTGGTATTAAATAACAAACTTTTCTATTAGAGGAATCGCCAAGCTTTGTATTTCTAAACTAAATTAGAAATTTGAATAAGTACAATAAGGAATGTGGTCGACACACTTATGAACTTTAACATTAACGTTATATCAACTGAAAACATATCGTAAACGTAAAAACGTAACGGCCAAGCATCCACCAGCTCCATAAAAGCTTTAGCCTGCACTCTCATGGTCTTCGGCAAGTCATAGTTCATAATTATCTTGTTTATTAGTACTTTAGTCTCCTTGCGCTTTAAAATCAATCGTTCACAAGTAATTGATATCGAACCCAATTCCATTATCGTAAAGAAACACATAAACGAGATGTTTATAACAGTTATAATATTAAATTGAGATGCCCGATACATGTACAACGTGGTCCATATTGTAAATACTACATATATAAAGGATGTAATGATTGTAATGAAAATATTAATGTTAAAAACAGAATTAATCATGGTACAGTTACGTCCAATGATGTCATACATTGTCGCCAAGTCTCGAATTTTGTAATTTGTTACTGATGGGCGTCCAATAAAATTAAATTTATCTTTAGATAAAGGCACTCGATCCCTGACGGTAAAAACCTGGATGTCTTTTTCTTGCCCTTCAACAAACGTAGTCAAATACTTGTTTATTATAGTGAGCCTGCAGGTGACCATTGTGATATATGCGCAAAACCCTAATAATACGACTTTTTGAAATAAATGTATATGATAGTTAAACATTGTTGAAACTAAACTGACCACTAGCGCCGTGGCTACTCCAACTGCTTCAACTAACACATGAGTTACGATGACGATGATTACAAATGTGTTTGCCATAGATCGAAAGCTGCTATAAAAATCATTAAACGTTTCAGTGTGTAGCATGGTATCTAGCTCTGCAAGTTCAGTGAGAATACGAATATTAAGTGAATTAGACCAAAAAGAGGCTTTAATAACAGTAGCGGAGTATTGGATAACACCACACCCCGTGGGAACCATTCCCAGAAAGTATAACACGCGTATCGTATCGGTACTGTTCTCCGGAAATTTAAAGCATGAGATATACACAGTATTGTAGGCAATGACGAAAACTATAGCTATAATTTTCATTATTCTATTGGGTGGCCGTATCTCTCCATTGGCCTGCTGAAACCTATAAACTCCGTAAAGATATTCCAAGGTAGTTACAGGTTTTATGGTGTTGACGACATCAACTATTTTGTTTCTGTAGCACCAACCGTCTATCTCCATGTTTAATTCTCTTTTTACCTTTTCTTCGAGTAACGTAGGCGCTTGGGAAAAGCCTGACATAAATGAAACTTGTCAATGTACTTTCAATGAATGATAAAATAATTGTATCACAATGTAATTGTCCACGTTCCATTATAATAATAGTTTGTGTTGTTTTGTTGACTTACATAAATAGGTGCCTTAGGTAATTAGGTTCTTACCTGTTTGTTTTTATCGTATCAATAGTTATAAAAGCATTCTGGGCTCAAGGCTAAGTAGGTGGCATGGGCCGGTAATCAAGGGTATAACTGGGTTTGCCACGTGCGTTCTGTGTATGAAACTATAAACAACCAAAACATATTATAACAACTTACATCGAAAGTCATTCTAGATTGGGGTGTGTTTAACAAACGTGAAATATTGCATACGCAAACACCCAGACTCGTGACAAACATCTGCGGATCACTGAAGTACATATTTGTCCCGGGAATCGAACCCACAACCCTTAACGCAGCAGCCACTGTTCCAATCAGGTGTATGTTAGAACAGGTGGTCATCATTCTGAATGTAAGTGGATACCCCTAATGGGTAGGTAGAGGTGTATAGAAGATCCACCCTTTCGCCAGTTATGATATAGGTCCCAATGTAATAGGGGGCTAGCCTTTTGCCATCAAGACCTGACTTCGTGCTGCTACTGAAAATTATCTAATAGAAAAGCCTTACATCACGTTGCTCGACCTGGGATTCGATCCCAGGACCTCATACTCAGTTCGGCAGCGGCAGTCGTGCTTAGCGACCACTAGACCAACGAGGCAACGACGCAGAATTCAATAAGTTTTAGGTTCCTATTAAACGTTCCAATTATTTCCAAAGAGTTCCTTGATTATTAGGCACCTAAGTTATTATTAGGCTTTTAAATATAATATATTATGACAACTTTCCTATTTTTTTTACCAAAATATCGAACTATCGCAAATCATATTGCAATAAGTTTGATCATTTCATTTAGTATTTCATTAGTATGTTACGGTCAATCAAGAACAACTAGATTTATATTTCAATCCATATTTATTTAAAATCTAAAAACACAATAAGCTTAGGTTGTGTGACTACAAAACATTCAGAATTTAACAAATCTTATACGAAATGAGATATTTGTATTATAACAATCAGATACGTCGTCGACACACTTATAAACTTCAACATCAACGTTATATCAACTGAAAACATATCGTAAATGTAGATACGTAACGGCCAAGCATCCACCAGCTCCATAAAAGCTTTAGCCTGCACTCTCATGGTCTTTGGTAGGTCATAGTTCATAATTATCTTGTTTACTAGTACCTTAGTCTCATTGCGTACTTGAAGCAATCGTTCACAAGTAATTGACATGATCGCCACAGTATAAATTGTACTAAAACACCAAACCGCAATATTAATCAGTTCGCCAGAATAATTTTCAGGTTGTTTATAATAAAAGAGCGAAGCCCATATAGTAATTACTACAAAAGTAAAAGTAGACACAAGAGTCATAAAAATCTGAAAGTTAAAAACTTCATTGATCATGGAACAAATCTTTCCAACAATATCATAACTGGTCGCTAATTTTCGTATCTTGATATTAGTTTCTGCCGCCTGGCCAATAAAGTTGTATTTATCATCGGGTTTGCCCTTTTTGTCCCTAATAGTGAAAACTGCGATGTTCTGTTTTTCTTGGTCTTGAACGAATGCCTTTAAATATTTGTTAATTATTACAAGTCTGCACCTTACCATAACAATCGCTTTACAAAATACCAATATTTCGAGTTTTTGTATAAAGAATAGAGGTAGAATGATAATTGACATAATGTTAATTTCGTCTTCAGTCACTAAATCAACAACACAATTGATTACGTGACTTGATGTAAGAAGGAAAAGAAATTTTACAGTTTCCGAACGAGATTTTTTATAAAAATCCGGCCATGTGTCAACCTTTAACATTGAATCCAAGTTAGCAAGCACAGTGAGAATACGAGGATTAACTGAGTTGACAAGAAAAGTGGCTGTTATCGCTGAGGTAGCGTATTGAATGAGCACCACTATCGAAGGAATTTCGTTGATAGTATCCACTATGTTTTCATCTCCGATCATTGCGCCTGGCAGCTTAAAGTTGGTGATAAACACAGTAAGAATAATAACTATAATTAATACACCAGAAGTTTTCATTTTCCAGTTAGACGGCCTTAATTCTCCGTTCACGAGGTGGTATCTATATATTCCGTAGGTATATTCAAGTAACATGAGTGGTTTAAGGGTATAAATAATGTTGTTAATTCTCTTCTTCATGTCCATGCTGATCTCTGGGCTTGGATTACATTTCTGTACCTTTTCCTTTGTCATGTTGCCCTTTCTTCCGAATTCGATCATTCGATAAAGATCGAAATAAAAGCGTCCGTTTGCCACTGTATTAGAGCTGGAAACAATTATTGTCACAGTTGGCATACTGTCTAAGTTAAAAAAAAAGCGTTCCATTACTTAATTAATTGCTTGATGAAGGAATAAAATATTCATACACACTAATACTTCGTACCTCACTTCAGAAAGCGAGGGAGAATAGTTAATAACTCAAATTAATTGGTTTTTTATTATAGGTAAATAATATACATACTTAGAACATAATTTACTAAGGTAGGTTACCATTTATTTACTTACTCTATCAATAAAACTTAATTGTTTTGGTATTTAATATCCATGACGACGAACGATGCCATTAATTTGATGGACTGATGATTTCAAAGTGTATGATTAAGAAGGTACCTGCCTGTACTACCTACATCATAGGTACCGAGTTAAGTAAATAAATTCCTTAATGAGAAAGGTTTTACGTTGGTAAGCTATTCGAGCCTTTATTAACTAATTATTCCTATGGACTGAAATATCACGACTTCTTCTCAAAGTGTTGTTGCATTTATATAAACCTAAAATTAATTTAATTTTAAGTAAATCTATCTAAAGCCATAATCTGGCAATAAACGTTTTTATTTCAAAATGCCGCCATCAACGGTAGAGCTATTGCAATTTATCGGGAATTATAAATAGTTTATCTGACAAGGTAATCAAACCGAAAACCTCAACATAAATTATTTTCGACTCCAAGACTACATGAAATCAAAAAATCTTGAGTACGGTGGTAAAAATTAAATAATGTAGGAACTTTTTATTATTCATATAACTCATTTTAATACAATATTATAGGTATAAAGATTGCTCCTACTCTAATTATAAAAATACACCAACAGATAAACATACATAAATCATTAATAGAACATAACATTAAAAAGCATTATAATTATAGTGATTGATGAATGTCATATTATCTTTAATTTTTTATATTTTGAACGATTCCGCACACCTATTTAGTTTCAATATGGTTTCAATGTACGTCAACGCCATCTATCGCATTTTAATCGTTCAACTATTCGTATTCTGTGTCATGTAGATGGCATTGTAAAAGCATAAAAGTTTCCGTTTAGCTACTCGATACAAGATGGCGTGACTAGAAACGATTATGATATTTTTTGCATTCTAATACAGACGTAGATTGTCTACATCTTGGTTTTTGTATTGTAAGAAAATATGCTACACATTGCTATACTATTTGCCAGCATGATAAAAAAGTTACAATGATGAATGAACCCAAGATAATTATTTTACCTACTGTGTTTTGACTATATAATGAATATTATTGCCATTGTATTGTTCTGTATTCTGAGATTATTCCATTAGATTTATTAACTAACAAGTGCATAGCTGAATTGACATCTATCTGAGTATAAATTATGGAGGAGTGGTAAGAGGATCAAAACTCACGAAGTCTCGACCAACCCACAATTCTTGTAGGGAACTTATTTTAATAAAGAGGAATTAAGCAAAATCCATTCATTTTAAGCGATAATTAGCTAATGATACTGGGTACAAAGTATCTTAAACATTTTCAGAATAATATCTTTTAGCACAGGTGCAATCTTGTTCTGAAAATCGGATGTTGTCCTTCCTTCCCTAAAAATCATGCAAAAGCATGAGTCCAGATAATTCCTGGCTTTTTAGGTTGGAAATCGCGCATTTATCAAAAAATAAAATATAAATACACGTGATATCTCACTACACCCTTGTGATTTTTTTCGAACCCTCTCTTCCTCTTTCGAGCTTCACGTGATTAATGGACGATACACAAGTGAAGAGTAAGGGTGGTAAACTGGCCCTAGACAAGACTAGTTAAGTGTAAATCGAGTAGGATGAAAAACGTTTGAGATTATGTAATTATTACGTAATTATATCATATTTTGTCGAGATATTATTTATCCCCATTCATTTGCCTCATTGGTCTAATGCTCGCTAAATGCGACGGCTGAGTGAGGTCCTTGGTTCAATTTTCGAATCCCGGGTCGGGCATAGTCTTATTGGGTTTAGGGTCCATTAATCTGGTCAGGTTTGAAAGAGGGTGGAGGGTTTCGGAAAAAATCACAAGAATCCGAGGGTAGTATAATACCACATGTATTTATTTTTATTAATTTTCTACCTATCATTCATCTACGAATGAACTCATGAAGTGAGTACCTACTCAGAATCTATATATATACACCCCTATTTTTTAATTAGTACGTACAAAAATTTTAAGCACTTATTGGGACAGGTATTGTTATTATTTAAATGAAATCATAATTAAAAAATATTCATAAAGAGCCAAGCTTTTCACGGGAAAGCGCGGGGAGAGGAGCGTGGTTTGAGCTCCGATGCGAGTTTGCCGGGATTTATCAATGACGGCCGAATACGTAAACGAATGGAAAAATACTAGGCTTACTATTTTCTAACTATTAAATTTAAATTACAACTAACTTACTTCAGTTACGATTTTACCAATTATTACTTAATTTGGTAGACCAGTTTGGGATGTCAATTTTTTTTCTGAAGACTGCTCAAATAAGATATATTAAAAAATTGCCGTGTATTAATAAAATTATACCTTTTTATTTATTTTATATTATTTCCTCCTATTTAGGGTAGATTTACATAACGTGCTAGGTGCTACGAATGAAAATTAAAATACGTACAGAGAAGTAGTCAATATTCAGGAAAAATCTGCCGATGTAGGAATAGTACGTATACGACCCATTTGTAAGCTAAGAATTGAAGAGAATTCATATTATGAAAGTTTAAAAAAAAACTTATAACTCACACTGCGTTAAAAAGCAAGTGATAATAATAAGTGGTTACCCCAAACTTAAGTTTATCAAGTTCCAACTGTCAGAGGTCCCAGCTGTAGGTTGCGGACTTGCGCTCGCTGTATCGACCGCTCCGACCTCTAGGCATGCTCACACATTTGTCGATAGATGCATTTGCACATATAAATTATATTACGTTGCGAAAGCGAATTACACAGACTTCCAATGAAAAAAATAGTACTTAATGCTCATTTTTATGCAGTACAATCAAGTAAAACTGTACTGTGAACTGTATGTATGTGAGCTAATAGAGAATGATAACAAATTAGTTATCTAAATAAGTATAGCAAATTGTAAATTGTTTCTTTCTTGTTGAGTTGATTCATCAATGGTTTATTAACCGCCAAAATTGTCTCGAATTCAGATAAGTTAATGTAACAATGGAAATGTAAAATATCAAGCGGAACATTGGTGTTTTGTCATGTTCGGCTGACACGCGAGGCTGTGTGATAATCTTCAGAAGAATACGACCTTGAGGGAAGAAAAGGCAAATTTAATTCTAATACTTGCTAGTCAGTGGTACAACAAAAAAGATGCCTCGTAAAACAGTGGATACAAATGTTCTTATATTGATGATAAAGCTTTCTTGCTATGTTCACATTTTAATGATAATTATTTGGATAGGTTAACTAAACTACGTAATCAGTCATGATTGGGTAGGAACATTGCATTGAAGCGATTTGGATAAATACATATTTGAGGCCTTCGAGGATAACGACGTACGAATGACGAGCGAAGGTTACGAATGCAATTAGAGTTTAAGTCGGTATTCGATTATGTATGTACATAGGTACAAACATACATCGAATTCTATTGTCGATATCCTATACCCAACACTACGTGGGAACTGCGAGGAGCCGAGGCGGCGCGGCAGTGGACGCGCGACAGACGCGCGGGCTGCTCTACGCGGCCCCGCTTCGGCCCAGGCCACACGCTAGGCGACCGTCACCATGGGCCAAACAGCCGGTGCCGAATGCACGCCCGATGACGACGACTCAGAACCACGCATTCGTGTCAACCCGACGGAAAAATCACTGGTAAGTAGGACAACCAACGAACGCTTCATTTTTATTATCGATGGATCAAATAAAGCGTGCAAAAACTTTCAAGCAGACGCGTAGTTGTGACTTAAAGTTTTATGATTACATTAATACTTAATAAAAACATTTGTTAGCACTAGTTACCAATGTTCACTAAAAAAGTTACAAGAATTTTCGAACCCTCTTTTTACATTATAACAAAATATGATTACGGACTGCATGCAATTGCGTGTTTACGTATTTTGTAATAAAATCAATCTCTCATAAATTGCTCATTTTATGTGATACTGGAAGCCTTTTGAGTAGATCAGACCCGCAACCTGAATTTATTTTGAATTGTTAAATAAAAAATCAATGTCAGATATTCCTATTACCTACCTAGATGTGAATATTTTACAGATGTTCGATCTAAAAAAACAAAAGCCTATAAAGATGAAGGTTAGTTCCTGAATAATTGAATAGTATTTTATATATAACTTTCACTAATTCCGATATAGTAATAGTTCACGCGTGTGCAGATTAGATAAAAAATAACGATATTAGGTTTGATTTTATTAAACTCTTTAACGATGCTTTAAATGTAACGTTTGTGACAATTATGTACCAATATATTTATAATATATTCTAGAAATATATTCTAGAAATGAACAGAACAAAAAATAAATCTGTAGACCAATGTTACCTCGTATAGGTACATGTATGAGCAAGGATAGATGGAAGATTGCTCATCGGCGTAAATCGTAAAAAATCACGAAGGGCGGAGCGTACTCAACCGAGAGGGTAGCATTCCACATTCGAATGAATTAATTCATAGCTAACAAGATAGTTACTTACCTACCCATTAACGACATGCTACGTATCCAATGCTAACTAGTAAATTTAAATTTATAGGTAAGTACCTACTTTACTTAAATAGCAAGCAGCTTAGAATAATGTTAATTTTCACATTAATTAGTTTGTGTGCTACAAAGGACTTATGTATAATAACACACTCCAGAAGGTACCCTTTGCTTAAAGTACAAATTAGTAGACTTTAAAAAAACTACAATATATTACCTAGTATGATTAAAAATTGTTTTCTTTGTTGATTTGTTAATTTTCCATTGTTTATCACCTTGATTATAATATATGTATGTTTAGCAGTGTTTAGCGTACAAAATGTTAAATAAGAACTGGTGGTGAAGCAAGCCCTTTGAATTCTTAGGACTAGATATAATATTATTATAAAACTACAGAATAATAAATAAGTCTATCACTAGTAAATCACGCAGTTAGGTTTTGATTTTTAGGAGTAGACATTAAATAAACTTATCCGGTTACATAATGAGATCAAGAAAAACATATAGCTCTACATATATAACTCTTAATTCCAATGGGATGGTGTATTATTTACCTATTTAGCAAGCCTAATAAATGAGTGGAAATATTTTAACGACATGCGTTTGAAAACATACTACTCAAAGCATACTACCTATTTAATTTCGCGCCGTACAACGTACATACGCACTTCGCGCGTTTTTATTTGACGTTTAGCAGTTGTCGGCCTGACGGCACGTGGAACGGTTCTTTTAGACGCGTGCGTTCTGTAAAACGAAACGTCACTGACTCGTAAGCGTATCTGTCAAATTGAATTGTATTTTTTTTTAAGTCTTCGATTAATTAAGTTTTTTATCTTCCAATATATAAGTTAGCGTTTTTAGTATTTTTTGCGGGACTGATAGTATATAGTGATAATTGTCATTTTTAAATCTGTCAATTAATATGGGTTTGTGAAATTCGCATTTGTGCTGTCAAAATTAAACTTTGTTATTGTAAAGTAAGGTGTTAGATGTTCATTTGTTTTCCCTTGAACTTGGTATAATTTCAAATTAGCCAGTGCCAGCTGGATAGTGACGATACGATCTATTTTCTCGCGTTTTCGTGTGAAGAAGTAAGAAAATAACTGGAGATGTCGAAGGTGTCCCTAAATAATGTACCATCAAATCCTCGCATCAACCGTTTGAGAACGTTTTCCAGGGTAAGTTTTTAATATAATGATTTAAACGTATGCTCTGAAATCGAAATTCAGTGGTATTTGTAAGTTATTGCATTTCTGCTATTGAGTAGTTTGAGGTTACGTATTGTATAAAGTATGCCTTAGGGAATTCGGTATGTACTTGGGCGGGACGACGGTAATATGATATCAAAACAGCGAAAACACTTTGTTTATACCTGTATGTGCAAAATGTCAAATTGTTTATACTTTAGAAATTTTATCTTTAAACTTACATTTGACTCAATGCTCAGTTGTCATTTTATGACTAACATCTATGTTTAGCACTCTATTTTTTAATTCAGTATCTATAATATTTGATCTTCAACAAGGTAGTAACATAAAATCAAGCTGCAGATAATACTGTAATAAAATATGATTATTATTTCTGTCATAATAAAATATTATTCTTATTCTGAATTGTGATAAGTACTGGTTAACTATGCCATTGTTTACTTTGTTATCATACTAATTACCACTTATATGTAATTAAGATTCATTACCCTTAATTCTAATTACCTAATTCCAGAGTTAATGAAATGCTATTGACTTACTTATATTTGAGCTAGATATATTTTGTTAACTTACAGCTACAATGCCTATTGTTTTAAATACAGAATGATAAGTAGGTAGGTAGTACAGCTTATTTCAGTCCTATTCATGTACATGATTAAGGAAAATTACAATAAATACATAATTAAATACATATTTTACACATAATATCTTAGTCAAACCTAGAAATATTCCTACAAAACCTAGTTATTATGATTATACATTATATATCTATATTACATTGAACTATCACTGTTTTTATGACTATATTACCACAGTAATATTGACACTTAAGTTTTAGGCTTGCTCTCATCGTAACATCACAATGAATAATTGTTAATTAAAAAATTGCCAGGAATGGTGTTGAACAGGGATGTGTGGTAAAATTAATGATATTTGAAATCTTAAGATATATTTACAGTTTTCTCTAAATACGGCCAATGAACCATTAAGCATGTATCAAATCATGTCTTTAATACAAAAATACCTGACAGTGAATATAGATTTACATAAAAAATTTCACTGCCATACCGCAGACACAATTGTTTCTTTATTGTTCATGGGTTAAATATGAGCAGCATGGCGTTGAACGACTTAAGCCAGAGAACCAGAGTGAACCAAGTCAATTGGCCTATTCAATTCCCAATTCCCTTGTACTTTAATTGTTCTGTAGTATCCACAAATAAGGATATGACATCAGTATGTTCTAGAAACATAATTCACGCAACACTTCATATCATGATCAAGGGTAATCATCATTATAGCATTCTGAAAGAGAATTGCCAATAGTTCAGCTGTTAAGTGAATTGGTACTTTTCATTTGCATAGAGTCCGTGCTATCATGTATTCAGTTAATCTGCATTTGTGAATCAGATAAGATGGAAACTACTGAAAGGGTGGGTACAGTGTTACATTAATATACCTATTAGTGAGCAAGAGTGAGAAGTGGTACCTTTTATAATTAAATAATTTTAAAACAGTTTATAGGTGTGAGTATCAGTATTTATATATGTATAATGATAATTATGATTTCATAATTTATTAAATTTTTATACTAAAATACCTATTTCACTTTAAATAATTTGGTATTCAGTAAATATTTTAAAACAACAACAGACTATAAATCATAATACATTTTTTTTTGTAGAAAGTATTAGACTGATATATAGGCACATTATTGTGCAAAAGTACTTTAAATTAGGAAAAATAAATTAATTTTTTTTTTTTTTATAATATGCCTCGTGGTTGTAACGGGAAAATCAAACAATTAAAAAAAAATAAAAAAATTACGTCATCAAGAGACAATCATTACTTTGGTAAACGTTCCTAGTAACTTGGGATTGCCGCAACTACGATTATTCGATTCGATATACATATATTATATCCCGGCCATCAGTTCTATTAATAACAAATTTAATTTTTACAAGCTTTCTAATGCCGCGCAATATAAAATATTTTATTTAATCCAGTATATCGGCACTTGTTCATTTAACACTATCAATCCATGTCGTACGTCCAGCAGAAGCATCCAAAGTTGATTATCCATGACATGTTCATTATTCGGATTATTTGACACCAATCAGAGAATTACATAATATTAACATAACATGGAATTGATGGACATGAAATGTAGGCAGAGGGGAATAGTACACGTGCATTTTGCCAGTTATATTATAGGTCCTAACGTAATCGGGGGCGAGCTTATTGTCATCAACCGGGCACTATTCCAGACTCCGTGAAAAACCTAATAACACTTCGCCCGACCCCGGATACGAACCCAGGAACTCGTGTTAGCAGTCACGCTAAGCGACCACTAGACCAACGAGACAGTCGGAGAATGATGACTGTTATGAATTATTTAGACCCGGTCTTTGATAACTCATCCCGTTCACGTGCCCCAATCGTAGCCACTACATTATTTCGTGTGTCACTGTTTACTTAGTGACCGGTTTCGTAATAATCAGCTCTACTGGCATGCGAGTGTCCATAATTGGCACAAACTGTTATGCGCTCACTGTTTTATCAATGACTGAGTAACGCTACTTGCCAATTTTCGGAATTTTAATATTGCAGTGAGGAATATTCTAGTTTGTTTTTTGTAGATCTCATGAATATGTAATTCTAAGTGTAATTTACATTTTTAATAATCGAGAAGATTATTTTTGTCTAAAAATTAGGTATTGCTTTCAATATCCTGTATAGGCAGTCGACATTTTCTGTCGTATCGATCCGTATTCAGGATGCGCACAGCCTCGTAGTCTTCTTTAAAAATTTCGTTGGATACCAAATAATACGAGAAAGTCTGATGCGTATATAATAAACGTAAAAAAAATAAAAGGCCTTTTAAGTATGACACTCGGCTAATATAAAGACACTACTTTTTCCAGTAAGCCTGTTGCGTTTTATCGTCAACATGAAATTGCAGTGTTAAAAAAAGATACAGTGGATTAAAATTTATTATTTTATAAATCCATAAGATAAAGCATAAAAATAAGTATTTTATCTACTTAGTAGCATGAACAGCAAAATATTACTCCTATCTCAAACAAAACGACAGCTCAAGTGACTTATCTTAATCATCAAAGATTATACTACACACGTTAAGATAGATAAGCTAGTTTGCTAGAAAGTACAATACATAATGTGTAAGTAGGGTTGCCAGTAACGCTATACTCTTGAGCGTGGGGTGTTAACTCTTGTGCAATAAGAACTGCATATTTCTATTCACCAACTGTCGTACGGAATATGGAACTTCGCTATTGAGATTATTACGTACTATATCTGCATGTTCTTCGAAATCAAGTAATTTATGTGTTCAGCTCGTATTGTTTTCGATCTTTTGTTGTAATTAGTGATCTTCGCTTTTATAAATGTCTTCAATTAATATTAAAATAAAGAGAAATTCTAACTATAAACTACACAGAGTTTCTAAAGGATTTTATTTAAAGCAGTTAATAGCGCCTTTGACAATGAAAATAATTCACAGCCTTGTGCCTGTACAAGGCTGTAAGAAAACCTTCGTGAGGACTATTATTCAAGGTTCTATTTAATCACTACTGGTAAACTAAACTCTATTGTTACCTATCATAAAGATTATAATACTTCTTCACGTTTGCATTAAAGTTCATCTAATAGTCAATACGGGAACCACATAGCCACGCTGACGTATTAAATTATTGACACGATAATACATATTGAGCTTAATTGTATCGTGCGTGTTTTGTCATAGGATAACAGTGCCTGCGCCTTTTAGGATATCTAAATATAGAATAGACAATGGCGTTGACAAAATCGACAAAAGCTAGTTGAAAGTTTTTTCAATGTCATGGCTACATTTGTCAGGTAAAATGTAAAGATTTTTGTTATTTCTTCGACCGTCTCGATATTCGCTGAGAATGACAGGACCCGCTTCAAATGCGGTGCCACGAACAAACTCAATAAAATATGAATGTAAATACGTTCCTAACATTTTCTCTCACGTTTTCCATATCGAATTTTTAGCTTTGTGCGAATTCTTTTGTTATTCAAATTTAAATACAGTTATCAAACAATGTATCGGTTTTTAATTCCCCGGCTTGGAACATGGCGTCACTATGGAATGTAATAAAATGTTAATAAAACAAGAAATAATCTGATTATAAAAGTACCTAGTTGTATAAAAGTACCAGTAACTTGAAAACAGTTTTGATTAAAAAGTTCGTACCTGAACTTTTCTTTTCAAATTAAATATATAGGCATTGTCTTAAAAAACTAACAATTATTATTTATAATAATATACCATAGACAAAATCTACTGTATTGCGGAATCGTTTATTCATAGTACTTTAGGTACACACCCAAATCGTCCTAGTAATTTTAGAGCTACAATGCGGCCGACTGATAACCTTTTATGTAAACCTGTAGCTTATCTTAAAACTGAAATTGGAAAGGCTTCTTAAAAAGCTAAACCATATTGTTCATGAATGAACATTTCGTTAGGGCAGTTTAAATTTTTATAGGTACCTAGTAGCAGCCGACATTATTTAGATATCTTTAAAACTGATACACAAAAGTTAGATTACGCCGATTACATGTTTTCTAATCAAGCTTTAAAACCGAACGATTGCTTTTATAGATAACGACTAATCTTTTGAAGGTAATTTATACATTTTCAGACGTTTTAATAGATTAATAATAATAATAATAATAAATTTATTTGGCACAATAAACAATACAAATTGAACAAACACAATGCGTTATTAAATCTGTTTATGGAGTAATAGATTAATGTCCCCCATGCTAGGAAATTCCTGTGTTATGGGGGCATCCATCCGTCCATCCTTATAAAATGTTACAATGTGGTGTTTTATACGATACGTAGACATATAGAAGGTGCTACAGTATTACTAATAAAAAGGTAATTATAAAAAAATAAAATGGGAGAGAGTAAATACTTCTTGCTGCTACATGATAACACGAGTGAGTGTGTGTGTGTGAGTGAGGGTGTGTATATGTGTTCGTGTATGCGTGAATGAGTGTGTGTGTGTGTACTGAGTGAGTTGGGTGTGATTTGTGAAATGTTACAGTATGTGTGGGGATACAAGTAAAGCATCTATACTTATGTAATGTACATATACATATATATATCTTGTTAGGAATCTGGTGGTTTAATAATATATTCGGTTTCATCGTAGTCTAAGCTCAATAGAAATTCTTTAAGTTTACCTTTGCATCGATGTAAGTTTAATGTATGAATGTTTAGTTTGGTGTGTAGAATAATAATTTAAAGATAATAATGATATCTGTATTGTTTAAACCTGTTTTGTCGCACCGATGCCGATGTGTCGCTAAGCCGAGTATTGCATTATTAGTACGTTAAAACAACATATTAGTCGATTACGATCTCAATTTATCCTTCATTTACTAGTCATACCCAATTACCTACATCATTTTCCTTAATATTACTTAGTGTTCGTGCAGTTTATTTAACTTATGATATTAAAGGTAAAATGCTCTTCTCTCTCTTCTTATTTTTATAGATTGAGGGCAAGCTAAATAGTTCACATCTTCCTGAACGATAGTGTATTCGCCTCTAATTCAATATTACTGTAAGTTACGTGTGTGAGGATTTAAATTGTTTATAATTTGAACACGTTTTGTTTCTTGGAATATAATTGTATCTGCAATGCATGTGGGCTGTTGATAACAGGTTGGTAGGTCACCGCCTCTTGATTGTTACTTGACTGTTTCATTTTGAACCTTAGCATATAGCAAGAGCATCTAGGTACTAAACTAAATATTTTCGTTTCCCTTCTATCTGAAGAATAAAATGGTAACTAGTGATCACTTCATTAGCAACTTGAACTCTCTTATAAAATAATTTATATGATTTTATTGGGGTAAGGTACCAATGAAGTCGTACATTACAACTAAATACAATAATTCCTTACTTCTATATAATTACAGGGTGTCGTTAGGGTCGTATTTAAAAAAAATCGTAGCACGATCGATATTTGCTACGATTTTATTTAAGTTTCAGCACTAACTGGTTAATTAATTTAAGTTTGATATTCACGTCGCTAAAAAGGTATTTCTTCAACATACGTACTTTCTGAACCAATTAAACTTTCTTTAAAAAAGATATGTACTAGCATGTGGTCCACGTGATTGGCCGTTCTCTTTAATTGACAATTTGAAATCGCGAACGTGCGCTGATACCAACGAGTAAGAGGTACAGCTGTTGGGGACAGCCGGCGGCGGCTGTCTGTCGTAGATAACAAGTGAAAAGCGACCAGCCCCTTTACCACAACGGAAAATGTCCTGCTTTAAGAGTTTTTGGTACGGCAGTAACCAATAAAACTATAATTTAGCATTTTAAAGTCATGAGTACCTGCCATAATATTATTTAAATTTATGAAGGATTAGCTTCGCCCCGCGGTGTTACCCGCTACATTTTTTCAGAATAAAGTAGCCTATGTGTTAATCCAGGGTGTCAGCTGCGTCCATACCGTTGTTTTTGTTGTTAAACATTATTATTTAAATGTATATATCTGTTAATTACATTAATAACTATTGTAATATTTATGTTACAGTTATAGGCATAGTTTTAATGTGTACTTTGTATTTGTATGCCGAAAAAAGTAGGTGAAATATGTGAAACTACTATTATATTATCTCCATCTGTAAACACCATTATTTCGAGCAAATAAACGATTTTTATTCTTACCAAATTTTGGCAAAACATACAAACTCACAAACTTTCGCTTTCATAATATTAGTGTGATGAAAGCTTTTTAACTTAGTGAATAATTTATAGGTCAAATCAAATAAAACTTACTGTAATTATTTGCCATAAAATTAGTGATTAACTAAGATTAGCTGAGGACTGAAGAAGCAACTGTATTACCTAGGTTTATTTTATAAAAGGAAGTAGATTTAAACGAACCTTTCTTTTTAAACGAACCTTAATACGTTGATACGTTTTAATTAATTCCAAATAACTGACAGTTGACACTGGTTTAGCCATAAAGCAGTGAGTCATAATGAATAACCGCAATGGTGCAGACGCTTGTATCACTAAGTACAATACACGCGTTACAAAAATAAAATATTGTCTCTGTTGATACGCCACGTTCTCGATTTGACACCTTTGTCGTGTGATCGTCAAATGTTTTCTATATTAGGACCGAACGTGTGACTATATCCACTATAGGTGACGCCTTGTTTGATAGCTAGGTGACCGCATATTATGTATGGAGATACATTTTTTAAACACCATTCTTTAATTTATTTTAATGTTGTACGTTACAACATAAATTAGTTTATTTTTTAGTAGCAGTCATCCACATAAGTCATAGGACTAACATTTTACAATTAAATATTTTATACGTGACTTATTTATACTAGAGACAAAGACAAGTAAAGAAAGATTAACCACTATGTCCGACTTACCTCAAATTGAGTTGTGCAAACAAATGGCACATAGCCAGTGAGCCACCGCCTTGCAGCAGTTCAATTCGTTTTAAATATCATGCATGCAATTAGGTAGGTAAACGTTTACTGCGTTCTATTTGCGTCCATGTAAACTTCCCATACATTTTGTGGTGGCGGTAATACTAGTCATTGTAACTTGTAAGACAGCTATCAACTACATGTCCAGTTCTAATCCCCTAAATTCCTAATGTCTAGCCGTGTTTTGACGAAGGATGTTAAAAAAAAACTACTGCGCGCGCCTTTTGGTGTCTTCACGCCCGGCCTCTAGTTTGTCTTTAGGTTAATGTCTGTAGCAGTGTAGATGTAACTTGAATTTCATTTGATGTCCTTCAGATGCCAAGTAAAGGTTACCCGCACGAATGTCCAAAGCATTAGTGAGTACAAAAAAGATAATAACATCATACGCTGGCAACCCCGGCACGGTGACAGTACGCTCTGTGTTTATTTTTTCTTAAAAGTGGCTAACTAGCGTAAATCTGTTTGCACTACAACGCGAAAGATAGAAGAACATCTGAAGAAGCCTGTCTGTTGTTATTTTCAAGAAACTGTGCCGGATTCCTAAGGAACAATAGCTGCAAGTACTATAATTATATACCCTCAAACTTTTAAAAAAGTGACAGAATAGTCAAGTTTATAAAGACTACCCACTTGTATATCATTAAGTCACACGTCAAAATCGAATGACAACGGAATTTTGACTCAGTTGACATTGACGTGACGAAAAGGGGTTACCAGTTAATTGTCACTACTAAATTGGTAATATTAGAAGAAAAAAAAAAAAAAAAAAAAAAAACAACAGGATAACAAGTTAATTAAATATTTCATTAAATGGATTGCTCCAAGTGTAATGATGTTGTCACCGACGGTGTTGTATGTAATCAATGTCGGGGGCACTTGCATTATTCCTGCTCTGGCGTCCAAGAGACCACGTATCGTAAAATGACCTCAGAGAAGAAGGATAATTGGCGTTGCGTTGATTGCCGTATGTCTGGTCATTCGCCCACACTATTGGACGTTCTGAAGGAGCTGAAGAATCTCCGTAGCTGTTTCGATGAGCTCAAAGCTGACGTTACTATAGTGAAGACCTCTGTCGAAGACTTGACCACTCAGTGGAAAGAAATCAACTCTAGAATGGAATGTATGGAGGGAAGATTGGACTGTGTCGAACAAACGACCTCTAAGCTGAAGTCACTTCAACGGGAGCTAGACGAGGCCAAAAATACAATAGTAGTGCTTACGAGGGATAATAACTTACGTGAACAGTATTCCAGAATGAATAACGTTGAAATCTCCGGGATACCGGCACAAAAAGGCGAAAACCTAGTTTCAATCTTAAGCAACGTTTACACCAAGGTTGGTTTATCGTTAGAACTGCGTGACATTAACCGTATTCACCGTGTTCGCCGTTTTGAACAAGAACCTAATGTGCCTTCCCGTCCACCTGCTATAATTGTTCAGTTCATAAGGCAAAACTCTAAGGACCAGCTTCTGGCAGCTATGCGATCTCGACGTAGTATCAGCACGGCCGACATTGGATTATCTGGACCTGCTGCAAATATCTACATCAGCGATCATTTAACTCCAGCGAACAAGTTGCTTTTGAAACGGTCACGTGATTTGAAACAACAACGAGGTTTTGCGTATCTATGGGTTCGCGACTGTAAAATTTTCATGAGGAAATCGGATTCGTCCAAAGTTATTCGTATTTCTGGCGATAAGGACTTGTCGAACATAAAATGACTGTTTTGTGAATACATTTTTATTAGAATGTACTATCAGATTTGTGTTGTATTCTATTTGTGTGGGGTACCATATATTCATGTAGTTTCGGTTAGTTTATTTCTAGTTTTGTGTTCAATGGAGCCAGGAGAACACATTTATAAAGTTAATTTTCTTTTTTATTTTAAAATTCTCAGATGTAATTAAGATTTATTACCAAAACGTTAGGGGTCTCCGTACAAAATCTCATAATTTTCTAAATAATATTCTGTTAAATCATTATGACATTTACTGCATTACTGAAACTTGGCTCAATGCTAATTTCCATAGTCCTGAGTATTTCGATGACAGATATGTTGTCTTCCGACGTGATAGAGACTCCATAGTCGCAAACGCAGATAGGGGTGGTGGAGTTGCGATTGCCGTACGCAGAGATCTAAATGCTACCTTGCGAGAGGGATGGAACGCGCCCGTATCATCAGATCAGTTATGGATTAGTGTACCACTCGCCGCTAAAGGAAACCAGCAAGCTCCGAGATTCTTGCACGTATGTTGTGCTTATATTCCCCATAGTAGCCGTCATGAGTCTGAGCTGGGTCTTATAATGGAGAGCGTGAGTGATTTGATAGAACTTTACCCGAACGACACGTTCTTAATCACGGGCGATTTCAATGTATCCCATGCAATTTGGTGTTACGATGCCGAGTCCAACTCCATGGTGATTAGTTCTGAGTCTGGCGACGCGTTAGTACAATTAACTGCAGATTTTATGAATTTCTCTGGTCTAAAACAATGCAATTCATGCTTCAATACCAATAACAGACTCCTAGATTTAATTTTCTGCAACAGTCCCTGCTCTGTCAAGTCTCCTTATTGCCCTATCATCACAGAAGACGCTCATCACAAGTCCCTTTCTATTAATGTGCACAATATGTCATGTCTTCCTCTTCCTCAAAAAGCCTCCACTAGAAGACTTTTTCACCTAGCTGATTATAGCGGCATTCAGTCTACACTTGCTTCGGTTAACTGGCAATCTATGCTCCCTGCTTCTGATAGTGTTGATACCATGGTGGAGAATTTCTATAGCACTGTTAATACAGTAATTAATGAACATGTTCCAACTCGGAAAATATTAAGTACGAACCGATATCCGCCATGGTATAGTCGACCACTAATCAAGTTAGTAAAAGAGAAAAGGAAGTATCACGCAAAATGGAAGCGTTACGGAAACCCGCTTGATTATCAAACATTCTCTTGTCTCCGTAAAAGAGAAATTAAATTGCAAAAAGCCGACTATGACAAGTTTATAGCATTTAGCGAGGATAAAATTCATAAATCACCGAAATATTTCTGGTCCTTTGTAAAATCTAAACTACCGAACAGCGAAATTCCCACTACAGTAAAATATAATCAACAAGTTTCTAGTTGTGGCGAAGATACTTGCAAACTGTTTAATGAGTATTTTTACTCAGTTTATATCCCTTCATCAACCTGTCCCGTAAATTTTGATTTAAATAGTCCCCCTTTAAACTCTCCAGTTGTAATTAATGCATTAACTATCAATGAAAACCGTATTTATAAAGAGCTCAAAGGTATTGACATCAATAAAGGAACTGGCCATGATGGCATTCATCCACTATTTATCCGCAGATGTGCCGCCCAGATAAAAATACCGCTGAGCATTATTTATTCTAAATCTTTAAATGATGGTATTTTTCCGACTTTATGGAAACAGTCTTTAGTTACTCCTATCCCAAAAAGTGATAAAAGAGATGATGTGACCCACTACCGACCTATAAGCAAACTCAATTTATTTGGTAAAATATTGGAAAAAATAGTAACGAGCGAGCTCTCTCGTATGTTACATCGTCACATCTCTCCTAACCAACATGGTTTTTGTAAAGGACGGTCTGTGGAGACAAATTTGCTCAATTTTACCGATTACCTTGTCAATGCTATGGACAGGCGCCTACAAGTGGACGTAGTGTACTCCGATTTCTCTAAGGCTTTTGACAAAATCAATCACGATTTGCTTATTGAAAAGCTTTGGAGAATCGGAATACATGGTGATCTGCTTCGTTGGATAAGTTCATACGTAAAAAATCGCTCTCAAGCCGTATCTTTGAAGGGCTACACATCAAATTTCCTGGAAATTCCATCTGGCATTCCCCAGGGATCACATTTAGGACCGTTACTATTCATTCTTTATGTCAATGACATCGGAAATAATCTTCAAAATTCTAACTTTCTCTTATATGCAGATGACGCAAAATTCTTTAAAATTGTTTCTGGAGTTGACTGCTGTTTACAGTTACAATCCGACCTCAACAGACTATTTACTTATTGCTCTATGAACCAACTTTACTTAAACTTAGACAAGTGCTCTGTTATCACGTATACACGAAATCGTAAACCTGTTAACTATAAATACCATATTAATGGCGAACCCCTTAATCGAGTCTATTCGGTTCGCGACTTGGGTGTTTTAATTGACTCGCAGCTCTCATTTAACTTACACATTGACCATATTATTAAGAAATCGTATCGGCAGCTTGGCTTCATTACAAGGATTTCCAGGCCGTTTAAACGAGCTTGTACTTTTAAACTGCTTTACTTTAGTTTCGTACGTTCTCTCTTGGATTTTGCATGTGTTATCTGGAACCCTGCTTATGCATGCCACTCTTCTCGAATTGAAAAAATTCAAAAGAAATTTGTAAAATCTTTAGCTTACCGCTGCAACTACCCTCATATATCTTACGAGACCTCACTAAAGCACTTCAATTTGTCATTGCTCTCCGATCGAAGAAAATACTTCGATCAAATGTTTCTATTTAAAATCATAAATAGTTATATTGACTCACCCTCGCTATTAGAAAAGATATGTCTGAGAGTACCTAGATATAATTCCCGCTTACGAACATTGTTTTCAGTACCCTCTTATAGAACAATATATACTAGTAATAACTTTTTCAAGCGCAGTGTTAGTACTTACAATAACGAATTTAATGAACTAGACATATTTAATACCAGTCTAAATGTGTATAAATCTAAAATTAAAAACAAATATTGTCAACGTTAATGTTAAAAGTAAATATTACCATACTTTATGAACCCTCTGTAGCAATAAGTTTTTATTTTTCATTATTTTTAAATTTCCTTCACCATTACAACGTATTTACATTAATTAACTTGTACTTAAAAACAGATTGTTGTACTTAGAATCAGTGCCTGCATTCTATTATAATATTAATGTTATGGAACTCTAAGTCTGTATGTATCTAAATTTACTGTAATCATTGGTTTGTAAGAGACTGTTTGTTTCCTAAATAAATAAATAAATAAATAAAAAACGAGTGTGTCTATAGGTCCATACCCTACAACATGCTGTGTACTTTTTTATCGATCAAGCGTATCGGTAAATTCATCAATCCAATTCAAAACTATTATGGAGATAAAAACAAATTCTAATCCTAGATTTAGCATATAACGGAGGTTTATCCAAACCATAAATTCAAATGCGCATGTCTCTACATATGTATATTATGTACTTAGTGTTATATTCATAGGTGTTCAAGGTGCATTTAAATATGTTGTACACGTGTTACACGATGCATTTATTAATAATGACGGTTTAATTGTCCTTATACTAGTATGGTAACGCAATTCAAAGACTAGTGGACATACAGATAGATATTTGCTTAAATACGTTTGATACCCTACATTACTTTCATGAATCAGGTAGACTTATACATAGCATTGTGACTTAAGGCCAAAATTTTGTATAGTAAAAATTCACAAGTGGTAAGTAAGCAATTTCATCCATAACCACAATTTATAGGAGTTTTATGTCGAGGAAATACAAAACATATTCATATCATAATTGCATTGCATTCCAGAATGTGGTATATTATGGTGATCTGCTATGCCGTTATTTCCAGGAAACTGAGTCATTATTACTCACATTAATCAAAAATCCTTAGAATCATCCTAAAAACTTGATTTGGTACATTCTTTGAAAATTCTTTAAAAAATTTCTACTTTTAATACTAATCCAAAAAAAATTATTTAGGTTCTTAAACATATATATAATATAATACCCGTTTTATCCATTGAGTAAATGTAGATCATAAACGTGAGTAATTATGGGTTTCATAGCAACTGAAACCTAGAAGCTTACCGGATCTAAGATATCGAAATAATTAATGTTGTTATTATCAAGGCGTGTGTTGATTAGGATATCGCATTATCTACTATAAGGACTCTAGGCTTATCATTGGCATTGTCGGTTGATTTTGCAACTCAAGTGGCTGTTGTGTAATTGTTCTGTGCCATTTATCAAGTGCTTCTTAAATATGAGTGTGAAAAAGATGGTAAGTTTGATCGTACATAGTGTTAAGAAAAAATTAATGATGACATTAATGACACTAAAGACTCGTTCTCTTTGTATGTCTTAATATAATGTCTTTGGAATGTTAATTATTTAATGACTTAACAATACACGATCGTTCATTACATTTTACAAGTACCTGTATTTAGTTCAAAGCAATTTCCGATACTCGGTTCTGTGATCTAGGTTTGTAACAGTGACACATAACTAATTCGACTAATTAGTAATTCGGATGTGACTAAATACTCAATTCCCTTAAACTCTAAATTGGCCTAATCGCCTCAATTATAAACCTGAAATACCTGTGTCATCCTCTGAAAAGTATTAAACTCAAAGTTCTACAATGCTGAAATGAAATAAGAAGCAATATTTATAAGTAGGTACCTACATATGTTGTATCTGGAGTTGGATTGCTTAAAGTTTAACTAATAGATAGTGTCAAAATGTTGCTGCTAATAACGTAGCGATAGAATAAAGCCACTCTAGAACGATTCGTTAAATAAAGAATTGTGTGTGTGAAGCGAATTCTTCGCTGGTGACTTGTCTTTTTCATTCAAGGGCTCCTATTATTAAGATTGTAATATCATTATTTACAACTTGCATAGTACGATATATTGTTTAAACAAGATATAATAAAGTTGCACGAGAACTTGCACATATTTGCCTCCCACTCACGTCTCCACACATAATAGCTAAAGGAAGCAGCCTGCGACAGGCGTGCGGCACTAATCAATTAATGGCAATCGAGATCACGTGCGCGAGCGCCGTAGCACACGACGCGACCACGTTGCCTGGCATTGTACGCAGTGACCAAGTTAAAAGCCATACATGGGGAAAAATACTTTCCTCAAAATACACATCGAAATTTAATTCAACATTTTGCAACTGTAATAAAGTTTTCAAAATCTGGTACTAATTAAAACAATTTTCAGCTGTTCTTTCAGTTGCTGTTTTTGTATAAGTCACTTTGTAAGGCTTTACGACTTATATTTTTTCAGCTGGTTTTTAATTGACTTAAAGTTGGCCATTTTCACATTTTAGAAGTTTTTCTTATACTATGTTTCTGCAGCTCACAACCGAGAGGAATGGAGGAAGGAAAGGGAGGCCTTTGCCCTGCTGTGGGACGATCATGGCTAAATAATAATAATAAATAATAAAATGTTATAACCTTTTTATCAAACTTCCCCCGAAGTTTGTCATGTTTTTGTTTATATAATGATGCTTCTTGAATATATGCATTTAGTTTTACGAAATAAAACTGCGTAAATGTTAAAAAGGTATGTTACAAACTCAAGTTATAATTTAAGAACTTCGCAGACTTCGTCTTCGTCTAAGGTCAATCGCACCCGTTGCATTTCCATCTGTACCATTCACAGTTTAATTCGCTTTATAATATGTATGTATAAAGTAAAGTGCATCTCTGTCAAGAGTTTATTAACCTTTTTGGCATTTATGGTTGGTTTGCACAATGTCCCAATATGACCTAATCACAAAAGAAGTCATCGGACGGTCGTTAGATCTTTGATGAGTTTAATGTCAATTGATTTGTGGTCTCATAAAAAGGAAACTCGATAATACATTGAAGGGCAACAGGAATTTATTAATAAATTGCATTAATTTTACAGCAACGCGGAATCTTTGACCGATGAATTTTAATCGAAGCGTTGCTACAGGATTCTTTGTTAATGCAACGTTGTCGGAATGACGAAGTACTACTGATCACTAAGGTCATTTTGGCTTCCTTGTTAGATCAAATTTTCCGCCTTCGTATGTTGGTATGAGGCAAAAATTTCAACTGCCACGTTACGAATACCTATGTGGTAAACAATGTAACATACCTTTTAACCTCCAAAGAATAAAACAAGATTATCACTTGCCTACATACTATCTAGAAAAGTTTAATATAAAAAAATTATAATACGGAAACATTGAAAAATGATGATTAATATTATAATGTTGAAGGAAATACCCTGTTATTTATAACTGAAACTCACGTAAAAGTAAACTAGGAAGTCTATGTTGCGCGTATCCATAATCTATGTTAACAAAATAAATCAATATGTCAGACCAGTTTATGGTGTAAACACGAACAAAGTCGAGCACCCGTCTGATGCAAACAAAGCGATGGGGTGTTACATTGACAATGTACTATGTGTTAAATAAACTGGTTTTGTTCTGAACCCCATGAGAATGTCCCATGACAGCAGTCGACAGTTAACAGTTGGCCATTTTATTTGAATGTAGTTTACTACAGGTTATATTTGGTACTTACCTACATTTTCATTACAATGATAAATTAAGTGATAACATGACTTCTTCATATAACAATATCATCATGACCGCTTGCTACTTTTCCTTCTTTTTGCAATTAATAGTTGTCTGGAAGAAATTGCTTTTGGCAATAAGACCGTCACTTGCACTGTTTTACTTTAAAGCTTTTACTGTATCAACTCGTTTATTGGTGTGCGATAAAACACATTATCTATATTCTACCTTGGCCTTATTTGTAGGTATTTTATTAATTGTTATCATTAAGATGTTTAGATTGAATCGATAATAATCAATTGTACTATGGATGGTATAATCGTTGTCAGCGATCGCACATAGACTTATTAATGGTGGAATGAATTCTAATAATATATACTTACCTACTTTGATTACTAGTTCATAGAGTAGGGAGTATAAGCAATAAATTCATGAATTACTCAAAACTTTATCAACTTATAACTAAAATAAAATAAAACCTACCTTCCTACTTAAATTACCCTTTCTACTAATGTTCAGGGAAAAATCGAAGTTAAAGTATAATGTGCAAGTATGATAATCGTATTACTAGTGTAGTGCTGCGTTGCACCTTCAGCTACGCGCAACCGTAGCAAAAATGTATCTGGTCTACCACTAAAATTAGAAGAATCGCGTTACATACTGTTTACATTAGATTTTTGTAGTCGAAGTAGAATTATATTAAGCGTGTATATTATGAAATGACGTTTCGTGTGTGACTTTTGTTCTGATTACTTCAGTTATGCTAAAATCTTAAATGCTTCATTGGCTTTGTAGATGTCAAATTAATTAGAGAGCGTGCCATTCAATTCTCATGATACAAACTCGCCTCCTCGTTAAAAATCAGTACAATTCTTTACTTATTCGAATACGTACCGAATATACATATCTTAATCATATCATCAAATTATGTGGACACTTGAAGAGCACTAATACCAAAGTTCACACTAATCCACGTTGTATAAACACTTCGTAGCGTAATTTTCCTCTCGCGCTATGAGTCACTAGGCTACCGCATTGTTTATATTATTTTAAATTGGTATCATTTGAGATACGCTCCGTGTAGAAACAGCAGGTTGGCAGCACGTGTTCAAACTTCTATGTAAACAACTACACAAATGTTATAAGCTTCTAGTTTAGTTGGCAAACTACTCGTGTTTCACTTGTTTTGTCTTCAGTTCTCGGTATTCGTCGTATAGTTTTATATAGGTACGTTTTCATTTGCTAAAATACTTAAAACAGTGCTCTTTGTGATTGACCAAGTATCATACATAATTCTGTCATTCGACATGATCACATGACAACTGTTATTGACGCGGCGGCACACAAAGAAATGATAAAGCTATAACGAAACGCCGCTCATGCTGCTAACAAAGAGACGTCAATATTTACATCTGTGACATAAGTAATTGAACTACCTATTTAATTGTTAATTGTATCATCTAGTGTTTATTATTATAATATTATGCATGCATATTATTGTATTACTGGTTCTGTACCATAGCTGTTCTCATATCTTATGAATAAAAGGTAACAATCCGTGAATTTTCATTAGAAAACCGTTAATAGTACTCTAGGCCAAATACACAATATTACACGTTCAAAACATGTCAAGAACAAAGATTTTCATGAACATTTTTCTTTTTGTTTCAATATTAACAAAGAACTGATTGCAACTCCGAATAAAGCATTTTCATTGTTATCCAGATATAACAATAGGCGCTATGTTGAACGCATTTGTTATCCAACATGCATAATTAATCAAAATAAAGGTGTTAGTAACGCTATTGACAGTAACCGTGAAATAAATCTAGAAACATCACCAAAATTTGAAGAAATAAGGTGTTGTTTCTCAGAAGATAAAATGTGTTTATTCGGACTTTATCGATCGCTGAAACTGTACGTACTGCCCACCAGAGACTAAAGAGCAGTAACAGCCCTTTTGTGATTTTTCGTTTTATTAGTGATTCTGAAAGCGGGTTTCTTAAGCTTTCTATTGAATTAACTTACTTATTTCTAAGACTATTAGAATGGTTTTTATTTAACAGTTTTCACTTACTGCAAACGAAAAAAATTAACAATTTGGCGTGATTTCCCAACTAAAATACAGTATAAATTATACTGCAGATTAAATTTTAAGGTTTCATAACTAAAATGCAGTAAGCAATATAATTTTACAGTTCTTTAGATAGTTTTATATTTCTGGAAAAAAATTAAAAAAAAAATTAATACGCAGTAAAATTTACCGCCATACAAGCTATTTTTACTGCAAATTAAGAAAATACAATTTATTGTCACGAACTCCCAACTAAAATGCAGTAAAATCAAAGCTTGTCGCATTTTAGTTGTGAATACTTAACATTCTTTTATCATTATAAACTGACTAACACGCAGTAAAATACAGCATTACTGCAGATTAGTTTGGATAGCATAATGACACAGATATGATTATTCCTAGCTAAAGTGCAGTTAATGTTTGAATTATTGTGATTAAATAATAAGAAATAAACGGTCTTTAAAATGTGAACTAGCTATTTTTCTTACTGCACTAGTAAATTGAACACTTTTTTCTTAAAAAACTAACTAAAATGCAGTATTTTTTTGACCTTACTGCATGTTAGTTGGGTTTCTTGACAAAATAACTGATCCAAACGCAGTAATAGGGCTTTTTGCTGCATTTTACTAAGTTTAAAATGGTATTTTTTACAAAAAAGGCTATGCAGTAATAGGCACCAAAAAGAATAAATGGCCATAATAAATTCAGTTATTAAGATATATTTTTTTTTATTGCTTTAACGTGTGAACCTATGCCTTTACAACCTTTCTGCATTCAAATTTTTTTGCTTATACATTCTGTTGATTTTTTAAAATCAATTCTTAACTTTAAATGCGTTTTACTCGAAATCGTGATTTTGCTGTTACTGCACTTTAGTGTATGGTGGGCAGCGTAGGCGTCGCGCGTCGTAGCTCAAAATAAAAGTTGACTGAATTGGAAGGAATAACCAAGTAACTAATGGTAAAATTCCAGAGGACCGTTAATGGGAAACATTTTATTACTAACGACGATTATTAAATTTACGACAGACGACAATAAACCAAGTTAAATACGTACTATAATAATAAAATCGTCATGACGTAAGATTATAATTTACGTCACGTAAATTTTTATGTCAAACTCTAGAGTACACTCTGCAATCAATTTCATTTGGCCGTGACTTTGATGCTCGTCACTTCACTTGATGAATAGATGTTTGTGTTCCCTAGTAAACTATGTGACATATTTAATTGATAGATTACCTGAAACATCAAGTCTCAAAGAATTATTTTTAGATAATTTGGTATGATAGAAAATGCAAATGAATTGATGTCTTGGTTAAAAGCTAGGTATTTTAAAATAACAAAAACAATTATTATGTACCGGCCTGATTGTCACTTTAACTTTATGTATACTTATGTATAATTGAATAGAATACTGCAACGCTAGCTGCATTGAGGTTCAATGTGCGCGCGTCGCTACGCCGCCACCGATAGGTACTGGTACAGTGTCGATTAAAAATAAAAGGATAACGTTTCTTTGTTACAGACGGAAAGTGAGACGTCATGCGAGGAAGCAGCAAGACTGACAGCGGAAGGCGCGGCCGCCGACGCCGACGACGATGAGGCCTACGATTATGGGGCCCTGCCGCCGCCCCCCGACGGGGGATACGGCTGGGTCGTGGTATTCGCCTCCTTCATGTGCAACATGATTGTGGACGGCATCGCCTACACATTCGGCATATTCCTACCAGAATTAGTGACGTATTTCGGCGAGGGCAAAGGCACTGTGGCGTGGGTTGGCAGTTTACTGTCTGGATTTTATCTCGCTGCCGGTAAGTTGTATGATAATCTGTCTCAAGTTTAAATCATAATCTTCTCTATTATAAGCCGTATTCTTTATATTAAGGAGATTGCTTTCTAGTCTACTATTTCATAAAAAAAAAAAAATTCATGTGTACAACTGATGAATGGAACATAGTTAACCAATCAGTAGTTGCTAAGACCTTTAGCATTTCTTCTTTTTGGGCGTCATTCCAATCACACGGGCGTTCATTTCCTATCAATTCAGGTCATGTCGACACATGTAGCTATCCATTATTCATGTTTGGATTACAGCTACCTTTGTACTCTAACGAGATAATGTAGGTAGCTAATGTTTATGAGTACGTAAATATAAGAGTATGCTGAAGATACACGCGGATCTTACAAACAATAAATTTATTACTTTATAATCTTGGCCGACTGCCTACTTCGTGGATACTTGACAGCCTCTGATAATAATTATGATTTTCTTAGGTGATATTTAGATGTTATTAAGCTATAAATTCCATACATATCCTGGTATGTTTGGTATCTCGCAATCGCTTTACAGGCAAACACGTTATTCGGGAAACAGCAGAGATATTAAGAAATTTTTAGTATTCTATAAAATATGGAAGTCTAATAAATAATCTATAAAAAAATAAAAAATAAACAGTTGTTTGGTTCTCATAATTTCCATCGCTTCATAACTTTAAAAGTAAATGTAACTCCGTGGTTTGTTGACAGTATGTATGGTATCTACGATAATTGACACTTGTGCCGAGTGCAGTAAAACAAAATAACCGTATCGCTGTTAATCCTTGTTCATTACAGTACCTCGGAGCTGTTAGATAATCGAGTACGTTGCATTAGCGATGCATAAATCCAGCCAGATTACAAATTAATACCTATAATCTGTGGGCATATACATACATACCTAAATACCTAGGTATACATGTAGGAATATAGGTCTTGTTGATGTAATAATTCTTATCAGCTAAATATAAAGTAAATTCTTCATAACGATTGCCGACATTGCCAACCATATCACACGCTAATCCTTATTATTTAAAATGTTGCTGCATTACGGTTTCTACCTAACATGGGCATGACGCACTAAATAAACATATAGTAGCTTTTTAAAGGTTATCTTGGTTAGATTTCTCTTAGAATTTATGTAATCACATGTACATATACCTGTAGCGACGTTAACATATCACCATTTTATTATTTGATCGGATATATTATCTTGTTTATCTATTTTAAACTACCATTGTGCATTGACCTGATTGGAAATACTTGATTACTATCGAAGATACGGCAATGTTCCGATAACAATGTATTAGATATATTGTGACTAGCACAATTACAGCACAACGTGTAATTTGCGTTCTAGCGAAAGTATCTTATCACTGTAAGACCTGGCATAGTAACCCTAACATTTCGCACTCGTGCCTTATCTGTCTCGAACTTTGATTTGAGCTCATATAATTTATGTAGAATCGCTTCCGTATTTTAGGTCTCGCCTACGTAAGTAGAATTATCTAAAACCTTATATTTATCCCGCGAAATATTAAATATCAATAAAACAACACAAGGCCATTGTGTTACGTTTGTTTTGCATATAAAAGTGTTGATATGTAATTGGGTCACAAGTTCCTGTAGCTAATTATTATCCTGCTAGTTTATGAACACGTTATTTGTCTTGCATTAATACACGTTTAACAACCCAAATCTTGATAAAGAATCTCACAGTAAACTGTACAATGTTTGCCTTGAAATTCAGAAAACATACAGTAGTTACATTAGTAGGTTCCTACTACCTAAACGTACTTATATACTTGCACCTACTGTAATATAGCATGGGGTTCTCTAGAGATGTATTGATACCCATGTCTTGCCATAAAAGATGGAACTACTTGACAGCATAATAGGGTCTTTAAAGTCAATTTATACAACTGCAACAGTGCAAACAGTTTCATAAGTTTTAATAAATCATCGTAAAATGGTAAAAAAATTGGGAATATTCTCTGTCAAAAAACACTAAATTATGGTATGATACTATAAAAGTCCTTTTATAGTATCATACCATAAAATAAACACCTGGTTGCTGTAAAATGAATCTCTTACGACGATGCATCGATTCCTTGAACTGGATTGCAAGTATTTAAATAACACAACGAGTAGCTCAGATCAAGTTTGCAATGTAGGTTTTAGTACCAAGGTGGTCACTTGACTATTGATAATGACTGTACTTAGTATGTTTATACCATATCTTGCGTGAGACTTTATTATTAAAATATTATACGTGTTAATTGTAAGTTAGAACTTAGTATGCAATTTAACGTTATTTACGACGTCCATTTCATATCGCATTTAGAATTGGCACAACGTCAATGACCTACTGCGACCTACCGTCTTTGCCGTAAGGTCCGCACTAAGATCGTTTTTGTGCCTCTAATATAATTCTAAAGAACAAATGTTTTATTAGAGTAATTTTATAAATACCGAAATAATAATATTAATTCTTCCGGCATATATTTGACACTGGCCGTTGAGTGACACGTTCACTGACCTTATATTGGTAATAAATGTCCTTTAAAAAGGTCAGGTGTGTAGCGTAGAAATTTCAATAGGGGCGTATAAATCAATATCGTTACAACTGTCATACTCGTACATAACCTACATGAAAAAAATACATAGAGCTTTGCCCTTTCGCCGAAGATTTTGCCTTCGTTTATAGGATAAAGATATTTATATAAGTACTACATTTCATACAGTTTAATCCATGTAAGAAATTAAGTCATGCAAGCAGCTATGCTTGATATAATTATTATAATTTCGATTATGTAATTAGTGCCTCTTTATTATTAGTTTCCCTTTTAAAAGATTTCTATGTAAGAGCCCTCAATCAAGTTTGCTACAACATCTGGCTAAGAACTAATTACCAACAAGAACATAGTTCCAAACTTTTGGTTTATGCTAATTGAGATTAGTTACTTTATTATTTTCTGTCGGCGAATATACATAGCAATAGCTTTTTTATGCCTTGTGCATGCTATAGGCGCAGGCCACAAGGCAAACGAAGCCAGGTTATTGAGCTTCGGTCCTGAAACTAGCCTGTCTTTTCATATTGCGGTAGCGTAGCGTAGGGGTGTATCCCCTACGCTTACTGCACTGCCCCCCATAGACAAGTGGCAAAACGCTTACGAATAGAATGATAAATATATGGGGATGACATAATGTTTCGCCTATGTTATCGATGACATATGTCAAACACCAATATATTTTTCTATTCGTCAAGCGTTTTCCACAATACATGTCTAGGGGGCTGATGTATAAAAAGACTACACGAACTTAACATCATTTCCGATGTGTCCCGTGAGGCATCTCTCTTACTAATCAAAATTGAATATGTTTAATTTAATTACCTTTAATTAATACCTGTACTATTCTGTTGGCATGTAAAAGAGTAGAGATGTCGTATGACATAAAGAGGTGTTTAAATTAAAAGACATTTTATCATTGCAGGCATGTGTTTACTTCGATGTGTTTACAGAAAAGAAAAAACAATTTTGTCGACAGGTCCGGTGGTGTCGGCGTTATGCAACAAGTTCGGGTGTCGGGCCGTTTGTGTGGCTGGCTCGTTCGTAGCCGCTGCTGCTTTCGTGCTCTCTACTTTCAGCAAGAGTGTGACCATGATGATGATCACATACGGATTGATCGGAGGTAAGTGTTATTTTTGTACAAAGAACTTAACTTATTACCTTTTTATTATGCAGGTACTTATAGGTATTTGTTTCGTTACTGCAGTTTTATATGTCATTTCAAATAATGTCCTTACGACTTATAGCGTTCTAGCTATTAAACATAAATCATACATGTAAATAATAATGATTGTATCCATTGTTTCGTGAATGATTGACACTCTATAACGATTTAAAAATAAATATGTACATTTATCATATTTTTTCCTCTATCGTTTACACAAACATTTGCCAATTCGCAAATTATTTCTGAAACACATCGCACCAAAAGCTACGACCTATGTGTAGCTAATGAAAGTTTGCTTATTGTGTGTTTATATAAAAAATAAACAGATTTATCTAACCGGATACTTGAGCACGGGTTTTTCATTCTATAACTACGAACACCGCTAACAGATTTATCATTTTGAAATATGTAGCGAAACCAATATTTTCTTATAGTCTATACGTATAGTTTGAAATATACACATGATTAATTTAGAAAGCAAATCAATTAAAGATCTTGCCACTTTTCATTAGTAACCCACGTCTCGGATAATTAAGTTCCAGTACATCTAAACAGCGCAATTTGTATTGACTTGAGGTATATTTAGAAGTACTTGGCAATAAAACGGTTTGCAGGACTCATGTGGAACGTGAGACTTATGTAAATGCCAACTGGCCTTGGCACGTTGGCATAGTTGTGGCATGGCGTCGCCGAGACGGCACAGTCCGTCCTTCGAAGCGTGGTTTCAGCAAACATAAACTTAAAGGATACAGCTAGTACCTAATGTACATAGATATATGTATCGCATTACGAGCTGCAAATGGTCATCATAACATATGCTAAAATGAGGCCAAATGAAACTGTTCTGTGACTGTTACATAATAAGTTTACAACTGGTTTGTTTGATTCAGCCTATACGTATAGGTACGTACATACTATCGCGACTCATATAGAATGTTGTAGGTTTCGGATTTCCGATAGTATCTACTTAGCAACGGCTATCATATTTACGCGAATGTGCAGATTGTTCTGTCAGCTCGGTGATGAGTATATATTCTGACATCAGCAAATGAGTCAACCGTAGACAATAACATGGTGAATTAATTACTATCTACTACTGCAGCGTAGCATATTATTATTTACCATAAATGCATGTTTTTTCCCCATAGTCAATTTTATTTTGTAATTAACAAACGTATTAATTGTCATTTGGAGTTTGTGACAGTAATTCTTTGCTAAAATATTTTTCATGTTGGTGCCGACAGTGGGTTGGACAGTGTGATCTGTTCTTGCATTCATTCATTTCGAATTCTGATCCCTATTCTACCTATCTTGTCCACATGAGCTTGGCAATATTTAAAAAAAATATCCTTACATTTTGTCTTATTTGGTTCTATATTCTATAATTAAAGTAATGAAAATGATGAATGATGTTATATTGGTTGTAGTTATATTTGTGTTGACTATGCTAAACTTACCAGTAATGTTGTGCTGCGTAATCGAGTGTGAAAACTTTATAGCCGGGCAACAGTAAATTTGTCGGACCGCTTAATCGTAGGTAGTACAGTGAAATTCTGTATAAAATTAACACCAATTAGAAGTCAATTATAATCACGAAATCGATAAAAGTTCTTTAGAGTAGAGCGTTATTTTTTTTATTCCTTTAATCTCTTGGTCACGTTTTAAGTTGTTAAGTGATAACGCGCTCTAATCGAGTAATATTGATACTAGAACATTGTTTTCTGATAAGTGATGACTATAGAGGTACAAATCCTAGGGGAAATTACCCGAGATCGATCGATGTGGAATCGAGTCTCCTGTGTTAATTACGTAAATACACAGTGTTCACTTCATTAATTTTATTGCAACTCTATTAAATAAAGAATCGAAGGGCGCGAAGAGGAACTAGAGCTTTATAAGTGGACTATGTTCGCGTATTGGTTGATGATATAAACGTCGCTTCGTGTCGTGTGTCAATATTGCAGTTACAGAAATAGTAGAGTCGCCTCGGGTCACAAAATACTTGTAATTATATACTTTTCTTTATTCAGAAAATCTTTTACGTCAAGGAAAGAAATCTTCATTACTTTTCGAAGTCTTTCTTCGATAAAGCGAGATGCTTCAAATATTAAAAACGTTCCGACACAGTCTTTGTTCTCTCGAACCCTTGAAAACCGAGGCAACAGCCCGTGTGTGAAATTGGACATTTGCCAGCAGACACCAATGTGGACGGAACGGCTTAAATGTCGCTTTAGTTTGAAGTGTTAAGCCCTTCTGACAATTAGCTGCATTCGTGGAAAAGCGGGGTTTTCCATTCCACGAATGCAGCGCTGTTATGTCTGGCAATTTAAATAACTTATACGGACACGCTATACTGCGCTTATTAATACCGCGCTACAGTTAAGGCTTCGAGTTCATGAAAGGGAAAAGTTACCTGGAAAGTTAGATGCACGGCACGGTGTTCTTGGTAAAACCCTGAGTTACCCGTAACCCGTGTTAAACAGCACGAATAAAGTAGTACAGTTCTACCAACTTCATATAAAATAGAGATGAGTCAAAAGTTTAATTTCAGCATTGTCAGTCTGATTGGTTTAATTGTTCGACATATGTGAAGTCCTGTGTGGGGTAGGTACATTGAGACGTACTTAGAGGCTTGAAGGTTATTAGAACACTGGACGTTTGGCTAGATGCCAGCTGTTGTAGACAACATGGCGCCTTTCTAGGCTAGAATATAACATTGTTTTTAATTGCATGCAGAAACGCAGCAACTTACTCTCTTTTCCTATTTTCAGAGTTGAAAACTGTCAAATAACCTTTTTACAATCTTGCACTGGCATCGTTAAGTATTCGGAATACCCATCTGACCTAATTCTTGTGTATCGTGTGGCGCGCATTCAAGGTTTTGACGATGGAAAAATACACCGCGTCCACCTTACTCAGATTCAAACATTTCTGGATCAAAATATTATTAGATTGCGTAGATTCTTCAATTTTAGGCTTACTTTCAATACACTCGTGATGCGTATATCAATACCCAAGAAACAATTCAAACAGATCGTGTCAAGAACTTATGAAAAAATTAAACGTTTCAATAATTAGCACGTCCGTTTAGCACCAATTTTAGAGATCCCAGTTGGCAGTCGACGGTTGAGATCATCGAATCTCAATGTCAAGACTATTCAGAAATACTGCTTCGCGATGGTTGCGGGCCTAACCATCCACACTAAAATACTACTGAATGAAATAAAATCAGTAAAACGTAGCGTTACGTATTTGATAGCTACAGAAATGACGATTTATATTTATCTAATGAATGAATGTTATTTGTGTTGCTCAAGTAAACTGTTACAACAGAAGCTGATAAAATAGTCTGACAAGTATCCTGGATTAACACAGTACCATATAGATCGATAAAAGATTTGAGCACGCCCCTAGAAGGTGTTTTCACAACTACAATATTTGCCCGTTTTATTACTGTAGCGTAAATTAAATATAAACAACTTGACATACTGCATATAATGTGATATGAAAACAATTGAATATACCTTATAGATGTTTGTTAACGAACATAATGTATCGACGTGAATAGATAATTTATCAAAAGAAGCAAATCTTTTTATCCTTTAGCGTAAAGACCGTTAGCACTGTGGTATAGTAGATTTAGAGTATTTTATAGTTGAGAATAATTTAGCACGAACGTTAAAAACATTACTTATAGGTAATGAATTTTAGCAATAATCGGTTATGCCGCTTTTTCTTCTTTCGTATTCAGGTCGGTATTAGTGCATTAATAACATTTCTACGACTGAACTTAAAAACAAATGATCTCGTATTCTTTGTTTCACATTCATATCAAGCTGACAAATGTGTAAAAATAGGTCAGTGTGTTTGTGGTTTTTCTGTACCGAGGATTATTCTATCTCATGTTGATTTGAAATAATCAGTGTATGTGCAATGTGCAAGTAGGTACATAAGTATAACGAGTCAATGAACTCAAGTAAGATTATTTATCTAATATAGCTATTAAATGTACCTACTATTAAGTATTCTCTTGTTAATTTATTACATTTTATAGCCTATATAGGTATAGCTGCTTGCAAGTCTTCGACATTTTATTGAATCTGGGTCTTATTTACTCATTGCGTTTGTTAGTGTCGATTCATTGTACCCTTTCCAGCTACTAACATTGTGTGTAAATTAATGATTAATTATTTGATGAGAAAAGTGGAATATTGGCCTGGGAAATGACGCATGCATGCAGTGGCGACGACCTTTTTGCTGCAGGCAACAACCCATATGCTCCTTTGTGCGGTTTCAAATACCGATTTGTGGGCCGACAACAAACACTGAGTCACCGTATCATGTTCCGAATTCATTGTTTATTTCGTACTGAGAAATATAGCAATAATCTAAATGGAACACTCAATCATTATCACGTAATTAAACATTATTGCGCAACGCATTCTCGTAATTTTATGACGATGACGGTTCCTAGCGACAACATTAAGATGTTGCCCGGTTACAAGTCAAGGTCGCAGACACAAATTAAGTCAGAAGGGTTAACTCCTTTGAGACCTGACGACATCGACATCGTGGGAATGTCTAATACGTTTAGTTGTGGATTAAATTTTATAGCATAACGAATCTAGATACATAGATACTATAGAGTATAGGTATACCCTAATGATTTTAAGTACATACTTAAAAATGCGATATCGACTAGCTACTAACGCCCATTATCTTATCTGCCCTATTTGTCTCAATTGATTTACACGAAATACCTATGTTGAATAGGTAATTAATTATCTGATAGTGATTGAGTAAACCTATTTTGTATTTAAAATATTTTGACATAATTTTTATAATAATCGACTTCGAAAATTAATGTCTTCTTATCGTATGGTTGATGAACAACCTGGTGTCAGAGTTCATACGCCTATAGGCTTTACTCACCGCTGAAAAATATCTCAAATTATTAAGTAACTGAGTTGTAATATTTTTTTAGAGATTTTACAATATTCACATTGAGCAGCAGTTGAAACATATTTATATATAGCTAAGCAGATGTCAATGTCCACGAGAAGTGAAGTATCAATATCAGTATGACGGTTCCTCTTTTTATAATCACACGCCAAAATGCTTGTGACGTAGCCGCCTCACGCAAATTGGTCAAAGTTCCCTGTCATTTGGGATACTGCCAAATTGAGCAACGGCCACTAATCATAGTGCTTCACCTCTTTGAAAATCTTGATTTGCGTAGTGACGCGCGTACATGCTGGATAAACAATCAACACTTACTCATTGTAAAAGCAAACGTTATTGGACACAAAGTGATGCTTACCAGACAAAGCTTTTTTTTACCTTGACGCTCTTGTTTCGAGTTCAAAATACTTTGGGCTTATTAAACTAAGTGTTCAGGAAATAGGAAATGTATTAGCATTTGTATTGATATCAATTGAATAGCCTTAATAAAAACAAATAAAAAACTACGCAGTATTGATGATTTTACATAATAGCTAGGACAAGACTAAGCTTTAGCTTAGCTTAGCTTTAGCTTAGCTTAGCTTTAGCTTAGCTTAGCTTAAGCTTAGCTTTAGCTAAGGAATTTGTAAATTCGCTAATACTTGTTAGCAATAGGCAGCAGTAAAGGGTTACTTATATATTGTATAAGTGCCTATTTTTTATACGTAGGAAAAGTAATTCATTTTGATTCGTTTTAAAAATAGACTAATTTAGATCTTTCAAAGTCACTTTGACTGTCCGAAAACATAAAAGTTTAATAATCGCCGTATACCTCATGTAGGTCATTGGACTGTGAAACGGTTAAAGTACACTAATATTTATGTTTGTTTGTACGTGTGTGACAGATACGAGTAAATATTGACATCTATTAAATATCCCTTTTGTTGTAGGCCTCGGCTTCGGTATGATCTACCTTCCGTCAGTGGTAGCCGTGGGTTACTACTTTGAGTCGCGTCGGTCCCTCGCCACGGGCATAGCTGTATGCGGCTCCGGTGTGGGAACTTTCAGCTTCGCACCTCTTGCAGCACTTCTGCTAAATGAGTTCGGATCTTGGCAGAATGCTAACCTCTTGCTCGCCGGGTTAATCCTCAACTGTGCTGTGTTCGGCGCGTTGATGAGACCTTTGGTCTATCCCAAGGTCTGTATTTCTTTCGTATCGTAACAATAAATCATTATTCTAACGCTATTCCGAGTACTCAACTCAAATAAACGATAGCACAATGATTAATTATTATCAAACAATTGATAGAATACTGTACCTATTAATAAAGTTATTCTAGTAAACGACTTCCAACAACTTTGTTAACGATGGTAATCCCAAGTGTTTAAAATACAAGGAAACTATTAGAAAAAGATCACCTCATCATGTTGTTAACCACATCAATATTTCAGACATCTGGTGAAAAACCTTTATTGCAACGAATGGCTGAAGAAAAGCGACTGCAAATGGAACGTGGCTCTATCGGTGGTTCCTACTTTGTAGTCCAACTGCCTGACGGTACAATGGAGAAGAGGCTGAAGGTGAACGTAGTAGACGATTCTGTATGTAGAAATGCTTTCACTAATATTACTTTAGTTTCTTAGAGGTGGTGGTTTGTATCTAGCAGACAGCTAGATCCTTTTTAGTGGTCTCGTCTTTTCACGCTTGTTGTGCTAACAAAATTAGGGAGCATGTTTTGAATACGTATGTATGTATGTCTATAGAATTTATTGGCCATATGGGGAAAGTCAAAATTTTAGTTTTCATCGCACAAAAGAACCACTTTGTAATTTTTAGCGACGAAATGTTCTACTGCAGAGCCAGTGACCAATTCAGTTAGATGAGTTTCTATTTCGAATGTATCAAGAGCAAAATACAAAGAATACCTATACCTACAGGTAGAAATCTAATTTTAGTTTCCCAATTCCAGAACTTAGAAATAGCTTTTGTAAACAAGTAAAGCGAAAGGAACGAAAATACTTTCGCTTTTATTTTCCAAAGGGTGCGAATTATGAGACTCATTTCGTAACACAATTGATAAAACAACACTGTAAAGATCTTTTATCTGTTAAACAGTTGTTTTAGTTTTACTTAGCACAGAAAAAATCTTTTACCAAAAATATTACGCTGGAATAGCTGCATAAAATATACTTGTGATTTGAATTTAACGTTTTACAATTAGACTTTAGTAACAACCCTATAGAACCGTTTTGAATTGTTTTTATGGAACAAGTTCATATATTATGTAGCATTCGTATGCTTTGTTGAGGGCAATGCCTTCAAATGATTGGCAAGCTTTATTCCCCCTTTCTTTTGTCCCTATTATTACCGCGAAGTGAATTGTCTGTTATCGATTGTGTTTCTACACTTTCCGAACTACTGGAAAGGGGATAGTGCATGCGTAGTACCTACCTATCTTTAATACTTCAATAGCACGCTAGTCCGCACCGCTTCAAAGATTTCCTCTCTGCTTACTTTTGATACCGTTGACAAAATCAATCACACCTTAAAGTTACGGAGTAAAGCCTAGAGATATAGGACTACAGGACAATTAAAATTAAGTACTAGAGGTATAAGCTTTGATCCATCTCCGTAACTTGAGGTATGACACTACCTTACACCTACCACTTAACAAAAAAGCCTTTGCCTCACCAGGCACCTTTAAACATCGACCCTGGAGTACATTCTTCACTGAACCTGGAAGCTTTAGCGCGTGTACCGACTGTCCCTAACATGCCCGGAGTACCGCCAGTGCCTACGCTGCCTACTATCACTGAAGCTAAAGTCGTTGACGACAGTGGGGAGAAGAAAAAGGTATGTAATGCTGGTTTTAATTATATTATCATTCCCTTACTGGACTCTTGCTGATGCAGTTTCCATCACTCGCTTTTTTAAATGCAGCTTTCATTGCCTACTTGTACGACACGACAGATGTGATTTTAATATCTTTTTGATATATTCTGTCATATCGTATAGGATGGTTAATCATAATTCCTTTTCTATTTATCAAATTTTAGTTTTAAATTTTAACTTAACATTATTTTAAAACTTGCAAAGGTTTTAGTTAAATTCATGTCAAAATCAATTGTAGTTGCAGATTGATAAAATCAATTAAGAAAGTCATAAATGTTAGTGTCAATACATTTAAATTAATTAATTAAATTACATAATTGTAAAATGTTTAGACAAATAAATACTTTTTAATACATTTTATAATTTGTTTCTTGCTTCGGAGGAGATACTTACATATCTAAACATTATTAAAATGCAATGACAACTAAAGGATATTTGTAGTATATTAATATGTAGTAGGTATTGAGTATCCTTCAGTTGCCAATGGAGACTGACGCTTACGAGCAATATTAAATAGATGATTGTCGTGTTTTCCGTATACACCTGATAATGCCATGAAATATGTACTCGTATTCAGTGTTATTGAAATAACGCATACCTTAACTACACATATAAATCAATATTAGTTTTCCGTGGTGCGATGGATTGGGAATACTATTCCTTCTCGTAATCGTAAAAGCGAGGCGTAAGGGGCAACTATCCCAATATGGGCCCGATAAATGGCAATAGGCCAGGTTCGGTCACATGGGGATTATAAATTAGCGAAAGAAGGTTTATACCTAATTACTTAGTATCTAACACCCGGGTTGGGAAAACACTTTTTCCTATCCTTTTGGGGATTACAGCATACAGACTTGATCTTATAATGTAAATAAAAAAAAAGTATTTACCGTCAGAGTTTTTATTTGTCTGGTGCTGTTTACGTACTTTAATCTCGCTAACAAACAACACGAGTCAAAACAAATATCTCTAGGTCAATGTCGAAGTCACTATAAAATCTAAAACTGCTATAAAAAGATAATGATACTTAAAAATATACAGTGCCTTTTAACTTGTAGAATGATGAGTTGAACAAGAGTTTTCTCATTTAAATGGAAATAACTTGTGGAGTTATTAAAATTAGTTACGTTTTATGAATAGCAATGTCACTTGTCTTTTTAAACGGCAGCGTTTCTTTAATTAAATTAGCGACACTCTTTTTAAAAACTTACACCACTTGCATAGTATACATACAATCACGAGTGTAATACTTGAAAAGGTAGAAAGCAATATTTTCCTTTATCAAGTAGTTTACCCACATTTCGGTCTTCAAAATGGGTCCCTTGGGCCCATACCTAGTTCGTCGTTTTGGACTAGTTTCATTGTATTCTTAATCCGTTCGTATTTAACCCTTCTGAAACGACGGTAATTAAACGATCAGCTAAAAATAGATACGTAATTGGTTATTGCGTATCCGTCTATAAGTAGCTAGACACCGTATTTATTGGACCTATTTATCATTGAGCTTATAAAAACCCAATCTAAAATAGTCTGAATGATTCTCGATGTGACCGCAACAATCATACAAGGACACAATCGGGAGTTATTCCTATTACAATGTAACTAATATGCATTTTACCTAATAGTTTAAACTATTATTGTTACTGTAAACAATCATAACTATTATAATATGTATCCAGTTATTGTAGGAAGAATACATATGTAAAGGAAAAACTTTTAACCACATTTTGCATCGTACATCTGATAAAAGACGACAATAGGGGAGTACATTAGGTCTAGATCAGGCAACGTATGCATTAATACTAGATATACCTACGTTCATGCTATGTCATAAGAAGTGTTTCAAACTTTCAACTTCAACCTAATCCGTCTCCCAGTAATAAGGTCAATTATTAAGCTAAGTCGTACCATTTAAACTTGTCGATATTACTATTTACAGTTAACGAACAAATATATTTTAATGAACCTATCGACACAGTTGATATACTTAGTCTTTGGATGGCACGACTCAGCTCTAATTGATATTTAATTCTATTTTACTTGGGAAACAATCAGAAATATCCAAATACAGCTGAAACGGATGTGCCAACAATTATTTTAATGTAATCCATTGTCTAGGGCGAGAACGGCAACGTGACAGTGAACCCACAACAGCAGCTGATGTCTCGCAACGTGTCGTCGCCCGCGTTCAGCGCGCATGCGCCCGGACTTCCCAAGAACGGCTCCGTGCCCTTCTTCGACAGACAACGCAAGCAGAGCACCGGCGACAGGTCCGCTGATAGGTAGTAGATCATTTGTTATAGGGAGCGCTGGCCGGTACTGACTGGACTACGTGAGAGGTGATGGTATATGGTGCTACTGGTGATCGTAATGCATGATAATGTTGTTTATGGCTTGCTTCAATACGTTCATTATCTTTGTGTGTTTGTATGAGCTTATACGGCATATATATAAGCTGTACTGTAGCATAGGAGCGCGATCATAGTAATTAGTATAGATCAGCGAGTCAGCCAGATTGAAGAGGGGCTGAATGCTCAGCCAATAGGGAGGCAAGTAGAGCTTTTTACCTACCCAAAACACACACACATAAAGCAATCAAATTTGAATTAATACAATCTTAAAAGTTACGATATTATATGAGATAATTGGAAAAATAGGAAAGCTATAAAAAGTCGCCCCTTTAAAAGAATAATTTGAAGCTTTATCAAATACTCTACAATACTCTAATCTATAAAATATTTTGTGTAACCTCTTATGTAGATGTAGACCAATTGTTGTTTTGGACACTACAAGAATTAACTAGACAAAACAAGCGTGAATGGTGTCGTAACGCTTTGATTTTATTGATGAAAATGATTGATTGAATTGACCGCGTAGTAGACGACATAAACATCGGTAGACTAGCTCTCCGTTTTATACCTTAGATTTCCGCAGCGTAGGAGAATATACAGACACCCGTTGTAGAATTACGTGTGATAGTCTTAGATCGTCACTAGGCTTTAAGCTAACACTTCACTAATTTATTGCGTTATCGCTTTATGTCATGTTATCATTAGAATTTATAGAGGTCTACGCCTTAAGGGCTCGTTCAAATTTGCCTGCGGAAGTCGTGCGGTTATTATACGGTTCATACAAACATTAGACGCCAGTTTAGTACTTTTTATGATCGGTACGTCTTTCGCAGGTAAATTTAAATGAGCCTTAAGATAGAATCTTCTATACGGAAATTGCTGTAAAATATATTTGTGAAGTTGAAGAACCACTATGTTTAGTCGCTAGTTTAGTAACCTGTAGATATAATAATAAGCAGTTTGGTGCTGATTTTGATTATCTTGCTTTTTTGTCCGACGTCACCCATACGGTAAGTAAAGAATATAATTTAAGCCTAGAACTATCATGAATGTAAATTTGTTTAATTACAGATTTAAACCGTCCCTTGCCGCAATCAAAGCAACGTCCAAAACTTCAATGAACAGTCAATACCGGAATGCTGACGTAAGTTATCGTTTCTAGAACAATTCTCCTTTTAATATGTACCTAAATCTGTTACTCAAATGTTCTGTTTCACACTTTAGCCAAACTACGAACTATTTAAATCGAGTTCCGCGCATAATGTCTCGCAGGCGTTAGATATATGAGCACCCCAAATAACATTAATTCATGTAAACAAGCTGAACTAAATGACAGTGTTGAAATTGTATTTAGTTCAAACCAATTGACCCACTTTTCAAATGACAATAAATAAATTGTTACCAAGGGCATTAATATGGTCATACCCGTGTGCTCCACAAAAGATGGATATGTGACCTTGAACTTTTGTTATTGTCTGCCAAATAGTCCAAACGACTGGCAGCTGTCCAATATTTTATTGTTCCGTATACATATTGCAAATCTCCGCTAAACTTTTAAAATGGCCCGTGTCATTAGTTTACTAGGAAATCTTGTCATCCATCATTGTTGTTGGTACTTAGTAACAAGACTAAAGTGTTGAATATTTAGTCAGTGTCTAATACTACTGAAAACACGTTACAAAATACATTTAAGTGCATTCTGAGACAAGAATCCTATTTATATAAATACAATGATTCATAACAGAACATTATATTGCATCAATCACACTAAGTATAGATATTTCGCTAGGATATTTATCTAAACTTGAATAAGCAGCTTCCCTCTTGGCCATGATCTTGTATTCTATACTTAGGAATTCTCTAAAAATCGGATAGAAGTGTAGGTAATACTCAAAAACATTTTATAAGTATACTGAATTACAATAACACCGGTCTACTTCGAGTGCATCACATCACATGTTCCACTGGTGATAAAAGCATCTTATGCAGAGAATAAAATACTACCTATTGATATCCATGCTCACTATGATCACGATGTTTTCGTTTACCGCTATTGGTGTCCTCAACAATTATTACTACCAGATAATCGGATAGTTATATTTAGTTCTAGGTATTGTTTATATAACAATACGTTAAATTCAGAGTGACACATTCTAAATAATGTAGCATTGTGTAATTGTGAGTATTTTCAATACAAATAAGTAATAACAATGCAAGCAGTAGGTATTAAATGTACCATTTTTTTAAATATTTATTTAGGTATAGTCAAACAATAAGCTTACATAATAATAGCATTTTTGCATTAGCACTTTTCTTTTTTAATTATGTTTGAAGTAATCAAGTAATATATATGCAATCAAACTCATGTTGTAGGTACATACTCAATTACTTACTTCACTAGTAGATTTTAGGAGCTTTAGAATTAAAAGAATAATACGTTAGAAATAGTCTAATCGAACTGAGCTAGATAAACAATACTTAAACTTGTCATTGCAGCAACAACATTTTCATAGTCCAAACAAAAATGAACTATTCACAATGGTTAAATACTAATAAAAAAAGGTTTATAAAGTTTAACTACATAAATGTTTATTTTAACTTTTCAGGGTGATACCGAAAGCATGATGTACAATTCGAAGCTGTCAGTAGCCGGTCCCAGAGAGCCATCGCGCATGGTTCGTCCGATGTCACGCAAAGACATCTTCTATTCAGGCTCCGTGCTCAATCTGCCTCAATACCAGAGCCAGAAATCTCTTCAGGGATATAGAAACTCTGTGCTCAGTCTGCCACAGAGTAGGCAAACCGGAGATTTGGAGAGACAAGAACGTGAGTTGTATTTGTTATAAGTATTTGTTTTTCATGTTTCTTACCTTCTGTCCTACTACGGAATACCTTTGTTATTATTAGTATGCTATAAAGGTAGATAATAAGCAAAGTGGGAATAGCACGATGTATGCGCATTGATAATTCTAGTGATCCATAAAATAAAATATTAATTTAGCAAACCCAGTTCGGCGCAGATTTACTTATCACTCATGATCACAGATTATAAAATCTTTTCAACAAGACTCAAGACAATAATTCAGTGTCTATTATGTATTTTATGTGTTAACTCTAGTCTGCACAGGATACATTTATAAATGGCTTACTCAAACACAAAACTTTTAATTACTACGAAACTCTACTACACTAAAATTAAGTCTTATAATCCATAATAGGTGTCGTATAGCTTTCTTTTCTAACGAAATGACCCTAACTTTCCAGAATACGACCTATGCCCCTGCCTGTCCTTACCGGAGTCGTTCAAGTCTGCGCTGTCGTCCATGCTGGACGTGAGCCTGCTGCGCGACCCGGCCTTCATGCTGATCGGTGTGTCCAACATCTTCGGCATGGCGGGCTTGTACGTGCCCTTCGTGTACATCGTCGATGCTGCGCGCCTTAGTGTAAGTAGCTTGAATTAAAGAAAATCTAGTGAAAAGTAAAAAAAAAATCGTTTGCTCATTTTAGAGACCTAATGCTAATAACAGCCTCTCTGGAGCACTGATAACCGAGTGGTATGACCGTTGGACTGCCAAGTCAAAGGTCGCAAGTTCAGACACCAAAGTCTTTATAAATTAGTTATCAGTTGTTACAAACGGGAAAAGAAAACATTATGAGGTAACTGGCACACCTGGGAGATGTTTCAACGGTGTTTAAAGCAATGTCAGAGGCCTACAGGTGGTTTAATCCCTGACCCGAGCTTGTTCATTAACCATACGATAAAAAGATAGCCTGTCAAAATTTATTTGAGTTCATACTTATATTATACTAGCGACCCGCTCCGGCTTCGCACGGGTATAAAATATATATATTATAAGTATTTCTCCACTATATAATGGATGTTATTATGCATATAAACCTTCCTCTTCAATCACTCTATCTATTAAAAAAAACCGCATCAAAATCCGTTGCGTAGTTTTAAAGATTTAAGCATACATAGGGATATAGGGACAGAGAAAGCGACTTTGTTTTATACTATGTAGTGACTATTTCTTGTTTAATAATAATGAGTTGTTTTTTTACTTTTTTCAGTAGGTATCTAATTGATACTACTTTGTACATACATTTCCATTAATATTATTTCACACTAATGTCACACCGTGCATAATGCTGGTTTGTATCAAGCAAAACTTGTAGATACTAATTACCTTGTAGTAACTCACCATACTAGATTTGTCGTTGTTGTCTAATTAGGCAGCGATGATATAATTATCCTCTTGGCATATGTATGTTGTTAGGTCACGTGAATGGTTTGTCAAACACAAAACAAAAATTCGTGAGCAAAATATTACGTATCTTATGTCACATGAGAACAGTTATAAATAGATTTAACTTATATCATATGCTAGCTATGAAAATTCAACGATAAACTTACTAATCCAATAGCAACTAAAACAGCTACATTCCAACCAATATAGGCACCCATCCATACGAATTTGAACCTAATCTGTTTTTTGGTTAGGATAAATATTCCTTGAATTGATTTGCAGGGCGTGGAACCTTCTCAAGCGTCGTTCCTGCTGTCGATCATTGGTATCACCAACACGTTCGGGCGTATCATCTGCGGCTGGGTGGCCGACTTTCCTTGGATGGACTCTCTCTTGCTCAATAATGTCTGCCTTGTTATTGCCACGGTAAGATTAACTAAACAATTCAATTTTTTGTCTATCATCTTTTTTTAACGTTGCTCCAGCTCGGAATTTCTCCTGTATCGTGGGTGCGTTTCACAAACATATAACAATATCACAGACACAAATACCCAGACTCGGGGCAAACATCTGCGGATAACACACATTTTTGTCCTGTGCGGAAATCAAGTCATCATTATCAGCCCGTGGCAGTCCATTTCTGGACGTAGGCCTCTCCCAATATACGTCACAGCGCCCAGTCTGCTGCTTTATGCATCCAGTCGCTGCCGGCCCTCTTATGCCACCCTCAGGCCAAATGTCATATGGCCAGAGAGCGTTCTACGCTACGTTTGCCAGCCATTACCATTAGTATAACAACAATTTATATATTTCCAGATATCAGTCGGATTGACTCCCTTCTGTTATTCGTACGCCACATACGTCGTGATCGCCATTGCTTTCGGTATCGCTATCTGTGAGTATCAACATGACTATAATTTCAGTTCATTATTGAAATTGATCAAGTCAGTATTGAGCAACCAATCACTTCAATATTTGTCGGAGATCGGTTCTCATCAGCAGCAGATTACTTAGTCAGTGCGACAATCTAGTTGTCAACTTAGTCATAAGGTTAAGGTTTTTATTTCATTATGCCACAAAAGGGCACTTATAAAACGTCAAATCTAGTTGCTTGGTTCAAAAGTATCGTTTCTATGGAGAAGAACCTCCATAGTTGCTCTTTAAAAAAATAAAAGTAGGTAGGTATATTTAACAATTCGTTCAGATTTATGAGAGAATAATGAGCTACACAATATAAAATATGAGTAGCATATACCTAAGTCAAAAAATAAACAATGGGTATTAATATAGATCGGTTATTCTCTTATCTACAGTTCAAAGTTTTGGTTACACATGAAGGTTACGGTTTTTAATAACTTCTATAATCTAGTTAGCTAAACAATAACCTTTAAAGCAGCATTTAAACATATAGCGTATCACATAAGCTAAGGAAGTACCTGGTCACATTCCAGCCGGCTACATCTCGCTGACGTCCATCATCCTGGTGGACCTGCTGGGGCTGGACAAGCTGACGAACGCCTTCGGCCTGCTGATCCTGTTCCGCGGCGCGGCGGCCATGGTGGGCTCCCCGCTGGCCGGCGCGGTGTACGACGCCACCAAGAACTACGACGCCTCCTTCTACATGGCCGCCGCCTTCTTCCTCGCTAGTACCCTCACGTCCTTCGCGGCGCCGCTCTTCCGCAGGTAATTCATCTATTTTCGGTTCTGTTTACGGTAACTAGGGTTAACAATAAAGAAATATTACTTCGCTGCAGTTGTTCTCTCAACCCCCTCAACTCGAGGGATCATAATAATTTACTGCGGGCTGCAGATCAATAGTTCGATTGTTACCGCGACTCCATAACACAGAGGAAAACACCCTCGTTTAGTTGGTCTAGCATAACTTTTCCAACAAAAAGGGTATTTTTTTAAAGTCCGTCTACCTGACCATTTAGGTGGTTTGATCGCTGAAAATTACCACAGAAGGGATATGTTGTAAACAAGCGGTTGTAAGGTTTATCTGGAGCGATGTACAAAATATTGATAGATTTTAACACTCACAGAAAACCTGAAGAGGTCCAGCAGCCGATGGACATCCTGACGCCCATCGACGAGGACCTCGAGGAAGGTGACGAGGAGGACGAGGACGACACGCCCATCACCATGGGAGCCGCGCTCGCCAACCGACCGCCGGCCATCGTGCGCACCGCCGCCTCGCCCTCCGAGCCGCCCTCCCCGCCCGGCCCGCCCTCCCCGCCCTCCCCGACCTCCCCGCCCGCGGGCGAGCGGCAGCAGCGGGAGAGCGTGCTGTAACGTGACATGCGTGACTGGACGACGCACATGCTGACACACCGTAAACAAATCTATCTCGTCGGCTAATCAGGTGATCGATAAACCTTGCGTCCTCTTCATACCACATTTTCGATCTATTCTGTAGATTTTTTCTTACCGGTTAATTCTACGTCTTCTATACTTCTAAGTCTGAATGTATACTACTTATTTTGATGTTTTATCGTTATCAAAATTACTTATAAAACTTGACAATATGTTTGTTCGATCTATGAATTCACAATTGCACATTATGTAATCTTCACACCTCATATTAGCCGGCGATGTATTCTACCTCCAATCATGGGCGTTTAGTGAACGGAATTATAAGTGATTTGGTATACAACTAGATTTCACGAACCCTTTTATTCTCCAATAATTAAACAAATTTAACGATCTCATTACATTGGAGACGCTGTGATAAAGGTTTCTTGAAATCCATTTAGGTATTTATTAATTCTTGTACGATTAAACTGCAAAGAGGAGCCAACGAAATGAATTATTTTCTGACAGTAATGTACAGTGCTATTCAATATTAGGTTAATATTAGAAAATGACTCATTTTGTTGATGAACATATTAAGTGATAAAAATACTTCTATGTGAAGATTTATACGAAGTTACCATAAGTTAATGACATAATTAAATACTGGAATTGACTGCAAGCAATAAAGCGTATATTCGCTTTGCATTTTAAAATATTAGAAGGGATATGTAAGGTTCTATATTCCAACGTGCCATATAAATGTCGTGGTGCTAACGTCAACCCAAGTTACAAGCGATGTTAAAACATTCAGTGACTAATACTCAAGCACTGCAGAGTTTTTGTGAACACAAACTAAAATGTCCATATTGTCTTTAGCAATAAAATTAGTACTTATAGGCTATTAAGTACTTAGAAAAGTTTAATAGAATTGTAGAAACTATTTTCACCTTCTATACAAACTCACCGTGATGGTTTAATTTCTCTTTGGAAATGGACAATAAGATTCCCTCAGAAGGTCTAAATTTATTCATATTTCATTAGAAGTCTTGATTCAATCAAAGTTTTACAAATGTAACAATGTAAATAATTAAGCACATTTGTAAATATATGTTGCAGTAAGGACATCGGGAACGTAGTGGAATGAATTTCGCGTTCCTTTAAGATTATAAACGGCTTAAATTTTTGGACTTTTACGTCAAAGATTGATGAATTGACTGAAAGTGGGTAGTCCTCAACGTACTCGTAGATGCCAATATTAAAATAGGGCCATCTACGTGTCTGTCGGTGTTTAGAGAAGAGGCTAGGGACTATCAATTATTACGATTATATCTATTATTATATTTTATAGTGTGTATATGGTGTTAGAGTAGCAATTGCCTTTTAAACTTGCTAAACTTTTCATACACTTTGCATACACTTTTTTATCTCGACAAAGCACTTTTTAAGCATTAAAGTACAATGCGAACGGCAGCGACAATCTTCACTTTCAATCTTTGACATTGTATAGAATTCTTATAGTGCCATTGTATCGAACAACAATTTGTGTAAATACGCTAATGTTAAGTGAGTTTACATAGATGAGTAATGTTGAGTAAAATGTAACGCAGTCAATTTTAAGCGAATCATACTTGCAATACCAAACCATTCGTTGTTAGGTGTCGTCATATACAGGCTTTATGTACTTGCCACATTAGTGTGTATATATCTGAACTATAGATATATATTTTTGTCATAGATATTTTTTGTCAATAAACTGCATAATTTAGCTTTAAGCATTAGATATACTATATCATTAGGAATGTGAAAGGCAATTAACTGTTAGGAGAAGGTATTATGTGATAAACATGAAAAAAATAAATTGAAAATATTTCTTTTTTAACAACCTGTATTGTATGCCTATAAGTAAACGATAATTTTAATGAATTTCTTTTTAAGGTTTAATGTAATCTGATATGACGTTACAAATTGTACAGAACGTATTAAGGGATATTCAGAAAATATGAATTAATGTTACTGTTGTTATATAGCTTTATGTAAAAACCAAAAGTGTTATTATGTTTTTAAGATTAAAAATTATTTAGGAGTCGAGTCGGAGCTGTAACTGAACTATCAATTTATCAGAAGAGTTTATCGTTGGTCGTAAAGATTAAAATGAAATAAATCATGTTGATTACGATATATTTTGGTCTTACTTCTACGACCGTGAAGACAATCATGAATTTGTAATATCTCATGATTATTTTTAGAGCGATTTTTATGTATTAACATTGAATGAAAAGCACAGAGAAGCACATTATAACGTTATCATTCATTGTGAATGTCTAATACCTATTAAATGTATTTAGTTACAGTGTATTATTCAGTATTGGCTCAAAGTATTGTTTATATATTCATTAAAAATGTTAACGAGCTGTTTACCTATTAGTTGTATTTGTGATACTGTATTAGTTGAAATTGTTTTGATTGAGCGCATGCATATTACATTATTAGTTATTAAATAATAATATTGACATATAGTTTTATTTACCGTTTTATGTATGTAAACAGCTCAGTGGTGTATTATACGACGTATGTTTAACATTTTAACTGCGTGTAGGCATCACACTAACGTTTTTGTTTCGTAAGACTTTAAATCTTTAGGACCAATTAAAGATTTTTATAGAACAAAAGTAAGCATGGCTTATTTATGTTCCAAGACATTCAAAAGTAAATTCGTTTTACTTAGCTCAATTTTGAACACTGATTGACATTTAGAATCATCATTGGTTTATCTTTAATAGTAGATTACCTCAATATTGACGATGTTTGGGCTCTAAAAGAGTAGGTTATTAAAATGTTTACTTTGTACTCATATTTCGAAGTGTTTTTACTAAAATAAATGGTTTTTAAGACGCTATAAGCAGTTAAAATATTAATATATACAATAACAGTTTATTAACTGAAGGAGACGCGCACGCCTCGCTTGCGCTAAAGGTAAAGATGCAAAGAAGCTTATTGTTGACAAAGTCCACCGAAATCTTTTGTAAATAACAGATTCATTAAATGATAATGATGACTGACATTAGCAGTTTTATTTGATCCTGGATCCTGATTAAAGAATGTGTGACTCCGGATTTGGTTGAATGACGTCATGATGATGACTTACGTGTTTTAATAATTGATATTTCGTGTCTTTACTTGTAAATAGTTTATCGCAAATGTTCCACGTGTTTGTTTAGTCCAATGCAACAATACTAAAGGCAACAAACTACTTACTGTATACATAAATACAACATGTGAACATAATTAAATAACATAATATCACGCCTGTATTTCCTGAAGGGTTAGCAGAGGTGCACAATATAGTACACTCAAATTTCGCCAGTTATGTAATATGTTATAGGTCTGAATGTAATAGGGGGCGAGCTTTTGCCGCTGCTGAGAATGACCACGAAAAACTCAGTTACACTTTGCCCGACACGGGATTTGAACCCAGGACCTCCTGCTCAATCGACCATACCTTCGTTTAGCCAGCTGTTATAACAATTAAGTTCAGAACAGAATGATATTTTATGCTCTTGTATCATTTTGAAGCAAGTAGGTACACTACACGTTGCTTTCATCACAATCAACACATATCTACGTCCTATCAATACATCAATGTACGGCTGTCATTCACGTTTATTATGATTGGTCCGGGCACCGCTACGTCTTCCTCATGGCCTACGAGCCTGTCTGTCGTATTTACTATCAATGTAATATCGTACAAGCAAAGCAATCGGTACAATTGACCTAAACGAATTGATACTCAACCGCCTACGCGCGTTGTAACGGGTTAATTCATTACATCAGCAGTTCAACACTTTCAATTATGTCCTACGGCCTCAAGGGAAGAATGTTTGTGTTTTTTATTAGTTAGGTAACTACCTTCCAAGCAATATTTATGCTATACCTACTGCGTCAGAGGCCATTTCTTACGTCATAACTAATAGTATTAAGGACAAATTAATTATCTTAACACACTTTTATTTACTATGAATACCGGAAAAGACTAGGTGAGACGTCGGCGTCGGGAGAGCAAATTAAACCTATTTTTTCAACATAATAAGCCGGTTTAAACTTGGATCTTCGCACGAATTAGTACCTAAATGGTAGGTAAGTAAAAGAAAGAGGGAACTTGGGAGAGGCCTATGTCCAGCAGTGGACCGCAATAGGCTGAAAGATGATGATGATGGCAAGTGGGTACCTAATGATTTGTATGTTCCGCAGACTTCGTATGTTTAAATTTAATAATAGACTAGCAGGAGGTTCTATATAGGTAATAACCTTTTAAGAAACTTGTATAATAAGTCTTATAGCCTACTTAATCCAAATGAATAATAATAAATTCATTCAATGGGAGGCCATAACGTGATTGATTGAATGTGGTATGTACGACTGACAACATAATGTGGATAATATCTAATATTATACAGAGAGAAGGATTTTATTAGGATTTCCCTGGTCCGTGATGCAGCTACATTTCAAAACGACCGGATTGGTGCTGTGGCTAAACGATTGGACTGCTGCGCTAAGGGGCAGGTTCGATTCCCGATACGATAAAAATTTGTCCGATCCACAGATATTTGTCCCAAGTTTGGGTGTTTGTATTTATGTGATATTCCATGTTTGTGAAACAAAATTTTAGTAGCCTTAGAAAGGTTACTAAAGTTAGTTTACCTGTTACTTATATCTTACCCATGCAGGATTGGAAATAAGATATATTACGGTGGATGTAAATACCTACATTACTATATAATAATATCTTCCGGCTACCTACAACACACTCGTTTAATGCATGAATTTTCAAAATGCAATTTGCTTTCCCGGTTAAAGAAAGAAATGAATCCTTAATCTATCCCCTTACAGATTATACGCGGACTTGGCGCAAAATACCTATAATATATCGTTTACCTGTAGGTATTTTTACAAGCAAGAATACCGGTAACATACCAGCTTATTAATATAGCTACGACATATGCACTTCCTGCGTTCAGTTCCGCCATCGACCTGGGTTTTTTCGTTGATTTGTGATCTTGCTGATAAAATATATACTTCCGAGATTAATCTAAAGGACGTCACAAAGTTTGTTACTGACATTATGTCTGTGATCTGTTGACACTCAAGGTTGGATACAATTTAATATTTCGAAACGAAAGAATTAAAATATTTTGATATAGGTAAAGGGTCTCATAGAGTATCTTATCAACATTACCTACTCTTTGAGCTTTCATGATAAACTTAGGTAGTTATCATGTACTATGTATCAAAGAAGCATCAAATATCGTTTAACGAGGTAGATAGCAACTCTGTGATAAACGCCAGTTCAAAAAGATCTCGTGGATATCTTAGATATGTGGCACTTGCAAAGCTAGGGATTATAGAAAACGGTTTTCTGGAGTTTGAAGAACGCAGTGATCGGTATATATATTGTTTACAGTAATGTTTTGCAAGCAGAGCTTAGTAACTTCGTGTAAATCTGAGTGTCTGTATAAGACAGACATCCAGTCTTTTTCTTATTGTGGCGATGGTTTCTTTGTTAAGTTTAATCAGCCCAATATATAACCAGATTAATTGCTGTTTCGTTAGCCTCTAGTAAGTCTTCCGGTGTGGCGCTCACTGGGCATCTAGGGCAGACCAGGCAGATCAGGTGGTCCATAGAAGACAGTCTGAAGGCTTTAGACGCAAAACCTAATCGAGACTAAATCCTCAACGTCAAGATTCGACAATGAATCGACTTCTTTCATTTCGAACGAACATTCGAAATGAAAGAGGTCGTAAAAATCAGTATCTACCCAAATCAGCCTCATCTACTTACACTTAGAATAAATACCTACGAAATATATTACTACACATTCATAAGTATCCTGTATCTTTAAGTTAACGATCAACAATCATCAATTAATTCTGACACACTGAGCTTAATTAAGAATTAGGTATACAACATCCTACTCAGCTGACAATATCTGCATCTAGTCAGATGAATCACGTGTGTGGTTATATTTTATTAAATCTCCCATTAGGGTTGCGTAGTCAAAACTTAAAGGAAGGCAGGCCCAGAAAGGCAAAAGGCTTAACATTTTGCTGCGGGTAAAAACCATCCCCTCGTAGTTTCCATATCCCATTGAGGCGTTGATATGTCTTTACGTAAGGTAATTGTTAAACTCTCCTTATACCTACTACTTATGTCAGTATAATTGTTAAGCTAAAATTTCAAGCATGGTATCGAGGAAGGACAGGGCTTCGAACGCGAGATGTGCGAGAAAATGAGAATCACACTATATTATAAACGCAAAAGTTTATGTGTGTTGTGTTTAATGTGTGTGTGTTTGTATGTTTGTATGTTTGTTACTTCTTCAAGCTCAAACGGCTTGACCAATTTGAATAAAATTTGGTATGGAGGTAGCTGACACCCTGGATTAACACATAGGCTACATTTTTGTCCCGAAAAGTAGCGGGTAACACCGCTGGGCGCAGCTAATATTACTATAATTATGAACCGAAGATGCTCTACATTCTATGTATAGTAGCTCAGTATACCATTTCACAGCACCATATACTGCAAACGGATAAATGGGTAGACGATGTTCACCATAATTCTCATTCGCCGATAGACCGTGCCGCCGCAAGGTCATTGACCGGCGCGTCTGGTGCAATGGGCGCGTGTATTACATCAGCCGACCTTGTCCGACACGGAACAATGACAGTCAGTGCAGTAATGTAACTAGCGCCCGTGGCCGTTTCAGTAACAGACCACAACTGTGGCCTTTGTACCATTCCAAAAACAACTGAAAAATACAGACATAATTTGACAATCGATATAAAAAAATCATAAAAGACAATACTGTTATTTTTATTTTATTGTTTTGAAATCATCCATAAGTTCAATCAGAAATTCAGAAATCCTTACTATTCTACAATAAAATAATTTACTTTAAAGTTTTTAGTATTTCTAAAGCATGGTCACCCTACTGAAGGTCACGTTCAATTGAAGGCTCGGCAGACCGACTCTGTCATTCGTGTAGTTTGAACGTGAATCACGATTCACGAAAATATTATGATGTCTAATGGCCACACCCCTTATTTTATCCTCTCACATACTGGTTTACGTAGTTTATTAATTGGTGATTTCCCTTCCTAATCGATTTCATTCATAACGAACGCTTCGTTTTTGTTCTGTGGTAATTAAATATTAGAGAAATGAATGCCGAAAGGAAAGGATTTCTGAAACCTGCTTCTGACCGTCGGCGCCGGCGCCGAATCAAGAAGATAAATAATTAAGATGACTTCAAAAGGTCTCGTGATGCCTCCTACACGTTCTGATTGACTCAAAGAAAAAACAGTAAATAAATAAAAACTCAGTGCACAAAATGACACATACGAATTTATAATGCCCATTGGTATAATTCATTGTCAATATTTTATTTTATTAGGGGAAAGCCGCCACGTTTTGCTTGATAAACAATATTTTAAAAAAATTGGACGCCTTATTTTGGTTACGAATTTTATAAAAAAATTCAAGGCCTTATTAGATACTTAAGTTAGGTTGATCTTCTGAAGCTGATCACCTGAAGGGTTAAAATAAGGAGGTTAGGAAATTTTGGCGGTAGAATACTACTGCGACCCCGCCTCCGCGTCATCAAAGCGCAGCGCAGGCATGTCTGGTTTTTAGTGGGTATACCCCTGTGGACCGACCATTTCGGTTCATGGGGGGGAGTCCCACATAACCCCGTCGTCTCCCAACGGCGGCCCATGCGTAAGGCATTTCTCACACTTAAAAAAAAGGAGGTTAAGAAATAATGTTCTTAGTAGCAGTGCTTGTGTTATTTAATTTCTTAAATATTGACATGATATTCAAATCGGAGTTAACGTGCAAAAATTGAACCACCGTAATCTTATAGCTGTTATAATAGTTAATCTACTTTGAATGGATTTAAATACGTCATAGGTATCATTATTTCTATACCAAATCAGTGCAGTAATAGTGCCTGGATTTTGAAAAAAATAATTACTTTCTCGTTAAGCCTCGCCGCAATTAGCTAATATTTACAACAAAATTAAACCTTGTATTTTTTGCTATTTTCGTGTCCTTTATTTAGAGTAGTGAGACTAATGAGTTTCCCGTGCCGAATTTGCGAAGTTTTTGTTAAATTTTTTGCCTAGTGTAAAAAAATAGCCGCAGTAGCTTCAATCATTTTAAATTACGGAGTAATGCATCACGTAAACCTATAATAAGATTTTTTCAACATCGTGGGTTTTCCTTCTATATAATGTTGATTTATATGGATAAAACTAATTGTTTTAAAAACCTTGGTCACAATCTATCATTCAGTTGTCAGTGTTAAGTATTCCAGCTTCCATGAATATTTTTTTCTTACGATACGATACGAATACGAATTTTAAATAATTATGCATAGCTTTACACAGAACTGTCTTTTTATCATATAGCTGACATAATATTTTCATAAGTAGATACGTAGTATTAAGAACTTCATGTTATGATTATGTATGCAAAATTATTTATAATATGCCTATGAATGCAAAAATAAATTTGATAAATGAAAAATGCGCACTCAGCATTAAATATCACAGAGAACATATCACTCTTATATCAACAGAGGTTGGATGAAATTCCAAATAGCAATAAACAAACGAGAACACGCAACATGATGCTAAACGTGCGTACTCAAGCATATTATGTGACGAAAGTGACGACCATATTAACAAGACACACCTTCCATTGAAGATTTAAGGTTCATTTGCATACGATGTCAACAAATGTTGACGGCAATGAATCGAGTAACAAAAATGTCAATCGCTACCGAGTGACTCACGTGGATGATGTAACATCTCTCAAACTTGCACCAGACGAATTCTCATGAAAGAAACATTTGAACTTTTATTAGCAAAAAATATGCAATTGGTCCATTAACCTTGACGTTTGACAGCAGGAGAAATAAGATAACGGGAGATTGTAATTATAAAAAAGTTATGCGCAATCTAATTTATGCGGAAGTTGCAAGTCAATAATTTGGATGCAAGGAATTTAACAAAAAGAATACGATTTCTTTCAAAGTTAATTAGCTTATTTTATCCTGTAGTGGTAGCCCTATAAAGTTGTAAGGACGCTACGTTGTAACTTGTAATCGATACTTTCATTAATAAACGTTAACAACACGCCAATTTTTTATAAACCGACTGCTTCTTCGGACCCGCGTCATGTCATTATCGGAAGATTTTCCACGGAGTGGGTAACTCGGCCAAGGCAGACTAAGGAGGTCGGTCCAGTACTAAACAGAATGACAACCTTTAAGACATTTTCTTAGGCCGTTCTCAGACATTTAACAATTAAGGCCCACTATGTGATAATTTCGAATAATCGTTTAAAGTCTTAAACTACGTACTAAATTGGACAAAAATTATCGAGTACCTATTACATTGTTAATAGCATTATAATGAAGCTAGAAGCTTCAAATTACGAATTATAATATAATTAGTAAATGTCAGGACTCTTTTTATGCTTTCAGAGCACAGTCTCCAACATCTTTACTAATGTTGTTAGATTTGATCGAAAACACCTTTCATCAGCATCAGCCTATCTTAGTCCACTGCTGGACATAGGCCTTTCCTATGGCACGCCACTGAGCCTTCGGCCTTCCGCTTCCAACCGCCGCTGCCAGCTATTTTGCGGATATCGTCGCCCCACCTGGCTGGAGGACGTCCTACACACAAACACACACACACAAAAACACAAACACAACAAACACCTTTACTGGGAGATAAATAAGTAGGTACATTTCAGGAATAATCGGGATACAAATCAAGAATAAATAGATTTAGGGCCTCTTACCGGGCCGTTAGGCGATTTTCTATTATTAGACTCCTATGCGTAGCCTTTCTTTTAATTTGGTTTCTAAATGGTAAAAGGGCGATGATGAAACGATGAGTGGCTGTCTACTCAGACATTTTGGCTATTAGACGTAGGCATTCATTGCATTTTTAATTAATAAAGTAACAATAAGTACTCAACGTAAGGACATTATTTATAATTATAAGCCAATTTATAGTAGTAGTTTAACTAACCAGCAATATAACAAGCTATAAATATAATAAAGGTAAACAAATTTACAACGTAAACCTGTCTAGCAATCATAATTATTGCATTTTAATAAAATATGTATTGATACTAGCACAACGTGATAAAAACAAAATGTTCAACATTTCCGTCATTACATGGGTCTCTACAACCGGAACCGTAGTTCCGATTCCATGAACTTATACTATTGTAGCCTATTGTTGTATTATACAATACGAAATTACATGTCAAATGTAAACAACAAATCATCGTCATGATAGAGTAAAATAGTGATGATCGTGATTTGTTTTTAAATGACTGTATGTTTTTGTAAGTGATGAGCGAAGGCCAGATACGGCGCGCTTTGTTTAAGGCTTCCAGGGAATAAAAGGAGTTTTTACACGACTGCCCAAAAAAAGGAGTGTAATGTTTTCAGGGTTCATGTATGTATGTATGTGAATTTCTTTATTCCACCATAACTTCTGAATGCCTGAACCGATTTTGATGTATGGAAAGTCGTTAGAATCCTTACACTATCGCGAGTAACATAGGCTATAAAAAAATGAAACAAAAAAAATTTAAAAAACGACTGCCATGGACTGCAATTGGCATATTTATGTTCCAATTACAAAGACAACTGTATCCCCCGAAGGAGAAGGGAGAGGCGTCATAAACTAATAAAAGGCGTAATAGGTATATTAAATCTATCCTCCTATAATTTCGATAATCATCTTCTGAAAAACCTAAATTGATTTGACAGCGCTGATTCTGACTGGTCCTTATATTTTGACCAGCCTTTCAGAAACCGTGTGTTAAATAATATAGATCGCCATGCAGCTAAATCAGCAAAGTGAACTAGTTTTAAAATATGCACGAGTGCAGTAATTATTTCCTTAAAATCTACATTCTAGAATATTAAACAATGTTAAAATGTAAAAAGGAAATGAATGTATTTTAAGAGGAAATACCAACACAACCGGATAATTAACGTGAAATAGGAATTTTATTTTTTATCAATAAATGCATTTTTATTAAAAACATTTACGCAACGCAAGAAAACAAAAACAAGTTATGTCGACTCTTCCGTTTTCGATGTGAAGTCTACGAGAGATTGTGCACTGTTCAAAACCCGAATCAGAAAATCTGAGATCTCAAGAACTCGGAACGAAATCTGAACGTCAAGAAACGCCAAATTGAATAAATCAGCATTTCTTTTGACGTAAACAAATAGAATCTTGGAAACTACTAACTGCTTACATTCGATGTCAAACTTGAAGACAATAGTAAACAAGCAATACTGACGCAACGGAAGTCTACGTCACAATACTCAATTCATCACATCTTTATACGACAATTTGCTTACACGATCGGAGATAAGGATCGCGCATGCTATTGTTAACTTTCTGAGTCAGCTTTAATGTCGTTCGTATTTGATACTGATGTCTATTTAAATGTAATTTTGTTTGTTAGGTTTCGATGTAAAGAGTGTTCATTAGGTACTAGTTACGACGAACCTTGGGAAAAACGTGTATTTACTCGTTACGACGTAGTAGGTTCGTAGCGTCTAATTTACCCATTTAAAATAATCTTCTAAACTATTATGACTGTTTTACCATTGTTTGTTTTAATTAATGTATTGACATGATGATGATCACAGTTTTAAACGAAATACCTAAATGCTGGCTCGCAAATATTATCTGCAAACATCTTCTTCATTGTTTTTAAATAGATTTATATTATAATGAATGAAATGGTTATCATTTATATAATCACGCCTGGAATCCCCAAAAGGGTAGACATGGGTGTTTTAGTCTACGTAATAGCTTTCGTGAGCGTTATCCATATAATATGTGTGCCGGTTTTCTCACGAGTGAATATTCGAGAATGCCCGACAAGTTTCAGACTCTCACGGAGCCCTTATTCATGAGCAGGTGATACGGCAAGGTCGCGAGCCAAAACCTCGCCAAAACCTTTTTCTCGCGAATGGCTTTCTCGCTAACGGAAAGGAATTGTAACCCTACGGACTTATTTTGAATAATTGGTTTTTGGTTAAATGTACTTTTTAGCGTACGTCTAAAGCCTGGTAATTCTTTTTGGAGGCCATAACCTATTTTGGAGGTATGAAGTAAGACATTTTTTACTTACACGATAATTAGTAAATAAACACGTCTATTCTATACAATGAAATGTTTCACGCGGGGAATACCTTTATTCAACGAGGGTATCAATAATATTGAGTCGCGTTTGTACACACAATTAATCAGCAACGATATTATTAATGGGCCACGACCTCGTTGTGAACGATAAAACTGTTATGTTTAAATTTTGCGAACTTAACGGCTGAGTTACAAGTAAATAGTTATAACAGGACGTACATTCCCAGATTACTGCAGAAGATTTCGGTGTGTTTACCATAGATACCATAGGTACAATACAAAATAATTTCTATGAATATTTCAAAAACGCCTTTTGAGAATATATACTGAGAAAATTGTCCTAGAACTTCGCGTTTTCTGCATTCTATTATAGATACAGATTTTAGTGCATCGCTTTACCTCCAGAGGGCTCGTGCTCCCTGCCATAGAAATAACAGCATCATTTATTTACCTTAGCCTGTTTTAGCCGATCACAAACTTTGGAAGGAAACTTTCCGACTTGTACGCAAGATTTGTCCGTATACAATTAATGGATTCAAGATGTAGCGAGGAGGTTATTTTTTGCTAAGTATGTTTTAGCTCACGCAGCCAACGATTTACGCCTTGTAAATAATAGAACTACGTTTTCCTTAAAATCTTCATATCAAGATTATGACGATCACGCGTTCAGAAAATTACATCTTTAAACTTTTGTTATTGTACGTAATGAAGATCGACAACTCACGATTTGATTGTGATAAGGCTGTTCTTGAGATACATTAGGTCGGTACTTAACTTTATATTCATTCTAAAAGTAGCCTTATTGCTCATTCTATTGGTTCATATTGGTTACCTTAAACAGTTTCTTGTTTATTTTACGGTTTAAAAATCTTTCTCCAATGTTAATTTAAATACCTTGCAACGTTGGAACTAACGTGGATGGCCATATTATGTCAGCTGTCAGGGTATCAGAAGAAATAGACGCAGATTTTAGAATTGTGCCTTCAACTAAACTAATTTAGGGAACATGACGAATTACGAGCGAACGATACATGTATGTATATTGTATAAACTTCACAATGTAAAATAAAATTATCTAATGAATCTGGGCGTTTAAACAAAGAATGTGGGATAATGCGTTTTGTAATTAAGCGGACGAAAATAGCAGCGCGCATGCGCCGCGCCTGGACTCCAGGAATGTGGTGTTTTGTAATTCTTTTTATTTCTATTATACTGAAATGTAAATTTAGTCTAGCGCGTTTAGCAAAAGCTTTCTTATTATCTCTATTTTGCTTAGAATATAACAAGGAACATACAACAAACTTCATCACTTCTGAACATTTTTACACTTGATAAGAGCGAAAGCAGGAAGGTTACTTCCAAAAATGAAATAAGAGTCGGATCCTTCGTGTTTTAAGGGTTATACATAACAAAGAACTATCAACCATAATTTGAATTTATCTTTCAGAAGTAGAAAGAAAAGTTTGGATAACTTATGAGCCAGACGTGTGGATGTATGTTGTAGTAACTATGTTTAATGTGTAACGGTAATGTAATAAACAAATAGCCTCATTAGTCGCTTGTAATTAATCTTTATTGAAGACAGTAATTACTTCTTGGAGTTTAAATGTTTGATTCTACAAACATACCTACTATATACCTACATATGTATATGTACATAGGTACTTGCCATAACATCCTTATGGACGGAATGGCTTTGCCAATTTGCAAAGTTAAGCAGGTACCTTTTCGTTATATTTATTTTTTATGTCACGAGAACGTTGTTTCGACTGGACTATTTAGTACCTTTTAATAACTGGCCACTAATTCAGATGTTGCCTATATTTTACAGCTTACGAACATGGTTAAGGGTAATACACGAAAAGAAAAAAACAGTTTCTTTAGGTCTGAGTACTTATGATTTAATCAAACATTAATGGCAGAAAACCTCAGTATTACCTGCATGACTATGGACGACAAATACAGCTCTTGCCATTATTAAACACTCAGTACCTATCGGATGTAATAAAAAAATGTGTAATTTATAAATGTTACAATTGCAACACACAACAATTCTGTGGCTATTAAATGAGGCAACATTGTTATCGAATGGACCTAACCTTCCTTTAAACATAGCAATGATCACGTTAAATACACTTGTTTCAGTTTTCCTCATAATTTTCCCTAATAACGAGTAAAATTGCTTCATAATATTGTACCAGGTTTTTACAAGTACTGTCTAATTTATCAGATATGGCGGAATACATTAGAGAATATGAAAATTCGATATTATTCAAACCATTTTCCTGGTCGGCTAGCCTATCCATATTATGTCGTTTTTTCGGTTTTGTTTATACAATATTTTTGTGAGCACTGTTTAAGAAACAGGCAAAAACTTTCGTAAGTGTTATCCACTACTATACATATATTCCGGTTATACTCACGTGTGTTTTCGGGAATGCCTGACTATTTCGAACTCGAACGGAGCCGAACGGCTCGCGACTCTGCCGCGTATCCAGCTCATGAATAAGGGCTCTGTTCGAGTTCAAAACTAGTCGGGCATTCTCAAAAACATACGTGAGTATATCTGGAATATATAGTAAATAAAACAAGCAAGAAGATACGCCCTAAATACATAAACTTCTCCTTTTTGAGCCGGTAAAAATACAGAGCCTATCGACCGTATCTTAGTAATAAATCTTTCTTGAAGAATAAAGGAAAAATACCCGTTAGGTGTGCCTGTCGAATTCAACGATCGATCATAAAGGTCGTTCCATGGATCCTTACTTAAGCGGACACTTTATTTTGGCAACATAAGAATGTCAAGGCGCGACATATACATCATCAGTATTCTTCCATTCACACGTCTCTAGTCATTTCCTTGCTACAATGCTGCCTTTAGGGAGCAAGGAAACTAGTAGAACTGTGCGCATTAAATGCACCGCGTAGGAAAATTATGTGCGTTAGATTTTATTGCGCCTGTATTTCTTGGCTACTCCGATAATCCCCAGTGGTGTCGCATGAACGTTTCGCCTACACCCTTTCTGGTTACTCTGATAGTTTGTTAAAGCTATTGCCAGTAAAGGCAATATTCTTAAGAGCAAAGAGCATTTTCAATTGGCTCTCTTGTCAAGGGCCGCGCTGCAAAAGGAGAGCTAATGAGCTTCTTATCTGTGGATTTGGAGACAGATAGAATGCGACTAGTCTTCCAGAGTATAAGAATAGCATACCAAACCGTTATTTAGTACCGTACTAAACCAGTTTTCAATTGGTATTAATTACAAAACTATTGCCATCAACCGGTCACATTGACCTAATGGAAACCCCAATAACACTTTGCCTGGTCCGGAATTCAAATCCAGGACGTCATGATCAGCAGATCGCGCTTAGGAAATTTGGAAAACGAGGCATTTAAACATTTTATGTACCATTTTTTTGCTAACCTTGACCATTGACATGTATAGAGAGATGCATGTGCCATACTATTCTCACTATTAGTGTTAGGCATTCACAGGTACTTTAAAATAATGTCACCTAATATGTTAGGTGTTAACACTCCTGCATTGTCATTAACAACACCCCTAGCACAGGTGACCTTATGTGACCAACGTAAAAACAACAACTCTGATCGATTCTAACGACTTATATAATTTTATGAACACACTTACAAGTACTAATGGGGCATAAACTCTAACTTCGCACGGTACCATGAGGTCGCAGCACTATAAACCGTACGGTGCCCATGGAATACTGATGGGAGCCAGTCACGAGCTGTAGGACCTTTGCGCATACGAGATGACGCGCATACCAATCATGGTAATATGGTAACGTTAATGGTAATTTACCTGATTGGTAATGTTGATGCTACGTAAGTTATAGGCAGTTTGTTACTTAATTTTAGTATTACAGGAAACTTGTGACTGTAGGCGTAATCGTTTAATCATTTGATCGCCGAACATCAACCTTATTTGCACAAAGACTGATGAAAACCTCTAGGGTTCAGGACTTTTTTAGTTGGTTCGTTTGCACTACTCATGCTTTGTTTAAATACGTAAGTTAGCTAAGCAGTATAAAATCAACTAGGCTAGATTATAGATATCATTTTAATTCAATTACAGGCAAGCAAAAGCCTGACAGTTAATACGGAAATTACATAAAACCACGAAAACAATTACTTAAAAAGCCTGCGTTACAAAAGACATCAACGAGCTTCTTGAACTGTTATAACGAATGCGTAATACTTTGAAGGACATTCACACATTATATAAAAGACAACTGGTTTTACTAGTTTTATATATTTATGAAGAATATCGTGATGTGGAACAGAAAAGTCTTCATGTATGAGTATCATCACGCCTATTCCTTTTGAAATACTACCATTTTATTCTGAAATATTAAACTTTTATAAAAAAATCTGTTTCGATATCTGGAAGGAATATTTTGACCAAAGATCTAGGGAAAAAGGTATTTGGTACAAAATTTTACAAAGTCAGCCTCCTCGTTACCCTTGGTTTACTGATACTAATTTTAATAGATCCACGGTAGTCACGGCTCTGAGACTGCGGTCCGGTCATATTCCATCAAGAAAGTTTGGTTACATGATGAAGAAGTATGATTCGCCCAATTGTGAAATTTGTGGCACAATCGATGATGTCCAACATTGCCTGATGGAGTGCAAACGGTATCGTAGTGACAGAGAAGAGCTCTGTAAAGAATTTAAAATAAACAAGCTAGATGTAGGCATATTTCATAGCATCTTATCGGCTCCTAGTTCTAAGAGAGCCAAAAAAGTATATCAATTGTATAAACGTTTTTTGTAAGTTCATGTAAGTAAGCTAGATTAATTTAGATTTGTAACAATAGGACTGGCATGTCTATTGATAAAAGTCCTGTAATAATAATAATTATTATTATAAGCCCGTATTATCCCACTGCAGGCCTGTAATTAAAAAAAGAATTTAAAAAAAAAATCATCACGCCTGTTTCTCAGAGGTTAGTAGAGGTGTCCCACACAGTTTATCCAACCAACAGTTCACGCTTGATACATGTAGTTGGTGTGTATTTGTAATTTTAATTAACTTAGACAATCATGCTTTTATATTTTACGCGTTAAATTTTGATCTCCGTGCTGCGTGAAAACAAATAAAAAATATTAAACGCACTTTCGCATTTATTATGTTAGTAGGATTTCTTTTGATAAGTGATCGCCAATCATCGGAATTTATGCAAATTCGATTTTCGATGCCATGTTCCGTCAAACGTCATTCACGCCCCACATAACACACTGCTACTTGGCAGTCTGCTTGAAGTCAGCCGATATTTGGTGACAAAAAATATTGAGTCTAATAATGCGTGTGGAAAGTAACCTTACAAATTAGCACACTCGAGTGGCTGTCTTTAAGTTTAGAGCAATTTTATGCTCTACTAAATACTATTTGTAAAATATTAAATATTGTAAGTCAAATAATTAACGATTGGACATTATATTCTTAAGCCTTAACGGATTTAGACCTGTGGACCAGATCTATGTGATCCTACCGTAGCTGTGAAAGAGATTCGTAAAAGGCAACGAGCTTGGCCTAATGAATTGGCTATATGCTCACCATCTACATATTTCATGGATCCTATTATAAGTGGCAAAATATCTGTGATAGATTATAGAGACACTTCTGAAGGCGTAGGCAGGCATAAGAGTGTTATTTATCATCTACTTTTCTTAGCTTAAACGAAATTCCTGATAAAATGTTGATCTACTTGAACAGCCTTTATAACTTCCAATATGAAGCTGTCAATTACATTTAGAAGGCAATTGCTTGTTTTTATCTTTACAATAACATAATTAGTTGTGAATAATACGATAAGTTATTGATATTATATACACATAAAACGACTCTTCCTGGTTCTTGACGCATCGCGTTAGCAAGAATTATATATAGTATTATCACTAAAGGAAAATAAACATGGGACTTTTTAAAATAACTTAATACCTACTTCGTAAATTAGTCACCGTTTCTCAAACAATAGGACAAAAGAGGATGAAAACTTTGTTAGCGCTTTTAAAATTCAACTTTAATTTGGCTTAATTTTTGGTTTTATCGTTGCGTTTATTTTGTGGTACTGCTTTCATAGCATGAACTCGTGGCTGATTCGTGGTTCATACTATACGGTACCCATAAATCATATTTGTTTAGAGAGGATTATTTGTCAACTGTAGATAGAATTCAGCTACGGCTTAAGGATTTCTGCTAAAAAGTCTCTCCTTTGAGTCTCAAAATTTCCTTTGGTAAGCTCATAAAATCATATCGCTCATAAAGCACAGTCAATAAACATAAAACCGGTTCTTATATAATTATACGCTTTATTGGAGTCATGTGTCACCATCATGTACAAATAGGATATTATGTTTAGATTCTAAATTGATAAAGGAAATTTGAAAAATGATGGACACGAGCGGGATTCGAACCCGCGACCTTCGCCGATCCGTGGCGCTGCTCTAACCAACTGAGCCACCGTGTCGCTGCTCGCATCCATCGAATTTCAAGTTCCCTTTTAGTATTTCCGTCTTAAGGGTGACGTCAGGTATTATCTGTTGGAATCTGTGATTACCAACTCAGTGTTATACCTTTACAGCTATAAATCACTGAAACGATTATGTTTAGATTGTTCAACAAACAGAATCAGACCTGGTGCCCTATCTGTTTGAAAGATGCTTCTTACTAAACAACTTAATAAACAACTTTTAATTGATTAAACAGTGTATAGAACGAACAGCCTCATAGACGCCATTTTATGTTACGGGTATGAAATGTATAAGAGAATTGCTTAATTGATTTATAATTCCAGTCACGTTAAAAGAACGCGATCGACGATCGTTAACTCCGTTTTTTGAATTCCAGTCTATTCTAAAGTTTTACGTTACTAGTAAAGTACATATGATGATTCTACAATAAAACATAAACCACAATAGCCTAAGACCATAGGAAGCGACTGTCAGCGACTGTGTTTTCAGTCGCTCAGCGTTCTTTTTAAGCCACGGGAGTTGTACTATGATATATATTAAATAACGCCAGTACCTACTTGCTAGCGACCGCAACAGCTTCGGACGGGTATCAGAAGAGCTAACTCGATTATGTTAAATTGCACTTAAATTTTACTGCTTATTACTTGTATTTGTATCAATATAGACTTTACTAAATTCTGACCGCAAAATACCTGTTGGTATTGTATTTAAGTGACTACCAGTCAGACAGGCTCGCTTATTTTATATCTTTGAGATCGTTTGGCCAGTTATTTCGTTTTTTTTATATAATATCATAGATAGTACGTTAGCAATTCGTTCCAAAGTTTATTGTCTACCTATATCGTTTAAAGGGGATTTATTTGGAATGAGAAATACTTACTTACAGTTAAATTTCCATCCGATAGTCGTTGGAAAAGCGAGTCGTAAAAGGCGACGATCTCGCCCTGCCAGTTCAATTCAGACCCAACTTATACAACTTTCAATGTACCTCACATCGCTCTATAATTCCTGTGCCATGATTACAAAAGTATCTAATAAGCCTCTAAGCTAATGATAAAGCTATTCTAAGAATAAATTCGTAGGCGGTAATTATTTCACCTGCGTGATCTAATTTCACGTGCCAACCGCAGCCAAAATACTAACTATAGAGTGCTAAGTTTATGCATGCGTATGATAATAGGCTGGGTCAACAGCCGTGAGATAAACGAAGGCTACTTAGTTATAGGATAGATAATGAGCGCATGCGTCGAATATTCTGACTCTAGATTTAAAAATAATCGTGTACTATACAAGATTGCAATATAACTTTATGAGGAAGAACTATGAGCTGCACCCTTACCATAAACTCTTGAAGCAGGACAGTTTACCATGTGGAAGCGAGACGCTGCATTACACAGCACGTAGGGCGTCTTCATGGTAAGGGGGCAGTAATAAAAGTTAATGTTTTGATAATACCTCCTTTCTATTAACTTTCTAATATTCAAGGGCTGGGATATTTTATTACATAGTTCATAGTGTACAACTATTGCTTTAAATTTACAGACACATCTAATTGTAAGTGTACTAAAACAACGAGTAAGTTAATTTGTCTAATTGTTACGTTCTATGTGGAATTCGGAGGACAATAAAAAATATTTTTTGTTATAAAAACACTAGTTTTTTTTAAAGAAAACCATCAATAAGTTTAAGTCATTATAATAATAATAATAATAATTTTTATTTCTCCAAAAGACAGTACACTAGTTTAGTTACAATAACTTAGGGGCTAATATTTTAAAAGTACAAACATAACGCGGGAGCATCTGTAGCCGAACTAGGAAGTATCCTGTATCTCGGCATACAGCGCTAAACCCCTCAAATTAAATTAACTAATAATAATAGCCACAATTGAGAAAGTACAATAGCTTTTCTTATTTTATGAAATAGAAGAGATAGTAAAATTAGGTAACTTATATCTAAGAACTGGTTGTATTTCGTGTATAGTGTATATCGAGTATCGATATAGTGTATGTCTAATGTATTTTGATGGTGAAATCGTGTGCGTTGTGTGTAGTGTTGTTGCAGGTGTTTGTGTGTGTATGAATGTAATGTGTGTAACATGGATGTGTGTGTTACTACAGAAAGTTATTAAAGATATGTTTTTTTTTTTTTTTTTTAGTAGTTATATTTTAAAATATTCAAATAGAAATCACAAACTATTTAGAATGAATAAAACTGTATATTATCTTTATTTTAAGTCTGGATGTCTAATAAACTCTCCGTTGCATTATAAGAAAGACTAAGTAGGTAATTACGTAGCTTTTTTTTACACAGATTTTTATTAAGTGGGTATATATTTAGGTCCTTGTTTATCCTGTTATATAAATATGGTGCAATAAATGTGAAAAACTTTCTGATAAATGAGGTTTTAGGTTTAAATGAGCGGATACATACTTCGTGTCTTCTGCGTCTGTTGATAATGTTAGGATCATAGTGGAGTTGAGTGTGTTGTTTTAAAAGAATTTTTTCAATAAATAATTGTCGTACGGTAGCAACTTGACAAAGTTGATAATAGTTAGCGACTTCGGGAAATAAAATTAAAAAGGAGGAAACGTAAACAGAAGAAATAAAATTAACAGAAGGATTTTTTAAACCAACAAAAACGCAATCAGGTATTATTTATTTTTCGAAGAAGTAATTATTATTCAAGAATTAAGATGCGAATAACAAATTACTAAAAAGAATTGTTTACCCATGTTCTAAAATATATTTTTTTAACATTTTTAGTAGCACGGAGCCTTTTTTTGCCCTGTTGATGGCAATAAGCTACCTTATTACATTGGGAGCTATAACATATTCTGCAAAATGTGGGTGTACTATATACACCTACTCCTTTAGATATTTTATAAATGTACAATAACATTTTACTAGAATGTAATAGAATATTTTAACCAGCCTTGCAACACTCGCGTAGCTTTACATTTTTTGTGAGATACTTATCAAGTTCCGTTCCGATAACGTAAACCACCAACACAAAATATTTTCCACTATTTGATAATAAGCACGCCCTCTAAACATAAATTAGTATTTTTATAGAGATAACATCAAGAGTACAATTAATGTGTATATTTCATAATACAGAATCACACTAATATTATGAAGGCGAAAGTTTGTGTGTTTGTATGTTTGTAACCTCTTCACGCTCAAACCGCTGGACCAATTTTAATACAATTTGGTATAGAGGTAGCTGACACCCAGGATTATAATATATAGGCTACTTTGTATCCTGAAAAAATGTAGCGGGTAACATGGGGCGCAGCTAGTATAATTTGAAATATAGATAGTAGAGTTAAGTGGTGCTAAACTCTACGAAAATGTAGGTCCTTTATTATACCGGGGTAAATACCACATGGTAAAAAACCAATTTTAAAACCACTTTGTTAGTGCGTGTTTTAAACCATGTTGGTTTATAATGATTTTTTCAATTAGACTATTTTATGTCACATTGCTAAGAAAAGGCCTTCCTTTTATTTCTCCACAATTCTCTATTTTATAATTAATTTATAATAACACCTATATTTAAAAATAATATAATTGTAATGTACCTATAGGTACAATAGGATTAAAAAATATATCTAAGAAATAAAGTAAGTATGCTTGTTTAGAATGTCGAATGTCGTACAAGACAACTAATGGAAATATTATCTTAATTATACCTCGATAACGGTGCTTAAAACCAACGAACTTGAAACTTGTCACGCGCTTAACTTCAAATATTAAATTCGTTTTTATATTCTCCGCCAAGTTGTGTGTTATTAAGGATAAAAGTAATTTTATTTAAGAAACAGTTTTGTTATTAACATCAACAGGTAAATATTTTTTATTAAGACTTTTATTAAACATAGGTACATAAAATATATAACTTAGTGCATTGTCTCTATATATGTGTACCACCGTAGAGTTACGTGGGTGCGCTTTATTTACTCAATAAATCTTGTGCTTTTTACTTAAATCGGCTAGATTGATTAAACCTCGTCAAACAAAACTCTACACACACTAAGTGCCGTTCTTAATATACAACAGCTATAATCTCAATATCCATATACTTAACCTATCACCGCAATGCCACTGTAAACAATACGCAGCTCCACGCTGAAATCCTATTTGATTTTTTTATCGGGCCCGCCCGGCGTGTGCTTTTAATATGGCAGCAGGCCGATTGGATGCCGCTGCTTAGTGCACAGGCTTAGTGTACTCGCGACCGGTGACGGGGGCACGCGTCAACACGCTCTATAACAAACTGCCGACTAGTAAATAAAACTACAAAAATAAATACATGTGCGGAAGGAATTCTCATACCAGTTCTAAAAACTCGTTGTGAATTAAAAGTAAACTAGCGCGGGAGTGTTCAACGCATTCGTGTGGATGTTAATCAGCCGGCGTTACGGAGCATTCCAAATTATCCGAATTTGTCAAGGTTCGTATTTAGATTACATACATATTTTTTGTGCACAATGCCTTTTCTTATCCTGTATTCATTCACGTGCTCCCGGGTGAGTGACACCCCGTAAGGCTCGTCTAGTCACAGCTTTATTTTTACACACGTGAACGCTAGGATGCGCGGCCGCAACTATTTTTGGTTCATGAAACGTTCACACCTATATTCTAAACCACAATCTCATGTTACAAAATAATAGAAAGTTATAAGAAAATAACATACAGCCACTATTTTTGTTATCATCTACTTTACACGGAATAATCCCAGTTTTTCATGTTTTCGTGTGTACGCAAATAAATAGGAACATTGCCAAATTTAACAATCTAAAAAACTTTTTCTGAAGTAAATTGTTGTATGCAGACAATAATTAAGTTACATTGTGAACAAGTTTGTGCAGAAACCACAATACAACTTACTTCCACTGCATCCGGCATGTATTGCCCAACCGGTATTTTTTACTACTTATTTTCAATGAAGTGTAAAACCAAACAATAATTACGTTCATTAACATAATAACGGAATAAATCATGGAAGATTATAGTAATAAATTATTTTAACGTAATAAAATATATTGTCATATCTTAATAGTTAAAGAAATGCTGGTTGATTTGAGCAATGTACGTTTGAAACGTTCAGATAATGGGTTCATTCACTTCAAAGAAGCGGACGCTTTACATAATTTCAGTGCAGTACACATGTTGGTAAACACCGGGATACTGACAGATTACTGGAATAAGAAATACCAAAGTTCCTTAAACGGTAATCGAATAAAATAAACGTTTATGGACATTAAGGAAAGTATTATTATATCGATAGCCATTTAAATGCTCTTGCGGACTATGTATATCGCATAAATGCATATAAATTATCATTGGTCAGAGTTTAAACATGGCTAAACATGAGGTTAACTTCGTACTTTTTACTCAAACAGAACATAATGATATGAGTAGGTACACTGAGTACGTACCTATCATTATTAAAATTTCAGTTATGCCTACTAATATAATTAAAGTACTAACCAGAAGGTATATATCGAGCGACCGAAAAAAATATTGTACTTATTGATAAAACACACATGTAGGATTAACAATATTTACGTCACTATAAAAATGTATTTAACTAAAACAAGACAGTGTAATAAATAATAATAGCTTTAGAATCTTTAAACAACAATAGTTGATCGAAGTTTAGAATTCATACATTTTAATGAATATTACATATCGTCTTGTTTACATTAAAAACTAAAACTTAAGTGCAATAAAAATTTTAAACTTGAGACGTGCAAACATAATATAATAATTTTAAAGAATAAATAAGAAAAAATAAAAGTAGCTACAATTAAGATAATATAACTGCCCACAGCCGGTAGCAATTCTTTTTAATAATGACATATAGATGGTACAGGTTAAAAAAAATCTGCGGGAGCAAGCTCGAGACCTTGAGTGTAAAAAAAAACTAGTTTATTGCAAACATATTAAAAGCACGTTGTTTTAAAGCTTGTGGGTGCGACCCGACGCGACCTTTAGTGACGTAACATGCTCGTATATCTATCCCCACAATAACATATTGTTTTATGATAGCTATGATAAGTATGATACGTTTGTGGGAGTATTAAATCGATGGTTCCTAACTGAACTGGGCCACTAACAATTTTTTATTTTTAGTAATATCACGTCACATTCGAAATATTATGTTCGTATGTTCATATACTGTGCAAGTAAGTAAGTGCAACTGTTGAAAGTTGTTAGTGGACTCCGTATACTTAGAAGCCATCGAAATATTCCCTTTAGTTAAAAAAGTGAAACGTAAGAGCCGATGAACCCAGAATAAGCCCGATAAATGGCATAAGGCCTTTCGCCTATAACAATATGGAACTTAAGTTGAGCAGAAAAATGTAGGAGTACCTAGATTTATAATAAAGGGGTACGATCAGCAGACCAGTAACCCAGTAACCAATTTACAGATTTCGTTTTACATTAACTGTTAAGAGCATCATTACTGTAATGTGCTTTGTGTGGAAAGGTGCACATTACAACGAATGCAAATGAAAAGCGAATGCTGTTACCTAACCAATAGTACTCACTTGTTAATTAAATAATATGTAACGGAATATAAATATATAAATGTATACTTGCTAACCAAACACGCATATTTTAATAAACCCGTATCACCTGACTTCTGTGAATATCATTGGAAAATTATAAAAATTCTTGTTTTTTTTTCGTCGGCTGTCTTCTATTTATTTGTTTAACTTCATTTTAGTAACATGACTAAATAGTTCTTGTTTACTTGATTTAGATAACAAACTGGCCCAAAAAGATAAAGTCTACTTTTATAATAGTTTTAAGTAGACACTGTTTATTTCGTTATGCGTTGAACAGTCCAATACTGCTCAGTCGTATCATCGTATGTTTTATTAATTGTTCTTATATGTTAGGATTCTTTTTTTATAATTTGTTAAGGTATTCTAGAACATTTTTAAAAAAAGCCGCGTAATTTTTGGTTACAAAAAAAATGTTTGACGTAGAAACCACGGCTCGGAAACTCGATACTAGCTAGCTCAGAATACTAATGTAGCACATGTTTAATACGTATGCACACATCTCCTACTGCGGTTTAGTCATTGGAATACATATCTAAAACCCTTAATTCTTGACCACACAACAGAAAAATTACCTAAACGACCACGAAATAGTCGCGTTAATTAACAGCCTACACAATACTAAAAACCTAGCAAGTTATTAATTTGATTAAAGGAATGCACGTGCGGTCATTTCGAAAGTAAGAAGAAACAAATTACAATCGAAGATAAAGTTTTTTCCCAACATGGACTACAGAATTCCAAGTGCTACAAATTGTTCTAATTTTACGAAGAAATAATACATGTTCGCAATATTTTAGGGCCTAATTGGTTTATCTGGCATGTATTGTATTATTAGATACAGACAAAGGTTTTGGTACAATTAATGTATAATTTACTAATTATATACTAATGATGATGTTAGTTCAAACAAGCTTGATTTATAATGGTATTAATTACTTTATTAGTCTACTTGTTTCATTTTAACAGATTACCGAGGTTGGATTTAATTAATTAAACAGACAAGGTATTGTAATGTGTAGGTAAACGATTTCTTTATAAATCGGACTAGGTATTAAAAATGTTTTAAACTGAATTCAATTAATGAAAGCCACAGATTTCAGATTTTTTTTTCTTTAAATACCGTCTTCCCACACTAGGAATTTCTCCTGTATCGTAGGTGCGTTTCACAAACATGAAATATCAAATAGGTACACAAACACCCAGACTCGGTACAATCAAAATGTGGATCGCACAAATTTTTGCCCCGTGCGGGAATCGAACCCGAAACCTTTAGCGCAGCAGTCTAATCGCTTAGCCGCTGCGCCAATCTTTTTTATATACATACGAGGAATTCTCTGGTTTTGCATGTTACCATCCCATTTCTTTCAGACGCGATTCTCAAAACAGAATATCAATCAGCATCTCTAATTAAATTATTTAGCGATGAACAGTTTTGACGTGAACCGATCAATTTACGAACGAAACAGAAATGGCTATGTAATTTAAAAACTGCAAAATCATTTAATGGTTTAATGGTTCTAAGACGTAAATAATCACATTTTGATTTAAATCGGGTATTTCCGAATGTGCCGACGTAATTTTGTAGTAATTACCAACAATTCTCAGTAGAGATAAAGATAGCTGCTGAAAACTTAGCTGATAAATATAGTTATTAACTTATCTACATGGTATCATTACTTCTATTTAAGTAATACTTTACTTAAGAAGCTTAAGGTAAAGCTTTGACGAGGAAAACTCTACGGGGGAAAACCACATAAAGTTCCCCTATTGACATCAATGTTGCCGCAGTAAAGTGTAGCAATTGTGTTTGCATTTAAAGATGCTGTTTTTTTAGTACGATTGTCTATAACGTTGTTTAATTGTTATTCGGCAATACGCCAGCTATCTGACAATGATTGTGCACCAATTGATTGAAGGATTAAAGCATTGATTTAAATGTACAATGTCACCTTTAAATATAACGTGATTTCGTGATATTCTTGTAGTGTATATATTTTTTTAAGTTTTACGTGTCACAGTTTAAAACAACGCAATAACATTTTTTTTAATATTAGGAAGCAATTAAAAGAAGCCCAGAATAAGCTATCAAAACTTAACCACGACAAACTATATATAGTAGTTTTGTACGCATTTATCATTCGCCAATTGATTAACTAGATGAGCACTTCGACCGTGACATTAGCAATGTGTCGCGTCGCCAAATTCGCCGGACATTTTGATCCGACAATATATTCAGTTCTTTATTGTAACTCGAATTATGTAATGTAGGCACTATCGCTTTTTTATGTTTCAACATTATAGGTTTCTGCTGCCAAATTACACACACAAACAATGAGATTTTAAAAAACAGTGCCGGAATCAAAATATCATGTCATTATAATGAGCGTAATTTAAAAAATGTTTAGCATTTTCCCGTCATTTGTGACTTATTTTACATGTGGCGAAGCGTGCCTTCTGACAAATAAATAAAGGCGCCGCCTTCTCATTCATAATTTGAAATATTATCTCTAAAAAAACTTCACCCCAAAACGATATCTATGGCGCTATTTCTCGGAAGTACAGACCCTAGCGTGGGACACTGGAAAAAAATCGGAGCCTTTGAGAACAAACATTGTGATGTTTGGCTCTAAATTGTATAGGGTGTAAACGGAGGTAATCTATGGGTAAAGGGCCATTCATTTCTATTTTTGAATTACACGCCGCCGCGCGCCGGCGCCGATAAGCAAGCTTAATATTTTTTGTTTAAAAAGCGGACTATTTGGGATATTTCACAGGATTCTCATTCAATAAGCGATTGATAGAAAATAATGATTTCTAGGATTTGTTTTTGTTTAAAGGGATTTTTTTTCTAAGTCAATCGCCACTGTATATTTACATACTAATAAATTCTGAAGTACATATACAATTGCTTTATACAGTTTAAACTATGTGCTTGGCAGTGTGTGAAAACCAAACAAGGACAACATAATGTTGAATCAACACTGATCATCAATTTGTAGTATACGGGCTAGATGATCATATTATGACATGATATAATCAAATAAGGTTCGTACCACACGGACATGTATATAATTAGCAAAACTGTGTGTGACAGTAAACTTGTCGAGTATATTAGCCAATAAAAACCAGTTTAGATCAGAATCAATAAATTCTGATGTGAATTTCAAGAGTAGGTAACAGCTTGATCGTAAATAACTGCTTGATACTCATAAACGTATTTACAGCCTGTATCTAATCTTTTATTTAAAACTAGATGTGCCCGCGACTCCGTTCGCGTGGAAATTCGGAAACAGCAAAAGTATTTTTAAATTGTTTTTAATATATTAGCTAAGTTTGAGCGAATTCGATTTAGTAGTTTTTATGCCATGCCGTGCTATTTTATTACATGTATAGTTGTTGCCCGCGACTTCGTCCGCGTGTATTTTGGATAAAACACCAGTAGTAAATTGAACTTTTAACAGAAAGAAATACCTACCAGGCAGGCTGTTTTAAGTAGGTTAAAAATCTTCAAACCACTTATTTAAATAAGAATACTTTCCAGTATTTAAAAAAAACCGCAAAAATTGAACGGTAATTACGGAAGTTACAGAAAGTCTATTGATAATAATATATAACTGAAGAAGAGAACATAAATAAATCCGTTTTGCGCGTTTCTGAGTTCCTGTACATTGAAACTACTGTAGAAAAAAAAATGCCAAGGATAAAAGACAACCGTGACGACCTGATTGGCGCAGTGACTAAGCGATTGGTTGTGGGTTCGATTCCCGCAAAAAAAGTGTGATCCGTAGATGTTTGTCCCGAGTCTGGGTGTTTGTGTAAGTGAAATTTCAAGTTTGTGAAACGCACCCACGATACAGGAGAAATTCCTAGTGTGGGGCGACGTTTTAGAAACCTATACAATACAACCCATTTCTATTATTTTGGATATTTTGTCTGTTTGTCGGTTTATTCGTAATTAAGTTAAAATAGGGAATCATTGCAGTTGACTCTTATAAAAATTATTGTTATAAAACATACGACAACGACACGCTTGTATTCCGCGAAGGCGTAGGCAGAGGTGCACATATTGTACCTACTCCCACAATTTCGCTAGGTTTGGTGTAGATCCCAATGTATCAGTATCTCAACAGACAAAATTTATAGAGAACTCGTGACCTAAGAGTAAGCGTCGTACGATTGTGTGTGCGTGTAAGAAGCAGCTAAGTATTCGTAAGATTAAAGGCTACTTCAAGACTGCGTGAGTAAATGTGTTACTTGCTGCGAGAATTACAATTGTCTATGACGTAATGAGAAAAAATATATATCTATACATATAATAAAATCGTAAACGACCCGTGTCTGTACATTCAATTTTAAAAAAGAAAAACCATTTATGCCCCCGTACCCATACTGGCGCGGCGAGATTTGGAAGTTTTATTTCATCTATATCTTATATACCGATTTCTTTTTTTTTTTTATAAAATAGATATTAAAGTGTACTTTTTGAATATTGGAGTTTGATAACGATATATCTATGTGAAATACAATATATTTATATATTTTATTAATACACTTGAAGAAGTGCCTAACGATTAAACACGTTATTGTGGCTAATTTATAAAAGATAGATATATACTATAAAGGACTTTTTTGTAGATCTTTTAAAGACCATCATTTTTGTAATACATACTTTTGGTGTATGATCGACGTATGCGAGGATAAGAGCTCGAAAGCGCATTTTCATCCGACTTGCTTCAAATTTATCGTTACTGCTCAGCTCCTATGTGTTTTAGCGTTATGTTATATAGCCTATAACCTGCCCAGGCGTATGGACTACAATCGTACCAAGTTTGGTTAAAATCCCTTCAGTAGTTTTTGACCCATGCGTGCACATACAGACAGACAGACAGACAGACAGACAGACAGACAGACAGACAGACCGACAAAAAATTTACTAATTGCATTTTTGGCATCAGTATCCATCACCAGTTATCCTCCAATAATAATTTTGAAAATATATTCAATGTACAGAATTGACCTCTCTACAGTTTTATTATAAGTACTAGATGTGCCCGCGACTCCGTCCGCGTGGAAATTCGGAAACAGCAAAAGTATTTTTAAATTGTTTTTAATATATTAGCTAAGTTTGAGCGAATTCGATTTAGTAGTTTTTACGCCATGCCGTACTATTTTATTACATGTATAGCTGTTGCCAGCGACTTCGTCCGCGTGTATTTCGGATAAAACACCAGTAGTAAATTGAACTTTTAACAGAAAAAAATACCTATCAGGCAGGCTTTTTTAAGGTTAAAAATCTTTAAACCACTTATTTAACTAAGAATACTTTCGGTATTTAAAAAAACCGCAAAATTGAACGGTAATTACGGAAGTTACAAAAAGTCTATTGAAAATAATATATAACTGAAGAAGAGAACATAAATAAATCCGTTTTGTGCGTTTCTGAGTTCCTGTACATTGAAACTACTGTAGAAAAAAAAATTCCAAGGATAAAAGACAACCGTGACGGCCTGATTGGCGCAGTGGCTAAGCAATTGGACTGCTGTGCTAGGGGTTGTGGGTTCGATTCCCGCAAAAAAATTGTGTGATCCGTAGATGTTTGTCCTGAGTCTGGGTGTTCGTGTATGTGATATATTAAGTTTGTGAAATGCACCAATGCCAAAATTCCTAGTGTGGGGCGACGTTTTATTTAAGAAAAAAGAAACCTATACAATACAATACAACCCATTTTTATTATTTTGGATGTTTTGTCTGTTTGTCGGTTTATTCGAATAGTAAACCATTGCAGTTAACTCTTATAAAAAAAATATTGTTATAAAACATATCATAACGACACGCCTGTATTCCGCGAAGGCGTAGGCAGAGGTGCACATATTGTACCTACTCCCACTTTATCGCTATATATTTCGCTAGGTTTGGTGTAGATCCCAATGTAATAGGGGGCGAGCCTATTGCCATGAATCCGGCACAGTATCTCAACAGACAAAATGTATAGAGAACTCGTGACCTAAGAGTAAGCGTCGTACGATTGTGTGTGCGTGTAAGAAGCAGCTAAGTATTCATAATATTAAAGGCTGCTTTAAGGCTGCGTGAGTCAATGGTAATGGTTGATTTTGAATGTCATGGCGAAGGCGAATAAGTCTGTACAGTGTACACTCAGCCGAATTACACAGGATAAAAACTATCTTGCTGCTAGAATGTCAATATATGACGCTGCCTTTTAAAAATCTATTTAAGACCGTAATTTTTGTTCTGCATCGTGAGGAAACCGGCACACCTGAGATATTTTTCAACGGTGTGTAAAGCTATGTCAGAGGCCTACAGGCGGTTTAAACTCTGACACCAGGTTATTCATCAACCATACGATACGAAGAAGATCCAAAGAGTCAATAAGAACCACGTCCGTTCGCATTAGCAGTGACAATGTGAGTAAAGGTGGCGCGAGAACGCCCCCACCCTTTTTAAAAATGCAGCGTACATGCGTATAGCCGTACCCATACTGGCGCGGCGTGATTTGGAAGTTTTACTTCATCTATATCTTATAAACCGATTTCTTATTTTTTTTTATATAAAATAGGTATTAAAATGTACTTTTTGAATATTGGAGTTTGATAACGATATATCTATGTGAAATACAATATATTTATATATTTTATTAATACACTTAAAGAAGTGCCTAACGATTAAACACGTTATTGTGGCTAATTTATAAAAGATAGATATATACTATTAAGGACTTTTTTGTAGATCTTTTAGAGACCATCATTTTTGTAATACATACTTTTGGTGTATGATCGACGTATGCGAGGATAAGAGCTCGAAAGCGCATTTTCATCCGACTTGCTTCAAATTTATCGTTACTGCTCAGCTCCTATGTGTTTTAGCGTTATGTTATATAGCCTATAACCTGCCCAGGCGTATGGACTACAATCGTACCAAGTTTGGTTAAAATCCCTTCAGTAGTTTTTGACCCATGCGTGCACATACAGACAGACAGACAGACAGACAGACCGACAAAAATTTTACTAATTGCATTTTTGGCATCAGTATCGATCACCAGTTATCCTCCAATGATAATTTTGAAAATATATTCAATGTACAGAATTGACCTCTCTACAGTTTTATTATAAGTATAGATATAGAAGATATAGAAGATATTTTACATTTACCTGCTTCCGCGGCAGTTCGACTTAGCATTTATGAATGTGAGTGAATTGCATTTATCTTAATATATTAATGACATATCGTATAGAGGACATTTTGGATTCATAATATTAGGCATGCCTGAAATAGAGAAGTACTTGTCGTATGCAACGAAAAGTATGTCTCTGTTCCACCAGATATCATAATGCGTTGTGTAGGTACGTGGGACCAGTTTGTCCCTATCTTAAGTGTGTAAAACGTAACTAAAAAGTCACGTGTCTTCCGCCTTTTAGTAATGCGTTGCTACACTTGCTACGAAATAATTATATGCTGTGTTTCAATATTTGCTTAAGTATATTAGAATCAAACCTGTTGATGCATTGAAACAGTGTCGTCATTAGTGTTCTAGTTTTAAATAGATTATTAATACAAATGTTTAAATTCAACTGTGGGCAGTTTTAGTGAATGAAACCCGCCCATACTTATAATTATAAATGCAAAGGTTATCTGACCGTATCTTACCCCATCACGACTAAACTACTGAATCGATCGTATCGAAATTTGATATCAAATTTTGCATAAGCCCTAAGTAGTAGCATATATCCTACATATATGCTACTACCCATACTGGAAAGCCACAGTTTTTACTGACCAGAGATGAACTCTCATATTCGCGAAGTACTTAATTATTTTCGAAATAGCGAGATTCGCGGACGAATTAATATTAATTCATGAAGCGAAAACTTCGGATCCCTAATTAAGAATATTGCACTCACATAGGAGTTAAAAATATCGTATAAATAGTTAGGGTTAGAAGTGCAGAGCTAACATTTTAAACTTATTACAGGCACATTTATAAAGGGCGACCCCGGGTGACCACTATTTAAAAAGAATACACAAAAGATAATCAAATGTTTTAATTAACAACAACATGATTGTATTAAAGTTCGTTTATCAGCCTCTATTACATGCAATGGCAGAGCTCACGAACTTAGATAACATACAAAATACTTACGTAGTTACAAACTGATTGTGTGGATTTTTAAAGAGCATCTCGTTGAGTTTTATAAATAGATCAGTTTATTATGTTTTTGGTTTCATCATCGTTTTTAACGGGTCTTTTATCTTCCACTACTGAATCTATATCGAAAACGTTCCAAGAAGTAGGGATGTTACGGAGGTTCGGTTTCGATTCCGAAAGGTCGGAACTTTCGATAGATTTTACACTTTCGGTTCCGAAAGTTTACCATCGGATGTTTTTTCGGAGCTTCAAAGCAATACGTAGTGACTACGAACGTCGAGCGAGAAAGCAGAAACAGCCCCCTTACCATAAACTCTTAAAGCAGGACAGTTTACGGTGTGCAAGCGAGACGCCGCTATGTAATGCCGCAGTGTAATGCCGCGTTTCGCATTCACACCGTAAACTGTCCTGCTTTAAGAGTTCATGGTAAGCGGGCAGCAGCAAGAAAATCTTTCATCACATTTCTATTAAATAATGTTATTTGTTGTGTGATGTGTCCAATTCTAATTGTTTTTTATAACATACAATCCTTAACAATACGAACGATCCAATTTCGACTCCGGTTTCAGTTCCGGTTCCCATTTCGGTATAATAAGTTCTAAAAATTCGATTCCGATAAAACCACTTTCGTAACATCCCTGCTCAGAACTAAAGATATTGGTATGAACAGAATAGCCCCCTTACCATGAACTCTTAAAGCAGACGTGGAAGCGAGACGGCACATTGGCACACAGCGGCGTCTCGTTTCCACATCGAAAAACGTCCTGCTTTAAGAGATAAAGATAAGGGGGCAGAATGGAGATTGCTGCAACGACAAGAGCCTGGCTCTTAAAATAGAAACTGCTGCATTACATAATTTACAGGAATCACGTTCTTAGCTTTTCTTCTATTCTATTTATGATAATGTAAAAAGCTATTTAGCGTGATTATATAATAAATACTTTTGAATTATAAATTTTAAAGAATTCCTATTTAGAATCTTTGTTTTATTACATTTTATCATAATAATATCTTTTCAAAATGACAAACTATATAATTCTAAATATATTTGTATGTAAATCTCACTTAATACATGACTATTTAATTACAATGAAGACGTTGTTGCTAATGCTAAATATCTACTATAAATAGAATTGATTGTTTTATTAATAGAATTCTCTTGAAATTTTTCACAGTTATAAATATTTTCCTAGATAATAATGTTTGTTACGGTGGGTGATTTTATTTTCGTTTAAAACCAAGAATAAGATATATTTCATTGTTTCATTTAATTTGCAATTTAATTTGGTTTATTAATATTGATGAAAATTGTTATTTCAAGCTGTATTTGTATTATTTTCGTTTAAAACCGTGGGAAGATCTAAAGAAATAAATTTCAGAATGTTTTGTTTACTTTAAACCATTTCAAAACAAAACAAAAACTATTTATCTTGATTCTATTTAAGTGTTTTTATTATGCTCGCTTACCACAATAACAATAATAATAAAGGTGTACAAATGTAAGTAAACTGGAAAATAAGGAAAAAATGAATATTATTCAACAGGTACGTTTTTATTCAAATGCTATTCATCTTATGATACAGTGTCGTATAAATAACTAAGAATGCGACACAAGTTAATGGAAAACTACCGCACTAGCTGAACCGGGTGACATTTCACAATTGTACAAATATAACTTTTCAGAGGCACACCAACGACACCGCGAAACAATAGCTATGTATATTTATAATTTTAACTTCACATTTATGTTTTAATTGTGACATACTTTTCGAAACTGTGGTCTCTTTTTCTCGCTGTCTTAAAAATAAGGACGAAATATTGCCGTACGTTAACATAATAAGTCGAGATATCACGCAACTTGTAGAACTCATAAAGTCGCTTCGACCACATTCCTTGCAAAACGACTTGATTTATTTATAATCAGTAATATAATCTAGACTATCAAGAGGCAAAGAAACCGGATCATTTTCAATTTATTTCGTCGTCAGAGGTTGCAGTTTTTTTTTTTCAAAATATGCGAAATACACCCTAGATGTATTTATTAATTAATTACAGGTGTCTACAGCATGACTTTGACAAAAGAGTTTGTTACAGAATCAGCTTGCTTATTAGTACGTACCTAATATTATACCTAATAACATAGTGTATGTATATGATAAAAATACCTATTGCTTAAAGTCAAGTGAAAATAACAATGAATAAAAGAAATACATTTCTACTAAATAGAGAAAAACGTATTCTTTTTCTACAATTTTTGTCGATCTTTTTATAACAAAAGTTTTGTATCAGAAATTAGAAGAAGGCTCTATGAAACGCAATACAGATACAATCAAAAATTCTAAACTCATTTTTATTACCAACCAATCAAAATAAAATGAGGTAAGAATATTTTTTTATTAATATTGAACTAGTTTTTGAATCAAGTTTGGATAGATTTCTTAGGAGCGTAGCCCGTATGTATACATAATAAGGTTTTTGACATACTTGACCAATATTAGCAATATTCATATACTGCTATATCATCTAAAGTCTACGAACTGATCCTAAGCTCAATGTAGTTCATTGTTTCATTAGTGAATTCTTTGAAGGCACGCGGGACAACACGCAAGGAACGTTATTAGACTTGACCCCCGCTAGGGCGTTAACTGTCAAACGTAAACAGACAACGTCAGATACGACCTCACCACTTGATGCGTCACAGTTGACACCATTAAATATAATAACTTCTAACATCGTTCTTTTGTTAAACGACACTAACACAATTGATGGCTATTATCTAAATCAATGACAATTGAGTATTTAGATTTAGTGTAAGTAATATGTCATGCTACTACAGTTGTCTCGTTGTATGCACGTCAAGACACTACTAGCCTATTTTGAGGTCTGTTACTCTTCCGCAATGAAAATTGGGGTAATTATAGCAATGTCTTTTAAATAGAACAATGCTCTTGAATGAGAAAACTGTCGCAGTAGTTGGCAATGTTTTGCATTTTTTACTCGTACAGGCGTAGTACATACTTAAATACATATTATTATAAGTACCGAAATTCATCATCCATCCATGTGTAAAAGGAAAAGTAAAAGATTGCATTATTTGTGTCTACCATAAGTTTAGTCATCATAAAGTACCACAAAATCTTATGTATAAATACATAACCATAGGTACATATTTATAAAACTCTCCAAATTCTTGACAAAGAGACACTGACAACGTGTTGACTTACATTTACTTTTCATTCCATATTTTATAAAATAATTGTGTGAAGGTAGGTCAAAAAGTGGGGAACGACGTAGGCTACGGTTTATTTCAAAAAGCTGGAGTAAATTAATTGTAAGCGGGCGAAGTCGCGTGCGGTAGCTAGTCACAAATAAACCGCAAGTAAATAACGTTGTAATTCCACCAACTTGCTATGTAGTTGTAGGACATCAGGACTTGTCTTCAAACCAGTCAGATAATCGATGTAATGTCTGTGTCTACAAGGCTTCTTCGCTGGCCATAGAAGGCTCTACGTGCTTATAGAGGCTGTGTGAAACCGACTTAAGTATAATATTTATCGCCGACATCTGATGATTTATACGATACCAGTCTCATTACTAGTTCGATACTAAGATAACGATCTGCGCAGTCCCTTGAGAATACCGCGAGTCTTGAGACTATAAAAGCTCGAAGTGTCAGAGTTAGGACTCAAATTAAAAATAATTATGTAAAAGTACCATACATGAAGTAAAAGTACTCAACTAGAATATAATCACCAATTCCTAGTGAAAAAAGAGTTAACTACATTTGTAATAGTTAACTAATCTTACATTTGATCATATTTGATGAATGTTGTCATCAAATATGAACAAATAGATAGTAATAGGTAGTTCTAGCTTTTGAAATAATTAATTAATCATTATTACAACGATATCATTAGATGTTATCGTTGTTGCTTAGTTTTTTAGAATAAGCAGACACGCTTCTTTAGTCAGTAAAAAATTTGGCAAGTGTACGAAGTTTTTGTAGATTCAATTCATGTCGCTTTCCTCGTGACGTGTGATATATTTTTTTAATAAACACACGGATTTGTTTTTGTTGTGAGTTTTTGTGCTCATTTTGTAAGTCTGCAGTTTTTAATTCAAGCACAATTGAAACCAGGTGCAGCTTTTTGCTGAACAGCTAAATTTTACTTTTCTCTTTTAATTAGAGTTCGGATTAATTTTTAAAATTTTGAAGTGCATTACTTTACACATTACACAGTATCTTGACAATAAAATAGATTATTTACACAATATTATGAAATTGCAAGCAACGTGACATGCAAAATTTATCGCAATATTACTTTGTAAATTAGTTATTTATTCTTACATTAAGTACGTAGCTAGAACAGGAGCAAGGCTTGGTGTATAACGAAGTTTCTTTAACATTGTGTAAAATATGCCGATAGCTATTGTTTTTAATTTAACTAAAATGAAACGCTACTAAAAAATTAAACGTATGTAAAAATAAACATACTATTCAAGAACATGAAACCCATGATTTTACTGAATTTTATTATAAAATGTAAACCCAATCATATGACAAAAAAAAATTCAAATCGGTTCATAAATGACTAAGTTATGAGGGCACATACATAAAAAAAAGATCCCGACGAATTGAGAACCTCCTCCTTTTTTTGAAGTCGGTTAAAAATACCAATGAAACTGTGTGATAAGTTAACTCGCTAACCAACAGCACCCGCATCCTCTAATTACATGTTAACTTACGAATCAATTTTAATTAAGCCAATCCCGATATGACTTAGTATACCATTTAAAATATATAGAATTGGATAGTCATCTGCTTAGCTGTCATTGTAATATTTAGTGCATAAATAAATTAAAATCATAGATGCTCGATAACTTACTCTTCCTGAGCTAATCTCAGATGAAAACAGTTAATGCCGTGGTATAGAGACTAGTGAACTAGGACGGTAGCGAGGTTGACTACCCTGGGTGTTCCGAACATAAGTACTTAGGTTTGGTGGACTAAGTATGCTCCTAACTTTGCACCCCGTAACTTTCACTCAGAAAAAATGTATATACAATTATACAGTGTTGTGTTCAACATGGCAGATTTTCGGTGACTACCTCAAAAGAAATGTAAAGTGTAATTTTTCCACAGCACCTTTTCAAGTATAAGTAAAAATAGAATAAGGTCTGTAGGTTCCTGATCTACGAAACTTGCTCAACCGGTGCTCTGAATGACATAGAACTTGAAAATTTACATAGCATTATGAGATATAAACATAATCATCTCGAGATTATTCAACACAGTTACCAATCGGCTTCCATTCTAATAACAAGTGATTTGTGTTTTGTGAACTGCATCCCAACATACCTAAGAAAGTTTAAAGTCAGTATCAGTTTAAGTGTTATTAACATTGATTATTGGTTAGTAAGTGGTAAAGCATTTGGTAGACACTAATTTACATATAATTAAGTATGTATCTACGCTTCGCTCCGCTTGTCACTGCCAAGTTCAAGTTCGCACTTACATATCTTTCGGCGGCTCTATGTACTTAATGTGCTAACTTGTATACCGGTTTTGTACACATTCAAACAGTTTTAGTGATAATTACCAACATAATGACGCGTTTGTTATTCGACACGGTCACGGGTCCTCTTAATTACTGATATTTAATCCGGAGCCGAAATTCAAAGTACGATGAGGTCATTAACGCCTAGAAAATATTGTCGTAATGAAGTTAAAAGTCGTTGAGCCATAGAGTACTAGTTTTTCGGTTTCACTTAGTCTTGGACCAAATCTCAAGAAAATTCTTCTGATGTAATTTGTAACTTAATAATCTTGTTGATAAAGGAAATTTGAAAAATGATGGACACGAGCGGGATTCGAACCCGCGACCTTCGCCGATCCGTGGCGCTGCTCTAACCAACTGAGCCACCGTGTCGCTTTTTCAAATTTCCTTTATCAATTTAGATTCAAGCTTAGCATGGGCAACATGCTAAAATGGCACCAAAAGTCATATTAATAATCTTGTGTTCGATTTGTAGATCAATGATGATACTTAACGCTAATACTTAATAGTAAATCCACTATCGAAAACAATAATACTGATTACAATATTTTCTGCAATTAATTTATCCGGAAAACGTCTAAGGAAAGTTCTAGAGTTAAATGTGATGGAGAAAGTGAATATTTCCAGTAAATGTTGCAGTTAAAATAAAATCCTTTTGTTATTTAAGTCTTAGTAGGTATAATGCGAAGACAATGCCTAAAGTACTGAGTTATAGGTATACTAAGATAACGCCAGCAACTTTTCCACTACGATTCATTATTTAATTTTAAATATAAACTGCTTCTACTTATCTCTAGTCAATAAATTTAATGTCAGAGGTCAAATACACAAACGTGTACGAAACTTAAAGTCAAAATTGATTATACAAACATTTCTTACCTATTAACCATCATCCCCACAGTGGAAATCAGATATTGGTACATTTAACCAAAGAGTATAAAAATATGCGCGTGAGACGTAGACTGTTAGTTAGTCGTCGACGATATTGCCGGATTTCGCCATCTATGACATTATAGACTCACAGTATTATTTTTACACCCCAAAAAGATAAACGCTTTTGGCTTTATTGATCATAATGTATTATAAATTGCATTAAAGTGTGTGTATACTGTTTATGTGCTAACACATTTTATACCCTCACTAAAATCATACCAAACAATATTTTCTCAAAAAAATAGGTCTAGTTAGTAGAAATAGTTTCATTTTTGGACTGTCGCTTTAACAGATGTAAATACGTTCACTGGTGGCATTAAGAAAACTTTAAAACAAACTCGTTTTTCTTACAAAAACTTACTTAAATATGAAATAACAATCGTAACGTTTATTGGGTAATAATAAAATCAATTCGCTACTGGAAATTTACAGCCGCACACAAAGACATTGATACCATTAATATTGTTTAACAATTTCGCACATCTATTTTGTTCATATCTTCGGTGCTCTGACCGTAAACGACAATTAAAAGGGCCCCTAGCGAATGAAAAACATAATACAATATTATTTAACTTTCATTATATTTATGAGTATAATAATGGAAAATGCTAGGTTGGCAACTGATATCGGCGTTCATAGTAGAGTCAGGTGAATGTCAAAACAACTTAAAGGTCGAATCGAATAGGTAAGTAATTAAAAACTTTGTCGCAACCGTGTGATAGGATTATCTCGTTAGGTTAGAATTAACAATGAAATTTTAGTACAAAATCTTTGTGAAAATAAACCTTTTTGAATGTACCTAAGTCTCCTAATTCCTGAAAACTTCTTATATTTCCTATCTTCTCAATACAGCTAGTCATGAGCTTTAGACATACTTACCTATACGTAAAGTGTTGATGGATCTTCAATGCAAAAGCTTGACTTAATCCCTTAGACAAATACGGAGAAGGAAAAGATGCAGAAGCAGTAAAAATTAAGAAGCTTTACTATGCTACGAAAAGTTGTATAACGATTTGCAAATAAACTACTAACGACTACTTTCTATGGCCCTAAACATCACCCACACTATTCGTTAATCTTGTCATTTATTTTCTCGTACTAATTGATCGTACAATTAAACGTTAAGTCACGTGATCAGCTAATGCTCTAATATTCATTCATTGTATCGAGTGTAAACATAATAATGTCGATCATACTGCTGTTACTGATAGCTGATATACACTCATTCAGCATCCATCAAAGTTCAGATAACCGTCATTGGGAAGTTTACTAACCATCTATAATTATGCACGATGACTATAATGTCACGTGACTAATTAGTGCTTCTGTTTAACGGCTGTCAAATGTCGGTCAACTCGAATAATGAATGTAACGTGACCATTGTTATTGTAATTAAAAATTGATTACTTTGAGAGTGACTTGCTATCGTATCTAGCTAAGCAGGTTGTCATTTTGGCTTGTTTTTGGGTGGGCGACCGTTTATCATATACTTATTTCTTACACCCGTGCTTGCATTTAGATACGAAACACTTGTCACTGTCTACGTGCAAAATACAGACTTGATACAAACCAATTAGAGGTATTATGCAAAATAATAATGGTATAACTGATGATTTTGATAATGTAGGATTGTAGGCCCTATATCTGTCTTAAATTACGTGTCTATACAAAATAAGGGCGCATTATTCTGATGTCACATTAACTATTCATAAATAGTAGGCCTATTGTTTGACTTCACCGAAACAATGTTACGTAAGAGACATAGATATGCAAATTGAATTATGCAACACAATATCCTACACTGAATACAATAGAGTACCACTCATATTTCAGTAGAGTATTTGATGCTATGATTCCTTGTTGTGTTCATCATAATAGTATGCCCCTCACTAGCCGGTTTCAAGGGATGAAGATCGAAGACTTAAGGCATGAATGGGGCATAAAAAAATCCTAGTTGAACCATAATACAATCATCTAAGATCTTTTCTTTTTTAAATGCATACCAGTGAAACAAATGAATGTTTTTCATCTGAATGTATCCTCAGAGAATGGACTACAGAAAGTAGGTACTAAATATTGACTAGGGCATGTAGCGGTATGCGATGTAATGTAAATTAGATATACAATCATTGATTTGTAGTAACTATATGATGTTGAACACTAATATCTTGCAAAACAGTAAAATAAACCTACAGAAGAGAACATTATGAGGAAATCTTGTTGCTTATCAGGTTTAAACCCTGGACTGCTGGACCAAGAATGTCAGTAACATCAAATAACACCAAAGCTTAAAACACAGCAGTCAGATTTCAAATCCAAATATTTATTGCTTACTAAGTGTAGAGCCCATGGCAGACCTCCAGCCAGGTGGACTGACGAAGTTGTTGCTGTACAGGGAAATACCTGGATGCGAAAGGCCGAAAATAGGAAACAGTGGCGTTTAAGGGAGGGGGCTTATGCCCAGCAGTGGGCTACAAAAAAGCTGATGATGTTGATGAAGTATACATTAGGTCTTAGACTAATATTATTTGCGGTAGAGCAAGAACCAACAATCCTTGCTTAAACATTTTGGCGTAGCAGCATTCCAAAAATTGGTCTCAGTCGTCTGATGTATTAAATAAGGTCGTATATTAGCTTCATATTGCTAAAGTTTTATACAAACCACCTATTGATATAAATATTATAATGTGAATACTGTTTAGTATATTGAGTAGGTGTAATACATTCTACATACTGATAACGATATCTGTTATCTACGGCTCAATCATAAAAGCTTTGATTAAGCTTTATGCTTTAGATAAGCTATGGACACGCATTCAAGTGAAGGTTGCAAGCTATCAATGTTTCTTTATTGGCTTATGTATTTATGAATACGGTTTTTAGTTTTCTGAGACCAACTGCTACGACGTACGATTAAGATAAGAATACATCCTCAGTTGTGTTTGAATTGCCTAATTTATTTAATTAATTACAAAAATTACTCATTCATATTTTAATTACTGTATGTAATAAATGGCCTTATTGTAACGCTGAAATCTGAACTACGCTACGATTACCTTAGATTTCCTAGCCTTGTATTGTAATTGTTTTACGTCTTATAGACGACACAACCAAAACTAAGATCTAAAAAAGTCTACTAGAGTTACAAGATAAGATCCGGCACATTCTAGGTCTTGGGACATAAGCTTAAAAAAAACTGACAGATTTATTATAATTGAAAAATTTGTTATGAGGTAGAACCTATTTCTCGCAATACCGGTTTAACTGTTCCGTCCTAATATCAATAACAAACTATAATAATTCACACACCCATGACATAAATCATTAACAACGCTAAGTAAACAGTTAAGTAACGTTCGCTAAGGTCGCCACGTCCCCTCTTATCACTGTTATCAGTGCACAATGGTCATGATTTACACCCGCTGGCAGTTATGTCAGCCGGGTCGACAGGTCGACGAACGTGCTCTATCGAATACTGAAGCTATCTGTTATTTGTTTTTAATTATTGCTGAGAACTCACGTGTTGATGTGGGAGGTTCTCTCGTTTGTGGGTACATTAATGTACTGGGCCCTAAACATTAACTCTTAAAGCAGGACATTTTCCAATGTGGAAGCGAGACGCCACATTACACTGCATGTAGCGGCGTCTAGCTTTCACAACTGAAAATGTCTTGCTTGAGGAGTTCATGGTAAGGGGGCTGTTATGTTACAAGCTTTATAATAAAGCAGTCGCTTACTTACCAAGGTATTGGCCATTACTCTAATAAAGAGCGGTTCATAATAATGGCCTACATTTACGTTAGTGTCTGAGTAAGTATAAAAATGCTTTAAAGAAAGCGACAGCTTCAGGAATGGGAGCCTAATATTTGTACTGAACAAGTACACGTAAGTAATTTTTATAACGTTTATTATACAAAAGTTTATCTCACTTAGCATGATTAAACAAGAAATAACACGAATATTCTTTCCTTAATAAAATCAGAAACATGTTGTAAAAAAACATTCGAAGTTAAAAAGCTCTGCAATTTTAATGCTACGAGACGAGTATATTCTGACAATGTGTTATGCGCCCACGCCGCGCCGTTTTACTTCGAAATTCAAGGTCACTGAATCACTTGCTTATTTGTGTAGCGTACGGCGCGCGGCCTACCTACGTATTTTTTCTTTAACGGTCTAAAATTAATAATAAAGTTCAGTTTCAGTTTGTTTATAAAATATCACATCAACCATTTTATTTTCCTGGTTTGACCACTCATTATAAAATATAAATAAAATCTATTGTACTTTAGCTTTACCTTATAAACAAGGTTTGCCCGTACTTATTAATGTTAGTATTAACATAGGTATTAAATACCTAAAAAAGTACGATTCAACTTAAAAGCCACTTAACTAAATATTTAAAGAAGATAATACAAAAAAGTTTAAACCTCAAGAATGACTGAAGACTTCATTTGTGTATTTATATTTATATCTTTACGTTAGCATCTCTTGTAAGTCTGTGTTTATATCTAACGATTCAAATTATGAGTCATATTATTATAACCCCAATATTTAGAACCATTGGACCGGACAAAATGATCGACTGTATCGTGTACTTCCATGAGCGTTTTCGCTCAATGGTTCGGAACAATTCGACTGAATATTAATAAATATAAGGTACCTACATACAACTATAAAGTCGCTTTCAATCAGGGGCCCATTGCTAGATAGCTGCCACGGGTATCAGTTGATCTGCGAGGCCAAGTAGTCAATCTAGGTCAGAAGACCGTTCTTCAACATCCAAACCCCTTGGTGCCTCGGAAGTGACTTTTGGTCCAACGCCTCTCTCCAGTCGTCACGGTTTTCCTCTGGCCATCCTAACGGTACCTCACAGTGTGAGGAAATAGTGAATGCACTTTTGTTAAGAGAACATCAAGCCGTGTTTCATTTATTAATGTAACTTACTCCGTGAAAGTGTTGTTTTATTGCGGTGTTATGAGATATCTTTAAACATCTACACAGATCTTAAAGTCAGAAACATTACCTGTCGCAAATAATAATTAGAAGGTAAACAGACAGAACGACAGGTGGACAACGAAGTGGTACTATAAGGACTACGTTATTCCTTTTGAGGTACGGAACCCGAAACACACAACCATGTAATTAGTCAAGTAAACTTATTACAAATTTTGTTCAAGGTTTCACGTAAAACCACATAACCGACAATTTTTTAACCAAACAAGTTACATCCACTATAATTAAGCGGTATCGGTCTACATTTAGTTTTGAACGTTACGTCGCCACTAACGAAGTTATCATTTTAGAGTTGTTATTGTTTGAACAAGTGTATATTACCGTTTACGCATACATTATAAAAGCACGTGGTGTGGAGAATAGCCATGGAACTCAAAAGTAGGATTATGAACGAGACAATTTGTATAATAATACAATTGGTATTTCACACCACAGTCGAATAGTGAGTAGATAACAAAACCGTTGGAATATTGTTGCCATAATGACTATGACATAAAACACATCCTGATTTTAGTTCCATACAAAAATCTGTATGTGTTTACAATATAAACGTAATGTATATGTACAACGTTAATTTAAACGTAGGTAACGTATAACGTAAATATAATATAATTGAAATAACTAGTTAAATAAATTTGTTTTTGCTAAATGTTTGTAAATGATTATAAATGTATAGACATGTCTTATCGATGAATATTTTTCAAATTGATTTAGACGTTTTAAATCCTGTACAAAGATCACACCTTTTTTATCCACATTCAGTAACGTGATAAATGTTGGCGGATTTTCACTTATACTTAAATGACCTTTTAAACTTATGATATAATACTTGTCCAAATATTTGAACATATGTTTTTCTGTTTGTTCGTTATCGTCATCGATTTAACCGACGCGATCGATTCGATGCAAAACGTACCTCATTGGCGCACTGGCTTTATAAGCTATCAATTAGGTGCAACATTGGCTCAGTAGCAGTAGGTTTTTGAGTGAATGAACCAATGAAGTAAACTTACTATCCTACATTTACGGGGTAACCTGTATCCACGATCAGAAAAACATGGTTACGTCAGGTTAAGTGACTTGATTGTTAAAACAAAAACAAACCCTTAATATGCTGACACTGGTGTTTACTGCCACTGACGTGATACGGAAGAAAAACAACTTGTAATCACTAGCATAATATTGTTTTGCAGTTTTAGCGATAGAGGACGCCGTCTTAATGGCGTAGCTTCGGTCAGCTTCGTCACACACTGTTTTTGCATTAATTATTCTAACATGCATTGTTTCGGCATTAAAATACTGGTCAATCCACGTACACAACTACGCACTCGCATATATTTGAATGATTCGCGTACCTACTTATATTTAAATTTTATGCATAAATGCAGTTATGTTTACTAAGTAAGCGATTGATCTGTTATGAAATACCATGCAGCATGCGGCTTATTTTGGTAAGCAATAAGTAACAAACGTTTTCCTAATAATTGACACATACCTACGATGATTCTTTCACTCTTCGAATCATTTTACATACTTCGCATATAACAAAATGTAAAATGTTACCTTTGAGTGAAAACAATCATAGAAGTTTTCGATCCTTAGTGGCCTGACATCATAACGAGATGTTTTCAATGTCTTAAGTCTCCTATAATTCTGATCCGTCTCTTTGCTTTCCTTATTTGCTCTTTTTTTCATTAATTCAACAGTTCATTCAAGTCTTTACTAGAGTGTGACGTTACCGATCTAGGTACCTTACATTAGCTACTATTATATCATTCCATAAATCCATACATACTTCTCGTACGTACTTTTAATCAATGTTATTTCGACATGTTATGATTGACAAGCAGCCAGTCAAAACATAATAACGCTCGAGAACGTATTTACGATTATATTTTGGTTTACCAACTCATGAAGGCACCATCAGTTTGTAAATAAACATGTCGTCTCTCATTCACAAAGCAAGTGGTACTGTAGCGATAGCTCTGGATGAAATTTTCACTCAGAAATATGTGAAAAGATGGAACTCCAAGTACAGTCAACAACATAAGTAGTTGAACATGTTAAGAAAACTTATATCAAATAATTGAAAAAAATAAACATCAAATTAAGTTATTGTTTCAAATTATAGGAGCGTCCAAAAGATGATCTGAGAATATTTAATAACTTGTTCTTCAATTTATGGTTTGCTATGGTGTGGTCTGGTTGCTGACTGTACCTATCCTCAATAGACTATTACACAGTCTCCTAACAGCCCTTCACCGCTTTCTGGTGTCTAAACTGGAAAAAAGAAACGGCGCAACGAAAACCTCATTAATAATAATCTTGATCGAGTTCAGTCCGTGCACAGGCTATCCCACCACATCCAATTCCCACCATAGAGTTAAATACTTAAGAGGGCGCTTCATTCAATTTGATTGATTAATAAAACCCTGAGGGATTGAAACATAATAGGACTATATTCATGTCTGAAATTTAATGTAGATATGCTCTTCCGTAGCAAAGTCTTCATATTCGAAGCATTATCTTATGTAATTAAATAATGTTCACTGCAGAGTCTTGGAGTAATAGACCTGTCAGAATGCCCAATATTGTACATAAAAGTGTACAGTACTGACTACATACCACTCTAAAATATGGGGGCGTGAATCAGTGGGTGGAAATTGGTAGATTAGATTATGGAACTTAATTTTGTACTGGTCGGAAATCGGAGCAGATTAAGATATTAGGTTATGCCAATTACCTTTTATTACAACATCCTATTCTAAGCTGATTAAGGTATCAGAACAGGGTCGTCTCGCATTGAGTCATCGAATACACTTATAAGCTTGTTTATTACACACCAACTATGATTACCAGGTCTCGAAGATGATTCTATCTTTTTATAACTACGCTTCAGACGACCCTCTTTATCCTCACTACCTTATCTTATAATCCCATTGACGTTTGCGTAAGCTAGTTAGCAACTTGGCTCATGAAGACCATGGAGTTCTTATCGGTTTACTTTAATTGCAGGATTAAAACACGATGGTGCAACGGGTCGCTACGGATGAACGTCCGTTCCAGCTAGCCTCCACAGATGGAACTGGCCGGGACTCCCCCAGTGAACGAGGCACCGAACCTGAAGCGGATTTAGTAAGTATCATTGCCCGTATTTATATATTGCATATTGCAATGCTACAAATTTTACTAGCCCTTCAGTGAACGGTTAGTCTAACGGTAGTCGGTGTCAATCAATCAGTCAAAACATTGTTTCACGTGTAGGACATAATAAATAATGTAATTATCATGTGGAACAATATTTCAATTCACATTGATTAGTTTGGAAATTATATAAAACGGGCTTGAGTGTAGAACCTCATTACTATCCTTTTGACAATCAACCACATAATGAAAAGAAAACATTTACTGACAAGAAATTCGTTAGTGCAACGTGTGTGACATGAAATTAAAATAACATGGCCTACAGATTTTAGTGAAAAACTCGGAGTCAATGGGGCGAAGCGCGATGTCCCCTTATTTCCAACTTGCGGGCTATGTCAGACTTTGTGAATTTTAACAAATTAATTCCATTAATTGTTGGCATTCACGTCTGCTACGTCCTGTTCGGCTTCGAGCGAGTTAATTGTGGAGGCTGTGGTAAAACTGTTCAAATTCAGACTGAAGAAATAGAGAAAAAATCCGAATGTGTGAGCACCTGCAGCTGTGAACCGCCATAACGTGAACATGAACATACAATAGACAAGGTATTCATGAAGCAAAGATAAAAACATTAAAAAAAAAACCAGTACAGTAACAGTAATAAGATGACGGCACTTGAGAAGAAACTTAGGAGGAATAGAATAATACGGAAGATTGCTGAACGTATTATAAATGCATGTCTCCTTGCTACAATTTCTTTAGCGTTTGCTGAGATCACTATGACTGTATTGATACTGTTGCTATAGATGTTTATGTTATTACCTGACCTACATATTTTGTGAAAATATTATATAGTAATTGAGTATGGCGTTCAACAGAATGTGGCAAAGGAGGAGAGAGATCGTACAAAAAGCAGCTGAAGTCGTTCTGGATGTTTTGGCTTGGGCAACGCTTATAGTTGGAACTTACATTTTGTTGTCCTGTTAAATATCCTTCATCTCAAACCTCTCAGCCTTATGAACGCTGTAGTAGAAGTTTAATTCATACTTACTCTGGACAATAATCTTGGACTACCTTCCGTTATTAAGCCCTATTAGATACTTTTATACTTCTTTGAAGTGTAAATATATTATACCACAATGCTTCAAATGACAATATATTGAATATAATATGTTTAAAAAATTATTATATATTGTTTCATTTTTGCAAAAAAAAATAGGAATATTGTATAGAGTGTAGCAGAGTACACCATCATTTTTTTTCAACACGAAATAAAATTTATCTATTGAACTGGTTCTTACAGGCTTCAGTAAATAATCATGCTTGTTTAAGAAATCATTGGAAAAAGCTACATCGCTGACGCCTAAGGGGTTAAACATATTAAAGTGAAGTCTTAGCTGGATTATATATGGGCGATAATCTAGCAAATAACTGAATAGATTGCTAAAGTTTATGTAAAAAAGGTAAAGGCAGGTCTTTTGGTAATTTCTCTATGGCTTCTTACTTCAAACTTTCCTAACTTATCGATACTTCTATCCTTCATTGATAAATGTCAGTGTCAAGAAATAAGCAACAAATATCGTACCAAATCATCAAAGTACTCTTTTAAAATACAGCATTACCTACCTATTGATGGACTTCGCATACATTGGAATTTGAAGAATGGATAGAGTGATAATGTCAAATATTTTCCCGGACATCACCAGCAGCGGAAAAGGTGACACAAAATGGACGGGCCTTGAAGAAGACTGCGTGACGTATCTTTTCGCTGTTTTGTGTAATCATCGTTACTTTTATCTATTTAATCAGTGGTGGTAAAAGAAATTAAATTAAAAGCTTCTAGCGTATCGTCCATCGCAAACTTTAAAAATGGTGGATACAAGCTTGTCCTGTAAATGCGCTATTTACTAACTCCTCGGAGTGTCTATTATGAATATCACAACTATAATAACAAAGTTTACCACACGGGCATACATAAACATACGTTTCTAAAAACCACGTGAAGAGCTAGCCTTTGTATAGGTACTCTTTTGAGAAGGATGCCGAATACGGCCTGTGGCTTTGTTTTTGTCCCACTGCTGGGCTACGGGCTCCCCATTATTCTTGCAAATATGAAACTTATAAACTATATTTTCACAGGTGGTACCTCCAGACGGCGGTTGGGGCTGGGTAGTAGTCGCTGCCTCTTTCTTATGCAACTTCCTCGTGGACGGCATCATATTGTCAGGAGGAGCTCTTAACCCTTCCATAAGAGAAGAATTCGATGTAAGTTCAAATTTAAATGTTGTTGTTGATTGAGACCTGTCACCTATCCGTCTAAAACTAGTCGCCTTATATTCATTCTACTGTTCCATTAAACTATATTCCTTCGCTTACATAAGCCACATGTGTAAACACAAGATTTTATTGAGAAGCTAAAGAAAGAAAATTGGCTACGATATGCGGATGATTAAAAAAGAAACGTGTAAAAGTAAATTTATAGTTGCAAGTATCAGACGGTCGTCTCGTGCGTTTCTATTTCGGGCACCAACCACACCCGCACATCGGCAGAGTTACACAGACTTGCGTCATTGCCGTGCCTCCGTTTTATAACTCTATAATGCGACCACTTTCAATGGATCTATAAAATGTAAATGATATCTACGCGATTCTCTACGCGATCCTTAAGTATGTGAGCTCTTTTTAATTTGGTTACTCGAGGTTTAACTGTGTTAGTATTACCAGATGACTGCTGTTTTGTGCAGGCATCTGAACGTCATATCCTGTTGAAGTTTCATCTCTCACGCATTGTTGTCGTAACCATGCGTATTTCGATAATTGATATGACTTTCTTTGTTACTGGGAATGAGTGAATTCTTCTGATTACAGGAAATCAAGTTTGATAGATTAATTATACTACATACCTGTATGATTTCATTTCACTAAATAGTATATAGAACTATATACTCGTACATCTAGATTCCAGTAGTTGATTGACAACCCTGATCTCCTTCTTATTTATGTATGAACAAATGAAAATTAAATGATCGACAAGCTTTTCCGATTTCATAGTAGAATACTAATTAAATGAACGATAGAACATAGAATAAAAAAAATAGAAATTTTACATCCGAATTCGTCAGACTTCTATCATAGAAGTCTGACGAATTCGGATGTAAAATAACATTAAGAATATTTGTTAATATGAATTTATTTTGGACATAATAATTATTATTTATAATATTAATAAGTATTAATAGCAATGTATTGATACCTACCGTGCAACCTACTTTTGCAAAAATAAAATTATTACACATTCGTTCCTTAGGATCATGTCTAAAATGATTTCAGTAGTAAAATCACTTTATAAATAAATAATGAAATAGAGAATAGGAGTGACTCTTCACTGAGACTGAGCTTTAAAATAGAAGAATCAATATATGTATCTAGGTCCAGTTAAAGACTTCCATTTTTTCTTTGTAACGGTATGAACTTGTCAAAATATGGCCAGTCAGCAAGGATAGTAGCGAATTTGATGGCACAGGGTCTGCAAGACGTATATAAGTACATAAATCGGCATTCATTGTTCTCTCTTATTTGCTCCCCTAGCCTAGAATGGGAGTTTCCTTTAAATAACATTATTCGAACCGTGTCATTCTGATTTTGATCATTAGATAGCCAATACCCCTAATAAAATAGCAAACGTATTTAGTATCTTGTTTTATAGCAAACTGCGATATGACCCCTCAATGCTGTGTCCAACTCCAACAATTAAATTATCATAGCGTTAAGGCCAAGGCCCCAATCATAGCGCTTACATACCGCTCCATTCATTCAATCATCAATGACGTGCTGTGTAGGTTCATTTCTCGTCTAGACATACAGTATAATGCGAAATATAAAAAATATCCTACGATAGGCACGTTTGCGTACAATAGTGAAATCCCTAGCTTATTGTTTTGTTGAAAATAGGATTTTTGAATTTGCTTGTAAGCTAGTGGAAAATAAAACTTAGGTCCTCCTACAACCACGCTTACTAACAGCTCGATGTGGGTCAATTTTCATGTAACAATTACAAAAGTCACGCCTGTTACCCAAGGGGGCAGGCAGAGCAGAGACCACTTCCATACACTATGATCCTGAAATACATATTTTGCCCCATTCACCTTCTTCTTATTCCTCGTACGTTCACGTCGGTTAGGAGTACCCCCTAACCTGACCTTCTCCAATTTTCCAATCTGGTCTACCCCTTCTAAGTATTCCATTCGGACAACATTATTTATAAAACATTTTGCCGGGTACTCGTATACGTCAGCGTCGCTGAAGCCCGCTCTCGAGCTAAAGGCAATTAATAACACAATTTACACTAGTTCGATGTCAAATCGATGCCAGTTAATGGAATTTGCCATGACCATTTCCATTTAGGGTTGTCCCTTGTAATGATAAAAGATTTCTACAAAAATATATTATAAGTAGTGTACCGCATTTTTTAATTGATCTCTATCTTTGTATCGGATTATTTCATGTTAGCATGCTTTTATTTAAATATGATTGTGTATTAAAAAATGTAAAACTTCTATAGTCGTATCAAAGCGAACAATACAAAATTTGCTTGCCAATGCCGTAAGAATAATATCTATTAGTCAGACAACACGTTTGTAATGTAATATTTGAACCGACGAGCGTCGTGCGTACGAGATAAAGACTCACTCGATAAAGACTCAAACATAGAAAGCAAGGCTCTAAGCTCGTCTAGTGCTCTCACGACGACGCCACGTTATGAATGTAACACAGCGGTCAAGTCGTCTAGAACAGCTCTATTAACTGTTTTCCACTATCGCAAGTGCACTAACCCTTGCAATGCTAAAGTACATAAAGTTCCCACATAACAGTGCGAGGTCAACGAACGATCTCGGCCTCGAGACGCCATTTAAAATGAACAGGTTGCATTTTTAATGCGTTTTAATTTGGATTCAATATAATGCATTTATTGGTGAATATTACACTGTTTTATATTCAATAGTGTTATTGAGGCACGCAAAACTACATATAAGGGCGAACGGCTGCAGAAAATTTAATCCTCAAAGATTCCTTTATACAATGGAAAGATGGTTAACGAGAAAAAAAAACTCTATTTTGAGAACAAAAGAGTCGCTGCCTCTGTAATGGTTTGTTTTCTCATGTGCCTAACCTAACCTAACGTCAAAGTCGTCTGCCGTGCAGCTTACTTTGCCGCATCAAGGATCTATTTGTCTATGTATGTATTTACTTACCACAGGCTCCATAACTCATCAGCATTAATAACAAGCAATGTAATCATCAGTGTTTACAATAAATCTTAGTTCAAGTATTCATGTATTTAGGGCAACGAGATCCTTTTTTTTAACTTGGGTGAATCGAGCCATATTATTTTTTAAATTTAACACATAAAAATATGATTACCAGCCATTACTTAATCAATATTGACGTTTGATAACATAAATATGACAATTTGCAATGTTAATAGCAGGGTCAAGTATGCGAGCCAGCGTCAACCGATTTACAGTTACAAAAACAAAAACAATTTGAGTTCGCCCTTTGCGAAACTTGCATTTAAGTCTTTATTGTAATCGAAATAAGGTTGAAAATTGTCCGTATGTTTTACGGAATGTATATGATTATTTAGACTATGTAATACCATGCGTTAACGCCACCACGCACTTATAAGCACACATGTAGTGCGTTAAGTGCATATGCACCTTAAGCGCAACTTTCGTTGGTAGAATTCCATAATTACTTGTAAGGCTCATTTTAGTGGAAATTATAAATTAATATTTATTTAAATACTTTTAACTTGCCGTGTGGTATCCGGCCTAGAATCGACCACCCCCTTTCCTCCCGTGGGTGTCGTAAGAGGCGACTAAGGGAAAATCCAGAAGATGGGCAGCAGCGTCTTCTGTACCTTCACCACCAATACTGCGATCCCCAAGCCGCTTGCCAAGCGTGGGGATTATGGCAACCCCCCCGCTTAAACGGGGAGGCCTATGTTCAATAGTGGACGTCTTTTGGCTGATGATGATGATGATTTATTTAAATTGTTCCTTTTGTGTACTTAAGTAAAACACGTAACATACCAACTTGCCTATAGATTTGGATGATCTTCCATCGACAAAAGAGTCTGTAATTGTTACAGTCAAAAGCTCAGTACGTACCTAATCGATTAGAATTTTGAATAGAGATCGAAGTACTAACCTCTAATGTCTATATGTGGGTCATCATAATAGTCATAGTTGTGTTCTATAATACAAACAAATAAAGAAAGGTTAAATATTATTCTTTAGTGACGTGGGTTCACATTCTAAAACCATCTATAATTGTGAATTGGTAGGGCATATACTCATATTACGTTGTCATATAATTTTAGGCTGTTTGTATTCTTTATTTACTGAATAAAATACTTTGTTTTTTAACTAATGAATAAGTCTAAGTTACAGTCCTAAGCAAAGATAGAGCACAAAGTACAAGTGCAAAGCATGCCTGCATGCTTAAAATAGCAAAAGAGAAATTAAACCGCTATGAAATCTGAACTAATCATATCGCATCCACTCTGATTACTAGAAACTATATAATTTGACTAAATATGGACTCTCGATAGGTACGGTTAACGACAGAAGTAGCTTAACTAGTTATAAAAGTTAATGTCAAATGATTGAAATTTGAGAATATGTAAAAGATTTCACTATGCAACAAATTGTTCTGCAATAAATAAAAAATGTTCAGCACTTTTGTTATTGACTGTACCTTGGTCAATTACGAACATTTTACTTAGCTCATGTACTGAAAATATGCGAGGAACAACATAAGCGGAGTCATCCGCCGTAACAATTTGATTCACCTTCCAATTGAAGTGATAACTTAATCGTAATCTAAAATCTTGTGCGTTTCTGGCTACGATTATGGCCACCAGACTGTTCGACAGTGACCTGCTCTTTTTTGCGTGACCAAATCCAAACCGGGAATGTACTTGTGTGATATAATCCAAACTGTGAGAGACATATTGTGCTGCTGGGGAGTTATGGTTGCGCCGTTACCTTCTCAGCTATAGCAGTACGAAGCGGTGACGGATAAGCGTTTTGGGTACATAATTGACGTAAAAGTAGTTACTATTTGTTAGTCTATTTTAAATACATGTTTTTTTTATCTGTTAGTGGGCGATGGGGATGGGTAACGACCAATACGTAGCAAAAAAATTGTCTTATTATGGGTATGGGATGACTGGAAATATTCTGAAAACTATGCAAACGATCCACTCTAATATTGAGCTTTTTGCTCGGTGAATGTACTCTCTACATTTATCTTGTAGACTTGTTTACATTGAAAACGATAAGCTAATAACCATTATAATTATACTAATTGGAAAATGCATTAATTGAATTCAAAGGTAAACAAGCGTAGAAGGTAGAACTAATTGCTTGTTTTCCGTTTGATTGTCAATAATAAATGCGTAACGTGGTATCTCTACTACATACATTATATGCTTGCAGGCATTAGTCATAAGTATTTTTTATAACACTGGAATAAGTAAAAAAAAATCATTGAAATTTTGAAGTTCGGAGGTAGAACGAACAAAGAAAAATAAACAAGCATTGAAAAGCTGATAAATGAAGTCAAGTATCGAAACTTCCTAAAATAACAACAAAGCCTGATAAAACACTGGCTGATTATTTCATAACTCATATTTAGTTACGAAGATAAGACCTATAATTAATAGTCAATAAACAACCAAAGAGTACGTAAGAAAGTAAGTTGTTCTTCAAAGTGGTCTCGCTTGATGCACTTACCCTCTGTAGTACTAAGGGCCTCATTGAAATTCAATATCTGTGACATAAGCTGCCATTGCCCCGGCCCGTTATCCTCACATTCAAAGTCGCACGCTTGTGTAACACGGCCTATGCATCATGTGTAAGTAAATAGGGCCACACATAGACTTCAGCTAAGCTAACTGAACGTGTCTAGACGATGCAACTTGATAACGGTACTGTGTCAGTTTTACTAGTAGTGATTTGCTAACATGTTACCTATACATATTTACCTATGTACTTGTGCCTAAAACGGTTACGTTTACCAACACGCAGCTTATTCTATTCTTTCTGCTAGTCTTTTTTGGGTTTGTCTCATCATTCCTTCTATTAGCCACTAAGACTTTCAAGTTCATTGAATAACAATCTCTAATTACTGGAGCTTCTACTGCTCAAAAAAAATATTTTAATTATAGGTAGGTAGGGTACAGATTGTTTGAGAGCCATAATAATTAAAGAGAATCAGTTATATCATAGGAGAGGCCTATGTCCAGCAGTGGACTGTTAGGCTGATGATCATGAGTTATATCCTTATCAACTATGTTAATAGATGATATTGTGAATAAGTATTCTCATCCCAAATTAATAATCAAATGACTACTGGCCGAAACTGGTTATTGATTTATGGTACTATTTTACGGTGACAAATCTAATGTATCAATCTGGAAACGCGTTCGTTTGTCAATGGACCCTAACGATGGTCTAACGAGACGTAGCTTTCAATTTAATTCCACTTTAATTAAACTAGAAGTGCAAGCGTACAGCGTCTGTCACATGTCACAGAGGACAACAAGGCCACTGGGTCACTCGAGAGAGCATTGACTACGGAAACTTAATTTGGCTTCGGGAAGTCAACGATTTACTTCTGTATCAAACGAAGCATTCGATTGTGAACGGCTTGAACGCTGTATTAGTTTTACATTGCAAACTTTGACTGGTCAATGCATTTATAAGACAAGTCCAACAGTCAGTGTAAGGCAAAGTACATATTTGCAGCTTTTTATATTAAGCGATAACATCTGACAGTGGGTGGCCTTGCGCAATTCTTGACGTGGGAACTTGTAGGTTTATTCATTGTATGTCCAATATATTTTGCCATTACTTCCTATAATGCAACAATGCATTTTTTTTGTTTTTAGAAGCTTTTAAAACAGTTATTTTTACCATCGTGTAAAACTTCGTGGGCAGTTAAAAGCTCATAGTTTCTGAAAATATTTTTAGTAATGTCGTAATGTGTAATGTTCTCTACGAGAGAGCGGCTTTACGCAATACTGTTGTCTTCAACGTGCCAATTTTGCCGTGCCATATGTGTCAAGGACAAAGTTCATTGTAAATTAAAGATTAAACTTTATGCTTATCACATCACACCAATATTATAAAGGCGAAAGTTTGTGAGTTAATGTTTGTATGTTCGTATATTTGTTACTTCTTTACGTTCAAACGGCTGGACCAATTTTGATAAAATTTGGTATCGAGGTAGCTGACACCCTGGCCTAACACAAAGGCTCTTTTTATCCCGAAAAAATGTAACGGGTAACACCGCGGGGCGCAGCTAGTATTTACCTATGATACCTGCATTTTTTTTATCATAAAGTGTTTAGTGACGTAAGCAGCACCTAAGATATCTATAAAATAAGTTTGCTAAATAAAGGGCGAACCATTCTAACACCCAAAGTTAAAAAAAAAACTCTATTTTTGCACCTTTTCTTTATTTGCAGATCACAGAAGGTCAAGTGGCGCTAGTCAACTCTTTGTTAGCAGGCTCCTATCTTGTCGGGGGTCCCTTCGTATCAGCTTTATCGAACAAGTGAGATTAATATTAAACCATTACCAATTTTTCAAATACCCAATTACCGTATTTAATTTTAGTACATACCTAACATTAACACATCATAACATATTCTTTTATTCTTTTTATCCGACTTCAAAAAAGGCGGTGGTTCTCATTTCAGTTGCATGTTTATTTTTTTATGTATTTGCTACACTGTAAATTTTAAAACCTTGTAATTGGCTCTCATTATTAGAAGTGTATATTTTATTTATTTCAGATACGGATTCCGCATGGTAACAATATTAGGAAGCCTACTCGCGAGTCTTTCGTTTGTCGTCTCTTACTATGCCACAAGCATCGAATACTTATATATTTCTTATGGGATTATGGGAGGTAAGAGTTAATAATTAAATCTTTCGTATGTTTCTCCATAGTATTTATGCATGAGCTGGTGACGCTTTAGCCCACGATGCCGCCACGTTACCAACTCATGATTTGAGTTCACTTCGAGTCTGAAACTACGCGGCAATTTCCCAATACACCCGTGATTACAACCACAATTATAAGGATTAGTTAATATCAAAACAATATAGTTTAATCAATGACAAATTATTTGTCAATCCTCCCAAATAGCTGTTTACGAATGTTTCTTTACGCATATCATGTAAATGAGAATAGTGTACACATACATTCTTGTTTCCAGGTATTGGAATTAGTATGATATTCATGCCAGCCGTTTTGACGGTCGGCTTTTACTTCGAGAAATGGAGGGCACTAGCGACCGGCCTGGCGCTCTGTGGCTCAGGAGTCGGCTGTTTCTTGATGGCGCCTGTTACCAGCTGGTTAAACGAAACCTATGGCTGGAGAATAACTATCTTGAGTCAAGCAGGTTAGTTACTTTACAAACAATTATTAATTTTAAACAAGCTTCAAAAAGCTAGTCTTTTGCCTACATTTTAATCCTAATCGCTATTTGAAAGGACCTGATGTTATTATTTTTCTTTTGCAGGAATGTTACTGATAGCTATTCTTCTCGGAATGACTTTTCGGCCAATCAAACCAGTTCACGTCACTTTAGCAGACGAAACAGAAGGAAATTCTACCCGCCGCCACGAAGAGGCAGTGGAAAAGCTAAACTCCATGTTAAAACTTCATAACAAACTGGACGCCACACTCACAATGCCACCAGAAATGAAGTTTACTAACAAAGCAAGCCCTCACACATGGATGGGGGTTCCCAGTAACGCACGGTATCCGACAGCGGAAGAAGTGTTTCAAGGCAGCCATACTCATTTAACTGAAAACAGAAGATCCTCTGCTACTACTGCGACCATAAAAAATTCTCTTGGCGGTAAACCTATGTTTATTGACGCACCTGTCGCTGAGAAAGACGAGCATGAAGATGCTAATAGCCACGTTGAAAATACTGAGCCATTAATCCAACCCACGCTTAAGGTGACGTCACAGACGAACTACCACAGCCCACGGCGGTCAACTGCTGACTTAGTTGCCAGACCTTTATACCGTGATGACATTTTCTTTGGAGCCAGTTTGAACAGGCTACCACAGTACATGTCACGAACATCCCTCGGCTACCATTTGGCTGTAACTCATATACCTACTACGGCCGATGCAAATGAAGAATCCTCAAAGAAATGTCGTTTCTGTCCTGAATCGGTGCGAAGAGCGTTGGCCACTCTTCTGGATGTGAGCTTGTTCAAATCTATAACATTCATAATCCTGGCTACAAGTGGGTTTTTCACGATGTTAGGATTTTTTGTTCCGTTCATGTACGTTGCACAGAGAGCATCTTCGAACGGAATGTCAGAGGAAGCTGCTGTGTGGTTGGTGTCATCGATAGGAGTGGCCAACATTGTCGGTCGAGTGTTATGCGGCTTGATATCATCGTCGCCTAAAGTCTCTCCACTGTGGTTAAACAACATGGCGCTGTTGACTGGTGGGATCGCCTCCATGTTAAGCGGACTCAGTAACGAAATGTACTTCCAGTATTTTTACTGTGTAATATTCGGCCTTTCTGTTGGTAAGTTGAATATTATTTATAAGGTACTTAGCTTACTTTAACTCATTAACGAACAAACAAACTTCATCAAATATCAGTAGATGGCGTCAATATATATTTCCCTAGCGAAAAGCCTAAGCCAGGAAACATCAACTTAGCAACTCCAATAATTTCCTGACTTAAATCTTATTTTACCCGACTGCCAAGGAACGGTTATTTTTTCCGCGCGTATCTTGTTTAAGTAAGTGGTAAGTACAAATAGATTTGTCTTCTATTTCAGCCTGCTTCGCATCTCTCCGATCTATCCTGGTCGTTGAGTATCTAGGTCTGGAGAGACTGACCAACTGTTTCGGCCTGTTCCTTCTCTTCCAAGGCGTTGGCGCTTTACTGGGTGCACCTATAGCAGGTGAGTTATACGATACTGTAAATTTAGCTAAAACATACGCAATTTATTTACCATCAATGTGTAATAAATCTATCCGTTGCATAATGTTGGCGCCCGGCTATTTTTGTCCTTTGTCTAGCGGTGCAGTGCCAAATTCCTACCTTCACGCATACCCGCATGGTTATTGAACGATGACCTAGGCTAATAATATGAATATATAATAAAACTACTCACGACACAGTCTGGAATACATATTTTTATTGGCATACTTCATCGACGTTGTATTTTATTGATGTGGGTCAATAACGTGCCGCGTAACTAGATTACAACAATAGAATAATATGTTGAACCGAGAAAAATAAATTTTAAATTCTTTTCTAATGTAAAACTTAGACCGGCTTATTATTTATATTAAATTGATGGGTGCTAAATATTCAGTATAATTTTCATTTTTAGTAGAATATATCTAGGTAGATATTAAATCTATAAATTTATAAAAATACCTAATATACCTTCTGAATTTGCCTGATACAAATTATTGATCTTTCGCAGGAAAACTGTATGACTACACCCTAAACTACAACATATCGTTCTGCGTGTCAGGTGGGTTCCTCGTCCTCTCGTCACTAATGTGCTTCCCAGTAGACCGGATCAGCAGATGGGAGAAAGCCCGCACTGCGAAAACGGCCATGCCATCAGGACTTTAATGGCTAAAGTAATCGCAAAAGGACACATTGTTGCGGACAACATATTGGTGCCAAAAGAATTATATTCAAAAATAGTGAATGCAGTTTTCTATCTGCCGGATGAGTGCAACAAACGAAACGTAGCCACCATTCACCGCCATGTACCGCCTGGCGAAAATGAGTGTACCCTATTGCGTGGGATGAATCACTAATTAAGCATGGGCTCACTAATAGTTAGTGCCAGCCTTATTCCCGTATTCATGAATGACCTTAAACGTAAGTGACTTCAATCACTGCTATTGTAATGGTTTTAACATTGCTTTAGCGCACTCGTTCATGAATACGGCATCTTTTATAAATAAGACTTGGATTTTTAGAATTACATTTATAAACAAAATGTACCTAGTTTAATGTTAGTTTTATACAGTCAAATTTCGAGAGATCAAGTTACATGTAATTTTAATTTTATTTTTAATTATTATATTTACACTGTCCTAAATATGTACCTCGAATACGAAATTATGAATTAGAAACATTCCCAATAGTCTTTGACAAAACTGTATCTATGGAGAAGTATTCAATGATTCGGTTAAGTCAGATTAATGCATTTAAAGTAGGTTTAGAGGTTTTAAAAGTACAAAGACTCGAAATACAAAGTTAGTTTCACAGTTTTGTCGAAGTTAAGACCCCATATGATGGAAATTGAAAGCCAAAATGTACTTTAATTATAGTGTGTGCTTAGATTATACTTAAAAAAGTGGTGCATAATATAAGACTACTATAGAGGTAATTTGTTGTAATTAAAATATATTGCATATCAGTGTCCTAGATGAGTGATATAAATATAGGAATGGGTTGAAATTTTGTTACAATGGTGCCTTATTGCGTGAAGTGACTCTTTATATTATAAATATGTGGTTGTATGTACCTATGAACGTTAATAAATTGAACTCTTGATACAAGCTGTTGTTATTACAAGAGTTTTATTGTAAATGGGAATATTTCCTGAACCTATTACAAGCATCACATACCGTGATTGTAGGACTTAATAAATATGTGTTATTAACATATTATATAGAATATGGACTGTTACTGTGGCTGTGGTCTTCTAGCGTAACTATCCTAAAATGTAAATAAGAAATCATAGTCATTTATTTTCGAACAATAAATCATTAGTTTCTATGGATAAAATACATATTTCTACATAACATTCTGCAATACTAAAGCTGATTTCAAATTGGTCACGTTCATTTATAGAAAGATATAAATAAAATTAATACCTATTGGGCCTGTTTCACCATCGACAAGTAAAGTGTCAAGTAGACTAACCGCCACTTAAAGTTACCCGTACGATTAACTACCTACTCATACGAATTTTACAATATCTGAGTTGCATTAATCAGGGGATAAACTGGCCTGTAACTAAGATACGATAGAAGATACTCGTAACTTTTACTTGCCGATTAGCGTTAATCAAGAAGTAACTATTCAACGATGTGGTACTTTACTTGTAGAACAGGCCCATTATCTACTATTTTCTATATCTACATGTTATTGTTTCATGTTTGTGCCTATATTACAGTAAGTAGGTAAATAAATTGTTTATGATGCGATGCAGTATGGTAGGTATACCTACCTAGCCTAGCACAAAATTATAGCCAGAATTGGTCAATGAATTTTTGTTGATACTAAAAGATGGCACCATTAGATACTTACATAACTATATTGTGTACCTACCTCTATACGAAGTTTTCCTATCATTAAGTTTTATCAATTGGTATAATTCATGAACTATTCAGCTTCCTAAATGTTCCTTGATAGTTGGTTAAATAGACATGGTTATGGTATAAAAAAAAACAATTAAACAAATACTATGTATACTATAAATTTGACGACCTGATTGGCGCAGTGGCTAAGCAATTGGACTGCTGCTACGCTAAGGGCTGCGGGTTCGATTCTCGCACGGGGCAAAAATTTGTGTGAACCGCAAATGTTTGTCCCGAGTGTGGGTGTTTGTGTATGTGATATTTCATGTTTGTGAAACGAACCCACGACACAGGAGAAATTCCTAGTGTGGGGCAACTTTAAAAAAAACAATACATTTTATGCTACAAATATTAATATAACGCGGTGGAAAACTGTTATAATTAGAAAATTGTATTGTTTTATTGGTGAATTATATTGGTATTTAAAGAAACGCATAATTCCTATTATGGCGAAATACCTACCTACCGAAAATCTGCTTGGTCCTTGTAAGGTACGCACTTTTTTTAATTTATCTCTAAGTACCTTACCTCTATAGTAGGTTCTTACGATATTTAATACTTTTGTTCCCATTATTTTTCTAATCATGTATCTAATAATGTAATGTATTTTTACAAATCCCTGATTACATCTTGTACCTATGTCATCACATCTCCTATTCAACTGCTAGGTACCTACCATGAAAGATATTGGTGAAATATGACCTGTTTGATCTTTTGCGAAACTGTAGGTACCAAAGTACTATTATACTACTTATACTACAAAGTACTATACTATTTGATATAAATTAATTATGGAAATACTTTTTGATGTACTTAGATTTATTTTTGATGGTGACTATGACTTTTTATGTTCTGTATGTTAATCGATGCCACAGTGCCATATACTAACTTTTACTTAGTACCTATAAAGAAATAAGGAATGTTTAGAACACGCGTTTGAGCTGTCTTGCCGCATATCATGAAAGAATGTCACGAGAAATGGGCCTTCGTTTTGTGAAGTATGTATGTGAACAAGTCTTCCTTGGCCCTTTTAAAATACACGATATTTGCCAAATAGTTGACGTTTCATTACCCAATTTTGTTCCCAACACGCCTAGTAATAGTATGAGTATGTACTTACCTACTGCTTACCTTTGAGCGTGCTACTTAGGTAGGCACCTCACGGACAACACGCCGTTCTGATAAAGATCACGCCGAATATTGGTTAATTCCGACTCCTTGCTGCTACTAAGAATAAACTAATAGAAAACTTAATAACACTGCCCCACCCGCCAACGGGAATCGAACCAAGACTTCCTACATTAGAATACGCTCTCGTTGCGCGAAGCTGTCGCGTGCATACGACACGGCGCACATAAGATCGTTGGTTTTATTCAAACCTTATCGTTTTTGCACTGCCCGAGAGCGTCTAAATCCGATCGTCCACCGCCAACAAAACATAACTTAATCTTAGCTCGCATATTCGAACCAGTTTCTCATACATGTGCGTCTACCGCAAACTATACCAGCTAAGCTAAGTAAAATCGCCTAACTGTCGAACTAACTTAGTTGTCTAGGCCAATCCGAAGTCTGAACTACATACGTGAACTAATACTTCACGAAGCGCCTCTCACACCACCCAACTGGCGCCTTTGGGCTGGCTAATGTTGGTGGATCCTGTTGGTACAGTAGGCGATCGTACGCAGGCAGTGAATCACGTATTTAGTCATAGCTCTTTTCTTAGTCTGATTAACTCAACATACCAGCACAAACTGACCATCAGTAACGTAGTTTCAGCTTAATTTTTTCGGTAGACGAACAATATATTTCCTAAGTTAGCTTAATTTTCACTTATTTTAGTTGGCGGTGAACGAATGGCTTTAGGCTAGTACCTACCTTAGTATTTTAATCACATTCAGCCACTTGACATGTAATGGTGTGGTAGACATGTGGATACATAACTTTTAATGCATTCTACGCAAAATAAAGCTTCGTTTCTCAGGTTGGGCAGTGTTATTAGGATTTCCCCCTATGGTTCCATGAGGTAATTCTGAATAGCAACAAGGTGTCTAGAACTCTGGATGAGCCGAATATGGAAATGGACTCGCCCCCTATTGCATGGGTCCTATAGCTGGCGAGATGTGGGTAGATCATGCCTCTGGTTACCCTTTCAGAGAATACAGGTGTGATGTTGTTACCATAGTTCGTTGGTTGCCCCATGGTTCAAATCAATTTCTTAACATTACATTATAACCACTTGAGATTACTTGAGTTCCTTTCGAGGAAGAAGCCCAACCCGCTGGACTGACCAGATCCGCACCGCACTTGGAACGACCACCCACGATGCTTTACACTCGGCTACACTTATTTTATGCTTTACACTTTTTTTTTTTTTGCTTTTCACATTAAATTGCACCCAGACTTTGACCACGACCCTCAGTAATGAGGAAACCGACGCAAAAAGAGAGAGAGTTGCTTTCGATTTAAAAGGTAGGTAAATACAATAAAACAGATATTGGCGCAAAAAGATGTTATATTTGCATTTTATTTACAAAACATAAACCTACGAGTTGGAGTTGGGTCCACGTCTGCGGCCGAAGGTCTGGACAACATTCACGAATCTGAAATAATACATTCAATTTTTTTAATTAATTAAAATTCAATTCAACAATCAGGCTTTAGAAACATCATGTATATTTTAGATTTAATTAATAATACAAGCATAAGATAAATAATAAATTTGCCTTGTCAAAATTCGCTGGATAAATGAATTTTAAGTGACTGTTGCATATTGCTAGTATAAATTAATAATAGACAAATTGTAAACAAGCTTTCTTCATGTGAAGAACAAACTGCAACTAATATGTATTATTTTAGTGGGTAACAATATGACATATATAAAGTTTGATAAGGGATACATGATTGCTGTGTCAATTAAAAAGTATCACTTCTATCCCAAAACTGGTGGTATCTCTTAAAAGCTAACTACCTTTATCAATTCATCAGGAATTTCTGTCTTTATTTTGTCAATTACTAACAAAGATGTATCAAAAAAATACATTACCTTCTGTTGTACTGAATCCTACGCTTAGCACGGCCAGTCTTCTTCTTCTTCTTTTGTTGTTTCTCTACTTTGGGGGTCTGACCCTTGACCTTACCTGAAATATAAAAATAGTAAGGTAAACCTAATTATTCACCCAAGAAAATTATAATGATTATTGTTTTTAACATGTAATTATAGTTACTCTTCTATTACTCGAAGGGTATTTAAAACATATCTGGTCACTATTCATTACATTAAAATGCTGAATTATCTACATTTCAATTGTATGTATATTGTATATTATATTCTACATCAGAATATTCAAGATTACTTGGTGCTAATGGAACTGTTATTCGATTTCTTCAAGTATGTACCTAACTGTGCCTCAAGTGCATGAACACTTGTCTTATTCCATACTATCCCATAACTCACATCCTAAAATATTTTAAGAGCTTAAGACTAAATACAGTATAATATTGAACTTACCGGCACGAGCCAAGGATCCGTGCACTTTACCACCGAGCAATGGCACTGTGAGGTCGAGCTCATATGATGACAGCTCAGATACCAGGCAAGCATCTTCGACGGGGGCACCGCAGAGCGACAGCGTCAGCTCCTCAGCACCGACCTCGGCAAGGGCGCGGATGCGCTCCTGTAATTAGACATTTGCTAATCAATATGTTATCCTAATAGGCAATAACCACAAAACATAACCTATAATAAAACACGGCCGATGTTGTTGTGTTCTAGACAACATTTTATTTCATGAAAAAACAGTGCGTTAAGCTGTATAGAGTGGTTTAAATTACGTGAGCCTTGTTTTCGTAAATACTTTTTGTCATCACATCACACATCGTACGGTTTAACTTTACATTAATACATTTACCTTGATCTGGCCAATGGTCTCCTGACCATTAACGTCTAAGACGTGCGTGGACTGTCCTCTAATGTGCAGCTGCATTTTGAGGCTTCTGAAATGCAAACGAAATATTCAACGGCGTGGTCAGTTTTACATGATAACAGTTTCACCACGAGTACGAAAAATTTAACACATTTTTATTAAAGAATCGATTATTTGGTTAAATACTGACACTAAAACTCTTTTTAAATCCAGAAAATCACTCAAAACTTATTTAAAACAGCAAATTCGTGAGAATTACTAACCTTATCAGCCAAGTCTGACAAGCGAAAGAAACAAAAATGGTGGACGGAAAAGGAAACAGTTAATTAATCGACTCAACTATGCAACGCATTTTAGTAGGTATTCCAACAGAGATTTTCTCTGGGCTTTTAGTGAAATTTATTGTTTATAAATACGTTTGTTGGCAAAAAAATTGTACGATAAGTTATTGTTTTTATTATTTGTTTCAGTTACTAATTTAATATCAGCAACAAACGGTGCCCAGCTGGCGCTGGCCTTATTACCAGGTCATCACCATATCATACCATTTAGTCGATTATTAATATATAACTTTTAAGATTATCAAGGGGTAAGGTATTATCAATATTTTGCTACATATATACATTCAAACATAATAACAAATATATAAATAATGTAGTTGCAGTAGATAAGGGCCTTACCCCGTTATCCTTGTCTAAGAGAACTGGCACAAACCTGCAGTATTAAATACCAATGACCGCAGGGAGGTATGGCAGAGCAAGGAGGTAACGGTGAATATTTGCATAGACATAACCAAGTGGCCAAGATCAGCAACTTGCTCTAAAATATGGCCTTGTGGATTCAGAAGTACTGTACTATAGGTATGTGCCCGACCCAGTTCTCGAAAATAGTCATGTCACATTGTACTGGGATCGATCTATCATTACTGACAGGACTATTGTTGCCAATAAGCCTGATATAGTGGTGATAGATCGATTAAGCCTGATATAGTGGTGATAGATCGATTAGAACGACGCACAATGATTGTCGATATCACTATACCGCATGACGAGAATCTCGTGAAAGCTGAAAAAGATAAACAGATTAAATATCTGGATTTAGCGCACGAGATTGTTGACATGTGGGAGGTGGATTCGGCAATCGTTGTACCGATAGTTGTTACGGTCAATGGCCTAATGACCATCTTAAGAGGCTTGCGTTAGGTGGCTGGGTTAAGGGCTTGATGCAGAAGGCGGTACTCCTTGACACGGCGCGCATAGTCAGGAGGTTCCTCTCTCTGGAGTCCTAACCGCCGGCAGCTAGGACCCTGATCCCGTTGCCGGTTGGCGACTATTTTTTATATTTTTACATATATTTAATTTATTTTTTGCTGTTTTTGTACATAATATATATTTAAAAATGTAATTTATAGGTAATAGTTTTAAATAAAGGATATAGGTAAATAATAAAGAAAATAAATCTTTCCCTATATAGGTATAGATATAGGGATTGCCCTATATCTATACCTATATAGGGAAGGCCTTCGACTTAGAGCATATTTAGTTAAATGCTCTAAGGCCTTCAACTATGATGTTATTTTTTTCTTGAAATAACATTGGCCTTCCATCAGTGATGCGTGACACATCACTAAACGTAGTGATTATATTCTCTTTGCACATCAATTTGTTGATCGTACAGTTGTGCCATAGACTAACGAGAATATTTTCTCTATGGTTGTGCTGAGCAATTTAAGATATAAGAATACTTCATTTAGTAAGGTAATATCATAGAGAAAATAAGGTAATATATAACATAATAAGCCCAATGAGCAAGATGAGCGTAATTGTAATAAAATAGTTAATTGCAACATGTATGAAGTATTTATAAATCACTTTTAAAACTTTGTACTTTTGAGTTCCAATGCAATTGGTTTCTAAACGTTGGTAAACAGGCTGTCCACCCTAAAGCTCGTGATTGGCTGTCTGAAAAAAGCGGCTGACTGTGCCGTGTGATCTGTCCAATTTCGATGTGATTTCTTTTGAGGGAAAATGGTTAAATAAAACGAATTAGTTGAGCAATAATTTATGACTATCTTGTTAATTCTTTAACATGCTGTCGAAGCTGATCCGTCACTTTCTGTTTATATTAGTGCATTTGGTTGTGAATATACTTGTTGCTGTTCAAAATGTTTATTCCCGAATTAGGAGTAAAAAGTGCATGTTTCTACAAGATGAGGTGACCAAAAGTGACATAAAAGTAATATTAGAACATGTACCTAGAGTTACAAAGAAATTAAAACATTTGGTGATCTTGACAGACACTTATTATCACTCGTTTAGTGATCTGTCTCGCATGGTTATATGGAGCCTCGTAGCAGGGATATCATACGTTAGCTTCTACGATATAACAGGTAATTCAATGCATATGACCATTCATTATTACCATAAACTTACGGTACATTATTGTTACTCATACCTCATTCAATTACATTTTAATTATTTAGCATTTTAGTGTCTGATATTAAAATGACTAACTTTATTGTTACTTTTTAATACATAACCGATTAGTTTCTCTCTTCATGTTACATGCATATCCTATATACATGATTAGGTAGTACTATTGCCTCATCCTAAGTATTAAGATAAGAATAATGCATCTGACATTAGATAACTAGTATTACAATGATTCACTCCTATTTACACTTCTGATACAGCATTAATAATTTTTTTTCCATTTTAGGGGGACTAAAAGAAAATGAAGAAAAGCTATTTCTTGAAGTAGAACGTAATAAAAAAGGTGTGCCAGGCTGCATCAAGTGGTATAGGAAGCCTGACTTGAATGGCTACACTAATGGGATGCAAGCACACACAGTCTACATAAATATATTTACTAGTAAGGATGGTCAGCCAACGATTGCACAATGTATTCGTCGGATAGCTGACAATGAAGTAATATGTAATAGAGAATCTAATGAATATACAGCACAAGAGCTGGACCAAGCTCTTATGTTAATGTACCCTACCATTCCTGACCCAGATTTGGTGTTATACACTGGGCCATTATGTTGCACTCATGGGTTATTGCCATGGCAAATTAGGCTCACAGAGTTCATACAACTTTCAGCTGACCATAGTGTAAATATAAACAATTATGTAGGTGCTTTGTATAGGTACAATAAATGTGATCAAAGATTTGGTAAGTGAGGTTGGGGTGAGTCTCCAAACATAGGCCTAAGTGTAAGATTCATTAAACTGTTGTTGAAGGCATTTAAAATAAGGAATGATTTTGATAAAACACATGTCAGATAGGTAAATGAGGGTAAATAGACAAACATTCCAGTTGATCTTTTAATTTTGACAGCTATATTTAATAAATTATTTTTTATACTGATCCAGCCTAAGGCACTTTTTTGGTTAGCTGTGAGGCATGGTTATTATAAGACACATTTGCATAGTATATTATTGTAATTAACTCTACAAAGTGCCTTTTAGGATACCAACAAATTCATTTATTTTTTCAAATTAGGATGTTTGTCTATTTACCCGTATTTAGGTACATTTATTAATAATGGATGTTATATAGTGATATTATAGTTACACAACACTTTGTCTACTTTAAATTATAAAATTACTGATGAAAAAGAGCATTTAGTGTGTAGCTATGCAGTGTATTGTAAGGCTGTTTTACCCATTTTTATTACCACTAGGCGACACCTAAATTTACTGACTTGGAAGTTACCTAGTGTAAAGAGTTTATTTACTCCAAAGTGATGACTAAGGATGTTATTTTTTATGTCCACAGACATAAGTATGTAGTTTATTTTATGCTAAGGTTTATATGGATAGTCATTACATTTTGTAGAGTTGCTAGTTTTAATTGGAAAGGGTATCACAGTCTGTAAATCTTATTCTAAATGACAGCAACACAGACAATATCTAATGGGTTTACCATCATAAGTGTAGGTATGTGTAAATAGGTGCTTTATATAATTATGAGTTTATTAATAGTACCAACTAAAATGATCAATGAATTTAAAATATGTCACTAGCCAAGGCCTATGAATGACTAATTGGTGTAAAAGCTATCTACCTGTGTTATCTCAAACTGTATTTATTTTATTTCACCCGTTTTAAGTACTATCACACTGAAAACAATGAGCAATCTTTATGGAAATTGTTGGATATTAACTTATTTATAATAATTAAAGCATAAAAATAGATAAACTTGATCGATTTTCATAGTTTCATTTATTTCCTGTTAGATAAAGCGTAAATAATGTTTTTTTGTGACTTTACTACACCCACTTACTTAATTATGGTTATTAGAGTTACACTTGCAGTCATTTCGCCTGTATGTGTTGGGACATAGTTATAGATTAGTATTGAAACTATATTGTTAGTAGTATTTAGTATGTTAATTGATAGTACTATTCTAATTGGCCTTAAAATGTTCCCAGAACAGGCTTCTATTTTCCTTTAAAAAATATCATCGTCATGCTTAGGTGGAGAGTATTGTTCTTTAAAACCATGCGCCGATGTTATTCTGTATTCTGAAGCACCGACATAAAACACCGACACAAGACATAAAACTTATGTAGGTACCTACATAGTACAATTTTGGGAAAATACAAAATTGTTTTGAGTAAATAATAGTTAAAATGCTAGTAAAACTGACGATAAGGGAATGATTTTTTTTTACTGAAACAAGTGCATCTATCTGATTGATCTAGTATGCCTACACTACCCTTCATAAATCCTACAAACATGAAAACAATTTTCTTATTATCGTTGCAAACGTACAGCGTCAGTATATAATAGCAATCAGAACAGTTCAACTAATTTGGTTTTAGTAAGGAAAAGAAATAAAACGATATATTAAGTGAAGTATTTATTAAAAGTAATACGCGATAATAGTGCACACCGAAATACTATACACAATAACTAATATTTACATGTTGCACGCACTACCGATAAGCTCCCAACCTGCAAGAGAAAAATAAAAATAATATATCACAGCCTTAGCTTTCTTGATGTCAGAAATGCATGTCTGTCTCACTTCGATAAACATTTCAGATGTTATCTCTATACATAAACAACGATAAGAGACGGATACTCGTAACGTGTAACTTACCAAATTGTTATAAATATATTATACTAGCGGCCCGCTCCGGCTTCGCACGGGTATAAAATATATGAGTATTTCTCCACTATTTAATTATACATATAAACCTTCGTCTTCAATCACTCTATCCATTAAAAAAAACCGCATCAAAATCCGTTGCGTAGTTTTAAAGATTAAAGCATACATAGGGATATAGGGACAGAGAAAGCGACTTTGTTTTATACTATGTAGTGATACTACAATATCTACATGATTGAACTACAAGATAAAAAATGACATAACAGATTCTTTCTTTTCATGGCATGGTATAGTATAAAATAGTAATAATGAGTATGATTATGTAATTTATTGAAGTCATTTGATAATAATAAAACGAATGTTGGATATAAAACTAGTTACGAGTGCCCATCATAGCGACAGAAACTTTTCGTTAAAAATTAATTACATGTTTGAAATAATAACTACATTTCTGACATCATCCTATTTTCCATATACAATGTTAGTATATTGAGCTTGAGGTAGACTTTGTAATTTTAGTATCATTAGTATTTCTTTATACATATCATACACTTATTATTACTGGCATATATTTATTATATTGAGCTTCACTTGGATAGAGTTAATTAATATTTGCACAAACAATTATTTTTATCTAAGTCCAACACACAGATAACAAGATAGATAAAAGTACAACCTGTCCGATTGGTAACCTGATGTTCACCGGCGATGACGGGAGTGACTGCCGCTTCGCGATCGTCGCCGGTCGTAGTCCCTAGACCGCTCATACCTATCGTACTTGTCGTAGTCTCGGCCTGACCTGTCGTAAGACCTGTCCCGCTTCGAGCTGTCCCTGTCGTAGGACCGCTTATCCCTCTTGCGCGAACGTTCTTCGGACCGGTCCCGCGATACCTTCTTCCGTCCCGAACGCGATTCGTAACTAATCGAACGCGACCGTTTTGTACGTTTTCTAGGACGCTCCTCTTCGGATTCGTCCCTATATTTTTCTTTATGTCTGTCGTAATCCCTACTCCTAGACGCTTTGTGTTTGTCGTAGTAGTCTTCTTTCTTTTTGGACCTAGTTTTGTCAGATCGCTCATATTCGTCGTAGTATTTTGATTTGGAATAACTTCTATCACTCGACTTGTGCGGTTTTTCTTTTCTATGTTTTTCTTTCTTTGATTTTCTGCGAGAGCCACTAGAGCTTGAGCCTCGGCGTTTACGTTTCTTAGATTTTGCTCCGGCTATAGCAGGATCTTGTTCTGTCTCTGACGATGATTCGCTCGCACTGGACGAGGAATCATCTTCAGAGTCACTGGTAGAAGGTGAGCTATCTTTATGGTGGTTAGATTTATTTGAAGGTTTTGCATTAGGACTTGGAGTGCGATCTCGCTTAGTTGACTTTTTAGCTTTCCCTTCCATAATGGTATCTAATTTCCTGACTACATCTATCTTATCAGACTTGTGGTTGTTCCGCTTATCTTTAGACGGGCGGCGTTCGGGTAACTTATCCGGGGTTTCACTGTCCGCTGGCGGCGGCGTGGCTGAGGATCCTGTAATACAATTAACAACAGTAAGTTCCCAATCTCCCCATCAATCACTTTCGTCCCTTTTTCTGGGATAATAATACCAGATCTAAGATTTAATAGTAAATTATTAGACATGCACAGTCTTAACATCTCAGCCGCCATGACAACCCGGATTTATGTCCAGCCGTTTGAGTGTGAAGAGGTAACATACAAACTCACAAATACACACTTTATAATATTAGTGTGATTAAATTATGCAATTAATCCAGTAGGTACAACATGTATACTGACGCGATCGCCGCGGCCTTTCGGGTGTGACGTAGACGGGCGTGGTTGGTTCTTCATTGGCCTCCCTGGCCTCAGCTCGCCGCACCTCCGCCTCGATCTCCCGCGACGTGCGCTCGAAGTCTAACCTCTTGCGTTTTATGATCTCCTGCACATTAAGGAGGAAAGGGTAAGTTAGGTAAAATGTAGCCTGAATTGATGTAATGTAATAATAATAATTAAAATTATGTATCAAATACCGAAGCCAATATCTAAGCATAATTACAAAACAAAGGGATAAGTTTTTCACGTAACTACGCGGAGTTAAATAAAACTTCATTATTATTAATGTAGGCAACTTTTATGTTAAAAAATATTATTTATGTGCATTAGTAAGTAAATTATTTACTTAGGTAGGTATAAAATCGAATTAACCTTCAACCTTAAAATAAATTCATATCATTCTTTAGAAATTATTTTAATTCATGTATAAACATTATGTAAAAAGTATTGACAAAAGTTCATGAACATAATAAACTATGGAGCCTATACTATTATTACGTCGATGTGTATTTATCATTTTATTATTATGAGTAAGACAATCATCATCTAATCAGCCAGAAAACTTCCACTGTTGAAGAAAGGCCTCCTCCTTAAAACGCTACAATGTACGACAACTTGCCATAAGACAATCTAAGTAATTCATACTAATCAGTAACATGAGGATAGGCTTATATCGAGTCGTGATAGCATCAGCCAGCTGAATAAATTCAACAAAAACCACGTCACTTGCTAGAATTTCACAGTGTTATCGGATGTATCCGGTGTTATGTCGTGTGTCAATGGTGCTACGTTAGAAACGTAACAGAATAGCAATAAAATTAAAATAAAACAACTATAAAGGATGAAACACAATCAATTCGATGGCCATGGCAACAATAGTGTCGCATGTGGGTAATTTGTAGGTTTTAGCAAAATTGCAAAAAACGTTCCATAATTAGTGAAACATTTAGCATGGTTACTAAAAACGCAATAACTTTTTGTTTCCTTCATAATTCCAAATTTTATTTTGCCCCTCGGTTTCGCATATTTTAGTAACCTACTTAGTAAATACAACGGAAATGTCGATTGGATCGGACAGAGTTTTTGAAACATGATGTATAAAGTTATAATAATGTTAAGTAAAATGTCAATTATATGTACTTAATAATGGTTAATGCCTTTAATGCCGTTAATAAATTAATGGTAAATGCTTAATAATGGGTGCCGTGTGGTATCCGGCCTAGAGTGCCGTGTGGTATCCGGCCTAGAATTGACCACCCTGTTTCCTCCCGTGGGTGTCGTAAAAGGCGACTAAGGGAAAATTCTGAAGATGGGCAGCAGCGTCTTCTGTAACTTCACCACCAATACTGCGATCCCCAAGCCGCTTGCCAAGCGTGGGGATTATGGCAAACCCCCCCGCTTAAACGGGGAGGCCTATGTTCAACAGTGGACGTCTCTGGCCGATGATGAAAATAATGGTTATTAATTCTTAGTCTGTACTGTAGATACTGCCGCATTGGTGATGCTGTTTGTGCTGGCGATACCTGGGCTCTTACTATGAGCTCTTAAAGGCCTAATGAGCAGGACATTTCCATTGTGGAAGTGAGATGCCGCTACGTACAGTGTAGTGCAGCGTCTAGCTTCCAGCTTCGCAGCTTTAATTATAGATGTGTTGAAAAAACTTACATGCAGCTGTTGGTCGGTCAAGTCGTTCTGTTCCTCTTCTTCGCTGTCCTCGCTGCTGCTCTCGTACGCGCCCAGCCCTGCACACGTACGCACACAGTCAACAACGAGCTCCCACAACAACCACCCGAGAAGACAGTACGAAACACGGAGGTGACCCAGTATTTATGTCAAGACGCTAGTCCATTCGCATTTAATAACCAATCGATGTCCACTGCTCTTGGAGATAAGACTCAACGATAAATCCAATACACTAACACTAGCACCCAAGTACAGTCTTCACAGTCAAGAAAAATAAAACTCAAACTTTTACATACACTTTCATAAAACAATTTTACATAAATGTTCATACATATATAACATCTATAATAAATTCAGTACATTTCTTACCAATTATCCACTAAACACAATGCATTTAAACACTGTTGATACAATGTATTGCTAATAAGGGCAATACAATATTACAAAAAATGAGGCTGGACTGCTGAAATGAGAAATTCATGTAACATACATGGCGGTTTAGAAAATTGTTTAGACATTTTTGATAGTTTTCCTGCAAAATTAGGAGAAAAACCACCATTTATGTTCTGTACCCAAATATCTGGCAAACTGTTTAGTCAGTTGAAACATCAGCATACGTAGAAGTTATTCATCTTTAATTGGCAAGAAAAATGATTAAGTACGGAGATGACGTGTGAGGTGTCGCAGTAAGTTTGCGAGATATTTGTGCTCGCACGGCATTAGGAACGCAACTCACCGAGACCACTGGCGATAGCGGCCAGTGCCTTCGACTTGCTCGCCTTCATGGCGTTGAGGCGCGACGCTTTTACCATATAAATAAAACCAACATTAATCACACACCACATGTATTCAATTGTCAACAGGCAACATCTGAAATAAGACTTTATTAGCGATAAAATATAACACAATTTTGCACGACACGATTCTTCAAGTCCACATAAGACGGTCTCAATATGAGACGATTAAATCACAGTGCATGGCATCACAGATACAGTCAGTACGCGATAGTTTCTCGGAGTACAAAGTAACATCTTGAGAGAGACCGTCGGTCCTTTTTGGTAAAGCTTATTTGGAGCGTAATACCTTGTAGGGCGGTATATCGTGCCAATTCTTCCTGGCTCACCATTTGAATCTCCTGGTCTGTCACCTCAAGGAGTATTTCTGTGAGTGAGCGGCGGACAGAAAGCATCTGTGGAATAGGATCAACTATTAAAAAGGTCAATGTGGTCTCTGCCTACCCCTCTGGGAAACAGGCGTGACTTTATGTTAGTATGTATTAAAAAGGTTTACGATTTGGTTAGGTAAAAGTTCGCAAACGCTTATATTGTGAATCAGGACTATAAAATTACAAGAGCCATGTGTTTTTGACGCCTACAGTAACAAATGCAGACTAGATTTTGGTAAGTTTCGTTGCGACTTGTTTTGACTTCACTCTAGTTATTAATGTTGTGTTGTAATTAAAATGATGTTCAAGTGCAATTTCAAGCTACAAAGGATAGGTGATAGTTAATCAGGGTTGCCTAGATATCCACTGTTTCAGAAACTCATACCACTTCTTGCATGATCTCCTCTCTACTTCTCTTGGCGAGTGGGGGCGGTTCCTCCCGTTCTTCCTTGATGGGCGGGGCCTCGTCGGCTGGCTCCTCCTTCACGGGGCTGGACGACGCTGGCTCCTCCTTGTCGGCTGTCTCTCCTTCGGAGTCAGATTCCTAATATAAGAATTATTACATAGATTAGATATAGTTTTTTTCCACTGACTGAAAAGATAGTTGTGCAGTTTCTTTTTTTTTCTAAGCGTTTACACTAAGTGGTAAAGGACAGGCATGATGTAGGGGCTATCTTTTCCATCTGATGTTTCTTTCGCAAATTATATTACTTTGTTTAAGACATAAGTTTGCTTCCTTTGAACTAAGAATGAAGCTTATCAGCAATACCATTAATAAATAGCTCCAACAGGGAAAACTTGGTCGCAATATGAATAGCTGCTATTATTGTCATGTGAAATGAGTATAGAATCTCGACCTGTATAAATATGTAATTAATTACTGACACAAATTATGAATTCAGAGAAGAATTCAGAAGATGGGCAGCAGCGTCTTCTGTAACTCCACCACCAATACTGCGATCCCCAAGCCGCTTGCCAAGCGTGGGGATTATGGCAAACCCCCCCGCTTAAACGGGGAGGCCTATGTTCAACAGTGGACGTCTTTGGCTGATGATGATGATGACAAATTATGCAGGAAGCATTGCTAGAATATATTGTCGGCTAGCCAAATGCCTGTTGGCATGATTTAATGTAACCTTATGAACAAAATTTACTGGGCAGTCGATTAGATTTAACTAGGAATTCGGCTGACTGATCCAACTTCTGATAAAGACTGGAAAACATTGGGAAAAATCGCTACTACCTATCTATGAATATTTTAACAAACCTTAACTTGGTATATTTTGTACCTCCTACAGTACTACCTTATTTTTCGTTAAATATGTGTGGGTATTTCTAAATGCCTCGTTGGTCTAGTGTTCGCAAAGAGCAACTGCTAAACATGAGGTTCTGGGTTCGAGTCCCTGGTCGGGCAGTGCTACTAGGTTTTTCCATGTTATTCTCAGTAGCAGCACGGAGTCTGGTTTTATGGCCGGCTGATGGCAATAGGATCGCCCACTAATACATTGGGTAACGTAACTGGCAATATGTGGATGTTAATATTAACAATACACCTCTGTGGCAGAGGTAGGGGTCGCCAGCGACTATGCCTACCTACTAATAAATCTTTATTATCATGCAACTATGAACCATAGACACAAGTGGGCATAGCTCCCGTCACGTAAGAAGAACGCTGAGCGACTGTGTTTGCACTCTGATATAGCCGCTTTCTATGATCCTAGGCTATTGTTGTTTTTGATTAAGTCTAGTTTTATTGCACAACCATTACAGGTACTTTACTTGTTATGAAACACTTTGGAATAGACTGGAATTCAAAAAATTAAGTTAACGATCAGCGTTCTTCCTACGTGAACTATATTTTTATACAAGTGGGTATACTAACAAACTTGCTCTTGGGTGGCAACACTGGCTGGCCTCCTGCTTCTGCTTTCATTCGTTCTAGCTCTATTTCTTCTAATCTCTTCTTTTCTTTCTCAGCTTCTTCGCGCGCCTTCTTCTCATGCTCTCTCTCCATCGCCTTTTGTTTTTCACGTTCCATTTTTTCTAGGCCTGTAAGAGTTGAAGGATACTATTATTGTAGTGAAAAAATATAACATTAAAACTGTTTTGGTACTAATAATTTTATTAAGTAGATTTTGTTTAACCACATGAGCTATTTGTGCTGGTTAGACCCCATTTACGCAGTGGCTAAGTAATTGGATTGCTGCCTTTAGTTTTGCAAGTTCGATCCCTTTCCCTATTCATATTTATTTCACCAACAGATAGTTGTTTCAAGTATGGGTGTTTGTGTTTGTGCATATATAACATTTCTCTATGACGCGCTCTCTATTCACGAGTAAATCAGTGTGCGGCAATGTTTTTATAAAGTATCAGTAAGCATAGAGGTGTGGAGATGCATGAAAATTTGAAAATGACATTGTTCTTTTGGTCCAAAAAATCCTCAATGGAAGTTTCCATGTTAGCATTACAGACAAACTAATTATCCTATGAGTAGGTAATTATATCTTATACCTTCTCTTATCCACGCTGGAAGCTGTCTTCGTTTAGCAGCATCTATGGTTGATGTGGGCATAGTCGCCATCACTATCGGCTCAATCACCGGGGGTATCACGGGGGGCTTGTCTCTGAAATCCGAAATAAAATTATTAAGCACTGCTGTGTGACATTGTAATGGTATCCGAAAGAAATCGATTTCATTGAATCGATATATTCGATTAATATGCGATGATTATAGTGACGTCACTTAGGTCGATCCAGCAGAATGTATGCTTTGTCTGTAGTTACCTATGAAGGTACTTAAATTTCTGTTCAGTTTCAATAAATAATAGTACTGATACTCAATACCATATTAAAAAAACCGGGCAGCTCTCAGTTATTTCCAGTAATTGATTGACATCTTGCAGCCCTTATCTAAGTTTCATTCCAGGTAGTCTTTTCCAGTTATGGCCATGATAAATGGCTGTAATATAAATCTCACACCCATTACAAGACAGGGTCTTTACTTTTGCTTTTAATAAAAACCATAAAAAACGTGAATAAGTTAAGAATTTATAAGAACAATGTCAGGTAAACTCTCTTTACATAAGTTATAATCTATTTCCGTTAGCGCCTTGATGCAAGCATAAAGGCATGCTGTTATGAAATTCTAAGCCTTTGACTGCACCAGCACTGTTCAGAAACAATAGCTTAACACCGAACCTTTTGTCTGCTTAGTTGTTTGTTACGTTTGAGTAGCGCTTACGTAACAAGGTCGCTCTTTGTTTTAGTTACAACTCGGGCTTCACGTAAAAATCGTGAGGCGATTATAATAGAAGTGAAGGCGAAGTAAGGAAAAATATTGTTTCAGCCGAGTTTTTGTTATTATTTCAGTCTGTTACGTATAATAATAGCGTATTTTACCATTCTGAAATTGAAAGAATCTACGAATATATTCATTAACATTTTGTTATAGAACAATCTGTATCTGGGAACATATACAATGTAACAGTAACAATACAAGTTTGTATAATTAAACGAATACTTTATGAATTTAATACAAATATTTGTAATACAAAGTCTTTTTACCTCTGTGATCTGGAACTCCGTGAAGGTTTATGATCTCTATTCTTGCTCTTTGATCGTCTGTCTCGACCAGAACTACTGCTTCTGCTATTAGGCTGGTCGACTTGTGGTGCAGTCCAATACCCATGCTGAAACGTAGGCGCCGGTGTGCCTGTTGTGTATCTGTGGAGTTAAGTAATGTAAGTAAGATATCAAGACCTAGATTGAACAAAAATATGGGCACACCAAATTGGGTAGTACTGATTGCACCATTCTGCCCCTTTACCATAAGTTCTTAAAGCAGGACATTTGGATTGTGAAAGCGAGACGCCGCATTACACTGCACGTAGCGGCGTTTCACATCGGAAAATCTCCTGCTTTCAGAGTTCGTAAGGGGGCGGTACAGAAAAAAAAACTCCTTAAACATTTATTAGATAGCCTATTGCTTGTCCGCTATTACAAGTAGCGGACAAGTCATCTAATAAATGGAATCCCTTTGGAAAACAATAAATGATTTTATTATATATATATAGTCGTGGTGACCTAGTGGTTGACATACCGGATTTCTATGCACGAGGTTGCAGGTTCAAACCCAGGCAAGTATCAATGTGACTTTTTCAATGTCATAAATACTTTCTTAGATATTTTAAGACACCCCTGACTAACGGTGACGGAAAACATCGTAAGGAAACCTGGATTAAATTATCTGAAATTGCCAACCCGCAGTGAGCTAGCATGGTGATCAATGCTCAATCCTTCTCTATACGAGAAGAGGCCTTTGCCCTGCAGTGGGACAGTTATAGGCTGTTATTATTATTATTTATATTTATTATATATTACTGTAAGGTCATGTTCATATGAATGGATGACCATTGACCAGATTATTTTTGTTTTAAACACTTCTTTAAACTCATGTTTCATGGATTGAATAGGATGACACATAAAAATATTATGCTTTAAAAGATTTAATATATTCAAGAAATCTCAAACAAACCATTCACAGTTATATTAACAATCAAGAAAGCAGTTTGCATTTATTATACAACTTTCACATTTGAATAGAATTTCGTCTGAAATGAAGATTAAAACATGCATGCTAACATAATACAACTATATGTATATGTAATAGTCGACCAAAAGAGCCACATATTATGCATAATATGGTAATTGGCTAGGTAGTTGTTATATTTAATTTTAGCAAATGTAATTTGATTAGTTTATAGTATGTACAAAATGTCAGTATGACAAGAAAAGCACTGCATAACTATTGCAGTCCAAAAGCACATAGAGCCAAATATTGAAATCTGCAATGTAATAGTCTGTCTGCAATAGCAATTATGTTAAAATGTGTAATGTGTAAAATCATGTTTTGCTTCGGTAAAGCCCACAATATTAAGCCAGTTCAGTGATTATGCAAAAGAATTTTGATAGGTGAGGTAAATTTAATAGTGCCTATTTTGATCGTATTTGTAATGGCAGAAATGGAAAAAAGTAATCTTCATGCAAATGGATTAACCCGTTCACTGTCCAGTGCACTACATGTTACACATAGACCCTCTCATTCATAATCATGACGGCATTAACTAAACATCCCATTGACATCAACAACAACCCATTGACATCTCTTTCATTTGAAAATTCAGTGACAGGTATAATTTAATCCTTGGTTTAAAATTGTATTTTTATATATGAATAAGGGGTAGATTGTTAACTATTGTGTCTACTAAGCAGAGTCAACTTGTCAAGTGTAGCAAGTAATCAACTGATATGATGGCATTACTGTTTACTATGATTTTTAGTGATATTATTCTAGACAGCTTATAGGGCTGATTGGCTATTGGCTGAGTCATATATTCCTATTGATCAGTACACAATTGTAACAGGGACAATAGTTCCAACATGTTCAGTAACCAAGCAACATTCAAAGGAATGACCTCATACATACCAAGTATCAAATGTATATAAAAAATGTAACACAAAAAATGTTATACATCTGATTACACTGTTATCAAGAAGATAACAAATCATAGCTAAGTATACTTCAACTTTGTAGGTCATGTATTAAAATCAAATGCTGTGTTGCATACATGTAACAGTACAAATATGGTTATACTGCCCATTAACTATAACTTCTATTAATGGGCCTGTAGACAGCCAACAGCTGTGAGTAGAATATAGACTTAGGATTTGTTTACAAGATTTAATCCTAATAGGTTATGTTATATACTGTTATGGTTGGATATAGAGAAGAAATTATCTAATGATATTTCTCTTGGAAGAAATTTCATTTAGATCAATTAAACACTATGCTGCAGTATTTAAAATAAAGGTCATTGATGCTTAACAGGTAATACAGGGCATACAGAAATATATGGCTTAAAAAATGTTAATGCATTACACATTAACCCTTTGAGCACTATGGTCTTGTATAGCAGACACACATTTCTGTGCTTTAAACACCATAACTTTATTAGAAGACAATATTTAATTGTAACATTTTTTCAATGTAATAACAAAATATAATCATAATAAATGTTATATTTAGATATGGTCTTCTAATAATATTGTGGCACGAAAACATTTGTTATCTATACTTATAAGACTATGGTGCTTAAAAGGTTAAAACTCATTATAAGCCGAACTACTTTTAGAAAATCTTACCCTGGAATTGGTGCAGCTGTTTCTGGTGGGACAGGGTACCCGTCAATCATGGGAGCCATGGCGATGGAAGGGTCTGGAGGCATTTTGGAGTCCGGCCCTGAGCCAGACCATCCCCAACCTTTTAAGTTAAAGCATAAAATTAACCCCGGAAAACCGATTATATCTTAAGTCTCGTTTCTACTAGTTACTATACGATATAATATCTGTCTACAATGACTACATCATCAATATAATATTATGAAAGTACGGACTTAATAATTATGACTATTGAGACAAGTTTTTGTAATATTATTTTTTGTTCCAGATGCTTCAATTAGGATGATTATACTTAATATGCATTATGGTCAATGATAACAAGCTGAAACATACCCCATTGGTTCCAGGATCCACCCCATGAATTAGTAGCAGCATTCCACTCAGCGCCGGGTGGTCCATCAGCGTTGTTATCTGCGTTTTCAACCTCCATCGGCGCTTCGCCCTCTTCTTCAATTTTCAGAGAAGGTGGCGGCGGCGCTGCCACTATCGCCGCCGCCTCCTTCATAGCAATCCATTGTTGAGCTAAAGCAGCCCAGTCAACTTGACTAGAATCTACATTTTGATATGCAGTAGGATTCAGTGCCCACTGCGTGGGATACGCAGTATTTGCGGCATCCTTGCCGGAATACATGATAGAGAAATACGTAAATTTACACAATAATAGAAAATATTTTTAGGCCCTCATAGCACTCGGAACACTTAACACTACATATGTAATTGTCTTAATTGTCAAGAGTAATTAAGTTAGATTTATAATATAAAACCATTTTAGATTCGTCTGTCCTCAGCAAATCAGCACATTTTCTAATAGACTAAATATTATTTTTTTCCTTTCTAGACCGTTGTTATTGGTTGTTTATGGTTTAGTTTTGTTTGTGGCAACATTTACCCAGTGAACCGTGGTGATATCCATCTACATTAAGTAGCTAATCATTTATATTATTAATTACAGAAATTCTCATCTTCGGGTAAATGTGATTTATTTTAATTATTATTTGCGTACTTAAGGTAATTCGCTTTAGTCACGCCATCTATTGTAATCTTTGGTAAATACTATTTTATTTTTCTGTTGATAGATGGCGCTACAATAAAACAAAAATGTAAATTAGTGCAGCTACTAGATAATAGATGGCAGATTCCTCAATAATTTTACTGTTTCTAAATTGATAAAGGAAATTTGAAAAATGATGGACACGAGCGGGATTCGAACGCGGCGCTGCTCTAACCAACTGAGCCACTGCACCGTGTCGCTGCTCGCATCCATCAAATTTCAAGTTCCCTTTTAGTATTTACGTCTTAAGGGTGACGTCAGGTATTATCTGCAGACACGGTGCAGTGGCTCAGTTGATTAGAGCAGCGCCACGGATTGGCGAAGGTCGCGGGTTCGAATCCCGCTCGTGTCCATCGTTTTTCAAATTTCCTTTATCAATTTAGATTCAAGCTTAGCATGGGCAACATGCTAAAATGGCACCAAAAGTCATATAATTTTACTGTTTGTTAAATATTTATGTGATATTTATTTATTATAATTTTAAATAGGTTTTTAGGAGATTTGTAAAGTATGAAATAAATTTGTGTTGATCACTAGTTTTAGGACTTGGTCTTAGAATGTGCAGTAGTTAAATGTCTGCCGTGCTGGTTGCGTCGATACTGTTGTGGGTTCGATTCTCCCATTAATGTTATATTAATTTGTGAAGATCTATACTTAGACATTTGTCCCAAGTTTTATAAGTTATCAGTTGCTAAAAACGGTGAAGGAAAACAACGTGAGGAAATCGAAACACCTGAGAGATTTTTCAACGATGTGTAAAGCCATGTCAGAGGCCTACAGGTTTAAACTCTGACACCAGGTTGTTTATCCACCATACGATAAGAAGAAGAAGTAGCTAGCTCACAGGAAGCGGGAAACGATCTAACTATAGTTTTTTAACAAGCTTAATCCAGTGGTATGTTGCATTTTAAACCAAGTATTATATTGAATTTGAGACTCATATAAGCCCAAGATGATCATAGAATAATTTTTTTTTATCGAATACCTATAATATAATTTTGCGCTGACATTAAAGCCTCAACGGCTTTGTAAAAAAAGCCGTTGTTAAAGTACTCTTCCACCCATGACCCATTTAAAAACCCCAATAACGCTATTTAATGTCAAGAACTCTGAATTATTACTAAATATTTAACGAGTGTTTAAAGTAAGCAACACCTCGGTTCGTTAAATCTGGATCAATTTTGTAACCATATTCTAGTTTCAACATATTTGTTTACTGCACGTAGTTGAGTACATCGCTAACTAGGTGCAATTACTGGTAAATAAGGTGGTTTGAAAAATAATAATAGACGTACACATATTTAGAAATTAATTTAATATTCGTTATTAATATTTATACATTTACAAACATTCGCATACTTCGATCACATATGCATTTCGAATCACTTACACAATTTGTCCACAAACTTACATATAATTAAATTTAGCCGACGAGCTCTCATCGCACTCGAAGTGTGCTGACACCTGCCTGGCACACACTTCTACTGGTAATTAAATCACTTACTTAACGCAAGTCTTTGTATTTGTCACTAAATTAACTTAACGCTAATAGAGGTTCCTCTGCATCGTGTTTGTGGCTGACGAATTTTGAGTTTGTCTTTTTCCATTGCTCCTTTTTGTTTAACATTTTTTGCTTCGTCGCCTCCAATTTTGATTTAGCTTTCGATATTTTTGGCGTGCTAGTCGTAGTTTTGTCAATGCTCTCTAATGTCTCAATTATATTTTTCGGTTTGGATACTACTCTTCTTGTCTCCTCGCTGATTTCGTCCATCGTGGAGTTCTTGTTTGCATAGACAACGACGTAATGTGAGTAGGCGGAATTAGAAGGAGTGTTGATGTCAGCGAAATCCCGGAAGTTGGCGAATTGATCCTGGTTGTAGTTTGGCCTCGGGTTTGCTATGTACCCTAGTTCATACGAGGGTCTGCCGTGACCGTTGTTGTAGTAGGAATTATATCCATCGCCGAATTCTTCATCATCGTTCTGGGCTAAGAAAGTGCCACCCCTAATAATCCCAAAGTTTCCGGAGCCGAGCAAACTAGAGCTGGCTTCGACTATTGGTGCTGCGGTGGGGGTGCTCTGTTTCGCGAAGTTATCTAAATTCCTGTAGCCTCCGAACAGAGGATAGTTGAGGAGTGATCTGTAAGAGTTCGGTCTTTGGCTGTAAGCTGCTTCTTGGTTGTTGAAGCCGAGTCTGAAGTTGTTGTTTTGCTGGCGCGGTTCGAAGAGGTTGGCAAATGACGGGAAGAATGTTTGCGAGCCCCCAACGAGCTCTATGGAATGGTCGGTGTGGTCATCGGAGGCAGCTGCTTCAGGCTCCTGGTAGTGCTGCACGACGCCGGGCGGGGGCGCCACTGCCTCTGATATGATTTCTGATGATTCAGCATTGAGGTCTTTTGTGTCATCTGAAACAAAAAATATATGCATGGGAATGTGTGACAAAAATATCTTTCTTCTTTAAAGATTTCATATTCGCTTATTCAGGTAGCTTAAAAATATGTAAATTTTGCGGTTGTTCAAAAAACGTTTGACGTTGTATTGTTGCATGTACGAGTGATTGCTAATCACTGTAGACATGAGACATGATGTATTATTAAAGAAATCTGCTGCCTAACTGCTTTATAGAGCGCAGTAACATGGTTCCTGTTTGAATAAATTTAATTATTGTTATGTACTGAATAATTTGACTCTTGTCAAGTTGTAGGAGCATGATAAAAACAATGTTTTTTTGACAAGCCGGATTTAAGTTACTACTTACTCAATATTCAATAATTTATACATAGTTAACTTAGTTATTTTCATGTTGTAAGGATATTGAGTATGTTGTTTGCAGACGTCGAATCGCATCAAATGCTTTTCGATACAACAGTTAAAAAAAATAACAACTAATAACATAATATCGCGATTTTTGTTCTGTGAAGGGGTGGGCTGAGGTGTATCTACAGTATACCCACATTTCACCAGTAGCTAGACCAAATACAATAAATGACTACATAAAATAAGTCCCATTTTTTGTCTGAGAATAATATTATTAAGGCAACATTTGCAGTCTCTAGTTTGGTCTAGACTTTATACGATGGTGATTAACAATTCTCACTAACCACATTACGCCGTTACACGTAACATATTTATAGTTTTTACAGCTCAATATCTACAAGTGTACTTTAGTGTAACAAATACAAATTATGACACAGCGAAAACAATTTGTTACTCACTCCAAGTTCATTTCGTGTTATTGACTATGTATGAGAGAAATTCACAATCGTTACAGCATTGAGACACATTGTTAAACAATATGCAAGTAAAAGCGTTGTTGTTGCGACAGTCGACAGACAACTTGTCTAATACCTACTGTACTCCTAATGTACTTATATCAAGTTGTATTACAAAATATGATTTAGAAAAAAGTCTCTTAGATTATAAAGTGTTGCTACATTTGTCTAGTTGCCATTTTTTCCCGATATAATCGAATACATGGAATACGACTTCCCTGAAATTATGAATTGTAAATTCTGCCTCTGAATGTAGGTATTTAGTTATAAAAATACCGGCCAAGTGCGAGTCCTTACTCGCGCACGAAGGGTTCCGTACCATTATCTACAAAAATGACAAACAAATCGCGTTTGTTGTATGGGAGCCGCCATTAAATATTTATTTTATTTTGTTTTTAGTATTTGTTGTTATAGCGGCAACAGAAATACATAATTTGTGAAAATTTCAACTGCCTAGCTATCTATCGGGGTTCTTGAGATACAACCTAGTGACAGACAGACGGACGGATAGACCGCGAAGTCTTAGTAATAGGGTCCGTTTTTACACTTTGGGTACGGAACCCTAAAAATACACATATAAAGCCACACAGATCTTCCAGAACCACGTACGAACGTATTAATATAACCACAAATTTCCATTAGCTACGAACCTGGCATACCGTCAGAGAAAAAGATATTAAAACTTAATCATACAAATGCGCTTTAAATCAAAAAGCAATTCGATCACACCTCGTTGACGTGTGTAGTCTAATGTATGTATGTCGGAACAGCAGTTAAATGATCGTGGGTAAAAGCTATCGGGCAATGTATGGAAATATATTCCACCGGAGTGCCGGGTGTTGCAATAATATGCCATTAATGGCGACTCTCGTTACGTGCCATTACGTGTATTGATGTGGTTAGTGGTCGATGTCGTATGTGTTATAGAATACGTTTTGCTCTTGTTAACTTGATATATTTTGTACATAATGCTCGTGAGATAAATGCGCTTCCCCTATTACTCTAATAATATTATCTATGTAGTCCCTAGTCAATAAAAAGCATACGATTCCCTACCGAGTCTGTCGGTCTGTATGTATACGCCGATTTCCAAAAGCAGCGAACGAAATCACTTCCGTTTCCATTAATAGATAGATAAATTTATATTGGAACTTAGTTACCTACTACGTTCGTTTTATTTAAACAATATAGTAATACATTATATATTTGAGAAATACTATGTTATGTAAGTTTACATAGAAATGCATTACCACTTCCATAGAATATAACGGTGGTCCGCTTCTAAAATGGCATGTCCTGGAGACTTGGTATTTGCCTGACCTGTTGACGGCACAATATTAAAAATCGTTTAGCCCTTCTTTTGAACGCTATGAGACGAGAAGTCCTTGTTTGCTTAGGGTTTAAACTAGATGTTTTTTCATAAAATCGGTTGAAAAATGCCACAGATTTTAAGGATCTCACCAAACATTGTGTTGTAGAGGTCAGACTCTGTTGTGATAATTTTTCTCTGATTATTATAAATTTATTTAAAATACTAATTTTTACCGTAAGGCAGATTAGTGGTATATTATACACCCGCATTTTGTCACAAAGTACCTAATTACTTTCATATTATTATTATACGGGGCAATCAATTTGGTGGCAAACCACGACGTTGTCATTAAGCAGGCACAATAATGGTAAGTTTACTTATACATGAAATCACGCATGTTTCGAGAGAGACCACGGATTTCCATTTGCTACGCTCCTGGCATAGTTCTTTCGCTTCATTTTCTCCCATAACATTCCTTATACACTCTCGTTGGATAAGGGTAAAAGGGACGTCTGTCCCATTAACCATTAAGGGGCAGATCAGTCATCAGATCAGCGGATTTGCGAGGTTAAGCCGAGCTCAGCGCGGTCAGTCTTTAGAAGGCATGTTAAACCTTTGGTCCTGCGCCTAATCTCTCTCCGGTCGTGTCGGTCTACCGTCCCATCGGACTATAAGAGTGAAAGCATAGGGATTGCACCTGTTTGCGTATACTTGCGCACTATAATATCTCCTGGTTGGCTAGTCACAGTAGTCTCTAAGGCCGGCGTAGCCGAACATCGATCAGAAAAACAACACAACATAACATCGCGCCTGTATTCCCCGAAGCGGTAGACAGACGTGACTATCGAGTACACACACATTTCGCCAGTTATGTTATGGGTCCCCATTTAATAGGGGGCGAGCCTATTGCCGTCAACCGGACACAAATCCTGACTCCGTGCCGCTACTGAGAATTACCTAAAAAACCCAGTAACACTTGCCCGACTCAGAATCCGAATCCAGGACCTCATACTCAGCAATAGCTCTTGGCGACCACTAGACCAACAAGGCAGTCATAGTAAGTGGTCATACTGCCCGATAAAGCATATTCTGTCTATACTATATGAGCTAGTGTAAAATTAGTGTTAGAACAAGAGGCGGTGCAACGACTTGTTTATTAACACGATTGTTCCCTTAAAAGGCGCGTCAGCATCAATCGAAGCCTTATACAGAGTTGACATTCATTACATGAACTAGCAGGTTGTGTCTCATTGTCTACTTGAAACTGTTTCTTCTACGTACCTAATTGTTAGTTCCTGTAATTCTTAAGTTTTTTTCTTAATCTAATGAACTTTAGAAATATATAACACTCGTAGCGTGATGTCAAACTCGTAGGAAACTAACTGAAATATATACGGACACAACGTCAAAGAATTCACATTACCTTACTTGATTAAATTTCCTTTGTACGCTTCCATCATTTGTATGTACGTAACTAATACACCTCCGTTTCGATGACGTTATATTATGATTAAAATATTAATAAGCATGTTGTAATTGCCATTATCGCCTGGTTACGTGTTGGCTGGTGTTGTGTTGTGGTTTGTATTATAGTTTCCGATGTAAGTCATATGAGACGGCTGTCATACTATGTGTGCAACAATGTTTTATGATACGCAATATGATTCCCAAAAAAGATTTCGTTATGCGGTAGAGCACTGACGTGGAGACATTTTTCACAACTTTTCAGATTCAAATCAGCGCATTCTATGAACTGCTTATAATAATATAATTATTTAGTGGGCAGGTGTATTCATTTAGAGTGTTACGCTCTCTCTGTAATCTCCTGTATACCTTTATTGTGGGCAGAGCTGTTTTGTTATATATGAAGTCTAGACATTTTAACGGTTATCATAAGTCTTAAGTAATAAGATGGCAAGCCCATTGGGCCATCATGAAGAAATTAAAGTTTTAGACTTGAGACCGTTTTTGTTGGAATAATAGCAGCATCTTAAAAAGGATAGCAGAGAAGTAAGAATAGAGATGTACTACCTACAAGATGAAAATGTACTACCTAGATAGAGACGGTTTAAAAGTTTATTGGCTACTAATGCATTTTTTTTAATAGGAATCGTTTATGTAGTTTTCCAATCTTATGTTGCTACATTGAAACTCCTTTGCTACCAAAACATTAAAATAATACCACGTCCCTAGGTAGTTAACGCTTAGATAGTGGTATGAAATCAACAGTGAGTGAAAACGGAGGTATTATGTCACACGCTGGCACCGAACGGCGACCGTTTGTGGTTTGCGGTCTAGGCTTCGTGTTTCCTACCTAAAAACAATTGCTGGAGTCCCAAATTGGAATGAAATCGTTGATTGGGTAGTACTTTTAATGGAAATACTCAAAGAATTTTGATTGGACAATTTTACGATGTCGTGCGGCTATGTAATGTACTTACAACCAATAATATTAATTCTACTGTTCTGAACTGGTTACTGAAATTCAGGCAATCCAATTGCAAGACTATTATTTATGATGTAACAATTGAATTAAGTTTGTAATAATTGAATTTGTGTTCATAGGCTTAGTGATATAAACACAAAATTAACTTGATTTAATTGGTATGCGTGTAGGTAGGTAAGTGAATAGTTGTTAGTATAACTTTAATCAAATATTTACTAATAAGTTTCGCAAACAATAAGCGTTCAACTCAACTACACATTACAGTAAACTGTGGGAGTCGGAATTAGATAGATTCTACTAATTAGGTAATTAATAATTCTTAGGTCTTTTCTACACAAACTCTATTAAACTTATCGCCGATTAGTAAAACAAATAAAATAAACTATAAATCTTCACCATAGAATTAATAACATTCGATTGAAACTTATTTACGTCAGACACGTGTTTGCAACACAACATTTAACATTATTACGTATTATTAATAAGCGTCACTTACGCTAGTGACCTCTAACCCGGCCTACTAACATAGCTGGTCTAAAAACAAACATTTTGAAGGAATATTGCCTAGTTTGTGTGTTGTAAGTGTCACAGGTCATAGGAGAAAGCCCGGGTTGAAACAGAACGCGGGTGAGTTTGAAATACCGTGACAGGGCTAATTGAAGTGAATAATGGGTGTGACGTAATAATACGTGGAGTTGGAGGCGTCGTGGTTTAGCTAAGGGAGAAATATACAGTGCAATCGTTGGATCTTGACCTGTCTGAAGTTTGCGCGGATGGCTGCGCAGTAGCGTTTTAAGTACAATATAGCGAAATGTCGTGGAATGAACACTGTGACATGCGCAAAACTTTGTCTATGCCAAACTTCAAGCCGGCCAATTATCGTGGCCGTACTGTATTAATTGGAATTAAGGAGATTAGCGTATGATAATTAATTCACGTATTTGTCGAAAGTCATTTTATTAAGCTGTATTATCGACTGTATAAGAAAATGCACAAAGGAATGCAAGTGTTGCAGATAATGCACACATATTATCTGGGGGCACGGCAGTGTCCCCGCCAAGTCGAGCAAAAATAAAGTTCTTACTGCAAGACTTACAATTTTTTTTGTAAATATTACTTTACTTTAGATTGACATATAATTGTGTAACTACATTTTATAGCAATTGAGTTTCTACTTATTTATTTGCAGAGCATTACTTGATTTAATATTTGACCTACTTAGATCGTTTTAAGGTGTTGTTATTGTAATATAAAATGTTGAATCTTTATCAGACAATCTTGTCAATTATGCATGTTAATTGCCCAAGGTACACAATAAACATTTGAATTATTATGTTCCATTTTTTACGTGTGTAATTTTGTTGAAAACCGTAGCCCTTTTTGTTTGATTGGTATAATAAAACAAAATTACTTTTTATTACATTTAAACATATTTTTATTGTGTTCAATTGCGATATTAAGGTTGTAAAAGTTAAATTTCCTCAACTGTAGGAAAGTGAATGTGTATTACCAAACGTTCGACGGATTTCCTAATTCTTTAGTCGATATTAACATTATTATTTATGGAAGTCATCATTGTAAAATATTATTTAAGGTGATAATTAGTTGTTTGTAGTGCCGAGAACCGCGCATACACTTTTCCGTCGGCTTCTGATAGTTTACTTTTGTGACCAGGCCCCCTTGACAAGTGTCAAAACGCTTGACGAATAGAAATCGCATAGAATGAAAAATATATGACTTTGACATATGTCATCGAGTCAAAACATTATGTCATTCCCATACATTTATCTATCTATTCGATATTCGTCAAGCGTTTTGACACTTGTCTAGGGGGGCTGTTCCTTTTATATAACTGTATGATACAATGTCTATTGACGGTTCCGTTTACAGTGCTCTATGAAAACCTCGACAGTATTTCATTCATATAATTAATGATATCTAAAGCTTATCCCATACATACACACATAATTAATGACTCCTAAAGAGGAGTACCCCTTTAATCAATCCCACCCAAAGGAGTGGGATTGATTAAAGGGGTACTCCACTTTGGGGTACCTATTTGAAAAACTCATACGCAACATTTATTTTTTTATTTACTTTGACTGGCCTGTTGGTCTGGTGGTTAGTGACCCTGACTGCTAAACCGGAGGTCGTTGGTTCGATTCCCATACAGGACAAATCTTTGTGTGATGAGGATAATCGTTTGTTCTGTGTCTGCATTATGTATGTATTTAGAAATATATAAGTACGTTTATCAGTTGTCTGGTTGCCATAATACAGGATCTGCCTAGTTTGGGATCAGATGACCGTGTGTGAGATGTCCCAAGATATTATTGTTATTATTATTTACTTTAAATACTCAATTCTGTCTGTTCGCAAGAGAAAGCCAGAACTTGACCAAAATCGTGGAGATTGACCGCATTAACCAGTAACCTTAGAGCTGCTCGGTATAATGATGTGTATCTTTATTGCTTGTGACATAACTACACGGTTTTGGACTTGAAATGTTTGTGAACTGCCACCATTATAATAAAGTATTATGTAAACATTGTCGTCTTCATCTTATCAGACTCGTCGGTCGATGGTTAGGAAAAAGAATGTTTATCTTCAACAGCATCATGACAGCGGTGTCTCTCTGTGTGTCAACATTAGATAAAGAAAAATATCAAAGAATATCCTTTCTTCTTTCTATCCCTTAATTCCATAAGGCCATTATCATGGAATATTGATACGATAGAAGGCATACTGGCATACGTTAATTTACAGTCAAAATGTGTATAGACTGTGATAAATATTCTCTTTTATTTTTGAATTTAGAACGACGACGTTACTAGAAACCTGTCATTGCATTATAAACTGTCACTTTGACATCAAGCAATGACATTATTATATCAAAAAAGTTTAACATGAAAGAAGAATTATTAAATAAATTATTATTAATTAATATTAAATTATTAATTTTCTTGTGTGCATGTTAACAGGTATGTTTATTCATGCCTCGTGTACAAATCGAGTCTAATCAATCTTCGATTCCCTTGCATTTATTATTTGACACCAATCCGTCAATAAGATTGACAGTCTAAATCAATATTCGATTATAACAATACTTAATTTGAAGTAGGTACCACTCTAATTCTGACAGACAGTTCATTTAGTACATGGATATCAGACTATACTTCATTAAAATTTTAGACAAGAGTACTTTATAATAAAGTGTACAAAACAAATGATTAGTTATTGTTTTAAAGATTTTAAAAAAGGTTACTATTAGCGAAATCTTTGTGTCAATCTTTATTGGGCTTTGAATTAAATAAATAATTGTCTAAATACGTATGTATTTTTAGCCTGTTATTTATTCTAATTGTTTTTCTTTTGTTATGAAAAAAACATCGCCCTACTATAACACTTCTGTATCGTGGGTCATTTGACCGACAAGATAATATCGGGCACGTTTCCACAAGCACCCCAGCCAATTAAAAATAGATTACTCTTTTACCTCTACTAGTTTTATGTTAGCACGTTATAATAATTCAGGCTACATAGGCTACTACACCAAATGCCATTCAAATCCATTGAACCAGAGATTGAGCAACAAACGTCTTAATATTTAAACTTTTGCATTTATATTATAAGTGAGATGAGATGAGATTAGATACATCGCGTAATGAGCGTGGTAGCTAGGAGCTTCCTATTACGATATACGATTTAAATCTGTCAGAGTATGTTTGTTCATTTGTGTAATGATGTGTCTAGTGAGATTCAAATTATACTGTTTAACGGATAAGCAAATAGTCTCTAACTCTCTACGTCTCTACATAATTATTATACGATCTCCAGTCACTAATTATGGTCTAAAACTAATGTACGGAGGTTATTCAATAAGCATAGTTATTTCAATACGTTTCCAATAACACAAAGAACATTGCTTCTAAGTTACAGCTGAAAAGAATTGCCCATCTCCTCAGCAATACAGTCGGATGTGTCAAAGGTAGGCCCATTCTGCTTAACTATTCTTACCTACAATATGACTGCTAATGGAACATGACAGCTAATATACCCTTGAACCTTCACTTAGAGCCGTGAAACTATGTAGTATATGGTGTATGTATATAGGGCTGGCCCATATACACACTTTATTCTATTCTTATCATACTGTATAATATTTTTAGTAATCTGTTAGGATACAATTACTTTGCAGTTTTACACCAATTTAAGACGCCATACATGATGAAATCATACGTAGATAAAATGTACCAAGTCACAGTCGAGACTCGGGTCATTTATAGTCATGACTTGACCTCACGCGTCCGAATAATTTAGTGACCGTAACATATACTATTACCGAACGTATTATTAAGAACACACTAATTTACAAGTAACGTAGCAGTGCTAACGGTAATTTTTCTTTAGGTTAAAGGTCATTATGGCTTTGACCAGATTAGTCATAGTGGAATCTCCCGACGATAGATTGTTTGTGCACGAAATGTGTCTATTAGGCAGTTCAATCATAATTATTTACAATGTCAGGGTTAGCGCTAAATCTTTTGATACGCGTCATCAATAGAAAATCTCACTGCAATCAAAGTTATGTTGCTACAAGCAGCCTTAGTAACTAATCACAACCAATGGCTAGGCCGGCCTAAATCAGCTGATAACACACTGTGGAGGTTATCTCAAAGATGCTTTGGTCTGTGCAAAAGCGCATCAGAATACTGGCCTAAGTGAAATAGCAAGTTTCGAGTTTCAACTGAATTGCGCTTGTTCCTATATGCACATATTTGCAACTGATGATGCTTGCTATAACTAATACAGTTGATTGAACTCGAATACGCAAGAAAAGTTTTGGGTTACATCATAAGGCTTACAAAGCAGTTATAATATTGATGGTTCCCATAACGAATTTAATAAAGAATTCAAATAAGTTTGAGCAACTTTTAATTTCACCATGCAACCATTTTAAGTACTATGGGGCAAAAGCTATTATTTAGGGCAGAATGATTTGATTGCCCCGACTTGTACTTAGTGGCTTATGAATGGAATAAATGTGAAACATCAAGCAGTTACAACATTATACAAATTAACGCATTGCCATAGAGTTGGCTATTAGTATGTTAATTTTTGGCCATTCTCTGGTAATATTTTGTATTGTGCGTAAACTTTAAGAAGCAAAACAAAAATGAGAATCTTACATAACTTGGCAGGATATCGCTGTCCACAATTTGAATTTAGTTCTAAAAAAAAATCTACTCACTGAATCGTTTAAAGCCAGTAATATTTTCTAGTATTTTAGTTCTGATAATTATCCTTTATGACATAAGACCTTCTTTGCATAATATAATATGTGCACAAAGAGGATTACACACGATCAACATAGTAATTATGTTAATGATGACTTCATTAAAACACTTAGACATAACACAATTAATTAACTAAGGTATGTACAAATAATTATCATTTACCATTGAATTAATCACTCACAATATTTTTACATTTCCGCGTTAATGATTACCATAATTATGATTGTAATAAATACTTAAAATGACCAGATTATGGTACTGTAATGTTGCGGAATTTCTATAATTCTTGCGTATAATGACTTCCCTTTGCAAATAAAATTACAAATGCATGTTTTCCTGACTGCCTGAGGTAAGCAAAATGGTATGTACTTACATTGAAATCTATGTTTTATCTAACGGCCATCACAGATCAGTATGTATAATGTATTTTAGCATTGTGTTGGTTGCAGGTTCAAATCTAGGTGAATCTCAATGTGGCTCTTGTTGATAAAATACTTTCTTAAATATTCTAAGGCTCTACAGACTGAAGTGATAGAAAACAGCATGATTTAATGTTCTAGCTTTGGACCCACAGCAAGGCAAAGGTCTCTTCTCAGTTCTCATACAGAAAAATATGACATTAAGAAGGCTGCATACATATTTATTGTTCTGTACAACAGGGAAAGAGGCAAATGCCCTTTAGAGACAAGTTGCTATCGTTGCCATAAATGTTTGCATTAAAACGCGATTTTCACAAGCGAACTGGTACAGTCGAGTCATAAATCACTGGTTGATTCTTCGTTACCCAATGCATCTGCACTCATCTGTACGAGCTTCGTTACAGCTATATGGAGCGTGACATCGATTTAGTATGCACACGCGTACACCAGTTATGTGACAAATGACAACACACTGCGGTACGTGCGTGACGTTTACGTAAAGTGCGGACATGTGGGATCGTTAAATACAGGTTTGACGTATATATTGTGTTTTTTATACGTTGGTTTTTTAACAGTTTTTTTGGTACAAATTGCCTAACGTACAATGAAATGTTAACTAAAGTGACGGGTACAAACTAGCGAAAATCAATTTGGAAATGTCAGTTTTTGCGTTTTGTTAATTATTTATTTAGTTATATAGTATAGGTATATGTTATTGTTTGAGTGCTCTAAATAAGAATGCTTTGTTTATATGAATTATTATTTCCGTATATTGCTATTCGGCAATTCATTTTGATAATTATGTCATTAATTGTAGCAGTCGCGTTGATAGGCTTGTAGATAGAAACATAAAATTATAGAGCAGCGTTTGAGAGCCCAAAGATTTACATTTACATTAAGAGTTATCTACAAGCTTAAACTACCGACATTATGTCCAGGTTAAACTAGTGTTGAAATGGTGCACTAATGTAGGCGTGAGAAATACAAAGGACATGTGTGAAGTGTTATGTGCATGTCTGGTTTAAGATATGAGTGCCAGTTCTCTGAACCACGATACGCAAGCGGCTGCATCAAATGCTCAGAGACATGTGCGAATTTGATGTTTATAGTCGCTTTGTGCCTTGCTTTTTGTGCAATTTAAGAATGATAGTTAAGGATTGAGTTTAGATTTAATCCGACTGTTTATGCTTATAAAAATTTGTGAACATAAATGTAAATACTACTAAAGTTCTCTTGTGTGTGAGAACACGCTGACCTAAGGCCTGCAGTGCGGCAGGTACAGGCTGCTACTACTTAATACTATCAAGCTGGTTTCTCTCAAAAGAAAAAAATAAGGAGTGCATTGTGTGAACCTACATTTTTCACACTAACAGTTGAGTACCTGATACGCAAACATTTAGAAAAGTTTGATTAGGTTCTCCAATCATATCTTACATACTAACCAACCAACACTTTATAAATACACCATTCATATTTTCATATACAGTGTAGTGTATGTGTAGACATAAAATCATCACGACATTTCAATGTCGTATTATAGCATAAAGAAACACGGAACAAACGTTATTACCGTGACGCACAAGAGACTCTACCATACGATTATAATATGCATTAAAAGCTCGACTTAGACAATTAATCTTAAACCAGACGTAGACAATTTCTTTCCGCCTTTAAATGAACGTAAACACAACCATTACATGTCTCTAAATGTGTAACTGACAAGACAAAAGGTAGAGTATTTAACAATTTGGAACGCTACGATAATTTTATAGGTATTTGTTTTAGTTGTAACGAATTAGTAAAATCGATATCGATTAATCGAATGTAAGTTACTGTTAACTTTCGTCTAGGTAAATTATGAGAATTTTCGAAATAAAATAAATGGTTTTCAGAAGTAACACAACAACTGAAAATCTCTTGTAAATAACATGTAGGTCAATTTCCGTACCTTAAGACGTTATTGAGCAATGCAATAGCGATGAGCTTTCGAGAACACCAACGATTTTCGTATTGAATATCGTTGGTTTTTATCGAAAACACATCGCTATTGCACTGCTCGATAACGTCTTAAGTTACGAGAATTGACCTACTGCTGTGGTTATCAAAGAATAATATTAACATATTTTTTTTAGTTTTTAGATAGAGGCAGCATCCTCTATCTAAAAACTGAAAAAAAATACATTTTTTAGCCATTACCATAACGATACACAATCGCGATTCGCGATTCGCGTCCTTGAAGGTCATTTTCCAATATTCGCATAATATTGGAACAGGTATAAACATCTAGGTACGTAGTTTGTATCAGGTTTTTATCGACTCGGGATTCGCATCGTAAATAAGTGGGTGTCGATCCTTGTACCTGTTTTAAGAAAGTGGTTTAAAGGAATGCGTATAATGTATCTTATCCATACGTTGATAGCGTATTAATTTTAGTGATACATGTTTTGCAGATTGCAGGCTTCATTGTTGTTTAGGGTCCGATGTGAATTATGTTGCATTGGGATTTTTTTATTTATTACCATTTTATATCAGAGCTGTAACAAAAAGGTAAAATCTAAGTCAAATTAGAATAACGTCAAAACTTGTGCCAAGTTAAATTGACAATTTATTTTCTTAAATTTATACTAAGTTTGTTGTGAAAGACTGAAACAATAATAAAAACTGTAAACAGGTAAACTTACAGTATTAAAAAGAAAATAGTAATTACTGAATTCTGGCCATAATTTATTAGAATATAATATGCAGTGATAACCGAGTGGTATGACCGTTGTACTGCCAAGTCAAAAAGTCGTGAGGTCAAATCCCGGCACGCAGCAATGTCTTTTCGAATTCAAGTGCGTACTATAAATTAGTTATCACTTAAACGGTGAAGGATGACATCGTGAGCATTCGGTACACCTGAGAGTATTTTCAACGGTGTGTAAAGCCATGTCAGAGGCCTACAGGCGGTTTAAACTCTGACACCAGGTTGTTCAACAATCATACGATAAGAAGAATGTACCTATCTGTCATCAACGCACTACAAAGTATACGTAAATCTGGGTGTCCAGTGCAAAATAATCGTCAGGTTATTTTTTTTTATATTTACAAACATTTCTAGGTCGCTCATCGCACCATGTGCTGATGAGTCAGTGAGTCGTAGCGTGCGATTTTTTCCGCGTCAGTACTTCGACGTATCGGCTTACATTACATAACGCTGTAACTTACGTTTACTACTTCACTGTGTCATTACGTTTAATGTCTTGACGTTTTGTTTGTCGATTAGTGACGCGTAATGTCGCGTGCGCCTGCGCGATCTCGCGGATATCATTGTTTGCGGCTTAAAGAAAGTTGTTTCGCTAGAACGTTATTTTTATATTTCATAATCGATATAGCGAAAGGGTTTTCGATTTTATCTTTTACATATTTTAGGAAAAGGTGTATGCAGGTGTGTAGATGCCCTGCAAAAAAACTTAAATCTCAGAGATTTAAGATTTTTTCCAGCTGTAAACTTAATTTCTTGTCACGATTTGTTTATTTCGAGTATTTTTTTTGTATGCCTATGCAGAGTTAGACTATGTAAATTGCTAGTATTTTGATGCAGTTGAGACAAGACATGGCCATTCGATTTATTTATTTGTTTATTTTGTTTGTGTAATTATGTAGTACCTACTCTAGGAACTCGTGTTTCTGTGTGCCATCCCTAATTCGATGCGATTATCTTAAATTGATTCGTAAACAAATGTTATTGACGGCAATACAGATTATTCGTGCTTCTATATTGATACGATTACAAATGATCATTATCTGCGAACTAAACGAGTGTTGCCTGTAGTTTAAATTTGTTCGATTTGTGTCAACGACGGCAATCGAACAATCGATGAAATACATCGAGAACATTTAAGCCTCAGTGTGAAAACAGTTTAACTACTAAGTGTGGCGAATAATCACGTAGTATTACCTCATGACTGTTACACCAACAAGATGGTCTTGTTCTGTAGTAATCCTCTACAAGAAGATCATAATATTAGATGTTATTACTACCTACAGGATTGTAATTTAATATCTATCAGCTCAGTCCCTAATTGGCTCCGCCCCATTAATCCGAGACCAACGGGTCTACACTCTACCCAGCCTAGGGACGTCTGTGGTCTGGCCCACCATTTTTTGTAATCTTTATTTAGGTGAGCACGATCCCGACATTCAATTGTTTTATAGAGTAAATATGATGTCCAAAACATTAAATAAACGGTAAAAGTAAGATTGTGGCCTCATTATTCAATTCCAAGCATGAGATGATAGGTTCCAATTTCAAAAGTAGCGTTACTATAGTAACATATTTAATATTAATTGTTATTAAGCAATAATGTTTTTCTATAACTACATGTTGACTTAGCGAAAGCTTTAACAGTCCGGAGTTGGAATACATCCAGATATATGGCAATAGATTTGTCTACTAAAGGCAATGTGGTTAAAAATGTATGTCTCGGAGTTGTACGGGCAAGTAACACAAAATTTCTGCCAATTCATTTAGGCAATACACGCACGATGCGTAACTCATACAACCGTGGGTTGTTAGTGTTGCTACTGATTTATCTGAGTGCAACAACAATGCGGCTAACGATGTCGATAATATTGACTGTTCTGTGAACATTATCCCATCATTGGTATTAGAGAGGTCCACGCTCAAGGATGCATTGCTAGAACAAAATTTATTGTGTCGCACTATTGAACGTGACTGCAAAATAATAGCCTTTACGTACTGTGTGGTAGCACGTTTCATACCATTTGAGTGTAGCTTTAAATGCATGTTTAGATGAAACAAAACTTTGACATGTAGTCACGACAGACTCGCTTCCCAAATTATGATTATTATTCATCAAATCCTTGAAGCTTAATTCATGCCTTGATTTGAATGTTCATTTTATTGATCAAACGTTTTAGGTTGGTTTTGAACTTGAAACTTAATTGATCATGATTATAAAACATTTAGCAGATTGGCTTATCTATGTTACTACTAACATAACACATGCCAATAATATTAAATCTTAGACTTTCAAGGAATTCGCTTGGCTTGGCTCAGTTAATCATTTATGACCTCGTGCAAGGCGAAGCGGATTATTAACACTAAAATTACATACGACTTAGTTATTAATCTGAGCGACTTTTGAGATATAATGACTACAACAGTTATCTGGTATTATACATATTTCGGTTATAAGATTTTTTCACAGGAATGAGGTTAAATTGTAGAATATATATTAAAGTTATTGTCATAATTAAATTTTTAAGATCGATTACGAGTATTCGGCTACCCTCTTTATCTAACAGGAAATCTAGAAAGTAGAACAGTTGCAATATCAAAAACACGTCTACAGCCAGGATTAAATCATCAACAGTAATGCAGTCACGACTCCATACAGAAATTTCAAAAGCTCATGAAGATGATACAATATCCTACTTAGTACATAAAGGTAGAAAGTACCTCGTTTGAACCAAACTAACTTCCCGATGACGTAAGGTAAGTAATTGATCTCATTTGTCAAATCATTCAGTCGTGTTCTTCTAAATGTTGGTTAATGAATTTTTGTGCAAGCACACAATGATTATGAGCACAAAGCATATGTGAAGAGTTTAGTTGTTCTGTTAATGTTACGTAGGCGTTAGGTTCTATGTGAGAAGTCGTGAGTTTATTGTGTGTGTCAATTTTGAGTTGAGAAAGAGTTTGGCGAATTAGAACAGGTGATAGTTGTGAAAATACAGGTTACTGCGTTGTGTCATACGTTTAAAACAATTGCTTTTTTGTCCAAGGCTAAGTCCATTAAAAAAGTTGTCTATTTACTTAGAGTTGTTGTCACATTAGCTGCATCATAGTCACACACAATAGTTGACAAATTATTGTGCTTTTAATAAAAACTTTAATTAATTTAGACAATTTGCAATCTTTTAGCGAACGTTAAGATGAATGATAGTCGTCTGTAATTCGTAATTATGAAAATCACATTATTATTTTAAGTTGTTCTTATTCTTGTATGAGTTTCAGAGAATTAATAAAAATTAAATTCAATATCTTTATGAATTTAACTAACCTATTACCGTAACCGACTCCGTACTTGTATGGCATCTTAGGTATTTATGTAAGGTTCCAATAGGTGCTTTTATGGGTTATCCAAGTTACCCTTTTACTCGTTTGATTTTCGTACACGAGAAGATGAATATTTATTGTGGAGGCGTGTCAGAACAAAATTGATGTCTAATTGTTGTTCGTTACATAAACAATGCTTGATTCGACGTTTTCGTGTTGCAACGTATGCATTATCCACAGGTGTATGAATTAAAGCTATTATTATTTATTGAAATACGTCATGGCCTTTTCTGGGTCAGGTAATAAATGACCAAGAATAGTCATCGTAGTCTTTGTGGGTATAGTAACGGTGTCGAAGAGAGATCTTCTTTCCAGAAATGGTTAGTCCCTTTGCGAAATTATTGAACAATAAAAATTCTTACAAAAAATACTTTGATTTCACATTCAATATTTATATTCGTTTATTTAATGAAAGTAAATTAAACTTTCCATAATTATTAAGTTAGGAACATAAACGATAAACATATTTTATTACGAGTTAATTTAACTAAACACTTTATTAATTTCAATAGTATAACGGAATTGAAACTGTCTAACATCAATAGATTACGAAGATAAATCTATTAAACCATTAGTAAGGAAATGAGATGTTGCGAAAATTTTAACTACGTTAATGATCTTGAGTGTAAGGCTAATGGGTTTTGATACTAGAATATGCAATCATGTCAATTATGTAGTGCATTTAATTAATTTAACAATACGATCGGCCTCGCTGGTCTCGTATACGATAAATGCATGACGAAGCCCAAATTCGAAGTTTTAGTTTAAATTTTTATATTGAATTTGGTATTGGGCTTTTGTTTTTAATTGGCTCCTTGTTACATTAGAATTTTTAACCGTCGTTATTAAAACGTGACATTGCATAAGTACATTTTGTTCTACCCTTTCGATAAATACAAGCATGATAATATGATATAAATAACAACATGAATATATAGAACAGACTTGTTTTCTTCTGTTTGTATTCATGTTAGTTTATTAACTTATAACGTTTTATAACAAAATTGCATATTTTCAATCAGAATGTACAATGTCTTCCTTTCAATTCTGGTGTCCCTCAGGGTCACATACTAGGTGCGGTACTTGAATCATCAATAAATTGCATTGTCTACGCACCAGTTATTAAACTTATTACCCGACTGAGCCAGGAGGTTTTTTAAAGAATAAATCCAATGTTTATTTACTTAAAATTATACCATAACATCGGTAAATCCTTATTGCCTGCTTATTATACGGAATCGAGTGACTCAGTTTGTGTAGTATTAATATCCATTTATTCTACATTCACTGACCACATTTATAGTCGAGTATGTCCTGTTCATTAAGAAAGTGAGGTCACATTGAAGAAAAAATAGAACGGTTGTCTTTTAAGTTTAAGATTAAATCGGAATATGACATATTGACAACTGTCAAGTTAATAGATACGATAATTTGACTACAGAAATGAAAGCGTATCGTTATTTAACTTGTCACGTGGTTTAATGTAATTTCTAAATTATGAATCATGTAATCCGATGTATGTCTTTAAGCTACATGACACTAATAAGAACTAAAGGTGTTGTTTAAGCTTTGCACACGAACATCAATAATCTAGGTATAATGCTAGTTACTGAAACATTGTTGCATGACAATTTATACTCTAAAGTTTAAATGCTATCTGCTAAAGTATTTATGTCGATTCTAATAGACCAGTAATAATTTCAATTAAACCATTTACAGGCACTTTTGTATAGTCAAGGCTGTCGGAAACGCTACTTTTACTTCAACGGTAGTGACAAAGTTGTATATTTGTTATTACCTACAAATTTGTCCTCTTAATTAACTTAATTAATTGTAAAAAGGTTCGTATCTACTACAACGGAGTCTCTTATATAACAAGCCGAAGCTCGTTGTCGTAACTAACGTGCAGCAAAGATTATGACATCGATTTTATGCGTTGATTGATCGATTATTATGGCCGGATGTTTGGTGTCATTAAAACTCAAGGCTTTTACTGTTTGTAAACATTTGAGTATCAAGTACCTACCGACAGCAAGGTGATTGAAGACTAAAATCGTCTTCCTGAGGGAATAATATGAAATTTCTACTAATGCATGCGTAGGTACTATAATAAATAGCAACTAGTAAATTGACATTTCATCAGTGCTCATTAAGTTACATGAAATAAAAACAATTTTAATTCTAATTTGATATGCGAATGTAACTCGGCCCGTCTGTTTTGTTACTTCATCACGGCAAAACCAGGAAATTAACTTAAGAATAGTTGGATATGAAGGATCTCTAGGGAAGCACATTGGCAGCTTTATATTTTTGAGGGAACAACTTTCGGAAGAAAGCTTTACAAGTTACCAAGTAAACATAAGAAGAGTATGGAGCAGTCACGCATTTAATATGATAGTGATTTATCTATAATCTGTAACATTAACGTACATAGGTGATGTTTTTTCGTTTAAAACTGCATATTGACTGACTTAAAACTATTATCAACGAAAAGTATTTAGGCTGACAGTATGCACACGTAACCCTAACCGTATAAAAGCCAGTCTAGTACTTCAAATACTCATGAAACTGCGGTTATAAATAAGAATTCATTCTTATATTATATTAGAATGATATGTGTGATAATTAACGTGTTAGAGTAATTAAAATTACACGTAAATTAATTATTTCGTTAGTTATTAACATATGACCTTAGTGCTGAACCAATAATAACAACCTTCGAGATATGAACAGTACTTAACATTCCTTACGTTTTATTGTTGCAGAATTTGAATATAATAAGAATTAAGATAGGCTTATGATATGAAATTGCTGTTAAATTCGTGATTAGGGTAAAGGTACTAAAAGTAGGTCATAATTATGTCCATTGTTCGATTATGAATCTAAACTCTATCGAGGTACATCTAAGAACAAAAGCCGCAAGAAATTCGCTTTTCATAGCGACAGTCATCAAATATTTTGTATCTACAGGGCTTCTATTACGTGTCACTATCCAAGATGAGAAGTTAAGGTAAAGTATGAACATTTACATTTTCTGGCCTCTACTCTTAGGGTGTGTACACAATACACATCCGTGAGTAAACGTCAATTTAATTACGTGACGTTCGTTTGTAAGCTGTGATTTAGTAAAACCACGTGTGTTACCAATATATGGAGGATATTCGATCATTTGTCTCTTTGTTATTAAACCTATATCATTTTATAACGTATCACGTCTGTATTCTTCGAAACGGTAAAGATTACGTAAAAGGTACTTGTGCATAAGCGGTGATATGTAATACATAATTATATTATCTATAAGCGAAGACTTGTCATTGGATTTCTGTTTACTAATTTTGTATTATCCTAAGTGTATTTAGCTGTAAGTCTTCCATGTCTCCTAGTTAAATAAATAAATAAATATTACTCAGTGTTTTCACAACAATTAAGTCACAAATAGAGGACATAATGACGTTATAAGCTTCGGTACTGTTTGGTTGTTATGTTTGTTTAATTTCACAACTTGGCTCATGAATTCGGTCTTAAATCTTCCACTGTTATGATTCGCAGTTATTTTTCCTTCATTGACTAAATTCAATATTTATTTTTATTTGCCTTTACATAAGATATATAGAGACATGTTAGCCAAACAATCATCATCGTCATCATCATCAGGACATCAGCCTATCTTAGTCCACTGCTAGACATAGGCCTCTCCTATAGCACAACACTAAGCCCGATCTTTGGCCTTTCGCTCCAACCGCTGCCAGCCATTTTGCGTATATCGTATATATTACACAATAATAATAATCTTTGTTGGAGAATTCTGATTAAAAAAAAATTGGGTAGCAGGTATGTATTAAGAAAGGGAGTTCTTTCTGACATGCAGCTGATCAGCCAATTCTGATGCCAATGAAGCTAATTTCTTAGCTTAATGTGTACATACCCTTATTAGCTAACTGCCATAACATCATGGTGTGACGTAACAGTAGGTATTGAAGTACCTCTCTATCGGTACCGGTAGCTATAGTACCCGCCAAGCCTCTCACGGAAGTAAACATAGGAAGCGAACGTCCCACGTTTTTCTAATAATAATCGAGTTCAAGATACCAACAATTGTATTGTAGGTTGGATTGTTATAGAGTTTGGTGTGATACCCTTTTTGTGTCCTTAAGTATAAAGCTTATGGTCCCTGTTATTTGCCAACGTTCACAAAGTTTGAAGACAATAAATTGTTAGGTAGAGCTTATGTTTTTAATAGCTTATGCCTTTAATCTTTTGTTTTGTGGACGTATTTAATCCCACGTTTATCTTTTATGTCTTATACTCTCTCTCGGTGGGACGTTACAAGGTATTTATAAAATGTATTTTATCAAGTAATTGTGTAAAACACATCGGGTAAAATATAGGTGACCCTTTGAGGAATATAGGTATCATGTGAATGTATTAGTCTAGTATTTAAGTACATATTTTGCAATATTATTATATTTTTTCAGTCTAGTCTTTCTACTGAAGACTTACTAGTCATTAATTTAGACAAATTCTAATTATGCACCGGATGCTGAGTCTACTTATACGCTCATATTTCCACTAAATAACTATGCTGTTCATAAAAGTAAGCCCACAAACTTCGAATCAATATTTATAAGTAGACTTTTCAAAGCTTTTGAACATTGAAACATAATTTAAGTAAATTGTCGTGTCTTGTCTCTAGATTATAACATCAACCACAGAACGGTATTAAAATAATATACCTAACATTATCAGGAGGTAAGACGTAATAACGTTGATGGGATAATATCATGCTATCATCACAAAACGAAAGTGTAAATTCAACCGCCACGGGTACTGTATTTGGTATCGTGATCGTAAGCGGCAGTTTGAACAGCAATTTCTTAGTAATAACCACATTTACATGCTATGCATTTTTAACTGATATAATTATATTTTGGTATGCTGTTTTCTTCTGTGTTCTGCTTTATTTAGGACTCTATTCATACGCGTTTTAGAACTGTGTTATATTTTAAGAACTTTTTGTATCATCATCATCGTCATCAGCCAGAAGACGTCCACTGTTTAACAAAGGTATATAAAATATGCTATTCTATTTAAAGATAAAAGGAAAAAGTGAGTGGTTCCCTTTTTATGCTCGCGAGTGTATACTTTTTAAGGCAGTCCCCAAAACGCCTAACCTTTACCACTTCTTATTGTTACAGTTTCGTTGCTGAAGCTAAACTAACCTGTGGAGTAACTATGAGCTTGCATTGCTGGAGATTTTCCGTTGTGGAAGCGAGACGCCGCAATACACTGCATGTAGCAGCGTCTCGCTTCAGCAACGGAAAATGACCTGCAATGCAAGCTCAAAGTAAGGCACCTGCCCCCTTACCATGAACTCTTAAAAACGGACAGTTTCCGATGAAGCTAGATGCCGCATTACCCTGCACGTAGCGGCGTCTCGCTTCCACATCGTGAACTGTTTTAAGAATTCATTTTATGGTAAGGGGGCTAGCTACTTAAAAACATTAACTACATAAACTGGTCTGATGTGTGTAACCAAATCAGGTCTTACATGAATATGGTTTTACTTGAAATTCTTATATCCGCTCACGTAATCGCGAATTTCGCCGAATCTGTCTGGATATGAATCACGTCCGCGAAAAAGTTTCGCTTTCAACAATATTTTTAACAAAAATGTAACTTTATTTTCGTAGAAGAATGCAGACTTTTATAGTATTTAGTGTAACAGTAATGTAATATATGCGAGTACATTGATAATATTTTAGTGGTTACAGTAACTGTACATGTTGGGACATAATAATTCTTGTAATTGGATGGATACATAACAACATGCGTGTGCCCCGCGTAAAACTCTATATTACCTACCTACTTCTTAAAATATTTATTTTATTTATTCATCAATTAATGCTAAGGATTATGCAAGTTCACACGCCAGGCTTACACAAAGGAATACTTAAACCAAACAAATATTATAATGTTATATATAATAAATAAAATAATTGGGTACAAAAACAATTAAAAAAATCAATAAATAAGTTTATTAGATCACTAGAATAGAGTGAGAATAGTAAATCGGTATACTGTTAACATGTCGAAAGATTATGTTAATTGAATCGATGATATAACGAACAATATGTTGGGATGTGGGCTAATGAGGTCTTTGACGCGCATGCGCAGTCGTAACCCGATGACCGTCATCTGTAGGAGGTCGGGAAACTTCGGAATTCGTCGGAATTTAGTTGGCCAACATGCCATGGACAATATGAATAATCAGCTATTGAGGTGTCAAAGTAATTATTATTGTGAAAAGGGGAAAAGTTAAGGTTATCCATATTCAAGGACCTATTTATTTCAAAACTTTTTTAGTAAAATTTAAAATAAATATGATAGAGCACACACACAACACACAATTTTGAAGAGGTATGAACAAATAAGAACATCCCTAGTCATTTAAAATACCTATGTGTTAGCTGTTTTTAAACTAGGTCTTACAAAGAGAATTAAGTCTAGATACAAAATATGTATTGGGAATCAAATTTTATGTAGGTTTATTGAACTCTACATTTAAAAGACCCCCTTATTGTATATTATTTATTTACTATATACGCCGGCAGAGTCGCGAGCCGAACTCTACCGCGTAACCAGCACCTAAATAAGGGCTGCGTTCGAGTCTGAAACTAGTCGGGCATTCCCGAATACACACGTGAGTATAACCGGCAGTATATAGTAATTAGTAAATAATATGGGAGTTATTATAGTAGAACTGTTTATTGTATTATATTGACAAGTACTTAATGCGATTTGACTGCGTAACTCTCGGATTAGCTTAATAATTCTAAGCCTTTGTCTTATCTCGGTAATACGGATTTGTTTGTTACAACAGTCGCAAGTGTGAGCGCTATGCAGTAACACTCGTCCGTCCGACCTCGAAGCTAACTGCATCTGACAAGTAACTAGCGCATGCGCCGTGCACCTATTTGATCTTGCGCTGTTTTATATTTTATATTTATATTGGTTTATATTGGTTTTAAATTTATATTGGTTGATTTATATTGGTTGTACTAAGTAATTATATTATGTAAAAAGAGGTGGCAAAGTAAGTGCGGTCTGAAAGTGGCGCGTAAAAACTCGGCTAAATAGCTGATATGAATTTAGGTCATCTTTGTTTCACTCCCGATAATTGCGACATGCGGTCCTTTTTCCACGGATCGTCTACTGTAGATCTAAAAATATTGTGTGCCGTTATTGAATATTGAATTTTGCGTAAGTTTTTGCGTATTTTTTTCTCAGAGTTGCGGGCAACGTTGTCGTTCATTGTGGCGTTCTAAGGCGGAGGCCTCTGTTCAACAGTGGACGTCTTCCGGCTAATGATATCTCTTCTAATTAATAATATCGTTGGCTTATAGATACTGATCATTCAAGCTCAAGCTAATTTTATAATTTAATTTATGTGTCCCATTGGATTTGATTGGTAAAATTAATTATAACGTAAAGCGAGTTGGAAATGGCAATGCCTAGTCAAATCATTTGCTTATATACCTACATTCTGCGTACAACAAAGTTTAGAAATCTAGCTTTGTTAGAACTACTTCTTAGTTCCGGTCTCAAAGTTTAGCTATTGCAATATCGCATTAGTTTTAATCAGGATTAATAGGTTTGAATGCTACTTAAGGCGTGACCATACAATACTATTGTGGTCGAAAAAGCTCTAAGAAACAATTCATTTTCGGGCCACTTTTTAATTTAAGTTTGCTAAGTATTTTTTAATGATTCCCATATTTATTTCTAATATGTTACTTGAAATCTAAAAAGCCACTTAATGCATGTAGTTTCTTCATTGTATGAAAAGGGTTAGCCGCGAGAGGTTGTGCAGTACTTACCCGTTTTTTTAAGACGGTGAAAAAGAGCCAGATAGATACTTTGTTTTATGGAGCTGCGCGGTTTTTAAATGGGCGTAACTTCAGATTGCTCATTAAGTTTTGCACGAACTATAGCAGATTAAAATTTAAGGAAATTACATTTTAACATAACATAACATAACGCCTGTATTCCCCGAAGGAGTAGGCAGAGGTGTACTTAAAGTACACCTACATTTCGCCAGTTATGTTGTAAGTCCCAATGTAATAGGGGGCGAGCCTATTGCCATCAACCGGGCACAAATCCACACTCTTTGCTGCTACTGAGAATTACCTAATGGAAAACTCAGTAACACATTGCCCGACCCGGGATTTGAACCCAGGACCTCTTGCTCAGCAGTCGCGCTTAGCGACCACTAGACCAACGAGGCAGTACTTAAAGTAAAATAAATATGTAAAATACTCTTCGTCTATAGCCAAGTCGGTCATCTGCCCGCGTCCTTACAGTTCGCGACATTTACATTGTGCCTTGAATACCAAACTATTATATCACGACTTATACAATGGAGCTTTCTCCTCCGTAGGTAGCTCTTTATCTAATTTATTGTGTATACTCTACAGGTTTATTATATGTATAGATTAATAGGAGACTGCCTCGTTGGTCTAGTGGGCGCTAAGTACGACAGCTTAGTATGAGGTCCTGGGTTTGAATCCCAGGACACAGTGTCACTGGATTTATCCATAAGGTAACTCTCACTAGCGACACGGTCACTGGATTTGTGCCCGGTTAGTGCCAATAGGTGTGCCCTCTATTACATTAGGACCTAAAACATAATTGGCGAAATGTGGGTGTACCTACTGCTTTTTTTAAAAGACGTCGCCCTACACTTGTTAATTCTCCTGTATTGTGCGTACGTTACACAAACATGAAAGCACTTATATACACAAACACCCAGACTCGGGACAAATATCTGCGGATCACACAAAATTTGACCCGTGCGCGAATCGAACTCGCAACCCCTAGCGCAGCAGTCCATCGCCTAGTCACTTCGCCACTCCTCTGCCAACCTTTTCGGGGAATACAGGCGTGATGTTATGTCATTATGTGTTATGTTATGTATTAATAGGATTCCCCAGCCTATTGTTAATGGTGTCGGTATTCGTATTGTAAGGCTTCTCAATTTATTGCTAATCAACGCGTATAACAAGTTATGTAAAAGGTTAATGATTTATTGATTTTGAATAAGTTGTTTTTCTATATAACATTATAAAACGATTGCTTCCTTTGTTTGACTGCCGTAACTTGGCTTATAACTACTGCCCTCATTCACTCTTTTTTCATTCATAGATAGGTAGTATGATCTCATATGATAATTACATATTAAGTTCCGTTGTGTAATACCCGTTACATTTTTTCGGCATAATAGTAGTTTTGTTTAAAAAAAGTCGCATGGTTTAATCGAGGGTGTCAGCTACCTTCATACCAAATTTTATAGAAATCGGTCCAGCCGTTTGAGCCTGAAGAGATAACAAACATACAAACACACTCACAGACTTTCGCCTTTATAATATTTGTGTGATTAACATTATTGTAACTATCATTAGTATCTATTATTTAATCATGAATACCCGTGCGAAGATGCGTCAAATGACTAGGTATGCAGTGCTAGAGACTAGGCTTGTGGCTATGTGTGCGTAAATTACTTTACAGCTAATAGAGAACCCGAACTTGACAGACATACATCAATGTCATATTTGTACAAACTATACACAATCTTAATAGACCGTAATGTTAATATCCTATATTTGTACAAACTATACACAATCTTAATAGTTAATATTAATGTTAATCCAGCAAAGTTTGAAAGAACTACAATGTTTATTGAACCATACAAACCATTACTCTTAGTTACTACAAGTTAAGTTATTGTCATCCATCAAAAAAGTTATCAATACGTAAACCTCTTGACTGGCGAGCGACCCATTCTGGGACGCTGACCTTGACTCACATTTCATAACAAAAATCAACCGACAATGTTATCGCTGTGTTACTCGAACCTATTTTAATGTTTACGTGATAGAACAGGCTAGCAAACAAGCCAATAATATTATGGGATTACAAGGAAGGATATTTATAAACTGTGGTCAGTGCCGAGTGGCGCGAATTTTGAATTGTAGTAGTAATACTATTTGAAGTGTATTTTGTGCGTTTATCGGGGAATTACGCGTGTTTGTGAACTAAAAATGATGCGTGGGTAACTAATCTACCGTCTAATTACAATTGTAGATGGAATTGTTAAAATATTTAGTATTAATTTTACAAAAAAAAAAAGGTCGGAAAATTTTCATTTTCCATTTTCATTTCCAAACATTTTCACAGCATGCTTTTAGATTTTACAATATATACATACTAATCGGTAAGAAAAATTAACAGAGAATCCAAATATATATATATTCGTACGTATTCTTACAAAATCATCGAGAAAACTGCAAAAGAATGCACCTAATCCCCTCCAGGGGGGCCTGACGGGGGGGGTTGTGAATCGTCCCATTTTTGGTCGCTTGCCAGTCGAGAGGATAAGGTCAAAGAGTATGTGCGTAAGTTGATCTCAATCATCTATGACTTCCGGCTAAAGGTTGTGAAGCAATGACGGGTCACGTTAACTTTCTATTTAACTATCATCAAATGCCCATTCATTCTCTACGGGGGCATTGTGCGTGTGGGCATTCATTACCATTCAGAATATGGAAAATTATGAAAGAGCTGGGTTAACGGTGTTCAGCGTGATGATTGCAAATTTTAGCAATACGCTGTCACTAAGGTACTAGAGGATTTTATATAACATCTTCATTCATCTTTGATAGCGTTTTATTTGTTTAAGTTTCCTACCGTATGTTGACTGGAAAATCAGGATCATAATATTAAGTGGTATAATTTCTCATAATTTAAGCCATTTCATCAAAATCAGTTTAGGAGTTAACCGTGAGAACGATATCAACAGACATAGGTCTATATTCACATCGCTATTATTTAGTAAGTACAGAACAATCAAATCTCGTTTGTAGTTCCTTTAGGGATCTTTTGTGTCTCGATGTTAGGTGATGTCGAGGAGTCAAGATACGTATTTGTAAATACGACATAAAGTACCTCTTTACTTCAACTTCACCATCGTGTTGCGGATACGTACCTGAAATAATAAAAAAATATGATATTAACATGAGTAAAACAAACACTTAAACGTTGTAAAGTGATGATAAAATATAGCACGCAAACGCTCATTTCAAATTTCAAGTTGATGAACAAGCGCAAATAAATCTTCACTGCTAAAAATAAATAAAAACAAAACGCCTTGCATTACCTTGCACTTCACAGTGCACCGAGTCTACACAGACATATTCACACGAATGAGATCATACCAATATGTCAGTCATCAGCCAACGACACGACATTCTAACCTCAAACTTATATTTACATTTTTTTAACATAAATTCTCCGTTAATTAAACAATCTTGATTAAGTCAATGTTGGCAATATTAACAACTAAAAACACATTCATCTACAGTATTGGAATAACTGTAATGTCATTGTATTGAGTCAGTCGGCATACCAATCCATTTATCGAGTAACTTGGAGAATATTGCGCTTGCCGAAGTATCTAACGGTGATTAATATAATTGTGTAATTATTATTATTTCTGAAAAGGATTTGTTAACTTTGCTGCATTATTGAACTTTGCATGCAGTGTTAGTGTTAAATACATGGTAATATACGCTATTATTGAGCTTGCCCTCATGGCAAAAGAGTAAATATTCGTAGGGGAAAATTGGAAGGAGAGAAAAAAAAGAAAATACTAATGTAGTGAGAAAAGAAGGGTTAGAGAAACGTTGTGAACCGTAAGGCGAAAATTAAATTAAGAATTGGTTTTATTTAAAATTATTCGACACTGTTAATTTATATTGACCATTTTATCTGTGATATATGATACCTACATTAATAAGTAATATGACACTATAGCATAGATCTAATCATGTAAGTATTTAAATTGTTTCCGTTGCCTACTAAACGTAATTAAATACAAAATGTGGTTAACTATTGCGATGATTACACATAATAAATATAATAGCACCGTTTAGTCACACGGATTGCTTCAACTGTTGTTATGGCTATAATAACGCTCAAAGTAATATATTGCTCTGGTAAATGATGAGTAATATCACCATAGTCACCTATCATCATCCATCCATCCCACTTCATATCCAATCCCACTATTTATTAAAATAAAAGCGAAAGTTTGCAGTTTGTCCTTATTTTTCGCAGCAAGGGAGCAGTGGATGGACGTGATTTCTTGCATTAGTTTATTAACATAGAGTTGCGTACATACGAAACTTACCTTACTTTATCCTAAAAAAAATTACAAAAGATAACTATGTGATAGACTACGAGTAGAAGCTTCGGATAAAAGCTACAATAAAAAGTGTTTCCTTAAGACTCCAAAAAAGAAAAGCAGTAGATACTAGAAGAGGAAATTAAAAAAGAAGTTTCAACATTTGCTTTCACTCTTCGAAAGGTGCTAGTTACTCCGTTCAAATTTGACCTTGAATGTGAAGCGGATTTGGTCAAAAAAAAAATGTAGTCAAAATTATTTGTTGTGTGTTCTGTGTTGACTTCTGGCGACCTTCGCTCAGGTCAAAGGAAATCCTGTTAGGCCGTTTTTAACCGACTTCAAAAAAAGGAGGAGGTTATCAATTCGACTGTATTTTTTTTTTTTTTTTTTTTTTTTTTTTTGTTTGTTCACTCATAACTTGCGACTGGGTGAACCGATTTTCATGATTCTTTTTTTATTTGAAAGCTGGTGCTTCCCGTGTGGTCCCATTGTCACCATTTCAATACCTGATGATGGGATCTTGTAGAAATCGGGGGAACTCTTCAATAAATAACAGCAGATTAACCGCGATTGTTGCTATAGCATATCTAAGCATTGTTTACGCCATCACACAACATAATATCACGCCTGTACTCACTACAAAGGTTATAAAAACAATTTCGAAAAAAAAAATGTTCAAGGTCACTTACAACGTTTTACAAAAAAAACGCAATACTGAAAAATAATTAGATGTTTGTTCTGATGAGATATTCGGTTATAAGAACAAAACTCTTCAAATTTCATGCGTCCTAATTACGTAAGCTGATCCGTGATCGCGGTACTGTCCCTGGGTAACCGTGACCCTGGAACGTAAAGGGCTATTGAAGGAACACTGTGGATGAGTATGACAGTAGTATGACTGTCAGTACAAGTGTGACAGTCCCTCCACCCAGGGTGGGAGGACTCATTGGATAATTTTGCCTCGTAAATAAAAGATTTATTATGACTTACTTATGTACTACTGACTTACTTATCTACCTTCATTATCGGAAGACAGATTTCGTAGTCTTTTCATTTCCTGCAACGATCTATCGTCGTGTGGTTTATTATATTTCACTAAATACCCATTTCACAAAACAAAATTTAAATCGCTTAAATGGTCATACAAATAGCAAAACCACATTAGCAGAATCTAAAGCCAAAAAATCGTGAAATAAAAAATTTTAAATAAAAAATTATAACCTCCTTCAAAAAACTCAAAAGTGAAAAATAATATTTTATCACTTCACTTTACATAAGCGAAGTAGAAGTCGGTGCCAAATCCCAACATCCATTAAGCGATTCAGAAAAATAGTACTTATGAGAATGCTGCCATACGTGCGTGGTTCATAGTTTAAAAGCTAACACTATAAACTAAGCGAACGCATAGGATTTGGCGCCGACTTCCACTTCGCTTATGTAAAGTGAAGTGATAAAATATTATTTTTCACTTTTGAGTTTTTTGAAGGAGGTTATAATTTTTTATTTAAAATTTTTTATCATGTAAGGTTTTGAGACTTGAGACATTGTTACGTGAACTACCTAAAGCTGCAAAAGCATTTAATTGTATGTATAAAAACATTTAAGTAATAACATAGTGACTAACAGTCAGGAGCCATTCTTGAGAAGATTTGAGCCGGTCGAGATTTTTATGGCTCCTGACTGTTAAAGTTAAAGATACCTTAACTGTCAAAATCCTACCAGCCTTTTTGAAAATACGAGGCAATAAAAAAAATTGCATACATACAAGATACACGCGAAAAACATAACCCTTCCTTTGCAGTCAGGTAAAAAGGGAGCAGTCTGAACACGGAAAATAATGAGTTTTTTTCTTTAAATTATAACAAGTGGTTCGCAATTTGTGTTGAAATATCTTGTGCCACACTAGATAGAAACGATAGCGCTTCCTCGGTAACGATAACTACAAGTCTCGGTGACTACATAATGTCAAGTTGCTTCGGGCAAGGCACGTTGTTAAGGTAATGTGTTATTATAGTACCTACCGACTGACAAGTAAGTTAATCTTCTGTTAACTGTTTCAATATATCACCAGTTCCTTGTTTTTCATGTCTGTTATTTCTTTTAATTTATTTAAAAAATTCAAAATTTTAATGCAATTTCTGAAATATTTTCTGAAATTAGCATACATTCGGCCATTACTTTAATTCGTTATTGTTGTTTTGGCCCAAAATTTACATATTATCTTCGCTCTTCCCAACTATGGAAACATGCGAACCTTTTGGAAAAAATTGACCAAATTATACGGAACACCCTTACTAAAATTCTTAATGTGGCTATAGACGACCGAGCGTGGTCTCAAGCCACTTTACCTATTAGATTAGGTGGTTTGGGTGTCCGTAAAGTTAGTAGTTTAAGTTTACCAGCTTTTCTGTCGTCGGTCCACAGTACTGAAAAATTAACCAGAAATATTCTAGCCACTTCGCTGGTTGATTTCGAGGTACTGTGCATGACTGACGCAGTGAATGCTTGGAAAATAGCTTGCCCGAATACGGATTTACCCGACAAACTTTCGTCCCAACGTCAGTGGGATGAGCCGCTCTGTAGGTTGACACGGAAGCAATTAATTAATACGTCAATCAACACTACAGAGCGTGCGCGTTTGCTGGCTGTGGGTGAATGGGAGTCGGGTCTTTGGCTGCAAGCACTTCCGTCGTCCAGCATAGGAACGATGCTGGATGACAACACTTTCCGGATTGCCACCAGTTTGCGTCTAGGTACACCCTGTGTTGCTCCTCACCGGTGTCACTGTGGTGAAGCTGTCGACAGCCTCGGACGCCATGGCCTGTCCTGCGCCAGGAGCGCTGGTCGCATACCGCGGCACGCAAATTTAAATGACATTATTCGTCGAGCTCTTGTCACCGCCGGCGTACCAGCTATATTAGAACCAAATGGCTTGGTACGTGACGATGGGAAGAGACCAGACGGTATGTCTTTGATGCCTTGGAAATTGGGTAGGCCTTTGGTGTGGGACGCAACGTGTGTCGACACCCTTGCGCCATCTCATGTTTCCAGTACATCGGTTTACTCTGGCGCTGCAGCTGCAGCTGCGGAGACTCTCAAGCGGCGGAAGTATAATAACTTAATTGGTAATTATATTTTTGAGCCGTTTGGGGTCGAAACACTCGGGTCATGGGGTCCGAGTGCGCGTCTCTTATTTAGAGACATATCTAAACGGTTGGTCGACTCTTCACGTGACCAAAGGGCTGGTTTGTTTTTCGGCCAAAGAATTAGCATTGCCATTCAACGTGGCAATGCCGCCAGCCTTTTGGGAACCCTGCCAGTCGACAGTGATGAGGAGGAATATTTTGATGCATAATTATTTGATGTTTTTTGTTTGTATATATTTTTAGTTTTAATTTATTTAACTATAAAATATGATAGATTTTAAAAACTAGTGAAATATCTTGTTTGCTTATTCCTTGTCGCGATGGATTGTAGAAATATAGAATCAGCTGTTTTACAAAACTGCTCTGTTATGCACAACAACCGTGACAGTTACATAATTATATTTAATACCTACTAGTAAATCAAATATTCTAAGATGGGATTAAATTGCAAAACATTCATAACTGTGGATGACAAAAAATTGTGTAAATTTTCCATTCATTTTTATTTTTTTTCGTAGGGTTCGTAGCATTCAGTTATCTGTTGACTTGTTTACGATAGAAAAAGGAGTGATGTCATAAGATTAAGCTCACCCCACATTACGTTTAGACTGAGCGATATGTTGCGTTGTATAGCACTACTAATAATACTAATCCCTTAGGAAATACTCGAGTGGTCTGATGACCGTACATATTCTATCATATACACACGCATACATATTAATCCGCGTGATTAAGGTTGCAAAATATAATTTGGAATTGATTAACGTCAATTGTAAAAACGATTAGCTTTAATAATTTAATTGTATGACTAATGATTAATAATACAACTTCGGTTTTGTCTACAAATAAAATTGCACAATTGAAACGATTTAGTTGGTCTCCTGGGAGGTCCTCAAGTAAATAATAATTTAAGACCTGTAATTTTATTGACTTGGTAGGTACATAATAAACTAAGATTACTGATAGAATTTGTTCCTTTAAACACATGGTACAACAAATTTATGTTTCTCGTATCTACAAATATAGGTGATAACAATTTTCAAAACAGCAGGCGCACCCCTTGGAAGTTATCCCTGCTACTAGGCTCTTATTGTGGCAAGAGGTAATTTAAATTAAGTTCATGTTATCACGAGAGCAGAGAGAAGTCCCTATAGATAGATATATTTTTAAATAATTTATTTGATTTGACTAGCATCACAGATTACCTACTTTACATTCAGATGAAACAATGAAAAATAAAGTACAATATACAAGCAGATTGTTTTAGCTTCGCGTACTGTCAACCAGTTAATTAGTTGAAATATAAGATTTTAGTTTGAATTTAATTTATTTTTCAAAAACGAGTTTTAATTAAAGTATTTTATTTGCTTTACATCCGGCGCTTGGCGGATTGTTCTTGCATGTTACATAAATATTGCAAACAAAGTAGGTTTCTGACATCATTAAAACGGATTGACAGAACCAGTTAGTTATACCATTCTTAGTAAAGAAACACTAAAAATACCTTTGTCCTACATTTATAAGAATGTTGCCCATTTGTGTAAAAAATATTTAGGTTTGCCGACCTCTTGGACATCACGGTCATAAGACTTTAGGTATCACAAATAGAACGATTGTATTATAAACGCGAAAGTTTGCGGGGATGGATAAATGTTTTAATGTTTGTTATTCTTTCTTCCAAAAGCCACCTCATAACCTATAGGTTATATTTTATAAAGACACATGAACTAGTTTCTGTTGGATGTGAATGAAACCGCGAAAAACAGCTAGACTGATAGTGTCTAATTATGTAAGAAAGATTGAATAAATGACCTTGCCTAATCACGGTGTAATAAATACTTAATGTCATGAAGTTTATTATCTATTGGAGTCTTGATTAGCAGGAACTATCGTACCAATTTACTACGATAATTTATTGATATGCAAATATGTGAGGTAAACGCTCTGATTTCACCTTATCCATATGGAACTAATTCGCAGACTTTAAGTTTACCATTTTAATCCATATTTAGCAGTTACGACAACTACATCTTGTAGAAGAATCTACTTACGACTGCACGAATAGAATTTTAACATTTGCTTCACACCAGGGGTAACACCACTGCTATGCCTGAAATCTGTATCATAACCAAGCCCTTTTAAGGAAAGAAAATCTTTAAAGCATTGGATGCATCATACTAATGATCAGTAATGCGAAATTGGGTAGTGTAGGTAAAACTCACTTTTTCTTAGTGTTCATATCAAGTGCCCTTTTAAGGAAAGAAAAACTTTAAAACATTGGATGCATCATACCAATGATCAGTAATGCGAAATTGGGTAGTGTAGGTAAAACTCACTTTTTCTTAGTATTCATATCAAGCCTATTTTACAGTTTGAGGATGGGCTGAAACTATTTATTTATTTATTTTTCGCTGCATTAAGATTAAACGATATGAAATCATTCAAAATACAAATTTAGAAGCATTAAAAAGACGAATAACGAACTTGGAATTCCAGCCACGTTTGTTGTACTTTTTAAAAGAAACCTGAACGAAGAACGAACTGAAGATCACAAATCTGACCTTATACGCAATTCTACGCTTAACTGGTTGGAGGGTGCAAGCAGTTGAAGTGAATCAGTTAACCCATCGACCTCAGTGTCGTTAAAATCATTAAGTCAAGGAGGCCACGCCTCGCTTGAACTGATTCTTGTTTTTACGACACACGGCCGTAAAGATTAGTGAGTAATTCTTCTGATTTGCTTGAAATATTTTTGTTTTAAAAACAATAAAGTAACCTATCTTCTTTTGCATTAATACTGAGTTTATGTCACTTTTTGGCCGTTCTATGTCCATGCAAAGATTGCCTCTATTTGCTACTAATTGTTATTTACGTGAAAGAATAATAAACCAAAAACTCTACTTTTCCACTTAAAAAGAAATATTAATATATTTTTGAATCTATTGCTTATACTGTTATAAAAGATACACTGCAATGATTGTTGTGATAACAATTGGTATGTAATTATTGTAAACAACAATAAATCTTGTTCTTCTTTGGTGTAGGCACAAATGCACGGATTCCTTTCCTCCCACACCGTTACCTACGTACATAGTTATCTCTAAACGTCATCATCATTGTATGGGAATGTCAATCAGGCTGAGAACAATGAGAGATCATAACGTGGATGCATTCATATGTGTATCAAGTGTAAATACATGATTATACCCCGAGGTTCATATTTGCATATTTGTAAGAAAATTTGTAATAAGGACTCGCTATACTCATCTATGTACCCACGTATAAATTGAAAAGGTATAATTAAACTTAAGTAAGACGTAGGTATGCTACGAAGTAGAGAAATGTTTATAATGGTATAGCAAGCAATAACAAAAAATCTGTCCTAAAGAAAATGTAAGTTGTTGAACAAAAATTGCAATATAATTTTATTCACATTGCACTTTACCTAAGCAAATAAATGGTTACCACATTTTTTGCTCGGCTTAAAGTAAGATGGTCGCTGTGACCGTGTTTACTTTGCAGTATTCGAGTACTCGCCAGTGCCTACTATTGTTAACTTCGTGATGCTTTGAGAAATCACCAAGGCTGTTGCTTAGCAACCGTTTCTTTTTTTTCGAAACAGTAGGTCACAGTTTACAACACGACACGGTTTGATGGATTGACATGCGACCGATGTTTGTCTTGATAACTTCGATGTTTAAATTAGAATGCACCTTGTTAATCCAGTGTAGTTTGCGTAAAATTTGTGTAGTGCTGCGTAGGTATGTAGTTGATAAAAGAGCCGATTCAACATACAGACTTTGTCTTTTTACTCTCTCAGATTTACTATTATAAAAGTCCTTTCTAGAAGAAAGTTTAGATAACCAACTAGCATTTGGTTGAGATATGGAACAAAACCTCATCGCAAATAGCTCTTGCATGAGCAGTCTTTATAAATACTACAGTCCGAAGAAGCAGTACATATTATATATTAGGTACTTGAATCAGCTGTCAAAAAGTGTTTTGTTGTGTAAGTACGTCAGTTAAGTATGTAAGTCCTAAGCTGATTGAGAAGATCTTCTTAAATGCCAAAAGATTTCAACTTGCATGGCAACTTAACTTGCGATAGCTTTTTGTTTTCCTTTGCAGTTTCAATGGTAAACAAAAAGCACTAGAACTAATTTTAGGATGTCACCAATCCAACAAAACTGTTTGTAAATACCATGTGAAAATCCATTAGGTAAAGTTTGCAAAAGTTGTTCTATTATTACCTTGTGAACGATTGTCTCAGCTAAAACTTAATTTTGATTATAAAACAATAACAATGGCTAGGTTCTGGTAAAGTTCACATCCGTCAAGGTTTGCAGCTTACGAGGTAATTGATAATTGCTTGGGCGCGGGGAAGAGCTCGTGATATGAATCAGAAACATTTGGCAATAGCTTTATAACCGAAACATTGTGAAGCGCGTGTTTCCCGTCAAAGAATGGACACTCTTTGACACTGCACCGGCAATTTCTATACAAGATTTCCGCTTCATTTTACTCCCATAAGTATTTTAATTTTTTTTTGGTCCAATAATTAAATAGTTATACATTGTGTACTTTTGTTACCAAATTCAAATAAGTGTCGAGTAATAGCCGAGCCGAGTGGTATCCGGCCTAGAATTGACCACCCCCTTTCCTCCCGTGGGTGTCGTAAGAGGCGACTAAGGGAAAACTCAGAAGATGGGCAGCAGCGTCTTCTGTAACTTGACCACTAACACTGCGATCCCCAAGCCGCTTGCCAAGCGTGGGGATTATGGCAGCACCCCCCTTCTAAAAGGAGGAGGCCTTCGTTCAACAGTGGACGCCTTACGGCTGATGATGATGAATAGTTAACAAGTATTCCTGATGGCTAAATTTGCCTAAAATTTGAACAAAACCCGATGCCCCTCGGTGTAGTGTTGAAAACGTTTATGATAGGTCGTGCACGTAGTTGAATGTCGCGGTAATCACGCGCACTGCGCAGTCGCCGATTCTGATGCAGCTCGATCATGGCTTCCTACTGCATTCCTTATGTTTCTGAACGTAGTGTGAACGAAAATACGATGCGTTCTTTTGTGATTTGATGCTTATTAGGTATAATAAAAACTGTTTTTTTCCTAATGAGCATCGTTATTTTTCGTTAAATCCGATAGTTTTTAATCTAGTAATAGGAACAAGGTAAAGGATTTTTATATATTATAGCCTTGTATACCACGTAACTTGTTTTTTTGGCAAACCTTGTTATATAAACTATTGTATTGTTAAATCATAATTGTGGTTATTTTAAATTGACAATAGCTACGTTAGTATCCTTATGTCAAGTCCGAGGTTACTTAACCTAAGATAGACCTAAGTCCTACATATTTAGATAGGTACGTGAGTATAAATTGTGACAAAGTGACCTCTCTTTGGTATTTTATTTGACTTGAGTTATTTTTATTTGATGGCCTTCCGTCAATTATATTTATATAACTTTGGTGGGAACATTTATTTTACAAATTATGAATATTTTTACAATGAATTTTATTCATTGTCACGTAATTTTTTTGTATAGATATTGTCAAAATAATTTAAGATAAATTGAATAATATAATGACTGTACAAATCTTTTTAAAATCCTGCAACGAGCTAATTAACAAGATTGCCTCTCTGGCAGTGCACTAGCTATGCTTTTCGAAGGAACGATGTTCGATAGTCATTAAAGTAGACGAGTCCTGGGCCCTTACCATGAGCTAATAAAATATACATAATTCGATACCTTTGGGTAGAAAGGTCGTATAAACCAAAACCCGACTTTTCAGGAGAGCAGAAAAACAATTTTTTTTTTACATAAAAATTCATAACTTTTTTGTTTTTGAAGTTATAAAAAAATGATCTATGAGAAAGGTTCTTACAATTTGCAAATGAAAAAGATTAAATCATCAAAACCTATCTATCTGCTTTAGTTTTAAAGTTAGCTTGGATTTACGTCTAAGAAAAAATCAATTCTTGGTTAATACACCCCATGAAAATGTACTTTAAAAAACTGTATAGGTCGTATATACATTTTTGGTAAGCTTATGGTCACATTTACTGTCGTAAAAACCCATATATTTCGTTTTTTGTTTAGATAGTGCATTTAACACGTTAGGGCGTATAAACCATTTACAATTAACGACTAGTTTTACGCCCTGAGTTAATGCAAATTATGGTCATTACATCATAACAAAACCAAAAAAAAAAAACATTCGGCTTTTACATTGAAAATTTACCTTTTGTAAGAGGCTATGACCGAAAATTTCTGGGTCGTATTAACCATTTTTGTGTGAATTTCTGCATTTCGTATATACAGATCGATGGAGAAAAAAATTCTGATAAAAATGGTATATATAACTCAATTTGGCCAAAATGGTTTATACGACCTTTCTACCCAAAGGTATCGATATATAATATTCATACATGCATATTATACCAGGTCATTTTCCGTTGTGAAAACGAGACGATGTTAGGTGCATTGTAGTGCGGCGTCTCACTCCACAACGGAAAATGTCCCGCTTTGAGAGTTCATAGTAATGTCGACTATGTGCAAGCCTAGCGTCAGACCGCTTTCCCGCTTGCGGGGTTGCCATAATCCCCACGTGGCATGCGCTTGGGGAACGCAGTATTGGTGGTAATGTTACGTTAGTCCATTGGCTAGGAGTGAATCCTTAAACAAGCAGTGTAGCTACATGATCATAAATACGTTATAGTAATTAGTGCTATAATAAAGCAGTAAAGGAATTAATGCTCAACAAGAGAACGTGATACCGAGATGCGTGAACGTATCGTTCATTCAAGATTATTTATCTTCTTATTGTAAACCACACAAAAACGAGGTCCTTGATCTATTGGACAAATGTCTACAACTTACTGAATGTCAAGTAGATGGCACTTGGGGATGTCTGTTTATTTAACACAACAGCTATGTAAACAGGACTCAATAAAGCATTAAAATATCAAGTCGCATACACTCGTTATTTGCAGTCGCATGGATGTTATTTCTGTCCTACAATTACACAGTGTATAATTCGTACGAGTGACCCAAATTCTCATTGACATTTCAATTTCGAGCACTACTAAACAACGGTGTCACATATTCGATTAGCACACGTACAGTTATTACAGAAATGTGAACAAAATGCCTTATTTCGTGACTAAACCATACTGTCAAATTGTTCCGGCATTTTTTCTGTCAAAATAATCGTAAAATGTGCGTTGCGGAATGGCGCGTGCGCTGAATTAGTCACGCCAGTTTTTTTCTACAACTTTTTACTCTATCCATTAACCTTGGTCTAATTGCTCGGCGACTTTCTAAATTGGCTATATTTTTATCATAAACGCCGGAACGAAAATCTGATACTCAATGAAGTGTTATGTTCACCAGTGTTCCGTTTGAAAAACTATGAATTATTGTGCGTAAAAAAGCAATGTAATAAAAGTACATATACAACAAATTTACAAGCGTATTTCAACCATGAATCCTATTATATTACTTTACAACCGTCCAAGTTGATCTAGTTGTTAAAAATCCAGTCTAGTTGCTTCTTGTCGCTCTTAACAAGTTGTTAGATTCAAGTGAGGAAAGCGGGTTGCTACACTGCCTGCAAGCGATGGGTCAGCAACCTAAAACTTGTGCAATGTTGCAGTTTTTAAATACATCGTTGGTATTTCGATCGGTATCAATATATGCGGGGCTGGTTTCATTCGAAGCCTGCTTGTAATTATCGTGCATAATTAATACCTATGTAACTTTCACACGTAGCAGTTAAAATAATGCATAGTTCTTGATATATCGTAACAATTCGCTGCTCCTGGCCCGCGAGGATACTTTATGGGATCGAAAGGATTAGCTGATGTGCTCAGAATACTATTTACAAGGCCTGTGGACTAAGATGGATGCTTTTTTTTGGTTTCCAAACTTATAGTTGTCTTTATATTTAAATTAATATTTATTAATTAATTCCTCTGTAACATGTTTCACCGACATTAGGTAGGTACATTTTAGCAATATATCTATTAGATTTGTTACCTTCAGTATTTTGACGAATTGCAGGTTTCGAATTGAGTTTTATTGCATTACATCTTTTCAAGCCACCAATGCAATGTGCTGAATATAGATCAATGTCATTTATAGTGCCATAAAATTGCAAGCCTTACAATTTTATTTTAAAATTGTTTGTGAAAACAAAACAACCTTCATTCAAAGAACTATTTTATTTGAACTCAAGGATAAATTACTAAATAAAACTAAGGTGTGAAATACAATTATTTGCAGCGAATATTTCTCACGCTAACTTCCACGATCCGAGATCGGGTAAATAAAGAAGATATGAGAAGCTTGATCAAGTGTTTAGTCATGAAAATCTCAGTAGTCACATTAAGGTAATCAAGTTGCTAATTTATTGGCCTGATTAATGAAACAATTTTGCAAGAGCAGTGCATTGTCTTCAGCTTAATGTCAATACTCTTATCGGGGAAACCTTCAAAACGCTTCCAAGGGTGTTTACCCTTGGAAGCTGGGATGTGTGGAATATCCATTATTCTAAAATCCCGGGTCATGAAACTCTTCTGTATACATAGTGAATAGGAAAATTATTCCTTGTTGTAGTTGAATATAGCTGAAGCATTTATCTTGCATTATACAGCAGCCATATATTATATTGAAACCAAATTACAAAGTATCACGAAACAAAGTGTAATTGTGATGTGATGATTGTGATGTATATGATTTTAAACAATTAGAAAGTGAAGACAATTGTTTACAAAGTGATATAGTGGTAAGAGTGAGTACATCGTGCCCTTGACCGCAGCGAACAATGGTTGGCGTGTAAGATGCCGCCTCATAACTCACTGTGGGAACTTGGTCTTGGTTACTGACTATTTAGGACACAATCATGTATGGATTCACACTTCACATAGGCATTAACACATGTTTTATGTTTTTGAACGTTGTCCGTATACTAAGGATCCCTTTTGCATCAGTTGTCCTTTTTAGACATGCACAACACATGTTCCGAATAGTCTAAAGAATTGGTTGTGATGAGAGTGAACTAGACAGGCGAATTTAAGCAGATAACAGCAAAAGAAATAAATCAAATAAAACTACTACATTGTAAAAAAACACAAGTAGAGTCATAGAAGTTATTGAAGGAAAAATGAAAGGTACGAGTAGGTAAACGACATAAATCGAAGTTTCTTAAAAAGTTTAATTTACAGACAATTTTAAACCGTGGATCATGAATGTTTTCTGCCTAACAGGACAATCCCTCAAGAAGTTTCGATATATAGATTATTACCGCATGAAACTGTGTAAAGCTATAAAGCGTAAGAGTTCAGAGATCGCAAATCGTAGTAGTGTATAACTATTGACAGTTTCCTAGTGTATTACACGCAATGGCTTGTAACCATCCTTCAGTTGACTCTTGACTCTCATCGTCAGGGGTAACAAACGGTCTGAGATATTAAGCGCTGTTACGTCATAATGGAAGGGACTATAATATTCTTACTCTAAGACCTTTCTCGCCACCTCCAAGTTTTAATGTATTTCATTGGCGGTTAGTTAAAAGCAAATTTTATTCCATCTTCGAGTTAATTCAGTGAACTGCTTAGATACTGTGAATCAATTTGGTTTTCAAAATAACAAGCTCTCTGTTTCTTGGTGTTTCTTCTCATTGTACTTTTAATCAAACTTTAATCTTTTTTTTCACGTTAATGCATGGGTTTCTGTACAAATTTAATTACTAAGCTCAAGTATAAGATTACAGTAATAAAAAGCCGCCTTCGCCACACCTCGTTGTCTCTATCATTTTCATTCTTTGCAATGATTTAGTGCCGACAATGGTAACGAGTTTTTGTAACAAAATTAAAATCATGACTGCGCCATATAAATAAATTATAATATAATAAATCTTATTGAATTAAATTCCCGTTACATTACAATAATTAATGAAGCAAACTATGAGATAAATTCCATTAGGCGATTCCATTATGCCTATGCCAAGAGTGTATTAACCACTAAGTTAAATCTATGAGTGACAGATAGAAGTATTCGATGTCATGTTATTTCAATTTGCTTAGAAGTAATGAGGTTTAATGACGTCATCAATAGAATAGTTGATAACTGTATTCTGACATTTGTTTGAATATTATTTTGAGGTAGATTTACCGCTAGTATCACCGTTTTATTTTTGAGTGAAAGAAATTAGATACTGCAGTTCTCATCAAAAAGTTTTTCCTTATAGTGTTGAGCCTACTAGGTATTCAATATGTATTCTTAGAGTTCCTGGCACACTTATTGTCCCTTACAATATTGGGAAATATTTTTTAGAAAAATCGCCTTAAACTAAATGAATTTTAATATGAAAATAAACTTTATTTACATATGTATAATGAGGAGAAGGAGTAAACCACTGTAATGTCGTGCTGCTCGTTCAGTGTCACTTTCATTTTCATCTAAACATCCAAACCAAGAGTTCGCTTTACTCGTAAAAAAATAAACGGCTGTTTATCTGTTCCAGTTAAAGAACTCAGAGAAATTAAAATTAATTTCTCTGAGTTTGTTTCCGCATTTTTTCTGAGAGTTTGTTAGGAAATGCCGAAGCCATTAGCTAGTTTCTTGTTTATTTAAAATTGACGAGTAAAAGTGTTTGTAAAAACCAATTTACAGAAAAACCATTTATTCATTTATTTTTATTTTTTTATGGGACATTAGTCAATCTTCATTATATTAAACAATTAGGTTCCTGGTTTCTTGTGAAGAATACCTAATGTCAGACTCTTTGATAAAACTCCTGCCTTCCCTGTCCTTAGTATTCGTAATGATGATTATTATCTTAGTTCCGATCTATCCTGTCTGTACCATTTTCCTAATTAATTACTTACTTAACAACTGCCGATCATTGTAATGCTCAATAAGTAGGTATCTATCAAAGTTCACGAGCGGCCTTTTATAGACTGATGAATGATTAAATGCATTTAGTTGTCATGCATTTAGTATTCTAAGAGCGAACAGAACTAGAGCTTAATAACATCAATTTAGATCTATAGATATACGTTATTATATTATACGCGTTTGAAATATTAAGGCTCGAATGAGGCAGTAGTTTAGTAGACCACAAAGCTTGAGCGCAATGTTCTTGGTTTTAGCTGAGAAGTAAATGAACAGAAAGTCCATTCCACACAACACAGGAGTTCAACCATGCAGACATAAAAATATGCTTAAATAAACAAATGCAGTCGGTCATCTGTTTAGTCTAGAAATGATTACTACTCATTTTCGATAGTATTTGAAGCGTAGCAGAATTGGTGCTTCGGTGTAATGTGGACCTTCTGTACTTATCTTGTATATATTAGCGGTTTGGCGAACAGTTAGATATTTGACGCTGACAATATTTATGCAATATTTCTTAGTCAAACAGTGAGTCATAACACAGTTTGCTTTGCCGAATGCTGTCATTGTTGAGTTTATTGCTCTTCAAAATTATGTGTTACACGTTTTTTGTGATTGATGCTGACATGCCTTCAGATATATAGTCGTATTTTAATATTAAACATACCTTCTATTCTTTGAGAAGGAAGATATGGGAATAATTTATGTAACGATGACATTGCTCACCTGTATAAATGCAACTCATTTGGTTGCATTTTTTATTCACGAACTAACACATCGTATTCACTATGTTGAAGATGCAAAAAAGCGCATAATTATGAAGAGTCGAAGTGTAACACCTCCGTTGACTAAATATTATATTTAATACCATAAGTACTGGGTAGGTATAGGACTATATAAACCAATATTCTGGCATATAAACTAATTGAATTTGAAAGAAAAGTGAATAATATCCACGTGTAATTTATGTAAGAACTGTCCAGCCAAGGACTCTTTTTATACAGAGAAGGAACTTCTATAAATAGATTACGACAATGTTTAACCCTTTGAGCGCCAAGGCGATCACCAGATGTCCCCCAAACAATAGTTTTTCTATTGTGTCTACCGCACGGCAGTCAATGTGTTCAATCTTGAACCATATAAATCCGTAGCAGGAATACTTTCAATAGATAAAACTCATACTCATACTATACATACATATGTACATACATATTCATTACATGCCCCGCGGTGTTACCCGCTACATTATTTCGGGATAAAAAGTAGCCTATGTGTTGATCCAGGGTGTAGCTACCTCCATAAAAAATTGAATATCGTGAAAACGTGATTCAATGTATCATGAAAAAGTACTTGCTTAGCCTTAAAGCGTAATGGATCAAATCGTTTTCCCGTTTGAAGCATTCATTGGGCTTTGACAGCAATCCATTAGATTTTAACTTCAGAAGCTGAGTCAGTAGCTGCATAGCATTAAGAAAGACGTGAGTGATCAATCATTGCGTTAAGCTAGAGAAAAAACCATTAATTATACATAGTTTAGGGTTGTCCGAAATAAAAAAGGTAATTGAAGATATCAGATTAAGTATTGGCACGTAATTATGCAAAACCATTAAAAAAACATATCATAATAAAAAAATAATAGGCCCGATAATATGCATTAAAACTTGCCACCGTACAGAGTAGGTATACGGTGGCGTAGGGCAAGTTGATGGTAGATACTCCTCTTACCGCTTGAGGCAGGTGATATATAACTTGCATACCAAGTTTACTCTATTTTTTTAGCGTAATTCTTAGACCACAAAAAATACAACAACGTAAAAAGTAGATGTTTGAAGTCCTACCCTAAGCTCTAAGCCGCCACTCCTAAATATATGAGACACATTAAAAGCAGACACTTACGTTATACGTAACAAATGTGGTGAATCAGGACGTAAGTCAGATGTAGGTGTGAGCGTTTAAACATGTCCAACCAGTCGTCAGGCATCCCTATTACAAGATTTACTCTCGCTCGCATTATGGGAACGAGTTCTGATTCCTATATAAGCATATGATATGGCCGATTGAAATTCCGCTTCCTCATATAAGCTGGTTGGAACTCGTTAGTTACCTGTTCGTAGCTTTTCCAGCGCACCTGTTAGCCTTAGGCCAAGTGAACAAACACACGGGTAAAAGAGAGACATTTGAACCACATATAATTTTTGTTTCTATCAGGGGGGGAAAAAGCGAAAGAAAATTACTAGGAGTAATTTATTTTCCCTATTTAAATTTGTATCAACAACCCTATCAATTTAAAACTTTTTTTACCCTATAAAGGTCCGATCGCTTTTGATACTAGTCTGATTACACTAAATATAATAGGATCAAGTATTTTTTTCTTTATAGTTTTCTTTGAAAACATGTTAAGCAAATACTTTAGCGTCAAGTGTATCTCGTAGACCAGTGACATATTGTCACACCTATTTAATCGTTACTTCATGTCAACCCCTTACATTGTGTTCTATTCGTCTACCATCCTAACCTTGTGGCTAGGATGGTACTAAACCTTTGCGATGCGACCATAAGAAGCACAGAAAACAAGACAGAAAGAACAAGAACAAGTTAAGAAAACAGGTAAAACTATTAATCTCTAATATGACTAGTCTGCGTTGCGTTTACGAGCTATTTGTAATCGTTACGTTACGTCGATGAGTAGATCGCTAATTCCGTTTTTCTCACGGCTGACTGTTAGGTAACTCAGTCATATGCGCTTACGCACTCTCGCCCAGTTGACAGTATAGGTTTAGTGGAGTACGTAAAGTTTTGCTTGTCACCTTACAGTGAACTCACTGTATAGGTATTATTTTTCATAAAAAGTATTCATCATAGTCTTGATAATAATTTCTTTCACATTGCAAATTCACGTAAACTCCTCCAATGAAGAGTATAAACGTTATCATTAGACTACGTTTATATTCTTGATTAAAGGCCTTTTTTTGTCTCGCCAAATGTCTGGGAGTCCGACTAGCGATGTTGACATGAACTCTCCTCCCTCAACATCAACTGACGAATCATGAAATATATGATGATGGATATGTTATTTATGATTCATTTACTTTTATTATTCAAGAACAATCATTTATTTATATATCGAACAATTTTGAATTTGTTTTTCTCTAAAAAAAGTTAATTTAATTATGCGATTGTTCGCTTAGCTCTGTTGTAACATTAGCTCACCGTACTAACAAGCTACAAGGACTAAAGCAAACTGTCCAAATAATTTATAATATCTAAACATAGTAATTGCTTTAAGTTTTATGAAGGTTGTTTATAAAATAACTGTTGTTAGTTTAACGTATAGTGTAATTAAGATCACGACTTTATTATTTATAAAGTACTTAAACAAATGCTACTAATAATTAAATGCTTAGTGTTCGTTGGTTCGTCTACTTCGCATAGCTACGGACAGATGATATTTTTGCGTAGAGATAGTATAGTATAGTAAGAGATAATCCTCTTTTTTTTCACTTCTGTTCTTGCTAACTAGGAGAGATGTAACAGTTTAACCGGAAATTTGGTAACACTTAACAAAACACCATCAGTTAGGGTTTGTGAAACAGAGTACGTACATACATATTAATCTAAACAAAATACGAATTTATCCTTCCAAATCCCCTTCTGTCGAATGATCACAAGAGCAAATCCGCGGTTAAAAGCTGGTGTAATATATATTATTAACGATATCAGACAAAACAACAACAGTACAAGTACAAGCATTGAAGAACTAAACTCTAGAATTATGGAATAAACGTGTGTAATATCAGATTAGTTTAAAATGAGATCATATCTAAATGAAAAATAACTTCTGATATATAGCTCTTATTATCTAATCTACAAACTAATGTATACTCAGTAATTTAAACCAAGCAAGCAAATTGGCCTAATCATATCAATCTACTTATAATGAAGCAGATACTTGCAAATAAAGTTAGAGGTAAACTAGTGAATGTAATCTAATTTAACAATCGTAAAGTTGCATGCATGCAATAAGGTTGTATGTGTTTATCTTCATATATTTATGCGGCTGCCTTTATGTTAGGAAATATCAAAAACATGGTACTATAGGTTTAAGAGGATATAGCTCCCTAAGAATTGCAACAGTCGACATTTTAAAATCTGTTGACTATTCAAAACTATATCCTAGTTTTAAGATACGTGGTTCAAGCTTAATCAGCATTACTCTGACATAGAAAAATGAAACATCGAAAATAAACATAAATATTTGATTAATTTATTTTATTTTCATAATTTAATGATATATACCTATATCTAGTGATATACTTTAAGAAAACATAGAGCGGCTTTTTGTCGTTCATGGTTTTATTTGCAAATGTCCATAAGTCAAAAAGTGTAGAGTCTTATGGACATTTGCGTAAAGTACACTAGAGTAAGCAAAATTAAAAAACTAACGGTGCTAAATCATAAGGAATATATTGCGTTTTGATTTCGTCTAAAATAACAGTTGACAGCGCATAAAATCTTTTATGTCCAGAAAAGTCCATCAGTAATAAAGCATACGAAAGTCACACGTCTCATTGGCTCTGAAATTAATGTGCCTGCAATTATCACGTTTTAAAGGCTTAAAGAAGCTGCCGTATACATTACAATGATAATAAAACATGATAATGTGTGTCAGCGATTCAGCATTCCGTAATAAGTTACGTAAAAACCTATTGATTTATTGTTTTCTGGAGGTATAATGTATAGGCACATATTTGTCGGAAACATGTGAAGGCGTAATCACTACAAAGGTCGGTCACTTTTGATTTACGATAGCTTTCAATACCCTTGTTGCTGTTTTCTCAGCTGACATGACTGATAATAATTATAACATGCTTTGTTGCGATATATTTAACACCTTTTTTGGAGATACATGAGTATTATGTACCTACGTTTAATTGTCCAATCTGCTTGTCTATATTTAGAAATAGATGTCATGTAGCATTTTGGTACCACAAGTTAAGACTTCTAATATTCAGAAGAAAGACATATATTTAAATAAGACCTTTATTCAGGCCATAAAAGGTTATATATAACTTTGCCAAAATTCTCTAGACATCGATAAACCGAAACTCCCGAAGATAAGATATTATACAATTCTTGTAATTAAAATTCAGTAATGAAAATATTAACGAATGGCGTTATTACACGCAATTAATTAATTTAACACTTCCTTTAGCTAGCTTTCTATCCGTTGGAGTTACAAAAGGATTATTACCATTAATTGCGAAGTACAACAGTGCGGTAATTGCTTCATCGGTGTCGGACGGCCTTTTGTGATCCTGATTGTTATCTACTGAAGCTCCTTTTACGTCCCTTGACGATTTCACCGGTAACCTATTTTACCGGTGAAATCCTCAGAGTCGAGTTTAAAAAAGAACTGGGCTTATAAACAGAGGTTATTATTTAGTTTTGGATTTTAGAAAATATTCTTTGGGCTTTGAATTGACTTGGAAATTGCCTCTGAAAATTTTCAATGAAATTTAATCCAATAACTTAATGTAGTAGGTACGTTGCGAAGTGTATCGACGATAATGCCGATATAAACTTCGCAACAGATTATTTAAATGGGTATTTTTAGTTGGATTTTTACGGTCATAATCGACGGTATTGCGACAGTAATTTAATTAGGCAAGGTTTGTTTCGTAACAACATTGTCACGATGCACCGACCGCTAACCGCACCGCGGCATGCTCCTGCGCTCCTTACACAAAACTTAATTCAGCTACTTGATTTATTTATAAAATTTCATCATTCTTTGCACAGTAATTTTTTTATCATTATGCCTGAAATGTAAACAAGAAATGTATTTCTTTAGTGCGTGTTAAATTCACATTTCACGATTGAATTTGTAGATTTCATAACCATCTTTGATTAAGTGATTATTTACTTCACGGTTATTTCAGTTTTAATTCACTAGTGACGTTGTGTTTTGAGTTTTTATGATGAATGCGAAGGTTTTGCGTATGTTGGGTTAAAATAGTTACACTTTATCGCGTTCCTGCGAGTTTACTACGAGCTTGCATTGCAGAAGATTTTCTGATGTGGAAGCAAGACGCCGCGCCGTACCTACTACACTGCTCGTAAATAACCTGTAATGCAAGCTCATTGTAAGGCGCCTGTCGTGCTCGTAATATCAACTCGGAAAATTATCATTTATGTTGTATTTAGTTATCATCATAATTATAATTATTAAAAGCATTTTAATTTATACGCTATTAAATATATAATAATAGGGTTCGTCACGATTTTATCTTAACGACGGCTTTATTAATTAAAAACTCAAAATGATTTATGTTTTAATGACACTTAAATATTCTTGACATAATAAAAAAGTGCAAACTTGGTTAATTACCATAAATATTACATACTCACTTTGGTACATTACTGCATCTATTATTTCTAACGTAGCACGTTATGATTTTCTCATAACATCAGCTTATGAATTGTAGATGAACAATAATGAATAATAAAAATAATCGTGACATGCTTGGTATATCAATAAATTGTATAAAAATAAATATGTTTTAAGAAAAAAATGCGTTTTGTGCAAGTACACTTTTGTGTTTATTGTTTCCATTCCAAGAAAACTGCATACCTAATACCTTTAACTAAACAAATCAAAATCACACAAGGATGAATTAAAGGATATATTAACATTGCAAATACACGTCACTCGTAATCAATTTTCTTGTCTATCATACTACTTTCAAGCAATACATAAGCATTTTGCGCATCACGCATAACATGCGTTGAACGTAGTGAAGATTTGTGACGTGTCACGTGCATGGGTGATGATTCAACTCATTCAACAATGTAGTAAGACTTACAATGTAAAACGTAGTGGCGATTATAAAAGATTTAAGAAGGTTTATTTAGCTGAGAAAACCGTTTCAATGAATTTAATTCAAATATCATTAAAAAGCGTCGTAGTCAACCCGCATGCAGAGGGTCAGCTACACAAACGTAGCTAACGTAATGTTGACTTTACAGACATAGGTATCCACATTATATTATAAGAGTTCTGATACTATAAGATTATCATGCGTTATTTCTTTTCTAAACAATGCTGTCATGTTGTTAAAAATGCACCTATATTTGTAGTAATGTACACCGTACCAGTTTATCCTATCACCACAAACAGCCATGAGAATGTCAATGTCAACTCAAATTACTCGTAAGGTACCTATTTAATTACAGAAATACGATCTTATAAGTTTAATAAATTCAAGCTACATTTGACCTACACACGTATACATTTAGTATCAAAATAGCTGGCAAGGTAACATTTCGTTGCGTTTAAGTAAAGTATAGGGCTTCTGAGTATAACTTTACAAGAATAGTGTACGATAGTAATAACTCTTACAAGTTATTTCTTTACAACTTTAACGACTTTTCACAAAACTTTACTCACTTACGAGCTTATTCCCAAGTTGTTTGTTCCGGTTGATAGCAATAGGTTAGGCTCTCTAGGCATGATTGGCAAAATGTGGGTGTACAATATACCAATGCATACTTCTTCGGAGAATACAGGCGTGATGTTATGTTTTTGGTATTCCGATGATTTTTTCTTTGTTGATGTAAACACCATACCACGGACTGCTAGCTTCATCAAGCTCTCCCTATACAAGTGCTACGAAAACATTGTGTCTTATTTATCTAGCGTTCGCTAATGGTCTAGTTAGGGGGAATTTGCAGGCTGGCAACCCTCAACTACAACGCTACGCAACAAATGAAAATATATTGTATGACAAGTTGTAGAATTGAAGTTGTTGAGTAAATATTTTAAAATAAAAGCTAATAATTCTGTATTTGTACAATGTGTTGAGTTACAAATGTGAGCGGAAGGCAAGGGTCGTCACTACGTATCGCCTTGTCATCAACGACTCACCTTGAACGCCTGGGTGCACCGTCAAGGTGTTGCAGTCTTGTGTTTAACGCTGGTAAGTTCGCGGTCTATATATATGGCATCATTAAAAAAATTAACTATTCTACTTACAAAACGTGGAGAGATAAAAAAACCCTAGAGATTTTTTCTAGTATCGAGAGTACGCTCCAAAGGCATGAAATATCACATATCAATTTAAAATTTGATCTGTGGAAACTGTTTCTGGATATGGTTTAGCATTATTAGTTAGTAATATTAATTATATAATCTGTTTGTTTCCAATAATAAATAAAAAAATAAAATAAAATAAAATAAAAAAATCAAGCACGTACACAAAACTCACACGCGGTACAAATATCTGCGGTTCACACAAATGTTTGTCTAGCAGGAATTGAATCTGCATCCACGCAGGGCAGCAGTCCAGTCACTTAGCCTCTCCAATCGAGTCGACAAAATTACTAGTAATAAGGACATGTAGAAATGTCAACCGATATGATTTTTGTTGCATTAACATTTGACCTTGAAAAGCGCATAATCCCAGCCTTAACCGTCCCACTGCAGGTCAAAGGCCTCTTCTCATAAAGAAAAACGTGCATTGGTCTTTCATTACCTTATCTTTATTGTGTGTGTGGTAGGTACATAATACAGGTTATAAATTGGTCACCACGCTTGTTCTCTCAGAAAAGCAAATATAGGTGAGTTAATAGCAAGCAAGCTTTTAACTTAGTTTGATAATCGAGCTCTTGCGCACACATCATTACGGTATCGTTTATTTTCTATTTGCTAACCATGTGTGATTAATGCCGGGTATTGCGATTCACTTTCTGCTATTTCACTTAGGTTTTGACGACTTAAATAGACTCTGATGTATTCTTTAAATTAATATCTTGCAATAAGTTGCAAGCTTAGGTCTTGGTGCAAGTTGACCTAGTATCCAAATTTGGTTATGGTATAATAGATATCAAGGTGTAAGTAAATTTTAATACGATTTGGATCTTAAATCATATCGTGTTGGCACTTTTATTAGTGCTATTACGCCAACACATACCTACAGCATTATGTATTGTAGGATATTATTGTAACTATGCAATAAAACTTAGTTAATTTTAGCCTACATTGAAGTCGGCGTGGGATCAAAAACATTTTGTATAAAGAATGTAAAGGGGCGGACCAAAAAAATTGCCATAAAAATGTTATTCATCCCTGAGATTTAATCCCTGTTCAAACTAGGGAATCCCTATATCTGCCTCTGTCTCTCATATCATATAGTCATATTACCCATTTATTATGTATGTATGTATTTTAGATAAGATGTTTTATAATCGCATCAAAATAAATTGTTGCCATATTAAATGTGCTAGTTTCTTTATATAGATGTCAATTGATATTTTAACTGATAAATACCATCAACACAGTGATTAGATCTGTTATAAACCTATTGTGCAAATGTCCATCCATATAAATGAATTCAGTATACACTGGAAGATTGTTTATAAGTATATACTAAGAATGCATAGGACTGTTGGAGAATGCATAGGAGTCTTTGGCAGGCACTCAAAATCATATGTTTTTAGGTAATAGGTACCTACCTATGTTCATGATGACGTACAATTTACAAACATTAATTGTGAAATACCTTCTCAATTGTATTTTCAGTTTACAATGAAGGGAATAGCTTGAAGTGTACTGCCCCCTTACCATGACCTCTTATGGTCCCGCCTTAAGAGTAAACTCTTAAACTAAAGTTTAAGATGTGAAAGCGAGACACCGCTACGTGCAGTGTAATGCGGCGTCTCGCTCCCACAACGTGAACTTACTTTCCTGCTTTAAAAGTTAATGGTAAGGGAGCTGCCCCCTTACCATGAACTCTTAAAGCAGGACAGTTTACGATGTGGAAGCGAGACGCCGCTACGTGCAGTGTAATGCGGCGTCTCGCTTCGACAACGTAAACTGTCCTGCTTTAAGAGTTCATGGTACGGGGGCTGGTCTGCAACACAGTTAACTTTTTGGCATTTTAACAGCAGGTACAAATTAAAAACACTGGACCGATTTGACAATGTATAACGAGTAAAATGTATGAATTCTTTGCACGTCTTTTGTAGGTATTCATTAAAAAAACTGAGATCAAAGACCGCATCTTTATTCGTTATAACGTTATTTTTTGTTAATTAAAAACTAAAAAGTGACACCTCGTTGTATCTTAGGAGTAGGTAAGTATTTTATGCTGTATTGTTGTTCAATACGGAAATAAATTTTATATGGTTAGTTAGTGTTAAAATGTTGAATAATATAACAGTTAATAGAAGAGTTATTATAAGTTTTATAGCTACAGGCTACTTACCTCAGCTTTGTTATGTTATTTAGTATTCTATTATAAATGCAATCGGTTTACACTAGTAACGTAACGTATTTTTTCAGAAGTAAATGTGTTAAATAAAATTATTAATTAGGCTAATCATGAGACTGTTTTAAATGTTAAAACTGCGGGTTTTCCTGCATTCGGACTTATGCTTCCACACTTATAAGTGCTATTTATATTATTAGGTTAAATATTTTGTTCATTATAATAATAAATACTTCCCGCTTATATGAAGTGTTCTTTGAAGCTGAAAATAAGTTATGTTGCGTATGTACTGCCTTATAGATCTAAGATACTACAGATAAACAGAACGATTCTCGACCAATATCTCAGAAAATCAATTACGACACACATAATCCTGTTATACACGCCGTTTTACTTTATTAACGCTCACAGCCAAAGCAATTAAAACAATTACATTTTCTCAATAAACCAATACACTATCAAAAGGGCAGTTAAATTAAAGTCCCTTCATATACATACAAACGACTCGGTCGTGATGTGGGAGCAACGATAACTATACATATATCAAACATAGTTCACTTATATATGCTTAGATTGTTTAATTGCCTCGAAGACAATTAAAGCACGTACAATTCAGATGTAGTACATTGAGCTTTGAAGGCTAACTCTACCTTAAACGAACTCACGAACTGTGACATGCAATTATTGTAATAAACAAATACGCGATCAAAAGGGTACATAGTACGGCTCTAAGTTATATATATAATTATAATTATAGGTGTGTACATTGTCTCTCGCATATGCTAGCCTTAATCATGATTATGGATGCAACGAAACTATACTTATTGAAGGATTACAATTTATGTGCTTAACAACCTTTATTGCTAAGCGGTAATTAAAACAAACAATTAAATAGGTGCAGCATTGACACTCCATCCAATGATATAAATAGTTATAGCTGTTTCGATTGTTAGCGGAATTATGTTGGCTATTTGATTCACACATGAACAGCTCTCAAAAGGTCCTCAGATATTATCTGTGAAACAATCGATCCGATATCATACGGCTAATATAAGTAATACTCGATACCGTCTGTAAAACTGTAATTAAAAGGCAATACAAAATTGTATGACAATTATTATAGAATAATTCCAAACAAGGGCATTGTGAATGCGATCACTGCAACCCATTTAAAGATGACCATGATACAACGAATCGATTCCAATGTTATCGATTAATTGACATTGTGACTCGATTAATTTTAATAATAACTTTGTTGGGTCACTATAGTAGAGTGTCATAAGATAGAGTAGCTTTAAGTATTGAGCTTTTTAATCGAGATGAATTTGAATATCTGTTTGATGTAAGTCCACAACAAATAACTTTGAATACATAATATTATAAAAATTATATACTAAAATAGTAGGTACCTATGTACTTATACTATCATTAAACCTAATATAATTTGTAAGAAGTAAATCCTATCTAAGATTAGTAAAAAAAAGCAATTTACAGAGTTTTTCAAATCTTTTTATACAAAAGACTGTACTTAGGAAGTATGTTTGTGCATAAGTAAGTACTTATTCATGTAAATTGTAAAGGCCTTACGTATTATTATATAGCAACTTGTCTACAGGTGTCAAATTAATTAAGCAGGAAGGTAAGTTTCACTGTATAATGATATGGTTGGTCTATGATATGTTATTCAGTGTAAAAAATAAGTGATCACGATTACGCGCATTTAAATAAATACGTTACATTAACGATTAATGAGCGTAAAAGGAATTCCATTGTAAATGATTGTGATTGTAAATTAAAAATAGGGCGCACAACTATATAATATTATACAAATAAAAAAAAAACGTATAGGTAGGTAGGTAAGTAGCTATAGTGTAAGAAAAATCGTTTGAGTCGGAAGTGAACAAACAAAAGCGGCCGAAGTCTCAGCGTGCGAGAAGTAGGAAGAATAAAGTTACGCGATTGTGTGAAAAAGCAATTACAAAAATTATGTAAGCCAATGGAGGAGATAGTTGCGCGCCTTGAGCAGAGATACGATCGAACGATTTACACTTCAGACAACAGAATGACACTGCATACAAAAGCTCAGATAGAAAAATACCTACTCCAAGTTTACACCGTCTTAGTCATCCATTGTACCCGTACATACCTAATCCATTAAAAAATAACCTAGTTACGCTTATATTTAAACTAGCAAACTTCCTGGTGCTTTTTTATCACTCGTTAAATCACGTGTTAAATATCTCCTGATTCTTAAGTTAGATAATAAGATTAATAAACACCCAGTAGTCGCATTGACAGCTTCAACGAGGCGGAGTGATTTATTAGGTCCATCAAATAAGGTCAATGCCACCATTTGTTTAGCTGAAAACATTTTTGAGTGCTTTTATTTAAACATGCATTTGAAATACAAAACGTATTGCAGACTGTAGAAAGATTTCTTAATACATAAACGTTAAGTATTCTATCGGCATATCTGCGAGTGATGTGCAAACTCGCTAAGTAGTAGCTACTATTCCGCGCTCGATTTCCCGGAATAGCGTTTGGAATCGTGTAATCGAGCAGTGTATCTCGATTCAGCTGATGTGCGATTACGTAACGTGGCGTCTGCATCGCGTCCAACATGCTGGAAGCTCATTTAAGTTTCACTTTCGCGTGAGCTACAGTTTCATTGAATGTCGTCCGTACACGCTCCGAATCGCGCGGTCATCGTTATCGATTTGATTTTGGAACCGGTAGTCGATTGCACATTTTCCGATTTTATGCCGACAATACAAGTTTTAATTGCAATAATTAACAAACCGTATGCAATGATTTATGTAAATGATATGCGAAGCATGTAATTTGTGACGTTTAGAGACAACGACCGTTTAATATGCGGCAGCTCATTAACTGCATTTGCGCGTGTATGTAAATTTTTTAGTAACATAAACATAAATTATAATGCTATAATGTATGGATTACGATTACAAATGTACGTAATGCAACGAATTACAGCTCATTACAAGATTTTAGGAAACTGTATAAATTATTATAAAGTTTTTAGACTTGAATTATAATTTCAGTAAAATGAGCATAATACATTATATGCATTTATTTCTCGAGACATCGACACGCAAAACACATGTTTTGATTCTGGTATCATTTCAATTTTGTTCTTGACCCACATTGCCATCACAAATGTCAAATATTTGATCCATTATTCGGCCGTAAAGTATTGGTGAAAGCATTTATCACTTCAGCGGGTGATTGACACGAGCCGAGTTAAATGCCATTTGTCCAAGGTTAGCGCCCATTGTTTGGCGTGTCAGCACCGCCCGCTTCAGCGAGTCTGCCTGTTGGTAATACATAAAATATGCATGGACGTGTATGATCCGCACACCTTATAATGACGCTGCGAATATTTCTAGGCAAGCTTCTGTCGTAATATCAATTTGGTTTATTTCAACAATTTGCGACAGTGTGTCACTTTTAGATTAAATTTTACACCCTTATGTTTTCGATCATTAAAAGCTCTGCGGTTCTGTTGTGTGAAATTAACGTAACGTATTTGGAGATCCAAATCTATATCCATTGATTAATAGATGTACGTAATAATAGTTTTTGTATAATTATTTCTTTTGTTTATTTAAAACGGTATCGTTGACTCTATGCGTATATTTTTTTACTTTTATAGCTTAGCTTTGTTTACTCTTGAACATTTTGCATGGCTTTTGATTTTACGGTAAACTTAGCTAAAGTTGGATTTGTATGTCAATAAATTTATGATTTGTTTAGGATTTATTCAGTTAATAGCATACAGAAGTAACCTTACAGTTACGTAATAAAACACTTTTATTTACACATAGAGATTTCTATATACAACTTCGTAATAAAGAGCTGAATGCACGTTTTATTTACTTTTAAAATAAACCAAACTAACCTAGCAAATATGACAGTTGCCTGTCACATGTGAAAATAACGAACGTTAATACGACAAGACTACACTTACCTACTTCCTTGGACTTACGTAAATCTAAGTAATGCTTCACTGCTGTAGACAAATTACGATTTAAGTCCACTAAGTGACATTTAATAATCTAATTAATACATCAAATCATGCATGTTCTTTAAGCTTTCTATATTAAACATTACACTACAACATTTGTTCTCAGTATTTATACACTGTTGCAGTATTGGCACTGTTCAAGTGCTGTAAGAACTGAAACTGTAAAGATTCATTTATTTACAGCTCTAAGGGAAAGCAGACTATTTTGGTATTTATTTTACCTGGATACCTCCACGCGATCATGAGAAAAAAAGGGGTTGTCTGATAGACAGACAGACTGATAGACGGACAGACGAACGAGGTGATCCTTTATGGGTTTCGTTTTTTGTTTTGAGGTATGAAACCCAAAAAAAGAATAAAATAACCTCTCGGAAGTATCTTGCAGTATTGTTAAATACTGCAAGATAATAGTGGTCGAAAGCGCAGCAGTCTAGTGGGTGTTAACCCACTAGACTGCTGCGCTTTCGACCACGCGACTTATGAATACGACAGGCCACTTATATTTAACAAAATACGAGATAATAACTTGCAGAGATGAAACGTAAACAAGCAATCTTTACTAACAGGAAAAGGCAGTTATTTGCAGAAAGTGTATTTTAAAAATCATCGCAAGGGTTAGGTAAGGCCTTTAAAGCTTTTATTTGTTCTAAAATAATTAACATGCAAATTATGCATCGTAAGGAGCATGACAGCAAAAAGGTGGGTCTTGAAGTGGTACTTATCCAGGCTTTAAAAGGGGTGAAGGGGTTGTCTAAACTTTATTGTGAATGCGTCACTTAACCCTGTAAATGATACGCTACTTGTTTCTCTGCCTGTTGCGTTTGAGGCATTTAATACGGTCGAAGTTTCTGTTTATTTGTCAAAGAATATCTGTAAGACCCATAAAAATTGGAAAACTCAGACATATTTTTCATCCTGTTAGTCAGTTATACAAAAGAAGATTCCAAAAATAAAAGTAAACACATATTTGAATCTATTAATAACCAATTAATAAAAAATTACGTAATAAATACGCGAAGTCCAAAGTGAAACCGGTTATTTACAAAACTAAACCACTAGGTTAAACCAACTTCGTATACATATAAATATTAATATCTTCTACAATGTATTTTACATGTTGTGGGTCAACGATCGAGTCGTTATAATAATTCGATTATAATATAAACAGCTACTACTATAAATTTTTGATTAATTATTTTCTCATCAGCAAAGTTTTTATTGTAAATGCTCAGGACGAATGTAGAGATATAGTTAATTAACACCAAAAAGGTTGTTTATCTGTGTTATTAAGATAGGTAAAATAAAAGACGTTTGTAAAATAAACACACCATTTTTGAAAATCTTTATCATGAACGTTAAAACACATTAAATGCTTAACTTTATGATTTGTTTGTAATGTAGGATAGGACATGTAATTTGTTTACGACTTTTTAACGTAGCACTGTATCTTCAAATATCCTTAAATTATTATTATTCTAAATCCAAGTTTACAGTCATAAGAAATTATTCTCTTAATTTGCATGACACAAAGAAATTAAATACACACTTAAAATAATTTAAATTAAGGTTAATTGGCATTTTAAGCTCATCACAGCTATTAATTAATCAGTTATATAAAATGCCAATTAAAATGTCAAGACTAACTCAAATTAACGCCGGAAATAAGAATTTAACCAAGTCATTTGTTAAAGTAACAAGAGTGTTAAAAAATTAACATTGACAATGTTAACTAATGACGCATTATTACAGGTGAGAGAAAAATACGACTTGTCTTATTTATTATATCTTTCATATGTCATTACAGAAATAAGGTTTATGACCCCTGCGGTTTCGCTGTTTATTTCGCATTCCCTGCAAGGGTATGAGATGTGCACGTTATAAAGAGGTTCTTGTTAACACATTCTTTGTTCGGCACTAGTTATTATTTCAACCAAACGGCTACTAGGTTTTTTCCTAAATCCTGTAAGTAAATTTATCAGCTAAGCTTTCTTTCTTCAGTCAAAGAGAGATTTATCGATAATGTTAGAATGACCTCTCCGAATACCAAATATTTGGAGAGTGAGAGCAGTTCTTAAATAGCCGTTCACTGGTGAGCAGCGAACGGTTATTTAAGAACTGCTAGTTAGTTAAGTTACCAAAGGGACTGGGGCAGGCAACCGACTTAAGTACAGTGCTAATCAATTAATGTATTGTACTGCAGCTCTTGTTAACTATTTTCTGCGGCTTGTGAGTGCCAGGAATAACCAAAAGTTGTAATTTCGTATTTATGCCTTTCAAGATTGATGATAAGCAATTACAATAGTAGGTACGGTATACCTGTTTTAATCGAATATAATATTAAAGTTTTCGTGTTCTGTGCACGTTTTTTACGAGAATATTTTTTATACTGAAGTGACAGCAAATAATGAATAACGTTACCTGTGCTTTTTGCAGCCAAGAAATGTCAGGATGCCCTAATCTCTGGTAAAAATATTCGTTCCGTGAAGGAATAACTAGCCACTGCTACTTGGCGATGCTCAAACGATGATAGCATTGGCTCGTTATCATCATATACATGCACAATGAATAGTTTTTAATCAATTGCTTCTACTAGCAACACGGACCAAAAAAACTGTTACATATTTTCGTAAAGAAGGCACTTACAGAAGCTACACCCAATCGAATTACAGGCTTCATTTGAATAAAAATATGGAGCTTATTACAAAGTTATGGTGATTGCAGAGGCTGGGTCGGGTAAAACAATATTGAAGAAATATAATTATCGGTTGCAGCTTGAATTTTAATCGAATAGGTATAAACTTTCGCAGCATCTCATAAGGCGACTAAAAAGGACGTTTATGTAATATAATTCATCCATTATTACGTTTTATAATCCATATAATCCTCTCCTCTAATAAGGAAAGCACTTTGTATTCATTAGTTTCCATAACCAAGTACAACGCCCTACAAACGATGCCATCCGAATAAGAAACTTGATGAGTTCCCATTTGTCAGAACATTTTTGGAACGACGCCGACGACTGCATAATCCGGAAGATTGCGTGTTGAAATTGGAATACGTATAAGTAAATAACTGATTGGATTTTATGATATATTTTAAGCGCTCAATAAAAGCTTTAGCATAAAATGACATGGCGTAAGTTAAGCCTTTGTCTGTCAGTTGATAAATTTCGAACATTGCCTAATATCCGTGACTAGCATTTTGTACATAATCTGGCTTTGACAATCGCTTGAATACCTGACAATAATTACTGTAGGCGAATTCCAGTACGAAGTATATACAGGCGTTTGTAGATTATTTAATAAACTATGAATTGCAAGAGACAGTCGTTGAGAATGCAAGGATTTTATTAAGGCTGATTCATTGGTGAATTCTATCATTGTTCTTGCACATAAACTTATCGCTTCGTATTGTGTTCGTATAGGAAATTATTTATTAACAATTAAAGACGAAATGTGGTGGCCTAGACTACTAATAAAAGAAAAATCCCTTTTATAACCCTTTGAAAATAACAGGTAGGTATGACAAGATGCAGGCCGTAAATTTTGTTTGCACCATTCACAAGGACAGGAGAAGTAAGTGTAAAATTTAAGAATTATAAATGTTAATAACTATTATAAACTAAACAGACACGTTTCGTAATGACCAGTTCTAAACTAGTTCAGTTCGGGTGTGTACTGCTAATTTGCCTGCCGCGTGCGCTTGTTTCTAACAAAGAAGTTCTTTGCTACTGGGCGAAACGTTATCAAGGTCTTTGGAAACGAATGCAGTGTCAATATCGGGAGTTTTTACTTACGTTTGTGGTCATAAATGTGTTGATATGACTGGGATACTTATAAATGCCAAATTTGGTACACCTTTACTTTACACATTGCTGCAAAAATATATTGCGATTTGGTATTTTTATAATTTTGTTCGAGTGTCGTACAAGTGTTTGCTAAGATGAAGGGCTATTGTAGTTTCCAAACAAATAATCTTCGTCATGAGATAGCAAAGGCGTCGCAGGCCCATAAATAACAACTTGAATACACAACCTCCAAGTATAATGTTAGTCTTTTGACGGCATTGACTCCCCATAAATAGTAAGAAAACATCAACGCCATATACGAACTATAGAAGAATGCCTTAAGTAAACTCAGAGTAGGTACTCGGTGTATAGAACGAATTGGTAATGTCACTCAGTTGCAAAGTCGTGTGGCCACTTGCAAAAGTAATAAGGTATTTCAAATGCATATCGCGTCAAAAATGTATTATGGCAACCCATGTTTGGCCGTAATTTTATTGAAGATATTGTTTTGTAATGACGTTAGATATACATCTATTTATCCTTTTTTATTATCTGCTGCTGTCCACTTAGATATGTGACATTACATGTTTTACCAGGATATCCGAACATTCATTTTTGATTAGCTATTTTAAATGCAACAAGTCGTAACAACCTGTATAATGATTTTCGATGATACGACGATTCGATACGATACTCGTACAATGCCAGTAATGTAGACAAACCAAACTGCTACAGACAAACAAGAATTATCTTGCCAATGACGATTGGAACAATTGAATGGCATCGACATAATTGACCATTTTCGATTACATTTCAAGCGTCAGTATAATGAGGATTTGCCAAATCATAGTAATTGTTAGCATGGTGTTGCGTTCTGTCCCTGGAGTCACGATTTTTCGACGCTGCTGCGCCGGCGGCGCCTCAAAATTGTCGGTAGGTAGGTACTAAACTAAGCGTGTTGAAATGAAATGATAAGTATTACAAATATTTCGATGCAATATTATTATTATAAAATGACTTAACGTTTATGTACAATGGAATTTCAAGATTCTAGTCCTTTGAAAAAGTTACACCGTGAATTGACCACGTTGGAAGATAATATCAAGATAAAATGTGATTTATTCGGTTTATGCGCATTTGAATACGGCAAGTGAACACTGTGAACGTATGCAGCAGTGTTTTAATTCAAGCATCTGACTGTTTGTCAAGGAATGTATTGGATAATATATTTAAGATTCAAGAACTTCCTAAGAAGTGACATGTTGTACCTACCTAATACCAACACGATGAAGGAAAGTTTTGCTTATAAAACAAGACAAATGTAAGACAGTTAAAATATGACGTCATAAGTAACATTTATCATAAAAACTAAAATAACAAAGAAACAGTGACTTCATGACTTGGCTTAAAATATGTGGCATTGTCAGAACTACTATGCTTTTACTAATGACTATTTCTTTTGCTAAGACTGTTCATTTTAATTAACACTTGAACTAACAACAATTGAAATACTACATTGTTATTTGTTTAAAGAGGCTTAAAAACATTTTGCAATCTTATGCTGAAGCCATCATAATTGTGTATATGCATTTAATCGGATGCATCGCATCTATTGTGTCGGATAAGTGTCAGTTACTGTATTCTAGATATGACGATAATGGATTGGGTAATACGTGGGTGACAGTACCTATACGGTATTAATAAATTAAAGCTATCTTTATGAGGCTGAATTAAGTTTCGAAGCTTTGCAGACACGTACGTCAACGTTAACACCATTGAGCTATTATGTATCTACAATTTAGGTACCTACCTCAATGATTAACACAAACAAAAATGACAAATTCGTGTCAAAATTCACATCGTTCCTGGAATTAATGCTTTAAGTTTAGAAGTATTTCCGTCATAAAAAATATGATAATTAGGTTTAAATTAATTAAGTCTTTATTCGTCCTTTTTATTGTCCTAAGAACGCAATTTATAAGTTCACAACGAGTGCTTCAGAATTGCAATCCAATGTGATGCAACGATTGCTCCGACTGAATTCCTGTTCGTTTTGACATGATTTCACCTCCGTGCACTTTGAACATGGTCTCTAAAACATCTTCCCATTAAGTTTTTGTGATTCAAATCCCATGGTATAAGAATTCAAACTTCACGTTCTTTAATTACAACATAAATGCAAGCAAATTGTTCTTAATGGATGTTTAGTGTGACTTTACTTTGACCCGCATTTACCAAGAGAACAAAATGCTTTCTTTTCAATGACTGATTGTAGAGTTTATTGACACAATGCGTTACAATCGGAGACAGTTTCGAAGAGGATGGTAGACTTTTATTATTATGCATGCAAACCAGTAAGAGCATCAAGCATTTGATTTAGACGTTAGGCGTTTCTCTATCTTTTTACTGCTCTAATTTAGAAGCTCTATCATTATTAGGACATCAGAAAGTAAAACTTTTGAAATTGTCAAATATGCTACGAATATTTTGAAGTCTTGGAATGATGTTTGAAATCGATGTCCAGAATTCCTCTCAAACATTAATAGATCGTTTCTGTGAAGTAATCCACGGAAACCAATAGATTTAAGCGTGAATTGACCAATCGCTCCACTTCCAGATGGATACGCACGAAGATTGACGGTTTGCTCATCTGCCGTTACGTCAAACCCCGTAAGCAACACCGTAATTCTTCGTTCACATAAACCTTCTAATTGATAGGAATGATAATTGATGTTATGATGTTGCCTGTATTTCTAAAACCATTGAAGTATAGATATGGTAGGTAAATAGCCAACCAAAGATATTATATAACTGTAACGATTTCTAAGTGGCATAAAAGTCTGAGTTAATTTAAAATTAGACATACCATCTTAAACGCTTTACTTGCTTAACCAAATGTTCTTAAAAACAATAGCTGCCAATCGCTCGCTTTTATTTTTTCTTAGTCTATCATTAGCAGCCATTAGCAATTCTTTTTTGAATTGATGATACAAAACGAACCACCTTTAGAAAACTACAAGAACTTTTCTCTGAAAATAAACAATGGTCAATAAAACCATTTGAACCATAGTGGCACTTTTACTTACTTTCACTTTACCTTGGGCCATGTCGTGTGGAAGCAATGACCCGCGTCGCTAGTAATGATTGATTGGAAAGAGTTCTGTTCATCAACAGTATACAATATGCCTCCGTAGGTTACAAAAGAAACTTGCGTTGTTGTAGACACAAATATTATACTTGAAGATTTGTAAGTGGTGCATAAAAATGGACTTATTTATTTCGTACACGTTTCGAATATTATTATAAGTTTATTTTTATAAGTTTATTTTTATAAGAGTATTCATTATAAGTTGTCCAGGAATATTATCGAGTACCAGTAGGGAAGCTCAATTGTTAGGTTTATACGCTTTGAGTGCTATTTACAAGTAAAAGTCAACGTTTATCAAAATCGGATCTACCAGAATTGTTTATCAAATAAAAATCTGTTGCAACGTCGTGTGCGTATGTTTGTCATAATTGCTTGAAAACAGGCTTTACTAACAACCGCGTACGTGCAAAATGCAAAAAGTCAGTTCGTCATTCAAAGAGCACTTGTTTCTAAACTGCCAGTTTCAAGTCCTCAAGATTAAAGTGTTGCGCCTAACTTTCTTACGCCATTTTCCGTTGGAGACGGCTTTTGTCCTCCCTCTTATGAAATATTACGATATTGTTAATGCGAAATTCCTAATTTAATCATGAAAAGCCGAGGCCGAGGTACGATGGATGAGAAAAAAGAATAATGGGTAGGCAAATTCGTTAGTGATGCCACTAATCGACTAGTAATTCGAGTATTGTAGATATTTTTGATCAATATAGTTTAATACTACATAATACGTATTTAAATTATTTATTTTATCGATGTTTGCGAAAACAATTTGTCAATACAGTTTTATCAACTTAGGCGATTAGTTTCGTTGAAAATTATCGATTGTGATCGTTACACAATTATTATAACATGACTGAGTAACATAATACTAATGCAACGTATGAAACTTGGTTTCGTGTAATCGAAATATGATTCATTTTTCGATTGCATTGTTTCGAAGATAATAAGTGAACGACAAAATATAATATTATTTGTAATAAATAATGCAACCGATGCCGCGATGTTGCGTTAATTAATTTATGTCATTTGATGTTTATCGACAAAGCATGGATCGTGACAATCGTGCTCTATCTGCAGCTACCGTTATCGATGTTTCCTTTGCATCATAAACAAAGCACCTGCTATAGTGTGGGAAAATTATTATTGTTAATAAAAAGCTGAACAATATTAGCTAAACTTTGTGAAGGGCGAAAATAAAATGTGGAGGTTCTTCCATTGTTCAGATTAAATGTCAACATATTAACTTACTGCTGAAGGCTATGTTAACATCACCAGTATTTAATTTAGATTTAGTACTGTGATTTAAAGTTTTAAAATATAAAAAAATGTGGCTGCCATGCGCTCCACCTTGACTAAAAAGATGAGGTATAGAACGATATCTTTGACCGTACATTTATCCTCTTGTAAAATGCGTAAACGACTGGCTACCATCAAAAACCGGTCATCTCCTTACCCTAAAATAAAACAATGTGCATCCAAAATTCTTTCCAAAATCGAAATTTGGAATTTCTAACGCTGCGCTGATCCTATAAATATATAAAATTGAGGCTCCGCACGGACTATATTTTTATTTCAAAACTTGGTACACCCATGTAGTCAAGCCAATGGCTTTTTAAGTTAGTATAAAACCATAAAAGTTGGGGGCACATTGACAATATTAGAGTGTTAGGTCCGATGAACTCAGGGTATTGAACTGGAGAAGGATACATGCCAACGCTCAGGTAAGGAATAACTTTGAAATCTGAAGTACCAATCAATGATTCGGGCAACACCTTTTTATTCCGACCAAAGAAATTGCGTATGAGACACTAATACCATCTGATATAAATTCATCTGTTGTGAATAACCAGAACGACAATTCGACGACAGTTTCTGCACGCCAGTACAAAAACAAAACGAACTGAGTGTGGACAATGTAAGTCATGCGAACGTTCGTAGCCTAGTTACGGTAGTTACGACACTATAGAAATGGTAATGAGTGAAGACATTAGCTAAACTAACAAAAACAAGTGAAGTTGACCCGTGAAGTATCTCACGTGGGTTGCACAAGAAAGCAATGCTCCTCGGAAGTGAACGGTTCCGAGCGCCGACGGCTTCACTAACAATGGTACCGAAAATCATCCAGCTTAAACATTTAACGTAGAAGAGCCTTGCGGAGTTTCTATTGTTGGTCGTCCTACACTGGAGGTTGAAGTAATTAAGCAATATTAGGAATGAAGAAACCTTGGTAGATATTCATCCAAACAATTTACTCGCATTTGTGACTGTTGTTCATTTTAAACACCTTAGACAATCATCATTGATGATACTGAAGGATAATAGAATACAATTATTTTCTGCCAGTTTTAGAATACAAATCGTGCATCAGATTTTTGTGTTAAGGTCTATCTAAATCAATTTAAATTGACTCCAGACGAGACAATAACGTTGAACGGCTTGCAAAAAGTCGGTTATTATATACAATGCAATCTAAATCATTATTTCCGGAGAATTGGGACACAAGAATGCAGGAACAAAGTAAACTGAGACTTGTGTTTGGATGTTTGTGTTTGTTTTGGGTTGCAGATTGTCATCGGCGATTTTCGCGGTGTTATCAAATATTACATTGTACGTCAAAATCTAGGTCAGGCTGCCTACATCCAAACTTTAACGATGAATTGTTACTAAGACTTCATCAAATTAGTTGTTCACCTGAATTTGGCCAATTATTGCACGCACGCACAAATTACACTTGTTGCATTGCATGTAAATTATTAATTTGCGTCTAATCACTTTGGTAACTTCTGCTAATTAAATCGGAACCTTTTCATGACGATTAGTAAAGATTATTAACCCAAAAAGGGTTTTATTGGTCACAGAAATACGTGCGTAATAGGCGCATGAGCTTTAAAACATAATTTGCGTCATTTTGTTTTTATGATTTCTGGTAATTAAATCAGAATCTTTTACCGTGTTTGTGAAATTCAACGACCTCAAAAATTCTGACTCTTAAGGGTATTGCATTTTAAGTTTCAAACAAAATCATTATATTTAATTAGCATGAATGTAGTAAAACAAAAGTGTTTGACTTAATAATTAGAGATGATGTTAACTCGACATTAAAACAAAGGCAAAACAAAAGTCAATATTTCTTCCGTCGTTATCATCATATTTTATTTCTTCTGGAACAACAATTATTTGTGGTACACACAAAGAATGGAAAAGGTTTTTATAGATATAATGTACTTTTACTCTCAAGTTGTTACTTTTGTAAATTAATTTTGTAATGTAATTAGGTACTTCTGCTAAATTAAAACTTTCTAATCCCCAATCACGTACTATAATGGTTATCATAATTTGTTCACTAAACTAAGGTTTTCCGATCTCCAATTTTAATTAGCTTCGATTTGTTTTGTATCACAGCGATTAGTACCGCGAAGTCCTCACTTTCAGTAGGTCATTGTCACTCGGAGCGTGCAGACAACTTTATTCACTGTGAAATTAGCCGTAAAAGTTCTTTATCTATTTTGCAACTAGTTTTTGGCCAGTAGCTTGCGTAATTTTTTTCTATTTGCTACGAAACTGTTTGGACGAGTACCTTTATTTTAGTTGTTTGAATGATCACTGCTATTATTTGGTTTCCTCAATGAATATTTGCGCACGATCACTGAGAATTGCTCGTACTAATTTGGTAGTGCAATTTGTTGAAACAATGCATAGTATTGTAATTACGCGATAGCGTTGGTGTACGTAGTTTAAGGATATCCTGTATTTAAGCTCTTTTATTATTAATATTTAATTAAGTGTACCTACTCTCAACATTATGAAACTGTATAAAAATGTGAAGATTATTCTAATAATAAAAAATACAACTAACCAATATTTAGAGCAGCCTTTCGGTGGTCTCCCGTGGGCACAGCTGTGACAGCAGAAATCAGTAGAAACGTGACGGAAATCCACGCACTGACACCCATATTAACAGTTCTGCACGATACTCTTTGGATATATTACAAATATATTATTATTAATTCACGATACAGACGCAACTATTTCCCGCGTGTGTTCGGTAACATTTGCGTCGAGGTTGACGTGTTTCCCTCCCCGTTCACTGTGGACGACTAAACCTCGGTGCGGTACTTTCTATCTGCTTTATGCGCAAGAGCAATGTCTGGTGCACCCGCATCGGTTGCGCCGCGTAAAAGAGTGCGCAGAAGGTCCAGTTGAACCGAAACGTGTGCTCTTACAGCCGTCAAATAAATCTGAATACCGCAAAAGCTAAATTTTTTTGTGACCTAGAGAATGATTTGTAGGTTCATTGGTAGTGAGAATTAAATAAAAGATACTTGATCTATAGTATCACGTGTTATTCAGAGTGGGTCTTCTTGCTTTTTTTATGTCGTGCACGCACGGAAATTGTCGTTTCGTATTATCTGATTGCGCTTTTCTATTTCTACTGATAGCATTGTTACTGTAATAATGTTATGACTAATAAATAGTTTCTGATATGTACAATGAAATATGTGTTTCCCAGTACTTAAGAGTAATGAAGGAATCGTGGATACAACTAATTAGAAAACTTCAGAGACTTCTAATAAGCATGTCATACAATCGATTCGAATAATATAATTATCGTCACTATGGAAGCCTCCATGTATGTACAAAAGGGGAAGTGAAACTTGCATATTTTTTGTTATTTATCTCGTTTGAGTAATGGTAGCATTGAATCCATACTCTTGAAATAACCTCCCAAAGACTAAGATTAGGATAATCCGCTAAAGCATTTTGTGAACGACAATCACAAGGACTAAAGTAGTTAAGTTCTCATTAACAAAAGTGAGGTCGAGTAAGTGAGGACAAATCCTAATTATGATTTTTTAAACAGTCGAACATTAAATTACTAGTTAACAAAATGAGATATTTATAGTAACGTAACTAAATTTAGATTATAGGTTTGTTCACCTGACGATAATGCATATTTAATGTGGTCTGTCAACTATAAATGCAGTAAGTATGTAGTACCTATATTACATACATTTTTGTATTGCCGTCGTAGTTTTGAACTTTTTTATGGCTTTAAAATTTATGAAGGCCATATAAGTATAAGCCAAATTTTGGGATCTCATAAAGATAATCACAAAAGGATGCCGTTTTATGATCTGTTTAGGGCTTTCCTTTTTTTTCAAGGTCGTACGGGGTCAAGGTTGGCGTGCCACGGGCTTGGGAGCTTATGGTTTTATGTTTCTTAAATGCCAAGTATGTGGTTTACGTTGGTGCCAGACTGCCAGTAAAGCTTTAGGCTTAAAATGTTTTATAATTGTGACCTTTTTGTGTAATGTGTGACTTCCAAGGGACATTTATTATATAGGGATGTTTGTGTGGGATCCAATGTTGTCATTTTAGACTCAGTTATACACAACACGTTGAAGGAATCGCAATAAAATGTAATAAAAATGATATTCTGATTTTAATAATTTAAGGAACGTTTTTCAGTAGTTTTTCAGTACCAATGGTCTTAACAATATTTTCACGCGAATCCACTCCATGTTAAACATTATCAATTTATAATTGGTAAGGGCAGGGAATAAATAAAATCTACAACTAAATTGTACTAAGTAATATAACTTTGATTGCTGAGCTTGGGGTCCACTCACAATCTTTCGCCTTTATAATATTAGTATGATGTGATGTGATTAGTGTGGTAAATAAATCTTTTATCAGCCTTGTTGATACATTTTAACACAACTGTCGCTGTTTATTCGCAAATAGAGCGTTACGACTATTTTAGGAAAAAATATGACTATTAACCTGCTTTTCATGGATAAGTGGCCCGTGAATAATAATTGAGTTATGAACAAATAGGCGTAGGCTGTAGTAGGTAGGTACTTTTGTTTTTTTTTTAAAACGTCGCCCCACACTAGGAATTTCTCCTGTGTCGTGGGTGCGTTTCACAAACATGAAAAATCACATACCCAGACTCGAGACAAAACTCTGCGGATCGCACAATTTATTGTCCCGTGCGGGAATCGAACCGCAGTCCAATCGCTAAGGCACTGCACCAATCAGGTTGTGAAAAACTTTAATTTGTTATGTGTCGTAAATTGTTTTAACTATCCAAGTTTCCCCAATCTGTGGATAGAAATAAACTAATCAAGGTGGATGTTACTCGCAAATGCTAACTAATTGCAATTCGATAAGCGTTTCTGAAATAATTCTAAAACAATTATTTTTGTAAATGCGAAAGTCTGACTGAGTTTTTCCTCATCACGACTTAAGTAATTGAAACGAAATTCATTAAGGAGATAGTTTAGACGTAGGTTACTTTTATGTCTGAGAAAACGCTGTAAGCTACGCGGACAAAGTGGTAGGCGAAAGCTGAAATCCATAAATTAATCCGTTTACAAAACTAGGTAAGTACCTACTTACTGAATTTATATTAAATAAATACTTGTTCGCAGTGTCTCAGCTCTTGACATTATGATTTAAGGTTTACGTGGTCGATACCCGCCCTAATCTAATATTTTTGAACACGTATTTTTATTTCAAGTCGAAGTGTTTGCATAATTATGTGAAACTAAGATCGGTTTCTGATCATCTTCTACTACTAAGTATGAAATGCGGGGCTATATAGCCACGTCTGTTTTTTATCGGAGAAGGTAGAAACTATGGTCTCTCGTACCTAGATCGTAGTCCAGGCATAGGTACTATTTCGTCTCATTCACTATTAATAAAATGCTTCAAACTTGCTAGTCGGTTAAGGTACACCTCGATCTGAAAATTAAAAAACTGGATTTTAACAAAAATTGTTCTTAATAAGTTTTCAGAGAGAAGAGTACCTACGGATCGCAAACCTTGCCACACCGCTGCTGTAACGCTCCTAGCCGGTTTGGAAACTCAAATAAAGTGATGTTTGAACTTATTCTTCCTTTAGTAACTGCCTGTAGCTCTATCTGGGATTCTGGGAGTCCTAACTTCAATGCGTCTGTCTGAGTTATCAATAGGATTCTATTATTATCATTAACTCTGTTCAAAGTATAATAAATACATAGATAGTCCGCCGAGGGTGTTCGTGTATTGATATGATCAATTTGCATTAGAGTGTTGCCACAACTTGCAACACGCGTAGGAAGCCGACCACCGAACCGTAGCCACGCATCTACGAAGGTCGTATTACTAATTTAGTTAGATAGTTTATAGGGATTAAGAACACTTGAAATAATAATAATTTGTTTTAGATTTTTGTTATGGCATTCTCTGCGGTAATTATTAGTTCTAGGCTAGTCAAGTAGCTAATTACTTGGGACTTTTGTCGTAACATTAGGAATGCATCAACCCCATTCTCTCCCCATTTTCTATTAAATTCATCTTGCATTCGCGCCACGTGACTAGGGGCATTATCCATATACCATTATAGACCAAAATCCATTGCCAATTAATAACATATTTATTAGTCAGCATCTGCTACAAAATAATGAAGGTAGTATCTTCAGATCAGCCTGGTATCACGTATCACCCACAGCCGGGTATACCCTATAGGGCTCCCTTTTCTTATGCCACTTATACCTAAGTATAAAATTGACCATAATATGTTTTCTTTTAAGTTAACGAATCCTTAACCAACTGCTCGTACTTACCTACTGAAGGTTTTTTGAGGGAAAACGTAGTCTCTTTAAATATTCTAAATATTTTCTAATGTGCCAATATTTTAATCGTGGGCTTCTCTTGCAATTTGCGTATTAAAATGTTTTGAAACGAGGACAAATCGAAATATTAGCTAATTATTATTAGTGGTGGTAATTAGTCTCTTAGCAATAGCTTTGCTTGAGGCATACAAAATATTTGATATAAACAATATAAGTACTTTTTATTTGTTTTCCATCTCTACCTTAGTGGCACACTCAGAGCTGGTATAAGTGTTGATTAGTAGGTACCTACCTATCAAAATAAAAAATAAACATGCTTATGAGACAGCTTGCAACGTTAAGCAGCGCTTTCTGAAGTCGTGCTTGGAGCATGTTTTGCCGTCGATGAGTGTGAGAAATATCATAACGCTAAGACCAATAGGAGCGGAGCACCAATGAAGAATGTTTCCAAAGTAACTATTCCACGCGGACGAAGTCGTGGGCAGAAGCTAGTTTAATTATATAATTTGAATTGAATATGATTGCGGATTTACATTTAAAAAGAATGAAAAAGGAGTTGTTATTACATTTTATGTTGATGTAAAATTTCAACTATAGATTCTAAACTTTAATTGTAATTTATATTGTAAAACTAAATTTACTTATTTAAGTGACATCTAGTGATATTTTTTAACATTACTGAGTCATCAGTTGATTTATATAGTGTGCTTATAATAAAACAGATGGCGTTGTAATACAGCACATGTGTTGCCATCTAGTATCGAGTAGCAGAACTACTAAGACCGAAAAACTGGAAATGTTTTCAAAGTATAACGGTAGATGTCACTATGCTTGGAAAATTAAAAATTACTTACGATAATAACTTAATTTTTTTTAAATTACAGTAAAATGTTCAAATCTCCCTGAGGTATGATTTTTGAGGATAATGAAATGGTAATCATATAGTGTTACCTATTTGTATACCTCATCTATGTATGCATAAGGTACCTGGATACCTTATTTAACTTAATTAAATTTCAGTTTTAGATAATTCTGTAAACACACTAGCTAACCAGAAGAAAATGTGTTATAAGAACTTATAAATTAGTTCTAAGAGTATTTGGTACTATACTAAACTCGGTGCCTAAGTATTTCGTTAATTATATTATAAGAAACCTATTTATTATTGCAATATTTCATATTTACCTATATTACCAATAATATAAATATATTTGAATGAACAAAACGGAAAATCTTTATCAAAATGCTAATATTGAAGTGTTTAGTCAGAATTATGGGGCTCCTTGTTAAGGTATCTCACCAAATAAGGGCATCTATTAAGTGCTTATGTCTTGTTGAATCTTGAAAATATTTAGGTAAATACCTGAGTGATTAGACGCAAATTATGAGCTTATAAATGCATAATTTATGTGTACAAGTTAGGGTATTTGTAAAGGTTATTTCAATAATTATTACTTATCCATGAATGTTAACAGTCAGCGTAACTTTTAAACTAAGTAATACGCAATAATTATTTCCTGCGGGATATTTATAGATAGGTTAAGTTAAGAACGAATTCTTCTACAAAGGTCATAAGTTCAAGGTTCAATACTCAATACTTTATTTATAGGTTCTTGTAGAGCTGTTCGTAAATCATTGTGCTTCTAGGTTAATTAATTTTTAACTAAGAATCTTCGTAACACCGCGTTTGTAGTATTTCGCAACAGATATATTTTCGTAGAAAAGTAGTGTGAAGAGTGCATTAACTTGACCCTTGTTTCTTTGTCACTACTAAGACGTCTGTAGATACACTCACCCTTGTATCCCGGAAGGGGTAGGTTGAAAACGGTGCTGCTTCCTGCGCTTTTCTATTGAAGCTATCTAGCCTAGCAGCATGATGGGCAAAAACAAATTATATATATAAATATAACGATTTTTAGGTCCTATGAGCGTATTTACAGACTGTCGAAATTATATACTTATGTAGATTCTGCGTAATCAATATCTCTTTCAAACTATGTCTTTATACCTTTCTTGTACAGGCGTGATGATGGTACATTGACATGTATGGTACATATACAGTCAGCTGTAAGACGTCCACTGTTGAACAAAGGCCTCCCCCTTAGAACGGCGTTCTAATAAAACATAATCGGGCATCAATCCAGACTCCGTGGTGCAACTGAGAACTAGGACCTAATGGAAAAAACCCAATTACACTATCTCGACCTGGACTTCGAACCCAGGATCTCATGCTCTGCAGCCTTTAGCGACCATTAAACCAACGAGGTAGCCTTTTGTTTTTTTTACTTAGAAAAAACGAAATTAAACTATTGAAACTACTGTTTTATTATTATATATTACTTGTAAGTTTCATGTAAGAAGTTATTATTATTTACCTAATTATTCTTATTTTGCAAAATCTATAATGTTGGTACCTACTACGGGACTCTGTGTGTGGTCTCACAATTCTCTCATGCGCCTTAGCTTTTATGAATGCCTGATATTTTCCCTTTTGTTTTAATTACTCGGCAAGGACCCCGTAGGTGTGTGTAAAGGTGAAAGTAACAGAAGTAAACACAACGTTCCGTGATTGAATCAATTTATTTCATTTTATTATTTAAATCATGTACTTATACTTCACATGTAGTAACAAAATTTGCATTGGAAAATTATGCAACTCGTATATAAAACATAGGTAATATTGACATGGTATCAGTTCATTAATTCACTAACATCTAACGGCACATTTCTATACAAACTTATGTATAATTTACTTATTACATAAATAAGCAACTTACTATAAGGCTAAAAGTCTTTCTTGGCTAAAACGGCATGTTTTGCCTTCTAATAATACTCGAGATACGTTAAGTAAGAGAGAATAAGTTGAATTTTGTTAATGCACTGCATAGAACTCAGATTCTAACAAATAGCAATATAAATATAGAGATTAGTATCAATTAAATAAATACTGATAATTAAAATCCAATAAATTAAGATAAATTAATAATAAAGCATCGTATTAACGAGAAACAGAAAAATATAACAGTTAAGTACAAAGGAACTGAACAGAAGAGCTTACAAACTAAAACTTTCAATAAATTAATGATTACTATCTACAGAATACTAAATATCACAGAGAAAGTACCCAATACTTAATCAACAAAACCTTGTTTCGTCAAGCACTTCGAATACAACCAACATCTGTCGAGTTAGAGAGCGGGCGCTTACAGACCTACCAATAAATAAGTACAACAGGGACTATACCGATTGTAAAATAAATAATTAGTCGAAGCGAAGATTAATTTACGTCACAATACTAAACAAACACTATTCTATCTTTCCGTGTTCTTATCTCGTTCATCTTTCTTGTCTTTTAATTTTTGCTCGTAGTTGTGGCATCTTTTGTTGGAGTCGATGACTTTCTTGCCTCGAGGACACCTGAACTCAGAGTACCAGTTGTTGAGAAGGTTGCCGTACGCTCTGAACGCGATGTGGTCGTTCTTGAGGCATTGAGGAGCGTCTACCTTCATCTCTAAGGCCCACAGGTACTTATTCAGGTTGACGTGTGGTATCGGGATGTTTACCGCCGCCATATTCTCTTTTATCTCTGCTATGGTGCTGTATAGCCTCTGAATAGTCTTCCCTATTAGCTCTTGGCGGGTTTTGTTGTAGCTGCTAAAGGGATCGTCGGCGAACTCGACTTCAACCTTTATGAGTAGCTTGAAGATCCTGTGGAACTCCACCAGGGATTTGTACAGCTTCGGCATCAAGTACGTAAACTGTAACAAAAAAAACCGTATTTAATAAATTGATCTATTAGCGCTAGTCGGAACTAACGATGCGTGCAGCCGATGAATAACTAATTGGAAATTACTAATGATATCAATGAATGAAACCCCGATATTACGCTCATTGATTACTACGCTCATTGTCTATTTTAACGTAATTTCGCTTACGTCATAGAATAACGACGTAATGAAGGTTGAGTGTTTTTTATAGAACGAAACGTCATTAATTTATCACATCTAAAACCCATGTTTTTCAAGATTATTTCTATAAATAAATATATCCTCGTGGCACTAAGATGGTACCTTGTGGTACTCCGATACCTTAGTAAAGTGTAGAATTTATTTAAATGTAACATGTAGGTACTTTAACAATTAATGACTTTATTTTATTATTGAACACTTTATTTTCACCTAAACCGATAGTCCTTAGAAACTGTTATACGTCTCTATTATACGGGTCATAGAGTGAAGAAGCTTACGCGTGAATTAAGCGCGTCATATCGTGGATAGTTTACGTTGCAGCATATTCGTGTCGAGGCTGCCGCGCCGTGGGCATTTGTGATCGGAATGACTATTCAAATGACGGTATAACACCACAATCGCATTGAAAACATATTAATACTTTACTAGTTAAAACAAAATTTTACTTAACAATTCACTTTAATGGCCACTTTCTAGGTGATTATAATACGCGGCACGACTCAGTCCCCGTGTTTATAACTCTAAGTCCGCGTTGTATCGCCATTTTCTTTATTATAAGACAATGCTAAAGTGTAAAACATGGCTGGTCCGTTAGTGATTTGAAATTCAATGTGCGTTATTATGTTTCAAGTGTTATATTCAATTATCCCTATGCGACGTTTATTGTTGCTCTTTCTTTAAAAAGTATGGATTAGTGTAAGACGATCATGCTAACATATGTTTTAAGTAATTTTATTTTGTTTAATCCTATACTTAACGACTGTCATTTCCAAATTCGTGGTTTTACGATCGTTTTGTCAAATACAATAATATAAGATGTGGTTAGGGACAATGGTGTATAAAACCTAAACGATATTGCATTAAACATTTATTTTGAGATGCAATAAATCTTAGGTAATTACAAACTGCTTATAATTAAGTAAAGAATCGTAATAAACTTGGTAGTTGCAGTTGAGTGACATAATCAGTGTTGGCATTACTTGACTTATAGTTTATTTGTAAAGGTTGGAATACTAGATTAGCAGTGCTGTAACTAGCCATTTATGCGCCCGGTTCGAGCTTCTTTAACTGCGCCCTTGAAAAAGTATGTGGTCCTGGTCTGGTTATTTCTGCGTCCCTCCAGGGTCTGCGCCCTGTGCCGCTGGCACCGTATTTACGGCACTGTAGATAGGTAGTACGTCATTCGTGTAAATCATATCTTGGTGCTTCAGATTTTGAAGCTCTCCAAATATTAAGTACTCAAATTGGCACCACATGTATTTAAGTTATTTAGTCATACTTAACTTGAGTCTTTAAGTGGACTTGTGGGCTTTTTGGGTAACTTGAAGAAGCTTTAGTCAAGTAGTCCAGAACGACATACCATTATAAGTGGGCGTTGTCGAAGACAGTCGATCGTTGACAAGATAATATGATAAATGAAATTCATCAAAATTAAATAAGTCTATATGTTTTTTTAATGTTTCGTAGCCAATCGTATTTCGTAGTTCGTCTTATTTTAGTGTAAGAAATTGTTGATTTATACCAATAGATATGCAATCTTTTTATTGTGATACTAAGTCAAATGTAAAATATAATATCAAAGATGTACGGAGACGAGCTTAAAGTTAGTAAGAGTTGAGTTTCCTTACAGCAAGCCTTTAATATTATTTAAGCGTAATAACTTCATATTCCGCTGATCTAATGAAATAAAAATTACCACTTTTTTTTTGCACATTTGATAATTTTCTTATGGGTACAACAGTGTGAAAAAGCGTTTAAAGCTCAATTTTTATAAGTTTTGGTTCACCCATTTTCATCAGTTCATTAAACATTTCATTTTCAGACAATACATGAGAATATCCATAGATGCGACATTGAGACAGATTATGCTGTTTATAAACAATGATGCGATACTTTGTTGTGTACTATACATAGTTATATACAAGAACACCAGACTAGCCGGTTCACCTCGATACTGGTAATGGATCGCTTATTATTGTCCTTTAAAAATATATTTTCTCTGTCTGTGTTCCTAGCACTGTTATTATAGAAGTCCTAAACGATTTAAATAATGTATTATTTATTTTAGGTATTTCAGGAGTTACACGAACACATTCATCGATGCGTTAGAGGATATTAATTATGTAAATTGAAATACGAAGATGATTAAAATGACTACTGAACATAAACAACTGGTAAGTAATCATTATTTTCCTGTAATAATATCCTATTTTATAAGAATATTTTAAAAATAAAATGGACTATCGTAACGATTTTATTTTGTAGTACCATAATACGTATCTAACTAAGGTTTAAATAATGATATATTATTTCATATGTCGACCATACTAAATCTTACATGTCTGTTATCAAAAATCACTGGTCTTAAATGTCACCGGACTGTTGTAAAAACATACAATTATCTTATAGTTATGCCCTAATCCTAAGTATGACGTAACGTAACCGAACACTTATCACTGTAATAAATGAACGCAGCAACAACCTAACTTATTCACATGTACATATAAGTTCATTAATAAAAGTAAAATATAAATGACTACGAATATTACGTAAAACGGATGGATACAGTGACCAGTGACTAATTAGTTTCAATTCTTCCTGCTTCCACTTAGCGGTTAATGAATGAACTCATCTCATCATTCATTGTTCCCGGAACATGAATCTGAGACGTTCGGGTTTGTTTGTGTTGATTGAATGTCGCCAGCTTCCTCTCACGTATGAATGAATGATTCACGCACCAGCTGTCTAGTCGCGAATATTTTGAGGTCGCATACTTTTATAATTAGGGTAGTTCGGTCTACTGGCAGCAAGGTATTACAAAACAAACTCGCAATTATGAAGGATAATATTACATTGAAATGCTGTTCTTCCATTATGTACAGCTCTCATAATAGCATATTATGAAACTCGTAAGACACCAGCTCATACGTATAGTCTTTATTTAATTCCGCGAGTATTTAGAAGGCAATAAACGATCGATTCTAAAATTAATCGTTAATATTTTACGGTTCATAAAAGCATTGAGTGCTCGCCGTTGCGTTTTCCCAACTATTGTGAAGGCGCGACGCCGAAGAAATTGTCGGAGCGAACGATAATAAAAGCGTCGGGCTGTGTGAGCAAATATGGTCGTGTATTAAAAGCCTGAAAACCCGACAATGCGCCGTACATTTGCCTTAAAGAGGCGAGCTTAACCTCCGAGACGTGTCGCAGACAAACGCGCCACTCCGGAATCGTAAGTTCACATTCGTCTCACTTGGACAAATAATGTGTTTTTAACATTTCGTGTTGTTTTGTTAAATCGTAAATACTGTACAAACACTAGCGCAGCGAGCGACCGCTAAAGCCCGGCCCCTTGTCACTGTGAAAGCGCACCGTGTTCCAACTTGTGGAATTTCTGCCCTTTATTCAAACACTGAAAATACCGGCGCCGCGGCCGCTGTCGCACGATGACTCGCAGATTTGTGTGAAAACAAATCCACTACAAATTAAAAGAATCCCTCGCAAGCCTCCACTCAAAGCTTTAACTTGAACACTTGGAGGGTCCGATAAATTGAATCAACAATAATATGAACAGTGTGTCCACATTATTCTTTCTTCGAGCCCTTTATTTTAACGTCTCATTTGAGCAGTATTTAATTTTTAAATTGTTCGTAAGTCAACTAAAGCCGAAGCGTACAGATCACTTGAATTCTAACGCTTTCCTTTGCCCAATGTCAAATATTTAAATTTCTTAAGTGGCCGTACATTGACGGGCTGGCGAGACATACGTCAGAAATATTTAATATTCATCGGTTGGCGTACTGGTCGTCTGCGGGCCACTATGTTAGGAAATTGTTTGGTCGACGAGTCGCGGGCACGAACCTCGTCAAGTGTGTAAGGACATGCGACGCTCCGAATGCACACACTCTTATTGTCTCGCGTCGCATTAACTTTTGTGTACTAATTAGTGGGTGACCAATATGAATACATAACAGAAAGTCTCGAACTCCAGATGTGTGTTCGGTAAATAATAAAGAGAGGCTTATAGAAGGCTTGTTCAATATTGCTTGTGTGTTTTATATTTTACGAACCGAAACCGGTACGGGCAGGCGGTGGACTGAATACAATTTTTATCATAATTATAAGGTGTTGTGCTAAGACATACCTACGTGTAGGATGCGTGTTAAGGCATGGTTTTAGGATCGCGTGTGCGGAGCGAAATCATGCGGTGTCAATCTATGCAAATTTCCTTGAAACATTTAACTGGCTCCTTAGTTTGCTCTGCTCCCACAAATGCTAACCATAAGCCTCTGATTTATAATAACCAGTATTAAATGAGCCCTTAGCTTTAAACCGACGTGTTACCTAACAATGTAAATGAACTGATGATTGGGGACCAACTTGTGCTGGTAATGAAATGTGGGCGGCATCATCTTTTTTCGAACGCATCATCTAGATTAAAGGATGATAATTTTATTTGGAGCGGCTTCGTGATGTATTCGTTCCTAGTTAATTAAATAAAACGATAAAAATGGCCGCCAACAGCTTCGGAACAATACATACTCGTATGTCTACTTTTCTCTTAGTTTTATATAAAACAGAACCTCCTCATAATATTTATTACGCAACAGGTACCGGATTAAGCGATTGCTATTAAACAGCTCCGTAATGAAGCTCTATAAAACACTTAAAGCTGCACCGATTTTCAAACAAGAGCGGCTTTCAAAATTAAGGGCTTGCACTTCTAGTTATTGCCCTTAAGTACAATGTGAAGTAAATAAACGCGGTACAAAGGCCGGCCACGTGTAATTTGGCTCCTCGGAACCTCATTTAGTTGCAACGGTGGAGCCTCGAGCACGGCTAATGTACTCGGGGATCCTTTGTCTCAAATAAAACAAAAATACATTAAAAATAACGTAAAAACATTGAACGGGTAAAAAGAGTGATGGGACGGACCACCACACCCTCGACGCGACTGATCGTCCACAATAATTACACTGTCAGTCGCGCTAAGATTACTTCAAACAATGTAATATATTGCAATTAAACAATACGATTTGCGTATTTACTGATAAGATTAAAAATGACTAATGTAGGACAGGTTACACATGTTACGACTTGTCTGTTTGTTAATGAGGTTAAGTTTAATTTGGAAAGGAAGTAAAACATAGTTTTATCTAGAACCTATCTAAAATTTTTGACACGAATTTAAATTATGTTATTATCAAAATTCTGTATACCTATCTATTAATTTAATAGCATACTTTGAAACGTGTGGCTGTAGCGGCAAAAACTTAAGGTGTATAATTAATCAGTGCAAAAAGAGACTCACTTTGCGTTCCGAGATGGTCGCGCCGCGTTTTTTGTAGTTGAAGAAGTGTATGTCGACGAAGTTGATGGTCGGCAGCCAGTCAGGCATGCCGTCCCTGTACTCCCGCGTCTCGTTCAGCACTCTCCGCTCCTCGTTGAAGAACCGCCTCGTGTTCTTCAGTTTCTTGATAATTTTCCTCGTGGCGTTCTTGAAGCGGTCGGCCTGAATGCTCTTCTGCATCCTCGCCGATCCGGGCGTGTCTTTGGTTTGTGGCAGGTCGGCTTGCTTCCTGTGCGCCTTCCGCCTGTGCTCCACCACGCGGGGTTCCTGCTTCATCCTCATATCTTTGGTCATTGCTGGCGCGTCTTGCCGCCGCCATCTTGCCGGCTCATGCCTGATCTTGTGTTCAAGCGTCCGCGCTTCCGATGGCATCACAACCATTGCTATTATCACTAGTATTGAAGTAGCTACCAAAAGCTTTTTGGGAAAACCTGCAACAAACACGGACACTATTAACCTTCTTTTCCTAAAGACGTTAGTTATAGTAAGTCAATAAGTATACAAACGATAACATTAATTATTATTTTGTTATCGTCTTTATCTTTATGATAGTAAGTGATTAACAAGAATTGATAAGGTAATACAAAATCTTTTCAATCGGACGCAGTTTGTGTGACTTGCTCACGTTTTGATTTTTGTTCTGATTTAGTAAGAGGTGTTTCTTGAACGCATTGCATTTTAGAAAAAAAAAGGAATATCTAGGCACGAATTTAGAGGAGTGCTTCAGAGCCGCGTTGGCATTGTTTCCGTAGAGACACATAAAAAATAATAAGGTGCGTGATTATGGTAAGCGTTGCTACATACACGTATGTAAGGCTGTACGATCTTCATCTCTCAGCCGCTTTCACACCGACCATTAGCCTGGGGTGGGATGCGTGAGACGAACGTGATTTTTGTAATCAATTTTGACTTGTGGGAAATAAGATATTTTTGGGATACATTGCTTCGTAAAAAATTAGCGATTTAAAATATTTAAATTACGGAGTTCTATAAATTTGTCACTTGCTACTTTTAAAATAAATTTATTTACTATTTTATTTTAGGGAATTGCGTTCTCTGTGTTTTTATACTTATTACTATCGCCTTTAAGCGCCTGCAAATGTGGGTAAAGCTTTTGCTTGTCTTTTTAGGAAAAACTGTGACCGAGGTACAGTTTTAGTAATTAACGTTTGGTGGAAATGGCTTTTCCCAAGTTTACGGTAACATATTTTGACGTCACTCGCGTCACGCCTATTGTTAATGTTATTGCGCAAATATTCATATGCTTGCCTTGTTCGATTTAACGTTTGACAGTTTATGAAGGTTTTGATGTTCCGCGCCGACGCCATAAAATATATTTTATGTCCCAAGCAATTCTGTTGAGACGATGTTTTCAAACTTTTAAAAGGAAGCACCACCGGCTTTGAAAGCTCAGCTTTGTTCACTTCGAGTGCTAAAACATAGAAAGTACTTGTTGCAGTTTTTATTAGTTGCGTGCCTCCACAAAGAGTATATACCGACGTTCAGTTGGCGAAATACGTTTGATTAGTTTTCCTACATTTTAAATTTATTTTTTATTTCGTATAGTTACTTAATGATAGTTTTATTTTCTATTTCGATATGAACGTTACTTGTAGGTAAGAGATGCGGTCATCGTTAATTTTCATTTATCCTGTGTGGTTTTTTAGAACACAAATTGAACATGTTACATGTATTATCACATCAGCTGAATATTACAGTGAGTTTACACTTTTGTATTACGTCAGACGAGGATAAACCGAGGTTTATGGTCAGTGAATCATTAGGTCAATTCGTGTCGTTGACAATTTAATGTATGTTAAGTAAATACAGCGTAACGCCGATACGATAAAAAAAACGTGCAAAAAATTGTTATACTGAGTTGTGACGGCAATTCTGTTACAAATGTTTTTAGTCTGTGGCCGTTGTGAATGGTCAGTAGCGTCGTCAACATTGACGAGATCATCAAACAATGCTAACGTATATAATTGTTACCGCGAAAAACGGGTATAGACTGTGACTTTTCCATCGTGGGGTTTCCCCAACCGACGGCGATCTCGGTAATCAGTAGTTTAAAAAAAATGTGTATCATGTAATTGTACAATACTATTTAGTTTTTCATATGATCTTGACTTTAATACACTTATTTAGTGATACGGGTTATAAAACATGATTTATTACTTATCATTTTATCACACAAATTTTCAAACAACTCGCATCATTTACAATTTGGATTCTCTCACGATTTTCAAGCGGTAATCCCACATAACTATCATTATTGTACATAAGATCTTGTATCATTACATTGCGTAAATTCTAACTCAAAGAACACGACACAACATAAGATAAATTAAACAATTATCGTTGTCAAAAACAAAGCAATGTGAGCGGTCAAATGTTACGAATACAGAAAGCAAAGCTTGTCTGTATCGGATGACATCGCGGGCGTGTTTCAGCGAAAAATCCCTTTGATCGATTGCCGACGGCCCAATGTTGAACATTCTCACACGATCCGTGCACCGCACTTGATTCTCGATACATTGTTCACTTCCAAAAATGATAATCGAGTTCGCTTAGACATTGATTTTGTACTACAATAATTAGTCATGCCTCAGTGAACCAGATTTTGTTTAGTTTCAGTAAATGTTTCTTTAGAATGTGTTGAATGTCTGAGTTGTCGAGTCTTATGAATGCAAAGTTTATTCACTGGCTTACAATTGAAAAGATTCTGCATTAATTTTTATTGTTATTGCTCAGTGCAAGTTGTATAATTACCGCTATGAAGGAAATGAAATCGTTTAAACAATTATCGATATTGACATTTCAATATCCTACTTTTATATTTGTTAATAATTGTAATGAATAATTAAGAAATAAGAAAAATCTTAACTGAATAAATCTGTGAAGACGGTAATGTGATAGCTTTATTATGTTTGCGTTTATTTAAGCTTACCCACAAAATGAATGTCAATTGTTTACATTCGACTTGCGAATGAGCCGCACACTTGAGTTCGGCAAACAAATAATTAAGAGGAGATGGCCTTCGAAGCTTTGAATTAAAATAATAATCTAAACACACACCAGTTAAAAAGACATCCATGAACAACGCATTGATGTAGCTCCTTTGGGCAAGTCCATGTTCATGCGAACAAAATAATCCCGATAAACGAAATGTCGGAAAATGATATAAGAACTTTCCAACCGAACTAATTGTCACTGGCTGATTAAAACCACTCGCGAACTTTGAACACTTAAAATTAAGAACACTATTTTTGTATTTCGAAGTCACTATACTGTTGTATTATTTGCACTGGATTATAAATCGTGTGGTGTTTTGTCGAGCGTGTGTCACCGGAGTGGTGCGAGGAGCGAGTGTGCGAGACCGGCGCGCGAGCAGCCTCCACTCGTTGAATGGCCACCGAAATGCGGCTCCGTACGTGAAATAGCCGGTCAAACACTATGCGAAATCCCTTACCCGCCTGCCGGAAAGTGAACTTCGACCCTCAAGGAGACTTCCTTGATCCTACATTTTTTTAAGAAACATTTTTATTAGTGTTACAAATAAATAAGCATGATGCAAGTTCTTTTAAGAAATCGTCGTAACTTTCATAATTTGTATTGGTCTTGTTTAATTATGTCTAATAATTACTAACAATTGTGAAATTGATGTAGGTACTTTGCGCTTATCGGGCAGATAGCCCAGATGTTATCTATCTATTAGTAACACTTTCGTTTAACATAACTCATAATTAATCAGTTCCTATGTAATATAATCATACCTGTCTTCCATAGGGGTAGACAGATGTCTACTGCTACATTTTCAACTTTTTACGTGACTATAATTTTATAAGAAGCAAGTTTACTGGCGGTACCAAAACTAAAATTGTCAAGATAAAATTTAAGAAAGTTACTAATGAGTTAATTTCAAATATAGATACAATTTAACATAACTTATTTAAGTAAAGCAGAAATAATATTTCGGCTCCACGGTCGCTTGTGTCCACATCTTGTGCAAGTGAACATTTATTCGGTTAGACCTCGCCGGTGATTCATCGATGAGTCTATCCTGAAGTGAGTTTTTATCGGGCATTAGTCGCGCCACGCACCGGCCCGCCGCGCCGCACTAATCCTTGCAAATTTTAATAATTATCATATAACCACGCGACTGTACTCTAAATATTTATTATCTGTTTTTATTGCGTAGGCGATTGAATGCTAAAGGTACAATTTGTAAATATTATAATCTGTAGTAACAACTCATTGCTTGGACCTGTCATGTCGATCTCGTTGAACGATAAGGAGCATGCTCATGTTGTTTTCGTCATTAGGACTCGACCTGTCTTCTCAATTTTGGATTCAACATCTGTCCGTAATTTATAGGCTCTGGTGACTTGTATCGTTCATGATTATAATGTTTGGTTAACTAGTTTATGTAAATGGCCACCTAGATTGAGAGGTTGTTTAATCTATAAACTACTTTCGTTTTCACTTGTCAATGATTGGTCATCGTTCTTCCGACAATACAAGAGAAAGAGTCCAAGGACTAAATAAGAAAGTAAACTGAGAGTACAAAGTGTGTCGAGTCTGGGAAAGACTCGCCTGACACAGATTTGAAGGTCTACGTGTGACTCGGGTCAAACAGATCCTTCGGTCACTAAGTAACATAATGACGTCAAACGAACATCCGAACAAATGTATTGGTATACTGGTTGTTTTGAGATGTTTCTGTGGGTATTACGTGTGGCATGTGGTCTGCGGTTTAGAGATATGAGCGAGAATCTCGATGTATTTACATTGACACGTTTTTTGTTCCGTGGTTAACAAGGCGATGCCATTGTACGCCTGCTTAGTGATAGTGTCAATACAACATTATTTGTGCGTGTGATTTATATTTGGAGTGTCGTATTTGTTTATAATTATGTTTGTTTTTGTTACACTGTTACATAGTTGAAATTATTTCATAAGTATGTTTACAAAAACCGACAATAGATCACACACGAATATCAAAACATATTAAATAGTATTTAATTAAACTAAAATTATTCAATTATGATATCAAGCATTTGGCACAAATATATTGAGTATAACAATAACTAAAGTCAAACAATCAGGGAGGCGAACTAATAAGGCTAACGCCTGCTAACACTGACAGCGAGTGACCTAGTGCGGCAATCATCTCTCATCGATACAAAGGAGATTCCCATCGCGATCGTTTCCGACTAGTGACATAATGACACGCCTTTCATTGATTACATTATTAACTTTTTATACGAAAGTATGCTCGTAACTCGTAATTAGACAGGCTTTCCCGGCGGTTGTTTCTTTGATGACTCATGGATTTCCCGAATTTTTCGCTACACTAACTTCACCAAACTTCTACTGAAAGCCCTCAAGACCGTCGCATGAGCTCACTATTACTCACGCCGTAGAAAGTCTAAACGTTAGATCCGTGTAACACTATTCGTCATGTCTCGAATATTGAATTTTAAGTGCTACGAAATCATTTTTCTATACCTACTTGAAATAGAACGTGGTTTTGTTATTCGTTTTATATTTATACGGGATCCATTATTTACGTGTTACCTGACCATTAAACAATTAATGTAAAAAAATACTTAAATTCGTCCGTATGTTTGTCAGAAAGAAGCTTAAAATCATGTTTAGATACCGAGTGAAGTTTTACGAGTTGTAAATATTATTTTTAGTTGCAATAACATTTTGTTTTAGTTTGGAAAAGTGAAATGAGTACTACAGTTGTATAGTTTTGTTTTTATAAGATATTGCGAGCAGAGTTACGTGTGCTCACTAGTTGTGATTATATTTAACCTGTGATACCACGTTGATATGTAACACGTTGTTTTAAGCAAATATGATCCATCTATCCGTCAACCGCGGCGTCCGTTACGTCTCTTATAAAGATTTGTTTCTCTTTTAAAAAAATGTAGCTCTAAAATTACCGATAAAAGGTTTGCCATTGCTGTGTAAATAGTTTTTGTTGTTGCAATCTAAAGTGCTCTGTTATGATAGTGACCTGGATAGAGGTGGATACAGACGATTGTTACAGTGGGCTCTCAAGATCAAGTTCAGTACTCACTTGGAGGGTTAACATGATTTATTGCTTGGGGATGTGACGTAGAAGATATTTCTCAGTTCGTAAGTGAATGTTTTGTGCCATAACCTTGTGCGAGCAGATAATCCACCGTAAAATTCCTTTACCAACATAGTTTCAGCTACTAATTTAAGTTTACCGTAAACTTAAAGACTAGCTTCCGCGACAGAGCCCGCCTGCGGCCGCCTGGGCATTGCCAATACGCGAAATGGCATTGTTTGCGAGCCACAATATAAATCACACGTTGTGCGTACAATTCGAAAGCTTTTACTCATTGTGCACGTACCCTTAACCCCTTTCGTGGCCTAGGCTAAAACTAATATACACTGTGTCGCTCACAGATGTGCAGTATGGCAATAATTTGTTAGGCATTTTTTGACTCTGTGTTCTCGAAACTGAATAAGACAATTTAGCGTAGAAGAAAAGTGTACGGTTGGTTATAATGTATGCGGTCATAGACAGGGTTAAGTTCGTGTATAATTCATACCTAATGCTATTGACTGTTGTGGCTAAGCCGAAGATCGAACAAACGGGAGATTTAGTACCAATATTCGTATTATTTATCAATATATACATAATTGAATGACAGCCAGGTGTCAGCTTTAGTTCATCGATGTGTATAAGTGAAACCTTTTACAAAAAGCTATTTTACCTTGAACTAAAATAAATAAACTGTTTTAAATTGTACCTACATCTCTCGCGGTTTGAGAACGTCGGTTTCAGAACCAATTACTCGATGACTAATGGTCAATTGAGGTAACCAATATAATATCACTTATCTATGATATAAATATACAAATTAATAACCCAATTACTTAATCATGAAACTATATGTAATATTTGTTAAGATGCATATTACGATTGGTATTTCAGATAACAATGATTTTGCCGCGCAATCATTGGTAGATTCTAAACTTTACGTCATGCGTATTTCCGGTCTATTTTTCAGATATCGAATTATGTTTGAATATTTAAACGTCGAAGCATCAAGCATTTCTTACACTTCTACTCTAGTGATGGGATTACGTATTATACAATACACATAATGAGTAATCACTCACGGCATAACGAGTTATTTCCTTGTATTATCAGTGATATTTCAGAGAATAGAAAGTGATATAAAATTGCATCATTTCCGTTATAAGTTATATTAGTTCACATAATTACGTATGTTACTTTGAACTGAAATAAGTAATATCTAGCTGTTACTTATTATTTCAGTTAGCTATTAAGGCTTAAATTATTGTAATATTTAGTATTTGATTAAGTTTATTTTATAGAATACAATAATAAAATATTATTATATTTTTATTTATTTTTCCTTTAAATTAAGTAACTATTTTGCCACATATATTATTTTGTTACCGATATATATTTATCATTAATATATATCTTAATATATACCTAATTAAATAGTAATAAAAATATTAAAATTAATAATAAAGTATTGAATAAAATAAAGTAATAAATTCTTACCTAATCTAAAAGTATATCCTTGTCTCCTCGAGGAACATCCGTTGCAGCAACAAGTGCACATATCGACAAATTGATTATTTATCGATTTATCACAGATCATATTTAAAAAAAATCTTTGGCGCTTACTGTCACATAAAAAAATATCACTATCACTTCACTTTCAAATGTAGAACAGGTGAAAACACTTGCGTACGTATTCTGTTAATAAATGTTGTCGTGATTATAGTAGCGTCGCGTTCAGGACGAGATCTGGTCGGGCGGTTACGTTCAGTTCGCCGCGTTACGTGTAATGTGTGTCCTGAACGGATTTCCACGGCTTTTATGTGGCCGGTCGGCGCTCCCGTGATAAAGGGTGCAAAAAACCGATTGTTTAATTTAGAGGGCCCGCCATGCGCCATTACGTCACGGATAAGACGTCGATCGCGATTAGGACGTAAACGGGCACATGCTCTTACGCAATAGCTTGTTCAAATAAATACATGTGTCAAGAAACAAATTCGGGAGGTGTGTGAAAATGCGATCACTGGCTCGTTAACATATTTTTTAGGGCTTTAATGTTAAGTCTAGATCATTTTAGATTTTTTTGTTGTTTATTTTTATATAAACTATATTATTGCGATAATAATTAGGAAATAATTAAAAAATGTTGAACGTTACTTTCTATTAAAATTAAATAGGTAGTATTTGAAATTTTCGGGTTTTTGGAAAAAAAAGATGAATTTGTATCGTGAAGTTTTATTTTAAATATTATTGATAGTAATATCAATTAATAAGCTTATTCTCACTTACGTAATGAGGAGACTTTAGATAAAGTTTTTCATTTCATTGATGTAACGACAAGGTAAATAGAGGCACCGTATTATACACTGATGAAATTATGAACGTAAAATGAATGATTAATCGGTGGTCAATAAAATATAACAATTTAGATCGAAATTTTAAACTCGTCAGAAGTCGTATCGTAAAAGTAAAATAGTTGTCATTAGGTACCCATTAAATAAAACAGCTAAAATATGTTTCTCTATACTGTGAAATGTAATCATTATGGAAGAAAAAATCCTTACATTACAATAGATAAAAATCACTTACAAGAGCTGATAGTAATTTGCCTGAGCTTTAAGTAATCCTAAAACAAAAGTTCCGATAGTTTTAAATCCAGGGAGGTATTCAGTTTAAAAAATAATAATGTAATATATCTTTATTTTAATTTAATATCTAATTTAATATTTTGTTTCAGTTTCTTACAAATTCAAAAGAACTGTATGTTTTTTGTTTTTAGGCGTTAAAATTAAGCCGTAGCACGATTACACATAGGTATGTAACTTGAACACAATTTAGTGTGCGCCCCTACCGTAGCGATGCATTTCTATCATTTCTCCATAGTAAAGTCCTGTTAAGTTATTTTTAAATTACATTTCGGCCATGTTAGAAATGCGTTTAAATTTCAGCGGGGGTGTTGCTTCACCATCCCGCCTTCGGCAGAGTCCGCCTCTCGGCCTAATTCCCGAAATAGTCCCGTTCGATTGGTCGCTCGGAATAATCTCTTCACCTATTACATGCAGCTCGCTTGAAACTTTACTACAGTTCGTAATGCAACAGTACTTTACGTGGTGGGGGTTGATCTGTGTACTGTCTCCGTAACGCTGTAATTACAACTTCTTCACAAGAAAATTGTGTTTATAAACATACCGCTACGAGTACTGATAGTATAGTAATATTTTTTGTAACCTGTTTACATTTCTAGACGCGGAAGTATTTGTTGCAACGAAAAAGTATTGATAGTACCCATTATTTTAGCTGAATATTCACAACAAACTAGCGTAACTTAGCGTAATTTATATGTGTATGTCTATACGAACTAAAGTTTCGATAAGACCTTGTAACATCGTTATGTAAGGCATCAGTCATTCATAATACAGTAATTCCTTGAACATCATTTACAGAATTAGATCAGGTGATGTAAGAGGAAACTTAGGTCCGCAAATACCCTTGTTCCATTCTCGTAGCATACCTAACCTGCGAAAAGTTCACGAGTTTCCTATTAACACGGCTACTTCACAGAACATGATGACCGATCACAAATTGTTTTACGCAAAAAATACTTACTATTATTTATTTTTACGTTATTATTACGATCTTTGGGGTCTCATGAGCCATGATTATCACCAGTGCCCTTGGTTCCTACCCCGATAAAGAAGATGGAGAAAATATAAAAGCTCTTACTGTTTTACTATGGCATTTTACTCTTTTTAATAAATAATATATATGTTTTTTGCATTTTCTCTATTAAAACTGTCGCGAAGACTTCCACTTCCTCTGTTATTTACAACAATAATAGAAAAAAATCAAAGGATGAACACTGAAATTTCTGAACAAAACCTTTTACTTCATTCGTATCCAATACCAACGTCTCTAGTGTCAAAATATCGGAACCATCTGTTGGTCGAGTGGGTTAATATGTAAAAATATTTGAGCAAAACGTACCTGCTATTCTGAAAAGGAAAAGTTAATAACATAGGATTTTTTTTTACAATCATCGCATTGCATTTTCTCATTGTTTAACTTAAAATCATATAAGGTTTAAGGAATGTTTTGTGTTTATTCAATTTTGCAAAATTGTGTAGGTCAACATTCTCTATTAAATTAGATGATAATAAATCGTAGAAATAAATTAACATCGCGATCTTATAATGTTGCACGAATATTACAAATCTCACGCGCAGACTAAAATATTATGTGCGATGTGTGTTTTTTCCAGACCTCATTGTAACGGTTAAGTGCTTGACATTCTGCGTTAAAGGTTGCGGGTTCAATTCACGCATTTTGTCCGATTTCATGATTGCGGTGTCACGATTTGTCCGCGCAGGACAAATGGTTGGAACTATCGATACTTATTTGTTGTGTGTCTGTTAATGCTCGCGAATGAACGTACGATACGAAGAAAAGATGAGGAAATCGGGGATTTTTTAATCCCTTACAACATTTTTCTTGGTGCTATTTTGGTAAATAGGTAATAGTTTGTCTTTACAAGATAAATTTTTACTATATTTATGTTATAGGGTACCTATTTACTGGAAGGTATTGGAAGTGCTAAAAAATGCCTCCACTGACCTCTTCCGAAGGTCAATCTAGTTTCTCCTTTTCATATTTTTATCCGTCGTGTCGACGTAAGCTATATCTACAATAAGAATAGTATTTACAGTGAAAAAAATGTCCTCACTTGCGATCACGTAGGTTCCTTCGCTAAAGTATCATCATCATCATCCACAGCGTTTATCATCCTACTGCTCGATATAGGACCTTCTTTAAACAATACTATCCGCCGCGGTCCTGTGCCAATCTCATCCAGGTGCGCCCCGCAATCTTTGCAATATCGTCGACCCATCTCGCTGCCGGGCGAACTACGCTACGCTAAAGTATACCTACCTAACCGAAAAAAGCTAAAGCCATCAAATAACTGGATATAGAGGTTACATTACAACTTGACAACAGACTACGCATCGATGTATCGTGACCCAGTCGCATTGTTGAACGTAATAATTATCGCGCTGATCACCTAGCTAATACGAACAAAAGAGTTCGTTACGTATGAGAGTTTGTATTACACAGTCACATGTTTTAATCGTCTGAAATATTAATTGTATGAATTGATTTATTACGGCAAGCTTGTAATGTCAGTAGTCTTATTGTACCTTGTACAATTAAATTAGACAGCTGAATCTAACTGGTGATCATAGTTTATGAGTTAAACTACGTGTTTAATTACCTGGAGTGAATATGAAATAAAACATGGATATAAATTATACTTACTTGTGTTTTTTGTTCCAAAATAATACTTCTTCTTCGTCGTATCGGCATGAGCCAATAGCCACATGGAATAGGTCATGCCGTGGTGTAAAGATTGGTCAGTCAACAAGGATGGTAGTGAGGTTGACCCTCCAGGGTGCGCCGGATGGACTTAAGTATCGTTACTCGTGTAGGCTCTACCTGCACCCCTAAGCTTAACCGAGGACTTCAATATTTATTACATAATATCTTCTCAATAACGGAGTTAATATGATTAAGAACAATACAAATGTTGTATTTATAACTTTTGAAGACAACAATTATGTAATTTAGGCAATCTTTAATTAGCAACATTAAGATAAGATTCCCTAGTTAAATAAACTTCTTAGGCCTAAAATGTTTGTGAGAAGTGTATCGGAGCAGAACATGAACAACGTAATGCTCGTTCTGGTGTAACAACGGCCACGGCCATGTCATTTTATGCCCGCACAAGAAACGGTCCTTTCTCAGGGAATTCTGAATTAGTGCGCGTAATATAATTCATTAAAAACGCAGGGTTATATTGAACATCCTGATACATACGATTACCTAGAAAATGTTATTACGTTTGGGTAGAGAAAACCCCATGTAGTGTTAACTCATTGTTTATGCAAATTCCATAGTCTATGGTGCCTAGTCATATCCGATTGTTACCTCCGTTTAAAGTTCAGAGTTTCTATGCCGCATGTTAATTTATGAGCTGGGTTATTAAGTATACAATAAAATGATTATTAATTTACGATGTAATAATTATTATTGATATAGATTGATCTATTTATTTTCTATGCTAAAATTGCGGTTTTACTGATATCCAAAAAAAGACTGAATGAAATAACCTGCATTCTATTATTTAAGTACTTTTTTACGACTGTTACAATTCTATTTCGAGGAAAAGATACTTATATCGTTGTAAGAATTTGCAAACAGAATTTCAAGATATGAGAAGTGGCATTTATCTCTAATCAACAGCATTATGACGGAATCGTAGAGGCATCCTGTAAAAGAGATATTCAGCATACCGATCAAATAACATTGACTTATGATTTTAAACTTTCGATGACTAACTCTGAGCGGCTGAGATTTGGAGGTTTGTTCTCAGAACTGTGCGCAGGTACTCCGCCGAAAGGAAATGCCAGAGTATTGCATACATATACATATTAGGAGGTCAATGAGAGGTATATGTTTATTGTAAGGACGTGCGTTACCGTTCCGAGTAGATAACAATATTGGTTGATGGTTGGTGCAAATAGTTTCAAAATTGTTTTTCATCATCATCATCATCGGCCGGAAGATGTCCACTGTTGAAACCCCTTTTAAAAGGGGAGTGGTTGCCATAATCCCCACGCTTGGCAAGCGGCTTGGGGATCGCAGTGTTGGTGGTTAAGTTACAGAAGACGCTGCTGCCCATCTTCTGGATCTTCCCTTAGTCGCCTCTTACGACACCCACGGGAGGAAAGGGGGTGGTCAATTTTTTTCACACGGCCATAATTGTTTTTCTGGTGGTGTAAATACATTGCACCTATTTTATGCAGCGATCATAAAGGAAAGTTAGTGTCTACTCTTGATAAAAGATAGAAAGAGGTATTTCTGACTTGAAGTAAAACGGTCCAACTTAGTAGGTAACCTTGATTTAAATTATTATTTTTAGATAGATAATTAAAAAAGATTTAGATATTTGCGAAATGCAAACATGATTTTGCACGTTGTATAGTAACATGCTACGAAGTATTGCTAACACGCTTTCGTTAACCCCTTAATACATTTTGCAGTTTCTATGTATGTCAGTAAAACTTAGCCACGTGCAGGAGTGACGTAGTATGTTCGTCGAGGCATGGCGTTCGCTATGGCGCGCACCGAAAATGTTATCAAAACATGTCACATGAACTTTGTATGTTATATTTTGCATATCATTATCAATATCTTTATGTAAAGAAATTAGAAGCAAATTTTTATTGCTTTGCACAAAACTTAAGATGAAGTTTCGACAAAAGCTTTTCGTTGAACTTTAAAATACAGCTACAGATATTTTCAGCTTTATCACGCGAAGGTAATATTTATTCACACTTGGAAGTTTTATCTAATAATATTTCAAAGTAACTGTTACCAAGGAGCTAGCACGCGAGCATCCTTGTTATTTATTTACCCACCAATTAAGCGTGTGTACGCAATTCTTAATCAAGCACTGCAATATGTACCGTACATAGTTAAAAATCGTATGCATTTCAAGAATCTGTTCCTTTAAGAACAAGGGTTATAATTGCCTGCTTAATTTCGTTGGTGTAATTAGTACTACTATAGTCATTTACTGGAGTCACGCCACGGAATATCCAGTGAGTTTTTGCAAATAAACCATTTCTGTGTATCAGATAGTAGGTGGGCAGCGCGTGTACGAGATCTATTTGCCGTATAATTAAGTCAATATCGATTATGTAAAGATAAAGGACATTGTCACACTAGAGCGGTAAACATGTGAGTCTCGATAGAAAAACCGCTGTGGGCGGTATACGCACGTCATGTTAAAATATATTTTTTGTACTGTGATAATAAAATTTTGGGATTTATTTTGGGGAACATAGGAAAAAAGGCAAAGTTCAAAAAACATATCTTAGTAGCCCGTCATTTAATGTCTACAATTATTTTTAAAAGACTGTTTAGCTAGCAACGCTGAAAGAAAATCTTCAGCACGTGGACTATTTTTTTTTCTTGCTGTATAAAAACTAATATCGCGAACTTCCTCTGATAATAAACAGCGAGGAAAAAAACCTCTAGTACTAGACTATTATAGTAATAATTGCTTCCAGCGACAGTGTGACAACGCCTCAGACGCTACGATCGACCGTGGGACATCTGCACCGTATTCAAATCGCCATCAAAGAAAAAATAACGTTTAATGGAAATGCTTTCCAGTTTTTCCGGTAGTGTGAGATCGCAATTCACTTGTAATTATTTAAAGGAACAAGATTAGAATAATTGTCTAACAAGATGATGCACTTTTATATTCAAATGAGCCTTTGTCCATACGTAAATTGTAATTGTACTGTCGTTATTACATCTGTTACTTGTCCCACATTTATTGGACCAGTGTTTGAATTATGAGAATGAATTGAATTGATCGTTTTTTGTTTTGTTTATCGGTGGTTGTTTATTTTGTATGTACGAGTTGAACGGGTTCTATTTTTATGTCAATTTGAATTTTCCAGTACTTGCCGGATTTATGTGAACGCAATTTCATGCGGTGTCTGCTTCACTGAATAAATAATAATACATTTAAAAGACTTTACACTCCAAAATAAATTTTAGGCAGCAGGTTTTGGAAGCGGCTTTCTAAGGTAAGCTAAGGCGATTTTTTAGGACCCTAACTAGTAAACTGGATCTAGTTCTAGTAGTTAAAGTTTTATTAGTTCCAGTCGGGCTATTTTCTGTTTTAGTGTTAATTAATGACCCCAACAAAGTTGTTATAAACCTCTTAATTATAAAGTAAGTTTGTATGTCTGTGATAGAAACGATACCGGGCCGTATTAATTTTATTTCTCTATATACTAAATATATTTTTTATCTGATAAATATGTAATTAAAATCGACTGAAATCACATAGTTATACGATAATTTTAAATGGTACTTTCAGACTGAGCATTAAATGCCATATCACCTTTAGTGTGTTAGGTCAGGATCTCGTTTGTTGGCACCTTCTTGGTCCTGTTTAACTACTCAGTCATAATTGATAATGACAGCTGCAAATATCTGTCTCATCACACCGCTTCAATTATCACAACCTTCAATTGCTAATTGAATGATAATGTTTTGACTTTTAACGGCTCCAGTTTAATTCAAATTTGGAATTCGTTTTATAAATTGAATAAGAACAAAGTTTCGAACGATTTATGTTCGAATTACTGGCCACAAAGACGTCTTTGCATTATGTGTAGAGATATCGTCTTGAGAAAAAAAAAATGTAATAGCACGACAACGCAGCTAATGATTGCCGGTCGATTTACACTCACCGGTCCTGTATTTCCTGTTACGCAAAATTCTTGTACTAATATAAGATTCCATCTGTTTTGCTGCATCACGGCCATTGTGATCTGCAAATTAGTTCTTAGATTTTCATTTGCTTTGTTTACATTTATTAATTGTGTAATCAGTTAATAGTGATGATTTTTCACAAGTTTTTGTAGCGCGCGTGCACGAAAGTTGGTATTGCGGTTGAACAAAGGTTTGTGTGATAAGTAATCTGGATACTGCGTATGTATATTTGTATTTGTTGCTTAGGAATAAAGAAAGGTATTTTCAATATTTTGAGTGTTTCGGATTACTTCAGGCCTACTCGCCTATCGTCTACTACACACAATGCAAATACACCGACTTTTAGTACAGTACTTACAATGTAGTATCTACAACGTGACAATAAATTCCTTTTGCAACGGTTAAGTTGCCATTAAACGAAGAGATTCTTATCACGTAGAGATATAACCATCTCGAGAACTATGTAAGTGTTTACACATTACGACTATCTGTAGTCTACAAAGAGTTTCTGCTTGTTATAAATTTATATGATCAGGTTTAAACTCGAATGAAACAATATCTAAGTAGTTTTTTTTCTCTAGGACTGTTGCTATTTTATAAGTATATTTATGTCGCTTGCTACACTAACCGTAGGTGTGCTACGTGGAAAAGAAAACATATTTTTAATATTGGTGCGCTTTATGGAGTTTACCTTCGTTTATGGTAACCTATCAAATGTCGTATCGAGTCTAAGGTCAAAATACGTAGACAACCTTTATAATAAAGCTTACACTGGTCCCTGACGTTTACGTTTTGTTTAATACTGCCAGGACTCGTTTGTCTAGAGGTCGCTAAGCTACTGCTGAACATGAGGTCCTGGGTTCGAAACCCGGGTCGAGCTAAGTTTTACTGGGTTTTTCCATTAGGTGATTCTCTGTATTAGCACGAATTCCAGATTTGTGCCTGATGGATGGCAATAGGCTTGCCCCATATTGAATTGGAACTTACCAAACTGGCAAAATGTGGGTGTACTATATGTACACGCCTACCCCATACTATGTTGTTTTACGTACGAAATGTACCAGATTTCGGGTTCAAAATGTAGCAAGAACCTAATAGTGTGCAGATCGTTTTCCGAGTTGATATGTGTGCTGTGACCTCTATGAGGAATACATGACGCCGAACATTACACTAAATTACAATGTTAACGTTACCGAAGCAGTATTCTCGAGACATCTATAGAAGATCAAGTCTGTGTCATTATGGTAGTAGGTCTTGTTTCTGGAGTGAGCATTGTTTAGACATTCATCATATACAACAGCGGTCGTACAATCGTTATTGAAATTCAATGAAGCGTGCGAATCTGTTCTAGAGGAATCGAGCAGCATCGGAATTTTTAGAACTTGTTTATATTTACGCACTCTATGTTAATGATCGTGAATACATTCTGCTATTACTTACGACAAAATGGCATATTGCATTAAATTTACGCGATATGGAAAATGACTGAGCCTTCAGTAGGAATTGTTATTACTGAAATTATATCAAATGAGCTTGTAAGAAGTGTGTCGTGTGGTATCCGGCCTGAATTGACTTCCCCCTCTAACTAAGGGAAAATCCAGAAGATGGGCAGCAGCGTCTTCTGTAACTTGACCACCAGTTCTGCGATCCCCGAGCCGCTTGCCAAGCGTGGGGATTATGGCAACCCCTCCCCCCCTCCTACTAAGGGAGAGGCCTATGTTCAACAGTCAGACTTCTTCCGGCTGGTGATGATGAGTCGTAAGAAGTTGTATCTGTATATTTCAGGAGACAGAGACTGCAAAATGTATAACAATTCAGTGAAATACCTTCTACATCGGCACTAAAGTCACGTGATTCGTTATTCGACCTATAAGCACTGTATTAACTTAAGTTACCAAATATATGTAGGCATACCTATCAAATCAAGACATACCTATTTCAATATTTATATTTTCCACCAAATATTAAACAAATTTACTATTTTGATTTTGCCCTTCAAAAAGGTCACAGGAATTTCTATGCGTACCAATGGTTAACATCATCTAAGTACTCGTTAAATTAAGGTACATGTGATTCCAAGTTATTCCCCTAAGGTCGTCCCGGCGGCCGTGCGTTTCGCATTATAATTGCACATAACACTAAGATTATTTAAACATCCGTTATACTGTACTCGTTTTGCATATACAAGTGACGTGGTAAACAAACAAATAAAGGCATGCGTTTCATGCGGCCGAGTAGATTATACCTTGTAGATTATACAATTAATGCATAAGGAATTTGTCAATAAAATCTAAAGCGTGTCCTAATGATGACAATTATAAAAAAAGTTTTTTAATTATGTAGTCTGAACCCAACTATGGGGAAACTAGATACACGGCTTGATTATATATCATCAATATAGAAGATTTTTTCGGAACAGTATAATTTTATCCTTAAGCTGAAGATGATATTTATTATACTGTTACCGAAAAAAAATTATAATATTTATTTATTTATTTATTAATAAGGCACATCAACAATATAAACACAAACATATAAAATAACAATTCAGGTGTACTAAGACTAGTGTTTACATCAATATTGATAGCTAACAACAAGACTAACCACACTAATCCTCGTTTACAATGCTTGGGTCGCCAATGCTCACCAAAATTAAAAATATTGTTTAGGTATGACTGCCAGAAACTACCTAGGTGCTTATATTAATTGAAACTTACGGACACAGTGAAATAGTCCCGCAACACATTTTCATATTTTCATAACGAAAATTATCCAGCGACCTGCTTCGGACTTATTTGTATAATTATATAATACAACATTACTATTCGCATTTTGATAGGATTAAAGGTTTCAACTCGCCATTAACTGCAACTACAGTTTTCGTCTTACTGATGTAGGCGCAAAATAATATTTTCGATTCATGTTTTAGCAATTTAAGCTGTTTATCGAGTAGTCTTGTTATCCTTTGCTGAGAGCATAATTCTGTAGGCACTACGTCAATGTTTAAATCTCTTGGATACGGTATTACGCATACATACAAATGTTACTAGAACATGTTGGTTGTTTACACCTTTAGTCGCCCTTTTAGTTGTTTTATGAATAGTTTATACTTTATTGTATCTGTATTAATTTATTATGGCAACATTGTCGCAATTTTGGGTCCCAGATTCGTAGATCCATGTTGTTGGCATTTAGACAAGAGCGCCTCCGTTGAGGTCATGTCTGCTAGAAGAAACATGGAGCTTATAACAGTTTACATATAACTAATAAGCCGTTACGATACGGTAAGTGCCCAATCACGCGGTCTAGACGCCTTTGTCCCGAAGCAAGTCCAATAGGGCCGTGGGCGAGGGGCGGAATACCTGTCAATAATTATAATAGCTCCGTTACCCATCACATATCGTTCTCGATTATCAGCCAATTAATATGTATGTGATGAATTAATCGAATATTGATTTTTAGGCTCGTGACAGTTCGATTTACGTAGGTCTACCTCCATGGGATTGTTACAGGCGAAATGAAGAAGTGTTTATAGCGGTAATAAGATAGCTGTGTATTAAATCTGTAGGTATATCAAGTAATACTACTTCTAAATTATGAAAAAGGTTAAATCTAAATAACAGAATAGCAGTTTAATGGAGAACACAAGTCTGTCTAATTAAACCCACTTAAATTTATTAAACCAAAAGAGACAATGTGATAGGCAAATTCTTGTAGAACCGAAAGAAATCATACAATTATTCACTACCTAAAATCAATTTCTCCTATAAATTAAACCATTTCCGAAGAGGTCACACAAGTTATAATGGCATTACAAATGTTCAAGATTTATCAGTGTTATGTTTAATAGGTTTTTTATTACACTAAAGACAATGCATAAATAAATAATTAATTATTTGAATGGGTCTCGTGATTGGGTTGTTTAGAAGTGTTAATGTAGGTTGTTCAATAATTTATTATTAAGTAGAGAAGTTGATTAGAGAACTAGATGACTTGATTGACTTGACATGACTGATTTAGATTAACGTAGCAGACCGGGCTATGTGGTATACCTTCGAAGAGGCCTATGTCCGGCTGTAGTGTGGACTGCAAAGGGCTGATGACAATTGATGATAGATTAGCATTTAGCTAATCATTCGCTTTTTTTTCGGGTTTATTTGAATACGAATTAATGTGTGTTTACAGTGTTTAATTGAAACAGACAAATAGATTAAATTCAGTACATTTCATTCTAATTTTTGAAAAATCTTGTTATTTTGAACCAGGGTTGTAAGTATACTTACTTATAATTTAGCACTAATTTTAGGTTTAAAAATACTTTCTTAAACATTTTTTGATATTACCTGAAATAAGTAGCGTAATTATTATCTCGCTGCATTATTATTGGCAATCACTGACCGTGTTATATTCAGAAAATGTTCGTTGCGCTTCTACCGGAAATTGAACACGGCACCTTGCGCCGAAGCATCTACTTAAATTTAATAGCTCTATTATGTATAACAAATCGTTTATTAACTGATATGTTAAAACCTGATTATATTTTGTTGTTTTATTACTTATTGTCTTCTTTAGTGATGCTATATCACCTACGAGCTTAAGTTTTTCTATTAGGAAAGTATATAATTTGTATTATGTTTTGCGAAAAAAACATTATGTGTATTTACGCGGGATTTTTTTTTTCGGGATGGTTTAGTGCCGACGACCCCGAGGGGGGTCTTATTGGGCGTAACCGGATAAAGGCGAGACTTCTGGAGCCTCCAGCCAGTCTGGAGCCTCCAGCCAGTCTGGAGCCTCCAGCCAGCATGCGGGATTTCGTAATCATAGAATTATTATGCTTTAAGGAAATTGCTTGTTGTACTACCTACACGATAAAGAAAATAAATCGGATCAAGATTTACGCGTGGATTCCCCTGTGCCCATGTAAAAGACTTATAAACAGGATACCCATAAAATAATGAAGAGTAAAAGTCGAACTTTATATAGGTACCTATAGCTCCGCAATGATCAATCTATTTTCTAAGAGAAGAGATACACGTTCATTTAACGTTTTCTACTAAAAGTGCTCGTCAAGCTCGTCGTTTTATTTTTAATTCAAAACCGCGTTGCGGTATGTTTTGTTTTAGCCTCTATTTACATTATCAATTCGAACATTTTCAATTTGTAAAGAAGTTATTTAAAAACCTGCATGGTAATTTATGATAACCTACGTATGGAATTGCGTATTTTAATGTTTGTTAATGGCACTGTCCGCATACTGTTGGTTTTGTAGTTTGACATATAATACTAATTAATGGATCATAAAGAGTAATTTGTACGTGGTGTACTTTTGTACATATTGCAGCTTAATATTTACTTAACTTCGATTTTTCGTCGTCCATTCATCCATCCATTTTCGTCAATCAATTCACAACTTCAGATTAGGGTTTTCTCGCCTGAAGTTTTTTCTTTTTGTAGTTTTGGCATCTTACGAACACGCTATGACGAGCCATGAATTGGCGACGATTCACGCCAACTAAAAATAAAAAGTAGTAATTTATATTTATCTTTGTATCTATCTATCTATATTACATTACAAATGGCTTTTAATGGCAGAACTTTCAAAAGCTGTTTACGGACTCGTCTTCGGTATCTTGAAAACCCTGGACATAGTTTCACTACCAATCTGCTAACTGGCCGATTAACATGTGCTATTTGTATTGAGCAGCTCATTTCGACACGATATAAGAATAATGTTTTGTAAGTCCTCATTTTTTCAAATACTATCTTCCAAGTTTGCGTCGAACTACGGTTTACTTCAGCGACTTCTTGTAGGGCGTTGACCTTGTGATAAGTAAACATTATAAAAGATCATTTTATAAACCGTGTTATAATGCTAACGCCTAATTGTAATTAATCTAATCAGTTGTCCGATACCGTTTAGAATTTTCTCACGGTCTTAATTTCATATCAGTTCATTAAAATCTTTATCACGAAACCTGACAAAAATATTTGGTTGGATTTGATTAAGTGTGATAATGATAGATAACTGATTTCGCGATTTTTACAGAAAAATGTTTTGATAGTACCAGATTGTTCCTTTCATTGGTTTTTATTTCCGCAACGAAAGGTTGTGTTCGGACGACGTTATCATGGGCTCGGTAGGCTGGTTTCGGCTTATTAGTTTTGCTCAGCGTGAGTATATGCCTAGAAATAGCTTTTAAAAGAAATCTCAGGCGGATCTTTCGGATTTCCCGTATTTAATTCAGCGAGGCCAGGATTCCGGTGATATGCTTCCAATTCTTTCCAATTTTTCGTAAACGGATAATTTCGGCTTACATTTTAAATGTGCTAAATAGTTCATAATTACCTCGAACTAAATGAGACACAAAGTTCGGTTATTTTCCTAATAGTTAATAATTTAATAGATTAAAAGGTAAAGTTCTTTTTATAACAAGTTTGTCTAGTTCTAATTGATTATCCTACCAATTTTGATTGGTGATTTGTACCTATGTCACGTTTTCTTTTGTTTGCCAAAATCATATTTCCCACACACAGCATTTAATTCAAAATCAATAGCCCGAGGCAACCAGTAGAGGTGGTTAAGTACCAGGAGGACATAAAGACAATAATTTAGTTAAGTAGCGGTGTGGCGCGACCTAAAGAAAGGCTTGATCATTTCCTTCACACCTCAAGCTCTTGCAATATTGAGATTGTGTGGTCGTAAAATAATGAAATTATGCATAAATCAGAGAGACAACGCATTGATGTTAGATTAGCTTTACCAACTGAATACTGTTACGTAACACTATTTATGTATTTGAATGACCTTATAAAAGTTTTCTTTTCTACGTGGAAGATTCACCTTTTTTTTATCCAATATAACTTTTAGTTTTGTTGTTCAATAAAATAAAAACAAAACCACAAAATTAATCTGAAGAAATATACATTACTCTCCTTTGCGTCGCGCAGTCGGATAATAATAGGAACCTGATGACTGTTAGAATAAATGAAAGAACGTATGTACAATTAAAAACACTTTTAGAATTCTACCAAGTTTTAGCTTTAAGTTCTATGTGTTGCCAAGAATTAAAAGAGTTATTCGTCCTGCAGACAAATTTTACATTCTAAAACACGAAAGAAGTACTACACTACATTTATTTAAAGAGATATAACTGCCACTTAATTCTCGCAATTTATTAATTGTGGCATTCTTCGCTGAAGGCCTTAGTTTGTGCCCGCACGGGACCATATTTGTGTGATCCGTTGAAGCATGTTTTTTTTTTAAGCTTCAATCTATGAATGTTCCAACTATCGGGACGATTTTTTGTGTTTCGTAGTATTAGATAGGAACTATTACATTCGTGTCATCAAACACAGACTTGTCAAAGTATAAAACAAACATAGGTACTATTAGATAGGCAGTATTAATCAACCCTCCCGTTTTGTCGCTTCGATTTTCACTTTATTGCAATAAATCATAAGGTTGGTTCAAGATTGCCTACTTGTTTACCAATGATACCTACTTTACAAGTAATAAAAAAACTTATGTAAATATGTCATTCGTTTTGTTTTAGAATAATTGGTTTCAGAATTTCATATCGCTATGAGCGCGATCTAAGAGCTTTTAAATGCATACATTAATTCTTTCTTCTTTTCGTTTTGGTTTCGACTGCCTTTAATGAATAGGCGACGTTACTTTTTTTTTTTTTTTTTAAAACGTCGCCCCACACTAGGAATTTCTCCTGTATCATGGGTGCGTTTCACAAACATGAAATATCACATACACAAACACCCAGACTCGGGACAAACATCTGTGGATCACACAAATTTTTGTCCCGTGCGGGAATCGAACCCACAACCCCTAGCGCAGCAGTCCAATCGCTTAGCCACTGCGCCAATCAGGTAGTCAAATTTTCTCACTGCATACTTAATTGGCCTACAAGCATATTATAAAGTATTTTTGTTTTGTCATATCTATAATATTGTATCAGGTACCTACGGGTAACTACATACCTGACAGTGCCAATGTCTTGTTCGGTTACTGACCAGAACAGGCACAAACTGCATTACTTACAAATGCGACATCATAGTAATCAATAATAACGACAGTGTGATAACAAAAGCTTACATTAGAATATGCATAAGCTTTGTCAAGATAGTAATTAAGTGGTGTACAGTTACACAATGTTACTTCCTCTTCACTTCAACCTTTATGTCAAATGAGAACCGACTGCAATAAAATAATATTAGGCACAAGTCGTAAAATTAAACAGCCTACGTGCCACAAAGGATGCTTCAAGGTTCGTTAGCGTTCATATATTGTAATCGTTTTAAAAGAAGGAGATATATTGTCACAATCTTCACTCCATCTTACATTAAAGTTATTCAAGATGATCAGGAAAGCATTTCAATACTGAAGAAAACTTTTATCTTTATGACATGATCAGATTTATTTCGAGTCTGAATAGTTTAGTGGGACCTGGATAACGATGGCTCAGAAGCATGGAGACTGCCATAGAAAAGGTAGACATATACCTGAATATACGCTGCTGGTGGATGAAGTCGGCCTGTCGATGATAATTGAAGAATAGTTTTCAACTTGTCGTCGTCGTCATCAGCCGGATGACGTCCACTGTTGAACAAAGCCTCCCCCTTTTAAAAGGAGGGTGGTTGCCATAATCCCCACGCTTGGCAAGCGGCTTTGGGATCGCAGTGTTGGTGGTCAAGCTACAGAAGACGCTGCTGCCCATCTTCTGTGTTTTCTCTTAGTCGCCTCTTACGACACTCACGGGAGGAAAGGGGGTGGTCAATTCTAGGCCGGATACCATACGGCCAATATTTTATTAGTTTTCAACTTAAAATATGAAAATTGCCGGGATTAACGGTCTGAAACAGGTGTGTCAGATCAAGATTTTGAACTTATCTGACATTAAAAAAAAGACCTGCTAATATAAATCATCTCAATCATAAAAAACTGCGTCAAAAATACACGCATATCATTGTTCTTATTGTTTTATCGCTAATCGTTCATCATTAGGACGCGAATCACAAAGTTATCTGCCTTCAATCTCAAAACAGTATCAAGAACGTAATACAAAATCCTGCACGAATAAAACATGAGATTCTTTGTAAAGATGTGATTGAACTGTCACATTATTATGACTGGCCGACCGACCGACCCTTGTCAACGAATTAATTTGATGATAATTTACAATGGCAACGTTAAATGATACGATACATTTAATTGCAACTGTTTGTAGGTTATTAATTTTGTGATGATATAAAATTAATTAATCGGGCCGGCGTGTTTAAGGCGGTGCCAAATGCAGTAAACAAAATATGAGACAAATTGACCACTGTTGGATTTTTGTTTTGTTCGACTTGAACATCCAACAAACAAATTAGCCTATTGGTCTTCCAAAAGATATGTTCTTAGGTTCCAATGTATAAGTTCGAGTAAAGTGATCGAGCCTATCTAAAGAATATAGACGATTCGACGCAGCTTTTACATTCGTGGTAAATTCGTTGAGGGTCGATTGCTGTAGAAGCTGAGTTTTTAGGTTGGGTTCACCATATTCAGTCAAAAATGTTAAAAAAACTTGTACACGATGTGGTTACGTGCTATTACTGCCCACGTCTCTGTTAATGAAGACATCACTTCAATGCATTTCCTTGTAAACACAGCGCCCACAATTTCTTTTTCGTCTATTTGTTAAATCAATTGCGAGATCGCAATATACCGTTATGTTGTCTGTTTTGTGTTTTGTTTCGGTCGTAATATCTGCTAGGTGAGATGCATAGGAGTATTACTCACGAAATACACTTAACCAGTCAGATTGTATTCAAAGCATGCAAACAAATTGTTCAATAAAACCAAAATAACAAATTAAAATAGATTTATTAAGATTTTTCAGTGGAGATTTAGATTGCTTCTATTTTTATCTGTTCAAAATGAACAGTTTTGTACTTACCTATTAAAAAAACAGAAACAATAGTAGCCTACGTACCAGAATGTAATGTAAGCCTATAAATTAATGGAAAGTTAACGATCGCTGATCATCCAAATAAATCTTTGTTTGTATACTACACTAGTAGTCTTAAAAGGCTGCAATAAATCTAGACAAACATAATTGTTGAGCGTCTTATGTATGCGCTATTAAAACCACAAAATACATTTCAGAAGGTTCAAGTGGTCTTCATACAAAAAGTCTAAAGAACTTTAAGCATAAACAGGCAGGCACGTTTGGATAACATATGGGTTCCGCAAACTCCGCAACGCGCGTGCGTGAACTGTGACTGCAAAGTTACGAAGCGGCCTCGACTGTGCTTCATCTGTGAGTTCCTTATCGGCGAGTTGATCGGTGTTACTGAACCTGCTGGCTTGTCTCGTTCTTGCTACTATGCTGGGAACACTTCGATACTCGGTCCGCCCACGTGCTCTATGGAAATCAGTAGGTCACTAGGAGCTACTTAACGCGAGATGTGGTTACACTAGATTCGGGCTTTGATTCATACACGTTGTGGGCGATCCACGCAAGGTCGATGTACTCGAAATTTTGCGGTACCATTATTTGCATATCCACGGGTCAGACGAGAGAGAAAAAATGACACCGATAGTTATATTTGTAGTGGTGCAAAATTGGTATCAAGGTTACAGACTCTCTCCTTGCTTTACTGGGTAAGTGTAACGCCTAAAATCAACTTATGATAAATTGTTCATTGTAAGTGAGATAAGTGTCGTGTGTTTGAGTGGTTTCCTGTGTCGGAGTGAAAGCTCGGTGGGTGCAAGGATTTGTAAATTGATGACACTGGGCCCGCGAGTGATGCTTAACGGTCCTTTGGGTTAACGACTGTACCTTTTACAGTACAGCGTGATGAGCTTATCGCACGGGCTTTATACATTGGAACGTTATGTTATTATTTTTGGTAGATGATACATTAATAACGTGCTGAGTAAAATGTAAATAAATATAGGTGCCTGCTACATTTCTTGCGGAGACAACTATACATTTAAATAAAGATTTCAAGAAATAGACTCGTTAAGTTTCATCACTCTGCAGACGGCATTATTAACATCGTGAACATGGGTCATACCCACTTATTTACAAGTTAATTATTGCAAGTCGACAATATCGAAAACTGGTAGTGACGCTTTACCCACCTAATAAGGCAAAGCAGAATTCCATTTACACAATTAGTCTCATTACTGACGCTAATTCGTTCGAAGGGGACAAGTAAGCTCAGCTTGGAAATTATTGCGCGGAGGAAATCATTTCTGCATACCGATGGACAATAATTATAATCATTATTATCATTATTGCTTGGGTTTTCGTGACACGCCTTAATAGTACGTGTGCCAATAGTAATTTACGTTTCGCATGCAATTCCTATAAAAATATTATTTGCATTTTTTTTCGATACAGTAGGTGCTTGCAATTATGAAGGGTCTTTGAACTTTTTAGAAACTTATGCTAACCTCTCAATATTAATAAACACATCCATGTTTTGAAGACTGACTGATTTAAAGAACACACAAGTTGGAACATATAAATAATACTCGTATTATTACATGCTAATGGCATAGATTACCTACCTAACTTGGCATTCTTATACCGATGGATTTAATTCAGACACCATCTGTATACAAGTTCCAGTGAGCAAGTGATCTAAAAGGTCTTCTAAACTATGACGTAATCATAATTCAATAAAGGGCTCAACACAATGATCACAAAAGAATTACGCACCAATAAATTAATCTCACTTTCAACACAAGGTCGAATTGACACCCACTAGAAGCCTACGCTTATATTTTTAATATAACTAAAACAACTATTAAATGACGTTTATGAATAGTATAAGAAAGTTTGGCATACATTTAAGTCAGATTTAAATCAGTTAGTGTAATGGGAACCGATTAAATTAGCATTGTACTTGAACGCTTTATTGATTTTCTAGGTTATGTTGTAGCTGCAATATGCAAAATCTAGCGGTGTCTTGAAACCGGTGTGTGACGATCTTATTTCAGGTCGGCAAAATGTTTTGTTACAAACTTGTCATTTTTGACGACTGACAACGCGACGTAGGAAATTCTGCAATTCCTGCTCCTTACGTGTAATGTAATGTAAATATATATAGATAATTAATTAATTATGCATTTTACACCAAACGACTGATTTGAAAAAATGTTTTTAGAACATAATGAAACGAGAGCTTATATTATTGTTCAGTATTTAATAAATAAACTACGCAAATATTTATGATTTTTTTACATTTCTAAAGGATCTTGAAGTCGGAATCTTGTACGCCACTTATTTTCTCGTAATCGAATATTGTTTTAACTGACTGTCCTAATTTTTTAAGGCACTTTTTCTACACGACACTATAATTCAACTACGTTTATAGCAAACCCAAGTTCTCAGTATGACATAGCCCTTCGTACTGCAGTGGGACTGTTATATTTCGGCATTATTATTATTACCTATCCTATATTTAGCACACACAGCTTTCATTCTCAACCTACCCCAATTCGAAACACCATTATTAGTGTATGTTGTGTAGGATTTTCGACTAGACAGCGTGGGTGGTTACTCGTGAAAGTGCTTTGTGATTGACTGCTCTTATGTTGCAAGTTCGCGTGCCTGACATGTGAATTAAATGCTCAGATATAAGTCTATTGTTATGCATTTAGACTTAGGTATTTTCTTGTTTCGTTTAGGATTCACGTGTATGTCCTATGATGTCATTCCTCTGAGGAACCTAATAAAGTATTCTTGAATGTCGAGCCTGCTGTACAGTGGATAGAATACTACCTGTCCTTGGTAAAATATTAGTAGTAACTGTTATTTTATGTTGTGTAACATCCGTGTCTGGCAGGACAGAAGTAGATGTAGTACTGCGATATAAGTTCCTAGTTTCGGTACACTGGTCTTTATTGATGTCACCAATTCTGAAAAAGAGTTAGGATAGGTTATACGCGTTCCGAAAATGGCACGTCAAACTAGACTAATTAGCTCACATGAACTTGATTTCATCTCTTTATCACTGTCGATAATTACGACATGGTATCTACATGCCATATTCAAATTCTTGTGTGTCGTTTTTTGAAGCGCTACCGCTTTTTACTCATATCCCTCTCTAACTCGGTTACTAGTGAGCTTTTTAGAGTCCTTTAGAGTCATATTCAAGGCCATATTCTCAAGATCCATGAATGTAAGAAATTGCAGAACCTTTGCACTAGTTTGCATCAATACCAACAAAGTACCGACTTGAGATTTTTTTGAGCAAGTGGTCGTCAGAAGATCGGATCGTATTACATTGAATCATAATAATAATATGAACAAATAAGATTTGGTAATCACGTCGTTTACTCACATAATCATAAAACCACGTAAATATAGCATTAAAGTGCTCAGGATTTTACTATTGTAGATAATATTTAGATAAGGTGTGTAATGTTTGGGATCTCTTAAACTTTTAAGTGGAGTATTCGCAAAAACTCAAATTGAGTCTACGTTTTTGTACGTTAAGTGCTTTTTATAAGTGTAATCAAAATATTCAGGATTCTTCAGGAGGTTTTCAGTAGGTACAAGCTTCAGGACAATGTCTCGCAGCTTTCATTATACAAATTGAAACTGGATAGATTTTCACGAAAGTTGCGTGTAGATATACCGAAAATTAGGAAAATTTAAGAACGACTTTTTTTTAATAAAAAGTACAGTCAAGCTACTTTGAGTTACTTTTATTTGTTAAAAACACACAATTTTATTTCATTCGTATGTTACAAGTTTTAATGCTGCGCAATGTGATAAACAAATACTGTAGCTGGCTTCTTTATTTAAATTCCACCAAGAGTCCAATTAGGCATGCTGTGAGTCCAAATCGAAAAACAAAACACTCGGTGAATCTCCTTTCATGTGGCCAAAACTCATAATTCATCACAAAATGAATTTGCCCCCAACAGTTTCGTACCTTCCAAATTAATTAGAAAAACGTGTTGTATCCTAATAAAAGTTTACAAATAAAGTCGACAGTAGCATTGTTACGTACCATTGTGAAATTTGTATCGTTAGTATCAATCCTTACCAATTTGGGTGGACTCACTGACTCATCTAACTAAACAGGTGGATTTTCAATAACATCTACTATTGTTGCTAATGATGCAATAAATTGTGATAAAACTATTAAAAAAATACAATTTTAAAACTAAACTCTTCGGTTAACAATTTTCAGTTTTTTTTTTAATTTATGTACCTACCTAATGTTTATTTAGACCTTCCTTGCCAGTCCGGTAAAAAGTTTGGTACTGTGTTGTAAGTAGTTTATTCTTTGTTATTCGTGGATAAAAGCTACACACATGTAAAGTTTAAATAATTATGAAATGTTCTCCTGACCGAAATTCGGTCACGGCGGCCTATTTCATCTGAGACTACTGCAGGCAACTCCGCAGGACATATTATAGTGCACAAGTATGCGCGCAAACACAGGTAGGTACACCCCCTATTGCCTCACTCTCATACTCCGATGGGACAGTAACGCGACACGACTGGAGAGAGATCAGGCGCAGGACCAACGGCTTAACGTGCCTGGCAAAGCACGGAGAGGTCTTGACATGTGAAAACGGCTACCACAAGACTAACCCTAGCAAGCATGGCTTGACCTCACAGATCGACTGATTTGCGTGGTAGCCCCATAGCTACAAGCACCTCAAAATATTCCAAAATAATATATATGTGTAATGTATATGTGATATACATCTAGTATATTATAATAGTATCTGCAATAGCCATAAAGTGGCATTTTAATGTGAGGACTTTAATTGTTTATCGGCTGACCAATAGCGATGCTCTAAGAGCTGTTGACAGGCGGGTAAATTACAAACAGGGCGTTATATATTTAACTATAACGTAAATAATAAACATTCATCATATTTAATTATATTATTATATACAATGAACTGGTAAAATCATATAATACAAAAAACAATTACCTACTATTTATTATTAGAATGGACTGCCCCTTTGGTCTAGAGGTCGCAAAGCACAATTCCTGATCGTAAAGTCCTGGATTTGATACCAGGGTCAGGTAGTAATTATGTTATTAAAATTAGATTATACCCAAAAGCAGCACGGAATCTGGATTTGTGACCAGAGCAGTAGTCTCATCTGTTACTGACGAAATTTAGATGTACTGAAAACCCTTTGCCGAGATACACACGTGATGTTTACAAAATTTTAAAACTTTTCCTTATATAAACAAAATTCCTAATAAGGCTTTATTAATTTATCTAAATGAACGTTTATTAATCAATTTATTATATAATATAATTAAATGACGTTAATGGGTATATGTACTAGCCGGATATCTCGGAACTTAATTAGAATGTGCCTTGTATAGAAATTAAATATCGATCAATAATAACATATCCTCATATATTATATCCTTATTAAAATACGCACTAATATAGGTACATAGAAGGTACATAGGTACATATAAATGGCATTAGGCTCTCCGGCTCGCTCACTAATACATTGGGACCTATAACGTAACTAGCGAAATGTGGTTATACTATTATGTATACCTCTGCCTACTCTTTAAATGAAAACGCCTGTGTTTGTTTTATATTATGATGTAAAACTTCGCATCCCTGTATAAGAATATTGCGCGTAATATTTTCGGCCGTCCGTTTCGATTTCGTAAAAAATTACAACTAAATTGATGAAAAAATTACTGTACTTTATTGTTATTACTGAATCCGTACGTAATTTATAATTTGGAAATTACGTCACGCTTCGAGATATATTTATGTTGTTCTGAATAATGTTAATTAGGCTAATACTGCCGCAAGGTTTGATAGATAATAATAATTAGCGTAAATTCCAATCAATTATAACACAGAATGTTGACGAATATTTACGCACTAATTATGTATTTACATATAATAACAAAGTTCTTATTTATCAACTTAACATCCTTTTTCTTATCCTGCTCCAAATCCTTCATTAATATTTTAGGAAAACAAAATTACATTTCCTTACATTTAGTGGGCGTAAATAAATCCGGTTACTCATTATTTGTAAGTGTCCGAACTGCCTTAATTTTATATAATCAATATAAATTTTGACTGCAAAACTTTATATGAGAAATACATGTTATTATACGCCAACACAGATGTTTCGCGTGCAAAAAATAACTTTTACTAATTTCCATATATCTTCAATTTAACCAGTAATGTTGACCATAACGTGTCAATGACTATGTTACGTAAGTACGTCATTTGATACCGCAGTTTAGGGTTATCAAAGAACTACGCAAAATATTTTTGTATGTTACCTCAATAGGAATAGGAAAAATGATTTTTTTTTAATTATTAGAAATAAGCGGCAAGGAGTGTGCCTAATCTTTTTATTACAAGTATGGTGTAATACATCTTACATACAAAAAAAATTATAATGTTGTAATGTTGCTTGCTTTTACTTTTATGTCACTTTTAGAACTGCGAAAACATATCGATTTTTTTTCTATTATTTAATTAAAAGCTCTAAAAGTGAGTCTAACAGAAAAGTGACAAAACTTTTGCTCAAGATATACTCATCATTATAATCTACATAGTGTCAGCCCTGACGGGGTCCGAGGTCGCTCACTAATATCAAATGATTCACGCTGTACCTATATCGAAATTTTAGATGACGTTTACGCATTACGTCATCAGTCTTGACTGATAAATCTCTAGGTTTACTCACCTCTATGCGGGGGACATAATGTATGATAATACACTACACACCGCCCAATTTTAGTTTCTATTATGCGTTACCACATTCCGATCATTTTTTTCGCATTATGATTTCGTTTATGAATGTACAGCGATTAATATGTGAAAACGTTGTGTAATCCGGATTCTAATTTTGTAATGTCAGAAATGTAGTTTTAAAATCGATTATGAATTGATATGTGATAAACGAAATTCGAATCTTTTTGAATGTGAGGATCTTTAGCATCTACCTATAGTAAAAGTAAAGCTACTACAGCATATACAACTAATCACAAAGCATTGCTAAAGCAAAGGAACTAGTTTTTATACCCGTTCGAAATATAGAAGAAAAAAGTTGCCTATACAATTAAAAAACGATATAAAGTATATAAAGATGCACCGAACTAAACTGAATTCCATACGGAAAATAAATAAGGAAAAACTGGCAATAAAATAAACTTTCAACTATTCTATATTAAAATATTTATAATCTCAATATTAGCCACAATTTTATAAAAAAAAACTACGATTGCACGTTAAACTGTATTCATACTGTGTTACTAAGAAAGTTTTCTAATATTAGGGAAAGATAATGGTAACCAGAGTATTTTCCATGTCACAACGGGAAGGAAAGTGGACTGACTAATTATCTCTGACCTTCCTACTAGGCCGTCAGCATAACATATTCCGCCCATCAGTTGCCTATGAATCAGGGGCGCTTGCCCAAAATAGGCAACTTTACAAAGCTTGCACATTTAGGTGTACGGACTTACGCATCGTTATGCATGGTGTCACATCAAAATATGATGTAAGTTAATGAGTATAGTGAATAACACATTAATTAGGTATATTGTTGTTTTGGCAATACATTACCATTTGTGCAATTTGAGGAAAGTAAAAAGGTTTCTACCATGCCTTCTCTTTCAGCTTTGCCTTATGCTGTTACCACTAAAAGAAATGCAACGGATATAAATCATTCAATTTTAATATAACCTACAACGTTTAAACACTTTTTCTGCGTATAAAGCCATCTTCTTTTCCAATTTTATAAATAACTAGATTTTCAAATGACTAGTTTGGTTGAAAAGTAATTAAATAATGTTCAATGACCTTGTTTGTTCACCGAACTTATTAGGGTAAGAAGCAACTATAAAAGCCAAGAAGCTACTTTCTCTTAATTAACTCCGGAAATAAGAGCTTAAAGGAGACCCCAACATATTGGAGATAAGACAGCGATGATGATAAAAAATTATTTTTATCATCATCGCTGTCTTATCTTGTTTCTGTCAGGAACTGAGTTAACTCAGTTCCTGACAGAAACAAAAACGTCAAACAAGAATCCGTTGAAAATGTTAGCTCATTCCTGAAATATGATAAGTACTTCTTTTTTTAAGTCTATAATTTATTGATACAAATCTTATTACCGCTTAATCTTTAGAAAGCTTAGTCAATTAGCAGAAAATTATATAGGTACACAATTTTGTTTGTAAACACAGGTACCTACACTCGTTCAACTCTGATCGGCAATTCGACAATACCAGGACTGCTTTTCTCTATAGAAATTGAATAAATGTTTTGGATGCGTAATCTTTCCATCATATTTGTTTACTCTGTGATTTCGATTATGTAATCTATGACATATGTCAATCCCATGTTTTTCATTCTATTCGATTTCTATTCCTCTAACACCTTGTGTCTAGGGCCCTATAATAACCGAGTTCTGCACGTCTGATTGTTACTGACATTTACAATTGACAATTACTACTGGTAATGTAAAATATAGAAAATAGTTGTAAATAGACAATACGGGGCAGATAAGATTTATGAAGATGAATATATCAACCGTTAGGAAACCTAAATTCATTGTGTTCTTTGTATCATGCGACAAATTTATGAGTCTCAAACGTCCACCGTATACATCGATTCCATACATCTGATGACCTAGTACTGGCCTTTTATGAAGGCTTACTCACAAAGTAGGCTACATGTAATTTACTTGTAAATACAAGAGCTCGGGATGTTCCCTAAACACGGATCTGTGTTTTCATTTTCCCTCATCACAAATGCACTAGTTTACGATGCTATGTCGGTATAAATATGAACGTTTAAGTACCTAATTGTATTATAAAGTAACTACACCTATGTTTGACTGTTATTGAGTTTTTACTATAATAGGCTAGGCTTTACATTTGAAGAGTTTATTAAGCGTTTATCGCTTTAGGCCTAAAAGCGATAAACGCTTGATAAATTCTTTTAATTAAAGTAATATGAGTGAAAAAGTCAAAATGTATTTACTAAATATGGGTTTATCTCAAACTAATACTAACTACTACTAACCTACTGATAAAAATGAAATATAATTAAATTGTTATTTTCTATACAGCATTTAGAAGAGATCAAGGAAAATATCATAGTTGCCTATAAGTAATGGGTTTCCCACTTAATTAACAGTGTTATTTTTAAGATAAATATATTTTAGGTAATGCCTAGCAAATGTGGGTGTGCAACCATATTCCTACCTCTACGGATACCCCTTCTTCCACGACTGCCCAAAAAAGGAGTGTATTGTTTTCAGGGTTCATGTATGTATGTATATGAGTTTCTTTACTCCACCATAACTTCTGAATGCCTGCACCGATTTTGATATATGGAGTGTCGTTAGAATCCTTAGATTATCGCGAGTAACATAGGCTATAAAAAAATGAAACAAATAAAAAAAAAAAAAAATCGCGACTGCCATGACAAAAACGAACTAAAAAGTGAAAAACAAGTTCAATTTTTTCATTATATTTGTTTTTTAATATACGCGTTATGATTCATTGATAGTATACAGCATCAGAGACGCCACAAATTTTAAGTAACACAACGATTATAGGTACGTCCGGTCAGCATCATAAGTAGATTAACATATTACGAAATATTATGTCAAATAATGGAAAGAAACAAAAACCAATTCAAGTTTTTGTTTCAAACTTATTTTTAGTATTTATATATTTATAGTTAGTTATAGGAGCGTCCAATGGATGATCTTAAAATATTTAAGACCTTTTAGTGTGTAATAAGTTGTTCTACAATTAATGGTATGTTTATAAAATTAAATGTTCAGCTACTTATGATGCTGACTGTACCTAACATTCAAAAAGCGGGTCATATTTTTTAAGACGTTGCCCCACCGTAAGAATTTCTCCTGTATCGGGTGCGTTTCACAAATATGAGATATCACATATAAAAACATACAGACTCGGGACAAACATCTTCAGATTACAAATTTTTCGTCACATGCAGGAATCAAACCCTCAGCGCAGGAGTCCAATAGCTTAGCCATTGCCCCAATCAGGGGGTCAAATTAGAAAATTTAATTTGCCTATAACAGTACTTTACCATTTATATAAAAAACACCAAACTTTTTAAATTTCTTAATAGTGCTAATCAATCGGACTGAAGAATGATTAGGTGCAGATCCAGCGTTTAAGGTGCTCTTCAAACCAGCCTTATGAGTTGAGAACGGTCGCCCATCCATCATCAGCAGTAACCACTGCAAGTCCTGCTAACCTTAGCTGATCGATTGACAGCTACGTAGCCATAACCCTGTGTTAATTAGTATCGATATACCTCTCTGGCAACAGTTTAGCTTTCCGTCGATAAACAGTTTGCGGTCTTCTACATAATTCTATAATCTATACAGATGTGAAAGTGTAAGTTGCTATAGTGTAAACGTATTTGCATTATGCAAACAAATTGTGACCAAAGGGCTGGTTTGTTTTTCGGCCAAAGAATTAGCATTGCCATTCAACGTGGCAATGCCGCCAGCCTTTTGGGAACCCTGCCAGTCGACAGTGATGAGGAGGAATATTTTGATGCATAATTTTTTGATGTTTTTTGTTTGTATATATTTTTAATTGTCCCTTAAACAGTAATAGGCAAAAGAGAATGTCTGCTATCTGTATCATCATAAAATAATGTCTTAATCCGTCTAGTGTCTACACACTGTTATATATTAATGACACGCATCTAAACAGCGTTAAATGAGAGGTAATAGTCCAGGATAATGGCCTCTAAACACGGCTCGCAGCTGTAAAATTTTATTTATATTAGCTAGCGGCCCACACGACAGTTCTAACTTTCTTACGACATCAATGTAGGTATGTATAATCTTGACACTTGCTCTTCTCTACACATTTTTGTGTTGGCTTAATGTTTCAATTTGCCGATAAGATTTCAATTTTGCGCAGATTTCAATTTTGCGAATAAATGGTTATAAATTATGATTGGATTGTTGTGCTAAGGGTTGCGGTTTTGATTCCCACACGGGACAAAATTTTGTGCGACCCGCAGACGTTTTTTCCGAGTCTGGGTGTTTGTGTATGTGATATCTCATGTTTGTGAAACTTACTTACGATACAGGAGCAATTCTTAGAGTGAGGCGACATTTTTTTAGCAAATTTTAGTTGCTGTAGTGCCTGAATCTGTCGAACTATTTGTTACCTCATTTCTGTAGTGAACTTATCGTAAATAAATTTGATATGAAGATAAATTTGATAAACTTCAAGGAAGAAATTTATCTACGCAGACAAAGCAAACTAGTTATGTATAAACTACTTTACATTCTAGATGTTAGCACGGCTTTCATTTGGACATTTATAACCGTATAATTTGTCACTGGTTACATAAAACTGTAAAAACGTCGCAACATACATTATTTTGATACTCTGAAGATAATACGTGTACAGGATATTTCGCAAAGAACATGAAATGCAATATCGTAGTGTGATATCGGGTCTATTACTCGGCCTGCAGATTTACAGCCGGTTTACCCGCGTAAACTTAGTTGACGTTTACAACTAGTCCCCCTTGACAAACTTTGGGCCAGAAAAACAACGGAATAACGACAAATTTTGTGAATGAACTCATACCATGAGAAGCCTTACCAGCCCCGTTACCATGAACTTTTAAAGCAGTACAGTTTACGTTGTGGAAGCGAGACGCCGTATTACACTGCACGTAGCGGCAGCGTCCCGCTTTCACATGTTAAACTGTCCTGCTTTAAGAGTTTATGGTAAGGGGGCTGTTAGAGATAAAAGACGCTACCACACGTTTTCATTATGGCCAATCGTCATTACTGTTAACCGACGGCAGAAGCTAGAAACACTCTTTTTTAACTTTCTCTTCTTGAAACGTAAGATTTTAGCTAGCTGACGCTACGGCTAATAGACCCAAGCTATGACTAAATACTTAAAAACGAAACTTTAATAATCATGCTTCGATAATGATACAGGATCTTAAGCGTATTTTAAGGTAGCCACGTAGTCGCGTTTTTAATGGCCCCAAATTAACGCTTTCTAGAGGGTACTTGCTTTTTGTGAATATTGAATTATGATGATAAAATCTACATTTCCAGTCGGTGAAAATACTATCTACTTCTACGTCAGCTAGGTAATATTTATTATTGAATAATATTGCTTATGACAAATATAGTGTGAGTGGGTGACGTAAAATAGTATAAATATTCGTAGAAGCTGATGCAAAATTATGTGGATGCAATATTGAGTAATTTTACTATTGTTTTTACTTTCCGTTTCGTTGCGTTGCGAGGGGACTGTGAGATCCTGGTTTCCATTTCAGGGTTGAGCAATGAGTACTTGAGTTTTTCTATTAGGAAATTGTCATTAATAGATGCAGTCTTGATTTGAGTCCCGTTACCTAATGGAAAGAGGTTCGGTCCTAAATTCATTAGAACCTGTAACATATTTGGCGAAAGGTGGGTGTACTTAAACCTCTCCTTCGGGGAATATTTGCGTCATATGATGTCCATTTTTATTAATTTTACTTTTGATTTTGTCTAATGCCAACTAATGAAATTAAGTTAAGGTTTAAAAAATTAATATATAAAATATTAAATTTAATAACAATCGTAAGTTGTACGTAATTGAATAATGGCAGGAAGTTAGCACTGATGTCATACATTTAATCTTATCGAAACCGTTTTACCGTTTTATTTGGCTTCAGGAAAATATAAATTGTAGGTAAAGGCAACTTCTCTTATAATCTCTACAATGATAAAACAATACATAATAAATATGGTTAGGTACAGCATTATGCCTATATCATTATTTTGAATTGATATAAATAAAATATGGAAATTCTGTTCATTAATGATCGTTATAAAAGTTATTTTATCCAATACCTACACTTATTACTTTCCTTAAACATTTATCAGAAATATCGTAAGCCCCTAGAAAAAATATCAGTGTTACATAAAAATACTTTGTGCGCCAGTACCTACCGGTACCGTACAGAAGAAACTATGGAAGTAAAGACATGAAGATGGTCTTCGCTGACTGCAGATTTGAAGAAGAGGAAAAATCAGAAAGGCCTTTGTATTTGTGATATGGGTTAGTGGTAATATAACCAAAATGTTAATGCGGTCTGACACAGTTGTTCGGTGTCTTCTAAGACACCCATTTTTGGTTTGGGTGTAGGGACCGGAGAGTGTGGGATTTCTTCCTCATTTAAACCACCCCGGTCCCGGGACTTCTGAAAATACTAATTTCTGAACCTCCCCATGCGACGCCGTATTAGGCGGCTAGTTTTAACACAGCGAATTTTGATTACTTCCAATAAATAATACCTAAAAGCGAATTCAGAAGCTTACAATATATTAAAGCATTAAGCAGACACATATTTCATACGCTACGTAAACTTGTACCAAACAAAGTTGGTAGGCACAGTGTCAGCAATGGAGAGTCCCATTTATTTTCATTGCGTCTCTCGGTATGCGCGATTGTATTCATTTTATGTAACTCGGCGAATGTTCGACGTCATTCAGGCGACGTTTATTGAATGAAGGGAAGCGGCAGTGAGGAGCGATTCGATTTGTTCGACCGAATGAATGGACTATAACTTGGAGTCAAAGTAAATATTAAAGCGGTTGAATGTGTGTCCGAGTAGGAATAAGTGTGTTAAAAGAACATATAAGGAGGTCATTGAAGATTTGAGTATTTATGTGAAGTTCACAAAGACAAGAGCATCAGTTTAGAACTGTAGTTAATATATTTTGCAAACTAATGATTTATTGAGTGAGGCATTGTAAGTGTAGACGTAATTGAAGTAATTATTAGTAGTTTTTTTGGATACAGTTAATCCTATGAATTTACAAGTTGTTAATTTAGTATAAATTTTGCTTACGGGGTTGTCTGATGCTGCCTAATAGCAGTAACGATCAGGTGATTTTTTCTGCTACGGCTACTAAACGTTCAAAGCATCATCCGCCATTTATAGCGTCGGGTAACTATGTTCATTTGTTACGAAGATTTATTAAGTAATATGGTTATAACAGCTCCTAACAGTTCCACTTTTAACAGCTTATTGCAGACAGTTACTTACTGGCAGATGGACGGCGCTACCGAGGCTCACGCCCACTGCGCAAGTCATGTGCAAAGGGCGATTGCAACTGTGATTATTTGTACATAAAGAAGTTATTACATTTGTAGTGATATTTTCATCACATTTTAATAAGCAGTGTAAAGCATCTATTAGCAGTGCTACAGACAAAACTATTAGACAATTTGAAGACCTTGTTTGTGTCGATGCTAAAGCTTGGTAGTAAGAGTGCCAAAATAAGACTTAAAAATATATTTAAAAAAATATCTAAGCAACTTTAAATAAGTACCCAATACGATCAACGAATATAAGACTTATTTTACAGTTGCTTAGACGTCTACTGGAAGACACCTGGGACTAGGATTTAAGCCCGCGCCAAACTTTCTCTTAAAAACCTTCTACAATGACAATAATTACCTACATTTCATAAATAAGACTTCGGATAATCTCGGGGGTAAATCTTAATCGTATCTTATCAATGTCACATTCATTTGTTTGCGCATACTCGCAAGATTACCACATCGGAGTGTACTGCAGTTTGCTACCCAGGGCTTCCCCTTACAACAATTGTAACAGACTGATATTGTTTGTTTGAACAGCTAATCATTTACAAGGCTAATCGTTACGTCAAGGAAGATGATCTTTTTACAATTGTGTTTATGGAACGTCTTAACGAGACCAATGAACTCTTTTAAACAAAAGAAGTCTCCCTTGTCGAGCCAGGTTTTGTTACATACGTTGATGTGATTGGTCTTTACAGTTTACTTAGGTAGAACCTAGTCTATTATATTATGTATCCAAGGTACGGTCGAAATATAGTTTGAACAGTTCGACAAACTTTTCAGTAACCTAATTTTGAATAGCCTATTGTAAATGTAATCAAATGAAAAGTTTCATAAAGAAATACCTACTTGAAATACTATAGATTGAATGTATTCCTATATTTGTTTGAGATACGGTTTTATGAGTTGATAGTGTTGGCTCGTCTCTATTGCCATACATATTGGGGGACTCCCCGATTAGTTGCGGACTCAATAAAAGCCCTTGACGAACATGAAGCCGGACTTAATAAATAACAAATGCAGCATTCTAGTTCAAAACAGCAGCGGTTATTTTATAACACTTCAAATTTATACATCCGTACACTATTACGTAATTATCCAATAACAGCACCATCATAAGGTGTTACCATGTTCATGGGTCCTCACTTAGTGTTTGTTCCGAAAACAAAAATAGAAAATTTATGATCAGAGAAATCGTTATATATCTATGTTTAGAATAGCATAAAATGTATTGTTCTCGAGCATCGTTACGAGGGCAATGCAAACATTACGTATTCGATATGAATACCCTCAATCGGAATGCGAAACAAAATATCGGATACAGATTATGACGACAACTCGACAAGTATCTATTTCCGATAGGAAGTAAATTAAACAATAACTTGTCATAGGATATTCACACTCGACTCAAATACCTATTTATTTAGACAGGGATACTTAAGTATATTTTATGACGTGTACACTTTAGTTCGATTTGTTATAAAACCACAGATGCATTGGTTTCATAAATACATATTTTACTAGGTACTACTTAAACAATAATATACTTCTTAATGAGAAAACATAGATAATTAATTTTATAATTGGTTGTACCTCAGGAGTATTTGAGCTGAGTTAACTGCAGTTTTGCTTTGGATTTCGTTAAATTAAATTATGTTCCCTTGTAAAATTATAAACAAAAAAATCGTATTACAAATTATCATACCGTTAGGTAATACCGAAAACCAGTGTGAAATGATGACGAAGATTATGAAATCTATTTGGCATAAAGGCGCAAAAATACTACACAATAAAAGCAGCTTTCAGGGTGCGAACCTCGACAAAGTTTACTTCTTGATATACCTATAGCAAAATATACGTACGTTCTATAAAGGGGTCTACGGGTGAGGCTGTGGTGGTTGCCATCTAAATGGTCCTACATCCACATTTTGCCAGTTAACCTATATTCATTCGTCATTCTCCAGAATTCTTATCTACAGATATAGTGCTGACATCAAACGGCAGTTGCGGAAAAAGTACCTATGGCATCCGGTTTTACTAAAACTTGAATCAACGTACCTACTCTCACGTCTGTGTGAGTTCCATGTGTTCTCTATTACCTAGTTGTTTAAAAAAACATTTTTTCACTCATTATGACTCCTAAAAGATAGCAAGTCTGCTTGTCTTGTTGTCATTCCGTCTGTGACTTAAGTTGATCGTAGAACAGACACCTAAGTTATAACAAGCTTATATTAAACATGCAATATTTGTATGGATTTTATTTTTACAATTCATAATTCTGTTGTACAAAACAAAACCTGCCAGGCTGAAGTGAAACTGGGCTGGCCACGTCTGTCGCATCCACACCAAGAAGTGGGCTAACATCTCCACAAGATGGTTGCCACAAGACGGACGCCGGAGACGCGTAAGACCCAGACGGAGATGGCGTGGCGGGACGATTTGGATGACTTCTAAAACAGCTGGCCAGAGCTGACCGAGAATAGGAGGAATTCGAAAATCAGGGAAGAGACCTTAGCCCACCAGTGAGACTATTTGTGTGACCAATTTAGGCTACACAAAAAAGGTATTATACAAATTTCTTTATAAGTAAATATTCTATTTTATTCGTTAGGCACACGCCAGGTTTATCCCTTCTCAAAACAAGTTTTCTCCGTTCCAGACGTATTTTTTTCGACTCTATCACGAATCAGGCTTGAATATAAGGCTGAAAATATAGAACTAGCCTTCTGTGTTTAGTTATTTATGATAATACATCCGCTGAGTAGGACAAGTAACGTCGCCGACGCCTCAGCCTACATTTGATGGTAATCTTAGCTACTGTTGCAACTGCACGCATCCATTGTTAGGTTTTGATGATTTCTGTTTATGATTCTGTTCTTTAAATATGTTTGTATTTGGTTCTCTTGCTTTATATATTGTTAGTGAGTAGTTTTCACGATTTAACATTGACTGGCGTTCCGTATATCGTTCGGGTTCTTATTATAGGCATTAGCTATCTATAATGGCTTCTTACATATTGTGCAATCCTTAGATTAATTGAAGAAAAGGTCATCGCATTTGAGCTTGGTTACGTTTGCATCTTATTTACGTAAAACAATTGATTGTAATGGGGCGCTCAATCCTGCTATCCTTTGGCTATTAACCAAGCACTTAAACACACTATATTGCTAATTGTGTACCAGTTAAAACCACAAAGATAATTTTTACTGAGCAAATTGGAATATAATATTCTAAATACATCACTAGCCCAATTTTAATACAAATAACATCATCGCCTTGCAAATTCCTAGAACTACCGAAAGGACTAGACTGGTTAACGCGTTGGTCCCAGATTGATATTTCGTTCGCACCTCGGAAGGCGAGGCGCATGCGTCAAAGTACTTGCTCTGACGCAATTCGCTTGCCCGAGTGTGCGACTACGGCGGCGTATGCCAAATATTTGACAGACACGGGGGCTGGATAGTGAGTAACAGAGAACACGACAAATAAACCCTTTTTTGCCACGTTTTGAACCAATATTTGTTTAAATCATCTTTTGCACATAAATGAGGCTGAATACGAATTGTAGAACGACTGATTCATAAGGTTCGATAATTCTTTATGTAAATAAGATGCATTTTTGAGTTGTTTGTTTAACAGTGATTGCTGTTTCATTGAAAATAAAAGGATAGAGTGAGGAATGTAAACTTTCAAATAACCAATCTACATTACAGATATAGAAAGTCGTGGGAATATTATTGTGCGGTGCAGTATGTTTGTAAACAACGATTTAACAAAAACAAAACACGTAGTAGCTAATGGTTAGCTCGTTTAATAAATATTATTTTCTGAAATGATCAGCCAGACAAACAAAAGATAGTTAAATATTTAACAGAGTTTATGTAATAAATCATTTAAAGGAAAGGGAATTAGACTACTGTATGTTAGGTGTTATTAAAATGAGAACTTAGTTCATGACATGTCGTGTCAGTTTTAATTCACATTTCCCTTAAAAGGATTTCTTAAATTGATCCAGACTATATGTAATAGGAATAAGTTTGTAAGTTGAAGTAAAAGGTATTTTCAAATCCCAAATCTATTTTTGGATTTTTAATATTCGAGCATTGAATCAGTTATTTAAACAACTAAGGACACAAATAATTATTTAATTTCTTGTTTATTTCTGTCTGCGTAGTATAGTCTTACAGTAGGTACCTATTTAATAATAATGTACAGTATTCGGTAATCAAAACAACACGCCTCAAATTGATTTATTTAATAGGCGGATATGCGCAAATGAACGGTAAGCACAACCAAGGAGAAACCCATGTCGTCAATTGTATCTAGTTAATGAGTCAGCAAAATTTTATCTAGATCGCATAATCAAATCGAATTTATAGTGATGAATATTTTGAAGGTAGGTACCGCGTTGGTGAACTTAAATCGCTGTAAATAATTTAATCGAAGCTGTCAACTTGTCTCATAATTATGTATATTGTAAAAACAAAATATAATTGAACGAAAAGAGGCCTGGGATACACCACAATACTTTTCAAAAGTAAACTGAAGAAGGTTAAGTGGTTTTTTAGCAAAAGCGAATTTCGGAAGTTGGAATTTCATAATTGAGGGTTCATAACAAATTACTTAGATATTAGCTAGCAATAAAACCCTGAATACGGCGAACAATTTTGTCTTACTGTTATACTTGTTTTCCTTTAGTACCCTAGATAAAGCTAGAAAAATAACACCGGAACGCGAAGGGAGGAAGTGGCAAAGTGTTAGAAAACAATGATCGAACTACCTACTTAGTAGATTGCAGAATAACGTCTTTTATGTATAGTTTGTGTCTAGAAGTCAAATTTGATATTATATTTAGATCCAGAACGCAATCATTAACCACTATTGGAAGAAAGATTTTGGTTAAAAGTTCAACAGCCAAGCGATAGGTAATATGTCTACCAACATTACTCATCGATACCACTTCAGCTGTATCCGTAAAATGATTCAAATCTATCAGTACGATACTATTAACGATAACGTCTTCACTAATAATATTATCACTACACATATCTACATCTATTTTTACATTGATTACAAAAGTATCAATGAATGAAAGAGTCGTTGTTCCTACGTACGTAATAGCATAATAAGGCTAGTAAGCAAATAATGACAGCTACTGACGTGAGTGTTGTCAAACATACCAGCTTATCTTCAGACGTTAGTCGTAATTCTTATAATAAGATTACTTATCAATTTGAAGGAATAGGTGCTAACAATCGTAGTTTGTCTATAATTGACGCGCGTGCTCGTCGTATGCCTTTTACCGAGAATTATTCGTGATTTGTTTGATCGTGAATATTTTACTTTGAAATACACAATAGTCACACGTCATAGATGTTTTTTTAAACACATTTTGGTGCATTTTTTTGTCCTTTAATGTAGTCACAGTCGTTACTGTCACAACGCTTACGTCAGTTGTATTGAAAATAATTGGACTTCTGTAATGTGTATACGAATTGTGTAATATGTTTGCTATTCTTTGAGAGATTCCATAAGTTTCCTATAAATAACTAAAGTAAATACATATATCATCGATATGTTAGGAATTGATGGCATCATTCTTACATCGCTGGCGCCAGCAACTAGTCATAGTTGGTGATAAGTTATGTTTGCACAAACATATTGAAGTATTTTTTGTATAAATAATGTACGTTTAGTCCAGATTTTTCAGTGAATTATTGAGCTGAAGTACTTTTCAACATTTGCATGTTAGCTCAAAATATTGCAATAATGCCTAATTGTGGCGGCATTCTTGTGCGATTTATGGACGGCAGCGGTATTAGGTGCAGTAAACTATTTCAAAATATTTGTTTATGGTTTTGAATCTATGCAAATAAACAGTATGTATAATAGTAAATATTTTTTTGTCTTCAAGCCAAAATCAATGAAGTTTTTTACTGCCTGGTTGCCCCGTGTAGTTAGAGGCGTGAATTACAATAGCATCATCAATCACGCAAAAACATGTATAATCGGCAGGCGATCATTATGGTGAAGAATAATTTAAGCTGATACACATGACAGTACATGCAGCTTCTAGGACCAATGACGTCATCACATATAGTTTTAATTCCTAACTGCCTGTAACAGTCTAACAGTAGTTCTATATTTGAAAGAATTGGATCCCCTAACAGTAATTTGAATGATCGTTGATTGACCGCTAATTATAATGTTTAACAATCCAATTAGGAAATGTCAATGTCAATAAAAACAAACCTAGTGGGACGATACCGGTCAAAGAAGGAAAAAATAAAATATAACTTTTGGCACGAGACAACACTTGTCAAATTTTTTGTAGTAATAATTGGTGAATAGCATAATAACGGATTGTACCGGATTAATGTTGTTATAGTTTTATTGACAATCGATTAGTGAATGTTCGATTAGAAAGATAAGTACACGTGGGTGTAATATAGTGTAAATCTTTTTGATGCTTAACGGAATTGTGGTTGATCTTGAATACATGTTATAATTAAGTGAGGTGTCTATTAAAACCCGAGCTATGTTCGGTTATATTGATGTCTTGTCTGTAGTAATACCTAGTGTTAACTGTATATAGAATCTTCTCTCCGCTATAAGTATTACTTATAATAAAAATCAATATCGTTCAAAGTAGTTTAACAGACTTACTACTTTTTTAACATATACATACTTAAATTAGAAAGCCCCCAAAACACCTACCCTTCACCGCTGTTCAGTGTCTTGGGTTCATATTTTGAGAACCCTATTTTAACAGAAATAGACAATCAACCCTGCTCACTTTCAGTTGCTTTTAATTGCTATCGGTAAATAACTAGATAAGCGTACGTCATGATTGGTCTTATTTTCTCTTTATTTTACAGTAAAACTCCTCTTTTCAACCCTGAGACAGCTATTTATAAAATATAAGCTCAGGAAATGGTAATAGCTATCTCGTAAATTAGTAATATAATACTTTCTACGAACCCTGCCAGCATGGCTTCATACATTTTCCGCCTTCCGATAATGATTAGTTGTCACACAGGGAAACTGTATATTCGGTGCTTATACAGTATTACATGATACTGACATTGATAATTACATCATAACAAGTTATATTTAGCATAACAAAAGGAAATGGGTGGTAGTTATTATTGAAATTCGCAGAATATTCGGTCAGTGGGTCGTCTTAGGGGCGCAGTTCATTATTCTTATATAATTATATGTTTCTTTCTGACCTTATTTATGGTGTCGGTGAAGTGTCTGAACATCGTGTATTATCGTCCTTTGAAACATTGGTCAGTGTCATCTCTTTGAAAGGATAGATTGAAGTCACACGACTTTCACCACTAAAAGTCCAGTCTAAAGTGTAGTTAGTATCGATAACTCCATTTTAAACTTGATGCTCTTTATACTTTATACTATGTGGGGCTCGCAGCTATGTGGCGGGCTCGCCGCGGTCACGCTTGTGATGGGTGACCGTTTTCACATGTCGAGACCCCACCGTGCGTCGGAAGGCACGTTATGCCGTTGGTCCTGCGCCTGATCTCTCTCTGGTCGTGTCGGTCTACCGACCCATCAGATTATGAGAGTGAGGGAATAGGGAGTGCACATGTGTCTGCGCGCATACTTGTGCACTATAATATCTCCTGTGTAGTTGGCTAGTCACAGCTGTGACAGGCCGCCGTGGCCGAAATTCGGTCGGGAGGACATTATAAGCTTGAAGACTTCTACTAACTAGGTAATGTATTATGTCATAACGAATCAATTCACATTATACTACATGGTTTACATACACACAAAAGTCACTGGTCGCTCTCATTATATTCTCGTACTTGCACGTCGTTAATTTACGTTTTATTATGCGATGAAATCTGTAAGTCTTTTTACATTGTTTTGGTTATAGTATGAAATATTAAGTGTAGATAAGTATATTTTCTTGAGGCCCTAAAGAAGTGGCAATACGTTCAGAATAAAATTAAAAACTTATGGGATTGACATAATAAGTCATAGATTACATAGTCGAAACATTGATTATTCTATTCAATTTATAATCATGTCTAGGGCGCCGTGTGAAGCCAGCGACCGCGAACTTCCGCATGTAGTCTGCCCATCTGCCCCCTTACCATGAACTCTTAAAGCAGGACAGTGAAAACGAGACGCCGCTACGTGCTGTGTAATGCAGCATCTCGCTTCCACATCTTAAACTGTCCTGCTTTAAGAGTTCACGGTAAGGGGGCTGGCCCCTTACCATAACCTCTCAAACCAGCGCAGTATACGTTGTACGTAGCGGCGTCTCGCTTCCACATCGGAAAATGTCTTGCTTTAGGAGTTCATGGTAAGGGGGCTGGTCAGGAGTATAGAAACACAACACTGCGATTGCATAATATACTAGGTCTCCACTCCAGAATGGCAATTTGGTGTGAAAACGCATCGTCAAAACTTAAAAGAACAATATCAATCTATGCTAGTTACAAAATATTTGTTTAAACTAAGGTTGTTTTATAACAAATGATTTACTCGGAACAAATATTAAGACGCCTGAGTAAACGTGTGATCTTCCGTAAAGAATAAGTAAAATAAATAAACGGTATATTCACTAAATACATCGTGCATGCCATCGAGACGTTTTCACAAAATATTGTTATTTTTTACATTTACATTTTTTTTAACGTCGTACCCGCAGTAGTAAATTCTCCTGTGTCGTGGGTGCGTTTCACAAACATGAATTATCACATGCGCAAACACCCAGACTCGGGACATACAACTGCGGTTCGCACGAATTTTTGCCCCGTGCGGGAACCGAACCCGCATTCTTTAACGCAGCAGTCCAATCGCTTAGCCACTGCGCCAATCAGGTCGTCGTCATTTTTCTTTTCATTTTTTGAAAGATTTTTTGTACGCGGCACCATCGGTACCATCTCTTATAAAAACACTTAATTGGCATGAAAATAATTGCATGTAATCTGCAATTATTTTCATGCCAATTAAGTGTTTTACCGCTGGAATATTGAAGAAGGAACCAAAAAATCTGTGAATCAATTTGCTCACAGTCCTTAAAGGTTTACTGGCATTACCTCCTTGGAGGGACAGTTAAAGTGTTATGTACGGGGTTTAGCTGCTTGACGTTAATCGTAAAATTTCAGAACCATACTATTCTTCATAGCTGTACCTATTATATTTTTTGAACTACATAAATTCAGCCTTAAACACTTATGATTCTAATTCCTACATTGCTTAATGTAAAAAAATATCGTTTTTCTTTGTTTCCTTACATTTAATGTTTCCGGCTTAGTTACTGCATGTGTAAATGATGATTGCTATCGATCTGAGACTTGTCTAGACATTTCCGTCAATCAGCTGCAACTTTCCAATAATGTTGCAATAAAAAGTGTCATGTACAGTCACGTACATCGGTGAACCTGTCCCAAAGGTCATGTGGTACCAGGCCCGCCATACTGCGCAAACAATACACTTTACGTTTGCCTATTAACTGTGGACAAACGTTGAAACGACGCAATTTGATGCGTTGGTGCTAAATATTTGTTCTTAACTAATTATTTATTTATTTGTATTGAGAAAGATTTTTAGTAAATAATCTAATGTATATAATTCGTATTACCTAACACTAAGACGTTACTTGGAAAGATTTTTTACGGTATTTTTGATTTTATCTGCCCTTGCTAGATTTGCACGCTTACTTTCGTTATTAATAGTGTTAAATTATTATAAATTACATAAGATTATAAGATATTAACTGCTGGACTAGAACGTCTCAAATAAATAACCACATTGACAGATACTAACCTAAGAAACTTAAAGTTCATTGCATCAAAATGCTGTCTAAGTGTGAGTGCAAGACATACCTAAGTGTCGTATTATGCATGAATACCAAGAGACTGTGAACAAATATCTGTATGCTATTCAAGATTATATGTAATTTATTCCGTGCGGAAATCAAACCCTTGAAACAGAAAGCCGCTGCGCCAGTTAGGTCGTCAATTAAGTATTATCTTACCGTAGCTATCATAGTAACGTTTCAATTAAAGTAATACCTACTGCGCTGCAGTTACTGGACTAATCAATTACACTACTATCTGACTGTACAGGGCTAAACACTAGTTGATGCCTGGTTAAATACGTGTACAATTCACAGGAAAACCAATAAGAATCTCGCGTAGCAAGCTACGACAAAAACTTGAGAGATCTTTGAAGTGAAATATTTTAATGTATGTAATCGGTTAGTACGGAATCATAATCATATGCAGCTGCAATTCTGGTTTAATTAGCGAGTCAGGCTGGGTTAAAAGGTTTTTTATTTTTATACAACACCCCCTATTATATGAGATATTTTGACCATTATTGGCATACGTAGGTGTGCACTGTGCACTTCACACCTAACACAACCCTTATGAGGATCACAGATGTGTTTATATAAATGTTATGATAATGTGGGGGTTTATTCTCACAGTAAAATTGATTTATGCTTGACCGTTTGCCTGGTCGTGGCAACCAGTCGCTATTAATAGTCGCCTTTCAAAATATATGCTAATGCGATTGATAAAGGAGACAATGGGGACAAACACGAACGTTTATACGTACCTCGTTGTTCAATACGTCACAATCTAGACACGAACTGTACTGAACCGTTATTTTGAAAGGTATTTTTATATTGAATTTGTACCTAATTCGGTTTGCTGCATTGGCTAGTACATAGCTTTAGCGTGAATGGGTGTGTTTGTTTGAGTAAAGTAAAGTAAAAAAGTTTTGCCTTAGAAAAGTTATTCAAGACATCAACAAAAAATACTTACCTATCAGATTATTTTTTATATATTATTGTTTTGTTTATATTCCAGAAAAGTTTATTTCCACATGCATACTAGGAATTAGACAATAATCAACATCATCGTCATGAGGACAAAGGATCGTTAATTATGCACACCTACAGACGCAAGATCGGATTTGATTTTATTGATTTTTTTAATAATCCTATCGACGCAACGTCTAGCATAGTACCTACTTAAAATGAGCATAATGCTTTTATTGACATATTTTTAAAACACTCCTTAATGAACCTCGAACATTTGATCTCTCAAACAAAGACACATGACACCGTAGCTTGGTCAGTTCAAACAGCTTCTCAGCTCGGTAGTATTAGTGCCAGTTAATGCTAAAGAGACGAGACAGACACTGCAGTGATTTGTAAAACGTGTTAACTTGCCAATGTTGTAACAGACTTAAGAACCTCGATTTATTATTTTCGCAACCTCTATATGTACTGTGGCTATTATGAAATAATTGAATGACTACCGCAGGCTGTGGGTAAGCGATTGGATTTTTTGCTCGTGTTCTATCCCTGTACGGTACAAACACGAGTCAGTATATATGTTAAGATGAATAGATTGTAATCTATGACGTCAGTAGGCAGTTAGCCATATCTAGCTAGGGTTGTGTTAAGTTCTATGGCTCTTTCTTCGATCACCATACGAGAAAACAAACATAATATTTAAAGCAAAGTTTTGGTTAAAAATTACGAGCTTTCTTTACTAAACTTATATCATTTTAGAATCAACCTATGGAATCAGAAGTGTTTTGGCAAATCCAGAATTATGCATGTAGTACCCGCTGCCTTATTTAGGTCATCGGAGCTTGGCTTTGTGTTCCTGGCTTTTTGTGGACTTTCATAGCTCACACTATGAAGACAATTCATGTTCTTCATTCATTGCCTTGCTAAGACACGTGAAATAATTGTATCAAATTACAGAGATAATAATTCACGTTCTAATAACTAGTTTTTGCAAATTCATAATACTTAATGGTCATTTTTCCAGCACCTGGGCCCAATAATTTACGGAAGTCGTCTTGTTTTTTTACATCTCGACTAAAGTCGTTTTAAAATCTTTATTATGCATATTAATTAATGTTATTGCCGTCATAAAATTGTGTTGAGCGCTATCAAACATATGTTTAGCGTTTTATACAACGATTTTGTCCAGCTGTGGCGTTGACTAACTTTAAATCTAGTGACTCATTTTGGCTATATATCCCGTTTGGTTGCGTCTTCATCATTCAGTAGTAAATAATAAAACCGGGTATATAATGTACTTTAAAATGTATATAATCTCATTTGATTTTTTTTCTGGGCGACAACGAATCGTTTTTGTCTTGATCTACATCCCGTTGATTTAATATTTTCACCTATTTAAATAGACACTATAGGTAACATCAGCCAGTACCAAAACTTATCGGTATTCAGCCTAACATGAAATGAACATTTATATAAATACCTAATTACCTACTTATCTTAAAGTTTTTGACCAAGTTTTAAACCAGTACCTACATTTAATACACATTTTTCTTTTTGCGGCATTCGAGAATTCAGAAGTCATCATCGGCACATCGGCCCACATTCTCATTTACAGCTAATGTTTCTTTACGTGTTTTAAAACGGGTATAATGTTCGCGATATTAAAAGCCCATTTCCTTAAGAGCTCATTCCATGGGTATGTCTCATCCTCTCATCTCATCCCTAATGGCCTTGTATGGTAATCTGTTTCAATGTGAGTCAGAAGTAAAGGCCTATTTATGAATGAACTAAGATTTGTGGTTAAAAACTACGCAAGTTTAACTTTAACCGTCATGGTTTATAGTTGTAAATTAAATATAGATTTGTTTGTTTGAATTACTCTGGTCTGAAACGTGGACTATTTTTAACCGATTATGATGATGTTTAAAAGCTGAAGATGGACATTAGTAGAGATGTATTTCTTAAACATATAGACGTTTATGTTACCAAAAATAAACCAAGTTTAGCACTCTTAGATATCTATGATGTAACGAAAATACGCTAGTGCTTTGCAAAAAAATCTGTTAAATTAGTTTTAGACTCAGATCTAATAATAAAACAGTGGTTCAATGATACAATTTGGCGGTTGCAAAAAAAGTCTTAATTTATATCTATAAAGAAGCGTAAGATAAGAAAAGTAGAAAAAAGTTGATTATCAGTAAACAATGAATTGGAGGCCGGACATCCTTTATCAAAAACCCAAATAAAGCGAATCATTTGATAATGATGGTACTAATCCGTCGCAAATGAACAAATCACGGGTAAACCCCATTGGCGACAGCCGCGAGAACTGAAGTAGACTACAGTAACTTTTTATGCAGAAGTGAACCAATAATTTAATTATCGTATAAATTTTGATGATGATTTCTATGATTGTAATAAGCGTGATTTTTTTATAGTTGTGTAAACGTCGTTTTACTCTAGACTTTTAATCTAGGTTGGTACCTAAGTAATATTATAATGCTAAGCTGGATGCTAAATGCTGATATATGAATAATTTTATGCCTGCTAAAGCGTTATAAAGTTTGTTATATACCATAATTCTTACATTGTTATTCTAATTCACTAATGCAATATTACAGAGATATCTCGTTCAGTGTGCGCTTAACATAACATCGTCCAATATTCAGATTGTTACTCCCGGATTTACGTCAACACGTGAACGACAGACGCATAAATTAGTAACAGTGTCAATCTATTGGGGTCGATGTCTTTATCAGTCAAATTGACTATTAGTTACGGCATACAATCAGAAATACACATCACAAAAATACCATGGTTTGAACGTCAGTGTGGCTCAGATATGCATTTTTTGGTTTAAAAAAATATGTTATACATTTAGATGTATGTATTGGATTTAAGGTTTGCAGGCTACATTCATATACAGAAGGTTTCGGGATCTGACTCTGATGAATATCAATGTAATGTTTTCTGATACAACACGGAGTTATTTTAAGACACCGCTGAATTATTAATCTGACCGATAAAAGGGCACTAGGCTTGGTTTCTACTGCTACTAAGTACTAAGTGGCTTTAGTATATGTATGGGACGTTTTCATGCTGCGTGGAAAAGTCATGGAGGGCGGTAGTACTTACACTTCATCATCAGCTGATAGATGTCCACAAATGTTGAACAAAAGCCTCCCCCTTTCAGAAAGGGGGGGGGGACACGTTGCCATAATCGCAGTGTTGGTGGTCAAGTAACAGAAGACGCAGCTGCACATCTTCTGGATTTGTCCATAGTCGCCTCTTACGACACCCACGGGCGGAAAAAGGGGTGATCAATTCTAGGCTGGATACCACACGGCACATGTGACACCTACACACACCTGTGCACACGTACACTTATTACCCAAAAACATTAATCTATACCTACATTATCTATGATTGTTGGACAATATTGACCCTCAAGCAAATCTATGGTAGTGTAGGCCAAATCCGTTATCTAATTTGATACGGTTCAATGACATCAGATTGATAATGAAGTTTTTATGTCGATTCCGGTTGACTGGGAATGAGAGTGTGTTTTTTTGTTATTCGTCAATTCTAAACATATTATCTTAATCACGGTTTATTTAAGTGTACATATTTTGAAATTATAAAACGAACAATTTAATTACAAAATCTATTGCTGATAAGAAGCTACAGACATTATGTAAAAGGTAAACACGAAGACAAACATAAATATTTACTTTAACACTACTGTTTCATAGGAACATAATTAAAACAAAGTTGCTTTAAAATGTTACTAAACCGCCAGTGACATTTACACTGGAAAGCAAATAAAGTACCTATAAACCCATGTTACTATTGAAACTCTATCAAGTGCCGTGCGACGTGTGAACGTAGGTACACTTCGTAACAGTGTAGTGACAACCAGATGCAAATAAATACAGTGTCGGACAAAATAATAAGCCACGGTGGCGATATCGTAACACAACTAATAAACGGTAATTTGACACGACAAGTCAATTACGAGCCAACATAAACACGTATCGGCTTCGTCGGAGTTTCGCTTGTAATGCCAGACGTGGGAAACATTAAAAAAAAATTGCTTTATATTTTTTTCATATATCCATATTTAGATCTCTTAAAAAAATATACCTAGTCCTTAAAAATAATTCTATAGTGCAACTTATACAAGATCGCTGTATCAACATCAGAATTATTAAAAGAGTCAGCATAAAATGTGTAATTAAATTCATCTTAATTATTTTTATACAAGCTCATGACATACATACTTTAAAAACAATTATATCGTTTAATGATACAATTAAACAGACATGACAACCTCAAGAAATGACTTTCTTACTTACGCAAAAGAAAATTCCGACCTTTCCGTTCCGAAACTTTCACTTAACCCTGTAAGTATTTAAATAAGTCGAAGATATCGAACTGGTCCGCGTCCATTACGAAGTTCACCTCATTAGCTCAATATCAACACGTCTTATGCCTTTAATAGATATATAATCATGCATATTATTTAAATTGCTTGACAAATTACATGTCGGTACCCAGTTGTACCTGCTCAGTTGTCGGTTAAGTTTCGACTTGCATTTCTTGCAAGCTTCGAGATGCTGCGGCGAACTACTGAGAGCTGTTGCTACTTACAGACGCGTTTTTTTACTTATTTAATTACTTTTTTAACGTTTAATGATAATTTTGTTAATTGACTAAATAAATTAACAGATTTTCTAACATTAAATTAAATTATAAATTAACAGACAGAACAGAGCAACAATCTATGAATTTTTTGTTCGTTTTCTGAACAAATGTTCATTTTTCCATCAGTATTGATTGTAACTGAAATATTTCATTACTTTCATAATTGGTTATCGCTTTCCTTTTGTAACTTCGTAGAGGAAAAACGCTACGCTCACTAAGGTAGTAGTTAGGTATGCATACATATACTATACATGTTACTCACGGGGGTTATAGAAACGATCTTGTATTATCACAAGGAAGGAGGAGTTGAACTTTATTACTATTAGAACGAAATCAGTGTCTATAAGCTGAAGTAATCCTGATGTTAGTGCAAAACAGTTAAATTACGACTATCTACAGTTAAGGCCATTCCGATTCTTCTAACACTACATCACAGTCACAAAGGTGTCATATCAACTTGATTCTATAACTAAAAAGTCCAATTCCAATTTTAAACTCCTTATTTTTTGTAATAGATATTATGATTATCATCTCCTGAGGTATCCTCCATAAAGTCCTTAGCTCTCAGACACGAGTCGCCAATTAGTAGTGGGTACTAAAGGAAAATGTGGCCGCCGGGTAAAATTACGAGACTATGGGTAAGTACGTACACATACGCGTGAGTATTTGAGCGTCCCGATCTCTCAAGCTCCTGACGAAACGAGTTATAATGCTCACATCACTACGTGTAGGGTTACCAAGCTAGCTAATTATGACGTCTTTGAGCTCTATCCATTCTTCGTAAAGTAATGTCATGCTTAGCGCTGTAATACCTATTTTTGATAGATTGACGACTGAATATTGGGTCAAAAACTCAGTCATAAGTTTGACTGAATCACGACAGCAACTAAAACTGACTCCAAATACGTTCTAACAAAAGTTCTATCTACAGTTTCATTTGTCAGCACACAATCGGTTTCCGAATGAAAAGTATTTCGCAAAGTCGTCTTGGAACTATACTTAGACAGCCGATCGTAATAGGAAGACAAATTAAAGAGAAAACTATTAGCGGTAGCCTACCGCCGATGTAACACTGAGCGAATCTCACGCAATATAACCTGTTGACTGAGAAACAACAAGTCTTCCATATATCGATCGACACCCCAGCCCATATTCTCTTCGTTTGTTATCGTTGAGACTTTTGACACCGAAAATATGTTCACCATTGAGCCACTTTTCCATTGCCGTCTTCTATCTGAAGGTCAGTTATGAAAGCCATTCATATAACTGATAATAAATTACTTAAATATTTACGTTGTGTAGAATATTTTATAAAACTAGTGCAGAAAAAACGACGTGACGTTTTTTTGTAAATAAAAAAAAGAACACTTGAACAATTGTAGAATTTTCGCCGATGAACTTTCGATCACCCGTCTACTCAGAGCCTTCGATTGTTGTTTAACATCCAAACTAGCAGCGGTGAAAGGATGTTATGCCAGCACCTACGTCCGCACATTTACACATTTTCCATTAATTCTGCCTATTTAAGAATTTAACTAACTGCAACACTTGCCAACATATATCGTATTGCTAGTTCAATTAACGTTGGCACATTAGCATTATTTATTGCCTATAACGATTACGCCTAAAGGGCAAATGCCGTGTTAGCAACTAAATGGATGTTAACAAATTCCTGTCACAAATTATTCAAGCTATCTTTCTTTTGAGTGAGAAAGCTTTGGTATGACTAAAGCTGCCAATTAATGTAATGGCATTTAAGATATGTTACCATAATTTCGAATCCGAATGGATGCCGGTGACGAATATGTCTTATTCTCTTTAGTCAAGAGTATTTTATGAGTCTACTGCAACCACGAACACTAACCTTAGGAATAAGTACTTATTGTTTCGAACACACAAAAAAGGATGGTTGTTAGTAAAAAAAATATATTACCAAACTTTTGCTTAAGCTTAGTTATTATGATATTCAGTAGCCATACAGCAATGTTGTCTTCCCCGCTCTTATGATTATACGAGATACCATACAGTATTAAAATCAATCTTGCGGTATAACGACTGTTTTGCTTTGGTTGCGCATTAGCATCGATAAAATCATCCAGCCATTTTATCACTTGACCATATGCCGAGATGCACCGCGTTCACATGCACGACTGTGGCGCGGCAAAAAGTCGCCGTATGCATATGCCCTGCGCGGTCACAAATGGAGATTAGCACCGGTATCCGATCAGTACCGTTGCAAACCGATACAGTAGTAACCTCGTATGTCAGACAACTAATGCTAGAAACTCATGAATATAATCGATCACATAATTGATTTCTCATTGACTTTTTTACCGTTCAACAACATAGTTTTACTTATTCGTGGGCGTCCACACGTGTTTCGTACGCTGTGACTCATTATACCATTGTTACTACCAATAATGCTGTTTTGGCGTTTGCCAATACCCATATCATATCACCATCAATCTAAACCAAACTGTCCGAGTGTTATTTCACCTATAAACATTTAAATTTAAAGCGTCTCATGTCACTTGTGAATCAATTAAATTTGGACGTTGTTACATAAAAGTTAAAGTTTAATTTAGGTTGCTGGATAGAAAGCGACAAGAATGTAAATGAGAGTATCGTATCGGCACCTGTGAGTCTGGTCGGCTGGTGACGTCACATCGGAGTAATGTAGCCTAACGATTAAGCCTCCAATCAAGGAGTCTATAATACGTTTTTGCGAGTGCCGCATTCAATTTGTTTTGATTATGATTAACTTGCGGCTAGGAGTTGTGAAGTCGAGTTTCCATTTGATATCACTCATATGAAGTTGATTTCAAATGTTAATAAAAGTGAGAACATTTGTAGAAACAAAATAAAACTGAAGTCTTATATTATGCAAATTCAAATCTAGTATTCTGTGTAGTTGTGTTGATTTTACCTATAAACAAGTATTACTTGAACCGAAGAAAACTGAGAAGACTTATCAGTGGCATAGGTATAGAGGAATTCATTTGTATATCGATGACATCATTTCATAGTCACCAATCCGCTTGCCAAGGCGTTTGGGTTCTGGCAATATGCCCCAGGACCATTCCTTATGGGCACACTATATGGCAAATGTTTGAACAGATGTTGGGGATAATAACTTTGAAATACTTAACCGATAAATTATTGTGTTGTTGACATTCTACTTACTTATTATGTAAGTAACACAGATTTTATCTAAGTGGTAAATCAAACTGAAACTAACTTAATATGGGTAGTTCACAATTTTTGCAATAAGTATATAATATTGTTTTTAAATTAAGATCTTTGAAGAAATCCTTTATAATTTACATACACGTAGATAACATACAATACCTAATAAGTAGGTAGTTTTAATGTGACTTTGAATGCTAGTTAAGTTTGCACATAATTACGTGATCAAACTTCTGTAGCGATGGGATATATCATATAATGCAATACTTATAAAAATAATAAACAATAAATATGATCAATTTCCACGCTATTTGATTTTACACCTTCCTAACAGGTGTGAGGTACAGCTTACAAAATGTCCAGCAACTTCTGTTATAATGCTCGTAAAACACCTCACTTCCTATTTGTTCATTAGGTTTATTTCTGGAGTGTCACCAGTATCAAAACGACATAACCGTCATATACTTATAACGTACCTTACCTTTAAATAAATAACGTTCAGAGCGATTTCATAGTGCTAAATTTTGCAGTATTAATTTACTAATAATATATTAATTTAATAATAATAATTTACTGAACTGTTAAAAAAGCTAAAAATGTAATCCAATCTCAATTTTTTTAAAAGTAAATCCAAGCTTTAGTATATTTGTAATGTTAAATTATAAATAGATACACAATATTTTATTGCGTTTGGGCAATTTAGGGAACCCAACCCACATTGCTCTTTTGTCGTCTAATCAGTTCTTAAGGACATTTGTTAGCGAATTTTAGGTTACAACTGTATGCAGTATCGATAAGCTTCTCTAACGTTTATGCATTTAAAGTGCGCTCATTTCCGTCCAAGGTGTGAAACAGGCCGACTTTATTAAGTGGCCGGCCGTACCCACTCCACACCCCGTTAGAGTTTACATACATTTTCGGCTTATCTTAAACATTGTCGCGGAAACGACACAGACTTTACGTAAATAGACATAAATATGATGTTTTAAACATAAATTACTTTATATTATCCTTACGTAAGGGCTTAGGCACACGTGATATTTTACGGTCATCATGGAGTGGTGTGAGTCGATTGTATCGTTTAACTTCGTTTATTTAAAAGCCCTATCATGACTCAATGTGCAAAAATGCTCCCACAAAACAGACATAAAAACCCACTGCAATATTTTAAACAATCACTGTAAGACAGTTGTTTTGACGGCATTCCTAATAACGGCATCCTAAAATATTTTATCAATTTTATGAATGTTTTGCCTTATACTTTTTTATTTTAGAAAATGTCTCTCGCGGTTAGCTCTGAGGGACTGCCAAGTCAAAGGTCGCAAGATCAAACCCCAGCGCGCACCAATGTCTTTTCGAATTCATGTGCGTCATCATCATCATCAGCCGGAAGACGTCCACTGCTGGACAAAGGCCTCCCCCTTAGAACGCCATAATGAACGACAACTTGCCGTTTGCATCCACCGGTTGCCTGCAACTTTGACGATATCGTCGGTCCACCTGGTGGGAGGCCTGCCAACGCTGCGTCTTCCGGTTCGTGGTCGCCACTCGAGAACCTTTCTTCCCCAGCGGTTGTCAGTTCTTCAAGCGATATGGCCTGCCCATTGCCACTTCAATTTGCATATGCTTTGAGCTATGTCGGTGACCCTAGTTCTTTGGCGAATTTCCGTATTCCGGATTCTGTCGCGCAAAGAAACTCCGAGCATAGCTCTCTCCATAGCTCGTTGAGTGACTCTGAGCCTCTCTAAAAGGCCAACCGTTAGCGACCACGTCTCAGAGCCATACGTCATCACTGGCAACACACACTGGTTAAAAACCTTCGTCTTCAGACACTGCGGAATTTTGGACGAGAAGATGTCGCGTAGTTTCCCGAAGGCTGCCCATCCGAGTGGGATTCTTCGGGCGACCTCTTTGTCGAAGTTGGACCTGCCTAACTGAACAGTTTGTCCAAGGTAGACATAGTGGTCAACAACCTCGAGAGTATCGTTCCCAACGATAACCGGTACGGGTGCGACATGGACATTAGACATGATCTTCGTCTTGTCGCCATGTGCGTATTATAAATTAATTATCAGTTGCTAAAAACGGCGAAGGAAAACATCGTGAGGAAACCGGCACACCTGACAGATTTTTGAACGGTGTGTAAAGCCATGTCAGAGGCCTACAGGTGGTTTAAACTCTGACACCAGGTTGTTCATCAACCATACGATAAGAAGAAGAAGAAGCTCTGAGGGAGCTGTTACTGCTTAACCGGACGATTGGCGAGACCTAATACAAGGCCTGCAGCCAGGTTGCCTTATACTTATAGGTTCTTTTACTGTTATAGGTCCTTTTCAGCGCCAGTGACCAAAAATCTCCATATCCTAAAACAATAAGCGTGTTGTATTGTGTCCATTGTAGTTTTATATTGTTATGTTAATTTACTTGCTAAACAATAAACGCAATGAATTTAAAACAATGTAAGAGCAACGTACAGCTTTTAAACATTTGAGACACATGATCATTAAGCTTTACACATCGGAATAATTTAGTATTGTATTGTTTTCTGAATTATAATTTAATGTATTTTGTATTATGTTAATTTAGGTATATAATTTATTGTGATATGGCCGGTCAATATAACGAGCTTCTTACAACATTTTGTCAGAAAAAGAAGCACAAATCTATTTTGTAAAATTTTACTAGTCTAATAATTTCCTTCGCACATATGTCACAACCATGTGGTATCCGGCCTAGAATTGACCACCCCCTTCCCTCCCGTGGGTGTCGTAAGAGGCGACTAAGGGAAAAAACCAGAAGAAGACGCTGCTGTCTTCTGTAACTTGACTACCAATACTGCGATCCCCAAGCCGCTTGCCAACCGTGGGGATTATGGCACCCCCCCCCCTTTAAGGGGGAGGCCTTCGTTCAACAGTGGAACTCTTCCGGCTGCTCATGATGATGATGATGATATGTCACAACTGTCTGTAAAAATAATTATTTTCTTTCAAATTTGGTAGACACCGTTATTTTTAAAATGAAATGTCCAATTTGAATGCTTTTTAATTTGAAATGATTAAATCTCGTTTTACGATCTTTTATTGCTCTGTTTGTTAGATCATCACTATCAGCATACCACTGATTGCTGCCGTATTTTTTTATATAGCTTTCTAATTTTTGTATAATATCCTAGATGATTGTAAATGTCAAAACTAAACTTTGATTCACAATTCATTCTCACAGTCATCTTAACAACGAATAAAATTTTGGTCTCGATTGATATGACCGGTGACCGTTGGCCTACCAAGTCAAAGGTCGCAAGTTCAAACCCCGGAACGCACCAATGTCTTTTCGAATTCATGTGCGTAGGTACTATAAATTGGTTTTTAGTTGCTAAAAAAGGTGAAGGAATAGGTACATCGTGAAGAAACCGGCACACCTAAGAGATTTTTCATCGGTGTGTAAAGCCATGTCAGGGGCCTACAGGCGGTTTAAACTCTGACACCAGGTTGTTCATCAACCATACGATAAGAAGAACATAACGATTTTATGTCTGTAAAATTTACTATCATTATTGGATGTAAGGAAGAGGAAATAAACATGGGAGAAGCTTTTATATTCGTTCATACATTATAATAAGGGAATAAGGATTTACCTGGTGAATGCATATTTATTTTTGCTTAAATGGATCTATTGATTTACTATCCTGATTTATTAAGAGAACGGAACATTGACACTTGCAATATAAGCTGTATTTGTCAATGCCTGAGGCTCTGATTGTGATTACAAATTTAGATTAAACACTACATTGATAAAGTGGGTACCTATTATATAATTTACATAATGTATAATTTGACGACGCGATCTGCGCAGTACCTGATTGTTTGGACTGCTGCATTACGGTTGCAGGTTCGATACCCACGTGACAAAAAACTTGTATCATTATATTTGTCTCGAGACTGAATTTCATGACTGTAAAGATATCTACGGAAATATTTGTAAGAAATTCTATCACGTTAAATTTGAAATTTGAATTAGGACTTTGGCCGAGTGCTTACTTCAAAAACTTCTTTCATGGTGGTAATGTTATTCTTATCAAGCATTTATTTTTAGCTATTAAAATTAATATAAATGTTTTAATCAATAATGAGAATGCATAGTCATGATTAATTAGCAACATCTACATCGATGGCATGCCTTACATTATTAGCCTTCTCAGATCGTTTGTTAAAAACTTAATAGCACGTTCGGTATGTAGTATATACCGAATACAGTAGTACAGCGTTCGAACTTCTATTAAGAATGATCATTGAAGACCATTTACATTCACTAATAAATAATGTCCTCCTGACCGAATTTCGGTCACGGCGGCCTGTCAGCTGAGACTAGCCATCTGCGCAGGAGATATTATAGTGCACAAGTACGCGCGCAGACACAGGTGCACTCCCTATTCCCTCACTCTCATAATCCGGTGTGACGGTAGACCGACACGATCGGAGAGAGATCAGGCGCAGCACCAACGGCTTAACGTGCCTTCCGAAGCACGATGGGGTCTCGACATGAGAAAAAGGTCACCCATCACAAGACTGACCGCGGCGAGCACGGCTTAACCTCGCAGATCGACTAATCTGCCGGGTAGCCGCATAGCTACGAGCCCCATAATAAATAATACTGTCGTAAAGAGTTATCATCTTGTAACGTTTGCTATTCAATATTTATCGGATGTTATCGTTATACCTTAGGCTTCAAACTATTCTTCGTGTTTGTAACACCCGCCTACATAGGACTAGCGAGTAAAGTCCAGCTTAACCCGCAGTAAAGATGGTTGAGCATCTATTCGAGGGCTTAGGTCTTACACACATGATATACTGCATCCTGTGAGTTTTACACCTTGGTTTTGATATCTGGCCAAAACTGTATCTTTACATCGCCTACATAACTTATTTTGAAATAAAACTATCAAATCAATATTTTCATTATTTTAATAACGAAGTAGTAAGCAAAAGCTTGTAGACTAAGAAGTCTGTTCTTCTTCTTCTTCGTATCGACATGAGCCAATTGCCTCATGGAAATAGATCATGCCATAGTACACTGTTTTTTAAAGCTATTGACTTCGATTTGAAGCCATAAAACAAAACCATTTCGAAATTTTCAATATTGTTTTGTTTTATAGGCCTTCTTATTCCCCTACTTTTGTTTTGAACCTTTGTAATAAATACATTATCGCAATAAGAGGTAATTAAGGAAAACAAACAGTTACAGCGCTAGACTTTGCAGTGCGTATTTATTACTATTTTATGTCTTATGGTAAGGAATTGCACTATAATTAGTAGCAGATTTTTAATCTCCAGTGTAATTGTAAGTTGTGTCATTATTAAAGAATTATTGGTAAATTATTGTTTATGACAGTAATGTTAATTTGTTTCCTATTTAGGTATACGTAGGCGATATGAATGAGTGGTAATATTAAGGTCACACGCAATGTCTTACTTTTAAATAATTATGCAATGCACTTATTTTATTGTAAAACAAATGAGTTCTAATTGTAAATGACAGAAATAAAATGAAAAAAATTATTTCCAATTCCTTTCAATAAAGTGTCTTTCTGTAGCTTTAATAACTGTAACATTGGGTAGTTTAATTTATTAATTGACAAACAGCAGTATCTTATGAATAAACAAATGTGTTCTTATAACTAGCCTTAAAAAATATACTACATTTTCCACAGATTACTATATAAAAAAACCAATTTAAACCTGTAAGTGACAGTAGCTGAACTTGTAAGTGAGGTTAAAAAGAAGTTTAATCAATTGATATTATGTTACTTTTACGATATACCTGTATAAATTATATTTTACAGATTTTCAGCCTTTCGACGAGGGTTTCACCATCCGAGGTCGCAGCGGTGGTAGTCGCTCGTCATGAAAAAGAAAGCCTGCTAACTCTTGGCGGATCAAGACTTGTTGGGGGAGCAAATATCACGACTCACTTTAAGGGAAAGAAATAATGAGTGTGATCTCAACAGTTACAGTCAGGAATACTCATCCGAATTCATTTTGTACGTTTGAGGGCCAAAGCCTACATAAAAAGTTGAGTACCTTCCAAGGAATCTTTGTTTTAGCTCCTACACAATATTGTTATAATATTAAATTCAAACTGATGTATTACTTCTGAATAAGAAGTTCTATATAGGTAGGTAATTCTGAAATTAGCCTACTGATGTTGGCCATGAAGGATTTATTAACTCTTTTTAACATTTTGTCATAACAGCAATGTCATAAAACGTGTCAAAACTATGTTCCTATATACACATGGATACATTTATATACTAGAATTTATTCTATACATTAGACGCAAAAGCTCTTATATGTTAAGCAATAAATGAATTAGGTACTCAATTATAAAATCTATTATGATTTCAGTTGATGTGTTAATAAGGGTAATAATATAGATAAGCTACATAGATTTGAGTACAGTCGTAAAGTTAATAATTCATTTAATATCACGTATCGTGATTGTAATCCATTATGTACACTGATGGCAATAAAACTTTATTAATTGTCAGTGCCAATTGCTATTTGCAATATTAGTTGGGGCAATTTGTTTAGTGTCAAGTTAAAATTCAAGATCCGTTTGTTCTACTACAGGTGTGCAATCCTGTCTGGCTACCTATGCTTCGAAGGGAGATGCAAACAACGCAAGAATGTGAGACTTTAGGTTACAACTCAAATGTTTACTCTCGCGTGCATATTGCTTTGACGTGCGTAGGTATATGTGGTAGAATGTCTTTTTAGGGCTTATTTCGTTGCGGGTTCCAAGACAGTCGAGTCACTTCTCTCGGACGCCTCGAGCTTCATTGTGTGTAATTGTAGATCCTGGCTTATCCTGGGTGGTGAGCTTGTCCCAAAAAAATATGTTGTAGAAAGAATAAAATATGTTCTGGTATTGGTGCTTTGGTAGTCTTTAAAACATTACAGGTTTTGTTAAGACGACTGAGAGATTGAAAAATAGTTAGGTCGGAATATGATCATAATACATAAAGTCATACCTGTTTTTGGAAGAGATAGGCAGATACCACGAATTATCATTTGCTATGAGGCACGGCTGTCTTATTCTGCGCTAGATAAATCCGAAACATCTGAGATCTTATCCGAATAATTATGTTCCCCGAGATCTTACGCATTCATCAAAAATTATGTTATAATTAGTGTTAGTAATTCCTGTACTAGGACCGAAACAAAGCATATTTCATTGTATGTAGTACCAATCCAATATTGTAACCTCTTAAACTGATTAATGGCTATAGGCTCGCCACCTATTACGAGGGACTTAACACGAACTGCGAAATGTGGATGTAAATACCCCTGACGAAGAAGAACCAACCTCTGCTGATAAATTTGTACCTAGGTACCGACATTTGACGTCCAAATCAAAGGAGTTAAAAGTCTCATGCTTTTAAAATGTCCTGAGAACGTGAGCACTGGACAAACAATCGCTGTATAAGTCTATGCCTCTATGGTGACTACAGACCGAATTTGGAACGTTTGTATAAAGTATAGACGTGTTATTATCTGGGGTCAATGACATCGTTTGTCATCGATTTTAGCTCCCCTTGTAATTAGTTTGTTTTTACAGATCATCATCATCAGCCAAAGATGTCCACTGTTAAACATAGGCCTCCCCGTGTAAGCGAGGGGGTGTTGCCATAATTCCCACGTTTGGCAAGCGTGATTTTTACAGATGGTAAGTTGAAATTTGTTTTCCTTTTCATCTTTTCATTTTCATTTTTTTGCTACAAATTGTGAAGTCATAAGCTTAATTTTATGAAGTTAATCCTTTACCTACAACTTATAATGCAACATTACTACTACTTTTCTAATTAGCGCTTTAAAACTAGCTTAGTTGATAAATACTATGCCAGCTATTGCTTTAAACATTAAAATGTTATGTGGTTTATGATTTTATTTTTAAATTGCGGTTCATTTTCCCGAAGATATCAGTATCAAAGTAAAACGACCTACATAAAATCGGATATAGGCTAGTGCCTCTTTTTGGAAGTCGGTACCTCCAGACATAGACTGTATAAATAAAAGACACATGCCTGACAAGCATGTGTTATATAGCCTATATATAAACACGATCTGTCAGTGCAGATACAATCGACGTGAATCATATTACATCACTGATGACGTCACCACCCAACCATTTCAATCGCCAGTCTAGTCTGAGAATGCAAATGGGAAATTCAAATGTGCCCTTCGATATTGTGAACTTGTGGGTCAGACAATAAATTTGATTATATTACGTATATGCTATATTTCTTAATTATTGTTTATTGCATTGTAAATAATATTCTATTGTAATAAGGACAGATTTAATGGCCGTATCTAAGCAATGGGCCCATTTGTATCGTTCCACAATAACTAATTAGAGCTTGGTTTGATATTAGCTGGCATTCATAATGTTTAAGTTATCAGATAAACTTGATAGGTATCATTTACAGCTTATAACACCGATATCAGTATTGGGCCCAACAATTTGCAGATAAAATACATTAATACTGAAAACATGACCAAATCTATTGAATTGATATGAGACAAAAATATCACGATTGGCACAAATGTCTAATAATAAATATAATTAATGACATTCGTATTACTCCCACGTATTATTTGAAGAGTCAAGCAGAGTTGTACTTTACCGCGTGATTAGATAGATAGATTACAATAATTCTTTAGTGCACACCAAGAAATTCAGAATACAAAAAAAAATGAAAACTAAAAAATTGCAGATCCCTTACCATGAACTCTTAAAGCACGACAGTTTACGTTGTGGAAGTGAGACGCCGCATTACACTGCACATAACGGCGTCTCGCTCCCACATCGTAAACTGTCCTGCTTTAAGAGTTTGTGGTAAGGGGGCAATACCTACAGTCCATCCTAAGGTTGTCCGTAAGAGATTACTTAGTGCGATAAGACCGCCCATTGTTTATTATTCTTAGACTGTACTAATGTTATTTTTGGTGTTCGATAAAGAGAAATCTATCGATCTATTTACTTTCAAGTAGCGGTCTTATTTCTTGAAGTAACACTACCATTCAATTAAAAGGTATATGGAATAACCTCTACAGAATCACAGACATAAGTAGCAGAGAACGTTTATCCAGAAAATAAATAAACCGAGCGGTAACTGAACATTTTCTGAAACAGAAAGCTAGTAAACACTTTCTGACCTGGAAAATAAAGCAAAACAGTTGTTGCTCGACATTCAATTGTTACCGATATCACAGGGAATGTAGTTTTGTATCTAAATATATAAATACAAATGTCTATTGCTGTCTGTGTCAGATAATAATAGGCAATAATCGATTGCCCTGATTTTCCCTTTTAGTGACGTCAGAAGCACTCAACGCATCACCAACAGAATGATTGGGATCTGTTAATAGTGGCATAATAAACAAACAGGAAAGTACGGTCAAGGTATTACATTAAGGGGGAAAGAGGAAAACAGTAAGGAACAAGGTTATCCGGGAATCATATTTATGAAAGGCTATTTAATTTATTATTATTGCTTCCGTGAGTGATGTCCATATGGATTAACAAAATGTATTGATGCACCTACAAGTAAAAGCAGCTACTTTTGATGATTATTATATTATTGACCAGCATTTAAAACTTGAGATATTACCTAACATATTCTAATATATTGAAACTGCTAGCTGGGCTGGTAAGTTTAACATATAAGTCCAGTTGTTGAAAGTAAACACAAACTTAAATAATAATGTATTTCGAGGGGCTTATGACTTATTTAGCTACCGCACAAGGCGCACAGCAATCAATCTGTTAGGTCAGTAATTTTAATAATCCCAGTCTTTTACAGACATACATATAGTGGAACTAGTTGGTACAAATTGGCCGAAAATCTTAGCCTAGGTTTGACTTTTTATGAATGTTCTGCGATGAAGATTCTCTTCTGAAGATCGCAGACAGTTTTCTCTAATTACTTATACGAATAAATAGATTTCCTATTTTAATTGGCAGCCAATTCCCACGTTATTTAGAAGTGGCAAAGCCAATGATGAAGAAATAAAGATTTTGCTGATTCGTTTACCAAAATGTACGACATCCTGCCAGTTGAATAATGGAGTAAAACGACGTTCTTAAGCATTCATGAAAATGTATAAATACACAGTTGCTTAAATACGACTTGGTGATTAATAAGAATTGCTAAATACACTTTAACGTCTCTAATGTCTCAATAACTTCGTTTTACTTGCAAAGGTCATGAGTAATTGATTATAAAAGCTATGGACATATTCTGGCCACATTGAAATCACACTCTGAACAATAAGTTCGTTCTATTGAACATACAAGTTTCTATGGATTTTTTCAAAAGTTGTTACTATATGTAATTAAAGTCTAAAAGGTAACAACATTTTAGTTAGAAGTTGTTTTAAACCAAAGAACAATGAGAAACGTTTGTAAATTTTGGCTTCCATCTTCACAAATTATAGACTTCATCTGTTGAGAGCTTTTTCAATGTTTTTTTTTTTAATATATGATAAAATTATTTAACGGTACTATAAACGGAAAGAAACGTATGTATCTTATACAATACAATCTAAATTAATAAACCATAATATTATGGTAATTCATATATTTATAGACATTACTGTCCATACATCATAAATATCATTTATAGCTAATGAATTGTTAATGGGATCAAAATTGATCGAGCACGTATTATGTTAATGTGAATAGTACCTGCTTGGATTAACTTATTAGGTTATTAATTCATCCCATGACTGTACTTGACATAGGATTTGAATAAATATAAGCTCTACTTGATTTTGTCTGTCTGGTGTTGATTTATAAGCGCGTGATAATGGTGAATTGAAATGAAATGACTAATTTGGTATTAATAAAATTAGGTATTTTTTATATTTTAAACCTATGTATAAGCAGTTAACTAGGTAATTAAACATTGTTTTGTATTGTATTGCCTAAATTAATCGCTACTTATCTATAAGTTACTTTAAAAGCATTTCTTACGATACCTACTAATGATAAATTCATGGTTTTTAAGTACCTACGTACTATAAACATTTATAATTATGACTTTTTAAACAAATAAAACAGTTTATTTTGCCTAATTTAAAAAAATAACCCTTCTTTGGCAGTCGGGTAAAGAAGCTAAACAGTAACATAAGAAATCGTATTATACTCTCAAAAGCTCACTGAAGTTTAATTACAGTAGAAATCTTGCAATAATATTTCGTATAATTAAGATAATTATTATTCAGCAACAACATGACCAATGAAGGCCTTTTAATAAATTTATACTGGGTATGACATCAGTATTTAAATAGGTTATCGTAAATATATTAATGACTTAACTAGTGCAACTCTTAGCAAACTCTATACCAAATATAGTAGGTACAATGGTGCTAATTGAACTTTGATTGAATTGGTAATAGCGTTTCAGTGAATATAAATAAATAATGTGACAGCATAAATGACAGACGGCAATAGTTTAGGGTTGACACTGCCGCTAGGGCACTTCACAAGTGACAAGACGCTAAACGAATAGAAATTGAATAGAATGAATGTATGGGGATGACGCAATAATCTTAATCTAGGACAATGTCAGTCTCATAATACCTATTTGTCGTTCTTTCGATTTCTATTCATCAAGCGTTTTGCTACCGTGTTTAGGGCCCAGTCGTTTAATTACCACATTTTCATATTATGCAATTCAAAAATCGTCGGCTATGAAGGAGTCTTCCTTCCCCACGTCACGCAAACCTAATTCGGAACGATTTTCAAGACGACGTCTCTCCAAAATACTTGTCTTTAGAGTCGGTAGGTAAATTGACTGAAAAATTCAGTTAAGCTTGTTGTTCTTCTAAGTGTGACTACAAGTGATTTGTTAAAGGAAATGCAATGAAAAAGTGATCTAACAAGTCTTATATGTTTTTGTTTCTTCCTTATAACTCAGTAAACTATATACCTAGTATTATTTTAAAATATTTAAATATTTTCGTCTACCGCAGGCAGCCCCAGGGAGGCTTTATCTGTTTTACCGGACTTGCCAACAAAAACTTACAAACTTAAAAAAAATATTAGTGACTTTTGGTGCCATTTTAGCATGTTGCCCATGCTAAGCTTGAATCTGAATTGATAAAGGAAATTTGAAAAATGATGGACACGAGCGGGATTCGAACCCGCGACCTTCGCCGATTCGTGGCGCTGCTCACGGTTGCCCAGTTGGTTAGAGCAGCGCCACGGATCGGCGAAGGTCGCGGGTTCGAATACCGCTCGTGTCCATCATTTTTCAAATTTCCTTTATCAATTTAGAAAAATATTAGTGTTACCGAGCTTTAGAGTACAATCATGTAAATATAGGGTTAACTACTTTATGTGGATTTATTCGACGTCTTGTCGTAAACTTATCAAGTGTGAGAATTGAGACAGTATTTACGTTAAATACCTATCGAATTTTTATTCACCCTGAAGCATATTCAAATTGATAACAGGTAAAACAAATGATACTTAGAAGTCAAAAGTCTGGTAAACCACATACGAACTTCGTTGGACAATAAAGACAATTGTTCGAATTGTATAGACATTGTTATGTGTGTTGCATATAAAACATTTCGATGGTATACCTTAAAACACCTGCTCAATTTAATATTGACACTATTGAAGTTAGAAATCAGTTTATCTGAATTCTAAATATAGAAACAATCTTTAGGCAAATGCGTATCAACGTTATACATTAGATATGGTAAGTGCAGACAGCCAGGTAGATCAGCGGTAACCACATGAGTATGTTTTTTTAATTTACCTTTCGCAGCTGATTCTACTGAGACTGTAAAACTAGACGAAAGGCTGCAAGCCAGACCTGATATAAACTTAGGGCACTCCATACCTTTTGGATTTTTGCTGAAGAGGTGCTGAGAGATTTTTCAGCAGGTACGAGCCGGCTAGAGCACGGGTCGGGACTCGGGACTCGGGAGAAAACTAACTTCTATCAAGCACTCAAACTTTAACTTAGAACCAAAATCCACTCACCACAGAAAGGTGCGGACACCGCAGCGTAATCGCATCGTGACATACCGGTGACAAACAAAATTAAATGCGATAACTATTTGGCAAGGTTAGCTCATATTGTTTCACGCCAACGCAAACGTGAACGAACTGTGCATGCACTTTACAACTATTTTACTATTCAAAATAGCGTTAACGATGACGAATTATAAAGGTGACATAATGCAACGCCTCTACCATTTTATACAATAACATTTAGTCTTCGAGAAGTCTTGTGGTATTTCTGTCTCTTCTTGTAGAATAACCTGAGTATGGAGCAGACTTACTCATTAATCATCATAGATTATCAAAAAATATCACATAATATCTTTATAAAAAAATAGCACAAAAGCTTCTAACACAAAAAACGCCAATAATATAATTAGAAACTGGAACTTCTGGCGTAGAATGTAGCTTAATTATAACATAAATGAAAGTTTTATGTTAAAGACCGATGATGATATTCTCACGTCTTCATCTTCGTAAGTCATAATATGGAAACAGGTCATACCGTGGTGTGTGGTGTTGACTTTGGCCAGTCAACAAGACGGTATCGAGTTGGACCGGCCAGGGTTTGACGAACGTCCTAAGGTATCATCACTTGTGGAGACTCCCTACCCCCCTGTGAAACTACAATACGAACTTTGTGCTCTAAAAGTACTCCTGTATACATATCTACTTCAAACTATCCCACTTAGACGTGATCTGTGCGATTGCGCTGTGCATATCTAAGTGTTTTTGTGCAGATTGGTATGCGTTGAACATGTGCGATTCAAGCGGTTTCTGTAGCGACGTGTGTTATGCAACGAAATTTTCTTCTGGTTAACGTCATCTTGTCTGCTATAACAGCCAAGGCAGCCGTTGGAATGACCTGTGTATGTAAATTATGTATTCACACGTTGATTTGTACGTATAATCTCTAGCTTTCCATGCTGGTAATTTTACGTGCGCGCGTTGCATCTTTCACCATGGGTCTAAGACTACATATTAATAGCACCACGCTAATTAATTATTATTTACAATGTATATATTTTTTTGTAAAACAAACAAACATAGTAATATTTATCTATTTAAAAAGTTATTTATTTTTATTATATTATGGAGAAAAAGTAGGTAGGTATGAAATATTATAATGTTCCAATTAGTTCAACGATTAACGATTAACGATTTTAAATTTTATTTTCCTCAACATTCCGCGTCATAATCAGACCCTTAGTTGACGAACTGAGCCTACCGTTCCTAGCTCCACTTGGCACACATACTTGCACATAAATCCACAACCTTACAATTACATTGATAGCTCTTGTAACTCATTATGAAAACAAAATTGTACAGAGCAATTAAGCAAAACAAACCAGTGACAATAAACCATTAATTGTGTCGAAATGATTTATTCGAAGTAGGTCTGGTGAGTGGTCGACACTCGCAGAGTTCTGTACAAACAAAAGATACATGCTGATTGACATTTAGAAACACCTAGCCTCGCCCTTTGTCAGATATCACACGGGACAATTTATTCAGTTTGTGTGAATTATTCGTAAAGGTGTTTTAACACCAAAGGTAGACTAAACTGCCTTATCTATGAATATTAGTAGGTTGGAGATCAAAGGGTCGCCATTTATGAATAAGAGAATTACGCGTAGATATGTATATGAATTGTCGTAATTCTCTAGCCTATTATTTAGCTATGGGCGACCAAGTGTTACTTTTTAAAGAAAGGTTTACAGTCATGGTTGGCCTAAAACAGATATAAATATCTCTTAGGAAAAATCGAATGTGTCTTCTTCAATACTATTCTTAAGGCTTTTTATTAATTTAAGAATCCTTTGTCTTATGAATTGCGCCTAATGTCAAAGCACGTCCTCTTTACAAGGAACTAATTAATTGTGTAATTCAGAAGATGGGCAGCAGCGTCTTCTGTAACTCCACCACCAATACTGCGATCCCCAAGCCGCTTGCCAAGCGTGGGGATTATGGCAAACCCCCCCGCCTTAACGGGGAGGCCTATGTTCAACAGTGGACGTCTTTGGCTGATGTTGATTGATTGATTGATTGAATTAATTGTGATGTAAAATATAGGTGTGCAATCCAGGACTCCTGTCTGCGATATGTTTCATTCATTACAATTATATCCGGTTAATTCAGGTAGTTTCCAACACAATTATTTAATGAAAACAGTCTAAAGCTCCAGTTTAATCAATGAACCGATTCAAAATAGTGGAAGCCCTTCGACAACAGAAGCGCAGAGTAGCGAAGCGCACATAATGATGAAGCACCTGTTGTAAGACGACCAAAGTTATTAAATGATCAATAGCGATAATGAACTTTAAAGCTCTACAATAACGTTTAATTTGCTTTATTTCATAATACGCACTTACATACATCCAAATAGGAATGCGTGAATCGTACCTGAGACGCCATTAACATGACATCTACTCGTAAAATACGATTCGAATCATAGATACCAAGAAAGAGAAAGAAAATATAAAAAAGCTGAAGATTCTTAGGGTCAATAGGAATAGCTCATCGATTACCAAGAATATTGTTACGTGACTATGACGTCACTAGCAAACAACCTTATTTTGTGATATAGTTGCAAGAGTTGTCTCGTACAATTTTGTTTCTCCTGTTTCCAAATGTTTTGTATGTAAATACATGTAGGTACTTGCTAACGCCAAGGTTTCATGTAAATGAGGTACCCGACTGTTGTTTACCTATATATTATGTTGTTGTTTGTTACGTTTCTTCGATAACTATGATTGTATTTAATAACCCAACGAAGTGAAACTTCACATCAAACACCTGACAGTCACCAACTTAACTAATTTAACGTAACAAAGCAATAATGTCTCTTTTGAAAGTGTTTGTACAGTAACAATATTTCTCAAGCAGATAGCATCGTGATCCGAAATTATAAGCGCACTTGAAGTCGCGGAGAACTTGGGAACATCTCCAGGTTTGTGTGTAGGATGATTCCTGGATTATAGCAATGTGGATACGATTTTTTTTTCGGAAAAGCTAACGAATTAAACATGCTACTGACTTGGTAAATAATTTGTCGAATGTTTTTTAAGTGACTTGTGTTTAATTTTGTATGGAAAAAGTAACCTATAAGAAATTATTGCTATCTAATTTACCTGTACTTGTACTTTTTAAATACATGTATTTATATCTTTACCATATTCTATTTCTAAATTTCACTGAGCTTATATACCACTAGTTTAAATGAAACTTAATTCATTCTTTAGAATTCATTATCAAAATTCAATTTGTATTTAAATGAGTTACAGTTAGCATTCAATAAATCCTTAAAATAAAACCATTGATTCCTTCTCCGTTCTTATCTTGTCCAGAGCGTTTACACGGGGCTTTTGTCCGCTGTTGTTTTATTAAAATTTAATATACATACATCTGTGAATACTAATTTGGAGACTAAAGCCCTTAAGAGCCGATATGGTGAAACTCTGTTTTATTGTGATTTTGAATCAATGCTTGCTACAAAAGATAATGCTAAATGCAAATGAGATTAATAAAATTTATTCTACATTATCGTACTCGCGTGCAAGCATAAGGAGTCGGTTAACCAAACCTTTTTTTCAAAGAATAAATAAATCAGCTTTTATCCTAATTAGATGTTTATTGCAGCGTGATTTATTTAACGTTATAATTATTTTAATGGCTGAGTCAAATCGTCCGTGAGTCAGTTTGATTAAAGATATTTTTATGCATTGTGTTGCTATTTTGAATAAAGTTAGTACAGCTTGATTTTTAGTTGCGGTACTTCTTGGTAACAAAACGAGCTTAAATAACTACTAAATGAGACTGTCAAAAAATGTTGTATTTTTAGTTTAAGTAAGTAGAGATGTTGTTTATTAACATAAACAGGGCCACAATTTGCAACTATACACCAGATAATACGTAAAGCAGATAGCTAGAAGGCATCTACAGCACAATGTAGCTAATGATAAAAATACTGGAATATGGAATAATTACCACATACAAGATTTTAATTTAAAAAAATTAAGAGTAAAATTTTGTTTGCTTACTTTCTAATCCAGAACTACATTATCTAAGCTTTTCAAGCTAGGCTTTTGTTTTAAGTTTATGCAAACAAATTAGAATGCAGGTAGTGTCCGTCCATCGCAATGGGTAGCCATCGCTTCTAATTTCTGTCAGCCTAGTACCTTTTGTAACGGGACGGATTAAGTGCAACCAATGTTTGGTCAAGATAACTCTCCCAAGCTTTCTTCAATTCGTGTATTGTTAAAAATTATGTTTATTAGAAATACTGAGGTTTTATAACCGCTCAGTACGTAGGATGATTGGGAAAGTTCTTTTCAATTTATTTTCTAGATAGATGTTTCATATAATTCGGATATTCATATTTATTTTCTGGGGAATACCTAAGTACCGAAATTGCGTTGTTCTAGGTACTCCTCCAAATCCTCAATATTATGTAATCTTATTAACACTACCGTAGAAGATGATATTTAAGAGTATCCAACCCGTTTTTGAACCCTAGATATACACAACATAACAGCTTCATTAAAATGTTGCAACTAAAGCGGTTAATGTACTACTAAGAATATTTGCTGTGAAATCTAATACTTTCGAAATTCCGAATGCTTTGAACAAAAGTTTCAGAAGCTGTCATGTACACACTTATAGTAATATTAATCCAAACAGATAATATCTTCAAACGGCGCCTAAATAAAGAAATAACAAGGAGTAACACGCGATCAAACGATAATAAACTTCTTAGCCCAATAAACGCTGTACAGACCACCCGGACGCCATTATATCGACAAACTACTGGCCTCGGACATCGTTTATACCAACAATTTCATTACAAAACATACGAAGATATGGATTTCCTACGAATGAAAGCGCGTGGGCAGCTATCCTACATCGAGTCTGTGCAATGGACATCTAACCAAACGAGACTCAATCATCGAGCTCATAAAATACATTTTCCTATTTCATCAATATTTTAATCAGTATCACTTAAATGTGAACCTTATGTTTATACTAATTAGATATAGTATCGTATAGTTCTATAATCAAAAGAAAATTATTAACAATATCATAGTGAGAACAGGTGGCAACGATTTAGTAGGTTTTGCTTTTGTAATTGCTTACTACTGCGACACTGTCGTGATAATAAACGTATATTAGATGAAATATGGAGCCTTCGCCTTCTTTTATAGCACCGTTCTATTTGGCCAAGCAAATGCATACTGATTATGGACTTTGATACGATGACAGAACGGCTTAAGATGCAGTGTCAAGGGGTTTGGGAGAGGTCTTTCCGAGAGAGATATGTGGATTATGAATGAAGTGCGTTATCTGCGAAGAGAATTTGTGTTGTCTGGCCTTCAGGCAGAGTTATACAAGATTTGCTGTTCTACATTTAATTCACACGTAGAGGACTGACTACGTCGAGTACGTAATTTAATTAAATTATCATTATGCTGTATCCCAAAGCCGTTAGCCAAGCGTGAGGATTATGGCGACCCCCCCCTTCCCTGGGAGAGGCCAATGTCTAGCAGTAGACTGCAATGAGCTGATGTGTGTGTGTGTATGTTGTATCTAGGTATGTGTTTTGTTCCATTACTCCATTTATAGATGATACTGGTAAATTTTTAGTATATAACATCTTCACTTTCAAGAAAATGTTCATCAAATCCTTTTATATAAAGCTCATTAGAGCCATTGCAGCTACTTATTAACTTCAACGACCTTTCCAGGAAACATCAAATAACGCCGTCGATGTAGATCTGATTTTATGGAAGGATTAGTTCCTTGTAGATTTCAAATTGTAACCGGAAGGTGTAGCCAGTGTAGAAGCACGTGGGCAGTGCCCGGCACCCACGGAGTGACGTCACTGGACTACGTACGATTTTACAGCAAACTGAATGGGCCAGACTAGATGAATTATGGTGAGATATGAGTTTATGAATTATGGAACATGGACTAGGTCAGGCTACGGTGGTCTTAGAATTGTGAGAGCGAAATCCATGGTGAGGTAAGCATGGGATTTCTATTGTACGTTGTTCTATAAATTTTGAGTTGAACTTAGGTCGTACTTTGGAGAAAGGCTTGGTTTTAGTTTAGTGATATTTTGTTACATATAAAAATATTTATATATCCTCTGATTTAAACCATTTACTAATAGCATTGTTACCAAAACATGATACAATTTAATTTTAGACCGTTTAACAACTATCATCATCAGGACCTTTTAAGGAATCATAGATCTACTCTGCAATCAGTAATAGATAGGTAACTATTGCCAGTAATTTAATCGTAAAGCCCCTTATCATGGACTCTTAAAGCGAGACATTTTCCGTTGTGGAAGCGAGACGCTATACTACACTGCACGTAGCGGCGTCTCATTATCACAACGAAAACTGTCCTGCGTGTCCCATCCTTAAGACTTCACAATACAGGGGCTGTGCACAGGAGTATATCGGTGCCTATACTCGATTCAATACTGGGGTATTGGGTCCTCTTAGTCAACATATTTATATGACAGCGAACGCAGAAGAAGGGGTATCTTTTCTTTGTTTATAACCACACAGCTTGTTACATCGAATAATTAATGAATTTGACCTTTTATAAGTTAATTGAATACCTTCATAACGCGATGAGTTATGATATAAACTTTAATATAGGTCTTAGATCATAATGTCTTAATATTACAGAATAACCAGTGTCTATGATGTAACCAAACAAATGCATTCAAAGGATATAAATAGGTAATAAGTTATCATTCATTATGTGAAGTACTTTGATGATTATGTTAACCTAATATAAATAGACTGCTTGTAGAATACAAATGTATGTTAATTTTGATTTTTAATGTTGACGACCTGATTGGCGCAGTGGCTAAGCGATTGGATTGCTGCGCTAGGGGTTGCGGGTTCGATTCCCGCACGGGACAAGAAATTGTGTGATCTACAGCTGGTGTTTGTCCCGAGTCTGGGTGTTTGTGTATGTGATATTTCGTGTTTGTGAAATGCACCCACGATACAGGAGAAATTGCTAGTGTGGGGCGACGTTTTTCTTTTTAAAAAAATACTTATACGTAACGTATTTTGAGGTTCTCATTTTGCAAGAAACCAAAATACATAGATACATACGCATACAAAGTCACGCACGCCTGTTTCCCAGAGAGGTAGGCAGAGTCCACGGATTTCCATTTGCTACAATCCTGGCATACTTCTTTCGCCTTATCCACTCGCATAAACTTACAATTGAATTGATATTGTGTTTAATTTGCGTAAGACAAACACCAAAACATGAAAAAGAAATTAAATACAACTATACTCATAAACCTTTGTTTTATTAATTAAAATGGTTTATTTCATAGTGTTGAGTCATTTGAGGAAGACTAAAGTAGTTACTTAAAGATCGGGTGGTTGACTTAAATCAAGGTGTACGTGAGAACAAAAACGTAGGTCGATACAAAATGTATATCTTTAATTTGGCCCAGCGCTGTGCCAAATTAATCGCAATTGTTAATAAAAAAAATCTATAATTTCTAATCCTATTTTATGTTTAGTTATCAACATACTGACGTAGTAAATATTGCTATTCTTGCCTGCCTCCTTCGGTTTCGACAAATGCAGTATAAAATCTGGTTGAAACACAATTGTATTCAAAATACAATTTGTCTTGTTTCATATTTGTACATCTTATACTTTCCCATAGCCCTAAAACAAAGGGCTTAAATCAACAATCTTGGGACCCGTCGCGGCACTATCTCCTCACGTGGATCGGTCCCCTGACTTTACGACATATCTGAAGCTTCGTGTTCACCTTTATTCCCATACTGTTTAAATTAAATACTCGGACATGAAACCCTGTTTGTCATCCCGGACTTTACTTAAAATAGGAAGATTTAAAGTAAAGTTATTAAAAGAATGAGTAAAGTGATATTATTACTGATGTAGGCGGTCATAAATATGATTCGATTACTCACCATTTTGCTACAATATATCGGTTTTTATTGCGCGGACGCATCGCGTCTGTCCGACCACCACTGGCTATCGTAAAGAGCACAGAGCACTTGCGTTTAAAAGTGTAAAAAATAAAGATCGATAAAGAAATAAAGTTTTACAACGGGTCACAGAATAATGGTGTCTCTTGTACAGACAATGCCTGCGTAAAATGTAATATGAGAAACGTTTTATTGACTTTTATATCCTTCTTAAAATAAAAAAATTGACCTCCTCGTACATAGTTTCCTATTTAAAATTGATTGTAAGCAAAAAAATTATTACTTACTTCTGCTATGATTGGTAGTACAAAAACAAGTGTACAAAGCTCTCCTCTGTCGGGAAACTTGCGGAATAATAGGGATCGCATTATCATCTTCCATAGCGGAAATCACACCCTCCAGTTATCAATCCATGCGCTAGCGTAGCGTAGGATTTATCTATGCATTGTTATTAAATGAGAAAAATATTTAGCTGCTATTCCACAGTTCTACTTTGTGTCTTTTATTTATGTTTATATACCCTTACTAGAGTTCAGTGTGGAACACCTTAAATTCATCACTTGCCGTGTGCTGTGTGCCTGGTCTTATAATCTTCCATTAATAAAAGAAAATATCAACTCGGCTTTAGCGTGGGAGAATACTTTCTTAATTAGAGGATATCTTAATTGACTTTGCTTTTACTTATGATTATAACTTTCTTCTGATTTAGAAGACTTTTTGAAAGTTCTTTATTTAAATTCGACCAATTAAACACAACAGCGATAGACATCATAAGTATCAATTAATAGGTACATCTAAAAGTGTATTCCAGAAAAGATGTGACTGAAATTTATATCTACAAGAAATAAACATACTATTAAACGATTCATTTAAATAATATTCAAAACAAATGACACTAAAAACAGTCATTCACATCGCTAGGAGTACATCTTTTTCCTCACGATTGTACAGCATAATTTGCCCATCAACCACCTTCAAAACTCCAGTAATACAGTAGGTACAGGTACACCCAGTCATTGTTACACAAACTAAACCCTAGCTCATGAATGGAACGCGTGAATGAAACCAGTCTGGCCATAACTTACCGGCGACGTATCACCGGACTTACGGCCATAACTCACTGCTTGCGAAATCAACGCTCTAACTTACCTTTGAGAAATACAGCAACATGTCCAATTACTAACCAGTAGCTTCTTAGTTAAATGTTGAACAATAAAATAAAGTATATGCCAAACATTTATATTATTATATTGAGGTAAAGTATTAAGGCCTATTCAATATTGAGTGTTACATCAAATATAATTATGATAATAATCGTGTAGATTGTGGAAGTGATGAGCTTTTATGAACTTACCTAAGATTGATTAGACTGATATTATAATATAGACTTATTTTTGATAAAAATTGATAAAGTACAACTGTTTACTTAAAACGCTTTTGAAAAAATGAAAAATTGTTCTTACGCCTAATTAATAATATTAATAAATGGTAAGCGAAAAAAACAATACATAGGTTTAATATTACATGTTTAATTTAAGATCTATGAGCATGTGGGTACACCTTTCTAATATAGTTTCGTAACTATAATCTCAAAATACAATGTTTCGCAACTTTAATGTGTATTTGCGAATCAAAGTTTATTGTTTTGCGTGGGTGTTTTATATAAAATCGCATATTTTCTTGTAAAATATGTATATCCGATATGTTTTATATCCACGACATTTAGTGTTTATTACTAGGTATTATGATTGTAAAATTAATATTGCACTCAAAATTAATTTTCATATCAATGCAAATTAGATTCGATAGTAAAATTTTAATTGAATGGTTTTGTAGGTTAGTAAGTAGATTTTTTATGAGCCCTGTTTAAGGCAACTGCAGTCTTCTTCTTATCGTATGGTTGATGAACAGCCTGGAGTCAGAGTTAAAACCTGTGACATGGCATCTGACATACACCGTTGAAAAATCTGCCGTGATTCTATGCTCGTTAATTGGCACACGGAGGAGTTACTATTGCAATGCAAGCTCATAGTAAGTAGCCAGTATGACTCATGCAAGCTTTATAGTTAATGAATTTTCTTTCTATACTTACATTCCTTTTTAATATTTTTTACAAGTATTTGTTTTGAACTTAAACCTATGCGAACAATTGCAGCAACGCCATATTGCTAAACTTTAGGCTAAATATTGAGAATTTTTTACCAAGCCTTTTTACTTTGCCGTGAAGTGCTATGCCATAATTGCACCTCCCTATTTCGTCTTGTCGGGTATTGAAGGAGGCGACTAAGGGAAAATCTAGAAGATGGGCAGCAGCGTCTTCCGTAAGTTAACCACCAATACTAGATGATGACTACTTCGCCGGACCTAGAAATCCAATTCAGGACTTGGCAGTCAGTAATTGCATAGCAACCACAATACCCGATACCAACAAGTCGGGAATATAACTTCTACTGTTGTTAATAGAGTAACATTATAATAAAAGTTATCATTTCGCGTTCAATTTGCAATGCAGTATCGGCCGCTATTACAGATATGTTTATTGAGATGTAACTGTGGTTTACGATCAAACTGCGCGGGGGCACTTTCCTTGGACACTGCGTACGACAGTTATATTTATTTATAACGCCTTGAATATTCCATTCAAGACATCAACTGGGATCGTTACAGGGTGACTGTGCGGTAAGTATCCTTAGAGACTGTCCAATTTATAAACCAATGAAGTACCTCTACTTATGTACCTAATTATGGTAGGTACCCTAATTAGGTGCCTACTAAGGTACAGATACACTAATTAAAATTAAATGTGGTTATTTCGCAGGTTTAGTTAGTGAGTAACAAAGACATCTGCAAGTTATCAAGACCTGTGCTTTTTTACATAAATTAATTAAGTACCTAAGTTGGTTGCTACTGATTGGTACTTTTTTGTCCCTCATAGTTTAATCACTACTTAATTAATTAGTAGTAGGGGTCTTAACGCGGCTGTCAATCAAACAACTAAGGGCTCGATGCAATGTTAATTAATAGGGTAACGAGGTAAAAAATCGGTGTTGGAACGCCGAGTTTGAAATTGTGATCCGAAAACGGCAGCGCAGTCGCCCCCTATGGCTTGGGACTTAATACTCTCATTAGCAAATTATTGGTGGACATACCATTGCGGTCTTCTTCTTAGGAAAAACTCTTTCGATGACAATAACAGAATGTTGGCAAAGCTGAACCGAACTGAGCCAGTACAGGGGGCGGTAAAAAGTATTGATTTCAGAAAACAATCTTGCATTTGTAATTAAAACGTTTGTATATCGTTACACCTGTATTTCCAGAAAGATTAGGTAGGGGTTGGCTTGTACCCCCACATTTTTTCTATTATAGGGGGCGAGCCCTTTGCCTTTCAACGGTCAAAATTAATTAATTAGTGAACTTGGATTCTTCGAATGATTATTTTGACGTGCCATCGATGATGGCATACAATATACTAACGAATGAAGAGGTTGTTTAACTCTTGCTAAGAATATTGCGACAACGGGGGATTGAAAGATTTGTCATTCTGGTCCAAATTTATATATAAATACGATCGAAGTTCAACCCCAGGAGTACCTCTAATTTAAAGAAATACTTGTCCCAAATCACTGAAACTTTAGCCACCCTACATCCTCGCAGTAGGTAGAGCGTAAAGCGGTCTTCTATTGTGACTACAGTGTAAAGGAGCAAAATATTTCACTGTTGTACTGACCATTGAGCCCGTTGAGAACTTAATATTTTAATCTTATCGCCTCTGGAACTGCATGCACTGACAATGAACTAGTTACGCGCACCATCCTTTATTGAACTAAGTTATTTTACTTTATGATAATGGTCACTTTATTTGGTACCTATGTTAACTTTAGGTACCTATATAATTATGTATTTATACAGATAGTCTTGTAGGTCTGTATAAATATATATATTGACGGTGGGATGCTGAGCCAGAAAAGCACCTCCTCATTTCGTCCCGTTGAGTCTCGTAAGAGCCGACTAAGGGAAAATCCAGAAGATGGTCAGAAGTGACTTCTGTAATTTCACCATCAATACAGCAATCCTCAAGCCGCCTGCCACGCGACATCTCCCGACTGATGATGATGATGACAAGACAGTTTAATGTTTCTTAAGGTGCAGGTAGAATTTTCTTAGAAGTCAAAATTTCGTATGAAAATATTCCAAAGAACAAAGTGAGGAGCCGTACGACTGGCTTCTTGACGATGTAAGGAAAGTGTTTTCTCAATCGTTTGATCTTCATATCATATAAAATGTCCATGATATACATTTACAGAAACGAGGAAATAAGGTTGGTGAAAAAGCAATTTGTGAAAACAGAATTAAAAAATGTATGGTTTATTTATCGTGACATCATGTATTCAAGGGTTAATGTCGAAGGTCCGCCCGACGAAGCCTTAGTGACAACCCTCATACTGACTGGCCAATTTACGTACTGCATGTACAAAGAGCTCATATACAACCAAAGAAGATTACCGTCATCAGCAATATGTGGGTGTGAAACACAACACGTATTTTTTAGGTTATTTTTCCATCACTTGTCAAATTTAGTATGCTGATTCACTGCTGTCAAATGAACCTTCTAATGACGTATGTCAAGTCCAGACATCCCGTTTTCTGTCAAGCTCTTGACTCAACCGCCCAACGAGGCTAATGCAAATTATTTATTATTATTCACGATATTCAGATAGTCTTAATATTAAAAATGTATTTCCTCTTGAATCGACAATACAAGCTTTATACGAGTCCATAAATTGTACACTCGAGTAGATCCGAAATTATCTCTGGGCGGTCTCTAGCAAACAAATAAACAAACACTTTTATAAACATCGCCAACTAACTTGGCACAAAAGACAAAACCAAGATAAACTGCCTCTGTGTCAGCAAATAAATTAAAAATTGAATTTTGAAAAGAGAACAAAAGCTCAAGCTCAGCTTCGAGCAGCGGTTATGACGTCATAATTAAGGGGCCCAACACACGGCGAAAATCAAGAGAGCGATGTGAGTTCATGTGAGTCACGTGGAGGTTCATGCCGTGAGAAAACCGTCTTTAATAAAAAAGTAAAAGTGCTTTCTTTGTACAGGGGCATGCAAAATTGAAGTTCGATTATCGGTGCCTTATTTTGGGACATGATTCATTTTGGTGAGAGGCTTGAAATTTAAGATAACACGTTAAGAATTTTCGATTAGCAAGAATGATGCAACGCTGGCAATGTAACGGGATGGCAGACACGCTCAAGTGAACGACCCTTTTACTTTTATAATACTTATGAGGTGCAATGGAAGCCGTTAGCTTTGATTTGTTTATAAGTAATATGCCGTGGTTATTAAGCAGTCTGTTTGAGTAATATTGAACCGACTAAATATATCTCCAGATCGCAAATTCGATAAGAATACACTAGAATTAAAACCACATTAATTAAAGAATAAACAAAAATATTGATTACAATATTGAATATCTTAAGTCAAAATACAATTTATAGTTATCCTTTCTTAATCTGCGTAACGGTCATAAGTTAATTCCGTTTTCTTAATTTTTAACATGTTTACTTTCGTAATATGGCATTTCATTCCAAAGGTAGCATGTATGCCTAGATAATAAACTGTTTTTGGCTATAATCAAGTCAGTAATAATCGATTATGTCCTGATTCGGGTAACCGAATAAACCGTATACATGAATAAATTATAAAATATTCTAAAACTAAACTTTTATTGATGTCTCTCACGCTTCCCGCACACCTACGCCGTTCTTAACAAATTAATTTGTATCATATCAAAAATGTACATCGTAAATCGATTTACTGTTTTCGAGTCGTCGAAATGACATCGATGCATCGAGTCAGCAAATCGGTGAATCGAGATGCGTCACATTTTAATTGTCCCGCATAAGGCGTGACCGTTACTGCATTCAAATAAAGATCGGATAATTAACGGTAAAGGTAACGGGTCGGAGGGCAAATGGGATCGAATGAGAGCATATCGATAAAAATTCGGAGCTCCTTTTTTAATGCATATAAATTTTGCCGAAATTAATTGAAGTTACATTTAGTGTGACAATATTATAAGTAAGTTAAGATAATGATTTAGACAAGTGAAATTCGGATTTTAACTTTTTTGTTTTTGATTTTATTATGAATTTATAATCAGGTACTTACCTACCTGCTGGATTTTTGATAAAATTAAAACTTTGCTACCAAATCGTCGGCCCTCACTACGAACTTCTTTTGTATAAGACTTTTGGACATTTTAAACGTCGCCTGGACATTATGGGCGAAAGTTATCCTTGATTAAGCTGAAAAGAACTGAGCTACTGCGCATGCGCAATGATGATGACAGTGGAATTGTTTCAGATATTTAGTTTAAGTTAAACTGTTATTACGAGGTTTCGTAGAGGACTGCTACCTTAAAACTCTTAAAAGTTTATTGTAAACCCAGATTGATCCACAACGTAAAAAAGCACTGGCAAGTGGCGACACAAATGTGTACGCTCTAATGTAGCATTCCAGCCTATAGCAGCGTCGACGAACAGTTGTAAAAATGGAATAGTAGCAGTTAGTACGGAACCCTCCAGCGGATAGCCAATAAACGATGGTCGCGGCGCGTGGGCGGAGTCGCTCCATTTGACGCGAATATTATCCATCGCACTTGGGTTATGTTACACTGGATAGAGTGTAATGGATCTTTTCAGTCGCGATATTGTGACATTTTTGTTCTAGATCACACATGCGCTGTACTCAGTGGTAAAGTCATATAAGATAACTTGATTGAATGACCTACGCTATTTTCTTTGCAGCTATTGTAAAACCCCCTATATTAGGCATAAAACGTTTATTTTACTTTAAATAGCTATATTTTATAAACCAGCACTACACTAAAGCTAAAAACCTCTTTTTGGACTTTTTGTAAATCGTTTCTTAATCCTACTAAAATTGAACTTTAACAAGTACCTATCTAACAAAATGTATATTGTGATAAAATGAACAAAATTAAAATATTGTCGCATCGTTTTGTCAATCAATCAAATATTTATCGAATATTTAATTAATTAATGTGATTGTAGATTTTGTTGTTCATCATCTCTAAACTGATTATATCTCGATGCGACCAAGAAAGTTAACAGTCCTCATTTAAATCTCTAAAAGATTTAATCTTAAATCAGCGTGGAAAACATATTTTTAATCATGTACCTTTTTGGGATTTAAGCAATAAAAATTATAATCCTGCTTAGCTCTGATTACATAAAACCGTATTAATGCTTGGATATATTATGATGAGTAAATGTTGATATTCATAGCTTTTTGCATTATTAAGTTTTGCCCTCGTCTTTGTTCGCGAAGCCTTTGAAATTAATTAAAAATATTTCAATCATGACGTAGTCGCCTGAAGCCATTCACCATGTCATGTCAGGTAATATCCAAAAAACCCTTTGAGCTCTAAGGTTATCTTAGAGTTCAAAGAATTTTATGTTCGTCACATTTTCTCGGATAAAGACTTTCAGTGAAGATCATTACACTTACAGTGATGGTCAAATATTAAAAAAGACTTTGTTCTAATTAACATTCAGCGACCAATCTTCGTAACCAACACATGATCTTTGTCTGGATCAGAATAATTCTTAGTTCCATAGTAGGCTAGTGGTCATAATATTGAGTCGGATAGATAAGGGCTTTAAAATTTACAGATTAACAAAAGACGAACGGACTTCAAATAATGGTCATTTGAGCTTTACTTAGACTGTCAAAGTCTCGTGAAGTGAACCTTGTAGACCACAAATTAAGATTATCATAATCTAGGTAATATTGCACACACAAGAAAACACAGATTTCTACTATATAGATAATATTCCTAATCCGTCGACTACTAGTTAGGAGGATTAAGATACCGTCACGATACATCGTTAAGTATCTGTTTAATTAACTTTCACTGCCAACCTACCTTACCGCTGATGTCACCAAAACTAAATCAGACATTATTAACGCAATATTAAACATTGATTTACGTTCTGACTTTACAACTAAGAATTAATTAAGTTTACTGTTTGCTATAAGGCAGAGTTATATGAAGCGTACTTACACTTATCTCCGGCTCACCTTACGTGTTAAGTTAGCTTCGGTCTTTAATAATTTATTATTTATAGACCAATCTTTGTAGTCGTCTGATGGCACTCAACAAATCTATAAGTCCACAAAAAAGTTAAGTAATATGACTTAAATTTTCCGTACAAATATTGAGACTAAGTTAAGTCTAAGCGCGCTTTTTCTACATCTTGGACTAAATGTAGTAATTAGTGAGGTTTTTTAGTTCTGAATAAATGTGGCTCTTTATTATTCTGAACAGTTGACAATTGTGATGTCAGTAGGCTTTATAGGAACCGGTTTCTTGTGTACATATTATAAGGTTCATATCATGCTGTTAAATCTTGTATTTTTGTCATTTAAACGCCAATTTACTGCTTTGCATTATTAAAGTATGGCAATCTGTTACGTTGCTTGGGAAGAAAATTCGTAGCATAAGACACTTTTCACAATTCTCAAAAAAAAGTGACTTGGTCTAGTCATTACCAGAAGTCATAGAATAGTTTGAGTTAGGTACAAGTTTTAATTGAAACTTGCATATAATATTACATTTGAGTATCTACCATTATAAAAGACGCAAATACTTTTAAACACTTTAAGTTAATTCAGAATTAAAAGCCTCGGTAATCTAAGGTATTCGATTAGGTATCTTAGGCACTTATTAGTCACGTCATAACAGCCATACCCACACTCTTTGAAGTGTTATTATTCTCAGATTTCATCACGTTTTAACTTTTTGAAAGCTATTAAACCTCAAGCGGCAGCGGGCGTATCATCGTAACGACAATAAACGACCATCGGCCGATCCAACGCCGACAATATCAAAAAACAAGATCGTTTGCGCTCATTATACACATTTGGACCTTTAAAACTTAACACTACTTATCTCCCAATCTTTAAAACGTATTGCTCATTATCCATATATGACCACCGGGGCACAAAGCACGTATTTCAAACGGAAAGCAACCAAAGCTAAATCAGCTCTCAACAATATAAATTTCGCATTGACATACATCGGCCCAGCCATAAATATTTATCTCTTTTTGTTTCCTACAAACATTTTTATGTTGATAAAAAAATACTTCCCAAATAACTCTGGACGCGTATAAATAAAGTGTGGTAGTAAATGTCAATAATATGCAAAATAATGGATGTTAATCTCGGAGTGGATTTGTGATTTGCGAGCGAGCGAGCTTCAAAGATTAGCCGACGGACGCCATCACGACGTACGAATACCGTGTTTTTATTATACTGCGTCAGCGCAGTTAGTCGACTACACGACCACTATGTGTCGCCTGTCATCGTAATCCATTTACATAAGTTTATATACACTTAGCGTCGAGCTTACTTCACTTCTAGTTATTTGTAAATAATTTCCCATTGTGTCTGTATAATTAGCAATAACTTAAGTAATTGTTATTGTATTTATGTTTCAACTTTGCCAAGCTTATGACAAGCGAGTCACAATCTTTGAAAACGTAATCGTAAAACTTACATACTTCTAAAATAACATTATTTCGCAACTAGGTGCAAATTTAACATTAACTTATTTATCATAGGTAGGTTAGTATCCGTTATGTAAGGTAGCATTCAGCAGTAAGTAACAAATCAATTGAAAAAGAAAGAAAATGAAATATTCATACGGCCTTATCCTTGATGCATTTAATCATACATCCGACTTGACTCAGTAAACCACATTTTATTTAAAATTCTACAATCTTGCGGCTTACTTTAACCTTACTATGTAAATAGCAAGCGAGTGGGTGGTAACTACAACTCAGCTCTTCGCAATTCCAAGGCAGGTCAATCTGGGCTCTACACATACCGTGTCAGCAACCTAACTATAGCTTGTTAGTCCTTTAATCCTCTGTTTGCCTGTTACATTCTGACGGCAAAACGACTGAATCGATTTCGATGGCTCAAGTTTTCAATAAGAACAAAAGATATTTTTTTAATCGAGAAAGCCTTGGGAACCTATTCTATGCGGATGATTTCGAAGGCGGAAACTAGATTAGTCTCATCCTTAGTGAATTTGAGTTAAAATCAGGAGAGATAAAACCTTAACTTTCATAAATGTATTACATTTAAAACTAGGCAACTTAATATACATACATACATAAAGTCACGCCTATTTCCACGAGGGGTAGGCAGAGACCACGGATTTCCATTTGCTACGATCAACATAATATAAGAAGAGATCATTGAGGTAAAATGCCTTAAAAACAATGTTTACTATGTTTTATGTGTCTAATGATTTGAGCTGAGGGGAAGTGAGTCTACATGGTCTTGAATGCGTCCATTCCGAACGGTTATAAAGAATTAACTCATTTAGCACCAAAAATTATAGATAGCACAAAAATAAAAAGATAACATGGATTATCAACAGTGAAAACAATTCAATATAATTATAGTATTGTGCAGTCAAACATCCATAAGTTGTTACCAAATTAGAAATTGTCGCTCGCAAGCTTGCGTGTGTGTATGTTAGTAGAAAGACTAGGAGCCAAGATCATATTGAGGCCCGGGCCTCTATAATAGGTCGCCGACGGATAACGAAAGCTTCGCCCACTCACGACCCGATGACATTGTTTATTATTTTTGTTGTTGCTCGTTGCGATCTGTGCAAATAGTAATTAATTCCTACACACTTTCTCTACTGAGTGCGATTAGCCGCCGCTAATTCGAACGATGACCCGTCTACCTACTTTCTGTTGAAGGACGATGTGTTATTGTACATTTTTAGACGATTTCTTTCGCCTACGGGTGTAATGCTACATAATTATTTTACCAATCATTATTTTACAAAAGTTTTGAAATGAACGTTTGGAGTATCTCTAATAGCGGGTAATGTGCCACACACGGCTTTGAATTATGTTTATTAATTCTGAGATGACGTAATCTTTGAATCAAACCATTGATTAATTCAAATATACTGCTGAGGATTAAATTTGAATTAAGTGAAACAAGCGTAAGTGATAATGTAATTGACATTAGGAAATTCATTGTTTTTCCTCCAATTCGACTTTATATATCATATCGATAATGAGTAAGGACCCATGTAATAAGACTGGTTATTGAATAAATAAAATATCTTTATTTCAGACGTGGACTCACATACATGAACAGTCAGGTTATTTAGTGATGTGTTAGGAACAGATAGTACTAATAGTCTATATTAGTATTGTTAGTAAGGCCACAATTAAATTGCCTAACCCCGCCCTCAGGCTCATTGTGGTAGCATTGGTAATAAATTACCTCTTCTCCAAAACTTTGTCTAACTACTTATGATTAAACTAACATTTTTATCGAAGAGCTTTGTCTTATCGCTGTTTATCTGGCAATTTTCCATCATTTATTGTCTTCAACCTTCCATTTCCTCTAATACCACAAGGCCTCTATAGAAAAGCCTACATTCAGTTTATAATAACCTATATTTTTTTTAATATTATTGTAAATACTATGTTTTAAAGTGAGTCAGTCATGACTACATACTAAGAGGGTACCATGACACCTTCAGCAGTAATCTGCTGACATTTTAACACGTATAATTATGTGGAACGTCGCAGAATTATGACGTCTTTTACAACTGCACTAAAATTCACTACCTATATATTTTAAAAGGTTTATGCCCCGAGGTGAGCTGATGCAGTGTTGCCCCGAAAATAAAAATTAAAGTACGTACTACTGTTTTCCATTTACCACGTTTTGAAATTGTCGTTCGTGTTTTTTTATTTCCCTGAAATAGTTTTCTTTATCTATACTTTCACAAAAATACTGTTTTTTTAAGTCCCTGTTTTAGGAGTTTCTTCCGTATCATAGTCATAGTGGATAAAACGTTATATCAACTAGTGTCGTGCTGGAAATGTTTTCTGTATCGTATCAGTGTTTTACAGTCATAAAATATTTGATGCACGGACATCTAAATCCGACACAAAATATCTACGAATCACAAACAGTAACCTATACGACAGAAGGCCATTATACCACTGCGCCAATCATGTGATATTGATTCCACCATTTCTATAATAATACGTTACTTAGCTTACTTAAAATCTATTTTCATGTGAGGCGTAATTACTGAAGTACGATTATCGAAGCTTTACGCACAAATAAATGCTGTTATCTCACTGTATTTATATTTAGAAAGTATTTTTTCTATATGGCAATACGGATCGCCCACGTGCGTCCTGGTGACAGGATGTTCAGATGTCGCCTGTAATCGTCCTAATTGCAGCACCGCTCTAATTTGACTCACACCTTAATGTATAGCACGTAGGTGTGTCAACGCTTTTACATTTCCATCTCAATGCAGGTTGATTCTTTTGTTATGGTGTTTTGTTTTTATAAGTCAGTTCAATCGGTAATTATAGTTTTCTAAAGGTAATGTACTAACCAGTATGGAACACGATTATTAATGTATGTGTTATTTTTTTATTTATGGTTTTGATTTATATTGACTTAGGGCGTCACAACTCATAGTTTAATGTGAATTAGAATGACAAATCGTGTTTAAATGGTTAAATAAAATTTTGTAGAAGCGCTACGGCGGCGGCGCGCGACGGCCTAAGTAGGAACATATTTTAATAAATTCGAGCTGAGGGATAGTAAAATATACAAATTGATTAGGAATTTATTTCAAAATCTAAACAACAATTAAGCACATTTCTTCCAATGACAATAAAAATAAATCTAAATAAGTACAGGTTACATAACCACGATTTTAATTATAAAAAATTGTATCACCAGGCATTTTAATGTCTACTAATTGGTAAATAATTTAAACTACTAAAACAAGATTAGCATAAAATAATAATTCTCTTTAGTCAAAAATTTAAGAGTAACAGAGTCGATGAGCGAATTCCTTAAATGTTATGTGCGGTGCCTTTCAAATTTGTTACCGTTCGGCATTTTATGGTCATTACCGCGTACACCCATAATTTAAAGGTGTTTAATGTTAATATTTCGCGTTCAACTCGAGAATTCTTAATAACGTATAAAAAGCGATCATGTCCACACAAAATTACCAACATTGAGGGCTCGCCGACATACGAACGCGTAAATGGAGAAATAATTGATTCTAATGATAAACGCGACGCGAAGTGATTTTACTGCACTCGCATTCGCATGACATTACGGCTTGAATAATGATGCGTCAAAAAAATGAGAACACGCGTTAACGCATCTTTGTTTGCGCGCGCATATTGCATTTTTGTTAAATTGAACTTTTATGATACACCTGCTTGTTCACGCGACGATGTTTACCTACTATAGAAAAATCTTTAGTTATTCGAAAAAGACGTAGTATGTAACAAAGATAGTCCCAGAACTTTATGCGACGAAAAAATGCGCTTACTTTGAACAAGCAAAGCACAGTTACGATTTTTTTTAATGTTTGGGACCTGACTTTACCATACGCTGTATGCCTATCAACGTAAATAAATAGCCTAATATCTAAGTTAGAGATTGATAATAATACAATTGGTACCAGCTTTTATTTAGACAAACTTTTTAGTTTCCTATTTTTTTTTTTTATTTTTTTTTTTTATTTTTTTTTTTTTAGGATGTGCATCGTCTTCCTTTTAATTACGTGTGTATTTATAGGAAGAGTTTTACTCCTTTGAATGAAAATCAATATTGACGAACGCGTAGAGATACAGTTCTGCTGGCCTGCCGATTTACCAAAATTCTTCTACAAAAGCTGTTAGAAATGGAAATAAAACTCTTCCTCCTTCCTTCCCCAAGTTCTTCAACTCAGTCATTAACATCTACTACAAACCATAAAGCATCTCTATTGTCACAATAACATACAATTCTGTATAAAATTCTACTTTGTCTCTCATTAAGTATCTATCAAACATTTAAATGGACCTCTGCATTCACCAAATAATTCAATTGACGTAAACTGCATACAATTCGATTGTTTGCGTAACAAACAGACAAAATGTAACATTTGTATATAAGTTGGTATAATCGACGCCGTCGTTACGTTGACGGGTGACTGCGGTGGTCTGAACATTTATCGTTTTGCTGTCGATGTAAAATGAGAATCGTGCTGGACTCAACACTATTATAATATGGAAGCTTAAACGCTCGTAAAATTATTTATTTATAAGTGTGATCGATATTGACAATATGCTGCAGCAGCCTGATCTTTGTAAATCTGTCAAACAGTATTTATCGTGTGAGGTAAGTGACATTTTATTAAGTTAATTAAGGTTGGTGGCACGATTTACCTTCAATCATCCAAATTCTATGGTGAAGGGACGGTATTCCTGTTGTTTTAGATTTTATAGATGAACTGAAGGCAAACTTTACTATTAAGGTTATCTGGCAACATATCGTGAAACTCGGCTGTCGTTATTTAATAACTTTATTACCTAACATAATGATTACTAAACATAGATGTGTATAAAGCATTTGTTGCAAACGGCCTGTAAGTTATTGATACTTCACATGAAGCACTGTCTTGAATTAAATCCAGCGCACTCGCTTCAGAGTAGGTATTCCAGTATGAGAGTTTATTCATCTTAGTGATGTGAATAAGAGTTCGATCTCTATCAAAAACGTTTGTTACAATACATTTACTAAACTGAATACAGAAGACGTAAAAACCGAGGTTGATGACATCACACCCCTCACCGAACAACAGCCTAATTTAAATGAACTCTCAAGAAACTCCGCCCATCATGTCTCCACTTCAACCGCGCATTCTTCAAACGATAACCAGACGAATTCAGATGCTTAAAGCTTTACAAAGCATTGGTGTAATTTTTAATGTTAGTTAAGTTTGGTATTTAATTTCCGGTCTAGCCAGTCTTCTAAATTCTGAACTATCCAAAGGTTACTGGACTGGAAGAAAATGCCTGAAGCATTAATCTCGCGTCTGTATATATTTTTGAGCATTAATATAATAATTTATTAGTAAATAATTGCCATATTCTGACATATTTGCCATACCAATACATGTCACTATTGACACTTAATTGCCTCAAAAACATAGTTATTTTCACGGACTTACGAAAGCTTGCCTTCCGACGATAAGGCCGCATCGCCCCGCGTAGTAACCGATACAAATCTGTGGTCACCACCCGTATGAATGGGTTCCTCAGATCGTTGATAAGGCGCTGTAGTTTTTGGAAACTGAATGAGGTAAATGAATTGAAATATTTTCTGCAGAAAATAACTAATATTAACAGTTTTTTATTCGTCATTGGCATAGATTAATTAAACTTTTAACGTTCGGAATGGCATTTAGAATCTTTAGATACTTTTTGATTAGAGGCCGACGTATAATTATTTTTGCGGTCCGTCAGCGTCAAAAGAAGGGACCAATCATGTGTGTTAGGAACCAGAACGGAATCTAAATATAATTTATACCTACGTAGCTTTTGTAGAATACCTACCTAACGATTTTATTTTAATATTTGTAAAATAATGATCCTTTGTGCCTCCTTGGAACCCAAGGAACTAGGAAATATTCCCATGGTGACCAAAGATTCAGTGACTTTTTCTGGTAAAACTAATCTTTGGAGGCGAATGATTTAGTTCACTAATCAAAATAATATTCTAATAACCAGAAATTAACGTCTATTTAATATACCTAAATATGCACTGCTTTGTTTAGGGCTCGGTCAAAGCTGTTCTCCTTAATTAAAACAAGATTTTACAAACACGCATTAAAATTAATATTCTAATAATTACCCTCAGTATCCATGTTTAACTCATACTATAAACTAAACCATTTGCCTCAAACATGTAAATTTGAATATGTAAACATATACAAAAGTGTCGTATACGCAATAGCGCATCGCGTCGGAGTCGACGCTTATAAATTAGGTGCGCGAGCGACGGCGCGCGGCGCGGGCGCAACAAAACTACACGCCGGCGAATATCAGTTCAAACATCTAAATGTGCCTTTATACTGCACGATTCTAGTGTGGTTAATATTGCATGTTCTTTGCTTGTTTCTTTTGAGCGGGAAATGGATCTATAAATGTCTTACATATTTTTAATTTATAATATTAAGAATTTCTGACATTAAACGTCCTTTGATTGTCTTAGACAAATGTTTTTTCAAGGACAAATCATAAATAGGCACTGCACTCAATTAAATTGAAGTTCATACTTAGGTAGGTATGTATTTTCAGGCAATTTTTTCATTGCACTAGAGAATTAAAATTAGATAAACTTGAAACGTGTTTTTGTTAGGTTTCCGCTTTTAGCGCTGTAACCTAAATCTTAAATTATATCTATAATTATATATATATACCTATATTAAATAATTATAGCTATACATTATAACAATGTTAATGTTGGGTCTTTCAAAAAAGCTTATTTAAACTATATGGAATAATAGATATTGAAGAGGAATGGTTGTCCAATTTTTCCAAAGCCACAAAATGGATCGTTAGTTATAAACAGCCCACATTCACAGACGCCGCCGCAGCACCCACTAGGCGCCGTTCGGTAACCAAATGTAGTCTTTTTGCCCACCTCATAGTCTTTTTTCAGTCTTTTGGGGGTCCAGACTTCCTTTTTTTAATGAATCGGTGTTAACCTTCGCGTCGAACGAGAAACAGGGTGCCGATTGAAGATAAACGATCATTTTCGACTCGTTGTTTTTCGAAAAAACAAAAGTTAAATGGTAGAAATGACAGTATATTCGGCGTTCGCTTTTGTCGATGATAGGCATCTGCGGATTTTGTAGGGAACCGTTTTAAATTAGGCTGTGGTTTGGAATACAGGATTAGTATGGCGATTAGAGATTTTATTCGTGCTATCATCAAAAGTTTGCTAATATAAGCTTTCGTTTAGTTTAATAAATATTGTGTAGGCACAGAGGTGTACATAATTTAACCTGAAAAATTGAGAAATAAGCTTTGTTAATAGTTTATAGGTAGGTAAATGAAAGATGAATAATTTTATTCCATTTTAATATCGATCATAGGTCGATTACAAATGTAAACCTTGATCGTTAAAATGTTAATAGTGCGCAATGTAAATAAGGTTTTAATGTAAATTATGTAACTCTGCGCGTTTATTAGTACGAATAGCTGATAAACTAAATGTGGTACTAATAGTTATGTAGTAACGCCATCTATTATGTAGCTACGAAAACACTTTTTGTCTAGATTAATGCCTACAACATTTATAGTAAAGAAATATAATTTACGTGTTTATACATACAATAAAAAGTTTATTTTGTTACTTATCAGCAACGCTGCAGTCGCAGCTTATTCGATTAATATCGACGTTATCGGTTACTTTGTGATAGTCTTGCTACTCGGCGCTAGATGGCGTGTATAACGTAGCAAGTTTTCTTATCGTTGAAACCCAATGTTGTCCCAAGTTACTTTCCTATAGATAATCTTTAAACTAATATTTATGTAAAATAACATATACAAGTTATATTTTAGCCATAATGAATAGTGCAAGCTTTAGTATAAATTTATACCGAGGTAGTTTTTACTAGTACTAAGAGGCCCATTGCTTTTAAATTGTCTTTTATGTTTATACTTCTTATTTCAACTGTAGTACAGTAGGTATGTACAATTCTTACCCTTCTATATGTGAAGGATAGCTAACTTTCAACCCAAAGATCGATTAACCCGTAAATAATTTATTTTAGCGATGTTGCGGTGAAATAAAAAAAGAAAATGTGTTAATTTCAATTTATCTACCTGCTATAGCAAGTTCAGGTTAATTTAACATATTTAAATAACCAGAAATCCATAATATATGTAGGTAAATTTAAGCATCATCGATCCTCAAACGACATGTTATCTTATCGACAACCGATGCTTGCAAATGTTCCAATATCTAAACATTAAAACTAACAAATTAGTCGAGTGCTAAAACAAGCTTCCGATATCAAAGGGCGTGGTTTTATTCATTCATAAAGATTGGCTCACACGGCTACAGCCCGGTTCCCACCGCGAAAGGGTAATGTGCGGGAAATGGTTAAGCGGAACGGACTCCTTTTTAAAGAAATCGGTTTACATTTTCACCAACAAAGAGTTTAGTCTGTTGATCCACTGCAAAAGGAAAATGACTAAGCTAGTTCATTACAACTCTTTTTGCTCGCCCGGTCCTTTCAGCCCGATTATTTATTAGTGGGAATGCAAGTATGCAGTTTACTCTTGCGAGTGAAACGGATTCCTTACTGGGTTCCGTTCCGCTCGCAGTGGAAACCGGGCTTACAGATCCACACTGAACCATTAACTTATCTCACTAAAGACAGAGGTGGAATTGGTTGCACAGATTTATTGCTTGATACTAAAGCTTTTGGATAACAAGATTGTACCCACCAAATTATGTTATTTGGTGATCGAGGTGTGTATAAATAACGATGTATTTGAGTATAGCTTTAATTACCTACATAAATGTTTGAAGTCTCAACAGTAGGATATTAATTAGTTATAGGTACCTACTAGGTGTAAAAAAATGTTAGTAAAACGGTCATATAAACAATTTAATATTTGAGGAACAAACGAAATTTAGAAAATAGATACTTAGTTGGAGGATTCGCAAAAATAAATAATTAAGTTAAATATAATACCATAACTATTGCAAGAAACCATGTATTACTCTACAACGATGATAAAGAATATACCTATAACATTTTTATAAATCTCACCTCAATAAACACATTTTCATTCTTAAACAATAACATCACCATATACTTAAATGTACACACATAAAGATTGACCATCAGCAAATTATCTGTTGCCACAACAAGCCACTAAACAGGCGTGGATTTACGACTTATACCACCGACAACAGGGCCGCATTTGGGTATACAGGAGTAGGATAACTAATTAGTAGGTATAACAATATGGCAACAAACTGGTTTATAACAGAAAAAAATAATTGTTGGGATAAAAAAGAAAATAACTTATTACTAGATAGACACCTATTTATCTTGTATAAACTTAATTTATTGGCTCAATGTTGAACATGTCGCAATGGACGTAATAATGTCTATAATCAAAAACTCTTCCAATCATAAAAAGCAAATTAAAATAAAAACAGCATTTTATTCTCAGATTAGTAAAGCTTGGTTTCCGTTCTCTCTGTTCTTTTCCTAAGTCCGGCCCTGAACAAAGCTCCAAATCGCCGGCGCCGTTTTAAGTCTAACCGCGGGATTATAAACCATTCGTTAGCTCCGCATTATTAAATATTCTCGAGCGCCACCGGATGTGGGCGGATTTCTTTACGGATTAAAGCCTTCCGAAGCCGCCCTAATTTTCATATTTCAGCAAATAAGTAAGTGTAAAGTCGGTAGAGATCCAGAGAATATTGACCTACCGCAAAGATTAAATGATGATTCATATAGTACGAACTAGTTCGAAGGTAAGCTTGTGGGAACTAACCATCCTCTTTAGTTAAGTTAGCGATTAAAGTAGAATTTGTTTTTTTATCTGTGGTCATCAATGGGCTCATTGGTAACGATATCTTTAATACCGGCCTTTTAGTCCAAAATATGCCGTGTGGTATCCGGGCCAGAGTAGACCAACTCCTTTTCTCCCGTGGGTGTGGTAAAAGGCGACTAAGGGAAAATCCAGAAGATGGGCAGCAGCGTCTTCTGTAACTTGACCACCAACACTGCGATCCCCGAGCCGCTTGCCAAGCGTGGGGATTATAGCAACCCCCCTTCTGAAAGGGGGAGGCCTTTGTTCAACAGTGGACGTCTTCCGGCTGATGATGATGAGGAGTCGAAAATATTGTTCACAATAGACTGATCCGGCACTGAGGGAAACATTTGTGAATCGAAAAATATGTTATTTACCTAGATAACTGTAACTAGAGCTTAGACAGATAATTAAAATACTTACCATAATTAAAAAAATAACTAGTAAAACATTTTCTGTATATTAATTCACAGTTGGTAGGGTATACATATTAAAAAAAGTTTTACGTATCTATTGTAGGACCAGGCAAACATTTCATAACTAAGTAAAACATTTGTTTAAACACAACCCACGAAATAAAGAACACGCAAAATAAGTATCTCAGCCTCTATCGCTATTAGCTCCTCATTCAGTCACCAATCCCAAGCCATTCACACAACCACAACATTAGAGCGTTTAACACCAGAATCCAACACCTTTAATCTCCCAGATAACACAAGTTCCAACAAATAGGTGCAAACCGCGGCAGCTCAAAGCCCCAAGATACACCGATAAGAGAACCCGAAAAACTGTCAGTTTGCAAAACTTACAACATTGTTTTACTGATAAACATCTGTGCAAGCGACCACTCAATGAATATAACTGTACCTGCTTCCTAACTATTATGTACTACAATGAATGTAATCTGTAAAGTAGCCGACAATAGCAAACAAAGTGTACTGGGTCTCTTTGTTGCAAAGGGTTTGTAAGCTGCATTCAAGTAAATTACATTATACGGGACTTGCAACGCGTTGACGCTTCTGATCGTGCTATAATGTGTTTGGTGATGCAAATACAATTGTTTTGGGTGTTTCATTGAATGATTTTCGATTTGCGCGTCCTGCTAAATGGATTTTCCGATTTATTTCACTTGAATAGTGGTTGCATTTGTGGTTAAGATCTTTATTTAAACGTGAGATCCGCTTTGTGATGCTGACATTTTGAATCTTCTGCATCCTTCTCACACGTTTCATGAACGTTTTCTCGGCCACATGCGTTTAAGAAATAGTTACTACTATCGTTAGAAATACTATAAGACTTTTAAAAACCGAATAGATTAACATTTTGTGTAATATATATCAATGTAATGTAATAATAATCAAACGTCGCTTGGGTGCTTAGTACAAAAGCAAATTGTAAACATTCAGATATCGTTTGATGTAGATATGCTTTTTATCCATAATATACTCTCATGTGTAAAGATGTAAAAGGAAGGTATAAGGTAATTTTGTAAAAATAAATGAACCTTATATAATATAAACCAGAATATTATTCAAAGCCATTCTTTAATCAAATAAAATACTTATTATTATAAAATTATGTATGAAGAGTCAAGGCGAAGAAGGTTTGGACCATCCCATTAAATGTCGCATGAAATACTTCCTTCATATAGAGGTACAAACGTATACATGTTACCCGTGCAGGCCGCGGCCGGTCCAGCGCTGTGTCCATCCAACAATACAAGTAGGTACCGACATTCCGCACGCAAAGTAACACCATATCCTTGGGAATGTAACGCTCTCCCATCGAAATATTTCAAAACTCGATCACTATCTCGGCGACTATGCATCGAGTTATTGAATGAGACGTGAAAAATGATGAGCGCGACGCAAAGGCTTCGCCGACGATTGCTCATCTCTTTTTTGTTCCACAGAAACTCGACAGGCGAAAAGGGAAGGCGAATTTGGAGGACAAAAGCGGTGTGATGCGACAGTGTGTTCTCGTGAGGTCTTCGAACAGCGGGGGGCTACCTTGCTGCCTCGCCCCTGTGGCCCTTCTCACAGTTTTGTTGTCACGTAATTAATTTATTGCACTTAGGTAGTGCAATTATGTGACGATTCGTGAGCAGCTGACGGTGGGCTTCTAATGGGCGGTATGTTTGCCCTCAGACGTAGGTCCGTTCTCGAAATTGAGATATTAGCGGCGTTAGCTTTTGGCAAAATTAGAGCGGCGAGCTTTGTGTATCTCCGGGATTTATTGGGGTATATATCATGTACTTTACGGTCATATGTTATTTGGCTATTTTTATAAGTCGCTTAAATTTTTAACCGACATTTCTATTTTTAGCTCTAGTAAGGTTTTGAAATTACCTAGGAGAATTATGCAACACACAGTACTAACATCATTAAATTTATCACACCAATTCAGTAATAAATATTACGTACGTAAAGCCCTAAAAATACAATTACTAATTGTTATTAATATTATCCCAGATTACTAAAATATAATCTATTTTATTTCCAATTCTGATTAAAAATGATTGCCCTTAAACCCACGCAACGACTCTGAATTCCGAACAAAGAAAGCCCATAAAGGAATGCCAGTAGACAAAAACTAGACTATAAATAGTATCTAAGTTATCAAATCTAAGGTCAAGATGTCTGTGGGAGAGTTGGTAATCAGACTGGCCTCAGAGGACATTGTCCACAAACCTGTCTGAACACGTCACTAGGACAACTCTGCGATCACATTAAATTTATGTTAGCTACTGTGGTTCTGTTATGAGTTTGTGGACAACTATTTTACTTGTTGAGAGGATCTACTACTATAATAGCAAAGCAAATCAGAATTTTATATTTGTTAACTTGGGTTGGTATGTACAAAGATTATAGAATAGGTTTAGTAGGTCGCTAAGTTTTGCCTTTAATTGGTGTACAAAATTCTCACGTCATTATGAGATCATTCACGAAAATATTTCTCCATGACATTGTGAGCATGCTTAGTAGTTTTATAGGACTACTATTTTACACTAATCTTAACTAAAACAATTAAAAATTACTACTAAAAATTATGTTTTACATACTAAGAATTTTGCTTGGCAAAATTCAAAATGCACTGATAACGGTAGTGGAAATGCCATTAACAGAGTCTTACATTAACCGCGTATATCGTACTCTACGTTGTTAATTTTACTAAAATAGAGTCTACTTAACCCAGTCTACCTATTACACAAAGCGGTAGTAACTTCAAGTAATGCAAAGTCACGTAAGTTAACAATTAAACCAGTTGCGGTTAAACCAAAAAGGTTACAATCATAAATAGCTATAAACGTTTTCAAATTACATATTTTTTCGTACAACATACTAAACACAAAGTGACTTGAAGCTATAAACCTGAGGAACCGAACTCTTGTAATAACGTATGTTTCATAAAATACTCCGCGTTTAAACATGTCGGACCGACACAAAACACCAGTTAAAACTAAATCTCAAGTTATGTCCTCCGGTGATATGAAACTTCCATGTGAAAGGTTTACTAATGCACAATTTCATACTTTACTGCCAATAAAAACGGGTGCGGCTAAGATATATGCACCATAAATAAACATGTTTATATGACGATAATAGATCGAATAATTGGGTGTAAAAACTAAATGGAGTGTTCGCCCTGTGTGGAAGGTGCCGCGACGTGTAACGCCTGCCGCTGATTGGTTGACGCTTAGGCAGTGAACATTGTACTCGATTTGTTAAGCCAATTGTTGAGCTCGCAGGGATCACACGAAGGGGTTTTGATGCGAGGGGACGTGTGCTGTCTATTTAATATTATACTTAAAAATTATGATTAATTTGAATTAAAATTAAACGTGTAATGTAAACGATGATAATGTTTGAAGCATTAGCATTTTCTGCAAATTACATAAATTCTTTGCAACGTTCAACAAAGATAATTAAGTAATAACATCACTTACATGCGATTACAAAGATTAGAAATTCCAGCGTAAACAACTTAATTAACCGTATAAATTTGACAGAAGTGGGTGAATAAACCTCTAAAGTATTTGGTCCCGAGTGCACGGCTTATGCTTCCCGATGATTATCTTGCGTGATAAATGAACCACGTCAGAATTTATTGTGGGCTCAAACCCTCACTATTGTCTCAATGAATACTTTTTTATTGTCATAATATTATAGAGTCGTGTTTGACAAGTGGCGTTTAGGATTATGATGCATTTTTCTCAAAGAGCACCCTCTGTTATGACCGCCGGGAGTTATTTCGTGTTGCATCGTAAATTGATTTTGATGTGTTTTTTATGGTGTATCGGAATCGATTTTTGATGTTTATTGGCGATGCTTTTTCATATGTAAATATATTACATTATGTGTCTGATTGAGTATTTGGCGTTGGCCGCAGGAATTTTCTATTTCGCTGGGTGTTTAGAACCTAAGTTAGTGGTGTCTGGAGCCGCTCGAGACAAGGTCGTTGGCACGTTTTACTGTCGCGTTATGGCGGCGGCGCGGCCACCAAATGGTATCTAACATATACTTTTAATTTATTGAAGGCACTGTTTATAACGTGTTTATACGTGACGTGTGCCTTAAACGAGCGCTCGCCTTTTAATTTTTAACAAAAGAAGTTAAAATAACGACCATAATCTTTTTATAACTTATATTCTATATGAATACAAATGCCTTTTGCCGATTATACTATATATTATATTTGAATTGGCTTTATGATCCTAAATATTTGGACAGGGGTTTTATCGTTGCAGTAACATGATATTTTTGTAAGTCGCCCTTTTGTTTCGTGGTTTTATGATTATTAGTCTATGCGGAAAGACTGCTAAAATTAGTTTCGTGGGAAGTGAGAAAGTGTGAGCATAGAATTCTAACATGATACGTAGTTTGAACGTTTATGGCATTATGAGTAATGATGTATGGATAAATAGGTAATATTGATACGGAAATTAGGAGGGCTCGAAGTTACATAAGTACCTTGCAGGCCCATCGATCTGAGAGGTTAACCAGTGCTTACAGCGCGGTGCATCCCTGTATAGTTAAAGTGAGAATGGTAAGCCGTAGATCTCGCAAATCAGTTTCAGTTTAGATTGCGTTTGATTCCCGGGTCGCAAAACTCCTTTAGTGTTTTTTGTCAGGGCATTAAATTTGTAATCTAAGATTTGAAATTCGTTACTTATTTTATTCTAGTACATATGTATGCCTACAGACTAAACTAGGCATGCTGGGTGTCGCCAATTTTTTTTAAAATCTCAATACTCTAATTATGTTAGCTCCAAAAATAAATGTGTAAGTACCTATATGTATAATAAAATAATTTTGTTTTTAAATATATCTATAAAATCCACGTGGTAAAGTATAGTTTCAACATCTTCTAAATCTCGGCTGTAAAGTTTGCACACCTGTCAATGCGCATGCGCCCGACAGCTGTCCACTGGCGCGTCGCCAATTGTCTGCGAGCACCCTGCCTACATGTGAACAGTAATGAGATTAAATCTCTTGGTGACATATGGGTGTTAAGATGATTACCAGGTGCTTAGCAATCAATCAAACCGATATAGGTATTTAATACCAGTTCACCGGCTTGAAACCTTTGAGACAGAACCTTTGAACATTATAATTATTTATAATAATTAATGAAATAAAGATACAATGTATTATTAATTTTTATGTTGGTGCTTTATTAAATAAATTTTGAATCAAGTTATTAAATTTCGATTGTAAACATATTCATTTATTATTTACCCATAAATCAAGAAATAATAATAGTTTATCGAAGTAAGTCAGGCTGAAAAATTTGTGAAATTTCCGCACTACGCGCACGCGCTCGTTGAAGTCTTTACTTCGCGGGGCACTGCCGCATGCGTTCTACGCCACCACTGCTTATCAGCTAAGAACATAGTCAACGCAGCTATAAAGAGAATCCTATAGAATATCCTGCACAAAATAAAATATCATTTACATTCACACCATAACACATAAATTCACATAAGCAGGTATTGTCTGCCAAAAATTTTCTCGCATTACCATTTACCAATAAAAAAAACCTTTATACAATAACGGAAATGCCACCAACGCGCCACGGCACAGCGGCATCAAAGCCGCCGCGAATTCCTCCGCATATTGTGCGATATCCTGCCAAAGTCATAAATAAAACTGAAATAATCGCCACGTCACCCGAACCGCACAAAAACCGTATTTGACGTCTAAATTATTGCCAGTAAGCATTTTCAGCAAGCATAACGCCCCCTCAACAAATCGCCCCTGTAGCAGATGAAGCACCACCAACAATAGATACAGCAAATACATCAGATAAAAGAATTTTCAAAACAAACTCAAAATACTAAAGCGTTTGACACGAGCATCCGCTGGTAAGCAAAAAAGCGTGACCAATCGCACACGTAAATTGGACCTTATGTCAATATTTTGAAAGGCTATTTTGTCACGGCGCCGCGCGTGCTTTGATCCCGCGATAGATCTCAATAGCGGTGATTAAAGGCGCCTGTGATTTTAGTTGAATGCTTTTTTTGCGGCCTTCATCGGCCATACAAAATAAACGGCACACTACTGTAAAAGAATATACAATTATTGGGCTTTGAATGGTTACAGCGGGGGTGAAGAGACCATAAATTGTTATTTTTTTTAATACGAGTCCGAATGTTGGAAATCTTTTAAAAATCATAAATGTTTGTGGATTTATTGTCAGGGGAGTTGGCCTATGTTTGTTGGTGGAGTGTTCGCTTATGTTGTTATATGGTTAGATATGCGGAACCGATGTTTTACAATGTCAATCAGTGGTTTTCTTTTGTTCATTTCCTAATAATGTTGTTTGTGTAACAAAGTTTGTCGGTGATATCAAAGTCCGTTATAATAGATTGCTTGATTTCAATATCATTATTTTGATCATAATTGACGCTCATTGATCGTTGTAGTGCTAGTTTCGTTGCTTGTCAATACAGTCATCATCATCAGCCGGAGGACGTCCACTGCTAGACGAAGGTCTCCCCCTTAGAACGCCACAATGAACGATACAGTACCTACCAAAAATTATACTATTTAATCAAATAAATAGTACAATTTATGGTTGGTACTAAAACTTTTTTCTTATTAGGTACCTACCGTTATTATGCATCCGTTGTTTAATTATATTTTTTTATTTAACAGTGAGCTGTCAAAAACATCCGACAAGGGGTTATTTGCGAAGGCCATTATCCGATTATGCGAAAATGGCGATTTTCCCTATGGTTTAGGTACGATAAGTTCATAAAAAAACAATTTCCATAAAAAAAACAAGAAATTAAATTGTTTATATGAAATAGTTAGTCTACATTACAAACATAGAACCTTAAATATATACCAATCGTGCACGCCATTCATTACGTGCTAAGCAGCCTGCTAGCTGTCCTTACATCTTCATTGAGGAGCAAAGGTGTTAATAGCTGTGCTGACGCTCATTATGTGAGTGCGAGGTGCTATCGTAAATTTGTTTCTTCAAGGACACACAACAAAAGAACCAAGTGTCGTTCAAGCCCAAAGTCGATTTTACAAGAGGCTGCCTGAGACGCGCGTGTGGGCCTTCGTAGCGTTAGGACTAAGGTGGATAAGAATGGATTTTATTTTTTTATTTTAATAACCATTAATAATAATTAGTATACTGCTTAAGGGCAATATTTTTTGTTGAAGATTGCGTTTTAAACAGACACAAAAGGACTGAAAAAATATAATAGTAATGTCTTAATGTGTAATTTGCTTGTGTGTTAGTTGGCTTGGTACTTTAATTGACAATATATTTCAAACCATGGGTTATTTTATATATCGCTTAAAAATATTTCTTGTAGAAGCCCCTAAATATTGTAAATTAAAATGATTAATAAATAAAAATATCAAAGATTCATAACAATAAAAGCGGTATTAATACAAGAAACAAATTGGGTCTACATGTCCTGGCTGGAGGCCTTTTATTAGGTCTCGCCAATCGTCCGGTTAAGCAGTCACAGCTCCCTCAGAGCTAGCTGCGAGTGACAAGTTCGAAAAAAAAAGGTCTATATGCCTATAACGTTTTCAATGTCCATGTCCACATTATGCTATCTGTCTCCAATCTCAATAGGTCACCACTGTCCTCATGAATGGGTGGTATCGTCGGGGGCTCTTTACAACGCACGTTTTGTACGGAATGTTGTAACAAAAAAGCCTTAGATACACTCCGTGATAAATTTACATTTGCTATCACTTACTTACCAAGCCACTCGAAAATCGACTTTACTGTATTGACATACGGGTGGACTTGAATTTGATTGGTGGTTCTATAAGTTGGTGGAAAGAAATAAAATAATCTAACATGCAAGATCGGTCGGAAGGCTGGGAGGAGTTTGTTTTAGACGCTTTATTAATTATGTCCAATTAATTTCGGGACGGCTCGTCTCGTATCGCCATTTTCGTTACGGTGGTCAGTTTGGCGGTCTGTTTCTTGTTAGCTTTTGTTACTGAATTATGACTCTTTTAATTAGTTATGGGTGTAAAAAGGTGAGCATTGTGCTCTACTGGTATATGGATCAAATAAGGCCGTATTCATACTAATAAGGCTTGCTAGACGGCTTATTAAATCGTGATTTATAGAGTAAGAGAAGAAAGATAACTTTAATTAATAGTTCATTAGTAGCAAGATACAATGTAGTTAACAAGGTTTAAATTATGGCCTTGCCACTGTCTCATAAACTCCCGTTTCTTTTCCGTAGGATAAAAGTCATCGTACTTTTAATTTATGCATAACGCGCAAGATATTATTATAAAACAATATTTAACTTTTACAATAAAATCTTTTACAGCTCCAAAGGATACCTCAAATTGCTTTATTAGCCTGGAATATTGCTCCGCATTCAATACGCCACTATCGCACCACTTATAAAAATCTTTCTAACAAGCGTAAAACGTCCAATCAATATAAAATTAATAGCCGATCAAAAAAATGTTCCCGAACGTAAACTTTTGACGTTTTTTTCTTACTTTTTTATTTGTAACGCCGTGTCGCCGTGATTTCACACGTCTATAGGTATGTCTTTTATAATATTTTTCGTGGCATTGTGCTAAGCGATCGCCGAAGCGGCGCCGGCGCATCCGATTATGTTATTGTTAAAGGACCGAATTCTTTTATTTGAGCTACGCGACATTCCTCCCGTGGTAGTGTTTTGCGGTGCCTCGGATGTTTGGACTCTGTATTTGTTATACATTGATGTTAGATATGATACGATAAGCTTAGATCGGTGACTTTTTTGTTGCTAAGTGATTAAGGATGGGGTTTCGGAGTTTTGTGGTTATTAGTTAGTTGAGCATGTTTGTCGTTTGAGATAAATGTCAACTCAGTAGTATGTTGATGACCATTTTTTGTACGTTCCCTTTAGAAAGTTAATGGTTATAAATGTATAATCGACTGTACGTAGCTAAATATACGCTCCTTTTAAGTAAACAAAAACAGATTATAATTATCATTACACAATAACGTAACTTTTAAAACTATTATAATTAAATCAGAAAAAACATTCCAAAATATGAAAGCGTACGTAATTTTTCGGTACATTTCATTCATAAGGCGCACCGCACACCGCACCCGTAACTTGATATGAACAAACAGATCATTAAACTGTCCATTTGTATTTGAACTAACAAAGAACACATAATAGTTATAGTATTAGATTACCTTCCGGATTGGTTCACTTGCGATTTTTGGGATGACGGTAATGTAGTGATTTAAAATACTTTCACGTTAAAAAATAATGAAACATGAATTAGATATTCAACTTATAGAACCTATAAATGAAAAAGTATGTTATTTTGCCGTTGTTCCTCAACGTAGCAGTAGTGCTACAAAGATAAGTTTTTCATGGAGCCGCAATAAATCTGATGTGATACAGAGTAATCGAATTATTTTTTTATGTCGCGGTGGCTCTTAAGTTTGTCGACTGGACATGTGTGTCCAGCTAGGTTGTATAATCTAACTCAGACAAATATGACAAGATATTTTCAATTATGAAAAATCCTACTAGATTAGTACCTATTTTAAGACAACATTAATAAATAACTTACCTGAAATAGTGCTTGATAAACGAAGCAGGCCCGCATGTTATGGGGCTGCCTGTAAAATAAAGACTCCTGCTTTAGCCTTATAGGATTACATGATGACATTCGATTACATGCCATGTCATTACATGACAACTATCCGTTATTTTAAGCACATTATATCACAGTTTAAACGCAAACTAGTGGCTACTGACTGCATTATCACATTATTGTATTGAAGTTCAAATCCAGTCATTGATTTCAAAAAAGTTTTGTCTAAATCATTATTTTCGGACAGTATAATTTGCAGATTAAGTTATAACAACACAGAAGCAGCTAGACGGTGGTCGTCCAACTTAAATGTGCCGAACGGAGGTAAACATGAAAAAAATAAAAAAAGCACACAGCAGCCTAACATAACAGACAGACGCCGAACAAACGTAAATAACATTTAGAAATATAGGGAGGCCTAGGGTACTTATAAATTCGTAATAAAACACATACAATACGTTTATTTATAAGGTAGGGTTCTACGTCTTAATCAAGTGATAATAGGAAATAGAATAATAATATTATTATGTAGTTTAAATTGGTATTATCTCTGAAGTGTTTTACATAACAAATTACTAAAATAAATAGTAAGTCCTTCCTTATTTTCGGTGTAACTGTTATAAACTTTTGATTTTTTCATAAATTACTGTCATGCTGTAAAAAGTCTAGCCTGAAAGTCATACAGCAACTTGACAAGTAATAAAACACCAAACTCATTTTTCCTCAATTATTACAGTTACAATAATAATTTACGATTTCGTTGACCTACCCGTGTTTTCAGAATGAAGAAACGACATATTCACACACGGCATTACGGGTCAATTAACGCGGACAGAGCAAACTGTGCCGATGAGAACCTTGTCGCCGAGTATTTATTTATTTTCCTCACACCCAAGCTTAAGTGTTGTCCCTGTGTCAACGTTGAATTTGTTTCAAAAGGTATAATTATACTGCTATAATAATTTCGTAGGATTGCTGCATTTCTTAACTGTGAGCGTCTTATTTTGTTTGAGACATTTATTTACAAAACGCTCGTTTAGTATTTTATTTACGAAATACATATCATAACAATAATTTAATTGGGAGAATTCTTGTATTAGCTACTTTCCAAACAATTAAAAGTCTGCTGGTCACTGCCACCTGACTGAATGTCCACATCCAAAATGTTATCCACATCCAATATGGATCAGCAAAAAAAAACTCAAAGCAGTATCAGGCCCAATTTTAATGAAAACTATAAATAACAGTATTGGGAGGTTTGTAAGATCAATTTTCCTAGACAGAAGAGTGTTTTTCCTCTTACCTACCTTACATCATTGTGGATGGAAACGAAAGGTCAAGTCCAATTAGAAAGAGTCCGGATGCAACATCCTGAACTAACGCGATGACCTTGACAGAGATACTTAATAAGATCGAAGGTAGGGGGATCGAATTATGTCAGTTATCTTTTGTGAAAAAGTAAGATTATCTACATAAATAAATTATATAAGTAAGTTGTGACGAGTAAGCAGTTCGACTAAGACTAAGCGGGTTCTATTCCTGAACAGGACAAATATTTGTGTGATGCTTATGTATATGTTTGAACAGAGTCTGGGTGTTTAGTGAAGGTATATTTCATGTCTGTAAAACGGTACGATACAAGAAAAAATTCTAGTCTGGGACGGTATTTTTTTTCAAGTTTTTATCCATAAATTACACTTACAATCAACCTAAAAATGCATTGTTTATGATCCTATATTTAGGTCTTTGCAAAAAATCGCTGGCTTAACCCGCAGCTACGTCTCAAAATACTTTACGCACACAAAATTAGCATGCCATTACACAATAAGCAAACATTACATCGCGACGCCAGTCACTCATTCAGTAAACATTCGAGTCAATGGAGCGTATTTGCATTCACTGAATCACTGGCTACGTCTGTGCCTAGACTCTGTTTAATCCAATTGACAATGCGATCTGTAAAGGTACAGGTGAACATCTTTGTGTGACTCATAATATGAATCATAATGTTCAGTGTGCGGAACACGGGAAGTTCATGGTGTATCAGGAATGTGTGCGATTAGCGCTGTAGTATGACGTACTGTGAGTTTCCTTCAACGGTTTTTTTAATGGTGTTTGGATGTTGAAATATTATTTGTCGAGGTTTTTATCACCTTATTAGTTAGCTACTGCAAAACACATTGCAAATATGAGATTAACAGAAAAAATTCACAGTATAGACTCAGATGCGTTGCCTCATTTACCGTTTTATGTAAAACGTAACTGCACTAGGTCCCGTAACAGGTTCAAATTCCGATTCGGAAAATATGATTTTTGTTATAAATGTTATTAAAATTACCAATACTAACTACCAAACATGAATCTGGAGAATTATTTGTAGCAATATTATTCGCTACGCATCGTTTAAAAGTAATAGGTAGTGATTTCAGAATAATTAATTAGCGTTCTCAAAAGAATGAGCAATTAGATTCTAAGTAGCAATAAATAATTGAGCACATCTATATGGGACGCATCATGTCTCCACTGGTACCGACGTCATATGAGGCGCATCGTCATATGCTGACATGTGCTACCGAATCCTGGAATAAATTCTGGACGAGCATGAATCAGCAATTATAATAATTGAAGGCCAAATGCCATCATTTTAAGTATAACCATGACGTCATCATAGTAATGTTAATGATCTTTTAAGCGTGGTATCGGTGAAGAACAATTGTCCGCAACATCCGAAAGTCCGAGTCCGAGTCCAAAAGAAAATCCGAGTCATTTTACCGACATAGCACAATACATGTACCCAACATTTGATTTTTTTTACTGTAATTCACATAAATAGGTCCAAGCGGGAGCAAACAAAACACCACCAATCATTTATCCAGGCCACCAATCAGGTCTTCGATTTAGTGACCTGCGCAGTAAACCTACTTCGATTCGATTCGATTTACTGACCATACATTTTTTGTGGCTGTATGTTGTTCAGCGGCATATATTTTGTATCTCAACACTTATTAAGGCCGTCTATCACGTTACTCATCACTTTTTACCGCACGCGCTCCATTTGTTCACATGAATCACGTTTAAGTGGACCCCATCTGTTTTTTGCCGCGATCGGAACTAAATCAGAAGAGAAGTTTGGGAAATACCGTAATGGTTTGCAAAGTCACAGATGTAGGTATATTTAAATTATTTAATCAATTTTGTAATCTTTCCTGTTTTTAGAAAGAATTTATTTATTTTTTACTTGGCTTGAAAAATACTGGTTGTATAGGCTGTTTTGTATGTAGGTAATCCTATGTGAGTTGTCCAATGTTGAGAACAATATGGCAATATACTCGTTTTTACTTCAAAATCAATGTTTGTGGTTTTCCTGCAAAAATATTATTCACTTAATTTTTTAATCATGCACGAAGGTCAATATTCAGAACACTTGAGCCTGTGATACCAGGTGACTTGTAGGTTTCAGACTCATCATATTAGTATAAGGTTCCAAATTATACTCCAGTCTATATTCTTAATACATAGAATACTATGGAAGGCGCTTGGCCCGTTTTAATTTCTCTTCCTATATTTTGCAAGTTAAATCGTTTCAACCGCAGAGCGTGTTTGTGGTTTTAATTAAGTTCAAGTCACGCAACATTGACTATTTTGATCAGCCATGGATATGCTTGAGATAAAAAATATAGGTAAAAGGCAAGTTGTAAACGTTTTTGAATAACATGTCCTAAATAATTATGCAAATACTTGCAAATTGGCTGAACATTTCAACTTTTAACCCATAATTATAACTACTAACCATTAATTAAAAAATATTTGTTACGAAGTAGAAAAATAAAAAAATCATAGACCATCATTTAGACTCTCTTATAATTTGAGACTGATACTTGAATTGATGGATATTTCTTTCAATTATTTGACAGTAAGTTTCTTGACTTGTTGAGCTGCTTCTGTTGCTGACCGTACGAAAAGAGGTTTCAAATAAAATGGTAGTAAACAAGAAATGAAGATCAATGACTAAGACCTCAATACTGTAAACTGCATGACCAGATGAAGAGAAGATCTTAATGGTTCGTATGAAGTAGGAGTATCTCTCTAGGAGCAAGTTTGCATCAACAATGCAATGTTCTTGCTCTTCAAAGTAACAGAACAACCTGTCCAATGATGTATTCATTAGTATACGAATAGTCAGTAATACAATACAAATACTAAGATTTTAGCACGTCATTTTGGTAGGTTTGACGTCATAAATTGCTCATTAGAAAGTAAAAAAATCAGGACTGATTTAATAGGTTCCTCTGTAGCCAGATTTTTTCACAGATTGAACCAATTTCTGCGGTTTGCTTATTTGCCCTTATAAGCTTGTTGAAGACTTTAATGATAAAGCCTCGTCATATAGAGTCAACTGCAGAGACCTTACTAAAAAGAGGTCTAATCACTTGTTTTCGCATTACTACCAAAAAACCCAATGACTAGTTCATATAGCCATAACATGTATGGTTACGCCTCGTTATATCGTCATTTGTTCTTGGACACGTGGTTGGTGTATAATGTTAAGTAGACTATAATAACTCATCATCTATTTTGGCGGGTTTTGCTTGCAGGATCTTAAATAGGATCTTCCACGTAATAAGTCACTATTTACCTATTAATCTGGTCGATCTAAATAGCGTTGTGGCTTGCTAAGACGGTTAGCTACAGGTACCGTTTTAGTGACGCTTAATTTGCATGCAAGCTATGAACAATTAACACGGTTGACCCTGGGTAGTCAAAAGAAGAAAAACAATTCTACTTAAATAAGGATTTCAGATTAATCCTAATTTCTTGCCTGTGAAATTAGAAGCAAGCTAGCGATGCAAAAGAAAATGTAATACATCTAAAAGTAAATGGAGTTTTTGAGGATATTTTAAATAATAGTGGAATAATTAAATATATTCTTTGTCATGTGTTTCAGGATGTCTTCAATAGAAGCCAACCGTCTTCTATTGAAGACCTTATTTTTAAGTACTATATAATTCCAAAAACTTACTGCAAATAAAGTATGACATCTAATCTGCACACCGAACAAAAATTCCATCATTACGACGCAATCTCCACATATACCTTCATTGAGAATTTCCCGAGTAATACTAGGCCATGATCACTTGCCGATGTTTTATGTGCATTAAAACTAAGAGAGTGGTATGAGTCAGAAGCATCAGTGCCATAATTTGTTCGCGTGAGAACTGCAACCTCCAATACAGATAGTATGTCCGGTACAAAAGAATCTCTTCGTTTCCGGACATTCAAGTACTGAAATTAGATAATTATATTAAGTTATTGTATTTATATTAGTAACGCAATATCGATAGGTTTGTGTCAAAAATTTGACAGCCTGTTTCTTGCTACAAATCCTATTGGATGGTGGAGTCAGCTATCCTTATTTTTCTCTTCCACTTCGCTTTGTCCATCGGGGTTACTATGAGCTTGCACTGCAGGAAAAGCAAGGTAATAAGGCAGTAAGGCACCATGATGTCATCTACGGAGACCTGACACTCTTTCATGTCCTTGAGCACTATATATTTCCAACTTGTTTATTGTGATATTGCACCACAGTGATTGTGGTTTACTTAAATTGTCAGCCTAATGTATCTGATGTCCTTTATCATGAAGATATCTCCGATTCGCCGCTCCTCTTAAGTCATGTAATCGGTGTCGAGTATCATCTGTACGAGTACATCAGGTTCGTCGCATCTACGACTCGTTTTTGCGACGAAAAAGAAATGTATTTTTGATCAAAGCACCTACGGAAAACCTACTCTTATAAAATAGATCTAAGATTTGTTGTATCACTAACCATTTGACTAACGTTCCTTTTTTATATTTATTAAGAAAAAAACCGATCGAAAACAGGCGATCTGACATAATCATGCCATTTCAATGGTACCAATGTTCATAATTATTAAACAACAGTAAAGCTGACACAAGTATAATAATGTACTTGCGCCACTTGTAACCTGGCACCTTCACTACCCGTTACTTATGCAACGTCTCAACCTTTAGGACGGGCACAGATTCAATTAAACTATCGAACCATAGCTTCATTACATTCATAGTTAATGTTATAGTTTCATTTTGCGAGTTTCCAAAGACGTTGTGCAGTGAAATGCCAATTTAATTACGGGATATAAAGAGAAGAAAGGCGTCTTGATTGACTTATTATTTAATATATAATATAAATTGATATGATTGAGGTCATAATAAACATCCAAAGGACCCTACAGTTAGACAGTACAGTTAGGACTCTACATTTTAACCTAAATTCGTACTTTGTAAAAATTATCAATCTAAAACTTACCTATGTCAGCACATTTTATGATTTTTTAAAGCTTAGTGAGTCTATCGTATAGCTGCTGTCAATCAAATAACTAAGGGTATTAGAAACATATGTTCACCTATCAAAAGATTTTTGTTACACATTGACCATCACATATTATATGGAATGCGGTGAAAAGAGAACAATTTTCTGACATGGAAAAAACTTGGAGCATCGCATGGAATCGTTACCTTAATATATTGCCTATGTATGTTAAGACGAGTTTAAAATAGAAAGTAGTCTGTCTAGGTTAATAGACACATCCCTCCCCACTCAGTAATCAGCATCTTGTTTTATCATTGCTTCAATGTAACCACGGTGCTCCTTATACGACTAGTCAGATTCTCTAGGAATTTAGTTGACTTTATTTTTAGGGTAAAATATTGTAGATTAGAAAACACTTGCAGATGCATAATGTAATGGGCTAATAAGGGTTGGCTTTAATTCTTAAACTTTGCTGTGCAATACAAAGCTAAAATAAGACCAGTTTTTTGGCGTACTGTGTTCTTCATATTTATATGGGGACATGGGGAGGTAACAATCAGTAACGGTAATGACTACTTAATCTTAGCATTATCAAGATGGACGGACGACAGGGATGGACACAAAGCCTCCTGGCTTTGTGTCGAAATCTATGTTTTAGGTAGTGGCAGTGGCAGAAGACCACATAAAGCCTTTTTACTTTAACGTTATAGTGGATTACTTTTACAGCTATTAAATTCGTAACAGATTATTTGATCTGCATGTTTTCCTCGTTTAATGGTTAGACTTACCGAAGCTTCAAATCCAACTGCCAGCTATCTGGTAGAGTTCCGGTCATAAATAATAATTATGTCAATAAAGATGCGTGAGAGTGCAAGTTGTTTATCATTAAGATACCTACTAAGCTTAGCTAGCTACGCACGCAATCTTTCTGTGTACATACACAACATAGTTTATATAGGCAGTTAATTTTATTTTCAGCATGCTTTAGTGGCCGAGAAACTTGCAGACAAGTATTTAAAATCAATACTAATGTTACTAGTGTCTAGTCATGGTTAACCTTTTCCATATGTATTTTTAACCGACATCAAAAAAGGAGTAGCTTCTCTATTCGTCGGGATCTTTTTTATTTAGTTCATTATTCAGCGGCGAAAAGTCAAGGTTAAGTTGATAATGTGTTATTAATCTTAATCCATATCTTGCTCAAGAAACTGATAAATAAACTTTAATGCCTCAAGTAAACACCTCAACATTAAAAAAATAGAGCTATATTTAGACGTCCTTGTCAAGCGAGCTATGTTAAGAGTTGAGGTAGAAGTAGGAGACAATCGGTCGTGGATATTACAATATTGTCGACCTATCGCCAACTGTGTTCGGTGTTGCGGTAATTGAAGTCAATATAATTGTTGCTACAGCACTGCATCATTGTCAGGGTTTGCAAACCTAAGTCAAAATTACTTCATAATATAATATTTATTTAGATTTTTTCCTATGAAATAGAACATTTACTTAATTATGTAAGTCATAAGAAACTGAATTAAAGAAATTATTATTGCATATCCTTACTTTGATCGTCAGCCGGAAGACGTCCACTGTCGAACAAAGGCCTTCCCCTTAAAGCAGGGGGGCGGGGTAGTTGCCATAATCCCCACACTTGGTGGTGAGGTTACAGAATACGCTACTGGCCATCTACTGGATTTTCCCTTAGACACCTCCTATGACATCCACCCACTACTAATCCTAACTTTACATTCAATGAAATCAACAATGCTTGACACCACAGTAACCATAATATGGCATAAATATTTAATATAGGATTTAAAGTTTATAGTGAAATATAGATATCGTAAAATGTTTTGAATGATTAAACTATTTGCTAAGAAAATCAATCCAAAGATTGGCGACGCCTGAAGAATGGCATGCACCCCACTTCCGGTCATAGTTTTGAGAGCGGTGTCGCACTTGAGTTATTACGACTTATGTCAATATGGAAATCCATAAACTTACGCCCTTTTGGATTTTACGATCAGCGAGGTTATATCTCCATCGAGCGAAACGTGTATGACCTTAGGAGACGAAAAGATAATTGCTTGCAATCACTTGTCTCCAATCCCGTCTGGGTTTGGTTCGAGTGTCCTGTTGGGACAAATTAGGATTTACGAAGAATTGTTTGTCTTGAGTTACCGTTTATGATGTTTTTAATGGCAGGCTACATGACAGATGTAAATAAAATTGATGGTTTCGCTTCAGTTCGTGTAGATGTATCAATCATGTTTCGGTAGTAAAATTAGATTTTATTACTTTTGATTAACTTTGGGTTATTTTAGTGTTTCATCAATTAACTTTACAAATTAAATTAATAAATGATTCACTTGGATAATGAATTATATTGAAAGCAATTTACATGCTTGTTCTTAATTCTGAATTAATAGTCACAGCAAGTCATGCCAACCCTTATTGCTTCCTTTACACAACCAACAAGCCTGAACTGCATAAGCCTTTATTTTCCTTTGACGTAACACTGTCAAGCAACACAGTTTACTTAAGGGCTTGCAAAGTACACAGATAATGTCAAACAAGGAGTGTTGGCCATCTTTGTCTTTTCTTTTGTGTGTGTTTGCACCTACTCGGTCACGGTGGACCTGTGGTTTTACGTAGGTCAAGAGCGATTTCAATCTTGATTCTATTTGCTATTTATTTAGTTTATTTCGTATATAAATAGCTGGGTATTTCAAACCTGATGATGTCATGCTGGAGTGTACTTAATCACTTTGTTTATTATCGAACTACGTTATAATTTGTAGTGGTTATGTGAGGTATTCATGATGAACATCCGTATTGATTCCAATTCATCGATCGCAAGTGTTTTATGCGATGTTTCGTACTTTTGCGTTTAGCGCTTATAATTTGAGTAGTATATAGTTATTACCCATTTATACTTTGAAAGTCTAGTTCATGTCCATGGACTAGACTTAGGTAGGTATAATAAACTGGATCGGCCTTTCATTACGTAAACTGACGATAATTTACCTTCGTTATTATTGCTACTTTTACGTAAGGCATTCTTGGACTATGAATTTGTGCTTATTGTCTCCAGTCACCACCCATCAGAAGTTAATGATGGTTTTATTTAATATTGGGTATTAAGTTCATAATAATCCGCAAGCCGCTTGCAAAGCGTGGGGATTATGGCAACCCCCCATTCTAAAAGGGGGAGGGATTTGTTCAACAGTGGACGTCTTCCAGCTGATGATGATGATGAAACACATAATACGATCTGTGTTCTTTGTTAATACAATTACCTACTCTTGTCTTTCAAGCTTTCCACTACTTGTGTGGTACCTACATAATACCTTTCTTTCACTTCCAAGCCAGCAACTGTAGGTACAGCTGCAAGTTAATTTAAACACGATCCCGCAGAACACACAAGAACAAAGAAAACGTATCAATTAAACAAATACAGGAAATGAACATTCGCTTACGAAGTTAATTATGAAGTAAGTTGGGCGATCAAAAAAAAGATTGTCACGTGCGAAGGAGGTACACATTAACATAGCCTCGTTTTTTCGTCCCAGATTCGTGACACATCGTGTGTGAGCCCCGTGGTAAATAATAAATCTTTCTAATAAATAAAACAAGGGAACGTGAGCGAGATAAAGCGCGTATGCCCGTTCTGTGCGCCCTAAACGCCATTGTGGACGCCGACGGCAGATCGTTAAACGAAGGTGAAAATATTTTGTGCCTTTTTTAGAGATCAACTGGAAGTTAGGTGTAGAGGGTTTCATTCGTAAGGTTAGCTCTACGCTACGCTTGATTGGCGTAATTGCTTGATGGTCTATGACCGGCGTGGTAAGGCCAATGCTTTCCGAGCGGAAAGCTCATGTCAGGTGTGGACATACTTATGCGTATAACATTGTTTGATTGATATGACTGACTCTTTACCTATCAATAGAAGAACAATGTTAATTTCAGGCTTTGAAATGTATGGGGCAATTTTATTAGAACGCATTTTCTATGATGATTTCTGTAGGTTTATGGCAATAACATTAATTTTAATTAGGTATGTAATGTGTTAAATATTTTTTTGTAATAAAATAATTTACTTTTTTAATTTCCATGGTAAATTTGTAAAATTTTGTGGGCATGATATTTTTGCGATGATTGTGTATCCTATACTAAGACATTTTTATACTTTACTATGTGAAATACTTACAGAAGCATACTTGCACAGTGTAAATTGACGGAACCCGGCAATTCCTGCCAACAAAGTTTCTTGAACATTTTTCTCGAAAAAAATGTGACCCAACTCGATACACTATGTGGTAGGTCACCCTCATTGAGCTTTGGTTGTTAATGTGTAAATATGTGTTTCCCATTTACACGTCCACGACACCGACGGGACAATAACTCGGAATGTCACCCTATGCCCGCTTAGATATGGCACGACATTATTATTGCATGATACTTTTAATACCACTTACTTTTGAACTGATTTTAGATTTTAATATTACTTAATTTAGTATAATAGGTTGTCTCAGTTCTAAATTTTATCTCAATTAATAGCGCAATTAGCACAAAATTACGGCCATGTTCAGTACCACAATTATCGATTTACGGTTAGCAATTAACAACATTTGCGAGTTTTTACTAATTCTTGGCTTTGAAACTAATACTTTTTTACTGTTATTATTTAACAATAATTCAATCCTTTCATTTCTTTCGACTCCAAATCTAACACCCGCGGTTTTTTGACGGCTTATAACGTCATCGTCACAACACATTAAACAAATATGGCGGGAACCGTTTGACAGTTCGCTTTGCGATCAGTAGCGGGACGTGTTACACTACACAAACAAACATACACAGAAATTGTTAAAAATATATGCATTTTGAACTTTATTTCAACGCGATAGAGTTTACACGTTTTTGCTTACAAGTAGAGTTAATATTGTGTGGTGACTTTTTTATTATTTTTCAGGTCCCATCGCCTTGGTCGTACTAATTTGTCGGAGACCAAGTCACCAATGCAAATATGGCGGGTGTTGTGAATACCTTGAGTAAAGATATGAAATTGTTTCCAGTCCCGACTCATGGGAACATACGTGATTCAACCCGACTCTGTTTGGACAGACGACTGTGACTTAGGAATATTTAATGAATATTTGCTTAAACCTGTTTATGTGTTATTATTAGACTATATTTATTTTAATGTGTAAGTAGGCAAATATATTTCTTACTAGCTGCGCGCCGCAGTATTACCCTCTACATTTTTTGGGATAAAAAGCCTATGTGTTAAACCAGGGTGTCAGCTACCCCGATACCAAAACTTATCAAAATTTGTCCAGCCGTTTGAGCGTGAAGAGGTAACAAACATACAAAAACACACTCACAAACTTTCGTCCTTATAATATTAATGTGGTGTGATTCGTTGTGTGAAAATTAATTGGTTTTCTTTGTTTTCTCCAAATTAGGCTACAAAGCATGTTCTATGACCTTATTCAGTATATTTTTGTCACTATTTTATTACGTATAACTAATTACTTTGGGAAGGTAAGGCATACAAAAAAATAAAAAATAAAAATCATGGAAATAAATGTAATAATAATTTAATTTCACAAACATAGAAGCTATGTTTGTGCCTCAGTTATAAATAGGTACTATTTGAACTATACAAATAATGATTAAGTTATAAATACACTGGCTCTGTATTTTTACAATAATATATTTAACAGCTCTATTAAAGCTAGTTATATTTCATTGGATTTCTGTAACATATAAATAGTTAACAAAGACTCAAGTAATACTAAAGAAAGTAGGAATATAATGTACAATTAAAATTATTCGTCTCAGCCTCAAGCTACCATGTCATAATAATTGATTAATTAATAGACAACAGTAGGAAAGAAACCGTTCTGATACACCGTTTAACGCATTCATATTCCGACTCAACAATTTCATCAACATAGTCCAAGCGCTGGAATGAAGTCTAATACTAAAATCTAAATTAAATAATACAAATAATAAAGAAATTGAAACTAAAGTGGAGTTAAGCGAGAAATAAATAAGACCTTGACTAGGATAATCGGGAAATTTAGAATGTTAATCAGCAGACAATAAATAATACATTTTAAATTCGTCACTATTTACAAAAAGGAACTAATTCGTTCTAGACCAAAATGGCAATGTAATGGCAAAGACAGTTTTTTTTTTATACATTAATTCGCTATTCAACAGCCAAAAGACACAAATAATTCTACTAGAAAGAGTTTTCTTGGGGCTAACTATACTGAAGAATACTGCTCTTCGCCATGCGGTGCGAGCACCAAGATTAAGTAGACAGCCAAAAGTGACATGGGGTGTGCAGTTTCCTCAAGTCGCACATTATAACACTCTCGATCATAACCGCTATGTTCAAGCAGATTCCATCTCGTACAGTTTCTGGAACACCTGCTGAAGGTACTCCAAGTAGTTTAGGGTGTCCCTGTATAGAAGAATGCCCATGTTGTTCGCGAAGTCAGTGGGGATTTCAGAGTCCGGGAGCTTCTCGATTTTCAGTCCACGAATGTTCATGATGTCCTATAAAGATGAAAGGTTTGGTTAGTGAATTATCTATAAAAACTTTATTTAGAGGTAAAATTTGTAAGTTTGAATGGAAGAGTTAATAAAGTAATCTATGAAACAGTCCATCCAATCAAGGAAAAACTTTAACCAATATTAAAAATGGACCTTTATGGTCAACATGGGGTATATTTTATGTATACAGTCTTTATATCTTTATTTAAAGAATTTAACAAATGTCAAAGGAAAGCTTTCGCGAATAAAAATGTTTACTTACATTAAAATAGCATAGCACTGCTCGCACATCATGCATCGTCTGGTTGATGTTCACCTTAAGGCTCTCATAAGATATGATACTAGCATTGAGCTCTTCATTGGAGAACACGTATAAACCAGCCACAATCATCTTCAGCCCCTTATACATCCCCGGGAGTATGTCGTTGATTTTTGGCTGTGAACAATAGAAAAAAATTTAGTAAGCTAATATTGAAATTACAATTAGTAACTAGAGTAAATGTTACCGATTGTCAACATATTTTTTAATGTCGATGCAATTTTATCACTAGCAATAACGACCCTTGTTATTGCAAGTCAACTCATTGCCAAATTTTCTTAACTTAGATAAGGACAATCGTAATTGTGATAATCATCCTAAATTCGATTAAGTTTTCGATTGTAACCAGCACATTGCGAAACCATTGTGTTCTCACGTAAGCGATAGTCGGCCGACAACAATGAGTGCCACCGACGATGTCAATTCTTTGAAATCGATTGAAAAACTCATACGGATGCACGTTTTTGGCATCAGCGAATTCGCCGCCCTTCGGTGATTGTTTTCGTTTAGGAAACGTCAATCTGGCAACGTCCGTATAATCACAAACGAAATGGTTATATCTTTGAATGTAACTCAAGCAAAATGGTTGTTAATAAGCATCTATTTCAGTTCAAGATGGCTGAATCAACAGCTATTTTAAGTACCTAGGCATGATCTGTACAAAATTCGATGCTTACCATCAACTGATCCATATATTCATCTGGCATTGTTTGGTTGAGGACTTTCTCCTTAGGTAGCCCTTCTTCAGGTAGCCAGGGAAATGTCCTGAGGAAGTCATCAGTCTGCCACGAGCGGAGAAGTTCGTCAAAACTTGGATAACTATGAAGTTTCAACGCCTGTAACAAACAAAAAAGTTACATTAATAATGACAATATAGCAATAATTGGATACTATAAAAATAACAAAGATAGACAAAGGTAAGATTAGATCAACACGTCTGTTCTTAGTTGCACATCGACCCAGGATCGCAACAAGGATCATCGTGAATCAACGCTTAGTTAGTACAGTTGTGTTCTATGAAAGATAGAAATAGATCGAGTTAAACAATAAGCTGATTGACTTTCATGGAAAACGAAGATTGAGCGGATGATGAGTCCGCCTGGTTTCCTGGTTTGATGGTATAAATGAACTCCAAGTGGGGATAACTCTGCAGTGGCCGGTCGAGTACTGTTAGGTATCTGATAGCTCAAAGTAAAATTGACGTTCGTTAGTGAATTTTCATACCAAAGGTACGTAAAGTTCTCAGGTTTTAATTTAATGAAGAAATATTGATATTTAGTTTTAGTGTAATCATCAGCTTCATCGATATTTGGGTTTACTTTAATTTTGTCAACATAATAATTACCTATCTATTTCTTAGTGTAGGTATCTACATAATATAGTCAATTGTTATGTTGTGACTTAATTAGTAGTTCCAATACAAAACACAACCAAAATCTGTACAATCAGAACAAAGAATAACCTTTGAAATAATTGAGTACCTAGCAAAAATATATATAACGAAGTAAAACACCCACGTTAGAACACGCGTTATCTAGTCGCAAACTGTTCTTAGAAATGACAAACGTTTACTGCCCTCTGGAGAGGCAACCATTAAAACAAGATCTCTTACAAAATTACATTTCCTTTGAGTTACTGGGTCAAGAAATGCCGGCTCTATGGCCGCTGCTAACAGCGATCTGTTTATTTCAAGACACCATTTCAATTAGATAATCACAAATAAAGACTACACGTTCTGTATTGTTATTAATAGAGTAAGGATTTATTGTTTGATAATTATATTAGAACCCAATTTATATTTCTATGCTTCTTATGAGCGAGTTATAAAGTCTATTTCATTCGATTAATTTTCGTTCAGTTCGATATTCAATGCTCATTAAATACTTGATACTAACGTGCTCATAGTCGATTTATTGGCCAGCGAAGGTCGTACGAAAGATGAGATCGAAACCGGAGGTTTGCGGCCGCCGCCGACGACATTTCACGTAACAAAACCGTTTCGACATTAAAATTTGACACTATGTCCATAGCACACGTAACGTAGACAGACCAAACAATAACTGCCCCTATATTACAAGCGTAGAGTCCAAATACATATGACACGTCAAACAATCGGTGCCTGGGCAGATGTAACGCGCGGTAGTTAAGTGTCCCTTGTAGAAAATATTGTTTGACAACAATACGACTAATCAAACGTGTGCAATATCCCGACAAACCATCAAAAATATCGTTGTGCAACCGTTTATCGGCACGATCAGGAAAGTTTGTCCAAATATTAATTTTCTTCATTGAAATTGAGATACCGCTGATATAAAATTTGCTGATAATTCGTGCAATGAAATAAATTTACGATTATTTCTTTGGATATAAACCGAGTTGCGGTGTATGAATGGAGTCAAACCGGAGATGTTATCCGTTACCGAAGTGGTAAGTAATTGGCAGGAAAATTAGAGTTTACAGCGAGATTACTTTAAAGATTTAAAAATTAAAAGAAGAAATTTTATATTTTGTATCGGTACAAATTTTTTATGATGTATAAAATTTAAATTCTATGAATATGAGTTGTGCAGATTTAACAAAACAAAATTGTAAAATGTCTAAGTAATGATATCGTTCAGAGATGGAATGTGCTATGTAGTCACTGGCATACTAAATACACAGGTGTGCGTCCGGTCCATCGGACCATATCCAAAACATTACCTACGAACTGTGTGTAGTTTGCATCAAAACTGAGTCGAATCTACTTGACAGGGAACTTAAATAATGCCACATTAATGGGTCAGATACGTGTGTACACATTCAATGTGAATGCAAATATGAAAATTTCGTGATTATATTATAAATTAATTATTCAGATGTCAATCTTTGAATAAGTCCAGAAAAAGTGCAGAGAATACAGGTAAAGTGCAAAGCGACTTGTAAGTTTAATTTTTTTCAAACAATTAAAATCGATATCTTAAAAAATTCCGTAAGTAACTGTTTAAAACGATTAAATAAACTAATATACTAAGGTAGGTAACTACCGAGATTCTTAATTTTTAGTAACATCGATATCTTTAGTCATTTATAATGATATAGACAGAACATTCACGTTGCTTTCAAACTTTGATTATGTCTCGTTTTTCATGTAAGCCCTTTACAAATAATATATAATTATTATTAATGTTTATTAAAATAATCAAATACATTTAATTAAAGTGTAAGAATCCATGAATTCAGCGCTATGCAGTTGTCGTGGGTGGCCATCAACTACGAAATTTGACGACTTAGCATCCGAATGCCTAGCTCGGAACATCGGAAGCTTATCAAATAAACATGCACCCACACAAGCGCAGACATTGATATATTTACGGCACACGTACGCACCCAACGCCCGCAGACAGCCTGTCGCCCGTGTGAACAACGCTATCGTACTATGTACGTACATACATATTGTATGTATGTGCTATGTAATTCAATGTTTATATAGCGACGCTATTGCAAAGATAAGCGAGCAGATGCACACGAGTCGCGAGTGTTGCGATGTGCGACAGGCCGCAAGTCGATCGCAATCGCCGATCGGGTTACATCGCGAATCCAGCACTAATTTGTTTATCGTAATTACTTTTAAAAGTTAACGTGCACTTTTTAAGGAAGCCAGTTGAATTCCGCTGTCGAAAATGTGATGCGATAATATGACACCGCTGTAGTCAAAAGCACGAGTGTTATGACACATTCACACGGTGGTCGGTGGCGAGTCACACAGTACCGGTAGAGTTCGTTGAATTTGTTATTGCGTTCTTAGTACAACGCGGCCAGTTATTATTTATACGGAATGGGCTTGACGACAGATGTAGCAGTCTGATTTATTTAGGATATCTTGTCTGTCATACGTAACTTAGACGTTTATCTTGCTTTAATGGGATGACTAACAGGACAAGATCGAAAATAGCGATAGGAACAGCATTTTTTCGCCAAAAATCACTCAGAAACAAAGAAAACTTAGACGTCCTTGTCAACTAGCAACAATGGCGGTTCATCGCCACGATCTGCGTCTAAATCGCAATAAATATGGTACATTAGTAACGAATGACCGACATTAAGGGGAGAGACAGAAAAAATCGTCGGGCAGGTGTGTCGCGCAATACTAATGCGCAATCAGTATTCGACGCGTACGCGCACCGTCCTGTACCTCGTTCCGGCTACTGTGAGTCGATAATGTCGTTTTACGAGGAGGCAGCGGACAGGACGTCGCCGTCGTTACGACCGTCGAGCCTATTACAATGCCACCATACCTCATACGCGAACATCACACTCGATAACTGGACGCATTCGACATAAACGCTACGATTGTTCCGCTACCATTGACTGCCCAACTCTCAATAAATTGATTATATTGACAACCATCGCCGAAATGTATACACGATAGATGCGGTTATCGTGTCACCGTCGAGTACGTTGGTAAAGAGTCATCCATAAATGATTCGAGGCGCGACTTCGACATCGCATTATTTCTCGTTGATCGGTCCACCTTACTTCCGATTCGGAAATTATTATATTCCTAGGATTGGAATGATAGAGCCGTCATATGAATCGTTGTATTAACATGCTAAACGTTTGTTTCTAATAATTCGTGAATGTTTTATGAATTCTTGAATGTAGGTTGAATTGTCTGCGATTCTTATGCGACAGTATTACCATCTGATAAGAAAAAGTAGGTGCTTTGTTTTAATATAAACAGGTTTATAATAAAACTGCATCTCATTTGTAAATGGACTTGTTGGGACAAAAAATGGACTAAATCAAGTTTTCGAGTTGGAATGAACTTTTAGCGTGCTGACAAGATCCATGTTGTTGATTGAATGTGATTTGATCAGTTACATATTGTTATTTGATGTGACGTGTGCTGTTTACAAAGCATTTTATCGACAAGGTTGTCGATACCGACGTGGCGTCACAGAAATGCAGTGCGAAATTATAATTAAAAGGGAGGAAGCGGCCGGCCGGACGTAGAGACGCGAAACGGCGCCCGATGCAATCTCTCTTCCACGCCTGCGCGCAGTTCTACGGTGAGAAAACCACACTATAAACGTGCACGCCGTGAATCTTTAATGGGTCAAATTTCGTGTGAAAAATTTGGACACAAAAAGACCAAAATTTAAACTATATTTAAAAGTTCCTGCATAACTTTATCAATTTAAAGCAGAAAAAGTTAAATACTCGGTGTGAATATATTATTTCCTCTAGGATTAAATCAAGGGGTAGAATTAGAATCCATATCAACCTTTTACAGTTTTAATTTTCCCTTTTAAGGAATGCATTATCGTCTCTTACAGACTCTGATGCATAAATCAATAATATCTGCGTAGATACATACAAACGCTAAAGGCATGCGTCGATGTTAGGCTTACGTTTTATTGGTATTGGTCGACCGCAAGCTCCGTCCGTTCATTTAGAGCGACGCGGCGGGCATATAGATGCGACCGCGAATACTACGCGACCGCCTCGTGCAAAATCGATGAATGAAAGCAAAGAAAGGCCTTCGAAGCAAGCATCACTCACTTATTATGCTGTTGTACTTTTCTATATTATATTCAAAAACCTTGAGCCTTCTATTTATTTAAGTACTGATACGGATGTTGGTTAAAATATAAATTAAGACGGGTCAATTCACTACGCGGTAAATTTAGGTTTTTAAAAGAATGTTTAGAATGAAATTTTCAGAAACATAAAACTGCGGTTTGACAAACGATTTTGATGAGGTTGAGATAGAATAAGATTTGACGGCTTTGTATAAGTAGCTTTTCTGGAAGCGGGTTAGTTATTTGATAAAAAAAGCAATTAGATGAAGTACCTAACAGTTTGACGGCCACTCTACTACTTTCAAAATTGTGCAACTTAATTAGTTGCAGGATCTCTTCTTACATAATAAGCTTTTAGAGTAAAAGCAGTATTGTGTACTTACAAATGTATCCTTGTACTTCGCAGTTGATGAGTAAGCGTTTTTTGCTTGCGCGACGAGTTTCAACGCGACCTCCCTTACGTGATTTTTCGGGTAGTCTGGTTTTGACTGTAAACAATGCAATCGTTAATATCATGTTGATTTTATTGTAAAGCTTAAAAGTAATGCAACATTAGTATTGGACTATTTGACTATTGAATTAACTTGAACTGCGGTATCTTTGTTTGTATGAATTTGAGTTACACACAAATGGTGTGTTAATTTTATGTAACCAAAATTTAAGAAATGCCTTTCAAAGAGACTGACTCTATGACTTGAGTTATTCCATATCAGATACATTTTTATTTTTACAGCATATTAATTAGCTAAGCAATCTATTTTCTTAATTTAGTAACACCATTTATAGGCACTTGGAATTAGTCCAGACGTTTTCCATTTCATAGATAAATCTAATAATGAAGTAAGTAGGACCGTAGAGCCTAAAATAGTATTTACAAACGTTTGTTACTTACTTGGGAGTCATTATAATCGCAGGGGTTAGCCCACAGTCTGTTCTCTCCGTCCGTGTCGCGTCGTTCCCGCTCCATGCTGGCCCGGCTCCGGTGAGGCGCCGCCGACGACCTCGGTGACAGCCCGCACACCAACAATAGCAGGCACACCGCCGCGCAGACCTTGACGTATCCTGGTTCAACAGACAAATATTTACAAATTAGAGATATTAAAATGAGACTGACGTACAATTGATTTGGCGATAATTTGGTTAAAAAATTTATTAAGGTACGTCATAAGTTAACGATATTTCACTATTATTCGAATTAGCAGCAGCTAACACGATATTATTACCATACGATATCCGAGTATTCAATTTTAAGAGCTGTGTTCAACCGTAACAACGCATTGCAACTCCGCAAGTGATTCATATTCACTTCTGAATGAAAGCTCTCGTATTTTTTTCATTGCATCTCATTTAATGAAAACGCTCAAGAGCCACTTGTTCCGTATGCGGCACGCGCGATGGTATCGATTATGGTAATCGATGAACATCCGATGAATAAATACATCGCGGCCCAGAGGTGGACAGCCTTTGCTAATTGTCCAGTGAACCTGTGTGAATCACTAATGCGGCACTATTTAACGGTGGCGCGGTAATCGCACTCACATTCTTCAGATCGGTTACTTCATCGAACCAATTTATCGATTATATTATCGATAACGTCAATGGAATCGTTAGCGGAGTTTTTCGTTCTATGTATTATTTTCTATGGCAATAATAATTGCGCATACTGAGGGGATGTTGCAAGCATTTACCTAATTGAATATTATGTCACGGGCGGTAGGTATGTAAATAGTACTTATTTTGAATTTAACAGAAAAAGAAATATTAATTGAAACTAACAACTGTCACCAGCAGAAGGTGTCCATCGTTGACGTAGAAGTATTTATTGACTTGACATTCGTTTTACTCGTTAAAAATGAATAATATTACCAGCTATGGAAATAATTTGAAGTGTGATTGACATAATTTTTTATTTGAATGTAAAGTTAAAGCATTGTGCACCTGTCTACATTGTACCCAAAAAAATATTAACTTGCTAGTTATTTGAATAATTGGATATAGTTAGGATGATTTTTCAAATTTGTACTGTTAGGAATGGCGGCGATATGAGTTATAAGCTGTCATTGGAAATGTCATTGCAAAGATACTGCAATGTTACAAGGAGGATGGTCCTATAGGTTTGAAATGTTTTCTCTGACTATTTATACCTAAAAAACGGCATACATTGATATCATTCGTATTCTGACAATTTAGTGTTTGGTTAATACGTATAAAGATAGCAAGAACACGTCAAAACATACATGATGTCAAATAAACGACAACGTATTCCCTCTGACGCGGTTCGGAGTGAGATAAAACCATTCGCTCATTAATGTCGATAACAAGTTGCCTTTGCCTAACTATTCAAATAAATCAAATTATAGAGGTGTTCCATTGTTTATTTTTATGAGAATAACTTCGTGATCTTTGACTCGTAGTATTTTATTGAGAAATTATGACTTAATTAATATCTTGAGGAAAATATGAGCGATCCACTGACGCCGGTGCTAATGATTATTTCATTCGTGATTGTTATTTAATTGGATTTAACAGCAACTGACTATTTTTGACATTCAATCTTTTGATTAGAATTTCGCTAATCAAGGGACTAATTCCGAACAAATATTAATTATTAATTATTTTATTAACTGGTTGACAGAAAACTAAAGAAAATTATAGTTATTATTATTATAACAAATAAATTATGCTCATATAATACTTTAAAGACTCTGGATAAGGTTGTCCGAAATACCAAGATACTACCTATATTAATTTTGACTTCATAGTAACTACGCTCTATATTTATTTATTTATTTAATTTAATTAGAACGGTTTACACAACCACTTACACTAACTAAATACAGTATATCCTAACAGTTTCAGACTAATAGGTAGCATAATGAGACCAGATCGATAGCGAGGTTATATTTGACCTTTCAGGGTATTATTTATAACAATCGTGCCCATTCAACTGAGTTATAAAATCATTACAAAACAATACGGCACAATTATGTCTGCACTAATAAATCGACAAAACATCAAAGTAGTATCGAGTCACTGGCATAGAATGTTATTTATTTTTTCAGTGTTTTGACTCAAGGTGTGAATCACAAGCGTCGTGTCTGCCGGTTAGTGACTAAGGTTGATAAGGATCTCACACTTGTTTGCGATCATTTCTAAATTAGAAGAGGTTAATTTCTAATTTATGAGATGGACTTCTGAACGTAGTAAATATTAATAAAAAAATACAAGTAGATATGCAAATATTTTGTTGATTTGCGTTATGTTACACTACGAATATTAAAATTTAATCAGGCGTTTCTGACGTCTGAATGTCTGAAATCTACAACGAAGCTATCAATAAACTAAACGACAGCGGCAAACGAAAGGAACGAAAGGATTCGAATTCAGATTCTTCAATACACTCACACAATTAGCACAAACGTGTGCGTGTAATTTTTTTCATCATCTCGTTAGCGCTCTGTGGCGGTTTCGTTGAGAAGCCCGCAGGCACCGCGGACAAATAAAAGCAAATTATAGTTATAGGGCGCTCCGCCGCTTATTATTTAACTAGACCCTGTGAACTGATACCGATTACCTCCTCCTTGCATGAAAAAAATTATAAAAATAGTTACAAGTAACATAAACAAATAATTTGCATAAACAAACCCCACTCATTAAGTATGCAATCCGTATAACTAGCCGTGATTTAGTTGTAGGTTATATTGCCCTCTAATTGACACGATAATAATGTTGTACCAATTGGGTTACAAAAGGCGACCGCAAAGGTGGAGTCGGGCAATAACGATCATGTCAAAAGGAAGGTCCGACACACACAACACGCGTTAAACACACGATCATAACATTTTATTAGTGCTCCGGTCAAAAGCAACCGCGAGACCGCCGTCAAAAGTTCATGTACAAAAAAACAACAGGTCAGCTCGTAAAAGACGTAGAGTCACTGTGAGACAAATATTTTCACTGAGTAACCATGAGATGAAGATAAAATATGAGGCTAATTAATTTTTTGAATCTTGACAGTTACAGAAATGAAAACATTTACTTAACATTATTTTAAAATGAAAAAAAAAAAGAATTTTCTTTTAAAATACATCCAAATAAAGAACGGGCATAAAAGTCACAGATATTTTTTAATTCGATGTTAGTAGCCACCTTGATTTTGAAAGGGTATCATACTTAACCATAATTAAAACAAATGGATGTTTTCTTTCTAAAGCGGCAAGTAATTGATATCCTCTTTATACCCCCAACCACTTGTACGTGGAGATATTTGAGATGAACAATGAGACTCGATCGAATTCCTTAGCCCATTGAAGAACTGACCGGGCGACCATAAAAACCGTAGATACCTACACGTAGGTAATACACAGGTTATAAGGGGGCATAAAAAAGTAGGGACCGCGTCGGAGGTCGGACCGACTACCCGAGAAACAAAGACTTCGTTTATTTTTTAACAGCTCGCCCGTTCACAAAGAAGGCTTCGCGGCACGAAAAACGACCCAAACGAGACCATCTTGTTAACCTTTTTAAAAAGAAATCGCGCGCCCGCTAACTAGAATTTCGACTCGAAAACCAAGAAAAGTTCGCCGCGGCGTTCTGCACACCGGACGTCGCAGGCGCCTGCGCAATCATTATGTAAATTCTGATTATTATTGTTATAAATGCGGTAAAAAAATTCGGATGAGAGTCGCGGGTCTCATCTTAGCGGCTCGTTGCAAAATTCCCGTCAGTATAATTTGACGGGTTATCTTTTTCGAATATCTGTGCCGTTTACTTCGAGTGTGGAGCGCAGGCGCAATGGGGTTGAAGCGCTAGATCATTAACGGGTTTACTGATACCCGTCCTCGTGACATTAAATAGAAAAAGGCGTCATGTTTTAGCTATAATAGAGGTTTAATTTGAGTCCGTTCATCATTTTGTTAGTAGCCAGCTAACAACCGATGCGCTCGTAAAATTTGACTGCGCATAATAAGGGCGATTATCGCTCAGAGACTCGCGTGGCGGCGCGTATCACAAGATACGCGGTGATACCACTCTTCATTACCTGAAAATCGCTCTAAATGGTAATAGCGTCGCGAAGAAGATCGTTGATCGACCCTGTCTTTGGAATTAACGAAACAAGCGCGAATTTTTCTTGAATTAATTTTAATAAGGTAACAACTGACATTATGCATTTTTAGTAACTGTTTTTATCGGCCGAACTTAAATGGAATATCTTGTTAGGTATTCACAGCGGGGTAATTTCAGTGCTTATTGGTGGACAGGTAAGGCTTATCATGTATATTTTTTTGATATTTATTGTGCTGTAAAAAGAGATAATTAGGCACGTCTAAGCTAGGATCGACATCTCTCACTAAATGAGTGACAGCTAAACACTGCAATTATGAGTCCCCCGTCTCACTGAAATAACTGTTTATAATTGACGCGGCTGCCTTACTCTGCGTAAATGAACAACGTTTTATGTGAAAATGTTGCTAATGAGAGAGTGGATCGCGGCCCTAATGACGCGGACATAGTTCATGAAATCGAGCTTAGTGCGTGTACTTTGCTTTAATTATTATGACATAGCTTTCTTATGGATAAGCGCTTTAACAATATTAAAAACATTGGAGCGTATTGTGGCTACGCATTCTATGACATTGTTTGAGGTGACTGGACATTCATTACAAACTTTGTTATTACTGGTCCTTATATTGTGACGAGCCCTTTACTGTGTAATGAAGGACTCATATCAACACTAACTAACCTGACCCAACGTTGTTTCTATCTAATATTTATACTAAGTATAGTTAATTTAATTAACAAAGCTATTATTCATAACTTCCGGGAAAATCACAGCAAATATTTAATAATTATGTAGCTTTAATTCATAATGTTTTCCCCATCGGATCGCTGTTTCATAATAATTGATATTTAATCATTTAGATAGCTCTGCGGTTACGAGCAGTAAGACGATTTACTCTTGCTCTATATTGTATCATTAAGGGATTATTCACCTCAGTTGTTAACTTTTTTTTATAGGGCTGGGGGCAAAACATGGCTTGTATTTTTTTTTCTATAATCTACTGACGTTGATGTGAAAACCGAATTATGTACAGCCTGACCGGATGGCAGTTTAGTTTTAATCTTTTGTTATCATACTTCTCATATGAGTAATGTTAATTGACGTCATTTATTTATAGTTATTATGTTTTTAATACAAGTTAATTTAGATCAAAATAAGTTTACCGATTAAAACCACAAAAATTTGGATAAATTATATTTAACATGATTGCTTAAACATCGGAAAGATAAGATGACGGCAAAAGACTATATCAATTAGTGGGCATTTGGCGTAACGTCACTGTTAATAGCCAGGATATACTTTTTATCGACTGAAGTAAGCAAGCCATCACAAGTCATTAAATATAATTTTGATAGTTTCATCGACGTCAGTCTTAACGATGACGGAGTGATTATTACATAGTAGGTACATCGTAATGATTACATCATAGTTTTAAGGTAATTATCGAATCAGCATCTGCAGCAATTTTCAACTTAAATCGATTTTCCTCATAGGTAGTCCTATTGAAGTGGTAATGTATGCGTCACATTAATTTTAAGTATTGTTGTAACTGTCCACATTAATTGCCGCCACTTTTTCCTGTCATTTCTGAATTTATTATGTCGGAAACTTTTTACCTACCTATATTATTTTGTAAGAGTTATCTTTTCACGGCACATAATGAAACCAAAAATAAATTTAACAATTAAAACTTATGAATAAGCTGTATGCATGAGTAAATCATTGTGAACTCAAGCATAACAATCTAGTTCCGGACGGATTTTCCCAGTTCTCGTGAATGCAGTAAGATTTATTAGAAGTCATCAACATTATATAAATAGAACTACACGTACAATGTTAAGAACCTTTCCTGCCATGCAATTAACCGACTGCTAATGAATACTCTTTGTATTGGCTTTTAATTTAAGTAATGAAGGTTTACATAAACAAGAACCGTTATTAAGACTTTTTTAACTCGTTACGTGATCGTAATATGCATACAAAAGCTACGAAAGAAAACAATCCTGTCACAAAAAGAGATGATAAATGTTCCCTGCAAGTAATCTAATAGGCATAGGGTTTTTATTGCACGACACTTAAATCATTTCTTGGCCCTATATAGAGAGCGACCAAGCGATAGTACTAATTACGAAATAACCCTCTGCGCGCCGCTTGGACGTAACTGTCCGGCTCTTAAAGGATAGAAACATTTAGTCAGATATGTCATTCCGGTAACAGTACGTTACTTTAATTACAGTTTAAGCCTAGTTAGTTAGCTCTGATCTTCGTGTTTAACATTGTAAAGGGAGACTGAGCCAAGTTTTTGCGCGTAATGAAATTGTAATCTCGATTACCGCGGTGGAACGAGACAGTACCGACAATGCGACGAGGATGTGAGAATAGGCGTGCGTTTGCACGGACCGGATACTTAGTTTATAAATAAATAACGCTTACTAACACTATGGCTAGCTTTTATTATGATAAGGACTATTAGTCGTTGAGGGGACTGTACCTGTTCTATTGTATTATGCTGCAGCGAGCTTTCATTGTCTTATTAAGTTTATATCACAGACACCCGTAAAAGCATAATTTTAGATACATATTATTACTACTTACAACACGCAAAGCTTTAAAAACTTTTTAATTTCAAAGCCACGAGATGAACTTTGTTTTTTTTACTTGCGCTATAATTTTTGCATACAAGTACCTATGCGTTAAGTATATTTTGACACATTGCAAGGACTATTTATTCTGATTGCCGGTTTACATTATTTTAGATTAATTTTAATTTAGATTTTTAATAAATAATAACTATAATTTAGGAAAAGTGAATTAGTTTAAATAATTTAGCGCGGCATCAATAAAAAAATTGCACGTAATAAATGTAAAGCACTGAAAAACTTATGTATGTAAATAATAAAAAAAATAACGCTTACTACTTCTGGCTGCTCTCGATCTATAGGGTCGACATTTTTCCACCACATCACTATCACAGTCACTATATTGGCTAATTAATCTAGTCCTAGTACATTGTTCACATCCGGACGGCCTGAGCACCAGCTCTGAACAGCCGGTCGCCGGACACACCTCAGGCTTGCAGCAACTGGTAGCCACTTCCATCTTCAGTCTTACTATAACAGTGCCAGTATTCCTAATCAACGCGCACGTTGGTATGCTACTTTGATCCATAACAGACGATCGCAATTGACATCCCCCAAAATGCTACGATGTCGCACGCGTGGTGTCGTGTGAGAGACTAAATGAATTTGTGTGAACGCGCGTAAGATAAAGGCTAGTGCTCACCGAGGCACGTGTTGAAGGCAGTGGGGCACGGAAGAACGAATCGCAGGTGGGTTTCTCCTGTGTAGGCACGCCGCAGCCAATGGTGGGCGGCAGCGTCGGGAGGCGGGTCTCGATCCCACCCAGTTGCAACGACTATTATGTATGCCGAGGGGTCCGTTTGCTCGGGTCCCGGTAAATAAGGGTTGACCTTCATTGTATTTTCATTTTTATGTACCAACTGTAAACTTTTTAGGTCGTATATGTGTAGGTGTATGTTTACCAATATTGTGACTGTGATAGTGATGTGGTAGAAAAATATACATAACATGAAAAAAGAGCTTTCATCGAATTAAAATAAATAAAGATTATCGTCGCATTATTGTTCTATTAATAAAATATGAATGGTGTTATGAAATATATTATTGGCATAATTCATTACTAGCAAAATTTGTAATTGGCTTCTATCTCTCGAACTATATTTTATTTATTTACTAGATAAACTCTTTATTTGTAGCTGTAACTAATTATGAAAAAAGGTCATCGTGTTACTTATAAATAGGTGCCTATTTATAGGATTCGATATCATTGATCTAATTATAAATGTAATTAAGTAGTCACCTATTTATCAATATTTGGAGATAAGACCCGATGAAAAACTGGTAGAAAGAAAACCTAAATAAAACAATATTTAAATAGAATGTATCGATATAATAATATAGGTATATTGATTAATTAGGTGTAGGTACATATACAAGGTATAATAAAAAAGCATTTCAGTAATAATTATAGGTACTCTACCTTTTCAGTTAAATTCGATTTCATTGATTAAATATCTACTTATTTTAATTTATTCACCTTATTTAAATCAATTTATTAAAATTGCAAACATGTAGGTATCTGCGTATTAAACGTAGAGTCACACATAATTATTAAAAAAATACTAATAAGATGTTTAAGACCAACGAAGAAATAATAAATAATGTTTATATTGCGTATTATTATTTACGAAATGTTAGATATAATTATGATTATCTTTTTTTTATAATTAGGTTGAAATTATTAACAAAATATTTAAGGCCAAATATAAATCTGAAAGATTGTTATCACAGCCTGCAAAGTAATGTCCATTGATAAGGTGATTATAATGCAGTGAATTTATTAATATCTTCAATACAATATGCTTGGCATTTTTCTACACCTAGGTATTTTATCTACGAAAATAATGCGATTGACATTGATACTCAGATATGTAAAACATGAAAACAAACGAACTAAAACGTGTTTTTAAAACAAAATTGAACGCAAATTATTTTATTTTGTCCCGTCAAGGCCGCGTTTCATTGGCACTATTGAAAATTTCTCCAGTCTTTCAGATTGACTCATGCGGTCCATGCGTGCTCTCGTGGTTAGTCATTTAAATTTCAGTTGACTCAGAAATATCCGGATTACGCGAAGATCGATTGCTAATCATTTTCCTGTAAAGGAAAACTCACACTCCTCACACACGACATCTTATTAATTTTCACTATAGGGTTACTATTTACTAAGTAGGTGCATTCTACTGAGTGCTACTTAAGCTATAATGTCTCTATGAATATATAATCACATTTTTGAACGAAAACTATCTAAAATAATTACTTAATTTTTGAATAAAATGTCATCAATATAACAAAGTATATTACTTACTTCATACATAAGTCCCTACTAAAAGTACAATAGATAAAAACCCTGGGAACGTATCCTTTATAAATGAACCGCCAAATGTAATTAACTAATCAACACTTTACTGTTACGAGGAGTTAAAAATGCTGTTAATTTGTACAACCTAACGAGGTAGCCGTAAGTGATTAGCGGTTGCTTTGGCAAATAATAGATCAATATTAACTCCCCTTGCAAAAAGTCCAGTAGCGACTTGAACGTTCTAATTGATGTTCAAACACTCATTACTCAAAAGCACATTAAATTAGCTTACAAAAATATTAGTAATTCTTTAAACATAATCACAGTCATTTGGGATTATACCCAAAAGCTTGCATTTCTATGGCATGGCCATTAGTAAGACTTTATTACAAAATAGATGATCCTAGGAAAAGTACCATCACTAGAATCCAGAATGACGCTATGCGAATTTTGCAATAAAGACACACCGTAAAACCCAACGGATCCCTTCTCATAAAACATGAGTCATACCACCATCCACGATTCAATGAGGTCTGCATACCCATGATGAATACGTTTCATCCACATGATTTCGGTTATGTATCATGACCGGACATAACGTTACCTACTAGTTCCGTGGAAAGTGAACCACCTGTGCTAAATCAGCGCATAGTTTCCGGTAGATATGACAACAATATATTTTGTAGGGGCTAAGCATACTTCGCTGATAAGAACATCGTTCGACGACGAGCAGTCTGGCATGGTTGGCTTCTTGAAATTGTAACAACTGATTTTGCGAATTGTAGCCGTTGAATCGTCGATAAGATAATATTTGTGACTGTATTCAAACTTTTTAAATTTTTTGGCGTGGCAAATCGAGATAGTAAAACTGTCGTAATTAAATCAGTTTTGAGTATCATATCAATGTATGTATTTTTAGATATTCTTAGCGAATAAAATTGTTTTTTGTTTTAATAATAACCACGCTCAATGTTTTTCCAAAACGTCTTCTCACCGCATGTAGTTGACTCGTAGATATTAATTACTACTGAAGTTTTGCTGTCGAATATTACTTAGGGAGAAATTGGTGAATCAGTTTAACTATAGTGTCAAATTGTGACTTTTCAATAAACCAATTCAGAAAAATTGTACTTGATACATTTAATAAATAAAATAAGATTTATGTTATGTTTCCATTTATCTACGAAAAGAGCATACTGCATAATACGGCATGTTACTTAAAAAAATACATACCTATACTATCGTACAAATACAAATTGTAATTCATAATTTTCAATCAAGATAGTGCGCTGAGTCATATCTCATATATAGAATAATTGCAACTATTAACTTGTAGGCAATGTAAGCATGTATTTACATAATAATTGATTACTCTATCATCAAGGAAAATTTGCTACGTTTATATTTTTCCTACACAACCTTTGAACAATATCCTTCCAACAATTACCAAAAGTTTTATTCGGGTCTTTCTATACAACTTTTACGTGTAGCTAAATAAAATACGCGGAAAATATTGAAGTAAACCCAACAACAATTGACATATTTGTAACATGTATTACTCGAATTTATGGCGTTTACCTAAAATGTGAAAAACATAACTTAGGTTCATAACATTTTAAAAAGCATACGTGACCAGTGCCACACATCGTCTTTGTGCAATCTTAAATTTGTCACCCAGTACGTATTCACACTAAAGTAAAGTACTCTTATGAATCTGTAATAATATTGATAAAAACAGACCGGACTTCCGACTGTTACACTTCGTATTTATTTTAAGATAACAACGGGAATATCACACATCAAAGGTTTATTGACACCTTTATATAACACTGACATACTGACGCATTACACGTAGGCTTCAGTTACTAGAATTTGTGATGATGTGCTTATGCAGTAGTTTACTGATAATGATTAGGATAAAACATTTAAATTTTTCTAAAATAGTCAACTGAGTTGCAGCGCTGCTAGGGATATACCATAAGTTTTGGATCTTGGCGTTGGTATAGGACGTTCTAAAGAAGCTACATGGGATCCCAATGATGAAGTGGTTATTGCGCATGTGCCAAACGGCTCTCGTGGCTTTACACATAAATGCATTGGATGTTCGTCCTTTTATTTTTAGCACCTGTTTAGAAAAATATATTATTATCATTATATTTTACCGGAATGCGGACAGTTAATGATAAATATATGTTGTATACCTAACTGATAATACGTAATAAAGAAACTTGCTAAAAACGTCGCACTACAATTTTACCGTAATTTTAATAGTATTGTAGTACTTTTAAAGTTCTCCGCACTGTCCATTCACAGTAAACTATTTATGTAATAATGGCATAACAGTATCGCGTAACATTGTAAAGTTTTCCTTAAATAAATTCCTTGATCTCGGCTTATGAACGAAGTACCTATTGATAAATGACTTGTTCTTGTAGCTGCATCATAAACAGAATAAAGTCCCTTGTATAATAATTATTAAAAATCGCAATTATTTAGCTTGGTAAGACAATGATTCACTTGACGCGGTCGTTAATGTTTTGGCTGATAGAAGTCGGGTTAAAGGTCAGATTTAAAATAATATTTGTAAGCCAATCGATTTGTACTTCAAGTTAGTGTAAAATTCATGTCTCACACCTAAATCATTCATGATTCAGGAGAAATTCGTCGAAGCAACCTTTCAAAACATATACAAATTTATTTATTAAATAACAAGAGATTTAACTGACTTTCCTTAAGAGCCAACTGGGAATAGTAAGAACAGAGTTTCATAGTTTACAATTGATTTTTCAAATGCAAATCAAATATTTTCTGAGTCAGTCGATACTAAAGCTTTGTAAGTCGATAGTAAACTAGTATTAGTAGTAGTAGTAGTAGTAGTGTATATTTCTTTATTTTTATTTAATTATAAGGCACACCAACAACTTATTTACAAATTAGGTTCTATTTTTTAAACTATACATAATGTATCCTGTGCAAATAAGCCAACAGGCATGCACGGCATTTATTGAATACAAGTAGGTAGCTTAATATTGGACACTAATTTACTTTTACATAATAAATTTTTTGACGATATTTAAAACTATTTTTGTGGCTCGTAGCTGCTACGAGTCTAAAGATCGTCTACGTAAGGTATAAACAAATTTATTTTAGTTTATCATCACAAAGGAATTCCATTACCATTAAGAAGTAGACCAATTTAATCATTTACGTATCTAACCTATCCAAAAACATCAAGATGTTCTAATTATAATGTTTTATACACACAATAAGTAATTGTGTGTAACTGTGTATGTTCCTTTATCTTCATTGTGTCTTTAAATTTTCCTAGTTATAGTCTTTACAAACACATATTTTATCGACATTATGTAAATCAGAATTTTGGTATTTAGTTACGTATTTGTAAATATTTGTATAACTCGAAGTTTTGGTGCTACGAGTTTTTTTTTATTGTATTTGTATTGAATTAAAGAATTAAGTAGATAGGATTTACAGATTTTAGAGAGACCTAAAAATTATATTTTGTGCCAGAATTATTTGAATCATTTGACTAGAAAACCGCTTAAATGACAGTTCTTACTCTAGTTATTTCAATGACGTAAATGCAGCCTATATTTAATTATTTAATTTAAAGTCTTTACATTACCATAAAACATAAATAATGTATTTCAGTTTTTTTGTGGTTTTGTCTTTGTAAAATATTACCTTCATTAGTCATAATTGATCCTAAGTAATAGTTATTAAATAAACGATTTAAATAAAAAATGGTAGCAGTCGAATAATGCATTTATTTTTAACTGCCTAAAGGCCATTTTAAAAGTGAGAGATAATGATTCAATCACCGTCTTAGAAAATGTAATTTTGACAGAAACTTTAAACTGTCACGAACAATTCAACGATCTTACAATGGTAAAGGATGAGTGTTACCTGCTGTGACATAATTTTACGCGAACTAGGAATAATAGATGTTCTTTATGAACTGTGACTAATTTTCATCTACTCCAATGGAACTTTTAAATAGAATGTGATGAGTATTCGTCGGCTAATTGATACTAATAATTGTTTTACTTTTTCATTCCAAAGCTTGATCGTAGAAAAGGAAAACTAACGGAGGAAATCAAATAAGTATCTATGTGCGTTTCAAATTCGACCATAAGTTTCGACATTGATGGATACGTTTATGACAAAAATTATGTATAATAAATATTATATATTTTGGTGGTTATAACACATTAAAAAAAAAAAGATCTGTAAAATTGTATAGTGTACAGCGTTAAAGTATTCCTCTTTGCGTTTCAAAAATATTGAGTCCATAAAGCGCCCATTAAAATTTCGCAAACTGTTTATTGGCTTGTAAAATAGCCGACTTCTGTACAAGAACGAACCTTTGTTCCGTTGCCGAATCATTTTGTTTTACCGTTAACGAAGTAATAGAGACAATAACTCAAGCAACTTTCACTACGTTATATATGACGCAATAAATTGCTTTGTCAACGAAAACCCATTTAAAAGGTGCCATCTTGGAGTTTTGTTTTCATCTTAACGGTAGTAGATTTTGGACCGCTCTGAGGAGGTCCTAAAGTGACAAAAACAAGCGTGCGACTGCCTTAAAATTTCACAATTGTGACATTGTTTAGCGTGCACCGGCGGCTCTATAAAGACAGGCGCACAATAAGCGCAGTTCGTACGCAACACAATTAAACTTGCAACAGAGGAGCGCCGTGAAATTTCGTTTAGAAACGGCGTGAATAGATGTATCATGGGATGTTTGTGTTTGATAAATAGTGCGTCAACAATACACAGGGGGCGTTTTATTTCATTCCGGTCCAAAACTTCAGCAAAAAACTGTAACGCAAGTTAAGATGTCAAACTTGTTACGACATGCGGAGATAGATGTCATGGTTAAGGTTGAGTAGCGATTTCAAGGTTGTTGGGCGCGCCTAATATTCAATATGCAATAACGACTCACGACTCTGATACATTGATTGCGGAATGACAGAATGACTTCCGAATTTCGGCAACTTTACCGTTATGAAATATTATTATCGATTATTATTTAAAAAATTATGATGAAATGTTGCCCAAAATAGTGCAACACGGATAGTAAGTATGAATATTGTAGAATTTATTTGACCCGGATTGAGGAACTGTGTGAATTAGGATATCACAGACCTCGCAATCATGCAGGTTTCATTCACCTTGCGTTACTACACGTAGTACACACGTAATATATTCGATTCATTTATTTATACAGCGTTTCTTACGCTAATTACTCCAACCGGATGAACTCGCACTTTGGTTTTATCCTTAGATAGTAAATATTTACATGCATCTTTACGCCATAGTGTAGGTAATTAATAGAACTACAGTAAAACTTGTGAGTATTAGAATTCTATGAATTTCTGAACAAGAAAGTTGTATTATAGTAAAATGTCTACAAGCAGTTATGACAATCTACGCAATCATGATTTCGTAACGATTTTCCTGTATGATGGTAATGAACTTTATATCATAATTTATAACCAATATGGAACAGGTAAACCGACCTCAGTAACAATTTCAATAGCAGACCCTACTATTTGGAGGAGACAGGTAACTACACAATGAATTGTAATATTGCGAGGTGAAAATCAGTAAGTATTGATACGGGGTCAAGTAGATGACGCAGTGACCGGAATCCGCATCTCAATGGACTATTATAACACAACCTGTTATGTGTACTACGTTGACTGTGTCACGTGCCTACCGCCGAAATCAAATATAATGTACGTATCGAATTTTTTCATCTCTATTGCGCGATCGACATACCGCCTCATCCAAAGCAAGATCATCAGTAGCAATGTATTGCAAACAATTCTGAATGTAGTGAATTGTTCTTTGTGTTCTTAGTAAGTGACGTCAAATGGAGGCTGGGTATTGCTAAATTTAGAGGTCGTGCTTTAAATATCTCAATGTATTGAGTTATTAGTCATCTGGTATTGTAATGCAGGATATAGTCTGGTGTTTCCCTACTTCGCAGATCTTGAGAAAACGTCACGGTTATGGTTTCGATGCAATCGTTCTTACGTACACTACATGGAAATAATAATTATTCTTATACTGTTTACTTAACGCACGTGTTGAGCTATGATTACATATTCGTGTAAATGCGATGATACCTTCTGATAAATTGCTAATAAATTATTCATTCTCACTGATTTATTTAATGTTAGTAGGAGGATAACTTATTGAATTTTATGAATATGTCAGAAGATAGTTGGGTGCTGATTCTCTTTTACAAGCTTTCTCAATAATGTAAATATTTGAATTTTTGCTTTTATGCTCCGCCCCTTTTTAAAAGATAGGCTAGAGATTTCAAGTATGGTTCACATATCTTAATGTATCTACATTCCATTACATAATTACAAACTGAAAATTATTTAGCTATATAGCGATGACTTAATTATTTTAAGACCAATTTCCTTTAAGCTCTCGTCTTTTCCTAAAAAATTTTTTCCCTATATGCACGACTAGAATTACTTAGTATTTATTACAGATGAGTTAAATATAGCTAAGAAAAAAACCTCTCTAGTGTCACGTATCCTTATCGTCGACCTTGAAGTGTATTCATCTCATGACACAGAAAGCTTTATCGTATAGAACAAGATATAAACCGTAGGTGTGACTCAAATATTAACTGATGTGAGATAATTAAGCAGAGTTTTATTGCCATGACATAAATCATATCTCCTGGCGCCTGCTATCCAAAGATGGTTTAAATTTATACTTATACAATGATTGCGATATTTAAAACTATTAGCGATATAAGATGATATTGGTTGAATGTCGCTTGACAAGAATAAAGGAGCAACTTTAACAAAAATGGATATTAAACTTTTGTAGTATAAGAAAATATTTTTAAGGAATCCATTAAAGGAGAAATCTCACTTGGGGGTATCCACGTAGGCATGTAAGACACAAACATAAGCGTACCGCTATTAAACAAGATATAACAGCATAATTTCGTTTGATTTGACATGCCGAAACAATTTAATCATTATCTCCGTCGGAAAATTAGTCGGGACGTGCGCAAGGGAGTTTGGATCCAAAACGTGGGGGTATAAAGTATTTATTTAAAAGTCGAAGTCGGTGATTTTAAGCCTTGTGGACTAGGGAGAGAAATGGCGGAGGAATTGGCGGTATTCGCCAACGACCGCAGTGGAGCGATGTGGCGAGCCGGTACCGCCGACCGACTGGGTGGGCACGCCGCGGCGGTTGGCCCCTCTACGCTCTTTTTGTCTTCCATTTTCGAATTTTAAATTCGGACCAGTGCGAAAACAATGCCTCTTCGAATACGTTTAATCTTTGTCCCAAGATGCACGCAATCGGCACAGATAAACGCCATGGTGCCGGTATCACGTAACTTATTTATCTTTCCTATTGACTTACTCCAAATATAGGATGTTTAACAAAGTTACCAACTGTATAAACACAGATAATATAATAATTAAAACCTAATTGGCAGAAAAATATAAAGAGAAGGGTGTACAATTAAAACATTACTTTGCCATCGTCAAATTATGTCGTAATTATCTGCACAATTAAAATCGAAGGTCATTATGGTGGTAAAAACTGGAGTGGGAAGTGATCCTCTTTTTGCTGTTGATATAGACTAGTTACGGTCTAGAGGGGCAGCGACGTATTATTTATGCCTACTAAAATACTGGATATTATCATTTAGACAAAGAAGGTTTAATTTGTAGAATTAATCAACGTTGCAGATAGAAAAAATTCAGACACTTTTATTATGGAAACTGCATAAAACAAAGCCTTGCCGAAGTGCGTTTCTCAATCAAAGATAGAAGCTTATTTTGACGTCTAGTCATAAAATAGATTCTATTATGTCTTAAGTGAAACATAGGAAACTCCGGCGACTCTTGGCATACATAGTAAATATAGCAAATCTCATAACGACTCGCACAACTTGCGGTTCACAGTATTTACATTAACTTATTAACATATTTACGCATTGACTGAATATTAAGCACCTAAGTAGCGTTATTTTTAAAACGCAACGAACAATTTCAAATACGTATTTAACACTGCGCCTATGAATATTGTGTAATACAATTCAGAAATTGGTAAGGTTTTACCTATTTTTGATGTAACCAGGAGCTACAAAAAATATATAATTATATACATGAATACATAAATCAATTTATTTCTAACTTTATAATTAAATAAATAATGTATGTACCAAAACCGGCAAGGAATTATAAGCTCCAATAATTATTTATTGTGAATTTATTGCGCGAATAAAACAATAGATAAACCTAGGTAGTAATTAAAGAAATAACTAGATGCTCTATCATAATAAAAAAGGTTTCAATTTATGGAAGAAGAATAAACCATAAACGGAAAACGCGATGCAAATTACCTAATTTTTAAGCTTGAGCAACGAACGTACCAAGTTCCGTTTCTCGCTAGTATTCAAGGAAATGTGCACTTAATATTAATATTCATAGGAGCAGAATCAATAAGTATGTACGTTACTTTATTGACCATTGTTATGCTTAGATTCGGAATACAAATAAATTAGGTGCTTCTGTAGATTATTTGTGATGTCTTTAAAGGGTAATTGGATGAGGACAGGAAGGAATTTAATTCATGCTTTAGCACATGCAAAATATATGTTCGAGAAGAAAAGCTTGATATGTTTCGTAAATTATTCTGTAGATACTATTTCTACCATGAGTTCGCTCCTGTGGCCCAACTTACAGGGCCCATGTTAACATTAATTATGAAGGAAAATCGTCTATGAGACTCTATGGTCCATTTACTAGCCTGAGTATGCTACACGGTGGGACCAATATGGTTTATTTTAGCATAATTCAGTTTACTTTTAAGGGGCTTAGTGCTGTGCTAATCTAATTTATGCCACATCATTAATACTTAAAAGATTGTTATGCCGCTATTTGTATGCACAAATATAAAAAAAAAACATTGTTTCAAAATATTAGTGTACCTATTTATAAATAACGATTAATTTTAAATTCTTTCCTCAATTTTTTTTTATCAACATTTTCTACCATACATGCATCTGAATCATCTTTTTCTTTTAGAGCTGTGTTAACTTCGTTGTGATAATCGCCTCTTTTCCTTGATTCTTTTACCTTAATATGTGACATACTCCTATTTTCCTTGATTTTTTTTCATTGTTGTCATACAGTAAGTTCAAATAACATAGCCTGTCTCTACTTTTCTTTCTTTCTACAATACCCTTTACGATTGCCTAAAAGATATTATCGTTCTTTTTAAAAAGGTATATAGGCATAATGATTACTTAAATCAATTTGTATGGGACATCTGTTTTTTTCATAATCTATGTCACTGGATGGTCGACCTGTGTGAAAATACTCATCGGTTGCCGTCGCTTGTCAACATGTGTGGGGCCATTACCGTAACGGTACACGGACGAGAAAATACCCCACTGCAGCACTAAATTGTAATGTTAAACATTTATATAACACTAATGAGATGTCTTAAGGAATTATATCATTATACGATATAAAATTAAGGAGATATTGAATAGATTTACGTATAAAATTAAGCCGCGACGTTTTTTTTTTTTTTCAAAAATTAAAACGCATTTCGTGCTTTTCTTACGCAGGCAATTAAATGCACAAATGTATTTGGTAAAGATTTACAGATATAATAGTCTGCTTTCAATGCTATTTAAAGAATACGTAGCTACCTATCTGCTATAAGGCGAGGCGACAGCGATAGAGGAGCGAGAGTGATTGATAGATAGCTGCAGAGCTGAAAATTAATGTTTTTTTTTATTGATCGATAAATACTTCTTTTCGGCTCTCTGAAATGCAACTTTGGTCCATTCTATATTACTTAAGAAACGCACTTTTGAATCGACCTAAGCCTTAAAAACCTTCACTAGTTTATTTATGAAATTGTAATAGGTAAATAATAACAGCCTATAATTGTCCGACTACAGGGCACAGGCCTCTTACTCGTTTGGAGAAAGAGGATTTGAGCATTAATCACCGCGCTAGTTTACCCCGGGTGGCGATTTCAGATACAAATTACGATGCAAAAAGTATTTTCATTTCATATTCAAATACAAAAAAGAATATTGAGTGAAAGTTGCCTCTAATTACATAAATACGCTCAGATGCCAAGTGGTTCGGGATTACATATTTTAATACTTAGTGAAATAGATTGGATAAGGAACCCAATATTTGTTGTTTTTTTACACAATATTTTTCAGTAACGTTTTTTTAACACTAATACTGCTAAACTAACTACTAAAAATGTGGTCATACCTGAAAATTCTCTATATAAACTTCTTTTATTCTTCGCTGAAACCATTCGTTCAACATGATGACAACACAACGATCCCTCCGGCGCACCTAACCAAAGATCCGATGTCCACTGTTTCCAATGACAATTTATAACACATGATATTTTACCATGACCTCACATAAATAAATAATTTCTTCAAAAATAGATTCACGAAAAATATTAAAAAATCAAATTCGAAATTTCACATTTACATAAAGTGATGTGAACGCAATTAAAATCAGCGTGTTCTGTCAAAATAGATTACAATATGTATGCCCATAGACTATCTAGATGGCCGCTAAACGAAAGAATTAAAAATAAATTAACTGACAAAAAGGTTGCATTACATTTTGAGAGTAGGAACAATATTACGTAATTGTCTAAATTTAAATCCTTAATACTTGCAGCTTTTATACTATCAGTTTGTTCCAAAGTGGTCCAATACTGACTTATCATTGGAATCAATTAAAAAACGGCTGATAGTTTTATAGACTCACTATTGATCTAATAAATGCTTAAAGTATTTTGATTCCTTTTTATGATAGATTTTTACTATAACTAAAATAAATATACAAAAAATATTTTACCTCCTTATTGCGGCGCCTTAGAAGCTGCACCGCTTAACCTGAAATAAAAACAAAACTATTACAAAATACTCATGACTACAGACACAGTGCCGCATTTAAAATCTACAGTCAATTTTATATTTTGAATAATTTTTTGTACCCTAAACTAATGATTAGTCTGCATTTGACGATAATTTAGTATTTAGGTCCGATGTTTATGCCTGGGGGCTGCAAGCAATGGTTTTCGTGACCTAGATCTTTTTGAACACACGACCATTATATTTAGATCTCCGTGCAAATTGGCTTCATCATTTGATCTTCGGGATTTTAATCCTTATGTGGATACCCAATAAGGTCGTACATAGCACGACAATTATAAACGCTAGAGTCCTTGTAATATTGGATCGTAATATCGAAATTACAACCTGTCATATTGCAGACACGATCATGAGGAGCAAGAGAAGGTCATAACAAATAATTGTTACTACGAGACATGAAAGAAAAAAGTAAAAACAATATAGTTTTATTATTAGTCTTGCAAATAATATTATTCCTATGTAACTGAAATGTCGAGAAGAAATAAAAAAAACAACCTTGCATTTAATAATGATGTCATACATAGGCCTCCCCGTTTAAGGGGGTTAAGGGTTTGCCATAATCCCCACGCTTGGCAAGCGGTTTGGGGATCGCAGTATTGGTGGTGAAGTTACAGAAGACGCTGCTGCCCATCGTCTGGATTTTCCCTTAGTCGCCTCTTACGACACCCAGGGGAGGAAAGGGGGTGGTCAATTCTAGGCCGGATACCACACGGCACCACACTGTTACAAATAGATAACGCCTATTGCAAAATTTATATCAATAATTTTTTTTAACGCTAAAATTAGAAAACCTTTTTTTTTTTAATTAAAATCAGAATAATACCTAACCTTTTTTTTATAAATCTACCTTATTTAGCCAGTGAGTATAATTTGGCTTTAGTTACAATCGCTAATGCCAAAAGCATTATGTAACGTTTTCTAATAGTTACTTTTATATAATTTTGATAGGCACAAATTCATTTTTACTCCTGCCTCAATATGTTTTCTGTTGTTGTGTTCAATGCAAATTTAATATGTCAGTCATCTGTTTTCGCTACGGTTGCCAGATGTTGTTTGGTAAAGGCAATGGCATCAAATGGTACGGCCGTACGGCCATTATCAATAAACCTAATAAGGTATTTACGTCAATGCAGTAATTGTAAAAAATAGGCTATCATATTTACTTATGATAGCTTACTACGCTGTTGTTTTGGTAACATCATGCCAACTTGCCTAAAATAAATAAAAAATGGATAGCCATCATTGAGCTAAAAATTTTCTTCTGTTTTCATACATAAATTAAACAGAATTATTCCTATTTACAAACTTTCCCACCTTTATCTTTCTCTTATTTTAAGAGCCAGGCTCTAGCCGTTGTAATAACCTTACTGTGTCTGTTCTATATCAAAGTCTTTGCTTCTTGGTAGTATTTCACGCTAACTTTCTCCACCCATTAAGTATTCAATCCCAGGTTTTCCTCGTCCTCTTCCTTTTTAATTTTTTCCTTATAATTTTTATTATAATTTGAAAAAACTCGTCCTGTCATATCATTCTTGTTCTCTTATTAGCTTCCTATATTCTATTTTTATCTACGTAGCGTTTTTAATAAACATAGCATTCTTTCGTTATGTCATTTCTTTACGCTTTTGTAGAACTTACAAAATCCTAATTAATCTTTATTTCTTTCATTAAACCGTTACTACATTACTTTATGGTTATATTATCAGATTTATACAATAAGTGTAAAAAGACCTACTTAAACATATGGAAATCAGCATTTACATGCCTGAGCGCATCGTCCGTGAAGTCGGTTAAAAGCTCTAGTTGCCTAACGAGCGTCAAACAAGCGGAGCTACGGAATAAACTCCGTGGAGAATCTACTCAGTGTTTGTTTAGTTTGAACACAGGCATCTACTTTATGTTCGGTCTATCTCTTTAAGTGAAACGTCGGTAACTAAGTTATTGCAAAACGTATAAGACCTAATCGGCTATACCATTAAAATATTATCAATTTAGTGGTTCAAAGTCTTAATATGTAAAAACATTAGATGTACGTCCGTTATTATATTAAACTGACAAAATTTTGAGTTAATATCTTTGAACAAAATGCTAAAATATCTAATGTAAGCCACAATTAAATTTTTTCATTTATCTTAAGCTTAAACAGGCCCTAAACATGCTGTGACTGTTATAGATCTAAGTACCACAACAATCGATCGTTATGCACATCCTTGTCGCAGTTTCCGAACGCCTATGAACTAGTATGAACCAGGATTTCCGATGACTTAAGCTGTTTAAGCAAACAGAGCACAGCGGGCTTTATGCGTAAAGCCGTTTTTTCCACTTGTCATTGTTCTTATTAAATTAACGAATTAATCAACAAAAAGTGAGTCGAGTGCCAAGAACCTGCTTACGGATCTTGTCTGGGGAGTCAGTCTGCACGCCCATTTTGCCGTTGTCGCTTCCTATTCCGGCTATTGTTGAGCGTCCTGTCACCAACAGGCATGCGTACACTCACACATTATAAACAACGCTAGAAATTAATGTAGAATAAGACGTACACACACGCAACGATAAAGCATCTATCGCTCACATGCACACGGTCACGTGTCGCGACGTAACATGTTTGTAGAAGTGTGCGTGCGTACCAACACAGGTGTAAATCATCAATGAACTTGACGTATCGCTCAATGAATGAGGACCTTGAGTGAGGTTGTTTATCGAGGCGCTGGCGTTCGATACCTATCGAGCAATGAACTTCGGAATGAGAATAGCTAACTGATTTGTTGATGGGGGAAACGGGAAAATGTCGCTGATGTCACGTTGCACTAAGGAAACAAATTTACCTAATAATTACCGTTATTAGACACAATATTTTCATATTATCTTAACTATAGGTCTCTATCTTGTTTTTTTAATAAATATGTATTCTATGTATTGTTATCACAGCAATATCTATTCACGTCGTTAAATACAATTATTTGCTGAAAATGTAGTAAAAATCCTATGGAATTAATCTTTGAATTATTCCAAATATTTGCGCATATATTATATATAGGTAAGTCACATGAGCGCAAACAAGCGATATTAACGAGATCACGGCACGCGCCGAACGTTTGTCATCGCGTGGACAAACATAATAATTTTCAAATGCAAAACTTGGTGACTGTACTTTAACTATTTGGCAAAAGTTCGTTCATGTTTTTTACTTCTGTTTTCAGACACTGCGTAAATGAAAACATGTTATTGTTTTTGCCAATTTCGTGTAAACAATATTTTTTAGTTGTAGGCAATTTTAATGATAATTTTATGACTTTATGGATCAAAAAAATTGTTTCTCAAAAGTATTTAAATTATCTCATTCTTTCTTTTAAACAAAACATCTGCATTCCAAACACATGAATCGACGGCGCCAATGCCAATTCGAAATTTAAAAAGTATTAATTCAACTCACTATCTTTCATGAATGTATAATACATACCACTGTAGCTATAGTCATATCTATGGAATAATACATCACTAAATAAGGCCGCGTACGCAAGAGCATCGGATATGACGTAAATACATACAAAATGGTTCCGTGAGTAGAATCCGCAGTACTTTCGCTGTTTGCACACTGACATACGTATGTATAACACAGTAAGGACAGTTATCTAAGTTATCGACTTAAATAAATATGTAATATTGTAAACAAAAAAACGTTTGGCAAACGGCTCTGTTTACAAACACTCCTATTCAGTAGGTGACGTCACAGTTTTGCTTATTTAGGTGATAATTTGTGTAAATAGAGCATATATCAATACCGAAAACGCCCCTAGATATGAGTGCTTTTATAATTTAACTATGTAGGCGATTTCGGTCTGACATTTGTCAGACTTAGATAACGTGTTTTGCACAATAGTCACAGTTCATCTGCCATCTTATTAATCATTTTGCTAAGAGATTTTACATCCGCAAAGACACATCGTCACTTTTTCTTTCGCTAAGCATTTGCTTGCATCCGTAAAAATCAAGTTTTTCAGAAGTTAATAAAGATGTAATATTTTTCTGTCTTTAATGAGAAACATAACCCCCTGTACTTATAATAAAATGTCAAACTTTAACTGTGGTTTAATCATTGATTAAATTACACCTGTCACTGTCGTTTACATGTCAAAGAATAGAGATGTCAATAAAAAAGTATTTGATGTTTTTAAAGGCTAAACGTTGTAAATTTTTATAAGTAATGGGGCAAAAATTTGCCATAGTAGAGTGGTTAGAAAAAGATAAAACGTCATTCAATAAAACGTTGGTTCAACTTAAAAGTAATTAGTATCGTTAAATGTTTACAGTGGCGTGAATCCAATAAGAAATGTGAGCAGAAATAAGAGAAATAGTATTGTTACAATTATGACGAACCCGTAGGTGTTATGGACTGATCAAGTAGAATTCCTATTTGCGGGACATGTGGGATTATTAGAAGAATTTCCAATAATGAGCAAAATAGATTTCAAATAGCCATTATTTCTGATACTATTTATATACATTTCATTGTAAATATTATTCTTAATTATAAGCTTGCTTATTATTATATAGGTATTCATGCACTAACTATAGGTTCATGAAAATAGATTAACTGATAACAAAACGAAAACTATACAGCGTAAAACACACTGACATGAACTGTAAATATTAGGCATTAACATTCAACATTCATACAATTCGACGACCTGATTGGCGCAGTGGCTAAGCGATTGGACTGCTGCGCTAGGGGTTGTGGGTTCGATTCCCGCACGGGACAAAAATTTGTGTGATCCACAGATGTTTGTCCCGAGTCTGGGTGTGTGTGTATATGATATTTTATGTTTGTGAAACGCACCCACGATACAGGAGAAATTCCTAGTGTGAGGCGACGTTTTTTAAAAAAAATAAAAAATAATTTAATACTGATGCTATAATACAAAACCCTTACCACATGATGTAGGCTAATAAGCCTACAGAGTCGATAGCATGCATATATTATTCAAGATCTTATATTATAATAGTTCTAGTGTGAAAACTACCAGTGAAAACAATTTTACTTCCAAGAAATCCGCTACAATTTACCATAACATAAATCTTAAAGATTTCCCCTTATAAAAAATGCTCTTCAAAGCCAAGATTACTTAGTTACATCTAAAGTAGTTTCATCAATTGATTCCTCATCTTTGACGACCTGATTGGTGCAGTGGCAGTGGGTTCGATTCTCGCACTGGACAAACATTTGTGTAATCCTCAGATTTGTCCTTGACCTTTGTCCAAGTTTGTCCCGAGTCTGGGTGTTTGTTTATGTGATAGTTCATGTTTCTGAAACGCACGAGGATATTGTAAAAAAAATAATGAAACAATATTAGTTAGAAAGTTAAAAGTATGAGAGAAAACTAAGTAATGTTCCAAGGAAAAATAGAAAATAGTTTTAATTCTATAAATAAAAAAGGCAACAGAGAAAAGGTCAAGTGTAAGTTTGTTTTTATTTACTTCCTTGAGGATCTATAAATATAACGAGAACAATTTAATGAATGCGGGTTTGTGGGTCATCACGCCAGTATTAATGCTCACCGATTTTCCTCCGGAAACGGAAAATCCGTTAACATCATACATCATAATAATAACATAATGACGACCCGATTGGCGCAGTGGCTAAGCGATTGGACTGCTGCGCTGAGGGTAGCGGGTTCGATTCCCATGCCGGACAAAAATTTGTGCGATCCGCAGATATTTGTCACGAGTCTGGGTATTTGCGTATGTGATATCACATGTTTGGGAAACGAACCCACGATACAGGAGAAATTTTTAGCGTGTGGTGAAGTTTTTAAATTAAACAATTATATGATGTATGTATGATGATAACGGTTGTCAACTAAATACTATTCAATCAAAATAAAATAAATAAAAATCAAACCCATATCAAAGCGGACCTAAGTACGAACCGTGGGTGTACGAACAGTAATGACTGATAGGGTTTGATTAATCTCATATAAATAACTCAAAAACGTAAGCTTATGACATACGACTTTTCAATATTAAAATGTTTATTACGTTGTAATTAATTTGTAATTCATATCCGTAGTAATTTTACGTTATAAATTGGACATTTAAGCTTTAAAAAAATCTTTCTAATCGCTGTCGGCTGGAGCCCAAAAGATACGCAGTAATGTCGCGTTGTATGCCAATGCTAATTTTTCGGTTGAAATAAAAGCCAGCCGTCAAATCACGTCTGCTTACATAACATATTATCAATGACTCGAGACAAATAAAAATATATTTTCCTCGTAGGAAGTTCATAAGCCTGAGAGTCCAATCATTGAGCAACGGTAATTGGGTCATCCTAAAAGTTGAAGCAAACATTAGGAGCTTTCGAACGTATAGACATCCGTATTGCGAATCGCACTTCATAGGCATTACTGGCAAAATCTCATTCATTAACACAAATAATGACGTCACTCACGAACTCACGATCTGGGACACCGAGATCAGGTTAAAAACCAATGACGCAAATTAAAGAACAAAAACTTTCATTCACGAAGCTATTTCATTCAGTTCCGTTCCGTGAAAAGTAACGATATCTATCTGACTGAAATTCCCCGGCAGACAATAAAAGGTCAATTGTTAGATATTTTGGGTGCACGTCATCAAAAGTGGTCCAAATGACGCATAGATCGTGAGAACCGTTTAATGTATTCCTGAGAATCTTTACTTTAGTACTTGTAGGGTCTAAATTATTTGTATGTTATATTTTTCCATCTACTTGGTAAATACCTGTTATCCTTTTCTAGGGGTAGGTATAGATACTCTCTTTCATCAGCAGTACACACAACATTCACCCACCGATCATTGTAAGTCTCCAATGTTGGCGAGCAGATAGTTTATAGCAGGGCCACACCGGGTTTGTTGCCTCTTCGACTAGTATTTCTGGCGACAGAGCGTAAGAATATTCGTAACCTCCAATATAGAGACAGGACTATCCTGTAGATATATTTGCTTGTATTTACAAGTAGCTGGCATCATAAGACGCAAATGGCCTAATTAAAACCAAAGATTTCCAATCGCCTTATTATCACTCTCCACTTTCTCTATCAAAAAACATCCTTTCAGACCTAAATGTATCTTTCTAATTAATAATTTAATTACAATATAACGCCCTCATATTATTTCCTCCTACGTCTTAAGTAAAACTGTACTTGACATGCGGACATGCAAAAATAAGACCTCACATTTTGGCACCTCAATTTTATGAAGGCTAGTAGAACAGTGCTCGTATCCAGTATGATTTATCTAGGAATGCAACGTCGGCTCAGTCTCTGCAAATATGTTGTGTTTGTAGTTTAATATTTATTTAAATAGTACCTATCATTGTATGACGAGCTCGTGGCTAAAAAATTCTCACGTACGTTGGTCGCCCTTCAAGGTAAACTGAGCTTGCAGAGTTAAATTCTTGGATGGGGGTTCGTTCTTTGGTTGGTCGGTTTGGAAACATGTCGAGCCGTTGCTCATTTAGACGAAAGACCAACGGTGACAAAAGAGACACTAGACGATCCCTTTCGTGTTGGTTAGCCATCCCATTAGACAGTTAGTGCAAGAGAAAAAAGTGCTTCTAGGTTTGCACACACGCTTATGCACTTTAATATCTCCTGCATAGTTAGCTAGTCCCAGTTGAAATTGGTCGCGATCATTTAGTTATTGTAAAAGATTTTCTAACGATTACTAAGCCAATTAAAACCTGTGCCAATGGAACCGTATACAGATCAAGCCTGAGTCACGCATACGATGTAACAATTAGGTATTTGTTTTTGTATGTTTGTTCGGCCAGTTGGCCGCGTGAAGGTCACTTTCACCTAGTGATTCACCGAGCGTTATGTTAAGCGAAATATTATGAAATTAATCGTAGAAGCTTGCGTGAAAGCAAAATGATAATATCTCATCACACTTGGATAATATCCCAAAGGGATAGTTAGAAGGGTGCAATCATTCACATTACACTCCCATCAGGCTATAGGTCCATCTAATAGTGGCGAGAGTATTGCCATTTATTGGGCACAATACAACAGTCTTAGACACTAAGGAAGTAGAATATGATAACATCAGCCCGCAAATAACCCTCAAAAGTTCTAGTTGCATTTCTCGAAAGCAAGCGTCAGTGAATCTTGTAACCTTGTGCATACGAATCTAGTCCACGAACTTCGGAGTCACCGCGAAATACCAAAACTGTCATGTGAAATGTTATGAAATTATAAACACAAGCCTGCGTGATATCCACGTGGGTAATATCTATCACGAATGTATTCCTTGTGTGATTAGGTGAACGCTTGTTAAGTTCGTTGATCTTCTGGCACACAAACAAAATACGTAACAGGAAATATTGTAGCTACAGCCTACTACATTAATTTACGAGATCATTTATTTCGAACTATTTAAACTATTTAACATCCAATAAAGCCCCATTATTGAGGTGGTATTCGATTTGACAAGAAAGTCCGAGTCCATTATTGAAATGGCAAAAAAGCATTGTATATTAATTTAAATTATTCATTTCGTGTCCGTCACCAAATGGTTTTTTCTTAAATAAAATGAAACGTGTGTACCTAATTTCTACACCAAATCACACTTGTAGCATACGTAAATAAAAAGACAGATACCTTATTAAAAAGTACGCAGAATGAGAAGGAAATACAATTAACGGAAGAAAAGGTTTTAAAGTTTTATTTGTCTGACTAAATGCAAAACACTGTTAAGTATTGAAGCTGACATAATATATCCTGTACCTACTTATACCTTAAGGTCACAAAATACCACAAAAATCCAAACCAAGCCATACCTAAAGTCTATTTTATTTAAGTGTAAGTTAATTATGCCAATTACTCTTAATGACAAACACAATTATTTCCTTGACAATGTGCTTTCACTTTCAAGTACCATAAGGTTTTTTCGAAGGACATATCTTAAAAGGTAACAAGGAAAACCCAGTGAAAAAGCTCGTCAAATTACAAAAGAATGCACCCACTTTCCTTTCCGTTTAAAGAGACAGAAATTTTACGAATATGCAAATATTAGTTCACAGATTAGGTCTCTTTAGGGAAATTTCTTTCAAAGAAATTTTGGAGCCAAGAAGCAGATATTTTGGAATTCCCTGCTCTGACTAAGATAAGCATTCTTTGCCCTTCGTCGGTTGTCATCTTTAACGGTTTGTGGTTGAACGGTCCATATTGGCGCAGTCTGGTGATTCAGGGTTGAAAAGATGCCTTTTACTTATTGCATGTTTGACTTATGATGCTTGTTAGAAAGTTGGTGTCCATAGCGTTGTTATAACCTAAATGTTATAAACGTAACGTAACATCACGCCTGTTTTGCCCGGAGGGGTAGGCGGAGGGGTAAAGGAAAAACTTCATTGTTATCTCCTTCACACCATGCAAGTATTTTCAGATTAAATGACTCACATTATTTTCTTGTAACAATCCATAGAAACTAAATGAACCAATCTGTTCCTAACATCGTAAACCCATGACGTGTAGAACGAAGTTTACATTGACTAAAGCATGTCTTTATCGGGACACACCCTGTATCTTGTGCAAAGTCATGTTTTATAAGTCATCTATGGTATTATGACGTATATATTCCGTCATAACTGGATCCAGAATAGGATATACAGTTTCTGCGGTTTCTCATCACGACTGAAATGTTATTTTCAGTTAAACCGGCTAGTCACTGGTTCTTGTTAATATTTATTAGAAATTATTGTTCATGCCTCGTTGGCCTAGTGGTCGCTAAGCGCGACTGCTGAGCAAGAGGTCCTGGGTTCAAATCCCGAGTCGGGCAAAGTGTTACTGAGTTTTCCATTAGGTAATTCTCAGTAGCAGCACGGAGTCTGGATTTGTACCCGGTTGGTGGCAATAGGCTCGCCCCCTATTACATTGGGACTTACAACATAACTGGCGAAATGTGGGTGTACTATATGTTCTGCTCTGCCTACCCCTTCGGGGAATACAGGCGTGATGTTATGTTATGTTTTTTATGTTGTTGTTCATTTTTGATACAAAATATTAATACTTTATTTCTTTATTTTCATAAGATTCAAGTAGCAGCCCGAGAAATAAAGTAATGGAAAGAGTATGGCGAAGCCCATTGCCAAAATTTAGAACACTAGCTTTTTAATAATAAAGTTTGTTAGTTTACTGCCTTCATCGATATTTTGTAAGTAACATTACCTGCCTGACGTAAAAATCTATCAACCTAGTATTAATTTTCGGAACAAGCAAGCTTTGCAACGGTAACTGGTTTGAAAGACTGCTAGATATTATGCCTTAATTAAACAAGTGATGGTGACGATATGATTACTTTTTCTTACAATTGATATCATTAAATATGTTACTAATGTAAGTATTTTAAGCGGAGACGTAATGTACAATTAGCTATCAGCACATGTGTTACAGTAAGAGCCTCTTGTTAGCACAGTTAGTCACAAATTACATAAATATTTGTCACCTACAAGTGGTGACTTCATCTTTTAAGATTGTTCATTTGCATTCCATTTTCGAGTACTAGAATTCTGATATTTATTCATTGTTTGCGGCCTTGAGGTTGAATAGAACTCGAAAATATTTATGGTATTTTTTATTCATATCTATTTTTCGTCAAGGATGCAAAAGTTTTAAAACTTCATCGATGGAACGGCTTTTTATTGGGTTCCGTACCCAAAGGGTAAAACGGGACCCTATTACTAAGAATCCACTGTCCGTCCGTCCGTCCGTCTGTCACTAGGCTGTATCTCATGAACCGTCATAGTTAGACAGTTGGAATTTTCACAGATATAATGTAGGCTATAATAACAAATACTAAAAAAACAGAATAAAATAAATATTTATGGGGGCTCTCATACAACAAAGGTATTTTTTTTTTCGTTTTTATAGACAATGGCATGGAACCCATCGTGCGTGAGTCCGACTGGCACTTGGCCGGTTTTTCTCTTTAAATTAGACTTTTTGGTCGATCTACAGAAGGAAATTGCTTGTCATTCATCGCTCCAGATGCCATGCAAAAAGCTTAGTATTTTTAATGACCTGTGTTTTTACATTATATCATATCATGTATTAGCAGGAGAAAACGAATAGGTCTTGCCAACATTACTTTTGTGCAGCAGGACGCTGTAAACCTCTGAACCTGATCCTTTCACATTAAGGCTGACCCATACTACTGCAGCTATCTGGTCGTCTTATCCAGTGCCCGTGAGTGCCGAGTGGAACCATTATGACTTAGGGCCTCGTTCACCATCGACAAGTAAAGTGTCAAGTAGACTAACCGCCACTTAAAGTCACCCGTAACTACTCATACGAATTTCACCATAACTGAGTAGCAGTAATCAGGGGATCATCATCATCATCATCAGCCAAAGACGTCCACTGTTGAACATAGGCCTCCCCGTATAGGCGGGGGGGTTTGCCATAATCCTCACGCTTGGCAAGCGGCTTGGGGATCGCAGTATTGGTGGCGGAGTTACAGAAGACGCTGCTGCCCATCTTCTGAATTTTCCCTTAGTCGCCTCTTATGACACCCACGGGAGGAAAGGGGGTGGTCAATTCTAGGCCGGATACCACACGGCACCAGGGCACAATCAGGGGATAAACTTGCCTGTAACTAAAATACGATTGAAGATCGTATCTCGTAACTTTTACTTGTTGATTAGCGATAATCAAGAAGTAACTATTCAACACTTTAGTTGTAGATGGTAAAAGACTAAACTAACTAAAAACTAAACTAACACTAAGTAATGATTTCACAAAGAAAACCATTACTTAGTGATAGTCTAAGTCATCATTAAATGTCTCTCGAGCTCGGCAGTAAGACACATAAGTGAACAGAACTTTATGTAATCCTTACAGAAAGAGCGATGGTCTAATCGTTGTCAAGATACGCAGGAAATACACTGCTATTGTAGATAACGTTATGTGGAGTGATAATGATAATAATGACTTCATAATATAATAATAATATCTTGGGACAGCCCACACACGGTCATTTGATCCCAAACTAGGCAGAGCCTGTATTATGGCAACCAGACAACTGATAAACATACTTAAATATTTCTAAATACATACATAATATAGATAATTTACACCCAGACACAGAACAAATCATTATGCTCATCACACAAAGATTTGTCCTGGGTGGGAATCGAACCCACAACCTCCGGTTTAGCAGTCAGCGTCACTAACCACTAGACCAACAGGCCAGTCATATTGACTAACATGATGCTGTGTAAATGACTTGCAGTGACACCACTTTGATAGTATATGAAATACAAATAGTCTATTAGGAATTTCATTAATATTTGTTTAGCTATTGTAATTTTCTAATCGCTGTTCAAGCGCCTCTCTTTCCTCCTTTTCTTAATTAGGTACTAGGTCCAACATTACTTTTTTTAAATAATACTTGTGTGTTTCTGCAGCGAGTCATTAGGGCCATGGGGCCCATAATTAATGAGAGTTCTTGTTTGCTTGTCATGTTCTTAGATCTTGAGACGAACTGCATAGTGTGAGTGTCGGTAATAACCCGAGATAAAGGTCAACACTGTTGCCTACCGAAACGGGCATAACGAGCGTGAATATATTCATCGTATTAATATTAATAATAAACTATTCATTGTCTCTAAACAAACCAGAGCAACGTCGTATTCCTAACCTTAATTTCCTTAACGATTTCACTTCAAACTGCAGCTTATAATAACAGCCTATAACTGTCCCACTGCAGGGCAAAGGCCTCTTCTCGTATAGAGAAGGATTGAGCACTGATCACCACGCTAGCTCACTGCGGGTTGGCGATTTCAGATAATTAAATCCAGGTTTCCTTACGATGTTTTCCGTCACCGTCAGTCAGTGGTGTCTTAGAATATCTAAGAAAGTATTTATGACATTGAAAAAGTCACATTGATACTTGCCTGGGTTTGAACCTGCAACCTCGTGCATAGAAATCCGGTATGTCAACCACTAGGCCACCACGACTCTGTACTGTCTGTGAACTGCAGCTTATGTATCCTAAAATACCCGAACACATCATTTTATTACCTAACTAAACATTATGTTACAGTACCGTAAATATCACATTTCGTGACCGTAGCGTACCAACAGCATCCATTCATACGACAGATGAATGGATGAATCATATCGTCAGACACGTCATTGACTTGGAAATGGACTTTGGATCCGTGAAATACTATGAGCGTAATTTAAGAGCCAGTTATATGAATAACGTTCGGGTTCACAGAAAGTATTTTGATAGGAAATTAGCTTGCAAGCATTTTTTAAATTCAAGAAACATACTATTTCAAATTTGTTGAATATAATTATGATATCATATCTGTAAACCCATTTTTTCATGAATATTCTTTAAATATTCCTAGTTATCTCTATCAGCTAACTGTAGATAATTATGATTAAATTACTTATACTAATATAATTAATTTTACTTGTAACATATTTGTTCCCAGACTTCCCTAAGATCAAGTCGGTACCTAAAACGTGTAGGTACAATCTTTCACTACCATTTCTGTATAATTTACCTTAATGTGTTTAACGAAACTAAAGGGGAAAACGTGTAACATTAATTAACTATCGAGCATTATGCGGATAGAAGACACCCAATACTTGGATTGTATGATGACTTATGACTTAACGGTAAAGATTACAGGAGGAAATAACGAAAGATTTAATGGGAACGAGGATGACAATGAATGAAATGCATAGTCGCGCGAAAAGAACCAAGAATAGGTACAAATTATCAGAATTGTTTTTGAACAGATCCAAAGTAAGTTCTAAACAACATCAAATGTGGTTTGTTCTGACTAATGTCCATCAATTTCTTTGATACCTCTTTTATGTTTTCACAATACCTGAGACATAAGGGATTCAAACAGATCATATTTATTAAGCTTAAATCATGGGTCAGACAGATGGTATACAAAGACAAAAAATAGATTCCACACATTTTGCCATGGTAATGCATGCGGCATACGAAAATGAAGGCGCTGGTGTTTATTATTAAATCAGAACAGAAATACAATATTTTGATTAAATTAACATTTATTAGGTTGTTTTGCCTATCACTACATTAAATTGCAATATCACGCAATGTATATAAAAAAAGGAAACATTAAATTTATGTTCAAAAAATTCTATAAGAGAATAGCAATAATTATTTAATAGCCAATGCTTTTTTATCTTCCGTTTCATTTACACTAGTGGTAGTTCCCGAATTCGTTTTGGGATTTTATTATATACCTTAATGTATATTATGAGACAGTTTCTGTGAAGTAATGCAGTGCAAGACGGCATAAATAAACGTGTTCCAATCTCTGTGATTATTTTCTTGAGCATTTATAAACTGATTTTGATTGTTTTTGACAAAGACACAATTTTCTATCATGGTTCATGTTAATATTGAAAAAACAGATGTTATTACAAGCTTTAAATTAACTTGCTATGTTACTCAGTTTATTTGGGTAAAATCTGGCAAGCTGCGAAATAAATTAGGCCAACTTCTTTTTAGACATTTTACATGTTGGTCAAGTGAATGCAATGTATTTGAATGATAGGCATGACCTGGTTCATCATATAACTGTCTGCCACTCTAACAATAACAGTCAACAACTACTGTCCTACTGCAGGACAAAGGCCTTCTTCTCTTTTAGAGAAGGATTGAACATTGATCGCTACGCTAGCTCACTGTAGATTGGCGATTTCAGGTAATTAAATGGTTCCCTCGCGATGTTTTCCGTTACCGTTAGGCAGTGGTGTCTAAGAAGTTATTTCTGACGGGGAAAGAGTCCCATTATTGGTTGCCTCCAATAGGTATGTCAACCACTAACATTGCATTATTAAGCTGAAATAAGCAAAAACAAAATAGCTGCTCCTTAACACGATATGATTTCAGAAGCATATGTGGTAGCATCCTGTTTGATCTGGTGATGGATCATGGAGTCATGGTACATATGGAAAACCCTGCATAACACAACCGCGCCTACATAGTATTTCATTGTAATCGTCACGGTTTTCAGCTAGCGAGTCCACATTACATGATGACGTATGATATAATGACTAATACTGCTACTTTGCTGCGTTTTCGACTAAATTCATAGGGAATTCCCGGTGACATCATCGATTCAGGAGTTTAAGGTTTTAACTTTCACTTTTAAGGTGCCTATCATATTATGAATTTTGTGGATTATCAGAAATTGAATTAAGACGCCGGAATAACTGTTTGCTAATCAATTTCCTGCCAGAATCTAAATATTTTTATTTCTATTATAGAGTGTATTATAGATAATACACTCTATAATAGAAATAAAAATATTATTATATTATAGTAGGTATAGATACCTACACTTGAATTTCAGAGAGTGCTTTGCAGATAAAAGCTTGATGCATCTGAGTATTTGTGTAAGTTCACATTATAGATGAAAAAATACGATTGCAAATAAAAATTAGAAAGTATTACATCCATTGAACCTATTATGACCAAGTTTGGGATTTTTTTTATTAAGCACTAAGTGAATTAAACATAGGTAGCGGGTTCGGGTCCCGCTCGTGTCCATCATTTTTCAAATTTCCTTTATCTATTAAAACAACTTGTTTTAAATTACCAGTTTCTTATTTAGACATAAGTGCGTATTCATTTGTTTACAAACAGAGGATAATGACGATAATGACTTAATTGAACTCAATTAAATGCTCTGTCTATAACAATATTGTATGTGACATATTTTTCCTTGTGGGAGCAACAGTTACAGAACAAAATAAAGTAAAATAAAATACTTACATAAAATACAAATATTGGGAATTTTATTGTTTTTAAAGTACCTAAATATTTTTTAAGCCTGCGCTACGAACTGTCCCAAAAAAGATATATTTATTTCATTTTACTAAATAAATGCATGTCACAAGTTAAGCACTACAAAATTAGTGACTAATGGACATAAAATACTTTTCTGAGCATTTCGTACCAAATAATAATCTTGGACATTGACCAAAAATTTGTGACTAATGGACATAGCAAATATTTTTTAGGCATTTCGTATCAAATCACAAGCTTGTACTTTGACCATGTATATCATTATTAGTAATGGTTAGGTGGGTGATGAGCCATTTAACGTCATACAGCTGTTCGTTAATGGAATTCAACCAACTTTAGCTGCACTCAAAACATTCCATTACTTCGTAAAAGTCGGTTAAAAAGCAATGACTAATTGATTACATCCGCATTATTTTTCCAGTCGGATGGAAATATTTTTTAAAGACTTATCATTGGGATTTCCGTTTGAAATGTTTTATATTGATCGGTTCATTATCAGTTATTAATTAGTTTGCGCGTCATTTGCTCTCTTCACCGTTATAGTGCCGTCTCATTATGAATCTCTATGTTTTGATTTTAGGCATCATACATTATAGTGAGACAAATCAAATAAATAGATAGTGCTTCGATATATAGGTCGTGGGTTCGATTCCCACCCAGGACAAATCTTAGTGTGATGAGTGTAATCATTAAAATGTTCTGTGTCTGGGTGTAATTTATCTATATTATGTATGTATTTAGAAATATTTAAGTATGTTTATCAGTTGTCTAATTGTCTACATAATACAGGCTCTGCCTAGTTTGGGATCAGATGACTGTGTGTGAGCTGTTCCAAGATACTATTATAATCATGTATATGAAAATGAAAAGATACCGAAAAAAAAAAGTTTTTTGGCCATTAAAATATGTACTACGCGAATTGACGAGTCAATAAATCAAAATAGCTCACCTTATACTTTAATTATATCTTGAATAATTGAGGCCGCAGTTCGCAATTCCTGTTTGCTTCACTAAAATGTTGCACCAAAAACATTCCCAATAGCGGTTATGGTATGAAGAACCATATAGTTACGGTATTCTAATTTATGTCTGCAGCGGTTTTTATTAGAGTTCAGTAATACTGTTAAGTGAAATCAAATTGATTGCAGATTCACCTACACCTCAAGCCTAAAACATTGCGTTGATTTTCCTGGCGTTACCCAATTCCATGAAGATTTTAAGAAATAAGTCAATTCTCATAAGTTTATAAGACACTTTCGATTCTTACGGTAAAAATGTGTCATATAGATAGCATTTAGGAACCTATGTTTGGAGACTGTCTGTATAGTCGGTCCCTTATGTCTAAGGATCATGGTCAACGTCAGTGAATGATTTGCCTCCAGAGGTTTCTGTTCAGCACCTTCTACGATGGTTTAGAATTTGGATGAAGAGGAGTCTTTTACTGGATCGCCCATCTTGTTGATGACCACGAGATCTTTTGCATTCGGTGTTCCCATCCAAGACACACACAGACTTTTGCCACCTCTGCGCATTGTATGGTCGAAATACGAAATAATGCGTTGTATGCATATGGTAGACAAGCGAGTTTTTATTTGGAGCTGGTTCAAGATCGATGAGTTGGTACGTTTTGCATTCCATGGTACTCTCCAGCAATTTGGAGATTAGACTATGTTTGAATCTTACAATAATTGCCGGCATTGACGTGTGGCAAGATGCAAAATGACACACGAGGTTTTTATCACATTCCCATAAGCCATGGAAACCTAGCTTTTCCTGGCATCGGCTTATTACTGATAATACAGAGTTCCGTTTACCGCAATATCCGCCTTTTTTCACTCATCGATTACTCAAAAAGAAATACCCCGTGTTACGAATGTTAGGAATATTACTTGGGCCCAATCACAAAGTATTCCATGCCATAAGGTATGGGAAACCCGTCAAACGTAAGATTCCGTTCATTTTTACTCACGATGCAAATGTTAACGCATATTATATTATTATGGCTTATGAGTCAGTGCTTGACTCGCTGACCGAGCCGCTGAACAACCTTGGGTTTAACTATACTTTTTTTTTCTTTCTAAATCTTAATTTCAGAACTATTCTTCATGGGTCCAAAGGGTCAACAAATTTAGTTAAATATTAGGTACCTATGACCTTTTTTCTACTATATGTGGTACCTATTTTGTGACCCAGGTCATTACATCTATTGATAGATAATACTTAGACTGCCAATAACAAAACAGGAATAAGTGATTGTGAAAGTGGACCTGTAATTTGGTAATCAGTTTCAAAGTGTACAGAATAATTCTTATTCCATCCGAATAGAAACTTCGTGGTCGAGTAAACAGCAACTAAACAGATGTGAACGTAATTACCTAATTATTTAAATAGTACAGGTACGTAGAGTAGGTTTTTGACGCTACACGGGAAATAACATTTTCCTTCTCTAATTAAAAGGGTTTATATTGTTATTCGGATCAAGATCAGATAGGTAACAGATTTCGGTATTTCCAACGCTTTAAACGACTTTCTATGGCCTTCACATGCAACCTATTTTGTTTCTTGTTATGATGTCAGCTAGGTCATAACGAGGAAGGAAAGAAAGATATTATAGTGTATTTTATAACGTTCACACGGTTATCCTTATTTATATTATGAGGACATTGACTACAGGTCATTAGCACGGCTATTAATAGATAACAGTAAAATCATATAAATCGATATGTTATTTTTTTAATGATTTATTTAGACCAGTTTATTACTAGTAGTATCTAGACACTACTTATTTATTTACTTAAAATACTTAATTCGAATAAAAAATACACAAATAAAATATTTCAGAAGTTTTGATTATTTATTGTTCGATATTTAAAAGAAATCTATTAACACCATTATAACCCATTCAGTTTAAAAAAACAAATGTCAATAAATATAAAAAATAATAATTCCAAAAACTCAATTCGGAAATCGAACCAATTGAATAACCGCATCATTAAAAATAAAAATAAAGACTTATGTAACGCAACCGCATAATCAGACTATTATACGGGCTGACCTTGGCACGGCTGCGCTACGTAATAACTCCACGTCATGCCCCATGTGTCGTAGGCAAGCGTCATTTTCCACAGAACAAAACGTCACTACTACACAAGCGCCGCGAGTGGGGTTTTACGGTATTAACAAATAAGCCATCTTGATTGTAAACCCGTCACGATTGTACCGAGAAATTATAGAGTCCCATGTCCCATTGAGAATGATAGTGGAATATTTTTTAGGTTTTGAGTCACGTTAATTCTCCAAATCAGTCTCGTGAATTCCATATACCACGGGCTTATCTTGCGATATTATGATCTTTAAAAAGTTGTGCTTTAAGCACTAAGTAACGAAATGTGTTTTTCAATAACATTTAGGTACACTATTACAAAAAATATAAGCTGACTAGATTGACAAAAAAACAGGTGCGTTAAAAATAGGACAATAATTGTAATAGTTTTATCAGTACTCAAATTTAAATTGAACACTTACTTATAACTTTTCTTAAATTAAGTTTAATACACGAGAAATAAAGTTCAATACTTAGAATATTTTAAGAATCGACCTGACAAATAGCATTCCAGTGACATCTAGTAAACGGATATGAATATTGACAAATCGTTTTTGACGACATCTGTTGGTGAATAGTATAACTAAATAATTCAAATTTTATAAGATTAGAATGAAAGCAAGTTTGTATAGTGTGGAAAAATAAGACTATTATTTTAATAAGCGTTTCATATTTTATCTATGGCTTTAACTTTAATACCCACTGCTTACTAGCGACATCTATTGGCGAGTAGCAGAACTATTTGAGTTGAACTTTCTGTGTTGACTATCTGAGACTTGTGCACTGATACTTTTAAAGTAACAAAGGTTACAGATAATTTTAGCATTGGAATACAGAGCGCAGCAGTTAGGGGTAATATCTATGGTAATATAAATACATTATTTAATACCATTTTCATAATTCCTAGTGTCGTTAAGAAGTAGATATTAAATTCTGCAGTAATAATGTTAAAAAGTATTGCAACTTGCCTTATCGCGCTTATTACCTCTGAGGGGTGAACAGAAGTAAATTATAGTGGTTTGTCAATAACTTTCCGTTTATAGCACAGGATCTAGTTCTCCCTAGTTCAGATTAGTCTCGAACGGGTTTCTTCATCAATACACCAATTTATTTGTATTTTTATTAAATTAGAATTTTATTTTTTTTGCTCTACTTTATATGACAGTAATGAAGTCGGCAAAATCGAATAATTATAACCTCGGAATTGAACCCCCGAGAATCGAAACCAGGATCTCAATCTCAAAGGTAGGCGCAGCGTATCGTGCCTTAAGTTTTCGATTATGAACGACTCGTAGACTAAACCAAATTGCAAAGATAAACATCTTTGCAATTTGGTTAAGCTCTACGACTGGATCATGGATTCTTGTGGCCCAAAGAAAGTTTTCGTTTCGAAATAAAGACTAGGTACTCACACAATTTGGTGCCGTGTGGTATCCGGCCTAGAATTGACCACCCCCTTTCCTCCCGTGGGTGTCGTAAGAGGCGACTAAGGGAAAATCCAGAAGATGGGCAGCAGCGTCTTCTGTAACTTGACCACCAACACTGCGATCCCCAAGCCGCTTGCCAAGCGTGGGGATTATGGCAACACCCCCCTTCTAAAAGGAGGAGGCCTTCGTTCAACAGTGGACGCCTTACGGCTGATGATGATGATGACTCACACAATTTAAAAAAGTAATCAGCAACGGGGTGTAAAAGAAAAAATCATAGTTACTACTTCATAAGCTAATAATGTTTAATTTAAATTTAATTGTTTTATTATGTATCTTTAATTCTTTATTAATTAAGTAACTGTGTAGATAACGAACCAACCTATAAAATATCATAGGAAAGTTTATGTAAATTTTTATGTTATTTCGCATATTTAAACATAATTTTCTGCCTCATGGGTCGCATAGTTTGGATGCTGAGCATCAGGTCCTGGTTTTGATTCCCAAGTCGGGCAAAGTTACGTAATTTTCAGTAGCAGGACGGAGTCTGGGTTCGTGCCCGGTTAATGGCAATAGGCTCGCCCCTTATTACATTGGATCTAAAACATAACTTGCGAACTGTGGTTGTTCTCTATACAAGTATACACCCAGAACCTTTTGGGAATAAGGCCTGACTTAAGCATACCTACAACATATTTATAAAAGAGTAACTATGGAGTTACTTGCCGGTTTTTCTCCATAGAAACAACTTTTTGAAACCGAGCAACTAGTTTTGACGTTTTATAAGTGCTCTTTTGTAGCCTATATGAAAAAAAAACATTATGTCTATGACTTAAATAATCTATGGGTCCAATGACCCAGTCGTTCAGTATTAAAAATAAGACATTTTTTTTCTTTGTACCTATCATACCTAATATTTGTCCTGCTCTGAAATCGATACCAACATCGTGTTGCTAAGCACTCCGCTAATAACCGCCACGTGACGTCACCTACGTTACAATATGTCCGTCTACATATTTGTATGCAAACGCGAACTCTAATTAGTTACGTTGTTAGGTTAGCTGGTTACTCATACGACACAATGTGGCTAATTTATGTAGCGTTACTTCAATATTTGGTGCTTATTACGTATCTACACTGTACAGAGACCTTCGAGTGTTCTTCCTATATTTATATAAGAAGATTAAAGGTTGGTAGTACTGTAATAGGTATTATTACAGTACTACCAACCTTTATTCCATACTAATATTATAAATGTGAACGTAACTCTGTCTGTCTGTCACGTCTTCACGTCTAAACCGCTGGACGGATTTCTATAAAATTTGGCACGAATAAAGTTTAAGAGCCGAAAAAGGACTTAGTCTACTTTAAAAAAAAAAATTACTCTCTAAGGTGTTTCAATAGGCGTTAACGCGGGCGAAGCTGCGGGCAAAACCTAGTATCAAATAAATGCCTTATGTTAGCACAAATTATTGAACAATGGACTGTCTTATCGCACTTGTCGACTTTTCCAGGCTACCATAGGATGAAAATTATTTATACATGCTCTACCATATCTACACACTAAGCGTATTAAATCATATATTTTATTATTAACTAGCTGCGTCCCGCGGTGTTACCTGCTACATTTTTTCGGAATAAAAAGCCTATGTTAACCCAGGATGTCAGCTACCTCCATATCAAATTTTATCAAAATTGGTCCAGCCGTTTGAGCGTGAAGCAGTAACAAACATACAAACTTTCACCTTTGTAATATTAGTGTGATGTCTACCCGTCTACATGCGTACTCTCCAGCCCAAATGATCAAAAAACAACTCATTTGTCGAGTTGAATTAGAGTTTGAAGAAAGCACAAATCCACAACAAGCTTCCTTCAGGTTTTGTGACGAATCTCGCATCGTTTCGTAATAAAATAAAAATACGTATTCCTATTAATAAATTTGAACCTTAAGGCTTGCTAATAAACATGAAAGCCCTAAATTGAGTATTCCTGTTCATAAATTTTAACATTGGTATTAAGTTCTGTTTAAAATAGCATTAAATGGATGACATTAGCGTCTCCTCTTTAGATTAGTACAAACCATTGCTAGTAACTACTCCTCTACCTTCCTACTCATAAAATAAGTATTGCCTACATGTTTCGCTCACCTACAATCTACATACAGCATATTCGTAAGCATTCGTCATATCAATATTTACTTACACTCATTATTTTTCGACTACTTCGGCAGGCTAATAAATAGGACCTTCCATCGCCTACTAGTTCTTGTTTCAATTTTGAATTGTAGAGACAGGCAAACTGCAAAAAGTTACTACCGTATTTATAAATGAGTGAGAATCTTAGTTTCTGTATAAATATTTATTTGTAATGAACTTAAACTGTATGTGCCATACTTTCGAAACAGAAATAAGCTAATTATTCTGAATTAAGGCCCATCGTCATCAATTGGACAACACAAATGAAAAAAACCGTTATCAAACATTTTGTGGAAGAATACTGCAATTATTAATAAAATTAAAAATAGGTTGGTACATTTTTTCTCAGTTGAATAAAATAGGCTATTTCAGTGTGCTCACCCACTTTCAATTTGTTGGAAACATTTATCCACACCTGGCAATCTGGCATGCTCGGCGTTTGGAATCCAACGAGAGATCTTCTTACATCCATATGGTTTGGCTCCAACGCTCATAAACATAATATTTATTTGGATAGTGAAACGATTAGCCTCGATTCGTTCAAGGGTCATTAGCAATTTTAGTTCATCCTTTGATTCGGTCTTCGACACGTAAAAATCTTGATTTGATTCGATTTCACGAGTTCTTGTTAACAGTCTATATTTTGTCCTACCTATATACGACTGTACGTACCTTTTTAAAGTCATGTTATACGTAGTGACCTAGCGTATCTAATGTTGATTTATCAGGCCCACGATGATAACATTTATAAATCCTTATGTACCAACCTTAAACGAAATTTCCAATTAGTATCACAATTAGAACTGCCATATACTGCGTATACATGTTACGACCTTCATCGGTCATATCGCGGTATCTTACGCATATAAGCGAGATATCAAAGGTATTGTAACTGCAAGCATATCCGCCTTAGATTCAATTTCTAGATAACTCATATTCTTATACGACAATATTATATATTGTAATCAGCTTGAAATTGTGCCGAAAGATAAACTGATAAATCTTTGTCAAATGATAAAATGCAATATGCAGTGTAAGCCTGAATGATGAGTTAGAAATGAATAATGATAGTTGTTGACTGTCCGCTAAGTAGGCACATAGTTATACAATCGATGTGTAAGTACCAGATGGAATGGAATCACTAAAATAGTCAAAATAATGGATTGACAGCTTGATCATTAATGTCTTCTTGACCGAATATCGGATATGGCAGCTATTCTTAACTGCAACTCGTAAACTAACGCGGGTGACATTTTAATGCACAGGTGTGTGGGCAAGCACTCGTACACCCTTTACAGGTCTTTTGTTTTCGGATTGAGGAAAATCAATAGAATACTACCACTAAAACCTCAAAATATCGCTACGCTTTTGATGACGGGGAGGCGGGCTCGCAATAGCATTCTACCGCCTAACTCTTTACAAGCGATAAACGATACGACACGTATCGAAGAGGCACTGAGCAAAGGAGTTTGTTCATATTATACAATATTTCAAAACAGGCGAACATCTATATAATAATACACATTAAAACATTTTTAAGAATAAATTCTGCCAAATAAAATGCGGTCTATAATAATTTTGGCGTTTTATAGATTAGTTTATCAACATTTATTTGAGGAAAAACCGTTCAATATTGAACTGGAAATATTTTTAATAGTCTTATAACGGATGTAGTCGCGAATTAGATACCTATAACTTAACAATCAATTATTTAGTACCCATAATAATTAAGGATAAGGAAAAAACAATACATGCTAGTTTTTTCAGATCAACCAGTATGACTAAGTACAAACATCATTGAGATACATAAATAAAAAGGGTGACCTATTTTGTACTCTTATTTATAAATCCATTTTTTATAAAGCTTCGGACAAATCCTATAGAATGAATACTAGGTAGATTTGTTACCATGGGCCTATTTTTCAACATTTTGCCATAAATTATATTTTCCATTTATAGTCTTTCAAAATAACAGTTGTATCCTTTGATAATAATATTGATCTGACAATTAAAGATTAGACCCTGAATATACTAAGTTTTTAATATTCATAGACAGTTCAATCAAAATAACATTAGGATTTTAACATGTAATATGAAAGTCGCTTTAGCGGAGTCTAGCCTTTCAAAGCCGCGCAAACATAGATCTGGTGCTAACGAGTTAGTTATGTCAATAACAAATTTAACAGGAAAAAATGTCTCATATTGCAAGTGTAACTATTAGAATGGCCTTTCATTTTTGAAGTGTAGAACTAAATCTTGGGAAGGCCAACTGTACCAGATATAGTATTTGTACTAATATTATAAAGTTGAAGAGTTTGTTTGTTTGCTTGAACGCGCTAATCTCAGGAACAACTGGTCCGATTTGAAAAATTCTTGCAGTGTTAGATAGCCCATTTCTTGAGGAAGGCTATAGACTATAAAACATTCGAAACCCATGCGGGCGAAGTCGCGGGCATCAGCTAGCTAGTATACCTAATATAAAAGATATCCAAACAAGTGTAAAAACTCTCAGATTTTGATTCAATTAGTTAAAATCACATTTACCGATGGTACAGTGATAAGCAATTTATAATACCGCGTTTAATGTTTTTCACTGAAAAAATCGTTTTATATCTAATAATAATTATTGTAAAAAGAAAATTAGGTGGATGAACGTTGCATATTATGGAAGAAAGTATAATTATTAAAACTGTAGATAGTTTTAATAATTATACTTTCTTTGCTGTAAAAATTAAAATTGCCATGATGTAACTTTGTTCACACTGCAGGTTTATTATTGATCGATCGCTTTCGTATATAATTGGTATACTAGCAAATGATGTGGTTTGAAGTCGGCACGATTGGTGGATTAAATCGTAAAATGTAGGATCCATTACAAAAGATAGTCATCTTCGTCGATTATTATGTAGGTACAATAGCTAATAATAAATCGATAAAATCAGATAACATTAATTGAAAAGTCGTGTGTGTTAAAAATCTTACGCTGATAACAATTTATTGCCGAAAAAGCTGAAATAAATCTAAGTGCCAAAGAGTAATCTTTGGTATCATTTATTTTTAGCAAATATGTAGTAAATAATTATACCTAGGAAAAGATCTGGCAGATGAACAAAAATATTTGGTTCCATTTTGAAAATAGGAAATATACCTATTTCTTTTAGTTTACTAGCTTGCACTTAATTACCGTTCTAAGGGGGAGGCCTTTATTCAACAGTGGACGTCTTCCGGCTGATGATAATGACTTAATCACCATTTAACTGTTACTTTGAAGTATTAAGTTAAGTTTTGGGTTTAATTATAATAAGTGTTCGGTATCGGTTCTTGATATCTATATTTGTTTGTTTCAAATAAATATAGCCTGCGTTTTAGCTTGATTACGTCATACAAACGACTTCTATTCCATATATTTCTTAGTCGTTTTAAAATAAATCGTAGGCTTGGCGCTCGCCTACGTACACCATTAAAGGAAAATTGGGAATTAACCACTTAACATAAAATTAATAAAAATATAGCTAATGCTATGAATATATGACAATGTTGAAATCCAAAAAATAATTAAACATTCCACACACAATTAATGGCAAAGAAAATGTACAAACCTGTTTAGAACCACAGATCTTCTAATCGTATGGTTGATGGACAACCTGGTGCCAGAATTTAAGCCGCCTGTAGGCCTCTGACATGGCTTTACACACCGTTGAAAAATCTCTCAGGTGTGCCGGTTTCCTCACGGTTTATAACCACAGATTAATTAATATTTGGGGTACTTAGAGCACACCCGACGGGCGACTGTACGAACTAATGTCTGCCGCGTATCGACGCCTGTTAAACACCACACTTGAGACAATCTACAAACAATACTATAAGACCAGACACATCGATGGAATACATCTAAGTGTTGGAACACCGTCTTTTATAATGAGTACTAACGGTGTATTCGGCGGTTCTAAGAACTTTTTAGATTGGCTATTCTTGGAAATCATTGCGTAGAGTCGTGTGGCAGTCTTTATTGCGTATACGCAACGGCAAAAGTTGCTTTCAATTTTTAAATCTGGGAAATGTGATTAGAATTGCAAGGTTAATCAGGCTGATATTTATGAAACTTAAGTCTCTTTAGAGTAATGTAACTTATAAATAAATTAGCATAGACCAGTTTATAATTTATTGGGAAACAAGTTGTAAAGGCGGGTGAAACCGCGGAGAACCTCTAGTCTGTATTATTAGCAATGTTTCTAAATATCTTTAAACGGTAGACTGTACCGCAGTATTAAACATTCGGTATTATTTGCCGGAACAGGGCGCAGCCGGATAGGTAATTACTACAGTTTAACTATTTATGATGTGAGCACGTTACTGAAGTAGTTTCAATATTACATAAAAAACATTTTTACTTTTTGATGCGCGCTTTATTGTATTTCCGTTAATTTATTTAATTTTGTATCGATTGTTCTGTATTCTGAGGTTGTATTGTTAATTATTGTAAACACAAAAGGCAATTTTTTTTTAAAATTTAACATAAATAGTAACCACCACGCCTATATTCCCCGAAGCGGTAGGCAGAGGTGTGCAGACTGTCCAGTACATCCACATTTTGTTAAATATGTTATGGGTCGCAAATCAAAATCCATGTTGCTATTGAGAACTACCCAATGACAAACACCAGTAACACTTTGCCGTACCGTGATTCGAATCGGTATAGGACCTCATGCTTAGTAGTCGCACTTAATAACCACTAGAACAAAGAAATTTAATTTCATCGTCAGGGACTTGACTTGAAACTCAAAATTTAGTTATTTCTGTTCGGAAAACATTATTTTGTAACGTTCCTTGAATAAACTAAATAACGTTATTCGAGGAAAAATAACGAATTTTTTTGTAACGTTGCAAGTCCCTGATCATCACATAATTCTTAACAGCCAGCCATTTAAGTTATGAACTTAATTTCAATCAAATAAGTTCATACATAAGGTTTGCCTAATATTTTTAACAACTTCCCTGCCCCGTGAGTTGCAAGTGATCGTTATTATTTAACAATTATGTCTGCATCGTGGACAGTTAAGTTGTTAACAGTCAAGATATAAAGAACACAAGTTTTAATTACGCTTTGCATACCTATGGGAAAAAAACTCGTTATCACAAAATAGCTTCACAGTATTCTTCCACTGGCAGATAAATGGAATATGATGTACCTACCTAGTACCTACACTGATGTAGATGTTGACTATTCTCGCCACTAACCATTAACATTAGAATAATGTGCCGTTTGACCGTTTCAAATGGTGATGATCCTTCAGTATAGTACATACTTACAACTAATCAATTACTTAATGTAACACAGGCCCAGAATCGTCTTAAAAGCTGTTTTCACGCTTAGCTTCTGTCTGATTTACGGATGGTCATAAATATAATAGGCAAACTCTTTATTAACCGACTTCAAAAAAAAGCAGGAGGTTCTCAATTCGTCGGGATCTTTTTTTTTTTATGTATGTGCCCTCATAACTCAGACATTTATGAACCGATTTGTTTTTTTTTTTGAGGTCATAAATTAATGGACAACCTTGAATTGACATATAGAACCACTTATGGTAAGTAAAAAAGTATAAAAAAGCTAGTAAAGATGCTTTTACACGCTGTATATTTAATAGACATAACTATTGACCCTGTTGGTTTTAGATTACCCTACGTCACACTCACAACCACAAATGAATACCAAGTGGTACCTACATGACATGACCACACATTTATTTTATGGTTTTCTTGACTTTTGATGTTAACTGTAGGTACACACTACACAGTAAGACCACTCTTGGCACATTTGTTTTTCGGTCGTCTTTGGTTTTTTCAGGCATTTCAAGAATACTTTTTACTACCGTGCATCCTGTATTATCTATCATGATCATCATCATCATCAGACGGAAGACGTCCACTGTTGAACAAAGGCCTCCCCCTTTGGGCATAATCCCCACGCTTGACAAGCGGCTTAGGGATTGCTTTTTTTATAGTCTGCCGCCGGCAGCCCCTTGGGAGGCTTTATCTGCTTTCCGGACTTCAGCAAAATTTGGGAATCGCAGTGTTGGTGGTCAAGTTAGAAAAGACGCTGCTGCCCATCTTCTGGATTTACCCTTACTCGCCTCTTACGACACCCACGGGAGGAAAGGGGGTGGTCAATTCTAGGCTGGGTACCACACGGCACGTATTATCTATCGAGGAAGAATTCCACTCTATGAGGGGCTTGTAGCTACATAGCTACCGCGCAGATCTGTCAATCTGTTACTGTGCTCGCCGCGGTCAGTCTTGTCGTGAGTGACCGTTTTCACATGTCGAGACTCCTCCGTGCTTCAAGAGGCAGGAGCTCTCCAGGCTTGTCGTTTTCCCGTCATATCAGACCATAAGAGTCAGGAAATGGGGAGTGCTTCTGTGTTTGCGCGTATACTTTTGCACTATGATATCTCCTGCGTAGTTGCCGTGACCGAAATTCGGTTATAACGACATTATAATTATGAATTTCGTCCAATAATAACTTTATCATAGGAAAAGGGTCGGAAGGGCTACTTAATGAGGGACAAGAGTTAGTGTTGCAATGTTTAAAAAAAATACGATTTCTATTCCGCGGAATGCCTGCGGTGATTCGGTGACATTTGTATATTATCGGACATCATATTATGTAGTTGAATTAGGATTCTCATTAAATATTATTTGTATTACCTTTTGTTATTATGTTTATTAGAATTACGGTAATAAAAACACGTGGCTAACGCTTTCAGGTGTCAAATGCGACATGTAATTAATATTGCTTCAGCTATTAGCTAAAGAAAATGGCTATTTTAATTATAGATTTGTAATTAAAAATACCTGCTTTAAATTTTCTTTTAAAGACTTTAACCGTTGTTGCATGATTAATAATACATTATACTGTTAGTAGGTAATATTAATAAGGTACCTTTCAACAACTCCTACTAGAAAGAAAAAAGGTATAAGTACATACCTTTTTCCTTTTTTGGAAACAAGTACCTATAATGTTACGTACATATATCATATAATTATCAATTAATAGTAAATATAGGTATTCTTTTTCTTTCCTTCTTTTAAAAAAAACGTCGCCCCACACTAGGAATTCTCCTGTATCGCGGGTGCGTTTCACAAACATGAAATATCACAAACACAAACACCCAATCAATCAATAGTTAATATAGATACTTAAGTTACACTTCTCTTTCATTTCTGCATTGAACATTCCTTATCATTAACTTGACCTAGGTATAATCTAAATCACTTTTAACGGGGGAGGTCTACGATATACTCTAACAGCTGTTATAGATAAGAAACCTATGATATACCAACATTTACAGACTATTCAAACATGTAAATACAAAACGTGAGGATATTATGTATGAACAGTAGATAAACTGATTATGTATTAATTTATGTAAATATAATTCATAAGTAGGTAATTATTATCAGTAGTATAGGTATAATTCGAACAAGTTTCTTACCGTTTACTGCAGAAAATCAATCACCGATGATTTCAATGCAAACAGTTCACTTTCAATATACACGCACAATTAAAACTATTTAACTGGCGAATTGAACTAGCATACTGGGCGTAGCGTGTTCCTTCCTTTATGTTTTATTCATAGGCTGAATTAGCGATATCGATTTCAAAACACTTGTAGATAAATACTCGAAGAATAAAATCTACAATGTTACACCTACTTTCACTAAACGTTATCACTGGAGCGTGTCACTGATAAGAATTCCGTTCACCAAATTAATATAGTCCGAGATTTGAAAACGTTCTGGCTGTTAACACTTTCACAACACTGATGATCAACCTTATTGGAATAAAAAAGTCAAATTTTAAAACACTTCGTTAAAGGAAGCGGTTTTACAAATTCGAAATTTCAAAACACGTCGTCTGCCTTTTGTTATCGCAGCTGAACTAACATAGGCGTATTAATTTTACACTCACACGTCCGTAATCTTAATGACCGGCTACAATAGTAGCAAAAATAGGCGCCAAAACCGGTCTTATTGTCAATGTCTCTGTATTTTACTTATGATATAGAGTGTTGCGTAATGCAAACGAGAAGCAGTCTGGGCTTTCGCTTCTATACTACCGGCATGCGGCACCCACACTATACTTCATTTATTTTCGTCTGACCGACTATAGTCAACCTATAGTGAATAAAACACAGGTTCGAGCGTTCCGCGGTCGTTAATATACACCGCATAGCGCGCTAAAACAATTTTGATACGCGAATGCGTCAAATTTTGTCGAAAAGACAATGAATAAACATTTAATGGCTATTTACGAAAATGTTTTTAAATGAATCTAAAATATACAATTTGAAAAGTTGCCAGAAATAAGATTGCCTACCGATTACCGATACTGTCTGCTTTTGAGAATTTTTTAAGATAAAAAATGAAGATAGACTGGTTTTGCTAGTTTTAAAAAAATGTTTATATGTTGTTTTGCGCATAGCAACTATAGATTTATTTATGTATCTATTATTTTTCCGTATAATTTTATATGATTATAATTTTTAGTAGAGTTCGTTGAAAATCTCAATGCTCAATATTATAACTGTCTTACTACAGCGAAAAGGCCTCTTCCTGTATGATATTGTTATTGATCACTACAATACTTCACTGCGGGTTGGCGATTTTCGATATTCACATATTGTCATACTAATGATTCAATATTAGAATCCAAACTAATAACAAAATGATATTCATTTATATCTCAATAAGTACAAAAGAAGCCAGGAGCGTGAGGCCAACTTAAAGATCAAGGTAATAATTTAAAAATAAGTTAACACGTTGTTATGTGTCAAATTAAAGGTCAAACGTCAATAAATATTATAAAACAGTGTTATATTCAAATATTTTGACTTTGCAGGCCAACATCATTAAAAGATATTATTACTTAAACTGGAATTGTATTATTATCGATTTAAAAATAATATTTTTAGTTAAAATATTAACTGATCATTATGTACCTATAATTATCTTAAAATTTGGTAGTCTGTAAGTAATACACGACTAAAACATCGAAGCCTATTTTTAAAGTATCAAGTAACACTGGTCTGCATAGAGGTGATAATAAGACAAAGCAGAGGCCTTACAAGGCTGAATGCAAGGTTGTCGCAACAAATACTACTAGTGTAAAAAACAAATAATAGGAATATGCATGTACTTTGAACGCAAATCGAATGTGGCTGGTTTGAATGGAATTCTCATTTGAATATCGATTGTTTTCTGTTTTAGTTTGTCGTTTCAAATCAGACAGGATGTTCTATGAATGTTTTAATTTAAATTGATTAGAAGCTTTTTTGATTTGAATTTCTATATACCTAAGAATTCGATATTTCACTGTAGAAGTTTTTTTTTATTCCCAAGATTCAAGTACCTGCAAATCTGTCAATCGTTGAATGAACGATATTAGTTAGTGGCTTTAATCAGGTCCCTATGTAGGTACTTACTCATTAATGGTTTTAATACTCTTGGTTTATGAATGAATTGAAATGGAAAAATACATAATATGTATCTACATAAGTATTCTTATAAAAAATCCAGTTGTAAAATCAACGGAAACCGCAAATTTAAGTTATTCTGTGACACAATAAAGCAATTACATCATAGTGATGTTCTCTTACCTTATCATGTCACATTCTTGCGGTAATTAGCGTATTTTCCTCAAACTATTTGCATAATTATACGTTCTGTGTAACTTTGATCTTGAACTTGCATTTTTAACGTTATAATATAGATGGAAAATTTTAGTTACATTGCCAGGACTTTTTTGTGAAAAATTAAGGTAGCACATTTGAAACGATAAAATTCTATTTTTGAATTCGTTTATTAACTGGCCAGTGTTAGCACAGTCTATAACAATTTTTATAAAAATAAAACACATCTCGTATTTCGTAGCCTAAGGCCTTTTGATATATCTCACAAAAAGTTTGATTAAGTGGTGATAATGCTTGCAGAGTTGGCAGCGAGATACAGTAAAAAAACTAAAAGGTATGTGGTTGATGGCAACTACTCGTACTGAAATATGTGAAGTGTATGCGATTTTCAAATAGGTGTGAGTTTGTTATCGATTTCTTATGACGCAATGAAACAAGTGTATCTATACATAAGAGTGCCAATGCCAGTTTATGCACCTACTATGACTAAATGGCGCCGTGGTGCCTTCTTACCATTTTTACCATTAAATTACTTCCTTAGATCACCTTTAGGTACTGTTAAGTACCGTTACCACTATATCCGTTTGTACCTCTTTGAAAAAGTTATTAATTTTCAAATCCTTATTTAAATGCATTTAAAATATTCCACAACGTTTTTACACTGTTATTACCTATGCCATAAACAACTAGACACGCAAGTTGACCCCAGGTCGTGTAATGAGGCTACCAGCATATAGGTTAGGTTAGATTTCTATCGTTCCAAGAACGGCCTTTATTGCTTTCCACAAACTGGTCAAGTGCGAGCGGCTGAAAATTGATATTATTATTTTTTTGTTGCGTCATCGTAGGTCACGCGGTTTCTTTGTAAAAGAATTGGGTGCATATATTATCTTTTTTTTATTGTTACCAAATCCTAACAAGGTTACATAATGACACTTTTGACGCGACCTAAAAGATCAAGCTCGAAAATTAAACTTGAGCCATCAAACTCTCATTTTTGTTCGAGATCACGTGACCAGGGCCTCAAGTCTGCTATTACAATAGTGTAATCTGCTAATATAATGGCGTCATTATGACTTTCCAGTGGTCAACCACTGACACTCCATTGAAAGAAATGGCATAGAATGGTAATCTCGTAGATAATGTGAAATGAATGACTGACATAATTGATTAAACAACTACAATACTTACTCATCAAATAATTACGTACCTATTTATCTTCTGTCAAGTACCGGAACTTTTATAATTATTGTAACAGTTGCTAGGTGGAGCGGTAACACAGTGTATAAAGCAACTAATTTTTGTACTTATTCATGCAAGTCTTTGCCAAATTATTTAATATTGTTATTTTATTACGATTAATTACGTACTCTGATGTTTCCTTCCTTACCGTTTATAAATAATAAGCTAAAACTTATATTTTTTTCTTGGTATCTTGCGATAACGAAGGATGTTTCGAGAGTTGGTAACGGTTGCGTTAATTAATAAAATTAAGTTCAACTGTTTCTGTTCATTACTCTATAGCTCTATACTTTAGCATTTATCTTAAACCATGGATTAAATTATACCCGCTAGGCCGCTACTGTCGTTTGCATGTCAGAGCATAGAGATGTCCTCAGACGAGTTTTAGTTAATACAGGTATAACTCTCGTTTATGAATAACGGTTTCCAGTCCACATATTGTCTTAGCAGGATGTTGAGCAGTTCAATCACTCATAAACCTACGTATATGATAAATGACAAGCCAAAATTACATTGTACTAATAATATGGCCTACTCGCCAATTTAATTTCAATTTCAATAAACAAGACCAATGCAAAATTAGATATTATACAAGAAACAGTTTTATTTAAAAAAAAATTGCTGTAAATCTCTTGATCTTAGTTAGTTCCTCCAAATGGACACTTAATACTGAAATAATTTGGCGCCAGTGATAAGTTTAAGTGTCCGAAACTTTACAATTCCAATCCAATTTCGTGGGAATTAAATTAAAGAGTAAGCCCACAGGTCAAGTTTTACAGGTCGGTAACTAAGTAGTGAAATATATTAACATTCATCGAAGAAAACTAAAAATACATTATTCACACAGGCTGCGTTTAATATGCGCAGTCGTAAAAAATACTAAACGGTGATATTTTCTGTTTTTCATTGAAGTTAAGTAAATAATGGATTGTTTACCTAATGTTGCTGGAACTGGTAAGTGGTAACTATTGTGAACTTTTGCACTGAATCAATGAATTCATACATTTCAATTAAACCAGATTTCAAACGGTCGACAAGGATTTGATTGTTGTCATTCAATCGGAACTAGTTTACTTGTATGCTCATTGCTCATTGGTTGTACTTTCTTACTTACATTCTTATTAACCGACTTCATAAAAAGGGAGGAGGTTCTCAATACGGTTGTATGTTTTTTTTTACCATTTACCGTTGAATTTAGTTACAGTTCTTTTCGTGTCCCCATCGCAAAATGTTAGTACATTCAACATGCATGCTTCTCAATAAATCATTGAATAGAGTAACATGCTACAACTAAAGAGTTGATGAGAATCATCATAACAGAATATAATCCCTACAAGCCGTGATAGATACGTAAGTAAAGCACGTTCGGCGCACCATATGATGTCAATCTTGCTACCATAGCCATACTTACTGACTGACCCAATCTTCACACTATGTAATGGCATGGCATTTGTAACACTGTAACATGTTTTCCTGTTAAAATTAAATCATGCTAATACGAATACCAAGAATTGGAATAACATCAAAAGATTTTCAGAACTTCGAACTCTCTTATTTATTTATAGCTAAAGTGTATTAATAGAATAACGTTAATAACATTAATAATGCGTTCTGGCAAAGTTCTGGTTCGCGCGGTAATGGAAGCGAGTCACTAATGTTTTGTGTTACCTGCGCCGTGTGGTATCCAGCCTAGAATTGACCACCCCCTTTCCTACCGTTGCGTAAGAGTTGTGTTTATCGAGCGGTTACGGTAAAAATTATAATAAAGAATGTGTGTATAGTGAGGGAGAATAAGAAACTAAATAAAGGTCCTAAATACCATGGCAACTGAAATGATGTGTAGTAAATATTAGATTCTGGATTTGTGTGCGGTTAATGGCAACCTTAATCAATGCCGTGTGGTATCCGGCCTAGAATTGACCACCCCCTTTCCTCCCGTGTGTGTCGTAAGGGACGACTAAGGGATCATCCAGAAGATGGATAGCAGCATTTTCAGTAACTTGACCACCAACACTGCGATCCCTGAGGATTATGGCAACCCCCCCCCTTCTAGAAGGGGGAGGCCTTTGTTTAACAGTGGACATCTATCGGCTGTTGATGATGAAAGTGCTACCTACGAGTTATAAATGTGTTTTAATAATGTTATTAATGCGGAAGTACTTCAATCATTTGTTAATTTTATGATACTTTTGTTGCTAAATCTTTTATTAGTTCTATGACATATTTAGACACTGTATTTGTTATCTTGTCATTTTGATTTACTACGTTGTCTTTTGCAGCTGTGCTCGCTAACTGTTGATTTCTGACTGTACCTAACAGTGATAGCCGTGTAGTATGACCGTTGGACTGCCAAGTCAAAGGTTGCAGGTTCAACCCGGCACGCACCAATGTATTTTCGAATTTATGTGCGTACTATAAATTAGATATCAGTTGGTAAAAACGGTGAAGGAAAACGTGAGAAAAACCGGCACACCTGAGAGATTTTTTAACGGTGTGTACATTGTTTTAAGTCATGTCAGAGGCCTACTACAGGCAGTTTAAACTCTGACACCCGGTGGTTCATCAACCATACGATAAGACGAAGAAGACTGCATCCCTATAATCGGATTTTTACCGACAAGGCCTGTTTCAAATTTGGATTTTTGCCTAAAAATACTTTGGACATCTAAAACAATGAATATACTATTTATAAGATTAGCCAGAATTTTTCATGGAAATTCAGCACACCTCTGCCTCTACATTAAATACCGCGTTAATGATGACATACATTGCATAAATTGTATAAATAAACGTTACAATTCCAGTTTGCTTTAACCATAATTAAAACTATTACCACACCAGATTCACTAGAAGCGTCCACCACAAAAACACGTTACATCTAGTCGTTCATCTCACACATTCGATACTATTACAGGTAGGTAATAAAAAACGCTGGCGTTGTAAAAACAATTGAAGATACTCATTAGTAATTAGTGGCTATTAGCAACGATTCGTTGAAGTATTCCCGCAGTGGAGCGATGGAATCATTTTTTTCTTTAAGTCATGTTCGAAGGTGTATAAATAAGCAGTGGATTACAGAATAATAATCGTTAAGTAAAAGTTGTTAAAAATAATTATTCGTATATATAATCTAAGTAGTATACTATACAATCAAGTTGGATAAAATGTTGGTGATTTTTGAAGTGTGGTATAAAAAGTGGACGTATTTGAACACGTAATACCTTCTGCCTATTTAATTTCGATTTTATCAAACCATATTACCAGACATAGAGGCGTCACAATATAAAATAAAAAAACAGGCTTTCTACCGTATATCGAACGTAATTAACAGAACAAAAGAAAAGATTATAGTTGGTGTAAAAAGGAGTATACGATAGTAAAGTGGCTTCTTAGAAAATGGCCTCACTTTCGATTGTTGGCGTCGACTTGTCTGTTGAACCATGGTTGAACTTAGTAACAATGGGAGCGTAGGGTGTTATTACCTATCGCTGGGTGAAAGTCGATATTAAACTACAAGGGCCAATTAAATCAATACTTATGAAAGGGAATGACGTAATTTCTTGGTCACCTAGTGAGTCACAGACTTTGTATAAAAGTTAGCGCGAAGTCGGGCAAACACTTAATAATAATGTAATTATTTTTATATAATTATCTTACTCACTCACCATTTTTTTTCGAATCACTTCGAATCCGAGCTTTAACGGCTTAACTGGACTTTTGGCGAGACCTTCTAAACACCACTGATTTAAATGGTGTGCAAGAAGAAAGCCTCCACGATATGTAGAAAAAAGTACGTCCACATTCTCCATACACTCACATTGAGCGGACAACTTCATCACCAGCTTTACAGTCTGGCTGACATGACCTGCTTCCGTAAAACAATCAGCTTATATCGAAACAAACAAGGTAGCGCTTACTGTTATGAGCTTATATTATGTACAGACACATGAATAAGGGCTCCGTTCGAGTTCGAAACTAGTCGGGCATTCCCGAATACATACGTGAGTAAAACCGGCATATATAGTAAATTATGTGGTCCAATTATTCACTTTTATCTAGGTCATTGCACGCATCTATCTCTCTGTTATCTCAAGTCCTTTCCAACAAACTATGCGTCACTGGGTTTTTAATATAAAAACAATCTTATTGGAAATAACTTGTTTTTGTATACATAACTTACTTAAGACATTCTTGATTCGGTTTTGCACACAATAAAATACATAGGTACTGAGATTATTACATAAACTTATTTTCATTCTTATCTTTCTCAAGCAAATTGATGCTTTAATAATTGCAATTTGGATACTGTAGAATTTGTAGATAAAATATTTTTAATAATGCCCAATTGTATTATTCTAAAGATCCGATAGTTGCCCTTGCTACCTTACTATTGAAAGTGTTACAGAGGTCACGTACATTTGACAGACAATTAGACAACCATGATTAATTGACTATGTTAATGTTAGTCTAATAGATTTCGGCCCTGTCATAGTTGAAGTGTTTTGAATGGGATGTGATCTTTTTTATTGCCCTCAATTGCTGTATGACTGTGGCTATTAGTTCATTGCTTTTTTGTTGATTAAAGGTATGTAGTGTCACGCTATATTGTAGTTTTACATATATATGTATAATCGTATATTGCATGTTCTATGTATCGTTAATATGTTTATATCGACGACTGCTTATAACAAAGTTGAATAATGTTTGTATTTATCAACTATTGATAGTTATGCCTCCTACCACTTACTATCCCGCAGAAGAATGGAATTTTACAGCTCTAATGTACCTATATAAATTAATAAAGTCAGTTGTCCTAAACCCGGAAGCCTGATTAGACCGAATCAAAACCAAATAGACACTACAGAAAATAATCTATAACACTAACAAATACGGCGCTGCAACTAATGACATAAATGTAAAAATTACCGAGGGACATTCCTATCGCTGCGTGACCCATCCAATTACCGCTTATAATAACGCACAGCAATTTACAAAATGACATTCCAACCGATATATGTCATTTGTGGACGAAATTACGAAACAATTTGCCTGAGGCTAAGATGAGGACTAGTTGTGTACTAATGATGACAGGAGTAACTCTTTTTGAACTTAAGGCTACTGTCTTATACATATTTACTTGAAGTTTATTCATTGGGAGCTTTGATGTTTTGAACAAAGATGAGAAGTGTACACCTTATAGTGGACATAGAGCTCACAGAAAAAGATTGCAGAATTTGTGTGAAGTTATGCTTTCTCTTTCTGTCTTGTGGAATTTTACATTAGAAAGTATAAGACAAAGCATTGTGGACGTTTTTTTTTTTTCGATTCTGTCTCTCGCAGTTAGCTCTGAGGGAGCTGTTACTGCTTAACCGGACGATTGGTGAGACCTAATACAAGGACTCCAGCCAGGCATTGTGGACGTAAATTACTGGAGGACTAGTAAATGTGTCTAAATTACGTTACGGTATCGATTCACTTCCCGTGGCGTGCCGGGCCAGAATATCACCTCTCCATTTCGGTCCGTGGATGTCGTAAGAGGCGTCTATAGGAAGTTCCAGAAGATGGACAGCAGTGTCTTCTGTATCTTCACCACCATGCGATGCCCAAGCCACTTGCCAAGCGTGAGTATTATGGTAACACCTGCTCTTTCAAGCGGGAGGTTTTTATTCAACAGTGGATGCTGCGGCTGATGGTGGTGATCGATTCACTTCAAGGAATACTCTGACATTAATATTAGGCTATTATTATAATGAGTAAAATATATTATACTGCGGATCAACTATGTTTGTTTCTAAACATTCCAAAAGCTGTTACACCAATGATTAAGCGCAATAGATTCTAACATTATTTTAAACCGGATTACTGAGCTAGTCCTAATTCAGATATTTGAATTCGAAATAAATGCCAATGGATCCAGTACACTTGAAGCTAATTCTGATCAAATACCATTCTATTATAATCTTCATGTGCTTCCAATAATTCACAGACATCAGTCTATAAATAAAAAGAGGGAGGGAGACAGAACATTGAAGACGTAGCCCTGTTCTTGTCTTGCTCCATATCGACGCTTGGTTAAGTGTTTTCTAATTGGGGCATGATGAATTCGATTATTAGTATATCCGTTACAGTTATAAAGGCAATGAATATAAAATCTCTAGGTACATAGATGAAGAGCAAACAATTATGCCATTCATATAGAAACGACAATTCCTCTAGTAGAAATTCTCAGGTCAAGTTAATACTAGGTACAATTTGACAGATCACGGGCTTACATACACTTATATTAAAGATATAGTTTCTATCAAGTTTTGATAATAACACATAGATACAAATATAACTATATATAAATAAATATATTTACGACGTTTGCGACGTTTTACTCACGTATGGAGCGGGGACCTTATTCATGAGCTGGGATATACGAGGCTACGTTAACATTCACGAAAGTTAATATAGATTACCTATTGCTTTTTGTGGTTAGTATTTTTAATTAATTACTTATAGAATAATTACATGCTAAACTTTGAACTAAAGAACCTTTTTATCAAGCATTGCAACAACCTAGCTACATTAATATACTATCTTACTTGAAAGTGAAACCGCGGTGTATTGCTAGTATGTCTAACCCAAATACAGAGTTATTGCATTACCACCATACACATACATAAGCGAGGTATAATTTAGCGAGCGGTCTTTTTGCTCAAAGGGGTAATTTTGCATGTCATTATGTACAGAATGCGTCGCCTGCGCATTGGCGGACTCAGGGAGGCGGTGCGTGCGCAACTATGGCGGCTAAGATAATTGACTCTTTGATGTGGTATAGGTACTTATTTCAATTGCTAGCTCTTGTTGTACCGTAGGGCGGTAAAGCAGGGTAGCTGTCGCGCTGTGTACTGTCAATTAACCGTTGTGTAACATAACTACTTTAAAAGCAGCCAATAATATGTATAAGTATCTGCTATAATTAGTTAACACACGCTTCTACTTCTTATCGTATGGTTGATGAACGACCTGGTGTCAGAGTTTAAACCGCCTGTAGGCCTCTGACATGGCTTTACACACCGTTGAAAAATCTCTCAGGTGTGCCGGTTTCCTCACGATGTTTTCCTTCACTGTTTTAAGCATCTGATAATTAATTTATAATACGCACATGAATTGAAAAAGACATTCGTGCGTGCCGGGGTTTGACTTGGTAGTCCAACGGTCTGACCACTCGGCTATCAGTGACACGCTACTAATATGTAATCATAATATTGTAATTAAAAATAAAAATGCCGACAAGAAACAAGGAAATTATATGTGTAAGTAGGTAGAACAGGAGTTGTACTTATAGTAGGTAATCCTAGTTTCATCAGAGGTAAAAATGAAGAAAATTTACGGACAAGAGTCAAAGCTATGTTTATTCATAGAGAAAACGAACAATATAACAAAACTAATACTAAGTGTGCCGTGTGGTATCCGGCCTGGAAAAGACCACCTTCTTTCCTCCCGTGGGTGTCGTAAGAGGCGAATAAGGTAAGATCCAGAAGATGGGCAGCAGCGTCTTCGGTAACTTGACAACCAATACTGCGATCCCCAAGCCGCTTGCCAAGCGTGGGGATTATGGCACCCCCTTCTAAAAGGGGGAGGCCATTGGTCGACAGTGGACGTCAATCGGCTGGTGATGATGAGGTACTTTATGTAGCAGTAGATAATAATATTACCGGCAATTTCAAAACAAATAAAAGTATTAAGATAGCTTATAACTGCAAGAGAGGCAGCAAAAGCATTCTAACTGCTATAAGAAAGTATAAATTCAATCAAATATTTCCAAGCCTTCTTCGTATTGGTAATTCTAAATGGAAACTTAAGGCCATGCCGCAATGTTCAGAAGATTGGCCAGTCAACAAGAATGGTAGCGTGACCGCCAAGGTAGCAGCCCACCTACTCTCTACCTGCAATGAAGTTTGGTATGGTCGGGTTAAAGACTAATTTAATTAGCAGTGGTAGGATATTTCTATTTATTTTGAATAATTATGAGTCTGATGAACGACAATAGGCTTTTGTAAGATAAGATACGGCCTGTGCACATTGTGATAGTTGGCGAGATTTGGAAGTTTACAATTTTGATTTCAATACGAATGATAATAATAATAACAGCCTATAACTGTCCCACTGCAGGGCAAAGGCCTCTTCTCGTATAGAGAAGGATTGAGCACTGATCACCACGCTAGCTCACTGCGGGTTGGCGATTTCAGATAATTAAATCCAGGTTTCCTTACGATGTTTTCCGTCACCGTCAGTCAGTGGTGTCTTAGAATATCTACGAAAGTATTTATGACATTGAAAAAGTCACATCGATACTTGCCTGGGTTTGAACCTGCAACCTCGTGCATAGAAATCCGGTATGTTAACCACTAGGCCACCACGACTTAATAAGAATGATAGTTATTAATTAATTAATATGTTTTAATTAAATCGCAGTTGGGTTTAATCATATTTCAATCCTAATAACATAAAATTTTATGAATTACCTTTATCTATTAGTGACTATAATAGTACAGGACCTAATTTATTGAAAATACTATGTTCTATAAGGTGACATCTAGCGGCGAGTAGCTAAATCTACCAAATTGTGTAAAAAAAGTATGAATTTTAATTGTATGTTGAAATTAATACTATACTATATACAACTACGTGGACATAGGGCTATTGTAAAAAAATGAACTACAACTAATATTCTAGCTTCAAATATTTCATCGCATACTCTGCCAATGATGCCATCTGGCAAGGTTCTAATGAACTTATAACCGTTCATGGTCATCATGTTGAACGTAGCTTTTACTATTGAACGCTAGATGGCAGGCTTATAAGAAACTTAATTGCATTAGTTCCGTAGACGAATAATGGGCAGCGCTTATCCTAAACATAGGTGCTATTTTTAGTCAAAGATAATTTTATATCTAAAATGAAGGTAATCTATTCCAACTGGAAATTGGAATCATCAAATAAAATTTTTATGATTAACGTTTACATCCGTATTGTTTTGAGAGAGGGTAAGACCTAATAACACCACTTAGGTATAGACTTAATTAGTAATAATACCTAAACGTCACCTTCTTGCTTCGCGAACTTAGCGGACACACCGTGTGCCTAGTTAGAATTAATTATGACGTTACACGTTAATGCATTTTTATTATACAAAGCTTCTAGCTATTATAATTATCTAAAGATTAGGTTAGAGTTATTAAAGGTCTATCCAGCCTAGAAGTACCGAGTGGTATCCGGCCTAGAAGCGACGGCCTTTCCTCCCGTGGCGTGGGTGTCTTAAGATGCGACTAACGGAAAATCCAGAAGATGGGCAGCAGCGTCTTTTGTAACTTTACTACCAACACTGCGATCCCCAAGCCGCTTGCCAAGCGTGGGGATTATGGCAACCCCCACCCTCCATAAAGGGGGAGGCCTTTATTCAATAGTGGACGTCTTCCGGATGATGATGATTAAGAAACAACACAAACGAGTGGAAAAATAAATAAATAGAAAAACAGTTTCCAACAGAATAAGACAAAACACCAATCGCGATCCTCAGGCGTTCATATGTCTCACACTCCGAGGATAAAACACGAACACTTGATAACAAGGTCGGTTTGCTCCCAGAAGACATAAGTATTGTATTGAAAGACAAAACAATGTAACTTTACCCCCAGCGGTTGACTTTCCGGTGAAATTGATTTCATATTTTCAGTTCATACATCTATTTTTGTAAAGACAATATATTTCTAGGATACACTTTTTCCTAAAGTAGAAAGTACCTACTTATCGTAGGTACGTAGCATAAATATCATTACCTATATAAATACACTAGCTACCGCCCGCGACTTCGCCCGCGTGGATTTCGAATGTTTTATAGCCTATAAGCCTTCCTCAATAAATGGGCTATCTAACATTGAAAGAGTTTTTCAAATCGGACCAGTAGTTCCTGATATTAGCGCGTTCAAGCAAACAAACAAACTTTTCAGCTTTATAATATTAGTATAGATTTATAGGCCTTTTTAAGTTTATTAATAGTAATAAAACAATAATAACTGCTTATAATTAATGTCCTACTGCAGGGTAAAAGCCTCTTTCGCTAGCTCACTACGGGTTGGCGATTTTAGAGAATTGAATCCAGGTTTCCTCACGTTGTTTTCCATCACCGTTAGTCAGCGGTCTCTTAGAATAGGTACTAAGAAAGTATTAGGACATTATTTTATAGTTCAGAGCAGGCAACATTTTATTAAAACCTTCTCTTCTTCCCTGTTCCTGTCCTTTTTACAAACATAAAATAAAGCGCAGGACACTCATTCACTCATTGATTCACTTATGGTTTAGCACCGCCTTTCATGTCTTTATCCCCAAAAGTCTGTCAGTGAAATTTGGAACTTATGACTGTTAATTATAATAAGGGTAATCCATGCCTAAATTAAAGCTAAATTGATTTTAATATCCTTGAAAGTGTTCTATTAAAAATGTAAAGTTAACCCTTAAACTGTCTCCCAGGTCCCAGGTCACAATCACAACGCATTAAGTATTCATATGTTGGAAATGTTGACCCAGCGGCCAAATTAAATTTGCCCATGATTCCGTCGACTTCCAACTTTATTCAGTAATGAACTAGAATCTATTATTGCGGAAGCTGTATATTCCATCTATTTGAATTAATTGGTTGCGCGTGCAAATAGTGAAACTTTCTTGATATCAAACAGAGCTTTTAGTTTCCCAAGAATATTATTAGAACATTGCTTGTTGAGAACCATGATTGGAAACTTTAGACTGTTGACGTTTGATGGACTATTAATGAGTCAAAGTAACAACAAATACTTATATAAATAGGTATTTCTTAACGCAAATAAATAACTATGTACTTTCTATCCATTTTTTTTTAATTATTACGTGAAGATAATACCTATTAGTATGGTGACTAGATTTAAAAGATTATTTTTTATCAACTTTTTTACTAGTTCACTAAAAGACTGTCTGTATATTTTATAAAAATAAAAACTAACTTAAGTTACATTCCATAGAAGAAAAAACTAACACTAGATTAGTCTCCGAGTTCCAAACGAAGTCAAACCACAATAAACCTGACAAGTCCTTTGATATAAAGAGAAAGCCAAAGGTGGCTATCATGGTTCTGAATGGCTAAGTGCGGGCAAAGAGCTCAGCATTCGTAGCCGCCACTGCCGCCAGTTTTGACGGTAAGCCCTGCGAGCCACACCTAAAGCCGTTTGTGCGACAGATGCGATGCTATCTGGTAACCCTGTGAGCTGCAGTGCACTTCACGATAAGGATTAGCATGTACATTTTTCATTTTAGGGCCTGTCTTATTCTGATAGTTTTATAAATGTTCGTCATAACATCTGTGTTGTGTAAGTTTGGTTGATCAATGATGTAATCTTCTTGGCATGAGCTAATGGTGTCATGAAATAGTTCACGCTGTGGTCCACCTATTAGTTTAAGTAATAATTAATGGTTTAATTACAACTTTTGTAGCCATTTAACTTACAAAGGATTTGATATCTTGGTAAGCAATTCTGACGATGCGCGATGGTCTGAAATAAAATATACAACAATAAAATCTATACCGAAAATACAGTTCGTTGTCATCAAGAGGGAGCTAATTGATTAGTGTAATTAATAAACGGCGTTTAAATCCAAAATGTCTACAAAAAAAGGTTGCACAAGGGTTCAAAAAACGATGCTCCTGTTAAAATACAGCTTTATTTATGTTATAGGCGCTTTAATTAACTAACTTTAATTAATCTCTTCAGGGAAGGCCGAAATTCGAAACTACAGGGTAAGGGAATTAGTATTTACTTATCTTCTGGTACTGTTATAAAATTAGAAGCTTGTTGGCATGTTCCAGTTGGTAATTTAGGAATAATAATTACCGAATTAAATGATAATAATAAGGCATTTTTATATTATGTTGCTTACACTGTAACCTATTAAATAATGAGATATTATAAGGGATCCTTTTCGTTCCGCATTTAGGTTTTGTGTTGTGTCCCCTCTGCCGCGGGCATTTCGACTTAAGTCAAAAAACGTAGTATTTCGTATGTAACTTGGCCGCGTGACTGCTTTCTGTTTGATAGATCATAAATAGAAAAGAACATTGCAGCTCAGGAATCAGGAAATGTAATGCGAAAGAAGCTGTGGGAACCTTAGTGATGGCAGTCTGCCCCATATTATATGTATGATCTCTTTGCCTATTGCGGCACTACTGGACATAGGCATCTTCCAAGTTGCGCCACAACAGCCGGTCCTCCGCCTTCCGCAGCCAGCTACCTTTTTCAGGTCGTCGGTCCATCGAGCTGGGGCAAAATACGATGTGTATAATTGTATGTAAATAAGCTCCTATACGTTTGATTTCATAGCTAGAGTTCCTCTAATCATATTCCACATTAGTATTGCATTGAATGCAATTTCAGCTCAAATAATTGACAGCAAATAGATCGGTTGTATCGTTAACTACCTGGATTATTATTATGTAATGTAACAATCGGATTAACGTTTGTTTTGTCAAGTGATTCTGTATTATTCTAAATATTGATTGTTATAGTTTTGTTTATTGGTCTCTTCTTTGGATTAGCTGAATTACACTATATATATTACATTATATATCACACTTCACACTATTATATCCCGAAAATATGTAGCGGATAACACCGCGGGGCGCAGCTAGTTAATTATAACATTTGTGACAAAATCGATACGACACGCGTTTAGTTGAATTTTAGCTACCAATTTTTTTTTGCCATTTTGTACCCTTGTATTTTGAGCCGCATTCACGGTTCGTTAAGATACGTCATATTAGATTTGTGCCACGTAGAGGCTTATGAATTATTCAAAAGTTACATTCAACCTTTTCTTTGTCGAGTAATATAATAAAATAGTGGTTTTGAAGTCATACGTGACTGCATCTTTTATGTGAAGACGCCACGCGAGCGAATTTTTGGATCGAGAATAAAGCTGCGTCGCCCTTTTCAGATTTTCGTCATTTTTATATGATATCTTTAGACTCGAAACCATTATGGAGTAAACCTTGAATTATTTTCTTATATTATAATCAGAAAGTGCCGTGTGGTATCCGGCCTGTGCCGTGTGGTATCCGGCCTAGAATTGACCACCCCCTTTCCTCCCGTGGGTGTCGTAAGAGGCGACTAAGGGAAAATTCAGAAGATGGGCAGCAGCGTCTTCTGTAACTCCACCACCAATACTGCGATACCCAAGCCGCTTGCCAAGCGTGGGGATTATGGCAAACCCCCCCGCCTTAACGGGGAGGCCTATGTTCAACAGTGGACGTCTTTGGCTGATGATGATGATGAATCAGAAAGCTTTATTTGAAACCGGTTAGGTTTGTATTACTTTAATGGTATTATTCTTAGCCATGTCATGCATATAAGCCTCTCCAATGTACGCTACAGAGCCCGGTCTATATGTCCAACAATGGACTGCAACGGGCTGATGATGATATTATGCATTCTATGTTTGGAATCTGGATATATTTTATCATAATTATGGTAAGCTTAATGGCTTGTACATGTTCTTTGCCAAAGGGTCATTGTTCCAGTTCTAGTCAGCAGGAGCGAGATATTTATTCTCATTGAATGTTAGGCGCCAACGACTTGATTGCAGTCAGTCAAAAAAAGTGAAAAACTCGAGCGTACCGCGCTAATATGAGACACCGAGAAGCACCTTGAAATATATTATTCTTTATTTTACCATTGTGTGCTCGTACCTTTCAATCTTAATTTCTGTACTGTTTTTCTAGATTATCTAATTTAATATTACTGTTACGAAGCAAATATTGGCTTGATGTAAAACAAATAACAGTTCTGACTAGCTATGTTATAAGTTAATGTAATGTAGTAACTTTTCGTAAATCTAGTTCGTTTGCTTAAAGAATACCTATCTACCTATCTTTTCCATCACAGTATTGGTTTTGTCTGTGTATCTAAGGTCGTGTATTTTGCCGACTTTTATTTCTATCACATTTACAATGTTTACGAAGCTTTCTACAAATAACTGACTTTCCAAACATCGGGCTCACGTTACATAAACTTTTGAACTTGAGCAACACTAGACAAGTTTTCTTTACAACCAACTTTTAGCATCACAAAAGGTATCCGTTCTAGGATCATGTACGCTCGACTGCAGAGGGTTATAAGAAAAATAAAAGGTAACGACAACGTACAAGCAAAATGGCTTGGGTTTATTCAGGGTTAAGAGCCATTTCACAAAAACATAGTAAGTTATTTTTGTAAATATTAGCTTATGTGTCAATGCGAAAGATAGGTCTAAATTTTACATTTATAAAGATATACCTACGTGCTACCTAAGATGGTAAATTAGGCGTCCGAAATCTTAGAAATCTGCGTCAAAATTTAAAATGGCTCTTAACTTTAAAATTAGTGGGAAATGCTCACTTGTCGAAGTCTTTATTTCATATACAATTATATGTTTAAGTTACAGCGACAGTTCTTCCATGAAACCCTGCAAGGGCGCAGGAATTTTTTTAAAAAGTTTTGCAAACATATCTTAATTTACATAATAATATTTAGTTACGTTGTAATTCAATGACAGATAGATAGTTTACTATTGATAATGTCATACATTTTTTTTTAATATAAGTAGTACGGGTCAATTTAATTTGATAACTCATTTAACTTAAAATTGGTCAGTGGTAATGTTAATGTGTCTTCTGTTCCTCGTAATATTAAAATTATTTTACTATAACTATACTAAATAACGCTTGTTCAATTTCCCATCGTGTATCCTTGATTGACAATCAAAAGGAAAATAAAGTCGGTACTCCAAACAGAGTTCTCGTTATTGCTTCGTTCATTTCTTTTTCAGGAAATCTTTATTTGAAATCAAACGACCAAATGGACACAATGGACAGTACTAAATATAAAGCACAAGACTCATTTTGTATCTAAGTATTTTCATCAGACTGTTCCAATAAAATTCTTTTGTGAATAATAAAATCATTTATTATTGATGTCACAAATAACAGTGTCATAACAAATGAATACTGAAGGTGATTTGAAGCGAAAGATCAAAATGTTATTGGTTTTTTCCATTAGGTAATTACCAGTAGTAGCACGGAATCTGGGTTTGTGCCCGGTTTGTTAGCAATGGGCTCGCTCCATACTTACGCTCCAGACCTATAAGCTATAACTAGCGAAATTAGATGAACTGTACCTACATCTCGGCCTGTCCCTTTGGGGAATACAGGCGTGATGTCATGTGAATTGAAGCTAATAAATAAATGAATATCTCAACGTCAGAGGTTTCTTTAAAAATCGAATTTAGATGTTATTTATTCCATTTTGTATTGTAGTTCACGATCTTATCAAATATTTATGTTGAGTGTAGTAGTTACGTCCATTAAGTCTACTGAATGCACGAAGCACTTTATTCAATTAAGTAGATTGTATTAAGATTGATAGTATTTATAAATGTCATCCTAAATAATTAATTTTTAAATTAATTCTTAATCCTTTATTTCATAGAGATTACATTTGATGTACAAAGGCTTAGATGAAACTTTTTCGTCGCGTAATTATAAATTAATGGTTCTTTATTCACAATCTAAACACGTTCAATCTTTAGTTAAATCGCGGGTGCCTTTTACATACCGTTATGTCGTAAATATTAAAATAAATTACAAAATCTCCCAGACTCTAAAGTTGCAGGTTATAAAGGAGCTTAAATTACTTAGCCACTACAGAAAGGATAAAAAGATAACACACATTTTTAAATGAAATAGGTACCTCATATACGCCACTATTTGCCAACTCTATTTCTAGTGTACTCATCTGTACATTTGCAAGGCACATTAAGAAGACATTCGGGTCCAGCTGCATAGCGCGCGATGTGAGTTAGTTTGGCAAACATTTGTTCACTTGATGTGCGGTATCAAAACACTTCCAGCAAGATATGTGTACATTCGGACTCGGAATATGACTCGCAGAGTGCTGAATGGGGCTGAAATATGTTAGAGCCCCGGAGAGTTGAGTTGAATGGGTTTATTCTGGTCAGTATACTGGTTTGAGTTGGTAGATATATATAGCTGTACATATCCATATATTGTAGCAATACTTTTAGTTAATTAAACACTTTATATAATTAGGGCTTGTTTCACCATCTACAAGTAAAGTGTTGAATAGTTACTTCTTGATTAACGCTAATCGACAAGGAAAAGTTACGAGTATCTTGTATCGTTTCTTAGTTACAGGTTAACTTATCCCCTGATTTATGCTACTCAGATATTGTGAAATTCGTATGAGTAGGTACTTAAGAGTGACTTTAAGTGGCGGTTAGTCTAAAAATAATTATATGAAATAATGTAAAGTGTGTGGTGTAAGACACTAATATTTCTCAACCGAATTTTAATACCCTTTATACCAGCTTGATCTTGCATATGATCAACTTGTAAATTACAATATGCCATAAAACAACAATTTGGTATTTTGGTAGGTAGCCGACACTGATTTAAACTTTACATACTTTGTTCCGTCTAGGGGTACCTACAGATGTGACTTTATACTTACAAAAATAACCAATTTGTTTCTTCAAATAAATGTGAAAGTTCCAATCAATGATGTAAGGCACGTACACCAACTCACGAACTTATAAATGTCTCAAATTGTGAAGTTGTTAAATTTCTTCTAAAACTAGTACCTACCTCCCTCGCTACTGCTTAACCTCGTACACTACAAGTTTATGGCTTTGTTTGTGCGCTTAGATTTATTTCAGCTTTCAAATTAACAAACTTTGATAGCATTTTCTATTTTTCGCTTAAAGATTTCGTTTCATAAGGAACGTAGATCTCTCTTTGTGTTTGACGGCTGTTACAATCATGTTAAATTATTTGGTCTTCGACAGTAGTTATAACCTAGTGTATTTAATATTAGCCATATACCTGGAACATTCCTAACTATCGGTATATTGTAATGATGACATTAATATTTCTATATTTTATCAAATGGCATCCGATTTTCTTAGAAACTATTTACTGTCTAAAATGTGTCAAGCCATACATATAGCTGGACTTAAGTTCATTATTTCAATAACTTTACTAAAGTTTGCTGTAGGTATTTGAAAAATATTTTACATTCAGATGCTTTTAAAGCCAGTTTCGCCTATAGGTTTCACTCCAGCTTAATCTAGTGATATGCAAATTTTATGACCTTTTGAATGTCACTTCAATAAGCTACGAGGCAAAGCAGTTCTCTGTCGTTTATTTGGGACTTCTTCTTACATTGGATAAGACTTGCGATAAGGATTGCATGAGATCCTCAAACAGAACGGAATAACAAATGTGTAATCCGCAGAAATTTGATCCGAGACTAGGTGTGATGTTCCATGTCTGTAACCAGGAGAAATAATCTGTACTAAACAACGATTTATTGTCAAAAACAGGCACTAACACTTTACCATTTAAAAACTTCAGGATTATTGAGTAAAATACTAACAAGGTCCACTTTATCACCTTTTCATTTCATTCAGAAGTAAGGGAATACAACAGACGCAATTTATGATTGCTGTAAACTGCTAAGACTTGTCAGTTCCAGCCAGCAGAGCCCCAGGGGCTACTTGCGGAATTATTTGCGCCTGACTACTAACATCTTGGCAGATGACGTTTTATGTTGGCAGGATTTGTATTAATTGAATTCAGTAATACATTAAGTTTTTGCTGTCAAATTTTGGGACACAATTCTAGAGTATAGTGACTTATATAGCTTAATTTTGTAACGTTTGATGTTTAATTTGTGGATCAGCGAATGAATATAGCAGATATATTTTAACAGATGGATCGCTATCTAAAAGTTATGAAAATAGCGCCACATCAAAAAAAGTCTAGTGAAACTCATTTAAGATTAAAGATCTCAATAATACATGGAAAGTATCAACAGATTCCTGATCTTAAAAATCATGAATCAATTAAGCAGAAAGAATTTGGTCAAAATGTGTACCTAAATTAAACAGCCCCAACTTCAAAACATCAAAAGAATAAACAGAAGTAATATCGAGAAAACAGATGTTACGCGCCGCGGAACTAAAATATTGTAACTTCGTACCAAGGGAGATAGCATATATTATCTAGATATAAAAGATTTTGAGGATCATTGTCACAGTTGTCGCGTCACATGGCAAACGGCAGCGGCTCGGAAAATGTATGGCCTCGTGAATAACGTAAGCTTATCGGTATACATTTTGATATTTTTGTTGAATTGTCAAAGCTAAGTAGGTACGTGGTTTTTAGATATTAACCACAAAAATGAGGATTTATGTAGGCGGTAGGGGCTTTCTATCAGTGCATTATTTTGTTAAATTTAAAAAATCGTGAGAAGCTGTCTAGTTTCCTACCATGATGGAAGAGTAGGCAGACGAGTATAGTACACCCACATTTCGACAGTTATGTTATAGATCCCAATAAAAAAGGGCGAGCCTTTTGCCATCGATCGTGCAGCTGCTTAGAACTACGAAATGGCAAACCTAATAACACTTTGCTTGAACCAGAAATCGAACCCAGGACTTTACACTCTGCAGTCGCTCTTAGCGACCACTTGACCAACGAAGTAGACAGCATATCAGAAGAAGAAATAATACTTAAACCATTGTATTTTAAACATAAACAGTAAAATATTCATTGTTATACTATTGTAATTTGTAGTATTAACAAACCGGATTGAACCAAGTGGATCGATTAAGCCGATCTGCTAATGGAGAAGTTGTGTTGTTGTAGACTGTTCCAGAACTTAGTCCGGTGACTTCCTTCTGATTCTACAAGTATTCACGGTATTCTGTCCTGTAACAATGCTCGATAAACAATTTGTTTTACGGAGTTCATGTGTTATCCACGTTCCAGACTTATTGGTTCGTATTCATAAAACTTTGACGTTTGTAAATGTTATGGACTTATGGAAGATATTTAGCTTCTATTATATGAGATTGGTAAGTGCTAAAAGGTGTTAGATTTTGCAGTCGCTTCTGTTTTAATAATTAATTCATTTAAAAGCTGCACTGTTTCTATTATATCTCATCTCATTCTTATATCAAACTGATAACACCAGATATACACGGAAAAGGCGCCACAAAATTTACAAAAAATAACAAAGAGATCAGAAGGTTAATACAAAGATTGAAATAAAATGATGTAACAAACATAAAAAAACATACAACCGAATTGTGAACCTCCTCCTTTTTTGTGACCTCACTGATAAATAAACTAATTCCGAAATAAATTAGATAATTATCTGATCTAAAATTACAAAAACAGTAATACTCTTTAAAGATAACTTTTCTAAAGAACATACCCTGCAAACAAAATTAATAGAGGTTCCTTATTCCGCTTGTAAAAACGCCTTTTTACACAATTAAATTTAAACACGTACTTAAAATAAATTCAAGTCTCAATTGTAAACACAGTAAGTATTATTTGGTCCGCAAGGACGGAGCCACGGACGAATGTTCATTCAACGAAATTTGGAGTTTTAAAGTAGACATTCTAAGTTGAATGCGTAACATAACTTGAGCAATTTTATCGGCATTGCTACTTTTCTTGTTAGTAACTTCGTGCTACTTGTTTTTAGTTAGATGTTTTGAAATTACGAGCGAATTATACTGATTTATGTTCTGCAAACGTATACGGTTTGCAAAATATTAAAATGAAGCGGAAAATCTGCTGCAATAGCGTCTTTGATTTTTAGGTTACTTAATTTATCGTATCAATTTAATCCAAATTTATATGTTTGTTTTGGTCCATTTGTAGGTAAATTAAGAATTTATTTTCGTTATTAAGAAAGTCGTTAAAGCTGATGGACCCAAATTGGCCCCTTTGTAATAGGCTCGTTCATCCACGGAAAAAATGTGTGCTTATTCTTAACCAATGAAGTCATCGCACAATAGGATCACGAACACTGAAGATAACGTCACTAATTTTAAGATTAGATTTCCGAGGCTGGATTTGATCATGAATAAATCTGTATAAGTTCCGAGGTCTTCATAAATCAAGTTAAAAACTTTTAGGGCCATTTGGGAAATTCCAAAAATTTCTAACCTCAATTAAATTTAATGGTTTGGTATTGTACTGTGCATCCGATTTGATTTGTGTTCGAGGATGTCTCGGAGATTACGAAATATATTTTATTGTATAGGCTCTTCCATATTCTTTAGGAAGCTACTGTGGGCTACATTTTTGCAGATTTTTCCGTGGATTTTTTTCTGTAATATTATATAATGTAGCTGTTTGTTGTCCCCTATAATTAAAATAAAATAAAAAAAAGCTATAGCTATTTATTCTGTAAATGAAGAGGTTCTGCCCGGAAAATTCAATTTTTATGTATCTAGTCAAAATCCAACTACAATTTTCTTTCAGCAGTTAGTCGTACCTGTTTCTGCGTGTAAGAGTGTGAATACAGATTCTCTGTCTATATGAATACAGATTTTTAATACTGCGCTGCAGCTTAATGCAAGTTTGAGCTAGTCGAAATAAAACCAATGTCTTCCTAAACTTGTATCGAATAAGGAGGATACACTCCTAAACTTATTCCACCTAATGAATAAACTACTAACAACTGACTGTTACATTTTCCACCATAATAAAAATATGTATGGCCCGGAACAAATGCTCAGCGTTGAAGAGCCTTGTACTATGACAAAGCGCTGAGATAAGAACGGAACGGGGGGCACGACGTATACAAATGCAAGTTGTTAGAGCTCCGTCGTCTGTTGTGCAGGATACCCTACGGCAGTCCCCTACTACGTGCGTTATTTATATTTGCATAAGCTGTGGATTTGAAGCGAGTTCGTGAAGAAACTGAAATGAACTAGCATTCTGGATTTGGGAGCGCGTAGTATCAATAATATTATAAAGAGGTAAAAGGACTGTTCCCATTTTTATACATTGTGGCGCCCAAAACTTGAAACATACAGACAGAAATTTGGACAAAGGCCACTTTAATTCCGGATACCAAGACCTATTCAAATCCCGGAAAAGATACGAAAAATTCTTCGCAGGCGAACTCGCTTACTGAGTCTATTTTTGGATATGAAGAGCGTGTTTTGTTATTGATTAAAAATTTGCTGTATCAGATTTCTTTCTGTTTTTCTGCTATTTGTACTAACACATGAAGACACAAGTAAGACTTACTTATGTATATCAATAGATGTAGTAAATTATTTTATTTATTATTGCAAGTTATTTTATGACTAAAACATTCGTATGTTCCCGGTCTAGTAATTTATACTCGACTTGCAAAAACGGACAATAGAAAGATGGTAGGGGTACTGTTTGCATAACAATCGCTGTCGTCAAACAAACGACGATAAGGATCTCTTAGATTTTCGTCTTCCAATTTCCAATTTGCCTTATTGATGACACAATTAAATTAATAGGTATAGTATTTTTAATTGGGTATTTTATATTATTATTTATTTATATTTCACTTTTCCTGGCAGTTGCTCTTTTTTACTCTGACACTAGGTTGTTCATCAACCACACGATAAGAAGAAGAAGTCTATCTCATAGGGACTGAACATTTTTTAAGAATAAAATCAATGTAATATATCCCTTTTTGGCTTATAAGTTAGTAATATGAAAAAAGTCACGACTTTAAGTTTTATTAAATTTCGCCCCACATGTCGGTGCACATTAACACCCAGATTTCGGACTAACATCTGCGGATCACACATATTTTTGTCCCGAGTAGGAATCAAACACGCAACTCTCAGTGCTGCAGTCCAATTGCTTGGCTACGCCAATCAGCCCCTTTACCATGAACTCTTAAAGCAGGACAGTTTAAGATGTGGAAGCGAGACCCCGCTACGTGCAGTATAATTCGGCATCTCGTTTCCACAACGTAAACTGTCCGGCTTTAAGAGTTCATGGTAAGAAGGCAGGTCGTCAGAATACAATGTTACGTAAGGAAGTTCAAACAAAGCCGATTACATAGGTCTGATAAACATAAATAGCGACGCTTCCATTACCATCGTTACGAAGGATTAATGGAATATAAATTGATGTAAGCATGTTTGATCATCTGCTTGTCGGTACGTGGTTGATTCAATATGTTCCGCTTCGCACTCGTATTGTTTGGAAATCATTTAAATATTTTATTAGGTTATAAATTATAAGCAATAATTTATCAGGATACTAATGACTAGCTATTTTGAACCTTGGACGGAGTTATAGCAATACCCTACAGCAGGGTAAGGGGAAGGCCGCAACCCTGCGGCCGACCCCTGCTCCAGCTGCCACGGGTGGGGAGGTGGTGCCCATGTCTGCCTGATGTGGCCCACTTCTCCGTCTGGTGTTGCGCACCCAAGCGCCAAAAGGGTCAGTGAGGGGACGGACTTGGCGTTCCCTCACTGAGCAGAGGCCCGCGGAGGCTGGGTTGGGAGACCCACCTCTGCATTGCACTGGCCTCTGCACCGAAGTCCTGTACCCCCCTACCTCTACATAGGGGGGAGCGAAGAATCCGCCCCACTTTACAGGGCGGATAGCGCTGGTGGGGTTGGCGGTAGAATGCTATAGCGATCCCGCCTCCCCGCCACTTATGCGCCGATGCAGGCAATATGTGAAGTTTTTAGTGGGTAGGCCCCTGTGGATCTTATTGGGTTCATGGGGGAGAGTCCCACATATCCCCGTCGCCTCCCAGCGGCGGGGAATGCGTAACGCATTTCCCTCACGTTAAAAAAAAAAATAAAAATACCCTACAGTCACTGCCTTCACCATAGCTTGCAGCACTACACTGCAGGTAGGGGCGTCAGGCTTCCACAACGGAAAATGTCCTGCTTCAAGAGTTCATGGTTAGGGGGCAGGTGCCTTAGTAACTTGCACTGCAGATCATATTCCGCTATACAAGCAAGACGTCGATATGTGCAGTGTAGTGCGGCGTCTCGCTTCCATTGCGGAAAATGACCTGCAACATAAACTCATAGTAACCCCGCAGCCTCCTTACCATGAACTCTTAAAGCAGGACAGTTTATGTTGTGAAAGCGAGACACCGCATTACATTGCACGTAGCGGCGTCTCGCTTCTACATCGTAAACTGTCCTGTTTTAAGAGTTCATGGTAAGGGGGCTGGCGGGACTAATAGTTGGTTATAAATAGATTGGTATGGAATAAATGAAGTAGTGTAGATATTGGTATTTAATACTCAAGTGAAGTTTTTACATTTTAATTTCTTTTGTAAAAGAGTGGAAAATAAAATTCATGAATAAAATAATATTGAATTTCATATAAATTGAATATTATTTTATTCATGAATTTTAACAAGGATTGCCATATAAATAGTTAAATATTTTTCAAGAAACGTTAAGCCACATCGTTAGTCAACTGCTGAATGTAAGGACATGGTTATGATTCCCAGGACGCCAAAGATGCACTTGGATTTTCAAGGAGTTTGAAATTGTGCCAGATTCTAGTTTTATTTAAAAAGTTAAAGCATAAAGCAATACTCGATAAGACATAAATAGACTTTTGTGTGACCATCGCCGGGTAAATGGGAACTCGAATTACTTTTAAATATTTATCAAATTAAGGCTTTTGTGTAAAACTTGTCCGGTACCAAGCGAAGCGAACCTTCCATCTGAATCGCTTCATTAATATTAACTCCTATGTGACAGCGTAACTTAATTTTTATTATTATATGAACTCTGTATGCCACGATTCTGCCAATATTATGCTTGTATTCTTATTCATATGCCTCGTTGATCTAGTGGTCGCCGAGTGCTAATGCTCAGTATAAGGACGTAAGTTCGAGACCCGGATCAGGCAAAGTGTTATTAGGTCTATAATTATGACCGGTTAATGACATTAACCTGTTTCTACCACTTCGAGGAATACAGGCATGTTATATATGTTATTCTTATTAGTTGCAGTTAAGAACGAAAGTAAACACAGAGCTATTGAATAATTTCATTCTTTTCGTATATGACGTGACCTGTGGCCTGTAATAAATGATGCAATTTGCCGTCTATGACGTTTAGGGTGGTCGCTCATTCGCTCGTAACATGCTTTACGCAAGTATCGAATAATGAAGGTTTGATGTTACGATTGTCGTGCACTGTACATAGCGGTGGCTAATCTATGTGCAAAGCGTGTTAATTATGTAAATATTCTCTTACAGAGCCATTCTGAAGTAGTGTGTATGACACCTTTTAGGACTAAGTTTTTCGTTAGGTTAGCTTTGTTAATCCAAACACTTGTAATAATTGTGTATCATGATCCGCACATGTATATTCCGAATTAAAAAAAACCGACGGCCATGACAAAAAACGAACTAAAATAGTAAACTAGTAAAAAAATGTTTTTTTACTTTTTAGTTAGTTTTTTATTTGTTTTTTTCATTATTTTTTTATTGTCTGTAATGGTGTAAAGATTCTAACGACACTCCATACATCAAAATCAGTTCAGGCATTCAGAAGTTATGGTAGAATAAAGAAACTCACGTACATACATAGATGAACCCTAAACATATTTTACATTTTTTTGGGCAGTCGTGTAAAAATAAAACCGATTCGATTCGCCGCGATTAACTCGATTCCTTAATTTGATATTGAATATTTTAACGATAGGGGGTAGAAGGTCTTGCTTACGTCTCACTTAAGGGGTCGTTAAGTGTTTTCGAAAGTCGCCATTAGTGTGAAATATGAATTAATGGCCGCAAAGCGACGCTGCGGCGTCATCGGTATACGGCTTCGCAAGAGGTGTCTGCGGAATAGAGAACGGTATGGAGCTGTCTGCTATATTTTTTATTTAATTTATGTTGTTGAGGTTCGTATTATTGACTATGTAGTATATGCTCGAGACTTCGACTGCATGAAAAAAAGTCACATCTTTTCCGGGATTAAAGTAACCTATGCTGAAGCCCTAAAAGTCTACTCTATAATTATATTGGTAAAATAATTTTGGAATCGGATTAATCGTTTCGTAAATTAACCCTTACAACAACAAGAACAACAACTTAACAAAACTTCTGTATAAATTATGTTTAGATTAGATAACATAAGTTATCTAGATTATAGATTACTAGTCATTAACTCTTTATCAAAACTCTAGTTGATTGTAAGAAACGAATATATTCAAATATAGTGGTCTGATTATTTTATAGGAAGGAGATGAGAGTGGAGTTATCTCTATTTTCTGCACTTCTTTATCATCATCATCATCAGCCGGAAGACGTCCACTGTTGAACGAAGCTCTCATAATTTTCGCATTTATTGAATAAGTAAATTAAATTACGAGCGTGTATGAGGAATGTGATGCGAGTGAATGAGGCGAAAGAAGTATGTCAGGATCGTAGCAAATGGAAATCCGCGGTCTCTGCCTACCCCTCGTGGAAATAGGCGTGACTTTATGTATGTATGTATGTAAATTAAATTACAACCGCGCATTGTGCTTCTATTTATTTGATCTATTTTGTTTAATTCAGTGATAACATATCGTGTTTTCAGCTGCGTACCACAGATTTTATTAGAAAAAAACATTATCAACAAAACTCGTATAAAAATACGGTTACAAAAAACCATCAATAAAAATAGCATCAGTCAACTCCACCCCACTTTATTGACAAACGCGCATAACCAAGTAAGCTGAGACGGTTGGGTTATGATTGATTATTACCTATTCTGTTGCTAGAGCTTTCACTGGGCTCATTCTGTACGGACTACCGAGACAGCCCTAGCCGTTTCCATGTTTGGAAACAAAAGCGGTACTATGAACAAAGAAAACCTTGGGTTTAGGGTCTACAATCCTAATCCCAACCTCAACAATGAGGTGCGAAAGAGGGAAATGTTTCAGAGGATTGACAAGAAGGATGGTATCAAAGGTAAGTGACTGTTATAATGTATACTAATCACACTAATATTATAAAGGCGCAGGCTTGTGAGAGTGTTCATCTTCACGCACAAACGGCTGGACCGATTTTGTCAAAATTTGGTATGGAGTTAGCTGACACCCTGGATACTTTTTAGCCCAAAAAAATGTAGCTGGTAACACCGGGGGGCGCAGCTAGTATTATATAGAGGTAAAATTTGTTTGTTCGTATGTAATCCAAATTATATGAGCGTATACTGGACTGTCTGTAGCACTTTCTATATAGAGGGATTTGCCTTCGCCTATTTAAATTTTTAGGTAGTTAGTAAGATAAGTCATTATTATAGGGACATTGTAATATAACTGCTACTTTTAGTCTTTGTGATAACTTATAAAATAATAAACTTCGGGTAAGGATTCATTTCATTATTTTAATTTATTCAAAGTTATAAAACCAGAACGTTAGATATACCGCTTATTTTACGACTTTATTCAATTAGAGTGATATAAATTAGAAAAAATATCTTTATTACTTTGAGAAACCCTTTCCTCGTAATTTTTCGCTGTTAAGATAAGTGATGGGCTGCATGTTAATCATTGTGATAAATTCTATATTTATCTTAATTTCTTTTCGGAAATTGACTGCTTCATTGGTTTTGTGGTCGCTAAGTGCGACTGCACGACTCCTGGGTTCTAGTCCCGAGTCGGGCAAAGTATTAAAGGATTTTTCCATTAGGTACTTCTCAGTAACTGCACGGAGTCTGCATTTGTGCCCGCTTGATTTCAATTGGCTCGCCCCCAATAACATTCGGATCTGTAACATAACTGGTGAAATACGAGCAGTGGTTTTAGTATTAACCTTTGCCTACCCCTTCGGGGAATACATTAAATTATATTTCTTTTCAGAATACGACGCGAAGGATCTCTACGGTCCGGAGATAACTGATAAAGATGGAGCACTCCTGGATGCTCACGACAGTTTTTATTTAACCACCAAGAGCTTGCTCGTACTTTTCCAAATTATGGGAGTGATGCCCATCATGAGAGTGCCCAAAAGTAATTCCTATTATTATAATTTCATTTATTTTACCACCTTGTAAGTTTATCAATGCCTCTTCAAAGCTCGTTCCTTTGGTGTTGAGGTTTCTTCCTACGGAGGAACAGTTAAAGTCTCTTAGTAATATTTGTTGATTCTTTATACTCGTTTTGTACTGCCATTAGTTAGTCTATTTGTGTAGTCACTTCTCTCGGATTTAGATCGTCTGCAGTGCTTCGATAAGTTTTTTTTGTAAACAAGCACAGGTAACATCAGTCTTAGGGTTGCCAAAGTTTTGCTATAATTGCTAATTGCAATAGAATACTGCCTTAGATAAATGTTTACTAATTATATTTTTATTATTCATCATGCTTAAGCATCAAAAAAATTGAGATGAAATTTCATAATTAAAGTGCAAGCAAAATAAAAGAAAGTAAGAACGTGAGCAAGAATAAAATTCTACTATAAAAATGCATAAAACTTTATATCAAATAAAAAATCCTTAAACAATCTTGGTTTAAAATCTCAAAATGTTGGCATTTATCTTCATCAGATATAAAATGCGGTCGTAAAACTTTGTCTCAAGTTTAATACATATAAAGTTTTCCAAGTATAAATTGTGTTGAAATTTTCAGCATCCAATAACTTTCAAACAATGTTTGGATCGTTAGAGTGCACACTCGAACATGTCGGCGAGCCATAACGTCCTAAAATATAATAAACTTTGTCCATAAAATCGTCGAAGATTTTTTATATCTGTGTGTTTTTCATTTGCGATACGCTCTGGTGTTGATGTGTGAAATATAGAATGCTTTTAGTGTGAAATAAACGTATAAGGTTTTAGACACATATCATTACTTGACTATCTTGCAGTTACGTAGCTTTAACCGTGTCGGACAAGCATACGTTGGAAATGTGGGAAAAAATGACGCAACAATCGCAATTTAAATATTGATTCGTATGATTGAATTGTTTTTCTGATATTATGCTTGTCAGGTTATTCTTAAATATTGGTCCCCAAAATTATTATGATTTATGTAGGGTGTTTGAAACAATTTGTCGCGTTGTCTTAGATCTGAATTAGAATCAAATCATTGTTGCTAAAGTAACAGTATGTTTGTGATAGATGCTCAGACAACTAAACGAACAACTTATAATTGGATATCAAAGGCTACGCTGTGGGCTTACTTAGTATGGAGCTTGGAATGCATCATTGTTGTCAAAGGTAGGGCGATAATTAGTTACTAATTTATTAAGATACATATTATGATTTATTATTAAACCCTGTACCCGACGGCTTGAGCAATGGTCCCTATGTTTTATGATGACTTGATATGACGTAATGACTCAGCCAGTGGCTTTTTTAAAGCGTAGGTTCAACATATTATGCAGAAAAGGTCTTGAATCGAGTAAAATATTTCTCATAATAAAGATGTATCGATCCCAAATAAGTTATCTTCAATATTGCTAGTGAAAACAAGCGTTAAATATATACCTATTGGTAGAAATATAACAATCGCTTTTAATTGCTTCTAATATCGACTGAAACTTTGCGAAACTTTTGTAAACCCAGGAAGTAATTTTCTATAACTTAACTCTCTCTTTACAGTGGGGAGAGAACGCTTGGCCAATTTTCAAAGCAGTTCTAATAAACGCTTTGACGAAGTGATCTACAATATTATATTTCTCAGTATTTTGATCCCGCACTTTCTGTTGCCAATTGCCTCTTGGCGCCATGGACCGCAAGTTGCTGTTTTCAAGAACATGTGGACTCATTATCAGGTTAGGTATTATTATCTGTTCTACTTTGTAAGAACCTGTATGTCCCTGAAGTCGCAGAGTTGTGTAAATAGTTTACTAATTATATGCAGGAGTTAAGTTTCATGGAGAAATATCGAACCTGAACTTGGAATGATTTTCTTAGTCTTATCGAAGATTGCCGGTTTTTGACGGTTCAGGCGTTTACCATAACTCGAATACATTTTTTCTGGACATCACTGCATTATGGAGAACATCTAAAAGATACATAGGGAGTTAGGGATCCTGCCTATGTTACTTCAAAATGTTGTTACATGTTGTGGCGATAAGCACATCAGGCTGATTATAATACTAATTATATTTTAAAACATTACTTTTTATAATGTCCCAATTTTGTATTATAACTAACAGTGTTTACGCAACACTATGTTACGCTGCTACGTTATTCCAAGATAAAAGTGGTTTATTCCCATCACTTAGCAAAGCGATTACTCATCGTAGTGTCCTATCAATACGATGAGAGTATCAACATCCATCTTGTAATAAAGGGTTCTCATAGTAAAAGCTAAACATTATAGGTATTAGGTTCCACTTCGTTAAGAATACATCTATTAGTGGTATTTAATGGTCCTATTATAATGACACTAATATTATGAAAAATCATAATATTAGAGGCGATAATGCCTCGTTGGTCTAGTGGTCGCTAACCGCGACTACTGAGAACAAGGTCCTGGGTGAGAAACTCGGGTCCAGCAAAATTACTGGGTTTTTCCATTAGATAATTCTCAGTAGCAGCACGGAGCCTGGATTTCTGCCCGGTTGATTGCAGTAGGCTCGCCCCCTATTACATTTGGACTTATAACATAATTGGCGAAATGTGGGTGTACCTACTATATTTTTATGTGCATCTCTGCCTATCCCTAAGGGCAATACAGGCGTGATGTTATGTTTATGTTAGAGGCAATATTACATACTTTAAGAATGTTTAGTCAGGCATAAACAGCCAGTTTAACAAATAAATATTATATGAAACCAACTTTTCAATATTTCAAACGTCGTGTGTGACTAACCCAATCATTAAATATGACCTAAAACCTAACCGGCGCGGAAGCCCACGTGTAATAAATAATCGATTCTAAACTTCGTTTACGAGTTCATTGCGGCTGTCAATAATTGCTTGATTGAATGCATTTTTCTAATAGGTATTACAAGCTTGCTTTATACATATTAGCCAGTAACAGCCTTCTTCACTTCATCTAGTTGAACATGTTCATCTTTGACGAACGGTACATCTATAATATGGAGTTTTATTGCATGCCTATACACTACACTAGCTTCTTACCTTGATTTGGCTCGGCTTGGCCGAGATGCAAATTTTTGAATCGGCATATAAAAATGGAGTGAACCAACTAACAAACACAATTTCTCATTAATCATAATATTAGTAGAACAGGGCTATAGTGTCTTTCTTTTATTAAAATCCCTCAGCGACAAGCGCTACTAATTTACAGATCATTGGTATTCTGATGCAAAGATTATAACAAGCTCTTGTCTTTGCAATCGAATATCGGTTTCCTATCACGTCCCTAGTATCAGCTGCACTGAAGTGCGTCAAGATTGTAATAGTATGTAAATTGATACCATCGACGTAAATGACGTCACGTTAGCATGCACCGTACTTTTTAAGCAACTTAAAAATCTTTCTGGTGCAATCTTTGTTGTAACCTGTCGCATTAGTCCCATAATGTTCCAGCTGGTTCATATAAAGAGATCGGCTTTTGTTTACAATTATATGTATATTATGTCATTATGTAATCTAAAAGATACTTTTTTTAATGGTTATAGATTTGCTTTTTATTATATGGGACTAAAAAATGAACTGTCTGGCGTGTGGGTGGGTGTGCAAAAGCCCATCTGCTACACAGGCATGATAATTGATTAGACATTCAAAAGTATTTTTACTTCATTTGCAGCTAAAATATCTGAAGATAACCGGCACACCGATAGTGTTTCCCAACCTATACTCATTAACGTGGGGACTTTGCGTTTTCTCTTGGGGCCTCAGCTTCGCCGTCATACTCTCGCAGCATTACCTGCAGGATGACTTCGAACTCTGGCACTCGTTCGCGTATTACCACATTATAGCCATGCTTGATGGGTTTTGTTCACTGTGGTATGTATTAAATTTTTTTCGGACTTGCTTATTTTAGTGTAAAATGCGGAGTCGCGAGTCGAACGGCGAAATGAGTTTGGCTCGCGACATCGCCGCGTCACCGGCTCATGAATAAGGGCTCCGTTTTAGTCTGAAACCATAATATGGATAACACTCACAATAGCTTTTTTTTTACTTAGCCTGTCCATTGTCCCATTGCTGGGCAAAGGGCACCCCATTATTTTTCCACAAAACCCAGTCCAATGCGATTTCGGGCCATGTCTTTCCCGCAAAGTTATTATACTAAAATATTAATTATACAGCACTGATAGCCGAGTGGTATGACCACTGGAGTGCCAAGTCAAAGGTCGCAAGTTCAAACCCCGGCACGCACCAATGTCTTTTCGAATTCATGTGCGCACTATACATTAGTTATCAGTTGCTAAAAACGGTGAAGGAAAACATCGTGAGGAAACCGGCACACCTAAAAGATTTTTCAACGGTGTGTAAAGCCATGTCAGAGGCCTACAGGCGGTTTAAATTCTGACACCAGGTTGTTCATCAACCATACGATAAGAAAAACTAAAATATTGAGGTACTACCGACTGTGATTAATATGTTATTGTTTTTCTGTTCATGCTGCTATCAATGAACCATATATTATAATCATACATATTTTATCTGATAAATATTATAAGATATATTTTAAATTTCTGGAAAGATTTCATTAATTGCATAACTTATTTGAACAGGTACATAAACTGCAATGCGTTTGGCACGGCATCGCGAGGGCTGGCCATGAATCTTCACAAGGCTTTAGAAGCTGAACACCCGGCTCTAAAAGTCGCGCAGTACCGACATCTGTGGGTCGATCTCTCGCATATGATGCAACAGTTGGGTTCGTTCATATTTTCTTCGTGTTATTAACGTGTAATTTAGTTTCTTGATTTTACACTACGGTCTACCTTACGCACTGCAAAAAAAATATTCTGTCTGTTGGCTATAGATACACTGTATTAAAACAATATGTTTATTTCCAAAACGTTCTAGATGTGTGCATGGTCAACAATGTACCTATTTACATATACTATGTGTATATGTTACGATTACATAATATATTGCAAGTATATTCGCTGTTAATATCAAATGAACACTACAACTTCATCTTAACTTATTTTTCTGCTTCAAACTCCAAGTTCCATGAAAAACTATTCCTGCTACCGTCGACTTTTCATCGAACTTTCAGTTCCAAACATCACGTAGCAATAACAGATGCTAACATAAAAAAGCATCCGTGATCCGTTCAAGTTTAGTAAATTGCTCTCTGCTTATTGTCTGCCTGTTGGTGTAAATTGGTCTCTTTGTTTTAACGAGTCCGGGAACTGCGCTGTTTGTCCTGATAGCAGATTTCGTACATTTGTTTAGCTACAGCGATTTATATTCAATGTACGAACGCTTCGCGCTACGTAGAATTGTTTTATTTCCCTAATAGTTATCTGTTCGTTTTGTTTTGTTAACAAATGCAGTTGTCTCATGTTACATAATTGAATTTCACATATTTCGTTGGTGATAATTATTAAATACCTAGTTACGTTAAATGCAGCAGAAGATTGTTTCGAGTGATTAAATGAAATGTAAAATGAGACGCTTTATAAAGGAAAATAATATTAAACTTTTCCCCATAAGTCGTATCTTTTTGTCACTCATCGGAAAGTAACATTGATTACTTTTTGGTAAGTTTTTGAGGGGAAATTTTATAGATTACTTTGCCCCATAACGAAAAAAGTTCTATAGCATTTTTAGTAAAACTTTTCACAATAGTCGTGTTACATTAATAAGCTTAAAACTTATAGTCAAAAATTTTTATCAGTTTTCAAATAAAGGTAATACTGTAATAAGTATACCTATGTACATATAAGTCTAATATAAGCTTTATTTTACAGGTCGTGCTTATTCAAACATGTATGGCATCTACTGTATGGTGATTTTCTTCACCACTACCATCTCGCTATACGGAGCCTTGTCTGAGATATTGGAGCATGGACTCAGCTACAAGGAGATGGGTCTGTTTGTTATCGTCGGGTACTGCATGACTCTACTTTTCATCATCTGCAATGAAGCGTATCATGCTTCTAGGAAGGTGAGAACCAAATAACTTCTAAATAAGACTGCTCTATCGATGGAGAGCTTGACTAATATTTGCAGGTTTTTTAGGCATGGTTTGGACGCAAGTCTATTAATTAAACTAATGCTATCTGCCATAAATTAATGAAATACATAGTATAGTAGGTATAGGTACTTAAAAGTTTAACACTTAATAATCGTAACAAAGATGAATAGTCAAGGAATCTGGAAACCCAAGGAAGAGGCTTTGCCCAACAATTAAATAGGACCCCTGATATTAAAGCCGAAAATAATCAAAGTTAAAACAAATTATTCGTTTTAGGTGGGCTTAGAATTCCAAGTTCGTCTTTTAAACATCAATCTCGGAGCAGTGGACAGAAGCACTCAACGAGAAGTAGAGATGTTCCTTGTTGCCATCTCCAAAAACCCACCAATCATGAACTTGGACGGTTTCACTAACATCAACAGGGAACTCTTTGCAGCTGTAAGTTTACATAACCCTGAAACTATGATAATACTTGTCTTAACTGAAACCTTTCTTAAGCCTATTGACATCTCTATTCTGACATACATACGACAGTGACAGGTATAATATAATCCATGGTTTAAACCTGTAACTTAAAATTAAAATTGCCATTGTTATCCTACACCAAACGATATTTTCTCAACCTACCAAACATGCCTTAGAATCCTGGTTTGACGCATTGTTACTAATAACCTGTTTACGAACAACTTAAGCTGCTCTCAATTAGGTACCCACTCAAGAGTAATTTTCTTTAATTGAATCCACCTACATACCTAATACTTCCAACTAATATTAAACTGATTTCAATTGACTCTAGAACTTCAGTTAATAAATCTCACCAACCAGAGCCTAATTAAAGTTTACCAAGGAATCCATAACAAGCATCTTGAATGTATCTACACCGTATTCAATCGCAAGTGCCATCCTCAATTTGCATCATGCTTTCGAAACAATTTGCATCGAGCTCGAACGATATATAATCCATTTTAATTACATGCTGTAGTTACTAAAATTTTTGTTGCGTTGTATTATCAATTATTATAAAAATTGACTCTTGGTATAGTTGTCGGTAAGTGCGACTCTTAAGCATGAGATTCTCGGTTCGAAGCCCGATTGTGTGAAAAATTAAGACAAGGGTTTTTATTAGATAATTCTTAACCGCAGCACGGAGTCTGAATTTATGCCCGATCGATGGCAGTAGGCTCGCCCTCTATAACAATGGGACCTACAAAATCTGGCGAAAAGTAGGTCTAATAATATAGATACACCTCTGCTTACTCTTACGGGGAATACAGGCGTAATCATATGTAATAAACATACTTTGTTCATTATCTCACATCAATATTAATTTATGCATTGCATGTTAGTACAAGGTTCTTTAATGAACCCATAGATACTTAAAGTGAATGTAGGAACTCGTGCAGCAGCGGCAACTGTCGTAGAAGGACAACTGAATTCATTAGACTTCATAATATTTACTAGCACAGTTTGACCTCAGACCCATAAGATTCCAGAACTACCAATAAAAGCCGCTCTAATAGGAACTATCCATAAATTTTGCCAATCAATGAGCCGATCAAACTGCTTTTACAGAACCATCTGATTTTATTGGAGGGGGGAGGAATAAGTGGATATTATCCATAAAATCACCGATCCGAAACAAACGCTCGTGCAAGTTTGTGAGACATTTATTATTTTCTACTCTACATTTAGTTGTAGTAGTTGTCAATGTTAACTATACAACATAAATAGGTGTAGATACTTTTATTAACCTTAGGTAGTCATTTTAAATTGTTTATTACAGATATCTTAAGGGCGCCACACACGGGGTAATCAATCGCCGATTGATTACCGCAAGCAGATCGCAGCAATCGCTTAAATATTGCCGCTTACACGTCTGGGAATAAAAGAGACGTGATTTCCAAGATTGCATAGGTTTTGTTGCGATCTACGATATCGCTTGTGATGTACATCGGTTGCGATGTTGGCATTCACGTGCAAGCCGTTGCTGAAATCGGTCTGTTGCGCTTGCGACGGATCGCTGCGATCGGTTGCCCCGTGTATGTCGCTTTTGATTTCTAACATTATACATTAATTGCATAGGACTTCTCATTTCCAGCTCCAGCTCCTTCCAGCTTTCCAGCCACTTGCTATAACTACCTCTTTATAACATATCCATAAAAAAAATATTAGGTACTTCTACATAAATTCTTACATATTTCAGAATGTTTCCTTCATGTCTACCTACCTAATCGTGCTGATGCAGTTCAAGTTGACCCTCCTGCGGCAGAGCGCCCGAAAGACTCTCCGGTCCGTTATCAAAGCAGTCTACAATACAACTACCACCATACTGGATGATGACGACACTGAAGATGATATAGAGTGAGAAAGAAGTTTGTGTACACATTTAGTTTTTGTCTTATCAATTAAGATTTAAAAATTAGTTATAGTAAATCTAGTCAGCGTATAAATAATTCTTTGAAATTATTACTAAAATTAGTATGTAGATGCCTAAAATAAAGATTTGAAAACACTATCTAGATCGTGCATTTTCTCTTTTTGTAACGCCTAGACAATCAATGTTATTAAATAATGTCTGAGATTAAATCCTTAAATAGTAGAAACTAGAATTAGACACACACACAGTCTACATAATAATTAAGCGTCTTTGTAGCGTACCTATATTACACGGTTGTTGCCCATGTTCAGTAATTTTTTTTTCAAAATGTCTGTTAACTACCATTTTGTTAACTTTTATTACGTTCAAATGACGTGTCTGAATGAAAATGTGTTCGGTTAACTAATTAGAGTTGCGTGTCCGGGTGCCAAATTACACTATAAACCATTTTCTAATTATGCTGTTTAGTTTAATAAATACAACCTCATAAACTGTAATGATGCCTAAAACAGCAATAGGTTATAACTTATTGCTACTTTTAGTTAGCTTTGTGGGCTTCAGCGGAAAATATTACTATAGTCAGACAGACAGATTCTGCTGGTGAGGAGTTTCTTGCGCAGCTTTTTTTCCTAACTTTACGAATTGAAAGCAGTTGGCGTTTAAGGAAATGCCTTTCTGTAATTAACGTACAAAAAGCAGTACTAAGGGTGGGTTGCACCAATCGTTTGTTATCGTTAAGTCCGTACGTCAACGTTAAGTTAGTAGGAAATTCCCATACAAGCGGCCATATTTAACGCTAACCAATATGTCAATGTTGTTGGAGCAATTCACACTTAGTCTATTTTGAATAAATTATTTTTATCTCAAGTTGCTGCAATCAGATGTTTAGTTGCATATGTATTGCTAATAAGCAGCTTGGTAATTATGTATGTACATATTCTCACAAAAAACATCTCGTCAGCACTAGTACGTGATATCTCACGAAATTGGATTGAACGTTTTATATTCGCTTTTCAAAAAGCATTAATGGCATTATTTAACAAACTTGATAACTAATTCAATCTTCAGATCATTCCAACATACATATGTGCTAGCTACGCCGGTATAAGTAGAGCTAAAATAAAGATTTCCAAAAGACTATGTTTTCATATGACTCAGCCTTCACTTGAAACGTAAGCAGATTTCATTCAGAAATCCTACCTTTGATTCAACACAAAATCCTCGAAAAAATCTTTAAGCAAAGTAAGGCAAAGGTTATAAATAAAACATTACAAAATTATTCAGCAAAAAGGCACCTAAAACAACAGAGTCGGAAGAATGTTCACAAAGCGCGTATGGATAATTGAAACAAAACAGAATTCTGTTTTTACAAACTTAGTGGAGCTAATATGGTATTTTATGGGCACTGATTCTAGAGTTTTAATAAGGGAAGCAAAGGCAATTTTAAGCTAAGCTAAGTAATTTTTGTTGTTAATGTAACTGAGCCTTTTTGAAATCCTGTTACCTACACGTTCAATTATTTTCACTTAATCTTGTTGTGAATTACTTGTGGTGCTTCTGGCATATTAGTCTTCCGCTTAAAGTAGGAACTAAGTTATATATTCCTAATCCTTTATTATTTTTATTGCGGGTTCCAAAAAGTCGAGTCATTTCTTTGGGACGCCTCAAACTTCATTGCCTCGATGATCCTTAATGGTTAACATTGTGGCTAACAGCCCCCTTACCATGAACTCTTAAAACGGGATAGTTTACTATGTGAAAGCGAGACGCCGCTATGTGCAGTGTAATGCGGCGTCCCGCTTCCACAACGTAAAGTGCCCTGCTTTAAGAGTTCATGGTAAAGGGGCAGAAGTAAAGATGATGGGCACGAGTAGTGGGTTTGTCCCGAATATCGTCACTGAATCGATTTTATGAAGCCTTTATTTATGAAAGGTAGGTACTAAACGAAATCAATTCTTATACGACAAAACAGTTAGGCACGTAATAATTATAATTTAAAAGTACCGAACAAGTTTTTTATGAGTTGTATTACGTACCGTTGACCATTCTTTGGTACTCTTAACTGCGTCATTGACTGTCAGGTCAGTCTTACCGACTGTTAGTACCTAAAAGTAAAAAAATGTGTATCACTTCGAACAATAAGCTAACTTATGTATTTCTATAAGTTAACTTAGCTTCCGCCCGCGACTTCGCCCGCGTGGATTTCGAATGTTTTACAGCCTCTAGTCTTCCTCGATAGATGGGCTATCTAACACTGAAATATTTTTTCAAATCGGACCAGTAGTTCCTGAGATTAGCGCGTTCAAGCAAACAAACAAACAAAATCTTCAGCTTTATAATATTAGTATATACAGTATAGATTATTTAGTACCTAGGTACTTATGTTACTAAACGTTTTAATGCAGGCACCACAAGTTTCTTTGCTCAGACAATTAACTTGCATATTCAATTTGAACAAACTAATCCCAATAGCTTTAATTAGTAGGGATAGAATTTAATTACAGAATAGTCTAAAAGAAAATGCGTTAATACATTTTAGAAGCATTTGCATGCAAAATAAAAATGTAGTTGTGAGTATCTTAATGAAATAGGCAGTTTATTTCATAAATTTTGATTTAAATTAAATTCCTCGGATTTCAAAATATTTGAAGGTTTCTGTCCGAGTCCTAAATAAAAAGGGACATTTTGTGCATAATATTATTTAAATTCTGTCTCATTTTCAAATAGTTTTATTAACCTTATAATAACCGAGTACGGTGACATGTAACGAAAGGAATATGTCAAGTTATTATAATATTCAGTAAACAAGTAAAATTCAAATCAGTTTTTCTTATAGTAATTTAGGTCCATTTTATTAGTTTATCAACAGAACTACCCCTTAATTAAGTTTTAAAAGCAGTTATATTTGTGTAGAATTATTCTAGGGATAGAAGTACCCCTTAACTACGAATCTAATTTGACCTTTGCTCCCAAACTGTTCTGTTGTACTAACAAAGTTATTTGAAACTATAAATATTTCTTCTAAACATAAGTGAAGGCAGCCATTTGTATTAGGCTTCCACTTAATAAATGGTTTCCACTTTCACCTTGTCTCAGAACCCTGACGGCTAGGGTGCAAACAAAAACAAGATTATTTTATACCGAAAGGATAATAAATACCTAGATGTATGAGTTTCGAGAATAGATAGACGTGAAATTTATTTTCAGTGTAGTAAACAATTTCTTCGTAATAGGTACCTTGGAGTTGTGCAAGGAGTACCTATAAAGAAAGAACATGTAAGTCTTAAATACCTGTTTTATAAATACTATATTTTTATTTAATACATAGATTTTTATATATTATTTTCTTAGAAATAGCACTCATGAGTATAACCGTCAAAAAAATCTGAAGGCTGTCCTTTTTTCTGTAGCCTACTTTATCTGACAATATTTATACAAATGCACGCCGTTTGATGGTTACGAAATGAATAAATAATGCAAATAGATTTCGACTATCATAAATCAAAACTATTAATATTAAAACACCCTTTATGTACAAATGTTCACCTTATCTTTGCTAATACATCGCAAAAACAAAGGCAGGATAAGGTCGAATATTATTCACGTGCATTCAACTTGAAGTCTATTCTAAACTAAATAATTAATGAAACTATGTATTGTGGCCCGTTTTAAATCCATTACTCATATTCCAAATTAACTTGTGAAACATTTCGTAGCCTATTGATAATCTTTGTAACAGAACATTTAAATGAGTGTCGTTTAGACAACGTTAAGGCATATAACACCGTTCAATATAGCTTTAGTGGGACTTAAAACGGCTTTTGATTAAAATATTTGCGTTCATATTATGTACTTACACACAACAACCATCTTCTGTGATAGATGATACTAACGACCAGACTCCAAACCTATGCTGTCTCTTATTCATAAACGGGGATCATACCGGCATTAACTAAACTCCGTTTGAAGTCTATTGACATTTCTATTCTTTGATATGTATATATCCTTGGATTAAAATTGTATTTTTTTATGAATAAGGGGGGTGATGTCTATAGGAGTGTAGTAAGCATGTGCTTATTAGTTAGTATCTCCATAGAAACTGACTGCAGCAGTGTACAGTCAAAAATATGATTTATTTTCCCTTTGACACCGAAGATAACCAGGCAAACATGGAAGAAAGACTACTTCTCTACTTTGTCGTTGCTTATAAAAAAGTTAGGAATAGGGTTTACGAACAACACCAAAAAAGTTGTTCCTACATCGATCTTCTTTCTCCTGAAATATATTCAGAAATGTAATTAGTCCAAGTAACATCCAGACGCTTTATTTACTTTTTCTTTCATATATTGTGTCATCGCAAAAATTATATCTCAACAAAGGTTATTTGTTTGGGGCGAAACAGAGTTAGACGATTAATCAAACGTCACATTTTATCAAAGTTACAAACGAGGTTTGGTAAAAAATTACTTGTTTTTCTTGGTTATTGAATAACATTGTAGTCTAGATGAATACGTTTGGCTGTTTACTAGAAAATATTGAGACATTTTGATACATTTTTTATCAGATCTGTTACGAACGAGTAAATACAAAATGTTTTATTTTACTTGAGTTCCTTTTTAGTGTAGAATTCTCGATATAAAACTTACAAAGTTTAGCACTTTTCAGCATTAAAAAAACAGATGAAGCTTCGAACCTAATTGAAAAGTTTCTTAAATGCGCAAAATGAAAGCGTAAAAATCTCCCCACGGTATAATTACGTTCACCAAAAATTAGATTCACTCAATATTTCAAACTTTGATTCCATGGAAAATTCAAGTGTCGACTGCTAAAATATTCGGCTGAAACCGAAATTAATTGACTTTTATTTTAAAAAGGGGAGCATTGAATGAGTTTGGGTATTAGGTCGTTATTCCGACTTCGATTCATACTTTTGCCCACAGTGGTTTTATGTTTGGATTTCCTTTTTAATGGTGTGAAGCGATTTGAATTTATGTGAGCTGACTAAGCATAATAAAAATGCGGTTGTCAAGCGTAAACGACAAATTTTTATGACATTTACACACACATATCACTACATAAACTTTACGGGACCATACCCTATTATATTAAATAAGAATATAGTGCTAGCTCACAGGCACACAATTTTTTTCATCATAGCTTGAAACCACAGTCTTCGTAGTCTGATAATTAACTTATAAAAAACAAAACTTCTATTTTTATTTAGGATTGGAGTAGGCATCTTCTTATTTCCCTACGTTAAACCAGTCAGATTTTTTGTCTATTACAGAGAAAGAGTGTGTTTTTGAGTGATATAATTATTTCAAAGAACACTCGCAGCAATTTTAAGTCACAGTTCCAATAAAAATTACTTAATAACAGTCGTAAACTCACAAACAAGGCTTACAAAAAATCTTCGCCGCTTATTCGTCCTTCAAACTGCAATCCAGCTTTCAATCTCACCCGTTTTCAGAGCACCCTGTCTACCTGACATTGACAAGACCCTAATGAATGTTATCTGAAAATGAAAAAGTACTGTCTTTCATCGAACTGTCACTTCAGCCTACGTGAAAATTTGACTGAAGCAAATGGATTTATCATTGTAATTGGTACTCATTGCGAATTTTTATTCCATTATTAGAGTTTTTACAATTTAAATCGCATAAGAAGAGTCTATTAGTGAAGGTATACATTTATACAATTGATTGTACGGCGTGCCTTGATCAGACTGCTTTGACACCAAATTTGCTGACTAGGTAACCTTACTCCAACATTCATAAACGCTTCTTATTATATTGCCCATTTCGACGCGACAGAAAATTTCGAAATTTATACTGAACAAGCAAATTTTAGATGTGCGCAATATGGCAAAAGACTTTCATGCAGGATTAAATAAACTAAACTATCAGCCATTTCTTAAATTGGCCTCTAAAAAAATATTCCAGCTAACTGTTAAAACATAAGGGTATAAAAACTTATTGAAGAAAATGGGCATTTTAACTCGAGCTATAGAATGAAATGCTGATCCATAATCCAAATGAATATCCGCAGCGAATATACTTGAGATACTTACCTAAAACAATTTACTAGAGCTTCCCTCTACATTCAAAATGGTCCCTCTAGTTCTTGTAGGGGTGCGCCCACTCACCTTTGCCAGCAGTATCCGCACTGCGGTCTATCCGCATCGCTCAAGTGTAACTGATTTTGCGGAAAAACATCATTCAATATTCCACCAACTAGGTACTTTGGATATCAGCAGTTTGTTTTTGCTGAAAATGTTATTTAACTGTAAGGAAAGGTAGGTAAGGTATTATTGCTAAAGGAATGTAATAATGAAGGAATTCTATTCGTTTTTGAAGTCGCGAATAGTTTTATTTGTAAAATATATTTATAGCTGTCAGGTATTTTGGTGTATTTGATGTCCGAACTCCAGACCTACATTGTTATATTTAATATAATATACAGACTGTATATCGTTTGTGAATTTCTCGATAAAAATGTATAACAATATTACTACTTTACTTTAACAACGGACGGGTAAGTCGATGTTTACTAGATATGGATACCGAGGTAAGGCATATAATATATCGCATACGTAACGTAACTTCGAAGACGACCTGATTGGCGCAGTGGCTAAGCGATTAGACTTCAGGGTTCGATTCCCGCACGGGGCTAAACTATGTGTGATCCGCAGATGTTTGTCCCGAGTCTGGGAGTTTGTGTATGTGATGTCTCATGTTTGTGAAACGCACCCACGATACATGAGAAATTCCTTGTGTGGGGCGACGTTTTATTTTTAAATAAATAATAATACATAATTATGTGTAATGAGGTAAATTGACTCTCGTATTGAAACTAACATTGAATAGTAATGTAAATATTTCAGGCAATAAGAAGGCTTGCGCCTATTACATCGGGACCGATAACAAAACTGACGAAATGTGGCTGTAGTTTACACCTCTGCCTACTCCTTCTGGGTAGACAGGTGTCATGTAATGTTTCAAATGCAAAACAGTTTCTCTAGTAGAATATATAAATAAAATACTCAACTAAATATCGTTTGTAACACGCACAGCTGTGCGCGTGACAATATTCGACATATTTTCTATCCTATAAGTAGAGCCAAGTTTGCCTAGCATCTTGCTAGACAAAATAAATCTTTTCCGAAACAGATTACGGTATAAAATAAGTTTGGCTATTGTTACTGTCGTTGTCATAGCAACAAGTGGTTCCCTCACCGTTGGCTACCCACCCTGTATTCTCAGGCCAAGCTAAGCCTGAGTTATTGCCTGAATCTCTTAATACGAGGGGTTACATAATAGTCTTATTTATTTGTTTTGCAGTCGTATTGAATTTAATGTCGTTATAGTACATGGCTACTCTTAAAATAAATTCTGAAGTAAGAATATAAAAACTCATATGAAAATGTTTGTTTAGTTTATTTTGGCATTCTAGAGGTACGATATATTAAGATTCTCTTTTGCAGTATTACTACTTAAAGCTTTACGTAAGCTTTTAAACAAAATCTGCATAATGTATGTACATACATGTTTAGTACTAACTTACCATTTAACCCTCAAAAGATTATCTCACTAATTTACTACCATAACACATCACATTTACTAACATAATTACGACGTTCCAAGAATGTTCTCACTTGATTCATGAAACAGTTAAAACTTTTAAGTATCACGTCTAGTGTTTTCAAACGTAAGCGTTCGAATAGCGCTTAACTTTTAACAACCCTATAATAGGTACTGAGAATTTATACCCTACAACATCTTATATCGTATATAACATAGACGAAGTAAAGTTTACACGCATGTAAACCAAGATAAGACAACAAGTTTACTTAAACGCGACACTAGAGAACACTATAGGTTCAAAGTTTAACCGAAGCTCGCTTAATTACGGTATCAGGCCCCAGCGGCGGTAGGGTTGGATTAAAGTTCTTTAGTAAAGGAGTCTTTAGTTGTTTACACTAATTGTTTTTATATGATATACCTATGGCATGTTTACCAATATTTTCAGATAGCTTACCAATATTATGAGAATTCGCGCGCCGCATCTGTCTTAGTTCGAAGCCGCTTGTATTGTTGCCTTACCTTGCGGAGTTGGTCAATGGCTTAAAACTGCAATGTTTGTATGTTTTCTTTACCAGGCCCTCTTATTTTTTTCCGACACTGAAATCGGCTCTTGTATCAGGGCTTTGTATTTAATATTGCATTTTATATAAACAGAACTGAGACGTGAGATTATATTCTATGCGGATCGCAGATCATACATCTGTATAATTCAGTTCATTTGAGTAAAAGATTGTTACGTACTAAGCTACGGTACCAATCAGTTTATCGAAAATATAAGATCACAAAATACGACTCTACGATAATGCAACTAATGTACCAATAGGGATGTCGCATTTTTTTTACAAAACACGACTGACTATACGGCAATGCAACCATAGTACCATTGCACATTAAGTTTCACACGATGTAAATCTGAACTGCAACGTCGTGTTTTTTAACTAACCTAACCTTTAGATTTAAGGTTTCGTGTGAAAACGGCGCATCGTACACACAGCGGTTGGCGCGCGACCGCGGGTCCGATTTGCCAAGCCACCTTGAAAACCACACCGCAGCGGTCGGGTTAGGCCCGTACCGACTGGGCCACGTATGGTAATCCAGCTTTCTGTAAGCCATACACTGGCAACCCGATAAGCTCTATGACATTTGATTGACATATGTTCTCTGTTTTAATTTTGAATTGTTATTTGGGTTGCATCCTTAATCAGTAGTTATTTCAAAAGCATTAGCTTCTTTTCTTCTAATTTAAGTCGGCATGAGCTAACTGTTGCATCAAAAGAGATGATTTGCATGCAGTGAAGTTGATGGTAGCGAGGTTGACGGCTTAGGCTACGCCGGACTATATTATAATCAGAACAATTCGGTATGTGTGACGAAGCGTGCGGTTTTTCTGATATAGATACAATTAATCTGCATTCTTTAAAAAAAACTACTAACACTATTTCTGTCGATTTTACGCAAAAAAAGCTAAGAACACCCTTTTACATTTAAGTTTGAATAAAGGTTTAATTTTTAAACACGAACAACAAAATCCATTAATACCAAAACAGATAAGATGCTGTCCTCAGGGTACTTTCAATACAAACGCGTCGATGTTTAAACAAGACGATCAACAACTAACTACCCATTAGGCGAACGTAACATGTATAGAAAGTGAGGGCCATTACATCAGTGTGTATTACATGTTACATACTTACACCGTATAAACAAATTTAATTTCCTTTGCGCACGTCTTAAATTAGACTTCAAACGATACACGTATGATGTAAATAAATATGACTGACAGGCAGAAGATGTTTTAAATATGTACTTGGTTGTACGATAAATATTTAGAACTAAATACAATGAAACAAGAACGTGATAAAGGCACCTGATTGGCGCAGTGGCTAAGCGATTGGACTGCTGCGCTAGGGGTTGTGGGTTTGATTCCCGTACGGGACAAAAATTTGTGTGATCCACAGATGTTTGTCCCGAGTCTGGGTGTTTGTGTATGTGATATTTCATGTTTGTGAAACGCACCCACGATACAGGAGAAATTCCTAGTGTGGGGCGATGTTTTTTTAAAAAAAAATAAAGGCAAATAACAATGTAGCTCAATCGCTACGAAACGATAATTACTAAGAGAAGTGTGAAGTTTCGTAGCCTTAGAAAGTATTTTTTCAATTCAACAATCTACGACTTCGTAGGGCTTGCCTAGGTATTGATAAAGATTAATCGCCACGCGCCGTAGCAGTCGCAGAACTATTCAAACGGGTGTGCATTGACAGATCGTATCTCAGTTTTTGCGCTTGACTGGTCTGTGTCCATTCCACAATTCGAATTAAATAGCGCTAGTGTAAATTGTAAACGAGCGTCTAGAATTTGATTGACCGTAATGCTTTAAGTTTAGATGCATATATAGTAGGTAGGTAAATACGTAGGTACAAGACGTAAGGGACGAAGACCAACGATCGACGAACGACCAAGTGCCTTTCGTCGCCAGGAAATCTCTTCGTAAGTGGCGATGAGCTCAACGTGGGCTCAATAAATCGCTATTGCTTGCTACGTAGGTACACAAGTTTCATTAATAGTAATGGTGCTTATGAAGTGCTAAATGAGGGCCTATAGTCTCCTGAGAAATAAGAACACCTCATTTGGTATGGTTTCGCTCTCCGCTCACTTCAAAGCCACGCACGACCACACCACGGTTGGCAGTAATCTGTTAAACTCACGTCGCTGGCAGGGCCCCAAACAGTTCACCTAATCTGCATTGTAATTATCTCCGGTTGCCTGCCGTGCAATTTGTCCACTACCGGACTTAGCTTGATAAGTGAGTGTCAATTTTAATGCTAGATTATTTACTTGCACAACTTCAGTCTGCGTACTAGGTAGGTACATGTAAACTTCATCATCATCGTCATCATCAGCCGGAAGACTTCCACTGTTGGACAAAGCCCTCGCCCTTAGAACGCCACAATGAACGATAACTTGCCATCTAGACTGTACAGCAACACACGATGATCAAAGGTTTAAGGACCGCATTAATATGCTCAAGATTGATATCCATGAGGTAAGGATGTTTCTTTTATTACGATAGAACATATTATGTGATATCCAAGAGGTACAGATGTTTCTTTTGTTACGACATTACATATTATGTAGGTACTTGCTAAGTTATTGTCAGACATCACTGATCATATTCCCTATAAACCCCGCCCCTCCTTTGAAATCACGAACGTTCTGAAAACCTTAACATTATCAATGCAGTATTTTAGGAACTCCTATAGGTGTGCAGTGGTTGAGTATATGTTTCAACATTGCAGCCTAGTCAGCTAATACCACTATAACCTTTTGAGCCACTTTTAATCCGTATAAAGACTTATCCGCAAATACTTGGCAAGTTTTCTAGGAAAATGTAACGGCTGACTAAGCTTGCCATATTGGCCAAAGCACAGCTGGTAGACACGTTATAGCAAACAGCTTAATGTCAAGTTCAGTTTTCGTCGTATCTATTCTAGAGATGGTCGCTTTTGTAAAAACGTTTTTAAGCAACGATGCCAGTACACGATGCCGGCATTGTTGATTTAGTGAAAAACGGATGCCCGCAATACGAACTTCACTACTAATGTTTATTTTTTTTCCATATTTTCGAAGTCGTAACACTGGTTATCGTATCTAAATAATTTACAAAACTATAAAAACGGTAAGTATATCGAATTATATCACTATGGCACCGTTACCGAGTACCTATCTAATATCTGTACGCAGACACTAGCTGGCAACTCATTTTTGCAAATCGGAAATTGCATAATCGTATCGATGCCGGAAAAAACGATGCCGGCATCGGATGCGGTTTACTAAATAACGATGTGCATCGATGACATAATTTAACGAAAACGCCCATCTATTATTTAAAAGACATTAGCTGTTGTTGAAAATTATACGCGATGGTTTTTGAAAGCAACAATTAGGGCTCTAAATTCGTTAATGTCGACTTGTCGTAATAAATACTCAGTCGTTTTACATCGAAGTACAGACCTCTTTGTATTAATCCAGCTATTTTTAAAAGACATGGGTTACTCTTGCCCCAGTTACGTCAGTAGCCTAAACTGTCAGGTTAATTAAATAAGGAGCCGGTAAGTTTTGAAGCAATGAAATTTTCACCAGACTCCCAAGAAGACAACCAACCTATTTATACTGGACTTTCTTAACTACTGAAATTTAATTAAGTATTTCCTAATATTTTTCATACATATAAATACTGGATTTAAATGAATACACTACTTATAAATATGATAAGTGAAATATACAGTATAAAAAGTAAAATAACGTACATTTATTAAAGTTCAAACATTTCAAAATCCTTTTACATAATGATGGATACTCCAGAGAAACTGAAGGAAAGAGTATTGATTTCCCAAAGGTTGAGTTTTTCGTTTACACAGCAGCCGTTCGGTGGAAAAAGTGACATGACTTTGATACAGAAGTTGTGAAATGAGCTAACATTCGTGGTGTACTTTCTAGAGAAAGTTTTAACAAGTTTTGTTGTAGGTACAGCGCATACATTTGATTACATTGGCGACTAACAGACACAATCTAACGTTCAAAGTAATTCTACGTATTTTTTCTAGAAAGAACAAAATCCCAAGTGTATCCGACGCTTTCATTTGTTTAGATCAAACTTGCAAATGTTTCGTTTAAACTGTTCTCGCACAGCTACGTATTAAGTCGATCTCCCGTATTCACGGTAGGTAGGTACTACCTACAAAGAGAATTCTCTCTATATAGAGGTACCGAAGGTAAAATTTTTGCGTTCATTTCGAATATTTCTGAATCTGGTTGAATTTGAATAGTAATTTAAAAGATAGAAGAATTCAGCATCGTTAATAATATTAAATACTTTTTTGAAAAAACTTATTATAATATATTTATTATTTAAGGCAATAACATTTTCACATTTAATAATAATTCTAATCTTAATACGGATGTTGGTACATAACCTGCTGGTTAATCTATTCTTGACCAAGCTTTTTCCGTTTTTTACGTTGCCGAGGTCTTACCTACCATCTGTCACAATAATATCTACGCCATAAATACAGGCATAAAAATGAACCGTAATTACGTGAGTGTTTACCTGTTACCATAACTGCTAGACTTTCCATGGCCAACAGATAATGGATAAAGTCTAGCCATTTATTTATGACCTTCTCTTTGCGCTTATAGTAAACAAAATACAATTATTTGACGCTAGTATGCCTACTGTCACCTTTTAACAAGCAATTTAATTCATCGAACATAATAAATAATTGCACATAGTAGCTATAAGCTCATTTTTATGACGTCATTGTACGAAGTTTAACTCCTAAAACCAATCGTAATAAAAGTTTCGAACAGTGTCAGAATAGTTCGGCATAGTTGTTTGTTCGGACGTCAGCAAAATCGACATAAAATTGAAAAACATTTTCCAAACGCGTGATATTATATTGGATATACCTTTATGTGTAAGACTTTACCTGTGTCTCCAGACCTGTAAAAACGCCAACGACGTAAACAAATAAATCCCGAATGTTCAGAACAAACAGTTACCTTCTCAACTTTTATAGCAGCCATTATTTGTGACCTTTTCGATTTGCGGAATAATTTTTACGAGGCTTCGCCGTGTGCAATTCTCCTATATTTTGGTAAAACTTGTTTGTCTCATTATCCGTGAGCCATAAAATATCAACTGTATGAAATAAACGTAAAAGGTCAAAGTGTATTTACGATCGATTATAATTTAATGACCTTTTTATTGCCGGAGGTACCTTAGAGTGCTTACTTACGATAATTGTTGCACGTTTCTTGGATATTTGAAGGAATTGAATCACTTCAAATTTATAGGTTTCCTCCAGTGAATCAAGTGCTTTAAAATTATTATTTTTTCGAAATGGGTTTATGCCGACGACCCCGAGGGGGGTCTTATTGGGCGTAACCGGATAAAGGCGAGACTTCTGGAGCCTCCAGCCAGGCTAACTACTAAATAAGATTTTAAGCGATGCTACCGAGGGCGCCCCCTGCGGGACTCGAACCTCGACTCGGTGCATCGCTGACTAACTTGCAAAAACAACAAGGGACTGCTGGATCTGATTCTGATTCATTATTTAGGGACTGTTTTAATAAGTGCTTTAAAATAGAAAGCATCACTTTTTATACAAATATCGGCGCAACGTAGGTACCAATACAATGACATCGACAAAGTCAATGTCTAAATCTGTTGGAGCCAAATAAACTAAACAAATTGTTCAGATTTTACATGTGCATGAGATATAACCAATAAATTACATCATTAAAATAATTTAAACAATAAAACATTAACTATACACTACGTGACCATACGGTTGATTAACACGTTGTCTGTCCGCCAAGTAGATACAATAGTTACACACAACACTACTATAACGCACTGGAAAGTAAAAGGGTTAAATAAAGTACCCAACTAATAAATATGCGGAATAACTTTGAGATAAAGATAACATAAATTAAAAACCGTCAAACGATACCCTCGACACGAGTTTCCCAATACTTTTTAATATACCTACATCTCAATCAAGGCGCCATCAATCAAGCCGTGAACGCCTAATTAGAACGTAGCAGGGCATCAATTTGTCTGCCAAAGTAAACACTCGGTGGCCAGTCTCATCCTGTCGCCAAGAAATTCAATTAAACCTGGTAACTCTGTTGCATGGTCCTTCGTTACCTGTAGTAGTGTAGGAACATAGATATGGAGTGTATAGTACAAGTGGTTTACACGTGGAGCAAGCTACAATATGATCACTTTGATTATTGTTTGTTCTTCGCCTTGCTAAAATTAGTTTATTGGAACTGTTATTGTAAGTTACTGGTTTTTCTGGTATTTTACTTAAGTACTCTGTAATTGATGATAATATATTGGTAAAGGAGTATGATATATTTTAGGGAATTTTGTACCAAGATACCCATACTTTGGCACCAGATTAAGCACAAGCTTTGTCCATTAACTGGACATTGTTAATTTATTCTGGATAATACTTTTACAATGTCACATAATTATGTGGCTCCTAAAATAGTCTTTCTAGTGATCTTCAGTATGTACCTGGTAGAGTCGAGCGTAGCTTGTGAGTAAACTTCTATTTTCCAGTAATAAGCTGCAAATATTGATGATGATGTTATTCGGAAATATCTGGCCTTTTTATAAACTTAGTCGACTATGCCTAGACAGAGACTAAGTAGTATCGACTCTTTTAAGATGTACCTGCCTTTATTTACTTATTGCAACGCTATGACTCTAATATTACTTAAGCATCACAGTCACCTTAATTCATAGTCAAAATAATTTATCATATTCGTTAAACTTACATGTACAAATTAAAGTGGAATAAAAGCTCCTCTGTCACTGTAAATTTCTTCTTCAAATGATTTTTCGTATTGTTGAACCGTCATACCATGAACAAAGGAAAAAGGGCACAAAAGCTGCCTATTGGCAATCTAGAATATCAATGGAGTACATATTCAGTTCCAGCTCTGACACGCATTGAAAAGGTCGTCGAAAATAAAAAATAAGTACTGGAATTGTTTCATTCTTTTGTTACATACAAAACTGAAGTTCTCAACGCGTAACCCAGAGAGTGTAGTACAGTTAAAAAAGTTTGACAGTGTGTCTAGAGTGACTATAAAATAAGTATGACAATAATAAAAAAAATAACATACATACAGACGAACATAGAACCTCTTCCTTTTTTGAAGTCGGTTAATAAAATATATAACCATTAAATTTAGCTGACCGATATAATTTTATGAAATCTTCGCACTCAAAATATTTGCTGACGAAGAATTGATAAGTCCCAAGTTTTTTGCTGCTTCATTAAATTATTGAGTCAAATTCTCTTGAGAACACGACGAATATTAATTTGTCGTCACACAATTTTCACATTCTTTTAAAAAGTTTGTCTTGACTTTCATCGAAACCAATTCCTTCTTCCCAATATCTGGGTCAAGCGATACATATTTTTGCATGCCCAAACATCGAGAGTTCACCTCAAAGGGAGGCCAATCGATCGGTGATCAATCAAAATCTCATTTAAACACGTCACTTAGGCGGAACCTTGCTATCCATCTTGCGTAATTTGGCCACACATTACAGCGTGTAAGTACTGCTTGACAAGACAGGATCGTTGTTGGACGAAATTGAATTTAATCTTTTGTTGTAGTCATAATTTTATTATTATGTAACGTTCTCTTAACTTTGATACAATACAATACATAACATCACCCTGTTTTCCCAGAAGGAGACGAAAGAGTTGCACATACTCACGCTTGACAAGCGGCTTGGGGATCGCAGTGTTGGTGGTCAAGCTACAGAAGAAGCTGCTGCCCATCTTCTGGATTTTCCCTTAGTCGCCTCTTACGACACACACGGGAGGAAAGGGGGTGGTCAATTCTAGGCCGGATACCACACGGCATTGATTAAGGTTGCCATTAACCGGACACAAATCCAGAATCTAATATTTACTACACATCATTTCAGTTGCCATGGTATTTGACGACCTGATTGGCGCAGTGGCTAAGCGATTAGACTGCTGCGCTAAGGGTTGCGGGTTCGATTCCCGCACGGGGCAATAATTTGTGTGATCCACATTTGATTGTCCCGAGTCTGGGTGTTTGTGTATGTGATATTTCATGTTTGTGAAACGCACCTACGATACAGGAGAAAATCCTAGTGTGGGGCGACGTTTTTTTAAGAAAAATCCAAAAAATCCATTTAGGACCTTTATTTAGTTTCTTATTCTCCCTCACTATACACACATTCTTTATTATAATTTTTACCGTAACCGCTCGATAAACAACTTCAGAATTTTACCTTGATTATAGAATATATTTGTCAATACTTTGGAATCGATTTTCATTTCATTCAAATGTCACCTTATCGCTTCTCCGGCCTATATTCTGCTCAGTCAACATACTTTATTCACTCACCAACTTTTCCAATAGTAGGTACTTTAAAACTTTGACTGACGAAGATCGTGTGTGATGTAAATTGCGTTCGACGATGCTCATCTGAATTGAAATATATGGTTATTAAAAGGAGAGCGGTACTTGAAGGCTTTTATATGGTCTCCATTCCATAATCACTCGAAAGATATGATGTGCCTTTGATAAGGAAAGATTATTTTGTAATGAGGAAAATGTTGAATTATCAAACGTTTCTTTTAAGTGAATTAATAACGGTACTAACATTCAAATGAAAGTCAATAATTTTGTAAATTCATCCTAAATTAATTAATCTCTTTTTCCTTGAAGCCTTTCGAAGCGATTATTCCTGAATAAAACACATTACCTATAATTGTATGAAAAGTAAGATAGGTAAACGAGACCTAAGTTTAATAACTTGTAAGTGGTAAATCTATCACATATTATGTGTCTACTTTTACTGTAGTCTTGAAATCAAATTAGATCATTATAAGACTTGATATCTAACTCTATGACTTCCAAGCAACAGAAGTACATAGGTACATAAGCAATATCTTACCACAAATTCGTATTATTATACCCATTAATACTCACCGTAAACATCCGTTGGAACGTCGAGATAAATAAGAATTATCTCGTGCTGTCATCTGCTATGAAATAAGGAACACCGTAAGAAATAGCCATTGTGATTCACTAAGCAGATTAGTATTTCAATTACGTACAACTTGGACGGTTGCCATTTCACACAAGTTATAAGAGGGTTTAGTATACAGGCTATTATGGCACTCTCAGACGATACGTTACAATAACTGGCAACTTGTCATGAACTGCTAAGTGGACTCTTTGGAGCTAACTTACTATTATTTAAATGTTACTTATGGCCTAAGCCGTACTACGTTTAAACTGCCGCGGTTTTAACCGCATGACACGGAAACTCATGCAAACGGCCGCGCGGGAAAAATCGCTTGCATTCATTTCCTTGTGTCATAAAATCATGCGGTTAAAAACCGCGGTGGTTTAACCGTAGTACGGCCTGGCCGTAATTAAGTATGTTTTAACCGATGATGTCACATTGCCATCCAGAATATGTTATAGGGCGGCATCATTTACCTAGATCTACTTATAACATAAACACATAATTCAGGCTTTTGTCAATTTTCCATTTTCTACGATCCTGGCTTCCTCTTTTCACTTAATTCTCCCTTATAACATTCGGTTTAATTTCAATGGTATTCTAAACTCAACGGGGCTGTGTCTAACCCTCATGGAATACATAATTATTATATAGTTTCCTTATAACTATACAAGTGGCGTCGTTACTTAGACAGATGTAGCGTTTCACAATAAGTAAGTTGGAGTGAAGTCGGTGCGGCCGATGGTCGCACTCACCGAGCCGACAAAGATGGATGGAAATGGCTTGTCACTCAGATCTCCAGGACGGACACGGCCTTCTTAAGGAACAAGACGAAGATAAATTCGATAAATTGATATCAGCTTGGAATAAGCTTATTTAAAAGTGTTTACTTCGGAACTTCATGCACTACCTATAAAATTTTGAAATGCAATTTTCCAGAGTCCGCCTAACTTGTGTACGGTAGTAAAAGTATAACTATAGTTTTTTCCACTTAAGAAGAACGCTTAGCGACTGTGTTTGCACTCGGATATAGTCGCTTCCTATGGTCCTAAGCTATTGTGGTTTATAATTAAGTGTACCTAATTGTTTTATTCTATAATCATTATAGGTACTTTACTAGTTACGCAACACTTTGGAATAGAATGGAATTTAAAAAAATCAGTTAACGGTCAGCGTTTTTTTACGTGACGGATACCAACTATACCTTCCTAGTGTTACGTGTTGTCACAAGTACTTTAACATTAGAATTTTCCAAACCCATAGTTGGAATGGTGAGGTGATGCCACTAACACCTAATATCTTAATAAAAAGTATAGGTATGGTAACAGGTGAATGGAAATTATTGTTTCATTTTCATCAATAAAATTGACGTCTGTCATGTCTATACAATTTGAATGTAGAGACTCAAGTACATTTTTCAGCTAAAATGTTTCTTAAAATACGTCAGTCTAGACGTACCTCTCCATTGTTTTAACATAAATACAAATTCAGTTTAATAAGAAACGTCTGTTTCGGTTTGCAAGAAAACGTGATAGGTAACAACGTTTCATTTTGTAACAATAAATAGTAAAGGTATGACAGATATCGGCTAATGCGACGTATTTATTATGAACGTACTTAAACGATTATGTAAATCGGTTATGTAACAACTATGGGTAACTATAAAGACTAAAGCATATCCTATCTAGGTACATTATACTTACAGTTATTGTAGCGTAGTGTGATATTCTTGAAAATCTGTATAATTTTAAGCAATCAGTAACAACATCACTTTTTATCTCTTATCGCATGTAGCAGTTACTTCTTACTTTTTATTAGTAATAGGTGGATTACGATGTTGGTAAATAATAATAAAAGTAATAAGTACATTTTTCTGTATAAAAATTGTTAGTCATAAGATTATACTACTGTTTGTAATCCCGAAATAAAAAACATTAAAATATCACCTACCATGAAAAATTTAGTGAGGCTTCTAGTGAGGGTTAAATAAATCAGTAGGTAAACGATATGTGGTTCCTTATAGTAAGTGGTTAGTGCCACCCATGAACAGCCACTAATAGTCGCTAGTGCGTTAACTACACCCCCCCCCCTCCCGCCCCCGAAATATGAAGCAGGCCGCTGTATTTTGAAACGGAATTGGGTTTCCCGGTTCTCATCCATTACCGTGCAAAACGAGGCAACATGCTGTCGCTGCTATACACCGATGTTCAGTGCGAGTGGTAATAACTGCAGGCAACTCTCAAGTAGGTTTCACTACATTTTATGGTGTTATAGTTTAATTAAATTGGGTTTAGTTAGTGCTTACTTCATACTTGTGTAAAAACAAAAGACTAAGTGTTGTCACGTCAAACTATGTTCTTTGCAGTACAAATTACTAGTAACTTAATATTTTAATGAATCAGATATGTGCACAATATATTGGCAAATCATGTTTTGTGTTATTGACGGGTTATGAAGTCTTAAAAAAATTGGTTTTACTAAGATACATCTGCATACTAAATACATTTGAGATTTTCTCATTAACTAGAACCGATTATCACTTTTATTTCACTGTACCTGGTTTACTTCTGTTATGAAAATGGTACCCAAAAACAAAAAAGGTATTATTAAATACCAGGTTTAATTCTTAAGTTTAAGGTCTTTCAATTGAATTATTAATTGTTTTCTATATCGAACAAAACAGCTTCATCTATTAAAGTTTTGTTGATCATCAAACAGTTTTCACACCCGTGACTCCAGATTGTCTCCCGTAATTACTAGCGTTCATTATGCTCACCACAAAGGGAATACATATACGGTAATGTACTGCTTACTACATACATACACATACTACATCAATTGAGAAGTGATAAGCGCTTGATTTGTATACGTAAGTTGCGTAACAGTTGTATTGTATATAGATATCTTCCAACACCTGTGTAATTATAGCGCGATGTAAGTATATGAACTAGATTGAAAACTTCTAAAAACATGAAAATTATATATTAATCGTTACATAGGTTTTTGTTATTTTTTTTTATAAACAACTATGAAAAAAAAATTGTCTTATTTCTCAAGCTGAAATTAAATCTTATTTTAAAGAATCATCTGTTGATGTTTTCATATCTAAAGTTCTTTATAATATGTCTCGAAATATGAAGAACGTTTGTAAAATTACTTACAAGACCTATACGCTACATCGTACATCGGTTATATCTACAAATAGATAAAAAATAAGACTTTAACAATACTCCTGGCTGGAGGCCATGTATTAGGTCTCGCCAATCGTCCGGTTAAGCAGTAACTCCCCAGTAGCTCCCTCAGAGGTAACTGCGAGAGACAAATTCGAAAAAAATAAAAAAAACAACTTTAACAATACTACATTCCGTTGCTGAATACATAGTAGTAAGTTATACGGTAGGTACAATGTGTACGTTCGTTTTTCTCAATTTATTTACGTCCAAACACAATCCGATTTGCTTGACGCAATCTCGGCGGCAAAGTGTAGCTCCCCAGATCACAGACGCGATGAGTGATGTTCACACATTTACTACTGATGTTATGTGCAAACAAAATTTCCTTTCATGTTTACGCACTATCGTAAATTCAATATTTTGTTTACGAAATAAGAATTTCAGTTCCTTTAAACAATATAAACATAGAGTCTAATGTATATTAAACTTAAAACATTACAGTCCAGTTTGATTTCAATTACATACATTGATTGAAAAAAACTTCAACCTACATCGGCTTGCCTCATTCCCGTAGTCACATTATCGTTCCCATACATTCCTCACACGAAATGTCTCCGTGATATTCATCCAAACGGCCATTTTGATCGATTCCAATAACATTTCAATCACACACAAATAGCATATCAAAAGCATTTTATCAGGAAATTGCTGAAGAGCTATTACGCAGACAGTAGCAGTTATACGTAAAACTAGGTTGCGCGGCACTCGTCTAGGGCGGCGGCCGAAGGGGGGTAGCGATGGGTGTCGTATCGTAGCAACGGGCAGCATCCCTCTCAGTGTGGTCCCGACGATCGTACCGAACGCCCGCGCGCCCCCACCAAACATTCCGCTACGTTTAACTTGAACGAACCTCACACGAACGTTCCCATATAAATTCTGTGCAGTGGTTACCAACATGTTTATACTATTTATTTTGCTGACTGTGTACCTGATAACACTTTGTCATGGTTAACGTGCTAATTGCGAACATGGATTTGAGATTATCGGCGTGAGATAAGCCTACCTCGGAGTTGACGGTCCGTTGTATGACTTTGCAACTGCTTCGACAGTTGGTGAGTTTGTTATTAGATTTTTTATCTCCTATCAGTTTTATGCTATACTCTTTTGTATAAAGTTCGTCCGTACATTGTCTACCTACAAAGTAAGGCACCGTATAATGTTTATCGTCCGCAATTACCTAAGTACGAGTGTTTAATGTCGTCATTTGTTACGCCCTGCGGAATTAAAATTAATTGCACTATATATTTTACTTTTCTCCGACATAATTATCAAAAGTATCAATTTTAATTTTCTTTTATACACGAAGACATTTTGGATTTACTTTTCCCAAGAAACGGTATCCATGATTAGTTTTAAGGGTTGAATTTCAATATCTTTGTCGTCTGCGATATAATTATACCTTTTTCTGAAAGTCGCCGGGGATAGAAGGGTTGAATTACTCGTCGGTATAATTATAATTTTATATATTGTATACGCTTCTAATACTGTAACGATTTAGATACAATTTGAACTTATTTATTTCTAAGTAATTCTATTAATATTATGTAGATAATAATGATAATTACAACTTCATACTGTTTTTTCATTTCATTTAATCATATAAAACTGCACCTTTGTATCCTAGGAACTGAAATTATAATATTATACTTTATCTCGAATGATATTTGAACACCATAATGTTCACTTATAAAACACACAACTCTCCCCCACTTCAGTTCCTATGCTCACCTTTCAGACGGTGGTTTCTTGGGTAAATAAGCATCAGATACATAACTGACAAAACTCAATAAGTACATAGGTACTGGACAATGGACATGTTTCACGGGCCATCATCAGTATCAGAGAGTCATGTTCATACATAATGTATTTATGAAAGAAGTAAACGGACCTAATTTTTCGAATGCCGAAAAAAACTTAAATTGTCTAGACCTGTTGTTGTAGTAGACATGATACTTGTATTGCATTTGATCTTCTTCTTATTATTGTATGGTTGATGAACAACCTGGTGTCAGAGTATAAACCGCCTGTAGGCCTCTGACATGGCTTTAGACTCCCTTGATGAATCTCTCAGGTGTGCTAGTATCAGCAACCTGCAACTGATAACTTATTTTAAATAGACACATGAATTCGAAAAGACACATGACGTGCGTGCCGGGGTTTGACTTGCAACCTTTGACTTGGCAGCCCAACGGTTATACATTTGGCTATCACTGCGTTGACGGCGACTTGATTTGAAACCCACTTCAAAGAAGTTCTAGTAACACACAGTAGTATTCTAAATCGATAGTATGGACTCCAGCTTTCCTCTTGCAAAGTGCTTGAAAAATATTCACAACTATTCTTTGTTTTCAAAGATAGACTACAGAAAGCGACTTTGATATAACATCAAACGTTATATTAAGGTGATTTGAATATAGTTTCCGGATAACTGGGAATGCGGGTAAATATCTCGATACTAGATTGTTTGACAGTGCTAGATGGACTCTTGAGTGGGCGACAGATTGATGAATACTATGTTTATGCTAAAAGCTTTTGTTTTACAATGTTGTCACTTGCAAGTCATGTCTTTACTCCATAAAATCACGAATGTGATTGCAGAATTACTACTGGCAAAGATGTTTTTAACAAAAATTATCAAGATTCTGTTCACTTACATAAGTCCTATGTAATAAGTGGTGATCTTATTGCCATTTATTAAGCTCACATGGCGTTGATCATCTCTTACGAATCGATGTTCCGGAGAAGAGAAGTAAATTGCAATCTTTTACCTCCTTAAATTCATAGACTTATTAACATGTGATGAAAGTAATACATTTCAAGCAATGCAATAGTACTTATAGATAAGAAGAAGAAAAATTACCTAAAATATCATCATATTTAAGAATTACCATGATTATCGCCTTCAGTAAGAATGGGTACCTACACAATACTCAAATAATTTATATACCATACGCTACAACTACTACTACTGAGATGGGAATAATCTTCTATCTCTCTCTCGGCATTTTGTATTGCTGAACTTACATAATCAAGAAAACCATTTATTTCTTTTGAATGAATATAGTATGTAGAGTAGTATATTTTACATATTCTACGTTACGGTGATTGCCTCGTTGGTCTAGTGGTCGCCAAGCGCGACTGCTGAGCAAGAGGTCCTGGGTTCAAATCCCGGGTCGGGCAAAGTGTTACTGAGTTTTCCATTAGGTAATTCTCAGTAGCAGCACGGAGTCTGGATTTGTGCCCGGTTGATGGCAATAGGCTCGCCCCCTATTACATTGGGACTTACAACATAACTGGCGAAATGTGGGTGTACTATATGTACACCTCTGCCTACCCCTTCGGGGAATACAGGCGTGATGTTATGTTATGTTATGTTACGTTACGGTCTGAGCCGTCTGAGGTTTGCTACAGATTTTTCTATCAGTTTATATCTTATAAATATTACTTAGTGTTCCAGTGCGTACTTACACAGAATCAAGAACCTAGGAGAACGATTGATTTTCATTACACATTTTAAGGATTTCTCTACTTACGTAAGTCGGAAGATCAGATGATATTTTCTTTTGTGTCAAGATACTTAGCAATTAAATTCATGTGAAAAAGGTTTCGTTTTCAATTAGTATTTTCTACACAATATTAGATTGTTTACGATTACAAAAGTCCTGAAATAACGTAAATCATATTTAAAAATCTATTACATCATATCGAGATGTATTTAGTGTTTTTGCTAGATATATTCTCACTCGATTGAGCAGAGCAAAGTAGTTGTAGTATTCCGTACCTACTCAGCTACAATCTGTATTAGATTGCAACCCCAGGCATACATTTATTTCCATGAGTAGCTTAGAATAGTGATTGAGGTAGTCTGGGTATTATTACACATAATTTCACACCTGTATTCCCCGATGGGATAGACCGAGACGTATAGTTCACCCACATTTCGCGAGTTATATTATAGGTCCCAAGTTTATAGATATTATGACGATTCATAATATTACGATAACAGAAAACGTACGCCATATTAACAAAACAAAAATGGTCATATCAGATTCTAGATAGACGCTTCATGCTTTCCGAAATGAAAGTCTCCAATTTCTTTTAACATTAAAAAAATACCTGGTTAAGTGAACATAATCCCAAATATGTATGTTAACCCACCTGGGTCATTAGCTTAATACGAATACATCAAAAGTTTACTCGGCCTGAATGGAATACATATTTAATTCATTAGTGTGTGTGAGCATACTATAGGTTAATATACTGGTAGCAGTAGGTACATTTGCACTTAAGTGTATTAAAAACAAAGTTCAGAACTGCTAAAGTTCTAATGTAGTTAAATGTAGGCACTTAAGTGCAAATTTTGTTTTTTATTTGATTGCTTCTGTATTCTCTTGAGTATTGTTTATGTTACAGACTTGTCTGACTTTAGTAAAAACTAAGGCTGTTGTAGGTCGGATGAATGCCTGGAATATAGATGACTAACCAGGGGCTCTAAACCAGTGGTAAAATGCTTGACGAATAAAAACCGAATATGGAATTGACACAATAGGGACTTTCACTGCACTTTTTTTTAAAATAAACGTTAAAAAAGTATTTAAAATGAATTTATGACTGTAAACATAATCTAAATTCGGGTATAAATGTAATGCATTTAAAATGTATTGTGAGACAGAGATGGCACTATAGTATGGTGACGTAGGTAGATACCTAATGGTCTGTATTCGCATAGTAATTTTGGCATCGCCTCGAACATTATGCGTTTGCGCGAGAGGGATAGATAATGGCCCCTCCGCAAAATTAAAATGTTGTAAATCCTCCGTATGTTTCCAAATATCGTATTAATTTCAAACCCTTTTTCAGATTTTAGTTAATTCTAATTCCAACGTACCTAATTGTTAATGTAGTCAACATTCCTATTATGTCATAGATTACATGGTCCAAAAATTAATAATAATAATAAATAATAATAATAATTCACATAAAAAATCACAAAAATAAAACAAACTTCCTAAGTTCTGCGTTAGGTTTAAGCACCTGAGTTACAGAAGTCGGTGTCCTTACCCCGTACCCTCTGGTCGATACAAAAATTTTTGTAATGCATTTTAGAGCAATTTTCTACTTCTAATTTTTGTGGTGGTGAGTACCTACACGTTCGTGTGTGTGTGTGTTTGTGTGCATACGTGGAAGTACATTATTTCATATCCATAAATTCATCATTCTATTCGATTTTTATTTGTCAAGGGTTTTGCCTCTTCTGTAGGGGGGTTTACTTGTCTTAAAAACTTATACTTTGCTCTATAGTTTAATGTTCAAATGATTCCTTCATAGACGTCTTAGAAAGTTTTAAAAATCTCATCTTTTATTTACTTGAAACGAAGTACCGTCTTTATCACATTCGTTTCGTTATCAGAATAAGTTTCATGTAATAGCGGGCAAGTTTAAAACTATTTTCTGTTTCAAAGCTCGGCCATCACTGCTTCTGAGAATTTGTTCACTTTGCGTGAATATTGTGATCCCTAATAGTAAACTTGACCAACGAAACCTAACCTCGTCAGTAAAGAGAAACTACTAAGCCGATTAAGATTTTATTTAATGCGTATATGTGTATTAATGCGAACTTATGCGATGACACAAAGCATCTTTCTTGATGCAATTGTGTACATGTACCAACCCAGAAATATCTGTCATATTCCGTTCAGTATATGTACATGTCGAGAAGCCTGATTAGAAATCAGGCTTCACACATAAAAAGAATTATTGATTTCATATAATAATAATGTTTTAATTAAAAACTACTAATTGTCCTAATATTGTTTTTCAATTGTAGGTATAAACCTACAATTGAAAAACAATATTAGGACAATTTGGTATTGTCATTTTGTTAAGATTTTTGTTAATTCTAAGATGTATATATAATTTCGTATGTCTGTAACATGCCTTAAATAAACGTTTATTATTAATATTGGATATATGATATAATGGCGTACAACGAAGATGTTACCATACACACTATGTGCTTACTAATATTAATATAAACTATAACTACTCTATTGCTTTCATATTAATATAAGTCAGTGTTAAGTGGATAGATAAATAGCTGTAAGGCTTTCAAAGGGAATATTAATGATTCCCGCATACTGGGAAGATTGCTACCAATAATAGACTAACCATTTGATTAATTATTTATTATAATGCGTACTAAGATCATACCATAAACTTACAGTATAGTTACGATATTGTTTTATCATCAAAGCGTAGATACGCTCTCTCAGACCAGTACTAAATTAGTGAAGATACATTTTAGTGCGCTAGTGTGAGTGCGCTAACACAGGAGCACTCTCAACACAAGCAGAGACTTAGACCAATTTCTTACTGCGCTCTCCAAGGCATGCATGGGTTTTAATATTATGTGAAAAACAGTCACCGATCCAAGGATTCTCCGCTGCAAGTGCTGCGGCGCTGAAACAACTCAGGGCTGCTACTAAGAATTATCTAAACGTAATAACCAATAAAATTTTGCTCGGCTTAGGATTCAAACCTAGGACCTCACACTCAGCAAGCTTCGCGCTTAGCAACAGTTACTTGCCTTTGATAAAATAGCATGTGTGTTTAAAAAGAGTGTAGTAAATGTCGATATCAACACTATTTGTTACATAACTAAAACTATCGTAAGGAAGAAAATACACTACACTTATTATGATGGGTAGCTAGTCAACTCCGAAACTAGTTTTCGCAATACATTAATATACCTACTTTGTTTTTATTTACTTTCATGTAGAAAAAGCGAGTATATTCTTAGTTATGATGCATTTAGCACATTGAAAATTACTGATAAATATTTTCTTTATCCATCATTATCACCAGCCGGATGACGTCCATTGTTAAACAAAGGCGTCCCCCTTAGAACACAATGAAGGGCAACTTGCCGTTATCTAAATAAAAAAACTATGCAACTTTGTGATGTAGGTAACTCTTAATTATATTGAAATCACATACATAGATACATAAAGTCACGCCTATTTCCTCGAGGGGTAGGCAGATACCACGGATGTCCATTTGCTACGATCCTGACATACATAATAATGGTCGACTGCGTAATGCCAAAATGATTTTAATTACATTTTGATAGTAAACAATGCATTCATCTAATTCGATAAAAACATCGATTTTTTTATTATAATATTCGCTGAACTCGACTTAAATGTCACGTTGACATTTCAAACTCAGTTTTATTTGTAGTAGCACCCACGTAGATCATATTTTGCTTCCCGTATCTGCTAAATTAATAAATTATACCAGTTTTGTCTAAAGGGTAATTTGAGTAACATCAAATGTAAGATTAAAGATAATTTAATTAGCCAATTATATAAATATAAGACGTTGGAATTAATAAGTGCTTACATCTATGTAAAATCAAATAAAACTATTATTTATACTGTTATTCCGTGGTTCAGATTATTAAATATATCATCTTGCCTGTATTCCCGAAAGGGTGGGTAGTGGTGTTCCGTAAACACGCATTTCCCCAGTTATGATTTAAGTGCAATGCGATATCACAGGAAAAATCCAGACTCCGCATTGCTACTGAGAATGACCTGATGGAAAAACTTAGAAACACTTTGCCGAACTCGGGATTCGAACCAACCTCATGCTCAGCAGTCGCGCTTAGTGATCACTTGACCAACGCGGCATTTATACCTAACTAAAATTTCATTGATTAACTTCCCACAGTGCAATACTAAATACTTTTATCTTACGAACACGTTGCTTTACCGCTCGTCTGCAAAGGTTTCTAATCACAAAGTTATTACAGTTTCTAAACGTACTTACGAAGCCTACTTAAGCTCGGCGCTGAATTAAGTTTGAGCTAACTAGGCAATATAAAACCTATCTGGCTGCACGCTATGCATTATGCTACGTGTTTCAATGACGTCACAGAATATAATATGTAGGTATTATCACACTAATATTATAAAAGTGAAACTTTGTGAGTGTGTTTATATGTTTGTTACATTACGCTCAAATGGCTGGACTGATTTTGATAAAATTTGGTATGGAGGTAGCTGACACCCTGGATTAAAACATAAGCTACTTTTTATCCCGAAAACTGTAGCGGGTAACGCCGCGGGGCGCAGCTATTCTAGCATAAATCTAATACAAAATCACCAGTTTCTAACAGTAATAAGTTACGTATGCTCTACGCAAAATTAAGTTGCAACTGAAGAGGCAATATAAAAGCGCTACGAGCTACGCATTGTGCTACGTGCTACATAATGTGACGTCAGAACGTATCTCGGTATACATACTCAGGTTCGCACGAAAGGCGACGACCCGTAAAGTTTGCTATTGTGCTACGGCTCTTTTAAGCGTAGTTCTACGCAGTCAAGTCGAATACAATACAATGTTTATTTATTACTTGTACTTAGAACACTTTATATTGTGTTTGACTTCAGACATGGTTCTGTCGACTATTGGAATGACGAAGATTTTGAGTTGACTCATCACTTAAGTTGCTTCAGAACTTGACTCGTTAATACTCAGTATCTATTTTTGTCCATCAACCATCGATTTTACGATAATTATCGTAGACTGTGGAGTAGTTAAAATTGGTTAAAAATATGTTTTCCTATAACATTCTATTAGTATGCTCATTTAATTTAGAACTAACATAACATCTTACTAGTATTTGAAATATTTATACTCTTAATATCCATTTTTTTTTCAAATTAAAATATTGCGAATACCTTAACAACATGATAAGGTATAATACAAAAATAATAACTCACCTTTGCCGGAATTTAGAAATACGCTAAATTAAAAACCATAATAACCAGCCAATGCACCAGAAAGCCTATTAAACAGTAAATCAAGAAGCACTGGCGAGGCATTTTCCAATTTCCTTCAGACAATCGAAAGCTAAAAGACAAAAAGGTAACTACAAAGAACAGAATCATTCGCACACAAAGCAATACGTAGGGAATGACAGAAGCTGCTTGGGCCTGCTAAAAGAATGGAGCTTAGTGATCTTACGTGACACTTGCGTTGGGATATAGTACCTTTTGTATTACAAACATGCTTGGAATACTGGCCAGTAATAATACTAAAAAAAAACTTTTTCTTTTACTGCTGTTTATAGAAATATAGGTAACGAAAAAGATTCCGACGAATTGAGAACCTCCTCCTTTATTCGAAGTCGGTGAATAAACACGTTTGTTTTCTCAGCATAACATTGCCAAATCTTATTCGAGTACTTCTACAAATCTTAATGTTTCAAATTCAGAATGGTACACAAGGTACACAGTTTTTTATAGCAAATTTAATGTTTTTTCTATAAGTCTGTCTGAAAATTAAAAAGTAAGAAGCATCACCCATACACACAGTAATGAAAAATATGGTCAACCAAATGCATTTCTGATCCGATAAGAAATACTTTTAGATGCCCATATTTTTCATTCCTGTGTGTATGGGTGATGCTTCTATCTTTTTGTATATGAGATCGTATGGGAGGAAATATGATAATATTTCCTCCCATACGATCTCCAATATTGATACTCTTACTCATCAACTAAAGGAAATGTCCAAGTTATGGAGGAAGTAACAACTCATATAGCTACTCGATCTATCTATATACATTACACGTGCGTCCATCAATAAAAAACTTCCATAAGTACACATGCCGATCGCGCGTTACTTAGTACCAATAACCCAAGTTTAATGAACGTCTCGGAACTTTCGCTATCACAGTTTACGACTTGTTTTAGTGACACGTGTTATCGAACGCCATCTGTACTATTTTCGTACTTAGTGGCACTTTATTTGGCCTCGGTGTTTTTAGTGTAGTTGTCACCAAACCTATCTCCAACAATGTTGAGCTCACTCCCAGTGTAACTGAATACAGCTGTATACTAGGATGCTACATAGAACGGCTTTCTTTCTCAACTTCCCAACCCTATTTCTGGGGAATACGACAGGTACGGTATGACAGGTTGTAAACTTTCAGGCTGATGACTACCAGTAACAACTAACCAAGATCCATGAATGAGGGACAAACTCAGAAAGCTGTAAAAATAATAATATCCACAAACCGACCGTTCTAAGGGCAGCCTAACTTTGAGCGATATAGTGCTTTTATTAGCAGTGAACTTTTCTTCTTATTTCTTAGATTATTGTTGATAAGAACTAACAACCCTTTTTTCATACAGTTAGACAGAAAAGCCAAAACACAAAACTAAAATCGACATTATAGTGTTTCGTAGTCAAGATTTCTTAACTTGTATGACAATACAGCGAGGAGAAGTTGGCTCTCTTTGTCTGAAACAACACAGCAGCTATAGTGACCTATCTGGGGAGTTGTGAACTCTTAATTAGCAGGGTAAATGAGGACTTATTAAATATCGTAGCGCTTGTAATTCCTAGAGGATTTGGGCGGTGGCTGATTCGTTTACCCAGTTTGTCGATGCCATTAATAAAGTGGGGCAAGCCTGGAGTTGTATTATATAGATCTATACCTTGTATCAATTTCGTGTAAGTATATTGTCGGATTCTCAGTAGCAGCCCAGGGCTTTAGAATTGTACCTTGCCGATAAATGGCAATACAGTCGACTGATATTCTGAAGATAGTATAGTCTTTAGGATTACAAGGGTATGTTAATATAATTAATTATATTTTAAAGGAGTTACTAAAAGTGTTTATCTTATTATTGGTAAATTACCAGAATTTTAGTATACATTAAATAAGACTCAACTATTTTTATAGGAACTTCTATTTACACAAAAAAAACATGCTTTACAATAATACTGCACGTTAGGTGTACGAACTTGCTTACCTAAGAACTAATGCTTGATTGACCGCAATGAGTAACTGGACTTTACTGGTCGCGGGTGCAATCACAGCTAAAGACAGATATGTGTTGAGTCTACTGCTTTATTATTTTCTATTTATATATTTGCCATAGGTATATTAATTTATGTTCTTTGGCAGGTGAAAAAGTAGTTTCTATGGTTACACAACAAGTAAAATCAACCATATATATATTATTATAAATCAAAATGATTGATGTATGTTTGTCTATGCGTTTCTAAGCCACTGGTCATATTGTGATGAAACTTTGGTAGTGACTGCGGACTTCGAAAGGGTTTGTAGCCTAAAAATTCTATATAATTATTAGGTATCCGAAATCATCATCAGTCATCTTATTATGTAAATAATACACAAATTATAATTGTAGCTAAGTAACAATCCCTACCTAATATATTTGTCACTATTAAATGAGACCCGAAAGCTAAATTAAATAAAACCTTACCGTCTGAACGGGTAAAAGTATACCTATGTAACCCAACCAAAACGTAAGTAAAAAACATTACTTTTCCCTTTTGCCATACTAATAACGATTAATGTGTGCTAAATCATATTTTCCCCGCAATATATTACAATTATACATCAATCTAAATACGTTTGGTACGCTTACAAGAAACCGTATTTATACCTCAAGTATGTACGTGCTAACTGCTTCCAGCCCGTTTTCACGTACTGTCTTTGATATTATATAAGATATTATAGTACGTTACGTGCAAGTAGGATATGTGTGACATAGCGTTTTAGACTTTTTCTTTTTTGTTACATTTGGTAATAAGTTATATCGAGGTATAGAGATTGGTCCGTCTCCAAGGAGCAATAATGACCACTTTTGATGCGCTAAATGAACTCGTTTTTTGGTATCGGAGGACTCGTGAAGTATTTCTACTTGTACAGCTGTTGTACCCCGAATCTGACGACCCTATTAGCGCAGTGGCTAAGCGATTGGAATAATGCGATAAGGGTTGTAGATTCAACTCCCGCACGGGGCAATAATTTGTTCGAACCGCATATGTTTGTCCCGAGTCTTGGTGTTTGTGAAAGAGATATTTCACGTCTGTGACACACCTTACGACACAGGACAAGTTCCTAGTGTGGGCTGAAGTTTTTTTAAATAAAAAAATATTGCGTTTTAGATTTGTATGCTTATGATGCAATGCAAACTCTTAGTTAGGTACCTACATAGTTACGCAATAAAGGATGAGCTAGACTGAATAATTTAGTGACTAAAAAAGAAAAGATAAAATAAGGAATATAGTTAGTTAAATGTAAAATTAAATTATAAAAAACTAGCCTTAAACTACAAATAAGTATTAATTTTATTATGCATATCGTAAAGTTTACCGGTTATGTTCGAATAAGCTATCTTAAAACCATTACATTAATACCATCAAAATGCTGTTAGCAGTTTCTAACAAGAAATCGATAAATTTAATAACTCGATCGTGCAAGAACATCTCATTCACAATTTCTACGGTCGTTAAAACATTGTAGGACAAATTAATTTTCAGAGCATTGAGTAGGTATTCTACAATTTCAATTTATATATATTATATAGGTATTAATAACTGGCGAAATGTGGGTGTCACTGTGTGCACCTCTGCCTACCTTTTCGTTTTCCGAAGGCGTGACGTTATGTTATAATTATTTTGTAAGTACTCAAATTACAATTATGATTATTTTTATTAAAAAAAAAACGCTTGTTTCATAATTATATTTTATGAATAATATAGTCAAGCGATTAATTATTATAAGTTCCTACCAAGAGTTGGAGATAGTTTTTTTGCACTAGTAAGAACTAATATCAAAAGTAGATAAACTATGTAGGTACCTAGGTACATACCAAAGTCCTCTTTACGGAAAATTGAAGCTAGAGATGCGGCAAATGAAATACGTACATACATTCACCTAACATTAACATATTTATCTCGTTACTTACTAACACATGTTATATATTTATGTTATATAATGTTCTTTATATAAATGTTACTTAAAACACCTTCAGACTCAGCTAGCAGGCTCACCGTTTAGACTAGTATTATTAAAACTTGTACGAATTAATTCACAATCCTCTACCACTAACTCCGTATTCGACAAAAACACTTTCTATAATAAGTTTTAAATTGTTCGGAGTCCTAAGTAAACTGTGTTTTAATAAAAGTACACTGAACTTCTAGGAATTTTAATTAACATTTTACAAGCGTTTTTTTTTTTCATACCTACGTAACCAGAATGATGAAAGCGCTTCAATATCGTTCTTTCGTTCGTTCGTTTCTAAATTGATATTATTTAGTTGTTTTGTAGCAACATAAAGTGAATAGAATAACTAGGTATATTAAGTAGCTTCAATAAAAAGCAGTAATGATTTTAATTTTTTAAAACGTCCCTTTTCCCTCTAGAGGTTGGCTATAAAACATAATAATATCTTCGTTTTTCCGGATACAATATGTCTCATATAATATGTATGTGTTTCGGCACGGATGTCGCAAAATAACAAAGAAAGTGCATTAAGACGGTAATTCCTTTACCATTAATATAAGTTAATAAGAAAAAAGAATTATTACAAAGCTATGCAAGATTTACTTTTATCCGGTTCAAATGTATTTAATAATGGGTTCCGACAGTTAAAGTCGCTATTTTTTTATTTAACGTCATTATAGACTACTAGACTTGTTTTTTTTCTCAGTTTTTAATAATAGTCCACTTTTCCCCTGTTGGGATTTTTGATATTTTAATTTACGTTCATTTGGTAGGTACAAGGTATGGTACTCAGTGGGCAGATCTTTATTGTTCATATCAGACTTGATACCCAATCACACTTGTTATACGAGTCACCTATAACTTGGTAAGTCAATTAGCAGTCCTACCACTGTGTCTGGACTGCATCCACGAATCCGATTTGCCTTGATGAAGGATTTAATTAGGACCCATAGGTATGCAGCGTCTTAACAGCTACGTTGATTGTCGCATAATCCATAAAGTCCAAGAAAATGAAGATAAAGTTTAAACTTGAAATTCGATGGGTGCGAGCAGTGACACGATGGCTCAGTTGGTTAGAGCAGCGCCACGGTATGGCAAAGGTCGCAGGTTCAAGTCCCGCTCGCGTCCATCATTTTTCAATTTCCTTTATCAATTTAGATTTAAGCTTAGCATGGGCAACATGCAAAAATGACACAAAATGTCATAAAAATTGTCTTATTTTATGGTACTGCCATGTTTGGTATAGAAAATTCCCTTATTAAAACAAAGAGGAAAAATAACTATTTTTTTTAAATATAAACTGAAGTTGAATCTTGAACAATTAGACAGTAACAAACTAATCTAATATTTTAATTTAAATTACTTTACCTCGTCTAAGTACAAAGGTACCTATATTAAATTCTTCTGCAAAATAACACGAAAATGTACGTTTCGTGCCAATTTAATTTCCGGTTACATTTTATTCATTTCCTGGTCTTGAAATGACAGTTTGAGCCAAATTTTAACCTAAATTGCCTGATTAAAAACTTCATTACTATATTCTATTTTATCATGGCTAAAGTATTGATTCATCATCATCATCATCATCAGCCGGAAGACGTCCACTGCTGGACAAAGGCCTCCCCCTTAGAACGCCACAATGAACGACAACTTGCCATTTGCATCCACCGATTATTGATTTTAATTGATCAATGCATTCACGCACGTTGGGTTGACGACATAAATAAATTCGCTACGAACACCTGGACAAGAGACGCTCAACATAGAGAGGATTGGCAGAGATAAAGGGGGGCCTATACCCAGCAGTGGGTGATACCGGGCTGAAATGATGATGATGAATGCATTCAAAACTGTTTTACGGCAAATTATCATTATTCTCTCTGAAATCAAATAATATCATAATTTTCGAAGGGCAAACGGCTTTAGCGATTTACATGACTGTCGGTAAACCCCCTTAGTTGGGAATACCCGACTAGAATCTACGGCGCGCGACTTTGCCACGACACCAGCTCACGAATAAGAGCTCCGTTTAAGTCGGAAGGTATTCCGGACACCGATATAAACACGTGAGTAAAACCGGAATATGAAAGACACTCTCAAAAGTGACCACGATAGTATCACTATTACACGGTAGTGGCAACGACAAGTACTGTGAAACATTACAAAATATATCACTACGTTAGCTGCTCAGTTCATCCTGTCAATATTGTAAAACTTGTTAACGTGTAAATGTAGCGTCATCTCTTGAATTATTTACAACAGAAATTAAAATAGACTGCCTGTTGGTCTAGTGGTCGCTAAGCGTGAGTGCTGGGCATGAGGTCCTGGGTTCGAATCTCGGATCAGGCAAAGTGTTACTGGGTTTTTACAGTGGGTTATTCTCAGTAGCAGCACGGAGTCAGGTTTTGTGCCTGGTATCAACCAGGCACAAATCCTGACTCCGTGTTGCTTCATCTGAGTCCGACAATTTAATAGGGGGCGAGCCTATTGCCTGATGGCTCTCCAATAGGCTCTCCCCACATTAAATTGTGACCTTTAACATAACTGGCCAAATGTAGGGTACTTGTACACTCCTGCTTACCCCTTCGGGGAAGGCAGGCGAGATGTTAGGTAGAGAATAAAATATAAATTTGCCATAACTGTAATTCGAAATTTGGCCTAATACGCGTCGCTGAATAGTACACTTTACCAATTTGCATATCATTTTCATTTCGGCAACACTCATTTGAATAATTGTTTAATACCAGCCCGTTGAGGGAATGCATTCATTTGGCTGTATTCTGATTTATTAGCGCACTAACAACGATGAAAGGAATTTTTAAACGCTATTCACGTCAGTTAGTCATTTTGAAACAAGCGCCTGTCGATACAATGTCCTGGAATTACATTGCTGTAATATAACATAACTTAACATTACGATTACATTCCTCAAACTGGCATACAAGTGCAATACACCCACATTTCGCTATAGGTCCAATTCCAAATGTAATAAGTGGCTAGCCTATTTCTATTACACATGCACAAATCCAGACTCCGTGCTGTTACTGAGAATTACCTAATAAATACCTAAAAATATCGCTGTAATAATGTTATTAAAAATATAAAACATATTTGATTGAAACAGTCATTTGACGATATTTTCTGTAACACACAGTAAAAAACGAATAATAACAGAATAACTGACAAAAATGACTCGATCAAAAAAGGACATTCATTTTATGAAATCATAGACGTCAGCAGCGCACGTGTTGTGATAGGTCGTTGACCTAGGATATTGACTGACCCAGAAACCCAATCACTAAACATTCGTTAGTGATATTTATTCAAATAGAGTGCACTCGCTCTCGTGAATAGAATACTGCATTACTCATCACTGTAGATCATCTGTTCATTCCTGTTTGCTAACCGAATTATCTACAGCTATAGATTCTTCTTACAAGAAGTAATTACAGCATATTTATAAAAAAAAATGCTTTAATGTTGTTTCAGATACTTAAGAATTTTCCTAATGTCAAGCTATTATTTGCAAATGTGTCTCCTCTCCTTAGGAGTCTGGTAGGAACCAATAGCTGTTTCTTTGTTCTTATAATACATTTGCCTGTTTAATATAGATTATAATAAATTTATAATTAATAAGTTAGGATTCAACAATAATTACAATTTAATAATGAGTATTAAGACGGGTTTTTAAGCTTTACCGTAGGTACATAGATACAGATATGCAGGTGCGTAATTAAAACTTTATAAGTAGGTACAATTTATACGAGATTGTAAATGTCCTCGATTACGCGAAAAAATATTTTTTCTTTTTTAATATACCTAGTGACAACTTGACGCTACGTATTTCCTTAAATACCACACTCAAACAATTTCCAAATTACAATGTAGTATAATAATACTAATTTCCAAAAAATCCTTGTACTCTTTAACTAAATAGCGACCGAAATTTTAAAATCCAAATACCTAGTCTTCAAAAAGTAATAAATCACGAATAATAACATTAATCATTGTCTGTACCGAACGAGTATTGAGTACCGATACCTGATGATATTGGTACAAGATGAGACAGTTATTGGCCTATATTTAGTTACAATCAAGCCATAAATAGACCTCCATTATGCGGTACGGTTGACGCACAATGGACACTATTCCGTACCAAATTTAGTGATACGAGTTCGGTGAAATACCGAATGTTGACCTTTGAAGATTTTAGTGATATTACATACGTCGTCGCTTGCTTTCTCTTTATATGAATAACGTTGACCTTATGAAATATCTTTTTTCTGTCTTCTAGGTACCTATATTATGAATCTTACAGGCTGTCACAGTAGTACCTACCTATAACGTCTTGTCTATGGCACCAGTCAGATTCGTTATTGCTAAGGTAAAACGATAAATGATCGCTATCAATCGATGTGGCATTAGGTTAAGTGCACCTGTAATGATAGATTTGAGTAGGATAGTTATAAATAAATGATTTTGTAAATGTTTCTAGTCATTGGGTGTATACGGCCGGGTACGTGAGTAGTTATAGCGAGCTGTTACTGAAACCGTTGCACGTTACTGTTAGTAAAAATCATAGCGTGTACGACTGTACGGGGTGTACGCGCAACAAGCCAATGACAAAAATATAATCTCTACTCATTAATAGAGCAAAGAAAACAAAATATGAAATTAGCAGGAACATGCTTTATGTTGTTTTAAGGTGATGTTGAATGACTTCAACTTTCACACCAAATCTGTTAACTGAACAGGGAATCTTACTTAATTTAATATGAAATTAGTCTTATCTACTTGACCGAGTCCTTTCTAGAAAGTCGTAATATTATCGCAGGTAAAGTCACTCAAGATTGTCCTTATCATAAAACTTTATATCTTCAACTGACAACTTTTGCGAAATTATAATAGAGAAGGCCTACGCTTTAGTAATTACAGGCGTAACGTGCATGAGTTATTCATTTGGGTAGGCCCTAGAGTACTTTTAACTGCAAAGCAAACAAAAAAACAATACCTTCTTTTAGGCCCGATCCAAAGTTTGAAGCTACCTTTTGACCTTCAAGACTAATAAAGCAGTCCTATGTGAATTTATACGTTCTTCTAAGACCTATGTCTACCTACCGCTTTAACATTGTGGAAGATACAATGTGGGGATCTTCGTGTCGACATCGCTGATAGGATTGTTTGGTTCAGACGTTCCGTTGATTCCGTCGTGGCCAGAGTCTTAGGCGGGAAGCGAGAATGCATAAAACAAAGGAATGAAGGAACTGCAGGCACTACCAAATATTTGTAATTCGAAAATGTTCAAATAATTTCAAATACATGAAAAAATAAATAAATAAACTAAATCTTAAATATCGCCTCTAATGTGAAGCAAAACCTTATGATGGAACCTGGATTAAATTATATACCCGACCCGCAGTGAGTAACAATGCAATGAGAGGTCTTTGTAGCAATGTGACAGTTCTACAAAGAGGCTGGTAATAATACTAATATCTAATCTTCTTGTATCTAAAAAAGCTAAGTAATTTTTTTTTGCCTCACGCCGCCTCCCACTTCTTGCTCGCACTAGAACCTCCTAGGTAACGTGTGCACAGTCGCCGTAAGCGAGTCGTCTGGTTTAATTAAACTCTCGACTCCGGCTGGAGGTAATACAACTGTAATTAGATCGCTGCTACTTAGCATTTCAATTACGCTTCCACTATGATTTTATATTAATCCTAAACTTAGTATCCAAGCTAGAGGCTAGAGCATGGGTTTTATGAGTAGCGTAGTCTTGTAGCGGGAATAATAATTTCAAGTACACGAACGTCCATGCAAACGGCCAGTTGTCGTTCATTGTGGCGTTCTAAGGGGGAGGCCTTTGACCAGCAGTGGTCGTCTTCCGGCTGATGATGATGATGATGCTGAATGCCATGTAAAAAATGAGGATTATTCCTAGGAGTGGTTAAAGTTTAACTATGGATGAAAATGTCACTAGTGTATTTGTACATTTATTTATGCATATTCTTCTTATATATTGACTTTTTTTTTAGTTGTCATTCTAGAGCACTGATTGCCGAGTTGTATGACCGTTGGACTGCCAAGTCAAAGGTCCCAAGTTCAAACCCCGGCACGCACCAATGTCTTTTCGAATTCATGTGCGTACTATATACTGTGTAGTTATCAGTTGCTAATAACGGTGAAGGAAAACATCGTAAGTAAACCGGCTCACCTGAGAGATTTTTTAACGGTGTCAGAGGCCTACAGGCGGTTTAAACTCTGTCACCAGATTGTTCATCAACCATACAATAAGAAGAAGTTATCATTCCTTATGGCGTTCTAAGGAGGAGGATGATTGACTTAAAATAATAAAGACTGATTGTACTTATGAAACATTGTTAAGTTTTTCATTGTTTTAATTCGCGCTGTATGTATATAAATTGTTAAACCAGATCTAAATTATGATTTTATGACTTTCTAAATTGAGGAACAATATTTTCATGATTACTAATACTTTTTCTAATGAAAGGGGGGAGCTAATGTTGGCTGCTGACAACGCCGTTCCCGCAGCGGAGTTTGGGGCCGCTAAAATTTAAATTTTCCATTGACTTGCTAAGAAGACCAATACCTACTTTTTCTTCCTCTGTTCATTTGCTTTGTATCATGTAGATACTAGATAGGGAAGTGTTACACCGCTAATAGCCAGCGTTTCTAAAACTTGGCGTGGCGTCTGGTACTTGTATGCATTAGCTACCGTTAAGGAGAAAATTATTCTATACCAAATTTGGATCTTCCGGCTTATCTATTTGAGCATGTATTACGTTGGCAAGTAGCCAAGGTTAATTAAATGATGCCAAGCTTGATAATTAACTTGATTATGTAACGTTACTTATTAAGGTTCGTTGGTAAACTTAAGTATAATAATACATAAAATACATTGTCAGCTTCCAGCCTTTTTTTTTAATTTATAACCTTTTTATCAATATCAGCCTATCTTAGTCCATTGCTGGACTTAGGCTTTTCTCATGGCACACCACTGAGCTCAATCTTCGGCCTTCCACTTCCAACCGCTGCCCGCCATTTTGCGAATATCGTCGCCCTACCTAACTGAAGGATCTTCTTTTTTGGCATGCGCTTCTTTATGGACACAGGCAATGCCATAGTGTATAATTATATACGCCAGTGTACAAGGATATTAACAGATATTTATTGAATGGGAATATAGTGTTATATACTCGTAGATAGTACCAAGTTCAAGCGCCCAGAGCTCGCCGGACATACTCAATTATTATATTACTCGTGGAGGCTCTCGACTTGTACTATGTCTATGGTAGGCGAAGCTTCTATCACCTGTCTGTGTATTTATTCTGAGTGTTCATGGGTGGCTTTAGTGAACATTTCGAATAAGCTTATGAAAATTTAAGCTCTGATAGTAAGACCTACTTTGAATATGTATATACGTCGGAAAAACCAATAACTATGACCAAGGATTCATTTAATTTTAGGCACTATGCATTACACAAGACAGTGCAAGGTATCTCTTATGTAACTACTTTGGAGAAACTTTACTAAAGTTACAACTACTTTAGTAGCAGGTAGGTATTATTTATGAAGTGCTACCAGTACCTGGTACTGCCTCGCTGGTCTAGTGGCCGCTAAGCGCGACTGCTGAGCAAGAGGTCCTGGGTTCAAACGGGTCGGGCAAAGTGTTACTGAGTTTTCCATTAGGTAATTCTCAGTAGCAGCACGGAGTCTGGATTTGTTCCCGGTTGATGGCAATAGGCTCGCTCCCCAATACATTGGGACTTACAACATAACTGGCGAAATGTGAGTGTACTATATGTTCACCTCTGCCTTCCCCTTCGGGGAATACAGGCGTGATGTTATGTTATGTTACCAGTACCTAGAAGATAATAACGGAGAGCCAATTTATCCCATATTACCAGGTGGCATCAAGTACATTCATCTCATAATCCATTCTTCTATTGAAATATTAACATCCACACACAACATATAGAAGGTTTGATAATTCGTAAGTATTATTTACAAACATGAACAAGCTTTGTGTTAAAAGTTCAATGTATAGCGATTGAAATTTGAATTGAATCACTAATCTGATTATGGAATTCGGCCAACATATTCCTGAACCATTTAGTGCAGTTTTAATTATTATCTTTACTATTATAAATATGTCAATCGGGATCGGATTCCATAATTAACGGTTTGATAATATTATTTGTGAACTACTGTAACTATATTCCGCAAAACACACACATTAATTTAGAAATTAATAATTACATTTGAACATTAATTTCTTTTTACAACTGCTTTCCATGATAATGCGGCCAATAACGCCAATCGGATTATGTTTAACAAATGTAACAAAGAATAAATATTGCTCTACAACTCTACATACTATCATTATCATCCGTAGTCTGACATCACTCACAGTTTGGTATAGGCCTCTCTTCTAGTGTGCCAGTTCTACTCTACTCAGTACGCTACGCTATGGCCACGATGTCATCCGCCCGTCTCGCTACCTGACACCGACATTTCTTCTTCCTTGGACGCCATTCGGTCTTCCTCCACCTGTCGTTGCGTCTTGCCAGGTGACCTGCCTCAATCTATTTGAATCCCATAATGCGTATTCATAAGTAAACTCTACTGTAAAATTCGAAGCAAAAAGTATTTTCTATTACAAGGAATCTTCTCTGACAACCAAAATTCGGTATACATCATCAGGCCCAGTAACATAATTTTTACATAATAATAAAATGTCAATCTTATACTACTTTTGATCCTGATTAATCTCTGCGCACTTGATGTAGGTACCACCCTAAGTTTGACCTTGTCACTCCTGTAAATTCAGACTGTAATTCAATTAACAAACAGCCGTTTAAACTCATGATTATGCCAGACATCGGTCTATAAATCACTGCCTCTAAGGACTGACAACACCCAACTTGGGTTTATACAGGGTGATATATAGGCATCTTGTTTTAGCCTCTAGTGTATCTAATTATTTCGTAGCATCCCTAGAACAAGTGTACGTAATTGTTGTTGATTTTATTTAAAATTGAATTTGATTGTAGTTAATGTAGGTTTTATTACAGTATAAGCTTAGCAATGTTTATTAGTTTATAGTTTGTAATTCGTGTAATATAACTAACATACTCTATTCTTAATTTTGAATTCAGGTGCCTATTATAAATTAGTTATCAGTTGCCAAAAACGGTGAAGGAAAACATCGTGAGGAAACCGGCACACCTGAGAGATTTTTCAACGGTGTGTAAAGCCATGTTAGATTCATGTCTACATGCCTACAGGCGGTTTAAACTCTGATACCAGGTTGTTCATTAACCATATGATAAGAAAAAGACTACATCTTATTACAGAGGCTTATTTATTTATTAAACTCTTTATTGTACACCAAAAATACAAGTAGACAACATAATCAAAGTTATGGTAAATACTAAATAATGCACAATGGGCGGCCTTATCGCACACGGCGATCTCTTCCAGGCAACCTTGGTATATAAAAAATAACAATGTAAAATTGGTGGCAGTCACTGGTGTACATATTTACCTACAATAAAAAAAAATAAAAAAAATACGATATAACAAATACATTTAAATACATAAATACAGATAATTACAGAGCATAGTCGATCAGGATTCTAAATAGTGTTCCTTCACTAATCTTTTAAAAACAGGCAGTGATTGAGCACGGCTTACATCTATGTAAAGCCATCTGACCCGAATAATCACTAATATCCATCCATACCTACTTTCAAAAGTTTAAGTCAATGTAAGTAAGCCCAGGAGCTTCCAGCTTATTACAAAAGTCTATTTAAGTGAAGTCATTAAGTGACCCGGGAATAGACGACTCGGGGGTCGTCCACTCATTGTACTATGCAACCGGATCCCACCACTCAGTTAATTAATATCGGAGTATGCGGTCGGAAATTGCATAATTTTAATTACAGTAACACAGTTTTGTTTCTTTGTCAACGTGTAAATATTAAGATACTTGTGTTTTTGCTATTGGGTTTCTGTATTCGTGTTCATGTATTGTTTTCGTTAATTGAAATTACAAAGGAACCAAGATTTTATAATAAATTACGTTAGTTCTAAAATTTTGTTCTTTGTTCTAAAAAACACCATTGCTGTAGCTGTAATTTGTTGCTTATAAGCGGTTATTTTTTTAAACTTTATTAGTCTGTATGACAAAATTTCAATGATAATTTAATTGATCACTATAGAAGTATGATTATAAATTCAATCTATGAATTTCACTGCGGTTTTGGAATTGCATATCCCGGAACTCAAACCAACAATTCACTCGCTATCATGGCAATTGATTTACAAGCTGCCATTGCCAATTGGCCGGTTTATTAAAGTAAATGAAGCAAACAATACTGAAATAGGCCTAAGCTATTAAACAAGGTCATTTGGATTAACGAGATAACATTTCTATATGATCTATTAACACGTGGAGAGAATACGGTGTATCTTTCTCTATTATAGCATCTTCCGTGTAGGGAGAAGTGTGAGATTTTGCATAGGTATTTATAAGGATTTAAAATATGTTATGTTAGTTATAAATAGTTAGGTACATAAAATGGTCAAATTTCGATAACTGGGCGACAATTTTTTTTATTTAATTTTTTTTATTTAAACGTCGCAATCTCCCTTCCTCGGGACAAGTATCTACGGGTCATACAATTTTTTGTCGCGTTTGGGAATCGAGCCCGCAACCCGTAGCGCAGCAATCTAATCGCTTAGCCGCACCAATGAAGTCGTCAACTTTATAATCATAAACGGTAGGTTAACTTAACCAAATCTTTGAGGTACAGTGTGAGCCAGACTGTAATTTTCAGCCTTCAAATTCGTAGATCCTATTAAAACGTAGACTCAATCGAGCTTTAAGATCAAAATGCAGCTCGTGACCTAACTAGGTACCGATTAAATCTGGTCGTAGGTACTCTCAGGGGCCAGATAGATATTGTACGTGTAAGATAGGTTAGATAAAGGTGCTCGTATTTATAATACTTGTATTGGATGATATTGTTACGAAAGTAAAACCGATTAGTTATTACGTCTAGAGATTTAAGCATGTTATTTATTTATACGTATTATTATATTGATACTTGGTTGGAAATAGAATGGAAAGTATTTCGTAGTTCTGATCCAAAAGAATGTTCGTTTAAATAAATGTAAAGATCTGAGCTGTATTTGTGCTATGTGGATTATAGTACCTGTCTCTCTCTCTTAGCCTATCGCGGTCTACTGCTGAACATGGGCCTCTCCCAACCTACCTTCTAAGAATTAAAAGTCCCCGACTGGTTATACGTGCTTCTTATAAATACACACACACTTTTCTCGAGCATTAAACTAGCATATTAAATAATTAAGAATATTACTAGATAAAATCTACTCATGCTGACGAAATTGCTTAATAAAAACTAAGCCGCTACCTAAACTCGTTTCACCATTGTTATTTTCGTCTAAAGCCGGACAATGGATTCATTTAGTGTCCGAAATATCAGGGACGAGTTAGGAATGGAAATTTATTCCAAAGACAAAATTAAACAACAAAATGTTTGTGTTTTATTCATGTTCGAGTTTCGTTCACACTGTAGATGTTGTTTTCTTTTTGTAATTATCTCCTGGGTGCGTTTGTTTGGCTGTAATTGGTTGTTAGAAAGCCGATAGTATCGTATCACCCAGTGTTATTTATACAGAAAAAAAGGAGGGCACTTTACGATGTGGAAGTGAGACGCCGCTACGTGCAGTGTAATGTGGCATCTCGCTTCCACAACGTAAACTGCTGCTTTAAGAGTTCGTGGTAAGGAGGCTGTATTCATTCATCATTGCTCACTCATTTCTGGACTGCGTCGTCGGTCTAGTAGTCGCTAAGTGCGACTAATGAGCATGAGGTCCTGGGTTCGAGTCCTGGTTCAGGAACAGTGTAACAGGATTTTTCCCATAAGGTATTTCTCAGTAGCAGCACGGAGTCTGGATTTGTGCCCGGTTAATGGCAATAGGCTCGCCCCCTAAGGGACCTACAATATAATTGGTGAGTGGGTGTACTATACACCTTTGGGGTCTACTATCTAAACGAATACATAATGATGTAATGTTATGCTCACCCCTTCATCATATCTCGAAGTGTTTTCAAGCATCATCTGAAATGTAGACTTACATTTGAGATAGTAAGTCGATTGCCATTGCTATTATTCAGGCATAGGAACTTACTTAAATACTTACTTATTCAGCTCAATTCAGCTTTTATCCTTAGAAAGCCAAATGTCAATAGACACGTGAGGCACTCCATGATAAACTGGTGTTTTCTATATGCAAACGCTGAATAAAGATGATTAAGTGTAGTTAACCCCATAACATCTATCGTTTTGACTTCAGAACTCAATAAAATAATTATAGATACCTATAAGTAACTTCATTAAAATAGTATACTCCTTATCCTTTTTAAGTAATGTAAAGGGGTGGTTCTATCTTAGAGATAGCAAACTTTAACTTTCTCATCGCAGCCGTGTTTGGATCTACTCTGGCGTTTGTTTACTTAAAGAGATCGTTTGTTCTGTTTTCTCATCCATGCTGTGGTTAATATTGTTGTTTTAAGCTGAGTAAATACCAGCTTTACGTTCAGAGAACCAGCTAATAAATTGTTAAGTATTAAAGCAAGCAAGCTATGATATGAAACAGACGGTTTTTATTTTTTCATCTATTATAAACTTTAATACGAGTAAGTACTAATAGCTGTCTCTAAAAATTTGTTAACATAATCATTCCCTGAACGTATTCAGGTGCTTTTTCTGAAACAAGCAGATCTAAGAAATATTTTGATATCGGTATATGATTTCTGGAGAAGCGCATTCTCTACTCTCATCGTACTAATTTTAGGTTAACGGTGTTCACTTACTTTTAAAACTATAATAAGGGCTATTTTCATCTAATATTTGGAAATATCAGCAATCATATTCTCAACAAATTTCAAGGGTTCATAGTACCTTAATGTCAAGTCCACCACATTCTAATATAATAGGCCTATACGATCGTCGTGTTGGCATTCAGAGCACGTGCCAGTCTGCGTTTCACTTCAGTAGTTTGGCATTTGTCCGCGCGGTACTTCGACTAACTGACTACCAATTGTTCGTACCTGTGGCTAAGGTCTTGTGATTTAGTCTTTTAACGTGTAAAGTTGGAAGAAACTAGATTAGAGGGCGAGTTTGAAACACTGAAGTAGATAGGTTCAGTTGAATGAGGTACGTGAGTTTACTGATAGAATTAAGACATAACACAAGTTTGGAATTCTGTTGCTGTCAAATACTGGCGTAGAAATAGTCAAAGATGATCAGTAAGACCTCGGAACCGATTAGGACAAGACGATAATGTTCAAACTTAAAATCATCTCAGTTTTATGACATGTTTAATATTACACATTAGCAAAATTAAATTACCTACACACATTTTTAAATACGGTTTATGTTTGAGTTAAGCATTAAAACCAAATGTATCTTTTTAAAATGTGTTATAATATTATTGATTTGAATATCATAAACATATTTTATATATATTTACACTTTTTATAATATAATTATATTATTCACCAATATGCTGAACTCTTAATTGGACAGTTTTATATTTTATTTAAAAACTTTAAGGAGAACTATCAGAATTTACCAAGCGTACAAACTATTGGTACCTATATAACATTTTCATCCCGTTTCCTTCTCACGTGGCGTGCAAATCATAGTAATTGTTTTTCCTGTGAACAGCTACAGCGGAGTGGAATATCGTGTTGTTTTTGTTGCGAACACACACATGTAAATGTAGTATACGATGTGTAACGCATGTGTGTGTTCACAACAGACTATACAGTATACACACACATCCTCTACAATATATTATAAAGGATGTGTAGTGTCAGAATGTTGACCCAGTTTTTGTAAAAGTTTACACGTGTTAACTTTGTTCGAAACATGCATATTTTATGGATTCTTATTAAAATTTATTTAATAAACTACAATGTGTTTCTTGAATATGTTATAGTTTGATGTTTATTCGGAAAGAAGGAAAAAAATCCATACATACATATTAGTCACGCCTATTCCCACAGACGAAGGAAAATGTTGACTTGTATTCTATTCATATAAACAAAAACATAATCCAGTCACTATGTCAAAAAGCACGTGTATAAAAGCGCTTATGCGTAAAAACATTTGATTATACTTTTTGACATGTTTTAATTAGCCTTATAAATCCACACGAAAATAATTATACCTTATTGCCGTGATAGGTTTTCCAATTAAATTTTCATTTACTTCGTTCATTATTTTCTCGTAAATGTTACCTTGTCGTAGACGTGATTTACAAAGGAGGTGGTGTTAGCAAATGTCAGTCATTATTATGAGAAAATGTAAAACAGATGAAGAGCTTCAATTTTAAAAGAAGAGGTTTATGAGAATGACGCAGGAGTCATTTTATTTTGTTAATATTTACTAAGCAAGATTTTATCCCTTAGAACTAAGTAGTAGAGTATGCAGTTCGTCCCTTTTTGAAATGTAGATTTTACATCTCTCCGGTTCACTACTGATCTCTATGCATAAAATCACGTCCCTCGCTCTTTTGCTACGTGAAATAAATACAAACTGATACAAACTCCCTACAATTAGATGACTGTTACGATACTCTTATGTGACAAGTCTTCTTCTTCTTTCTTTATTTTCAGTATTCCATTTGACTGATTCGAACGTCTCAACTCCTACCTTCTTCTTTACTTGCTAATAAAACTACAAGTCTCAGCAAACTATGATTCAATGTTAAATATGACCTTTTTTTAACCGACTTCCAAAAAAGGAGGAGGTTATCAATTCGACTGTATTTTTTTTTTTTTTTTTTTTTTTTATGTTTGTTCCCTCATAACTTGCGACTGGGTGAACCGATTTTCATGATTCTTTTTTTATTTGAAAGCTGGTGCTTCCCGTGTGGTCCCATTGTCACCATTTCAATACCTGATGATGGGATCTTGTAGAAATCGGGGGAACTCTTCAATAAATAACAGCAGATTAACCGCAATTGTTGCTATAGCATATCTAAGCATTGTTTACGCCATCACACAACATAATATCACGCCTGTACTCACTACAAAGGTTATAAAAACAATTTCGAAAAAAAAAATTTCAAGGTCGCTTACAACGTTTTACAAAAAAAACGCAATACTGAAAAATAATTAGATGTTTGTTCTGATGAGATATTCGGTTATATGAACAAAACTCTTCAAATTTCATGCGTCCTAATTACGTAAGCTGATCCGTGATCGCGGTACTGTCCCTGGGTAACCGTGACCCTGGAACGTAAAGGGCTATTGAAGGAACACTGTGGATGAGTATGACAGTAGTATGACTGTCAGTACAAGTCTGACAGTCCCTCCACCCAGGGTGGGAGGACTCATTGGGTGATTTTGCCTCGTAAATAAAAGGTGTATTATGACTTACTTATGTACTACTGACTTACTTATCTATCTTCATTATCGGAAGACAGATTTCGTAGTCTTGTCATTTCCTGCAACGATCTATCGTCGTGTGGTTTATTATATTTCACTAAATACCCATTTCACAAAACAAAATTTAAATCGCTTAAATGGTAATACAAATAGCAAAATCACATTAGCAGAATCTAAAGTTAAAAAATCGAGAAATAAAAAATTTTAAATAAAAAATTATAACCTCCTTCAAAAAACTCAAAAGTGAAAAATAATATTTTATCACTTCACTTTACATAAGCGAAGTAGAAGTCGGCGCCAAATCCCAACATCCATTAAGCGATTCAGAAAAATAGTACTTATGAGAATGCTGCCATACGTGCGTGGTTCATAGTTTAAAAGCTAACACTATAAACTAAGCGAACGCATAGGATTTGGCGCCGACTTCCACTTCGCTTATGTAAAGTGAAGTGATAAAATATTATTTTTCACTTTTGAGTTTTTTGAAGGAGGTTATAATTTTTTATTTAAAATTTTTTATTAACATACCTAAACTAAAAATGTTTATGAAAGTACCCAACCTCATTCTTGTCGCAATAGCTATTACACAAATAGCCAGCACCAGTGGATGAGCCACTAACTATATGGAAAATTAGCGCCGGCGTCTCGCCCGCGGGGACAACAACACGCTACGGTTACATTGCAGCTTTAATTAGTGTCTCACTTGTGCTACATAAACATGCCGCGCAGTGTATACGAAAATATTAGATGAGGTCGCAATTTTAATGTGTATTACCATTTGTTATGTTGGATATTGTGTATGTGTAGGCTTGGCTAAATAAAGATTGTTTGTTCGGATAATGTGTTGTCCGTTTATGTCCAAAGTAACTGACGTGTGGGTAAATAAGCTTTGTTTATATGTATGGTAAATAGTTGGTGGTTTATTTCGTGAACAAAAACATAATCTTTGCTTAAGATTTTGTTTTCGTAATAAAATGACATGCGAGGTGAATATGCTTCAACTGCTGATAAAACTTCAAAATAAGCTAAGATTGTATTTTACTTTGTACACTTTTTACACATGCAATGTGATATCTATCGCTTTTAAGTGGCACACTTAAATGATATTTAAGGCTCATGTTAGGTCATACAATGTATATAATAGTAATATACTTCTTGGATTTCATATTTCTGTATTATAGAAAAATATGTTACAGAAATGAATTTTCAACATCTCAGAGCCTATGGTATAAACATACATTATGGTGGTATTTAAACTACCATACATTAAAAGATGGCCGTGTGGTATCCGGCCTAGAATCGACCACCCCTTTCCTCCCGTGGGTGTCGTAAGAGGCGACTAAGGGAAAATCCAGAAGATGGGCAGCAGCGTCTTCTGTAGCTTCACCACCAATACTGCGATCCCCAAGCCGCTTGCCAAGCGTGGGGATTATGGCAACACCTCCGCTTAAACGGGGAGGCCTATGTTCAATAGTGGACGTCTTTTGGCTGATGATGATGATGATGACATTAAAAGAAAGCTTTAATAAACAGTTACCCTATAAAATATTCTGATAACAAACGTCATAATACTAAACACATTCGTATAATTTTCACGTAGGAAGCAACGAAAATAATTGGGCACACTTCTCAGACAGCCAACCCCTTAATGGGTGGGTAGCGTCGGTTAACTACGCTCATTATTGCAGGGCGCTGTACAGTCAGCATAGAAACTAAATTGCTAGTTCACTTATAGAGCTTACCTGAAAATTTTCATCAAATCTTTGAGTATGTCGCAAATGAGACTTTATTTTGAATTATATTTTATTAGTATATATTTTTGATTGTATAAGTTATAACTTTTTATTGCGACGAAACTGAATGCATCGTTTTTTGTAAAATTGCCATGGACCGAGTCACGAGACTAAAATTTTAAAGAAATATTTTTTAGTTTAAATAATATTATGCTACTGAACTATAAATAACTCTATCTTTGCAGTTGGATAAAAAACAAAATACCCTAAATTTATGTTGTGGACTGTACGCGTATTATTTTTAAATTAAAATTGAGTACGTGAAAATTACGCGAGGTCATGACGTTTGGTTTTATTATCTTTATGTATTTTACCCGCATTTATTTCCATGAATTTTACTGCTTCTTTTTATGACAAGAAATGAAAATTATTTTTAATTTTATTATTCTTTACTTCTATTATACTTTGTAACATAAAGTAACGTTGTCTTGACGAAAGAAGATGCCAAACATTTTAACGTATTCATTACCGGACCGGACCGTACCGGTGAGGTAGGTATAAAAAGGGTAAGTTGAGTAAAAATGAAAACTGATGAGGATTTTATAAGGATGGTAAAAAGTATTATCCTTGAGTAATCGAACATATGATTAAAGTCGATCGCTTTAAAACATGATTATGAAGAAACAGGGTATTACAGAAGTTCATCAGAGTTGTGTCGTATTGAGAAGTAAAACAGAAATATGACTGAAAATAAAAACGATATATCCACCTACGGCAGCAACTCCTCGACTTTTGTATTAATAATAAAAAAGCAACATGTTACCCCAAAATGATCATCACACACACAGCCTGAACTGCTCAAAGTAAATTCCCTAACGACCTGAACCCAGCAACTAGTAGGTATTGACGTTTCATGAGCGTCTACATTAATATTTAAATTTGGAAAGACCAAACTACAAAACCTTGTGATTTTCTTTATAAGAACCTACTAGTACACTTGCTCCTAGCGAACCACATTTTCAAGCGAATGGTTTTTGTTAATTGAGCTGTAAAATATCCAGTGCAATTCTAAGTACGCGGGGATGGTAACAGATGTATTCCCAAGTGATCTTGCGACTAAGCGGATAACTTATGTGGGTATAAAAATGTCTCCGTGTAAATGAACTTGGCTATCACTACTGAAATCTGCGAGGAAGCTTAATATTGCAGTTTCGTCTTGACATTTTGTAATAGTCTAGTGTCCACGACACGTTTAACAGAGCAATGTGAAGGAATATACTATACTAGAAAAGCAGACTCCACTTTTGATGAGATTATTTTAATTTTAGAGTGAGTCTGAGAGCGCAGCTACCAGGTTTTTTATTAAATAGTTGAACGCCCATGTTGCTTTATGTTTAAGGTGGAGAAATGGGACGACAATCGACCCTAATCCCAAGCCTAGTATGTATAGTGGATTTTATCAATAGTTGACACGCAATGCTCTTTCTCATTGCGAGCTAAATTCTACAATTTCCAAATAGGGTACATAAGACATTGAAATACCTTCGTACTGGTACTAAGATTTAACCCAAATGAAATTTACTTAAAAAAACGAATGAAATCAATTCATACGAATAAAATTAGACACATACTTAAAAAGAGTGGTTTATATACATACATAAAAGTGCCCTAGTTTTCTGTTGTTGGTTCATAATCTCTCACACAACAATAACAAAGAAACCCTGCAAGTAATTGGCCGTGAATTACAAGTCGCACAAGGCACGACGCGAAGTCTGTTGAAAATCAAGTGTTGGGAACGCACGAACTTAAATTGCTTCACGAGATTGTTCCCAGAAATGTTTTGAGGATTAAAATTCACAATCTAGTGTTGTTCAATTGTTTCGTATTTCATTAACGTACCCATAAGTACCGTAGATTTCTTGCTAATAAAAAAATGTGAATAATACCTTTTAAATATGAACTAACTTATACACACATAGCGGTAGATATACTAACGTTTTTTTAGTTCTATTGTTTTACGATCTCAGAAGATCTATATCTTCTTTACATGGGGTTATAGCGGAAAAATACTCTATTACTACTTCTCGAAAATATCGAAATATTTGTGAAGATATGGCTTTAAATGCAAAATATACCAATGCCAATCTTTCTTGTTGCCGTTGCAACGTTCTGGGATTAGAAGCCACATGTGCAAAACGAATGTCAAGCATCTCTAATACTAATACATAATAGGGTTTCCATAAGAGGACGCGATGCAGTTTGTATTGAACTTATTCTATTTTTATATAGGATCTATTTCCAGTAGTGTACCTACAATCCACAAAGTTATAAATAAAAATGGCTATTTCTATTTCGCGCAATGAAAATCGTTTGAGTATTTATAACTTATATCTCTTGTTTGTTATACGTGTATTTATTGAAGTGGACGATTTTTATATGGACCAATACCCTGTGATAAATACGTAAATTATTATTTACGGATCTATGAGATAAAATGATAAGGGTGCCGGAAAGCTAGTACTACATACAATAATATATTTTCCTACTACAAAAGAATACAGATTTTTTTAACTCTACACATAATTTTTATGACAGTATTGCATCATAAAACACAACAGTTATTGGCATCATTTTCAAACAAAACAGCTAAGTTTATACGTAAAGCTCGGTATATCTGACTGCTACTAAAACAAAAACCTGTATTATGTATATTTATGTAAGGTAATTTTGTGGTGATGTTTTTTAAAAGAAGGTCGACGAAATCTTCATCATACTAACGTATAATATTAAAATGAGGTGTCGCTACACAGCGCATGCTATCGTCCCTTCAACCAAATTGCGGGCTCTTTAACATACCTAATATATATTTATATAAAACAGCGTACAAAGCTTAATAAGCATTCCTGAGCTAGCAACATCGGTATTTTTCACGGGCCACAAAGTGGGCTAGTTTGAAAAATGTATGTATCAGCACGAAGAGCTTGTGCAAGTTTTGGAGCATAAATTAGGCACCGCCTAAAGAATAAAAAGGAGGAATAGTTAATATCATTCAATGAGAAAGCAGTTTTAATTCAAGATAACTAAAATGTTAAATCTTCAAAGAGCTGGGTTTTCTAGATGGACTTTTCCGGAATTTTCTGATTTTGCGTATAAAAATATTTGTTTTATAACGTTAAAAAATTTAATTATCCTTCTGCATTTTGGGTTCCTAGTACAGCTATCGAACACGAATTTACTTCATATTCTATTATAAGCTAAAAATAACCTAAGTATAACCTATTCATCTTTCTTCTTTGTACAGACACATACCTTTACGAAAGAAAGTAGAAAGATTTTCTACATGTTTATGAAATACTCTTCGGGCCACTACAGCGCACATCGTCGCGGCACATTGGGCGACACGTGCTCACATGGCGATACTAGCGGAGAACCAGGTTTAAATCGGATATTAGGTTGGATCCGCGGTTAGCCGACAACCAGACAACATGATCCTTTGGCACCGTGCCACCGTGCTGCAAGACGATTGGATGCGCTCGTTTAGATTCTCAGATCTGTTGCTCATTATAGAAGTGTCTAAATATACATTTTATGTACGGAATCTAATACCTATATATCTGTAATTGTCGAGTAAAACTCACCTAACTACACACGTCTACCTCGATTCGTCTCACATCACCACGGCTGGTAGTAAATGCCTTTGGTAGCCTTAACACACTTTGATTGGTGCACTAATATATAATTACTTAAAATGAAATTCCTCGTTGGAAAGACTGCCTCGTTGGTCTAGTGGTTGCTAAGCGCGACTGCTGAGCAAGAGGTCCTGGGTTCAAATCCCAGGTCAGGCAAAGTGTTACTGAGTTTTCATTAGGTAATTCTCAGTAGCAGCACGGAGTCTGGATTTGTGCCCGGTTGATGGCAAGGCTCGCCCCCTATTACATTGGGACTTACAACATAACTGGCGAAATGTAGGTGTACTATAAGTACACCTCTGCCTTCCCCTTCGGGGAATCCAGGCGTGATGTTATGTGTTATGTGTGTGTTAAAATGATATTCCAGTTCAGGAACTCCTTAAATCGAAGGGTATTTCTGTACGAGTAATGTAATGAGAATGAATGCGGCCAAAGAGGTATTTTGAAACTACATATATCAAATATTAAAACCTCGTTGTGTCTACTATCTGTGTAGGTGTGTATGTGGATGTTACATTGGTAAATCAATGCCGGTGTCCATCTTCATACCGATTCTCATTCATCAGTTTTATTTTAAACTACGAGTTAGGGAAATGAGCTGGCTTTGCCGATACAACGACATCAACACGTATTCAACAAAGTATACCTTAGGTTTTCTTATTAATTTTTGTAGAAAACTATTTTTATCTTTACCTTTCCATTATATTTATTATATGGTGTCTAATAATCTTGTATAAGAAGAATATAATGCATTCTAAGTTCTTTAAACCACTTCATTACCAATAACAAGTAATGAATATGAAGGAATTTCTCACACAATATTTTAGAAGATACGAATACTAAGTCCATGTCCCATACTTTCATATTATTCTTATTATACAAGTAATCATATAAAACAGTGACGTCACACACTCCACCTATTTTCATACCCTCTTAACTAAATTGACGAAACGTAACCCAATTTGGCCTTACACACCCTATTTCATTACGTTAATATAATCACTGAAAATTACTCTCTACGGTAATCAGCTAACGTGCACAATAACTGGCAGTTTTAAAATAAAACCTCTCACCACTTCTTCAAACGACAGTGACAGATATTATTATTAATTTTGATTTATTTATTTAATACTTCAGTACAGATGTGTACAAGGCGGACTTAATGCCTTAGGCATTTTTTACCAGTCGAACCTGAGGTAATGCAGAGATAAAAACAAGGTAGATAGACAAAAAGTTGTGATAGAGAGAAAATAAAATACACATATATTATAATAATCTAAGAAATATAATACATACATACAATATAATATTATGCTTCAACATTGACAATTTTTATAAGGGCAGCCCCCTTGAAAATTTTCAATGTATGCTAAAGACTGTGTATTCTTCATAGTGAGTCAGTTGATAAAATGTTTTCAATCGAACAAAGGTTTTTACACGACTGCTCAAAAAAAGTAGTGTAATGTTACGTATGTTATAATGGATTGTATGTATGTGAGTTTCTTTATTCTACCATAACTTTTGAATGCCTGATGATTGCGGATTTTGATGTATGTAGTGTCGTTGGAATCTTTGCACTGTTGTAAAGTAACATAGGCTATATAAAAAGTAACAAATAAAACATATACTAAAAAAATTAATAAAAAAAACACGACTGCCATGTCAAGAAAACGAACTAAAAAGTAGAAAAATAAGTGCTATGGCAGTCGGGGGTCCGTTCTGTGGAACACTGTCTTAAGACAGTGAACTTGCTTTTGATAGAAAGTACGCCGAGTGCATTGGGACTTACTTTTCTACTTTTTGATGATTTTCGAATCTCTTTTATTTTATATCGTATTCTTTTTTCGAACCTTTTTCGGAATTCCAGCCAGCTACATACTACGCTAATAGTTGTTAATCAAATTAATGTCACTTCCTTACGTTTACAGGTAATTACAACTTACAGAGGCATACTTGCATCGGGCCCATGTATCGATTGTGGTGAGTGACTTTATAGACTTGTTAATGCTTGATATTTTTAAAACGCTTAATTTTAACTTATTTTTAAGAGTTAAAAACATAACAGAGTTTAGGAATACTTTCAGTTATTATAAAATTTGTGTTGGAATTATTAAAATGGAATTTGATTACTTTTCAGTCTGAGTAGGAAACATTTCCAAAAAAACTTTTGTAAAGTAAATGTTGTCTAGGTTCGGCAACAAAGTCAACGCCCAAACGACAAAGCACAGCGGTTATTAACTTTCACAGATCCTTACAAAGAATACGCCCCATATCAAGCCTTTATGCAATGTCACTGCAGATAATAATATCCACTATAGAAATTTTTACAAAAGCAAATCTGGACTCGTAATTTCAGTTTAATAATTGCTTATATATTCGCAATTTGAAAGTATAAATAAATCAACAATGTTATTGGAATTGAAAATAATAAATCCAAAAAAGATAGCTAACGAATATTGAAAAAAATTCAAACGAGATCCAATATCTATAAAGCTAGATTTATTACATTGTACGCAGAGATCTACCCACGATAGGTTATAAATGAAAAGTGCGAAAATATTTCACGGCCAAACCGCCGCGATAATATCAACATTGTAAGACACAATACCAAAGGAACTTCGGTCAAACAGATAGCGAATAAAGTTTATTGGGAGCATTCGTCCATACAGCGAATTGCTGACCGCCTCTCACAACGTCTGCCTGGAATTTGCTAATGTAATTTATTAGGGTACCAATAAAACTGTCGCCATTACAATTTATAACCATTGTCTCTAACCCGAAGTGAAGCGTTTACTTAGTTTCTATAGCTTTTGTTCGGCCGTGAAAACATTTATTAAGTGCCGCGATTACATTTTGAATTGAATTAGATGGAACAAATGAACGGACCCTTCAAAATTTCAATTTGCAGAAAGGAATCGCAATCTAAGACTTGTGCTTTTTTATTAGTTTATTAAATGCAGGAGTAAAATAGAGTAAAGAACTCCTCAATTTAATGGGCGCAAATAATTCTAGTAAATTACTGCTGAAATTATTTCAACCATATTAAGAAGGCTTATCTCCCAAATTGATAGATTTAAGAAATGTGAATTAAATATCTTATTTTTACTCACACATCAACCAAAAACTAATTTAAAAATACCACGAGAAAATTTTAAACTATTCTTGGTTTGAGGAGAGTTGATTAAATGAAAAAGATGGCGCTAATTCCAGTCGACACCGGAATAGCTCTTAATAAGCTTATCTACGTCTGCAGCGTAGCATTTCGACACCTCGAATAAGTGAATTTTCGGAGCCAACCTCCGTTGCTAAAGCTACGTCGTTATTGTGGAAATATACTGGCGCTCTTAATTATTTTACTGTTATCGCATTCAATATATCAAGTGAAGTTAAGCCTCTTGTCTATATAAGCGAAACAGTCAGAAAGTAAGTAAAGGGTCTTATTGAACTCTTCCAAAGTCAGTTTTGTGATTAATTTCATGATTGTTTGTGGCATACTCGTGACATGGACATTGGACACGGGTCAAAGTCGTGACCAGTTATAACAATACGGTCTTCCCTCATAACATAATACTTGCTACTGAAATTTCCAAAGGCATAAAGACATAATGGCTCATCGTTTACGTCCTTGATAATATTCAGCAATTTCAGCAAATTCTGATATTAAGAATTCCTCTAAAAGTTCTCTATTAGACTTATTCTTTTCAAGTCTATTCACTTCATCAAAAGCAAGTTCATCTGTTTTTCAAACTACGCCCCAACTGTTATTACTGTTATGAAGTAATATAAACACAATAGAGACTCGACAAAGTTTAATATCATTTAATTTAGAGATCCCAAAAAAAAATAAAGGAAGGGTAGTTGTGAAAGACGCAAAAAGCTTACTCCGTTATATATTTTTTCAATATAGTTTAATTAAATAGTTTATTTGTAAATTCTACATATGTGTAATAATTGCTGACAATATCTACCTGCTAGTTGTGTTTTTTTCTCATAATCTCCCTACATATCACATAAAATAAATATGGATGCACTGAAGGGGTCAATGTCCGAGTTAATGGCGCAATTCACTGACAGAATGTCTAAATTCGAAGCCGAACTGACGAAGGTATCCATCGCTCCTGCCACCAGCACAGCCGATCTTGCAGCAGACTTCGCGGCATTTAAAATATTCATGCTGGAGGCGCTACGCTGTCTTCAACGTCAAATGGAGGCGTTTGCTAAGGACATCGACGCTTTGGAAATGAGGGGGCGTAGAAAAATGCTTCTTATTCATGGTGTCGCTGAGCGGAGAAACGAGGAGACGGGTCTGGTGGTTGCAGATGTACTCCGCTGCAATATCAAGATGGAGGCCTTCTCTCCTTCGGATATCCGACGGTGTCACAGAATGGGCAGACAGACCAACGCCGGCAAGCCGCGACCCATCCTTGTGAAGCTCCAAGACGTGGACACCCGCGATAAGATTTGGTTTGAAAAAACCAAATTGAAAGGATCTGGCATAACATTGTCGGAGTTTTTGACCAGGTCGCGGCACCAACTCTTCATGGCGGCCCGTGAAAGGTTTGGCGTCACCAACTCTTGGACGAAGCAGGGCCAAGTCTATATATTAGGGCCTGATGGCACTAAACACCGAGTTATCACTCCTAGCGACCTTGACCTTATCGGTGATTCTGGACTAGTTTCTGGTAAACAAGAAACCGACAGGCCGGCCGCTTCACCTGCTGCACCCAGGAAGAGACGCGCTGCTAACACCAAAAAGTGATCTATTCCACTGCAACGGTTGGGTATTTAATTCACTTTTATTTGTTTGTTTTCATATCTCCGTATTATGTATCTTGTATTATTTCTGTCACGAGTTATCACAGTATTACTTCTACCCATGTATCGTTTTTGATTTTTGTTATTGTTAAAATGTCAAGTTAAGCAGCGTTCCACTTCCTCTTTGTTCAATGTTTGAGCCTGACACGGTGTGTTGTCTGTGGTATGCCACAGTTAACATAAAAAGTGTTGCTTGTGGTATGGCACAGATAATTACACCTTGTTTAATCATAATATTTTATTAACCTTACCTCACTCTGTGCTATGTATTATTTATTCATTTTCTGTTTACTTGGTCGATATATTTTAAATATTAATAATATCCCTCTTTAATCCATGTATATTCTTATTTTACTTCAATAATATAAATGTTTATTTTTTTTCTATTAGTTGTCAACACAACTGGCGGGTGGGCAAAAAAAAATATATTTAGTTTTACCTACATACTTTTCATATTTATACAAAGGTATTATTTATTCTATATTAATATATTTATATATTTATGTAAATGGTTGACTGTGATACATGCAGTGAAAGCGACAGTTTTGAATCCGCGTACAGTGTTAATGACAGCTTTAGAAGTATTCCGTCTCTTGCTGACACGCTCGAGTCTCATTTTTCCGATGTTTCTAAGAATCTTAATGTAGTCCATATTAATGCGCAAAGTATTCCGGCCCATTATCATGATATGCTGGCAAGTTTGGACACTAAGAATATTCACGCGATCCTTGTCTCAGAGTCATGGCTAAAACCATGCCTCCCTTCGACTTCCTATTCTTTACCCGGATACCAGCTAATTAGAAATGATCGCACAGGCAGCGGTGGTGGCGGTGTAGCAATATATCTTCGCGCCAATATTCCTTTCACGATTGTTGATATGTCTCCACAGCCACCACCTCTGAATGCTGGCGAGCATTTATTCCTACAAGTAAATCTATATCACTCGAAGATATTGCTTGGCGTCTACTACTGTCCATCCTTGCGTATTGACTATTTGACTTCTTTCGAAAATCTCCTAGTTAACCTTACTCCTTCCTACGCTCATACTATCATTATGGGGGACTTCAACACCTGTCTCCTCAAACAGGATTCACGTAGTTCCTCACTTCAATCTGTCTCTCAATCCTGTAATCTATCTCTTCTTCCTTTAAATGCTACTCATCACTTTCCAAATTGTGTTCCTTCACTACTCGACCTCATATTCGTCTCTTCTCAACAACACGTCGCTAAGCATGGACAATGTGTAGCGGACGCTTTCTCTTACCATGACCTTATTTTCCTATCTTACAAAATCCGCCCTCCTAAGGCTAAACCTAAGATCCTCATGCAGCGCAGTTTTGGTGGTATGAACCTTGATATCCTTCGCAAGGATGCTGCCAATATAGATTGGTCAGATCTGATTGCCGCGAATTCGATTGATTTAAAAGTCAGTCTTTTTAACACAAACCTTGTCAAGTTATACGACAATCACGCTCCTGTTCGACCTGTAAAAATGAAGCATTTACCAGCGCCTTGGCTAACGGATGATATCAGAGCTATTCTACAGAAAAAGGCCTCAGCCAAATCAGTTTATAAATGCAGACCTAACTCTCATAATCGCGAAAGATATGTTGCAATACGCAATCACTGCAACAAAGTGTGTAGGGATGCTCAACGCCGCCACATTCATAATTCCGTTGAAAACGGTGATCCAGCCAAAGTCTGGAAGTTTCTTAAATCAATGGGAGTTGGAAAATATCGCCAAGATTCAATTCCTAAAGACCTAAACATAGAACAATTAAATCAACATTTCTCTACTTCGTCTAGCTTTGATCAAACCGCTAAAGCCAACACACTCAATGATCTTTCATCTCTTTCCACTCCTGATTACCCGCCATTCATCTTTAATCAATTCTCCGCATGTGATGTTAAGAAGAGTATATTATCTATCACGTCAAACGCTGTTGGAAGTGACTGTGTAAGTCGTAAGATGATACTCCCTGTTCTGGATGAAATCCTTGCCGTTATTTGCCATATCCTGAACTACTCCATAACTTCGGGCGTCTTTCCATCTTTATGGAGAGAAGCTCAAGTTACACCTTTGCCGAAAAAGAGCAATCCAGCTTCATTCTCTGAATTCCGTCCTATTTCCATCCTATCATTTCTCTCCAAAGTCCTGGAACGTCTTATCCATAACCAGCTTAGTGCTTTCCTTTGCAAAAACGGTCTCCTTAATCCTTTCCAATCTGGGTTTCGTCCAGGACATAGTACCACTTCAGCCCTTATTAACGTCACGGACGACATAAGATTGGGCATGGAGAATGGGAATCTGACGGTTCTGTCCTTATTAGATTTTAGCAATGCTTTTAACACCGTCGATTTTGATATTCTGCTTAGCATACTACGCTCGCTTAACATATCTCCATCGGTGATTGATTGGCTTCGTAGTTACCTGTGTGGCCGCCGGCAACGGATTTCAATTGAAGGTACATTTTCTTCATGGTGTGATATTACTGCCGGCGTACCGCAGGGGGGCGTTCTTTCTCCTCTTCTTTTCGCAATATTTATAAACTCCATTTCTAATGAACTTCTGTCATCCTACCACTTATATGCTGACGATCTGCAAATTTATTCTCAAGCTCCACCAAGAGAGTTGTCTGAGGCTGTAAAAATGATAAATACGGATTTAGCTCGAATTTCTGACTGGAGTAAAGGCTATGGGTTAAGAGTCAATCCTGAGAAGACGCAGGTCATCGTTGTTGGCAGCCCTAGGCTGCGCTCAAAAATTGAATGGTTGAAAATCCCCAAAATTGTTTTTGATGGCACCGTTATTCCATTTAGCGATAAGGTGAAAAACTTGGGTATCGTAATTGATAGAGACCTCTCTTGGGATCCGCAGCTGCAAGAAGTGAGCCGCAAACTGTTTGCATCAGCAGGGTCTCTACGAAGACTGCGCAATTTCCTGCCAACTGCCACTAAAACTGCGCTCGCCCAGTCACTTCTCCTTCCAATCCTCGATTACGCCGACACTAGTTATCCAGACCTTACTGAAGTGCAGCTAGATAAGCTTGAGCGACTCCAAAATTTTTGCATAAGATTCATATTTGGATTACGCAAATATGATCATATTACAGAATTTCGAAATAAGCTCAAGTGGCTGCCAATCCGCCTTCGCCGGAATGCTCATATTTTATCTTTTCTTTACAGTATTTTGTTCAACCCTATGACCCCTTCTTACCTCAAAGAACGTTTTAAGTTCCTTCATGACACACATTCTAGAGACCTGAGATCATCGGAAAACCTGAGACTTGAGATGCCTTCACATTCCACAAAGTTCGTCGATAAGTCGTTCACAGCTCAGGCTGTACGTTTATGGAACGCGTTGCCGTTGCCAGTTAAGCAAGCTCAAACGCTGGCTGCCTTCAAATCGTTGGTGAAGAAACATTTTTTTTCAACCGAATTTAAAAAAAATCCCTTAAACAGCTGTATCTCATGATCACTTCTACTGTAACCATTTTATAGTATTATTTATATATTTTTTATAGTATGATTTATATATTGTATAGTATCATTTATATATTATTTATTTATGTATGTATTATAGTTAAGTATAATATTTCGTAGCCATCGTAATATTATATACGAACAGTACACCATCGACTACCCCTTCCATGTCAAATCATAAATTTTTGTCCTTCCAAAGGTTGTCTGGTAGATATCGCTTTTAGTGATAAGACCGCCATTGTACCCTTTAAATTTAAAATTATGTTGTATTCATTCTGTAATAATTTTGGTGTACAATAAAGTATATTCTATCTATCTATCTATCTATCTATCCCTATTTCTGTTTTTCAAAGACAAAGCTCTATATTTTGTAATTTGAAGCACCTCGGTTTATTTAGTTTCCAGTGGAAATAAGGTGGTATACAATCTTTTGGGAGACGTAAATGAAATTGATAAAGGGAGGCTTGAATTCATACGTTGAATTCTGCGGCCTAGAACGATTTGCCTTACCAGAAATTAATACCAAAAAATCTTTGTGGGTTTTTGGGATGCCACCAGTAATGAAATAAATGGAATATGCTGAAATACCAGCATTGACAATTCTTTTAACATTTTAAAATTATGGCGCAAAAGATGTTTTTGCTAAAAGAGAAATTATTTTTTTACGGTTGGCTTGCAATTTTTCTTTTCTGGTAAATGTAATTTACTTACTATTTATTGGTTTAAATGTCCTTAAAATAAGAAACAATGAGCAACATAAAACATTTCATCAATTTACTTTTCCTATCTACTTTGTTGATGGATGTCAAAATATGGAAAGTCAACCGCCAACATACCTTAATACAAAAATATTAAATAGACTACGGGAAACAATAAATAACCCAGACAATATGACGGACCCATGTTTTGTTTTCAAAGAGAAAATATATATTTTCCTTTGACGGTACAATATGTCTTAGGTGAAATGTGAACTCTATCGCTTTTGGGTAGGCAGGCGTCCTTCATTCGACGACATGGGACCCGAAAAAACTTTTGGTGCGAATTTCGAATAAATCTTTTACGCTTCCATGATATTAGGTGACGTTGGACGATTGGCTGATATTGAATTATAACTAGTATAGAGTACTTAAAATGTTGTATAGAACAGTATTAAAGCTTACAGAAATACATAGGAAATAAGATTATAAAAAAAAGATTTCTTATTCGAAACGAAGTTTAGCAATTTAACCATTTTAATTTAATGTATGCACCAATTGATATAAGTTGAGCGATCTACTAGGAAGGTACTACACATTCTAATCAGTACAGTTCTGTGGCAGTTTTCCGCTAAGGAAGCGAGACGCTGCTGCGTGCACTGTAGTGTGGCGGCTCACTTCCACGGCGGAAAATGTCCTGCAATAGCACATAGTAAGACTCCTGAAAACAGAAGTAGAGAAAAGAATTAGGTTAACGATATTCATGTACCTAATAAATTACGACAACATAAGCTGGATTATAACTCATCGTCCCAGGGGTTCGCCTAACCTTCATTTTCGTACCACAGAAATATGGCAACATTGTCGTAAATATCAGATTTAACTTCGCAGAAAAGTATTGCTAATATGGAGGGAATTGCCAAGGATTTAGCACATCTATTCTTGACAAATTGAACGCAAGAATTCATTGTATATACTGCCCTTTACTGCAAATGGCAAGTTGTCGTTCATTGTGGCGTTCTAAGGGGGAGGCCTTTGTCCAACAGTGGACGTCGATTTTTTTAAATTTAGAAAACTGCCTTTTAGGCAGCAAATAAGATCTATTACGTTGAATATAAAAAAAAACACAACATCATAATAATATAGTCGAAAAAACAACTAGACTCACTTTGGGTCGTTGAACCAATTAGTTACTTCTTTTTATATTTACGTGGATTTATCCTATACTGCGCTATTTTATAATAATTATTATATTTATAGGTAGATAGATAGATTTCTCTTTATTGTACTTACACCAAAAATAAATTTACATTGTTATTATTACTCATACCAATTTTTGTTTATTAAGCCAAAACTGTTATCGGTATCGTAAATATTTAATAGCTGTGGCTTTACTATCAGGAATGTTTATTTTAAATTAAAATGATAAACTGTATAAGTATCATTGATTTGTTTATAGCCTGGATCTGGTTATAAATAAATATTGACTATCTCAAACACAATAAAACTAGATTACTTTCACAATACGTATTTTGGAACAAACGAACAGAAATTTCAAACACTGTTATCAAGTTTCCGTGGTGTAGCGGTTATCACATCTGCCTAACACGCAGAAGGCCCCCGGTTCGATCCCGGGCGGAAACAAATCTTTTTGTATTTCAAAAAGAGATTTCTTACATCATTTTTATGTTTTACTTACAAAAATAATTGTTTATTATATTACATTTTGATTAAAATCACGAAAATATCATTTAACTTACCGTGTTTTAAAAACTATGTTTGTGAAGATTTTCCAAAAAACAATATTTTTAGAGGTTTTTTTATTAAGAAAAAATTCAAGCATGGGTTTCATGCAACTTTAATTCCAAATCTTGCCACTTGGGTTGGCGGGTAATGCATTCAAGACCTAATACTTTTATCAAACAATAGAATTGTGCACTTATATCATGGGAAAAAGATATGTGGATATGATAACCAACCGTCGCCACGTCGTCGCTAGATTCCAATACTGTACAAACAAGCAAGTACCGTCACGGATTACATTTTCAACAAATTTACATTCGCCCCGGATGAAAGACGAGTGTTAGAAAAAAAATAAAAGCCTTTTTCCGTATGCTAAAGCGAAATTCTGTTTGATGTTAGATTTTGCGGGTTAAAACGTACGTATAAATCACGCTGAGATTTTTATACGTATACGTATTGGTAGTTCTAATTCTTGTACTCACATATGCGTAATGTGTATGATAATGTGTATAATCTTAGCAATAGACCGCGGTTTTAACTCTGACTCCAGGTTGTTCATCAAACAAACGATAAGATGAATATACCGTTGAAATAGAGCTGTTATTATGTCTATGTATCCATCCATTTGCCGTGTGGTATCCGGCCTAGATTCGACCACCCCCTTTCCTCCCGTGGGTGTCGTAAGAGGCGACTAAGGGAAAATCCAGAAGATGGGCAGCAGCGTCTTCTGTAACTTGACCACCAACACTGCGATCTCCAAGCGGCTTGCCAAGCGTGGGGATTATGGCACCCCCCCCCCCCTCCCAAAGTGGACGTCTAACGGCTGATGATGATGATGATGATCCAGCCATTTATCCAATAATGGACGCAAATGTTAATAATAATAAATATAATATATTAATACGTAAAGGGAACTTTGTACTTATTTAAAGGGGTTTGTACTTTAGAATACTTTAATTGATAAGCGAAGGAGAGCAGAACATTTATTTAAATTTTACAATTTCCGTCGAATTTTTGCCAACAATGTAATAAATCCTGTGTGTTTGTTCGGGTTTCGTTCTTTACGTGATATTTTGTCGGTCTGCCGTCCCATCGGACTATGGGAGTAAGGGAATAGGGAGTGCACCTGTGTTTGCGCGCATACTCGTGCACTTTCCTATCTCCTGCGTAGTTGGCTATACTCGGACGAAACAGGTCGCCGTGACTAAAATTCGGTCAAGAGAACATTATTTGCACAAAGGTAGTTTTTAGGCTAAAGAGTGAAACAACTTTCATGGAATTGAAGCTGCGGGCAAAAGCCGTCCATATTTGTTGCACCAATTGACTTAGCTCACCTTTTTTGGTCACTTGTCTGATTCATGATACTTAAGTTACCACCTTTCTTTCTATGTTTCCTTGGCTTATGGTTTTACTATGCAATATGAAAAAAGAGAGACAATTACTCGGTAAATGTAGTAGCAATTTTTTGATCTAGGTATTATTTTATTTTATAGTCCAGACAACGGCACTATTTTCTAAATCCTACAGTAACTGATTTTGTTGCAGGATTTAGGTAATAGTAAAAACGGATTGATCTACGTTACGTATATTTTAACTTTCGTGAGTGTTATCCATATTATTTACTACATACCGGTTTTATGCCCGTGTATATCCGGGAATGCCCGAATAGTTTCACTCCGCCGCGTCATGAATAAGGGCTCCGTTCGAGTCCGAAACTACTTGCGCATTTACGAATATACTATACACGTGAGTAAAACCGGTATACATCTCGTAAATAACATCACTACGTTCTCTCTAAACTCTTTAATTAAAGTCGTAAGGGCAAACCGTCCTCAACTGACCCGAAAGTGATATAAAAGTGTTGTGTTATTGTGTGTGGAACACAATAGAACAGGGAATTAACTCGTACATTCACATTACCACCGTGGTGACCTCGATATCATGTGAATGACGCATTATTACATGACAAAGACGGCGCAGAAAGTCTACTTCATTTAATTTGCAGAAATCTAAATATGTTCGGTGCATATTTTATGAGGCGTTAATAAACAAATATTTTATAGGTTTATGCATACCTAAAACTAGCTGCGCCCTGCGGTGTTACCCGCTACATGTTTTCGGTATAAAAAGTAGCCTATGTGTTAAATCAAAATAGGTTCAGCCGTTTGAGCGTGAAGAGGTAACAAACATACAAACGCATAAACGCACAAACACACTTACAAACTTTCGCCTTTATAATATTAGTGTGAATGTGATTGCTGTCAATCATTAACTTAGGTTAACTTCTAATGCCTATAAGATCGCGGGTTTCTTTGCCAAGGTATTTCACAATACCCTCTAGTAGTAAGAAAGATAGCGGAACTAAGACTGACTCACTTTTTTATCAGAAAATTCAGTATCCAGCTGAGTCTGCGTACACACTGGTATATTACAATATCCGCGTAAATAGTTATTTATTAACCGAAATTTAGCAATGAGGCTAATATTCTTGTTGTTGTAGACCTCTCTTTCTCAGCCTATCACGATCCACTGCTGACCATAGTCCTCTCCCAAATTGCGCCACAACACCCGGTCTTCCGCCTTGTATCGTAGACCTACTGACATGTTTATTCTGTGGTTTGTTTACACGTAGGTACGTGGATTGTGACGAGTCGTGTTATGTATTGTCTTTTTGTAATGTTGTCAGGATTATGACGTTAATGGACTGACGGGCAAGGCATTGACTGGTCACTATAAATTGTGTCGGCCCTTTATTTCTCTTGGCTTTACTCTCTACGGCCATTTTCGTTTATTAAAAGTCTGCGAACAGTAAAACCTTTCTGACAACTAATAATGTTTCACTCAGGTATGGGACAAAATAAACAATTGAAAGCTAATCTTATTGCCATACTGTATTAATCGTAAAGTCGAGAAGTTACTCCCATCAAGTTCTAATAATAGTTTATTAAACGAACACCTTTTCTTAAGGTCCCAATTTACCATTAGTGAAACAACAATAATCGATTTTAATCTTTTTAACACTTTGCCTAAACAAAATAACATCTGTTCTGGGCTTCGAAACACCTCTTGACCCTAATAACTTTGCAAGGGTTACTGTACCCCGGCTCCTATAGACCGGAAAAACACTCAATTAACTTTCCAATAATAAGGAAGAACGTTTCTGAATGTACATAAAGTACCTACCGTGACGGCAACCCCCTTCGAAAAGGTGCATTTCATTGTTATTTATTGCTGGCACGTTTTTTGTGATAGTATTAAGTATTTTTTGTTAGGACCGTCAGAGTATAAATTAATGTTCCTACTGGTAAAAGTATAATTATAGTCTTGTTTAATTTAATTTGCACAGTATTTTTATGATCCCCGAAAACTTGTTGATCACAGAAAACATTATCTACACTTTTTATTATTTAATTATTCAGTAGGAAAAATGTTAAATTATAAAACATCAATAGATTCCCTATTTATTGAAATATTTAAATATTCAAAATTATTACGCCACACTTAATACCCAGATTGAGATGCAAAACCCACGATTTTGACGATAACACATGATTCTAGAATGCCACTAACTTAGTTAAATGAATATTGTGCTAGCCTATTTTTATTTATATTACAATTACAAACATCAATTAAAATTGTTTTATTTTTAAAATTACGTGCATTACTGAAATATCCATTCATTATCTGTTTCATTATTATGAACATCATTAAGCTGAGCCCTAATTAGTCTAATTACGCTATTTAAATTATGGAATTCATTTTAGGGTTAAAAATGTATTCAACGATTGTGTTAGGAACTTACTGTGTGTGTCCTTTATCAGGAGACTATTCGTCTACATTTCACCACAAATTCCAATAAATAAAGGCGATTTAATGCCGGTTATCGGACCCAAAGTGAGTTCATTGCCTCTAACGACTAAGTTTTCCGGCAGCAGAAAACAATTGACGTATTTTCAAGTTTCCGCACGGATGCCACTATGATCTATCAGTGATAAAATCTTCTACAGCAAGTGTACTTTAGAATGCACCTAAACCAGTGCTATTCTTAATATTTTACGAATAAAATTAAAAAGTTTTAATGAGATTTAAGACGACCCCTTTATACTGCAGTCATTGCGATTAGCGCAGAGTGCTTCATACTTAAAGTTACTCAGCTTAATGTTTAATGAAATTGTTCAGTAATTTTATGAAGAAGTTGTCGTAACTTGTCAGTATTATAGTTGTTTAAAAGTTGTAGTTGTATAGTTGTTTATAGTTTTTTAATAAGTTGGTTAAAAACTAACCACTTGCATTTAATGAGTGGCATAATGTTCCAAGGCGGACGAATTATAAACGGTCGCGTTGAAAACAAATTATAAGAGACGGCGAACCCGTTGATGGTTCGATAAATAGCAATAGGCTCGGCCACCTCAAAGCAAGGCTGTTGCCGTTGCCATAAGTTCAATACAGGTTTTGCAATGGATAACTTCTTTGTACTTCTATGGTCTATGGTATGTAGATATATGCCATAACGATATTATATAAGTAATGTATTAACTTACAAACAACGAAAGTGTGGTAGACATTCTAAAGTCAAATTGTGTTGTTACAAAAAAAATTAAAGAGTATCTTTATTTTTTACGACTGCAACTATTACTACAAAAAATAAAATGAGTCTTTAACAACTTTTACAAGTACCTAATCATAAACCAGATATTGTAGTATAGTAGTAGTCCTTTAGATAAGTCTACGAAATTGATGATTTGGCTTATCTTGAGCGTGACAAGGGTATAATTCGAAGTTTCTGACATACAAAGGGTTAAATCATTCCCTTTGGGTCCTCGATACGGAAACAAATAAAGCAATTTCCTTTCGCTACCCTAAAAATAATGTTAATAAATAATCAATTCTATGCTTTCATACGCTTATTAAAAATTTGTCTTCAAAATACAAATAAATTAGTTTTAAAATAACATTGAAAGTTTAAATTTATTTTTGACTTAATTTGCGAAAGACTGCACAATAATATAGCTGACAATTTAAAAGTTTCAAGTCCAAAGAAACAGTTAACACATAAGCGAACTGAAACCAGTAATAAATTGTTCCGCGTTGTTTACTACATCATAATATTTAAATATAAACATAACATCACGCAAATACCCTACTCGTTTCCCCTACCCAGGATTCGCACCCAAGACCTCATGTTCAGTGGTCTACTAGACCAACGAGGCAGTCATGTAATATTTTTACATACTTTTCATGAAATTGTATAAGAGTTTCGACAGTATCAAACGTTACTGTATACCAACACTGTCGATGACTGTATTAAACCCATGTAATAGGGTGCGAGCTTATTCGCTATCTACCGGGCACAGTCGCAAACCCTTCTGAAAGGTTCCTAACAAACCGAATTTCCCTATCCAACACGAAAATGAGAATTATTTACGCTTACTCACACTTAGGCGCTTCCTTCCTACGTTATTATGTAGCTTCCAATAACCAACGATTATGTTTAATTATTTGAATTGTCTTTAATAAACAATTTCTTAATGTTTTAAGTATCTTATATTAAACACTAAATATTTATGGGCCCAAATGTTGGTAGATCGTATTTAGAAGTCTGTGAAGTGTCTGGAATTAATCAAACAATGACTTAAAATGGTTCTTTTAAAATGATTTTAAGACGCTAGGTGTCTGAAATCATACCTCTTAGGCATTTAAGCAGATCACCTTCTATTGCGTGTTATGGTCTATTGGCTACTTTGAGTTGTTAAGATATTCCTTACAAACTTACAATATTCTGTCTAATCTATTTGGACATACGAGCAGACAGCAATATTTAACAGTTCATACTGTCCAACTTTACCTATGTAATTCACTACGATACTCCTTATAAAATGGAGTAAGAAGTTTTTTCTACAAGCTACTTGTCCGAGTACACAGTGAAAGTTCTAGAATTAGTTTCAAAACTGTTACTGGAGTTAGACAACCTTCTAATAGAGTATTTGTAATAAGAATGAGGTGGAAGAATATCTTGGGTACTGAAACAACTTTAAGTGGTTATATTATATAGAATGGTTTTTAGATTTCTTTGTCTTTCTCGTATCTAACTGACAATGTCTTCTGTGTTTAAGTAACATATGTATATGTATAGTAAAAAAATAAAAGTGAAGTCGTATGGTAAAATATTTATAAATCTGCGTGGAAGGAGTCTATGAATAGGGTGATTAGGTGTCCAAGCAACAATGCCTTTGTATCATACGGTAATAAAATTCACCTAATAAAAAAACAGTTAATTAAAGTCCAGGTTTCGTAACAAAACATCCTTATTTTTCGGCATTCGGCCCAATTTAAGAAAAATAAACATTGAAAACGATTTCTACTTGTAGACTAAATTGGACGCTAACCTCACATTTGGCAATACATGCGAACGCCCGCTGGCTTAATTAGGTGGTTTTCCGAAGAATAGTAAGTACTAGAATATCACACTAATATTATAAAGGCGAATGTTTGTAAGTGTGTTTGTGCGTTTATGCGTTTGTATGTTTGTTACCTCTTCACGATCAAACGGCTGGACTGATTTTGATAAAAGTTTGTATGGAGGTAGCTGACACCCTGGTATATATAGGGTACTTTTCATCCCGAAAAAGTGTAGCGGATAACACTGCGGGGAGCAGCTAGAAATACATAATTCATTTAAGGTAAAACGTAACATTTAAACAAACTCTTTTTTTTTTCACTGTTTTTGAACCTTAATTATAGTTTTTATAAATTGCAGAAACGAATCAGTAATAATTTAACTTATTCCGAATTCCGAATTAAAGGAAGCAAACGAAAAAAATACATTAAAATCTCAAGAGTTACGGACGTTTCTGCGAAACTAATTATTCGTAGCGGCTACGAGTGCTACGATGTTGACTTTTAATAACGTTTCCTATCGTGACCTATCACAAAGGTCAATAACGAAATAAATTTAACCTCCTTTCATAACCACTTCATAACTTTAATGAAGATAACCTCAAATGTAATTTTTGACCTTTATCGACGGTAAATAAAGATGATTCGATCAGTATTATTTCGTATTAAAGCTTCAATTTTGCTTAGGTTTATTTTATCGAACATAATATTATAGATGATAAGGCTACTGTTAATACAAACAATCCGACATTTGATACATCATCACAATTTATTTAGAATTTACCTATTTTTTGGTTGGTCGGTGGGCTGCCTCGATGGTCTAGTGGTCGCTAAGCGCGACTGCTGAGCAAGAGGTCCTGGGTTCAAATCCCGGGTCGGGCAAAGTGTTACTGAGTTTTCCATTAGGTAATTCTCAGTAGCAGCACGGAGTCTGGATCTGTGCCTGGTTGATGGTATTAGGCTCGCCCCCTATTACATTGGGACTTACAACATAACTGGCGAAATATGGGTGTACTACATGTACACCTCTGCCTACCCCTTCGGGGAATACAGGCGTGATCTTATGTTATGTTATTTTTCGGTTTTTCCATTGGGTTATTCCAAGTAGCAGCACGGAGTCTGGATATATGGCCGGTTGGTGGCAATAGGCTCGCCTCCTATTTCATTGGGACCTACATATATCATTACTGGTGAAATGTGTAATATGGACCTCTGCCTACCCCTTAGGGAAATACAGGTATGATGGTATTATGTGCATAATAGATATATTATGCATACATATATAAAGTCACGCCTATTTCCCAGAGGGGTAGGCAGACACCACGGGTTATCATTTGTTACAAATATAATATAATAATAATATCTATCCATACATGACATTAAAAAATATAACCTTTTTGTATGTACCAATACTAAATTTAAATCAAGTAGGTATCTAATCCTCACATTGAAGTCAACGTTTTAAATATTCCAACGCATTTTACGTAAATCTGCTAATTAGCTTTGAAAACGAAACCCTTCTCGAGTAACGCACATGATGTAATTACAGCATAATTAACTACAGCTCTACTTTGAATGGTAGACGGTTACAGATATGACGTTATTAAGTTACGATGCTAAAAACTTAGGTCAGGATCTATAAAGCGCACTCAGATAACCTTAGCCTTAAATTTAAAAAATCTGACTCTTAAAAATGTTTTATGTTCTTTTGTATTTATTTCTACAAGCTGACCTGACTGACGTTGTCCTATCTAAACTATGAATTCGACTGACTGTTATGTCAAACGCCACAAGATCACATTAGAAAAGTTTATATTGTCAAAGGCATTAAGCAGGTTACATTAGAATAGTTGATATAGTCGTTAGTTTTTTTTTATGTTCTAATGTTCCGCGCAACTTTCTTTATTTTTCCTTTCGTAAAAACCTTCTCCTGACAATAACAAACACGACAAAAAAAGAATTAGACAAACTGGTCCAGCCGTTCACGCGTGATGCCGTGTCCTAGAAAAATGGATATTCATTTTTGTATAATAATATTATGTACCTAAATAGATAAGTATCCACCCGCCCTAGGATTTTTTCTATATAGTTGATGCGTTTCACGAACATGAAATAACACACACACAAACAACCAGACTCGGGACAAATGTCTGCGGATCACTTTTTTTTTGCCCTGTGCGGATATCGAACCCGCAGTCCAATTGCTTAGCAACTACGCCATTCAGCCCCCTTACCATGTACTCCTAAAGCAGGGCAGTTTACGATGTAAAAGCGAGACGCCGCATTACACTGCACGTAGCGGCGTCTCGCTTTCACATTGTAAACGGTCGTCAATTTCATTGGTTTATCGTCTAAGTTTTTCACAAGTTGTCAAATTTGTAAACACTTTTGCTGCGTGCAATCCCAAAGAAAACAAAGATTGGAGCACAAATTTAAACAGCGAAATTGAGTAACTCGAAAGATAAGTTTGAGATAAGTGTGAGTGCTTAGATCTCAGCCTTAAAGGCTTGCTTGAACGGACTTCTTAATAACTGGGCAGTTACGTAAATGGCCGATAAAGGCTCCTCGTTTCCTTTCATTCGTTTAGCTGGAACTTCCTTTATTCCGCATTGAAAGAAATATCGTACTAGTCATTATTATGTGTTAGTTTTGAAAGGGTAATGTAGCTGTATTTTCCATATGAATGGCTGTGTAATATTTTTCTTGGGCGCAGGTGTTAATGTTGTATGATTTTTGGAGAAATTGGGATCAAGTTGTGACATTGTCACACTAACTAATATTCATTATAAAGGCGAAAGTTTGTGAGTGTGTTTGTAACACTTTAAACGGCTTGACCAATTTTGCTAAAATTTGGTACTGAGGTAGCTGACACCCTGAATTAACACATAGGTAGGCTATTTTTCCCGAAAAAATGTAGCGGTAAATTATAACTATACTTTTGCAACTACATCGGTAAATTAAATAACTGCGCTACTTTCGTCCACCTCGTCGAAGAAATATTGTGCACCTTTTCGAAGAATGCTAGTATTAGGTATATACTTATATATAGATACTTATTATAACTCTCTCCTTGTCATAATTTTTAATCAAACTGTACATTTAGCTGACCTTCCTTGAATCCGTCAACGCTGGACATATAAGTTCCTACTCACTCATGCATTCACCACATCTCCTCTAGTCTGACACTTGTTAGCGGTTCCCGTGGTCAGTGCAGCCTCGCCCCTATCTAACGCTGCTCGGCTGAATGACGTACTGCTTTAAATTTGTCAAATTGTGTTTATGTACGATTATATAACACCTGTATTACTCTTAGTTAACGCCATTGGTAAAGGTGAATTCAACATCTTCATTTCGATTGTTATTTTATATCCCTATGCGAACCTATTGCCATTAAATTCAGACTGCGTGCTGTAACTGAGGATAACTCAAAAGAAAACCCTATTAACACGGTGCACGACCCGAACAAACCCAGGATCTCGGGCTCAGCAGTCACGCTTTGTAACCACTAGACCAACCAGGCAGTATATATTTCAATCAAGAACGAAAAAATTTACACAGCTACCGATTTAAGATTTCTATGAAATCATTGTGTATTTCGATTTCGTTATTTTGTCATGGCGAACAAAAAATAACTAAAACCACAGTACACATGACACAGCAAAAGTTGAAATGTATGTGACACGCACGGTACTAGATCTTGTTTGTCATACAACGTGACACTATTGTGTAGAATATTATACTATGGCTGTAGCCTGGACAAAATGTTATTGACTGACGTGTATTTTTCCTAGACATTTGATATTAATGCCTATATCAACACACAAGACTTCTGAAGTTCTGACTGACTAGCTCCTTCCTTCAGATACATGGCAAACTTAAATGGACTGTTTTTGGGTTAAAAAGCAGACCTATGTCGTGTCCTAGAATTTAGGTAACTTTCAAAATATGTAACAACAATGTATCTGTCCGGCTGACAGCACACAGAGACAAACTACATCATCAATCAGCTATATCAATCAATTTCTCTCACGCGATTCTAGACCCTATTTGCAAAAAAAGATACTTCACTTCGAAACTATTCCTGTAATATTTAGGTAGGAATGAACATCGATTACGTCACTGCTTAATACCCCATCATCACCATAACATAAAGTCGCGTTCACATAGACATCTGAATACCTTTAGCCGACATCAGTTATTTTGTTCTCTGCCTTTTGTTAGAGACACACCTTAATACCGGGGCGTGTCGTTATTTAATACAGGCTTAAATGGAAGGTCCATCACTTGCCTGTCACCTATTGAATTTCAAAGGGACTTGCGAATTTCTGGAACCGTTATTACCAGTTGAGGGGCGTTTCTTAAGGCACAAATCACGTCATTACCTAGGATTGTTGAATTAAAATGTGTGTTGATGTGACTGAGATTTATACTTATTCTCTATCTAGGTATAGCGTTTTATTTAATATTTACATAATTATTAGGTAATAAATTGAAGTAAGCAATACTTTTTAAATTTATATATACCATAATGAATTTGGGTTTGACTCGCGACCCCGCCGCGTCACCTGCTCATGAATATGGGCTCCGTTAGAGTCCGAAACAACTCGGGCATTCCCGAATATTGACGTGAGTAAGAACCGATATATATAACAGTAACTAGTAATAGTAAATAGTCAAAATATGTAACATTATTCGATATTTTTAACACGTTGACTTTCCGCTAAGTATACGCAACAGTTAAACAATCGATGTGTACAATAATTATGTAGTGCACTGCCGTGCTATTCTTAAGACATTACTTACGAACGCACTTCTGAATCCGCGGTGAGATTTGACACTAACGCATAGTAAGGTGACGTGTGAGATGACTTTTGAGATGATTTTAGTGTTTCAGAATAGCATAGCAGGTCAGTGAAAGGGATAAAAATAAACCTTACAAAAATACCTTTTCAAAATCACTTGAATGCGACCATTTATGTATTAAACACATATGATAACAGTACACACATATCATTTAGCTCAACGAAGCACCAAAATTAGTTAGTGGCTATAACAGTCGTAACAGTCTTTCCCTTAAAGTTACTAAAGAAGTCCCCATCATTAAAAACAAAGCAAAATTCTTTCCTTTAATTTCCACATCATAAAATTTGCACTAAAAGGATTTTAACAGCATTTGTGGATTGAAACTTAAAGGAAAACTTTTGAAACTAAGTTTGCATATTAATAGGATGAGAGTGGTCGAATAAAATCGTTAAAGGAAAACGGAGACCAAGATACCCGGGTAAAATTATAAAACACTGAAGAATTCCTTTAAACTAAACGTTTTAATGACTCTAGCTCGATTTGTCTATAGAGCTCTTGACACAGGTGTTATTAAACTAATAAATCAATAAGTCTCTAGTCTCATAATATATAAATAAAGCCCGGGGAGGGTTAGGCAATACAAAACATAAATTAAATGAGAACTCAAAAAATATTCAAAACTTGGAAAAATATGCTGTCAGAGATTTTAAAACTCTAGGTGTAACAAGAACAAGGTAGCAATCATTAAAACGAGAGATATTCGTTGCATTTCCTACTTAATAATGGCATGGCCTTATAGGCCGCGTACCGCCATGCGCGGAGCGACACCGTTCGACTAGAACGCACCGCTCCCCGCGCGGCTGCCTTCGATAACACTCAAATACAAATAAATGCACTTGAACGCACCGCTGTCGCCACCGCCCCGCTGCCTATAAGGCCATGCCATTATTTTAGTTGGAAATACAACAAAGATCTATCGTTTTTATTATTATGAAGCCATGTTCAAGAGCCGTGTGGTATCCGGCCTAGAATTGACCACCCTCTTTCCTCCCGTGGGTGTCGTAAGAGGCGACTAAGGGAAAATTCAGAAGATGGGCAGCAGCGTCTTCTGTAACTTCACCACCAATACTGCGATCCCCAAGCCGCTTGCCAAGCGTGGGGATTATGGCAAACCCTTAACGTAACGGCTTAAACGGGGAGGCCTATGTTCAACAGTGGACGTCTTTGGCTGATGATGATGATGATGTTCAAGGCTGAAAACATATCGTAAGAAGCATAATCAACACTTATTAGTATGGTATTAATAACTTAATTAATTGTAAGGAACGCCTTTGAAAAGATTGTTTCTATTATTACCATTAAGTGGAATGTTGTCAGATTTAGTAACAACGATTTCACATGCAACATGCCATGCCATGAAACTGAAGCCTTATTAGCGTGAACCTATTATGTTAAGTCGAGGGCATAGACTTAAATAGAAATAGAATCTAAGTATATAAATTCCTTGTGCGGCCATCAAGGAGATTTAAATCATAAGTCTTTGAGTTAGTTACGTAACCAATAATTCATTAGCCGTGTGGTATCCGTCCTAGAACCACCCCCTTTCCTCCCGCGGGTGTCGTGTATATTATACATTCGAAATAAATTCTCCAACGCAGCCCTGCTTTTGACCAGCCTAGCTAAGTCACTTCTGCGAGCATGATTGCCTTTATTTCCCTTTTTTTTTATGACTTCCCCTTTTCATATGAATTTGCGTTTTAACCCTGTAAATTAGGTTAATTACACCAAGCAAGGGTTAAATGATAAATATAGCCCTTTAGAAAACACGTCGAGCGAAAGGAATTAAAGTCCGTTAGTGTCAGAAGGAAAAAATGTCGCGACGCAGCACAGAGCGAGTGATATTATAGACAAGACAAAGTTTACAACATGCTATATATAGTTTTATAAACTTTTCAATTTATGGAATTCCAGAATTTGCTCTACTATAATATTCTCTTTACTTTTTGGTACAATAAATATTATTTTTAATTAAATTCATTCACATAGGTATAATGTTGGGTAGTTATACGTAACAGATTTAAAATGTTTGAAGCCCTTAGGTACTTACTTCTACTTTGTAAATCAAAAATAAAATGTCTTATATACTAAATAGATTCTATGCGTTTGGTACTCTGCATTGTCTTGCGCCGGGATGAAATATTGAAGCAACGCGGTGTCGTCGAATATTTCATTAGCACTCGCTACGTCATGAACTGTATATATATATGTATGTATATAACAATAACGTTTAGTAATTTAATCTGATAACAATTATATAGCCTGATATATTTTGGATAATTCAAGAAATGTTATATTCATTTACCTAGTATTAGAAATAGGAGCGTGTGGCGTACAGCGCCACTATATATTTATTTACACACACAGTACATAACAACACAATACATTATTTACATCTTATTACTAAATACATAATTTATCTTATATTCACATCATAATAATAATTAGTATATTTACATCGTAATAATATTTACCATATTTACATTACACAAATAATAATTATTACATCAACACATTATTAATATTACACTATTAATAATACACATAAAATCGCACGTCAAATTATTACTACACGACGGCGATGCGCGCGCGGTGCAGTGGAAGCGCGCATTTGGTGCACAGCACCTATGACTTATCCGTGACGTACCTATGTTACCGCGATGCCGCGGAGTGGGAGCACGGACCTCCGTCCGGCCATCACCTTGCGGCGACCTCAGTCGAGACACCCTGTTGACACGCGAAGCCCACGTTGCTTTGACTTTCTTACTTTACACGTGCTCTCTGCTTACCGCTCTAATTCGCTTGCTTGCATATCTGCGAGCACTCGGGATATCGCTCTGCGATCGATAGACCCGAAATAAGACTTTTGCTTGTGCCTAAATTGTGCTTCACTAGAACTGTATGCTGTGACTATTCTATGTACCTTTCTCCTTCTGTGTTCTGTGTTCTGTGATTCTTGTGTGTACTGTGTTGGACTACATAAACTGTAAGTACCTACCACCGTGCTTTATTTACATCCCTACACACTTGACTTAAAATAGCGGAGATATCCACATACCTCTCCCTATACTGGTGACCCCGAAAAAGGATACGCCAGAAAGGTATCAGAATCCTGAGGCTTGAGTCCAGTAAGTCCTTAGTTACCAGTAGTTATTTGAAAGCACACCGGCGACATGAGTAGTAGCAGTGACTCTTCAAAATCATTCGGCAGTGTACGGTCGAAGCGCTCGGCCCGTCGAACAAAAGCGTGCGTGTCCATTGATGACGGATCCGACATTTGCCGTATCGGCGTACGGATACCACTGTTTTGGCCAGATGACCCGGAGGTGTGGTTCGCTCAAGTAGAGGCCCAATTCTCGAACGCGAATATTACGAGTGACGTCACTAAATTTAATTACGTCATTGGTAACCTCGAGCACCAGTACTCAAAGCAGATCAGGGATATTTTTTTGAACCCTCCTGCTCAGAACAAGTATGAGAAGTTGAAGACGGAGCTCATCAAGAGGCTTTCGGCGTCGCACGAGAAGCGTGTCAAGCAACTCCTCATGCACGAGGAGCTAGGAGACCGCAGACCCTCGCAGTTCCTGCGTCATCTTCAGGGTCTAGCTGGTCCTAGCGTACCTGAGGACTTTCTGAGGACCATCTGGAGCAGTCGACTTCCCAGCAACATCCAGGCCCTGCTTGCTTCACAACCGCAGAGCTCCCTAGAGACGTTAGCAGATCTGGCAGACAGGGTCCAGGACATTGTGACCCCGTGCCAAGTCGCTGCAGCATCAGCGCCCGGTCCTAGTATGGACCAGATGGCAAGCGAGATTGCAGAGCTAAAGAAGGCTGTGAGAGACCTAACACTCCAGCTAAACAGGAGGCCTCGCGAACGCCCTCGCGAGGACAGTCAGCAGCGTCGGCGTCAACGTTCCAGGCAGCGGTCAGAGTCCAGCCACCGGCAGCACCCAATCTGCTGGTACCACACGAAGTACGGGGCTAAGGCTCATCAGTGCATTACGCCCTGCGACTTCAAAAAGGCGGAAAACCCCAAGGGCGGTCGGTAATGGCGACTGACGACTGTCCTTCGTCTTCCGGTCGCCTCTTCGTCACCGATCAGCGGTCAAAAACTTAGTTCCTGGTGGACACGGGTAGTGATCTGTGTGTGTTTCCGAAGTTTAGCCTTAACGAACAGCGCGCTAAATCTAACTATGAACTTTCAGCCGCTAACGGCACTGTGATAAACACCTATGGTTACTTACAATTAAATGTAGACTTAGGCTTGCGCCGTAATTTCCCTTGGCGATTTGTAGTTGCGGACGTCACCAAGCCTATTATAGGCGTAGATTTTTTAAATTTTTATGATTTACTTGTTGACATCCGCAACAAACGCTTAATAGATAAGACCACAACATTGTCTGTGTCAGCAGCTACAGCGAGGGCTTCGTCGACCTTTTCGGTGAAGGTCTCTACTGGGGATTCGAAATATCACCTCATATTGAGTAAGTTCCCTGACATCACGCGCCCCGCTGGCACACCCTACACACCCACACATCACACTGTACACCACATACGCACCACCCCAGGACCGCCAATTTCTTGTTCTCCTCGTAGGTTAGCTCCAGACAAGCTGAAGATCGCAAAGCAGGAGTTCGAGATCATGCTCAGCAACGGGACTGCTCGTCCCTCCGAGAGCCCTTGGTCTTCTCCTCTACATCTGGCACCGAAGAAGGACAACAGCTGGCGTCCCTGTGGTGACTACCGATTGCTTAATGCGAGGACTATTCCGGACAGGTACCCTATTAAGCACATCCACGATCTGTCCCACAGCTTAGCTGGTTGCAAGGTTTTCTCCACCATCGACCTGGTGAAGGCGTACAACCAGATACCGGTAAGCGTGGAGGACATCCAGAAGACCGCCATCACCACCCCGTTTGGCCTGTACGAATTTCCGTACATGACCTTTGGTTTGAGGAACGCCGGCCAAACCTTTCAAAGGTTCGTAGACGAAGTGACGCGTGGTCTTGAGTTCTGCTTCTGTTATCTCGACGATTTCCTCGTCTTTTCGCGAGACCAGGAGCAGCACCAGGACCACCTGCACCAGCTCTTCACTCGTCTACAAAAATACGGGATCGTCGTCAACACTGCTAAGTGCGTTTTCGGTGTTGACGAAGTAGTCTTTCTGGGCTACCGCATTTCTTCTGCAGGTACCAAGCCCCTCGAGACCAAGGTAGAAGCCATCAGCAACTTTCCAGTGCCGAAGACCGTCAGGGAGTTAAGGAGGTTCCTGGGTATGTTGAATTTTTACAGGCGGTTTATTCCTCACGCCGCCAAATTCCAGGGCCCCCTTAACGCTCTACTCACCGGTTCGGTGAAAGGCTCACACCCCGTGGATGTCACTGGCGAGGCATTAGCTGCATTTGTCAAGTGCAAGGCCAGCCTTTGCAACGCCACACTTCTAGCTCATCCTGACCATCGCGCTAAACTCGCCCTTGTGACAGATGCATCGGATCTGGCAATGGGCGCTGTGCTTCAGCAGTTCAGTGACGGAGCTTGGCAACCACTTGCGTTCTTCTCGCGCAAGCTTACCCCCACGCAGGTGAAGTACTCACCCTACGATCGCGAGTTGCTGGCGATTTACGAGGGCATTAAGTACTTTCGCCACATGCTCGAAGCCAGACACTTCACTGTCTATACTGACCACAAACCTTTATTGTACGCCTTTCACGAGCGTAAGACCAACTGCTCTCCACGTCAGTATAGACACCTCGACTTCATATCGCAGTTCACTACCGACATTCGACACATATCCGGCAAAGACAACGTCGTAGCCGATACATTGTCACGCGTTAGTGAGCTGCAAACTCCCATTGACGTCGAGATTTTAGCCCAGTCACAAGTTTCCGACCCTGAACTGCTGAAACTTCTACAGTCCGAGTCATCGCTCCAGCTAAAGAGGCTCAAGATAGACGGCAGTCCGGTCGAACTGTACTGTGACGTCAGCACGGCAACCCCTAGACCTTTCGTGACCAAACCCTTCCGCAAACAGGTTTTTGACAACCTGCACAGCCTGAGCCATCCCGGCGCAAACGCATCCGCTAAACTCGTAGCGCAGCGATATGTCTGGCCCGGGGTTCGCAAGGACTGTCGGGAATGGTCACGAACATGTCTGAGTTGCCAACGCGCGAAGGTAAATCGCCATGTGTCCGCACCCTTGAGCACATTCGGGTTACCCCGAGCCCGGTTTACCTTCGTACACATTGACCTCATAGGTCCGCTTCCCTTGTCACAGGGATACCGGTACTGCCTGACCGCCGTGGATCGTTTTACCAGGTGGCCGGAAGTTGTGCCGATCGCGGACATGACAGCAGAGACGGTAGGCAAAGCCTTACTATCAGGCTGGGTAGCACGTTTCGGCTGCCCGACAGACATTGTCACAGACCGCGGACGTCAGTTCGAGTCCGCACTGTTTCAATGTCTGGCCAAAATGATCGGCTTCAAACATCGCAGAACTACTGCATACCATCCTGCATGCAACGGCCTAGTGGAACGATTCCACCGACAGCTTAAAGCGGCGATTATGTGCCACGCCGACAGTAACTGGACAGAGTCCCTTCCCTTAACCCTATTAGGCGTTCGGAGCGCCTTTAAAGAAGATCTGCAGGCTTCCCCTGCCGAACTTTTATATGGTGAGCCACTGAGACTTCCGGGAGATTTCTTCCAAACGGATGACAGCGGCACCACCGACATTACCGACTTTTCCGCGAGGCTACGCACATTCGCGGCCAATTTAAAACCGTGTCCTGCTGCGCGCCACTGTAAGGACAAAATTTTTGTCCATAAGGACCTTTTCACCTGTAGCCACGTGTTTCTCCGGGAAGACCAACTCCGGGGTTCCCTTCAGCCGGCATATACTGGCCCTCACAAAGTTGTGGGAAGAGGTGATAAGACCTTTAAAATCACCGTTAAAGGTAAGACGGTCACTGTCTCCATCGACAGGTTGAAGCCGGCCTACTTGTTGGTGGACCCCACACCAACCGACCAATCCGTAGAAGAAGAGCCAGTACCGACAACGGTCACGGATAAGACTACCAGGTCGGGTAGACGGGTTCGATTCCCCGACTATTATCGCCCGTAACACGGTCTCTGGAGGGGAGTGATGTGGCGTACAGCGCCACTATATATTTATTTACACACACAGTACATAACAACACAATACATTATTTACATCTTATTACTAAATACATAATTTATCTTATATTCACATCATAATAATAATTAGTATATTTACATCGTAATAATATTTACCATATTTACATTACACAAATAATAATTATTACATCAACACATTATTAATATTACACTATTAATAATACACATAAAATCGCACGTCAAATTATTACTACACCTATGACTTATCCGTGACGTACCTATGTTACCGCGATGCCGCGGAGTGGGAGCACGGACCTCCGTCCGGCCATCACCTTGCGGCGACCTCAGTCGAGACACCCTGTTGACACGCGAAGCCCACGTTGCTTTGACTTTCTTACTTTACACGTGCTCTCTGCTTACCGCTCTAATTCGCTTGCTTGCATATCTGCGAGCACTCGGGATATCGCTCTGCGATCGATAGACCCGAAATAAGACTTTTGCTTGTGCCTAAATTGTGCTTCACTAGAACTGTATGCTGTGACTATTCTATGTACCTTTCTCCTTCTGTGTTCTGTGTTCTGTGATTCTTGTGTGTACTGTGTTGGACTACATAAACTGTAAGTACCTACCACCGTGCTTTATTTACATCCCTACACACTTGACTTAAAATAGCGGAGATATCCACATACCTCTCCCTATAAGCGCATATAGATTCACTTTGATTATTTTCAGGCCACCCGACACTTACCCACGTAAGTCTATAATATTTAATATATATGTACACACTGTCTCCCACAAGTAGTGGGTCTCTATAGATTATCTGTGGTTACCGGCTTGGCGGGTGTATCCCGTATGTGATGGCGGTTTATACAGAAAAGTAAAGTGGGTCCTGCTCAAGATACTTGATGTGGTGGTAAGCCAGTGAAGTGTTATTATCATCCATATTACAGGACACTACAATTATGATACATTTAATAACACCTGAGCCCAAACAACAATAAATAATGATCACTCTCTAGTACTCTCTTCCCAAACAGCTCTAGAAAAGCAAACAATAATTTAAATGTAAATAAAAATAAAATTATAACAACACGAACACAGATCCAAGTAAAGCTCGCCAGAACTCTCCAACAACAACCTTACTCAACATTGGGCCCGCCACAAAGGAAACCGTAAAATTTAAGACTGCCGTAAAAAACGACTTTATAAGTACTTATTTACCCCATACTACTGTTCTATAAAAACAAATTTGGGGTAAAAGTAATAAAAACAGATAAAAGGGTACTAACGAATATATTGAAAAAGTTAGTTGGGGCAGTTCGATTCTATCAAGATTCTCGTCACGTGTTGCTGCGTAGATTCAGTTAGATGGCAAATGAAGGCTCTTCGGGGTAATCTTCAATCGATGGTGTGAAATTACTGGAGTTCGGCGCCGATTGAAAATGTAACCTCGACAGCTGCAACGAATTTGAATTTCGTTTGGTCTTAGATTTTTTTTAACACCATGTTGAAGACAATTTGCTTTTGATTGAATCACATATTTGGTCTAAAGCCTCATAACGTATCAAAGTTACCACCAAATTCAATTTTTATATCTAAATGGGTTACAAAAAAGCAATCTAAATTATTCCCAACGATAACGTACCTATTATTTATAATATACAACCTATTCCTACCCTAGTTAATTAACTTGATACAAACATTATGAAATAAATTGTATACTGGCTCTTATTTATTTGGTATACAATTATGAATTCTACTGAAAACTAAATAGACGTCCCTTTTAAATATTTAATTACCAATTTCGACCGTCATTTGCATAATATTACAGTCTCAGACTGAAAACTAAAAATTTGCATACAAATACGTATTCGCGAAAAACTAATTTGCTATTTAAATTGTGTCGTTATGATTTTAACGAATAATAAGAATATTTAAAATTGTCACATACATAATTATGCTTATTTAGAATAACCTTGTGGCAAAGGACGATAAATCCGCTCGGCTCTTGTTTTAAAAGCAACCCCGATGTAAAACAGCCTTAATTAGGTACAGACATGGCTTCGTATGTAAACACAAGACATTAAAAATGTTGGACGAAATTATGAGTGATAGCCCTGTGGCTAGGGGTGTCATGAAAAGAATAATCGCAAATTCCATGTAACAAAATAATTACTACGTACTTTTACATTGTTTTATAGGAAACCTCGCCCATTTTCCCATATTTATTATGTAAAAACCCCAAGTTTACTATTGAAAAGTACTAACATTTTGATATGAATTTGAGCTCTTTTTTTGGTCTAATCAAACATTGATCGTCTTCTACGCAGTTTTTGTAAAGAAGTTAGACGTATTCCATTTCTATCATAATTATGAACATACTGAGCACGCCATTTATTTATTGCAACAAGCAATGCATGCAACTGATAAACTATTATAAGCTTACTCATAGCATAGACCTTCTGTGGGTCATAAATCTGCAAGGCCCTGTCAGACTATTATGAATAATAAGTGGAGAAATATGTCAGTTCCCTATTCTTTTAGTAAGCCAAGAAATAATAAATTAGCTGATTAACTTAATTTCAGTTTGTATAATTAACTTTTGGAGCTGCGTTAATTGGCGCCTGAAAGTGAAAGTATTCAATTGTCTTTCGCCAAACTTAATTTTGAGCTTAAGAAATAAAGTTTTTTAATTTGGATACTTTATTGATGGATAATTTACCGCAAGACAGAGTCAGAAAACCAAACTGTTATAACCAATTGAAGTTTTTAAATCTATCTTCTGTATCACGTCGACAACAATTACGAAATCAAGTATTAATTAAACAATCAAAACGTAATTAATCATTAGAAGCCTAAAGTTCTCTCCTATTCGTATTCAATAGATCAATTATTTAATTTTGAACAAAGTTAGATGATACATTATATCACGACTTCTTTCTTTTTATAAATATCAATCAATTATTACAGGACTTTTCAGGTTTATTCTAAAATTGAGCTTGTTGTAAAACTGGCATAAGATTATTTATTACTTACTCAATACGTCTCTTCTACTATATTATAAGATAAAGTAACGTACCTAATGCAACTCATTTTATGCATATATTTTGAAAACACGTACCTACTTATCGTATATTTTTTACATAACACTCAAAATATATATATTTTTTAATTGATCATCATCATCAGCCTGAAGACGTCCACTGTTGAACAAAGGCCTCCCTCATACAACGCCACAATGAACGACAATTTGCCATTTGCATCCACCGGTTGCCCGCAACTCTAACGATATAGTCGGTCCACCTGGTGGGAGGCCTGTCAACGCTGCGTCAACGAAAATATGAATGCATAAATTCAATTATCAACCTCAATCTATATCCGATTGGAGGTTAAAAACCAAACCAGAGCAAATAGGTGAAGATGATATTTTTGGAGGTGACATTTTGTACTCAATCCATTGCACGAAATGAAAACAACGTCTAGGAAAAATGACAAATAAAATTCACCCAGTTAATCCGTAAAAGAATGATAAATAATTGTTCCACCGACTTGGCGTTAAACTGTTAACGAAGTCTGCGAAACCCCTTTTGGTCGAACCGTGTCAATGTTGAATGAACATAATTCCTGTGATCTGCTATTCACTGAATGCCAGATTTGGGCTCCAATTAATTTTATCTTTCGTATCAATTTGATGTAATATTTTTCTTAGAATTTCATGTTTAAAAGAAGGTTTTCAGAGTTAAGTTGTATTTTTGAGGTTAATGATGAAATTTGGCTTTTATTTTGTTAATAAAAAATTAATCCCTATACTGAGTATTACGAAAAGAAAATTTTAATGAAGCTTGCATTATAAAATATTTTAGTTTTTCTTGAACCCAGTGAATTTAATCTTGACAGCTGATCACAAGTTTAGAACTTGTGATTATTAACTATCTTTACCGTTTATGCAAAATCAAAACTACTTATTACATTGTTTGAAATCGAAAGATTTTAACACTTTATTTACCTTTGCACACAACATCTTAAATAATCACATTGTCACTTTTAACGATCTTTACGCGAAGAAATAAACTGAACTCAAAGTTCTAAAACGAGGAATCCATACCAAGTAGAAAGAACTGAAGATTTCCTCCTTAAGTCCGTGAAGTTAAGACAATAGGTAGTTGTACATTAATCTTTGGGACTTGGCAAATCCTTTAATACTTCCGATCGGAGCCGATTCGCGGATGGCCGCTGCGCCGATAAATCCGGATTAGAATTCTTTGTCCCCTTTCTGAATGAGGCTGATATCTGTTATCAATTATAGCTGATAAGCTTTTGTACACAGCAATATCTATAAGCTTATAAACTATGAGTATCATATCATTATCTTGAGATTTGTGCTGTGTGCAAAATTTGATGTTAAGCAAATAAAATGAACGTGAAAGTAGAACAAGCGTTAAACGTGTTGGAAATTGCCAAATCCAATCGCAGTTGAAATATTATGCCTACTGTTCGATCACAAATTCAATGTATGGGCTTTAAACAGAATCACAAATAAATCGAAGTATCAAACTAAACAAGCGAACAAAAGACCAAACATTCCATCATGATTAAACTGTACCTAAATATCGTTTTTAGAACAGCCATAACAACTGTCATAGCACACACGCAAGGAGTACACACAAACATTCGCAGTTTACAACTAGCCACAGTTCCAAATGCAATAAACAAACGGAAACGATACATCTCGATTTTTATACCGATTCTTCGGTCGTGTCCATCAGTGCTCACTGTATGGATCTTACAATCGGTTCAGTAATATAGTCCGGAATATTTTGTTTTATAATCGAGTAGCAGTGGTGTTCTAATCGATACGGTATGTACTTATTGTCTTGTATTATAAATAAATTTAGTATTGCTAGAAATAGATCGCTTCGATGAATTATTGCATCTCTCGGAATTTTTACGGGAATTGCATTCAATGTTCTTGTGACTTTAGAAGATTTTTTAAAGTAGACCGTAACAATTGGATGGATTTAATTAAAATAAATAAAGTACGTAAACAGTTTACTTTTAGTATGTAGTTTAATGTTAGTAATATTTCAAAATATGACCTTTTTGTCTTCAGTTTTGTAAAAAGATCATGAAACTTTATCGCCTTGATACTTTTCACATTTTTGATAAAATATCTGTGACAAAAACTGGTTTGACTTCTAAAACGTTCCATTCAATAGATCCCGAGAAAAATATTGCAAATATTTGTTGTTATTCTTTTAGGATAGCGCTGAGAAACTTGCTCGCATCAGTTTACTTTCGATTTATTCAAAATAGTTTGTGTGCCAATCCATTTCTAAGTTGAGAGAACTGAGAAAACCGACCTCGTAAAATATAGGATGTCTTTGGAGTATTACAGTTTTATAGACTTTGAAATGACGTTCTTAGTTGTAACGTCGTAGAATCAAATTCCGTGAAGTCATTTACAGTAGGTGTTTTGTACATGTACAGTGGGTATTTTGTGAAGATTGAATTTCTGGAATATATCTACTGATACAATTACGTATCTACTACCTTTGTAAGTCCACTCTTTAATACCTAATATTTTACAATAGATATTATCCTTATAATTATCTTTGCAATGACATTGCAAACCACTTCAATGTTAACATGAACATTTTTTTATTAACTAGGCCTTATAACAATACAATGAAAAATAATGTGTTAAAAATTTCCATAAATGAAAATAAATAATAACAAAATATTCCAAGCTATCCCGTTTTAAAGGTACACAATATGTCGTTATTTACATTTGATATTATTACAGTTTTCTGCGAAACGGCTGGATCCATTTTTCGCTAAAATCTGAACGTAATATTTTGATGCCAAAACCTAGTAAACATTTTAAAGTTACAACGTAATTTTGGTGAAAGGCAATCTCATTTTTTTATCTTTTATATCCATTCAACATCAATCTAACCCTGTCAAAGCGTACCCGGTTTAAAATGGACCTCGGTGTTTTATGTGTAAAATTTTGTATACCACAAGTTTTCGTTTTTGGAACCTTTTCATATTTTGTCTGACAAGTGACGGTTAATTTGAGCCCAAGGTCTTGCAGCGACATCAATCAACCGGGCGGTGCGATGCGGTTTCAGATTACGCTTTGTAACCTCACTCGAATTACTCTACAACGTAATCATCCCAGTAATCCAGTGTATTGCAGAAATTGAAGCTACAATATTTTTTTTTAATTTCTTGATTTACTCTTTACATAAATTGCATTTTTTTAACGATTTAGTTAAGACATAGAACATTTAAGACTGGTATAACTGACTGTATTATATGAGGTCTTAGATCTTTAGCATCATAATAAAAAGTTATAAATATTATTATGATACAAAAGATAGATTGTCACTTGACGCAATTAGCATTTTTTACTGTTTCAACACGCTTAGATAGATTAGACAGCAAACATAGATTAGCAAGATGTATAATTTACACCACTTTATTTCTTACATTAAAAACATACACTTTAATTCTTACACTTCCCTGCAAACTAGATAGGTACGTAATATGTCATAAATTACAATCCCAAATCAACATTCGTATATTTGTCTACAGAGTAAACAGTACGCAACCGCAAACCACTTAACATTAATACCCGATCGATACCGAGCGGGTGTTGTATCGACAATGGCCATGCGGTCACATCTTGGGTTGACATTCCGTGTCGGTCCATTGTACCGATATCAACTGCTGATGATAATTTACCCGCTATAAGGAAGGGGTAATCAGGTACCCCAATCAGATTTCATATTAACCGTATTGAGGTTAGCCTGTGATAGGGTTAAGTCGGAATTGAAATAGCCTCTAGAGCTTCTGTAACTTAATGGATTTTCCATTTTCCTAGCCTGTTACGGAGTGTTCGATACAATTTATTCAGAACATCCTTCCATCCATCTTAACGCGAATTGAACAATCTTCGAATTCAATTTATGCATTTAGACATAATATTATGTTCATGATTTTTAGTCATTCTTTTAAATGACGTAGGCTGAAAGTAATGGAACTATTACGATATAGAAAAGAAAGAAAGACATAGATTTCATAAGAATTTAATGTCAACAGTATGGCCATGGTAAATTGGTATTAAAAACTCAAGTGTCGATACCTATAGGCTGGCAAAAGGAATAGCAATTGAATTAGGCTGCATCATCCACGTATGCACTAATAACAAAATTTAACAAAATATCCATGTTCTAAACTTCAAAGTTTACGTTATTGGGCTTTCCCATCACATAGAACTAAATGAATGTCAAAATAAATGAATGTCATATAATAGGCTGTAAGAGTGGGTACCCGAGTTTACGCGTAGACGTTTACTGGCCGGCTTGATAAGACCAAGCCATCATAAGGATATTTATTTACGAGCTATTTAACCCTAACTGGGAAGAACCTTCAGACAATTACATAGCAATCCTTGGCAGTAAATTTTTCGTGGACTGAGACATTCAAGGGTTAATAAACGATAAGTAATTACGGTCAGGTTATCATTAGGGCTTGCGATAAATTGCCGGTTGAGATTCGACCCCCATAAAGAAGGTTGGGTGAGGTCGCGAAAATATTACAGCCATCTTTTATAGACCTAAGTTATGAAAACATATGGCCTGGCAACTCACTCTCTTGAGAAATTAACATAAAAATGTGGTTTAATTAGTTAATTGTAGCGCTAGCCTTAGCGCAGTGGCTAATGAAACAAGAAGCCGTTAGCACGTTGATTTTTAATTACAATTCTGTTATTGCTTCACGTTCGTCAGTAATGAAAAACCGGGTATGGATACACAAATGATGAAATTACTATGTGCGAATATCAGACCCCAGACATAGTATTATTACCATGCAACTGAAGACGTTTCCGTAGAGTGCCGATGGGATCCCCAGTCCGCTGGCCAAGCGTGGGGATTATGTCCCCCTTTTTTAAGAAGGAGGCCTTTATTTGTTCAACAGAACATGTCTTCTGGCAATAGGCCCGTTATCCGTATCATTGATGATGAACTGAAGACGGGCCTATTGTAATTCACTGATCATCAGGCGCAATTTTACTAATAAATAGTGTTTTCTGCATTAAAATAACCATGATAGTAGAATTAATATTAATTGTAGCAACTTTGTACTACCATTATTTGCGAATAAATGATTATGAATTAGATTCTAAAGTTGCCTGGATCGAACTCACTGCAATATGAAGTAGGTATATGTATGTATGTAGTTGGAAAATAAACTTTTACCTTAACAATTTACTGGGACCTTATAAAGCAAAGATACTAAATCAAGCATCCGTCAGTGAGGTAGACGGTTTCCACTCGATAAATTCGCGTCGCATGTGGTGCTCGTGAAGTAGGCTATCAATGTACCGGTAAAATGGATATTACGAAACTTGGGTTTATAGAAAAATAAGTTTTCTATACCTTTTTTATGGAAAATAGTTAATATGGTTTTTTTAGGGGTCTACATCTCTTTAAATTAAACTGTCTTCTAAAAAGTGGTATTTTAGGCCTTCTGAATGTATCATTTTTTAGGCTACCCAAATTAATATTTTGCCCCTAGCACAGTTATACATTAAATATTTGTAACGAATATAATAAGACTTAAAGAAACAATATAATGTAAGAAATAATTACTCATCACACAAACAGTCTCGTATCGGATTTAAAACCCTTCGCGAAAAAGGCCACGTTTTAGCGTCGTCCTTTAACGAGTAGAATTGACTATAGCCTTTTTCGTTATTATAAGGCTGCTGCTCATAACTGAAAGCATCAAGATAACCCGCCACACAATGCTAATGTATACAATTGTACATATATACATATGTATAGTTTACCTCTGACACGGTAGTGCATTGTATAGTTATCTGCATCGAGTGATAACTGCGCCTATTGTGTGGAACACAAATCGCCATTGTTGCCTGGTGCGGCCACCTAACTAAAATGCTACCCTTGGCTATTTACTCTAAAGAGACAATTAATGTTGTTTTAATATATTATCAAATAGCTTTAAGGCTAGCTACTTCGCTACTGTAACTTATTGACTAACTAACTTATTGAAATCATGATTTTTTGCAATAAGTAACCTAACCTGAATTATGTTGCAAAAACATGGACGGTAGCAAAATAATTCACTAATGAGACGAATGAATGAAGAAAAAAAACACTCGTCCTCGCTGTGATAATGAGCGGAAAAGTGACTTAAAACAAATATTAATAGTTCTACTATAATAACTTTCGTGAGTGCTATCCATATTATTTACTACTAGCAGAGCCCGCGACTCCGTCCGCGTGGACATTCGGAAACAGAAAAATTGGATTCTATTTAGTAGTTTTTACGCAAAGCCCTACTGTTTTATTACATGTGTGTAATGTATGTAATGTAAAGATTGACGTAACTTTTTTTTGTGAACCGATTTAAATGAAACAAACACTAAATGTTATGGGAAGCTTAGACTAGTTTCGAACTCCAACGGAGCTCTTATTCATGAGCTGGTTACGCGGCAGAGTCGCGAGCCAAACTTTTCGGCTCATACAATAAATAATATTAACAGTGTATGTCATTTAGTACCACAAAAATAATAAATAAATATTTACGGGTCAAACAGCATCCAAACCCACCAGGCATACCAAGGGTTAAAAGATTAAAGTGTAATTAGTCTGTAAACCGACTAATTTTAAACACATTATTTTCCCGGCTCCAAAAAGATTCACCGATCAAAATTGCCAACTAGTCCTTATGGCTCAAGTTGAAAAGTTATAAGTACTCTTGGTCGGAACGATCGAGAAAAATATAAAACAATGTTCAAACTGCCATAATATTGTAATTTAGGTACTTAGTGAACAACCTAAATACATGCGCAAACAAAATGTTAACAACACACCAAAAGACGCATAACAAAGAAAAAACAAGTTGGCATCATAATCAAATTTATTTTCCTTTTTACTGTCTAGAATTTTTATAACGGCAACACCTGAGTACTTTTTTATTCGTTCAGAAACCATCGTCGTGACCTAAGTGCCGTTATTTGAAAAGTTTTTCTTACCTGGAAAATGTTATTGTGTTTATTTATAGTTTATATAATGTACCTACACAATAGAAATAACTAAAATTTTGATATTAAGTTTGTGCTCTTTTAAAGTGAAATATTTAATTTTGCTGTGCTGATTTTTATTGATCACAAAAATTATAATAGAATATATTTTTTTACGTTATTTTCCATAATCATATTGTAGTTTTTAAAAAATAAATCTTTTAAAATTGGTGGTCACAAACCTACGGAAAATAACTTGTCAAATGAAAATGAGGTTTATTTCGTAAAAACGCCGTCCACCTCTGACCCTTTTCTCAATATTCACATGCAACCTTCGTCTTGTATTAAGCACTTGAGTGACCGTAAACCCTCCCAGAGGTCCTGTGAGTATGAAACGCCAAATATTTAATTCATGAACACCCGACATTTTTCAAGTAGGCCGACAAAGACTTGGCTTAAACCTCAGTTTGAGGTTTTGATGATACAAAATAGTTAACTTTTGAGTTCTCCTGTCATATTGTAAAACAAAAATAATAGGATGAATTATGAAACTTTAAAATTATTTAGATAAAAAATTGCCTTTTGAAAAGCAATTGTTTTATAGGAACACAGAAAATAAAAAACCACGCAAAATAAATATTTGAATCTTAAAATAATGGCAGCGACTGTATTAAATTTTGACATGTAACATTATTTATAAGTACCTTCCTTACCTTAAAACACTGCTGACATGCACTCAAAACAAGATCTTAAAGAATAAAAACATTCAAAGCATACAAATTATAGATATACTAATAATATTATTCTTCTGGCAAGAATTCAAAAATACACTCGAATTGTGCGAGCAAATAATATTCAATGATAAACTGAGTATGTACGGCAAGCGAATAACCAGGGGTTAAACCAATAATCGCATTGAAATTCTCTCCACTTGTTTGTGACCACTGCAAAGCGATGCAATCTCTAATTTTTATTTCTGTTCTATCATTGAAAAATGTTTTCGATCTCTGTTCACGTATATTTAAAACTTTGTTTGTTTGTTCCTGTCGTTTGGATTTATGAGTGCAGCCAAAATTGACTTTTATGACGTATGTCAGTAACAAAAGTCGATTTTGTGGATCGTGCGCATCGATCGTGTGAACTGTTATGACAAATGTGTGACAGGGTAGTAATACATTTCAGTTTCAATTACTTAGCTAACTGGTCATAGGAAAACACTTTGTATCACTAATACATGTCCAGATACAGCTTGTATGCATTTGTCACCCATTTTCATTTCCATAAGATGTGATAATAGGTTCTGACAACCGGCAGAATTCGAAAAAATACTTTTTAAATTAAGCGTTGTTTACCTAGTTGTTTAAATTACTAACAAATTATTATATATATATTTGCACCTACACTTTTGGTTGGCATACAAAACTTTTGGTCGTTGGCTAAGCAAAAAAAAAGCTTATGGAATTAGCATTAAAACATTTGCTATCTTCTAAATTGATAAAGGAAATTTGAAAAATGATGGACACGAGCGGGATTCGAACCCGCGACCTTCGCCGATCCGTGGCGCTGCTCTAACCAACTGAGCCACCGTTTGCTATCGTTTTCAGCTCAATACTGGGTAAAAAAAATCCCTAATAAATCTTACCTATGTTATTTATACAGCTTCACTGCCCATTTTTGTGCCTTTAAATCTCCTGCAATACTTAAGTAAAAAATAATACCCTATTTCTAAGACGATACGTCATAGAAATTAGGTTTTTCCGAAATAGACTTTACATTTGAATAATTTGAATAGTAAAGATAAATCGATTGAAGTTTATACACTTTTTCTTGACCAAAAGGTTCATTTATCAAGAATAAGATAACATCATTTATCAAGTTTCTACTGCGGATTACTAAAGAATTGTTGTGTTGCAAAAAAATCTTATAAGTTTGTTAAAGGTCTCTATGGATTTATATAGCTTCAATCAGTCATGCTTATTCAACATTTTCCGTCTTCGCTAAAATATATTAAAAAAGCGAGTATAAAGTGATTAAAACTATTGACTTTCAGCTACCACCAATTACAACTACTAACTTCTCATGGAATTCCAATTAAAAAAATGTATAATTTGTAAGAAATAAAGAAGTTTTACAAAATTAGTGTAGACAAGATAGATAAATATCAAAACAATTAAGGTAACCCAGTTGAAAAGCTCGAACATACCTAAATATAAAACGTACGTTCGTGCAAGTCTCAATGATAAATGTGCCCAATTAGTAACGGAGCGTAAAGGCTTAGCTTGTAAGTCGCTTAAATACGAAGAAGATGAAGATTGTCATTATACAACGCTTGTTAGTTGTTTTGTTCTAGCCAAGCCTTGCATGATACCCTATATAATAAGATAAGATAAAGATTAAAAGACATTACTGTAACTGACCTATACTTCCTGTTAGTAAAAGGTGGCTTCAGTAAAAAGTTCTGGGTGAAAACATTTTTAAAGAATATGCTCATGTTTGTGTTTAGTGAAATTCTTGAGCAGGTAAAAGTAGGTACTGATAAGCAACAAAGTACATTGTCCTAACTTGTAATGCCACACTCTGAAGTCAAAATATACGAGCATTGCGGTATTATAGATATTGGAACCCTTCAATCGATCATATCGAACAAAACGATCTCCAAAAAGCAATGCATTGGTCGAACATAAACTTTGTCATTAACATGATAATCTACACAAAACATAATATTTATCTATAACTAAAATCAGTTTAACCCAGAAATGAACATTCAAAATGACTTACGTCATCGATTTATCAAAGCAGTTTTATATCAATCGCAAACAAAAGATTAAACAAATGATAAAACACAACAACTCGATTCTGAACAGTCGGTGATTTGTTCGAAAATCGAATACAGGTAAATCGATATCTAATTACAAATAGCACACGCGAGCCATAGGCAGCCGCAAACACTCGTTATTCCTGACTGTAGAGGTGGAAACGAATGTGATAATGATTCGACTTTGCTGTGGATTTTATTCAATAACACTTGTAGAAACGCCTCCTTTGTTTTATTGTTGCATAAAACCGTCCTAGGGTAGGATAGGTTCAGAATTTAGATAGAGCTTATCGTGTTGTGTTGTTTATCCTTTATCTTCGCATGGTATTTGCTTTTTTATTGTATCTCTCGTTTTATTTACGGTTTATTTGGGTGTCTCATGCGTGAGAATAATCTGGTTTAGATCTTTTCTAAAATTTTCCAACAGTCTCATTTTAAGGGTTTAATTTACATTGAACCTTAACTAAAATTTCATATTTTATTTTTGGAAAGAAAAGTCAGGCCATATTTTTTTTATTTTATGAAAAACTTTTTCTGGCTTCATAAAAACGGTTTTAATTCATCGACTTAACTAAGTTTAGTAATTTAATATATGTACCTAGGATACTCTTCACCAAACTAAGTATATTAAAAATAAAGATAAGGGAATTTCTAGGAAAATTAATAATCACTTCTGTCCCTAATATTCAAGATAATATTTATTCATAAGGCAATAAACTTAACGTCGCCACCATAATCAGCTTAACTCATGAATTTTCATTTTATATTAATCTGTGTGCATCTACGTTGGTTACCTAATTACAATATTAGCTTTAGCTATCGATAACGTATAAGCCAATTTATATGAACGGGATGTAGCTATAAGCCTTTCAGGGCCATATACATCGAAGTAATTAAACGATAATACAATGTTTAACCATAAAATACCAACTGCATATTTTTGGCTCTAATATGCGTGGTGGAAGGTTTTTGTTGCTGAGAAATGTATCAATTCAAAAAAATCACTTCAGCTGTATTCCTTTTTTGAAGCTTCAAATTAGGCCTGATGATGATAAGCCTGGCCATTGAGTGCAGCATTGGTCAGAAAAAAGATTTACCAATACGTTGAAGTTTTTATACTCGTAATCAGATTTTCTGTGCAAATTCAAAGCATATATAGGTTTTCTATATTTTGTGCCGCTTTTGTTCAACATGAAAAACAATCTAAAGCACCTCCTACCCAAAGTGAAAGTAAAATACGTAATTCTATAGTAACTTTAACTACTCTCGCTTTTACTAAAATTTTCTAAACTTAACAAACCCTTTAAAATTCTCGCTTCGTCGTGGTAGTATATAGCAATAAATATTATATGATAATTTCGATCGTGTAACGCTGTATTCGTCACGCCAGCTTTGACAATCAACGAAGCGGAACAGCCCAATGAGTCCTTTGTCGTGAAACATTCCCTCCGTGTATTCAGAAAACACTTTTGACCGAATTGTCACGAGACTCAATAGCTGCAGTGAAACGGCAAACTGACACTAAGGGTGAGTTGCACCAACAGCTTTGGTGTATTGGTTAGTGTCAAATATGGCCGCTTGTATGAGAATTTCCTACTAACTTAACGTTGACGTACGGACTTCACGTTAACAGACGATTGGTGCAACCCACCCTAAGGGTTAAAAGTTTATTTATGCATAGGCATAAACAAACTTTTAACCCTGAATGTGCTACTGAGGTCACCGCTGACCACCAAAAATACTTTTTTCTAGTCTGCTGCTAATAGGAGAACAACTTTTATCTGAAAAATTAATCAGATCAAAAGCTTTTAGATTAAGAAAATTTTAAGAAGTTTTTAACGTGTTGAGAATATAAAGCTTTTAATGGACCAGACTCGTCTCTTTACAAACACAGGTCAAATACAATAATTTTATTCTACTATGTTAGGTACTTATATTGTAGAATCATCTGCAAGATATATTTACCTGTTTCTATTTATACATAATATCTATTTACCTACACAAGAATTCGTCCAAATGAGAATTCAGACGTGAAATGGGATGTCTGTAAACGCTCAAAGCAAATAGGGTTCTTTCAGGCGTATTGAACTGTATGATTATGCTTTACTTCTATAATTGCGCAAAAATCCAAGGTCCATCTGACCTTCTCATAACATTCATAGTGTAATTTAAGTCTAGTAATAGTAACTAGAGTTTAAATTTTCAACTTCAAGTTAACTAAACAATGTTTAACCGTCCTCGAAGCACGCGCAAATTACTTGAACTTTCCGCTTTTCCAATTCAAAAAAGTATCAGTTAAGCTACTCCTTTAAAACCCAAGAAATTGGTGTTTTGACCCACTGACACAACTGTGAACTCATCTTACGAAGGAAACGCGAGCTCTTGAAGAAGAATTTCTTTCTTTTATAAATGGTTCTCTTCATAAAATATCGTACAAGTTTCTCCTCCACTATTTCTATTTATCCAATGGCTCATTCTTTATAGAGCCGTAGACGTGTGTTCCCAGACAGTTAGTTAAGGGCGCTCACATCCATTTTAGTTTCATTGAAATACCAACACCTGAGACAAAAGAATATCGCTATTTTTCCAAAACAAAAACAAAAGTGTCAGTTCCTATTCACAGTTTCCTCGGCGAAACAATGAATAATAGTACAAAGGAAACTTTTCAAGGCAGTTATCTCTAAAAGCTCGTCAAATACTCTTAAAATATATCTATTGTGATGGGCTACCAGGTTTGTTGAGCGATATTGAACCTAACGCCATAAATAATAGAATACATAATGGATTACGTTTTGTAAAGTTACATTCAACTGATGGGGACAGCAAAGCATTTGCTGGAAGCATAATGTTATTACGTCTAGTAAATATAACTTCGCTTTGTGTCTTGAATGTAATTCCTGTTAAAACCGCTATCGTTCTAGATTGCTTTAGTAAGGAAAGTACGAGTAAATTATTAAGCTTTATGCCTAAGACTGCGTACACATTGTGAGTCGTGGATCCCACGTTTCTTTTGATTGGATTTATGGTAACTATCAACCCACAGCAATGTATTTGTAGAATGTTCTTTGTACCACTACTACTTATACCTCATTGGGTTTATTTTGTTCAGTTCAAAATTTCTACATCATCAAGCAATCTTGATTTATTTTTCAATAAAAATAAATTTTTCAATAGTAAAAGAGTAATCGTCAATAATTAGTCAATAATTATCTAAATATACATAATTATGATAACCATGATAAAATTAAAAAAGTTACATTGGTACTTTCTAGGTTACAACCGGCCCTCTTAAGCAAAACTTTTTCAATACTGATACAATTTGGTACTTCAAACAAGAAACTTGATGTATCACGATCATTATCCGTAAAAGAGCAATGCACTCAACGCTCAAGAGAACGAAACGAGAAGCATTTTATTAAAATACCGCAAAGACGCGTAAGAGATGTGTTTTCATTTTTCATTTTATTAAAATGCTAAAAGGGTCGTCAGGACCCGAGTTCAATTTACCATGCGTCACTGAACAGCGCCATAATCTTTATGTATGAAAGAGATCTTCGCGAACAAAATTTTATTTGCGTGTGAATTGTTTGTATTAATGCATTTATGACTTTGTTGACTAACTTCGTTTTTTTTTTAGTATATAAGTACCTCTTATTTTAAACTGTTTTGCAAAACGCAACTGCTTTGCCTGATATTAATAATATTTCAGTTTAGGTTAAGTATTGGTTTTTCTATTAATACCGCTCAGTAGCTATAGGGATTTGGAATTGTGCTCTATAAAAATCCGATATTATATGATCTAATTCAGTAACTAGATAAGTTGGGTGTTTGAGTATGTACTGTTTTACGTTTTAACAGAATTACATGAGAATAATCCGTTAAAATATGTTAGCTTGATATGTCAATTTTTGTACGTGCCATTTATATTTAACGGCGTTCATATGTATTACGAAGATACTAAAAGCATTCGTTATTATTAAATAACACAGCTTAAAAGAAGAAGAAAATCCTCCTGAAGTCTCTAGAAACATCTTGGTCAGCGCAACTTGTGGAGATCTATAGTAACAACTTTATCAATATTGCAGCACCTCCTTAAGTCCCAAGATGAATATAAAATAGATTTCGCGTTAGACAAGTAGAATTTATTTACATCCGGAGTACCGTACTCTCGATCTACTGACTTATTTTATCGTTAGCAACAGTTCTGTCGATTCATACAGAATTCCTGTGCCCTCTTTCTTGCAATAAATCCTTAACGAATTGGTGGAAGGAAAGTTGTGTGGATGAATGAGAATTAGTGGCTGGACTTACAGAATTCGGCACGAATTTATGGATTCAACTGAAGCTGTAAGTATAGTATGTGTATACATATAAACACATAATTATACCCATATACTAAAATGCGAATGGAAAACGGATCTTTTGTTAGAAACGTCCAAATATCGAGGCATCCGTCACTTTATAATGGATACATCACCGAAATCTAAAATTCTATTTTTGGAAGTAGGCTGCCAGAATATTAACTTTGAAACGAATTTTGAAATTTGGAGTCCGGTTTTAATATTTTTTGGATTCACACTTATCTACATATATATTATGTATATTGAAAGCAATTCTAAAATTTGTTGTTTCTTGCGTAGTAAATTCCAAGTTCGAACTCGAGAGAGACTAATATTTTTATGCTCGGAAAGCTAGTTTGTTTTTCCAACGTGGGCCCCTACCATGAAGTCTTTAAGCAGGAATTTTTCCGTTGTGAAAACGAGATGCCTGCCTGCACGTAGCGGCGTTTTAATTGTACAACGGAAAATCTCCTGCTTTTATGAGTTCATAGTAAAGAGGCTGATGGAGTCGGGCAAAACCCATATAGGTAGGCCTTTTTCAAAACAAAATGTCAAAAAGAGAATAAGCAATAAGTATTCATTTATTGTGACGTAAAGAGGTAAAACTACTTGACTATGAAATCATACACCCTAACGCACATATCTCTCTATCATTTCCATTCGCTAGAGACTTAGTAGAGATTACTGGTATATTTCAGGAATATTCCTCAACCGAAGGTCCAACAAAGGTTGTCCTAAACTTCTACATTAGTTGTAATGTCAACGAATCGCTGTTCCAACACACGCAGATAATATTGAATCTTGCCCGCAATGCGCCCGAAGCGAACTCCAAGTGAATTTGCGAAGTTAAATTGAAAGTGAGCGTTTGGGTTAGACGATTGATGAGTGGGCCATTCCAGTTTGCACTTCACTACTCCCGTCCACACATTGATGCCTTCTTGGTTTAGTGTTACGAGGTTATTGACATGCTCTACTTTTCTTGAGTTCGAGATTTCCTTGACGTTTTATGGAGCGATTTATATCAATGTTTATTGGCTTTGCGTACATCAGAAATGCTGCTTCACATATACGGGAAAATTTGTAACATTATCGTGCTTTTAGTTTAGATGTACATATGACTGAGAAAATATTACTATCCTGTATCTTTAAAGGACGTGTACAGGTACACTGTACCTAGGTACCTATTGTTCCGCTTCTAAAAATACATCATGAATATAGGGAAGCCCAATACATAAAAGTAAATTGCTGATCGCCTCATTGGTCAACACGATTACCGTGTGTAAGGTTTTATGTGGAATTTCAAAAGAGCTTGAATTTTAAGCACAAACTTCGTAGAAATGGCCCCATCTGGCATTTGAATATGAATGAAAGAATATGACTAAGAAAACCAATCGTAGCACTACCGTAGACTAATCGTAATACTTATTAAAATGAAAAATATTAAAGTATAAATCTAAACTGAAAAATGCAGTAGTAGAATAAATAGTTTTTATTCACATTTGCAAATTCTATATTACTTGGTATACGTTCATTCATTCTATCTTCGTCCTTACAGCCAGTCAGAATTCTTTTGTTAAGTTTATTCTGAGTTCGAACCTTATTTTGCTTGGAGCTGCTCGTAAATTAAGTCGTCAGAAAAATGTGCAGTGAGAAATGTGTTTAAAACTTTAGACGTACTTACATATATATAAATAAAGTTTTATTTTGAAAAGATTAATGTATCTACCTATCTTTAGTTTGTAATGTATTTTAAATCGAAACCGATGTAGGTATGCAGTCACTTAGATACTCGTAATTTTCTCCGGGAATATGATCGAAGCCTTGCTGATTTGATTTTTCGATGAATAGCGAAATTTTTTTCATCATCATCATTTCAGCCCGGTATCACCCACTGCTGGGTATGGGCCTCCCTTTTTCTCTGCCAATCCTCTCTGTGTTGAGTGTCTTTTGTCCAGAATTATTTATAATCCTACATAAACACTATCCCTCTTATTCATAAACGAGGATCATACGGCATAACTAAACCCCGTATTAAAATCTATCTTCTATTGACATATCAGTCTATTCTTTGATATGCAAACGACAGTGACAGGTATAATTGAAAATTGTTTTTTTTTATAAATAAGCGGTGATAAAAGATAAAGACTCTCAAATAAATACATTTATAACGGTAAGGTTAACCTGCAAAATAAATTAAAGCACAATAACTCGTATATTTTAACGATGACAACATTTTTAATGAAGCTATTTGTCGCCACCGAAACCGCAGCCGGCGCTAACAAGGCTGTTAAGTCCCCGGCATTCTTTACTCTCAGTTCTTTGTGAGACAGATGTCTGGTGTCAAGAACACTGAGAGATACTGACCTGCGAGATGTTATGTATTCTTAACAGGTTGCCTGACCAGACGGTAGACACTATAGTATTACAATCCTCATCTATCATATTATATGTCATACACGGGGCAGGGAAAGGGTTAATTCATACACTACGTCTTCTTCTTTTCGAGTCGACGGTACTCTTATATTTTTGTTACCTGTATGTTGCCACGTCGATGGCGGCATCGAAGGCTTTGATTAGGTCTTCCAGTGTGCAGGTGAAGGAACATTTGCGACTCTCAGGCAACTTGAGCTAGTTTTTACACTACGTAACGTACCATATTTATTGTGAGGCAAAGACTGTATAGTTTAAAAATAAAGCCTAATGTAAGTCGCAAAGAGAGCGTTGGGTCCTGGGTTCGATATTCGGGTCGAGCGATGTGATGTTGTGTTTGTTCACGAACGGAATCTGGATTAGGATTATATAATATAACATGGAAACGTGCCTTCTATCAACAGGTATCCATTACCTCTTAAGCTACAGTTCACCTTCCGAATAAGCTCTCTTTACTTAACCCGGTCTTCTTTGTTCTAAGAATCCTTTAAAAATCCAGCGTTTTAAGACTTTAAAGTACCAAATTTATATCTTTAAGAAACAGTAGGTACCTCTGCATACGTACTTCTTATTTAAATACTGATACATGTACTACACTCAGATTAGAACCATTATAATTGCTTCCCATGCGAAAATCAAATACGCACTTAAAATATCAGACGGACAAATTAAGCCTTAATACCTTAATTTCCTGAAAATCAAACAAGTACCTACATACTGAAATATTAAATGAATTTGCTTTTATAATTCATATAGTAAATGCGTTACATATAAAATATTTCGCCTTAATAGTCTAAGAGCTGCTCATCATATTTCAGCGTTATGAGGTATTTCCTGCAACTTAAACAAGATAAACAGCATAAAGCATCCTTGCAGCGAATAAGGTTCCTTTTTTTGAAAGATGAAAAATTGCCCGTACTTTTTATAATTACTCTCTCAAAACCACAGTCATGAATCACATTTAATGTACTACTCCTGCACTACAAAACTTTATATCGTGCTATGATTTACATTGTGGAGTTTGTCAAACTATTTTTAATAATTTCTGTAGTGCTATTTTTGCAATGGTTTCTTGATATAATGCTACGAGGAGGTAAGAGTTTATGGTTTGAGTGTTTACGGTTCGTAGAAAATAACGATGGTCGTTAGTGTTGGTGGTATTGAACCAGCTATTGTTTTTAATGTCCCGCTTGAAACGATATTTGAATTAATTTAATTATACACTTAACATCAATATTGTTTTTATTTATACCGTGTATAAGACCGATTTCTTTAGAAGCGTAAAGCTACTTGCCATTATATCCAAAAGAATGTAAATTTTTAACTTAACTGTCTCCTTTTGTTAAATGCTTTCGAATGATCTATTATTCTATTCCTACTTTATGATTGTGTAATCTGATGACTAATTGAAATGGATTGACTAATTAGATGTTTTGAATGTTAATTATTTTAAATCACATTTGATCTACGAATACTTTTGGTATATTGCATAAATTAAGTATTAAAAAAGAAGTGAAATGTTGAAATTGACGATACTATACACAAGTTTGCAAATACATCACAATTATTTGACATACCTATAAATATTAGGTGCAAAAAAAGGGATCACATATTCAGACAATCTTGTCAATATCAAACACGAAAATATCAGTAAAAAAATATATCCAATAAGTAACACAACTAATTCGTTCATATTAATCTAAGTATGGTATATTACAATGTTATCGAATACCAATGAAACAATAGCCGTACGTCGTACATTGGCAATGAAATATGTATCACTTCGTTAAGACTAATTGCAAGCAACTCAAATGCGAACAATAATAAATTTCCTTGTATTTCACCGATCTGTTCTGTTCTGATATCGTATCTGTCGGTATCCATTACCGATGGGGAAATAACAAAAGCTTTAATTAGATCTGAATATTGACATAATGGGGGCAATAATTTCCTTACGTCGTTATATATATAGATACATATGTATACTCGTAAGTGTTTTATTATTTTTTGTTAGATAAATAGCTGTCTCGCAAGTGACTTCTGCGGGGAAAATATAATCGTGGATTTTCCGTGTCATAGACCGACTACTTAAAAGTAACCTATATCATCGTGTACCAGGGATCATGTTTTAAAATTATGTGAATTACACTGTTACACACATAATTTTAAAATGTCTTCAGCGCTTGTAATTGACGTAACAAACGTACTTTTACATTAATTAATAGGACTGTACGGAGCGATAATCTCGTTTTGAGATGATTAAGATCTTTTAGGTCAAAGAAATTATAATATATACTTATCTGAATGAAGGGATAGTGATAACTTCTTATGTCATAAAATATATACCTAATTTTTTATTTAATTCACAAAGTTGGTACAAAACGTTATTAATATATATATATATTGATTCTGGATGTATTTGACGCGGTTCTCCTCGACCCTGACCGCTGAAAACAGGTCAAGAAATAAATCGGTTTACACTCGATCACACTTTTGGTGTGGGTCCTTTTACACAGCTATGTAAGTAAAAAATACATGTAGGTAGGTACCACAAATTTGACCTAAAACGTGTGCGGTTGTGTACTTCGTATACAGTTACTTAGCGATTAGTTGATTAATATGAACGCAGGATTTACGGGAGAGACAAAACTCCTATTTAAATTAATATAAGTATGATTATATATATGTATATAAATAATTATCTATAATAATAGTTTTAAGGGGGAGGCCTTTGTAGAACAGTGGGCGTCTTGCGACTGATGATGATGATAATAATAGCAAATAGGTTAGCTTAACATCACTAACTTGCTATAACGAAATTGTGTCGTAGCTGTTTTTATTTGTGTAACAACTTGCCTTGTTACAAACCTCTCTTAGGAAACTCGTGCTGTTTCTTTTTCTTCATCAACATAAAATACAGACACCTAAACAAGAAAAACTAAAATTACTCCAGCTTCTGCAAAAACGAGATAGCAAAGTGCCTTGCCTGCGTTTTACAAATTAAGCTGGCAGGCATTTTTCCTCGGCGCCCTGTCATTTCGTGGCAATTCGTGATTACTTTTAAAAGGTCAAAAACTGCTTAATATATTTGTACTAACTACCTATAAAAAATACATGTTTTTTTAAGCAATAATTAAAAACGATACACACTAATTCTAAGCAATGTTGAAAACAATTTAAAAAAATTGCTGAAAATCATAAGTATTGATACATTCGAACTACATGTAGATCCCTCCTTATTTGAAGTCGATTAAAAATATAGTTAAAAACATAACATAACATCACGCCTGTATTCCCCGAAGGGGTAGGCAGAGGTGAACATAATTAGTGCACCCACATTTCGCCAGTTAAAAATATAGTTAACTTTCATTTAAAGAGACAATCGATATACGCCTTAACATAATACAATAAATTCCAACTGTATCCAATCAAAACAATCCATAGCCAAACATATCAAATCTATTCAAGTTACAGTCTACATTACAGATCAGCATGTATCCAATAACAATGTCTATTATTTGGTCCATATATCTCGAGTACCGACCGTAAACATACGTAGCATCAAGCTGAATAACAAAGCAGCTCTAATTTCAGCCCGTGATGCCAATTAGCCCTTAATAAATGGGCTCAGGCGTGTGCCGAGCACGAATTAGGCTCCGCCATTGGATGTTCTAATTGTAATGCATGGGTTGTCAAGACTAGTATGTAGCACAAGATAAGTTCAGAGAATCTACTAATCTGTAAGGAAGATCTATTGACCTTATTAAGACTCGACTTTCTTATATGGGTATTTTTTAATTAAGGAAGATTTTGTTTTTCCCAGTCTAGTTTTCGTTTTGTCATTAAGATATGTCTTCGTAGCTGGCCAAACTCAAAACTATATACGAGAATTGACGCGAAAACTCGAATTTTATAAGAAAAACATACAGACTTTTAAAATTGATTTATTTTCCTTTCCAAGTAGTTAAACAAGTTGATTATAGAGAAAGAAAAAAAACATATGTTTACATAAATAATTGCAGAATTTTTACGCTCCGATTTTTGCGTTAGGATCAGGCTTCCTCCTTACATTGAGCAACCAAAACATCGAGTCTATCAATAAAGAGCTTAAACCAGTAAACGACAAGAAAAGTATTGCCAAAACTTCTACCACAGCTTATCCATTCAAAATTCGCTAGAAACTTTCAAAGTAATGCGATGCCAGAACGAGATGACGAAACAAAAGATTGTCTTCCCTTTCATTGTCTACAAGTTTGTCATTATTGTATTGTTCAAGAAACGCTTGTATTTTTGCTGTATCACTGAAATTGTGGAGATGTAAGACGTAAGTTTTATCTTGATACAATTTATAGCAGCATACAGTGATAGTGGAAAAGGTTATCGTTTTCCTTAGCGGTGAAGGTTTTATGCGACCTTCGAAATGTCTGCTGATAGTAGCGTTGTGGGTTGAACTGTTTAGGTCCCTATTTCTAAAATCTACCAGACGTAGCCTAAACTTTTTGTCCTGTCAAGTTGAGTTTGATCAGTATCGGTTGATTTTTGCGTCCTTAGGTTATTATGTCTATTTTAACTATCTTACTTAAGATTGTTAAAATTATTCATAGATTGTTTTTTCGCTTACTTGACTCGTTCATTACCAACAAAGCAGTTTTTGTGGTTTTTAATATTGTCAAAACAAATGAAGATTACTTAACTAGTTTTTTTTTTAATTAGTGTTTACGGGATAAAAGTCACAAGCTTACAAGACAAAACGTCATCATAAATATTTCTGTAATTGCAAGAGGGTTGAGAGCAACATAATAAAATTTCTAGAACAAAATGTGGGCTCAATGTAGTAGAAACAACAACGTACCAATAACACAGAACACATTTGTTAGTTCTCAAGTTCCACTGAGAATCCAAGTCGGAAGTAGTTCCGACTTTTCACTGCAGATTGAGGCGAACTCAATGAATTTTATGTGTTGGAATTCAATAATATTTTTCAACTAAAAATAAACAAAGTTTTTTGTTTTTTAATTTATCTGGGTTTTGCTTTAGGGTACTTTAAAGCTATGATGAATTTTAAATCGGCTTAGTTAAAACTAGGTTCGATGCCTGCTTGGTATTAATATATCAATCGTTTGGTTTTAATATCAGCTTCATAATGTCTACTCACACTCATAAACCCTTTGTTTGGTTAGTTACAAACAATAAGCCCCTCCTCCCCTGGGTGTCGTCAAAGATAGTAAAAGGAGAAAGAGAAAAAAATTGACACCGGAATAAGGACAAAGGGTTTATAAACGTCGCAACAGGATAACGGGCTAGCGCAGTTATTAAATTTTATCAAAGTAACAATTTTAGCGAGAATTGAAAAGTATTGCGTATTATAAATTAGTTATCAGTTGCTAAAAACGGTGAAGGAAAAACATCGTCAGGATACTGACTTGCCTGAGATTTTTCAACGGTGTGTAAAGCCATATCAGAGGCCTACAGGCAGTTTAAACCCTGACACCAGGTTGTTCATCACCCATACGATAAGAAGAAGAAGTAGCAGCACGGAGTCTAGATTTATGCCCAGTCGACGGCAATTGGCTGGCCACATTCGTGCAAGCGTGGAGTTATAAAAAAAAAAGTAACCATTGTTATAATGACGAGAATTTTCGCGCAGAAATCTCAACCAACGAATGTGAACATATCATTATATGGAGATCCTAATTTTAAAGTCCAATTACTTCCGCACATATCCGACAAGCTGCGAACAAAGTTAGGAACATACCAGATTCTGGAGCAACTTCTTACGAGCGTTGCACATGACACTTAATTTATTCGTTGCCTCAGGCGCCGCGTCTTATAATTTGAAGAAAGGATTTGGGAGACTTGTGTTTGTCTAATATTTATATTGTAAAAGCAATCAAGTCTTACCATTAGAGTGAGTGTGTCTGTGAGTGTATAATTTGGTTAGATTTTATGGTCATCAGGACACACGTGGCCTAAATTGTAAGCTAATAAAAACGCTTGTAACTTTGTGTCCTCCGGCAGGGCAAAGGCCTCTTCTCTTATAGAGAAGGATTGAGCTACGCTAGCTCACTGTGGTTTGGCATTTCAGATAAATAAATCCAGGTTTCCTCACGGTGTTTTCCATCACCGTAACTCGTAGTAGAATATCTATAAAATTATTTATGACATTGGCATTGAAAAAATCACATTGATACTTGCCGGGGTTTGAACCAGCAACCTTATGCATACATATCCGGTATGTTAACCACTAGGCCTCCACGACTTCTTATCATAATGGAACCTATATTATGTGGTCGGTATTCACCACCCCCTGCAAAGGAGAAAATAAGGAAAATTTTCAGTTTTTTAATTTAAATAAAATGTCCAATCTGCCTACTAAAAGCAAAGCCAAACCAATTCGAGATCACTTCAGATTAAAGGCATACTCCACAGTCTTTAGCTAGATGTATAGCGTGGTGTCGACTATCTTTTGTGTAAAATAAATAGCTTGCATTTTGTATGCATATCGTCCCGAGACGGGGATGTAGTTTAAAAGCGATTTGATCGAGTTCCCTCCATTCTGGCCGTTTTGTAGCGTGTCAACGAAATCGCTTCGGCACTTTAAATTGTAAAAGCTTTACTTCCAAGAGATTGTCGGTGAATTTCCGTTTTCTTTTAGATCATGAAATATAGAATAGGTAAGTTATTTACCGTACTTTACAATTCCAATCCTATCTTTGAGTGAAACAGAATGCTGTAGCTGTTACTCTGACGCAAATCTCAATATTATACTCAAAAGACCTTAAAAGCAATTCTGTATTATTGGCAACCTTCTAAGAGATTGAAGAACGTAGTTCTAAACATTTTAATGATCAACGTACTTATATTTCTATAGATTTCTGATTCTTTCAATAAACAATTTTATAGTTTATGCTGCAATTGACTACGTCATTAGGAAATATGGTCTTTATTCTTCTATATGGTCTTTATAAAAGGTAACAAATACGTGAAGGCTCAATGACAATCGTGTATTGTGACAGTATTGCGCTATTTGTTCTTAACTCATTCAATGTATACCTATTATGATATTCTTGAACGCCGTAGTTTCTCGGAGTACTAGGACATCAGGAACAAGGAAGGAGGACGCACTAAATGCACTGAGACTATGAATAATACATGCGCGCTGAGAGATTACAGGCCAATCGCTTGCGTAAACCAAGGTAAACTCGGTTTATCAATTGTTTTCGGATGCAGAGTCAGCAGGATTTAAATAGTCTCACACAAAAGTTATAAGTCAACTATGTAGGTCACGCATTCAATGATATAATAACATACTACAACCAAAAATTAATCACTAGGTCTCTGATTTTGATTGTGATTAATTAGGCGCCATTACACAGTTGATGGCATCGCGTGTTGTGTGGCCAGATATCGAATGACATGAGACAATGAACATGTACTTTAGGGTATTGATAATTAGGATTCTCATATCTAAAGCATCATTATTAATTTTTTTGTATTATATGCGCAGATAATTTATCATTTATAGTTATGTAAATGTTATTATGCTATTAAATGGTGCCACAATTTACAAGATGATCAATCAATGCCTTTTTATATCGCTTAAAATAGTTGACTGGTTCAATTTAGGTATGACAAAGCAGATTACACTGACCAGTGGCCACCCATCTCATATTATTCGAACACAAAAGATTTTTGGCATAATGGAGATAAGCCAGGAATATGGCCAGTCTTTATCTGGACTTACATTTTGTGTATTCAGCCATATTTTATTGTGGACTACCTTTGGACCGTAGAAGATTATGCTCCATCTTTTCATGCAAATAAATTGAAAGGTTAATATGGGTCAATTTGTATTGAAACATTTTTTACAACGATATCTATCACGAATTCTGTTTAGAGGGCAAAGTTTAAGTCGTGAATCTTAGCAGCTCTGCACTTGAATATTTGCTTCGATTAATTAAAAAAGCTTACCAAAATTTTAATTTAATTTTATTATATAAGTGTTTTTAAGTATTCTATCTTTCCATTTAAAACTGTTTCTATTTATTTGTGTCCTTTTTAAGTGTATGTAATATAATTGAAATTGATTAAGTGTTCAATTGGCATATATATTAGAATATTACCTTGTGAATGTATTATATCTATGTGTATATATGTGCTGTGGGCAAACCTAAATAAATAAATAAATAGAGTGTATCGATTACGATGTTTTGTAAAACTGGATACTCTAGTAATTAAATCGGATGGATAGGCGTGCGCTTCATCGAGTGTCTCAGTGTTTGTTCATTAATTATAAGGATTAAAACATATTCTGCATAAATTAGTTGAAATTTTAAAAAGCTTAATATAAATTCCAATTAAAACAACGCATTTCAGTAACTCTTATTTACTTTAAAAACACGAAAAACAGTACCATGCTCACATAAATAACATGAAAAACATTTTTATGGCTTTAATAAAAAGTTGTAAAAGGTTCCAGTGTTCTTGGCAACTTCCAAGTACACATTTAAATGGAAACATTCTTTAATCAGCTTATTAAAACTTTATCTTCTTGGAGCGTTAAAAAAAGAAGCCAGTTTTCGCGTCGATTCCGTGAATTCTGTCTGTAATTGGGTAGCTAGAGACGAAGACACTTGACTAAGGATTTCGAAGAAAGGATGATCTTTGAAACTTCAGCAGGTAATTTCAAGGCAAGGAATCGCTATCAGCGATAAAACCGCTAAAGAATTTTGTTTGCCTGTATGTTTAGTATAGATTCAATAAAAAAGTATTATATTGTTATTATTTTTGAAACATGTGACAAGCGCTACTATTTGTGCACTCGAAGGTGGTTTTAAAAGCGAATCTTTGAGCGTTAAGATATTGATTTTAACGCTCAAATCTTTGATACTGGTTATTACCAGGGGTTCATAATTAAAAACAATATTAGTAAGCCGTGTGTGAAGTTCAAATTACGGCACAGCCGGTACTTTCATTGTACAAGTGTATACTGTATATACAAAGTATTGAATCTACAATTTCTTTCTTAATTTAAATAATTAAATATCAAATTATAAAACAGTAGTTTCCGGTACAATTTAATTTGTTAAAAAAGGTTTTAAACGTCACAAAATGTGAGTTTAGTTTTATTCACATCATAATTATATTACTTTAAATCTTACAAGGCAGAGTCTTGGGGTTTTCACCGCATCAGCAGTATTTGATACACGTTAACAAAATGTAGACAGTTTTCGCGTCGATTCGGCGGGTTCTGTAATTGGGCACCGGCTTGAGAGCACGGAGTCGCTTGACACAGATCCGCGATACGGCGAACCTTGTACCTGAAATATATGATATAAAGGCACTCCAAGCTTGTAGGTTTAGATTTTAAAGGGAGAATATTGTCTTCTTTACATTTAGACTTAAGACTAAGTAAATTAGAAAAGAATACAGAAAAGTTTCATGATATCCATGTGTGTACCTACATAATACATCCGTTTTAATAGCAAGTATTCCATACTTGTCCAAACCTTAATTTTAACTACTTGCTTTGCATGAAGTAGGTTAAAATTAGTTCGATAAAAATATTTTATCGTAAGTTCGCAAATAGACGTTCAGAAATCGTAAAAAAATAGTGTTTTTTAATCTAACGAATATTAACAACTCTCTGCGTTTCACAAGTGGTCATTGCCATTTTGAAGCACAGTTCTTGTGGCGTCGTTAAGATAATACTCCCATTAATAACCTTCTGCAGAAGAAATGGAGTAAAACTATTACTTTATGCCAAGACTTTTAACATAACTTTCTGAAAGGCTTCATAGTAGAAGAAAATTAACAGAGATATTTTCTAACATAAACGTCACGTGTGTATCACGTGTGTATTCCCCGAAGGGCTTTGCAGTGGAGCATATAATTATAGTACACCCACATTTCGCCAGTTATAATATAGGTCTCAATGTAATAGTGGGCGAGCCTATTGCCATCGACCGGGCACGAATCCTGACTCCGTGCATGTGAATGGTATGTGATGGTGAATTACCGAATGGAAAAACTCAGTAACACTTTGACCGACCCGGGATTTGAACCCAGGACTTCTTGCTCAGCTGACGCACTTAATGACCACTAGACCAACGAGGCAGTCAAAGCCAAGATTTTACTCCAAGTTCATAAATGTGATAAGATCAGTGTAAACGTTTGAAGTTCCATCTGTTTTTGGTTGGCAGCAACTCAAGTAGTCTACAGTAACTCGATACTCGTAAATCCGTGACAGATTGTTATGTACTTACTTTAAAATGTATGTATATATGACTATTAATCTTGAGGCATAAGGCTTCGAGGCGTCAATTCGTGGTCAAACAAAGTTGTAGGAAATTTATGATAGTCATTTTTCCTAAGTCCTGTGTAAACAAATTTATCTTGTCTATAAATATGTGTGTACAACGGTGTTTCTCTGCCTGCACCTTTATGAAATACTAACTGTGCCTCTAGGTGTTACCCGCTACATTTCTCGGGATATAAAGTAGCCTGCGTGTCATCCAGGGTGCCAGCTCCCTCCATACCAAATTTCATCAAAATTGGTCCATCCGTATGAGCGTGAAAAAGTAACAAACACATTCGCAAACTTTCGCCTTACAATATTAGTGTGATTAGCGTGAAGCCACTCATGTACTTTAATATTAACATTGCCTGTAAAATTATTTCTAGGTAATACAATACGTATGCGCGTAAACTACATTTTCAGTCAATCAATCGACATACTACGACTGTAAGACAACATTAATTACGTTCAACGTTGGCATACTCGGCACGAAATGCTTCCTGGCCCCCAGACAATCAAACGTGTCAGTTAATTAGGAATACTTGAAATGCCTGCCTGCATCCTGGTACAAACGGCCGAGCCGTTCGTTATGCCAATCTGTGAGGGGAAGCCAATATCTAGGAATGGACGTCTTCCGATGTATGTTATGATATACGTCGGTAACTGTCTCATCCTGCAATTCATCCGAGTTGAGTGACGTTTTAAATGGCACAGAGCCAATGATATTATAAGTAAGAAGTCTTCTTCTTATTGCATGGTGTCAGAGTTTAAACCGCCTGTAGGCCTGTGTCATAGCTTTTCACACCGTTGAAAAATCTCTCAGGTGTGCCGGTTTCCTCACAACGTTTTTCTTGACCGTTCTTAGCAACTGATAAATAATTTTTATTTTACAGTACACACTTGAATTCGAAAAGACGTTGGTGCGTGCCGGTGTTTGAACTTGCGACCTATGACTTGGCAGTCCAACGGTCATACCACTGGGCTAACACTGCTCTCTGGTAAAAAGTAGATAAGTTTAACGCTCGTAAAGTCGCATGTTAAAACTAGGCTAATTAAATCACCTGAGTGTTATCCATATTATTTACTATATATCCCGGTTATACTCACGTGTGTATTCGGGAATGCCCGACTAGTTTCGAACTCGAACGGAGCCCTTATTCATGAGCTGGTTACGCGGCGGAGTCGCGAGCCGAACTGACTGACTTCGGCTCGCGACTCCGCCGCGTAACCAGCTCATGAATAAGGGCTCCGTTCGAGTTCGAAACTAGTCGGGCATTCCCGAATACACACGTGAGTATAACCGGGATATATAGTAAATAATATAAATCACCTGAACTCGAATCTTCTCTTATTTACTTTAGATAATTACGACATGTCAAGCAAGCCCGTCCCGCCTTAGTCTCACGTTGTATAATTATGTAGGGTGACATAGGTTACAATACTGTGCGCCATTTTTGAAGGTCGAATGTAAGGTTCCTTATATACCTTTTGCTACCTAGGTAGTATTATTAATATTATTGAAAGGAATGGACGTCTGCCGACCAGTATCTCATTCTGTAATACATACGAGTTGAATGCGCTTTCTTGATCCGAAAGTACATAGATCAATTTTATTTATGGATCTGATTAGTTTTCGCCTCATTAGAGATTTGTGTACATTCGCTAAACTTATAACAATTATATGACCACTAATAGCTACTATACATAAACCATTTATTAATAGTAAACATTCAAAAAGTCAAATTCAAATATTTAGGCAAACAACCAATTCCCAAAAAACGTTCAATAAAACTTTATTTTTATAACAAACTGTCAATATTCATTTGTTGGCGAACTAAAAAAGCCTCACTAATACAATCGTAGCTTTTTCATAAAAACTAGTGCATGCAATAACAACATTATTTTTTCCCTGAATAGACTTTATAATAGTGTTTTACATTTTTCTTTTTATTGTAATTTGCACTATGCTGGCAAAGTAATTGCTTCATTCATCACCAAAAGGTCATTTATACACCACTAGCTTTTAGGTAGACTTATTCAAGATATTGTAATATAACATGAATTACATCATCATCAGCCGGAAGACGTCCACTGTTGATCAAGGGTCTCCCCCTTAGAACGGCAACTTGCCATTTCCATCCACCGGTTACCCGGTTACAACTCTTATGTCATTGGTTCACCTGGTAGGAGGCCTGCCAACGCTGCGTCTTTCCGTTTGTGGTCTCCACTCAATAACCTTTTTTCCCCATCGGCTATCGGTTCTTTGAGCGATGTGGCCTTCACCCTGAATATTCTTCGAGCTATATCGGTGACTCTGGTTCTTTGGTTAATTTCTGAATTCCGGATCCTGTCGCGCCATATCAAGTTTTCCGTAGGAATTTATTAAAAAAAAAATTAATTTTCTAAATTATATTATAGAAGGGCGATGTACCGTATCAAAAGATTCAATGATCTCGAAATAACTCATCATAAGTTCCATGTCGTTGGATCAGAGCTGAACAGAGCAATAAGGCAATAACCGCAAAGGTTATATGCAATAACGAGCGTCGAATCGATCGCCGAGATTTGCCGAAGTGGCCCGAAACCGATTGACAACAATACCGGTTTCATCTGGTTTGAACTGCTTCGGAAGTTAAATATTTCTATTGATGAGCTGTTTTGTGAGCTTGGATTTACAGATATACGGAGATTAATTGAGGGTGAGATTTTACCGAGCCTTTTGAAGTATAGCAATAGAGTATCCTATATTTTAATTTTTACGGTAACCTTTCAAGATAAGGATTTGCTAACTAATACATTTCATAACATAGTGCTACAGTAACTTACAAATCCTGCGTGTAGAAATATCCTCTCCGGTTTAGTAATATCAGATCCAATACTTTTAAAAGCAGTTTCTCTGCGGCAGCATTAGGTTTTGTTACAATAATAGTGATAGGATACAATGGACACACCTTTACATAAAGAACAATAATGTCTCATTTTTAAATTTATTCTTCTTTTTCAGGTAAACTGAAAACCACAAATGAGTTCCTGTTACTTAGAGTGTGAGTATAAAACTCTCTTATTACTTTTTGAGATCCTAAACACTTACCTACAAAGTTTGATTTTATAATAAAGTTCTCCTTAAACATTGGTCGTAGTTTTAGTTTTTAAGTCACTGTGTCATTAATATAATCATCAAAAAAGGTATAGGTATTACTTTATGTGAAGATAATAATTATCCTAAGTACCTGCTAACTAAAATTCAATGTTTTATGTCGAGAGGCAGACGCCGCGCCGTTTTTATTCAGTATAAGCAACAAAATAACTAATTCACGAAACATCCCAACACAATAGACCAAATCATTATAGTATTCATATTTTACAATAGTTCTTTACCTTCTTGGAACTTCTCATGGCTGCTCTGCTATAGAACAGCTGTGTGTTGTCCCTAGCTGGTATCCCATTCCCTTTAATATTAAAGTTCTCAACGGGCCTCTGCGTGTTGGACCTGTGTCCCCACGTAAGCCTTTTAAAAGACCAGGTATCTTCCGCATGGTTGATAGCCCGAGTAAAATGGGAGATCCTAACTAGCAACGATAAATAAATCATAACTCACCTCATAAATACTGACTAGAACAGTCTGACCTCTGCACTAACATATAATTGGATACATGAACTCTTACGTAATGTAACGAGAATAATTATTTTTGCCGCAACAAAAGCAAAAATATTAATTAAAGCTAGAAACTTTATTTCATCGTGGAACAAAACGAGTCGACGCGAGTGTCACACCGTCCGTTTTCAACATCTCATACATAATGTATAAAGAATATTTAAATAGTCTAGTCATACCGCTGGGACTTTAATTGTGAAGAATAGAAAATTCAGTTTAGAGTCTGCATCAGTTTGATCATTATAATTTACATTTTACTGCAAGCACTGGTCGGTTAGAACATTTAATAAAATATTTTTATACATTTTATGTATCCCTTGGTTGATACTTATGTCATCGTAAAAAATAACTGGCTTTATACGTAATAGGACGCCTAATATGATTAAAAATATATGTTAATACGTCCAGAATCCATTAAATTGACCAGTTGGTGAATATTAAAATGCAATAGGGAAACAAAGAGAAACAAATAGATGAGAAACATATCAAATGTGGCGTGCCATAGGAGAGGCCAATGTCCAGCAGTGGACTGAGATAGGCTGATGATGATGATAGTGTCAAAATGTTGATTAAAGTAGGAACATAGAACATTTTACAAATAAAATTCTTAATCAATAGCTAGTTAATAGACTAACCTAATAACATTCTATAAACCAGCACGAACAGAATCGCTTATTTTTTAATCTCCAATATAATAAGGGTAACCCATAAATTGGAGGGTAACAAGGGTTTACTCTGTGCACAGAATCCATTGTGTTACAGATCGTAATTAAGCCAGTAACATTTGGTGCTCGTTCCTTATATTAATTTTAATTAAAACTCCTAAAACGTTTTGTCTTCGGGTAAAGAATGGAATTGGGACGTTACGAGGGTCGCTGTTACACTAGGCAGGATTATATTTTTTGGAAAGTCAATTAGCAAGCACGTTTTGCTACTTTTGGAAAGAATCATGGAAGAAAGGTCAGGCATTAATTTTTTAAAGTTAGTCGTTTATAAGCCCTTTGGAATAATGATTGCGGTCCGCGCTGCAGTTGTTTGTACATATTTACATAATAAAAACGTTTAGGTGGCATTCTTTTTTGTTTGTCTGCAGATGTTACAAACGTTATTGCATTGTTTTGGTTTTTAGGCCTAAATGTTGTAACCACAGTTATATGCAAATTAAGCTATTTATCATGCCATACTACTTGTAAGCACTGATAGCAGAGTTGTATGGCCATTGGACTAGCAAGTCATAGGTCGCAAGCTCAAACCCCGGCACGCACCAATGTCTTTTCGAATTCATGTGCGTTGAGCGTATTATAAACTAGTAATCAGTTGCTAGAAACGGTGAAGGAAAAGATTGTGGGGAAACCGGCACACCTGAGAGATTTTTCAATGGTGTGTAAAGCCATGTCACCTACAGGTGGTTTAAACTCTGACACCAGGTTGTTCATCAACCATACGATAAGAAGAAGATACCGTATTATGACAATGACAGTCATGTTTGCCATCCGATTATTTTCTAATATTAATTTAATGAGGGATTTAACTCACCTAGAACATAGACATGCCTACAGTCATTCACATTTCATAGATACTCTACATAAGTACACAGTCAAATTCTCAAGAATATTAGCTAAAGCCTTCATTATCCAATTCAACAATATACCTATGTACGAGTAGGTATCTTAAAATCTACAATGCTCCATTCTCTGTTAATAGCCAGATTCAAGCCACTGTTCAATTCCCAACGTTGTGAAAACCGCCTCTAATACCTGAGTAATTGAATTAGAATTCTCGTTCACAACCAGAAGGTCTGTAGATATGTAATGAAATCAAATAACTTTAGTTGGATCCTCGTCCCGGGGGAAACCTTTATCTTTTCATATAGGACTACTTTCCATAATTTTCTACAATTCACTATCTGTTCAGAAGATTTATGGCCCTCTTTTTCCTCAACCTTATCTTTTATGTTGGAAAGATAAAAACGGTAGCTGTGCGTACGTCTGTAAATATCCGTATAATATGAAGTGCGGATATATCTTGCATAATGCAGACCAAAATTCAGGAGTTTATTTAGGACACGTTGATCTTGGAATACAAGAAAAATATAGTGTGTGTCAGCAAGATACTACAGTAGAAGAAACATTTAGAGGAAATGCTACTTCTTATCAGTCGTAAATATAAGGCTAGAAGAGCTGAGTACGGATGTTTTAGGGTAGAGAAACATAACAAAAAAATAGTTTTAAAAATAAATACACCATGTAACTGTGGTTTACAAAAAACGTCACTTATGCGTATCGTAACGTTTTACAAAAACCGTTAATGTCCCTTTACTTACACACAAAATAGTAGGTACTCATTTCTCAAAATGGGTTTCTGTTATCATTTCTCTATTGCATGCTGCAAAGCAAATTTTGCGTAATCACCGACAACCATCAACTAGATTCACTACGGAAATTGCAGGTCTCATAACTTTGCAGTTTCATTAACCTCTCGAATACATTTATCATTTCAAATAAATCGATAAAGAATATAAAGTCGTTAAAAAGTAATTTTCATTCGAATAGTTTAAAACGAACAAGTCCAATTCAAAATAAGAATAATATAAAAACTACGTTTAAAAAAAAAATTCACTTCATGATGAAGTGAATTCAATTCGTATTTCAATGTGCCTGATTCTTTTTTTATTTATTTTTCTTTTTTAAGTTTCTTTGATTGCATTTAGTCTGTTGCAGTCACAAGGAAAGACCATTCGTTACTTATTTGAATTTTAATTCGACGAAAGAAGCCTCAATCAATGCGTTAATTAGTCCAATTATAAATCATGACTAATTAGCACTGAACAACAATCCGTGAATATGGTTACTATGTAGCAGTAAAGAAGTCTATTATGCGAAAACAATTGATAAAGTTTTTAAGAAAACAAATGAAAATCAGATTCTTTTTTCTGTTTCGTCACCTGCATTAACTCTGGCATATAACAGTACATCAAGTAAATATAAATATTGCTTGATGTACCTACCTACTGCCGGTTAATGTTAGTCGTAATCCTCAGACGCCAATTGTTTTGCGGGCGTCGAATCGTGCCCATTAACATAGAGAGCAGGAAAGTTTCCTACAACGATGTAGGTAGAGTCAGCATCTAAAGTAAACAACGAACTACAAACTTGTCCTATATTTACAATAGCGTCTGTATTTTGCGAACATAGCAGTTATTTGCACACATTTTGACAAAAACAATATTGTTACAATATGATAATATTGGTTTTACATACAATATTACACAATATCTTGATAAAAAATCCTTCCGTCAAAAATAATATTTTTTTGCACGACCTTGGAATGATTTAAGGAACTACATAATTGATTTAAAGACACTAAAATACAAAGGCAGCTAAATTGAAACATAATACATAATTATTTGTTATAAACGACTACTACTCAGACTATTAACACCGGGAACTAAATGACTTTTGTTGCTGTCTGTACTAACAAGATCTTAATAAACCTAGCGAACCAAATGTAGCTGTACTTGGAAGTACTACATGAATGCTGCTTCGCAATTTGCTTCGCTTTGCGTGACTCCCATTACCTCTCAAATATAATATCCTGTGAGATATTATTATATTTGAGAACTATGAGATGTCGAGTGTGAAATGTTTCAAGCCCAGTGCACATTGTTCATCTTCTCATGGTTTTTCATCTCAGGGGACTAACCTGATTTTTTAAATTACAAATATAAAAATCTGTTCCGTCGTGAGCATTTTATACATTTAGTTTGACCGACTACATGTGTTATTTTTGAAAACTTCCAAGAGAGTATTGAAAACTATTAACTAAATTCTAATTACTACAGTTTATATTTTTTAGAAACCAGAAAGTATTTCTAAAACAAATATATTTATTACCATTATAACCCACAAAAAGTGATAACATCACGCTCTTTTTAAATACGATTTTACGTTGGAAAGCTGTACTCCAACATCGTATATAATTATGCGCCAAAATGATCCCGTAATTACTATGTATCAGACAACAGGCAGTTATCTTAAAAACATTTACGAGGGCGAATTAAATTTTATTTTATTACAAAACTTGAACGGCAGACTTAGCCTAACACTGTTCCTTCATCGACGGGAGTTTAAGGTTTATTGTCATTGTGTTTTAAAAGTAATTTGGAAAAGGCATTTTGTTTTATACCTTGTCTTAAAAAGACTGTAAAACTGTATCAGTCCATCTCTATTTAGAGGAAGCTTCGTTCAATAGAATCTTCAAGGTTTATTGGTTTTTAACGAATTTTAAAAAGGAGGTTCTGTATTCGAGGCGTAGGTATTTTTTTTAAGTTCGACTCCAACGTACACACTCAAAAATACAACTCACATAGGTATTACGGATTAGAATGGAATTCGGTTAGCTGATTTCAAATACATCCGCCGCATTGGTTTATTTTCCGAAAACTCTTAACCGTGTTGTTTTGGGTTTAAAACCTCGGCTTGGGTAAAATTGTAATGGGTTTTTCAGCAACGGAATTCACAGTAGCTACCCGGAATTAAAAATTGTAGCAGATGAACCTGAACTTATAAGTTCGCATTTATACAATCTTTGTTAATATGTGTGCAATATACCACATTCGACTTGAAACAAAAAGTGTACAGGTATGATAAAATTATTAATTAGTATACTAACCCTGTAGACGGCCTGTTGGACTAATGGTCGCTAAACGCGACTGCTGAGCACAAGGTCCCGGGTGAGAAACCCGGGTCCAGCAACATTAATGGGTTTTTCCATTAGGTAATTCTCAGTAGCAGCACGGTGTCTAGATTTGTACCCGGTTTATGGCAGTAAGCGTTCTCCCTATTACATTGGGACTTAAATAACTGGCAAAATGTGGTTGTACAGTGCACCTCTGGCTACCCCACCTTTTCAGGGAATACAGACGTGGTGAGTATGGATCTATATCTACAGTGTAGTTATAACAGAATATTACGCCTGTATTCGCCTACTTCTACTTCTACCATGAGTATGTTCAGCTATATCTGTAAGTAACATCTGGCCGTCTAACCAGCTATATCTAGTTTCCGAATCATAGAATCTCTGCAGCCAAGACTTGATAAATCGGTACACATTTACGTACCCAATGCAATTTCAACAATGATATAACGCTCACAGCTGTTCGATGCTCAGTGATACCCACTTTCCACTCACAATTAACCCGTCAACACATTAATCAAGCAACTTTAATTACAAGCGATTTGCCAAAGCACACAATTATACGAGCGACTTGGGAACTCCTATAGTCTGGCTCGAAGTGGTCATCAAACGTTCATTTCACAGGTTATTACGAGCCATCCTTTCGTTTGCCGCTCTAGCATGACAGTGACGCATGGTCTAATTTATATACTCACAACATTTACTTTGCGGCTCTAAACAAACGTATTCTAATGGTAGAAGGTTCAAAATCCCTTGGTTGGCATGTTAATAGGGAAGTAGACGTTTGTATGGCGCTCTCGACGAACCCATTGTCCCTGTAGATATAAAACTGCGACAGCCGCTAGTCGAGTGAGTTCTTCACACCGTGATTTATATTAAGCCACATGTGCGGATAATCTCATTTTTTAGCTGAAGGGCACATAAAATGCACGGTATCCACATTCACATATGAATAATTAATGATATTTTTATTTGCATGCAGCAAAATATAATGTGGAACCTAAATGTCATTAACTTTTGTTCGCTTTTCTTTTCATTTCGTTGCTAATGTGATACCTAATTCCTTTGTTACGATAATAACCATTACTATTAAGGATACAAGTAATTGGGCGAATACTTGTATTAAGAACAACTATAAATAATCAGCCTGTGAGTTAATTATTATTGTTCATAACATTATCTCTGCAAGGAACAATTATCTCAGATGTGTTCTTTCATACGTCATTCATTCAGGCAAATTAATTTGGCAATAATCATAAATATCATAAATGGTTTTTGTCCGAATGTGAGAGCGTAGGCAGTAATCAGTCTTAAAGGTCATAGCACACTTATCAACCCGTGAAGGAATCGTAACCGTATCAACTCGAGCCGTGCAGTATTCTTTGTATGATACTTCCTACTGCAAAGCACACTAATCGGATTCATAACGTGATCGCCTCGCCTCGGGACCGGACAGCCGTAAGCGCGGCGTCGTCGCCTAGCCGTAGCCAAGTCAACGTATCGGAGCAGGGTTATACCTGCTTACGTAAAGTTGACGCCTCTTTGACGGCATAGCAAAAGGCGATACGGTGACGATCCCTTTCCGATTTGATATGTTGTGTGCTATGACCCTTACGCTTACTACGCCGTAGGCATTTCGTAGCTATACGTAGCGGATAGCGTCGTAGCGTTACAAATGCCGTTTCTTATACACAGACATCTACAACACTTCAATTTACACAAGAGGCTTGCCCGTTATCACAAAATCTAAGTGACACCTAAAGTAATGCCTAAACATTAGGACGTTACTTAGCGCAAAAACAAAACAGTTTAGTTTTTTGCTCTAATTAACTCTTTAATGTTAGGCCATTATTTTAAGGTATTGCCTAGTATTAGAGAAAACGGGCAACTGTTACCGTCATTGCAGCATTAATATTGATCTAAATGTAGAAAATGGGGTGAGAGCTTTTTAGGCATTGCTTAAAATATGTATTCAGGTCAAAGGTAACTATTTTTATCCGAAAATTTACACAGATGCCTACACAGTTCACATTATTTAAATATTTTCATCAACCCAACATTACAAATAGAGCTTTTAATTTTAAAGATTTGTATATTAAATATTCACGGCATGCCCTGCTAATAATAATAATAATATCTTGGGACAGCCCACACACGGTCATCTGATCCCAAACTAGGCAGAGCCTGTATTATGGCAACCAGACAACTGATAAACATACTTATATATTTCTAAATACATACATATTAAAGATAATTTACACCCAGACACAGAACAAATCATTATGCTCATCACACAAAGATTTGTCCTGGGTGGGAATCGAACCCACGACCTCCGGTTTAGAAGTCAGCGTCACTAACCACTAGACCAACAGGCCAGTCAAATAATAAACAAAGCTTATTTTTATGTATACTTACAGAGGGCATAGAAAAAAAAGAGGCCTACCTATATCTAGTAGGTAAAGTCGAGTTGTTGATGATTATTATGATGATGTAGGTACACATAATTCACTAGCTGTGCCCCGCGGCGTTACCCGCGACATTTTTTAGGATAAAAAGTAACTTATATGGTAATCCAGGGTGTCAGCTACCTGCATACCAAATTTTAGCAAAATCGGTCCAGCCGTTTGACCGTTAAGAGGTAACAAACATACAAACACACTCACAAACTTTCGTCTTTAATAATATTAGTGTGATACCCCATTATTCTAACCAAAACAAATACAAACATAATAATAACGCTACCACATTCTGTTGTTACATTCGCACTACCCTATTTCGTTACTACCACTACTCTAAGCAAAACCTTGCTATTAACAAAGAACAGAAAACAATTCCGTCAATAAAACTTGACACAAGACAATCAAGTATATTTCCCGCAAATAAAATTGACTTAACTGTCAATAACGAGATGATCAGTAAAGGAAATGGAATGAGAAAAATCATTTGGTCTCCACTTATGCCGAATCTAAGGCCGAATCAAATGATAACTACTGGATTTTAAAACGATTACAATGCACCAGTTAAGTTTTCTAATTTCATTCTTCTTCGTATCGGCATGAGCTATATCTGAGTAAACAGGTCAGGCTTAGTGCTGTAGTGTAGAGATTGGGCAGGCAACAAAAATGGTAGTGAGGTTGACCGCCCGGGGTGTTGGACGTACGTACTTAGGTATTATCACACGTAGAGGCACTCTACTTGCACCCCCCTAATTTCATTTTGACTGTGGGATTGACTAAACAATAAGGAAACAATTTAGTATTTTATTATATCCATACAGACTTATTAATATTGTACATATATCAGTACCATTTCCTAAAGATTATTTAGTTCAAACTAATCTTACAGGCGATTACCAAACTTTAGGAGAACTAAGACAAATATGATCCTCTATAACCCTAATGTAAATCCAAAGTAAATAGCGTACATACTCATATTCTCATGACTTGCCAAATTAAACTTCCACGTTTATATTAACGTCTTCGTTAAACCTTTGTGTAGGCAGGCTAAGTAACCAATGTAAGCGCAACTGCTGAGCAAGGGTACGAATCCCGGGTCAAGTAAAGTGTTATTGGGTTTTTCCATCACGTTATTCTCAATAGCAGCAAGGAGTCTGGATTTGTGCGGGGTTGATGGCAATAGACTCGCCCCCTGTTGCATTGGGACCTATAACATAACTGGTGAAATTTGGGTGTACCTACTATAATTATGTGCACCTCTACCTACCTTTGGGGAGGGAATACAAGCGTGACGTTATGTATGTTTATGTAAAGCTGCGCTTGACGCGGTCGATTCATGGATCGGTAACTTTCCATTTTAATATTGAGGTAGCCAATGGAAATTACATTAAGTCGCCGGTCAGTGGTCATTTGTAGATCTTTGACATTCGTTTCTGGAAGTCAGACTCCCGATAGGCTGGTTGTAGGGGTAAAGTAAGCTTCATGTAAAATATTGATACTCAGCAATATTCGGTAAGACTGAAAGCCGACCGCAACAAAGTCGAGAACAGGCTGAACAGATGATAATGTTCCACCCTTTGTATGGCAATATACTTAGGACTTTAACTTACGAGTAATACCCTAATAGGGATCCTGAGACATTGTTGAATATCCAATTTGGACCAGACTAAGAGCTAGTAAGCACTCGGAGAGTGTTATCTCAGAACAGATACAATAAGGTGAAACTTGTGTTCTTACGAATTTAGCTGGCGGCAAACTATAATAGATTCTGTCATGACAATGTACGGTGTGTGTTCTACTGAATATACTTGAGCATTGTCATATAGATGGTTTGGAGACATAGTTTAATTGCTTTACATACTCAAGCTGGCGGCCTAGTTAATTCTAAGTTGTACACAATGCGTGTATGTATATTTTACCATTACTACTACATTTCCCAAATACGCGTAGTACGCAGAGGCACTCACATTTCGCAATATTAAAGTCGATTTAGAGCCGATCCTAGCATAAGAAATAATTATAGAATCTAAGCTCGTAAATTGAACCCTTAAAATGAGGATCCTAGGTTGTAGTTGAAACCAATTTGGACGAGAACGGTAATGGGCACGAATTATCATAACGTACCGTAACATACACTGTTATTACAGCATTTTATAGAACCATAATATTATTATAAGCCAACAATTATCTCTTAATTCAAAATTTGTTAAACCGCTATTGAATTAAAATTAAGGCAAGTTGATATCATTCAACTTTCCGAAAACGGTATGAGCGCTATAAAAACCGTTCGGTCGAGACGAATGGATTAAGGGTATCACAAAAAGATCCATACAATCGATACATAAGCCCTCCACAACACAAAGCCGACCTCAGAGAACCGATGCGATAAATGTAAATAGAAAAGGTCGAGCCTGAGATTTTGCGATTTTCCTTCGATTTCCTTATTGGAGGAGATGCTACGTAGCTATAAATAATGAAACACTGACAGACGCTTTCCTAACAAGGACTAATTTAGACCGTCAGCGGTCACTAACAAGACTAACAATCGTTCTTTCTTTGTTCGCAGATTTCCGGCTTCCTCTATAACACTCGTTTATTGAAAAACTTAACAAAGAAATTAACTTCGAACACTGTTCTAATTGCTTTTAATTTGCCTCTCGTGAACTGTCGCTAATAGTCGACGGAATTCCAAACTAATTTCTCAAACTTGGTATACTGAGGCAAACGTAAACAGCGAAAGTCGAGTTTAGTTAACACTTAACATTCGACCGCTCGTTACGGATGCCCTGTGAATTATTAAAGCGGTCTTAATATCCACTGGAGAGCCGTCCGACAAAACCAGAACATTAGCTTGTCATTTCGCTTCTTACAACTGTTAGTGGAATTTCGTCGGCTGTAAATCGCTAATAGCGAAGTGAGATACTAATACGTTGTTTGTGAAAAGTGAACAGTGAAATGCATGTGAGTGTCCGGACTGTGTGGGTAAAGGTGCGGTTACATTAGCGGGAGGAGCGTTTTGTGTAAAGCTGGGTGTGAAACGCCACGGCGTCGTCGGTGGAGGGTCGCGGTGCGGGCGGGGCGGACGATCCCGCGCCCTCGCCCGCGCCCGACGCGGAGGCGCCCGTCCGCCGTCGCCGCCACCGCCCGCTCTATCGCCGGCTGTTCCACTATGTGCGCACCGCGTGGACTGGCGTCAAGTTTGCATTAGGTATGCTTTACGTACTTATCCCTTCACTCCATTGACTCATTGACGTTAAATTTTATGACTACATTTTTTCCATACCATTGTAGACATTTGAAATTATTTTCTATTTCATAGGTACATAATTATATCCCAGGGTAAAAACGTAGGAAATAGTGGTTCATACTGTGATAATTTTATGCATCAACACATTTCTTACATATTTTTATCATCAAAGAAAAGTATTACATAGATAGCACATTTGTGCCAAAAAGTAAACCATTACCTACAACATTAAGTCATAAGTATAGACTTGAAAAATCCGAAATATCGACGTCACGTTCAAAACATAAATACAAGGAGTATACAACGCCCATAATGTGAACAAACTCAAACAATATAATTAAAACAACTTGACTACAAACAAGAGAGTGCATGCACTCCGGCTCCGCAAACAATATTTCAATCATCCCTGTTGGTCAGGTCATTTACACAAAACTTTATTTCTACTCTCTACAGCCCCCTTACCATAAACTCTTAAAGCAGGACATTTTCCGATGTAGAAGCGTGACCCCGCTACGTGCAGTGCATGCAGTATACATTCACCATAAAACTATTATGAGTATTTTTGTGACCAGTAATATTTAAATTAAGGCCTTCTTAACATTGCAATCTCGCGTTGTGCATGTAAAATTTCTGGGTACTCAAAACCCGAAAAAAATCTAGTGTGGCAGTTTTAGTAGTCAGATTTTCAAGCTTCTGTCGCTCAAAAACAATATTAAAATCTCCAAATTAGACAGTTGGGGCCGTGGTGTATTCCGAGGCACCATTAATAGAAATTTAAGCGTCTTCATCAAATTCATTTTCCTTCTTGGTTTTTGCTCTACAATGGGACAATTCTAATAGGGTAGGATTTATTAATAAATATTCGATCAAATTGACATTTCCAATTCGATATTCGCTTAAATTCCGATACCTTATGCCAACATTAATCGAGGTAAACCCAGTTTATAAAAGCTTCGATAGGTACAGTAACAGCCTCCGAACAAAACTTAGTCGAGGCGGCGTAATACTGAAACAAAGCCAAGCATTTAGTCGAAATTCTCCAAATGAATTTTCAACTTTACACTCGGATGAATATTCGTAAGGTCGGGGCAAACATTAACGTAAGAATCGTCTGGTGCCTTTGATGTTGCGAACGAAACGCTCCTTACGGCTTCAACAGTACGGTGGAATAAAGGGAAATAAGTTCTTGAGGAGCTCCAATCTTATATTAATGTTTGGTTGTACCTACGAGGCTTTTGACTTTTTTTTTATCTTTACACAATATTTTAATATCGGTTCAGTTGATAACCAACAATCATTTGAATACCGTTTTATTTAGACAATTATGCATCCAGCCTGCGCTACTCAAAAATATCTTAAGAATTAAATATATCGGTACCGACCATAATTTAACACATGAAGCAAAAATATGGGATGGTAACATTGAGAATGATATTTATGATCAGTTTGAAACCGAGGAGGAATTTATTGTGCGTTCATAATACAACGTGTTAAATGTCCCGAGAGAGATAGAGATAGCACCTGTCGAGTCAGGCATGAACTACCAAAATGAATAGGTACGTTAAATGTTGAGTGGGTAACAAAAATAATATAAATACAAGTCGGAAATGCTGGCGTTGAAATAGATATTATTATCTCGGTAAAAGTCGAGGTTCAGATGATCACACAAATACAGAAAGAAATCGATTTCGACAACCTGATTGCACAGTGGTTAAGCCATTGGACTGCGCCAAGGGTTGCGGGTTTGATTTTAGTACGGGACAAATGGGAAATTTGTGGGATTCGCAGATGATTGTTTTTCCCAAGTCTGGGTGTTTCTGTAGATATGTGATAATTCATGTTTGTGAAACGCGTCCACGGTACAGCAGAAATTACGAATGCGGGGCGATGTTTTTCTTTTTCAAAATATGCAATCTTTTCTCTCTATCAATATGGGCTAATATAATTGTTTCTATTTATTTGTTACCGTCTAAACTAAACATAATGAAAAATGTAAACTTGCCTCAAAGCCTATGGAAGAAAATGGGCTACTTCTATACTAAAGGTAAAAACTCTAAATTTTCACGCAGACGCAGCTAAGTAGTATGGTAGCATCCTGAATATTTTTCAGTAGCGTATATGCTTTCACACATAATTCTTTCATACACAAGTAACTCACTCTCATAAAAATTGATTAAAAGTTAGTTCGCAAAGCCTACATTAATTAAGGGGAACCTACCTTGCATACTTTACGTAATTTTAAAGATAAACATTCAAAACCTCCACAAATAGATAACATTTATAGGGTGTGTATTTTACGCACAATGATGAGTCCAAAATTAAATACATTGCGTAATAAATTAAAATACCAACTCTCTTATTCAGACACAAAGTTTATTCGGTTGATAAAAGTAAGATATCGCAACCGTTACTTACGATTGCGTCCCTTGTTATCGGCGAACCCACCCTTTATTATACAGACACAATAAGCGAGCAGATACGTTTTTACCAGAAATAAACTCGCTAAAGTATGTTTCTATATAAAATTCTGAGACCACCAAAGTATATGAACATTTTTTCCTGCCTATAAATATTCTCGCTGTGATTAAATTGAATTTCCGAGCGGATCGTGCTGTTTCTTGGAATGAAAAATTAAGTCAAATGTTTTTAAAAGGATTATGCTAAATATACTGTTATTTTTTGGTTTATAGCACAGTAAACGGAACTTTAAGTTGATCCTACTTTGCCAGCCTACTTCATATTATTTTCCCACTGCTAACCTGCTGGTAAGCTAATATTTTTATTACTATTCCATTATCCACTATTTATCTAACCGATAAAAGCAAACCATTACTTGAAAACAACTTTGTCTAAAAATAAATTAACAAAAAAAATACGTTCTAATTAGTAAATAATTCTTCAAAATTCTACATGATCGAACATTGCAAAGCGTCATGTATGCCTTCAAAAACTAAAACTTCCATAGCATTCTTAGTTAATCCTAAAAAGCGATGGTGTCGCCACCTGTTACTTGAAGCGTGAAATAGTGACGCGTAGGGTGCAGACACATCGAACGCCCAGAGCTCAACCCGATAACTGTTATGGCTCTACGAGGCGATATCACGTTATTAATGGACGTGGGTTCAAAGTATTGAGACTACGTCTTGAACTTGCATGAGCACAATTAGCTAGCCCGTCATGTGGGGAAGATGGTAAAAGATAAACTAATTTTATCTTACACGAGCTAATATTATGGTTTAAGATTATATAACACATAAAGATGGATGTAACGTAATGTAAGTAGTAACAATACGTCAAAATCTAGTCCAGCCCTTCACTATAAGATGATTAAACGTACAAACAATCTAGCCATCTATACAAAATAACAAAATCAATTTGACGTCCGAATTACTTGAAATCAATTTCTTAGTAAGTTTATAAACAGTTATCGTTACGAGGCGAGCTTACCAAATATCGTAAAACGCAGTATTAACATTACTTACTCGAAAAGCGAATGTTGCCTTCATCATCGTTACATTAGACCTCATAACACTACAAGCTGGCGGTAATGTAACCAGCACCCTTACCATGAACTCTTAAAGCAGCCCCCCTAGAAAAGTGGCAAAACGCTTGACGAATAGAAATCGAATAGAATGAAAAAATTATCGGGTTGACATAATGTTTCTACTATGTTATTGATGACATATGTCAAACTCATATATTTTTAATTCTATTCTATTTCTATTCGTCAAGCGTTTTGTCACTTGTCTAGGGAGGTAGAACAGTTAACGTTGTGGAAGCGAGACGCCGTTACGTGCAGTGTGATGCGGCGTTTCGCTTCCACAACGAAAACGTGTCCTGCTTAAAGAGTTTAAAATGGTTAGGGGGCAGGTAGGCTTTACTAGCTCGTAACTTTCTATGTTATTGTTCATTGTATTAAAAATTATAGCGGTAACTATATCGGCGAGTTAATCGAAGATGGATTGGAGGGCTTTGGGTTAGACGCAACGATTGGAATTAACGATTACAATATAAATATTAATATACAGTATTTTTGACAAGATTACACGTGTCACGCTTTATTCTAATGAGGAAAAACGATTCATTATCGAAGTTAGTAATAATAATAATATCTTGGGACAGCTCACATACGGTCATCTGATTTCAAACTAAGCAGATCCTGTATTATGGTAACCAGACAACTGATAAACATACTTAAATATTGAAATATAAATAGGTACATATAGATAAATTACACCCAATTCTAATAGAAATCTCAAACTACCGTGAAGAAGAAAAAAAGATATTTGCCTATGTGACTAGCCATCTAAGTGATTGCTTTCAGTGGACAAATTCCTATCACTTTTATGATATTAAATTTACCTTAAGACGTTAAGGTTGAGAAAAAATACGAATTTATTTTATTTTGAATCATTTTTTGTAAATTTATCGTCATACGTATACACCTGCCGAAAAGTGACATTACTTTTCGGCATAAGCAAAATATTTTTTCGAGGTTTAGTATAACTTTTAGATACGAGATAAAAAGTAATTTATTTTTTACTCGTTTCTTGGTTTTATTTTAGAATCCTGTAATTAACATGCACGTGTACTCATGTAAGGCAAACAAAAATAATGTAACTTACTATTTTTATTTACACAGCACAATGTTTTGGCTGAAAAATGGTATTAATAAACATCAGTTAAATATGGCAGCTGGTATGTAGTTTAAATCGTTGTAAAGTCGAGGGCAATAAATTTATTTGGCGGTATTTCGATGCCAAATGTCAATGACGCAGTTACGAGCATCGACCATCGACCTGCATAACAGTGCACAATTCACTTCATGTTTCACATTACTGTGGTTTACCAAACTTGCTCACATAGCATACCATACTTTTATATTTCATTTTTCCCAGCATTATTAATAAAACTTAGTTTAGCTACAATTATTTTGCTACAATAAAGTTTAAAAAGGGTTAAAAAACTATCATATTCAAACTATAAAATATTCATAGTGACATTTGGGTCATACATTTTTTTTTAAACTCTTGCATTCGTTGAAAATAGGGTGTCTAAATATATATTTTTTTAGAAACTACAGCCGAAATTATTGAGTAGTAGAATGTTTGCTCTTTACAAATCTAGTTATGATCTGAATAACTATATAAAATTATCGAAAACGCATATATTTATGCAAAACTATAGAACTGACTTCGATAAAATAAATTACAGAGTAAGCTGAAATCACCCGTAAGAATAAAAATTACTTTTTACCTAGAAAAAATGCGCTAGAATTTTCTATATTCTTTATCACCTCACTTTAAGGCCGATATCACACTGGCGATTTGCGAGTTAGTTTGAAGCGAAGCGATTGCGAAGCGAGCGCACGGTATCTCCGAGGCAAACACGCCGTGCGCTTGCTTTGAGCCCGCTGAGCAGCCGCCTTGTCTTTAACACGCTCGCAAATCTCCAGTGTGATACCAGACTTAACTTAGGATAAAGAGACGATCCTTAGTTTCTTTATTCTAAGCAATGTTTAAAGTGACGTGAGCCAGCTCCCGCTGGGTTTCATTTTGATGCTACTTATCTTATGCTACGATCTCAACATAACCCTTTGGAACGCGGGTCGGTACTTAAGGAGAGAATCGACTAGAATGCTTCTAATATTTACTTAGCCAAACAACCTCCTATTCAATTCGATTGAAAACTGTTTAGAATGTGTGGGACTATGTATTTGGGACTATATAATTTAGAGCAGAATCCAATTAATATAAGTTTGGGCGACACCTCTCAACTTTGTCTATCTACATGTTTTGACCCTCACAACTTCTAAACTACGCTATCTAATATTGTAAGGGTTTAATGAGCAATCGCATAAACCGTTTTGTTTATGTCCCTAACCTATGTAAATTATCTTATAGATAGATGAAGACAATATATCATTTATTAGAGTAGATTATATATAAGTATTGTATTTATTTGTAAATTACTATATACTAAACCCTCTTCCTCTCTCCAAAGGTTTTGCTGCGCCCGATGAAGCTCCATAATGATCTGTTTTTATATTAAGCCATCGCATGGATCGCATTAAAATTTAATCATTATCATCAGCCGATAGATGTCCACTATTGAACAAAGGCCTACCCCTTTTAGAAGGAGGGGGGGGGTTGCCATAATCTCCACGCTTGGCAGCGGTTTGGGGATCGCAGTGTTGGTGTTCAAGTTACAGAAGACGCTGCTGCCCCTCTTCTTTGTCCCTTAGTCACCTCTTACGACACCCACGGGAGGTAAGGGGATGATCAATACTATGCCGGATACCATACGGCGCAATTAAAATATAATATCTATATAATTAATACATTGAACTGACTACTGAAGCTTACGATTAAAAAGAAAGTTATATCAAGAAGAATTTAATAACCATTCTTATATAATTTTCAAAACGAGAAGACTAAACAGTTTGTCGTTCACCTTTACTGACTAGTAAGAACAGGTTAGCATCGTTTGCCGTCTGTCTTTCTTCCAAGAGCGAGTAGAGACTTCATTTACTAACTTTATTATGCCTGGCGCCTTTGAAAACTTCACCCAAGTTTCGGTCAGTGATAAATTACTTTCATACACCGGTAATATTGTCATTGTTGAGTAATTTTCATTAAATTGTATCTGTAAAGCACAGAATTACGAAATTCGTGTTTCCGAAACTGTTTTGAAATTTATGCATCATAATTTGTACAACAACTTTATCGGCGGGTTCCATTCAATCAACTCCTTTGCAAGGATTTAGTTTCTTTTGTCATACCTAATTTTTAGCACGCACAAAAAAAACCGGATTAAAGTTTTTTATTCCGTTAGCAGTTTCATTAGAGCTTTCCATACGAGTATTGTTTCTCAATTTGCCTATTATGTTTAGCTACGTAAGCTATCAAATATTAATCGCATTTTAAAGGAACCTTATTTATCCAAAAAAACCTTTTTACGTAATACATAGGTACTTACATAAATATAAACTTTAAATATGTCAATGTGACGCAGCAATTAGAGCTTGTCTAGCCGCGCGACTCCCTAAACTATTTTAATTACGTCAGTAGCGTACCTCTCATTTGTATAAAACATGACAGTAATTTAGTTCGGTCGATAGTGTGTGCGACATTTTGGGCATCAACTAAAGGGCCGGTTTATCAATGGACTGAAACCAGTTATGTGTATTTATGAACCTATATTTACACAATTGAAATAAATAGATTTTAAATTTCAATTAGCTAATACATCGGATCGACCCTTAACTATATGTTAGATATAAAAAAAAAAATTACGGTTGTAGGTCCGAATAATAAAACATATTTTCTAATAAGCCTGTGAATTTTCTGTGTCTAAAAGAGACTTCTTTTAAGCAATCATTTCAACTTAATGGTTGAAAATGGTAGAACATTTTGCCCTAAGGTTAGTGGATCTCAGAAACTCGGCGGCTCGTTAGGAATCAGTTAATTTCCACGAAGAAAGCTCTCTAAAGTATTCAACGCTAGGTACGCAAATGATTCATTTGCAAATTCCGTGTCGTTCCCTTTCAATTGGCTGACAATTTCTATGAAAAATTTACCTTTATCGCTACCGTAAATCTTCAGATAAATTAAAGTTATTTGACGCTGGTTTTTTATCAGTTCTGTCAATTTATTGGAATTTCCTTTCAAAGCACTTTTGTATAATTGTTTTTTTTTGCCGAAAACTCATTAAGGTTCTTCGTTCGTATTTTTTCATTAGTCATCAAATGAATAACCAATAGGTTGTAACGTACCGAAAAGCAATCAAAATGGTGTGTAATGCAAATCGTTTGCAAACATGATGGTATCCCTTTGAGTTCATAACAAACGTGATAGTATTATGTTTGGGTATTTGCCCATTATTTGCCGAATATTGTATTACCTCATTTTCATTGTAGTTATCGGATACGGCCTGATTCCGCAACATATTCGAAGTTTGACAAGTAGTATGTGCATTGTGCATCTATCACATCGCTATAACAAACATTTGCCAAACCTTTAACGGACCAATCACCTCGACGTGCAACTGTTTAAATATTCAGATTCATTTGTCTAGGCAGCTGTAGATGCACATAAATAGCATTACTAAACATTATTGAAACCTTCGTTGATTCGAATCGTACGTACGTGACGGATGATGTTACAACATGATCTTGCAAATGCACTTCTATTTTCGTTCTCACATCATTAATATGTTGGGTGACAATTCAGTCTGGTTATAATTGGAACGCATCGAAATTATCTTTTATTAAGAGCTGGCAGGTGACCAAACACGCATCGGTTTTGCATAAACATCTAAATGCTGTCGAACGAATCTTCTAAAAAGACGTTACTAACAGTAAAGTACGTTGTAACTAGCAGCTTAGGATCTAATCAATTCGTTATGTCCCACATTGACGTGTAGCAAATGCACATCGTGTTAGTGAATATTCTAATGGTTTTGTAGTGGCATATTGAAGCTTAGCCAAGTGTCGCGTAGACTAGTCTCTGCAAATCATACGCGTCATAACTATAAGTACTCCCAGTCGCTCTCACATTGTGTGGCGCGTAAACAATACTCACATAGTACATATTCGTCGCGGTTCGTAAAATATAAGTACGGAGTTGAAAGAGTGGAAGCGAAGGAGCGGTGTTAGTGTGCGACCTCTGAACATTGTCTCCCAAATACGTAAAAATGTAGCCGACAAAGGCGAAAGAGAGAACAACGAACCAACGAACGCGGGTGCGAGTGTTGTGGTTCTAAATGAAGTGAAAATTATGAAGTCGAGCTTAGTGAAGAACAAAAAGTCTGGGAAAACGGGCAGGGGCAAACGCAGCAAGAAAAGGGTTAGGTTTTCAGACAGTGAGCCGTCCCCGCCGGTGGTCGAAACCACCTTATGTGAACGTTTCGTTCGCTTTTTTCATTTCCTTTGGAAGAATACGCGGACTTCGGTGAGAAAGGTTATAAGTGAGTGTCCCTTTGTTTAACGTCCAACTGCCTCAATACCCCGCTTATATGGTTCGCTTTTGAATATTATTTATTTTCTTTTTAATATAAATGTCGTTATTTTTTAAAGATATACCTACAAAAATCTATACCGTATGCAGTCCTCTGACTACAGCCTCAAAGTAAATTGCTTAGTACTGAATCACTAAAGACTACAAAGCTCAAACGCTTAGCGTACTATACCAATTACATTTGATGAAATATTCAAGGTATTGAACTATATAATTCCATATTTAGTGCCGAGTTGATAAACTATTTGTTCCCAACTTCATGGAACAACTTCCACCGAGCAAGTTTCACTCTTTGCGGTATTAATGAAATTTCCGATACCGTAAATCGATTAAATCAGTTTTGAATGTCTTCTCAGTCTCATTTATACGAATACCGTTCTCGATTATATGACTATATATCAATTAGTTTAAACTTAAGACACGTAAAGTATATTTTTCTTACTTTTCAAATAGCGTAAAACTTTGTAGAGTCATGTCAAAATCATTCTTCAACTTTCACTGACGCAATGTAATATCTTATGTTCGATATAATAAACTCTCACTATAATAACGCATAAACTTTTATGAAAATTAAAAAAAATACAAGATACTATGCTTATCATGCAATACGATGTCTATCTAAAAGGGAGAAGTCCTTCACATTCATAAATTCGACTTTACTACTCAACATTTTACTTTAGAAGCTAAGTTCGAAACAAATGAAGTTACTCAAACGTTTATCTATCTTACTAAACCGTTGATAGCCCCAAAATTCTGATCTCGCCTAACTCAAACGACTTTTTATCTACCTATTTTCGTACATAATTTATAACTGTTCATATATAAATTTCCGATACGCAGTATTCGAATACCCACGTCTCATTTTTCACGTCACACAAATTGAGCCATTTCGATTCCCAAGAGTTTTACCCTACGTAAATTATAAGGTTTGACTTCAGAGCGGTATTTCTACCCTTAGCTTAAATAGTACTGACGTCATCGTTAAGGCGTGACGGATCGGTCAGTAAAACGGAATAGATCTTAGTCGAATTTGGCCAACTTTAGGAGTAGTTTACATGATACTTTTTGGAATTTATTTCGAAATTGAGATATAATAGGTCTGTCTCACCTACAAGGTGAAATAGACCTAGCTTGATACTTTTCTAAGCATGGTCGAAATTTGTTGAACTTTGACCCTCTTACTTATAAACGATGCTATAATCTCTCTTAACTTTACCATTTCTTAGCTTTATTAACATTTCTGACTTGACTGCCTCGTTGGTCTAGTGGTCGCTAAGCGCGACTGCTGAGCAAGAGGTCCTGGGTTCAAATCCCGGGTCGGGCAAAGTGTTACTGAGTTTTCCATTAGGTAATTCTCAGTAGCAGCACGGAGTCTGGATTTGTGCCCGGTTGATGGCAATAGGCTCGCCCCCCATTACATTGGGACTTACAACATAACTGGCGAAATGTGGGTGTACTACATGTACACCTCTGCCTACCCCTTCGGGGAATACAGACGTGATGTTATGTTATGTTTATTTCTATATTTGTGCATTCAAACGACAGTGACAGTGACAGATATAATTTAATCAATCGTTCAATAGTCTCAATTTTTAGAGTAAAGGGGTTATTATCATAAGCAATCTTCACTTCTACTGTTCGATGTACTCCTTTATAAAATGCATTTAAACTGGCTATTGACGATTCTACGACTCTCAAAAAACGATTTTACAAATCCTGACCTGTAGCTTTATTGCTCTCTATACTTGAGTATAATGTGCTCTTGCTCTTTTTGAGAAAATAACAATAGCCAGGCAGCTTGTATAACCGGTCCCTTACCCGTAACTACCGTTCGGCCGCTAGGGACGTGCACATAATGCTACAGAGGAAATTGCCTCAACAACGAATTGTGCCCAACACTGCCCCACTGTAACTCGCCTTTACAAGCTCAAATGCACAAACAGTAACAAGCCAATGGTCCGTTCATTTTGGAAGCCATCTGTCTGTAAATAAAGATTGCTCTTGTAATTAAATTAAAAAGAGCTTCAGTTAAGTTGTTAGACCACCAAACAAATGTTTACGTATGTATAATAGACAAAAATATTTTACATTTGGCTGTAAGTACAAAAATGTTTACTATAAAATGATTAGTCGAAGCCGGTATAAATAATTCAGCTTGCAAGATTTGACAAGCTAACATTACAAATTAAATAAATGCTTGTAAAAATTTAACATTGCGTTCAACGATAAAAGCTTTGGAACATGTTACAACATGAAAACAGTTTACCGTAAACCACCAAAATCTAGACGTGAGCCAAACATTAAAATCACGCATTACTTATTCAGCAACTACATAATAATTAATATAAATTCACAGCTTAAATGACACGGCAGGAAAGGTGTTAATTTATTGTACAATACTTCTAAATTAGCGGAGCATAATGTTCGCGTAAATCATTTTTACTTCGCCTACTAGAATTACGAGAAATTTATTATTACGAGTCTGGTTTCCACCGTTTTCACGAATTATGGAAATTATTAGCTTAATTGTTGTTTAATGTATTAGAAAAAAGTAGCGGCGTCGGGCGGGTGTTTAGCATTTATTATTTTTCTGTTTTAGTATTTTTTTGTTTTTGCCTTGTTTGGTGTTACAACACGATTAACCTGAGTTTGTTGTCTTTTTCATTTTATTAATTATGCGTTTGAATATGACAAACAGAAATTTTACATATTCGAATTTCAATTTACACAAAGAAGCTGTGTAAAAAATCTTTAGAAAAATACCATTAATTCAGGAAAATAAGTGTTTTTTTCTATTGTTACTCAAATAGATCTGGTTGGCGGAGTGGCTAAGCGATTGGACTACTGCGGTAAGGGTTGCGGGTGCGAATCCCGCACAGGGAAAAAAATTGTGTGAACCGCACATGTTTGTCCCGAGTCTGGGTGTTTGTATAATTATGTGATATTTCATGTTTGTGAAGCGCACCCACGACACAGGAGAATTTCTTAGTGTGGGCCGACGTTTTTGTAAAAGAAAATAGAAGGGTTTAGAAGTATATACGAATAAATTCATAATTTTCGTAGACGACTTTGTGGGCTAAAGCTTGACATAGGTTCGTTGTACATGTTTGCTCATCGTTTTCCTACCTACTCACAACGCAAATGTAATCTGAGCTTAATTCATGTAAACATATGCGCCATACATCAATATCTCAAGTATAATGTCAGTATCAGAGTTAATGTTGGCAATCACGAGTCAATTACACGATCGAGCTTAATCACTGTGTGTTGGCATACACAATGTGCTCTCTTCACTGCGGCCTCTTTTAACCCTCCAGTCATTTTTGATTGGTCAGTCAGTCAGTCATATGATGATGATGATAGGAGGTATACTGGTAGTATAGTACACCCACATTTTGCCGGCCATGTTATAGGCCTCATGTAGGTAATAGAGGGGGCAAGCCCATTGCCATTAACCGAGCTTTTTGGTATGTTTTAATGCCGACGACCCCGAGGGGGGTCTCATTGGGCGTCACATTACATGGGGACTTATAACATAACTGGCGAAATGTGGGTTTATTATATGTGCATCTTTGCCTACCTTTCGGGGAATACAGCCGAGATGTTACTTATGTATGTACAATTGTACATTGTACAATACATGTATCATTCTATTCTACTTTTATTCGTCTACCGTTTCTCCAATTGTCTAAGGCCCTTAATATTTTATTGCCTCTCAAGTTTGCTTGGAATAATAATATGGAAATCATACTCGTAATAAATAGGACTCGTTAATTCCTATTATTATCACGTTTCCGAAAGCAAATGGAGCCGTTCCAATTTCCTTTCGTTGATATCATAGGAAATCGAAATACCGACTACATCTAATTCATAACTCCTTTACAATATCCTTGTATTAAGTTATTAATGGGATTAGAGCTGTCACTAAAGCGATGAAGCGCTTCATGGGTTTAATTTACAAACTAACAAGTAGAGTAGGTTGTTTTTTTTTGTTAGTTACGACTACAATTTATTATCTCTACACAATTCTGCATGTAACTGTCTGAACCTCGTAAGTATTTAAAGTAGTGCAAAATATTTTAACCTCAGTATTTCTAAAACCTAATATACGGTATTTTTTTGTGTAGCCTAAATAATTTCCCACAGCAGGGCAAAGGCCCTGATTTACCAAATCCCTCTATTCTATTAGGTATATAATTAAAAACAGCAATAACTACAAAACAATATATTATGTTATTAACTTAGCGTCATACATTAAACTCCAAAGACCATTACAGACTACATTGAATGGGAATCTAAAAGGCTTTTGGTTAGAATTAACTAAATATAGTTAAAACCCAGCGTGGAGCATTTGACAGCGGTAAGCTGCCCCATTACGCAGCCATTGGGCGAATTCGACGTCATGAACGGAAATCCCCTATGACAATGATATGTGACGCAGTTTCACAGTAATGTATTTCAGTCAACACTTTGCTAGTTTACGTAATCAGTACACCGATTTAAATTAAGGTCAATTCAACGGTAGCGCTTAATCACTGTTGAAGATATTTTAGATGGAAAACATGAATGTTTTGAATTAGACTTAAATAAATAATTCTTTATTTAACTTTACTAGGTTTACTAGGGTAATAAATAAATAACAAATTATTTAAGGGTAATAAATAAAATAATACCCTCAAGTAGGCTACTATTCAGGTCAATTAACTTCCTGCGACTAATCTCTGTTGAAACTTTTACCACGTAGGTATTTACCGGGTGAAAATGGGACCTGAAGAGGTAGCCAATGTCTTTCACTAGGGTTAAGGCTAGGTTAGGTTAAGCTTTCTACGTATAAAAACATTAAGATTTAGTATGTAGTTAAGTCGAAATGAATAAACTAATAGACATAAAAATAAGTAATACTTTTAAAACCTAAATAGTTAACAAATGTATTAAAAATTCTCACACATAACATAATACTGTTAAATACAGTTTAGAATAGAGCTTTAAAGAAGTAACCAAAAATAAGTTTACAATAATGTTTTGTTATAATTACGCAAATGTTTTACATTGAAATAGAATTATTTGTGCTACGATATATCCGCAATTTAGAGTAATTTACACGTTTTCAAACTCACGTGGATTTTACTATAATAACTTCCGTGAGTGTTATCCATATTATTTACTATATATCCCGGTTATACTCACGTGTGTATTCGGGAATGCCAGACTAGTTTCGAACTCGAACGGAGCCCTTATTCATGAGCTGGTTCTTCGGCTCGCGACTCCACCGCGTAACCAGCTCATGAATAAGGGCTCCGTTCGAGTTCGAAACTAGTCGGCATTCCCGAATACACACGTGAGTATAACCGGGATATATAGTAAATAATCACGTGGATTTCTCAATATTGTTGACGTAAGACGAATAAAAACTATATTCATTGATTTGAATTAGAACTTACTCCAACTGTGTGTGAGTTTCATGTTTTTGAAACGCACCCACGATACAGTGAAAATTTCCGGTGTGGGGCGACGCGCGACGGTTTAAAAAAATCTGTGTTATCTCTTGGTTAGCATTTTCTAATACATCTATTTATTGTAGTAAACCTTCTAACCTAGGCGGTGACTTTTAAAACGAGTAAATAATATCTATACATAATATAACATAACATCACGCCCGTATGTCCCGGCAAGTAGAGGCAGAGGTGTAATACACCCACATTTCGGTAGTTAAATGAATCCTGTCATTATGAAACTACCACCAACCACTCTTTAATTACGAATACATAAGTACAAGCAATTGAATCAACTGTAAAATAAGTAACTCAAAGCAGGTATAATTACAGTACCCGATGGCCTGATTTAACTGCAGCTTTCGGGCGAGGTCCATTGTGGCACTATAAACGATGCTTCACTTACTTCTCTGACAGCTGTGACCTCAAGCCCAGTCAAAGTACTTTGTCGACTGTTAATGGGGACATGGTGGTTGGATGTATACTGATGTTCATGTATCTATACGGCACAGAAGGTATAGAGGTGCAACTAGAAAGCCTCTCTATATATTCTAATGTATTTATTGTTACATAGGAAGTTTACAAACATATTAAGTACAATTCTGTGTGCAGAAGTCTACTTATGTCAAAAAAATTAACAAACAGTAAGACTGCCTTGGACCGTCAGCTTCAATACCATCTTTCCAAATAGCTAGCTCTACAACAGCGCATGAAGTGTTTAAGGTAACATAGTCCATGTCGCCTACCTATCATAACTATAGGTTTAACATCTATAGGTGTAGTAGAATAGAACAAAATAGACGTTAAACCACCAACTTTTGGGAGAAATGTGACGTGAAAGTAAAAGGATAACATCAAAAAAGGCACAGACGAAAGGTCTGTGGAGATTGAAAAACTTTATATAAAACACATAATAGCTGCTAACGTAGTCAAAGAGTTACTAAAAACTAACTGAGCCTGACCTGCCTGACCCCTTGAGTTTGTTTCGGTATTTCTTCTCAGAGGTAGTCAGTTAGGAAATGCCGACACCATCATTCTAACTACTTTATAAAAAATGACGTGTAAAAGTGTTTTTTTTAAAACCTATTTGCTGAAATAAAATCATTTATCATTTAACTAGGTAGGTACTAGGCAATGTTGACAATATATCAAAGTTACACTTCTGCGAGTAACGAACGTAAAAGTTAATACGCAAATAGATTTACGGGCCATTAACATACAGTTTAATTTATACTTCAGTACAGCAACATCGTACAATACGCCGCATCAATCATAGTCCACTAAACACATTCAAATTTAAACTTTAAGTGTACACGAATAAAGATCATTTGGAAAATGTTTGGATGTTACCTCTAAATAACATGCATTTCGTACAAATTTCGTATTAGCTCATTGTGTCACAAAATACTCATTATTCATGCAGATTTGTGCCCAAGGTATAAGCGATTCTGCGTATGTTTTATAGCTAAAATATATTATAAATTTAGTTTTATAACTTCAGTGTACGCACTTACTGAAGACTAAGTGCACACACTGTATTGGATTGCTAATAATACTATGGAGATGACAATTTTTAATAAACATGTATTATTATTGCTTCTATCTCAATTATATTAGTTAACTTTGATATAATCGCCGTGATTATTAGTAGCATTTTATGTGTATTATTGCTGCAGGGTTCTATTCCAAAAAGAGTTACCTATTTCTGTTCAAATCTGATCTGTACTTATTTAGACTATAAGCGATGTTTAACAAAATTCATACCTACTTTGTACCATGATTCCAATAATTTAATATAACCTACATAACTTTTGTATATGTGTAATGTGTATACTATTTAGTTTAGTATATTGAATTGGTTCATAATTCCAGTATTTTACATAATAATGTTTATGGTTCAATTTGAACGTATTGTTAATAAATAATTCAGCCTGTATACTAATACCTACTGAATTTATTACAATAACATATTCATTACATTTTGAGTACGTAAATAAGATAAAGACTAATTGGCAACCTTTATTGATTGGTTCGAAACTCCGAAGAGCCGAAATAAAGAGAAGCCAACAGCAACTTGCAGCTATAGCTAGCAAGCTAAATAGTGACCTTATTTTTCTTACTATTCAGTACAAGTTCATATTTATAAAAAAACACATAACATCGAGTCTCTATTCTACAGAGGAGTAGACAGAAGTGTTGTACACTCACATTTCGCCAGTTATGTTTTAGGTTTTAATGTAATAGGGGGCGAGCGAGCATAGCAAAATGCCATCAACCAGGCACAGATCCAATCCAAGACTCCATGCTGCTACTGAGAATTACCTAATGGGAAAACCCAATAACACTTTGCGAGACCCGGAATTCGATCCCAGGACCACATGCTCAGCAGTCTCGCCTAGCGACCATAAGACCTACGACTAGCCTACAAGGCAGTTAATATTTGTCAATTATCGTTATCATAATCCATCATTAAATGATAAAGTAATTGGATAATAAGGAACTAAAATAAAATTGAAAGATCAAGGACAGTGTAAACATCGCCGCTATGTTTCATCCACATCTTATGAATTACGACTAAATGTGTCTGTTTAACGTAATTAATTACCTTTCTGTAATAATTAATTATGGACGTCTGCATAACGTCTTCTGTAACTACCCCAAGGTTTAATCTCTGTTCGACGTAATCATGACGGACTTTTTCGATGGTGTCAATACGGTTAAACTAATAGCTCATGCCAAGAAAAACCAGTGCATAGGTTTGTAGTTGACATTGAAATGTGGCCTTAGATCCTCGTTCATTGAGGTTTTTTAATTCACCACATCTTGATAATAATATTGTCTTAAATCGGTAATAACTACACATCACTTAGATTGAAATTCGCACCTAAAACCGCAATAGCTGTGTATAAGTATTTCTATGCGCTAAATTATATGCTAGTCTAAAGCCGATTCACCCGAAATAAATACAAACAAATACTTTCCAATTTATATCGTATTAAAATTGTTGATTTATCTAACATGGATTTACATTTTACACCGTTACCCGAGCTATGACGTCACGCAAACCATTCGCAACAAACGAGTATTTCATCCCGGCCTAAATAAAACAAAATCGTAACGTATTTCGTCATAAAACCTCATTCGTTGGTCTCGTAAAGTCGCGTCCTGTTAATGAACCTGATCTCTACCAGCTGTCTGGTGTAAGAATAGAAGTTGTTTACCGCACGCCCGATTGTGTATACATTGAACATTACACTCATCTCAGTAAATGGGTCTTAAATTTATCAGGTGCTAATACGCTTATGTATCGGAAGGTCTGGAATGCCGCGTGCTCATATGATTAAGTAAGTTTGGAACGAGGAAATATAGTATTTGGGATAGAGATGTGATGGCGTAGTATAAAAAATATTCACGTTTTTTATTTGGAACTGGTTGAAAATATTCTCTAGAATGTTTTGCAGGAGTTATGTAGGTGAGCACATTCATACCTGTTGCACACCCATTTCTCGCCGGTTATTGTTGATAGTATTTACGTATGGCCTTACCGGTTACACCGTCAATACTCTAGGCTGCTATCAAGGATTTTCCAACTGAATCACTTACAAGTTGTCATACTTGTACATCATCATCATCATCAGCCAAAGACGTCCACTGTTGAACATAGGCCTCCCCGTTTAAGCAGGGGGGTTTGCCATAATCCCCACGCTTGGCTAGCGGCTTGGGGATCGCAGTATTGGTGGTGAAGTTACAGAAGACGCTGCTGCCCATCTTCTGAATTTTCCCTTAGTCGCCTCTTACGACACCCACGGGAGGAAAGGGGGTGGTCAATTCTAGGCCGGATACCACACGGCTACTTGTACTACCTCGAACTAAATCTAAAAAAATATAGAAATATGAAGACATTTTGATTATTCGCATAGTGAAATAGATTTAAAGACATTATTCAGAATATCCAAACAGGAACTTGTAGCATCAACAATTCTATGCCAATAAAGCAACAAAGGCGACAATAATTCGACTACTAAGAAAATGACGTCATCCAGACATGGTACTTCCGAACTTCAACACCTATAAACACAACGACACGACTTTGGCATAGAAATGGTAATCGCAGTTGTAGTACCGAATTATTACCGGAGCCAGTATTCCGTCTCTACGGATTCCACTGTTCGTTATAAAGTCTTTAGAATTCGCGTGGACTGACTGTTACTGATATGCATTTACGCGCAGTATATTCCCGGCTTCCGAAACAAAAGGTGTTCAGTGCGCAGTGTGGTGGGAAAACAAAACAAAATAGTGTCTAATCGTAACAAAATACGGTCCAAATTAAAATGTCGGTGAACATTGATATGGAGAACTTTTCTGCGAAGAAGAATCTGAGGCGACGAACATTGAACACTATTAAATCGGCCGTGACAGTACTGAAACAAATCGCCAGTGAGTGCTTCCAAATTCTATTATCTGGAGTACAGGTCTTATATAGTATATCCATTTATATTTTTTGCGCGTAATGTCCCCAAATTTTGTTAGTAAAAGCATACCATATTTTAGTGCAAAACAGATTCGATTGATCGTTCGAGTGACCAGGACTTCAGCAATCGATATTTGTATCTTCTACTGAATGTTACTTTAACTAAACATGGTAAATGGCAGCAAAGAGATTTATAAATACAGCCTCATTAATATTATTAACAGTATTATCATACTGGGAATTCTGCAAATGCGTAAAATACATTTAACTTTCATCAGTTACTCAAAACCCTTAGATATGTCCGTGTACAGAACATTAATTATTCAATATTTACATTACCCAGAGATAGAGAACTCATAAATTTTTCCTTAACATTATTTTATTCAAATTCCAATATTGCAAACTCAATATTTACATATCGTGATAACTTCGGTGGATGAAAACAAGCTCTGGAGGCCATTAGACTTGTCAGCATACTTTTCATAACACTTGTAAAGCGCGGTAACAATTCGTCGAGTATTTGCGGGACGTCAGCGTCTATAATGAAGGTGTCATTCAGGGGCTTAGAACTCCCATTGTGTTTGTCATCTCGTTACCAAACAGGCTCGTCACTCTCCCGAGAAACTCTCAAGCGTTGTTTGTCAGAACCAGCAATCGTTTGTAGTGAACTCTGAAAACACTCCACAATTCGTTACGTATCTTCCAATCTTTTGTTACACCTGCGTTTTGATAACTAGGCCAAATCTTGACGTTAACAAATGAAGCGCGGCTTACCATTGTCTCTTCGCATTGATCTGATGTTATAACGGTTTGTTTGTGGAATGAATTAGCATTAATACAGCTTGTTTGCTAAAAGCATCTTCGAACACTAATACGTAATTTAATATCAACCATAACGCCGTTGAAATTTGATAGCATGTGAGACAACAAAGCTGATTATATGGAATTTATAATTCGATTAATAGGAAAGCCAATAACTTAGTTACAGCTCTTGTGAATTGAGTTTTAAGTAATCACAAGTGTGTATACCGGGTTGTGATTAAGCTACCCGCAAAGTTTGTTTAGCAAATACTGGCGCCCACCGTGGGACTACAGGCAATTGAATTATAAACACGCTTACAAGCTAAAATTACATAAATATTCATGTGTATTCCCTTTACTTTTGCGACATACGATTGCATGTAAGAAGATGAAAAGCATTTTGAATTTGACAAGTTTAAAATTGACTGAAACATCTCGTATTTAAATTTAAATTACTTCCAAAAATATACGAACCGATGAATACATGATTGGTGTAATTATGACATCATTAATTACTGTCGAAATTGATATTAATCGAGTTATTCATCAACGTTCAAACGTTAATTTAAAATGATGGAGTACAATCATTTATTTCACAATCTACATCTGGAATAATTTGTATTGCCTACTGACTATAATTTGGTTAGTCATGTTTATTATCGGTAGCGTATGTCTTCGGAGTTCAAACAAAAATAATAAAGATGAAATAGTATTTTATTATATCCCACATATATGCATACCAATCCAATCCATAATCCATTAGGCCACTGCGAATAGCCGACTTTTAACACGTTATCTAATCCTTTTCTTCTACAGGTGCCAGCTATACAGCTACTCACATTTTTGAGCTCAATATAATCGTTCGCCCGGGAATGCTCGAAGTTTCCCCATTTCCCACCAATACGGGTTGAGGCCTGCCTTTATTTGGGCACGTTTCCTGGCCGCGATCTTTTCAATGCGAGGCCAAACTTATTACCTAAGGTCGATCATTCACCGCGCAGTCTATTATCTATTGTGATTTACGATTGAAGCATGAAGGCATTCATTCCTTAATACCCGGTGAAGTGTTTTTTTTTTTTTTTTTTTTTGGGTGGGAAAATCATCTTATGACATCCCCCGCTCTTGGGCGGAGCGGGAGATAGTGTCAGACTTTTACTGACTAAAAACCCACTCCTGTTCCTTCGTTGCCTTTCGTACCAGGGCCGAGTCTTCCTTTCGGAATCAGACCCTTGGCCCCAGTAGGCTTCGACCCTGATGGGCCCCTACAGTTGCTGACATCTCCTTGAGGCGCGCGTGAAACAGTACGCGCCGTCGACGACTTGGGCTCGGTCCGGATGGTTACCGGACGGTCGGACGGCGAGCCACCCATTGCTCACCGACCGCAAGCCCGCGCCTACGGTGGCCGGAAATCGGGATCAGAATCCCGGCGGCGGTTGGGGCGTGAGGATCGTTGCCTCACGCGATCGGCCGCCTCCTTTGCTAGCATTACTGCTTCGCAGAAGGAGGCGACCGCTTGCCACTCCTCCTCGCTCCGGACCATGGCCTGTACCAAGGCCCGGCGCGAGAGATCACCGCCACCGATCGCCCCCACGAGGACACGGCGATGCTCTTCCCAAGCGGGGCACACCTCCAACGTGTGCTCCACCGTGTCCTCCGGGCTGTCCACGCAATGGTGACACCCGGGCGTTTCTTCCGCACGGATCCGGTGCAGGAACCTCCCGAACTTACCATGTCCGGTGAGGACCTGCGTCATGCGGAAGGTAAGGACGCCGTGTTGCCTTTCCAGCCACTCCTCAAAGAGGGGACTTACCGCCATAATTACGGCGTGCCCAGCACTGGGTTGCGATAGTCGCTGTCGCCATTCCACCATGAGATCCCGCCGGAACTCTTTCCGCCATGCCTTGAATTGTCGCGGTAGCGGAGTTTCGCCCCATCATCATCGTGCATGCGTGCAAGGCCTGTTGCCTCCAGATCCCATGGTGGCTGGCCAGCAAGGAGGCTCGCCGCTTCGCGGGAAACCGTGCGGTATCCCCGCACCATCCGTATGGCCATGACCCTCTGGCACGCGTTCAGCTGGGCCGCCGGTCGCTTTCGCAGTGACGGCGCCCACACCGGCGCCCCATAAAGGGCCATGGACCGGACGATGCCTGCGTAGAGCCTCCGGCAGGAGGCGTCTGGACCCCCAAGGTTGGGCAGGAGCCGCTTCAGGGCAGCCCCAGTCCGATTCAATTTGGGAGCCAGACGTCGGAAGTGCTCCTCGAAATTCCACCGACTGTCGAGGACAAGTCCCAGGTACTTCATCGTCGACCCGACGCCGATGTGAACTCCTCCCACCGTTAGTTGGGAACGCCGAGGCGGCGCGCTCCGAGGGCCGTGAAAACACATGGCCTCGGACTTGTGCAGCGCCACCTCGAGTCCCAATTGCTGGATCCTATCAACGACCATCGCAACCCCGCGTGTCGCAAATTCAACCGCCGCCTGATACGACTCTCCCCGCGACCCGGTGAAGTGTTACATACAAAAAAACATATTTTCCAATAAAAAAATATTATACAGTTTTTAAGATTAAAATGCACCTTCTCATTTATTAACTACAGTAGGGTCATAAATTAAGTATCGTAGGTATAATTTCTATCACTTACGAGAATACTAGACATTCAAATAAAACTATTTTAACGGATTTTCTGCCCGTGACCATAAATACTGTAAAGGATTCCAAACGTCGCGTCGCGTCGGGCCTGAAAAACAAAATAACCGCGATAAAATTCGTGAAAATAGTTTTATTTCAATATCCTAGGTATGTTTAAAACACTTTCATGGTCGAATCTCAATGTTTGATGTCAAAAATGACATAATTTTATACAGAAATAATGTCGAAATATGACACCGAAAACAAAGTTGTCGATTGAATCTACTACCCTAGAAGTATCGACCTCGATATTCTCATTAATCGATATTTTTAGAACACTAACGCGATATGAATATGTACTGCTCTATTGTGCCACAGCTAAATAGTGGATTAACTCGCATTGACGCATAAATACTCGCACGTAATTAGGTAACTGTTAAATGGGTGTTTCGAAATGCATTTTCTTGCGTTGATTCATACATTGACTCATGATAAAGTAGGTTTATGTTTAGACCTACTTTTTTAGCAATATTTATACAAATTATTGTAAAATTGTCTTGAAAATACTTTTACCATTCACCACAATAAATGACTAACTGATCACAATGACAAATTCTAAGCGTAGGTAGACCTCTGCCTACGCCTGTATGATACACCCATATTTTGCTAGCTATGTTATAGTTTATAGTAATGTAATAGGGGGTGAGCCTATTACCATCCACCGAGCACGAAACCAGATTCCGTGCTGGCACTGAGATATTCCTAATCAAAAAACTAAATAACACTGCCCGAACCGGCAATCAACCCAGGACCTCATGCTCAGCAGCCGCGCTCAGCGACCACTAGACTAACGAGGCAGTCGGAACAAAATCATAGCTAAAATAAAATGGTGAAATTGACACAACAATGTAATTACCAAAGTAAATTATCTGTATCTGCGTGTTTATGTAACTTCGATGTTGGTAAACAAAACAAGTTAAAGAATGTTTGACCTAAATCGTCTCAGCAAGTCAAATAAACCATTTTTAATTCGAAATAATAAATGGCGTTGCTCCCAATACAACCAATTTGTAAGCATCACAAAAATCTCAGAGAATGCCTTCGGAATTCAAATGACAGACAGACCCGTTTCAGTGGATTACAGTACTCTATAAACGGAACAACTTTTGCTACAAGCCCCGCTCCAAAAAGTATTCGCCTTAACAATCCTTAATGCGATCCTAAAATATTTTCATTCACACTGTATATAAATTTGTTTTCATCCAGCTGTATATATTTGAATATTTTTGTATTCAGTTTTAATTGTTGTTGTTTGTGTTAAACTGGTGTTTGTGCATGCTATATTTCGGACTATGGGAATATAGGAACTTTTTTTAATTACAGACGTGATACTAGCTTCATTTTATGGTTCATCGAAACCATGAAATTAAAGGTTGAGAAATTAAAAGGTTGTCATCTTCTATCTAATCAAAACCTTATCTCATTATATTATATTTTTGTTTTATATTGCTGTCCATATAAATACAGATTAAATAGCCCGTACACAATCTCATCCATTCTCAAGTTCACTAACGTATGTATCAATTTTTTGTGCTAGCTTCTTAGAATATATGTACATAATAGGCAAAATAACAATTGAGTCTAAAGAACAGTTTAGTGTGTAAAAGCGAAAAAGGCCGTTAGCGCCGCCAAAATATATGGTACAAACACTTTTCGCTAAAATATATTTGTAAAGCTGAACTACGGCGCATACAAGTAAAATTAAAATTCACAAAAGCCAGCTTATATTCTCAGGGGGCAGCGTCTTCGTTTTTTTGCCTAGTTTTTAATCTAACGGTCCTCTATACGAGTAGAAAACCCCGTCACGGTTATATCAGCAAACTTGCAGCGAACCAATTAAAAACCAGACAGCCTGCCCGGAGAACACTCGGGGCCAATTTTCGGACGCCTGCCACTTATTTTTTCGCTTTACACGTCGGCATGGACAACCATTTCAATTACGGATGAGCGAAACTTGACGTTAGGAATTTTTAGGCTATTTTCGGCTTGACCGCTTTAAAAAGCCCTTTACAAGCCACTGATTCGATGTAATGGCGTGCAGAATTAGGCTTACAGTGTATTTTAGTTTGCACCATTTTGAATTATGGACTATTATTACTCATTAGGATTTTCTATTACGATAAAACAGTTTTGTATATCCCATCGGAGTATACATGCGTGACGATAATCATAAGATTCTATCAACACTATCTATTTCGGTAAGTACATATCAAACAAATCAGCTATATCTATTTTGGGATCAGCCCACCCCTCTTGTGTATACATTTGCAGAGTTCACACAGAATTAATTGCTCGGCCTTTCTTGAAGCTGAAGGATTAACCTTCATTGCGTGTTTACAAATAACAAATCAGACGCACCTTTATTCCAGCTATCTTTCGGATAACAGGAAGGTAGAAGCGCGTCCATTAATTTTCATCCGTTTTACTTAAATCAACCCGAATTAGGGATTATTTTGGCGTTTATTGCGTAAAACTTCTCGAATGTTTCTCACCTAAAATATATTTGTAGGGTTAATTTCACACAAAATAATGCCAGTTTAACGTTATTGGTCTGATCGACCAAATGTTAAAGCTATTAGGCCTAGATAAAAAGGGTTAAAGGGATAAAGGTTTGTACGGCGCACGGTCGAAGGAAAATTCTTTTGATCTGAGTTTCTGCATGTTATAGCAAGTGGAATACCAAAAGGAGGGTACTGGCCCGTTAGCTTTTATTTTCCTCTAAATATACGTCAAAATTCTACTTCTACTGACGTTTGTCGTTGCTATAAGGAAAATGCTCGTATTCTCTACAACACAACTTGGTCGACTGTATGTCGATGATTATAATTCTTTATCATAGTCGTATTTGCTTCAGTTTACTTTCTGGAAGCCAAGTTTTACTTATGATACCGGTTCAGATATTGTATCATAAAAAACGTAAAATAGAGATTTTGTTCAATATAAGTAATTTCATTCCCCCCCTTATTCAGTTAAAAGAAATATTATACAGATGTCATGAATGATATTAAAAATAACAATTCCTCATTCCATTCACACTGATGTATTAACATAAACCCAAAAAGTTATCGAAACAGACTTTCAATCAGCGAATCTCAACCAAACCACATAATCATATATCCCAACTGATTTCAATTCTGCATAATCGAAAGAGGCAGGAACCGATGGCGGAATATATCAGGCCGGATGACACTGCATTTTACAAGCAGTAAGGAAATGGTGACGTCACAACGTTGTATAAAATATGAGCCTGTTGAATTTCCGTCGAATACTCTTAGGAGTTCAAACAAGTCGTAAAGACTTTCATGAAAAGTAATATAATTTTTCGGATACCTTCTGAAGCGACGTGCTCTCTGAGTATGAATGAGACAAAGAGAGGACGCTAATGTAATTGCTTATGGTTTCAATAAGTAAAAGTGGATGTGTATCAGTTCAATCAAAGCTTAGTTATAAGAATTTATAATAAGTTGCCAGAAAGCCTCAAATGTCTTACCTTTAATAAATTTAAGAGTAATTTCTTTAAACTATTGATAAGTAAATGTTATTATTCCACTAACGAATTTCTCAATGACAAAGATATGTAGGTAAAATAAATGTTAAATAGTATTAAGCCTTAAGATTGTTTAAAAAAATTGTACACCAGAAATGGTAGAATATAAGGAACGTAATTTAATGTTAACATCTATTGTACTGTATTCTGACAAATAAATATATCTATATCTATAAGATTTAGTTTTAATACAATGTTTTAAACAGGCAAAACGTTGTTTGGCAAGAAACTTACTAAATGTGGGTATATTGTTTAGGCTTATTCTTGAGGTTTAAACACTAAGTATTTGACATATTTTTCATTTATGATAATCTACCTATATCTAATATTAATATCTTCCAACATCGCGTCTCAGGACTTAAACAAGTTATAAAAAATACTACGAATTACAAAAAAATACCGTGACGTTCCGTGACACGCTCTTTCGTTAAGTTTCAACTCTGAGGAGGCCAAGTTTCTGCCCGCCTGAGTTTTATTGTTACTTATCTTGATTCTATATACCTCTCACCCAAGGATGACCTGAATTTTGAACATTTGAGTAGTCTGCTAGTCCATTTAGTAGATGACCTACATAGCGAAGCCGTAAAGTTTCCGCCTCCCGTGAATGCGATGCAGGATTGAACCAGTAACAATAACTGCCACGGATTCGATTTCCGAATTTGGGTTAACTATTGTAAGCCAACAGATTGTTGCAAGGCTTTATAACGCTAATGAATGTGATGTGTCAAATAATTGGTACTAATTTCTAAAATAATATCTGAACGCTTATTAGAAGAGATTTATTTACTAATGTAGATAATTAGATATTAATCACGAAGAGATTTTATTAAAGGTACATTCTAAATATTGGTATTTTTTTTTTCAAATCAGATAGATAGTTTCTAAGATTACCCTATACATACTTACTTTCCTTCTTTATTATACACCTACATATTTATTACAACAGCTTCATATTGTAAATCAAGTTTCTAATAATAAAACCCTCATCTTACGCATTTTCTTTCATTTTCCCCAGCACTCGTTTCTTATGGATAATTACCCCGTGGGCGTCATGACGTCATACGTGATTGATAACACCCCTGATTAATATTTTATGTTATATAATAAAGTAGAAATATAAACCTTTTATGCTACTTATAAATTATTATCCTTATTAAGGCTTCTCGGGTTCCAGTAAGCTACTAAAAATGTTATTTTCTCAACAATTTCTTTTAATTGGATTACATATGAACTGTAATGTTGTAATATTATAATGTATTATTATATAACAGCACTGATAGCCGAGTGGTATGACCGTAGGACTGTCAAGTCAAAGGTCGCAAGATTAAACGGCACGCACCAAAGACTTTTCGAATTTATGTGCGTATTATATATTAGTTATCAGTTGCTATCAACGGTGAAGGAAAACATCGTGCGGAAACCGGCACACCTGAGAGATTTTCCAACGGTGTGTAAAGCCATGTCAGAGGTCTACTACAGGCGGTTTAAACTCTGACACCAGGTTGTTCTTCAACCATAAGATAAGAAGATAATCTATTATTTGTACCAAAAAGAGTTTAAGTTCGCAAATAAATTGCCAAAAACGAATCAACTTTAGTTTTAAGCTTAACTTGCCTTCAGAATGTACTTAATTTTTCTCTCAAGCGCGTACTTAATAAAAAAACTCTTCAATGCTTTACGGAACAAACGAAGTGCGGATATTTTACAGCTTGATTTTGCCAGGATAAAATAAAAACTCTGGTTGCAAACAGGGTATTTTTAAATTAAGTAAAATTTCCGATAACATCGATCACTTGATATTAATAATGCACGTGCCGTTGAAGCAGTTTCGTAACCAGTACACAAGCCCTGACTTTTATAGGGAAAAGAGGAAAAATAATGATAAAATTTAAGTCTTTTAAACATACAACCACATAAAACAGATATTTACCTCAAGCTTCTGATATTTCAACGCTTTTGAGGAACTGATTTTTGCTTGTAATGCGCAAATATAGTATAGATACTTATTATCGGAGCGCTTCGGCCAAACAAATATTAAAACCACGTGGGGATCCGTCGCAATCTTTTAATAGTAAAACAAACTGTAAAGCCACGGGTGCTTATTAGTCATTGATGGAATTATAAGTCATTTCACATAATGAATCATCTTATAATTAATTAATTTCTCATAATTCCACTGATCTTTAAAGCACTTTTTACTGATATTATTATTGTTTTTCTGATACTATGACTTCAACACATTTTACAAATTACTTATTTTTTATAAATAAAACCATAATCAGAAATACTTATTCAAAAGTATGTATGTGTAAGCGCTACTGTAAATGACAGTTATGTTTAAATTATATCACCCGTAATTAATCTTTTACGGAAAATTGGAATTAAGTGTAAAAGAAAGTCAGCTTAATTAATTCGTTCCTTCAATTACAAGTTGATTTACGTTTTTCTGTGACGAAATTCAATTACGTGTTGTGGTCTTAAGTTTGGTCAAGTTTTAGCGACAAGTATTACACACCATTGTTATTTCGAGCGTGGGCAGCAGTCTGTACTTCTCAAACAAATTAGGCACACGAATAATTAAGTACAGTGTTTTTTAAATGTTGCCCTTGTAATTTCTCGTGCTGTGTTCTTGTCTGAGGTATTTATAGTAAAAAGGGCAAATGAAATCAGAAGCAAATTTTAATTTGCAAATGCCAGAAATATGACAAACGAATCACGTTTTATTTCAGTAATATATCATCTGTGCGGGATCGGTTTTACAAGCATTTATGTACTTCTTTTCATAGTTATTACTTATCACGCAGCCAACCCGGTTATTACATGACTGACAGTTTTACTTGCAAGTATTTCAGTTTTAAAGGATTTAATAAAAATTATTCTGCTAATACTCCAATAAAAGATCACATAAGAAAATAATCTTAAGAAAACCAATATACTATATAATCATAGCCCAGGTTAGTAGCTAACATCCAACAACTTTTCTCAAGAAGCATAATATTTTACAACAACCGCAATTCACGAAACACTAAACTTGGTCTGACTTCTAACACAGAATAAAATTATGCAGTATGCCAATGTATTGCTACTTTGCTGTATTACAGAAATAAAATAAATACATTACTTTCTTCCATTTCAAAATATTAGAGAAAGTTTTACGTTCGTTTATTTTTACTGATGCATCAAAATATTGGACTACAAAATAGAAACAAGTTAAAACCTACTAAAGTAAAAGACAACAAACAACAAGTAACAAGTCGTGGTGGTCTAGTGGTTGACATACCGGATTTCTATGCACGAGGTTGCAGGTTCAAACCCAGGCAAGTATCAATGTGACTTTTTCAATGTCATAAATACTTTCTTAGATATTCTAAGACACCACTGACTGACGGTGACGGAAAACATCGTAAGGAAACCTGGATTTAATTATCTGAAATCGCCAACCCGCAGTGAGCTAGCGTGGTGATCAGTGCTCAATCCTTCTCTATACGAGAAGAGGCCTTTGCCCTGCAGTGGGACTGTTATATGCTGTTATTATTATTATTTTAAAGTAAAATATTGTTCAGTCTCATGGTCCTCTTAAATTAATTTCTTAAGCCCACTAACTATAGCAATAACACAAATTAAAATAATGTCGAAAGATGCAAAATATTACACTTTTTGTTGTAGTTATTTAAATAATGTGATGAAAGCTCCTAAGTAAGCTTTTCCAATTAAAAATTAAAAGCCATTGCAAGTTGCCTACATCAAGTAAGCACAGTGTATTTAGTAACAAACTAATTGGCTGGCATCCTATATAAAACCAATATTTGTTCACATAATCTAAGCATAACAATTATAGATTCAATCAAAAACAGAACTACGCGGACTATTGATTTAAGTCCCACGATATTCTAGCAAATACATCCAAGCCTAAGGTCTGTATATTTTAGGCGATGGTTCATTATACATGCACATACTTAGACTGTACCAAGGCTAAGCAAATATCTTACGTTACTGATCTAAAAATAACTCTATGTAAATTTACATATGTACCTATTTAGATATGCATAGGACGGCTTATCAAAAGCACAGACTCAAAGATAATTTAAACCGTGTTCTTTCGTGATTTGACAAATCATTTATATTTCAACACAATGAATCAACACTCATATCAGTCTTAAATATTTTAGATAACATATCATAATAATCTAAGCACATTTTATAGTTTCGTCATTTTTACACTGAGCAAAACTAAAGACGACAAGGAAAGTGTATCATAAAGTAAGATGTAGCAAAATCCTGATAACACTCCTAGCTCTAGATGAAATAGCAAAATGTTCGCAACAGAACCCATTGTTACGGATTATTACAAGGACCGTCCGTATATTTTGAAGTAAATGCAGCGATGCGCCACTGAGCTTAGGTAAGCTTAGCGAACAACCAGTGAAACCAATGTCTTCTATACAAGAGGGTTTTTAATCACCGTCCTATTCTATATTAATTTAGTGAAAGAGTAAAGACTGTCGTATTGGTCTAGTGCGCCAAGCACCACTGTTAAGCGTGAAGTCTTTAGTTTAACTCCCGGGTCAGGCAAAGTCTTATATAGCATGGAGTATGGATTTGAAGCAGGATAATGGCCTTAGGCTCGCTTCTTATAAAACATAGCTTGGCGAAATGTTTGTGAATATAGATACTTACCACTGGTTACCCTTCTGAGAATACATTTTCGTACGTTTTTTTTTTACTTGTCTTAAAATATATTGGATGGTGATAAAAATCGCCGCGTATATTGCATAGACTAACTAAAGCCTTGTTTCAATTAAAGTGAATTCCGTTTAAAATGTCTCAGTCGTTATACCGCTTTTGTTACTTACGTGTGCCAAAGTAAATACTTGGTTCGTTAATTAACAGAATAATTTAGTGAAGGAGAAGATTGAGGGGTTGAATAAAGGTATCATTTTGCAAGCGTGTGTTCTGTTGGGGCTTGCAGACGTCTTCAATTGCGTACTTATTAAACAATAATTCCGCCTCTGTACAATACTTGTGCACAAAGAATATATAAATAAGTTTACATAAAAAAAAACACAACCTTTTAAATCAGCTAGGGTCAAAGTACTAGTGAAGATGAATTAAACAAGCTCAAACACGATGGAATAGTTACTATGACCACCTTCTGACTCAATAATCAAACCAGCCCAAAAGTACCATAATATTGTATTGTCACCGAACCTTTTAAGTATGAAAAATTTCATTTCAATCGGTTGTCAAAAGTGGTTCTAAATGATAAACTAACATATAAAAAATTACAAACACTGCAAGTTAATTATAAGCTTGTAAAATAGGTAAGATAAGTTATTTGGTTTGGATCGCTTCCGTGGCGAAGTGAATTAAGAATAAAATTCCTTTTCCATCGTCGAGACAGAGTGTAATACATGAGATAAGATAAGAGGTGACGAACTCGATATGGGCTCTATTCAATGTAATAGAGTCGTACGGAATGAATACAGCAAGTGTACCTATAATAAAGGAGAACACCTGCCTACCTGTTCAGGGATTATAAGCGTGATTGTATGTTAAATAAACACAATTATACATACAACAGCCGTGTGACGTCACTATCATAATACCCTTGTAGCCACGATTCAAACGTGAAATTACAACCTGAATAATTACTAGTGTGGTCTTCGCAATTATAATATCTTAATTGAAGATAATGGAATGTTATTAAAACCTTTTATTTATTTAATTAAGTTTGCTTTATAATGCACACTCGTTAAGCTTTGTACCTATAGATATATGATAAATATTATTAAAAGTCAATTGCCAAAATAGGGGAATTCATTTAATTATTGACAATTTATTTGGAACAATTGGAACATTAAAAGTAATATAGTACAAAGGTACTGCTTATTTTATTAAGGATTTACTGTAAAAAACATTATTTTGATTTTGGAACATTTAGTTGAAATACTCGAAAAATATAGAGAGAACTGTAAGAGTTTGATGGTTAAAATTATAGTTGTAATTATGATAGTGTGGTTCTAGGGCGCCCTAAAACTAATACTTTTTAACCGACTTCAAAAAAAGGAGGAGGTTATCAATTCGACTGTATTTTTTTTTTTTTTTTTATGTTTGTTACCTCATAACTTGCGACTGGGTGAACCGATTTTCATGATTCTTTTTTTATTTGAAAGCTGGTGCTTCCCGTGTGGTCCCATTGTCACCATTTCAATACCTGATGATGGGATCTTGTAGAAATCGGGGGAACTCTTCAATAAATAACAGCAGATTAACCGCGATTGTTGCTATAGCATATCTAAGCATTGTTTACGCCATCATACAACATAATATCACGCCTGTACTCACTACAAAGGTTATAAAAACAATTCCGAAAAAAAATGTTCAAGGTCACTTACAACGTTTTACAAAAAAAACGCAATACTGAAAAATAATTAGATGTTTGTTCTAATGAGATATTCGGTTATATGAACAAAACTCTTCAAATTTCATGCGTCCTAATTACGTAAGCTGATCCGTGATCGCGGTACTGTCCCTGGGTAACCGTGACCCTGGAACGTAAAGGGCTATTGAAGGAACACTGTGGATGAGTATGACAGTAGTATGACTGTCAGTACAAGTCTGACAGTCCCTCCACCCAGGGTGGGAGGACTCATTGGATGATTTTGCCTCGTAAATAAAAGGTGTATTATGACTTACTTATGTACTACTGACTTACTTATCTACCTTCATTATCGGAAGACAGATTTCGTATTCTTGTCATTTCCTGCAACGATCTATCGTCGTGTGGTTTATTATATTTCACTAAATACCGATTTCACAAAACAAAATTTAAATCGCTTAAATGGTCATACAAATAGCAAAACCACATTAGCAGAATGTAAAGCTAAAAAATCGTGAAATAAAAAAATTTAAATAAAAAATTATAACCTCCTTCAAAAAACTCAAAAGTGAAAAATAATATTTTATCACTTCACTTTACATAAGCGAAGTGGAAGTCGGCGCCAAATCCCAACATCCATTAAGCGATTCAGAAAAATAGTACTTATGAGAATGCTGCCATACGTGCGTGGTTCATAGTTTAAAAGCTAACACTATAAACTAAGCGAACGCATAGGATTTGGCGCCGACTTCCACTTCGCTTATGTAAAGTGAAGTGATAAAATATTATTTTTCACTTTTGAGTCTTTTGAAGGAGGTTATAATTTTTTATTTAAATTTTTTTTACTTAAGATTGTCGAAGGAATTATCAGGAACTTATTTGAGAATATCTATCTTAACCCAGTGTTTAAGCATAAAAATGCTTATCGGCTGCATATATACAGTCATCTTCTATCCGACCCCTTCGCTGCCTAAGATCCACAATAAAACTTTGCAGGGTTAGAAAATAGTATCGTCGACGCGGCATCTTTACAACCCTGCAAGTGACCTCACATAAAAATAAGTTAGCTAAACGAGTTCACAACAGACCAAACGTACCGTCTCTAAACAGCTGTACTGTTGAATTGCAAAACGGTCCCCCACTTGACGCCAGAAGAACAATAGCACAGTCCAAAGTTTGCCAAATAACCGTACACTGCCGCAGGGATGGTATTGCCAGGTCAAACATTGCAATAGCTACTAAAATACGTTTTGTTGTTCTGGCTTTTGCTCAGAATTTGATTATCGGATTCGTTCTATTTCTTTTACGATACAAAAATTTCTTGAAACCTGTCTACCTAGCACCTACTCGTATTGAGGCCTAATTAACAAGTAAACTATTTATTTTTAAAGAATACTACAAACTTCGTTCTAAATGACAATGGCATTTGTGAACTAAAAAGAAAACTATAGATGGATAACCAAAAAAATTGCGAGTACGTGACGCAAAAGGTGTCGAAATTTCAAACACTGTCTTTCCAATTTTAAAGTTAATCACTCCATGTCGGCCTCATACGATTTTTTCGTATTGCAACTTAGTGATGCTGGCAACACTACTGGCGTTTTATGGACGTAAAAGATTTTCGCACCACGCTGTTCAGTCTCCCCAGTCAATATTTTTAAGTGAATTCGTTCACTAGCACCATTGAAAATAATATATCGTTCGTGATTACTTTTGTTCGTTATTTAAAGTTTAAAAAGAAAATCCCTTTTTAATCCTTTGTTTTGCAAAGACAATTTTTGGTTTCGTTCTGTACGCTTACCACTGGAATTACTTTTAGAAACTTGTGATACACCTTGTATTTGAATTAATTTAATCGATTCAACAGCCAAATGTATATGTAATAGTTCAAGGCCTTTGTTTAACAGTGAACGTTTTCCGGCTGATGATGATGAATAGCCACAAATATCACAACAAAAACGTATCCCAGCATGCTACATGTTAAAAAAATCACTTCCCTTGAACTTGTAAAAATCTTAGCTGAAGATACAATCGCGACAGCCCGAACTGCGGTTATCCCTCAACATTATACAAAAGCTTGAGAGATTCTCATCCCATTCGCGACATTTAAATGAACCCCCGATGGCTCTATCAGCTTTTTACACGTCATCAGTTTTTCAGTGGAGCACCCTTCATTTTCCCTTGAATGGAGATTTTTCCAAAGCGCACATTGGCCTCACCCCCGTTTATATCTGTCGACAAAGCGTTTCGCTTCACTAAAAATTGTACGCCATTTAAAATGAGTTGGCGTTTATTTATGAAACGGCTAAATACGCTTAGAAGAGATTTAAATTGAGTAATCTATAATTTGTTAATTAAAAGCAGTGTTTAATTATAAGCTGCTCTCTCTGCTACTTATTACAAAATAAATAGGTTTGAAAAGGTCTTAAGGTTTTTTGATCCTGCCAACGACCGTAAACTAAAAATTAAATTGAAGTAAAATACAGTGGGGTTGTTGTTATAGTCTTATATTTTATAACATAACATAACATCACGCCTGTATTCCCCGAAGGGGTAGGCAGAGGTGAACATATAGTACACCCACATTTCGCCAGTTATGTTGTAAGTCCCAATGTAATAGGGGGCGAGCCTAAAGCCATCAACCGGGCACAAATCCAGATTTTATAATAGGAAGATATCTTAAATAGGTGTAAAGGTTTATAGCTCTATTATCTGCGAGGCAGCTATCAACGTACTATCTTTTTAAAATTGGCGCCGCGTGATTATTTTATGTACGACGGGTTCCAAGTGATCATAATAAAGGATGCATTTTATAACTGCAATTTTTGTTTCATATAAATAGGTATGCCAGGGTTATATATAACCCCCTTGTGGCGAATGGCCTCATGCTGATACGAAGAACTATAAATATATTATATTAAAAAAAATCCAAATCACAGAAATCACTAAGTACAGAAATACTTTTCGATATTATTTCGTAGGAAAAGCATTTTCTCATAAACTCTAGTCGTTACAAAGTATAATCACCGCGGTTTCCGAACGAGTTTACCTATTAGCATAGTATAAAGTAGGTACATGTAGTTTAATTAAACTTAAGTAAGGCGCATAAAACCGAAATACAATTTACGAACTCAGCCAGCTCATTTATTAGGCTTTCGGAAGAAATATTGAGATCGTGGGAAGTTTAAACAAATTGCTCTAAGAAAGTGGAACTATATTGTAGACAACGTTTAATAGGTTTTATGTATACCTACAGTATATCATAAGCACTAAGCAATTGGTTGTATTATATATTTTAACTATTGTTGTTATTTGGAGACCCCGCCTGCTCAACTGCATAGTTGTGTAGTAAAATATTTATAGTAGAATTTTGTAGCTTGATAATAAAGTGAATACTTTCTTTAGGTTTAAGTCTTACATTAAATTCTCAATAGCTATTCGAAATTTAGAATTTATGGATACAACTGTACAAGTGAACCTACATATTTTAATTACAGTGTGGTTCTGAGACATACCTCTACATGTACACTCAAAAACCATTCTAGAAATATTTTCATCTTCTTTCTTCTTTTTTTAAAAAGCATCCTGACTAATTCGAACTTCGCTTGTATTTGCAGCCTTTACTTGGACGCAATACTAGTGATTGCACGAGGACCCGTCTTAGTCCCTCTCTCTTAATTAAACGAAAGTGAGATAAGGCCCGGGTAGAGCATTTGTTCCTCAATCCCCTGTTTTTTCCCTGAGTTCAAGAAGGGTTATTTTTATCCGGAACTCCCCGTATTTGTATGGACGTGAACATATGGTCGAGCTTTATGCGCACAGCAAATGTATTGAGTGTTGATAGTTTTGCTAATGGCCCGGCAAAATAAACTCTTTGTTTCTGTGTTAAAGTCTGTTTATGATTATGAAGAAAGCTTTGTACTTTTATGTTTTCTATGTATGAATGTTACTTAGGAATCGTATTGCTATTTCATTTGTTTTCGAGGTTTGAAAACGAAGTTATTGAGTATCTATACTATGGTAGGTAATAGTGTGTTAACTATGAATGTTATCATGCATGATTATGGGTCTATAAGTAAATGAAGTATTGCTATGGTCATTTGGATTGTTTAATAAAAAAATACTACTTTAGTAACTATTTTGCAACTTAATTACTTCTTCTTAGTCAAAAATCCTTCGACCCCGAGAGAGTCTAGACTCTAAAGGAGAATAACAAGCGAGCGCTTCAAATAAATTATACGTGGAATACAACGTACGTATAATATTATACGTAGTTTTAAACGCTAACGCATTTAAATTCGCTTAGCGTTAAAAACTTTGCATTCGTGACTACTGTGGGGTGAGCCTATCATCGCTTCATTCATTAGTCGCCCACAATATCAAACCCGTTTACAACTAAAAATTAAAATAAATTTTAAACATTTTGACGTTTACAGCGAGAAATATAAGCGAAAAACATTTCGCTCGAATTTAAACCCTCGCCGTGCTTTTCGTCAACATATTTGCATAATCAAACCATCAATAGTGCTGCACCGTGTCTGTTAACGACTTATAACTTTATCGACCCCATAACACTTTGTTGCGTGGCAACATTAACGTGACGTCATAACTGTAGTATAAATTTACAACGTTGCAACGCAGACGTCTATTGGCTTTAGAGCATTGTTCGCAAGTTTGAAGCAAGTTATCACTCATATAATGTTACGTGTCTGTTTTATGATAACGCTATTGATTTTACAGTTGTGTAAATCATATACATATACTACGCCATAGTACGTTCATAAAGATATGAGTATATTTTTTTAATATAATGAGAGTACCTATGTATTGTGGAGGTTCTGTACTAGGTAGCACAGAACGTCCACAATACACAGGTACTCCACAATGATAGCGATAGCCTTGTTGACAACTGGCCAATCATCATAACATGTTTTCTTGAGACTAATTCATGCTGATAAGAAGTAAAAGAATCAGTACTATAATTATGTGGGGGCCCGCTGGTCACCATCTGCACGAACAAGAGAAGTCCCGGGACATCTAAAAAGACCAACTCCGTAACCTCCCCATGCAACACCTATTTGGCACATCCCTTGGAGACTGTAAAGGGGGAGCACGAGACCAATGTATTCCTATACCTACATAATAAATGAGTACATATGTACATAACTGACTATTAAGGCCTGTTTCACCATCTACAAGTAAAGTGTCAATTAGACTAACTGCCACTTACAGACACCCGTAACTACTCATACGAATTTCACAATATCTGAGTAGCATTATTCAGGGGATACCCTGGCTTGTAACTAAGATACGATAGAAGATTCACGTAACTTTTAATTGCCGATAAGCGTTAATCAAGAAGTAACTATTCAATACTTTACTTGTAGATGCTGAAACAGGCCCTTAGTAATGAAAGACGTCATATTTAATGATCTGAAATCATCAATACGCAGAAAAAGAGTGATGATTAATGTCTTTCCATTCTGCCTCCACGAAGCCTTTGCCTTGTAATGAAATTCAGTGGTATGATCTATTAAATACGATCTCGTTATATTCAGATACAAGGATGTTTGTAACTGAAACACGTACCTAATTGCTATTAGGATTTAAATGGAATTTAGTATCTAGAACATCTATATCTATAGATGTATTGGATTAACACAAGCTTATGTGTAGTTACACACAGATAATCCAAATAGATTTACGCTCGATTTATTTTATATATGCGATATGTTTCACACAGCTTGTATTGATAATGCTTGGATTATAGGTACGTAGATTTAATGTATATTATTTTACTGTAATAACTTTCGTGAGTGTTATCCATTACTTACTAGCCGAACTGTTCGCTCGCGAGTTCGGCTCGCGACTCAGCCGCGTAACCAGCTCATGAATAAGGGCTCCGTTCGAGTTCGAAACTAGTCGGGCATTTCCGAATACACACGTGAGTATAACCGGAATATATAGTAAATTATATTATTTTATTACGCCGTTATTCTCCAAAGTGGTTTGCTAGTTAATCCACTATTATATACCAAAGTTTTTATTACATATTTTATGTTACAGACTTAGATTATCTAGATGGAGTCTGGCGCTACATTGAAACAAAAAACAACGTGCCAATTGTTTTTTTTTTTTTGCATGATTGCGTGCGTAGTGATACCAGTTGATAAACATTACAACTAAAATGGGGTAAATTGCCCAACGTGGTACAGTCTATCTTTTAACTCGAAATAAAAATTATTTTTAAATAATAGGTACATAATTATTGTGTTTGGTACTAATTATATATTATGAAGACAATGTTTTTTTTTATTACAAGCAATTGGCTATGGCACTTTCTTTTTCTTACGGAGCTAAAATTTTTCACGTTGGTTCATTTCCAAAGACAATACATTTTCATGATAAGCGTGACCGAATTGTAACCCAGGGTTGGCTCCAGACGAAGGAACTCCTCAATGGTTAACAGTACAGACTCAACATTTTGTACAAACATTTAACCAAGATAGCTCTTCCTAAAATTCACCATGATCTTAACACCACCCTCACGGTTGCCTCCAGACGAGGGAACTCATCAACGGTCAACAGTAGTGACTCAACATTATATATGCACATTTAACTATAATATCCCGTTCTAAAGTTTACCATGTTTTAAACACTATCCCCATGGTTAACTTCAGACGAAGGAACTCCTCAAATTTCCTCGGCGCAGGCACGTAATTAAGTATACACATGCTGGCGCTCATGTCGAATTTTGCAAGAGTCAATAGGCCCGCCATCTTGAAATTCAAAATGGGTGGAATATTCGAAAAAAAAATCAAGCTTATTTCAATGTACACTTCGATTCGTAGAAAACTGAAGATCCATTATCCACCATAACATTAATAATATCGCCCTACCAGCATACCGGTCTCATGTGTAAATGTGGGAAATTTGGTTTTCACAAACTTGCCACACTTGCAAAATGGCGAATTTTATTTTTTTATATTCCAATATTTTGCAATAATTCATTATTCAAAAACTAATGATAATTTATTCAACCTACGGGTGATAGGATACATATTTATTAATATTCAATCGGCCTCTGTAATTTCTACACACCTTAATAGCCCATTTCGCCATTTTTATTACGTTATTTTATGATAGAAAAACAAGCGTCTCCATTGACAACACAATTGACACTGTTGGCTTTTGGCGCCAATTGTGAGGAATTGGCGTTATACAATACCGACGCTGTCAGGGTCTTGACACTCCATCTAGACATATATATAATCAAAGGTTACAGATTTTAAATATTATTGTGTTTTTCTAATAGGAGTAAGTTCTTCAATTACTTTATTTGTATGTACTATATGTTATTATTATTTAATTTTTAATAATTAGTGTTAATTATTTTTTATGTAAGGTCACTATTGTATTGGGGCATACCTGTATGGATAGTGGTTAAGGTTGTTAATACATAAATAAATACCTACATTTCGCTAGACAGTAAGTACCTAAAGGCAATAAGTCCCTTGTCATAGAAATAATTATAACACTATAGATCCTTGACTAGACTGCCGCGTTGGTCTAGTGGTCGCTGAATGCGATTGCTGAGCATAAGGTCCTGTGTTCTAACCCCGGGACGGGCAGTGTTACTGGGTTTTTCTATTAGGTAATTCTCAATAGCAGCACGGAGTCTGGATTTGTACCCCGCTGATGGCAATAGGCTCGCCCGCTTTTACATTGGGACCAATACCATAACTGGCGAAATATACATATTTGTACTACACACCTCTGCCTACCCCTTCAGGGAATACAGGCGTTAAGTTATGTTTTAGATCCTTTACTTACGCATAGGTACATATGAAAGCTATTTTATAAGTAAACATACCGCTTTCAAACCCGGATCGATGCTGAAACAATTACTTGAATGTAATCGAGGAAATTGCGTAATTATTTTAACGCCAACTTCCCCGGACATGCGAATATTACGTGCCTAAAGGCGTATCTTTTCCTTTTCATAATTTCCTCCATAATTCATATCTTTCTTCTATAAGAGGGTTTTTAGCTACATCGAACGTAAGTTAACAAGTAATTTGAGATGATGTATCTTTTATCCTTTTTGTTTTCGTTACCCTTTTGATACATTTCAGATTTGTATGATGTAGTGCCAAAGTTACACAGTTTGAGTTGAACGGAGAGGGGTGACTGCGGTACTAGGTAGAGTCGTAATACGTTGAGTTTTTAAGGTCGGTACACATGTCTCGACAGTTCGCGCATCGCTCGAGCATATACGACCACTTTCTTAAATGAACAAACGTGAGGTGTAAAACGACTCTTTGCCGCCTTATGACAGCTCTTCCATTTTTCTTTTACATTTCCCCACACTAGGAATTGCAGTCATGAAACATCACATGCGTAATTACCCAGATGTATGTGCATGTTTTGTGTCATGACTCTAGAGACTAGAGAAAAGAATTAGGATCAATATTTGCGGATGACATAAGTACGTATTTATTTCGTACGGAGCTCAAACTCGCGGACTATAAAGCAGCATTCCAATCACTTAGTTTACAGTGCAATCACAAAAGTCACACACTCAATCTATAGAACCAAGTCCCGTTAAATTTGAAACTAACTTCTTATACGTTTCAAGTAAAGATACATAATATATTATAACCTCCACAGGGAAGCAGTTATCACTCTATTTCAACTGAAACTTTACCTTATAACCCTCAGTATAAAAGCCATACAAAAGCGTCTTTATTACTATCCCTATCCCTTTACTGTATTTAAAGGTGCCACATTGGAACGTTAGAAACTTCTCGAAAGCAATAAAAGGGTACGTAAATTGCGACAGCGTGGCGAGTTCTTCATATTTTTCCATTTGTTTCTCTTCAGGAAAACGGCTGGGAAAAACGTTGGATCGCTTTCATGTTTTCTCTTGTTATTTTCTTGATATCCTAATTTTGCCTTTGTGTTAAAAATAATAATAATAACAGCCTGTAACTGTCCCACTGCAGGGCAAAGGCCTCTTCTCGTATACAGAAGGATTGAGCACTGATCACCACGCTAGCTCACTGCGGGTTGGCGATTTCAGATAATTAAATCCAGGTTTCCTTACGATGTTTTCCGTCACCGTCAGTCAGTGGTGTCTTAGAATATCTAAGAAAGTATTTATGACATTGAAAAAGTCACATTGATACTTGCCTGGGTTTGAACCTGCAACCTCGTGCATAGAAATCCGGTATGTCAACCACTAGGCCACCACGACGTGTTATTATAAGCAATTTATTATGATATCAATAGACATTGGTTTGGTAAAACAGCCGTACTAAAAACGCTTCGTCTTCAATTTAAAATTTATACTCGAGATCGAATATGCAAATAATTAACATACTAACAATTTATTGTAAAGGTACTATGGCGTGAAATGAACGATGCAAATACAAGATTCTGTTGTGGTTGATGCTGATTTTGACTAAATTACAGATTTAGCAGCGATTCATAGCCGGAATATTGTGTTGCAACCTAGATTAAGCTTTTTTATACATATATGTATCTCGGTTTTGGTGAGAAAAAGAAATTAAAGCAATAGAACAAAAGACTTTATCATAGGTGACCGACTGACTAATGCTTGTGGTAGGCGTCGATAACCAAATGTTTAGTAGGTATATATGTTTAGCATTCTTTGCAATCACACTAATATTATAAAGGTGAAAGTTTGTGAGTGTGTGTGTTTGTATATTTGTTACCTCTGCACGCTCAAACGACTGGACCGATTTAGCAAAAATTTGGTACGGAGGTAGCTGACACTCTGGATTAACATAAAGGCTATCTTTTTATCCCGTAAAAATATAGCGGTAACACCGCTGGGCACAGCTAGTGAATAATAAGACTGAAAAATTCAATTGTCTTCATAGGTAAGAATAAAGAAGGTAGTCTTATTCTTATATATTTTTAAAGCCAACCAAAAAGAGCAGGTCCTTAAATCATTGGTAAGTTCTGTATTAAGCTAGTAAGTTTCCTTTTATTACCAGAATAGAGTTTTTTACATAATAAATCTATTCCGTCCATTTACACATCAGTGCAGCTGTCCTGTCAATGGCACGACCAGGTGAAATATTTGCGCGTTTGTAAACCAAACGCCTCAATTTTATTGTGGTCCACCCGCGCCGTCCGGCTCCAAACGTATGCTGTGGCATTTATACCTGTCACTAACAGACAACTCTCCGCCACGATAAAATGTGAGGCGACCCTCATCTAAATCACCTTAAGCGCTTTGACAAATAGGCAGATTTCAATTCTTTACGCCAGCTTTCAGGGGCTCGACGCAGAAAGTGGAACTAGTAGTTTCTAGTCTAGTAAACATGTAAGTTGGAAGTTATTATTAAGGTTTTAGTAGTCCTTATAAATCCCCTAAATAATGTTCACTAAACCTAACTTATTTACAACATTTTTGACTATGTATGTTATTTTTATTTTGTAATACGCGAATTCATAATTGAAGCCATTGCAAGTGTGATGATCAATGCTCATTCCTTTCCACTAGGTTATGTCATGTATACGTTTGACTAATAGATATTGACGGTAAAAAGACATTACTATTGTACCAGTATCGAATAACCTGTAAATTCCAATTACTATTAAAGGGAAAAGATGCCGTAACACGATTCTATTCAATATTCCCTTGGTATATTTTTATATATTGGTTTATAGAAAAACTATAAATATTCTATTAAAGGCTCACTCGTAAATCGTGCACAAAGAAAGGGAAACACGTTTGGAAGGAGGGAAAATGTGATAAGTCACGTTGCGCTACAAAGGGCTCGCCCACCACATATGGGAACTTTTGACATACTGCCGTAATGTTTTATACGCGGTCAGTCAAGATTATTTACCGAGCGAAACCACGTTAAGCAGACTCCACTGTGATACGAATATCTATGACAGACGTGACGAGCAATCAAACCAGAGTGTATTTTTCAGATTTTTCGAAGCAAATGGCTCCTTTAAATAAACCTTATAAAAACCTCTAAATATTTATATTGCAGAAAAGATAAAAAATAATATCACATTATCGTGGGTTTCGGACCTAATAAATTATCTATCTGCATTTGAAATTGATTCAAGACTAGCTGGTCAACATAGAGGTAAATTATTATCTTAGATACGTTCATCATTAGAGTAAAATCATCATACTAAAAATGAAATTAGGTAAAAATATAACAACCTTGATCACGTTCAAATACCGCAAAAATTCAAATCGTAACCAGATTCGAATAAAATCACAGAAATTCTTAAATCAAAACCTCCTCTCATGATTTAATCAAATATATTCGAAATCTAAAATTCAATTCTATAACATCGAACGTGCCAATCACTCCGCGCCGATTCAATAAGCGAACCGCGCTGTTGTAGTTGCAACAACAATATTTCATTAAACGTCTATTCCAGAAATGTACGTAATATGGATATGTGTGCGACCCCAACAAATATTCAATCATTCGTCGTTCTAGAAATAACAAATATACTCGTGCTGCTAATTAGTGTAGTCGAAACGTTTGGAAATATCAACATTGATTGATTTTGATTTATCATTTCTGAAACTTCGCGAAGGGTAGAGTATGTTTAGTATAACAAGATATAATTATGATATCCCATTGGTTAGTGATGGGAATGTAAATTATACAATGATTTGTTTTTTACATGTGTTCGTAAAGCATGCATCTATTCTTTTCTGTTCCATGCGGGTATCGACTTTATTTATGCGCAGCAGTTTTACAAATCGACTACGTCTTTCAAGTCGTCAATTCGGTCTCCTCAATACCTACTGATATAGGGAACATGCGAATTTCAATCAACATTGTATTGGAACGTTGTAGCCGCTTAGCTCCCTTGAAATATTTGTCCATCGAGATGGCTTTATGTGTAGACATTCCAATTACAAATACTCTTGCCTGAAGCTAGGCGTCCGGGAACACACGTAGATGACCCAATTTCTAGAATTGATTGTGTTAAGGTCTGCAAACAATAATACTAAACCTTGGCCTTTGTCTATGATTAAAACAGTGTTCATCTGGTCTGAAATCAATCTAATTACTTTACTGTAAGTAGGTAGGTAATATGTCAAAAATAAAACCAAGCGGTTAGAAATATGTTTATGGTAATAACATTAAAATCAGTTCATTTATAAAATATAGTTAGATATAAGGTACTTAACTTTTTATTTTAAAGTTACGTCAAATTAAGGCAAGGAGGATTCATTTCCATTTTTTTTTGTAAATAGAACACCACAATACTCTTTTTTTAAACATCGTTTTAATAGCTTATGTGACGTCATGTCATCAAGCAATTTAACGTTTGTACGGCCCACTGATGTGGCCAGTGCTTTTAATAACTAGCAAAAAGTCACGAAGCTCTCATCACAATAAGCGGGCTACCACGATGCTATCAATATTTTTAAACCACATTTCATGGCAAATGAAATGCATATCATTGCGACTGGAGCATTATTTATGTTTCACAAACAATGTAGTTTTTATATTCAAATAAAGGGAATACTCGCTGAATTTAACTTTACATAGAACAATATTCATTGTCTCTCTCACTACTAAGGAACTACTGTGAAAACTCTTTTATAGGAGAAAATACAAAGTACCTAATCCGAAAACAACAAGTTGAATATTTGAACATTGTTAGTATAGGTATTTTGCTGAAATTAAACGCAATTATTGTAAACATCAATTCACGTGACATATTTTTGTAAGTCCAACAGCCGACCCTGTATTGAATAATTAACAGTTCATTAACATCCGTAAAGATCTACAGTCGTTTGTGTGTCCATGGCCACCGTTTCGCTTATCACTTTATCAAAGATCATCATCATTATCATCAGCCGGAAGACGTCCACTGTTGAACGAAGGCCTCCCCCTTTTAGAAGGAGGGAGATTGCCATAATCCCCACGCTTGGCAAGCGGCTTGGGGATCGCAGTGTTGATGGTCAAGTTACAGAAGACGCTTCCCATCTTCTGGATTTTCCCTTAGTCGCCTCTTACGACACGCACGGGAGGAATGGGGCTGGTCAATTCTAGGCCGGATACCACACGGCACTTATCAAAGATACTACCAACTAAAACACTACTAAAGCTAAGTTAGGAAAACCACAAAACAATAAACAACTTTCCTTATAACACTCGCTAATTCTTAAGAGCAATACCGTGGTCATTTCAACACATGATTAATGAACACGGATCACAAACATTTGATCTATTGAATCCGCACAGGACACCGGCTTATGATTGATCGACGAATATACATCAATGTTTCTTATTTTCATTGTTATCCGACTAATATTTCACCGTTGGCCGACGATTATCCTGCCGCGTGTTAGTGATGTTCTGTTGACTAATGTACCTAATATTTCAAGCTGCCATGTTGAATTCGGGTGTTTATTTATATGGAAAGTTTAGCCTTTTTTGGCCTGCTTTTGTCTTGAGTTTTTAATCACAGCTATATGTGGAAGGATCGGTTAAGTTTCAGTTTCGTTAAAGGTTCGAAGATGGATTGGGGAAAAAGATTTCTGATGGATAGCATCATGATAACATGACCCCTGAGTTCTACGAAGGGTGACAGAGGTGCACATATAGTACACCTACATTTCGCCCGTTATGTTAAAGGTCACAATATAATACGAGGCGAGCCTATTGCCATCAACCGGGCACAATCCAGACTCCATGCTGAGAATTACCGAATGAAAAAACTTAGTAACACACTGCCCGACCCGGGATTTGAACACAAGACCTCATGGTCAACAGTCGCGCTTAACGACTACAAGACCAATAAGGCAATCTATTGGCAGGATAGAAGATATTTTAGACCACATTTTATTCAGCATTAGCTGAATTAAGGAGAGCTGTTTTTTTTAAAAGTTGATTCATCATTGTAACTATAAAATCATGTTCTCAGGTATTTACCATCTACTACTTATGCGTGTAGCTTTATTCCCATGTATTCTACAAGTATCTACATTATTACCTCACTATCATGGTATACCATACTTGATATGTAAGTCATTGTATACTCGCCAATAAATCCTTTTTACCAGCTGTAAACCTGTATCATACAATTAGACTAACATTTAGCCTGACCCTCAATACTAACGCATTGCTATATTTCCCAGGTCTCACAGAAGAGTCAGAAAGTAAGCTCCAGAATCCGAACTAAGCATGTACTTGTAGATTTTCAACCTACACCAACTTTACTTCACACCAATGATATTTTAAGTAAAAGGTAGATACGTTACCTACGAAACATCCGATCTTTAAAAATGGCACAAAATTTTTGTAATATTATATACTACAGTGGAAGTAGGATGGCCTAATTATCGTACCTAACTATCGGGAGAGAAAAAGAGATGAGACGATTTTAGGTGCCCTAATAAGCCGAGTTTCTACGTGCCACTTTTAAAGCAAGTATAACGTATCTACCACTTTTTACTTATAATATCATTGCTTCACACCAAACATTCTGACCCCATTATTAAGTAGATAATATTTCACTGTCACACATTCTTTGATTGTAGTTTAAATTACGAACAGACAGTAGAACACATTACCCCAAATTACTATTTCTAATACACTTACTTGCAAATCGATGGTAATGCCGACCGTGTTTTACACGCACGAAATGTGTTCCATTATTTCGGCACTTTGTGTATAGTCCTAATATAATAAAGCACACAATGTATCTTTATTTTTATTGGGGGCAATACGAAAGATCGATGTGCAACTAAGTAAGAATGACTTAGCGTTTGAAATCTTTTCTTAGATGTTTTTAAACCGCATTTTACATAACGTTTTATATAATTAATTAATTAACTTAAAGTGAAATTTATGCTTAAATGTCCGCAGTTTAACTTACTTGCATATTTCGAGTGTGCTCAACTAGAGTCCGACTTAACCAATTAGTTGAGCACACCCGGAATAGGCTCGTAATTACGGCCGTAAAAAGTTAAAACATGAATGACACTTAAAAAGTTATTACCAAACAATAAGCCCATTTAAAGGCAATTTGTGTAATATCGCGAGTTTCTGAAAGCGTTATCACACAAATTGACGTTTTCAATTGTTTTTAGAGAGCATATTATTATTCATTGTCCTGTTTTGAACTTTTAGCCCTTCAGAAGGTCAATTCTCGTAACCTAAGACGTTGTCGAACAGTGCAATAGCAATATGATTTCGATCAAATCAACAAATTTCAATACGATAATTGTTGTTTTTTATCGAAAGCACATCGCTGTTGCTCTACTCGAGAATGCCTTAGGTTACGAGAATTTACCTACAGATCCATTTACTAAAGCATGGTGTAGAATACCAAGGGTCCAATACATTCCATTTTATACTTTATAATTATAGTATACTAGCCGGTTACATAAATATTGTGATTTGTATTAGCGGTAGTGTTTCACAGCTCAACGAACGCGATATTCAAATGAGACCGTTATGCTAATGGTAAGTATGTATTTAATTACTCCAGGACTGCAATCAGAGTAATGTTTTTTAGAGACTACGAGCAATGGAGTTTGAATTAATTCACTAAATAGGCAGGAATAAATACATGGATCAGTATTCTTAAAACAAAAGTATATACATATGTATATTCTTTTACAAATTAGTTGCAGAATGTTGTGTGAAAAATAGCTTCGTATGCGTTTAAAATCTTTGCACTCTTCAACAATATTGATAAATGAAAAAATGTTGTCTCGTATTTAGATCTCAAGTTCTTGCCTCCTAAGAGAGTGAATTTAAATATTAAAATGTCCGCTTCATTCCCTTTTAAGGTCAAGAAGTTTGTAAGTACAATTCCAAGTTACGTTCTCGAATTCTGTCGTGGACAAATTAAACTTCAAACAGAAAGTTCTATTGAATTACATTATCTAGAAACGGTCGACCATTTCCTCAGATGATGGCACGAAATGCTGAAATTTTATGACTGGTGGTCGAATTATATTAACTCCCCTTTATGTACAAATATCTTCCACGCGGTCGCCTGAACCCCAACTGTACCAAACAAATAAACTCAAATCATAAATCAAAAAGTTCTTACAACGTTTGCAAGGAAATTCAATTTGATTCTCTGTCAATGCTTTCTATTTTTTTAATAAAATGTTCAAAGTGTCCAAACATCAAGAGTTGTATTATAAAAAACTGGAAAAAGTTGTGAATTTGACGCAGAAACAGAAACGGGGAGTTTAAAACCCAACGATCGTATCTGAGGTATTACTGGGGCAATTCTGCGGTCTTTCTGAACTTCGCTATTTGTAAAAAAGGAAATTACACGTCGGCCTTTGTTGTCGGAGAAAAATATGAAATAGAGTGCTTTCTACATCTTCATTAAACCTCTGGGCACCAGCGCGTTGACGAACGAAAATGTACATACCGCGAACAGTTTATTAAGTAAATTTTCTCTACTTCGCACGATGCGTAACAAAATAACATAATCCTGAAAACTTTATGAAATATTCACACTTTTCTTTGAAGGCTGTTTAAGCGGTTTCTTTGCGTCTTGCTCGTCTTTTGTTTAAAGTATTTTTTAAACTCTTTCATACTTGCGAAACAATTCAAGCTTTAAAACCGATTTTCAGAACTCTGTTTATATAATAAATGAGATTTTTAATATGTTGCGATTACGCGTTAGTTTTCTAATCGTTTAATAAATTATAAAGTACCTACTACTTGTGTTTCGAATTTAATCGTATTTCGTAAAGTATTTTCATGATCTAAATAACCTTTGCAACAGATCTGGGCTACTACATAATTTAATATTTCACTTTCTACCCACTTAGTATATATTTTTTTATCGATTAAGAACAGTGTAGGTTCTGTATCTAAATCTAACTTAACCATGTGCACTTATCTCAAATCATTGACACAAAGAGTTTTACGAATGTTGTTATATACCGGTCCTTGAGTACTGACATCCGGATAGTGAAAACTCTAACAGTAATATTATCATCAGCGCCTACCATAACATCGTCATGCGTAAAATACCACAATACAGAAAAATTGTATTGTATTAAGCGGAAAGCCGCAGATCGAGCCCAGTGGCGTGCCATAGGAGAGGCCTAAGCCTATGACCAGCAGTGGACGAAGATAGGCTGATGTATTGTTTACCACAATACGTAATTTTTTTTAAAGATATACAAAACGAAAGACGAACAAATGTGCGGTCAATCATTGCCATAATGTAAATATTTTTTAAATTATTATTACCATAAAGTCTTAACGTATATGAAGAATTAAACTTGGTCGTCTAGAAATACTTTAATACTTTATAATGGCATCGTTAGAACAATAGGCGATATCCAATGGCGATGACGTTTTAGATTAGGCTGACAGCACTTTGTGCACAAAGTAAGCGCTGCACAAAATCAATACTAATATCTTTCGAGTCCAACGTCTCTGTCTTATAGCCACGGTTCTCTACTCTACAAGTAAGTACCCGTATAACCATTCATATTAATAAAATATTTTAATCGTAAGCTTACATCATTATAAAATATAATCTACTGTAAAAGATAAAATCTGTTTTTTTTTTAAGTTGTGCCCTTTTGATAAAAATATACAATATTATACTATACTAATAACACACGTTTAAGTAGTTACTAACAATATTTTACAAACAAAGATACATGACAGCGCCCTTGATCTGAAAAAAGGTCATTAACCCAAAACGCATTCCACGTGTAAAATAGATCTTTGCAAAAAACACCGAATTTATGACGTATATTTCCCATCTCTCATGACGTCATAATAATGTCTGTGTCACGTATTATATTAGTCTCGCAACTGCGTCGCTTGAGAGCAAAATGGTGGCCACTCTGGGGAACGCTGAGAAAATGTCAACGGCATGAGTAAGGATTAAGCTTTTAGACTGCCCAGTGTTTACAGTGTACAGGCTGCCTGTGATTAGCTGAACATTCAGAGGCTTACGGCGCGCATGTGAGGGGTTAAACCTGGGACTGGCTACAGAGACGTATGAGCTCTTTGAGCATGTATTTAGTTTATTAAAAGTAGAGCCTTTATATCATAGTGGAAAAACCGGTGCTGTATAAATAAATTATTTGTATAAACTTCTTAAAAAAATATTAGGTAACAACTTTTCGTAATACTGTTTGATGTTGTTTTCGACACCTATATTATGTTATTTACTGTAGACGACACGAGAAATAAAGCCTGTGTTTATTTATTATATATTTAGTAAAAATGTGAACCAGTAAAAAACATATTGTTTTAGTCCAATCTGAAAATCAATAAGACTATTACATATACATTCAAATAATTTGTAAATTGAATGAATAATAACTATCTTTTATGTCCAGCAGTGGACTGCAACGGGCTGTTGATGATGATGATGTCACTTCCACACTTCCCAGCACCTCGAGTCACTACAACGAGCGAAAATAAAACCACACGCAAAAAGTTGTAAAACCGCTCCTGAATAATTCCACAGTCATGAGATGATAATAATGCAATCGTCCGATTCCAATTACGACGCCATTGATTTTCTGTTACTTCGTTCCATGAATCAGGCCATAGCAATTACACGAGGCTGGGTCGCACAATGAAGCAGCAGTATTTTATTTTAATCTTCGTTACTTTGTGCCAATTAAATATTTATTGTTTCGATTCCGAAGTTGTCATCATGACGAGGCATAATTCGTAACAGTGGACAAGAGGGATCTGGTCTATAAATATAGAGTAGTTCGTATTGTAATCAAGTTCTGATTTAAGGGGTATAATCAGAGCTTTCAGAGAGAATTTTGTTGATAGCTCACTTATCTTTACACTTTTGTGTGTTGCCTTTCATTATCATTATCATCTTTATCAGCCCGTTGCTGTCTACTGCTGGACATAGACCTAAGGAACTGTTTGGTGCTCTATGCATCTAGTCGCTGCCGGCCCTCTTATGCAAGTCGTCCCGCAATCGTGTTTCCTTTGTTAAATGCTGATTCTAGAGACTATACTAAACTAATTCACATCGTATTAAATTGTTGTCAACTCAGATACCTACCTAGTCGCTTTACTAAATAACGTTAATAAAATGTATTTATAGATCCATCTCATATCTTTACTTTGTGTACAATTACGAGTACATACAACCTTTGTGATGTCAGTAGAAATCGATTGTTTCTAACGTCCTATAAATATAACCCCAAATGTAAAATGTATTTTCAAAGTATCAACGACTAAGCATGGCAAATTACCGTGAAAGCCCCATCGTCGGGTTACTGGCTATGTAAGCAGTCGGTTCCATCTCGCAAGTCCTTCATATCAAGTGTCCACTCCGGGTGCGTACATAAGCCTTCGTGTGCGGCCGATGTTGTGGAAATGTAAGATTATAATTGTGGGCTAAGTCCTACAATTTGTTAGGGATTGAACTGAGCAAAAATGCGTGGCAAACTTCTAACGAAAATCGGTGTATCGCTGTGTACGTTATTCTTGTTAAAAGGAATTTAATATTTTTTGTTATATTAAAAATTGCAAAATTATTTTATACTACTAATTTAGCATTAGTCAACTAAAATCTAAATAAATTATTGCTACTCTGCCAAAGATGAAAGGAATTAGGTATGTTCAATATCTCGGATGATAAAAGTTAAGATAAAAATGTAATAACTCTCTTAATTATTCCAACCGTTCTATTTATCAGATGCTACTTAAATAAGCTATTGTATTCAATCTCCTTCGTTGATCTAAGTCGGCTTAATTAGTTTATCGGCAAATATAGGGAAGGTATAATTATTCTTAGAAATGAAAAAAACATGGAGTTTGACTGCGATACTTAACGACTTTCTACTCTTTTAGTTTATGCAATTTACTGTTCTTTATGACCTAAGTTCTTCAGAGTATTTCTTGTAATGTTTTTCTCTCTCTGTTTCTTTAATTATCTTTCAGTGTTTGTGTTATTTCATAAGCTATATGAAAGGGTTGTGAAAGGCATAATTATTTTTATAATTACAAAATAACAAAACCTTGTTTTAAACTCAGCGCGTTACGGTTAGCAACGTACCTTGCTTTTAGTTTATTTTTTGTTGAAACTTTTGCTCGTAAAAAGGTATAATAAAAGTTTTAATGAAACACATCTTAAAGAATGGCACAATTTTGTCCATTTTGCATAAAGTTAAAACCTTGTGTCAATAACATTATTAATTTTGATGGAAACAAACCAGGTATATGGGTCCTGAACATACCCTTCAACATTATTTTAATTTACAATGTTTCAGAGGAAATACAACAAGGATAGGTTTGAGTCGTCGTAGCTCCAATTTCAGACAAGTGTCCTTTCTCTATAAACACCTGGGCTCTTACCATGAAATCGTAAAGCAGGGCATTTATCTTTGTCGAAGCAAGACTGCGCTACGTGCAGTGTAGTGTGGCATCTCGCTAACTCAACGGAAAACGTCAATTTTTAAGAGTTCATCCTAAGGGGATGACATCGAGACACCACACTACTCTGCAAGTAACAGCGTCTTGCTTCCACAACGGAAAACATCCTATTTTTAGAGTTCATAGTAAGGGGGCAGTTATTACTCTTAATATCACTGATAAAGGAATATTGTAAGGAAACCTGAAATCAAAGGTCAGAAACCACAGAGGGTAATGCACGTTACATATGATAAAGGTATGATTGTCGTTTTAGGATCGAAGCACGTAGCGCTTAGCAAAAATGCGTGATCAACCAAGCTTTTTATTAAAAAGGCAGTACTAAACCCATGTATTTAAAGCATGTAGGAACCATCTTTTCTGTCCTGGATAAGAGAACATTTACAAAATACGTAAGTAGTGGGTAGGGTCACGTACAACCTGAATGTCTTAGGTTTGAAAAACGCTAATACGTAAGCACTAAGTCGCCTTTATTTCCAGCCCGAGGCAAAAACTGTATCCCTTTTTTCAACTTACAAATGTTTCAAGTTCTGGGTTAAATATTTTCGTGTTTCTGTATCGTATTCTTTATAAGACTATCCTTTGTGATTTACATATACCTACGTATAATGTATGCCGTGTGGTATCTGGCCTAGAATTGACCACCCCCTTTCCTCCCGTGGGTGTCGTAAGAGGCGACTAAGGGAAGATTCAGAAGATGGGCAGCAGCGCTTTCTGTAACTTGACCACCAACACTGCGATCCCCAAGCCGTTTGCCAATCGTGGGGTTTATAGCACCCCCCCCCCCCCTTCTAAAAGGAGAGAGGCCTTACACCTTATGATGTATAATGTTATAATAGCTGTATATGTGAAAAATAAATAAATATTTTAAAGAGTAGAAATCATTCCTTTGTACTTAACAAATAACAACAAGCCTCCGCCCGCCATCATATTCACAATTATTTAATATTAAACAAAATAATTTCTCTTCCAGGAAATATGTTTATTTTATTGCCTCTGAAAATCCGTTTCCAGTTATTTTGCATTAATCAAACATAACGTACCTACTCGCAGAACAAATAACAGACAAATATTTTTGCGGAATAAACATGTCGAACAGTGATTGATTGAAACTAAAATATTCACGTGAGGATTTACGTATAAAACTAAAGCCTTGAAAATGAATTTACGAATTCAATATTAATTATTATGCACTGATAGCCGAGTGTTGCGACCGTTGGACTGCCAAGTCAAAGGTCGCAGGTTCAAACGCACCACTGTCTTTTGCGAATTCATGTGCGTACTATAAATTAACTTATCAGTTGCTAAAAACGGTGAAGGAAAACATCGTGAGGAAACCGGCACACCTGAGAGATTTTTCAATGGTATGTAAAGCCATGTCAGAGGCCAACAGGCGGTTTAAACTCTGACACCAGGTTGTTCATCAACCATACGATAAGAAAAATATTAATTTAGTATAACAATTAAACACAAACTGATTTGGTAGTTCATTGACATTGATTGCTTGCATAGTGATGTCAATACTATTCTATCTTATTTCTTCTTCACTTAACTCTTTATGCTGTAAATTTTTTTTGACTACCTCGATGGTCTAGTGGTTGCTAAGCGCGATTACTGAGCTCATGCTCAGCTTATGCTCAGCAATCGCGCTCACTTTATTAACAGTATCTCAGGATTTAACCTGGGTTCAAATCCCGAGTCGGGAAAAGTTTTATTGGGTTTTCCCATTAGGTAATTCTCAGTAGCAGCACTGAGTCTGGAATTGTCCTCATTTGATGGCAATGGGCTCACCCCCTAATAAATTAGGACTCATAACATTACTGGCGAAATGCGGGTGTACTATACACCTTGTTTATTTTTCATGATAATTATATATGTATATGTGTAAATAACTGTATTATTTATTCGAAACACAAACAGAATTGATTGTTTGTTCTATTCAACAGTTGCGAAGATAACAGCAATACCTATATTTGTATTTCCAAAAGATTGCATAGACTGAAAGAAGGCAATTCCGAAGACAATTTTCTTTTATATTCTAAATTGCACGATTAGCATACATTTTTGTAGCAAAATCTAATTCTTTATGAAATGAAGTCTGAAGGCATTAGCGTTATTGACCAACTTTTGTTGTTTCAGAATACCGACGTGACCTTTCAGGATAATTCCATTTAGGCTTTTTTAAAGATACAAACACGCCTGTAGTCTCTGTAGTTGTATGCAGAGGTCTCTATAAAAAGGCTATACCCGCACATTTCGCCTTCAGGTCTCAATAATATATGGTGAGCCTATTGCGATTTATCGTAGGTAGACGACAACAGAAGACGTTTGTCCCCCACAGAAACATTGTTGAAGAATAATAAATTAATGTATTATAGGTACTATTTTATTTTAAATAATAATACCTACATGTTAAACTCGCTTCAAATGTAGACCCTCTAAAAGTATATTACCCTTACAAAGTCAAAGTTTATTTGACGAAAACAAAAACGATTTAAAGTCACCTCACACTGAAACAGTATTCGATAAATTCAGCGCACCTGACATACAGAAATGATTTATATATTCCTTAATATTCTAGAAAGTTCTCTATAACGCAACGCAAGATATCATAAATCAAACGGAATCTTCAAAGACTTCGCGTGAGTACAATATGAAAGGTATTGGTGAAGAACAAAGAAGAATATTGTTACTGTAACATAAAAACGTATTATTTACTATATATTTTAGCCGGTTTTACTCGGGTGAATATTCGGGAATGCCCGACTAGTTTCGAACTCAAACGGAGCCCCTACTAATGAGCAGATGACGCGGCGGAGTCGGGAGCCAAAAGTAGCTCGACTCGCGACTCCACCGCGTCACCTGCTCATTAGCTCAAAGGGGCTCCGTTTGAGCCCGTAAAAAAAAGTATATAAAGAGCAATGGAGCGTAGCATACTGGGTGTGAAACTAACAGACTGAGTTAGAAACACTACGCTACGCTCCATAACTCAAGTAGCAGATGTTGGAGAAAAACCAGCTAAGCTGAAGTGGGAGTGGTCTGGCCACGTCGCGCGAATGCACCCCGACAGATAGGCTAAGATTGTCACTCACTGGATGCCTGAGGGAGGACATCGCCGTCGAGGTCGACCGCGGCGAAGGTGGTGTGATGATATGACCAAATACGGGGGACGCATGTGGTCAGAAACTGCGAAGGATAGAGTAGTTTGGAAGCAGAAAGGAGAGCCCTTTGCCCTGTAGTGGGACACAATTAGTCTAATAAAAAAATATGGATAACACTCTCGCTTTATCATAATATCAAGTCTGTATTCAGAAGTCAGGCAGAGGAGTAGTACAGGTAAATACTGTGAAAATATTCCTCAATTTTCTACTATAGGTTTTATGTACTAGAGGCAAGCCTACTGCCATTATATGGGCATAAACCAGACTCCTTGCTGCTACTGATAAATACCTAACTCAACACCAGCTATATCACTATGCGCTACCCAAAAATTACACGCAAGAACTTACACTCAGCATTCGCACTTTGCGAAAACTAGACCAACCGAGGCTTATTGTGTTTAAAGCAATAAAAGAGTTTGTTTTAAACGGAACAGCCCGGTTGGGGGTAATTTTCCAATGGCGCCGACAATCTCGATCGTCGCCTTCTGTTGCACCGACCCCGGACATTTTCCTGACTTTTCAAACTTGCTCTTTATAAATCTTAATAGCGTCGCCTTTTGGGCGCCGTATTCTAGGAATATTTTTTTTATTTTTATATTGATGTTGAGTTCCGAATGTTTGGTATATTGTTTACGAAATTACCTTTATTATTCCAGATGTCAGAAATATCAATAATACCAAAATTCAAATTCAAATTCAAATTTTTTATTGCAAACCAAGTGTATATATAGGATGTTCAGGATCTTACAACTAGGTATGTTCTTAGAACTTAGTTGCCTGTTAAAGCATTGCAATTTGTATCAAATTGTTATAACCATAAATTTACATTACATTAATGAAATAAACTAACTTACAATAATTATATTAACAAAGAAAAGAGTAACAAATTTTGGCCTTTAAAACACTAAACAAGCCCCAACTTTCCAGGTTTTTTTTGTGTATTAAATAAGTACGTTAGATACTTGTCCGTGCGAGTATTATTGTTACAATACAATCAACACAGCCCTACAGCAACCGAATAAACAAAACAAAACAAAATCAATTAATCACTTGCTTCAAATAACTCAAAAATGTTTTTTAAAAAGTAATTGATTTTCCCGATCAACCCAACTCCTTTTCGCCTCATTAATACTGCTCAAATGACCGTGAAATTCATTGCTCAGTACTTTTCAACCATAAAGGATAAATTGGTCGACGGTCAAAGGGTGAACTGGACAAGCGTGAAACAGAATAGGGTATCGCAACTTTTAGCTGCATCGAGTTGATAAATCGTACTTCATGAACTTTGGACCATTCATCTTGAGAATAAACTTCTCACAGTAATTGTCGGCTAATGATCTTCTTCGGAACCTTAATATTTCAGTTCGTTTAGTTTTTTATGCAAAAAGAAGGGGGTTATAAGTTCCCGATGTGAAAAGTGGGGTGTTATAATTTTTAAACCCCCCCCTCCCCCCCCCCCCTCCAATACAAAATATAGGCTTCATGAGTTATGTTCGCATATATCTGTTTGTTGCATCATAGCTCCCAAACGGATAAACCAAATTTTATCGAGTGTTATGTACAAAGAAAGTGTGTTCAGTGGTTTGAAGTGGCTATTTTCTTGTTGATTAAGGGATGTGAGCAACTTCCACAGCGAACAGATTGATTCGATATGTATGTACGTAACGACTTCTAAGTTTTAATTTATACTTAGATATCATGTTTCCCTTGCATTCAAAATGTCTTAGCTTTGTAAGTTGGCAAGCCTTTGAAGTGTCGTGGTAGTAGATTTACGAGCTACTTTCCTGTACCCATAGTTTCTTATCAACAGGAAGCGATGTAGATTTATTGATAGCAGAACTTGCAACAGTATTTGCGTTTACAAAGCCATAAATTTCCATCAGTTTGTTTTTTCCATCAGTTTGTTTGTTTACAAATCGTATAATATTTATTAGTAATTTCAATATTAAAAAAATGTAAATTGGAATAACATAATATAATATCACGCCTGTATTTCCCGAAGGGATAGGCAGAGGTGTACATAAAGTAGGTACACCCACATTTCGCCAGTTATAGTTAGTTCCCCAATGTAATAGCGAGCAAGCCTATTGCCATCAACCGGTCACAGATCCAGACAAGTCCGCGCTGCTACTGAGAATTACAATCATCATCATCACCAGCCCGTTGCAGTCCTCAATTACAATAATTATTATTTATTATTGGAATACTTGACTTAATAGAATTCTTAAATATCGACCCTTATAATTGTCGTTTAGCATAATTATCATTCAGCTATAGTCTCTAGAGGCATTTTCATTCAATGATGACGAAACAATAGCTTTAATAAAATCATACAAAATAGACAACATTATCTGATTTCTTTTATAACAAACAGTAGCTACCTAGAGAATGCAATTCCTCGCAACGGTTTGAAGATATAGCTGAAAATAGCTCCAGATGGTCATATCAGAGAATTCTTTAAGATAAATATCTTAAAAGAGCTGCGTTTTATAAAATTAGGATTTTCAAGTTTCGTTTAAACATCGTACTAGATAATATTATAAATAATAATCTTTTCAATGTTTTTCATAACAGATACATAACCATTTTCATTAAATAGTTCACTTTATTTATCCAAAAAATCGTGTCATATTGTGTAGACACAACCTCTGTCCGTTTTGTCTAGACGTTTACTATAATTATTTCTCAAAAGCTACTATAATAAACAGTTGAATATATATAAATTATCTATTTCTAAAATATTGAACTGTTTATTCCAGTTATCTACTTTTTGAGGAACTAACGGGCCAAAACGCAAAAAAGACAAAGTATTCCCTAAAAACAAAACACAACGTGGGAAAACTGGCAGCCCTTGGACATTTTATCAGCTGACAGCGACGCGAAGGAAAACCTTGATGCTCAGCCCAATGTTATTATCCTTTTTCCTCATTTTTTTAAGACAAGATATAGGGGCCTGTTTTAAATTGCAAGCCAAATCCAATCGAATTTATAATCAATAAACAATCGAAATCTATGAAAGAGAGAAAGACAACGCACACACTATTTTCGATTACGATTCCATGTGACAAAATATTATGAAATACGTGACATTTCTGATAGCCTTGTGATACCGGTGGTCCTTTGACGAGGATGAAGCTCGCTGGAAGTGTTCTCATCTATTTTATTAGATGTCCCGGCAATATTTACGAAGGCGGAAAAAACATGATGGCGGACCACGGAAATAGGTGAACTGTCATGTTCTCTATTTTAGATTGTTGAAGTAATGTATTGGAACAGGTCGGCTTGAGTGCTTATCCGGTGTAGACATCTAAGTAGCTTCTGACAAATTGACTGTGGTTGTTAAGTCCACACGCTACCGAATTAGCATTTAATTCGTGTGAATTAACGCATTTTATACAACGCAGTCGCACTACCACTTCCTTCCAATCATTGGTTATATATCATACATCTACGGTCCATTATTGAAACAATTGACAACCTGATTGGCGCAGTGGCTAAGCGATATAAAGGTTCGATTCCTGCTCGGGACAAAAAAATATGTGATCCGCACATGTTTGTCACGAGTCTAGGTGTTTGTGTATGTGATATTGTATGTTTGTGAAACGCACCCACGATACAGAAAATTCTGAGTGTGGGGCGACGTTTAAAAAAAATGCCACTCAATTATCAAATGTATGAGATTTCCCGTTAAAAACTGAAACAATGTCTAATTAATCTTATATCATTATAAATAAATAGTCCATTGCCAAAAATGGCATCTCTCCAAGCGAAGCTATTGTCTGAAGTAACGATGCTTCACAAGTGGGTTTAACAAAAGATTGATGGATTTAATTATTGTAAAGTGTTCTGTGCTTAATAATTAAATTTCTGTTGCGAGATTAATTACGAAAACAGGCAATAAAGTTATTATTTGGTTTATTTATGATGTAATTACATTATTTTCGGTACGTACTGATTGGGAATAAAATTCTCTTTCGACGCCGAAAACGAGTCAAAATTGCGATGAAACCAGTTTTAGACCGTCGAATGGATAGCCACTTATGACTTAAGATTAATGGTACTCAACGAAATGCAGGTAGACTCCTTAAAAAATAGAACACTACTTTGCCCTACCGTCTCCCATGAGGGATTGCAGGCGTTATGAAATAACATTTCTTTTGAACAGAACCTCTAAAATATTCATAATCATCATCAGCCGGAAGACGTCCACTGTTGAACAATGGCTTCCCACTTTTAGAATGGGGAGGTTGCCATAATCCCAAGTTGCAGAAGACGCTGCTGCACGTCTTCTGGATTTTCCCTTAGTCGCCTCTTACGACACCCACGGGAGGAAAGGGGGTGGTCAATTCTAGGCCGGATACCACACGGCAATTTTCAAAATAAGAAATACTAATAAAATTATACGAGAATTTTACCTCTAAAAGGTAAGTTACGAGACCGAAATTTAATTTTACAACTTTCCTTTCATAGCTTAAGGTATGACAACAGTTTTGACGTTTCATTAGTGAAAGACGACGTTGATCCTCGTTGATCTTAACAAAGAATCTGTGAGCCGTAAGTGGTCGGGAATGGGTCCAATTTAAAAGATAATATTTAGCTATTAAATTAAGTATGTATTTGCAGTAAATATCGAACTTGTGAAGCGTAATAAACAAGCCAACAAAGGAGGTCCTTGGACCCTAGACATATAAAAACGCTTGACAGCAATTCGAATAGAATGAAAAGTGTTTTTCCACTTGTCGAGGGATTATTTTATTTATTTCTGATTACATCTTTTACTCCCTTACTTTTTTCCCTTCACCACTAATACTGCGATCGCCAAACCGCTTGCCAAGAGTGGAGATTATGGCAAACCTTTTAAAACGTTTTCCATTTTATGATGCTGATGACATCAGTTACAGGATAATACTATCAAGATTAAATTATACAATAGTTAATACATTTTTTACACACGTACATTTTGTTCAAGATTTCCTTAATATAAAAATGCAGATCACACAATTTGGTCCAAATGTTTCTCAAACATCACAAGGCGCTATTCGCGTTTTAATAAGTATATCGCATCGTCTAATCTCCTTAAGTGGCTTTTGCATTTTAAACGCTTATCATAAGCTCTGTAAGAAAATGTTCATTCAAAATTTTAGGGTTTTTAAAAACAATTGTTCTGGACAAATGTTCAATGTTTATGGTTCGTTCACACAGCACTTCCGCCACCAAGATTGCGGTTTTTACAAATTACCATTTCAATCACACTGTGGGCTAACAAGGAGTCCAATTTATTTTCTTTTGTCATTTTTATTACCCTGCTTGTGGGTTACATTGATGATTTGTACACTTTAGAAGCTAGCCTCTATCTAACCTAAAAGGTGTATTTTTAATGAATTTTTAATGTATAGAATATAGATGGACATCTTGTAAGCACTCATGACTTTACTTTAATAAACATCATGTATGTCATCGTCTATAGATAATGAACGTGTAAATATGGGTAACAAAGTCTTTCTCTTCTATGAACATTTCAAATCTAAGCGCACACAATCATGTGCAGCCGAACACGTAAACGCTCACAAAAGTCAAAACCAAAACAATTCAAATTACGCGGCAACAAAACGAATCCGAGTTCGTGCGCTCCTACCCGCCGTACGGTAAATTATAACGCGGTGGTTATCGCCTCACAAAAGCCTCTCCGCATTGTTCCACTTCCGCGCGCATTCCGCGCTCGCTCCGCTCCGCTTCCGATCGACGCGTCCGCAATTCGACACTACCGTCTCATTCTACCCCGCGATTTAATATACCCCTCCCAGTCTCACGTGAGTGGTTTTGATCGTTATTGCTTCATAAGTTCTGCGGTTCGCTAAATATAGCACTATTAGAAATTGTTAGAGTTCAAAATACAGGAAAAAGGACTGACTAAGAGGGGTTATTTCTTAGTAGTTGGGAGTGCAGAAACCTTTGATCTTGAATTTATTCCTTTAACCACAGAAATTTTAAAGGAGGTCCTTATACAAAAGTTGTAATTATCGCTGGCAACTTGAAAGATCACCATTAAATAAAATTTCCACAAAATCAATATGATTCTTAGCTTAAAGAAATACATGAATTAATTCGGCACCAAGCCTTGTAGCCCAACCGTTCAAATCTTTTCACTTTGCCAAAGAACTCAGCCATACAATATCTATAGGATTACAGTTCAACTGCCTACAAACATGACATGACTCCAAACATTTCCGTCTTACAACGTTGAAAACACTTAACATTAGTATGTTTTATTCAGAAGTCGAGGACTTTGCACCAAAGCCGACAACTCGAAGATTTATTCCCAGAGCAAATGTGAGGACACGGGCTCGAGGCCTTATCGTAGTCATCGGTACACGTCGGAAACACACTCCCCAAATTGACGTACGTGTTTCGATTCGAAATTTTGGCAGATGGCAAAATAAAACGTACGAAAATATTGGGTGAAAAGGATTCGGCAGTACTTGTAGCAACTAAACGTCGTTCCATATGGCACTCGTATTGGACTATACTGCCATTAAAAAGGTGTTCCAAAGACGTCAGTGAAATCTGCAATTCACGTTAAGCAACATCGTTTGTGTACTTGTTATTTATAGTCTAAAAACTAAACGTGTTACCTTTTTATTTTTAATCTTATGTCCTTTGTATCGCCACCATTGAAAATAATTTATTGAGTCTCCACATGTGACGTTACTTATCTGAGGGTACGGCACCATTCACTTAATAATATGATGACAGTTTTATTTTAAATACAAATTAAATTCTTATCAAAGGTGACTTAGTGCAAAAGGAAATACGTTTCGTGATTAACGAAAACTATGTGAAAACTGCTTAAAATAAGGTGCCACATCTTTTTGCTGTAAATATAAAACTCAGCGGTGTAAAGGAAGTTTCTAATTTTTATTAAATACATAGCTTTCACAAAGAAGTGTCGTTAGTTCTTATTATATCAACATTAAGTTCCGTTCCGAAAGCTCGTCGACTAGGCTGACTTCTTAAAGTCATATAAAAAGAAATAGACAGTCTTCTGAAGCCGGCTTTTCATTTTTATGTCGGCCACGAAAAAGTTGTGTTTTATTTTTATGTACCTTCGGAATACAGCGCATTAGAGTAGTCATTTCGTTTTTATTTTTTTAACTCAGTAATATGGCTCGATTTGTTTACATTCCTTAGGAGTTAGCTGTAGGACTAGTTTTCTTGCATATTTGTATTCTGAAGTTTGTGCTTATACATAATTGACTTTCATAACTTTAATTTATAATATTCAAGGGACATAACTTTATTAATTGCATTGTAAACTCTGATTAAAATTGAAATACGTAACTATACCTAGCAACAACTCCGATTTCAAATGTTCGTTACTTTTGTTCTCGTGTACAAACGACTGAATATTTATGCCTGATGTATGGCAATAGGCTCACCACCTAGGGACTTATGATAAGTGGTGAAATGTGGTTGTATAAACACATCTGCCTAACCTTTTGGGAATTACAAGCGTGATTGTATACGTTGTGTATACAAGCCTTTAGAAGCGGCACAATTCAATTAGTATCTGTATTTGCACAGTTTCATAAATATTCAAATTACGAATACCCACTAAAATTTAATGTTGGCTCATGCAAACGATTGTTTAACATTGCGTGCGTGCCAAACATTTATTTTAACGGATTGTATTATGTACATTATACAAGATTTTTCAGTCAATATTAATAACATTATATCAACACTATTTAGGTCCAGATTGAGACTAATCTACGCTAATGATCTATATTTCTCACGACGAAAATGAGTAAAAATAATTAGAAGCGATTGCTTAAAATTGTTTTATACTCATTTGTCAATATTGACTGACTGCCTCGTTTGTCTAGTGGTTTTTAAGCGCAACTGCTGCGCTGCGCCGAGGTCCTGGATTCGAATCCCCAGTTTGGTTTTTCTATAAATAATTCTCAATAGCAGCATGGAGTCTGGATTAGTACCCGGCTGATTGCAATAGGCTCACCCCCTTTTACATTGGGACCCATAACATAACCGGAAAATGTGGGTGTACTACATACCTCTGCCTACTACCAGTAATATTATGATGATGAAGCAGCACAGGTTCGTATCGGAAACCTCAGTACGCCTGCGTAGTCGTTGGGACACTACGGTCTACACCATTTACGTAGCACCGTAGCTCCGTAGTAAGCGTAGCAGCAACTAGAGCGGTTACGAGAAAGTCCATTGATAAATTGCTATGTTCGTAGATATAAGTAGTACGTGTTTTTAATTTACTTGTTATGAACGACAACTAGTCAGATATTTAAGTATTTGCTGACATCACCTGCACATTATTAAATTCTCTTATGAGTTGTATAATTATCATGGAAGAGCTGATATTTTTTAATGAAAATTGTTTTAAGCTCGAAAAAGATACTGTGCCGTATTCGCTAGTCTAATAACCTACGGTTTTTAATAAGTACGTTCGAATAGTGTTATGGTTTGATGATATAAATATGATTTGATGATAAATTGTACTAAATAATGGTCTTTTAAGTTTTAAGAAATAACCAGTCATTCTTATTCCAAACTTCGTCGAGGGCGATAAAACTACAAGTAACGTAAGCTAGAACTTTCAAGACAGCGTTGTAACTTAAGAAGAACAATCGGATCCAAAGGGATGAATACTGAAATAATGTCGTAAGTGCCACATTTGTTACGGAATAAAAACTTTTGCTAAAACAATCGGCAAATAAACATAAAGAAGTTTCTACTACGGACAATAAACACTTACATTTATTCCAGCCAGTCGAAAGATAGGACGGACACTTACTGTCATGTCCCATATATTCTTACACCTGTACAATGAAAAACCTCATGAACGCTCTGACAATACAATTCTCGTGACAAATTTCTGGGCCGTCAAAATTTAGACAATTGCCATCGACTCGATAAGAAAAAAAAAGATAAGACCAAAATAATAGAATATCACACAGTATGTTGTGTTGAACGGGAAATGAACCCGCTCGTGGTCGAATCAGATAATCGAATCGCCAAATCTGATTAGATATAATCAAACTATTTAATCTAAGTAAACCTAATTGATTAGTGTGTAGTTACTGTTATCATTAGGTAATATAATACCTATTACAATAATAATTAACATCTAGTAACATAACTATGTAATGAAATAGCTTCCCGTTAATTTTGATTTAAATAACTGTTGCTGTCAAAATAACCTATCTTCAAATACATCACTTTGATTTTGAAAACACTTAATAAAATCAAAATAACAGAAAAAAGTTTATATTCAATAATCTTTCATGATTTTTTTAACCTATTTATCTCGCTGTAGTTGATTTCCCAATCACCCATTCAGAATTGATTTTTTTTTAATATAAGTCTTACGACTCTGTAAAAGCTTTATTTTTATACAGAGAAGGAACACAGAAGCAAAACTATTAAGTCCAAGTTTTCTCACAATGTTGTATTTTTAGATCGGGAACTCTGTTTCAAGACAACCTAAGACCACGCTGGTTTTTGTTAAAATAACATTGTGAGAAAACGGAACGGAATTTTACATAGTTTATATACTTATATAAACTATGTAAAATTCCGTTTTAGTGATACTGTATAAGGGTGTCTTAGGCTATAAGGGCGATTTTCCTTTTTGATTTAAAGTCATCATCATTATCCTCTACAGCCTTTAATTCTCACTGCTGGGTATAGGCCTCCCTTACATCATCATCACATCTGCTGCTTTCCGGTGCCCATCCAGGAGCGCCCCCAATTCTTTGCGCGATTTAAAGTAGAGCGCAGTGTTACCCGCTACATTTTTCGAGATAAAAAAGCCTATGTGTTAATCCAGGGTATCAGCTACCTCCATACAAAATTTTATCAAAATTGGTCCAGCCGTTTGAGCGTGAAGAAGTAACAAACCTACAAACACACTTACTAACATTCGCCGTTATATCTTAGTGTGTAGTGTGATTATGGAACATACAAAAATCATTTTTTACTACAACCGTATCTAGTTTGTCAACTAAAACGAAGCTTTAAAAGCAAAGATGGCGGCTACTCGACTATAACTCGAATATAGAATTCAGATCGAACATAGCGAGTACTGCCCCATTACCATAAACTCTTAAAGTAGGGCAGTTTACGTTGTGGAAGCGGGACGCCGCATTACACTGCACATAGCGGCGTCTCGCTTTCACATAGTAAACTGTCCTGTTTTAAGAGTTCATGGTAAGGGGTCTGAACAGAGTGTATGATGCCCAAACCCTTTCAGACGTTATTGAATTTCGCATCACAGTCCATCCGCAGTTTTATGATATCAACATTTTATATTTCCGCATAAGATCAATAGACAGAAATAAAACTGTTCGCCTTGTTTGATTTAAAAGTAACTGAATTCGAAAGTTAATCAATTATATTATATGTATTATTCTACATAATTCGCCACTGCCTATCATGACATATGTAGGTATGAATTCCGAGAATGGAGTAGTGTAAATGAAATTCGTTGTTACGAAATTTTTCAGAAGCAGCTAAGGGTACAATGCCTGATAAATGGTCATAGTCCCCTTCGTTCTGGTTACAAATAACTGTTCAAAAAATCCTTTGTGTATGTCTATTTAAATATTGAAGACCCCGCTGGCCAGTAAAATGCATGCTCTTATCAAAAACTGAATTCAATTAAAACCTTAATTCTGTCAAGGACTCATTGCAGTTTGATTCAGCATTTAGAAATATCATTATCTGCCTAGAAATAACAGTTTCAACATAAATACTGTAGAAAATAAATACTATTACAATTGAGCTAGTTACCACCGAGTTCGCTCTGCATTTCATTTCCGAGATTGCATTTCATAAATTATAGGTTTTGTAATTTCAACCGGTGCAAACACGCTGCGTTTCATTTGGCAAAATAATTATATTTCATACCAATCATACCGGTTACATCATACTCGCAAACCTCATAGTAAAATGTTTATTTTATTATTTTAAAATGAAATAAATAGTGCTTTATTTATTTAATACCTGTTAAAGCTCACTCATTTTGTGTTTAAATATATCGTGGAAAACGAAAATAAATTGGAAAGAAAATTTGTTAAAGCGCATCTTACTTATCGGAATTCTCACAACTTAGCTAACGATGTAAGAAATACCGGGAATCTTCGAATGTCTTCGACATCTTTTATGCGCGTAGCTATAGTCAGAATACATTAAATAAGGACGCTCAGACAGAGGAATATTCGCAGATCAGTATTCGATCAACAGTTAGGTTCTCTTAAAAAATACTGGATGCTTCATGCAGTAAGCCCGCGTTCATACATCGAACATAAAATATAAATAAAATAAAACACTACGCGACGTCTTCATAAAACGGTACTAATACATGACTAAGACTATTTCAATAAACATTACCTTCACCCGTTATATTCCCACATCAAATAACGGTGGTACATAAAAACTCACGAATGGGCATCGAATAAAAAAGGTCCAATAAAAGCGTGCTCTTTCACATGAATGCTGGTGATGCAAACCGTTGCACAGCCCGTGCCGCCCGCGCCGCTCGCACCGCTCGCGCCTGCCCGTTCGTTCCCAGTGCCCAGTCATGAAATAAATCGGTCCGTGTAAATGCACCTATAGGTTTACTTTTTTCGATTCGTGTTTCAATTATTATTTTTCGGACCGAGATTTTTACGATTGATTAAATATTGTTACAGTATTTTTTTATTGGTTATCACATAATGGATGTATTATGTGATTAGGTTTACATTGTTGTCGTCTTGTCGGCAGATAGGTAGACAAAATAGAATTAAAAAAAAATGTGGGTTCGGGCACGATGTGAGTTGTTCTATAAATTAATACTAAATAGCAGTTCCGGGGCAGTGTACCCTGCAAGATGCTTGCTATATAAATACTTCATCTTACCTAATTAAAAATTATGCCGCAGTAATGACGTCTTGAAAGAGCTAGTCGCAACATTGTTATACTGCTCGAAGCAAATTATTCAATAGCCTGCATAACTTGACGGCGTTTGTACAGCAGGAGCTACTTTAGATAAAACAGAGAAAAATAAACAATTTATCAGTAAATGGACGGGCACATTCAGGCATTCAATTTACAAGAAAATATCCCTTAAGTGGTAAACAATAACGACTATAATCTTTAACGCACCGTCTACAATATTGCGTGCTTATACGCAATGTGTATGCCATTACCCTAATGGTATGTACCTCGGTGGAATAGCGAAGAACAACAGTAATAAGAATTAATTTCAAGTAGGTATAAACACTTATAAATACGTGACTTAAAACGCTTTATGGAACGAAAGATTATCGTTAAGAGAGGTCTCGCGCTACCCGGTGTTTCAAAATTCTAGAAATTTAGAATAATACCTACGTCCTCAATTTGTCTGGTTACTCAAAAACCGAACTAATAACCGTACTTGTATGTGACAGGCAATAAGTTGGGTAGTGGAAAAAATGTTCTAGTAGCCTTCAAGTGGAAGTATGGGCCGAATACTATTCGCAAGGCGGACCAATATTTTTACGCTGTTTTAAACCTGGCAAGTATTTGTGACCTTTTCAATATCAGGACAACCATCAGGACAACATCTTGACTAGATATGAATTTAGTCAATACCTTTCAACACGTTGTAAGCAAGTGTAGCAGAATATGTGATCTATACCTATTGTGAAAATTGTAATACGCTATGCTATTCTCTCAACTTTAGCATAGGCAATAAATATTTGCCAATCAGTGGCAGCTTACCTACTGAAGTCTAGTCTGAATTAATTTACTTTTTCTCTAGGGGGACCTTAATAGCCTTCCTCTGTCCCTTCAGATTCTTTCGGTTAAAATCATTGGACGTTCTTCTATCTTATGTCAAGAATGAGTGGGATCTGCATATTTTGCACTGCATACCACAATGTAGTGTAAGGAATCTAAATTCAGCCTTTTTAGTAATATTACTCGAGCAAACTTTAGCCGGGATCCCTACATTTTATTACAGATATAAAGCTTGAAAACAAAGTTATTTACTCTTGAATATAACCCTTACGTTGAAGGTTCACAAATTAAAATTTACTGCTACAGCTACACTAAGTAAACATTAAATTAGATAATAAAATTTACTACTAATCTGCTAACGTTGTTTATAGCGACGTTGCCCGGGAGGTAAGCTATTACACTACCCTATTATTCCGAAACATTTCAGTTTCTGCTATAAAATTAAAGGAGATGTACTTACAATGTGAAACTAAACATTTTCAATGTGCGCGGTGGGTTTTAATTTCAATTTTAGTGCTATTATGGTATGTTGTTAAAGTTATATTCTATATACGTACCTACGTGTGCACTTTAAACAACACTAACAATACTTGTGCTCTTATTTTTTTGCGAGCTTCTAACTCCAAATATTTCTTTCAAGGTTAGAAATAGATGCAAATTCACATGAAAAGTTTAAGAAAACTGATTCAGGAGGAGATATCCTCGACGCTAAACTAGATTACGGTCCATTTACTCTGGGTGCGTCAGAGTTTTGCAAGGCGACAAACTATGAGCTCGAAGCTACGAGTGCTAGCAAGAACATAACGGTTTATATAAGAGACGACCATCCAAGCGTCAGCTATTGGTCCCAGCAAACTCTGCACGAGTATGAGATTCATAGAATAATAGCTGTAATTTAAACGGTAACGAGTCTATAATCATTAAATTAATGTGTCACTTAAAAAGGTAGAGCAAATAACTAACAAACACCTTCTTGACTTACGCAAATACGATCCCTGTCAAACACAACCCTTTCAAATCAGCTTAACAAAACAGAAAACACCGTCCAAATTGATTCACAGTCCAATATTTTACCTAAATAAAAATCCGAACAAATCCGGCAACGTAAACAAGGATAGTAGTGAAAACAACTCGAAATCGTACCGCAGAGGCTTCCAAATAGACGTGAGCAAACGAGAAACGTGCAGATGCATTCAAATTATCAAATATACGTGTATATCTTCGACTGAAGCTGTGAGGTCCCCAAACAGGGGATGTTGAATCAGGAGACATGTTGGTTTACGCTGGACTACAAACATTGGCTGGACACAAACCCGTGATTCCAGTTGTGGTGCAATTTGTACAAAGAAAATGTTTTTGAATTCTGTTTTAGCGTCAGTTGTCAGCCTGATGTGGAGCAGTACAAATTCTTTGTCTTTACTATACATTACATACATACATTTGTATGTTCGCAAATGAAGTTATTTTTGTTAGAAAGTGTCAAGGACAAGAAGGTAGGTAGCAGTTGTTTTTTTTTTAACATAAATCGAGCTGTAGCTATTTAATTACACTAGTAATCATAAAATTGCCGTGTGCATCTTAAAACCAATTACGAAAACACTAATTTACAAACATCAGTGAAACCGCCAGTGATCAGGAAAATTACGCTTTGTTAGAGCAAAATTAACAGACATTATCGCATAATGGCTAAAACATACATTGAAACACGCGTCATCAAATATTACTCAGCTAAACTGCTACGAGAGAACACTATCTAGCAAATCGCGCAGGCAATTTGCTAAAGCCACAACCGACAAAACTTTGTCACCAAGTTCTGAAGGAGCCAGGACTAACGGCTAGTCGTGAAGACATTACCATAAAGTGAGCCATTAAAACCTGCTTAGCTGGTGTATTATTCAACAAAGGTAAAGGCTTGGGGCTAATTAAATTGGATGCGTTAAACGGGAATCCTTTGAGTTGGTTTAAACGCCTGCTGGAGTTAGAAGGCAGATGTTTTCAGTAGCTTGCTTGGATTTTCTTTAAATACGTCGGATTGTTGCGCTGAGAAAAACAAATACAGCGTTGTGTTTCATTTCCATCTAAGATAAAATTGTTTGCTTTAGCAATGAGTATGTATATACCTACCTCTATATTATGATCAAGTTTATGTATTGGTGTTTTGTGGTTCTTTTCTAGTGCATCGCAAGATAATGATTCCAATAAACCCAATGTACTCAACTCAGTACACTGTACTTGACTCTTTCGCTTTACTGATGATTCTCGAGCTTCTAAATTCTCGATCTTTAGCTACATTGGGTATTTCCAAATCTCTAAATTAGGTACCTAATAAATAAATCTTGCCGTTTGACCTAGAAGCATTTGTACCGTCCAAAGTTATACTCAGAAATAAATTTCTTAAAACAATAACACCGTTTGGGCACGGCAGCCCATATACAACAAAGCGAGAAACTTGTACAAACACGTGTATCGATTATAATTCCTCATTTGAAGTATGAGGCTTCATGAAGTTTGATATAATAAAACTAAAGCCAAGAAAGACCCGCATTGTATAAGTTAGTGCTTTGTGTAAGTTGGTCCCCCGTGCCGCGATAACTACACTACTGGTAACTGCGAACTAGACCCTGATGTACGGTTTACAAGACGTGGAATAGCATAGTTCAAGTTACCAGTATGTTGGAGGATTATTAATGGGAGCCTCGTGTTTCCGTCTCTTCTGTTCCAAAGCATTGCTCTGTAATTATGTAGATGGCGTTAAACTTTTTAAGAACTTGTCCTTTGATCATTTACTGATGATATCAAAAACAAAATCACACAATAAAATGTTTGTTTTAAAAATAATGAAATATCTGTATTACCTAGAAGATGAAGGTCTAGTAATGAAATGTAATGTAATCCATTAGCCGTTACTAAAAATTTAAAGAAAATCTTCGAATTAAGTACCGCCTCCCTTTTTGAAGTCAGTTAAAAAAGGGATTGCTACTCGCCTGTATTCGATCTCATCACAATATACTTGCGACTGCTTATTTATTTACTGACGAAAAAATATTACGTCTACGAATACTTATACAATATACCTACATTCCTGACGATAGGCCATTTATCACGTAATTACATAAATTAATTACGTACCTCGAAAGTGTTCGAGGCATTCACAATTAATATCTACAAAATTATAAACTTTCCATCGTAAACGTTTTCTTTAATTTTATTCTTTAAGAAAATAAAAACATTTAGAACCCGCCCCGTGTCGACATAAAAGGTACCAGGCAAGCATAACATATTAAAGCATGGAAATCAATTGAAACTAAAGTGCCTACTTATATGTGTGCTTATAAATATATTTAAAGCTGTTGGCATGAATTATATGCAAACGAATGAATGCTTGTTATTATAATGTTATTATGCGACACATACATAATTAATACACCGTGTATGTAAGCTGTCGGTAGGCAACTAAGAACGCGGCATGTTAATTAAAATCCGAGCACAAATAAAGTACGAGCAAGTTGAGACGTGGAGCCAGTAATTATTGCCCTATATAATTGGCAAGGTAGTTTGCAGAACAATGGCAAGCTTAACGTCAAACCTTAAGCTTGATAAAGACGTGTTCAGACTAAAGTTGGGACACTGAAATTATAGAACATTCCGCTTTGCGCGCATGAAATGTGAGAATAAAGGAATGATTTTGTTAAGTGTGATTGTGTGCGCCAAATGCACCGGCGATATAATATAAAACGGGTGGACTTTAAAAAAATTGCTACAGCTAACTAACTGTACTTTATTATAAAAAGTGAATGATGAGATAATTCAAAAAAATATTGAAGCGCAATCTATGCTATATTTGAATTGTATTTCAATCTTCTAGCTACAAGGCCAGCTTAGTAGCATTATTATTAAAGCTACTATAAAGTGTAGCTTGTAGGAGTTGACTCCGCCCACAAAGTAAGAAAAACAAAATGTTCTGCTAGAAAAATCTTTGCCCCCGTCTTTGTTACTTAACCTCCGCCTTTCAACTTTGTCCTTTAATAAACTGTTATAAAACGTTAATTCTGAATGTCAGCCGAATATTGTATTAATATTAAGGCCTACGCGTCATCAGCGTTTAATTAAACATTGGGTTTATGGTTTACGCCTTGTTTGTTTTCTGAGCCATTATTTACTTTGACATTCCTATGTACGTGAAACTTGAGGACTGACAGTTGGGCTAGACTTTAGATATTCCTAATTAGGTAGGTTGCCGTGTGGTATCCGGCCTAGAATTGACCACCCCATTTCTTCCCGTGGGTGTCGAAAGAGGCGACTAAGGGAAGATCCAGAAGATGGGCAGCAGCGTCTTCTGTAACTTGACCACCAACACTGCGATCCCTAACCCGCTTATCAAGCGTGGGGATAAGGGCAGCCCCCCCCCCCCCTTCTAAAAGGGGGAGGCCTTTGTTCAGCAGTGGACGTCTTCCGGCTGATGATGATGATGAAGTAGGTTCGTAGGCAACTCTTCAAGTTTATTGAAGGATTACTTGTTGCTGATCTGTTTTAAACGTTGTCTGTTTTTGTGTTCGTTGAAGTGTATTTGTTGTTTAAGTACCTACAATGTCTTTATACTGAAGTGAGAGAAAGTTCACACGAGGTTTCTTATTTATATAAATTAATTTTTACATTATTTCGGCAAAACCGGACAAAAATTAAGAGAAAATGGAGATTGCTGATAGCTGATTAGGTTGTGTTTGGTCAAACATAAAAAACGAATAGCTTTCTACTCGCCGCCATCTTGATAACCTCTGTGTGTCTGACAAGTTACGATTTTATGTACATACTTACTCTGCGATTATACATCAAATATTTCGTATAATTAATTCAATGAAACTCAATCTTCAATTTTATTGCTATAACTAATTGGATTCTACTAACAAAAACATAACGCAAATAAATATCCAAAAGCTCCTCAAAGTCGCGCTACAAATTTCTAATTCAATCTATATAAACAGCAAATTTTAGATCAAACAAAGATGTGAACAAAGAGAAACGTGTACCGCAGCTATAACTTGAATCACAGATTCTATTGTATAACTAATACTTCGATAATGGCCCGAACTCCGCCGATTTCGTTTGAAAGTGAGAACATTAAAGAGAATAGCTAGATATTAGGCAACGAAACGTCTTTATTGTGTCGATGTAATGGTCTGGATGACTTCACTCTAAATCTACTTCGCGATAAAGTAAATAAACGCACGTCAAAAAGTTAATTGATATGTTTAAAACAACCTCAGAATTATTTGTAGTCTGTGGTATGTAATGAAACTCACTGAAACGCATGATTAATCGCCATAAATACCTACATACCTTACAGTAAGTTCTTGCTTTTCGAAGAGCACGTTAAGTCGTTGATCCTGCGTCTGATTTATCTTCACCGTCGTTTTGGTGTATGAGTGTGATGGAAGACCTGATTGGCGCAGCGGCTAAGTGATTGGACTGCTGCGCTAAGGGTTGCGGGTTTAATTCCAGCACGGCACAAAAAATTGTGCGATCCTCAGATGTTTGTCCCGAGTCTGGGTGTTTGTGTATGTAATATTTCAAGTTTGTGAAACGCACCACGATACAGGAGAAATTTCTAGTGCGGGCGACGTTTTAAAAAAAAATAGTATGTGTTTAAAAGTTCACTAGTGTTTAATTCCATTACTTATGAAAAATCTCTTGTCATGAATTCAGTGACAGTAGTTTAAAGTCAAAGCAATTTAGTAAATTATTAGTCATGCTACTTATACAAGTATCAAGAAACGTGCAAAACGTGTATACGGCAAGGTATAGATGACTGAATTATGTTACTAGCATGTTCAATTCTACCGAAAAGCATTTCAATACCGTCCTTTCATCACTTTCACAAGAGAATCACGTACGAAATTCCACACCAGAAGGAACGTTCTGATTTCAAAACAATAAAAACAAAATGTGCCAGTATCGTAAAAAATGTCTAAAAGAAAATTTCCATAAAAATAATGAAGGTTCGTCTGCCAAATAAAAATCCTAACGAATATACACCGAAGGGTTTTAATAAAGCAACAGTAACTTGTACAAATGTATTTGTGTAGCTCATAGCCTACACAATGCATGTTCTGTCCGTGTATTGTATGGGAATAAGCCGTTGTAACAAGGAGCTCAAATTGGCTGCAGTATACACAAATCTCAGTATTTCCTTGCACGACACAATATACACGTGCCTCCCAATACAAACGTGAACAAAATGTGAGATGAGGAGATTTGATTTAAATTTGCTGGCTTTTATTTGACAGGTCGATATTGGTTGTACTGCCGCTGTTTATACAAATTATTATTGGTATTGAGTTGTGTTTCAATGTAATGTATTGAATCGATATACAGTAGGACAATTAATTTGGGACTGAGCTCTTTCGTACATTTCTTTTGAACTAACGAGAAAGGTTTTGTTAAGCCATCTTGGTCCCTAGATCACAAGCGCGAGGTGTTGGACCCAATTTCCAGTATTGAGGGCTTTCCCTAAAAAAAATTTAATAAATGTAGTAGTAGTAGAGCATAGGTTCGATGGTATAGTAAAGTCAGGTAAATGAATGGTTTTTTTTTTTAAGAGTCCATTAAGCGATGATAACTGACTCTGCTAAAGAGCTAGAAATCCCTGCTATAAAAAAAATGAATTACGGTTCTTTCTATTTAATCAAATATCCAAGCAGCAACACGTCCAAAACTGCTAATTAAATATGTATTAAGCGGAAAACTTCCCTCTCTGCTTCACTTATAAGTCTTTCCAAACTACCCAAGTTTGTACATTTTTCCCCATACTTTACCAGCGACAGGTTTTGAATATATTATGAAGTGAAGGCGAAAGGCATAAAATCTGTATTTAACCCATCTTAGCCTCTTAATCACGTTTGGTGCACTCTAATAACCCCCTTGGGGAATGCGAACTTGGATTTCTTCATATTAATAAAGAGAGCGTTGACAAGGTTTCTTTCAGCTACAGACGGGTTAGATTTCAACAAAACTGTCAACTCATTTTTAACTAGAGGACTTTCGTAATAATGCATTCGCGTCTGTTGAGTAATTAACTATGTATGACAAACTTACTTACTTGCCGTGTGGTATCCGGCCTAGAATTGACCACCCCCTTTCCTCCCGTGGGTGTCGTAAGAGGCGACTAAGGGAAAATCCAGAAGATGGGCAGCAGCGTCTTCTGTAACTTGACCACCAACACTGCGATCCCCAAGCCGCTTGCCAAGCGTGGGGATTATGGCACCCCCCCCCCCTTCAAAGGGGGAGGCCTTGTTCATCAGTGGACGTCTTCCGGCTGATAATGATGATGATGATGAAATGATGACAAACTTAGTCCCAAACATGCCTCCTAAAAAGCAACCTAAAGCAACCTACCTGTTACACATAACACACTGCCTTTTACTACTTAGGAATCTTTGTGATTCTTTATAAACAATATTTTTTCTTTGCTATCAATCCAATGAATCTTAAAATTGTAAGTGTTAAGAGCCATTTCACAAAATTGTGACGTTCGAATTCTGTCAAAATTGTCATGTGTGCGTAGCGCACCCACACAAAAACAATGCAAACAGTGTAGCGAGAGTTTTGAGTCGGACATAAAAATTTTGATCGTTATGACAATGTTTCTTATTCGAGATTTATGAAAATATTTTTATTTCTTTAGTAATTTATTTAGACCAATTATAATTTCTACAATAATAATTCATTCACCAATTATAAATAGACCATGTTTTGTAAAATTTATTTGAATAATAAATGTAAGCGCTTGTATTTTTGGAGGATTATTACTCAATTACGCAAAAACGGTTAAAAGGACATAGAAAAAAAATTGCACATAGATAGTTTATAACCTGGATTAACATATTAAAGGCGACAAGCTACTTTTCATGCGTAAAAAAAAATCCAAGTGGACCAAGTCGCGGACAAAATTAGTAAAGTCAAGATTAAAGTAGCTGAATATTAATTTAATAAAATATCATAAACTAATAAAATAATATATTTTACTTGATAATAAACAAAACCGAATGAAAATAATACATAAAAAATGAAAACGTTGTGGTCGTAGTATAAACATGCATTTGCAATACGAATTTTCGTAATTTGAAATTAGAAAAAAGTGACTCAGATCCTACCTCTTTGGGCGCTCGGGCCCGACTGATCATTCTAGATTTGTGCATCGTAATTTATTGTGATTTGGAATGATATTGAAAATGATGTGATTTCTAATTAAATAAAGGAATTTTGAAAATCATTGTATTATTAGATTTCTTAAAGAGCATAGTTTATTATGACATGATTTTAAAATTAAAATATACCTTTATTCAAACCAAAAAGTCGCGATAAAATTACAGTATAAACCGTGAAAATAGGTTTCAGTTTTATTTTTTTTATCAATTAAAAGTGTAATTAATCGAAAATGTTGCACCGTAAGTTTCAATAAAAATATATGCCTAATGCTTACTGTATTTTTATCGTTTAAATTTCTGAATGTAATTGATAGAATTTGGAGCCCGAAATTGACTCTGCGATGATTTTTCAGAAAACGTGTTGCGGGAGATTGATCACCATATAGCAATTAAGTTATTTTTTGTAAATCTATTAGCTTATGTGTCAATGCGAAAGATTGGTCTACATTTTACATTTATATATCAATTCCTAAATACTACCTAAGATGGTAAATTAGGCGTCCGAAATCTTAGAAAACTGCGTAATAATGTAAAATGGCTCTTAATCTTTGTAATGGCACTGTTACGGATAAGGACGAACTCAAATGCTCTTTAGATGAGAAATTTCTTGTCAGTTTATAGCATCTTTATTTTATGTATATTGTATTCCAGAATATTCTGACTTGCCTCTCTAAAAGATTTATTAGTCTTGTTGATTCCTGTTATATTGAAAGAAAAGAAGCCTTAATGATGCTCCAACGCTTATAAATTGACTATATAATTGGAAGATACTGTTTATTTAAAGCCGGTAGGTATGATAACTTGAGCATATTCTAGAAAAAAAAAAAACAATTTTTAAACCTATTATTGTGATACGAGTACCTTGTGACTGAAGATAGTAAATAAAATCACGGCTGTACTAAGCTTACTCTGCCATTCTAACGGTAATGTCTTAAGAAGTATAAATAGCTTCTAAAACAATAATTACAAAGAAACACAATATCAACTTACAACTTACTTACTAACAACCAAAATATTTATATTCCAGTACAAACAAAGAATATATTACTTTAGTATGTATACATTATAATTATGTTTATAAACTGATTATATTGATTGTACCAAAGCCCGGGGATGATCGGATTAATACAGATAATGGGCGCCCTGATTGAGCTATACATTCGGTTTGCGTTTATAATTAAATCATGCAAACAATAATTATCAATACAAACTTTTGTTTTGAAAAAAGTTCCCAATTTTGGGAAATTGCGTTTTTGTTGTAACAAATAATTCTGAAGATTTGAATGAAGTAATGATAAACAAAGGAACGTTGTTTGGGCGTCTATTATCAAATTGTTTGCTCAAGTAATTAAGACTGAAATTGGTGTTTTAAAAAACAGGATCATTTATACCGACGCTGTGTTCGGTGTATTTATTTAAGAATCTAGATTCTTGTCTCGTTAATGGCTTTATTTAGTTTCTTTTTTAAACCGTAATTAGTTTTCCAATCCAGTTTTAGTGCGCCTTATTATAGACTTCTTCAGCGGTTTTCTGCTTAGTCATCTAGACTTTGAAACAACTGAGCATCTTAGCTCAAAAATAACCTCCTCATAACATTGATATTAAAAGATCAATCTTCGATATAAATCTTTCATTTCTAATAACCACGCTAAAAAACATCACTGTGCAATAATCGTGAGTGATTGAATGGTATAGTGAGATGGATGGAGGAAGTTACCCTTGTCACGGCCTGTGACGTCACCAACTTAAGTCTCCCGCGGTTTTGGACTATTTAATTTAATTTGGGCACTGATCAATTTGTTACTGCCAAGTGCGTGCTGAACTAAATTGGAGTTTTTACTTACAATGACTTAGGTTTCCGCTGTTTTCGGTGTAAGGAAAGTTGTTCGTCATCCACAAACTTCTTTTTTAATGGACAACAGAGTTAATTTACAGCTGTAATGTACTACGTGGAAACAATGATAAAATCTACAGTCTACAGAAGAGTAGACAGGAGTGTATACTCTCAAATTCACAAATCTGCTGCTAAACATAAACGTGGGTGCAATTTTTGTGTCCACGGGGTACAAGTTTTTTTTTATAGTTACTCACCCTAGCAGCCATCCTTGTTTACTGGCCAATCTCTATGCCACGTCATGATCTGTTTTCATGTGTCAATGAACTTATGCCGATATGAAAAATCTCAATTTTATATGTATACACAGATAATTCCAAATTAAATCCTTTTCTACATCCATTTGAGTACTGAAACATTTAGAATCGTCAGTTTTAATTAAATTTATGTACAGACGAAAGTAAGTCCATTTATATTCCAAAGTAAGATTATTACCAAGAAGAGAAAGCAATTATAAACTTAGGTAAAACAAACAATTACGATGTGTTCTCAACCAGTAGAATCCTATTATTGCTAGAATAAGTTTTCTCTGAACGAAATCTTGTTTCTTCAAAGTTATCATTTAAAATTGTGTTTATTGTATTTAAGAATAAGATCTACTTTAGAATTAGTTCTGGCTCTAATTTGGTCGAGGTGAGATACTAAGTACATACGTCCAGCGCACCCTGGGTAGTATTTATTTATTTGAATAGAACGATTTAAAAAACTAATTACACTTTTCAAAAAAATTCTTATTACTAGAACAATGTCATATAAAACACATCAATCTCGCTACTATATTCACTGACCAGCTAACCTCTTCACTAGAGCAAGACCCCCCTTTACCATGAGGTCTAAACTTTTCCGTTGTAAAAGCGAGACCCAGCTACGTGCAGTGTAGAGCGACGTCTCACTTCCACAAAATTACCTGCTTTCTGGTAAAGGCCCTGTTTCCATGAGACACTTAGCTGATGCCTAAATCTGATACAAATGACAATTGCACCCTTCTTTTCCAGTTAACATCCAATTTATATTTTGCAATGTTATAGTCAGGTGCTTATTTATAATGTACACATTTATACATAGAATCGATTGTGTTCGTAACCCTTTAATAAAAATCGCGGTTTGTCATTAAAATGGTCATAAAAATTCCCATAAACATATATTTTGAGCTGGCTCGTTACGGCCATGTATTTGCCCTGTATTGTAGGGTTGAGAATATTTTATCATGTGAAAGTGTATTTTTATTGTAGCATGAACTACAACATAAAATGAATTTTCGAAACCTTATGTTACATAAACGTAGGAAAGCTCTTCAATTAAAAATGATCTTTTCTTCTAGATTTTTATTAAGGTAAGGTTGTTAAAAGTATAAGTATAAGAGAATTATAATGAGTCTAATGATACTGACTAAAATATGATCTAGTCTGTAAGCATTTGTACGACCAAGACATATCTTACAGCTATAAATCTGACTACGTCATGACAGCAAACGCGGGGAAAGCTTGTGCTGTCAGATTACTCCGTCGTGATCACATGCGAGACGCTAATGGTACCGTTAACTGGAGCAATTTCAGAAATACGACGCTAATTGGGATTCCGTTAAGGGAATAATTATTCGAGCCTCTCATCTCATATAATTATATCATATTATTGACAAAGCTAACGAATTAAATGATTTTTTCTGTGATAATAAATGTGTTTCTGATAAAGAAATTTTGTTTTAGGGGTTGGTATTCTGTATGTACCTGACTTTAAAACGTATGCTAACCTTTCATCTTTTCTGGGTTTTATAAGCAATCATAAAATAAATAAAAGATGTAGCTTATAATGCGTATATATTTGATAGGTTGAAAAACTTAGATCAATTTGAATGTCGTTCAGCGATCCCATACATACAAGAATACATCATGTTTATAAATTACTATTACAAGCAAATATAATGTGTCATAAAAATCGACAGTGTCAAATTATTCCTAAACGACGCGTGCGAACACCATTTCTTTACCCGGGTGTGACATGATGTTAATCCTATTAGCTAAAGGGGCGTATTCGTCTCACGTACAACGCATTTTGGTTATACGTGAGCTCAAACCAGACCTATATGCAATGTTAGCCCGATTGTAATTGATATTGGCGTTTCGATCAAAGCTTACAATTGAACAAATACGGTATATCCATGTAATCGGTTACGTGGGTAGGAAAGCTCTATTATTATTAAACAAATATACATATCTCATCTCTATTGTGTATAAAAACAAATTCGGGTAGGTTACAACACTTATAACTCGAGAACTGTTGGACCGATTTGATTGATTTTTAATTTGTTGGATTTATCTCCACCTTAAATAGCAGAATAACTATTAAAATATCGAAAAATTGACGGAAAAAATTAACCAGGTAATTAATTTAAAAAATTACGTTTGGTACTCCGCCAGTTTTTGCAATTGACAGCTCACGTCACGCTGCTTTTCCGGGCAATTCGACTTCCGCCAGGTCCGCTATTATATTATATCATAGCTCGTAGCTATGCGGCTACCCGGCAGATCAGGTCGATCTGCGAGGTTAAGCCGTGCTGGCTGCGGTCAGTCTTGTGATAGGTGACCGTTTTCACATGTCGAGACCCCACCGTGCTTCGGAAGGCACGTTAAGCCGTTGGTCCTGCGCCTAATCTCTCTCCCATCGTGTCGGTCTACTGTCCTATCGAATTATGAGAGTGAGGAAATAGGGAGTGCACCTGTGTTTGCACGCATACTTGTGCACTATAATATCTCCTGCGCAGATGGCTAGTCTCATCTGAGACAGGCCGCCTTGACCGAAATTCGGTCTGGAGGACATTATTATTATATTATTATTATCAACCATCTAAGCAACGATCTTCTAAATCATAATTATAATTGCAGCTTTCCACAACTCACTGCAAAGTATAATCCTACTTCCATTTACGCCAATCTTCTATATAGCGTCATTCCCAGTGTCTCAAATTAACTTAAATTATCTGTCATTTAATAAAAGTAATATTGTCGCTCGCTAGGTTTTGATACTGCAATATTTTTAGAAATGGCTGGTCCACTCATGCACACTACCGGGAAGAGCGGATAAAAGAAAGGAAGCCCTTTGTCCTGCAGTGAGTCAACACAGGTTGATATTAAAAATAATAACATCATGTACTGACACGACTGTAAAGCTGTAACTGTAAACTTATTGATTTCACGAATCTGATATATGTAGGTGCTCGTATGTAACCGATATTAATTTTATGGCTGTCGTAAATGTATTGAATGTAAATCAATGTAGAAGGTTATAAGTAACAGGAAAGCGTGTGCAAAATCTAAATTTGTGTTATAAATCTTTAAAAGTATTTAACTGATATAAATCTCGAATGAACACAGACCAGGCCATAATAGAGCTTTTTCTTTGGATTCAACTAGCTGTTAATCAATGTAAGAACAGGTATATAACTGTATATGTAATATGTAACTGTTTTTATTTCCATATCATTTGGTAATGTGGCCAACCGATACGCTTGTTTTTCTCATTTTCTAGGCAGAAGTATACCTTCTGTTGCAAAGGTATTTTCTGTCATTGGATACGAACTATTAATGTAGAAATAGTGGAACCAACATTCATCACTAATAGATTAAATTTTGCACTGTACAAATGCTACAGAAAATTTTATGACAGTAAAATATCAAACAATTTAAAACTTTTAATTTAATAACTTATAGGTACCTTACTTTCCCCTTAGTCATTTACAGACGTCATAGTCTAGTAAATCCCAAACAACAAAACGAACTATTAGTTTTCATGTTTCAGAAGGAATACACATACAACGATCAAGATCATTTGTCGCGCTATAAACATGGCATCGTCAACAAAACAAACATCGCTCATTTTTCGCTCAACACTGAGACAAGTCTTGATGAGGCGTGCGTAATTCCGGGCCCACTAATTCTTCCCGTTCCGAGTCGCGAGAGAAAGTTTCGTATATCGATTTTTCACACATACATACATAGAGAGAATCTACCTCCAGTACGAAAATGTTTGTAGATGGTTAGACGTCACGTTGTAAGTTCACGTTTTATTCGTAGAAATATCTTTTGCAGTGAACAAACCCCATGCAGTATCATTATATGATACTTAATATAATTATACAATGTAAAATATAAAAGGTAGGGGTACCTAAATACATGAATTTTGGTTAATTTAGTCCGACAGGAACATGCACTATCAATCTAGCTTTTAATAAAGTAGCTTTGTTAATTAATAATGCTATGAATGAATATAATGAAATGTAAATACTAACATAGAGTCCCTGCATAATGATTAATGACATGATACAAAATTAATTATCCTAAAAGAGATTCTTTATTAGAAACAGATATTTTAACATAGTTCGTTAGAACTTGATTTTCAAAGATGCATATTTATGAAAAGCATAGAGTGCTTTTTATACTCTTTCATTTTTTAAGCTCATTAGCTGTACAAATAACAGAATAGTTAATTTATTTGAATACGTGAGCTGCACTCCACTGAAGAGTGTATATTTTATTTTATTAAATAGTATATAATTTACGTATTATATATAATTATATTTTAGTATACAATTTTTCATATGAGAAGTAACTGAAAAGTTAAATGACAGGGTGTGTTTGCATCACTTTGTACGAGCATTACTCGGTTGAATTTAACGTTCTCGTTGCGGAATAAACCCTTTAAACAATCTTCACAGCGCGGCCAATGTCGACCACAGTGTACACAAGCCAGTGCATTTCACGCAATGCATGTCAGTAAATTTAACTCTACCATAGAGAATTCAATCAAAACGGTGAATGTTATAATATACAGTTGGAATTCTCCAATCTAGTGGGAAGTCTTCCATTTATGCATGTATGCATACATTGTGGGTGTTATGCGCGCGTGCCTCCAATCTGCCGACTGCAACCGTTCATTCATGAAAGTCTCAGGACCAACTCTGTATAATACTGTTGACTGGTAAACTGAATTGCGTATAGACTAGTTATCTAGTTAGGAACATATTGTCTCTTGATTCAATATAGTTTAGGTACACTATTTGTCTACGACTGTGTTAGAATAACAGTCGAATATAATGTGTGGGTATATAACACGCCAGTAAACCCTGAAGAGGAAGGCAGAGGTCAAACATATTGTAGTAAAAACCGTTGAAATTAGGTTGTATACAATCAAATACAACATAGTTTTCTATTTACATACATAGGTACTTCATTCCTTAACTATTTTAAAAGCAGATGTATTAAATTGCAATACAATTATGTACCAAAATATAAAGTACCTATAGTTCCTAGTCGTAACAGAAACAAGAACTCAAAAACCAAAGACTTTTCTTGAATTTGTCTGTGTTCATGACAATGTAACTGTGACATTTTGTACTGACGTCGACGCAAGCTTGACGTTGAAAGCCAAACATGTCTTGTCCGCTAGTTTTGTCTATTTGTACATTCAACACGAATCTGCACTCATCATTTCATGCCACTGCCTCTATCTTACCCTTACTATGAGTTCTCACTTCGAGTTGTAACAGGCGAAATGACAATCATAATTCATTCAATGGATTTTACATTAGACTCTTTTTAATGTAGTTTGTTTAAAAAAAAGTTTACAGTGTTATTATGATGACATAGAAGAAATTAAAATACGAATTTTAGAAAATACAAATTACATCGCCTCCAAATATGTAACTTGAAACAGAACAATATAGAAGAACAGACAACAATTCAGCGCAAAATGTAGAAACCCACTCTACAATGTTTAATTCTAAATGACTGCTACTAAGTAACGAAATTTAAACTACGTTGTTCCTTTAAATCTACATACAATGCTTACTGTAAATTAAATTTTCATAACCTAAAAGTGTTATCGTGTGTCGATCTTAACATTATCGAAAGTGACAAATCCAATCGAGAACTTAGAGTAGTATCTGCGGTACATCTCCGCAGAGCAAACTGACTTTGCTTCAATATTCATTTGCATTCAACATTCGAGCTCTTTCTGCGACGTAAGACAATGAAGCGTGCTACCTGCAGTACAACACACACGAAGAGATAGATATATTACGCAACTATACAGGGTGAATTTGTGTGCGTGGATCAAATCTGCAACTATATGAAATAACAAAGGGGAAAGGAAAACTCAAATGTTAGCATTACAAGTTAGATCACTAATTTGGCTCGGTTGATATTAAAAAAACAACACGCTGTATTTGGATATCAATAAATAATATATAATGTGTTGAAATGTTAGCACCCAGTACAGTCCACTTTGTATGCAAACATTGCAATAATAATATCAGTGTAAGATTAATTTTAATTACCCTGTTTTCAACAGAAGTTTAATCCTATTTCGTCGATAAACATTTCGTAATTAGATAGTCTTTAAAATGTACATAAGATTCAATGTAATGTCGAGCTAAATAAAATATGAGTGATTACGTAAACAGAAATACTGTTTGAAAAGGGTTGAATGCAGTTAATTAACTCGGTACCAAATGAAAAGCAGTAAGCTTCTTAACAAGACTTAACAGTATCCCTTTTTACCGAAAAACTCATACTAACGTTGCAAAACCCTTTAACATCAGATTAACATGAGAGTTACGTTTAAATGGAGTTATCGTGTCATTAGTGTTCATAACGTATTTGCTTAAGCCTTAGAAGAACCTTCGTAATGACCCAAAAATATCTTGACTTTATAAGTATTAATTAAATAATTATACTTTCCTATATAGCTATAGGGATTATCTCTAAGGTACTTGTTTGTATATTTAAGTACGGGCTGGTTACATTCAAGACACCTTTAATTTATTTTATGATAAAAATAAGTCTTAGTCTACAATACGCCTAGGTATCGATAAAAGCAAGTATTTTTTATATCAAATTATGGTTGGCATCTCATAGTCTTATAGCCAGCCAGACAGGTCGGTACTATGTGTCATAAAACCTGTACATAAAACATTTTAGTACTGATTGGATATTGGCCACTAAGATACGAAAAATACAATTAAATATAGCGTAAGAAATTAAACATGTATTTTAAAGTTGGAACTCCTTAGTAAAACAATTTTTTCTTCTAGAAATTCAATTTTGTTCGATTTATGACTCCTCTGGATTCAGTTGGCAGACCTCAACACAACATTAAATGTCAGTTTCGTGGAGATCGCTTGCCAGTCGATGTATAAAGTGGATCATGATGGATTGCACTTCCTAACCCTGCTCTCAGGTCATGTTATCCGACTTGAATTCATTATCTGTCTTGAAGCGAGACAAGTACGACTAAGATATCTATACTGTCGATCTACGAGGTAAGCGACTCAAGTCATGCATGTAGGTAGGTATTAGGTGAATTAATAGTAAACTAGGAAAATAATCCTCAATCGAATAGTCACCATGATAAAAATAAAAGTTGTAATTACTGAAACCCGATACGACCAACCCCTGAATTCCAATAAAAACTGCGATCTAAAAACTTTAAAGCAACAAAATATGTTTAGGTATGTCTCTTTCTACATTTTGTATAAGTAGCACACACAGCTTTAATTTAACAATCTTATATTTTAGTCGCAAAATATTCCTTTGTTTTTGATGTAGGCAGATAAATTAGAATTACAGTCTCGTATAATCCGGTAGCCTTGTCTGTCTATCAGTATTTATCAATATGCTGGCAGAGTATTGATCCTACCTACCTACCGATCATAAACTGGCTAGAAACTACAGCCTGAGAGAAATAATCTTTTAGCTATTGAATGAACTTAATATTGTATAGTAAACTCATTATTTTCCACAACGTTACAAAATATTTTCCTTTATAAATATCATAAGATCTTCAAAACTTCGAACAAACAACAATTCATCAAAGGACAAGACTGAAGCAAAACACAGGTCAGACAAAGCGTCGTTCTTTTAGATCTTGCTTAAAAACGACCTTATATTCTTCACAAAAATTATAAGAATTTGTCTTACAAACAATACTACATTCGCCCTACATTTTCCCTATAAAAACCTAGCTACTGTTACCGTTTCCTCCGAATTCCTTCAAAAGCGATTACCCATGTTACCCGCGATCCCAAAAATGCCACACTAATAAAACTACACAACGACTAAGGCTCGTTACACACTTGTTGCTATCAAACAAATGTTATCGTTCTATATTATTGCTGATTTACATTTTACTGAACGCTATTAAGCCGGCGTATTTGCATAATAGCCGCTTTACGCGTATTAACGGGTGATTGTGGATTATTGAATATAATTGACATATTCGCCGAGAGATTATATTATACGCAATACGATATTTTATCGTTATGTGCATGCGACATGCGTTTTATGTTGTTTCGGTCGTTACCATAACATAACGAGAAGGCTTTGATGTTATGGAAAGTTCCTTTAATGCTGTTGTGTAATACTGGCTTTTGTTAAAAATAAATATCGGTAAATGGTAGTCGACTTTTCTCGGTGGAAAAATTCTAAACGAGGTTTATGTTCAGTGGTGTCCTGCGGCTGTAATGTAGACTTTATTAAATAAAATACCTTGACTAAATACACTTTTCATAGTACAATACATTGATAAGGAAATCGATCGTACCATAACGAGTAGAAACTCGACCGATTTTCTTTGAGAAAGGAATGAAATGTGAAAGCTAAAATGTGGTCTGTTTGTAGAAAGTTCTAATGGTACTGATTTGTCCATTATCTGAAAGAAACAGCACAAAGCGAGGAGTCCAAACTCCCTTTTGTCTGGCAAAGAGAGCGTGCTTCACTTCATCTGTTCAGAACACAATACAACTACAAACTAATCTCATCTTTAACTTTATAACCAAAACAAGCGCTTGTAGATTCAGATCATCAAGCTACGGAACCCTCTCATTGTACCCGGAGGGCCAAGTTTAAGTAACGTCGCGAACTTCCGGACTGCGAAGCGACTTGAGAGCCATTCGCACCAGTTTCGTGTGTACAGCCTGCTTAGACTGTAGCAATCCATTTTTATAGTACTCTGAGGACTTTTTTTAAGAAAGAGAAATGACGGAAATATTTGTAGTAATATAAATTAAAAGATTTGTCGCTTTCTGGCGTAAAATTGCAATGTATTCTTTTTTATTTGCCATTATTCGGAAACTCAAAAGTAGACACAATACATATGAAGTAACGAGGATGAGCCCTCGTCTTTGGAACTTTATTGGCGACTTTTGTTCTGGGTTAAACATAACATCACGCCTGTATTCCCCGAAGGGGTAGGCAGAGGTGAACATATAGTACACCCACATTTCGCCAGTTATGTTGTAAGTCCCAATGTAATAGGGGGCGAGCCTATTGCCATCAACCGGGCACAAATCCAGACTCCGTGCTGCTACTGAGAATTACCTAATGGAAAACTCAGTAACACATTGCCCGACCCGGGATTTGAACCCAGGACCCCTTGCTCAGCAGTTGCGCTTAGCGACCACTAGACCAGCGAGGCAGTTGTTCTGGGTTACATTTTCTAAATTATAATTACATACATATATATATGCGCAATAGTTTCCTACGATATAATGCTTAAAATACCAAATATCTATAAACAGGTATTTATAAATTGCTATTAAAAACACGCACAAAGCCCTGGCAGAATAACAAACATACCAGTGTAAGAATTAAAAAAATAAGCAAACACAATAACTCGGTCGAGAACGCGTATCAACGACAATGTAAATCTGGAGCGCGTGGTCATGAATATTTTCATTATTTTGACCGACACAGAGAGGGAGGGATAATTTTATTTTAAGTTACATGTTTCTAACTAAAGCCTCATCTATATTACGTTAAACATAATTAAATAAAAGTTGTAGTCCAAACCAGAATTAATACTAACGTACCCCTGGCCGATTTTCCTCAACTGATACTAGCCAACTACGCAGGAGATATTATAGTGCACAAGTATGCGCACAAACACAGGTGCACTCCCTATTCCCTCACTCTCATAATCCGATGGGACGGTAGACCGACACGACCGGAGAGAGATCAAGCACAGGACCAACGGCTCAACGTACCTTCCGAAGCTCGGAGGGGTCTTGACATGTGTAAACGGTCACCCATCACAAGACAGACCGCGGCGAGTACGGCTTAGCTTCGCAAATCAACTCATCTGCGCGGTAACCACGTAGCTACAATCCCGACCAAACTCAAACCAAAATTAAGCATATACCTAAGCATCGGATTCGGATCTCAACAAGATAGTTCACAAACAAATACCTACTTGAAACGAAAAAAAGAATTGTGCCGAACAAGTCACTGAATAGAAAACGACAGCGCCATCTATATTGATTTAGGAAAAAACTAACTAATTGCATTTACTATCGGAAGCAAACTGCTAGATAAGGGCTTTGATCGATTCCCTTTTCACGTGTAGTTCCTATTATTCACGAAAGTAGGTATAAGATTTGTATACTGACAATATGTGGCTACTAGTCTGAATACCCCTTCAGCCATAATAGTCATGACATGTATATTTTATTAGACTTAATAGCAATGTTAGGCGATATTAAAGCCTAACTAGGTCATAAAGGGAATACAAACTCATTTTATATCTTAATACACGAGGGAGTACAGTGAAGATACTCTGATAAGTTTCTTATTTCTTACGAACTCAATAAAAGATAAAATGTAAAAGGCGTTGCGGACATAAAATGCAGATAAGATTTTCCTTAAGGTGGGTTTAAGTTTGTGCGAACGAAATGCGTTAAGACGGTACAAGCAGGTGACTGCATGTGATCATCACGACTTCTTTTGGAAAAATCCGTCTAAATTCTTGGTTCTTCCCTGATCACATCTGTTAAACAACGTCTACCGTAAATCTGTCAAATATACTACCAGACGGATTTTTTTAAATCCGTTTGTCCGTTAATTAAGTCTGTACTCACGTGTCCAAAGAGCTCGCTATAGTAGTTTTATTTCTATTACTATAGGTTTTATCACCCTCATCTGACCCGACTCGGAAGTCATAAAATTTTGACAATGACTTACGGCCTATTCAACTATCGGCCATTACATTGTTTACGCATTTCCGGCTATTTTACTATCACATAAGATAATACTTTATTATACCTACTTACAATAATTAAATAATTGATCTAATAAATGGAAATAATAGCTTGATTTATTTTTTTATTTCGACTTACCGTTTCCGAAGTCGATGGCCGGCTCTTAGTGGTGTTAACAAATCTTCGAAAATGAATCCCTACAGTAAGTTATAAGTAATAGGTCCTCAAAGAACGGTATAGCTGTACAGGAAATGCTTTTTAAGAACGTGATCATGAGGTTTCTCTATCGTAGACAGATGAATAAGTCCATATTTCACTATACTTACATTTCTATTTGATGTTCCTTGCGTTTTCTTCCCGTAAGTCAGCCATATTCCGGCCTTCAACACATAATCTCACCGAAAATAGCAAATACACCATGTCGGTCACGTATCTGATGGTCAAACAGGGCCAGGTCGTAAAACTGTATACGGCTTTTTCTCACTTCCCTCCAGGGCTGATTCGGGCGTATAAAATAAATATCAATAGCCTCCGAATGCGGAAAGCTTTGAATTTAACATGTCACAAAATATCGTGCCGCTGATGTATTTGTTTCAGCTGTTTGGTGAAAATATCTTTATTTATTTGCATATTTATTCATAGAGGAATAAAATTAACAAAATGCTCGGCTGGTCGGCACCTCAATTCAAAATAGACAATAAATTCGGTCTAGATCATCCCCGGTCCCACAATTTGAATTTTTTACGGTATCCATCATCACCGTGGCATAGATCATTTCGCCATTTCTCCCATCACCAACAATATAATAAAATATAGGAAGGTTTATAGTGATTTTTCAATTTCATCTGATCCGAGTTTCGTTTAAACAACAATCCGTCCGGGATTCCTTAGATTTGACCTAATTTAGAAAGCGTCCGGGGAATGTAAAAGTTTGGTTTTCCGTTCAGTCGATGAGCAAAGTAACGGTATAAGATGGTATATACTTTAAAGTACTAAACAAGCTTTATTCTAATACTTGTACTTACTAATTCCTTGTTTTTACCTAAAAAAGTAAAAGAAATTACTGCATAAAGAATACTCCACGAAGCTTGTAATTACGACCAACCCGATGGCTGTCTGTCGGTTTCCTAATTCGTTTTTGTCGCAAAACAAAACACGGAGGCACTTCCCAAACCAACTAATGCTCTTCGCCGAAGCCCACGTATTCACACTACCGCCACACATTACTTAGACTTAAGCGCCTAAATCTGGCTCCATTCCACATTAGGACGGTTTAATCAAAGGTTTTAATTTCCCGAGCGGTTGTCGTCACTCCACGACAGGACAGACAGGTAGCGACGGGTTGACATCTCGTTGGGCCGGCTTGGGAAATGGGACAACAGGACGGGAATGAATATCGTGGAATCCGAAAGTAGCTTTATACGAGCTTATAGGAACTACTGTGGGTAGATGCTTGCGCTGGAAATACTTGACACACGTGTGGAGTTAGGTTTTCGGTGCTAATTGGGTTGACCTCGAAGTGCCTACAGGTGGACCTGTATTTGGTTTATGTATACGTTGGACGTTTTGGATCTCTTTCTCGTAATATGTAGGTGAAATCTTCGTGTTGAAATCTTAAAGTAATGGTTTCGTTTTATTATTCTTTTCGATTTAAGGGAGATGTGTTGTGTACTACTATCTATGTGTAGTGTAATAGACGGTATATGTGACACAGCAGCCTTTTGTACATTTCTTAAAAACGAATGAAATGATGAGTTTATTTCAGTAGTATAAGAAATTGTTGTAGATGCTAATCGGGTACAACAACTGTAATTTGTGCCAAATTGTATGTCATTGGCCGATGCTGAATATATAAGTTAGGCAAGTTTATTTTTATAATAAAACTGCCACTTGCAACGCAGAACAGTACAGAAGCAGAGCAGAACAATATTAAATTTATCATTCTAAGTAATAGAATTGTCAATGAAAACTAATAACGGCTGTCCGTTCCAGAGTTTTATTTCAAATCGGAAAAAAGCTCATACATACAATAAAAATTCAAATACACGCTTCTACTATGATGAGTCCCAATTTCGTTCGTTTAACTTTAGCAATAAAAACCAATATAACATGTAATTTCATTGGCTTTAATGGTGAACCTACCGACACCTTTTACGAGGCAATCTTTTGTTCAACGGCTGTTTTACTCCGCACAATATCTATGCTGATCCGAGCATAAAACCAAGCATCAGACTTATTACACTAGTCCGTAATACAATGTTCTATTTCTAACATTGAAATAAGCTGCTGAAAATACACGCTTCTCTCAAGTTTCTAATTAGTTCCTACTATAGTTCGAAGGAATATCTGTTAGGTGGTTGGAGTTCTGTCATAGTAGACTAGAAATTGCGTTCTTCGTAGATATTAGACAAAATGTATGTACATACATTTCTTCATCTCTATTTCGACTTAACTTATACCTCTTGATTTGGTTGAGACTGATCTAAATTCTTATAATGTTTATGAAACCTATTTAAAAAAATATTTCATCTTTATTTTAGAATTTAGATGATTGATGTACAGGTATTTGGTTTTGTTTACATCCCTACATAAAAAAGAGTAGTATAGTAGCCCAATATTGGCGAAAGACGCACCCTGTTTCCTAAGAATTGAATACGCCATCAGTGTACTGTGGACTACCAAAAATATACCCTTGCCTTATTCTTTGAGGAAAAACAGCCAACATAACCACAACATTACCAACATAATAGACAAAATGATCTCGGTACGAATTTCTGTACCAACGCATAACAAGCAATTGTTTCGGTTGGGAAATCGAACGAGCCCTAATGCCACTCGTATTCAGGTATTCAGAAATGACCCCGAACTTTATCGGATCTATTTTGATGCTTTTGTATTTTTATCAGGTTCGTATAAGTTATATTCCACAATTTACGTGGGCTTTTTCCGGACATGTAAACCTGAATGCCAACTGTCATCGTCCTCTTCCGACATTCTGGACGTCCAGTTTTATCCGCTTTTTATTGTCACCGTGATCGTTTAACCTATTGACCTTTTTAGACCCTTTATCGATACAACCTTCGTGAAATAACGCTTTTTGTTGGTATTTATAGGAATGATTAAGACATAGTAATGAGGTTCAAACGCTGTATGTATGTGATAACCAGATTGAAGAAGGCTTAGAATGAAATTTCCATCTAATTTGGCCCTTACGAGTTTGTATCTCCAAACATTTTCATAATTGAAGACAATTATGAAAAAGTTGCCGCTGCTGCCGTGTGGTATCCGGCCTAGAATTGACCACACCCCTTTCCTCCCGTGGGTGTCGTAAGACGCGACTAAGGGAAAATCCAGATGATGGGCAGCAGCGTCTTCTGTAACTTAACCACCAACACTGCGATCCCCAAGCCGCTTGCCAAGCGTCGGGATTATTGCAACACCCCCCTTCTAAAAGGAGGAGGCCTTCGTTCAACAGTGGACGCCTTCCGGCTGATGATGATGAAAATGTTTGGAGATACGAACTTTTTGGTAGTTAACGACACTGTCCATAACATTATTTAACTAGGTATAACAATTTAGAAAAAAGTCGAGTCATCGACGGCAGTTTTTATAAAAAGCACATCTGTATAATCCTGGCCATTCAGAGTAATTTTCATTATTAATTCGTTTCTCATTTTAAATAACTGAATGATTTTCTTTTTAAAAATACGACTTCAGTAATAACCATTTTCGGGATAATTGACAGTCTATTCTACAAGTCGGTTCGACAGTGACAAAGCTCGAGATAATTCTCGTAAACTGTCTATTGAAGCAATTACGCCCTTTGTTGCTAGAAATAGTCCTTGAAGATCCTTCTCGCTGACAAAGGAACAGCGATAAGTACGTACAATCATAAAGGACTTAGGATATAATGATGAACTAGTTTAGATACTTTAAGAAATAAATGTTTCGGTATCGTAATTAGTATTTTAACTGGATATCACTATTGGTTGTCACCAGTTATCACTAAAACAGTTCATTGTGTGCAATACTACAAGTAGTGACATTATTTTTTAACAAAAAAAATGCTTACTCGGGATTATCTTTAAACAATTAGTGTTTCCTGAAAGAAAAAACTAAATCATGATTTGGATTAATGAAAATAAGGTGAAAACTATCTGTAGAGAAATCAGACGTTTTATAGTACACATGAAATGGCCCCGCTTCAAAAGTTGTCGTAAATACGGCCCGTTTACGATCGAACCGAATCGCGAATTAGATCTATGAACGATGTTTCACCTATAAACTGCCTGAAGAAATGTAGGTGACGCTGAATCAAAAGGTGAATCTGTTTACACTATAAACTAAACATAGCTTTCCAAATAAAGCGAGAGTCGCAACAAAACGTAAATCGTTCGGAGTTCGGATTTCAAAATGTACGTTCGATTTAATGTGGTACCTATTTAAAATTGTTCTTTACAATTTAATTGAAACCAGCCACTGTATGTACGGAGTTGATTATTTTTCTAAGTTTTAATATTATCACTTTTTAGTGGCCGATATAAAAACACATCTAATAAAAGCCACCTCTTTTCTTAATATCTCGCATTAAGCTATAAAAGATGTAGTTACTAAAAAACAAAGAGGACAAATAATATAATTATTTAACACCTTTAATGTAAAAAGCTGTGAATTGATACGTAGACACTAATTTATTAACTGTATTTCGACAAGTACCTACAGTATTTTCTGATATATCATAAAATCTAAGACCTTATAATCCAAACAACGCGCTTTTCTTAAATTTAAAGTCTGAATTGTAGAATATTACGCCTAACTTCGCCTATTCGGCATCATAAAACATTAACAATTTCGTCTTTCTAAGTTTTACATCACAAGTTATCATGACATAACGCCAAGCTTCAAACTGCGTAAACCCCATTAAAACAAGTAAAGCACTCGAAACAAGTCACATAGCAAGCTCTGTGTAATATTAGCAACACGATAAACTTTCCCTTTAGTCTATGAGCCACCCCTGGCTGTGCAATAAATACTTTTGCTTTTCCAACACAACTCGTCTGTACTTTTTATTTATTATCTGTGTGTAATATAGTTGTTGGATTACGTAATGTGTTTGGGTATCACTGTGTATGTTTAATGTACTATTAAAAACTCTAGAATTAACTCAGTCAGTCAGTCCTTAAAACTTAGATTTTTAAAATCATTGACCTAGTTTATTTTGGTAACCTCCCTAATATGTTAAATATCTTGTGGGATCTGGCAAATATTTTAACAATAGTGTAGATAAATGGCAGTACGTTCCCTACACGTTGCCAGGTAAAATACTGAAATTGAGTACTACAAGAATTCATTGTAGCATAGAGGTGGACGTAGGATTCATAACTTCAAACCGAACCTCACAAAATGTAATGGTTTTGATACACAATGGTCTTTAATGGACCCTGCATTACAATATAAATCGTAAAGACAGCAGCCAATATTATAATATTAGGTACACGTACACTGTATGTTATTAACTATTAAATATTAAAATGGCTATTTTGTTAATACTGCTTTACTAGTCCGCTACGATAAGAAACCCTCAAATATTACGGAAAAGGCAGCATAATACAGTCATGTAACAAAAGCTCAGTTGTTTAGAGCTGCGCCACGGTACAGCGAAGGTCGCGGGTTTAAGACCCGCTCGTGTCCATCATTTTTCAAATTTCCTTTATCAACTTAGTAACAAAAACATGTTCAAAAAATACTATCGAAAGACAACTGATATATCCACAACTGTAAGAGACTACAGATCGCAGCTAAGATTATCTTGTAAGTTTTACTAAGTACTATTTTAGAGGCTTAGCCAAACCGTCTGACACGCAGTCTCTTAGCTATTGACCTAGATAGAAACACAGTAAACGCTTAGACTTCTTCTGTTACTACTTTAAGTAAGTATTCTTTCTTGTAGGAGATACCAGCATATTATGTTTTACATTTTCTGTAGGTACTCAAAAACTTCAACAACAACTCGGAGCACCAACAATTTATTTTTATTCATCTGTAGGATTTACGTGATAAGCTTAGCGGTTGCTACTTGCCAGTAGTTGACTACACGTCGTAAAATCCTTAACTCAGACAAAGAAATAGCATTGTCTGAAAGAATACCATTGTAAACTAGCTTCTTTATTTCGTAGCATGGTGATATAGCCAGATTTATATTCTAACCGTCAATTATTAGGATGGGAAAGTTACGCATATCTAAAAAAATAGACTCTTCAACATCACGTGTAGTCAATAATAGTTTCAAGGATTAACAAACTATCTGCCAAATATTTATAGAAAGTCCATCGACCCAATAAAAAATGCAGCACTAGCCAACATTTCGTACGCATCTTTCACAGTTAAAATTGATCATTAAGACTAGCATCACAAAAACTGACAGAACCCGATCCATATCATTGACTTACTTGGCTACGTTAGCAAGGTCAGCGGTAGTAATAAACTCGAACATCTGTCCACCCATTCATTGACCTAGACTATAAAGTGGAAGAAAAACGTCTACGATATCCGGCATACTTGGCACCGCTAATCAGTGCTATCGGGGTACAATGTCAAGGGCTGAGACAGACTCGTCGACATGCGATCGCGTGTTCCCGCGCCAATGTTATCGCGACGCGACTGGCGCCCGAACCGTCACTTGTTTTAAGCGGCACCACCGACTGTTCCAAGTTGAATAAACTTGTTCTGGAAACCACAGCCGCATTTTGAGTAGGATTATTTCCTTTGAATAGTAAAGTTGGAAGTTTCTAGAGTCCTAATTTTTTACAAAGACGGTGTAGTTTATCTCACTGCTTTATCGACTAGTCTTTTACTTTGTTGCCTAGAAAATATGACTGCGTCTTTTCCAGGATAAATATTTTATACCTACAGAAACCATGCGTAGAGATTATAGCAACCCCCCCCCCCCCCCTTGTTCAACATTGAACGTCTACCAGCTGATGACGACCGTATCAAACAGTGCAGCTTATTTATAAACAGTTGGAAAAGTCAAATGTACTCAAAAAAACTACACACATAGGTACTTATTTTGCACTAGAGTGCTGTAAAATATAGGGCCAGAAATTTGCGTGCCGGACTTATTCGAGTGTGCGAACATCTCAAGACAAGATATCCATTTAACTTTGGGCGCTTTTGCCTAACTCTAACGAAAAAGAGCCGAAAGATACTTAAGATAAAAGGATATCTTAGCCTTCAGAAGTGGGAGTCACACTTGGTGGAGTGTGATACGTCCTACTTATCTTATGATCTGCTGGGAATTCGGATATGATTCACCTTTTGAAGAATTGTTTACCTAATTGGCGCAGTGGCTAAGCGATTGGACTGCTGCGGTAAGGGTTGCGATTTCCGCACGGGACATCAATTTGGGTAATCCGAAGATGTTTGTTTGAGTGATATTTCATATTTAAGAAACGCACCCACTATACAGGAGTTAATCTTAGCTTGGGGCAGTGCATATAAAGAATTAAAATAATTACTCAATGTGAACCTTTCAGTTCTGCTTATATTGTAACTATGACACTAAAATCAAAATCATGTACACTGTACAGTACCCAACTTAAGTAATAAATATACAAGCGTGTAGCGCTTATACTTGTATCTCCAACACGCTAGCTAGTTACTCCGGTAGGTAAACAGTTACTCGGCACTTTACCTACTTGACTCGGAGCCAAAACACACCCGGCTTTTAGGAATAATAAAGATAATATGAAAATAGGTCCATAGTCATACTTAAGGGTTTAGGTTAGACGTAATGATCGTGTGTAGTAAGAGTTGGTTTATAAGGCTTATGTGGGATTATTTGATCATTATAATTAGGCAGGCTTTTTATAGAACAACCTTTTTTTAAAAATAGGCAGGTGGACCTATTTATTCACAGCCTTTCAATAATTTAGACATGTCATAAAAAATTTCAATACATTCATAATTCCGTTTTTGTACTCGTGTTTATTCAAAACCGTTATTCGTATCCTCATTTTATCTATGAATACTTGTTTACTTCTAACTTTGTTATTGATTTGCCCGTGCCTGCCTTTATTTGTATTGAACCGTGTTGACGATAATTTCCCCATCTACAAATACATACATAGAAATATTTCCAATTACCTTCATATAACGGTCCAATCGTTCGGAGGTTAATCAAACACGTATTGTTCGAGACAGAGTCGAAAATTATTGTGATTTTTCTATTATCTTTCCCTAAATACATTTTCCTTATGAGCGGCAAGTGGATAAAACTCAGTAGGAGGTGCAAAAGTGGGAACGAAGGGTCGTACACACAAATCATGGTTGTTCACTTAATGTAGCTGCTACTATGAGTCTTGTTTACGATTGTATTTCACCGTCGAGTTATGTTTATGAGCGACAACAATGTATAGTGCATACTGAAGCTCTTGAATAGCTCCCTTACTATTGTACCTCGAAAATAGTTCGGCAGGTCCATTGTTATAAAGGTACTATAACCACGGACTGTACACGGATCTATTCATTTTATAGATAGGTATATAATTATACATCTGTGCTACTGTGACCCTTAATAATAAGACCTTTACATCCTGATATTAAAACAAATGTAAGTTACACTACTATTATAAGTGATGCTAAAATTAGAACATCATCGAAACTAGTGTTATAGTTGTGACGTTAAAACTAGGGATTATTAATCTATTAAACCAAAGCGTGATCGCAGTGAAGGAAAGAATAACAACACCTAAAGCCTGGAAAGGTGACATAAATAATAAGGAAGAAAACAAAAACTACGCGAAGACAGAGGAAAATAAATAATGAGAGGAATCGCTGTTAAGGGAATTACCTCTTTGCTGCAAATAAAGATAAATTGATTTCCGCAGGTACACTAGCCGTCAGCGATTGTTGGTTCCTACTTTTCTTACTGTGGGCAGTAGGTATGTGCCGTTTTCATTATCACAATGAAAATTTACTAGCAGTCGTAGCATATAAGTTAGTTAGAACCTTTTGTTATTAAAACTGATTAGCTCTGCGCTGCAGTTTGTATCTTTCTTGTGTTATTTATGGACTTAAGCATACAAAAGAGTATGGTCTTTTTTCTTCTAAATATAGAGTTATGACTACAACATATACCAGTGCTCTATTATACATCAACATTATTTTTAATAACGTCTTGTGTTCTTCTCTATATTTTCTTTACTTTACAATCAAGAAAAGCCTAAAGTCCTAAAATAGATAACAATTACGTTCTAACTAATAATACAAAAGTTTGATAATAAATCTTAAAAGTCCTATAACACACACTTATTTAAGACATTATATTATTATAACAAGTTTTGACTTACGCAAGATAATTTTAAATTATTACAGTTGTTTACGACTTCGATACCAAATTTCTCATTACCCATTTATATTCGTTATTTCTACATGAATGCGATGAGCCAATGAACTGTGTATTGTCGTTATTAGTCTCGAGAGAGTACAGGATATTTAAATTGGAACTTGAATATCAAGACAAAAAATGTATACATTTCTGCTCATAGAATACAAAAATACTTCAAAAAACTTACACGTTGTTCATGAAAGTGTCTTGCACTTTTATTTCACCTCAGCAACGTGCTTATAAACTTTTAACTCAAATCCTCGTACAAAAGCTAACAGAAAGGGTGGAAATAGAGGACACCATTCCAAACTAAACGATTTAATTCACGTGTGCTCTCGCTTGGGCCCTGGCTTTAGTCCAAAAGTATTGTCGATTGAACAAATGCCCTAGGGGTCAGCATAGAACGCATTCAGAAGATCGTTTATGCGACAACTTTCGTTTCGTAGAACATAATTCTGTAGGATTTCAAAGAGCTTTAACGAGAATTTGGTGTGCTTTACGAAACAAGCACTGAAACTAACTTCATACTTCATCTTTACTTTAAAAAGCTTGGAGATCACGGCAGCGAGACACGAAACCACACACTGTACACGATGAGTTTAAAGCTGACGTTGGATTATTCACCTACCACCTAACTATAGCATGACGGCCATGCTACAATAAATATTGTCTTATCGACACAAATCCTTGGCTTCGGCTGAGCTGCTATCTGAGCAGCTGAGCTATCGTTGCAATATCATATACTGCTTTTTGTCGAACTCTGAATGAAGAACCTACCATAAGAAGAAGCTGATAAAATTTATGTTCTACGTTTCATTACAACAGAATTGTTAAAAATGTGTCAAATAGTCTGTGTTAAAGGCAGATTTACTAACCACCTGGCTTGAAAGCAGTCGTCGAGCTTAACGTTGGAATTCGGGGATAAATTGCGGTTCAGGACAATTACTTGCACAAACTTTAGTTGCATACTAAATCCTATTACGTCATATCAGCGTGTGCAACTTAGAACTTAAAGTACCACTTCCACATTCATATAGTGCAGGTTCACGATAAAACAGTACGTAAATCACACCACAGCACAAAGAACAAGCCACAAAATGCTAGGTTTAACTTCTCGAATATTCGAATAAAGGAACTTTGCATTATTAAAATTTTATTCAACGATGTGGGTAAAACCTCCTGAATTTTGCAGTGCTGTGCAACGCGTGTTGGGGCCGATTTCCTTGCAGTGTGCGGTCGGATATTATTCTCGCAGTTCTCACTGGACTGCGCTGAATAAATGATCGGCCTTAATTAGTACCTACACGTCATGCACTTTCTATTCCTTTTTGTCGCGTGGTGGAGGATATTGCAGTTCTGTTGTTAAGTTTCTTTGAGAATGTCTAATTATGGCTACTCAAAAATACATTTCTAGACCTCTGGCTCTTCATTTATATTTTGCCAAAAGCCTGAACATATTTATCTTTTACAAAATCCCAAACATTTTACATAAAACATGTAGAACCACTAAAATATGGTCTTGCTTTGAAACTTTGAAAGAATGTTATACGTATTTATCTCAGCGCCTTCAAAACGCAGACAAAAGGTTCCAGATATTTCCTGTTCATTACACAACGCGACCGCCATGGCAACAGTAAAGCCTTAAGCTTATTTAGTTCACCGCATCACACACTGTTCGCGACAGCACCTACGGTAATAAGTAATTAACAACATTTTCTTGGAAAGCATCCTTTAGTTCCTTCGTGAGTTGCGGTAGGAAAATTCATTGGAATTATTAATCATTTTGGCGCTCGTTCCCAGAATTTGTACAAATCTTGTGCAGAAATTAAAGCATGCGGCTACTGCACTAAGGGTGCAGTGACGTAAGCTTTAATTATACTTTGCTTCAATTTCCTATTTACCCTTTTATATGTTTACTATCAAAAATACATGTCCACATTTTTTTTAAATAAGACTAATGGAAAGTGACTTCACTTTCCATTCATCATTATCAGCCGGAAGAAGTCCACTGCTGAACAAAGGCCTCCCCCTTGGGAGGGGGGGGTTGCCATAATCCCCACGCTTGGCAAGCGGCTTGGGGATCGCAGTGTTGGTGGTCAAATTACAGAAGACGCTGCTGCCCATCTTCTGGATTTTCCCTTAGTCGCCTCTTACGACACCCACGGGAGGAGAGGGGGTGGTCAATTCTAGGCCGGATACCACACGGCTTGCACACATACTGCCGTCTGGGAACTTCAGCCGCACATACCACACTTTCCATTAGTCTTATTTAAAAGGCTCATAGTAGCTCTTTGTACAGTCGGAAGTAAAAGTTGTTGCAATTTTTATTACCTGCAAATTGATGTAATATTTGAAGAGACTTTAGTTAGTCATTCTAAAATGTGTATAAGGAGATACGAAAGAATAAAATATCTACAGTTTATGCTAGCTTTATGCATAACTCATAATACATCAATTTCTGTACCTTCACCTAAATACTATACCTTCTTCACTTCACGAAGTTTACTGTCTGACTTCCGAGACCTCCGAATCCTTGTAACCTCAACTCCAAAGTCTGAAGTAACTTACAAGTTACCTAGAACAGTTGTAGCGATTTCATCAACAGTACACAATTATAAACTCTAGCCAAAGACATCTAAACCGTTGGAGTTTCAAAATCCACCGCTGCAAGTAGCAAAGCGATGCGGCTGAAGTTCCCAGACTGGATTGATCGCGAAAGACTGTGCCGAAATTGAATTTCGACGAAATCTCAATATCGGATAATCGGCTCAGGCAAACGTGTTGGCGTGAATGCAATCTCGACGCCACTCCGACCAGATTTGCTACTTCACACGTCTAACTTTGCGTAGGAAAAATTTATTTACTTAGTTGAAGAATGTATGCTGTATAAATCAGCCAGACAACAAAGTGAACTCAAACACACCTGTAGGATATTTTAAAGACAGCAAAATAACAGTTTGTATATAATAATAATGTACAAAACGGACATCGTTTCCTTGCCTTGTCAAAATAGAACTCGATAAATATGGTCGAACTACGAACACGCGGTACTTGTTCCTTGCTTGCATGGGAGGAGGCCTCCAGTGAGACAGTTTTAGGTCAGTATTATAATTTGACGTTAATATATTAGGGATCTTAATGTCGGCCTACAACAGGTCTAGTCTCATTGCTTTGAAAGACAAATGTACGCAAATACGAAGATTTACTACATATGAGAACAAAAGTAGTATATATGTAAAGAAAGCCGCCACTTCATAGCGTGCTCATATCTTTTATTCTAAGCAAAGCCGACTCCAACAATTTTTTTCTATAATGTCAACGTAAGCTACACAATAAAAATAGCTCGTGCCGTGGAAATAAGATAAGCCAGTCAGCAGGTTGGTAGATGAACACGGGCTGCCGGACGATCAATTAAGTATCGGCACTCGTTGAAGTTTGTTTTTATGCACCCTGAGATATTTTAGTAAAAGCAAAATAAATATTCTTTACTCAACTGGCTATATGTGAACCGTACCAAAAAAAAACTAGATACATTTCCAGAATAAGTTGACCATAATCCTTTAAGAATACGGACAATTCGAACTAACTTGTCAAAATGTCACAGCGGTTATTAAGTGAGCACAACAGTGGAATAAGCAGCCAACTAGAATGATAAATGGTATCTCCATAACGACGTATGAAAACCTTTTTACGTATTTCTAGAGTTCTTTCGTTCTCCCTAACAATTGTAGCTGGCTCGAGTCCACATGTGCCCACTCGGCAAAGTTTCCGGTCTACACCAACGAAAGCATTTTCTTTGACTGTTTATTCTCTATTTATCACGTTTCTTTCAATGATGACAAAGTCGGTTCTGTTTTTGACGACACTATTGGCGGAGTGCCTAAACCCTTGAAGTTCTGCGCGATGTACATATATTATGAGTTGGTGTCGTAGACAGTATTTGTATTAAGTTAGGAGTCACGAGTATTTTCAAAAACCTATTTTCAACAAATAGAGAACATAGTTTGTGTATGTAAAATTTATTGATGTTTGCAAAACATACGTTACTCGAGAAATAAAACCAAACTGGATTTTAAAAACATGCAGCACTTTCAATGTCGCTTGCCGATATATCACTGCCGTGCATGTTTTACGTACGAAGCGTAAAGTCGTGCTGTGGAAATAATTTTACGAACCATTTCGCTTACATAGGTATTTTTTTATAGACTATTGAATGAATTTAAATATTTATTACATTGATGAAAAAGGAAAAGCGTCGACTGGAAATCATAGACTGTTAGAAGAATTTATTTTAAGAAAAGCCTATTTTTATTTGTCCTGAGAAAATTGTGACTACCATGCATGTAAGTACTAATTAAGTGACCAATGTAAATAATACAGATCAATTATATTATAATTATTTTATTAAATGTTGAGAGATGTATCGTTCAATATTCAAATCCGTCGTCAAATTAAAACGTACTTAATAAACGTCCAGTTACAAACTTTCTACTTAATGAGCAAAAATGTTCACTGACGAACTTAAGTGAGTCGTTCAACATTAGCGCAGTTTAATCTCTTCAAACTGTAAATGAAAACATAAAAAGTTTGGAGAGCTCAGCACTTTTCGAGGCCGAAACCGCAAGCATTGTAAAAAACCGCCATAAATCTTGTCGAAAAGAAAGACGTCCTTAACTCATTCGTTGGATAAAAGCGAGGGAAATCTAAGAAAAACCCTTGAAAAATAGCATGGAAGTTTGCACAATGCAAGTCGACGGGATCAAACTGAAGCCATATTTTATCAAGATATAAGATGTCAAGTTGAATTTACCACAGTCGGTAAATCGTTAATTATTCTCTGTAGTTAGTAAGTAGTGGTCGCGGTTGTGGAATATTCGCAATGCTTAATAGACTAATCTACTAATTAGCAGATCCTAATATCACTCTACTAGAGGAATATAATCTATCTCATATACATAGTGTAAGAGGTAAGTGAATAACACACCATTATAGGTATACCTTTACAAATAGGTACGTGTGTGTACATAAATAGCTTGTTACTAAAAGTACTATTTAAAAAATATTTTCTAACGGTGCCTGTGCAGAGAATCGATATGCCAATTTAAGCCGTGCTTACCGCTGCAGTTTTTTGGCTTTCGTTCTTTTGTTGAACTTTGGTACTTAGCTGACTTGTCAAGAAATCTTACCAGTATTCTTTTTAATTATGTAGCTAAATATTTTCTTATATTCTAGAAGCCTGCGCTTCAAGTATCCTTTTTTTTCTTTTGCAATTAGTCTCACCAAATCCAATTGGACTTGGCAATACAATGGTAAATTAACATCACCAATAAGATTAACAAATTGTCCCACAATCGATCTTGTTCATGTAATCCACAGCATTACCGATCCCTTTATAATTGTAATGCCATACACTTAATCCTTAAAGGCATTCGTTGTCTAAACCGACCCATTTCATTTCAACCATTCCTTTCCGATAGACTAAATTCGTAGGGTTGGGCCGACAGATATTTATGGGATCTCCAATTGATCTATTTCTGGGATTGTTATCATTTAATCTAAGAAACTGGCCCTTCAGCGGTCAGAATTGTCGGAATATAAACTTCGTACGATATTTCGGCTGGCCAATTTAACTTGTTTAATTTTAGTACGAATTATTTGAATAGTGTTGTAATTTTAAGTTGTAACTTTACAAATATATTCGTAAATATATTGTTTGGAATCAATTGTTGTTATATATATTTTGTATATATATATGTTAACAACAAAATAATTATAAGCAAGAAATTATTCAACTCCAGAAATCAAGAGAGGTTGTTATGATACTCCGCGACGAAACAGGAACTTCACCATCCTAGCTAGTATTTCAGGGCGTATCGAAACAGACTGAAACTTGGTATCAAGAGTGAGTACCTGAATTGTGCCAACTCTCGAACGTTGTCGCAAATTGTTCTTTCCGACTATTCAAATACCCGTCTTCAATAATGAGACGCAATGCGGTAGGTACGGATACGGGCTGGGCATTGGGCGCTCATAATCGAAAAATCCGCTGTAACGAAAAAAAATTGAGGTAAATACACCAGTTTCGCAATCGATAAAAATTCCTGACTGGGCTATGTACTGTTTGAGGTAAAAATCTACATTTCGTCATACTACCCGCAAAAGTTTGTTGTTTCCTAACTTTTGATTGGTGGACTTGTTTGGTTTCGAGTTGGGAAAAATAGGCGACTAGTTTTTGAACCAGTTAATCCTTGTATCTGTTACACGCGAATATAAAGCAAGGTGTTTTAATGACACTCCCTATTGTCATCAAACCTTACGATAGTATTGAAATTCTTGGTGTGAAGATTTCTAATACATACCTACTCTAATGCTTATTGCATTTCATCGGCAAATACATTATAAAAAAGCTCTGAACATAAACGAAGAAAACCCTCTATATTTTCATTCCTCCCTTTCAAACTGACGCATCCCACTTGCTACATAAAATTTATAGTAACTTCATAATTTAGGAAGTGCGGTCGCCCGCGGCTGGGTAGTACGCAAGTCATTTACGAGCATTTTCACGGCATCTGAAGTGTCAAACGCACGTAGTTGATATTCATGACGGCGGTTGGCACGCAACGCACGTACCCACGACATAATCCAGCGAGCTCCAGACGTTGGGCCCGATAATATCGAAGCATATGAAGCCACAGATTGCCGCCGTTCAATTTCGTCGTGTTCCTTACACATATTTTTTACGATTCCGCGGAACTATTCCGTCGAATCATCGAGATATATTACTCAGTTTGCGAGATTTATGCGGTAACTTGATATACTAGGATGGAGTTATGGTTTCCATGCAAATATATTATGTGAGTTAAGGAAAATATAGTATGTAACACGTGTCCCTTGTGTGTATAAGATTCTAAGAATTATTGAATGTAATTTTAGTAGGTCGTAAGCGCATATAGCTTCTAGGAAACGACCTAGAAGCTATATATGCGCAATTAGAACGTGTTTCATTATGCTAAAAGCTCATAAGTTGAGCTGCACCTACGCAGGTTATGTTAATGCAGAACTTCGCTAGCACAATGTGAATGAGAAACTGTAACTTTGTAGGTGCTATGTTCTATCGCAAACTTACCCTCTTCAGTTTGAATATTCGTTCAAAGCATATAAAACAGGTCCAAAATTTTGGGCACTGCCAAATAAATTAGTTTTTCTGTTTACTTTCAAAAGAAGACTCCATAATAATTGAAATAAGAATATCTTACTACAACCTATTGGACTGAAAACTAACACGCATACACACATACAGTCTCATCCGCATTCCCCGAAGTGTATGGCAGTGGTGTCCTATTTTACATTAACATTTCACCAGCTTCGTCGCCTTTCCATTCGTCAAGTTCATTTCCATACTCGATCAAAGAAAATCCAAATAACAAAACCATTATCATTCTGTCCATTCTCGGTATCAAACTTACAAATCAAGCTAAAAAGTCGCGTGTGCGATTTCGGCTCCAATTAGGTATACATCGCTTCATAATGAAAACAGCTAACGAAATTTACATTATAGTATAAGGCTAAATTAAATTTTGTATCCTAATCCGTACCCAACTCTTTGGGATCGCACCTATAATAGAAATGAGTATAAAATTAAATTTCGTTACCGTGACAGGATTTCTGTGAAAGGCGAGCAGACGTGGTCCCGGAAAATTGCCTTATTCCGGATTCCGACGGTCCTATTTACTTTATTTAATATTCTAATCAGGACATCATTGTAAGCTGTTGTTTCTATACGTTCGCTTGTTGGGTTCGGTCAGAATGAAGCTATCGGGGCTATGATTGCAAAAGCACTGGCCATTTTAATTTGCAATGATTTGCAGATAACGAAATAAAAGCTACCTTTGAGAATTCTTATTCATGCCTACAAAATAATTTCACTTCAATATTAGCACTTCCTTTTTTAAAAAGAGAACCAACAAATATAGTATATATGAACCAGTGATGTGTATTGACTCATCACTGATAAGAACCTTATTATTAGACAAAGTGCCTGAATCTGTATGTTTCTTATCACGCCTTTATGTTCTGAAAATGTAGGCAGAATGTTGTCCCATATGTTATCTCACATAACGTCCCATGAGTAATATGGAGTGAGAGGAGAGTGCCTTTGAGATTGAAGCTTAACAAGCAACTTCGGAGCTGGTAAAGTATCGGGTTTCTCTCTTGAATGTGGCTGTTCAAATTAACATGTAAAAGCCTGAATAAGTACTTTGTACATGATTATTCATTTGTTATAATGAGTAGCATAATTTGAAAGCCACATACGCCATTAATCAGGCTTTGCATACCTATTTACTATTAAGATGTTATGATTCCATTCATGCGTCTTAATTGACGATTAACTTTACATCCTTTGGCATGATCACAAATACATGTACTATGGAACACACCCATCAATGAAGTCATGCATCATTAAAAAGCCCTAAATCACCCGTAGTGCACACGTCTCGAGCCGAGACTGCGTGGATAGCAATAAATTACTCGTTATCATCCTAATTACAAGGGAAATGGATTGAGAATTCCGGACGAATTTGGCACTCGGCAATTAGTCTTTAGACACACCAATTTGCACTGACGAATTTGATTAGACAACATTGAAAGTTAAACAGATGTTTAGAAGTCTTAAATCGTTTTGAATTAGAGCAAGTTTTTTCTTAACGTTGTAAGTTCATATTGGAATGATAAAAATAATTATTCTTCGTAATCTCTTTATATGCTGCATTATTACTGATTTAATAGCCTCGTGAATACATGATAAACTGAAACGAGTGTACATAAAATCGTTTAACGTTCAGTGAATTCGTTCTGCTTCCAAGTAGGGGTGCTCAGAGGTGCGCGGGCATATGCTATAGCTTAACCCAGACTGACGCGGACGTTCCAAACGAGTTACAAAAAGTGAAGAGTCTTTACGTAAGAGTCTAATTAGTACGCAACGGGAACTGCGTAATATCTTAAGTGGAACTTTTTCTGATGCTATTTCAACGTCGGACACATCTGAAGAGAGACGGAATACTTATGCGGAAAGTGTTGCTATTAATTCTGAAGATGGCTAGCCACCTGATTGGTGCAGTTGCTCTGGGTCCGATTCTGGCACGGGACAAAAAAAATTACGATTCACAAATGTTTGTCCCGAGTCTGGGTGTTTGTATTCGTGATATCTTATGTTTGTGAAACGCACCCACGATACAAGAGAAAGCCAATTGTGGGGTGACGTTTTTTTTTTTGTAAAAGGAATTTAAATTTTTGGAATAGAGTCCAAATCTGATATCGTGCAGACCTATTTGAAGCACAAGACCATATTTATAAGAGGTGAATAATAAACGTTTGAAATTCAAACTCTGAAATTAGCAGTGAGTCTTGGATACAGAGAAGAATATTATTATTTGGTGACCTACGCTGCCTTATAAAGTTTTTCTTCAGCGTAACCTAAGTATAATAATCTGCTTTAAGTCTTTCAAAGTGATTTGCCACCTATAGTTGCTACACTAGAAGCAGGTATTCTAAAGCTGGCAAGTTACTCAGACAATGCCAACTTTGCCAAAGATTAACACATCATACTTGCATATTAGTTGAGAGTAGTTTATTTGTCGTTTGAAACGCTCGCGTTATTAATTTATCTACGTTAAGTTATGTATTCTCTAGTAAAATTAAGGTTTATCATTATATTAGGTGGGTATATTATTATCAAAGGTGTTTTGGATATTACGCCGGTCTTAGTTATAATGTGAACTTAGCAGTAGTTATTAACACAGTTCATCGTTTTATATCAGCTAATAAACGTATATTGCTGAAAGTATTATAGGTATCATTACGCTGTCCCATACTAGATATATTTGTATTCGCTACTTGTAAACGAGAAATACGCTTGGAAAAGATTGAAATAGGATTACTAGCGCATATGAATTGGTGCAGCATAAAGCTTGTTCCCTTATCTATCTTCTTTACATTTAAACGGGATATATATAAACTATTGAGATAGCTTGCTTAAAGATAGAGTTATCAAATGGGAAACCAAAAGTATGACGACTACTAAAAACATCTAATTCTCTCCATATCCTTCTCATAAGTGAATCTTGATCGCCAACAACGTAGACAATAGCAATCAATAGTGTATTCAGTCCATCGCTTATTCTATCTCCATACAAAACAGGCCAACAACTTGCAATAGGTCTCGCTATTCTGAAAATTCAATTTCTTAGATACCTTTCAATGACATCTCGATAGATAGATAAATGATAGATGATAATCGGCAGCAAACACAATGCGGCATTGTTCGTCCTTCATTGTAAAGCCGAGTTTTTGTTGATAGGGCACGAAATCGATGCGTAGAAGAACCGCTTCCATCAGTTTCATCTCGGACCAATTGCCAGGACATTTCAGGCTTGAGATTTTGAGTTCAGAAGCATAGAATTGCATAATATTCTTATATGTATAAGTGCAGTTGCTTCTTCATTTCTTCCTCTTCTTCAGGTTTGTGATGGGTGACCGTTTTCACATGTCGAGACCCCCCCGTGCTTCGGAAGGCACGTTAAGCCGTTGGTCTTGCGCCTGATCTCTCTCCGGTCGTAGCGGTCTTCCATCCCATCGGACTATGAGAGTGAGGGAATAGGGAGTGCACCTGGGTTTGCATGCACACTTGTGCACTATAATACCTGGTGCGAGTTGACTAGTTTCAGCTGAGTAAGGCTGCCGTGACCGTGAAATTCGGTCAGGAGAACATTATTATTAGTTGCTTCTTAACAGTATATACCATGTACCTAACATCCTTTCTTCTTGTCGTCTTTGCTACTCGGTAACTGCTTTTTGGAAAGAACTAGTTCTACCTGCATTTCCTAATGTCCCATTTAAATATCTTACACATTTAACCATGCGAATGCTAAACGGTGTTTGTTACCAAAACAGGCCAATTAATACTAAGGTAAATGAATTCAGATATAAGTAATTGCTTTAATCATAATTAAGATAATTTTATACATACAACTTCTTGCGTCTCAAAATGGACTGGGACCGAAAAATAATAACACGATAAGTTCGTTGAAGCTAGCCCCAGGGAGAATGCTCATTTCATATCTCGAGAATTCTAAAAAAAAATAAACGTTTGAGTAAAATAGAATGCTGAAATTTTCATCTTCAGATGAGAAGAGGTAAAAACACTGTAATGGATATAGATAGGAGTAGAAAATAATTTGATGGATAAAATACATGTAGGTACTCCATCTATCAAGCCCCAACACAGCCATCTTAAATATTTATTAGTCTGAATATTGGTAGTATATATAGTATATGATTGTATCCTCTATCGCGTTGAAGATATATATTTTCTCAACGGATAAGTTAAGCATCTATGTTAGGCCAAAACGTACGGCAACCAAGATGCTCTTCTCTAAGAGCATCCTTTCACACCATTCCTTTTGCTCTTCCTGAACGGATACGGGTTCATAATAACCACAAACACAATCTAACCGTAAACATTTCCATTACATTTCCAGATTCGGAACTCGAGGAGCTGGGTGAGCAGTTGCCCCGGTATCGGCCGGACTCGATAGCGGCGCTGCGTCGCGCAACACGTTTCACGGAGCCCGAACTCAAGCGACTTTACCGGGGCTTCAAAGCGGAATGCCCCACTGGAGTCGTCAAAGAAGAGACCTTCAAGCTTATATACTCGCAGTTCTTCCCGCAAGGAGGTAAGTTGACGAGCTAACTTAGTTCTACGATGCTCCTCGCTGTCAGAACCCGAGAGTCCGGACAGTACCTTAGTACTTTTTACACTCATATGGCAAAAAAGTAAGTATCCAGTAATCTTGAAACTACATTCGAGTTGAGTGTTATTAATTTGAGGAATATTTAGAACCTTTTCGTTACTATGACCTAATGTAAGTTCCAGTTAACAGTAGGCTGATTTCAATTTATAGTTAAATGCAGAATGTTTGACAAACCAAGTAAGGAACTACTAGACTACGTTTTAGCATATTTGCCGCTTTTGGTTTTCTAAGGTCTGGTAGGATAACAAACTTTGATAACATTTGAGAAGCAAATCTTGCTTGAATACACATACATACTTGTAGTTTTTCACACCTCGTTAAAAGGTAAAATTGTAAGTTTTCTACGCCCAAAAGTTCGACGTTTTATATAAAAGATTTACCAAAGAAAAGGAGCTGAAGAATATAGAAAACACCGTATAACTAAGCAACCACGTTCAATAAACAATACCCGAAGTGTTTCGTTTTATTTACCCTTAACCTTTTCTGAAGCCTTGACAAGAACGTACGCATGCAGAAGACAACCCACAATCATCGGGAATTCATCGCTCAGGTAAGTTAGCGATAAAAGTTTGAATGGCACGTCACTTTTAGAATTCTATAACATTAGTTTTGTATCCTAAAGTAATAACCCTTCCTTTTGGCTTTGCCATAGTCGGGTAAAAATTGGTACCTGATGTTACCAGAGAACAGTGTTCAAGGAATCAAGGAACATGATTAGGTACTCTTGCTATAAAAAAGATGATTGTGACGAGATACAATATTGAGGAAAATCAAGATGTTAGTCACGTTTTATGTTCAGGGCACAATTTGACTTGCCATCCATTAGTGATTGTGGCGATCAAAAGGTTAATGGATTCTTTTGAATCGCGATCTTTAATTTCTTTACAAAATCGGTAACATCTTGCTTCATAAGAGAGGTTAAAATCTGTTCGTAGGACGTTACATTTGACCTTAAATTTATGATATTTTTAAAGTATTGATCTTTCGTAGAGAAGGTGAGAGACAGTGTAAAGATAAGTTAAAAATTTTAGAGGAAATTTTCTATGCTTTAATTTAGATACTTGGAAACTAATGACACAGTGTAAACATAAAATAAGAGTGGAACATGCTTTTGTATGTTACTTACAACATCGTTATCGAAGTGTTTGTTTACCTACTTAGTAAAAAGATTTAAGATTCCTATATAACTGGGATATGAACAACGCCATAATGCATCATCATTTCAGCCTGGTACCACCCACTTCTAGATATAGGCCTTCCCTTTTCTCTACCATCATCATCTTCTCTGCTTTGGGCGTCTCTCATCCATGCCTTAATTAGGTGTAATTAGTAAACAACAAGTATGCTTCAGTCCATCTTCAACACATAAAGCTTTGTCGACGTTAACGATACCACGGCACTAGACAAGGTCTTATTTTATACTAGATTACTTTTTATTTATTAAAGCGTGCACAAAGACTACTCGTAAGCGAGCGAGCTCCTTCGCGTTCCAACTGACTGCTTTCAGATAGCGATCACCTTTCAGCTTGCTATCGTTCCTTTAAAAGCAGATCGTCAGCAGTAACTATGCATTATTTTTTATAATTGAAATATTATCAAACACTATATATAAGGAATTACTCCGTTTTGTCTACAGCCGGAACGTTTCCATTTTAAAGAACCGCTAACGTATATTGTAAGCTTGTTTTTCGTTCACTGCAGACCTTAAGTATTTTGCACCAAATTCTTAAACAACATACTTCACATGTTTATCACACCGAACTCGCTAACACGGAATAAACGCGAAACTTTACGTGAAGAATGTTAATAAAGTATACCGACCGTAGTAAAGGAATAAAATGGGGACATGAAAAACGCATCACATAATAATATAATCCCATCAAGTTGAGTGGTCTGGGCTGTGGGTACTGCTTTACATTCGCGCAAATTGTTCAAGAGGCCGTAAGTTCGTGAACTTTGACGCATTGACAAACGAATATAAATGTTAAGGTCATTATTGTAAAGTCCAATGTGTAATGGCACAGCTCGAACACAAAAGAAACGAAATATGACTCAAACATATTGGTGAAACATGCATTTTCGTAATATTATTTGTTGATATTGAATTACGTTTGCACTCATTTTATTTTATGAAGTACAAATTTATATGTGTTCAATTAATGACTATACTTTTAATTGCGTTATTGAACAGTGAATATTCAGAAATATGAATATAATAAATTGAAATATTTCGTTGTACGGAATGTTCAGTAATTGCACTTCTGACTGCATGAAAGCTTCGCAATGGATAGATTGGAATAAATAGTAACGAACAGTTCCTGTTTTAAATAATAACCTTACAACCGATGAAAACAAAACTCATACGAGTTTAACAGCTGTTTAATAATTTCCAATACCCTTCCAATTCAGAAAGGTAGGTACTTACCTACTGTAATTCACTTCATCACATGATTATTAGGCATAGGAAGAATGATTTGGCACACTGCCCATACGACATAAAACAGATATTGTTTCTACTAATCCATTCTGCAATCTTAGATAGCCGAACAGCACTGATAGCCGAGTGGTATGACCTTTGGACTGCCAAGTCAAAAGTCGCAAGTTCAAATCCCGGCACGCACCAATGTCTTTTCGAATTCATGTGCGTACTAAAAATTAGTTATCAGTTGCTAAAAACGGTGAAGGAAAACATCGTGAGGAAACCGGCATACCTGAGAGATTTTTCAACGGTGTGTAAAGCCATGTCAGAGGCCTAGAGGCGGTTTAAACTCTGACACTAGGTTGATCATCAACTATACGATAAGAAGAAGATAGCCGACAATACGACTTCAATCAGACGGTAAAGAAACAATTCTCTCCAAAGTTTGCCTATCAAGCTTTATCTAACTGTCTCACAATCAACTGCGAATTGCTTTCGAATAAATTTGAATGTCTATGGTAATGGGTGCAAAGAGGACGACTAACGAATTCACAGAAAAAGTCCCTTGGCAAACCATGTAAGCGTTTATTGGCGCACAGTTTAATACCTAATTGCTTTTGCAATTCTAACTAAAACCCAACGATTATGCAAGATATTGGAATTTTAAACGATTCATGTCTAATAACATCTTTAAATGGATTCGATTATTTAATTCATCTAATTTTCTTTCATGCTTCATTTCTAAGTGGTTATAAGCGGTACAAAGATACAATAATGAAACAGTCAAAGAAAGAGTTAATAGTATAACTTGATAGTCCTAAAAACCAGTTACCAAACCGTGTCATATACACTTAAATCTCATATTAAAAGCTTCTCGCAACTGCCAAGCACCCCTGACTCAAGTTTACTGCGAATGCATATTATTATGATGTAATGTAAAAGCAAAAGTGCACAGTACCAACGGGAAACTGAAGTGCTTTCAGTGCAGTTAACAAGTTCGCCCGGCGCACCCGAATGGCGGAACTAGGAACAACAATCACCTTTTGTATGGGCAGAATGGGGGATCAATTATGGTTGTAGGTACCTCTTTGTACTCGCCTTTTACAGCGGATATACTTAGGTTGTAGGGTAAGATTTTTGTTTTTAAAATCATGCTTCCCGATAGCGCGTAGAAGGGATACAGGTCTAAGATTTGACTTTTGAGTTTCTGAGTCCCATTTCAAGAAGTAAGCCTTTAGAAGGAAATTATTGTCAAATAACGAAAATCTTCCTAAATTTGAACAGAACTGATGTAGGCATGTTCCATACAATTCTATCAGAACCAAGTGGCGACGATGCCAAGGATTTGTTCAAATTCATTGCCCAGGTTTTGTGAAAGTACAATTGTTTAGGATATGGTGTGACTGACATACTATAAGCGTAAAAGACCCTATAAATAAATAAATAAAAACGAAAATCTTTATAGTGGTAGTACCTACTGTCAATTATTGTAAATTGGTCTCAAAAATCTCAAACTTAATAGTAGTTGTAGGATAGGTACCTAACCCAAATTTCTTAATCGGACAAAATTAATAACATTTGGTCTACTTAAAAGGTATTTTATGCTAGGTGCAATTTTTTTAGTTTTAAGCCAATACGTATCTCTCTCAAAAATGTTAACGAATGATAGAATTATCAGTGCGCGTCACATTAATATGAAAAATGTATGAGAAATGTTCTACCTCATTAGGACAACAAATCGCCGACCGCCATTTTATCGGCGTGTCAAAATTCTAATCGAAAAGTAAGCTTTGAATGAATAACGAGCGAACTGAAAGTAAGAAAATTTGTTTTATCCCATCTTAATACTTAGGTAAATGATGAATGTTGCAAAGAGGTAATTATATCAAAAACTTGATTCATCATCAGCCGGAAGACGTCCACTGCTGGACAAAGGCCACCCCCGTAGAAAGGGGGGGGGGGGGTTGCCATAATCCCCACGCTTGGCAAGCGGCTTGGGGATCGCAGTATTGGTTATCAAGTTACAGAAGACTACTTGATTACTAAACTTGATTACCTTTTTGTATTTAAAATATTTAATGAAAACAGTATACCTATTTATCAGAGCTTTATTTCCTAAAGGGACACTTTCTGTTTTCAACCTCATTTCGTCGATAGATAAAATCATATGTCTCTTGTAACAGGGGACAAACAAACAAGAAACTGTTATTAACGTCGAAGGAAATAATAGGAACGATTGGCATTAAATCTGATATACTTAAAAATATGGAACAGCGTTATAAACACGCGACTATAGCACTGAATATGTGCATAATCTAGGCAGGCTACGGCTAAACTTTTGATGAAGAAGCAGTAACTTGCTGACGCAGGTATACACCAATAGATTATTAAAGTCGGGCTAACTTTCGATATACGCTGTAGTGATCAAAGCTACCTGTAAGAAGAACTTAGAAAACTTGGTCTTTATCAGTATAGCCTATTTATTAGAGCTCCATCCTTGTCACGCGATGTCAAAAGCCAATAATATGAAAAACTAATTATTAACATTTTTTTTGAGGCTAGGTAGTTGGTATGCATATGAAATTTAGAAATATATTTAAAAAAAAAAAAATATAAACGAAATGTAAACTTCTAACTCAATTAATGTAAAGGTAAATCAGTACTATATTATACTTCTCTTATCTATCATAATTAGATAGCGGCATTGTGCAAACATTCATAAAAAATATAGATATAATTATATCCAATAACTCTGTTCGTAGGTAACACAACACGCATAATAACACCATTTACATTCATGTATCGTAATAATTATATTTGAAATGTACCTGTGAAACGTATTCAAGCGCTTACATTATATGATATTTATTTAAATAAAGCCACGTAGCCAATGTAATTCAGGCAAAAAACAGAGGCTCGGCAATTATTCCCAACTGGCTGGGTCTGTTATCAGTGTGGCAACACCCAACACCCACAAATCCACGATTTCACGACACATTCGTTACACATACCGTTGCGGATACTACAATCATCGCTATAAAACACACGTGCTCAAACAAAAACTGGATTTACAGCAGTTTGGTGAATTTTTCTATAGTAACCTATACTGGAACTGTTGTTCAGAACCTAAAATACGGGTATCTACATTGATATTATCTAAAAAATGTTACTAGACGGTGGAAAAGGGTCACGTGATCTCGTGCACAGTGCACTGTGCACTGGGCACTTTGCCCCTTTTCATGCCCCCTAGGGAAAGGCCTTACAGGCGTTGCACTAGGGGACTTCTATAGTTAATGTTTTAACAGTTCCCGGGACCTTCCTCGTTAGTGCAGTTAGTACAACCCTAACCGCTGGATACCTTTTAAAGATTTTCGACCGAATACAAAATAAGGTAGGTACTTAATTATATTTTTATGATATCTATGAGTCTAATCCAATTTGGCTGCTCTAGACCATAATTAATCTTGATTAAGTTTTATAACTGCCGTTCATATGCCATATAACTGATACAAAGAATTGTAACAGGAGAACCCTACCTGGTTCTCACGCTCTACCACGTTTACGGACACGAAGTTAAATAAAAAAAGTAATAATTTATACTATTTAGTTAGGTATTAGGTTAGGAATCTATTATTGCAGCTGCTCGTAACTGCAACTTTGTAGGTTTGCATAAAATTATTCAACTAAACTTTTTACGAAAAATTTCGAAGCAACTCCAAAGAAATCCGGTCAAACTCAAAAACCACGCTAACAACAAAGCAACTTGCAAGTGCACCCTTTCAAACGAAGGTAGATAAAATTAACATAGCTACATATGTCATAGACAGGTACACGTAAAAAATCAATGTACCAAAATGCGGTGCGAATTCTAAGCTAACGTTCAGAATTGAGCTTTATTTCCACCGTTATGTAGGTACCTTCCTACATCCTCTTTTATAAAATGTTGTTCCTGCCCGATATTAACCCCTAATTGCCTTTTACGTCGCCTTCGTAAAGTACTTAACTACCATCCTAGTATGAAAATAATTCAAGCCTTGACTTAAACTGAGTACAGACATGTACAGATACAAGCTTTTCTCTTCACTAAGTAGTTATTATTACGTATTACGGAACGTAAACTAATATTTTTTCAGGTATTAATTGATAATTTTGAGAGGCGGGAGCCAATAACTTTTAACAGAAACGACCTATGAAACATTATCCTATGCTACCAGGCTATAATGTCAGAGAAGTATTCATATTTACAAGCAGTTATCCAGAATTCCTGCAGTAGGTACTTAGGAACAAAATCAAAGGAAAGCATTTGTTTTAAAAAACCATAATTGAGGTTTGAGATTTATAACATAACTGAGGATTTATTAACTTATAAGAATTTAGAATAAATCACAATGTGAATAAAATAAATTGATATCAATATTCACGGACATTACAAAATTACCCAGAGTATATTGTATCACTGAAAACACCGAATCCCTTTAATTTTTTATTCCTAACAGTTACTAAAACATTCTAGTATTTTACCTTAAATGTAATTAAATAATAAAAACATTATATTATCCACCATAAAAAATATTATTTATTTAATATATTATGAACGACACATCCTCTATGCACGTGTAACGGAACGTATGTATCGACTTTGCACAACACTGTAGACTTCCGTTTGACGTCATTTATCGACATTGTACAACACTAGTAGCGGAAATAGCTTTGCGCAGTTGGCAATATGATTGAAGTCAATTGATTTTCTATTTATAACATGCTTCTAGAACGTTCTATTGATTTTATAGATATTAATGAAATATTCTGATAAATTACAGAACCATGGCAGATTTTGAATGAATGGATGGTTATTTATGGTTACATGAGTTCAAACGTAAGGCATCAGGTGCGAATTATGAAATACAATCAAATTATTTCTTAGTAATGAATACGTTATTTTCTTGTTTTTATGAATATACAAAAAAAAACAATTTTTGTATTGAAAAAAAACAGTTGGGCATTAGTGCGCAGAAGCGCGCCATTTCACAGTTAAACCGCGCATGTGTTCGCATTGTTGGCAAACCTGCGCGGCGCTGCTTCCTCCAAGCCACGACCGGACGCCATTACCACGCCATCGGACTACGAATCTGTCACTTGTGCGTTATTCGTTTGATAATCTTTAGATTTTCTGCGGAGTTGTTACTCCTGTGTTGATAGTAATCTAAAATACATAAATACCAAAATGTCTGACGAGAAAAAGGTACGTGTATCACCATATTATCAGTGTAGTAACGAAAACAGTGCTTCACCGACATGGCGTTATTAGTAAAATGTGGTTACTTTATTGAAAGTGAGAAGTGTACAGTTTTAGCGTTGTGATTGTTGAGCTGCTTTTTTATTGTTATTGTATTTGTGTTTTCAGGGAGAAAGCGAACACATCAACTTGAAAGTATTAGGTCAAGATAATGCCATTGTGCAGTTTAAAATCAAAAAACACACACCTCTGAGGAAATTGATGAATGCTTATTGTGATAGAGCGGTAAGTGCATCAGATTAATAGTGCGGCATTAGATTAAACATGATCATTAGAGTATTCTATGGACTGAAATATAATCATTGTTGGCAAATCCATTGTTTGAGCATAGTGTTTGTTAATTAGTCTTAAAGTCTATAAAGTAACTATAAGTGATGCCATAAATTGGTTAAAGAAGCATCCTTGCCATTAATTTACTTTCCTAAACTATATTTACAAACACCCGACAAAGCTATTTTCCAAAGATATTCTCTGTTTCCAAGTTGTTACTGAACATCTTAATTTTATACATCACAGAGTTAAGACACGCCTTAAACAATGTGTAGTATATGACAGACTAATTAAATTAATAATTGTGAATATTCTCTATTTACTTTGAAATTAATTTCATTTTAATTTATGTTATCGAAGGTAACTCATGGTCATAGGTCATAATCCATGTTTTGTAATATTTCATCCCATCCTTAAATTAGACAAATAGTTCTAGTATTGTGTTAACCCCTTCTTTCTGTATATTTCTGAGCAATCTAAGAGCATATACTACCAAATCTCACTTAAGTCGTCCAGTCAGACCTTACTTGGTGCTACTATCAATCAAATGCTCTTTGTTAGCTAAAACTATAAATTAAAGTAGCTGCCCATAAAAAGACAATGCTAATACCACGCTTGTTTACCAAGACCTAGCGATTCCAAACAATTTAATTCATGCTTCTTTGTTTTTTCTCCTTCTGTTAGAAGTCTCAGAATTACTAAGAACAACCTTGTCATAATAATTAACATTAGATCACATATAAAGCTCCATCGACTAAACCAATATCTATTGGGTTATTTCTAGACAGTACATGTTGCTCCTGCGAATTTCATTGTCACCATTTATCTATAATATAGATTTTATCATATTGTTAAATAACTAGTTTTGTAGTGGTTTCTAACAATTATGCATAGTGCTCAGATTAACTTCATTGAAATAGTATGTATAAACTTTATTACATTTATTGTATATTTATATGGATGTGAATGGAACTTTTGTTTTGACCATATATCAATCAAGTCTTTTATGTCCAATAGTTCACAATCTTGCTGATTGCTTGTCCAGTATAAATTATTTATTCAGGAATTTTAATTAACTTGTTATACAAATCATATCGAAAACAACATATGGGATTAGTTATGCCTTCCCACTACACAATAATGTAGAAAAGGCTTACTCTTCTCTAAGCAACGTCTGAACCTTCATAAGTCAGAAATAAATTAGATTTCAAACAATATGGAAAAACAAAGTAACAGATCCAAAATTAGTCCGTCCATTAACAAACTTACTTATCAATTTAATATCTTTATGAAAGATTTACGACAAGTATTTCGTAATGTTTTGCAACCCGAGTAAAAAAATATTTATAACAATTAATCTTATTCATTTGCAGGGTCTATCAATGCAAGTAGTGCGGTTCAGATTTGATGGGCAGCCCATCAATGAGAATGATACACCAACATCACTGGAGATGGAAGAAGGCGACACAATAGAGGTTTATCAGCAGCAGACGGGTGGCTCGCCTCTAGTGTAATTCTTATCTTAAGGAACTGTCCAATTCCCATGGGAAGAGCGCTGTGGTGTACCCATCTCAACTTTAACATTAAGTTAATTTTAAATAACAACAACAAGTATAAAATGTAAATTTTAAGATACACAATCGCATAGCCGCGCTTTGTATACCTTAGCATTGTGTATCTTAAAACCGTAGTACTGTATACTCTATTTAATTAAGGAGAAAATTTGAGGTAAACCAAATGTTTAGGTAACTTCAATAATAATTATTCCAATGTGATAATTTTTTAAGTTGACACTTTTGCAGATCAGCTCTGGGTAAATAAGTGTGGCCAAACCTAAAAACACTGTATGTGGTAAATAATTTATTGGACACAGCTCCAAACCCCAATTGTCAAGTGTGCTACATACAACAACTGATGTAAAATCTGAAATAAATTAAACTTAAAACCATACAGTTTTTTATTTAGATTTAGTTGTAATTTATGTCGTATTCTAAATGTAGTTCTTTCGCTGTATTAATAGTCAACACCAGATGACAGATATTTGTCTACAAAGCAGTGAATCAATGTATTTGATACCTAAAATATTTCCTTTATTAAAACAACACCATGTATTCTTTAGCCATGTAGAATATTTCCAAGTGAAAAGCTTGACTTAGATTAAGAGGGATAAATGTCAGTTTTCTTGTGAAATGTAAGTAAATTATCTCTGTAATAAAAGTTTTTTAACTTTCACCCATTTAAATTTACCTTATCCTTTCAAGAACCCACTAAAATCTATTCAGTCAGCGGAGGACCTTGGCAGTTACGATAAATACATATTACCCTTCTAAACATCCTGGCGAGTATGAAATTATCCACAGCTCTATAAAATTAATGATTGGTTATAATATGGTATGGATGACTCATCGCTAGAATTACATATCATTACGTATACGTTTTACCCGGTTTAGCTAAATAGACCTTACGAAACTTCGCAGTTTTCTTTTAAATGCTGAATTTAATACCAATAAGGACTGCACACATGCTTATAAATTTAAATAATTATTATAACCAGGCTAGGCAGTGCCTACTTACTTTATTTGCAAATGGGATAATTTGTTAAAACTGAATTTGATCTACGGTACAGTCGGCAACTAAAGTACCTAGCGGAAATTCGTTGAGATTTATAACGGTTTCATTGACTCTGTTGCCGGGCCCTAGCTCTTGGCATGGCACAAAAAGGTCATTGACCTGGAACATTTTAAGATTCATAATTAAATTATTGTAAATTCTTATGAGTCAATAAATATATCTCAAACCTCAATCAGTCTAAAAAAAATCGATTTCTCAATTTTCTAATGCTGTATATAGGTTATAATATCACCCCTGTTTCTTCGAATATACATTTATGCAGAAATAACCTGATCTTAGTGTTTTTTTTTAATTAAAGTCATTCTTCATGTTTCAGCAAACACGGCTCAATACGCACACCTCGTTTTCAACACACTGGACCAAGACCGAAGCGGCCTGTTAAGTTTTGAGGTAAGATTTTGATAGATCTATCTGAATCTAGAAATTGTGAGGGTGCCAGTAAAGTCTTTCTATGTGTGATGACACCTAACTACCTGCTTATAAAATAGGTTCGCCGAGTGCACCATAGGCTGTCAATCTCGCTATCATGCATATACCACGGCATGTGGCCACTTTCGATGAGACAACACCTAAGCTCTAGCCTCTAGTCTAGATCTATTGATTTCTTCTCTTCTCCTTCTATATAGAATTTCAAAAGAACGAACTAAACTCCCTAGTTTTTGTTGAGGAGCAGAAACTAATTTGAATGCCTGCTTATCATCAGTACCTAACATTACTGTTTACTCAGCCTTTACCTGATACATTCCAATACAAGAATCTTCAAATTATTTAATATAGAATATCTTTTATCATCTGCCCCCTTACTATGAACTCTCAAAGCAGAACAGTTTATGATGTGAAAGCGAGACGCCGCGCGCCGCTACGTGCAGTGTAATGCGGCGTTTTTCGTCAGTTCAATGAAGGAGGGCTGATCTGATTGAATGTTACTTATAAATGTTATTAATACAGGAGTTTGTAACCGGATTATCAATATTATCGAGAGGAACCTTAGAAGAAAAGCTACGCTGGACATTCTCACTGTACGACATTAATGGGGACGGTTGCATCACTAAAGAGGAAATGACAGAGATAGTGTCAGCTATATACGACCTCATGGGGAAGATTGTGGAACCAATGATGGACGACGATGTGATCCGGGAGAAGGTTGAAAGACTGTTTCAGGTAATATTAATTTTATTTTCTTTACTAATACAGAAAAGCCTTAACTGAATATTGTAATCTGTGGCTGTTGTCAGCAGACCAACCCCCATATCAAACAAAACGCTAGACTACGGGTCGTGTGCCATAATAACCCCATTTACCTTTCTATTCGTCGAGTTCTCCTAAGTGAAAGACCCATTAATACAGGCCTGCCGATTCCAGCATAAATTGACAGTTTGTGCCAGGAAAGACTTCAATGGAGAATTGCAAAGCCCTAGCCTCTAATGTCAAATATGACGTCATATAACAATGAAAAAAAAAACAATGTATGGGCACGATTTTTCTTTTTATAATTAGTAGCAATTACAAATTAATTTAGATAACCCTTTGACCGCTGTGGTCACTAGTTTACTTCTGACATCACAAATAGTGCCTCGCAGTTATGATACGACTTGAATCTTCGTAGGTACCCTAACCTACCTACGCAGTTACCTATTACTCGTTATACCTATCTTTATAGTTTGAGTAATAGCCTACATGCCCTGACTCATATCAATTTATGCGATCTTTATATACCGCGTATCCGGTTTATGTAATAAAATCTTGTCAAGGATGTTGGAAGAGCCTATCTATCTAATAGCCGATTTCGAAAAATCGAAAACAGAGAACCACTAAGACAATGCCGCGTTTACTACCGATATCTATGTAAAAATAGATAATTGTTTATCGTTTATCCTCGTTGATGATGATGATATATGATGTACAGACATTCAAGTAAAAAATATCGTTGTTTAAGTCTATCAATTGCGATAATCGGTGACCAATTGGCGCAGTGGCCGAGTGATTGAACTGCTTTAACGGTTGTGGGTGGCTACGGAAAAATATTCAGGCCTTTGTGCATGTAATAAGTGCGTTTAGTAAATAGCCTGGCCTTTGCCTTGCAGTAGGACAGGACCGTTATAATAATAATTAATAAATATAATATAGTGCCATAATTATGTCTGTAAAACGCACACAAGATACAGGATTCCATTTTAGTTGAGGGTAAAAAGTAGGTATTTACTATAGTTTTGCGTTGAATTTGTTTATCTTTAATTCTAATGTCATCTTATTTTGCTCAGAAAATGGACCTGAACCGCGACGGTGTGCTGACTCTAGACGAGTTCCTGGACTGCTGCCTGCGCGACGAGGACATCTCCAGGTCGATGGGCGTGTTCGACAGCAACTTCTGACGGCCCGCGGCCGGCGCGAGCGCATCCACGTGCCGCGCCCCATGACATTACCCCAACAGATCTCCACCCACGTCATTCTGTACATAGCGGTGAATCTACACCATTCTTACTACTATACGAGTACGTTTAGGTAAAATGAAACGGACATGTAGATAGGAAAACGAATGTTGGTAGTAACCATTTATAATGGTCATGCCTAATTATTGCCAGACCAATTTATTAATGACGTGGAGCGATACTAGTAGGTATCATGGAGATTTGGATGACGATACTATTGTAAAGAAATGCCTTATTTATAAGAAGCTTTAGCGAAGACGTGGATTAATAAAACGATAATACAGCACCAGTTGCTGCGTATAACGAGTGTTCGGTATTTTGTATGTAGGTACATCTGCGATGGTACGACGTGAGGCTTATTTTGTACTTAAAACATTATTAGTACCTTTACTAATATAATATTTATAAGTGTCCAGTTAAGAACTTGTTATAATTCCACATATAGTTTTATAAATATTAGTCCCCTTGCCTCAGGTAAATGGGCATTTTGTTAGACCCTCGCTAGTTTTGAATAAGCTCTAAACTGGCTTTTAATTACCTATCCAAAGTAACTAAGTGTGTAGTTATTTATGCCGATGTTCTTTTAAATTAACCAAATTCGTTAAAACTGCGTTTACCAATTAAAAGCCCACCTCATTTTTTTTTTTTACTGAGCTGCTATCCTGTCTTTTATTTGTTTTTCTAATATTTCCTAGATGTAGATACTTATGTATTTAACAAGATAACTTTAAACTTTTAAAAAGTTCGTTTGGTGAAAATTCTATTACTCAAAATTCTAAGAAATCTATTAAATATATTTATAGTCTACTAAAAACAAAACTGTAGTGTTATCAGAGTATGGGTGATTAATTAATTCTAAAATATATATTTTAAAACTGTTCACTAGATATAGAAAATTTCTTCTATTACATACATGAATCCCTCGCTCGCTAACATAAATTACTTAGTATTGAACTAAAATTGTAGTCATCACATGCCATTTCTTTTTCTCGGCATGTGTTGTCCCACTGCAGGGCAAAGGCCTCTCTTTCACTCTTCCAGTTTACTCACATGCCATCCAATATTTAATTTTGTGTTAAAAGCAAAACATCCAAAACCACTTTATCTCATTTTATTACTTCTTCGGAATATTGTTCCGTCGACAACTTAATCATAATAATATATATTAAGCGTATCAGTATGTGAGAAACTGATAAAGGTACAGTCCGATTCACCAAGCATGCCACCCAGAAGGGACATACTTGTCCTAAATAAAGTTATTTTCAGTCTTCATTTCATTCGTGTCAATACTTAATTACCAGTATTATGCATATGCTATACCTTATACAGTATGTACTGCGAAAAAACTCATACTTCACTTCTCAAAATGAACAACTGTTGTTTTTCTTCATTTTGAATCGTTCCGGCCATTTTTTATAGTATTTAGAGTATTTCTTTTAAGATATTGTATAGTATACCTATGAAATTGTACTTACCAACTTTTATTTCTTAATGCTTAGAAGCTAAGTATACCAATTAGGTACTTTCCGATTTCTTCAGATTATAGATTAGATGGCCACCTTGGCCTATGCTAAGCTATAGCTAGCGGTAACTTATATAAATAATAAAAATACGAATTCGTCGCAAATCGGGTCATATGAAAACACTGCCATAAAATATTTTGTTGATACTTATCGAACCAATATTTTGATTTCACCGCGCTTCGTTTGTTTAAACTGACAATAATTTGAACTATATAATTATACCTTGTTGAACTTCCACTATTTAAACAATTTATTTATGTATAAAATACTAAATTATTTACCTACATGTTTAACACTTCTCAATATTTATTGATCAGAAAATAACAGATATTTTCTAAAAAGTTATCATGAATGTAAATATACCTTGTAAATACCGATTATAGATTTTAAATGTGTATATTTTCATAGTGAATGTTAAATGAAACCAAATAACTAGATTGCATTAATTATTAAAATTGTATTATCTAATTGAAAAATATAATAAAGTGACACGCAAATAATAACAGCACTAATAAGTAATTACTTATTGAATATCTTTATGTAATGTGATTAAAAAGTGATGAAATAAAGATATTTTACGTTTGATATTAATTAAATATTATAAAGATACACGTTAGACGACCATAATATGCTTAGAAATTTTTAGCTAATCAGCATCACGTGGAAATATTTTCATGTAAATTTTAAACATCATTTTATTGGTCGAGCTTACATAGTTAAGGTTTATGTGTGTCTTCCCAATTAATACTGTTATGTTCAAACTATATTACGACCATGTTTGTTACCCATAATATAGTATTCCCATTGAATAGATATATATATATATTACATACATTTATACATCGCGCCTGTAATCCTCTAAGAGTTGGGCAGTGGTACTATTACTTTTCAATAAGAAAAGAGAACGAAAATATATATTGTATAGGATTAATACACAATCTTATGATGAAAATTAGATGGTATTAAGTACCTACTAACGTAAACATAAAGCTACGTACCCACCTACAATCCTTTGTTGATGTTTTTATCTTTAATGAACTTAAATTTTAAATGATTTTAAATCTAAAGTATATTGTATAACAGAAATAATATAATTATCTTAGTGCCAAAAATGACCCTTATGAGAGTGCAACCTTTTTGTAAACAAATTCTTGTCTCAAAATTATTATTACCTATCACAAAAGGTTGCACCAGTTAATTATTCAGAGCGTTTATAATAGGCCTATTAGGATGGTAAATTAATATCGATTTTGTCTTAAGGTCCATGTATTAGTCTAAAATCTACAGGTACTTGATGTTAGTTACTTTAGTATAGAAGCTGTTGTCCCATAGGACTTAATGTTACATTGCATTCGATGTCATATCTATGCGGCTTTTGCAATGTTTGTTTTCGGACTTATAATTTCTTGCGTACCATATTCTTCCAAATATTTGCTAGAAATGAATTACATATCAGTCATTGGTAGTTTTTCAGTAATGTCCAACAAATGAACCACAGTGTTTTGTTAATTAATGCATTGTTTATTTGTTGTTGTGTTTAATGTTGCGTATCCCGCATCCATGTAATAGTACATTCTAGCGTGGACGTAATGAATATGTTTAGGAACGAAATCTGTAAATTAGATATTTGAATATTGAATTGTTTATTTACAAATTGTATGTGTATTTTATAGAAAAATAAATAAATGGAATTAACGTTTGTTTTATTCATGTCTCTTTCTCTTTCGTTTGTATTAAATATTTATATATGCACTGTACAGCCATGGTAAGTTATTTTAAATCTACTAACCTTAGGCTTAAGCTTTACTAACAATTTGAGTCTCTGTAACTTGAGAAATAAATGAATATATATAAGTAATTGTGGAGGAGGATTTAATATAAAATATAATTTCACTTTGTACAAAATCTTTATTTAAAATTGTGACAATAGTATAATTAAAAAGTGAAGTCATGAAATCACTCCCGAAGAGATAAGGTTAAAATTATATTCCAAGAACATTTTCACGCAAAGCATTACACAAACATTATATTAACATGTCTTTCTAAATAATATGGCAAAAGTACGTGACAAGTTTACAACTAGATTCAACATTTGATCCAAGGAGGCGGCATCATTATTTAAAATACCTAATACGACCTACGTAGATACAATTTTAAAAACAAATTTTCATATAAGTTTAACCGTGAGTTTAGATATAATGCTGACATGGTAATTAAATTATGAAGATAGATCGAAGATATGAAACAAGATGAGCGATGATGACAAACATAACATTAATATATTACTGACAACCTGGTAGTAATTATAATAAATATTTGTGCGTTACATTTGAGCAAGTTGTCTTTATATTTTATAAAATGAGCAAATTACATTAGCTGTTGAATACGTATTGTAACAAACTTAGCATTTTATATTATAACAATTTTAAGTTACTGCTAAATTGAGGCACTATTATTAAAAATACATAATTATATTATTTCATATTAGATACACACTAGTAAAACCTTCGCGTCACGCCATTAAAAATTCTAGGAGAATAAATTTGTTGTGATTTTATTTACGAACTTCAATTTCTATGATCTACACTTTACTCCTTTGTAAATAATAATTGTTTCATTATTTTACACCTTAACTTCCTTAATAATCAATATTCCTGATGAGTCTTTATTAAGTTGTTATGACAACTTAATTTATTAGCCTTCTGGATTTTGAATTTCGGAGGTTTTATCCCACATGTTGCTTTTTATTTTATATACTAATTCTATACGCAATTTATATTACCTACCTAACACGCGTATCGATATTATTTGTAAATAAAAATTCACACAATGAAAATAATTGCAGACAAACAAACATGATAAATTTAATTATAAACCTAGAAATATTTCGTAGGGTTTAAGAGATTTTCAGTGCGTTTCTAAGTCACATTTAAAAAAATACATGAAAACGGCACACTACAAATAAGTTGATACATTACCAAAATACATTTTGTATAAGTCAATATTTAAAAAAATACAAATAACTAAAATTATAATAAAATTAAGAGAGCCAATTAAGTATTCGAATTTTGTACGGTGGTTACGCGTGGCAGTAATAATCTCAATACTAACCTAGGATATTGAAATGTCGTAAAAACTTCAATATAAAATCTACACAGAGATCTATAAAATATTTCAAATACATGCGCTATTGCTTGAAATACATAGTATCTATTTACAAAAAATAATATCCTCTACCGCATATAAATCTAAAATACATATTTTAAATAATCAAATCTTCATTACTCGATCGTAATGTGTTCTTATTGGCTAAGTAAGATCTTTTGCATTCAGGTTCAAATAGACAAAATATATAAGACTGCATAGGCACAATGGTTTTATAGAAGTTTAGGTAAGAGTGCTGAAGGAACCCTTTTGCAGTACCTTTGCCATGCCGCCCCGTAGCGGTGCTTACACCTATCATGGTCCCGCCACGCGCGATGCATCAACGCTGCGATAGTTAAAACCGCAGGCAACGCTGCCACATATTGTCCCGACAGGACGCCTGGCAATGCCAGTGCACTATGAATCAGTATATCACCTGTGTAGTTCGGATGACGTAAAATTCCCCATAAACTGGAAACCAATAACTTCTTCCCATGGAAAGTTGGCATGGCATCTAGGTCTGAAAATAAAATGGAAAAGTTAAAATCATACTGTATTTAGTTCACATAATAAGTAAAAAATTGTTGTGCGGCTATTGTCCAAAAATATATATTATAATACAACAAACAATATTATCAAGCACAAATAGTAAGTAATGTGTGTGTTAATAAAATAGTCTATATTTTATTTTAATATTAAATAAATAAATCAAGTATCATGGACGTGTTTCTCTTGTCTACACAACAAAAATATTGTTATAAACATATTCCACCACGCAGATACAAGCACAATTTACTAATCCAAACTCATCAAAGCATAAAATATATGTAAATAAATAAAATATTGTTACTTACTTGCCAAGCTGAGATGAAGGGGATTTTTTCTGAACTCATATTTAATATTGTTACTAGCAAGCATTATAGAGAATCCCAGCACAAATAATACGGAAGCAGAAATTAAGGTGTTAGTAGTCAGAACTAGACCAGTATCTGCCACATATTTAGATATTGTTGTGAAGTAGAATGGGTACAGTGCACTTGATACGGTCTGGAGGTACCCTACCCCTTCAGACTGCCAGTAAAATGTTGATGTTATCTTATACTCTTTTACAATGAAGTTTAGAATATAAATTATTTGCATCAAAGAGAATACAATGACTGTTGGCTTGTACTGTACATTGCTCAGTAATTGTTTCCAGTTTCCCACTTTAAAATCAGTTTCCTCTGACAGTTTTATTTGAAGCCCATGTGTGAAGATCAGTGATAACAGGATAAGCTGAAAAGAACATGTTTTTTAAAGTTTAGAATTAATTAAAATAAGAATAATAACTATGCATAGCATTGATTCAACAATCCTGCATTAATTAATGGTAATCATTTAAGCTTTAATAAGTTGAACTCATTGAGTAACCACATTGTATTTTTCCTTCTATGAAATTGATAAGGCCTTAATACAGAGGTTTAGACATAGGCTTAAATTAAATGTATGTTAAACAACAATGATTTATAATTTTGTCATGATTTAGTTTAATGATACTCATGGAATAACCAATTAATATTTTAAGTTAGGTTTAACAGCATGGCAATAATTATAAAAAAAATATTGGAATACTCACACTATTTATATTGGAAATCCTTGACATCCAGACTTTGATGTCCAGTCCCTTAATGAATGGATGGATCTCTCTTCCCATGAAGAAGTCATACAATTTATAATTAGTGTTTCCATATGGATTCAACTCTTCATAATCAATTTTGCCACTTTTGATGTACAAAACAATGCTTAGCACAAGAGCGATAGTGTATGATATTATTGCAAGACTGAGATATTCATTCAATAAAGATCCTTTATTGATGATTTTGAAGTAATCCAATAGGAATAGAGTGTTTACAGTAACAATTGTAGAGAAAAATGCATTGAAACAGTACTTTGTACCAGTCTCGTCCATGCGGTCAGATCGTGTACCGAATATTGGTACTTTGGCAAAGATTGCTTGAATAACACATTGAGCTAGAATAAAACCCAATGCTTGTAAACTAAAGAAAATATCTAGAGATTTGTAGGTGGACAGATCTAGAAGAGATGTGGGAGAACAAGATTTTCTACAAGAAATTAATATAGAGAATACTGATAATGGTATCAGGAGCATTAGACATACAGAACCAATTCTTCCACCAAACTCCCATTTGCTAGCCATCTGGGTCAAACTGTTAATGCTGCTTCGCAGTGGAGTTGCCAACTTTCTTGTCACAGATTTAGACTTTTCTCTACGAAATTCATCTTCAGAATTTTCCTCATCAGAATATGCATCTATAGATTTACTAACAGACTTGCTTATAGATTTACTATGACTTATAGATTGACTAAGACTCCGTCTTATATCAGGCACATTGTCAATAAACTCTCGTAGCCTACTAGACCTCCGTGGCGCGACCTCCTCAACAGATCTTCTATTCCTTAGACCATATATTTCACTGGAGTCTAAGCCATTGACTTTATCAAGAGAGAATTCATTTTCTGTGATACTAGTAGTCAGGTCTTTGATTGAGTATTCGAGACGTTTAGACCGAGTGCCGCGGTAAACGGCGAGTTTCGTGGATAAATCCTCAAGCTTGACCGCCACAGCCACCTCAGAATCTATTGGGGGCCGCTTAGCTGGTGATTTCGGAACATTCGATACCTCTGGTTGCGATGTTTCCTTAGTAGTTCTTGATGGTGACTTGCGAGCAGGAAACTTAGATGCTGGCTTTCGGCTAGGCGATTTCCGTGCCGGAGATTTTCGGCCAGAAGAACGCGCGGGAGGTGGAGTTTTCCCCGACGGTTGCGGCGAACTTTTCCGCGTTCTGGCGGGAGAACGCGTCGGCGATACACCTTTCCGTGTTCTTGGTGGACTAACTTCTATAACACTAGTTCTTATTCGACCGCTTCTAGTAGACATTCTGTAATTAAATATCACAACGTGTTTTAATTGTTGCTTTTTGGTTGGGTCTAAAATTATCTCAAAAATCACACGCGATGATATTTACTTGTCACATTAATATAGTATTCACACAACTTATTTTGTAAAGTTTTATTTCTTCCAGTTGTTTACACACTCCGTAGTAAAACGTATTTATTTCTAAACAAAACTCATACAGCGAATCGAAAAGTACGCAACATAAACACAATGAATGAACTCAAAAGAAGCCAAGCGCCAACGAACGACGACGCTAGAATGAATTTAAAAAAGTTGCCTGTGATTGGCTAAAAATAGTTGTTGCTATACACATCCATGTGACATCCTGCTTTTTTAATCCGAAAAAAAAGAGAGAGAATATTTTATTTCATACATATAGCCTTACTTCCTTATTGATAACCGTAGATTTCCGATATATACGGTTTTCTACATTGATGAATAATGACATTAAATTATTAATAATACGATTATTTGCTATGTATCATTTTGCTCTGGCTTGTGCCACTAACCATTTGGCATTTATATTTCGGTTCGAACATGCTATATGTATGGTTTGAATTCTTAAACGGTGTATTCTTTAAATATCATGGTAACACTACACGGTCATCAGAGCATCTGACAGCAGTCGTGCGTAACGAGTCTAACGAGTTGCTTTAAAAATCTTAAGAAATACATGCCACTGGCGTTAAAATAGTCGTATACCTTTTACCAAAAAAAAATCCTTTTAAGATTCATTCATATTCTATATACTTTTTTTGTTACATTAATATTTCACTTAAATGGCAACACTAAATGTGATTCTGGATTTCTGGAAAAGTGGAAAATGAACTATGAATAAATTAACATCAAAGAATCGTTAAACTACAGAGTCAACTGTTAAAACCATAATAAGCGACTCAGTTACATTTTGTTTCTTTCGGTTCGTCGCGACTAAGGTTCGCGATCGTTTTTAAAGCTTAGGATTATTGTTTTTATTTATTTGTTGCAAGCTGAGGCACTTAAACATGTCACGTCATAATTTATTATTAAATCAACAACGAACTTGGTTTGTTTCTTATATCAAGTTATATCAATGATTAAACTTACATAATACTACTTTAGGTGTTTGGAAATCGGCACTTTGTAACTTCCGATTCTATCAGATTGTCATTAAAGAATTCGTAAAAGTTGTCGACGACTCATATACGGCTACGTTTAGGTTACGGGTATTCCCCGTATGTTATAGAAGAGAAAGTAATATACCTATCTACGTACAAGTTAATATTTTGTGATTCACACGATTCACAAATTATACGAAGTATTTGTTTTAGGTGTTTGCATGTGATTCATGCCTGTAAAATGCACCCACCATACAGGACAAATTCCGCGTCTGGGTAGATAGAAGAGTAAGGTAAACTAACAGGAACTAGTACACTTTCCAGCCTGATTTCTAAAAATAGCATGGTTGAAATTATTCTTGAATTAAGTGTATTAAAAAAACCGTAAATAATATGTTTATGAAAGGATCGGTCGGTGTGAAGCAGTATTAGATAAAAATAATTTGTTAGGCGAGCAACTTTATTTTGACTTAAAGGTCCAAGTGACCAGGTCATAAAAATACAAAAAAAAACAACTTTATCAATCAATAATTATTAGTATAGTACTGTACATTCGATTATAAAAAAAAAAACTTATAAAAATAGAGTAATAAAATCATAGCAATAAAAATTAATTCCCAAATTTTTAAATATTTTTACACAAGACATTTTTGTTTTGTTGACTGATTAAAAGTGTTACGTTAAAATGGGGCATTATTACGCTTGCGTTGACGCCTATGGTGACTTTCAGCATTTCTCAGAGGTCGCGGTAATAACACCAAACGGTCTTGTAACTGCATCGATTCCAGTGCACGACTCACGTGCGCGACGTTCAGAGAGGAAAGAGCCAATCGAGGACAAGTGCTCCGGTTTAACAAATACCGCCGTCTGCGTGGTTGATACTTTCGCTTTAATAATATGGCGAGATGGCGCGTAATCTCATCGGAATCCATGAAAATATTTTGTGTACAGTCGTCCAAATAAAATCATGCAAGTTAGAACTCGCGACAAGATAGATAGTACGTTAATTGAGCTGTTGAACGTACTAAACTAGGAACTAATACAAACTACAAAGTGTGGTAGACGGCGGACCACTGACTGCGCGTTAGTCGCTAATGGACGATGCGTAGGTATAGTAGATATTTATAGTTCCTACGCGTGTTGCACCAACTGGAGTTTATTCGTACAGATGAACTATATACACAGTATTTGCATTTATTTACATTGTATGATGATTATACGTCAGTTGGGTGTGTTTTCAGGTTTAAAAAATAAAATAGACTCTTTGATGACTGGCTTGTTTCGATTGACTCTGCTGTGTAGCCAAAAAAATGAATAAATAAGGAATAATATTAATTTAGCCCTTCATAAATATATCATTATAATAACAACATTTTGCAAGATTTTTTTTGGAAAAAGCTGTACAATACAAAAACTAGCCAGTATTATTATACCTAGGTAGTGTCTTGATGATTGCTTTTCATATATTATAGTTTTTTCATCTATATATCTAGAGTCAAAGTCACCAATAGGGATTGAGTAATTCTGGCATGTTTCTAGGTTCTATTTCAGGTCCATAACGCTCCACAGGGACACCACTTTTAGTGACAACAAATTTAGTATAGTTCCATTTAACCATGTCGCCTAGCTTATTGCCGGACAGATGTTTCTAGAAAAACAAATTATATATTAATAAATTAAAAGTGGAGAGGCCTATGTCCGGCAGTGGACTGAGATAGGCTGATGATGATGATACGAGTAGTCAACAGGTTCTAAAAGCGTTAACAATGTAGGTACCTACCTATATGCTTATTAGTGCAACAAATAGATTAGATATCGTGTGCCATAATGTAAGTACCCAATAGGTACTTACGAGTACGGTACCTTGTAGCACACGATAACAAGTACTTAGGTAACATAATTGAGAAACCTATAATAATCATAATGTTCTGCTCACCGAATTTCGGTCACGACGGCTTAGCTGATCTGAGACTAGCCAACTACGTAGGAGATTAAAGAGTGCACAAGTATACGCGCAAACACAGGTACCACTCCCTATTACCTCACGCTCATAGTCCGATGGGACAGAAGGCCGACACGACCGGAGAAAGATCAGGTGCAGGACCAACGGCTTAACGTGCCTTCTGAAGCACGGAGGGGTCTAGACATGTGAAAAACGGTCACCCATCACATGACTGACCGCGGCGAGCACGGCTTAGCCTCTCAATTTGACTGATCCGCGCGGTAGTCACGTAGCTTCGAGCCCCCAGGAACCAATAAAGAAAAATTTGCGAAGAAATGTTAGGACTGGACAATAAATTGAGAGTTCCTAGAGACCATTAAGCCAAGTAAATTTTGTCAAGTTCTGCTCAAAACCACCCTTAATACCTATAAATTATTCACTTTTACTTTTGTACGAGGGTACCTACATAGTAAACAAATAATAACGATTTCATTTCAAACCTTCATGTACTTGTAAACAGGACTAGCCGATTCGCCGTTTACGTCAACTTTCGCAAAAATATCAAATAAAACATTATTTTCCTTGGCATGAGCTTCTATTTCTTCTGATGTGCCTGGTTCTTCTTGACCAAACTGATTGCATGGGAAAGCCAAAATTCGTAATCCTTAAAAACACAACGCCCCTGTCAAGATAGATCAATTTTTGGCTCTGAAATATCGATCTATTAGTCTAGTGGCCCACATTGAACGCATGCAGTATGGTATTGGACCGACCGTGTCGCTGGAGGAATGACTTAAGTTACCATAAATTATTCACTCGACTGGCGAAAAATCACGATACTTATTACAAATAATTTCAAGTGGGTTTTAGCGTCTATCTACAACATTTACTTTATGATGTCGAATGTGGGCGGACTCCTTTAGCTTAATAAACATTCGTTAAATATTGCTAATTTCACATCTCGATTAGTGTTTTCAGCCGTGCTTATGCACAGTAGGAACCTGTAACATGGTCTGCCTTTTACAACAGACCATTAGGCTTGTACCTACCCCGTAAGATATCAACTGACTGACCTTACCTTTATCTTCTCCGAAATTGGTGATAAGGTCATTGAATTGTTTATAATGCATTCCAGTGAAGGAGGACTTTGTAGCAATGTTAACAATTATGCATACATGATCCTTATATATATCTAATTTAACAGGCTCCCCATGAATGTCCCACACTGTGAATTCATGAATGCTTTCTACACTACAAAAATCTGGATTATTCAATACAGCCATTTTTTTGTTATAGATAGCCATAGTACGAACATGGTGTTTTACATCATTTTAATACCTACTTCAAATTTTGATTATTTTATAACTTAATTTACTGAAGAATGTGCTAAGCTACCGCCGATTTATATGACATTGTCATTTATTCTTCAACGACAACAGTTTGGAATCGGATGACAATCAGAACTTTTTTAATCAATTCACAGGAACATGTAGTTGCCTATCTATGCTATTATACCGGGGTCAGTGTTCTATTTACCGCTACTTCGACTCGAGGGCCAATTTTACACCCTTTAAGTAACTTCCATTTTAATGTACTTGATGGTAAATTGTATCTATACCAAAAAAATCCCAGTTTTGAATATAGCAACATACTTATTTGTTGGGCTTTCAGAAGAATATGATTAATTTTCGCAAAAATATCAAATGAAACCTTATTTTCCTTGACATGAGCTTCTATTTCTTCTTATGTGCCTGGTTTTTATTGGTCAAACTGATTGCATGGAAAAGCCATCTATAAGTAGAAAAGGATAGGTACATCAATATCTAATTACCAAGTAGTACGTGGCTGAGATGGCAGATAGAAATTATTATCTATAGGTACTTACTGTATTGCTTCCACTTTACGACACAACTTCCAGAAATCGCAAAGATATTGTTGTGCGGTCTGTCTTGCTGCTGAAGTACCTAATAACCACGGGTTTATATCCTCTGTCTATTTTGCTTTTCTTGATACGATGCTACGATCACATAGGGCAAAATTATTACTACAAACGTAAAATGAATTTGACAAAAAAGACTGGCAGAAAACCTCAGTAGAAACAGAGGGTTGGAAACGGCTCTTCCGTTTCCAACCTTCTGTTTCTACTGAGGTAAAGGCAGAGATAAAGGACAACATGAATAAAAAAATACATTCAAATTATTATGTCCATATATTTGATCACAAAAATAAACAATTCTTAAAACCTATTCGATATAACACACAGTGCGTTTGCAAGATTTTAAACTTTAAAAAAGTTGCTAATCTACTTATTTACATTGATCTTTCGACATGCCCGAATACATTGAAATAACGGAACATAATTAAATTGTGATATTAAAAATTCTACATTATTAAACATTCACTTGTGTGATTACAGACATTGAAGACAAAGTTAAATGCTGAACAGTACATTAATGACTGCAAAAAATCGATGTTCTGCGTAGTACAATAAATTAAATGCAAAATCATTAGTCCCATTACCAGTACTTTTCGAGTGACTTGACCAGGTCTAATGGGTCTACGTTGGGTCCATGACGCTCAACGGGCACACCATCCTTGTCGACAATGAATTTGGTGAAGTTCCATTTAACAAAGCTGCCCAATGTGCCTCCTTGCTTGTGCTGTGACAAATAATACTTTTTTTAAAACATTTAAAATCTGATTTCTACTCAATCACCATTGTTTAAAATAATTATATCGCGTACAAATCGCCGATCATTAGCTGTTACAGATCGTGGCAGCATTTTAACGAGCTCCAACTGCATTTACCATTTTGTGCACTACAATTATTTATGGATGGATGGAAATCAATGGAAAAACCTAGTAACACTTTACCCGACCCGGGATTCGAACTCAAGACCTCATACTCAGCAGTCGCGCCTAGCGAACACTAGACCAACGAGGAAGGCAGATGTATTGTTAATCCATGAAATTCTGAATTCTAGCGTCAGCTTTTATTTGCATCCTTGTATTTCGGCTACACTGAATCTTTGATGCTCTAAGGTCTAAGCTAAAATTAGCACGTTATAATATTCGCTGTTATTAGTAGTAGCATTCGTAATCTTAAAGTACCAAAGATGCTAGGTACCTAATACCATAAATCATTAAGACGAAGGTACCGTACGGTATTGTAAACGTTTGTGGTCCTGGCCTGGTTATTTCTGCACCCCCCTGGAGTCTGCGCCCAGTTCCTGGGCACCGCCCTAGTTACGGCACTGCCTATTGATAACCTTGTGTGTATGCAGCCTGTATGTGTGTGGGCCTTAGAACAGCAATACTACTAGCTATCCAACCTAGGTATTATAAAGGGCTTATGATGAGAGGCAAAATATGGCCGTCCTAATGTGTTGTTGTTTTAAAAACAACACCCTTCGAGAACAACAAGCAACATTATATACGTAGGTATGATATGAGTGTATGTAGCCGATGCTATTGTAGTAAAATGTGATAGTATTCTTCATCTTATCGTATGGTTGATGAACAACCTGGTGTCAGAGATTAAACCGCCTGTAGACCTCAGAAAAATCTCTCAGGTGCGCCGGTTTCCTTGCGATTTTTTCCTACACCGTTTTTAGCAACTGATAACTAATTTATAATACGCACATGAATTCAAAAAGACATTGGTGCGTGCCATGGTTTGAACTTGCGATCTTTGACTAGTCCAACGGTCATACCACTCGGCTATCAGAGATGCAGTAGGTAATAATGAAACTAAAAAAATCTTAAAAACGAAGGTCACAGACAGGCAATGTATTGACAACTTGATTCTACTTGCACTTGTATGACCTTGCAACTGAATAATGATAAAGCTACGTATATAGGGTATCACTAACAATAACATTATACCTAGTGTCCGCAGGTCGTATCGTCCCGTCATCGGTAAATATCATTAATTATACATTTAAGTAAGTATTTTTATCTATTCTGTTATGTCGTGTGTGTTAAAAAACGAGACAACTACAATACTTAGTGAGATAAAGGCATAAAGCATAAAGGGATACATTTATCTCATCACTGTATTTACGAATGACCTTTGATAAATAGTTTTTATATTCCTACAATGTTTTTTTTTTAACTCAGTTGATAGAGAGATGCTTTATAATATGCAATAATGCAAATTCTATCTTTTGTATATACTTACCTGCTTTTATTCCGTTATCGCAATGGATACTTGTCGAGTATAAATACGTCATATAGCTATGCCTAAATGTAATCATCACTACAAGCTGACAAGGTGTAAGTAGTGTGTAGTGTACACATGTCCCTATGGTTACAAAAATATAAACTATCACACAACCGGTATGATAAGTACCTAGGCATAATGTGTTGATGTTGGTATCACTACATAGTATAAAACAAAGTCGCTTTCTCTGTCCCTATATCCCTATGTATGCTTAAATCTTTAAAACTACGCAACGGATTTTGATGCGTTTTTTTTTAATAGATAGAGTAATTGAAGAGGAAGGTTTATATGTATAATAACATAAATGAAATAGTGGAGAAATACTTATAATATATATTTTATACCCGTGCGAAGCCGGAGCGGGCCGCTAGTTGGGAATAAAAAGGAGCACTCTATCTTAAGTCTCAAACTTACATCATAGAACCCCAAAGAAATGAAAACATCGCCTCTACGACATGTCAAAAACAGTTTTCATAACGGCGACGAGAATCTCGAAATTCAGCTGTAAATATTTCGTCTTTAATTTATATCGGAATGATGTAGGTATCTGACTTCTCCATAAGAAATATGTGTCATTGTGTCGTGATGTTTATGACTAAATAATTATTATACGAGCGCAAGTTGTTCTCAAGGACAAATGCTCACAGTTATAACAAAAGTATACACAATAAGCTCTTTTATACCATACCTACTCTACTGATTATCTATAATTACTAGTACCAAGGCCATATCCACAGAACATACATAATAGAACAGTCATATCGATTTTCACACAGCCTTATCACAAAATACATAATTCAAGGTGGTCCTTCAGTACACCTGTATTTTTACCACATACATATTTTATCAGTTTTGATAATAATCTATTTGGGCAAAACCAACTTTAAGTCCCAAACAGTCTAACTGTAAACCAAGGAGGATATTATATCATACTGATATGTACAGTATTGACTATTTTTAGAAGCATCAATTGTTTAGGAATTACGCAAAATATTGTATTATTTGTTGAATGGTAGAAACAAAGACAGGCCTTTACTAGATTGTCTTGTGGGCTATTCCCTGCTGATGAACATGTTAACAGGCAGTACATATATGTATGAAATGGGCAGTGCCGGATTAACCTATGCAAACTAGGCTAGTACCTAGAGGCACAAGAGTCAAAGGGGTGGGCGTGGTATATTTTAATTGAAAAATGAATAAATGATTTACTAAAATAACAGAATAAAATGGCAGGGAGGAAATTTCCCATAGCTGCCAAAGGGGCACTGATGACCTTTAATTCACCTCCATAAATGGGTAGCTTATAGCTAGTCTAGGCTAGGATGATACACAAAACAGTTATCTTTTTAAATAGGTCTCAATTGGCTCTTTATAAATATTTATGGCAGTTAGATATTATTCACTATTCCTTCTATATTTTAAAATATTTTTAGCCTTGGAGTTTTTTTATTAAAATAAGTATTGTACTACAATCAACTTGCTTTACATATTTTTAAATAATTATTATTAAAATATTATAATATAACAAATACAATGGAGGAAATATTTAGATTTCAAAATATGCAGTGATCATTTAAACAGTAAACACTATTTAAGAATTCTTCCATTACAACTGCATGCATTATTTATTACTCTATCTCTAATACTATATATGTGAACAGTTGCATGCAGTGATCAAGTGCATCTTGAAAATGAGAAAAAGTAATCCAAACCTTACTTATATTAATGTAACATTCAAGAAGCTTACATCAGATGTAAAATGGACTTAGTCACTCCATTAAAAAATAATTTCAAATAAAGAACTAATGAATCCAAAACCTTACCTTCAAAAACTTCCACAGTGGACTGGCATTGTCGCCATTAACATCAACCTTTTCAAACAGATCGAATTTCACTTTTCTCTCTGAAGCAAAGCATACTATCTCCTCTGGATTACCTGGTTCCTGACCAGCAAACTGATTGCAAGGGAATGCAAGAATACGAAGGCCTAAAAATAATCATTTACGTAAATTTATTGCAGCATTTTATAGAAATGGTGGTGATAGAAATAACGTACCTTTCTCCTCGGCATATTTCTCATATAACTCATTCAGTTGCTTGTAATTATTTGCAGTAAGACCGCACTGTGAGGCCACATTAACAATGATACAAACATGACCTTTATACACATCCAATTTCACATCTTCCCCTTTGATGTTCTTTACTGTGAATTCGTGGATCGATGTCGCACTCTTGTATTCAGGATTCGCACTCATATTCCTTAAAAATGCAATATAAAACAGTAAGTTAATAAAATACACCAGCTGCTTCTAAAACGTCTAAAAAGTTCTATAAAAATGCAATCACAATGTTCAAATTCCACAGTGATTGATCAAAATCAGTTAATCAGTTTTGACAGATTACTGATAGTGATGTACACAAAATAAATAGACATGCGAATGATGCCGGTATGGAGAATTGGAGATGCATCACCTGTTACATAACACTTATTTAACAAAAACAATATTTAAATTTAATTTATTACTCACAATGCACTTAATTGAGCTCGTGATAAACAAATAACGTTCGCAGCTATTGGTGCTACGAGTTTAGAAAAAGCTCTAAAACCGATTGTCATGTTAGCTTCAAGTACCTATTTCTTATATTTATACACTATATACGTTCGAAAACTATATACAACTCCATGACACAACAATATTTCGACGACACAATAAGGTTTGGTGTTGAAAATATATCTGTAGTTGTTACCTTAAACAAATAGTAGTATGTGATTGTTAATCAAGTAAAAGTTTTTACCGCTAAGCTGATTTAACATTCGTTTTTGTTTTTAATATTGTAAGTAAATACTGTAATTGTTTGGTTGCTTTAGATTTTGAACGCATCAATTGAGATTTGACACCTCTTAACAGTATCTATTTGACACAGCCGTTTGGAAACAATACTCATCAACAAATAATCATGCGGAAGACGTCCACTGCTAAACAAAGGCCCTAGAAAATTTATTTTATGGAAACGTAAATAAAGGCTTGTATTTGGGGCTCCTCTGAGTCAGGCTACTAAAATTATAATATGAGAATCGTGTTTTGTGAAAATGATGATAGATTTCAGAACGAACTCTTTTGTCATTCACTCAATAGTTCATTTCAAGAGTTCAACTCTATTTGGTACAATATTTTCTTCTTTTACGATTAAGTGTCAAGTGGTAGGTGTTGTGTCATTGAGTCCCGAGTATACACACGTGAAATATCGTTGTTTTTCATAACTTGTTCGAATAATAATGGCGTTTTTGGTAACAAATATTCGTCGGTGTGTTTGCTTCAAAAGCTTCAGCACCCCAAACATCATTCAAACCACATCTTATCATGCTAATGTAAGTCTTTCATTTCACACAATGTCAAGGATTATCGATTTTGGGTGACTACTACGTAATTTCATGAATAACCTTGACCGTCGGTAAATAATATGAAATATTTTTGTATAATGAAGGGAAATTATATTTTCCTATTGGAAGAAACTAGGGTCTACCTAGTTGTTAGAGTAATACAAGTATAAATGTCACTTGTGATCAAATCATGATTGTTTGATTTTTTCTTATCATTGTAATAATATTATCAATTGTTATTTTGCTGAACCTAACTCTACTAACATAGTTAATGTTATAACAATAATATCGACTCATTAAATTGGCAATTATCACACTTATTCAAGTAAATTGGAAATTGTCGGTTAACATGAAATAATTACATTTGTTCAAACAATACTTACTGGATCCAGTTGTGTGAAAATTATTATATCACAGTTATGAGGTTTTTCGTTCTTTAAAATGTATAAGGTTGAATAAAAGTATGCATAAATTGTTTTATAATTATATAAAAAATATTCTTCTAATAATTAGTAGACTAGTAAGTGAAAATTAGAGAGATAAAAAAACATAGAGCTCAACTATTTAGCATTTACAACTTTTACAGGTCTTAGACCACTATGAAAATCCTCGCAATGTGGGATCTCTTGACAAGAAGGATAAGAATGTTGGCACTGGGCTTGTTGGTGCTCCAGCATGCGGTGACGTCATGAAGCTCCAAATCAAAGTGGATGACGATGGCAAGATCATTGATGCTAAGTTCAAGACCTTTGGATGCGGTTCAGCCATCGCTTCAAGTTCTTTGGCTACAGAATGGGTGAAAGGCAAGACGGTTGACGAGGCTCTGAAGCTGAAGAACACAGATATAGCTAAGGAATTGTCTCTGCCGCCTGTCAAGCTGCATTGCTCTAGTAAGTTCATTTGAGTATCATAAACAAGTTTTGTTACAATACAAAATGTTATCAGAACCTGAAAATAATTACCTAGAATGTAACTTATTTGCAATGAATAAAAATGAATACCTTTAGTGGGATTCATATGAACAAACAAGTTGTTGTTAAACCATATTAAGTTCTAGAACAATAAACACTGTATGAATTGATATCACAAGTTGTTATAGATAAACAAGTGGTTATGACTTGTGACAAGTGACTTGACTTAGATGCTACTTATCTTCTCATTTTAGGTATATTGTGTAGCTCATTTTTATATCATACTTTAAATGATTGTTAAATATACCCACAACATATTTTTAATGAGTAACTATGGAGTTTTTTGCTGGTTCTTCTTCATAGAAACGACTTGGAACCGAGCAACTAGTTATGACATTTCGTAAGTGCCTATCTTTGGTTGCCTATATGAAATAAAAACAATATGACTATGCTCACAACATACTTCAAGCTAAAATGAACCATACCTAATATGTAATACTATATTTTGAGCTGTAATTTATTTATTTATAGTGCTTGCTGAAGATGCCATAAAAGCAGCTTTGTCAGACTACAGGATCAAACAACAAGTTGGCGAAAAGAAATAAAGAATTATAATGAAAGGCTATGGGAACAGATCTGTGATGTTAGTAAGAAAACGTAAGGAATCATGAAGAGTATCTATTACATTATTAGAAGTAATTGTAGGTACCAAGAGGCAGAAATTGTTGGACTTTATATTAATTCTATATAATCATTCATTTGAAATCTTCACTGTATCCATAAAATTAGTTAGTGCTTTTATCGTTCTGTCGACAATGTAATCTGCACAAAAGTTCTCATTATTTAAAAAAATATTGTTATTATATGTTATTGATGTTCTGAATATAGATGTAGTACATTATCTTGTCAAAATAGTTGTAAAATATATCTGATTATAGACTATTTTTTTTATTCTTTTATTACAACCACGTTTTGGACACCATGTTGTTTACTGGACTCAAGCCTATACACTGCTCTGCCCATCTCCTCTGGTTTGCCATCCAAAAGTACTCTGTGGAGATTTATAATTACCATAATATGGTAGAAACAACTAAAAATTAGTCTGGCATATACATTATGTCTACCAGCTACCAGCCAAACACATAGATTATAAGCTTCACTGTTGATGATTGTGAGGATCGTGTGACATCACTAGCATTGAAAATAGACATTGCTTGAGTTGCGAGTGACTGGAGTGTAAGGCATTTTGGTATGTGTGGCAACTTACCAACATGTTGATTGCAGGAATGCTTTAGTGTATAAGTATATTGTACGTACTTTTATACAATTATACATACGATGCGTATCTATGTATATACAATCTCTGACATAATAACAGCAGACATGGTAGTATGTAGTTACCTTTCTTTATCAAATGAAACAACATTTTAGCTAAACATATGTATTCTAGCAAATGTATTACAAAGGATGTACTAATCAAGTAAAATAGTCGCGAAGTATAAATAATCGTATACAATTAGATTCTAGTGTACGTGTTACGTCACTATGCCGAGTTTCTGTAATGCAAGCTGTGCAGCGTCGGCCTTCGCTTGTTTCTTGTTCGCGCTAGCCACCGCTGGTTGGTATTCTGTTCCTGCTACTCTTACCTGTCGTAATAAATATTAGGTTATAAGGTTTTCCTGACCGAATTTCGGTCACGGCGGCCGATCTCTTCTGAGACTAGCCAACTACGCAGGAGATATTATAGTGCACAAGTATGCGCGGAAACACAAGTGCACTCCCTATTCCCTCACTCTCATAGTCCGATGGGACGGAAGACCGACACGACCGGAGGGAGATCAGGCGCAGGACCAACGGCTTAACGTGCCTTCCGAAGCACGGAGGGGTCTCGACATGTTAAAAGGGTCACCCATCACAAGACTGACGGCGGCGAGCACGGCTTAACCTCGCAAATCGACAGATCTGCGCGGCAGCTACGTAGCTACGAGCCCCTCAATTAGGTCATAGTAAAAAATTGTACAAATAAAAGTTTAATTTTTAAAACATCCATCTTTCAAACAGTTTGTGTGATGCGACACCACATACCTACTGATTTGTTTACCTCAGTAGTCAGAAGTGCCTACCTTACTGAGCATTTTTGTTTATTATTTTATGATTTTATAAAGGTTTACCATGTTATATAATTTTCTGGCACACTCATAGTACATAGAAAAAAAATTAGAGTGTGTAATATGAACATTATCCTTACAAAAGCCATTCATGAAACTTATTTAAACATTTAGTACTGTTAATTTTGGAACATAGGAGAGGCCTATGTCCAGCAGTGGACTGAGATAGGCTGATGATGATGAATTTTGGAACTAAGGTAGGTCGCTATTTTGTTTACCCAATCTAAATTTTTGATCTACGATGACCGAAAATTTCACCCATATCCTTACTTCCAAGTCAATACTATACCTGCATATACATCCCGCCGTGTGTTAATACGAAATAACTTATAATAAATAGAAATGCAATAAAGTTATCAACGTACGCAGACCTTGAACAGGAAGTTTTTTTTGTGATCGGGGCCACATTCAAAACACAGGTTGTATTCTGGAGGCCCTAGTTTCTGTTTAGAACAGTATTCGCCGAGTAACGATACAGGGTGTTTGCCTCCCGCGACCAACGGTGCGGGGCCTCGGATGCGACCTGTCCGCTGTGGCTTCATCTGTAAATATGTAGAGGTTGGCTATACTGAATGATGATTTATAATTAAGACTGTGACGGGCAGTGGGTATATAGAACATGCGGGCAATAACTAAGGGGACCACAGATATTACATAATAAGGCCTTTATTCTTAGCAAAATGGAAAAGAGAATATTTATTACAGGAATAATAGTGAAAGTCAATGTTTGTTTGTTTGTCAATGAGTAAGTTAATAACTTAACAAAAAATAATGCAAATAATAAGAATAAAAAAAATAATGCATTTTACTTACACCTCTACTGCGTCTACAGCTACTGACCTCTTCTTTGGCCTGTAGACCTCTAGTGTCCAACTTGACTTCCAGAAGTAAAGGCTGGAGAGTTCCAGTGCCTTCCTTACCCAAACCTTGGCCTGGAGTCCAGCCCATTTTCTGGAGTAAGTGCATGCCCATTCCCCCTTCAACGGGCGCGGCGCGCACGAGTTGGTCCTACACACAGGCAAACTAATTAGAACAAGAATTGGCAATGGTGAATATAATTGATTTGTTCAATTCGGTTAGAAATAATAGAAGATATTAAAGGGATTATGTTTTTTGTTCTGCCCTCGATAAAATTGTTTATTGGATGTCTTGTAGTGTCCAAGTAGTAGAAATAGACCTTTGTGCGAAAAAAAGGAACTAAGAACTCTCAAAGTATGCAGTTCTTATTCAACAGATCAAGTCCAGAGTCCTTTGAATGTCATACGCCTTTCAGCTATCACAATGCGACACTCGACTCAATATAATCAGTAAATTAAGTACATTTTCCTTTGTTTAACATTGTACATCCCTTCCCGTATTATACTTACCTCTTTTAATACATTGAAAGGTTAGCACCTATCATCGAAGACATCGAAGTGCACGCATCTCCTTATCACTTAAAAGCTGTAACAAATATTCATGAATTCCCCATTTTGGCCGCGCTCTTCTCTGAGCCATCAGACGCGCTTAATCTTTACTATCGCATCTTGTGCAAATGCAAATATTTGATAGCAAAAGTGTAGAGAACACTTGCACAAATTTTGACATATTCGGCCGATACCTAAATGTATCGCATTTGTAATCCTACCGGGAGACATTTTGATTGTTTGGTAATCTGATCGGTAGATTGTGCAAAACTTCGCACATAGCTTTGCACAAAAATGTTAGGGCATTATACATATTTCGAAGATAGCTCAAAGAATCGCTAGGCTCTTAAAGTGTGAAGACTGACCGTAATTCGTTGGCAATAGAGTTATCGTACATTATATGTACCAAACCTAAAAATTGCAGTAAGTTCGCCAAGTACGTGACGTAAACTGAATGTATCCTGTGTTCACAAAATTCAATATATAACTAATGAAAAACTGAAAAAATAAATATACATAGGTATATAATTTTGAAAACAATACCAAAATTCTAGAAAATTTAACGAAAATTGGGGAATAAAAAAAAGATTAAATAAGTCAGCCGTAACCAAGGGGAAAACTGAATATCTGTACGCAATCTTTGGTGATGATGATTGACATGCCAAGGGGTCCTGGCATGAGAATTACCATCACGTTATGCCAGAAGAATAGTGCGGTGTAACGAGCGAACAACAAAGTTCCCTCTTTACACAAATAAGGAATGTACGGTTTGTGTGATGGTTGCAGCAACAAGTGATTTTATCGTGTTACATTTAAATATATAATTAGAAGTGTTAATAGAAGCTAAATATGTATTGAAGTAGGAATTTAAATATACAACGTATTTCAGAAATTCGTGGTTTTAGGGTGAGGATCAGACCATCAAACTGAACCACTTACCCACTGGATCGACTTCGTAGTCGCGAAAAAATTATTACCCTATACAAAACTTCCATAATTGACTTATTATTGCATTGTTATTTCCATGTTGGTTCCTGAGAGATTTTTTTTCAATTTGATGAACAGGTCCCAATATTCCAAATTCAACTCAAACTTTTGATACACGTTGTATTAAAAGGTAAATTTAAATTCGAAGGTGAAGCGGTCATTCAACAGTGTTATTATTAAAAAATATATATTAAAATCAAAATATTATATTCATAAATAAATTGTATTTTAAGGAATTCTATGTAATACATTTTATTACACTTTTAAGTATAACCTATGTATAATATATCTTGATATATGATACAGAGTTACATGTAAAATATATCTTATTGGTTTTAGAGGCTGTAATAATTTTTAAAACACATACATTCCAAAAAGCTGGTTCATAACTATCCAGCACGTATAATAATAATATATTCTAAGCTAAACTATAATAGCTTACAACTGTAAAGAAATTAAAAGTACTGTATCAAAGCATTTTAATTTTCTAAACCTCACTTTACATCAATTAAATAAATACACGTAAAAAGTGTGCCATAATATTAGATTGCGTAGAAATGTGAGATAAAGAAATAATATTACAAATACAGAATAAGTTGTTGCAACCATCACAGTTATATAGAAAAAGGTCAGAAAGTATAATACAACTTGTATTATAAATTCTGACCGCACGGTCGAACGCGCAGTGAACGCCGATCCCGACCGGCGAGGCAATCAGCTGAAAGAAAAGTTATTGCCATACTATTAAAGTATTGAACGAAACCATTGGCTCGTTGACTGTGAGTATTGAGAATGTATAGAGTTCAATTTTGTTATAGAAACGTTGATGATATGGTATAAAGATACTCGATATGACTATTAATTAATTTTGTCTGTTTACCTAACAGTAAAGTTAAAGAGTGCTCATTGACTCATTGACTGCCATGCAGTAGACACAATAGAAAAACTATTGTTTGGTGGTCACCTGTTGCTGCTGCGCTGGCGCTTAAAGGGTTAACCATCAATTAGCTACGTCATTCTCTTCTTCCTAATAATTTATGGGTTCAAAACTTTAAAATATATTTTTTTTTGGGATGAAGAATGTTGACCATGTTTCTTCCCTGAAATAACAGGCCGAAAATATTGAGGGCGACGCTTACCAAATTTTGTAAAAACTTGGTTTGCTGTCATAGAGCCTCTGCTATCACGAATATTAATCATTCAATAATGTTAGTGTAGTTATATACAAGAGGCCTATATTTATTGATTTTGTAATCTCTATTGTTTTATGATAAAAGCAGCGAAATTTTGTATAATTTTTTATAAAGCAATAAATCTGAATATTTTTTATCTTGCAACACTAAGTTCTGACCGTAATGTTTAAAATGGACATAAATTGATAGCCACAATTTTTTTAGAAAGATATTGCCTTTATTACTGTGTCTACCACGTGGACGCACTTTTTAAAGAGTTTAACGATATCTAATACGTGTATTAATTCACAAATTCACAAAATTAAACACAATACATAGCACACAAAACGACAGTTGAACACCATCACCTGGTTTCGTTTGATACTTTAATGGATATTTTATGTTTTGCCCTTGCTAGCATTTTGTTCTTTCATAATCACATTAAATTTACATCGTGTTTTGTATGAATAGAAAACAGGTAGGTACACAGTTCACTAAATATGTTTAATCTGTGATAAAAGATTAGGTGAAACTTAATTGAGATAGATTGTATGCGGACGTTTATAAAAGGCAGGCCGCTATTACTTTCACAAGAGCTAAACTTGGAGCTGCTTTTACGTAAATTATTTAGTTGATTAGGAAAATAAAGACAATAAAACTCTGGTAAAGGAGCAAAGGTGCAACCATGAGAATAGCTGAAGAAGCTCATTTTGTATCGAGTTGCGTAGATTTGAGTGGGAAGCCCTGATTTAAATCAATGATTTGCTGATGTTGTGCGTTTACTTAGGTGTGAGTTCCACATTTTAACGAAACAAGGAATCTAAAACTGTGCATTGGATTTGTGCACTTTGCAAGGCGTTGGTAGGCTGAGTAGAAAGCATAATGTAGGACATGGTTTTAAGAATTTACCGGTAGTTTTTTGTATAAACGTTGCCTCACTTAAGACAATACTCCGTTATCGCAGGGTGCAAGCAAATCTTGCAAATATTGGTCCAAAATAAATGTCACACAGATTTTTTTTGATAGATTAAACTCTTGTACCTACCCATTGCGTATAAAAATTACATTGTGATAGTGAAAGAACAATTTTCATAGTCATATAACAATACAGCAGTATGATATTATTATAAATGTGTACCTTTTTGGCCCAAGCTTGTGTACCGCTTGCAAGTTCCCTTGGTGTAAGAATCTGTGCTCCTGTTGAGCCCGTGAACTGGCCGAGAGATGACTCACTTGCTGACCAACCGAACTGTAGAATGAAATTAACGATACCATTCGATTATTTGCTAAAGAGTTCTGTTATAATTTTTTTTTTATAGAAAACGTCGCCCCACACTGGAAATTCTTCTGTATTGTTGGTGCGTTTCACACACATGTAATATCACATACACAAACACCCAGAATCGGGACAAACATCTGCGGATCACACTGTTCTATGGGGGAATTGACCTGCAACCCTTAGCGCAGCAGTCCAATCGCTTAGCCACTGCGCCTATAGGGCCGTCATGATCAAATGGCGGCTAAGGAGTTGTATTTAGTAATACAAAACATCAATATCTTGCCCGTTTAGCCGTATTTTTATTTTGTGTCCTTGTAGTATTTTTTTTTATACTGTGCAGAGTTTCTATTTGAATACAAATATTTTGCGCTCATAGGCAGAGTATTCGCATTTATCGGGTGTGTGGTTATTTTATTAGCGAGACTGCAGTCTTCGACGCATATTAGTCCCAAGTAAACATTACTTATGAGGCGACATTTTAACACACTATAAACAATACAATACAATGCATGTCGAAATGTAAATAAGCTACTCACCCCATGTGTAGTACACAGCTCGCTTTCCTCCTGTTCCTTACGAATTAAAGACAGCTTCTGCGACACGATCGTGGCTACATCTTGCTGTAAAATAAATTTTAAATTAACTATCATGTCATGGCTAACACGGCATACATTTTCAACTTCAACAAATTTAATGAGGGTTGGTAGACAAAGAACTTCAAATGAATAGTAGTTTTATTTCAAACTAGCTATTGCCCGCAGCTTCGCTCGCGTTAATTTAGATTGTTGTTTAGTCCATACTAATATCATAAATGTGAAAGTAACTGTCTTTCTGTTACGTCTTCACGTCTAAACCGCTGGACGGACTTTGATGAAATTTGGCATGTAGAAAGTATAAGACCCAAGAAAGGACATAGGCTACTTTTTATAATTAAATTCAACCCTCTAAGGGGTTTAAATAGGGGTTTACGCAGGCGAAGCCCCCGGAAAATGCAATATATAGGTATATATATAATATAATAATAACTAACTAAGCGGCTTAGTCGTGAAGGTGTAACAGACAGACAGACATACAGTAGTAGTATTTATTAAATAATAATACGAACCATTTTCTGTGGATCAACGCCTGGGGGATAAGCTTGCGGTCCTGGCGCTGGTAATGCGGGCACCGAGGTCAGCTCTGTGGAGGAAACGCGTTATTTAGGGCTTCCACACATAACTGCGAATTCGCAACGCATCGCAAATATCTGCGAGCTGCAGCGAGCAAATTACAGGAATTTGCTAGCTTGGGGCTGATTTTTCAATGGTCACATAAACTAAGCTAAACTACTATATTCGAAGGATAGAATTGTCATTTTGGCAGTTAATGTATGGAAAATATGTCAACACGTCAAATTTATTCTACTGATTAAAAATATCCGACAATTGAAAAATTAGCCCTAAGTTGATAACTCAAGAACACCATTTCACTTCATCATCATCATCAGCCAAAAGACGTCCACCCCGCCCGCCACTTACGACACTCACGGGAGAAAAACGGGAGGAAAGGGGCCTCTCGTGGGTGTCGTAAGAGGCAACTAAGGGAAAATCCAGAAGATGGGCAGCAGCGTCTTCACAATTCTAGGCCGGATACCACACGGCACGCCGTACAGTACAGTATACCACTTAGTTTCTTTTTAATAACAACTATGTGGTTGTGGAGAAGTTGATGTGCCGCTTTATTTTATTATTACTATTGATTCGGATCCTTAGTTCGCGTACTGAAAAAATTAAATAGAAATTGTACTTACGGCTTCCCGACGTAAAGCTTTTCATTAAGTAGGCAGGTGGACTTAAAGATCTTTCAGATATTCTAAAACAAAAAAAATATATTATTAGTTTTAAGTGTCCCACTTATAGTCCTAGTCTTGAAAATCGACTCAAGTCCGAAATGAAGACTAAAAGACTTGAGTTTTTTACAACACTAGTCCCACTGCTAGGTAAGGCCTCCCACTTTCTTACCACTATAAATAATTATATATGCATATATATATAAATAATGGAAAAATCGTGTAATGTGGTCAAGAAACGAGCACAGATAACGCTAAAATTAATTTACTTACTTATCGATTTCTGTGCTAGTGGTTGTTTTAGATTTGGCAGTACCGGAATTGAGTTTTGCGACTTGCTGTGAAGAAAAGATTAATATTTTAAGGTTTATTATTTGGTTTAGGTGAAAATATAACTATACACTATAGAACATTTTCTGGGGTAGACCCCAGAAAGTTTATTCACATTCTAGCCCCCTTATTCGTAAATAATTACCATTTTAAACCATGGATTAAATTTTACTTGTCACTGTTGTTTGCATGTCAGAGAATAGAGATGTCTATATAGACTAAGACGAGTTAAAGTTATATATGAAGGTAGGCGGAGAATGGTCTGACTATTAGTAAGACCTCAAAGTAAAGTTTAGATGTTTGAAGATGTAAGTTTTATACGCTTATTCCGTGTATTTTGTGTATCGGTATGTAACTTACCATATCTTTCTTAGGCGGAGAGACAGGCACCCATTCTGAGGCCTTTTCTCTGTGTTGAGATCCTGACGATACGGGAAACTGCAGTCTTAACTCCTCCTTATTAGCTATGGGCAGTGGGTTTGTTTTTATGGGAAGTGGTGCTCCCCCCTGTATAGAAAAAAAGTAACTAAAGTATCCAATTGACATTATAATTCTAGAATTTAACTAAAATATAAGGGTTGCTGACTTTAGAAATCAGGGTTAAATGAATAAAACAATTATAATCAAGGCACTTTAAGATTCTTAAAATTCCTCCAAATTAGGGTTTCTGGATTTTAGCTTGAATAATATTAAACTTAAATATCTAGCGTTTATGACTATACATTTAAGTTAATTATGTCTGGTTCGTTGCCTTTGCAATATATGCCATAAAAAGTACGTGTTGATTAACGCGTGACTGAATTCGCTACATTTACGCTACTTAACAACAAGGCATCACAATTAATAGTGAATGCTATGCAAAACTCACCCTTATGTTCATAACAATAGGTGCTTTTTCCTTGACAAGGAAAGGATGGTGGAAGGCGAGTGTGTCCTCATTTTCACTCATGTCGTCGTCGTTTGAGGAAACAGATGATAGTTCACCAAGCGCCTCCTTCTTTGATAAATGCTTGCAGAAGTCTGTCAGTTCGTCAACTGATTTACCTGTGGAAATTATGTTTTCTTGAAGTTATTTTTTATAAGCTTATAAACCGTGTCTAGTCATATTCAATGCCTAGACAAGATTATTACGGTGGCTGGTCTTAACAAGCAATTTTAGGCAAGCTTGCAACAGCTAAAGACTAAGTAAGTTAAGGAAAGATAAGTTAATTTTAGGCGACCTAATGCTCATCTTTTTCAGTTTTAACAAATGGGTCTCGTCTAAAGCGTACAAGCTTTCAAGTACAGTGAGCATCAAAAGTAGCTGAACATAGATTTTTTAACATACCAATTAATTAAAGAACAACTTCATAAATAGTAAAACGTCTTAAATATTCTCAGATCTTAATTTGGACTTTAATACACATAAATAAAATTAGTGTCTGTTTGTAACATGAAATCATATTTTTTTACTCAATGCATACGATACTATTCACAATACACATAACAAAAATGCAATTGAAAAATGTTTTGTCTGTCGGTCCGTCTGTCTGTTTGTTCCGGCTAATCGCCGAAACGACTGGACCGATTTTGACGGGACTTTCACAGGCATATAGCTGATGATTTGGACTTCGAAAATGTTTAGGGTTCCGCGGGAAAATAAAAAAATAGAAAATCAAAAAATCTTTACGACATGTTTTTAGTTATAATCTAGTGTAACATGGCACAACGTACCTCCAGACTGTATAGCCGCCATTACTTGGTTTCTAGTGTGAGGCGGCAGTGCGGCAGCTCCGGCCGGCACCGCGCCATTTTTGAGCATGTTGATAGCATTTCTCCTTGCTACTTCTAGAAGACGCTTCTTCTCACTGTCCGCTAGTTTCACGCCAGTTGGAGACCTTGAATATTATGGGAGATTGCTTTTTTCACTGGAATCTTCTTATATAATAACATGGATGAAATATGTTGATGGACAATTAAATGAATATTATGCAAGACTTTTGTATACTCATTTTATTTTAAAGTAAGGTAAGAACTGTTATCTTTCACAGGAAATTCTAAATAAGTTATTTATTTATTACTTCAATGTACGTATTCTTTATTCAGGGCTGTCGTGGACGATTAAATAAAATATTGTGTAACTGAGAGCATTTTAGAACTTGTCGTGAGTATCAAAGGTAATTAAGTTATATTATATTTACTGATAAAGTGTGAAGTATTGAGTATATGAGAAAAAACAGCTTATATTAATCGATTATAAAGTTAAAAGCTAAATAGGTGTGCAAGTATGACTCATTTTGTTCTGACTCCTGACACAATACATGGCAAACAAAAACTATTCATTGAAATTAAACTCATTACCTATAATAATATTTTATGAATTAGGAGGCCACCTGTACTACCAAGATTTTATTGTTTGCCAGCAGAAATAAAGAGAGAGAGAAGACTTTAGGTTTACTTGAAGTATAGTTTGAGCTTTAGCTAGATATTCTGTATGAATAATAACATGTATTTAATTAAAAAGTTCCACAAACCTAGATCTCCTACTTCTGCCTCCATGTCTTGGGGATTGACGCCTCGTCCTATGCCGGGACCGGGACCTCGACCTTCGTCTGGAGCGCGACCTTGACCTCCGGCGCGACCTCGACGAAGACCTGTGCCGCGATCTGCTACTGTGCCGGGTTTTTGAGCTTGAACGGTGGCGGCGTTTCTTTGATGGTGATGTGGATCTCCTCGATTTACTTCCAGACCTAATGTTTACCATCATCAGTAACTATTTATTAAAAATGACAGATCATATTTAAGGTTGTGGTACTAACCATGAAATTGAATAACTTTTTGTTTGCAACCTATTTTGTAAATGAGGACATAGAATCTGCCGGCTCATACGGAATTATAAGATGAGTATGTGTGTGCTGAAGGAATTTTTATTGCGTTTTGATATTGGTCCTCATAGAAAAAGTTGTTCAGTTTGATGGTCTGTACCATATTGTAAAACTTGTCAATTTTTTTGTGTTACACCTTGTATACACGAATAGGGTATTTTTGTAAATAAATACCTTTTAGGAGATTTACTTTTGTCCTTCCGTGATGATTTTGACGAGCTTTCCAACTTTTTGATTTTCTTTGCAGCAGCTTTTTCCTCTTCATATAAATCACTATAAAATAATTAAAAATTATTACAATTTGCAAAAGCCTGGATAGTTGCATAAAATTAATAATGACCTACTGACAAGAGCTATATATAGCAAATAGGTTTTAAACATAAATAAACACAGAGTTATGATGACTGACAAAATTTTAAATAATTAACATGTAGTAAGGAAGCTTACTGCAATTATTTGATATTCACCATGTAAATAAATATAATTCTGGTTTATACACTATTCGAATATCTTAATAAAAGTGTTAATGAGAAAATGGCATTTCAATTTTCCTATGTAGAGGTAGCCAAATATCTTTTATAAAGCTGTATGAGTAACAATAAAAGGCTGTGGATAATGAGTTAAAACTAGGTACTAATCAATGAAGAATAGCACTTACAGTTTCATTTCTTCTTCAGCCTGCCTTTTGAGTATGCCTCCGGGATCAGAGGTTTTTGGAAAATGTGAGTTACATACAATTTCTTTCTCTGTACTGCTAGAGGAGTCAGTATATTCACCTTCTTCATACTTCTCAGCTCTCTTTCTAGCTTCTTCCTCAGCTTTCTTTACAGTTTCCTCAAACACAGTACTAAACTTTAGATTCTTTATTTGAATTTTGCCTTTACCTTTGTCACTATCTGCACTGCAAGTATCCGATTTCTTTTTTTCAAGTTTCTGCCTCAAATCATTGGATTCAATTTTTATATCTGGTGGCAAAGGTATTGGATGGGGCGGTGACAGAGAGTTGTCCTCTATTTTAATAGTAACGACTTTCTTCACATCTTTTTCGATCTTAACCTCTTTGGTTTTCACATTTTCAGACTTAATCGGTGTTACGTGTTTGACTTTTACGTATTCAGGGTCGGATTTAACTCTAACAGGCGTCAGCGGGTACGGGTATGATGGTGATCGGCTCTCTCTGGAACGTTTTTTAGACTTACTCTTTTTTCGTTTTTTACGTTTGTGAGAATATTCGCTACCCTCTGAGCCACTGACGCTGCTCGTGCTCCGACTGCGTTTCTTCTTCTCTTTCTTATGTTTCTTCTTGCTTTTCTTAGACTTCTTTAAAGGAACTTCATCTATTTTAGGTGGATCCGCGTTAAAAGCACTAAACAGTTCTGAAAGAATTTCACTCGACGACTTTTTAGAGTCATCTTTTTTGCGCTCAGGCGTTGTTTTTTCTCTTTTTATTAATTGTTCAATTTTATCTATTAAGCTCGTCATACTAAAAACCAATATATGTTAACTTCCTTCACTCATAACATAAATTCACACACAAATAATACACAATAGGTCTATCGCCATGTTGTGAATTAAATTTTGACATTTCAATTTATAAATTGTTGACAGTTGACAGATACTGGTTTGGGTTACCCTACTATTAATTCATTGATTGTATAATTCTTGCCAGTATTTAAAAGCTACTGTAAAGGCTTATATTCTGTGCCATTAAGCGCAATTTTTGAAGATTATACACTTATATAGTTACGAAATAGAGTTAGTTGTGGTGTGGATGCATGTATTAACAAAATATATAACTAGCCTTCAGCGGTCTCATCGGTATCATACTCATTCTTAAATAACACAGTTTCAAGTTAAAGAATTCATAAGCACTAAAATTTTTTTATTAGCTAGTAGCATCTAGTAGTCCACAGTGAATAATAACATACGTAACTAATAATGCACACCTTTTTGTACTATGTTCCTACGTGCGATGATTAGAAAAAAAATCAATTTTATTATTATCTCAAACTGCTCAAACCAAATAAATCGTGATGAGTAATCGGTATTAGCTTATTAATACTTATTCGTAGCCTAGTCAGCACTCAGAGGTGGCCCTTACCATAATATTATTTAGAGATCATTAGAGTACATCGAGATTTCCTACCTGACACGTTTTGGACGCTGCCGCGCCGCCGCCGATGTATTTACAAGATGAACAATAATAATAATATCCATTTATTTCATGTAATGTTGTAGCTCAAACGGTATTCTGTGTGGCGGTAAAAAGGTATCGCCACAGAGTGCAGAGATAACTGTTGATAGACAGGTCTGTTGATAGACAGGTCTGTTTATTACTGTAACCTGTTTTATTTAATATCTTGATCAGCCCCCTTACCATGAACTCTAAAAGCAGGACAGTTTACCATGTGGAAGCGAAACGCTGCATTGCACAGCACGTAGCGGCATCCCGCTTCCACATGGTATACTGCCCTGCTTTAAGAGTTCATGGTAAGGGGGCAGGCACGTGGACGTGTTGTTCCTAAGCGGTACGTAAATAAGGGTCCATTCACACGACCCATGTTTCGCTCGCCATTTTCGTGCTTAGATTAGTCTCAGCACGCAGGGTTACAGTAGCAATGCGTTTTCATTTCAGTGCGCTTTGTGCAAAATAGTCGTACTTAGAGGTTCTTAGGTGTAATGTCAAATAAAACCGTCAGTTTTAGGTTTAGTTTTTATTGTTTCAATACCTTTGCAAGGTTGGTAAGTGATAAACTGATAAACAATACAGAATGGAACTACATTCTTTATAATTTTCTGTATCATTGAAATACACTGCGATTTTCATGTCAACTGCAGCATTTAGGACGGAACAAGTGTCCTTTTAATTTAGGTATATTTATTAGGTACATAAGTAAGTAGGTAAGGGTGTTCAGAGAAAATGTACTTACAATTAATAATTTTAAGAAATCTCGATCTACTTATTCGACATGTACCTACTTGTAAGTAGGGAAGCTTTTAGCATGATTGTATGGTTATAATGAATGTTATGTTTTCAGATAGACAGTTAAACATATTAGGTACAGTTGACTGACACACCACCTGTTTATAAGAAAACTATCATAGATGATAAAACAATGTAGGTATATTAGGTATTCATTAATTCTTTATCCTATCATCCAGTTTAAATAACTTTGACACAAACAAAGACAAGCACATTTTTAATAAACAATTATTACAATAAAATGCAAGGACATACACAATCATTAATTTGGCAATAATTTTCATTGAATTTAATAATCGGAAGCTCCAATTATTGAGCAATAATTTTACGTTTCAGGCCCATGCCAATCTTTTCAACCAAACAGAAGATTCGATTTATATGAAGGACAAGCGCATTTTCCTGACCAGAACAGTTACAGTAAAAATCAAAGGGATTCTAGAAGTTTTATAGAAGTCAACGAGTCTCTTATAACCCATACGCTTTCGTCATAAGACCAGATCACCATACCTATAATTTATTATATAATGTCTTAGGAAGACAATAAATACTACAATTGGCCAAATTAATATAAAATATTCAAAAAAGCAATAAATATTATCATATCACACAATAATATCCATTATAAGGTAAATCGATGATTAAATTAATAATTCTAATTAATATTCGGATATACATAAGAATAGCAAACGTTTTTCATTAGAATACGTCGATATAATAGTAAAATACATTCCCGTATTAAAATACCTATCTACTTTTCGTATCAAATTTTAAATGATTTACTTCATGTACTTGATTTATAAAGCTTGTTTGCTATAAAAAACTAATAATAACTAACTGAAAACTAGTTACAGTATATTTTTTTAATTTTAAATCTATGTTTATGAAAATATCTAGACAACAGGTATACTTATGGTTATAATGATTGTTTAGCAAATCACATTTCTTTCAACTTAAATGGTTAATAAAAAAAATTGTCACTTCTTCCCTTTGCATTTACATCATCCGCCTTATTGTTATACATAATGATTATTATTTTTAATCTTTTTTATTTTATTTGTCATTTTTTATTTGCGTTTGTCTTTTAAAAGGTGCTCGATTAAATGTTTCGAATTGTGCAAACTGGGTGCAACGTCGGCTACCTTTCTTTCTCATGTACTTTTATACATTTTTAAGTACGTCAATGTTATAGCTAACATCTTTTTTATCACACAGATTATAACGGGTCCCAAAAATTTTATAAACCATGAGACAGAACAGTTTCCGCTCGGTCAACGAGTGGTAATGAAGCGTTTGCCTAAATGAGTAGAGTAACCATGTTCGCAAATACTTGAACTCCGCTATGTTTTGTTTTATCATACGCCGGCGTCACAATGCATTTATTTGCAATAACACAGAATCAAAAAGTTTGTAGATTTTTATTATTTTAAAATTGGGTACCTCTGTGCTCTGAAAATTAACTTGGCTACAATGCTTATTAGTCCAAGGAAAACCAACCGAAGCACCGTCTGAAGGTTTTTCGGCTGATTTTTACTGTGTACCCAAATGCATGCGATTCAGTGAGAAGAGAATAGTGCAATGTGACAAAGACCTATGTGGTCTTGTAGCAGGTTAATAAATATCAGTGTTTCAAGTATTTGTCCACACTAGTATTGTTGATATCAGTAACTAGGCTAGCGCAAGAGAACGCAGCAAACGGCTACAGCTCTCGAATCTGACTTGAAGCGCGGTGAAGAGGCATTAGCTATTGAATAGATACGTATCAAAATGTAGGCAGGCTTGTAAGTAGCGCCCAACAAGAAAGCCATTCGTTGTCGTCAATAAGAAGTAAATACTAGGAGATTAAAAACGCTAACGGCAGAAAAATATCGCTGAGGCCCTATTATAGAAGTCTAACCGCGATTGTACACCCAGGCCCCTTCATTTTATCCCAGTCATCGGTCCCCGTTCTTATTCTATGTCAGCTTTTGCTAGGGCATTACAACATGGCTGGTCTTCTCAGCGTGTACAAGCGCATAACAGAGCTAACACCTGTCGTATCGACTCGGGTCGGACCGAGAGCACTAGCCGCCCCATCTTAAAGCTACTACTAAAATTCTCTAGGCGATCAAAGATCGCAAGCTAAATTGATTTTATTCAAAAGTCTTAAAAAAATAAAATCTGCTAGTGTTCAACTTTAACGAGTTAGCGGGGACGCATGACGGCGCGCACGGTCCGGAACCGCTTCTCGAAGCCGAGCTTGGTGTAGAGCGAGCGTGACGCGTCGTTCTCGGGCCGGATGACCACGAAGGGCTTGTAGCCGCGCGCCGCAACCTCCTTGGTGAGGCGCCGCGCCAGGTAGATGCCGTAGCCCTTGCGGCGGAACTCGGGCCGCGTCTGCATGGAGAACATTGCGCCGTAGTACGACTGCACCATCCACGCGGCCAGCTGGCCTTCCACGAAGATGCCGTACGCCGGCAACTCGGCCACGAGCTTTTCGAACACCTCGCGGCACTCGATGTCGCTCGCCGGGTACAGGTCGTGAACCGCCTTCATATGCTCCGGCTGCAGGCGAACTAACTCCACGTCCTGTGGCAATCTGTAATTAAACATTTATATGTTACGCAAATGGCAAGTTGTCGTTCATTGTGGCATTCTAGGAGGGAGGCCTTTGTCCAGCAGTGGACGTCTTCCGTCTGATGATGATGATGATGTTACGTAAACAGGTGTAGAAACTTTGAAAGTTTTCCGAAATTTGTTTGATTGTCATCATCTTTAGTAGTAGGTACTATGATTATAAAAATCCGACAATAAGACTCAAGTTGAGGTAAGTTTTATACTAGAGGTTCTACTTACGCTCAAAGCTAAGGTTTAAGTAAATTCCATACTATCATAACACAGGAAGTTAAAATATGGAATTGGTAGATATAGGTATAGCAATGATGAATGTTATAAGAAAAGCTTACCCCTCAGTACTGTCGTCCTTAGGTGGGTCATTACAGACGTAGACGTCGCCAGTAATCTTGTCGTGCCCCTCATAGTGCCTTTCAAGTCGGTTAACAATAGCCTCGTGAGTGAAGTTCAGGTACAATGGCTGAGTGAGATCAAGGAGAATGTCTTCTGACGTCAGTAAGTCCACCAGCTCGGCGCGCTCCGACGGACAAAACACTGTCACGCTTTCGTATGTTGTTTGGTTCGGCTGAAAACGTGCAAAGTTGCAATAAATATTTTTTCTTTGATATTGTCGTACATGTCGTACAATATGTCACCGTAAAATTGTAAATACCGTTAAAGTATAATCTATCTCGTGAGATCGTAAACTGCCGAAAGACTGTAAACCTGTTACAATTAAACGCATTATTTTTCGGTAGATTATAATATATTCTATCCTGTTAAATCACAATCTGTCGCGCGTTAAATTGCCAACTGTTCGAAGACTGTCCCTGATTGGTTAGTTGGTTGGTTGGTTAGTTGGGTACAACAGTTTACAATCTCGTAAGATAGATTGTAATCTAACGGTATTCACAATTTTACAGTGACGTATTGTACGTTAACAATTCTTGTACTTCTAAAGCAAGGATGCGAAAGATTTCTTGCACTAACCAAACACGAAACAAATATAGAAGACGTCAAGATCTCAAAAGAGGCAAAGAAATGTCCGTCTCTTTATACATATATTAACAGAAGAAGTGGTCGACATTGCATTGTATTTGTATCGCTATTACTATAGCTAACCTTTGTCCGTTTCTAGGAAACGCTTGAAAACGTTTCTCGTAGAAACGTTATGTAATCATACAACAATGTGGCTGAAACTTGAAACCGTACAACACCATAAAATCTACGTCATTTATAATGAATAGGTGAGTCATAACTCTGCTAGGAACACCACTTGATGCAATGGATGCATACCCATTACCCATTTATCATAGTTATTTAAGATCCCAAGAGTAGTAATTAGTAGACAACGCGTGACTAGTTTTAGTTTTAAATTACATTTTTTCTATGAAGACCCAATCAAATGATTACCTATAGGAAAGAAAATTATTTGTAAGTCTCGATATTTTCAACGAAGTTCAGTCAATATAATCCGTAGAGCGAATAGCTGAGTTTTAATATCTGCCAATAATATTCTAAATATTTCAATAGCCTAATAATGTTTTAAGATGCCTTATAAAGAGCAAGTTATTAGAATGCTCACGAAGCTTACCGTGATTCAGGGCTCATTCTAGACTCTAGAAAGATTTCTATGATTAACGCTTGACTACTCTATATAATTATGAGGCCTACGCTAAGCCTGGCTTGGCTGTAGGCTCCAGCTTTAAATGTAGGCATTAATGTTACTAAGGCACGTCTTAGTCTAGACAGGTATTAATGTTTTATGAAGTTACCTACAATGTGATCGAACGACGAAATGAAGTTTGTATAAGAAACATTATCATAATGTCTCCAGCCCCTCTAGACAAGTGGCAAAACGCTTGATGATAAATGTCATAATGTTTCGACTAGGTAATCCGAGACATTGTCAATGCCATATATTTTTTATTTTATTCGATCATCGATCGATCTATTCATGTAACGTTTTGTCACTTGTCTAGGGCCTTTGATTTCTTGGTTAAAAATGTTTCTCGTCGTTTAAAAGAACATAGAAGGAGCCCAAGGCTTAGAAGGATACGAAAGTTACGGTCTTATAACAATTATTTTGCTTCCACTTTTGCTAAGGCATTTGCTGGTATTTTGATGCAGACTATATTTTGTATCATCGTATGGTGTCTTTTTTCTAAAACCGCTCAACTTTTATAGTATGACAATTTTATTGGGCTTTACTAAAAGTAACTAATCCATGAAACATAATCGAGGCATAAATCAATTCTCTTTAACCGACGCACGCCCGTTTATCGTTTCCCAAATTTGGGTACCCAAAGCCGCCTGAAGCCACTCAAAAGGAAAAATTAATCCCCTACATTTTCGCAATCTCGGCGGCTTTGAAAATATATGAACTGTTATTGCGGCAGATCGGCTAACTTAAGGCTACAACTTAAACAAGATTTAAGAAAACAGATTTTGCATTTCCGCCGTCCGACTTAGCTTTCCATAATTTTGTAAAGTCAATTTTGTAAAGTGAAACCGCCGTTTTTTGCTCGGTAAAGAAACACTTGGGCCGATGAGCCCTTGGCGCCGCTTACGTCACGTCATAAGTGACGTTATGGTGGGAAAGTCGGAAACTACAGAACCTATTAAGGTGACTCATTTTATGTCTCGTATAATTTTGTGATGCTACGGAACGAGTGCCATTTTTAAGGGGAAATAGAAAATTAATCAAAAACCTATTAAAATATTGTATGTTGTTTTATATCTAATATTAATAGTGCTTGTAAGTCTAACTTCTACTACTGCCTCTGAGGCATTACCGACTGTAATTTATTTGAAAAGACTATAATAATATATTTTTGTCTAGGAGGGTCAAAGACGAGACGAAAGAATATTTACCGAAGTACCAACCGACGTGGTACATAACGTGTGAACTCTTGTATTCCAGATAGTCAAACGGAATAGTATAACGATTATATGTACAAACATAATTGATTTTAACATGTTATCCAATCGTTAACATTAAAATCTGTCTAGAACAATGCGCGATCAATAAATTTCGTATGAAATAAACGCTGTACCTGCCCTTAAATGTCGTTGTACAGTGATAAAATAACACTTCAGATATTGGAATTTTTGCTTTTAATTTGCGGAGATATAGAACAGTCATTGTAATTGACCTAAGTGAGTCATTATTAGCACCGATTTATGTGATGTTGCCTTAAATCCTTTATTCGATGGCTTATCATATGCAGTGGCCAACTCTGCACGTTTCATCATCATTATCATCATCATTTCAGCCCGGTATCACCCACTGCTGGGTATAGGCACGTTTGACATACGCTAAAACACTTTTGCATTCCCAATATTATATTGATGAAAATGAGACAGTCTTGTACAGAAACTATCAAAAGAAAAGCCCAACTATCAAGCATTGTTGAAAAAACACTGTCTCGTAAATGTGAAATGTCATTGCACGACAACTCAAGTCGATTTCGAGTTGAAAAATTGTTACTTTTCTTTTTCCGTGGTCCATCTAAGTGTTACAAAACGTCTTCGTGATGCCTTAAACTAACCTTAAAATAAATGGAGGCTCAAAACTTGCTTCAAAAACAAAAGAAAACTAGTTTTCGTTTTACTAGTTTTTATTCTCAGTCCTAGTCTAGCGCACTAGGGAGATAGGTTAATAATGCATGTAGTACATGGAGTTTCAAACACCCGTGTCGTAGCTCGTTAGTCGCTCGCAGTGAAGCCAATCCCAAAGGTACGGGTACAAAAGACACGTACAGAATGCCAACTGCATACAAATCTAGATAACAAGCTAGAGAAGTGGTTGTATTGTACAAATAATTGCTGTGCCTACAGACTTTAGAAGCGCACACTAGTCCTGTAATATGTGACTGGATATCTTAATGTACCTAAAAGATAGTTGCGTAAACCTGTAATGTTATCAAAATTATATCATCGATCGGAGCCAGAAGCTGCCATATACATTTCAGATATAAAAAAGAAATTACCTGCCATAAAAGTCATCTTGTTAGTCCGAGAAAATAACAGTAACTGGAAATGCGACATCTAATTATATTAATTATTACTGAACTCCAAAATACCAATCAAAACACCTATTTCTCTATTACCTACAGTCTTAATCCGAGTGTTTTACAGTAGCTTTCAAATGTTGTTTCGGCATTTGCTTGCGGCGCAAACGTTACATTTGATACTCATTTCCGTAGGCGTTGTTTTATGGATTACAATAGTAACGAACTTTGACCTTTGTGAGCTTTGATGTTTTAGATAATGGAGGTTTGATAGGAGTATAAATTTGCAACGAATTTTGGTATTCGCAGATTGCCGAGAATACGGGAAATGTTATTTACTTTTACACGTGAAACTATCGCTTTTCTAAGAGACAACCGCTTTTCAAACGAACTGAACTAGGCGGAGCATTGTATTAAAGTTGATATCCCATCTACTTAAATACCTACAGTTAACCAGTTGCCCACTTGTGTTATGTTCTAAATTATGATCGACTTGACACGAAAATTGAATGATACATAATAATATACAAAATAAGTAGCTTGTTTCCATGACAACGGAAAATAAGACACCAAATCTTCTTAACGTCTACCTACTTAAATTTTAAATTAAGTTGAAGTCGCTCAAATACGAAAGGTAGGCAACGGTTGAATAATTAAACGCAGGCCTTTTGAATGGAAACAGGCCTGTATAGTTCCTGTTTTCATTTACGGTATTGCTTTTTTAAAAAGCGATCTTTTGACGTTGTACGCTGGTAGTTGAATAAATGCTCATTTTTTTTTATTCTGAAGCTTTTTCTTTTTCTTATTACTTTTATTAGCTTTTGGCACTCACTAGGTGACTTAATGCTTCTAATAATAGACCATTTCTTATTGTTACCTTCCTTTGCCTTGTCGTCTTTCCATGAATAAACTCGTTTTAATGATTTCTGGGGAAAAAATATTTATTCCATTCTTTATTATTACAGTCAGGGGTATGCTTCTCAGAATAAGTACCTAATTGAAGGTATTTTTCATGTTCGCTGATAAGGCGGAATCGTTTTTATAGATTTTGACCGCGTTTTCATTTAGATGCCTGGTAGGAGCTAGTTGTTATTATCTCTATTTTTATCAGAATACCTATGACGTGGACCAACGTCGGTGTTACTGATTAAAACCTAAATATAGCCTATCAGCCAAGTTATCGTATTAAAAGCTGTATTTTTCCACTTAAATAAAAATATTACGGCAACTCAAAGTTAGAAAAATCCTGATTCATATGGCCTTTAATAAACGCTTTATATAGTATGACAATATTTTTATACTACGCATAATTTTTTCTCTTTCTGTCATCTCTAATTTTCCATGTGCAAGAAGAAGAGATGTAGACTTAATACGGGGTTTAGTTAATGCCGGTATGATCCTCGTTTATGAATAAGAAGGATTAATGTCGAATGTATGAAAGTCTTACCGTACTAGTACAGCCGGGGAAATGCAGACAGATCGGATCTTCAGGCCAATTCTTCGCTACATAAAAATTAAAGTCCCACACCTTGTTGTTTAGATATGTTTGAATCGTTTGATGAAACTAGAATCAGAAAATAATTAAACAAAAATAGTTACGCAATAGGAAAACGATTATCGTTTTATCTGATCCACGATTATATTTTCAGCTCTTTATTCTACTAATATTTTCAAATTCATTGATTTAAGAATTTGATAAAACAGAATTCTATTTCTTTTCGATATCGGAATAAATGTTTTATTAGCTTAAAAACCGCGATAACAAATAAAATACTTAAATGCAACAAATATTTCAAATAACGTAAATCTCGGCTCAATTTCCAAATCTTTTGAAGTAAAAACTCATTAAAAGTTACCTTTAAAGATTCAGGCATATACTGTACTAGGATATCAGCCACCGCTGGGAGCTCGTCTTCTGAAACCAATCGAAAGTTTTTCCCTTCGGGCACGATTTCCATCTCTGAAACAAACGTAACAATTTTCATTTTGCTCAAACGTTTAATAAATGGCGGGAAAATGGAGAATGTGTTATGTAGGCAAAAGCGAATTGAAACTGCCATGAAATAAAAGGTATCTACTAATATTGCTGTCAGTGTTTTAGCGAAGCGAAGATATTGTTCATGTTGTCGTCTGGTATATAAAACTTTATAATGTTACGTCCGTAAATTATTAATGCTTCAATTATGACATGAAAATGGGTAGTCATTTTTCAAATGATTATATAACTCAATTCTCTTGCGGCAAGACTGTGGTGGCAGGCAGACTGAACTGCTCTCGTGCATTTTTGCTGGATGGCTGTTTCAGCTCAAGGTAGACAATACTATTACACTTCTAATAAGGTCAGTATAATATAATAAAAGTTTTGTTTCAGGTAAAACGCTGATTATTTCATGGAAAAGTAGTCCAACGAATGGATCTATAGATAAACCACTGCATCGATTTGTTGGACCATTTTGGACCCTAGAAGTAACGACTTATAGTTCCATGAGTTTTTGCTTCTTAATTTCTGTATTGCTAGTGCTACAAAATAAAACCTAGCGGAACCACGTAGACTTGTAAGTTCTAAGGGTGCGATCACACCAAGACCTTTCAAATGTTCCATTTGCGGTTTACTCGTCTTAATACTTCTTCCTATTTTCCAAACTTTCAATACAAGATCCTAGAAGAGCTAGGAACTCCTGCTGTTTCATTGGTTTTTAAGTAAATAAGTGAATTCGTTAGAGTTAGGGAGATTATGTGAAACTAATTGCCTTCCCAGATTTTGTTGTCTTCATGAGAAGACTCAAGCAGTTTAGTTAAAGGGTCCGATATAAATTGCATGGAAACACCAGGATTTTATCAGTTTTCAAAAAAATAACCGAGATGTTGGAATTATCATCACTGTGATTAGTTGAATAAATGACGAAAAACAGGTACTAATTGATTAATCCAAAGTAACGATTTTGACGGTTTTGAATAAATAATCTAGAACTCACTTGCCGTCAAGGAGAACCGTCACCAAGAAGGAACAGACCACGAATGTACAAATTCAAGGTTTGCGCACATAAATGCTCTACCCTCGCTATCCTGGTGATGTCATAGGAGCAAGACGGAGCTATCGCTAGTAAAGTGAGGAAAATGCACGGGAAACAGGGTACAGCTAGTCTCAATAGTTCATTCTTCAAATAAGCCTCAAGTGGTTTAATTGTAAATTATTGATAATAATGTATTAGAATCACCAATTGGGATTTCCATGTTCGAATAACATCTAAGAACGATGAATTTGATATCTAAACTGTTTTACAGTATGATGCTGAAGTCAATAAAGCTGTATTGCTTGCATGACGTAAACGAGAACTGAATTAATTCATATTGTTAACTTTAATGGCTAATTTGGGAATAAAGAACATACATAACTGGATTTTGTGAAACGCGAAAGTTCAAACACCCTTATTATTTTGTATTTCAGTAACAACATTTATTTTGTAGTAGTTTCAACCCGAATAAGGTTGTTAACTTCTGGCTTGTGTTATCACAATGGAAATCTGAAATGAACAAACTTGGCTATACCTATCTTAGAATATGGTTACCAAGCAACACAACTACAGACACGCGAAGTCTTCTAGACTGTTATTATAAACGTATTTGATTTTGAAGACGTAAATTGGTAAACATCTTATGAAAACAATTAGGTCCTTATTTGTTAATGTCTTGTTTCTCGAAAAGAAAACAATGAGCAAAATTAGCTTCAGCTTTTTACCCCCACTTTGTTCTTCAGAATCTTCTTCGAATTTTATAACAACGAGTCAGACAAGTAAAAAAATTGAAGAGAATAAAAGAACGACTGCTACGCTAGACTTATTTAGTTCAGTAGATCATAAGAAAGTCTGTTGTGAGAAAAGTCTGTATCTATAAAACAAATTCTTTTAAAGAAGAACAGCAACCGCATGAGAGATTTAAAAGATAAAATCTTGGAGTGAAAAGTGCATTGTAAGCAAAATTCATGCCAAAGTGTCGTTGAGAGTGAATTGCTGAATGTCAGTCGGATAGCATCTATGTTTCAACTGTTTACAATGTTTATTTGGTACCATTTCTTATTGTTACTTATTCTGAGCGAAATTACGTCGTATTTTTTACTTAATAAGAAACACAGTGCTCCAATAAACAGTCGTATAGATGTTTAAATTGGTTTTATAAGACTAGTAATTTAAGTGAGACATAAATCTTTTGTCGAGGGCTTGTGTGAGATGTTTATTTTGAAAGTTAGACTGTACAATATACACACCTAGATTTTTATATTCAAGTATAAAAGGTCTCTAACATGGGACCTATATCTTAAAAGATCGTCAACGTAGAGCGTCATGATCGTCAGTGTAGAGCGTCAAAAAAGAGCGAAAGAAGAGTATATTGCGAAGTCTAAAAAGGAGAAGTATCTCAATTTAACACGTTGTTAGATTAAAACAATAGGGTGTTGCATGTTGCTCGACTATAAAATCACGGTTGATGTCCCACAATACGTCTAGTAGAGAATTTCGTGACGGGTTAAAACGTTAGAAGCTTATTTTGTACGTTTTATATGCGGCCTCCTAAATGAAGTGCAATTTGCAACCCTTCAATTTATACGCTCGTTAGTAAACTTCCCATGTTTGAGGTTAAGTCGAAACTCGTCAATATTCGTGAGTCACGTGTATGAATAATATCAGCCTGTATACCTAGCGATAACTGGGTAGTGAAAGGGTGAGGTGTTTGCTTTCTGTCTGATGCTGATAAAAAAACGAAAATTGAACATTAATATTTACAAAATTGGAGCTTAAAGAATAAACGCAATATTGAATATGTGCACGTAAAGTCCACAAAAAAATGTAGAGCTTTTCGCTATTCAAATGTTAATAGCGTATGCCAAAATGGTTTGTGAAAGTTGTGGTAAACAATTATTGGTCGTGTAGCACGTATTACGAAGCGGGCTACGGCCTGTGGGCTTTGGCTGCCAATTAAAATCAAATATATAAAACCTTTAAGCACCACTCGCAAAAAGTTTTGCCTAACTTCAACCAACCAATAGTTCGTACTAAGCAGGATGTTTAAAGTTCGTGCGCTTGCAATATGCACATCGTTTTCGACATACGACTCAATAGTCTAAGGTCATCTTTTGCAGTTTGAAACCTATTAACTGGATGCAAACGTAGTTTCGTTTCACAGAAACCGTTTTTAACTCGTTTAAATTCACGCTATAACAATTATTGCGCTAAGGGTTTTCTAGTGATATGTACCTTAGCTCCATTAGATCTAAAACATGGCATCTGTTTTATGCAACCCTAACAATGCTTACCAATGAATTTAGCAATAATTTAACAGGTTGTATGCACAGCTAGTGTTATACATACATATATTAATAAATTCAGAGAAACAGACGACCTGATTGGCGCAGTGGCTAAGCGATTAGACTGCTGCGCTAAGGGTTGCGGGATCGATTCCCGCACGGGGCAATAATTTGTGCGATCCACATTTGATTGTCCCGAGTCTGGTGTTGGTGTGTGTGATATTCGTGTGATATTTATGTTATGTTTGTGAAACGCACCTACGATACAGAGAAATAAAAAAAACATCTGTCACAGTCGAAAATCAAGAAGAGAATTATTCATATTCCGTTTATGACTGATCCTATTAGGAGCGCTTACGGAAAACAATAATTATATAAGTTATTTATAAATTTTAAATACAAAACTCAGGAGTCAGTAACTTATCGTGGCTATTTTGTGCAATTCAGCTATTAATGTTGAATACAGGAATAAAAAAACTAGAACTTAGCAAAACATCTAAAGGAATTGCTTGCAAAATAGCCATTTGCAATAGGGCATAAATATTTTAGTGTAGGTAATATGCTGAATATCGATTATGAGGTTATTATGGCCGGCTCATGTTATCTTTTTATGGGTAATCATTTTAACGATTGCTTTTATGTGGTTCTATGCAATTCTTATGGAGAATCTCAGGTGTGTATGAAACCACTGGTTTATGCTATTTGGGTCAAAGGCAATATTAAACAGTACGCTTTATTTTTAATTAAAAGACATGGGGCCCGAGACAAGTGGCAAAACGCGAGACGAATAGAATGATAAATAGATTTCGATGACAAAATTTGCCGGTAGTGTAATATATGAGAAATTATATCAATCTGTATGTATATAATATATGTATATAAAAATGAATCCCTGTTTCCCTTGGTCACGCCATAACTTGCGAACGGCTGGACCGATTATTTGTCCAGGGCTTTTATGTAGGTAGTTACTACATCTGGTTGTGACCAGCATTGCAAACAAGATGGCCACGACCACAGACTAATATGGGTATTCTGTCATGCCCGATGACAGATTGTCGAGAGATGAGTGGCTTTGTGATGTGCTTTTGGCAGAGAACACAAAGGAAGTCATTTCGTGTTTAACCTGTGCTCAGAATGTTTGAGTCGTAGAATAAGAACTTGGGTACATTTAAAACAATGATGATGTTATAATTTATTGACTTAGGGGTCTGTGTATTTTATAATAGAAGCCTTGTTTACCAACTTTGTAGTTACCTGTCGCTCTTTGGTAAAGACATGAATATTTAGTTTCTACAATTATTGTGATTGCCAATCAAATCTACATAATTATATGCATTGTTCCTTCTAAGATAATGAATTTGAAATATATTGAATACATAAAATTGTGCATAATTTACGACAGTTTAAGCCCAATCAATCTAAGATAACAATCAAATCAAGCTACATGATGTTTTTGTAAGCTGTTTCCCATACTACAAGCACTGACTATAGACTGTGCTACAAGAATGTCAAGCGTAGCACTATCGTAGCAGTGTAGCTTTCGAATTGAATCTGTTCTGATATACCTATACACGGATCGTAGGCTGACTGCGTAGTCTGTAGGCTTATAGATAGCGGGCATTTCAAATTGCAGTAGCCAGTTTGGCGACGTGGATAGGTTTGATATTTGACTATTTTGTTTGGCTTTTGCAAACTACGTTTCAAACTAATATATTACTAGCTGCGCCTCGCGGTGTTACCCGCTACAGTTATCAGGATAAAAAGTAGCCTATGTGTTAATCCCGGGTGCCAGCTACCTACATACCAAATTTCAACCAAATCGGTCCAGCCGTTTTTGCGTGAAAGAGTAACAAACATCCACACATCCATTCTCACAAACTTTCACATTTATAATATTAGTAGGATGTCAAGTCAAGCCAATACTTAAAAAGAGTATTGCATACATTATACTGAATGAAACCAAAAAATTAACAAAAATTAAGCAATTTTGAAGATAGTTAATATCATCAATAGAGGTATAGAAACTGACGACATCGTTGGTGTAGCTGTCGCTAAGTGCGACTGCCGAACATGAGGTGCTGGGTGAGGTACGAATCCCGGGTTGGGCAACGTGTTACTGGGTTTTCCCATTAGGTAATTCTCAGTAGCAGCACGGAGTCTGGATTTGTGCCCGGTTGATGGCAATAGGCTTAATAACTTTTAAACTATCGCATTGCATGATGATAATTAGAACTACAACACGGAAATTAACGCGAACCGAATTGTTACATTGGGATTGGGAATAGGCCTCCATTACTGAACTATTGAAACATGTGAACCTCATTTTAAGTCACTAAAATTACTGACATTTCCAGCTATGTACATTTACGAAACTGCTTTGTTTGTCAAAATCAATTTACATTTGTTTCAAAAGCTCTCTGATGTTAAAAAAACTGCAATGCGTTCTCAGTATAGAAACAAATTGTGCGTCAAACAATGCAGAACCGCTTTAATGAAAAAGAGCTTTTTTGGCATGGCTCCGAAAATTTATAATAAAATGCCTGATCACATTAAAAATTTGCCCTTAATTAAATTTAAAAAAATTATTTACTCACTATTAATGGAAAAATGTTATTATACTGTTGAAGATTTTTTGAATGATAATGATTTATAGGCGGTTAACACTTATAAATGTATAAAGACTGTTTAGAGATTTTTAAGACTGTTTCTTTTATGTTCTTTTTAATTATAAATTTTATAGTTCCTTTTCTCATGTAAGAGTTTATATTTGTTTTCTTCGTATGTTAGTAGTTTAATTGTTATTTTGTATGATTTTTGTTTTTTTTTTTTTTACAATATTTGTACGCCTTCACGGCAAAACATAGCGCACTAAACACACCCAAGACCTTTATGTAAATACCTATGTTTCACAAATAAACGATTCTGATTCTGATTACATTGGGATTCTATAACATAACAAGCGAAGTGTGGGTGTAATGTACAGCTCTGCCTAGTGCCTACCTTATTTATGATTGTAAGTTCATCAGCTAAGTAGCGAGCCCCTCCAAATGTCCAGAAATCAAAGATTCGAATTGGTTTGTATTATATACCGCCTTCCAGGAAAATGCTGTCAAAGCCTACATCCTTATAAAGTTTGTAAATTGTGAATAAAAGTTTCTAATATGAATGGTTTTCGAAAATCCATATAAAATTAAATTGACAATGCCACCGCATCCTCAGTCTGCTTGTGACCACGGCCGGGGCAACTCGGTCGAAAAGTCAAGCCAAAATTAAAAACTTGTGTTCGCGTTAATTCCCGTGTTGTAATTATCATGCAACGCGTAACTAATTCAAGATATTAATTAAGAATAAAAGATAAACGACGCACAGATATTGTGATTAATCTATATTGACAAAGATGAAGAATTATCATTTACCTACATTGAAATGATGGACACGAGCAGGACTTGAACCTGCGATCTTCGCCGTACCGTGGCGCCGCTCTAACCAACTGAGCCATCGTGTCGCTGCTCGCACCCATCGAAACTTGAAATTCGATGGGGTATTTACGTCTTAAGGGTGACTTAAGGGTTTATCCATTTAGATTCATTAACATGGGCAACATTTATTTATTTATTCATTAACATGCAAATCCAAATCCAAATTCTTTATTGCGAACTAAGTGTACATAATTTTTGCAGTTGTTAACAATAGGTAGGTTCTTAGAACTTAGTTGCCTGTTAAGGCATTGCAATTTATATAGTATTTAATATTACAATTAAGAGTATGCATCAACAGTGTTACAATTATACAGTAACACATGCTAAAATGACATCAAAAGTCATATAATTGTAGTCAATGATAAATGACTCGAGCTTTCAAACTGCAAGCTAATAATATCTAACTTTATACAACTATAATATTAAATCAACACAGCGTTAACTGGAAAATTTCGCTGATATTTCAACATCCTACATCATAATTGGAAAAGTTTTATTGTTATGATGATACATGGATGTATCTATATAGTAAAAACACTTTTCTATACCTAACATAACATCACGTCAGTATTCCTCGACGGGGTAAGCAGAGGTGCACAAACATATAGTGCACCTATTTCGCCAGCTATGTTATAAGTCCCAATGTAAAAGAGGGTGAGCCTATTGCCATCAACCGGACACAAATCCGGACTCCGTGCTGCTACTGAGAATTTCCTAACGGAATAACCCAATAACATTTTGCCCAACCCGGGATTCAAACCCAGGATCTCATGCTCAGCAGTCGCGCTTAGCAACAACTAGACCATCGAGGCAGTTTCTTAGATTTCTATTGAATTATCGACTATCAGATTCACGCGAAAGGAACCCTCTGTGTTCTTAGGTCTTACAGTGTTACAAAAATAGTACCTATGGTATGACTTAACGATCTTCTCTATTTTAATTTGGTGTTTCTTGATGCCAATAGCCTCGCAGGCTCGCATATCATCTAAGGGAGGAATCGATTTTCCTTGGCAAGGATTTTCATTTTAAAAAACTTACTAATATAGTGCACATAATTATTTCTGAGACAAGCATGTTATGCTGGTAGAGGTAAATGATTAGCATTAATTCTTAGTGTAAGGAAGCTGTTGGTAAAATCAATTAGAGAATTTTATTATACACGTGCCCGTGACTATGAATTATTATGCATCCTTCAAAGGACAAGGCAACGAGTAATAAATATGAAATAAAACGCGACGGATTCTCCGTAATATCAGTTTCTTTTCAATTGTTCAATCAAACCATGTTTTTCCGTATCAATTGTTAAAATGTGAACCTAGAAATAAGAATGTCTAGTAAATACATTTTAATAAGTCCGTCTTTATCCTAGCCAAATATGAACTGCAACATACACCTCAAAAACTATATTTTTCAGCCTAATTAGTGTCGTTTTAGCAGGGCGCACGCAATTAAATTTGCAATTTAAAGTAGGCACTACACCCCTGCAATTGGCAGGGAGGGGTTGGTCGAATGCACGGGGCTGTTCAAGGGCACACGTGACGTCATATCCGCACGTTGTGTCCCGTCTAGGGCTGCCAACACGCAGAAATAAGGAGTGGAGAGATAATGTGTTTGGGAAAGCCACATTGGTTGGTAGTAACGAATGGTTATCGTTTTTATTGTTGCGTCGAAATCAGCATTCACTAGCAATAGATTAGCAATAAATTAAAGGTAAGTATTTTATAATAGTGCCAGTCTGTTGGGTCTAATACCGTCAAAGTAGAGATATATTAAAAGTAGAGTTATAAAGTAACTAAGAAGGTATTGACAATAAACGGGGCGAATTGTTACAAGTTTGACTTTAAATATCCGCACATGATCGTACAATTAACAAACATTAAAGTGTATTTAAATAACTAACTTAGTTCTATCTTCCAAACACAAAATCTTCATTACATTCATGATAAATTCATTTTTTAGCAGCCCTAATACCCTGGTACATGTGAACGTGATGTATGTTGGTGCAAAATTATTATTAATTATGTTAGTATTCAAAGGGTGCCCAACTGCCAAGTTACCTATGGCGGGGGTTGCGTCTGTTTATGTACGAGAGTGCACGATACTTGCATAATATGAATAATATTGTGCAAAAATAATTAAAATCATAAGGATAACTGGCGGCATTTTACAGGTTTGACGATAGATTTTTATCACCTTTTTATGTATAATTTTAGTATTATTTTATAATATATACTCATTATATGTCAATATTATATGTAAATTAATAATAATAATAATATCTTGGGACAGCCCACACACGGTCATCTGATCCCAAACTAGGCAGAGCCTGTATTATGGCAACCAGACAACTGATAAACATACTTAAATATTTCTAAATACATACATAATATAGATAATTTACACCCAGACACAGAACAAATCATTATGCTGATCACACATAGATTTGTCCTGGGTGGCAATCGAACCCACGACCTCCGGTTTAGCAGTCAGCGTCACTAACCACTAGACCAACAGGCCAGTCAAATTGTAAGTATTTCCAATGTTTTTTTTTTAAACTTTGCCCAACACTAGGTATTTCTCCTGTATCGTGGGTGCGTTTCACAGGCTTGAAATATCACATACACAAAACACCCATCCTCGGGAAAAACATCTGCGGTTCACATGAATTTTTGTCCCGTGCAGGAATCGAACCCTCAACTCAACCCCTAACGCAGCACTCCAATCGCTTAGTTACTACGACAATCAGGTCGTCAAAATTACATAAGAGGTTTCTGTATCAATTTAATTACATCAACTTAAGCAATTATAACTTCGTTTTGATTGCTATCGTCTTGACGTATTTTTGTTTGTAAACGTTTGATGTTTCGTTTTGTTTACAATAATTAGTCGCTGTAACATTTATAAATGTTACCCAATTGTTTCTGCCTTAATTGGAATGGAGACAAAATATTTAAAAAAATGTACTATTATTGGCATACTTTTGGTCCAAATATATTGAAAAATCCAATCAATTTTAATTTTTAAGCATACTTATTTAGAAGGAAACTAACACGAGGTGTGATTAAAAAAACAATTTAACAGTTGAAGGAAGGCAAGGAAGCAGAAATTAGAATTCAAGTACGAATGGACGAAGTATACTATATAAGGCTCGTCTTAAAACTTTAGTTACAATCAAATTTCTTATGGAGCTACTAACAAAGAACAACTAATTTATAAGAATGAATGTAAACATAGTTTAGTTTAGTTTTAGTTTAAATGGATAAATATAATGACACTATATGCCGGTTTAACTCACGTGTATATTCGAGAATGCCCGACTAGTATTCAAGCGGAGCCCTTATTCATGAGCGGTGACGTGGCGGAGTCGCGAATCGAACTGGCAATTTGGGGTTCGACTAACCGGCGGCATTATAGAAAATATGGATAACACTCACGAAACTTATAATAGTAATATGGATATATATAGTTTACAGCTTCAGGTAAAGATAGAATATACCAAAACTATCCGCAAGATACTATATCGTTTTTTTACTTTGTGGCGTACATTGGGAGAGGCCTATGGACTGCAACGGGCTGATGATGATGATGTTGATCCGCAAAATCCCAAGAAACTCGGTTTGTTCAAAGAATTACATGAAAATTGTGTTGAGTTTGAGTCAGGAATATCGTTTCGCTTTAAATCTCGCAAAATTCAGAGGAAGCCGTATGGTTTAGATGGTATTTGATTGAGGAAACTGATTGCATATTTTCAGCCGACTTGAGTTTGAGCACTTTTATGTGTGATCTCCCTTATCGAAGAATTCACCTTTGATTCCTTCTTCAAGGTAGATATAGCCATTCGCTCCATTGTTGGTCGTGACTTATATCTTGAAGTACCATGAGTAAAAAGAAGAGATTGCTTTCAAATTGTTATTTATGACCTCTTTTATGATAGGAATAGTTTTGAGCGAAAAGTTTTTTGCTAGAAATCGGTTTTAGGATGTAAGTTTTATTTAAATCTGTAAAATGTAAATACCAACGTAATTTAATCCTCCGAAAATCTCCTGATAAAAGATAACACCTCCGCCTATCTATTCAGCGACTGCACCCCATTGTTTTGTGAAGTATATATTCGTATAGTGTACTTAGTTTTATTCCCCTCCTATTGTTATTAAATTTAAACAGTACATACATTATGATGTTCACGAGTAATATAGGTAGATTCCCCGTAATTCATTTGTCCCTTTGCTAGGTGACCATAGCATCAACAAAACATACAAAGTTCCGTAATAGGAGTATATTTGGACACAAAACACCTACTATAAATAAGCTGAACACATCTATCTCCCTGATTTAGTATTATGACGGCATTAAGTCTAGATTGACCTAGATTTAAACAAATAGGATTAGTATTGGTATTATGTTAGTTTGAATTAAGCCATTAAACAAACTTCCCTTATCTAGTTTGTGGACGTTATTCTATGCTAAAAATTTACATGATATTTGATATCATTTTGTGGTGAGCTTAAATCAAATTAATAAAGAAAATGCTGGACACGAGAGGGATTCGAACCCGCGACTTTTCGTGTAGCTTGTTGGCAAAGCTGTGCCACGGATCGGCGAATTTTAATTCCATGTTCACCATTATCTATTATTATATAATATTACTAAATACTTAATCTAACTAATTAAAATGGATGTTTCGGAATCTTTAATTAAAACTACTTATTGTCGACTGGTCTTTCTCAAAAACGACACCTGTATGTGACCATTATGTAGCTTTAGTCTGGCAAACGAAGAAGCAAAATTGAACGTTAGTAAGTAATAAGGTAAGTTCGTTTCAATACTAGTAGCAAAAGTTATCAAAACCATGTAGGAATCACAGTCTAATAGAGATTTATAAGACTCCTTAGCACACAAAGGAAGTTTCAAGAAGTCAGTAAATTGAATTCTTTAGCTTTCCATCCGTAGTTTTAATTTTCCAACCTAGTTCGAGTTTCAATTAAAGAATTAAACTAGTAGGTAGACAGGACGGAGGCGGGAATTTATATCTAGAGGATTAACGTTTCTACCTCAATTGCTCTGGGAGTCTTCTGTTCCTACGTGGGCTGAATTATTACACCGCTCAGTGGTAAGGGAATATGGTTGGAATGTTGCCTTTGTGAGGAAAGCACCTAGGCAGACGTGTAGGAGCGTTTTATATAAGATCTTTTTAATAATTTACGGGTTTAATGTAGTTTTTTTGGTTTCATTCGTCAAGTGGCAAAACGCTTGACGAATAGAAATCGAATAGATTGATAATGTATGGGGATGGCATAATGTTTCGACTATGTTATCGATGACATATACATATGTCAAATCCATATATTTCTCATTCTATTCGATATCTATTCGACAAGCGTTTCGTCTAGGGGGGCTGATCAGATGGAGGGGTCCCCTCTTATATGACATAACTCATTATATGACTGTTGTTACGAACAGCTGCTATACTAGAAGCGAGTGTTACCTTACAAATAACGACTATTTGCGGCTCAAAGCAAAAGCCACGTGTAAACTTCTTTTCAAATAGCAGCCATATAATAAACGCTGAGTTGGCAACACTATTGCGTGTGAATAGCGCCAGTGTCGCGCCGCCCTTGAATCTGAGTACTGCAGTGCCTCTGCCCACCTAACGCGTCGACGATCGATGGATTACTTATTTAAATCTCTTAATAATCTCATTTGTTTATTTCCTGCTGCTCTAGCTACTATATGGTACGTTTAATCAGTGATTATGCAATGAGAAATAAATGCGTTTTTTATTCTGCACGTCGCACGAGGATAAAATTAAAAACTTACTCATAAAGATTTGAAATTTAAAATATATTTTTTATGATAATGATTTCCATCACTTACGCGAATATTAGACATTGAAATAAAACTTTTAAGGATTATTCTTATTTTAATAAAAAAAAATATTTTTAGCATGTGCTCAGTTTGTCTTTCACTGCTGGGCAAAAAGATGCAGTAAATGTCATTGTCATTTGAAGAAACCAAGAATTTTGTAAAGTTGTTTTAGTATATGGTTAAATACATAGTTATTTTACGTACATACCAACGTTAAATAAAATGTTTGCTTAAACCATGAAATGTTTACTGAACTGAAATATTTTCACGGTTTCATTTCGGATGAATGATTGCAATATAAAATGATTTATTAGTTGGTAATCAAAGGTGAATGTTAATTAATTGGGATTGAATTGTGCTCAGCAAAGATATTTTCACACGACTGCGCAAAAAAAGGAGTGTAATGTTTTTAGGGTTCATGTATGTAAGTTTCTTTATTCCACCATAACTGAATGCCTGAACCGATTTTGATTTATGGACTGTCGTTAATCCTTGCAACATTGCGAATAACATATGATATAAAAAAAGAAACAAGAAAAACAATTTATTTGAAAAACACGTTTTGCGTACCTACTTGGTTTTGTACTGCCAAACCTATAGGCTCTTTCTTATTCATAAACGAGAAAAACACCAGTATTACCTTAAACTCGTCGTCGTCGACAGTGGCAGGTATAATATAATCCATGGTTTAAAATTGAAATGTTTATGATAAGGTGGTTTTTGTATTGTATGTACTGCTCTAGCGCCTGTGTATTCTGAAAGGGTTGGCAGCAGGTATGGTTTTCTGTAAGTACGGTAATTTGGTCATAGACTGTTAATAAGTCCTTTGTAGTAGGAGGTGGGCATAGATAAATAGCCATTATTCATTTATAGGCCACATCTTAGGGATTAAGCTGAAAACCTGTTTCCACAGTTATTTGTTATAACCAAACTCTTTCAACACCTTTTACAGTACACGTTTAACCTTATTTTGTGTTATTATATTTCAAACATATTATTTTTGCAAGCCGAAAAAAGTAGGCGAGATATGTGAAACCATTTACTTATTAATAAAAAAAAATTGAAAAGAAAAATAGACTCAAATACTGACTTCATCTTTAAACTTAGCCCAACGTGTCTCGCATAATTTAAAGACGTGCGATTTAATTATAAAGTTGCGTCTCAACCTGCGTAACATTTTGGCGAACATTCCTCCGTAACCGTAACGAAGTGGCGTAACAAATGTGGTTCCTATACTATACTCTCAAACAAACTGAGTTACGGGCAAATGTTTCAGAAAATGATTGGGAAAATGTTGCAACGTCGAAATTTGTAATTATTTCACGGAAAATAGTAAGCGTTAGCGTTTACCTTCTTCTCCATAGGAATGACAATTGGGACCGGGCTACTATTAAGCGGTCTACACACCAAAGCCGCTGACCCGGCGGCACGGATCGCTGGCCCAACCCGCCGGCCTTATTTTGTACAATCATGCCGCCGGCTTGCGCCCGCGCGGGCAAGCCGGCGGGGCAGCATGCCGATGCCGACGGCATCCCTCTCCACTCACTCAGTCAGTTGCCCGCCGGCTTTCGTGTGTTGAGGGATCCACCGATAATAACTCCACAAACTGCTATTATTAAATCACTGTTATCGTCCTCCTCCATGTCAATTAGGTACTGAAAATACTACTTCTGAATTATTCGAAACACACACGTCGAATCTCTACGAGTATTTGGCAATTACTAGAACACCACATGCCGCGGCTGTCGTGCCGCCGGCATTGCCGCCGGCAAAGTCGTTCGGCTTGGACATTCTGAAGCCGCCGGGTTAACCCGCCGGCACTAAGCCGCCGGGCTGTGCCGCCGGGTCAGCGGCTTTGGTGTGTAGACCGCTTTACAATGACGTTTCGTACACGTCCGTAATTGGTTTACAAACATGAAATAAAAAGTTTGGATTTGTTTAGCATCTACGTGTGTCTCATAGTAAAGACTGTTCTCCATCTTCTGGCTATGTACTTTAAACAATGGAGGAGGCAGGTCAGTTTGTGCTTATATATATACGTCCTATTGTCTGGCATTACAACTTGAACTTAGGTACATACATGTTAGGTACATTGTTCCGTAACAACAAAGCAACCTCTGGGCTAAAATAAATAAGTTATTATTTACAACTTTTGCGTGGGCTACCTTAATCTAAAATGTATATCAAATTAATGTTTGTTTGTTTGTCTAGTTCTCACAAAGCGTAACTGATGAGCGGCAGCTCCTGGGTTTGATTCAATCGAGTTTGGATTTGTGCCCGTAAAGCAATAGGCGCGCCCCCTATTTTTACCGACTAACAATTATTTCAAGAGCAGAACGGCTCAACGTTCAAAATTTTAAATTTCACGAACTTGCTTCACGCTACAGAATCTCGTTTGCAACAGTGTCACGCCTGAAGCTCATACAAATATGAGAGAAGCGTTTAAAATTGTTTTCTTAATTAAATTCTGAGTGGTTTTGGCTTAATAGGGCTTTCCTGTGCCTCATTACTAGAACATCTTGGCATTATTCGCTTGAAAACACATTTGGGTTAACACAGTTTAAATAAAAATATTTTGCCAGCATTTTTTTTATTTTCACACCTCTTTCAACCTTTTTGTTCTATAGTCTGTCAGTTGCTTTTTTCTTGTCAACTTCGTTCAATTTAACCCATTACCTGGCCAGTGACCTAAATATAGTACGGCGATTCTTATCTGGTTCGGACAGTCCGATATGGAAGTACCTAATAGGAGACTTAATGTGTGCGTGTAAATTATTTACCTATATAAATAAATCTGTCAACTCCAAAACAGTTGACAAGTGGTATATCAACGCAAAAATATTGCACGGCGATGTTTTAGCTACAAAACATATGACAAGCAAGTGACACGAGGTGACATGTTTGATTTAATAGCATTTATGTCAGCTGTTACAACCGTCACGTGAGTGCAGAAAAATGCGGATTTTCATCGCGTGTCTTAAAGATATATTTATCTCACGCCCACTAACAATGTTAATTAGCTAATGTAATATTCTGTTTCTAACGATTTTACAAGAAAGTTCGCGTGATTAGTCGTTTAGCGTGTGAACTAAGTTCGCCACAATTTATGGTGTTTCTTAGGCCTCAAAGCTTTTATAACGATACTTAAATTATGAGCAATGAATTATGGGTGATGGGAATTAATATTTATTGTGTCCTTGGTCCTAAATCCTAATACGCGAATATGTAATCAAAGCGCTTTGCTTGAATGGCTGTCTCCGGTATTCATAAGGTTCGTTGTATTGATTCGTTTGCGTACGAAGAATGATTGACTTGGCAAATCGAGGTTGAATAAATATGGACGTAAGGTTTTAGTATGCTCTAAACATGTAGAAAACAAAGAGTCCATGTTTCGTGAGGGCTTGATGTAATAAATGGTATCGCACACGACAGAAGAAGAAACTAACGTTCGGTTTCATAAAGGCTGGGCAATATATAAATCAATTAACCGAACGTTCAGTAGCACTGGCAGATCAGTTGAGGTTTCTTAAAGGATGACGTGAGTATTTTCTTCCCTAATTAGCATTTGATTTTAAGGCCACTGACGAAAATATTATTTAAATCAAATAATTACAAGCTTATTAACTAAATAGAAGCTTATCATGGCAAATTAGGCAACATGCTAAATTGATATAAAAAATCATGCAAATCAAAGTAGTGACAATGCTCATAATCGTCCATTTTAAATTTAAAAGAAGTTTTTTTAACCTTTCTTACTTTACCCGTAGGTTAATATAATAGTAAATAACCTTATAGCATCCGAGTGTTACTTTCACGTTAATAATACAATAGTTAGAATTTTGATCGAGTGGAGGTCACTGAATCCCAGCAGACATAGGGTATATTTTACCCACAGAATATTTTATTTACCTTGGACGACGATCCTCGGAATCCTTTTTATTGGATTTACCTTTGTTTTAGTATTCATATTCAAGTTGAAACCCTATGCACGAGACAGAAGTGTTGGAAACATAGTACCTATCTACGTTTTAAATAATTTGCAAGTTTGTATACATAAGTTATTTGAAAATTTTCTTCCTTTCTCTGACAGATAAAGAGTTTGCTGGTAAAAAAACTAAATTGTAAAATATTTAATTGTACAGGAAAAGCTGTTGCTTTTGTTTAACTACTTGTAATTTAATATTAAATATAACTTTTTTTAAATATTTCATGCTTCGTAGATGATTAATTAATTAGTGCGATAAATATAACAAGAATATTAAATCTAATAGACTGCTAACATAGGTTACTACTAGGTGGCTAAGTGATTTCACTGCTGCGCTAAGGGTTGCGGGTTCGATTCCTGCACGGGACAAAAATTTGTGCGAACCGCAGATATTCGTTCCGAGTCTGGGTGTTTGTGCATGTGATATAACATGTTTGTGAAACGTACCCACGATACAAGAGAAATTCCTAGAGTGGGGCGGCGTTTTATTTAAAAGAAAAAAGCTGATGAATAAGTTTGTATGAAAATGCAAACAAAAATATTTTTTTGCATTTGAATAATCAAAGAGTTATCATGAAGAGTCCTTGTAATGTTCTTGACGCCTTAGCACTCTACTTGTAGGTAAATATTTACTTTGTTCATGACTAGCATTTCTTATTTAATCAGTTGTCTGCTGTTGCTTAGTCACCATTCAATACACTATTTTATATTCAGCCTATATTACTAAGATACCTTTATTTATGTCATTTGTTATGGGGATAGGCTTATTTCTAGACAAGGACTAAGGTTAACTTTCTTTACCAGTAAAGACCCGGTTCATTTTCACTTCCAATATTGTTCAAAAACACTTATTCCCCTATTTCATAAAAAAATGTCAATTTTAAACCATGGACTAAATCATACTTGTCACTGTCGTTTGCATGTCAAAGAACAGAGATGCCTATAGACTTAATACGGGTCTAAGCTAATGTTCGTTCGGGTTCTATTAGTTAAATTATGTATTCATCATCATCAGCCCGTTGCAGTCCACTGCTGGAGGGCATCACCCAATGTACGCCACAAAGTCCAAATTATGGATTATTGTATCGTTTTCATCTATATTTTAGTCATAAAAAAATGTTATTTGGATGTCGGCGTCAACCATATAATTTTGTTTATAAAATTGCTGTCGTATTAGTATACAAATCACAAGATACAACGATAAGTCTAGACCACTACTATATATACTATAGTACTAGGATTAAATCTACAAGAAATTTTCTGATCAATCACGCTATATAGGCAAACCATTGTTCCATTTTACCGAAATTTGGTTTAGAGAAACGACTTATCACTGATAATTTGCCACTGCGGGGTTACTATGAGTATGAGCTTGCATTGAGAAGTGCCTTACTAGTAAGGCATTTCTGGAAATTGGCCTGATTAGGAGTACCCTCTACCGACAAGCATGTATGAAGGACTTTTTCCATGTATTTCTATAAGGATTTGACTTCATGATATCCCTAGAATCTACATTTCCCGACTTAAAGATAAGCTTTTGTTTAAAGCTATAAGGTATTAGGTTAGTAACAGGCTTTTATTTTATTTACGAAAATAGTCAAGAGATTCGTACCTTACAATATCCAAAGCGTGAAAGGTTTATAAATGGGACAGAAATAAATACTAATAATACCTGACCTTTCGAGAACAAAACTTTTGCGAATTGAGAATAATATAACAACGTTACGTCGTGGGAACAAGTAATAGTGATATTTTGAAACAGCGTAGGTGTCTTTTCTTAGTTTGAAATTTAATCTGATCATAATTAAGTATATCAATGTCAGATTTGTGGTTAACTTTAACTGAGAATAATTGTACCGTGGGTGTACCTATTTGTTTGATCTATCATGACGTACTTTACTTTATTATGTTTACCAGGTAACATCTTTGGTAATTTAATTTAAGTAAATTTATATTGATTTAACGGAAAAATAATTTAGTATTATTAAAATAATCATGTCAAGGAGAAATAACTGAGATCAACTAACTCAATACTTCCTACATAGTTACTAATGTGATTCACATAAGTTGCGGAAAGATCGTTCGCTGCACAAAATTTTAATAGCAGAAAATATTTCCATTGACAATAATATATTCCTTTGACCCGATTTCATTGAAAAGCGCCGATTCCTGATAGCAGGCAGGATAGCTTCATAACATTCTTCCATCAATTGAATTCGAAACTCAAATATGAGGATATCAGGATATTCCACATAAATTGAATTGAGAACATCGATCTACATGTTTAAAGATGGCGTCTGATCTGATGAAATCTCGACGAATTCTAGGGTACTACAGTTAAATTTACAAAGTTTCGGGAGTGTACCAACTGAAAAACTTTACCTCGGACTTTAAATTCGACAGAGTTACGGTATCTTTAATTATTATTGCGTAATAAACGTAGGTACATAACTCTCTAATATCTTATAACACGTAAAATTAAGTACTTGTATTGATTATTGATTAGCCGCGAAACGCTAAGTTAGCAAAGGTTAAAAGAAAACCGAAGAGCCCCAAATATTAATGGTTCTAATAGTTTCGTCACGTTTCATCAGTTTAGAAATATCTCTTTGGTAGTCTTGGTATATTAAAATCATAAATAATGGAACTACAAAATACATTTTCCTGGCCGCTTATAAAAGTCTACCCAAATAAAGAAACCTGATTAAATAAGATACTACGAAGAAGTTTTTAGTTCGGCCTTAATCTAAAAACTTTTTTTTAATAATCCATTTTAAGTTTTTCAGAAGTCAATACAGGTGCTGGCCGATAAATTTATTTAAAAAGTCATTGCAGGCGTTCAAACTTCTGAAATTGTATGTTCTGTTTTTCAAGAAGTAGAATAAGATGAGAGATCCAACCTAAATCAAAGTAAAATGTATAATTTAGAAAAGGCTTTTGTTAAAACAAGTGGTGCTAGAGTGGAGATCGATAGCCGCACTGAATGGGAGCCGTCTCGATAGCCTAGATTTTGAGGCGGCTTTACAGAATTCTCCCAGTACAAGGACAATGGCGTTAAATTTCAACATTATGTCTCGTCTCGTCTCGTGTGACGTACTAGTGTGGCTAAGTCGGCAAAATAGCTCGATTAAGTATATCGTTAGTTATCTTATGTGTTTTCTCCTGTTTACATATACGAGGTTTTGATTGGCTGCGGATTTTTCCCTAACGATTACTTTTTCCGTCCCGTGCTCAAACACACGTTGGTAAGAGTCGAAAGTCGATTAGGGGCTTTGAATTGTTAAAACTGTATGGATTTTGCTCATGTCATACAATTCAGATGTCATACAAATGATTAATGTCACACACATCTATTGCTTTTGGATTCGCGGTCGGGAATTTACGAGTGCATCGATGCTGCATCGAGATTCGACTCGATTTCGATAAGATTAGAACCGTATTGATGATTTACAATGGACTTCCTATGTCCGACTGATAGCGATAATCGCCAATGCACTAGAAGTATTTAGTTTTCGACGTAGGCAAATAATTTATTTTACATATTCTTTTTGAAAAGACAATGGTTGCTCATTGTCTTTTTTGTCCAAAATTAAGTTCAAAGACAAAGATATTTATTTGCAAGACGTTACAGTATATCATAATATATTACTTGATAGTGGTGTATTTACTTTGCGTTTAACTATCAATTTTGGATAATGGCCGCAAATTATAGAAAGAAACCTATTCTTTACTTTAGTAAAGCATAAAGATAAAATATGTAATACGTATTATAATAAGGAAAATGCTATTCAGGTATTAGGAGCGGAGGTGAATTATAAAGTAAGCCTCCCCAAAAGTTTGGTTCAAATAATGTTTAGAGGAAAAGATAATGTGTCTAAGAGTATACAGACAAATACAGCTGCAAGCAATGCTAGTGAACATTCTTTTAATACTTCGTCTCTACAGTAATGCTCGTCACGTGACGTAGCGGTCGCTGATAGGCCCCTAAATCTGTCAGATTCTGATAAGATCAGGAAAGACGTTAGAGCAGTTATTAGCGCATAAAACATTTACATTCTATATATAAATAAACAGCCACTGGATTCTAAAGCTGTTTTGTTTCAAACGAGATTAGCGCATTAAAGGATTGCGCGGTTAAGGTTGCCTTTAGTGTTAACAATAGTCGGCTTAGCGACGGTATAGTGGGATACCAATGCCATTTTAAAAGCGATCTTCAACTGTATTTAAGATTAAAACCTGACTAAACCTATACTAAGGTATTGAGTAATAATAAATTTCACGTTCAAACGTGTTTCTTTTTAAGAACAAAATTTTGTCGGCTCATTGTGTTAGGAGGCCCTTCAAGTCAAAATGCAAAGCCGGTTGAGTAAGCACTCCATTCATCGTCCATAACTGGGGTGACTACATAAATACCTATATTAAATCCATGAAGTTAGCGTAGTTACTCTACATACCTATAAAAACATCTTTAAATATTATAAAAATAATTGAAGAATAGTATGTATGTATAATGTATATGTGATAAAGTATTCGTAACACAATGAATAAGTATCTGTGCCATTATGTTGATTTATGTTGGGTGTACCTACACAAAAGCGTTCCTATGCGGATAAACGATCAAGACAAACGATCCAACTGACCAGCGCAGCGTACAGAATGCACACGGTCTCTTTGCACCAACACGGTTGATTTCAAGGACACGCGACTGCAGCGCCACAAGGTCAATTAACAAAGTGCCGGATAGCGTACTGATGTACGCGTAGCACCGGTATGTAACGGTCTGCCGCGATATTGTGGGAATCGATATACAGTACGAATAGAGTCAACCCTATGCGCTTTTCGATGGCTGCTGCATCGTGACTGCATCTACAAATCAACACTTATCAGCTAAATCGAAAATTGCGAAAAATGTGTTGACTTTGCGACGGAATTGCACAAAATGTATACGCGTAACGAGTATTTATTGGCACGGTACGCGGTAGAGTGAAAAAAAAACGGTTTCATAAAAATGGTTAGATTGGCGAATTGTCTTTGCTTATTATCCCGGTAGAGCCGATAAAAAAAAATACATAAGATATTTATTAATAATTATAATATTATTTATTTGTTCCAAAAACTTAATACAGTGTTACAGGTAACAATTTAAAATTATTTGAGTTTTGAAGATTTCAATGGATAAACAAACATATTTAAAATTATTTGGCTTTATGCCCCTACAAAAGCTCTTAAATGATCATCATGAAACATTTGAATGCGCTTTACTCAAAGGATGGTCCATTGAGGTAGGCTTAAGTGTAGCCGGTGGAATTCCAAGTAGGCGAGCGCAAGTTATTATTAAAAAATGACATAACGAAACAGTTGAATACGTGTCAGATATGCAGGTATAACTGCACAGAGATTAAGTAAAAAAAGTTCCTCAAAATTATCGTAAAAAATAATACTGTCAAACGAGTGATAAAATGTTCTGATGTGATTCAGAACAAAGGCAATCAACAAAATAATGTTTCTTTGGCGTTTGGCGAAACAGCGTTGACAACACGTTTAGCTTGACAACCGTATGGAAGCTGAACTTTTTATTACACCAGCAACCACGCAAGAAACACTCTACACTGTACAGTAATAAATTTTGAAATTTATCGCTAATGTTAATTCACTACACGAATAATATGTGTCTCTATGGAATTATGTGTCCGAAAGTTTAACGAAATCTAGACATTCTTCGTTAAGTAGTTCACCTAGTTTTATTCTTGAATAGTGAACCAAATTCACCTGGTCACAAAGTCTACAATTGACAAGCGTCTGGCGTCGTAGACACCGGACTCACACAGAAGTAAAACGTCATATGTATTATAAAAAACTGATGATTTAGCTATACATAGGTACTACAGTGCAAGCTCTAGTGGAAGCCGTAATGAGGAAAGGTCAAACACAATGCCTTCTCGTCAATTAGAGGATTAACGGTATAACCAACATACGGCAGCTGACAAAAGAGGAACGCGGATTTATATCGCTTACGCACTCTTTTGTCATAATGCAGCTACCCCAAGTGTTCAACAGGGAGCAGATTTTTTTTTCTGGCAGTCACACAATTAAATGTGGCATTGTACTGCAAATGAATAGCGTATCCAGGGCGGACATGTCATTGCAAACACATAAAGAAAGATATACCTTTTATCCGGCGAGCCCTGTGTGCGAACGCCGGCGTCCGTGGCGGTAAGCCCCCGGTGGTGTAGTGTCGAGAGTGAGGGTGTTGGAAGCGCCAAGGAGGGCTCCTGGCCGCGAGGGGCCGGCGTTGCTGCGCGTAGCGAGCGATGGGCGCGCGTGTGCCTTGAGGTCGGTTTGCCGGCGGAGTGGGCCGCGCTGTGACAGCCGGCAAGGGTGCGCGCGCCTGCACCACGGCGCATGCGTCCTCGTACGCCGCAAGCGATTAAACTAAATACACCAACACGAGCGCCGCCACATGTGCTATACTGGCGCGCTGCCGCCCTTACCTACATTGTATATCGAGGTGAGCATTATACGTATTTTTTTTATAATCTTTGGTTTTGACCCATATTATTATCACGCTATAATATTGGTAAAAGGTGAACTTAGTATTTATTCAGTAGCAGCATGAATTGAAGCAGTGTTTTAATGAATGTAGTGCGTAGCGAGTACTTTTAACATCAACAACCGCTTACCGCTTAGACGTCTATGAAAATGTTGTTCTGATATGAAACTATTTTCATTGATTTGATTTTATAGGTTAGATATCTTTGGTGGTGTGCTTCATTTACACGTTGCGTATAATTTCGTTGAATATGCAAAAACTTGGGGTGCGAAACTTGTTTGATATGGGTGTCGTGGTTATTAAGATCAGCTGTTTGTATCGGGCTATCGGCGGGTGTTATCGATTGGCGGCACTTTCTCCGCTGGGCGCGAACAGTACCTAACTGTTCTGTTTTGGCGGCGCTCCAGCAATGGCGGACACCCACCCTAGTAACAGGGTAGCACACGCCATTTTCTCGTAACAAATTATTACTTACAGCAGTCTAAAAAATACATTATTTCTTAACAGTTATGTCAAATGTAGAAGATTAATTAGTTTACGTCTCGAGTAATTAGATCGAAACAAAAGTAGCTAACCTAAGTGGTGTGATGATTATTGTGATAGGTATTGGTAGGAGCTACACAAAAATGCGAGTTAATAAATTTTATTAGTGATTACTACATTTACTTTTTGGAAAACGACAGCAGGTTAAAATCATACAGCACTTACAGTCTTGCTTTAACACGAGACAATGTTTACATATATTATTGTATTTAGATAGAGGAGATCGTGGAATTATAAATAATATATATATAACTTAGAAAACAACATTTTCTAGAAATAGTTTTATTGTATAAAATCTTTTAATGAAAATAATGTCTCCTTCTTTTTGAATAATTTTAGAGCATACTTTTAATTGTTTTAGAAAACAAACATTTCAATTTATTAAAAGTACTTTGAGTAGATTTATATTTGTTGCAAGGTTATTAACTTTGCAACAAACAACTCCAAAATGTGTTTACGTACGCATCCGCTACGGGGCGTAGGTATCTGCATTGCTACAAAACGATCACTGAAAACCATGTGATAGAATTATGTGTAGTTTGAATTTCTATGGGTAATGTATACCTACATACTAAATATTAGTTTATTTATGGTAGTATATTATACGTAAATATTAGTTTGTTTAGTTTATGTATGGTAGTAATTAAGTATACGCATGAATATACATATATATATATGAGTAAGAAATGTAAAATAAAAAAACAGCACGTTTTTTTGGAAAAAAGTTACTACATAACTTTAAATGCAAATTCTGTTATAGGTTCAGTGTTACAAGAGTATTATAATATCACTTTAAAATTAAATGTTTTTTTTTTTATCACGGGCATAACTAACGTCTTCAAAATAATCTGAGAATATTTAAAGGTTTAGTAGTAGTTCTGTAGTATTGTTTTATGAATATCTTTTGGTTCTGAAAGTCAGTCTAGCTTATGATAACCATGACTTGCTCTGTGCTCACTCATTGTAGTAAGATGCAGTCAATGATTTGAATTAAGTCATTGAATTACAAAAAGAAAAGTTATCAGTTTTCGATAAGCTTCTTCTAAAAGTTAGCTAAGTTAGCGTAAGTAGAGTTTGCCCATCATGGACCATTGTGTACAAAGCCTAAATAAAACGTGGTCTAACTTGAGTTCATTATTACACAACTTTGTCATGACGTAGATCGGTATCTGCGTAATAATAATGTTCTATCGATAACATTGATAGTCGAATGTCGTCGTTTGTTTAATAACCTTTTAATGTATCGCCTTACTGTTTGGGCTTGTAAACATTATAGGCAAGGAATTTCACGAATCGGTTTATTTTCGAATTGTGTCTTTAGTTGATATTAGGATCGAAGATATTGTCTTTATAAACAGTATTGGTGGAGCTATGCTGGTAAAATAAACTGACTAGCTTTAAAAAGATGGCGTGTTAAGGCGATCATAATATTTATGTATTTAGGACACTTGAGGATTAAGAACAGTAAGCACAGTACCCACCTACTTTAAAATTCGAAACTTTCAATTAAAATTTAGGATATTTCCCTGTTCTTTAAATAACACATTATTAAAATAGATAAAGACGCAAAAACTTAGAGCAAAGAGAATTTTCAAATATAATTTAACTTTCTTAATTTATCGAAAGTAATAGAAATCGATTTTCCTTTACTAAGTTTGTTAATAGCATTTTCTCAGACCGGTAATTAAGGGCAGCTGGAATATGGTGAAAATTATCGATATGTAAGATGATCCAAAAGTCGTAGAATTATGGATCGACGTATTAGCGTTGCATCATATTGCTTAGTTTTATAATTACCAAGTTTTGATTTAGTAAATTTATATATGTATATGGGAACGGGCTCTTAATATTATGTATAGACCCCAGGTCTAGTTTAAGAGTTACCAGCCTCATTTTACCATGTCAAATAGTGTTTTACTAGACCAATAAATGATTAATATTAGATAAACCAAATAAAAACGCAAACGTGGCTGTTAGTAGTCTCTGTTAACTACATCGAAATTCATATTACAGTTAGAAGTAAAAGCAATTATGTTTTACTTACGATTTCGTAGCTACACGAATAGGTATCAATTACCTGCTACGCCGCTACCAAAATATTATCTGATTTACGGTACCGCTACGCTACGATGAGACTTGGCTACGAAATAATTACCTCCTACTGACACTTTTAGCTTCGTACTTAGGGTCCTACTGTATTTAGCTAGATATATTACTTTACAAGGAAGAATAAAACTTACGACCTTTTAATTTTTAAACCTAGGTAATTTTGAGAATGAGGAATTGTTAGTCCCTTGAATTTTAATCGTTCGAAAACAGTAGATACGAAAAACAATTCAGTACATCTGGTTATAATATTGACTTAATAAGATGTGAAAAATTCCAGGGCAATCTTATAAAAATGGGAAAACATGAGACAGAATTTGTTTGAATATGTGTAAGTAACATGATAAGTACCTACAAACCTACTCTAAGAAGATTTTTTTTTAGTAAATTTCTGATCTCAGTTATAATTTGAACGACTTCGTTATCAACGGCCAGATGGTTGCGAGAACCGAAAAGGACAGAGCAAACTATCCGACCTCTCTAATAACTACCAATATATAGGATGATATTTTGGAAAGTTCACAGTTACATGCACCGATAGGTTATTTGGAAAATTCAGCACAATTCACATGTACATACAGGGGCTATGTGTCATGAAAGTATTAACCTTTCGTGGTGCATACTACATGATTACCGTACATGAAACTAAGCATTCCATATTTCCATCACTATTAATTATTACTTTGCCCATTTGCAAGCACTTGTCAAATGGTTGACATTAGCTATATCTATCTCAAAACAATGAGATGAGACCCATACAAATGTACACTCGCGCACAATTTGTATATTCCCACAGTACTGTCATAAATAAAACCCCAGCTGAGACACTCGATCCGGAATCTATAGCGACCCTTGTAAATGATCTGACATAACGATAGGGGAGCTACACCGGGGGCTGCATGCGTCACGAAGGAGACTGCGGATTTGTGCAATGTCCTTGACCCGAAACTAGCCGCAGCGAACACATACGACTCCATTGCTGCTTAAATTCTACGCTTCGCTAACGTATTCTGTTTAATAATAGCGCATTTCCATGCTTATGTAACTGCAAACGATAATTATAATCTTTTAAAGGGTTAAAGTTTGTATGTAATGGGCTTCTTCGAAACTGTTCATGCGATTTCCAATATATTTAAAGTGGACCATAAGGGTTGATAAAGGCCATTTTTATCCCGGAAAATACAGGTGAAAAATCCACGCAGTCGAAGTAGCGGGCGAATTCTAGCTATTATTATTATTTTCTGCCTGTTCTGTCCCACGGCAGGGCAAAGGCCACCCTTCCCTCCTTCCTCTCGTCTCTGTCTACAGCTGCTTGACGCCAATCTTTGAGATAGAAGTCCAGTTCGTCATGCCATCTTTTTTTAAATTAGAAATTCAGAATTCTAGTTACAGATAAAAATACGTTCTAGGTATTATACATAGATTATAATTATTATCAATATAACAATAAAAATAAGAAAAGTAATTTAAAATAAATTAAACGTTAATTAAACACTAATTTAACAAGATGTGTGTAGTTTTAGATATATAGGTGAGTTCGTCTGTATGTTGCGCGGGTGGGTTCGTGTGTGTGTGGTGTGGGTGTGTTGTGTGTCTTACATTAGGGGCTTAAATCATTTGATACTTGGATACAGAATAATTGCGTATTATATCACAATTCGTTAATTAATTGGTATTTAGACGAAATCGGTGCTTATGTAAGCTATTAGGTATCTAATGTTGTGTACGTGGGTTGAACATTTGTTCTTCATTACGTCGCGTCGCCCGCAGTGAAATTGGAGTTAAATTATTTGGGTGTGCTGAATACGAAATCCATGGTGGAATGAATATCTTAGCTCTTTGAAGTTGGTTATGTATTGGACGATAATCTGGGTTTTTCTAGCGTACTTTTACATGTTATCTATTTTTATGGATATATACTAGTACACACAAAATATTGAAGGAACGTTCTTCTGTAAAATTATTTTGTAGACCAACAAATTAGGAAGTTTACTCTATTTATAAGCCGTAATATAGAATTCAATCCTTTATATAAAATGGGGCAATTAACATTATACTACAACCAATAACAACACGCAACGTGGGTGAAAGGCTGCCCCCATTGGTCACGCGAAGTTCTGAATAACACTATGTTTATAATGTATGATTGATGTAAAGCATACGGCAATAGGTACATTTGAATACAACAATAATAAAAAACGATTGTCAACGTTACGTCATGTCTATTTAAGGCCTAAGTTTTTCAATAGCTGGATAACGTTTAGCCATCCTTTAGTAGATGAATTTTGCTGTTCAAATAGATATTCTGTACTAGGACTGTCACAAATGACCAGCTGGCCCATGAAGTAAAGTTATCTGCGCCCTTACCATGAACTCTTGGAGCAGGACAGTTCACGGTGTCGAAGCGAGACGCCGCTACGTGCAGTGTAATGCGGCGTCTCGCTTTCACAACGTAAACTGTTTTAAGAGTTCATGGTAAGGGGGCATTATACCCCTTGACTGTGGACTGTCAAAATATAGGCCTAAGGGGGTATCTGTGAGTGTCATATTTCACTAGCCCGCGGCGGCCATTTTTCCGCCCAATTTGCGATTCTAATAAGTCTTAAAGGACGAAGTGAAGAAGTTACGAGTTATAAGTAATATTTTCCTTTATTTATAACTGCAACATTGTTAAAATGTAGGTATATTTACAACGTCTTTGAAACCCGACACCGACACCGATTTTATCAATTTTATAAATACCTACGCAACAAAATTGTGTTATTAGTATAAAATATTGAACAATACTTATTTAAAAATGTTATTACAACCACAAAATGATAAAATAAACACAAAATAAACATTTATTTTACGTAATAATGCTCGCCGGCGATGACGTCATTCAAGGTCAATGTTTACGAGTTGTTTACTAACGTAATTTAGTATATTTTAACAAAAAGTAGGCATATTATGCTAGTTTATATATCCATAAACATAAATAATGTGTCTAATAAGATTTAAGCGAATATAAGCGAAATACGTGCACCGTGTTTTGTAACCGATTCCCGGTATGCCCACAGACACGGGGTCGGACGGCTCATACCGGGAGACGGTTAGTCCACAGACAAGGGGGAAAACTAGGCCTTGAATGTTTATCTGGGAAATAGACGTGACTTTGTGTACCTTTGTACAAAACATGACAATTTAAACTAAGATACCGTTATACCGCTTCCTTTTTATTTTGCGAATCTCGGTCCTGTGGGTTTGCTCTGCAATTTAACTCCAACCAAATTGCATTGGAATAATTGTAAAGATTCGTATTCTTAAACTTAACACTGGCACCAAATTATTTCAATATTATGTGTGCATTGGGAGGAGTAACTGAGCACAAAAGATTAAACAGCATTATTTTCATCAAAACTGGAAAATGTTATTTTATTAGAATTGAAATTCAATACATAACATTATTATATCTTCATCATCAGCCAGACGACCACTGTTAAACCTCCCCATTCAAGCGGGGGGGTTTGCCATAATCCCCACGCTTGGCCAGCGGCTTGGGGATCGCAGTGTTGGTGGTGAAGTTATAGAAGACGCTGCTGCCCATCTTTTGAATTTTCCCTTACTCGCCCCTTACGACACCCACGGGAGGAAAGGCGGTGTCAATTCTAGGCCGGATACTACACGGCACCAACATTTTTATATACTATATTATTACATATTATATTACCTAATCGTATATATTACCAAAGGTCCAACGCAATTTCTATAAGCGCATGAGCAGCTTCATGGGTTCGGTAGTGTAGTCAGTGTTGCGTGGATTTATCTAGCACGATCCTTTTATGTAGCTACCGGTCGGGGAAGTGATTGCTTTAAATACAGCAGCCTGTATTTTAATAAAAGAGGCAACAGTTTTTAAAAATAACTTGTAACATTGCAAGGTGGAGAGAAGATTTTGAACACTAAAAAGTATACAACAGTTTCAATTAATTTAAATCAGCAAAATCTAGACAAAGATCCAGATTACATAACTACTTGGCTATAAGAGTATCTATATTCCGATGGTAGCGAAATTAGGAAGAGTCCATAAAATAGGATTACAAACAAAAGAGAAGTTAAGTGCCTAAAATCAAATTCATACGGCCTTTTGTTTCTCTTCTAGATTGTCAGTCTACAAAAGGAGGAGGTTTTCAATTCGTCGGGATCTTTTTTTTGTTTTTTATTTTTATTTTTTATGTATGTGCCCTCATAACTCAGTCATTTATGAACCAATTTGAGTTTTTTTTTAGTAGTTAGGCAGTGATGTGTCTATTTATGACACATCACTGTAGTTAGGTGTCTAACAGCCGCACTGAGAGAGGTTAATGATTACTTAAACTGACACTAAGTAAAGATTTGACATGGGATCCCTTTACTTAGTGTCAGTTTAAGTAATCATTAAATATCTCTAAGTTCGGCGGTCAGTGATATTTCCATGGTGGATATTGAAAGACCTTTCACAAGGTACGATTTATCGTCAGGCTTGGCGCGCCTTATGTCGACTCCGCTCCGTACCTGCTGCCTGGTTAATCCTCAGAAACTACTCGGTATAAAATGTCTATGGGTTAGTCTATTTTCCACAGCATGAGCATTTGATATTGGGTGTCTGGTGGTGGCGATGTCACTGATAGCCGTGTGGTATGACCGTTGGACTGCCGAGTCAGAGGTCAAGTTCAAACCCCGGCTCGCACCAATGTCTTTTCGAATTCATGTGCGTATTATAAATTAGCTATCAGTTGCTAAAAACGGTGAAGGAAAACATCGTGAGGAACCTGGAGAGATTTTTTAACAGTGTGTAAAGTCATGTCAGAGGCCTACAGGCGGTTTAAACTCTGACACCAGGTTGTTCATCAACTATACGATAAGAAAGAAAGATTGGGTGTCTTAGGTCGACGTTATTGACGAATAATAATTGCTACGGAAATAATATTTATTATTAAACGTTTGGCATTTCTTGCGACTTCTGACCAGTACGAATACTTAAATAGGCCAAAGTTTTCAACACCAGAAAGAAATGTCTGTTTAACTTTCATGAAAGTTGCCAATTTTTTGAAGTTCGTTGTGTTTATTTTACTAAATTCAGTTGGTACTTGTATTTCCTTTTTATTTTCGCACCAATATATATTTTATAGGACCGATGTACCTAGCATATTGATTTCTAAAAACAGGGTGCCACTGTCCAACAACGTCAGACATTGACATGTTTGCACAGTGATGTGTCTACTTGAAGTATCATTGTGTTTGCAGTTTTGTTAAACTTGTAAGCAAACTAGCTGGGAATACACATACATCGTCGTTGGACGTTGAGCTATGTACACATCGTAAGCAAGTTTACCGTAGTGTGTACAATCGATAGCAAAGTATGCTCACACAGAGCCAAATTGTAAAAATATTTTGTTTTTTTTTAAAACGTCGCCCCGCATTAGGAATTCCTCCTGTATCGTGGGTGCGTTTCCCAAACATGAAATATCACATACACAAACACCCAGACTCGAGCAAAACATCTGTGGATCACACAAATTTTTGTCCCGTGCGTAAATCGAACCCGCATCCCTTAGCGCAGCGGTCTAATCGCTTAGCCACTGCGCCAATCGGTCGTTCCTCTGAGATTTCGATCAACGAATTTGCACAAGATCGATGTTTTAGGAAAAGACTAACATACAAAGCAAAATTTAAATGAATTTTTAATTTTTAAGTCCGAGTGCGCTTTGACGTAGAAACATACTAGTCCCACGTACGCAACGTACACAACACTTGATGATATTTGGAAGCATGATTATTTGTGTATTAAAATCTAAGCAATCGAGGCCCACATTTGTCGTATGCAACGTTTTAGTATAGATAGCTATGTACCTACCTACATTGCTTATTTCGCTATCAAATATCTCTACCTGTATTAGACATCTTCCATAGTGCACACGTATTAGGTAATTAAGTAGTTAAAGCTTAACGGGAAAGCTTTTAGTTTCAGCGGTTACGCCGCTAATTAACTGCCACGTAATATTGTCTACAGGCTCACGACTTCAAGAGCCACGAAGTAAATTACGAATGTATGCCATCAAGATTGCGACGTGAATTATCAATAGTTTTGCTTCAGTCGCGTTTAATCTTTCGTGGGTGCAAATGTTTAAATTGTTCCGAAATTCGATAAGGCTTTGCATACTTAAGTTCATTATTTTAAAAATATCAGCGATATGTTTCAGTAGATAACCAGGTAAGACTAGGTTCTGGTCTTGAAACGCAACCGAATTACCAAGAGACTTCTTTTTCAATAATTAAATATCTTAATTAATATAACGAAAATCCTTGCTATAGTCTTGCCAACTTTTATTGCATCCAAATTCCAAAGCTAAACATCTTAAAAAAAAAACAAAATGTGACTCTATTCCTGCGATAAGTTTAACGATTCAAGAAACTTTCAAATAGTTTGTGTGTTTTTAATAACTATTTATTTATCATTCATTTTCGTTTTTGCAGATGGCGGGCGGATTCACACTACAATTAAGATTAAGAAAAAAGAAAAGCGTGTAATAGAATATTGGGCAATAAGATTCAGAAGATTCAAAACTTCATCAATTAAAATAAATGCCGCTTTTTCTTCAACATATCAAAGGTGAGTCATAAAAAATCTTTACATACTCATTCTTTTTTTTATTAAACGTCGGCCCACACTAGGCATTTCTCCTGTATCGTGGGTGCGTTTCACAAACTTGTAATATCACATACACAAACATCCAGTCTCGGGAAAATATCTGCAGATGGCACAAATTTTTGTCCCGGTCGAATCGAACCCGCAACCGAGCCGCAACCCTAAGGGTCGCAGGGTCCAATCGCTTGGCCACTGCGCCGGGTCGTTAAAAAAATACTTTCATCTACACTGAGAAATTTCATTTATTGCATTAAAATATATGCTACGTTTAAGCATTAATATTTATTTCGATATTTACGCTTGATGGCTAATGCGAGGTTGACAAATGTGAAATAAAACAATCTTATTGAAAATTATTTTCAAGACTTTCTAAGAAGATAATGTTGGACTCTCTAATCTACACTTTTAATACAAATATATACATTTGACTATAATAACCGTTTAAAGAATGACTGCATTGAAACAGAAATATAAAGGAATCATGTCAAAATGCACATATTTGAAGCAATGAAATTAAAATAAAAACATTGTTTGACATCGCAACTCCCGCAGCCACTGACAGCTAAATGACATTGACACCTGTGTCATTTGAATATTTATTGTTATTAAAAACTATATTTATTTATTTTAAAAATAATTTCTAGAGTTTAGAATTTCTTTGTCTCAAGGCCTTTTTCGATTGGCGCTCTGTGTTACATTCATGTATGTTATAAATTCCCAGTTACCTAATTATCACTATATTTCCTACATGCGCCTCCCTGAGTTATCGAATATATTTTTACGAAATGTTTTGTGTGCAGAACAGGTGAAAAATCTGAAGATGTCCAGGTTTCGATTTGGACGACAGCACGACGGGTATCGCCTAGTTTCGAATGATGACAGCGGCTTCTCTGATGCGCAGTTCGAAGGACCACCGCCCAAAGTTCCATGGAAAGCAATCTCTTTAGCGGCGTTCTTGTTCGTTGTGGGTACAGCATTACTTATTGTAGGAAGTTTAATTGTGACTGGTCACATAGATACTAAGTATTCCGACCGTTTGTGGCCGATGATAGTTTTAGGCTGTATAATGTTTTTGCCAGGAGCGTACCATATAAGGATAGCTTATTATGCCTACAAGGAATATCCAGGATACAGTTTTGCCGACATCCCTGAGTTTGAATAGTGTATAGCCTTGTAATTTTGTTGTTGTGAAGAACCATGTTTGTTCTTTAGATATACATTGTTTTGTCTGTAGAACTTATTTATTACTGTTTAATAAAATGCAAAATAGTCTACTAAATAAATGCTTTTACTAAATGTTGTGTACATAATATGTAACTGTATAGCACATACACATTTTTAATCATATTCAATTAATTTTTTCTTAGATTTTTTGCAACATTAATGTTATGTATGAAATGTAAATGTTATTACAAAACGATTGTATGAATGTGATTTTCTATTATTAAGACAACTAGCTTGCCTTAACATGTTTCATGTGTTCATCTTTACAAATACATAAACAAAACAATACAACTGTTATTTTCTTTAACAAGACACACAAATAAAACAAAATATTCATTTAGGCATAGTTTTAATGACAGTAATCATAATTTTTAATAAATAGATTGATAAAGTCACTTTTACAACTTGTAGAGATTTTAAAGAAAATCAATTGATTCTCAATGATTAGTTAATACTTCCATACTATCTAAATTGCACATGTTTACCTATTAGCTTTCTTACCTTTTCTAGTTTGTGGAGTGAAACTAGATTGTGGGAGAGGCACAGAGTGGCCTGTCTTTTTTAAATGTTCAAACAATTTATTCTTAGATGTAAAGTCTGTTTGACAGACTGCACATCGCAGGTTCAGTGCAGTACTTGAGTCTTCTGTTTCACTTGTTTTAGATCTCACTGGTTTTCTGTCTACTGTTTTCTTTGGTTTGATATTTCTCTGTGTCTTGGGTAAAGCAGGCCTATCTTTGGGCAAAGCTGCTTCACCCAATGCATCATCTGTGGGTGTAGTACTAGACACCTCATATAAATTCTCTGTTGATGTTTGAGACTGAGATCCCTTCTTCAAATTTGCTTCTTTCTTAGCTTGTATCTGACTCTTTAGCATGTTAAACTTCTTTGCTTTTCTGCTGCGTGATGGGCCTTCAATTTCATTAAAACTCATTTCGTCATGACTGTCATTGCCTTCACTCTCAGGCATTGGTATGAACTTCTTTTTGTTCTTTTTCTTCTTTTGACTTTTGGGTAAGGCCTGAAAAAGTTACAGCAAGTTGTGGTTTTTACTGAACAAATATAAGAAGGGAAAATAAATTATTTGTTTGCAAGCTAATAAATATATTACATTTTTTACCTGAACTTTATCAGAATCATCACTAGGAGTATCTCTGAAGTCATTATCTTCATTGTCTTCAATATCCGAAGTTGAATTCCCCATATGGTCTCTTTCTACCTTAGTTTGACCATTCATTTTATCACCTTCACACTTTTCTTCATTCACCCCTTCTTCACCATCAATATCTTCATCATTCTCTGATATATCAATGTTGACATCTAATGACATATAAGACACATATTCTTTGTGCTTCTTACTGTTCTCGTGATTTTCGAATGATTTGATACTTTTAAATAATTTGTTACATGCTGAACAGTACAGGTTTTTTATAGCTGACTTAGATTTTGTTGATGATTTTGCTGTTGCCTTAGAAGCTTCACTTGCCTGTAAACAAAATAAATGAAGTTTAACAGTCATTTAATTAAAACTTAAAATACTAAACTATCATTGCAAGTTCATCATAAATTTGGTAAAATACATCAACAATACAGATTCCCGGTGTATCCGGTATAATTATAATGAAGCACTCATACATAATAGTGCCCTACCCAAGTTCCCTCAAACACAGCTGAATTGTATATGTCATGGCTTTTGAAATGTCACTACATGAATAACCACTAACTTATCTTGCAATCTAAGTTGAAAAGCTAGATTTGTTTTGTTTTATTCTCACATCATTTTGACAGATGTATTTGATCAATTAACTATTGACATTCAGTTGCAAGTTTTACATTTAATTTACAATACATTTAGAAATTTATATAGACATCATAAACTGAAAGGACAGGAAAACAAAAGAAACAATGCAATAAAAAGAAAATAAGCAAAGAGTTTCATCGTTTCCTTTCTTACCTCTTCAGTCTTTGAACTTTCTTCATTACTGCTTTCCATTCCCCCTTCACTAATAGTGTCATCATCAGAAGACAGACCAAACTCTTCAGCGAGTAGAGATTCTATCTCACTTAATTTCTTATGATAGTCCTCACTTAGTAGAAAGGAGCTTTCACCCTCTTTCTTCTTAGCTTCTTCTATTTCTTTTTGCCTTTGTATTAGTCTTTCTCTTCTAACTTGTTCAGCCTAAAAAATTAAGAGCATGGACTTTTTTACATTTGTATCTCAGGTTTCTGTAAAATGTCTTAAGTGTACTAGGCGATTTAACATAAATAAAATCGTGAAAACATAGGTAAGGCGACGTTATACCATTTATTTATTACTTTCTTTACACACCTGTGCATAATATAAATTAATAAAAAAAATATTTAGAAGTTCCATAATATAATGAAACATTTTTAATACAAATGTGTCTATACCCACAGTATAAACACATCTTTATTCAAAATTAACACATTCACACCAGTATTCTCATAATCGTGCTTATTTATCAAGAATCTTTCTATAGACACACTTTGTATATTACTTGGGTACATAAATACCCAGTTTTTAATGTATTTACATATTGCCACATACCTTTCTCTTAATTTCTTCTGCTTTCTCCTGTAACAACTTGGTATGCTCTATAATTCTCTTGTCCTTCCTCCGTACAAAGCTCACAAGTCTCCTGATCTCTTCATTTCTTTCTTTCCTGGCCTTTTGTCTAATTTTATTGTTTTCTTTCTCCATCAACTTGATTACTCTCCTGTTATCTCCCTGTGATATTTCATACTTGTCTAGCCACACATAGCCTGGAAATGTTTAAACTAGTATGTTAGTCAATATTAGCTGCTATTTTTAATAAAACTTATAGTTATTACTCATTATTATGAAATGCAAGTAATAACTGGATATAATGATATTGACTTATAAAAGTTGCACAATGTTTATAATGTACCAAGTTAGAAAAGAAACCGACAAAAGCTTTAAAGAACAGCTTGTTAGATAACTAAATATTTACTTTTGTTTGTTGAGAATGACATCCAGTAAGCATAGAACTCATATACTTCTTCATATGGAGAAGCAGAGTTACCAAATGTTGGTATTTCAGCAAGCTCTTCTGGGTCATCAAGAAATTCAGCTTCCTCTGATGTCAATTTAGAGAATACCTGTAAATAGCAGTATTTAAATTAATGTCACATTAATATTATAAAGGTGAAAGTTTGTGCGTTTGAATGTTTGTTACCACTTAACACACAAACAGCTAGACGGATTTTGCTAAAATTTGATATGTAGGTAGCTGAAACACTGGATTAACACATAGGCTGCTTTTATCCCAAAAAAAATGAAGCAGGTAACACCTTGGGACGCAGCAAGTAAAATAAATAAAACTTGAAAATTCATGGGGAAAAACGTTTCTGGAAAGTAAGTTAACTGTAAGTAAGTAAGTAGTAGTAGTAAGTAAGTAAGTTAACCTCTGAGTAAACTCCATAGAAACCTTGAGGGTCATCGGCAAAGCCTTTATAACAGGACGGACTAAAGTAAGGGTAAACATCAAGACTGTCATCATTGTAACTACCAGCTCCACGCAATAGCTGCTCCCTGTGATTATCATACCTGAAAAAGAAGCATTATCATAACATAAAAATGTATTAAGTAATCATTCTGGTGCCAGATTTCGGAATTACATTAAAACTGTCGCAATTGTATTTAAGGACTTACCAAGCTCTCTCTTGAGGATCAGAAAGCACTTCATATGCATTCTGCACAAGTTGAAATTGTTCTTTGGCCTCTATCAAATTATCCAAGTTTTTGTCCGGATGCCATTGCAGCGCAAGGCGCCGGTAGGATTTCTTTATTTCTGAGGCAGTCGCTTCTTTCGGCAAACACAATACTTCGTAGTGGCACTTCATTTTATGATCATTCTACGCGCCACTTTCACAATATTTCACAGCCTGTTAAAATATTAACCTGAACTACTTTAAACACTTAATTCCAATGGAATGAAGAAAATAGTTATAATTAACTTTACTACTTGACTAGCGAACTAAAGGAGAGAAACTTTACACATTTATCTTGATAGGGTTTTTGCAGAAAAATAATATCGATCTATTTTGAAGATTTCAGCGAAATAGAAACGACGTCCATGCTTCTTTTGCTCGGGTTTGTTTTTTTCCTAGTGTTGGTGTTGTCATGTCCATGATTGTTGCCGCTTACAGTTATTATGAAATTACTTTTCATTCGTATTTAGTTATTTAGATAGATACAGACTTTATTCCTACTTTGTATTCGTTTACACTAAATGTAAATTTGAATTGAATGTACATACTTCGTTTTCCAACAAAATAATATAACAAGATACAAGACATTTTAAAATTAGCAATGGCAACAATGTTTTACAGTAGTTTAATGTCACTGTCACAATATTACGTTTCGTTCTTGAACTGGCTTTCGTTTTTACAAACTAATTATTTGCCTCTCAAATTGTAATTTCTAATTAAAGTTCCATATCTATTTCAGCTAGCTTGGCAGGGATCATAAATTATTTGTTATCTCACGAATTACTAAAATATGTGAGCTGTGGTCATCCTCTCTAGGGTTCTCCTTGACGATAGTACAAGGTGTACGTACTGTTTGCTAGTCTACTAAGGAATACTAGTTTAAGGAATACGGCGTGATGTAGATGTTATTCAAACATACAACAGCCATTTCCAGAGCTGTGTTTAACCTATTTTTTGGGCCTTAGCATGCTTTTTTTTTATTCGAACTTTAAAATCACATTGGTAAATATGATGATTCGGAACAAGCGGTGCCCTGGCCGAGTCCCCGTGTGCCTGGCCATTTCTGTCGCTAGGGTATTAATGACTAGGTACCCTAGATAAATACCAAGGACGTCTCTACTTTATAGGCGATGCATACCTCCTATACGTATGTTTATTATACCTTATACTTAGTTACGTAATTCTACACTCTATTTGGATAAAGGGTAGTAAACAGCAAACAATAAACAATAAAGATATTATTGTGTTGTAAACTCAATGTTCCTTATAATTAAACGTCTACTCCAATTAGAACAATTTGCGCTCGAGAATGCAAATTGGTGTTTTAATTTTTCGCCAAACGGAATAAGAGCTTTGTAGCCGTGAGCTGTTTTCGTGTAATTATCATTTACAAAATTAATGTGGACCCGTGTTAACCGTCACGATGTTCGGTCACGACCTCGTGACGCCTGCTAGTCAAAGATCCATAGACCATACTAGATTCTGATACTAAAGCGATTCTTTAAGTAACTAAATGCCAATTGGGTATACCTACCTACCTAGTGTTGATATCGTAAATATCATCGAATAGCGAACTGCTTATATTTACCATTATTTATAAGTTGTACCGTAAATTTCACTTGACACAAACATTATAATTATTTCAGTACCAATTATGTAGAATAGGATTAGATTACACATTCATAGACCCCCACATGAACACCCCCTTTTCTCCCGTGGGTGACGTAAGAGGCGACTAAGGGAAAATTCAGAAGATGGGCAGCAGCGTCTTTTGTAACTCCACCAACTACTGCAACACTATTACTGCGATCCCCAAGCCGCTTGCCATGCGCAGGGATTATGGCAAACCCCCGGTTTTAACGAGGAGGCCTATGTTCAAAAGTGAACGTCTTTTGGCTGATGTTGATGACCCATTCATAGATTAGATGGAAGGGGAGACCTTTGTAAACATACTCTGACCAGATTGGAGATGTTCTGGAGAAAGGCAAGGGTAGGAGTATCCTTAACCAATTCACTCTCATCGTATTCTTCATACATGCTCCTGTATGAAGAATACGATGAGAGTGAATGAGGCGAAAGAGGTATGCCAGGACCTAAGCAATTTACAACGTCCAGGACAGTCTAGGAGATAGGTATTAATTTATGTATGTACTAGCTGCACCCCCAGGTGTTCCTCGCTAAATTTCTTCGGAATAAAAAATAGCCATTTCTTTATTTATAATAAAAAGTATCTAGCCAATGTGTTAATCCAGGGTGTCGGCTACCTCCATACCATATTTTAGCTAAATCGGTCCTGCCGTTTGAGCTTGAAGAAGTAACAAACACACTACCAAACTTTCGCCTTTGTAATATTAATGCGATGTAACGATTTACCTGACCAGTAATGAGACGGTAGGTGTACATTATTACTACTTGTCTATAACGATGATTCAAATTACGAAAGAAAAAACTGGGCCCGGTGTGAATGTGAATGGGAATAAACAGACTTGGTACTGCGGATTTAAGCTGGGCGCCTAAATGTGGGTGTAACTATACATACACTCGTGTTAAAAGAAAAAACTTTTGTTAGAAGTATGCTTTGCATATGGATAGCTCCATACGGGGAAAATATTTAAATAGTCAGTTGCAAAGAGCACTAAACTGCTACGTTGAAGTTGACGAGCTCAAGGCTGCACTGTAAAGGAACCCGGCGCGGCTTTTTTTTTTTTTTTTCGAAATAATTTTGTGCCGACGACCCCGAGGGGGGTCTTATTGGGCGTAACCGGATAACGGCGAGACTTCTGGAGCCTCCAGCCAGGCTAACTACTAAATAAGACTTTAAGCGATGTTACCGAGGGCGCCCCCTGCGGGACTCGAACCTCGACTCGGTGCATCGCTGACTAACTTGCAAAAACAACAAGGGACTGCTGGATCTGATTTATTATTTAGGGACTGTTTTAAAAGCTAGAGCTCGGCCCCGGGCCGGCTGTACTAGGGACGGGAGGGTACCCCGGCGCGGCGTAGCACGCGCTTATTTATACCTCTTGGAGGAATGTCGCAAACTACCTACACCAGTGGCAACTTTTATTTTAATATTAACAAAATTAAAAGTTATCATTAATTATTTTAGTATTTGATAAATATTTAAGTATTATTCTTTCATAATATCTATGTATTAATATATTTTCATTTTATTTTATTTATTTTTTAAGTACGTCCGGTCGTCCGTGTGTAACTGAAAACCAGCGCTGGGTGTTCTACACTCAGCATATTATGCTGAGTTGGCGACCTTTTCGGTATTGCATGTTTGATGGTACTACTTATTATATTTCCTTGTTGTTTTACCTTTTGTTTGTGCTGTCACATGTGATGTCGAATAAATGATCTTTGATTTGATTTGGTTTGATTTAAGTGTCTGAACCGTGGTAAAAGATCGAATAATTCTAAAAAGCAAAGGTATAAAAAAGAAACAAAAATAACTGCTAAATAATTTATAAAATAATACTATTTAAAACTACCTATTGTAAAATAATTAAAATTAACAACTATAGGTATTTTAAATTAAGGAAAAAAGGTTTTAAAACTATTGTAAACTAGAATTATAAGACATTTAAAATTAAATAAGTAGGTAGAATAAAAAAATCTCATTCGTTGGCAACAATTCTGAAGCGTCGGAAGGGCCTGTAGATAAACAATAAAATATTAGTGTGTGATGGTCGTAATTCTTCTAAATAATTTGTAAGTTGTAATGGAACAGCTGAAAGAGGACAAAACCAGCAAGGAAGTCGGCCTGAAGTCTGGCGAGGCTTTTCTCGGCAAGACATTTTTATCAGAAGAATTTTTCAGGGTTGGCTTATACAAAGTAGAAATAATCTAACATGATGAGCAGTTTTTTGAGAAATCGTTTTGGTCTCATCATCATCAGCCCGTTGCAGTCCACTAATGGACATAGGCCTCTCCCAAAGTACGCGACGCAGCCCGGTCTGCTGCTTTGTGCATCCAGTCGCTGCCAATTTTAGACTCATTGTAATTGAATAGTTTCATGATTCTATTACCAATGTTACCGTATTGCAGTTGTAACACAAGAAATACGAGCTTTCGGAACTAAATTGTATTCCTTTTTATGCCAAAGAGAATTACTGACCCTAATGTCTGTAAGCTTAACGAAAACATAAACTAAACGAAAATAAACTAACTATAAACGAAACTAACTAACTGTAAACGATGATTAAACGTCACCAGAGCCTTTAGATCTATTGATATCTCTATTACTTAACATGCCAGTGTCTGGTATAATGTTAGCAGAATCGAATTAATCTATATTAAAAAGAAGCTGACCAAACATTTCTGAAAAGTGTAAAAATAATCCACTCCATGGAGTTTACACATTCGATTTTACTCTGCAACGAGACCTCATTGGGTTTAGTCCGGGCCTGTATTGATATAATTTATAATGTGTAGTGTTAAATAGCGCAAATAATTTCAAGATAAATGAAACAAGTAGGTATGTTTTAGATTATATTAAAATATCAATAAATGCCTATTACAGAGCTTAAATTACTTTTTCTAAAATAACATGATCTTATAATAATGTCAGTATAATTTTTTGACTGGTGCCTGTTAGAGAGGCTTACAATTAATAACAAAAGTCTAAAAAGAATTGTACACGGTCCTTTAAAAAGCAAATTATTATATTTAATTAATGTCATGACAACTGTTAATTTTTTTACAAATTCTTAATCGTTTCTTGTATCGATCTTTGTGCAATTTTATGATTACAAACAACTTAAGTAAGTAACTACGATAGTAAAACCTATTACATAAAACACAACTAAATTAAACACTTACCGGTGAAAAGTCAGTTAAAGGTCATAAAGGTCTCTTAAGCCTTGAACTGTCATACTTAGAACTATGCACTACACTTAACTTTCAGGGCCTATCTACTTATTTAAGGTTTTTCTCCTAGTCGCAATTTGCAGCTGATCAAGATGACATAATATCAAATTAACTGGCCACGCATCTGTCTGTCAATGTGTGAGTAAGTGTTGTATGTGTAAAATGGTGATAAAGCTAGTGCGAAAAAGTTGTGTGTGTTGTGTTGCCATACGTAAAAATATGTTTGGTCTGCTTCTCTTGTGAGTATTAAAGAGTTGAATTTAAAATCAATCATCCCACCTTCCAATGTTTGATGATCTTCTTGTAGTGTCGTAGAAGTTTGTTTGAGAATCCGAAAACTGTAAAAAAACAAAGGCACTGCAATACAACACAAATAAGTTTATCAAGACTTTCAGTAGATGTTGTGGTCCTCTGTGGACTCCTGACTCCTGTTAAGGAATAATGATCAAGTAAACCGCGATAATATAGTAAGGGTGGTAGCAAGATTAATGAATAAAGAAATAAATCGTCTCTCAAGAAGGCAGTCATCAATATAATTTACTCATTAATACTAATCTACCTCACGTGGTTATTCGGGTGTGCCCGACTTGTTTCGGACTCAAACTAAGCCTAAGCATATTCGTGGGTTGGTGCCGCGGCGAAGACGAAAGCCGAAACTAGTGGGGCATTTCCCAATAAAACAAAAATAAATCAATAAAAATTAAATGTTAGTAAAACCGGATAATTAGTAATTGTTATGAATAACACTCGTGAAAGTTATAATAGTAAAATCATCAATTATGCTTACGTTGAACTCCAGGTCCGGTTCGAAGATCGACTGTGTTCTGAAGGTAGTGACGGTAGACTTGACTCCAGCGGCCGGTGCTGGCGTTGGCGGCAGGTCCAGCATTGGTTCGGACCACTTCTCGTACAGGTCTGGACGCGGACCTAACGGCTCCTCAGGACACGTACGACAGTTGTCTGTTATCCATTTCTGTTCACGAGCCGATGGAGATCTAGGAAGAGATGAAATTGATACAATTGTAGGGAAGGTGCGCCGATTATAGGCTTTGTGTGCAAGATAAGAGGTTTTAGGGTATCTCACAAACTATTTGAATCGCTAGAAAGATGTAATGTGCAAACTATGAATCTACTGGCAACGCATGACTGTTATACTGATAATTGTATGAAAGTGGCTTCTGTGTCGCGAAAGCTGTTGAAAGTATTATTTTCAGAGTCACAAAATTTCAGCATTATCAAAAAAATATGATAATTGAAAAAGTTTTGGGTATTTATAAACAGTCCTACTGGACCTTCGTATTAATTGCTTAATAAGGCCTTACAGACAACCTTCGACCTAATTGTAATCTAGTCTGTATCCGCAGCGCAACGAACCTAAATATGTAATGTGACCCACGACGCGCGACGGCGCAAATGTCGAGAACGACGCGACGACGCTAGATTACTCTAGTTTTATTTTCACAATAAATGGCCCCATGATGATACCTTGCGGTGAAAAAAGGACCAGCAAGGATTATTTAGAATAAAACAGTTTAGATCTCATAGAAGATATTTTGTATACTTAGATCTTGAAGAATTATAAAGGATAATACCTATAGAGGCTTAGCGAAGCCAAGAAAAATGTTCCCGTCTCAGCGTTATTTATTCTAAGAATTACATCAGAGAAAAGGGTAAACAAAGAGGAAGCAATGACGGTGGCATACATTTTTCTACGTCCAAGTAAAGGGGTTTGATTTTATGTATTGTATTTTCTGTTCTGAGTGACGATGGTAGTTCCCGAAGAAAATAAGAATTTTTTGTTACAAACCAAATCAGATCCAGTCTTCTTTGAATTAGGCGATTTGTAAAGAAGAATTATTTTAAGTGACAATTAAGAGGACACATTTAACTCATAATACGCGTTTATTTAATTTTATTTTATTCCCTCAATTTATTTCATTAAATTATTAACCCAAATAAGTACATCTTCTCGAATTTATTTCACATCATTATATTTTTGTGTGAAAAACTGCATTTTGAAGCAAATAACGCAAATTGATCAGTGATTTTGAGCTAAGGAAAACACCACACAGACATAAGTAGTAAAATTTACGACAAGACATTTTTATTGCAAAAATAACAGAGTACAGACAGAATAATACTTGATAAAGTGAATCACTCAGACATTTATGTTTGGAGATAGAATGTATGCTGGTATAGTTTTGTTGAAGCTCTCCAACGTTTTATTGTGGCACTTACAATCGACATTATTTTGGCGTGCGACCAATTTAGGCGGCAACTCGTAATGTATCAGTATGTTTCATGTTTAGTGCATTTGGTCTGTTGTTATTTACGTAATACATCTTTATATTGTACATCTTTTATATTGTATGTGTATCTGAGCATGGTGGTATATAATGAGCTTGATGTGACAATATATTTATTTTTCTTTACCCATTCATAAACAAAATAATATACTTATTATATACTGTAGCACGTAGATACGAACAAATATTTACGGTGCCTACTTAAGGAACGGTAAGAAAACATTTTGGTTTATTACACAGAAATATTTTTTCTTTTTTTTACGTAAGCAATAAGCGTGAAATATTCGTAGACACGTCGAAGGGAGCCACCAATCAGTGAGTCAATTAAACAAGCAATTAACGTGCGTTTCGACCAATCACTAATTAAACCCGTAGGTACACTGTCGAGCTTGTTCGATATTTGACGTTACGAGATATTATTGGATATTGGTTAATATTTATCCGTGATACTGAGTCCTAATTTACAATATAATTGAATTTGGTATAATTTGTTCGTATTTTACTGTATTAAAATTTTGCCACGCTGCAAATTCAAATTCCAAATGTGTTTATTGCATAATTTTATTATAAACGGGCGCTTGTGAAACGTAAAAATTAGTTACTCGATTCCAAAAAATGTAATTCCTATCGTAAGCTTAGATTCGTTATGTTTTTTTTATAGAATAGGTCTGGTGCAGGCAGCCTCAGGGAGGCTTTATCTGCAATGTGTTCTGGTAATCCTTATAAATTTATGCAGTTTGTACTTTTCAGCGAATAAGTTTTCTAATTGACAGTTTGAAATATATGATTGATGTATCCACAACGTGTGTAACTGTATGTTATCCTATGTATTTTACTGCTTTACTTACGTAAAATATTTGTGTATCTATAAATCCTACCAAAGAACATCGGTGTAGTGAGTTCTCAAACTTGCAGACATCCGTCTCGCCCGGGCTTATCCTTCCGTATTTCATGTCGAGTAGCTCGGAAAGGGATTTTATTCTCGCGGACATTTCCAATACATTTTGTTTTACAATTCAAATGTGCCTTTATTCTAAGCGTAAGAAATTTTCATGACAGTGGCAGATTTTGAATTGTGGGAAATAAATAAAGATTTTCCAAAGAGGCCTAAGAATAAAACATTTGCATCGCGATTTTAAAGATATTAACATAGATTGTGGCGACATCAGAGTCTAGCTATAGGTATAGTCGTGGCAAGATAATGGAGTAGGTACGATGTGAATAATCAGGATTCGATTGTTCTACAGTTAGACGCTATTGTGGTTACGTCAAGCCATAACTTGGTCATTGCTCTCAATGATCGAATAATTTGAATATCGTATATGGTCGTTACACTTTGATTACCTACGTTTCCTAATTGCTGTCAAGCATCCATTTTTCGATACTAAATAATTTCATTTATTATAATATAGTCACAAAATATCGTCTCAAATATTCAAAAAATATTATGTGATAATACAACACTAAGTATTGATTTTGTACAACTACTCACCAGAAATAAGAAGACTTACCTCAGTATTGCAGTCAGATCGTCATACTTGTAGACGGCAGTGGTCTTAGGATCGTAAAAGCCGTCACCGGTGTCGTAATAGCCAGGAGGTATCTCTTTAGTAGGCTGGTCAGCTGTTAGGTACGACTTGCCAGCTGGCTTTAGGTCTATGTCGTATTCGATGGCGAACCTAGAGCCAGATATAGGCATGTGTTTATTAAAAAAGAAAATACGACTAGGCTGAAAGAGAGATGAGTGACACGGGGCATGAGGAAGGTGAATCTCAAAAAGTAATACTGTGACAATGAATGGGTTGTACCGCAGAGTAAATACAAAGAAATCCTTGAAACTTGACTGAAGTTCATGTTCCGTTAATAATTTATGAAAATTTTACTAGTTTTGCTCTATTGGCAAAATTAAAGTCTTAAAGGAACAATTCGTGTTGGTTCAGTCTAGTGTTAAGCCTTTTTCGTCCGTATATATTATAGTATACATATAAAGCCTTACCTTCTATCAGGCATCGTGCAGTACTTCCAGAACTCCTCCTTGAACTCTAGACTGTCGGAGAACAGCAGTGTTCTCTCGGTCATGAACCCTTTCTTCCATTTACCACGTATCACAGCGCCACCACTGTATTGTAGTTCACCTTTACCGCAAAACATCCCGTCCTCAAAGTCTCCGGAATATGTAACTCCTACAAACAAATAATTTAAATCTGGCACATCAGCGACTTCGAAGGGTATTTTGAGTATTTTCACTTTATAGAGGAAAAACGATACGACACGACTCGGATTTGACCCCCCCCCCATTTCGCCCGATCCGCGTTGCTCTACCAACTGCTTAGTTACGGTGCCCTGCTCGGGCCTATCTAATAAAAAGGTAGAGGTTAAGGGTTTACGAATAATCATCTCGTCTCTTAAGCCTATTGATTTCCTAATATATTTAGGTACTAGAATAATAATGTCGCATAAATAATTCCGAGTTATATCATGAATTATGCATACAGTGACGAGGTAATTACTGAAAGATAATGATTATATAATTAGATTGAAAATAACGATTTGATTCCTCAGATTATTGTAGGTAGTCCTTAGGCTTTGTTAACTTATCAACCCGAAAGTTTGTACAGAATCAATTTGGTTTGGAAAATGCGTTTCGTAAGTAAAATTCAGTCTCTGTGGTTAATCGAAAAAAAAGCATGATCGTCATTACCGTTAGGAAATGTGTATTCACCGTATCCGCTCATTCCCGTAGCATCCCAGTTGCCATCGTATTTGGCACCAGTTGAGAAGGCCTTCTTTATAGCAGTAGCTTTGGGCATGTCCAATGGTAATGTTCTGAAGGTAAGTTAGGAATTAAACATTTTAAAACAAGATTATGTGCACTGTTACTGTCACTATTAAGTACTGTAGCCGAATGGTATGACCGTTGGACTGCCAAGTCAAAGGTCGTAAGTTCAAAGACGACGCACCGATGTCTTTTCGAATTTATGTGCGTACTATAAATTAGTTATCAGTTGCTAAAAACGGTAAAGGAAAACTTCGCAAGGAAACCGGGACATCTAAGAAATTTCTCAACGGTGTGTAAAGCCATGTCAGAGGCCTACAGGCAGTTTAAACTATGATACCAAGTTGTTCATCAAGCGTACGATAATAAGAAGAAGACCTCACTATTTATAACTTAAGCACCGACTTAGCAAGGCTTATTCTGTTAATTTATATGTCAAAACGTACTCACATATCAGTAGGTATAGCTCCCATAAGTCGGTAATAGTGAGGAAGGGGGCAGCCTTTTGCTCAGGCACTAATAATAGCGGTTTAAATAACGTCTTTTTATGTCTAGGCAAAATTTGAAATACTTGGAAAAGCGAGTGCTTCCCATTAGCAAGATTTCTAAGTCTTTGAATCAAAACTTACTTGCATTCCTCTTGATGTGCTTTGGTAAATTTTCTCATGAGGTCTTCCCATTTCGTCAGATGCTTGCCAGGAATAACCCTTAAATTAAACATGGATGGTTGAACAGAACATGTTATAATACCATGTTCGAAATTTCTATTTGTAATCTACTTTAGACAGATGCTTGTTTAAAGTGTAGTGGGAAGCTAAATGTACTTACCAATCTTGATTAATTAGATTATGTTATTTATAACGAGAACTTACGTAGGACCATGGATGCTTGGCTTCTTAGCTTTTTTCATTTTATTCATTTTCGTTCGGTATAACTGTCAAAAAACATTAGTAGAATAGAATTACATCACAAAAACATTTCAGCAGGTATACTTATAATTACGTTATGGATCAATTAGATTGAGTTGCCTAAAGTTCATGACGAAGGAACGGGTATGTAATTTAAGGCGTCAAATAAAGAATTTGGTGATCAGTCACTGAGTAAAACTTTCAGTTAGGTACAAAGAGGTTTAAATATATGGAACAATGGTTATAAGAGTAAAAGTAATAATCCATTTTGTATGTTAAAGAAAACCAAAAGATAAAGACCTATAGTTACCTTCGTTCCTCGTAGATTATATCAAGTTTTCACCACAGATTTACCAGCGTATCTTTTCTAATTGATCAATTTAAACATTTTATAAAAGATAATGATTTTTGCACATTATTGCAGTGTATATTATGAGAATAAAATTGTATAGAATGTAGAAGAGAAGAGTCTTTGTCAGAATGACAAAATGTCATGTTAAAATCACTTAACGAGAGCTCGCCAAAGAGGGTTCGAAATTTAAAATTTATCGAATGAGGAGCTTATACGGCTTAGTCTTTGGTTTATAAGGATCAAGGGGCCTGGTCATCAGAAATCTATGATGGAGCTATGAATGGAGTTAGTTACCGTAACTAAAGTTACGGCCCGAAGTGCCACGAAGGCACGTTAACGGCCTTGCCCACGGTGACTTTTTGCAGTGATGCTGTCGCGCGTTTAGTAAATAAGTGGCAGCATCACTACTAACGCGCGTTAGTTGCAATTGCAACGCGCTACTAACGAGCTGCAGCATCGCGACGATTGTTCAATATCGATGCAAACGCGCGACCGTGTCGGACGATATCGGGGAGAGAACAGAGGGAGGGTGGCGCGTGTGTGAGAAACTGAGCATTTTGGCATCAGTGCAACACAATATACAGGTGGAGAGCGTTGTTGTTGTTGTTTCAACGGAGTCTATCTTGCAACTTTAGCGATCGCAGGTTTGTACCGTTACTGAATCGCGTTTGCATCGCGCCTGAATCGTGTTTATGTGGCCGAGGACACAGCTAGCGACCGCATCGCGACTGTATCGATGCAAAAAGTCGCCGTGGGCGAGGGGCCCAAGCCGTTGGTCTTGCGTCTGATCTCTCTCTGGTCGTGTCGGTCTGTCGTCCCATCGGACTATGAGAGTAAAGGAATAGAGAGTGCACCTGTGTTTTGGCGCATACCTATTTGTGCACTATAATATCCTCATGCAGAGTTGGCTTGTCTCTGCCTGAGACATGCCACCGTGATCGAAATGCGGTTGAGACAACTTTATTATAATCAAATTTCAATTACGAATCTTAATAAAAGTTACGATAATTTAACAAACTTCTCTTCCGCAATACTTACTACAGGAGGCAGCAGTTCGGCATCTCTCAGATGGATAGATTAAATTATAGACCTAAAAACAACACGAAAAAGTCCATAAGGCTCGGCGCAAATGGGCCACCGACCACAGCCACTTACACAATATTTTGTATAGACGCGCCGCACACGTGTATCCGGTGGCGGCCACTCGCTACAGTAGTGTCCGCGACTCGCCACTAGTGATACATTCATATCGGAAATCCATTCACGTCCTGCTATTTGGGATTTGAATTCTGATCTGTACAGCAATAGAAATGAGAAAGTAAAAGCCTGGGAAGAGATTTGTGAATTATTTACTAACAATTTCAAGGACAAAAATAGCAAGGAAAAAAACACCGCAGGTAAGTTAACATTTTAAATATTTTGTGTCGTGTTTATTCATATTCTGTTTTCTTCAGTTTCTAGTTTTTATTCTGATTGTTTCAGAAATGCAAGTTATGTTTCACTGTAGGACCAGTTACAATTGGATGCACCCAATACAGACATGCGGTGACGGCGTCGTCTACGTCTTCTGCTTATTAACAAAAGCGCGAGCAAACTTTCCGTGTTAGAATCCATCTTCAGACTGCGCAGCAACAAGCGGGTTATAAAATGTGGCGGATTCCAGACACCGGTGGCTGTCGCTCGCTTCTGACACTTTTAGAAATGTGGCGGTAGCGCGCGACAGACACCGGTGGCTGTGGTCGGTGGCCCATTTGCGTCGAGCCTAATAATTTGCAGTCCACCATTGTATTATAGTAAACAACACAATCAAATATTAAGTACTGTATTTCAAAGTAGGCCTCCAGAAACTGTTCAAGTAAACTTGTCCCAAAGTTATTTTGTTTTTATTCTTTGTACAGTACCAGCATAGGTACCAGCATCTTTAGTAGCTGAACATTTAAATTTTATAACATACCATTAATTAAAAAAACAACTTCATAAATAGTAAAAAGTCTTAAATATTCTCAGATCATCATTTGGACGTTTCTATAATTTGAAACAATAACTTGAATTGAGGTTTGTTTCTTACAATATTTTTCACATAAGGTTCGATAAGCTACTGATGCTGACTGCACTTAGATAGTGTGCTCAAGTAGCTTATGTCTGTAAACCGAAAATAGAGAGCCTGCAAGAGTGATGATAACCCAGTGCATTTGTTCGACACCCCCTAGGTAACTTCGTTACTATACTCGTTGACAAGTAAATATCAACACAAATGTCGGCAAAAAGTGTCCAAGAGTTAAAAAAAAAGCGTCTGGCTTTCTTTTAGAATTTTAATTCGAACATATTGTTCGTTTATCTTACATATTGCAATAATTATACTATATATAATAAATTACATATAGCACTAATAGCCAGTGGTATGACCGTTGGACTGCCAAGTCAAAGGTCGCAAGTTCAAACCCCGGCACGCACCAATGACTTTTAGAATTCATGTGCGTACTATAAATTAGTTATCAGTTGCTAAAAACGGTGAAGGAAAACATCGTGAGGAAACCAGCACACCTGAGAGATTTTTCAACGGTGTGTAAAGCCATGTCAGAGGCCTACAGGCGGTTTAAACTCTGACACCAGGTTGTTCAACAACCATACGATAAGAAGAAGAAGAAGACATATTGCAATCCAATTGCAATTTTTACTGGCCCATTCGTTAATATAATTATATAGATCGAAATGAGAACGATTTATTACCTATATTACATATGAAACAAAAGAAGTTTACGGAGAAAACCATTTATTACTCATTATTATACGATTACGATCCCATTTTATTAGTAGTTATATTTCAAACACCAGACATGAGCTTACATCAGCGTTTGATGATTCTGAAATGACTGATGCGGCAAGAAACTTAACACTGATTTCTCTGGTTCAGGGTTCCACTTTTCATCATCATCATCAGTTTTTCTATTAAAATTCGAACACATATCTGGCTCATTTAAAACCGATTCGGAATCAATTCTAAAATTAATCAGAGGCCGATCGGAACCTTTTCCAAATGAAGAAAAACGTCTTGTTGTTTCGTAGAAATCCGATTCCGTATCCGATAACTGTGAATTAAAATGAAATGTCTAAGATATAGGACATGTTAGTAAGACCGAGACAACTGTAGTCCACGGCGAAATGGAGGAAGGAAAGGGGAGGCCTTAGCCCAGCAGTGGGGCATTCGTGGCAGAAATAAATATGACACAGGATATAAAATAAGTTAGCTCATCAAAGTTTCTAAAGAGTCCTTTACAAATACTTATAGCGTTCCGCGCACATATAGGTTGTCAAAACTATGACCCTAAATCAAATATTGTAACGCTGCAAGCTTAAATAAAAAATTGGACCTACATTTGAATTGTTTTGTCTTTACATTTCGTCCTTCTCGAGTCTATACAAGTCTTATATTAATAATTAAATGAAATAATCATTTATCATACTAAAATAAGTTTATTATTATTTAAATTAAGCATTAACATCAATTATATTATAAACTAAATAATTAAAATAATATTTTTCTTAGGACAAAAAAAACTTTCTTTTCACATAAACATAAAGTACTCTTGACAAAATAATTATTATGCTGCTAATTATCGCTAGTGCTGGTAGACGACTCCGATGGTGAACCAGTGTCGAAAAATTTAAATCCTTTGAGCTGAAGACAAAATAATTATTCCAAGAGATAGCCTTGTGTTCCTTTTGTAATAAGAACTTTGATTTTTGCTATTTGTTACATTTGATGCATCTACCATTAACCTTTTGAGCGCCAGTCTTGTGTGGAAGACACGCGTTTTGTGCTCCCCACGCCACAATTTTATTAGAAGACAATATCTAATTATAACATTTATTACGATTACTGTTTTTTATTACGTTACACAAATGTGTAATGAGCGTGGAGGGCGCGTTGTCTTCTATACAAGACCGTGGCGCTCAAAGGGTTAAATGAAACAGTTAGGTCACCCGTGTATTTAATTCGACACGCATTAACGAGGTAGATATTGCTGATCGACCGGATATGAAAGAGACGCCACAGAACCGAGTTTGATGAAATTCAGAACGGAAAAGCATGAGCCCTTAAAAAAACAAAAGTTAATATTTGCCCGGAAAAGACGCGACAAAATTTTCTATGCGAACTAACTAGCGGGCGGGAGCAAGTAATAGTTATACTTACGAAGTCAAAATCTTGTTCGTATACAGATTGCTGTCTGAAGGAGCAGACAGTAGTCTTGACACCAGCGGCCGGCATAGGCGGCGGCGCCGGACGCAGGACCGGTTCAGACCAGTTCTCGTACAGGTCCGGCCGAGGACCTAGCGGGTCGTCGGGGCAGACACGACAGTTCTGTTCAATCCATTGCTGTTCAGCAAGTGATGGAGCCCTGAGAATAATGATAAATATTTTTTATTGCCACTAAAATATATACATATAATAAAATTTCCTAGGACCCGGCGCGGCTGGCGCACTCTGACGGCACGGCATGGCAAGGCATTTTTAGATGTATAAGAATAGAACTTAAGAGCATGCAAACAAAGTTAAAATATGATTGGTTTAGGTACAAAAGCAATACCACGATATGCATCGGCATTGCTCGGGACGCTTCGGCAGATTTCAGGATATCGGGAGGTAGAAAAAGAGGTTTAACCTCTATACTCCTATTTACCTTATAATCGATGTCAAATCAGTATACTTGTACACTGCTTTATTCTTAAGGTTGTAGAAGCCATCCCCGGTGTCGAAATGGCCGGGAGGTATCTCCTTGGTAGGCTGGTCAGCTGTAAGGTACGACTGGCCGGCAGGCATCACGTCTAAATCGTACTCTATCGCAAACCTATACAAAGAAATCCATACTTTATTCATTTGGAAGATGCGATTCCGTCCACCAAGGAATCCAGAAGAAAGGACGAATGGTTTGTGTGGTGTAAATACATATAGAGATATTATTATTATAAGGTCAGAAGAAGATTACTGAAAATAAGAGAAGTGTACTAAAGTGCTGACAAGTTATTTTTGTGTTATCAATTTTCTGTTTTTCCTAAACAATAGCAAAATTTAAAAACTAGTATAAGGCTGTTATGCTTTTCTCCTATAGTAATTGGACATTTTGTTTTGATCTAGACATCTGGGTTCAAGTCAAGTGTAGGGAGATATCACTGTTTTTTTTTCTAGGTTTAACATTACAGGTATTTGTTCATTTAAATAAATGTGTAACCAAGTAATGAGTTTTGCATTTAATGTCTTGATCTCATGTTAACACACCCTTCTCATCCCTAATTCCGGGGATACAGAAATGTATAAATGGCAACAAAAGGCTCTCGTCATTAATCCCCATTAGAATAAAGCTGTTTTTCTGGTAAAATTCCGAACATTCATGTATAAGTAGAACAAATCGTTATTATGGGCGATTAGTATGAGTAAAAGCAAAAAATTGCGCGGGTATTTATTTTAGGCGCGCGAATTCATTGCCGCTATTTTTATACGTACGGGCGAGATGAGATGTAATTTTGCGTTAATATCTCGTTTACCTCGTGAATGAAAAATGTGGGTAGGAAAACACCTTTAGTCTAGCTTTTTATGTTTCTTGAAGAAAAAAATTCTATGAAAAAAGTTTTATGAGACTTTCCATTTCGCGTAAGTATTACATGAAACATTATTCTATAGGTATTTCCTGTTATGAAACAGTAACCGGCGTAGCATCAAGAATATAGTTTGCCTGATTTTATTAACGAATATTTAGGAAGGCTATTTCGTATAATAGTCCTTTTGTTGATTTCGACAACGGCGGCCACTGAGATCACAAATCATAATGCTGCCGCATATTCAAAACGAAATTCAGTAGCGAGCCACAGTAAAACTCATCAAAGAATGTGGTTTAATTAATTTATCCTTATAGGAAAGTTAGGAGAGAGTCGATCGGTCTCAGGTCAATAAAAATCCGCCCATCAGGTCTTAAACGATTTTCATAACAAAAAAAAATAGCAGAATTGTAAGATTGTTGTTAACAGCCAGCACAACACAAGTAATCCAATTAAGCAGCTTTTAAAGATAGCATCGACCGCAGTTACAATAAAATCATTACTACTCGACTGCTTGTAAGACTGTATTTAATAATCACATTAGTGAGTATGATTTGGAACTTTGGATCTGAACATACAGAGTTAGCAGAGCGCTTAATTAATACGAAACCTTAAACCCACCTACTTAACTTTAAGTATACTTAGCATCAGTGAACGTTGTGAATGCGGAGCTAACACGCGGACAGTGTGGGTTGTAACAGTCCTAGATTATAATCTAATTTCACATTCAATTTGGAAAATGTTCTCCTGGCCTTGTTCAACTTTCGGGTCCCAAAACCGCGGCACTCCGATCTTGCTCGGCGAGATGAGGGTTGAGATTACATGTAGTATTGTAACGAGAAAAGCGTGAAAAATTCTTTTGGGTTCACGAATTGTAACACAGCTTTTCGTACTTTGATGATTATTAGCATATTTTTGTAAGACAAGAACTCTCGAGATCTTCAACTTTTGTAGGTATTTTATGCAATAATATCCGAACAGGATCTACTTACGGAAAAATATTTTTTAACTTTGGAACCAGAAGAAGAAATTAATTACAATACAGAAATAGGCAGTGAAGGAAGCGTAGCAAGTATAAAAACAGCACGAATAAAAACTTAGATTGCGTTACAGAATTCTCATGAAATTGAAACCAAAGCTTTAGCAGTGTTGCCGGAGTTTAAGATGAACACTAAAGTTTATTCCCCATAGCCTTCTCCTATGGGACTATGGTATTCATTGTATGCAAATTTGATTGCAGATTTTAAAGCAGTCGCCAGACCGTCAATTTCCTAAAATTCAGAAAGGATGTATTTATATTCCTATTTTATTACTGTGTTAAAAATATTAATAATTTAAAAAAATAACTCAATTAGTACATAATGGTTAACAAAATTCCTAATTTTCCGAAATGAAAATTGGGTTTGAAATGAAATTTAAATTACAAGTTTCAACAAGCATTTTGCACATATCAAAATAACGAGTTCGTAACAAAGGTTAATTTGAGATTTCATGTAGGTAGTTAGTAGTTCAAATGGGTATTTGTATTGTCGTCGTTAGTTGAATTATTTCACTTTTCATGAGACTTTTAAGGACAGTTCACAATGTGTAGACACGTATCAATACGCATAATAGAAGAACTAAGCCTTAGGTTTTTAAACGAGTTACGATCATTGGTAATCTATTGTTATAATCAATAGCCTTGCATTAACGATCTAAGTACTTGTAATTTAGTTTAGATGCCTATTATGCCATTGGATTGTGTAACCAAATACGTACAAAGTAACATACATTGCAGTAATTGAAAGAAACATATGTTACGCCACAAGTAGGTTTTTCTTATATAGATATAATAAGTATCAGACGATTTGTCTAAATAACGCATCTTTGATCTACAAGATCGTCCACATTGTGAACAGGTGTGTGAGTATTGTGTGTAGTAAAACTATCCATAAGTTTATTGTTGCTACAGGAGTAACCTTACCTTCTATCTGGCATCTCGCAGTACTTCCAGTACTCTTCGCTGAATTCAAGACCATCAGAAAGCTGCAGCGTTCTATCGGTCATTACCCCTTCGTCCCATTTACCATGTATAATAACGCCGTTGCCATAACGCAGTTCACCTTTACCGTCAAACATGCCGTCCTCGAAGTCTCCTTCATAAACAACTCCTACAAACAGAGAATAATGATTAAATTGACAAATAAATATTTTTACCTAAGGAAACAGTTTTAATTTAAAATGTAGGCAGATAATTGTACGTCAATATTACCGTTAGGAAACGTGTATTGTCCATAGCCACTCATTCCCAGAACGTCCCACATGCCTTCGTATTTGGAGCCAGTCGGGAAGTGCTTCATCGTACGTGGGGCTCTAGGTATGTCCACAGGCTCTGAACTGAAAGTGCATAGTGATAGAATAACTTAGCATCTATACAATACACATACCTATGATAGCTCCGACATGATTTGATTGTTATAGTATTGATCTGAATCATACATGGGGATACGTTTATAAAAAAATCTATTTAATAGAAGATATCTTCTTGCCTATCAATTTCTAAAACTCTAGTTACAGGCCAGGTCTTTCTTTGCTCATACTTCATTATTATTTCTTTATTGAAGACGTCTTCTCTAGTAGTGTGCAAATCAGCTATTTGCTCTAAATACGCTATTACAGAATATGGACTGACGCCGTGAGACAGTGCGATCAAGTGCGATGCGCTATTTACTACTATCTACTGCTATGGTGCTACGGTCTCACTGCGTATGTATATGCTATGAACACTCGTCGTGCTAACATAATTATAGCACCGATTGCGAGTCAAAATAGCATGTGCTAGGCGTTGAGTATATATCGCATGCTTTGCTATGTGCTATATTAACCATTACCTACTAGTCTCATCAATACATACATGCATTGTTCTTCGTGTTCCATCGAGAAGTTTCTCATGAGTTCTTCCCATTGCGATAATCTGTTTCCAGGCATGTGGCTGGAATTAAGTATAAACAGCTTATTGGAGGCGCACTATTATTCATCCAAGTCTGGTAAATGACACTGTTATTTGATAATACGTAATATTATTATCAAATTAATACATTTTTAAATTCGTTACTAAATTTGGAGCAAAATATATTTGTATGGTCGGTGTCGTTTACGGTAATTAGTGCAAGCAGTGCAATTGCGCCAGAACAAATACAAGTGCGTCCTATTTGGGGTAGACACTTACACAAAGTTTTAGTATGTAGTCTTTCCCAATTGAAATTTAATGAAACAGTTTGTTTACCATTTTTATTTGATATCCGTATTGGTTTGGACATAAAATTTGCTTAAGCTGTAAAGTTTTACTTTGTATTGGCTACGGTATCATGCATTTGCATAAAGTTTGACATATTTTTCTATAAAGGAGTTTATAACCAGGAGTAAATTCCTGAAACCCATGCTCGCGTAGCCTACTTTAGTGAAATTTTTGGAAAATAATCCTAGCTTAAAATTATGATGAGCTGTTCGTGCCATCGTGACTATCTTTTGATAAGACCTTAAGATTGCAGGTTCGTGTGGTAGGTTCACACTTGTGTAAAATAAACATTTCACACACATCAAAACTTACGTCAAAACCATACTAGGTTTCCGGGATGTGGCCATGCTGGGCTTTCGGGCTGAAACCATACTGGGCTTCCGGGATGCAGCCATACTAGCCTTCCGCGACGCAGCCATACTAGCCTTCCGCGACGCAGCCATACCAGCTTTTCGGGACGCAACCACACTAGCCTTTCGGGACGCGGCACTATTGGCCTTTCGGGACGAATCCATTTTGACACAACTGTAAACAAAAATAAGATAATAAATCATAAACCACAATGTTTAATAATCCTACCTACCTATTTTACAATTTATAACAAAAATGACTCCCGATATTGTCCTTAGACCTTTATGGTTCATAAGTACGTAATAACAAAAGGTGCTCAGCAATTTGGCTGACAATTTCAGTGAATAGCAGACCTTTGTTCGGTAAAGTAGTTGTCGGTCGTACTTGGCATAGTTCAGTTCGATTGTGCTTTTATTCGTTCAAATTTTATGGTTATTTTGTTGTAGACAATGTACTTAATAGACCAAGATTTTGTATATTAAAATCGGGATTTAAGACCAATTATATACACCCAAAACACCGATTTTAATAGTAAGGTGTTTAAGAGGCATATCCTATTTCAATCGAAATGGTATTTGTTTAGGAATATTTCACTCTTTCGAATCTAAAATAAACATTACTACCTCCAGTAGTGTGAAATTCTTTTATAGGTAGGCGCTTTCCATGAGCAGTCAACATAATAATAGACAAATGACTAGGCTTAGAACACATAATACTAGGGTCGCCGAATGATCGTGTTTTCTAATTTATTTGTAACCAGCTTCTAAGCACCATGAAGCATCTGTACGCAATCAAGGTTACAAAACAAAGTTCACGGGAAATCCGTTGGAGAAATGGACACCATTGTGTCAAAGCTTAGTATTCAGAAGGCGATTGTACGGTCATGGTCACACACATTGTCGCATGCATTATTTATAATGAAAGAGTGAAACTTGTGTATCGAACAATAAGTTTAATGCAGTAAAAGGGATACTGAGATGTCCGGTTCGGTAAAAGTTTTTACTTTCGACAAATGCTGTAGAAATCAATTTCTTGTTCATGAACTTTAGGATTGTTATAACATAATTTGAAGCAAGCAAGGAGAGGCTTTCGCCGCTGGCCTGATAAATGGTAATTTGATCACCACTTCACATCATTTGCATAGGTCTTAAGATTAGCGCTGCTGTACGGTTGTATAACCTCTTCAGAACACATTCACTTATTTCTTTTTAAAAAGTCGCCTCACTCTTGGAACCACTCCTGTATCTTAGGTGCGTTTCATATACGAGAAATATCACATACCCAGATTTGGGACAAATATCTGCGGATCACAAAAACTTTTGTCCTGGACCCGCAACCCTCCAATCAGCAGTCCAATCGCTTAGCCACTGCGCCAATCAGGTCATCATTGTTAAAAGATAAATGGATCAAATACCCATTTCTATCCATTGTGATGGTCAAAATATTGTATGCATGTGAATTTTAGAATAATGAAAGAAGGGCAGTGTCAGGTGCTTGTCATCTCGCCGTAAATATTCAAGTGAGGAAACGAGGTCACTCATTGTGACTGCAGGCGTCGAGTTTGCAAACTGTTACCACGTATAAACGACTACATTCATGTCATAGCGAAATTTTGAAGCTTATATGTTAAAGTACTAGTTAGTCATTAACTAAATAGAGAATTTGGAAAAATGCTCTCATTTGAGTGAAATATTACAAGGATATAATGAAAATTGGGTTCCTCATTACACCTTTTTAATAATTAACTTCCTAAAATGGGAGGCGTACTTCGGATTTTAATATTAACTATGGGTTAATAAACGATGATAAAAAGCAACATTATGTTTTCTCTATAGTAACGGATCATGAATTCTCTTAATACTTAAGTTCATAGAATAATTTAACAGTAGTTTCTGAGGACCTTTTTTCAGTGAACCTAAGCATATCAAAGGATGGTGTGAAAAAAGAGCGCATGCATGAGTGATACTACGTCCCGCGCTCCCTGGCGGTGAAACCTACTACCATCCTTGTCGACTGGCAAGTCTCTACATCATGCTATGACCTCTTTTCATGCCACAACTAACTCATAACTCGTTGTGGGATTTGTATGCAACAAATTGTGATGTGTTTTACGAGTACATGGCATACGTTAAACTAAATTTAATACTATAGCTCAAATTTAATGGAAATTTCAAAGAGGGTTTGAAACGGGACCACTAGCTCGGTGTTGAACACGGTATCAAAACAGCTCAAACGTTTTCCCACGAATATGTTTTCCGAGCCACCAGCCGCGACTGTATTTGAATAAACTCATGTTATTAGAATTTTGTATATTTTCATTTCAACCGAATAAACAAGGATTTGTGAGCGAAATCTTGGGTGCATTGAAATGGTCTGTGTGTTTGTAGTCGCGTTTATAGTATTTAATAAGTGTAACCCTCACTATTATTTTATGTTTAGAAGAGGGCTTTGGTCTTCTTCTTGTCGTATGGTTGATGAACAATCTGGTGTCAGAGTTTAAGCCGCCTGTAGGTCTCTGACCTGGCTTTACACACCGTTGAAAAATCTCTCAGGTGTGCCGGTTTCCACACGATGTTTTCCTTTACCGTTTTTAGCAACCGATAAGTTATTTATAATACGCACATGAATTCGAAAATATATTGGTGAGTGCTGGGGTTGAACTTGCAACCTTTGACTTGGCAGTCCTATGGTCATACCACTCTGCTATCAGTGCTTTGGTAATAATATAATAATGAAGTGAACGTAGCTTTACACGCAGTTTGTTATCTATTGAAACAATCGTAATGAAATTTGATATGGCGATCGCATGGACCCTAGGAGAGGCCTATGTCCAGCAGTGGACTGAGATAGGCTGATGATGATGATGGACCCTAGGATAGGACATTGGCAACATAGTATTCAGGAGAAGACGGGGTAGACTGTTAATACATACCTTTGTTTCTCGTTGTGTATCTCAAGTATTAAACACAGCTTTACTCCGTATCTTTTCTACAAAATCAATATGCGCATTTCATAAAAAGATATAACGAATGCACATATTTATACAGAAAAGTGTATAAAATAGAATAGTGTATATAGACGCCTCCGCCTGCTGTCAATATGACAAAACTATGGTGGATGTCGCAATGCCATTTAGATTTGAGTTCGAAATTTGAAATTAATTACAAGTGAAACACCTAGATATTAAATACTATTTTCAAAAAGTTTCAAGACCGATTTTGATTAATTGGGCCTGGAGGAAACGAATATGTACACATTTTAAAGTTTATAAAAGGCTTTTGACTATAAAGACACTCGACTACGTAGTATCGAACTTCATTGTCTCCTTACGTATTGTCAACACGATACAATAATTAGTTACGTTGACTGTTCGCAATTCGTTCCAGAGAAAGTCCTTCATACTATTCAGGCCGACATACTTAATATTGCCGTTGTCAAACGAATTCTATAAAACTTCTTGTATAAACACTTCACTTTAGTCCCGGTAAATATAAGTTTGTTGAGGCAAAATAGTAGTACTAGGTTATGGTTGATATTACAGGCATATGAAGAGAAGTTCACAGTGTAAATAGGGTTCAAAATTGAAAGAAATGATAACTCATAGGGGTTCATAAAACTATTATTTTTGGTGGTCTAGGATACCTAAAATACTTGTATGTCCTGCATGATAATATGCAAAAGTTTTATTTGAATAGAGACTGATGCATCTGGGATTTAACGTAGCTGTTTCTCGCTTTAGTTTTATGTACACTTCATCCCTTGCGCGCGCCGTTTTCATAGCCTCTTTGTCAAATAAGCATGTTATGAATATGTTTCGTGAAGCAGTTTTTATTTGAGTTGAATATTACTATTTTGAGGGCCGTATGCACTGTTCCGTTGAACGTTATAAGTAAACATTTTTATATTGCAAGCAATTCTTTGCGTCGTGTTTTAATGTGCAGAATAGGGCAAAACAGTAGCGACGTGAACCATTTGTATAGTTTTAATACATATTTTTCATGTCGACTCGATGAATGGCAATGGACTACATCATCATCAGCTAAAAGACGTCCACTGTTGAACACAGGCCTCCCCGTTTAAACGGGGGGGTTGCCATAATCCCCACGCTTGGCAAGCGGCTTGGGGATCGCAGTGTTGGTGGTGAAGTTACAAAAGATGCTGCTGCCCATCTTCTGAATTTTCCCTTAGTCGCCGCTTACGACACCCGTGGGAGGAAAGAGGTCAATACTAGGCTGGATACCACCCGGAAAATTCCAATCCATTGGACTTATGGTCACCAAAATGTGGGTGTTAAGACTCCTAACAAATGAGAACTCTCTCACCCCTTAGGCTCTTAGGGGATTACAAACTAAATTTATAAACTTATGCTGAATCCATAACCTATTCAATAAGGTTATTATCTGATAAAGCTCTTCGCAGAAGACGAAAACTCTTAATAGAATAAATACATACCTAAAACGGTTCTGCGCAATATTTTAACATTAGAAACTCAACAAAAGCTAGATCAAGCAATCATTCATCACAATTGTAAGTATCACTCATGTCCCATCTGTTTCGCAACCTCTTTATTACGTTAACAGCTTACCGTCTATCTTATTTATCAAACAAACTAAATGCAATGCAATTTTCAGAGATCCATTGTTATATCATATTACTTAAGTCGTTACCAATTTATTTCGTGTGCGAATTACAAACGAATCTAGCCACCTTATCTTAGCATGGCGCATTGCGAAGTGTATAAAAATGCGCCGGCACATCATTTCTCACGATATGATGCGGATTACAGCATTGGCGGGCACGCGATGCCAAATCATAGCTTAATAAATTAATTGTATAATGTTTGTGATGAATAATTTTCGCTGTTTTTGCGGTGGTTAAATTTAATGTAGTGTTAGTTTTTGTTGTTGATAGATGTTTGTTAGTGCTATCTATCGCATGTCTTGGAAATATCCAGACCTTATTTTATGGCTTTAAAATGTACCCGTAAAATAGCATATATAATATTATTCTGTGGTCTCGTATTAGCCAGTCAGAAAGTTAGCCGTGGTGATGATTCCCTACTGAACCGAACGATAATTTGAATTACATTTTCATTAGGTATTCGTGACTGCTCATTAAATGGATCTCAAATGACATTGGGTATGTAGATCACGCGTTTCCATATAAATAAATAAGTAAAATTACTTTAATACCTACTGATTATGGATTCCTTTTTTACACGATAATGAATTTAAACACAAAGACAGACATCAGACTTGCGGTTTGGAAAAGGTATACAGAGCTTTTAGAGACAAGCGCTTGGAAAAGGTACACAGAGCGTTTAGGTTATACTTTTTAATCGTTCATAACAAGAGTCACTTGATCGAGAATAAATGTCGAAAGCATTTCAAAAATAATAATTATATCTACGAATGTTTATCCTTAATTTAGGTAGTTAATTATAAAAATGTCACCTGTCATAATCTAACAGTCCACATCTTGCAGATAATGAGATGAGATCAAAGATGTGGCACATGATGCGATAATAAATGAAACCTTACAAAAAGTGAACTCGCCGTAAGTGATTGTGTAAACGTGTGTAACACTACCTACCAACGTATTAGCATATAACTATGTACTTATCCGAGATGTTTTTGTTTCTATAAAAATCTGTAATTATATGTAATAGCGTGTAAGCTGTAGTTAGTGCAGATTTATTGCTTGGAACATGGAGCTTTTCGTAACTGTGTGCTGACAGGTGCCATTGATCTAGTTTCATGCGTGGCTTCTTTAATGTTGTAAATGTCGTGTAATTATTTAATTTGATTTATTTTATCAAACTTATGTTTATTTATATCAAAATGAGTGTTTTTTTCTTCATTTTTAGTGAAAAGATTTTGCTTCAGTGCTTAAGGCTGGCGTTTTTAAATTAGCACTTCATGACACAGTTCTTGACTAGAACGTTTGTTATAAATGAGGAAGTTCTTAAAAATTGTATTTTGCTGAAATCTATGCATATACCTAATATCTTTTATATCAAAGCTTTTTTTAAACGTTGCCCCACACTAGGAATTTTTCCTGTATCGTGGGTGTGCTTTGTACACATGAAATATCACAGACGCAAACACTCGGGACAAACATCTGCAGATCACACAAATTTTTGTCCTGTGGTGGGAATCGAACGCGCAACCCCAAGTTATTAAAAAAGAATAGGCCACCAACTATAGACTACATTAACACACTTAATACAGGTAATAACGGCAATGATCGACATTTAATCGGCATTTAAAATATAACAATACAGAAATGCGTAACAATTAAAATTACCCTAACCTTGACACTTACACAACAGCAATAAAATGGACGTTTAAAAGAGTTCAAAAACATTCTCCGGTATAATAAATGATTGGGCCACGTCTTAGTGTGAGTGATGAAAATTTTAATGAGCAGTATTGCGTCTGATGAATCTTAATGCTCCATTGTTGTATAAAACCGGTGTAAATTAGTGCTATCGTTTACGAAATAAATATTTGTCTTTAAAATTTGTGGTGTTACAAAAGGAGCGTTAAATAATCCTACATAATTTTGTAATTTATTACTTGTTGGTTTGTACTTGGATGTTAGACAGATAACAATACTGTTTCAATATGGTCGGTATGAGGATAATAACAGCCTATAACTGTCTCACTGCAGGACAAAGGCCTTCTCTTATAGAGAAGAATTGAGCATTGATCACCACGCTAGCTCCAGTTACCCTAGTAATTCCAGGTTACCTCACGATGTTTTCCGTCACCGTTAGTCAGTGGTGTCTTAAGATATCTAAGAAAGTGTTTATTATAAAGTATTTATTCTTTAATTATAATGACACTGGCAAGCAAAAAGCATGTCTAGATAAAGAAACTTGTGTTGTGGTTGGCTCTGAAGGAACGAAGTTACAAAGTCAAGGGCAATGCTAATCATGTGACGTTTTCAATACCATACATACCTAATTTCTTATAATTAGATAGAAAAATTATATCTAGGTTTTAAAAGAGCCTCCTGAAGTGAAGCCGCTCAATTGATCGTACGGTGCACACTGGATAATCAGCTCCGGCTACCAACCATCGACTGGCTAATCAGGATGAGCAACTTTTATTGAAAAACTCATAAACACATGAAAGAGAATGACGAAACAGTTACTATTTTTCGTTCACGTAACTTACATATTTCACTTTTCTATGTATGCCCGTAAGGCTGTTTAACATTTCGAGTTGTACAGCGTAAATTGTGTTAATTATAATGTGAATTACTAATGCTCTCCTACATAATAGAACATACGACGTGCCTTCAAGGCGTGTTCCAACTTCCGTGCGCCCTCGACAACCTTTGGAAGGCTTGCTTTACGCATGTTTGATTTCAGTACCTTTCAGATGCATTAATAAAATGAATATCCATATTAAATTTCTTGCGCATACTCCTACTGGCTGAATATCGATCACGGCACGCAATATGAATTAGGATAGAACTTCACAGAAAAATCTACTCGTGTCGAAACGCGTATGACTTTTCTATTTTGACAAAAACTCGTACAAATCTCGTAGCATATCAATATTTTTTTAAGGTAGCCAAATAGGGTCAATTAGAGGCTCTTCAAATGCCCATTCTTCTCCATTGGAATGAAATCACGAGTAAAGAAAAGCTTACACGGTTAAAAACCTTTTGATTCGATTTATTTGTTAGTAATATTAATCCGTTTTAATAATAGTATATTAGGTATCAAAACACTAAAAAACTATTGTAGATACAGAATTCGTTTGGTCACCAGTATTTAGCATAATGGACTCAACTTGAGAATTAAATTACTGTTAAATAATATGAGCTTTTCACGAAAATTATGCTTTCGTATTGTAATGAGCAGTCGTAAGTAGGTTGCATTAGCGCGCTCGGGGACTAAATGTTGGCCATTTTCCAGAAATGTAATGCTCATATTACTACCGTTCACTAAGTACATTTGGACTGGCCAATCTTCAACATGTTGTACATAGTCTAAGTTAAAGTAGAAAAGTTTTGTATAGAACTATCTTGTAAGTAGATATTATAGGTAAACAACCTAAGTATTATTTCGCTGATACCTAGGTAAGTTAGGCGCTTGCCGGGACAGCTCATTGCACACATAACATGCTAGTAGACTGGAAAATGCATGTACATCTACACCATGTGCATGACTTGTTTTCACAAGACAATTTTGCTCATGACAAAGCGTAGAAGCGAAGTCAGTCGGTTAAGTAAAACTCCAAGAACGCAGAACCTAGGGTGTAACATTTGGTGATATTATTAATTTAAAATAGACTACCTTTTAAATATGCCTACTACTACCTTATGATTTCAGCTTGTACTTGGTCATAATGAAACACTTGGGTACAGGCACTTATATCAACATTGTCTTTACACGTTTGGCGTCAAATAACAACTGTGTATACCTTAATTAATTTGATTCAACCCTTCCAATAAATATCAACCTTTTGGTATAAAGGTAACGCTCGCATAGTTTCACATAAAACTGATAGAGCCGCTTAATGTACAATTCGCGGGTTGAAAGCATGTATTCGCGGGCCAATTTACTAGGATTGCCGCGTATTTCTGACGTTATGTGGGTCGAAACGTACTACATTAAGTTGGTAATGTACTTGGGTTAGTGCTATCGCATTTGTATCCTTTTTAGGCGAGATGAGTTAGACATTTATCGCTGTTATGATAAATAGACTAGATTTCAGTTGTATATCACTTCCAAAACAGCTGTCGCATGGTCTTGCGTAACTTTCAGAACTCTACGTTTGGTTGTGATTTATAACTGTAATAAATTTAAATATAAAGAGAGACTCGTGGCTGCATGAGTCGATCAAGGGTATGTTACTGAGGCTAGGCTATGGAGAGGTGACCATCTAATTAGATATCGACATCAGCCCCCTTACCATGAACTCTTAAAGCAGGCAGTTTACCATGTGGAAGCAAGACGTCGCTACGTGCTGTGTAATGCAGCGTCTCGCTTCCACATGGTAAATGTCCTGCTTTAAGAGTTCAGGGTAAGGGGGCAGTAACGACTGTTAAGGAAAAACATCGGATACCGACCGCCCCTGAGGGAGAAAAGGATGGCCTTGGTTTGAATACGGATGGTCACATAGGTCATTCATCAAAATACCATCATTAGTAAGCCTTTCTTATGCCCGTAAGTTATGTTATCGATGCTAATGCCTTATTGCTTGATAGTACTCGTGTAAGAAACCCGAAGCTCCAGTCTGTACCTTTGGGATTCATGATTTCCCCCTCTTAGCCATGAGACCAAGTAAGTGGTTCGTGCCTATCCGTGTCAAAAATTTAAAAAGTAGCGTGTCAAGTTACGCCAAGTTTGTAAAATTAAGGCTTTTTAATATAAACAACAAAAGGACTTAAAACCGCGTCTGCTGTTTTTTTTCCATGTTTATTATAGTTCCTTCATGTTTTTATTTAGATTGGATTGAGTGCTACAATGAAGACAGGTGTGCTGCACTCATTTTATCGTCCGGTATAATTCAGTAATTATAGTAATATTCTCTCTCAAAACATTAATTTCACGAGTTCCAAGAAATAAGTGAAGGTTTGTTTCAAAGTTTTCCTTCTATCCTTCCTTGTATCTCACGATATATTTTAATCAATTTTCTTAGTGTAGGTATTTGTTATTTCTTCCAAAGAAAGGTCTTCTTCTTCTCATCGTATGGTCGATGAACAACCTGGTGTCAGAGTTTAAACCGCCTGTAGGCCTCTGACATGACTTTAGATACCGAAGAAAGGTTAGGTTTGGAGTATCATAAACTAACGTGCATGCAAGCATGTATCATGAATATAATGAGAATTGATAAGACGAGTTAAGGGCACTCTCGAGGAGTGTGTCAGGATCATAGCAAATGGCAATCCGTGGTCTGCCCATAGGTCTGGGAAATTGGTGGGGCTTTGTGTACGTTTTTTGTTATTTTACTGCAGTGTGTAAGATATGTCTACTTAATTATGAGCGTTCGTATAAGAATTACAGAAATTAGGTAGGTACCTGCCTAATTAAAAAATGAGTAGGCACCTCGCTTATAATAAGAAAAACTGACAATATTTAATGTTGGTAAGACATCGCAAATATAGAAAGGATATGGATGCAATGTTACTTGAAATTAAATATAACTTAAAGTATGACTTTTGGTGCCATTTTAGCATGTTGCCCATGCTAAGCTTGAATCTAAATTGATAAAGGAAATTTGAAAAATGATGTACACGAGCGGGATTCGAACCCGCGACCTTCGCCGATCCGTGGCGCTGCTCTAACCAACTGAGCAACCGTGTCGCTGCTTGTGTCCATCATTTTTCAAATTTCCTTTATCAATTCAGATAACTTAAAGTAATTAGAGGTATTATAATTTCGCAATTTGAAGAACTTGCTATCAGGCATCATCTCAAAAACGTTACCTACTGCTTAGCTTTTGCCTGCAGCGTCCCTCCCGTGGTAGACCATGAATAACGGCTCCCGTGAGATCTGTCTCCGAGTGTTTTTTGGGACAAAAGTTAAGTACCTTATGACACTCTCCGGTCCGTATATCTATGTAAAAAATCACGTCTGCAATGTATTAATGTTGCTCGTTGGATTATCTGATGCAGAGTGAATATAAACATACTACTCTCTTGTTTTATTTAATAAATATACACTATAGGAAAATACGGTCCTGCCCCCTTACCATGAACTGTTAAAACAAGACAGTTTACTATGTGAAAGCGAGACACCGCTATGTGCTGTGTAATGCGGCGTCTCGCTTTCACAACGTAAACTGCCCTGCTTTAAGAGTTCATGGTAGGGGGGCTGTTTCTATTTATACGTTGCTTTTAGGGTTACGTCTATAGGCAAAAAGGTTGCTACTCTCTTTTCGTGTCTATCTTTGATGGAAACTAAGGAAATTAAATATGATCATCATCATCAGCTGAACGTCCACTGTTGAACAAAGCCCCATCTCTTAGAACGTCACAATAAACGGCAACTTGCCATTAGCATCCACCGGTTGCTCGCAAATCTGACAATGTCGTCGGTCCACCTGGTGGCACAGCTGGTGGGAGGAAATTATGATGTTTTTTTAATTTATGGTATTCTGTAGTACTCTGTCTATCCCGTTAGGTGTACGGCATGTTATAATGAAGATATTATAACCATAAAAAAGACATAAAATTATGTAATCATGTGTGAATATTGCTCATATGAACTTGCTGCGTTATTTAACGACTTAATATCGATTTTAACGACGAAAGCAGTGTGTTAAACAATTTTATGTTAGTTGTCATTTATTGCTATTTGGAGTTTGAAGTCCATCAGAATTTTTATAATATATTTAATAGCATGAGCATCTCATGTCACCTGACTTTTTCAGTGTAATATGAGATATATATACTAGGTAATAGACACACGATTTCCAGCAAAGACGTTTATGTTTTATAAGTCTGACATGCTTGCCAGAATAATATAAAGTCCAGGAATTTATTCATGTTTTGCGTATGAGCTGATTTCTTGCTTTTGTTGAAGAGATTGAGGTGCGACAATCCACATAGGTATCTATCGTTATATATTTATATATTGTAACGATAAGAATGATAATGTTAAGATCTCCTTAAATTAGCTATAATTAATAAGCTTTGAATTTTGTGGTGAGTTTATTTTAAACTTAAATCCCCTAAAGAAAAAAAAAAGTTATGCAGTAATTACCTGTCATTTGAGTACTCGGTTTTCGGTTCCCGTCATTCGCTGAGCGCACAATAAAACAATGTTGTAAGTTTCAGCAGTGTTCTGTGAAAAATTGTCAACTATTGGTCAGAATATTGACCGAAACTATTTTAGAGGAAAAACCGCAAACTTTGTCTTCGTGTCTTTTAATAACCATACTCCCTGAATATCGGGTCTCTTGAATATAGACAAGAGAGTCTATTTCAGAGTCCTAGATTTAGTTTTTGGTAAAGCAGTACACAGGCATTGCAAGTACATATCAGTTCTGAACGAAAGAATGTAGTGAGTTTTGCAAGCTAAATCAATTTTGGAAGTCTTCCTGGTATAGTTGTATGAAAGCAGGACATTTTCCTTTGTGGAAGTGAGACACCGCTATATGCAGTGTAGTGTGGCGTCTCGCTTCTACGACAGAAAATGCCCTGCTCTAAGATTTAATGCAAAGGGCCTAGGCATTTCTTGTTGAAAGCAGAAAACCACATTTATTTTTATCGAGCCTTGAATTTTAACCCGTAACCTTATGATCTGCATCTACATATAAAAGCTAACCTCTAGCAACGATGTAGAGTACATACCAAAACAAATGTCAATAGCGCTCTGATTCTAAGTACGGAAAAAAACTGTTATGAATTTTAAAGTGAGAACGAATATTCAACATATTCTGCACCATCAGAATGCTCTCAAAAATCTGACGGCTTGCAAAATACGGTACTCCTGCCGTCTATAAAGGGACATTAATAGTTTCTGTATGCAATTTAATTATTGCAATAAATTGTACGGAATGTGAGATTTATTTCATGTTGCGTACGAATACGAACTTTATGCGTAATTTGAGCGCTGGAGGTTTTAGTGATACTTAAGTACCATTTCGTGTTACTTTTAATCAGATACAATCATTCACAATCGTTTTTGAGATTGGTATATACTTGAGTTAACGGAAAGGTTGTAGTTATAGTATAGGTATAATACTGACATAGACCATTACAGATATCAGCATCAAGAATAATTTTACAATCTACTGCTTCATAAAATAGAAAGATTTTTTTTTTAAATAAAACACGAAACCAATTTAACAAACCGACTAATTAAACATTACTTTAATGGTATCTGATGCGAACTAAACTTTTTATTCTGATTGTTCTAATTACAGTTTGATTTAACGGAAATTCTTCTACAGAAAGAAAAATAAAGCTCACAATGATTAAAAGAAGAATTATCGTCTGCGACACACTTACGCAATAAAAAAGATGGCGTATTTTCTTACCTCAAATAACAAATTGGAACCACCAGACCACCAAACAGACTTTTATTTTCACAACTTTATAAATACAAGCTGCGAGTTCATTGACCTAATTTAACACGGTCAAACAGGTTGAAGAGAAAGACTAATCGTATTGTTTCTTTGGATTCCTCACATTTTTTTTATGTTGGCAGACCCTTAAACAATTGAGGCGTGAAGTTTTCGATCGTGCCGTTACGGTTTGCGGGACTAGCGGTCTTTTGATGCTCCATTCCGCCGCCAATGATAAAAACTTGGTGACCAATCAATTGAACTTAGTGCAGGCTTTGACGGTGGCGGATATAATTGGCTTCATAACATTACATGAATATTTAAAGCTATTTTACTTTGTATAATGGTCGGTCACAGGTTGCTTCCATAAACAGAATAAGCACAATTTTTAAATGTTTTTTTGTAAGATTTTTAAATGAGTTGTTATTGTTGTGCAGAACTAAAATTGTGGTTTATTGTACCATTTCCAATATGTATAAGTGGTCTGAGCTGCATAAGAATTGGGTGAAATGGAAGCTCAGGGGAGGGGCTTTTGCTCAGAAGTAGACCATGAATTAGTCTATAAAAAACGCATCTCGTGTGTTAAAAGTAATTAAGTCAACATTATTGGTGAGGTGATTCAAAATTTTAACATGTTCAATTCTGAAGCTACTGCAAATAATTAAATAACTCAAGGTACTTTTTTCACAACATTTATCCGTACACACAAAAGTGCACACGCTTATATTAACAGAAATACAAAAAAATACCATCATTGAAAAGACAAATTATATTTTTTTGAGAACTATTGTCTTAAATTTTTATGTAACAACTAACCGTGAGGTTCTACAGACTCGATTGGAGATCTAATGTCTATACAAATAAAAGCTTTCGAATCTCAGTATTTCATTCGTGAAGCCTACAATAAGCTCATAGGCTGTTCCGCTATTATGTTGAGAACCACGCTCTTGTGTTCACTGGATCAGTTCGAAGATCTATTGTTATGGAAAGCAGGCCTATAATACGTTAAATAGAAATCTGAATAGGCTGTGAATAGCCTGCTTGCCTATTGAACTTCTATAGTACTGAGGTCTTCATGACTTTGTTCTGGTTGAAGAATTAACTAGGCTTTACATAATACGGTATATATCACTCTCTCCTCTCCAATAGTATTGTTACCAAAGCTTTTGCTAAAATAGAATGCTCATCGTGAGGTATATTTATTAGTCATTTGTAAACAGATTTTCAAAACATCAAATTAACTAAATATTTTAGGGTCTCAGCAACTTTTGGCGCGATATAAAACAAGTAAATAAAACAGAATTAACAATTGGATGAAGTAGAATATTTTGCTTCTACGCTTACAAGGTAGCTTTAACATTAGGTGAACTTGTAGATTTTATTTCGAAATTGTGGATGCATTAAAAAAAGTAACAGTTTGACTTTATTGATAGTTTCTTTCAATAACTACCAGTATTAGTCTATTGGGTAGATCAGCTAGTATTTTTTTAAACGGTGCACCACACTAGCGTTTCACAAACATAAATATCAAATACAGAAAACACCCAAACTCGGCCAAACAACTGTGGATATACACAAATTTTTGTCCCGTGAAATGAAACGTGAAATCGAACCCGCAACTCTTAGAGCAGCGGTCCAATCTCCTAGCTACTGCGCCAATTTGGTCATCATAATCTTTTCTTTAGACCAAAAATGAAATTTAAAACACGCAATAATCGTAGCCTGTTAAGTTACCATTTTGCGTATCCTATTTCTATCTTTATCAACACAAACAACCATTCATAATGATTGGAATACGTAATTTCCGAACTTAGCATACACAGTTGTATGGAGTCTCGTGTCTCGTAGTAATCTCCGCTTGCTACAACCGCTGTTCTCACAGCCTCACCGTAACGGGCGAGTCCCGTATCTCATCGTTCACAATGTGGTTTTAGTTTCCGCGGTGAACGCGTTCTAGGAAAAGAGGCAAAACGACACCGGTATGCAAACCAGTGGCTTAGCGGAAGTTAAGTTATTCTGTCCCTGGATAAAGCTGATTTAGTTGGTTCGATCGTTAGTGGAAAGCGCTATCAAATATTACTGAAGGGGCGAAATCTATGGGCGACTTGGGGGCTGTCCTTATAACGGTGTTTGATAAATGATTTTAAATCTATATTTCTTACATCTGATATCCTTAGAATTAAAATATTAGGTATACATAAAAATATATAAAGCGTTGCAAGTCTCCATTGTTAATTGATTTTTTTAGTGGTTATGAGTTGATTTTTTATAAGGCTTTATGTAAGCCTTATTAAAAGGCCTACGCCAAGTGTCAGTTTGTGCATTGATGGCTAAAATAAATAGGTAGGTAGGCCAGGTATTCTACTTCGTATTTTTATTTTGTTGTTATATCATACCTACAATCAAAACACTGAAGTAAAAATACATCGTCGTATCCTCGTAAATGATTCAAATGGGGCTACACATTTCTCAAAAGCGTTCATAACTTGGAGACACACAGACGTTATATTTTTATTAAATTTATCACACATCCTCGCATATAAGTTGCTTATTCCCCAGATGACCCAGGGGAAATATGCGACGGCCGCGTCTTACATAAGTGGTTGCGGTAGTCTATCTGAATGCGCCAGCCATTATACGTTGACCCTTTGAGATAGATATCACTGTCACGTGCAATCTTCAAAGGAATAGAATAATTCTCATAAAATATATTGGTTTGAAACGCCTCCAGGTCTCATGATTGGCTGTGCAATGGCTGGCTTAGAAGGTAAGCAATGAATTCGGATTTTCAGTTCTAAAAGAAATCTCTAGGAATTCTCGAAAGGCACAGAAATGTAAATGTTTGCTGAATTATAAGAAGTTGCACCCAAAAATGGGACACTGTATGTAACATATCACTGCTAAGTTTCTAACCCTGGTTTTAAATTTAAAAAGGCCTGGGATTTAGAACTCTGGGGCCTACGTTAAGTTGCAAAACATAAGACGAATACAAATAGAATAGAATGAAAAATATATGGGATGGACATATTAAGCCACTTGTCTAAGGCCCCAGTCTAATTTTCCGTGGTCTAGTGGTTGACATACCGGATTTCTATGCACGAGGTTGCAGGTTCAAACCCAGGCAAGTATCAATGTGACTTTTTCAATGTCATAAATACTTTCTTAGATATTCTAAGACACCACTGACTAACGGTGACGGAAAACATCGTAAGGAAACCTGGATTTAATTATCTGAAATCGCCAACCCGCAGTGAGCTAGCGTGGTGATCAATGCTCAATCCTTCTCTATACGAGAAGAGGCCTTTGCCCTGCAGTGGGACGGTTATAGGCTGTTATTATTATTATTATATTATGTATATATATTGGCTAGCGACGAGATAAGTACGGCGGTAGACAGAAAATATACAAGATTAGTTACACAGTCAATCTACTGCTTTTAATGAAGTTTACAAGTCAGTGAATTTCGCACAAATTTTCTCCTTTCACTCTTTGATCATAGACATCAAAATAAAACTTGTATATAACATCCCCTAAGTCTTAACTTGTAACTCCGAAGTAAGTTAAGAGAATCCTGCCCGCAAATCATAAATTGTCCATGTTTAGCAACTCACTGTGACATTTCTGAGCTAACATTGAGTTCCCGAACCAGACTTTTAAAGCATTCAATGTATAGTGAGACTGGTTTTGTGGATTATTTTGCAGTTGACTGGACCGTAAGTATTCTTGGAAGCTTTTAGCAATCACTGTTACTGAAACCTAGGCGTATATATTTTTTCTTTTTTTTTTATCCGGAAAGAGTGATTTATTATTGATGTAAAGGGTAACAACCGCAAATATGAGTCTAGATACATTAAATGTGATAGCAAAATCAATAATACCTATTGGCATTATTAAAAATAATTTTAAAAAGCACCATCGTGTTATGGAGATATAAATACAAACTCATTATTCATTCATATTTTTGGTACCAACATAATAATATGATTTTTACACCAGATTTACAAAAGACAAAGAATACAAAACTACGGACTATAAACAGCTCTATGTACTGTTTTATAGCCCTTTTTGTTCTGCAAATTCGTCTATTTACTTATGCCTTTGCAGCTGATCTCTGAACCCTTTAGATTATTCAGGTACGTGACCGGGGCGGTGCCAGACGTCCTATCGGCATACTATACTCTCTATAAAGATAATTCTAACTTATAAGGAGACTTACATCATTGGCTGTGTAGTTTTGCTTACGAATGGGCCACCCGTTCACTTCCTGTGTCGTAAGAATAGTATGACAAAGGGCTTCCATTAGTTATGTCACATAATATCATAAATGCGGAAGATTGTATGTTTGGATGCAAATATTAGATTTTAATGGCGGCATTGATTTAAATAACACTTTAAAGAATAAGGGCTATCGAGTTCTGAGCCGTATAATTTGAAACATATATTTCCACGATATTATGATTAAAAAAATTGTAGGAAGTAACAGGTATAGGTAGTCACACCTTAAAGATTTCAAATGATGAGTCTGCCCATAACCATGAATGCTGTAAAGGATTGAAACGTCGGGACCAAAAATACAAATTAAAACCGCGATAAAATCCGTAAAAATAGTTTTATTTCAATTTCAAATGATATTGAGTCGACCCCCATGTAGTCACTGCTTTAAAACCGAAATATATTTATCGTAAACAAACTTTATCACTCATCACTTTACATAATTAATCACACGACTGTAATCCTTTATCAAAGCAAAGCTGGAGATAGGTGCTTTTCTCTACAAAGAACCGCTTAAAACGAGATAATAGAAATTTGCTATTGCCTAGGTTTTATTTACAATATAAAGTTGTTTCCAGGCTTCTAACTTTCTGACGTAGAGCTAAAAACTTGGCAAAACAATGTACACAGTACGCCCAACTGAAATTTAAAATCTCTCGACTTTATAACTCTTGGTATGTGAGGAGACGTTAATCTGAAACAGACGAAACAAGATCATATAGACACGTGTATTGTTATCCTATTCCTGTTGGTTTGTTTGAAGTAAGATACAATTTCCTAGAAAGAGTTTCAGTACTGTAAAATTGTATGATTCTTTATAATGTTGATACATGAGTATGATAATATTTTCATCGTCATTCTTCCTAAATAAGGGGGAAAGTGTTAAAGAATTTTTTTTTGAATTATCATGTTTTTATAAATATGATATAATTTCTTTTAAAGCATTTGTGTTTCAACTAATTTTTATGCCTAAAATTGCGGTTAGTAACACGTGCTTGATTAATTGTAGGCGTCATCCCTTAAACTAGAAATCCCAAAATAGATTTGCAACTATTTAATGGGACGTATAATAAATGGTGCAATGTGGATTTAAAGATTTCAAATAAAGAAGAACACCCTTGCATAACCTTTTTGAGATTACGTGATTTTTTCGTAAGAATGGTTTCAAAACTCAAATAGCATAGAAATGTTATAATATATTTTTTGTGAATAAAAAACAACCAAATTTACGCCTGCCCACATAACAATTGTCACGAATAAGATATTACACAAGCTAAAATTAAACTCAAAAGCCTCGAGGATCCCTCTTGATCCGACTTAGAGAAAACGTCTGTGTGAACAGTGGTTCCGCGTAAGCCTGAATAATCCAACATTCAACGGAATAACATATGTATATCATAATCTTAGCTTCTAGTTTGTTAAGGAATATTGGTTTATAGCGATTTGATACTTGTGTTTATTGCATTAAAAATTATAATCCTTTAAACGTCGATTCCATTTTAAGTCGTTGTAATGTAGAGCTAGGGACGTAGACAAGTGAAAAATGCTTGACAAATATAAATTTATTAGAACGAATGTCATTCCCATACGTTTATCATTTTATTCGTTTTCTAATCATCAAGCATTTTGCTACTGGTCCTGGCCTCATGGGCGCCTAGACACTCGCAAAAGTAAAACTGGTATTCGATAATATTACCAGCATGATTACCATTTCACCATAGGGCAAAGGATTTTCTTACAAATAGAAAGACCGAGCCGAGACCGACCAATAATTGGCAATTTTAGTTAATTGAAATCAGCCTTCGTGATGTTCTCTTCACAATTAGTCAAATTGGGTCTTAGAATATCTAAGAAATAACATAGGCATAACATTTAAAGTCACCATGATACGATTGACTGGTAGAAAATGCCCAATGACAGAGTTCGCTTTTTGTGCTAAAATGTGTAATAAGTATAAATAAATACGTGCCTGGGTTTAAACCAGCAAACATGTGCGTGAAAATCCAGTGCTTCAACAACTATGCTTCTACGCTATCGTATAATATTCGCATAAAAAACTAAGAACATAAGTTACGATGTTTCTTGCAATATCATAGGAACAAAATATTAAGTAGTACCGGTACATAAATAAAACGGGTAGTAATGATACACAGGTAAAAGTTGAAGTAACTTGAGAACATTTTCTTGTATAACTTTACCGTATTTTTGTTTCATTGTCTGCTTTTAGAGTTCTGTTGAAATATCGCGGGAATGAACGTTTTGGAATGAAAAATCTGTTACTTGTACCCATATAGTAAGTCCATTGCAATGTTAAAATAGACTAAAGATTGAGTGAAAAAGAATTAGAATCATTCATATTGATGGCTTATTGACAGCTGGACTGCTAAGTCAAAGGTCGCAAGTGCAAACCCCAGCACCAATGTCTTTTCGGATTCATGTGCGCATTATAAATTAGTTATCAGTTGCTAAAAAGGGTGAAGGAAAACATCAAGAGGAAACCCGCACACATGAGAGATTATTAAACTCTGACACCAAGTTGTTCAATAAGAAGAAGACGGCTAATCTACACTACGATATGACCTGTTTATTAGATGAAGAAAAATCGCAAATATAGGCTGAAGATTGGATGAAAAAGAATTAAAAGCTTTTTCCAAACGAAAAATAGAACTCCAATTCGAGGTCGATGAGATTAAATTGTCTGGATACCATTCCCGGGTCGGACAGAGTTATTATGCATAGATGTTACGAAACTTTATAATTTAGAAGAAATATTATCAATGCAAACCAACTGGTAGGAAATAATTAAAGTCCTTGTTAAGTAATTCTAGTATTGCTTATACAAAACAAGTGAAGTACGGAACTTAAAAACGTCGGCAAGCTCTAACTTGGCAGGTTTTTTACTTTAATGAGTAGTTCGCATAGCACGATGCTCATTTACCTGCAGCACTTACAGTTGCCATTGTAGAAGAGAGAGAAATGACTAATCATTTATTTTTACATCTTGAAGTATTGCATCTTGAAAGTTTCTTTAATCAGCTTTTATTTTCTGAAGTCTATGTTTTGCTTTCGATTGTTTTTTGAAGATATATTATGATAGATAGATGGATTCCAAGGCTTATTATACCTTGTAAAGAAAAACTGTGAAAAGTGTGGACCAAAGCTGATATCATGCTGTGTGGACTGCCTCGTTGGTCTAGTGGTTGCTAAGCGCGACTGCTGAGCATAAGGTCCAGGGTTCAAATCCTGGGTCGGGCAGTATTACTGGATTTTTCCATTAGGTAATTCTCAGTAGTGCTCAGTCTGGATTTGTGCCCGGTTGATGGCAATAGGCTCGCCCCCTTTTACATTGAGACGTATTATACTACTGGCGAAATGTGAGTGTGACTTTACAGTCACCTTCGTACCCCTTCGGTAAAACAGGTTTGATGTTATGTTGTTATGTGACTAAGCAGTCCAGTAATGAGGCAACCCTATTAAAACTCCAACACGGGAATTAACGCGAACACAATTTTAAAATTTTGCTTGACGTTTCGACCAAGTTGCATCGGCCGTGGTCACAAGCAGACTGGTTCTATTTCCCGTGTTGTAGTTTTAATTATCATGCAACGCGATAGTTTAAAAGTTAGTGAGGCAGCCCTAATTAATCTATTTCGGTATAAAGCCCTGTGTTTACTGTAAGCATTACGTAACGCCCACACAACTGGAAGATAATTGAGTGTCGCGTAATTACTTGTACAAAATAAAGGACGTTGGAGATTTTCTATCTTATGATGAAGCTCATTGCGGTACCTAGCGTGTTAGATTTCCCAGGAGAGAGGGCGTTATAGCCAAGTTTGTTTTGAGTTGAATAATTTGTATGAGACGTTATTGTAGGGGTTTAACACTTTATTCTTTACTGCATACAGATACTACCAATGCTCATTTAAACTGTCTCTATAAAAAACCATGTTAAATTAGTAGGTAGTAAGTTAAAGTATTTTGTGCCGTGTGTTATCCGGCCTAGAATTGACCACCCCCTTTCCTCCCGCGGGTGTCGTAAGAGGCGACTAAGGGAAAATCCAGAAGATGGGCAGCAGCATCTTCTGTAACTTGACCACCAACACTGCGATCCCCAAGCCACTAGCCAAGCGTGGGGATTATGGCAACCCCATCCCCCCCTTCTAAAGTCTAAGTTGTAAGCTTGCAGCTAATACATTTCGCCAGTATTTCAAATTATGTTTAATGGAGGTGGGCCTATTGCCATTTATCCGGCTCAGTTCCCAATTAGTCAGGGTTGTCTTGGGTTGTCTTAGAATACTAGCCACCGAACTCAGAGACATTTAATGATTACTTAAACTATCACTAAGTAAGGGTTTTCTTTGTGAAATCTTTACTCAGTGTCATTATACATCTCTGAGTGTGGCGGTAAGACTGTAAGAACTCTGAGACATTTAATGATTACTTAAACTATCACTAAGTGAAGGTTTTCTTTGTGAAATCTTTACTCAGTGTCAGTTTACATGTCTGAGTGTGGCGGTAAGACAGTAAGTAACGATTCATAGGTATGCGGCATTTGAAAAGTTAAAAGTACTTGCTTAGTTTAAAACTATGTTTAAAGTTTGTATTTATGTTGTCGATTTGCCTATAATAAATAAAGAAATACTAGAAAAAGTTAGTGTTCCACATTATTTTATACTTTACATTTTCTAAAGAAAACGTGATATTGAATCCTTATTCGTACCGATATCTGAGTGCGCTCTAGTGATTTGATTACTCGAAATGCCTTTCATAGTACAAATTAAAATTAAATATTTTTACTGATAAAATCGGTATTTGCTGTGGATAACGTTGTGAGTTTAACATTTATGTAGTATATACGTCGCGGGTTCAAGTCCCGCTCGTGTCCATCATTTTTCAAATTTCTTTTATCAATTTAGATTTATGTAGTATATTTAGTTACCTATATTATTTACGCATTATACACACAATATAATGTGTAACTGTTGGTTTGTCTTCATAAATAGATAAATATAAGACGCCGAAGTTTATTAATTACACATAATTAAAGGCAACGCTAAATAAGCTTAGCAAAGTTAGGTTTAATGTTGAAACTAATTGATAGTAATTTCTAAAGGCCTTTGCTACTTTATTATAACAATGAGAACCCAATTTATCTCGTAAATTCAAGTAAAATGTTTATTACAAATCGGGTAAGCTCATTAGGACTAAAAAGGGCAAAGTTTAATCACTTTGAAATAACTTCGCCAGAAAGTCGAGGGAACGGCATCTCGTGACCCTGAAGGCATTGTTCTTTTACAAATCGGGCCTTAATCAAGTCACGGTAGTTGCTAATAGATCGGTGAATTACTGGAGGAACAATCTGGGGCGTGGGCGTCGACCTCTCTAATTTCCATATATTTCAAAGAAACGTGCCGTGCATAACTGAATCGATAGTTACGGTTTATCAGGGAACTCCGAAAGTCGGGCTTTTTAAGTACAAGTTGCGGCGATTGTTAAAAGAGAATTGCGGGCAATTTACATTTTGTTGATGATTTTACATGTTCTATTGATTGGAATTTGCATGTTTGTTTATTGCCGAAGTTAAATTAGAAATAAGCTTTAAATAAATAACAATTAAATAAGCAACACACTAAGACGAAATTCAATGAGCCAGTAAAGTAAATACAATCGTAATTCAATAAGTTGCATACACGAGCAACTTGTAGGTCCCAAAATATACATGAAAAATCTCGTAAATCCAGACGTCGTCGCCAACTTTTCACGTGTTTTAAGGGTACTGTTTTACAAAGTCGGTTCGCCAGCAATTAACTGCGTCTGAGGTGGCTGTTTTAAATTTTAGATGAAGGACACAATTCTGTGGTTTTTACTTGTACATACTTTTTAAAATTCTCGTGGGAAGCTCTCGTTGTCATCATTACGAAGGTCGGGTTTTGTTTGTGTTGGGGTAAGTGAAGATTACGCACTTACGCAGGCCATAACTCAGATCTAGAGAATACGACTTTGTTGATGTCTGAGAAATATTTGGTGTAGCTTCAATCAACTTATACAATGTATTTTTATGCCTTTATCTTCGAGGTACCTGTGTTGTGTGTGTGTGTGTACTTTGCAAATAGAAAAGTCTTTTTAATCTACTTAACTTTGAAAAGTTATTTTAAAATTTTGTAACATATTAGGCACTTCATATAGTGGGATAAAAATACAGGCAAAGAATTAGAGAAATGTAGAAATATCTTCATTATCAAGGAAATAACTATAAAAAATACATTTTAATCTAGATTTTAATTTAAGCCTAAAAAGGTATGTTGCAATTTATAGTAGGGGTCTAGATACAAATTGTACAAGTAACGAAGGGCTTGGAATTCTAATTCTTATAACAAACTGACAAAATGTTTTATGCAAACAGGGTAACTTTCCCTTTGACTATTATTCAATCATTTTCAAAGTGACCCTTGAGACTTCGGATTTGATTGCGTAAAAAGAGTGAAATGGGACAGTGGGAGAAAAGGTAGTTTACTTTTTCGGTTGTTATCTTTGACATGACACATACGCCTCCTTGGGACTCATCGCTGTGGAAATCCTGGGTAAGGCAGAAGTACATTGTATCATATTTGCAAAAAAATCTAATTTCTCAGTAGAAGTCCCGACTTTGGAAGTTTGTATTACACTCTCGTGCCTCGACAAGCAGGTGAAGCTGTGGGATCTATACTAGATCTTATTGGGGTCGTATTTGTTGGCTGTCAATATAACTGAGTGTGGCGAAATTTAGAGAGCACCTATGTTTGCGCAATATTATGAAATAGCGTAGTTGGCAAGTCTTGTTTCGAATTCATTTTAAATCAAAATATGATACCACACGGTCAAGGTCAACGAAAACAAGAATCTATCTATCTATCTAAGTCCTATTCAACATATAGGACTATAATTAGTTACCTATCAGTTGCTAAAAACGGTGAAGGAAAACATCGTGAGGAAACCGGTACACCTGAGAGACTTTTCAACGGTGTATAAAGCCATGTCAGAGGCCTACAGACGGTTTAAACTCTGACACCAGGTTGTTCATCAACCATACGATAAGAAGAAGAACATTCAGGACATTAATCTATTCTCAAAACTTCCAACTTAGATTAATTAACAATGCCTACTCAAAGTGATATGTCCACTTACATAAAAGTCTTTACAAGTGCATGTCGGTCCTCCTTTCCATACAAATGTGGCTACTTAGGATGTATTCAGGCTGACCCATTAGGAGAAATTTACTTTCGTCAGACGCCTCCTAACATAACAATGGCCTTGCACCGAAGAAATTAGGTCACCAGTGAATCCCAGTCATGCTGAGTTTGTACGTAGATACATATTTTATGTTTTATTAATCGATTTGGGATGAGTTACTTAATCCTTTTTTGTTAATTACGTTGTTGATTTGTTTTTGTGAGATGTAATTAGGATATATGAAACTAAGATGATATTATCTACCTAATTTTAAGATGGTTTTAGACCACCATAAATTATTGTAAATGAATTATACTCCGGAATAGAATTAATGTTTTTTTGTGAACATTATATTTTTGGCTAATTACCGTTGTAGCGACTAAACTCACTTTATAGGCAACTAACCGTCACTAAAACGGTAATTACCCAAAAACATTTGTTTATTAATTATTATTAACACGTTAATTTAAAAAGAAATACAAGAAAGTCTGTGTAAGCCGCGGCTCCGATTTAAACTAGATAGCAATTAAATAAGTATTTCTCTTCTTGACACGCGCTACCTAAATGGGCAGTGATAAATAAAAAGCAATTATAAGTTAAATAAAGTACAATTTCTTTATCCGACACTGGTATTCAAAATCATAATTGGAACAGGAAAACCATAAATTACAGATTAAAAAGTTTAAGCTCAAAAAACATCATCTTAAGTTATAAAATGGATTGTTTACTACTAATGAGTGTTTCACATGTTCGGACCGTTGTTGTAACAGGACTAGTGTGAAAGATCAACCGGCTTGTCACGCAAGTAACAGTTAATCTGATAAAATTAATGATATCACTAAAATGCCGTTCCAAATGCAACAAAATCGCATTTTTTGGTAACCATCTATTTTCGTCCCCTCCAACTCATTATACATTACGCGGTCAGTGACGTTTCTTTGAATCAACGAATACATTTTTGCGGTACGTAAGGTGTACTGTATAAGAGAGATTGCACGGCTAACCTCGAGTTAAGTCTGGATTGTCTGGGACCTAACACAGATACGCCACCGTGATAAATCGGTCTCTGTCTCGGGGGAGCCGAGAGAATAACCGAAAGTAGAGTGATAGCTGGGGGGGCACTGGCGCAGCCTGACGCCGCTCTCGCAGTGTGTTGCCGCCTTTACGAGCCGGAGCCCGCGCGCGCGACCCACGCCGCTATTCTCGCGAACGCATGACATACGACGCCTTCTGTAAAATACTGGACGATAAAAAATAAATGGGAATTCAAATTCGTGATTTATGTTCCAAAGTTAAAAATGCTCTAATGAAATTGTAGCATTCAAGTTTTTCTGCGAGCGATCGAGTTATTATCGGTAAGTTTAACAACAATTGTTTAATTTTCTTTCTTAATTTATCAAGACCTTGTTTAAATTATGTAATTAATAATATTGAATAAAAACCGTTAATTTATTCATCAATATCCCATTGTTATTTACGCCAATAAACTTCAGGTAATATTATTTATTAAAACAGTTTATTAATAAAAAGCTTTTAATGGTTTGCTTGCCGTTTGCCATAAATATTTCATGGACGCAGAACTTTTTACGAAAACAGAACCTGGGGACCTGCATGCTCACTTGTTTTGCAAGCTTTTTTATAAAGCTGTAAAAAAGTTTGTTATGGATGCGTTCTGTAAAGGACTATAAGCGGAGATTTATTTTTTATCTGTTTATTCAAGTCGAAGTACCTAGATAATATGGTAATGTTTGAGAACAATAAGCTTATTAAGTATCGTTCGCACGTTCCGTAAGGATAAAAACTTTTAAGTTCATATAAGGTTAGTTTTATCGAGAAAGTTTTATTATAGAGTTGGGATTGTTATGGTCGGGCGTTGCGGCTGTTATAACTGGTAATAGAGGTACGACTTCCAAGTAATTAAGACTTTAATTAAGAGACCTAACTTGGTATTCTTTTGAAGTATTAATTTTTAGTAATAAATATAACCGTGGTAGAAAGCTCAATAACAAAATTGAGTTATTAAATGCTCTACACTAAATTTTATTAGAATGAAGGCTATTAAGTTAAAAAATTCGCGGTTTTTTAATTACAGCTTTCGCATACTGCGTATAATATTTAAATAAAATTAATAACGGTTAATTCTTATGACTTGCTTTTTAAAGGAACTATTAATTGAAAAGCCTATAAATAATTAATAAATGTACGCAACAAAATAATAGATAATATATATACATACCTACCTATATTTATAAATATTTCTGGTCTGTACCTACATAAAAAAGATACCTACGCCTTGCATACATACAACCTCCTCCTTTTTTTAAGTCGGTTAAAACTACATAACACTGATTTTCTTTGAAGTTTCAAAGTAATGTAACAAACAAAAGTACGTTTCTTATATATCTTAAAGACATGTTAACGTCTAAGGCTCTGCTGCACGACAATATCAATGTTATGAACTATTACTGAGTTCGCGAATTTCACGTGAATCGAACCTTGATCTCATTGGTTTTTTCCTAGACTTGTCCGGGGAGATAGAGATTTTCTTATTAAAAGCTCTTTTAAAGTCCCTTGACGGCTTACTTATTTAAAGATCGAATGCGTTTTACGCTTTAAAAAAATTAAATTACTTCGATGCCCTTTTGTTTTTTTAATATTATGCTCATCGATATAATTTTGAAGAATCTTATTTATGAGGTTCTTTATATAATTACAAGTTAATTAGGGAAAGAATAATTTATATTTCTTTCCAATTTATTTTTCCCATTGTAACAATCCCTCTTTTTTTAGAAATTATTGGTTGTTTGATAAACTTATATTATGTACCTACTTTATTCCTGAATTCAAGATCATTTAATCTTTGTCCGTACATCAATTAAATATAATACTCTGAGATTAGGACTACGTTATTCGTCTCATTAATTATTTCCTAGATTAGTTTCGGTATACAGGATATTTAATCTTCTATCATAGAAGCATGCTTCAGTTGTGTGTTCACTTCAAAGGCGTATGGTACACGTTTGTTTAGCTCTAACATCAATGTCAGTTGTTCATAATGTAAGTGACTGTAAAGGACTTCAAATATTTAAAGTTATGCTTGTTTGGCAACGCTATGTGAAGCATACGTCATAGGTTAATAAATATAAATATACAGTATAGAATAATATATTGGGGCTACTTACACCCGGTCATCCGATCCCAAACTAGGCAGAGCCTGTATTATGGTAACCAGACAACTGCTTATCATACTTATATATTTATAAATACATACAGAATATAGATAAATTACACCCAGACACAGAACAAATGATGGCGGGCCCATTTTCTAGGGAAAAAACAAATAGGTCATGGGTCAAATACTAAATTAATACAATAAAGAAATGGACCTTATCGATAGATCAAAGTCTAAATTAAATTAATAAAGATTTGTACCTACTAGTACCCAAGCAATTAATCACAGAATGATTGCAGAGATGTATGTCCAACGTAAAGGCACACGTTACTCGTTTGTTTAGCTTCTTTAACGGCAAGGGCCGTCGGGTGCTTGTCAGTTTCTCGCACTGACGTCCATTACAAAGTCACGAAGGTGGCAAGTCGTGACTGACGAAGCTTTAAGACTATATTTTTTAGTTCTTTACTAACGGCCTACTTACACGACCTGTTTCTAAGTTATACATCTATGGTTATACTCGAAAGATCGTATGCAAATCTGCACCTTTATTCTTTTTAAAAGTGAATTACTTAAGGTTTTGTGAGCATCGTTTTATAACCTTTTGTATCTTTGTATGTTTAGTGGTAAGCTTTTAAGCTTCAATTCCGATCAAGCAAATTATTTTGGATTGTTGCTATGCATGTATCGTCAGAGTTGCGGGCAACCGGTGGCTGCAAATGGCGTTCATTGTGGCGTTTTAGGGGAGAGGCCTTTGTTCAACAGTGGACGTCTTCCGGCTGATGATGCAGATGTTGCTATGCAGTTTCATATCAAAACCCTTTATCAATATTTTGTATGTCCAATACCAAGGCGGATTTGTGTAGATACTTCTTGCGTTATTTAAGTAATACAATCGATAATAATAATTGAGAGGCCATCTAAAGAGTTACAAATGATAAAAGCGTCCAGATCTAGGGAATTTGTCTGGCTTAAGTAAGTAAGTCGAATCGAATGTGCTTTAAATTATTCGTTCTTTGGGAATCGACTAATTATTGATTCAATGTGAACCTGTTGCATGAATCGATAATCGATATGGTTATTTAACATTCGGAATAACTAAGCTTATAAATAATCTTTGAGATTATTCTTATAATTCTACAAGGATTATGTTTTCTTTTCTTATTCCACATCACAACAGTGATTGGTCAAGCAAACTTCGATGTTCAAACGTTCTAATGCAAATTGTAATACAACAGGATTCGTTTTCTAAAATGTTTGTCAATGCTAGTGAAACTAAAAGAGTATTCATTAATTTTTGTACAAGCATAAAATAATTCTAGTAGGATTAAAGCTAAAACTTCTGCTCTACAATACAACACTATAATTATATTTATTGTTTAAAGTTCATAAATATGGTAAAGGAGAATACCACCGCTTGTGCCTATGTAAATAACAGGGTGATTGTATGAATGATATATATATATATATATATTGTATTGTTATATTTTGATCATAGCAAATGGAAATCCGTGGTCTCTGCCTACCCCTCGTGGAAATGGGCGTGACTTTATGTATGTTTGTATGTATGAATGAACCAAAATATTCGTCACAACATAGAAGTAAATATTAGACTATGTCAGGCACTTCACATTACTCAGTATTTAGGATGAGTTATGTCAGCTCAACAGGGTAATGCGTATCAGCGTTGTGTAGCTAGATTTTTTTCTAATTACCTACGTATTTTTTTTATTAGAATGCTAGTGGTCGTCCGCGACTTTTTCTGTGTGGTATTTTTTCGTGTGACAGACACGTACCATCTAGCGGCCCAAAAATGGTGACGAATAATATCGTTATTTTTATCTGGAATATTAGTAAAGATTTTTGAATTCCTCTAACTCTATCGACAGTATTTTAACTTTTATGATTCGAACGCGTTAAAACTACTCTATTGATATCCGCGTAACATCTTACGATATCGATAAACCAGTGATCTGATAACCTAGTGAGAGAAACGCATCGTGACCGTAATATCACATTTCTGAACACCAAGAGTTCCATAAAAATATCTGGGATCACGTATCTAGTGGCGTCACGATCCATTTGTAATGTCGTGAGTTCTAAGCTTTAAATTCCTTGTATGGAACTTTGTTCTGGTTGGATTTCAACAAAATCTCTCAGTTTAAACGTGTCTCTTCAAACTCATGTTTAAAGGAACTTGGGTTTTACGAAACTGCCTTTGTTTGTTTCGCACTTTATCGTAAAAGAGGAGTATCGGATTAAGTTTTCAATGTATGGCGCTTTCTTGTTGTTTCGAGTTGTTTTACTTTGATTGGTTCACACCGGTGTCGGGTATAAAGTAGTGTTACTATAAAGCGTTTTAGGATATCGCCTGAAGGATCAATAGGCAGAATATGGATGACAAAAGGTTCTTGTGTTGATATCACGATAGTTATATAAAGAAATGTATAGCACCCATCCTTAAAAATGCAATAAATAACCTTAATAAGTCCCCAGCAAATTTTAATTTAACACTCTCGAGGGGATAGGCGAAGTTTCTCCTTCATCAGAAGAAACCCCTACTATTAGTTGGATATTATAAATCCTATGAGGCCTAACTTCTAAGGGGGAGGCCTTTGTCCAGCAGTGGACGTCTTCCGGCTGATGATGATGAGCCTAATGCCGTTTGGCAGGTTCGCATCGGTTTCGTCACACATCTTATGGGATTTTCCTCGGATAGGCATTGTATTAGGTACTATATTCATCTCTACATGGATAAACTATAAGTCAAATATAATTGTAGTAGATTTAAATATTGATATACATTTGTAACCTTCAAACATGTATGAACAATAGTAACCGCGTCGAGCTATAAACCCAGTACCTCGTGGCTCGTAAAAGCCCGCACTTTACCTGTGCATGTACCATTTACGACAACGGAAAGTGAAAGATGCACCGGCTTTTACCAGGAGTGCAGTGCTCAAAAATGAAAGGATACGTACGTTTTATGGGTCAGTAAAGCGTGTTGTTTTATAGGAATTGCTTTTCCAGTGGTTGCGAGATATCTTAGGTTGTTTTGGGGCGATTTGAACAACGATTTTATACGTTCGTATAAAATCGTTGTTCAAATCTGATCTGATAAATCTGATCTACTCAAGTCACTTTAAACTTTTAATTTATAAATAGAAGTATATTATAATAACTTAAAGTGTAAAGCAATGGTTTGGCGTTAGAGAACTCAATTTTGAGTTAAGCTTGCCTCTGCATATCTGTATGTATTTAATTATGTGTAATGAAGAATCAAGAACACAGCCTTTTTTTGTCTTCTGTTGGGTGTGTCTACAAAGAATAGTTTAGTAATCGCTGTTTGTATTATCCTTCTAGTTGCGGTCATTTGACCGGTTTGATAAAGCAAAATAAATCTTGGACAATTGACGACCCGATTGCCATTAATCGTATGTATGAGCTCTGAAACATGGCTAGGACAAATGTTTATATACATACCTCTAGTAGACAGATTCTAGTACAAATTCCTCTCCGCTAAAACAATACGAAAAAATGTCCCAGTATAGAGCAATAAACAAAATTTTCACAGAGACCTGAAAACTAAAAAACTGTTCTGGCATATTCAAACAACCTGTAACAAAAAGCATTATTCAGCCCACGTACCTAAAAGTTCGTAAAATAAAAACTCTTTACTCTGTGGTTGTTCGCCGACCAAATAGGTTGGCAACCTCTGTCACGATCGGGCCAACACTTCGCTCACAAGTTTAAATGCAAGACTCGTATGTAAGTAAACCTTAACACTGAAATTACCGCAGCATTGAGGTAGGTTATGGTCACTTAAGGCGTATTCCCACGTAGCCAAGGATTTAAGGAGAATACGTTTATTTTTAGGGTCTTTTGTGTAGGTAGGTACCTATTTAAAAACAAATACTTCATTTTTCATTTAATTCGGATAAATAAATTTATTAAGAGAAGAGAACTTATAAAATGAGTCAGATTTAATGTTTTTTATTGACAATATATGATATTTAATTGGCAAAAAAAAATTATGTACTTAGGTAGGTATTTTTTATTGTGCCACAATATTTGTTTAAAAATATGTATTATTTTAAATAAAAAAACATATTGTTCAATAAACCAGTAGGTAACAATTTACACCATACTTATAACAACAACAAAAAATGGGTAAAGTAAGAAGGTTTTACCCAAATGTTTTGAGATTGTATTTCTTTCGTTAAAATGGTGATGTAAGTTATAGCTGCATTGCAGGTTATAGAAAAATTAGGTCAGAGCTCTAACGGCCCGCGGACTTTCGTAGATTTGACAGGTTTCCAATAACATAAATTTCAACGTAGGCACATTATATTGCTTTACTATACTTTTGTACATACAGGTATGCTATACAGACAGCTATTGAAAAGATAGCTGACTTTATTCTTTACACGTAGACTCGTAGCAACGAATGAAAAACTTTTATGTCAGATATTTTTTATTAAAAAAATGTATACGGGAGTAATAATATTAAAAGATAAACTTCAGTGTTATTAGTTTTTTTTTATAATAATTTAACGTAAATATAATATTGAGGTGTAAAACAAAACGAAATTTTGTTTTTTTTTTGTGGCCTAGTCTGTTAATTATAGTTAATAATTTGAATTTTCTCAATAATGTCGCGAATCATTAAAATACACATAGCTTAGGATAGTTAGGTACATTTTTTCCACATAATACCCAATGCTACAAATAAGACAACCAATTATTTGTATGTATGGTATATTGATATTTTTACATACCATACGTATTACCTAACAGTAGGTACTATACAATCTCTTAACTCCGAACTACACAATATATTCATACGGATAGGAAGCTTCGATTTATCCTTGCCTTATTTTTTATGGGTTTTATATATCATTTTTATGTTACCAATTCATTTGTAAGCTTTTTATTTTCTTATCGGGAGGGAGTCGTGTGATTGCGTTCCAGATAAATTATGGGAATGTTAGCATTTCATTTTCAGTTTTAGGGTTCCGTAGTGCTTATGTAAGTGCATTGTAAAGAGATTTCTAATATTTTTTCAATTATATGAATAAAATCTCGCCAGTAGGCGGTAGTTTTGTTATAGATCCCAATGTAATAGGGGGCGAGCCTAATGCTATTGCTATAAGCCGGGCACAAATCTAGACTCGGTGCAACTACTGAAAATCGCCTAATTAAAAATCCAGTATCTAACTCTTTGCTCGACCCAGGATTAGAATCCCGGACCTCATGCTCCTCATGCCGCATAAAAAATATCATAATTATTTTAATTCGCTATAAACGATGTACTACATATCGTTTGTACAGAATAATTAGTAAGAACTTAGGAAGCTTCATAAAACATATTTTAATCATAAATAAATTGTTCCAGCAATTAACCAGAAGAAACTTTCGCATTTTTTTTGTAAATAAATAACAAACCTAAGTAGGTAGTATTTATATAGTGTAAATAAATTATTCCATTTGTCATAATTACCCGTAAGTCGTGTTTACGTTCTTGCGTATTTCATAGCAATTAATTCTCACTATGTCCACGCAACTTAGTTAGGAATTAAGTGTAATAAACATTACATTCTAATGCTGGCACACATTGATGCGACAATGCGATTATTATTATTGTTGTTTGTTCGCTGGCTGAGTTTAACGTTTCAAGTTAAATTGCAAACAGTAAAACAGCTATAAAAGTGACCCGGCTGGTTCCTGAGGACGGAGAGAGAAAAATAGATCCTTTTTGTGTCCCTCCACACTCCGATACACATTACAAGCCTTTGCTATGAAGCGTAGGGCTGGCAGTTGAATATAAATACTACAGAACCACAGAATATTAAAGACCTCAATCATTCCTAAAGTCCGACGCGGGCGAAAACCTTCCATGATTTCAAATGCCAAAGGTTATTGTAATGCTAAGTAAATATTTGAATACGGAACGTTTTGAATTATTTGATTCGACATTTGATTTTCTCCCAACCCTAGCTGTTAAATTATATAGACATCGAAGTATGCATTTGTAAGTAAAAAAACTGGCCGCACATAAAACTCGACTCAATAATCGTGGTAATCGAATCACGAATGAACTTTTTTTAGTTTCGTACTTATCATTGGAACGAGATAAAAATAGTCGTGAGTTCTTTCACACCAAAGTTAAATAACCGACAAGTTATGTTTTGTTTTTTCTTTTTTGCCGGCCGGACGTTGTGGCTGTAGGCTTTTTGTCAATAGCCGATTCCGTTGGTGCTGTATTTCGATGCAGGTTGAGTTCCTCTTACGCATACTGTGCAGGCAAAATTGTATCACGAATAGTATCAGCCTCAGGTATCAGCTTACGTTTCTATCAAAGCAAATATTTGGATTTTATGTTAACAATACTTTATTAAATGTAGTTATCACAAAAAAAAGAAAATTAGGAGCAAATACATAAATATACTTCCATATTCGAAGCTGCTTTAAAAAAAAATTATGGGCTTTTTCAAAGCTTTGAAAGTTAAGATTTTGATTATGTAAATCGGATTACAGTACACCGTAGTATCTTCGATTCTACAAATAAAATATGAGCTTTTAATTTTCACTATATCAAATTATTACTTTCCATTACTGCATCTGTATAGCATGAAAAACTAAATATAAAAACACTATCCACATAAAAAGCAATGCAATGTAAAATAACGACGATCGAGATATTATCGCATCAATATTGCGGTATCCTGATGGGATATGTAATACGAATTTGTTAGCGCCAAGACGTACCAATAATTTATGGACGGAATATCTGATAACGCGACAGTTGGGCCAATATGGCAATGCAATCTGGCATGACGCAGGTAATCCTGATCCATACTAATGAAGCAACGTGTAGGTGTGTCGCGTACCTAGTTATGTAAGGAGATCACGTGTAGTTGGTAGTTACAGAATTATAGACTACGCTTTTGACTTCAGGATTTTTTTTACTTTGATCTAAAAGCCTGAAACACATTTTTGCTGCGTGGTTACATACATAACACATAATATTACGCCTGTATTCCCTGTAAGGGGAGGCAGAGGTGCATATACTACTACCACATATCGATAGTTATGTTGTAGGTCCTAATGTAATAGAGGGCGAGCCTATTGCCATTAACCGGGCACAAATCCAGACTTCGTGCTTCTTCTGAGAATTACCTTATGGGAAAACCCAATAACACTGTAAAGTATTAAAAGGTCAGGAGGACGTTTTATAATCCAAAGTAACGCGTGAACATATTATTCTCTGTTTTGCTTGTCCCACTATCCCAGGATAAAATAATCAGATTTTTTGTTATCAGGTTATCCCTACTGTCTGAAAAAAATGCCTAAAAGCGTAACCTCAAACAATATTACGTCATGTTCAGCATTATTCAACCGTACAAAAACAATATTTCCTACAAAAATATTCCTCATATTGTAGTAATTCAAAAATAACAAAATCTTGTTACGTTTCGACTTTCGCAGATAGTAAGGAAAATATTCAGCGTTCCACATTTGAATGATCAAAGACAACCCGTGTAAGTAACGGAACTTTTTGAATAGGATGACGGAGGGCTCGCTCTATATTGTTTCTGATTTAATCACTTGTCATTAAGTTAATGAATGTAGATAGTACTTTGAGGGATTTAAGTTAATTAAATGTGTGTGAAGGGTTTAATCAGATATGTTAGGCTGATAGTTGGAGTAAATCATTTCCGCAGCGGAGAATTTAGGGCCTCAATTTAGTTTTACAGGTTTAATATTCGCATAATGTTTTAGAGTAATACAATTTATTTCAACTACTCTAAAAGGTACCTACCCTTGGTAGAAGCAAGTTTAGTCTTGTCGGATAGAGCCTATCTCTATCCCATTTGGGATATCATTTATTTTAATTTGTTTAATCATTAACTCTTAAAGTAGGTACCTGTTTTACGAAATTGAGTCCGTATATTTTTCGAATTACGGATTATGAAAACGAAACCAGACTTATGAAAAAGTTCATAAGTCTGGTTTCGTTTTCATAATCCGTGTAGAGTCAAATGTCACAGAGGAACAATAAAACAGTTGAAGGATGCGGCATTATAAAGAATATCACACTTTGCAATGACGCAACTATTGGTTACAAAGCTTATGGCGCATCGGGAGTTATAATGAAAACACGTACCGGCCTGTAATGACTTTCTGGAGTGAGCAAAAAGTCCAGGCGAAGCGTGTTTATGGCGCGTACCCTCGGGCACTGCTTTGCGGTCGGTATAAGGGCACTGACATACACCGGCGATATCGAGCATTCTAAAACGATGTTATGAATTCTGTTCAAAGCGTTCTATACTTGAATAGCGAAGGATAATTAACTCAGGCATTTTGTGTGTTGGTACTGTTGGTCTAGCTACTAATAAATCAGACGCAATCATCCGTTATACGGTTTTAGGGCTACATACACGCTGCAGCTTAACAAACGGAATTTAACACAGTTTCGTGTTGTATTGGTGATTGTTAATCGCGTAAATGTGACGTAGCCCTAACTCTCAATAGCAGTAGCCATCATTAATACTAGATGATATTTTTTATCACCGCATTTTTAGTTCTTGAACTAACAACTCGCATTTATTACGCTCTTTGTAAACGTTCTTTTGTAACAAAAAGTTACGTTTCCTAGGTAATATTCTCCGGAATTTATTTAAATATACAATGTTATGTTACAACTTCAGTATTATTCATCTGTTTTTATATTCTTACTGTTTAGATATTAAATATTGTAGATTTTTTATATTTTTTCTTTTGATGGGGATTTTGAATAATTTCATAGTCCATTTCAAAGTAGAAGCTTTTTAGCTTTTTGTGCACACACTAAAGGACCAACCAACAATCATATTTTCGCAATGTACTGTTAGTGGGAAATCGGGTATAGTAATAAACTGAACCTAAGACTTTTTGTTATAACATCTTTGTTATTACAGAATTCTTCAGTTTTAGCAATGAAATACCTAAAAATCAGGTTTAAGTAACTTTTTACAATATGTAAGATCTTTGAAGTCATGGTTCTTTTAGCGTTACCCAATAATCATAAATAAAACGCCACTTGAGAATGAAACGGCCATCACAGATAAATGTCCATTGAAGACAGCAATAAATGTATACGACGTAATACAATACAGGTCATTTGAGGATTAACGATAGCCATCATACAACTCAGACATTTCCCCAATATCGCTTCCGTAATACTAAATAATACACCCATTATATTTTGGCGAATCCACGAATCTCCGCGCTCTAGGCGAGGTCGTCGGCAGCTCTCAATATTTATTATATCTTTTGTTAAGGAAGATATTGTGAGTAAACACGTCCTTTTCATGATATTTTTATTAAACACATCATTACCTATTTCCAGTGAAAAATAAGAAACATATTTCGTGTTTAGTCGAATTAAGAAAGTGTATACAAAGAATGAAAAATTTTCGCGGTTTGGAGTCCTGCGTATTTTTTTTTTCAATTTATACCGTAATAAGTATTTTACGGATTCTGATATTATAAGGAAAGATGAAGAGCGACGTCAAATTATTGTACTCTCTCACACTCTTTGTGAAAGAAAATCTATAAATAATTCTTTTTGTTATGTTTGTAAAGAGAAAATATTGTAGATAGAATATATCAAAAGCTCTCTATGGAATGCTTTTTACTGTGAAATGAGTGTATTCTGGCTTATAAATAATAACGAACGGATGTTCTGCTGTTATAGAAGGTGATTTCACACTACTTAATATAAACTTTGTAAAACTGTGTTTAATTTAAGTTTAATTAAAGACTTTGAGAACGTTTTAAGTAAGTTAATCTTCTCGCAGTAATATTTTAAAATTAGATACGTGATACATTATCCTAAATACTGTTATGAGTATCTTCTATGTTAGTATCAAAATCATTTATTGGAACAAAAACAGGTTTTTCAATATTAATAATATTGTGCGTTAATAGTTACAATAGTTTAAAAATTGTGTCGCAAAATATCTACCAAAGTCAATACTTTTGATTGAATTTCAAGCCCCTATCATAACATAACATAAACATAACATAACATCACGCCTGTATTCCCCGAAGGGGTAGGCAGAGGTGTACATATAGTACACCCACATTTCGCCAGTTATGTTGTAAGTCCCTATCAACCTTCTCAGATTTGAGAAGTTTTCACTTAATTTTCTGTTTAATTTAGACATCATCCTTCTGCCTTCTTAGTTTAAGATTAGGGTAATTTTCTATAATATAATTTCAGTACTGATGTCTTTGAAGTAAGTTGGATTTGAACGTCTAACTTGCCATCAACTGTTCCACAAGTTACAATCCAATCTACGACTTCAATTGAATTCTGTCGAAGCGTTTCACTTTTGTCGTCACTTGTCACGCAGTTCGTTCATTCGTTCCTCGTTCATTCTTCATTCACTGCCAAATAAACTTGTCACGTTTCCTTTTATGTATGAAATGAGTGGATGTCATACTCATACACTAGCGTATGTCAACAATCCAATTGATGGTATAAGTCTATATTTCTACTATTATATTAACCGTTAACCGTATAACGAAATTTTAATCATTATGAAACAAACAAATTGTGATTAAGCTTACATTGGCTCTGGACATTCTCAGTAGCATACATTAATTAACACAAACTAAGCTCTCAAATAATTTAATGATAAGTTTCATAAACAAACAACATATTCTATGTTAACTAGCTGATATTGGTTTATCAGAATTTATTTTAGGATCGATTAATACTCCTTAAATGCCGCCATATTGGTCGTATAGTCGCTTAAACCAGGTTCGATTGCCAATTAAGATAAAGTGCGCTAGTGTGTTAGGGAATCGGTCCGTTTTGAATCAAGTGTGATCGATTCATAAACCCCTTATTGATTGACGAGATCCAATTACTACATAAAACTACATCGAAGTCCTTGTTCTCTAGTGTAGTGGTCATAATCACGACTGCTGAGCATGAGATCCGAGATTTTACTAACAAAATTATGCTAAAAATAAGAAATACGCGCTGAATACAAATAACCTCCTCCTTTTTCGAAGTTGATTAAAAACAAATCAACTGCCCTCATTAGCAGATACAAGTGCGAACTTCGAAATAGGAGTGATATAGCATAAACATGTGATAGTAAATAAAGAATTATATTTTGAAAGAAACTAAGATAAACGCGTCACCTTATGTTTTCTTTCCCATACAAACAGGTGAGAGAAAAACAGAGTGTTTGTGCGTCGTCATCGAAGCAGATCGGCCATTTTCGGATGCACGCTATCTAAATTGCCGAGTCGACGTGGGAAAGACTCCGGCCCGGTCATTACCGTGGTGCCACACAGTTATCCGTTATGAAACAATAACTGTTACTTGATTAATTAAACAGTATACTCACACCCTCATATACATTCAATAGGTAACGAGGCCTTCCGCTTTTTCTTAGTACTTTGTATATTATTATGTTGGTGCTGATACTGCGAGGTTCTCAGCAGAGAATAGCTTAACGTGTCGTGGTGTCATTGTGACTTTTTGTGACTTGTTTCTATAGCATATAATGGCTTTAATATTCTAGCACCACTCATTATTATTATAGGAATACGTCAGGATGTGTCTTAGGTTAGTACTGAGGTTAAATCGGCAATTCGCAATAGCAACCACTAGACAAGTCGAGACGAGAACGAGGCAGTCAATCATCTTATTTCTTTATTGCACACAATAAAATACGTAAAGATATTATTACAAGAAAGATTATGTAGAGGCAAGCTTAACTCAAAATTGAGTTCTCTAACAACAAACCTTTGAGTGACTATCATTATCAATCATCATCTATAAAATCTCTATCATTAACAGAAGTGAATCGACAATCGATAGTCATATCGATATCGCTGTTACCAATTAAATCGATGTTACCATGCGTGTTCCACACGATCAGATCGAGTAGGGATCAAGTTTTGTCGAGTGCCATTGTATACTTACATTATTGAAGATATCCTTCAAGACGCGGGAGGTAGACTTGAATATTTTCATAATGGAAACAAGATTGATAGGATACGTCAACAAGATAGATCTGATAATAATATTTGGGGTATAATTTGGTTATGTTCGGGTAAAAGTAAAAATGAGTTTATTGCAAAAGAAATAGGTCTGTATTCTTTTGTTGATGTAGTATTTCTGGTAGTAATGACAAGTCGTCAAATCCCTCAGAATATTTAAATATTTAAGAGACACCTTAGTACTGGCCAGGTACGTTTTACTAAAGGTAAAGGAAAACTTCGTGGTTAAACCTAATCACCAACATGCTGTGAGTTATCAATAATCCTTTTCAGTATGAAAAGTGACACTTTTTCAGTATGACACTTCACAGCAATAGCCCATAAGTAATGTCAATTAAAATTTATACAAATTACCAGATTCTTTAAAAAATGAAACAACCGAAACTAAATTCATACGCGCACTCAAGAACACCCTCATCAACAAAGCTTACTACTCAATACATGAATACATGAATGATAACAATATTGCCTATACACAACATAATACACTATTCCCATTCCAATATAAAGTCCTGCTATGTTAGTCCATATGTAGTTCGAATAAAGATGTTTAATTTTTAGACCTTGTTGTTGTTGTAATTGTTTTAGTAATTTTAGATGGCAACGTTAAATAATTTTATATATTTTCTGATCGTTTTAATACTTGTAATTTTAGATGTAAGATTAATTTTAATTTGCTGTGCCCTACAGGGTCCACGATTGTACTTAGCTCTAAGCCATTCTGTAACATCCTCTTTACATTGTGGAATGCAAATAAATATGAATATGAAAGTGCAAAGCCTTTAGTGAGACAGTTACTACCAAATAAAGCATCGCATAAGGAAGAAGACATAGGTATTGGTTAAATTTATGACGAATTCACTGCTGTAATTTTTACTCAATATAAAGGTTCTGAGTTTCATGCTTTGCTTTGCATGCTTTAAATTAAATATCTTATGCTCATGCGTAATCTTTGATAAGACAGGCAGATATTTTCTTCTTAATCCAAAAAATAGTGCAAACCGCATATGTTTGTCCCGAGTCTGGGTATTTGTGTATGTGATATTTCACGTTTGTGAAAAACACCCACGATACAGGAGAAATATCTAGAAAGGGCGAAATTGTATTTAAAAAAATAATGGACTTTACACACACCTTTCATCGCTCAACGTGAGTCCCATGTAATAAGTTATGAATGATACGACGCGAACAGCATAGTAAATGACTTTTAATTAATAAACGTAGCTTCATACTCGACGTGCTACCCATTCGCAATACAATGAAGACTACTTAATTGATAAATATACGGATTTAACGCAGAATTTTCTAGATACGGTAAAAGCAATCATCACCTACCTATATTCATTGAATTTCCCCAATGCGAATACAGTGTTGATAAATTGAGTTATTTGTTCCGAAATATTTACTGGCAATGGCATTCCAATAAAAGATAATTTAACTTCATCAAATGAATAAATCTTCGTTTTGATTGTATGTACAATTCAAAACAACGTTTATTTTATATTCAACTGATAATGAAACGTAAAGTTGCTTTTTAAAGCTATGTTTTAAATAAAATATGTGCTTACTTATTAATTTAAGATTACTAGCCATACTTAGGAGGAAGTCCAAAGTAAAAACTATGCCTTAATATAATGTTGATAAATGGATTTGCCTCATTCATCTTAGTCGCCAATGTGTTTAGACAAAATGAAGTTTATGAAGGTTAGTTCAAATTCTAGATGCAAGTTACGCAATCATAAAATTTAATGAATAAAAGAGGGATAGAAATTATTTTCCTTTTCTATCTTATAACCTAACAATACAGAGAATTATGATTGAAGGTTTTCTTTAATAATTGTAAAATCAAGTAGAAGCTTTCGTTCGTAATATTCGTTGATTTCAGTAAACATAGGAGTACGCTTTTGTGTAATAACGTGTGTTAACTGTAGTGTAAAATTACACGAGTTCTTGTTACACACTGTTGTGTTTGTTCGTAAAGTTTTTGTTTACTTTTTGGCAATCTGTTTGTACTTTTAACGGGGTTGTTTCACTTTCCATTACCGTTTTCTCATTCGTATAAGTAATGCAGCTAATAAATAAAAGAGTAATTTAATTTATCATTTAGACATTATTGCTTGCAATGAATCATGCTTCAGTAATTGAATATTTCTGTTTAAAAAACAACAATGATACCTAATAAAATATAGATTGTGTGCTTAACGCAGCATTTAGTCCCAGTATTTCAAATGGACAAGACAGTCAAAATTAGTTTCTTCAATATAGGTATTTTTTATCCAACATTAGGTCATAAAACCTCTTTTAGACGAATCCATTCAAGCATTAGAGTATATTAATCATGTATAAAGGAACATCTAAGGACAAAAAATTTAAATAAATCCTTGACGTCAAAGTGCCTAACCAATTATATTCATCGTGGTTTTTATTGGTTGCCGGCTTTTAGCTTTAACTTTTCCGACTACAGATTAAGATAAAGATAATTCAATACCCTGCCGCTTGCCTATTTTCATCACCACTGATTCTATTACCTCCAGGAATCAAAGAAGTTTGCACAATAAAACGCATCTCATCACATTTCTCCTATAGTACAAAGGAAAGTTCTGATGTTTGTGTTCTTGGATATTTATTACTCAATCTCGTACGGTATCGGATGGAATTCCGTTCAGACGCAGAATGTATCTTATTTGCTTTTCTGAATAAGCAATTCACGCAAACTTTGAGCGTATGTTTTCAGTAGTCTTGCAATTATGGTTTTCGATTTCCGTAATTTTTGTTTTGGTCTGTTTGTGTTAGGGTCACTTTTGAAAATCAGTCAGTCTGTTTATGTTTTCTTTATAGGCTTAATGTTATATTAATTATTTTAGGCCATAGGCATGTAAAAACGAAACAAACGCTGATTTACTTTTTAACATTTCCCTATTACTGATCTATAGCCTTATTTACACAATTAAATACAATATGTTTCTTAATATATATATAACTACACTATAAACATTTATAACCATGAGAAATAAAACTAATTTTTTGGCCCAACAGACGGCATGTATTCTTATTTTGTAAAAAAAGCCGAGTGAAACCAAATATCATTTCTGTTTCCAATTTTGTTGTAGGTTGTCATTACTTCCTAGTACGCTGCATTTGTACGTCAGCCGTTGATTCAGTTATCAAGCCGACGTTCCCAGCCACCTGCCCTGTTTTTTTGCCCTTTCATTTCCTTCAGCCGGGGGTAAAAGCTTTATATAACGTCGGTGGTATGAACGTCGAGAAATATTCTTGCTAGGGACCCGATTTGCTGTGCCCGTAAATGAGAGCTGCGTATAAGCTGCGGTTTTGAAATATTATGTATAAGTATATATGTTTTTGCAGAAGTAACTTTGGAAAGATTATGGATAACGAATTTTACTCAACATAGAGAAGACAGGGAATGATAAAGATTTGACAAATAACTATCTAACAATAATTTAGCAAAAATGAACAAATAAATGCGTGGTTAAGCATCGAAGGATGACTTAGTAGTAGTAATGTCCGTAGACACCAACGAAGTTTACTTAAACCAATAACTGCATTCAGTTATTTTCATTAATTACCTATTGAAAATATGCAAACCAAGTAGTTACATTAACTACTAATATAACTGACTCTATAGATCCATATTGAGTTACCAAATTAAACCACTTCACGAGATAGTTCTCCCAGTTGTTCCGCTACTCGAATTGAAAACTTTTTTAACCGAGAAACTATGTGGTCGTCCACTCTTTAGTGTGATTAACTATCAACATCATTAATAAGTCATCCCTTTACGGTAAGAAACACTAATAAAGCGTTTTATAAAATAAATTTCAACAGAAAATAAAGCGAGAAAATGTCGTGGTAATGACACTCAAGTCCTGAGACCGAGTGTAACGACAGGGTTAACATTTTTAATAAACGTTTGAAATATCTTGAAGTCTCGCGGAAACAACTGGTGCTTATTTATTTTCTCCATTTATATGTAAAGATATAATTCAAGATAAACAGGGAAAGCTTATTCCTAGAGATAAGAGGTTCGTGACTGAGAATGAGATAGCATTTGAGCACAAGTCTATATTGTTTTATAACCTAGATTTAGATCACAGTAAACGATGGAATGAGAAATGGGCACGTCGAGATAAAGTATTTGTTGTGATTTACTGTAGACATTTAATAAAGTTCACTATTTCTATTTCAATAAATCTTAAGAAACAGTTAGTTACTTTGCTGTAAAGAGAAAAGTTATGAACAATAATAAAGTTAAGTATTGGTCCTACAAATTCCTATTGGCGATACAATTTATTTATACCAGTTTGAACGCTTTATTGTTCTTGTGCCTTATATTGATTTATAAGTCCTGTTAGTTGAAAAGGCAACTGCTTAGCGTAAACTTTTGAGTTGGATTCTTAGGTCACACAAAGTGTTGATTGACGACCTGATTGGCGCAGTGGCTAAAAACGTCGATTTCAAATCAAACAATTACTACTCTTACCACACAACGCGCAGCCAGACAAACTACTGCACCAATTGAGACTTCGTATTTTCTATCGAATTGTTCATGTATTTCTTAGAGAACTAATAAGCGTGGAAGTCAATTAAGTTTAAGATGAGCCGTCGTTACTGCCGCAGCAGCAGTAATGCGGAGGTGACACACATTCCGGGTACTCACTCGTTCTATTCGAGTCTGAATGGAAATGTTGTATTTCTATGCAGAGCTGTGCATTAAAATATATGAAGCAATTAGTGCTGTAGGCTTAAATGAGAGTTTCTTTCACATGTTACTGGGTGACCGTTGCTTGCTGCAAAAAGTTTTTAGTTTTTCTGGATGATATTATTATATTCTCAGCTTATATTTGATATGTTCTACGTGTTTACTGAATATTCCTTGACGAAACACATACCAATATTATATTAGAAACTAGCTGCGCCCCGCGGTGTTACCCGCCACATTTTCGGAATAAACACCTATGTGTTAATCCAGGGTGTCAGCTACCTCCATATCAAATCCTATCAAAATCGGTCCAGCCGTTTGAGCATGAAGAAGTAACATAAAATACACAAATACACTCACATACTTTCGCTTTTATAATATTAGTGAGATTAGTTGTATAAAAAAAGTTAGTGATACAATATTGAATGCCAATTCGAATTGAAAGAAGTAGTTTGGTGATCATTATATTAAAATGCATTTCCAATGTTGAACAGTACATTAATAAGAATTATTTTATCATAGTGCGGTAATTACACAAATTACAAGTTATTATTATTAGTTTATTCTGTCGAGTTAAAGCGCTCATCAGCGGGAACATTATACGGGCTGATTTGAATATGATTTGCATATTAAGTGTCTTTAATATGAGCAAAAAGTGATGTATTCAACTTCCATCCCTAAGCTGGCATTTTAATTATTCATAATCTTCAGAAACCGGTAACGCTGCAACAGCAGCATTAACTTGCTAATAATTTTATTAAAGAGGAAACTATTTTATATTTATATCCTTCTTTCGTTTAAGAGCTTTGCTCTTGTCGGTGGAGTTACCACCTCCTTCCAACTCCCATCTTCCAAATGACCCCTCAAAACTGTATTTAAATAAATATTTTTACAAACCGATGTCATTTATGGCAGACGAAGTAGGTACCTACTCTTCTCGTTGGTATATCACATATACCTCTATAATTTATTTCTTGTGACACTCGATATGTTGTATTATGGGTACTATCAACTTAATTGGCAGCCGTTCACGCTCAGCTAATTGTCTACAAGCACCGTTATGACTTCGGTAAGCCACATTCGTGTGCGGCTAAGGCTGTACTCAGATGGGCCACTTACTTGCGTTTGTTTGGTTGTTGTCGACGGATGAGACATGTGGCCTTATTTCTTCGGAGATTCCCTTTTTTGGTCTGTTTGAAGCAATATAATGATGGTTTTAACTCATTTTAGTACTCTGTTATATATGCTCCTTGGTAACTATACTTGAAATTTTTATGGGGCACATCTTAAGGGATAAAAATGCGGAACAACTGAAAAAAATAATTCTAGTGACTTTTTTCAAACTGAATGACTCATAATGTCCACATGTAAAAATACTGATGCCGTATTTGCAACGACCTGCGTACTACGTAGTTAAAATACAGAAAAATGTAACCATCATTATCTTTACATGTGCAGAATAATGTAAAGTTGTTTAATTTTGGAAAAAAAATAACAAAAGTAAATATTTTTCTGCGTTGTTTCGTATTTTTATCACATAAAGATGTTCCCCTTAAAATATTTTGGTGTGAATGTTAGTAGCCTATGTAGATACAGGAATAGACCTACAATTTTGCCATTCCTCAATCTTACACGAAGGTTATCGTCAAATCGCTTTCCTGACGTCGGAAGAGAATTGTATTCCGTCTCTCCACAGACGAGATAATGATGTTATTTGTGCTATTAGAAGATACATTACGATGTATTGTTTATTTCTGGTACAATCAAGTTGATTGACGACTGTCCATGTTTGGATAATTGGTTTTGGGGACCGTTATGAGTGCGGTAAGTAACATCTATAAAGCCATCAAGTTTTGAAGGTACAGATGGTAACTTATCTGCGATTGTGGCCAGTGGTGGCCAGTAGTTTTTCTGTGAGGGCTATTAAATAATATTATTGTGTCTGTACTCTTCGAATTACTGTTTCAAAAATACTGTTCTTATGTTTAGTTTTTATTTGAATTTTGAATTATGAATTTGAATAATGCTTACCGTAATTCCAAACGCTTGTCAGAATATTTGTTGAAAAAGAAGAAATGCTGTAATTTTTGTTTGGAGCGTTAGAACATTTTGATGATGAGATAATAGTGTTATTAAAAAGTAAATAAATTAAAACATATATCTAGGTACTTTTTAAATGTAATATTTTATTTTGAAAAGTTTTTAAAGGTCCAAAATCGGTGTTTGACAGTTACATCTCTCTTAACAAAATTTTAAATTTTCGTAAATTGCACCAATAAACACATCGGTTACGCTCACAAAAACCGCACCATGGTAACTGCATTTAAAATAGTCCGTTTAACTGGAGTCTGAGAGCATTTTTTGGTTTTTGTGAGTTCACCTAATTTTTTGTTCTTATGCTCGTTACACCAGAACGGTCTTTGGAACGGTATCGTAAATTATTATGAAATCCTGACGGTATTGGGGCACAGGTAGCTAAGTAGGTATAAGACTGTATAGGAACTACTTATTATCGATTAAATCAATGCGCAATATGAATAGTGGCATGTTCAATCCCCACATGGGGCAAATATTTATGTGATCTATGGATTAAGGCAGATATTTTTTTTTTAAATCTTGTTTTCACATAGGCTAGACCTCAAGGTCTCCACGAGACAGGCTTTAGTCATAGTGTTGGGACCATAAGTGACTGTACTGTTTTATATAAACTTAAATTCAATTCTACTAAAAGGAAATTATTATAAAACCTTATTTTGGCAATAAACAATTATTATTATTAATTAGTTACTACACTTAAGAAGGCCCTAAATCTCACTATCTTTCAGTGTTATAACCTGCTGATTCAGTTACGCTGTGACTCAACCTTTTCAAACCGATTAGGGTTATTCCACTCAGCATTGTAAACATTTAATCGCATTGAAAGCTGAATGAAATGGAGACAAACTTTATACCGTCTTTACCTTATTAAACGAATTTAAGGGCGAACAAATTATACCTGTTGGCTATAATTAAGTTTCAAGCGGTGCTCTAAAGTTGACTTGTAAAATCTTTGTTTATTCCCGTACTCAGGTGCCTTACTGGTCAAGGCATATTCCACTGTGGAAGCGAGACGCCGCTTTGGCAATGTAGTGCAGCGTCTCGCTTCTACAGCGAAGAATTACCTGCAATACAAGCTCATAGTAACCCCGCTGAGGCTGCGTTCTAGTGGTTTAGTTAAAGGACGTTAGTCTTTGAGCTTGGTTCCTAGAAAAACTCGAGCTACGGTAAAAGCATTTTAAAGAATGTGTGAGGTAGTTACTGTGGATAAATATTGTCTGAAACGTTCCTTTTCTACCTGTACTTAACTAATTGTTATACGAAGAGGAAGAAGTGGTAAACATTTTATGAAAAATATTGTTAAAAGTACCTCATCTAGAATAGTGATAGAAATATGAATACCAATCGTATTTATGTTTTGAAATGTAATACCTAAATCAATTTGCAGTATAATGAAAAAAATCATGGATTATGTTAGAATCATGGCTCCGTAAATAAATTATCATAATACTTAGATCAATTTCAAATTAACTTTCCTGATGGTTCCATTTGAAACCATTTTGTATCTTCATTTTACTTCGAGCATTGTAATCACAACACCGTGTTTGTCCCGAAACGATTAGTTATTGAACGTCTCGCCAATGGCTATTCTCATTCCAATGTTTGCTCATGCATGCGACCAACATTTAGCCGCCAATATAGGTAGTGGTATGTTTGTTTGTAGACGCGCACTTCCAACATGCAACATTCGCAGAACTAACATACGTTGGTCAATAATGTATTTACAGGACGCTGTATTATGTCCAAGTAACGTACGTTCAAGTAATATGTTTCTAGACTTTGACCAGGCCGTTGTAACATAAGTCAATTTTTATTTTCTCACTAAAAGCCAATATTAATCCTTATATTTGTAAAGATTATCATCAACAGCCAAAAGACGTCCGCTGTTGAACATAGGCCTCCCTGTTTACGCGGGGGGGGGGGGGGGGCATAATCCCCACGCTGCTTAGGGAACGCAGTATTGGTGGTGAAGTTACAGAAGCCGCTGCTGCCCATCTTCTGAATTTTTGCTTAGCCGCCTCTTACGACACGGCCGGATACCACATGACACAAAAAGATATCAAAGTGGGATAACAATAAGCATTAAGTGTGTATGAAGATTGTCTGAACTCGGAGTGAACATATCAGTAGTATACACACACGTAAAAACTCTAGGTAATGACGCTTTTTTAGTTACGCCTGAGAGAAAAGATAGGTAGGTACCAAGGTTCTTTAATTATAATTTAATTTAGATTGCATTTTATAACTTGATTGGAGAAGGTACAAAAGTAAGTAACACTTTCATTTTGGACTAAGAGTTGCCTTTTATTTAAACTGATCAAGGTTTTAAGTCTGATGAAAGTCTTTAAACTGAAAGTAATCAATCGGTACATACTTGATTAAATGATTTCGAATGTGTTAATGACAGCGTCCTTTCTCTTGTTACTTATGAGCAAGGGTACATTGAATTTCCTCACTCTATGTCCTAACAGCATTGTGTTAATTTCATTTGTTCGTTAAACTCAAATGTAGTGTGTCATAATGGAAGGTCATAAGACAATGATTATAATTACAAATGGAATACTCAATGATTATGAGGCAATGATGAATGCTTTGATCTCGAATTGCACCAGTAGATTATTAAATATTACTATAATATCGTTACGCAAATCAGCATTATAGTATTTCTCTTCATAACGTCTAGGATAATAGCAGTATTCATTACGTTATATTTCTAACAACAATGTGATTGCAATCTGTGACTTATTGACGACCTTTCCCATCTGATTTAGATCTTGATACCGAAGAAATGGTTACGTAGTTATAGAAAACTGTAACTACGTTTATGTTAGTTACTTTTGTTGTTATTCTACATAAGTCTCTTACGGGTACTTTAGATTGAGATGCGAGGTAAATGCCAAACATTTCTCGTAAAATAAGGATCGCTTGAGATTTTCTCGCCGTAGAAATGGTCATAAAACAGTGTTATCGAGACTTCTAAAATCGAAATAGCCCGACGTGGCCCACTAACTGTAACAATGTATCGGCGGGAAATGGTTTTCGAGGGATACATTGGAGAGACGTTAGGATAAATATCGGAGATTGTTCATCACGTCGGTCGACTATGAATGTAATCAGCTCCCTCGACGATGCAAATTGCGGTTCTATCGGGATCTTTATTGATTCTATGGAAGCTCGAGATGCCAATATTAATAGATAAACTGTGCGATGATATCCTATACGATGTGCTTTTGAATTCTATCATCTTCATATTAACTGTATAAGGTTTGAACTTCCCGCAGACACAAAATTTGATAAAATTTGAAGCGCCATATGTACTCATCGTACTCATACTATCAGAAGCAAAATATTGAATATGGAAATACAATGACATCAAAACTAAGGAAACACATACCTTCACCAATTCAAATAGACTATTAAATATGCAATAAAGCTAAAGCAAGGATACTCTTTAATCTCAACTAACTAACTAGTCCTATTTCCTTAGCACGACCACAACGGACAGTCAAGTCTGGCTCCAACATATCCCAGTGGTCTCCGCGTTCAGCCAAACGCATTGCGCTGCAATATAATTTATTATTCACAGCACACTAAACAAACAACACCCAGGAGGTTGCAATGAACATAAACACAAGATTTTGGAACTTCCTAAAGTTCTTTGAGGATTTGCTTTCGGCCGGACTTTGTTACTGTTCTTATGACAAAGGTTCGAATTCTATTGTTTTGAGTTTCATTTGTTTGAAGTTTGAATTTAGAAAATCAAAGTTTGCTTTACAATGTAGAATGTGGGATTATTATTGCATAATTATTTTATTCAAGTTGCTCATTGGTCAAATGGTTGATAAGATAATTGTTTTAAATTACGGAACTATAAAATAAACAAAAATAGCTTAAAATGGTCAACTAGTATCTGGCACAGGCCTAAAAAATGCTTTTACCGTAACGCTACAAAATGTATAGGAATTACGCTATATTCCGACAAAAATCTGTGCCCTTTGAATTAATCAATTCAGACACAAATTCCATTTTTTTTAAGAGACGCAATCCCTTGGTCCAATAAATAAGAATAGGCATTGGCACTAGAACAGGAGTCCCACGCAATTCTTTCCGCAAATCACTATGTTTATCGTATGAATCAATGAGGGTATTACGTGAGTGAACTGACCAAAATTGGTTTGTGGTTTCCGTGATCCAATTTGCTGTTCTCCGGACTACGAAGCGTTCCGCATCGCAAGTGATTGAGATCGTTCGATGCCTATAAAATTGCGATGGATATTCGCATGTCGTTGAAGGGTTAAAAGTCCCTGCAGATTTTATGCATTTCAACATTTACAAGCTGAATTTTAAAATATAGAGGATGAATTTTGGTGCAGCTAAATCTGTTTATAGGGTGAGACAATTTAATTTGGTATGCTTGCGGAAAATGTAGTAACTAAGTTTCGAGCTGAAAATCAGTCGATAGTAATTATCTTTTTAATTAAAGTTGGTATTCAAATTAACTTAATTAATTTGTCTAGCATAATGCATTTGAAGTTTCTTTTAATTAATGTATATTCAAGTTTTTTAGTATAGTTCTAGTAGATCATTCGTACCTACGTAAATTAAAATTTTCGTTGAACATTTGGTTTAGGAAAACAAAGCCTAAATTAGTTCAGCGCAATTTAATGAATATAATAAGGCTCGCACTGAAATAAGCGCTAATGCCTTGACCCCAGAATATATAATAAAACGCCTACCGTCATAAAATTGGGACCTGAAGGTACATGCATAGCTTCATCCAGTTTCAGTGTCTTTTATGACCCCATCATCACCTAGAAGTAGTCTTGATGGCACTTATTGCTATATTACGACTTGGAAGGTACTAATTACAAAGAGCCAACAATCACATCACATCACACTAGTAGTATTATGAAGGCGAAAGTTTGCAAGTGTGTTTGTATATTTGTCACATCTTCATCAGCAAACGGCTAGACCGATTTTTCTAAAATTTGGTATAGAGGTAGCTGACACCCTGCATTAACATATAAGTTACTTTTTATCCCGGCGAAGCCAGTAAAATATAGATCAATTAAAAAATAAATTATTGGAAGTCAATCAAACTTAAATATTATTCGATCGTTTTTCTAGATCAAAATTAAAAAACTTAGTTTGATTACAGCGCCAAGTTGTTATATAATAGGTCGAACTTAAATCTATTTTAAATATTATGATTAACTTGCATTATAACAGAAGATTTATTAGGTATCTTTATCGTAAATAAACATTTAACTTAGCGTTGGTAACTACTTACATTTCTTATAAAAGAAATTAGAAATTTCTCTTTGAGTCAAAAGGAAAGTCCATTAAAGACAGATATTTCGTATTTTTTATAATTCTGCCTATATGAGATTGATACTGCGTTGTCATTAGAAGTGCATCAGTTCAAAGATTTAATCATAACAACGATCAGCAGGCGAAACGTATTACTACTGCATTAGTCTCATATTCGCGAAAGGCGACTGCTAAAAGTGAAGAGTTGAATTCGACTCCGAGGTTTCACAAAGATTTTTAAATCACACGCACTCTCGTCTCAAATATCCGAAACCAGTCGTAAAGAGTTGAGTTCGTCTCGAGGTCGCGATAAGTTCATCCTGGAAAAAATGGGGCAGAATGTGTTTAAGAATAACCGCAAAGTTATTTAAACGGATCTTACAGAAAGGACGTAAAATAGACTTTGACAAGCCGTTAAAAGACCACAAAAAATAACTAAACTAACTACATACTTTACTGAAAAACTAAACAATAATCTATATAATAAAACAGTAACGAAGTCAAAGGTCTACATTGAAGATATTAAAAAAAAAGTGCAATGAGGTTCCTGAACAACATAAAGAGTCATAATAATAAAATTATAATGTTAAAGTTAGCTCAGTTAAATACCTACTGTAATTTCTTATTTTTAATGAAAATCAGTGTTGCTACACTCATTTGTTATCTGTTAAATTAAATAGTGAAAAATAAACAATAATCCGATAGATTAAAAGGTAAATGATAAATGATAAATGATTTTATTTCTGTAAATAGGTCTTAAAAAAACACTTTTACACGTCATTTTTTTTTTTAAACTAGATAGATGGCGTCGGCATTTCCTAACTGACTACCTCTGAGAAGAAACGCCGAAACAAACTCAGGGGTCAATGTAAAACACTAAATTAACCTACTTAATTATTACAACACGTTCACGCCTCGATGGTATAATATCGTTACAGCATGTATGTAATATCAACACAATAATCTTGAATTACATCAACACGAAACAATGAGGGTTGCAACAAGAGTTCTCTATTAAACAAGCTTCGACGTGCTTACATCTCGTTACTGCATATTTTAGCCGGTGCTGTTGTGTGGGGAAATACAGAAGGCCCATTACTATGGAAATATTAATAAGAGAAACGTTAATTGCTGCTGGACTCATATCTGTGTGAACTATCTATTAAAAATTGAGTTAATCGATGTAATTATACTGGTATGCATTCATAATTTATTATAGGTAATTTTTTATTAAAAAAAAAGGCCACGCTATGATTTTCTCCGGTGTCGTGGCTGCGTTTCACAAACATAAAATATCACATACACTATTACTCAGGCCCGGGACAAACATCTGCGGTTCGCACAAAATCTTGCCCCGTGCGGGAATCGAACCCGCAACCCTTAGCGCCGTAGTCCAATGGCTTAGCCACTGCGCCAATCAGGTCGTCAAAATAAAATGTTATTATAGATTGTAAGGATATTAACATTTTCCTAAAATACTAATTTTTGCTCATTTTCACATAGTGATCCATCCAATAAAGCTGTATTATTTTTTTATTTAACCATGTAGATCCGGATCTATTATTGTAAATTAATGTATTTTTAATAGTACTAAAGCCATGGATTACTCGGAGACCATGAAGGAACAGCAATTATTATTATTATATTTTTCAATTGTGAAGTTTTTCGCAAAGCGCAATCACCTCTAGCAATGCCTCAAACACATACATAAGCATATACCTAAGTTCCACAAGCATTTGATTTGAGGCCAGTTGAACCCGGTGCGTTGACTCAAATAAGCTGCTAGGAAGTCGGCTGTATGCTTTGCGCATGCTCAGTATGATGCCTTGTCGTGATAATTATGACGTAGCTATCGCGCCCCGCTCAGAGTGGATTTTCTCACAGTTTTCCGTAGTCGATGCTCCTATAAATTATCGCACGTAGCAATACCCGTCCATATCATTTAACTTGTCTATCGGTGTTGAGGCGAGTTAATCAGACTGCGTTGGCGGTTGAAGATTGATAAATAATTAATTTCTTGTTTATCGATTTAAGAGCAGCACTCCGATTATTCGATTTGCAAACCAACTACGAGTGTTAGGCAATATGAATTTTGTTAAAAATATACAGAAATAGGTAGTTCTACTTTTGAAAAAGCTAATTGTTGCTTTGCTTATAAAAATCCATTCTTAATGATCCATTATAAAAAGTATTTTCCGACGCATTACATTTATACAACTTTACCCCCGTACTCAGAGACATTTAATGATAATTAAACTATTACTAAGTAAAGGTTTTGTTCGTGAAATCTTTCCTTAGTATCAGTTTAAGTAATCATTAACGTCTCTGAGTGCGGCGGTATGTATTAGTTACATGATTTCAGAAGCGTCCAAAGAAAATAAAATACCTTTCGAGATAAATCTCAGGCCTAATGACAATATTCAAGCACACGACACGCTCTTATCGACATTGCTTCCATATCGACTTGATGATCCATTACGGAGTTCTCTATCTGCAGAGTGCTTTATGAAATCGATACAGTATTTATTAAGAGCCACTCTGAAGGTATACTCCTAGCGTAAGCTGCAAGAACAACATAAACAAAAACATAAATGATTACGAGGTTGTAAATTTTCTCTCCTTTTTTATCGTGTCTTTCAATGGAGCATACATAATATCTGTCTGTCTTTCCAAATCCGTACAAATGCAGTCACGTACGCACTGCCTAAATACCTACAATTATAGTGTTTTTCAATAAAGTTTACATAATGTATCTATCTCTCTATCCATGCAAAGTACGCACAGCCGATATAATACTCTCCTTCCATTAAGTCGCGAAATAAATCACGAATTCTTTCTTCAATTGCTTCAGTTAATGTTTACGATCACTTAAGCCTTCATCACACTAGGAAGTCTCATGGTCCGTTTATCTCTATCATATCTCTTCACGAAGTGTGAAACAGCTATTTAATAACAGTTATTTATTAGTAGCATACAGTCGTGCAGCGGATCATTTAGTTTTAGTTTTTATCACAATTTGCTTCACTGAATTAATCGCTCTCGTGTTTTTCATGATGTAACTAGAGAGGTATTATGTTGTTGCTATGTAAGTTATGTACTCGTAAGTGGCTATTTCACTTGATAATAAATATTTTTATAAAGATTTTTATAAAGGTTAAGATTTTTATACATTACTTATTGTTTGAGTGTATTTTTATCGCCCAAAGTTCAGGGATTGGATTTAGTTGCACAGGAATGAAGTGTCAAAATTAAGCAGTCATTTCCGATAAATGTGCAGTAGACTCGAAATACAAAATTCAAATTACCAAGTTTGGACAAAGCTAATTCATGACTTTTTTTGCATTTATTAGAACTAACTAGAGCAAGCGATGACTAACCAGCCCCCTTACCATGAACTCTTAAAGCAGGACAGTTTACCATGTGGAAGCGAGACGCCGCTACGTGCTGTGTAATGCAGCGTCTCGCTTCTACATGGTAAACTGTCCTGCTTTAAGTGTTCATGGTAAGGGGGCTGTAGACTTGTCTGCATTGTAGCTATATAGCTACAAATTCCACAATAACAGAAGTAACGAAGTAAATCTAGGAAGTTAAAGGAGTTAATCATGTTTTTATTTTCTACTGGGTGTGCTTCATAAGCAACAACTTATAACCACGCTTACGGAAAGTATGTTACAGTTTCAACGGTCATAACTTTCGATAACACTCTCTCCTAGACTATAACCGCGAGAACTAAATTAACCTATATCTCTGAATTACTCAAGACCTGCCTCCTTACCATAAATTCTTAAAGTAGGACAGTTTACGTTGAGGAAGCAAGACGCCGCATCACACTTCACATAGCGGCGTCTCGCTTTTACATCGTAAACTGTCCTGCTTTAAGAGTTAATGGTAAGGGGGCTGTATATTGTTTAGTAGCATAGTTTAATAGTTAATTGAAGTTTGGGTTCTATGATACACAATGTCATACTCTATTCCCAGAAATAGGTGGCAGAGATACTGGGAAATGGATCGTGTGATTCGTATGTACCACATTTCGCAATATAGGACTCATTAAATAAGTCGAAAGCCATTTACAGAGCACACATTGAAGTTCCATGCTAATGACCTTATTGATAAGACCATAAATCGACACCTCATCCCATCTGGGAAATCAGCCTCACATTTCACGCTTAACAGTTGTGCATTGCAAGCATCAGAACAACGAGATAGTCATAAGTTACATAACAGTCTAATTTTACCCAATAATTTCCCTCGAAAAAATAGAATTCTCTTTACCTTTTCAACATTATCCTTTCCTAATAAAGTTTTTTTTATTTACAGATCGATACATAGTTGCAGTCTTAACCTGTGAGTATCAATTTAATTTATTAACCCTACTAAACATTAGCTTAGAACTTGACGTTCTATGTAAGTAAAACAACAGTAGAGTAAGAACCAGTTCAACCGGCGAACGAAGAGGATTTCAAATGTATCATCGTAAATTTATATTTATTCAATTGAAATAAGGTTGACAATTTAACGTTCAGAGACAGGCTTCTAAGATACAACGAGGTTGGTCTTCTCCGGTCCTCAACCCTTTTATTGTACCCGTGAGAAAAGTCTTTGGATGTCACGCTTTTTCTTGCAGCTATCATAGGACCTCTCTCTTTCGCATTTAATTTTTGAATGATTCACCCCTCTCATCCTTGGCCATATTCATCACTCTTCAAGTTACGTTCTAGTGAAGTACTATAAGAACACTGAGCGAATTACGAACGCTAAAATTTTAATGAAAGAAATGAGATTATTGTAATACTACGTCTATTATTTCTAGGACATTTCATTTGTCTGAAATCTAAAGTGCTCTAGAGTGAAGTGTACTCGTAGCAAGTATGATTGCGCTTCTATAATGACGTCATAGTCTGAACAATTTGTTTTATTATATCCAGGGTCCCTTTAAGGGTGCTTTCGTTTTATTGTTGGAGGGTCGCATTACACAGATTGTATTGTTACTGTTTGTTCCGATGTCAGGGAGAGTTTTAGAATTATTGTGTCTAATCTGTTTTGTAAATGCATTTTCCATATAACTGGGTCCGAAATAATGGTAGTATTGTGCTAGAAAGTTTGGTTCCGTAGGTATAATCTAGGAATGCCGTTCTCATAATCATTATTTATTTCTTAGCGTGGTTGCTTTAGCTCTAAGTCTACTTTTCTGTACTGAGAAAAGCTTCCACTTAAGTCCTACACGTGGAGACGCTTTAAAACTTGTATTTTGTTCAGAAATAGGAAACTGCAAAGTTGGCAGATCGACTTAACGAATTTGTAGAACTATAGTGTGAAATGAAAGCTAAAATCCTTTTATTAAAATAAATATTTCCATTTAATACTATGTAGGTACTTACGAGAATTATAAAACCTTATTTCCTTTTTTCATTAATTGCGTAATTTTATTAGTTTATACGTATATTTTTCGGGTAAGTCCGACTATAATCAGACTCACTCGAAGAGAACAGCCTTTTATTCATGAGCTCTTAACGCTGGAATGCCTAGAGCCAGACGTTTAGAGGTCCATTAAGATCATTGGCAGCGTTTATTACCTACTGCCAAATAACTTTCATTTATAATGCTAATTCTACTCATCTGAGTCCTATATTTTAAAGTACGTTTGTACTTAGCATGCGTTGGGACTTTAGGAGGTATAATTTTTTACTAAGAAAAAAGTGTCGTCGTGTTTGGATGTATGGTATTCGAACGCATTGAAGACGAACAAACTATGTTTTGTACAATAACACTGTTTATACGACATGAGTCATGATAAAAAAACTACTTATAAATGCAAAAGCCTATGCCTAATGCTTTGGACCAAAATATTACGTTATAAACGCGCCTATTAACGCTGAAAAACTCTAAACAAAACGTTCTACTTCCCATTAATTCTACAATCCATCAGTGAATATTGAAACAAAACCCTCTAAGTACCGAAACGGCTAGATTAAGGCCCGCAGGTGGGAACACAACGAGTTGTGTTAGTGAGCGGTAAATTGGTCATCATCGTCATGAACTCTCTTTGTGTGAATATGGGCCACTCGGGCTGGCAAGCTTACTTTGATCATCCTCCACACACAGTAGACTATTTCTACACCAGTTTAAAGATTTAGGGATTTTTAGTATTGCTGTGTCGTGTTTTGTAGCTTTTGCAGTAACTATGTGCACTTCAATATACAGATATAATTGTACATACGTGGAATCACGCTTCTATTTATTTAATGGGGCATCCAACAAAGAAAATGCACAATTATTCTTAATTTAATCTTTAACATATTTTCTGGAGTTCTAGCAGCCGATTCCTCTATTTACCGCAGTAGGGTTGTTCTTTATTAGGAATCTATGCACTCACCTTTCGACGCTTATTTAAGTTTATTTTCGGTCGAGGGAGTATAGCCGTTCATCGGGTTTACACCAAGTACGGCATTTTTCAGCAATTTATTAATACCTGGACCTATGATGGCTTATTTAAGTCCAGCTACTTCCAAAAACTGGCATACTGTCCCTAAAACCGTTTACTTAGGACTTTTGCTACCTGTATATGTCGAGATGTTGGGTAATTTTGAATATAATACGACTGCATTCCAGTTCCGTGAGTTTATTGATATCAATAGTAACTCTCCAAGTCCTTCTGATGTATATTCACATCTATATTCCTCGACAACATGTATAAACACTGTTTGTGTAAGGCAAACTATACTAGTTTACGTCTGTGTTGGAGTTTCAATGAATAAACTAACGTTTGTTTGATATTCTAAACACAAATGAGAAACTTTGAGAGCTTGTGTACAATTTCTTCTGTGTTAATTCTTAGGATATATTTTTATTGGTACAATAGACCTTTCTACTGCGTTAACCATGTTTTAGGCATTTACATAATTTGCCGTTAGTAATTATTACGTAGGTATATAAACTGTTATCCAAGAACTGACACTTGGACAAACAGAAATATAAACGTTTGAGTAGTCGTTACCTTAAATGTTGGAAACAAAATTGTATACAGTTAGACTATAAGCTAACTTTAAAGCATTTAGAATAATCCGAACTACTAAATATTTCATATAACTAGCCGTGTTACGTATTTCATTTGGCAAATATAATCCTCTTCTGCCTCAATAGGCCTTTGAGACTTAATAAATAGTAAAGTGAGATCCTAATTAAATAGATGCTAATATTAGAGTGCCTACGGGCACGAAGCAAATAGAGCAAAATAATAGGTTTATACGTATTTATTTTGTGCCTCAGGCCTCGCCTTACTTAATATTATCATAATAAACCCACTGAAACAGTAAGTAGCCTACAATTCCTGGTATTGGCTGTCTAAGGAATTAAATAAAGTAATTATAGTTACAAGGATCTAAATGAAATGACAACAGTAAACATTCGGTTTGTTTATTTCTAAAGGATATTAAACGTTTTTACTTATTAAAACAGTTGTTATTATTGTTATTTATTATAAGTTAGAGGGTATCTCAGATATTGACAACTTTTTCTTGATCAGAATCAACTGATCACGGGCCCAGGACAAGTGACAAAACGCTAGACGAATATAAATTGAATAGATCGTAAATGTATGGGGATGACCCTAATGTTTTGAATCTATGACAAATATCTATTCTATATTTTTTTCATTTGATCTTTGCTTAAGATCCCAGAATATACGGCCGTCCACATTTCATATTGTCGTACCATTCATCATGCTAGTCAATTATATGATGGCTAATCATTTACTGGTGCCGTGTGATATCCGGCCTAGAATTGACCACCCCCTTTCCCCCCGTGGGTGACGTAAGAGGCGACTAAGAGAAAATCCAGAAGATGGGTAGCAGCGTCTTCTGTAACTTGACCACCAATACTGCGATCCCCAAGCCGCTAGCCTAGCGTAGGGATTATGGCAAACCCACCCAACTATCCCCCCAATTATTTAAAAGGCGGCCTTCGTTTAACAGTGGACGTCTCCCGGCTGATGATGATGAATAATTTATTTATTCATTTACGAAAGATCATTCATTCATGTGAAGACAAAGGTTAAGGGTTTCTACTTGCTACAAACCTCACACACCGCTTTTGTTTTTTTTTTCATCATATTCCTCGTTATAAATTATAATTATTCCCGATTTTACAATAAAATATTATAATTTATGTCATCAATGGATTGGTATTACAAACGAGTTGTAATTTATATAATTAATGAAGTAGAGTATCGAGTATTGTATTCATCAATCAATGTTAATCCCACGTGAATTTAAAATATCTTATCCAGCACACAGTGGGACGCTGGGATGTTATAAATATTTTCAACTGAACAAATAAAGCACTGAAATTTTAAAGCCTGTGTCGGGAACATTAAATATTCGCGTTTTATGTAAAACATTAAAAAGTTTACGTCAATCAGTTATGTTATTTGTTATTGGTCGTTCTAGTTGAGGAGATGTACTTTTTTAATCATTAGGGTGGCTGCACTCGAAATCTGTTTTATATTCAATTGGGGAAGTGTGTCTTTGTTACAAGTAGGTACAAGTATATGGGTTAGGATAAGATACCTACACTATACTACACCTAGGTAGGTACATATTTGTTTAGATTTTTCCGTCTATAACTAAGTAGACCTTAAAAATCATTCTTCACAATTATTTTTAACTAGGTGCAAAACATTCTAGTTCTTTTTTATAATATTAATAGGTACTGGTAGGCAATTAAACATAAAACAAAAAAAACATAAATTAGAATAATTGAATATAAAATAATATTAAGTTGGTAATTAAAGTGACACGGCTACTAGTGCAGGGAGCACTAGTAGCCGTGTGGTATCCGGCCTAAAATTGACCACCTCCTTTCCTCCCGTGGGTGTCGTAAGAGGCGACTAAGGGAAAAGAACGAGAAGATGGGCAGCAGCGACTTTTGTAACTTGACCACCAATACCGCAATCCCCAAGCCGCTCTTGCCAAGCGTGGGGATTATGGCAACCCGCCCCCCTATTGAGGGAGAGGCCTTTGTCCAACAGTGGACGTCTTCCGGCTGATGATGATGACGACTAGTAGAAAATTATTACAAAATAAAAACTACCAACTAGAGGTAATAGCTTATACATACATAACATCCCTCCTGTATTTCCTGAAGGGTAGGCAGAGGTGCACATAGGTATAGTACACCAACATTTGACCAGTTATGTTTTAGGTCCCAATGTAATAGAGGGCGAGCCTATTGCCATGAACCGGGCACAAATCCAGAGTTTTATCCGAATTGAAAAACCCAGTAACACTTGGCCCGACCCGGGATTCGAACCCTGGACCTCAAGATCAGCAGTCGCGCTAAGCGATTGCTACACTAACGAGGGAGTTGTTTAAGATATTCATTTATAGATCACACTGTGTGTAACAAACCAGTAGATGTAATTAATTATGTTTAATCGGGGGTTGACATGCTATTTGTTTGTTTAGTTAAATTACTTTTGCGTATTTCCGTCTCTGCGGGTGACACAGCGTTCAAAAATACAGTCTTTGGAATACGTTTATCTTTTTTTATTCCATAATCTTTCGTATATTCTTGTCTATACTAATATTATAAAGAAATACTTGTTTGTGATGACGTGTGGCTCTGAGACGTGCTCGCTAACAGTTGGCCTTTTGGAGAGGCTCAGAGTCACTCAACGAGCTATGGAGAGAGCTATGCTCGGAGTTTTTTAGCGCAACAGAATCCGGAATACGGAAATTCGCCTAAAAACTAGAGTCACCGACATATTATTTACTATATATTTCGGCTATACTCACGTGTGTATTCGGGAATGCCCGAATAGTTTCGAACTCAAACGGAGCCCTTATTCATGAGCTGGTTACGCGGCAGTGGATAGTATAACCAGAATATATAGTAAATAATATCGATAACACTCACGAAAGTTATTACACTAAAATAGTCACCGTCATAGCTCAAAGAATATACAAATTGAAGTGGCAATGGGCAGGTAATATTGCTCGAAGAACCAAAACCGCTGGAGGACGCAGCGTTGGCAGGCCTCCCACTAGGTGGACCGACGATATCGTCAGAGTTGTGGGAAACCGGTGGATACAAATGGCAAGTTGTCGTTCATTGCGTCGTTCTTAGGGGGAGGCCTTTGTCCAGCGGTGGACGTCTTCTGGCTGACGATGATGATTAGTTTATTTGTTTGTATCTCAGAGGTAATTTTCGAAACTATCTGCGACGCTATTGGATACAAAATCGATCTGCTGACCCCTGAACTAGGTAACAAAGTTGTGTCTTAGGAGTTCTAGTTCCTCCAATTAAGAAGTCGTTATAACTTGTAGCACTATTATAAATTAGACAATAACGTACATTCACTAGGTTTGAATATATTTGCTGGGAAATAGTTAACAGTTTTGGAAGCTGATATTCTAAATAATAAGTAGTTTAAGTTCCGACCTTATTCAATATACTAAGAATACTGTGATGCTTTTTAATTATATAGATATAGCTTGAATGACATTTTTGATATTTATATTGAAGTTGTAAATAGATTTAATATAAGTAGAATTTAAAAGTTGATGTTGTATACATCTGGGTTAAAAATGTAATTAGTAATTAAGCTTATGATAATTTGTGCATTATTATTCTTACTACAATTGGTAGATTCATACCTACTTATAAGTACGAATATAATAATAATGTAGATAATATTTAAAATAGTCTGTTTCAGCACTACCCACAGGGTTGACTGGTAGAAAATGCCTAAGGCATTAAGACCACATTGCACCAACACTTTTAAAATAATAAATAAATGAACAGTTTTAGTACAGTCATTAAAAAAACCCGGTAAATTACAAAAGGCACCTCCTAAGGCGAGTGACTAATTCTAATCAGCTTGTGCCATTGCAGTTTCTTGTCTACTCCTTCTAGGAATGAAATGTAATACTAACTTATTACAGAAAAGGGCTGGTCGTAAACCCACGAAAGTTTAATCTTTCATCATAGGTCAACATACAAAATACGAACTTAAAATAAACGAACAGGACCTAAATAGATGAATTAGTTTTGCTCCCAATCCTTTACGTATGAATAATGTATGGGGAACTTTTAAAGCAGTTATCATTGCTGAAATAATTGGACTAGACTTCACGCTAAACATTATGAATGGCGTGACATGAAAACTGTTTCAGACTTAATGAACATTGATGAGCGTATTCATATTAGCCGAATATGGAGATGAATATTTTAAGGAGATTTAATTTTATTCGTATTTGTTTCGGTTGCTGTGTGGGGCTTCATAATAATTATGCCCGGCTATAGTTTAAAACCCTGGGTAGTTCCAATGTGAGTTCGTACACTTACTTGCTGCGTAATTCTTAGACAAGACTAACCAATAATTGAGTCTGATAAATCGCAATCCGATCCCGATTGGACAGCAACGACGTCTGGACACTCGGCAGTGCGTCCGCCAAATTCGCAAAGTAAAAAGGCGGCACACTGATAGTGGGTTATTTCTATAGAATGAAAAAGACAACATTATTTCTTTAATTTTCATTCATTCATTGATCAATCACTCAATTATGACATTACTCTGAACAAGAAATGTCGTTAGTAGGTAATAAGCATCTATGACACAAATAGCCTGTCTTATGCAAAAATATCCTTCGCGGGAAAATGAATATGTAACTGTTAAATGCTTTAAGTTGAGAGTTTTACATGTGTTAAAAGTTAGTTTAATTTAAAGTAAAGGGTCCTAGCCCTGGCCTACCAATTACTCCCGAAGGTCTAATTAAGAAGCACTTGTTGTTGTAGAAAATATCCTCTCGGCTTCCCTTGAGGTTGCTAAGATTAGATGAGCCGAAAATGCTTTTAAACTTTTAAGAGCTGAAATTTGAACAAAAGGTAAACCGCCTAATAAATTCTTTTTTTGAGGTTCGACTAACAAAGACTGTATAGTGTCTTTAAAAGGTTAGATTTTAAAATTAGACCGTATAATTGGTAAAGTACTAATTATTTTATTTACTATAGGAATATCTACCTAATACTTGTCTCTGTATCGCCTTAAGGTCGACCGGTATAAAATGCCTAAGGCATTAGTTCGCCTTTGGACATACATTTTTAATTACATATGGGCATTAAGAATAAATAAAGAAACATTTATAATATTAGCATGTAGATTTTTAGAGACATTTTTAGAGACATTTTTAGGGATGCAGAGGCTTTAATCCAGCTTCGTAACGACTGTTCTCTTCACTCATAACACTAGAAACAATAAAGTCATTCGTATCGGATATACTGTCGCCGCTTAGTCTTTGAGTATAGAAAATATCGTCATCCTAAACTTTGCACTTTTGCGTTTATTATAATGTCATACTCAAGTAAGTGTAACAGCATTATCCAGGTCAGGTCCCGGGTTGCATCATGTGACAGTATTTCACTGTCATCCTTGGGTATGACGAAGTATGTACTAAGTCTTACATATTTTAAACTACAGTATACGTTTGTTCGTAGCGTTTAAACTTTAACAACTATAATTTAATGGCATTATGAGTAGTATTATATAAAATATATGTTCAACGTCCTTAACGACTGTCTGATAACCAAAATAACAATTGACAAGTTTTATTCACTCATTTCAGTAGAAGTAGTCAAAGCGAGAGTAAAAATAGGTTTAGAAAAAATTACTTCGACACGAATAAAAATCCCTGCCGTTGCCGTGTGGTATCCGGCTTAGAATTGACCACCCCCTTTCCTCCCGTGGGTGTCGTAAGAGGCGACTAAGGGAAAATTCAGAAGATGGGCAGCAGCGTCTTCTGTAACTCCACCACCAATACTGCGATCCCCAAGCCGCTTGCCAAACGTGGGGATTATGGCAAACCCCCCCGCTTAAACGGGGAGGCCTATGTTCAACAGTGGACGTCTTTTGGCTGATGATGATGATGATGAATAAAAATCCCAGAACGTATTTCTTGTAAATAGTAGACAGGTACTTAATCACTATTCATTTTTACGCTTGCAAATATAAAAATAACCTCTTCTTTTCCATCTCAAGAAATTTATAATTAAAAAACTAGAACTGATAAAAATATTCGCAAAACAATACAAAATCTTTTTTATCGAGAAAACGGGTGCAGCAGAACATAGTGCATAAAATATTCCTGACAAAGTTACTTCGTTCAGGTCATTCGTTCCATTTTAAACCTATAAACACAACATTTCCACTTAGATATAATCCATACTTAATCTGATTCTCATCATCAAGAACTCTCGATTCTATAAATACGGCTTCAATTTAATTACGAGTTAATCTGTGCTCGGAGGAGTTAACTAGGGAGGGAACGGAAATAACCAATAAAAATTCTATATATTCGATAAGATCGCGCCGGGGTAATTTTCCGACGTTTCCATTACCCCATTACGTTGGGCGCACGATATCGACGGCAAGCTTTGCGTGCGACCGCAAATGTTGCTATTAGCTGCTGATGAACGACACATCTGCAGCGATTTAGGGTTATTTTGCATATAGTCGTTCTGTGGTTGTGCTGACTGACGTCGGCAATTTTTTGTGACTAGTGAACTTATCGAGATTCCTGTTTGAAATCTCGATTTAGAAGGTCATTAGTCATTAAATTTTCAAAATAATTTCATTTAGTCAGCCAAGGTTTTAGGATTTTGCTTGGTTAAACTAAATAGGTATCGGTAAAATATTTGTCCGTGGGATACAAATCGTTTCGACGTCGGAAAACAAAGTCGTTAGAGGTGACGATACCGGTGTGAATCCGATGGTGTTAGACTCTACTTACATGAGACTTATTGATTCACGTGAACCTCTGTGAACACTCAGTTTGCGTGTTTATGCCACCCATAACTAATAAATACAACATCAAACTTTTCGATTATCTTCAACAAAACCAACCCAATCAAACAGCTACAAAAAACTCGTACAGTCGCACGGTGGCAAGTGTACTCTTGCACTTTATGTCGTCGGCGACCCGGCGACCTAGCTACACAGTGTGAGAAGCAATTTTCCGTTACTTTACACCGAGTTATGACTGTGACCATCCGTGAAATGAGACATCAGAGACGAGATATGAGTGGCTAGATTGGCTTACCCTAATGCAGGGTAAGGAACCAAGCTTAATGGCAACTGGGGTAACATTTAATTATGCTGTTTGTCAAGTAATTATTTTTGATTTCATACATTTTTGGAAAATGTAATTTCGTCTATTTATGTGTTATCCATACTTCCAAGTATTGACCAATTAAAATTAAAATATGTTGGTGTCGGCTCAATGCTTGCTACCTATTTCAGGGGATTTTTAATGAGCGACGAAATGTTTGAGACGACTGATAACAAGACACAACTCTACCCCTTGGGGAACACGTACATGTATTGTTTGTATGTATGTAGAATCATTAAAATTCAGAGACGAAAATAAGACTGAAAAGAAATATGGTGACGAAAACAAAAGAATGTGCTGAGCAAAACTCGTGCAAGGAGTCAAGGACGTGTTGACTTTTGATACTTCAAATATGCGGAAACAAACAAAGGAAAACATTTTTTAACATACAGTAGTATATAAAAATATATGGAGACGTGATTTATATAATAGGTAGGTATAGAGTTACGGAAAGAATTTACATTTAAAAAGTCAGTTTATAATAATTAAATGTAAATTATGTTTAAACGAAAGTTAATTTTGACCGACCTAAAAAGAATCGGATAATAATAATCCTTTCCATAAAAACAATACTACTTAGAAACAGAGCACTTTCTAGACGTTTTCAGCGTCTTAACCTAAATAACAGACAACACGATCTGTCCTCAGCCGAGCAATTATTCGGAAAGTGTACGAACCTAACATTCTCAGTAAATTTCTTTGGAATTGAACAATTACTATAATGGAACGTAAATCGAATCGTTTGGTTCTAAGTGAATGTAATGTAAGGTATCAAGTCTATTGTGACACTCGTGATCTTTATGGAGAGAATTTGGCTTGGATTGTGTTGTCTTGTATAGATAGAAGTATTTTCTGACTTTAAACTAAAAACTTTTAAGACACACACTCACATAGGCAAAATTCCAACAGTATCTGAAAAGTTCTAGTTGCCCTCAGAGTGTTTCTGAAAATGGATTTTCAGAAACTTTCTTAATGGATTTGTTGATCTTATAAACCATAACAAATAGAAATGGATTCCGAATGACCTCGAGCGATTAATACTTATTTCTGGGTACCAGAGTTTTATCGTAATTATACTAAACATTGTCTTTGTTACGCTGAAAATAAATCTTTTTATTATTATTTATTATTATATTATATACATCTTTCTTCAGTTTTGCCTTGAATTAAGTCGCATCATCGTCATAATGTACTAAATCTTTGAGGATCATTTTTTTTCATAACTAATCTTAAGATTCAATCGAATTCTGTCATAAAATCGAGAAAGGTAAATCGCAAAATCAAAAGCCTGCTAATAGGAGCTATTTTATATGGTACAGTTGGGTAATATTTTTAAATGGAGCACCCGAAAAAACCGCTATACGGACAGCACATGGTTCTCTCTCACACACACACACAAACAAATATATTTGACATTCACCACGTTTGAACCGATCTCTTTTGTCTGATAACAAAAACGTTTGCGTTTTCGTATCACCCCGTATGCACCCGTATCCTGCCACATGCATATTTCACCAGCTTGATTATTACTTTATTTATTGGAGATATCAATTCAAAATGTTACCTTTTTTGCAAGATACAATTTGTCTGTTAAGAAATTCTTGTTATGAAATTCTGGTCGATGAATTACATTACTCTCACTCCCATTGCTATGCCCGCCCTACACATATCTACTTACACTAACGGAGCAAATACAAGGTTTATCTTTATAACGAAACCTTACTTACATGCACTCAAACCAATTTTAGTTCATTTCCAAACTTATAAAAATCTACTTACACTGACAGAGCAAATACAAGGTTTGTCTTTATAACGAAACCTTACTTACAAGCACTCAAATCAATTTTAGTTAAAGTAGTAAAGAACCCATAGATATAAGTTGTACCTACATCAAAATCTTCTGATGAAATCTAACGTTCAATGCTTTCACTCGCCATTTTATCCCGTAAAAGAAAATGTGTCGACATGATTAACTACCAGGCTATCTTAAACTGTAGGTCACAGGTCAATCACCTTAGCGGCAGATTTGCTCACATGAAAAATGTTACCTTACCAACGAGGAATTCTTTACGATTTTTTAGGCCGTCAATATTTGGTTAGTCGCCCACGCAATGTTCTTATTTTTTTAGCTTATTTCGAGTATTTACTGTCTTAATACTCAATATCCAAAGATCTTGACATACTTTTCTAGTATTGTACCTACTGTATTGATATGAGCTTTTTGCACTTAATTAAAAAAGTGACTAGTCACCGAATGACCAACTTCTACTAAGGACGGTCGCATTATATTTCTATGACCTACAAAGGTAAAATTTCTTTTTGTAGGATCAGCGTTGGAAATAATAAAAGTTTTGGTTTATTTTCCAAACATATCCTCTGAACGTTGACACGACAAGTCTTCACCAGAAATTTTACTACACCAAAAACTAATACATTGAAGGTAAACATCAGATTATTGTTAAAACAGCTATACATATTTAATCGGTTAAAAAGACAAACTAAGCTTTAGTCTTTCTATAGTGAGTATTTCATGCAATGTTAAAAATGGAAAATATGAGAAGTACTTGGTAATCATATTCAAATGAATTTAAAATATGCACACACAACCGGATGCGAAACACATAAATCTGCAAGCCAAATAAATATTTGTAGCAACCCTTAGCACAGAAAATCAAGAGGCTACATACTGCTGCGCCAGAGAAAATGTGGAGCCAAATATATAAATTTGCGATAACTTAGTCATTCTAGCCACACATCCCCATTCAATGTCCTACAGAATTAACATAGACACTATTGTAGAGACACAATAATAGAATGTATTCATTATTAATGAAATGTGGGGCAATTCTATGTAGTAGTTCCCTTTGAATTAGATGAAAAGGAAGAGAAATCGGGTTAGACGTGCTGCGGCAATCACTTGAATGTCGATAGCCCGAACGCTGAACACTTTGGTATAAAATGTGAAATTGGTTTCAACTACCGTACCTCCATTTTATTATACTGGCTGTAGGTATAATATACAAAGGTTTTTTTGCATGTAGGTAGTATTTTCATCTTAATTATTTTACTTACTATTGTAATATGTCCAATTTTTTTCTGAAATAAAGATATTATTATTCATCATGAATACATATCAGCCCTAATATATTATTATTATTAAAGAATAATTATTATGTTCTGGGTCATCTAATTGGTGATTGTGAACATGTATTTTAAAGCATTGCAGCTATTTTCGGGTTATTTTAAATTATGTTTGTCTCATAGCAAATTCTTTTAGGAGATCTATTATAACTTATCGGATGCATCCCTAAACTACTGACTGCAACAGAAGATCATTATAAAAACCACATAGAATACAGACTACATTTTGAAATTCAGAAAATAAATCAAGAACAAGATATGCTAGTGAGAGTAATAGTATCAAGTTTGACGACCTGATTGGCGTAGTGGCTAAGCGATTAGACTGCTGCGCTAAGGATTGCGGGTTCGATTCCCGCACGGGGCAAAAATTTGTGCGATCCACATTTGATTGTCCCGAGTATGGGTGTTTGTGTATGTGATATTTCATGTTTGTGAAACGCACCCACAACACAGGAGAAATTCCTAGTGTGGGGCGACGTTTTTTAAAAAGAAAAAAAAAAGTTCACATTTAAAACAATACTAGCGTATAAGTGATCAAATACCTGTTCCTTTTGTTTTGACACAGAAGGAAACAGCATTAAACTTGAATTCGTCAATCAATCAGTACATCGACTGACGTACGGTATTGTTTTAACCTAGTTAAGGGTAGTATATGCAGGCTATATGCTAACAACCAAACTACCTAAACGTAGTACCTATGGCAATCTCCAAAGCTTTTGGGGAGTGTAGCGATTGAGGCAACGTACCCTCAACTATTTATTAGAGGCCTCTGTGTAACAATGGACGTTTATGGGACGGTATTAGGTATATACATGCCATGTTATAGCTTATTGGAGTACCATATTGGTACTAAATAGAGATGCGAGATAAGAATTTGGTTTTATCAAGTTGTTTTAGTAGAGACCGTTTTTTTGTTTTTCAAAACACGTCGCCCCACACTAGGGTTCCTCCTGTATTGTGGGTGTGGTGTGCGTTTCATAAACATGAATTATCACATACGCAGACACGCAGACTCAAAAAAAACATCTGCGAATCACTCAAATTTTTGTCCTATGCGGAAATCGAACGCGGAACCCTTAGTGCAGCAGGTCCGATAGCCACTGTGCCAAATAGGTCCTCAATTTAATAATTTACAAGCATCGTTTTCATGCGTTAGTTAATAATTTACTCGCAGTCAATCAATCTAGTTTCTCTGAGAGATAATTAATTAATGCTGAGTCCATTTGCTACGATTGTTTTCTTATTTTTACTTTTTTATTTTCGCCACTTCATTATACCTATTCGACTGCTGTTACACTTGGTTAGTTCTAAGCGAGTCAATGTAAATATAATAAAATATCAGATTTTATTGGTTAAAACTAACTTACATCCAGAACTTTACCGATAGCCGTATTGTTGTTTAACTTACTCCCCCACATTTAAGTTAAACTTGTTAGTGGTTACACATCCTGTGAGTTTTAGGATACACGGAGTGTAGTAACTTGGCAATGTCAATGAAAAATATAAATCTATATATAACATTTTTACATCTTTTTGAGATAACTGGCTAATTAGGAACGAAACAAGTTTATATTTACCGATTTAGCTAAGCTATTGAGTAACCGTAATGATAAATTGCGATATAATTCACATGTCAAAAACCAAAACGACGTCACTGAACTTTCAAGAATGGAGGAATGTAAATAAAACTAATATAAACGTTTAGTTTACCATAGTTACAAAAAAAAAACTTTGCGTCATATTTTGAGCAAAACATTGCATAAATAAAGGTTACATTATTAACAATGCGGTAACTAAGACAACAACTTACAAATAGCGCTGAAGTATTCTTAAAAAAGCCTGTATTTCAAAACATGCTCTGTCTCGTTGTCCTTTCTATAGAACACTTAGAGCTGTCGGCAGGGCTCTCTCCTGTCTTATTACGGCAACAGAGCACTTCGTAAACTTAATCTGGACGTTCGTTTGGATTTTCACAAGTCTATAACAAAATTGTTTACCTCAGACCATAATTTGTTACAAGAACGACCTACATTTTTTATTGTGTGTATTAGACACAACTCCGTATTTTAACTGTACATGTCAAACGTAATTTTTTAACAACAGATAAATAATGCAACGAATTACAGCGAGTTTTGATGTTCACAAATAATTTTATTGTTGTTAGGACGTCCACAGCTTGTTTTATTCTAGGATGATTAATGAGGGACAATTTCGCCGCGTCAATGGATTACCTGTCTAGCGAATTTCTCACAACAATTTACTATAATATGCGAATATTTTTTTTTTATATCGCCCTCTTTCTGTATCCTAATCAATTATTAAAAGGGTGTGTTTATAAGAAATAAGCTAGAGAATTTCTTTGGCAGGCACACGTTTACCTGAAGTTAGGGTTAAGTTATATCGGACAGTTGAATAATATCAAAATAATGAAGCTTAGATGGATACAATATATTATTTTAGAACACAATTTTAGGTCTACTATTATTAACAAGAAGCTTTTTTTAAAATTCTGCGCCTTGTATAGAAAATTTGTGCTGTATATGGGCATTAATGGGTACATTTTGAAACATCGCAAGCAGAGATGCTTACACTGTAAATATTTTGTATGCGAAGATCAAACCTACGTCGTTAATTAATTAATCGTTTTGGAGTCAGTAAAATGTTTTTAATATTATTAGGCGCAGTGGCTAAGCGATTGGACTGCTGCGCTAAGGGTTGCGGGTTCGATTCCCGCACGGGGCAAAAATTTGTGCGATCCGCAGATGTTTGTCCCGAGTCTGGGTGTTTGTGTATGTGATATTTCATGTTTGTGAAACGCACCCACGACACAGGAGAAATTCCTAGTGTGGGGCGACGTTTTTAAAAAAAAAAATAATAATATTATAGTTACGAAAAAATAATGACTCCTTGTATAAACCAAGCCAACAAAATAAATTTTAATTGTTTATATAGAACTACCTTATTATATGCTAGTAAATGTTACTAAAGCCTAATTAGACATTACAATTTTAATTGGTATTCTTCATAATTTCCACGCAGACGCAGCCGTGGGCAGATTCTAGTAAACACTAAATGGACACGGTAATATCGCTGCAGGCAGACTACCTCGATGCCTCTAACGCAACCGAATACCCCAGACACGGTTATATGTAGCCAAAATCAGATTAGGCGATGACGTGAGCCAGACTAGCTACAGACTAAACTTAAACTACCTATCTATCACTAACTTTATAAGTGGTTGCTATTGAATACTGAATGACCGTACCCACGAGTTATACAAATTGTGTTGTAAACTTTACTTTGTAAACGAAATATAACATCAATATGCCTGTATTCCTCGAAGGATAGGTGTGCAGTACATCCAAATTTCGCCAGTTATGTTATAGGTCCCAATGTAATAGGGGGCAAGCATATTGCCATCAACCGGGCACAAACCCAGACTCCAAGCTGCTTCTCAGAATGACCTAATGGAAAAACCCAGTAACACTTTGTCCAACCCGCGATTTGATCCCAGAACCTCATAAGCAGTCGCGCTTAGCGAGACTAACTAACAACTTGACCAAACTTAAAAAAAAAAATCTAGAAAAATGTAATTAAGAAAGACTGTGTGTGTTAAGGAAAATATCTTTGTAATGTCACTGCACTACATTGTACACTAATACAAATAAATGTATTCACACTTCTTTACGGGTTCCTTTACCGGATATTGACGACCTGATTGGCACAGTGGCTAAGCGATTGGACTGCTGCGCTAGGGGTTGTGGGTTCGATTCCCGCACGGGACAAAAATTTGTGTGCTCCACAGATGTTTGTCCCGAGTCTGGGTGTTTGTTTATGTGATATTTCATGTTTGTGAAACGCACCCACGATACAGGAGAAATACCTAGTGTGGGGCGACGTTAAAAAAAAAAAAAATAATATACAGAACACATAACTGACATCCAAAGCTCTTAATATTATCATCTTCTACTACGACTTTGTAAACATATCAATGGCACTCGTTTTACGAAACCATTAAGTCGTATTCTCAATGTTTACTTTGTTGACTTAGCTTTTATCTAAAGCCGGAGCTGTAACGAGCCAACATTTTACCAATACTGTGTAGTTAGCGACAACTTGCCAAGCACCGGAGATTGCAGCTGTCGTTCGTTAGCGGATAACAGCAATAAGATGCAGTTTAGATGAGTACAAACTGATGGTTTTATGTTATTCTACTATGAAACGAATGGAAAATATTCAAACGTAATATATTCGTAACGTAATAATCAAAGGTACAACTGTCGGTTGTTTTTTCTTGCCGTCGCTCATAAGCGAAGTTTGATAAATATTTGTTTGTATGACTTTTGGTGTCATTTTTGCATGTTGTCTATCATTTTTTGATTGTCCTGCTCGTGTCCATCATTTTTCAAATTTTGCTTTATCGATTTAGAGCTTTTGTTTGGTTTTAGTTCATGTTTTAAATTATTTCTTAGGTATATGTTGCTTGGGTATCAATGTGCGTACAATCGCCTATATGGATACGTTTTAGGTAGATAGGTTACTGCCGATTCGCCGAAGGCTAGCCTCTGTATCAGTTACATTTGAATCCTAAGCCTATAATAATTATCTTAATTAGGGATTTGAGATGTACAGCTGTGTCTGCGTACTGAGTAACGAGGCAGCTTACCTATTTGAAACCAATTGACTAGTATTACTGACAGGTAACGCAGAGTCCATATTAATATACAAATAAAGCAAAGCTTAATGTTCATCTATATCTATCTAAAAATTATAAAGAGGTAACGTATGTGAGTTTGAATGTTCGGGGTAATCTCAGGAACTACTGGTTCGAATTGAAGATATATTTTTGTGTTGGATAGTCCATTTATCGAGGAAGGCTATATTTAGGCTATAAAACATTTGAAAAACCCGGGGACAGAGATGCGGGCAGATGCTAGTATATTATATGTATAATTAAAAAGATATATAAAAAAAAGTAGCTCCCTTTCAGATGAACTTTTGTATCTTCGCAGGTAACGACTGAAAAAGCTTTTAATCGTTCAGAATTAGGTCAATATTTTTAAGAGAACTTTTGTATCTTTGCAATCTAAAGCCTCGACCTGCCTTCAACATAGTTTATCGTATAAATATAGATACGAGACCCGTCAGTCAACTAGTTTTCTAACTGGACGTCAGATGATAGATAGTTGCTGCCAGGATCCCGGAGCGACGTCCATGATCTTAAATATTGATATTATGACGGTGATTTTCAAAGCTGATAATATATCGTTTCCGTGTTTCGTGTGAGTTTTGACTTTGTTTACGCAAATATAAGTATAGATTATTAATAAATTGATTACAGATTATTAATTTTCGGTTTTTAATTTCATAATATGCATTTATACACGAGTGGCTTCTATCAGGTACAACGGTACGGATGCTATTTACTGACCCACAGCCTACTGTAAAATTACACCTTATATGAATTAAGGGTAGGTTTGGCTTGCCTCTGACATCTCGTTGTCGACACACATTTAAAGACTGAAATTAAAGCATTATAATTGTTCCTAATACCTTTTTCCCAACTATCGCAAAAGCAATTCTTATTTGTATTATTAGGTACAAGAAGAAACTGCAAAAAAACATTTCATTTCATTCTTTGAAGTTCTGTAAAATACATTTTTGGCCGACTCGACTGTCACCTTCTGAGCATGTAAAATGTCTGCATTTTATATAATATTATTTTCTGTTCCAACATTTTCGATAGTCATGTTTATATTATGAGAGTTCCGTGTATAAGTACCTAGACTATAATTATCGTTGATTACATCTTAAGCCGGCTATATCCCGGAGGGCTAATCGACACGCCCTCCGATAGCCTCTGATACGTGTATAAACTTATTTAGCCGGTGATTTCGCTCTGGAACTAAAACGCTATCTATATTAGGTTAAAATGAAGATAGATAGATCCTTTTTAAATAACATTCTTGTTCGTGTGATTTCTTTTGTGCCATAGATTAGTTTTTGGATGATGAACTTGAAATGAGATTTTAAGAATTGCGTTGCATTATGCAGTATTGTTGTAATACTAGACTCTAGTAACTAGAGGCTATTAATAAAACTTTACCGCGCTCGATACGAAATGTTGTAAAAAAATATAAAACCACATGAGGTTCTGAGTTTGAATTCCGGGTCGGGCAAAGCAGTATTGGGGTTTTCCATTAGAAAATTCTTAGTAAAAGCATGGAGAATAGATGTGTGCTCGGTTGATGGCAATAGGCTCGCCCCCTGTTATAGTGGGACCTATAAAATAACTGGCGTAATGTACACACACACACATACACTTCTGTACATTACTCTAAAAATGTACCAAGTATAAATTTAACAAAGAAGTTTTCGTTAATATGAAAGTATTCATAAGTCTGTAAGTATGTATACGAATTCATTCGTGATTGTGCTTCTGTATTACGTGATTTATACTCGAACCGGACAAAAGAATCCCAAAATGTTTCTGTTCAAATTGACGAGGTACTTTCACAGAAATATATTTGCATTTCTCTGTATATAGTTACAAAAGGAAAAGACGATGTCGGAAGAAAAGGAAAAAGATCGTAGGTATAAATAGTAGCAAAAATTTATTATGCGCGTTTTGCAATGTGAGTGAACAGTAAATTTTGTCCTTTTAAGAAAGATACAGTGTTTCACTTGGCACAATTTCTTGGAAGTATTTTACGTTTTTTTTGTAAGGAACGAGGTGTGTGACCTAATTTATTCCCTTTGCTTTCCACCATCATTCATGACAGACCTTTTTTATCGTGTCAACATAAGCTATATGCATCTATAGAAAACGGTTCATGCCGTCAAAAAATGATCAGCATGTTGGTAACGCGGATGATTACTTTTTTTTAGTAAGAAAAGTGCGTTACGCATCTCGGGGTCTGCGGGTTCAAGGGGGAAAGTCCAACATACATTGTTGGACTTTCCCCCATGAACCCAATAAGATCCACAGGGGCCTACCTACTAAAACTTCATAAAGCCTGCGCAGCGCTTCTGCAGGAAGGCAGGATCGCAATAGCATTCTACTGCCCGAGGCTTATTGCCTAGGTTGAGCCTCACAACCAACCCTGAATCGAAATTTGTGCAGGCCCTTTCTATTTATGAGGTAAATTTTAAAAAACACGGGTCTGCTGACACTTTATTGACAATTAAGTCTGTCATAAAACGTCGCGTTTTTTGCATAGATGCTCACATAGTCATCGCGTTAACTCCAGGGGCCTTTGTGCTCGTTGCCATAGCAATAATAAACGTTTTCGATACTAAATTAAAAAAGCAGCCACTCATGGTAGACACGCATCAGTTTCAGTGCATTGAATCTTTTCAAAACATTGTCGATGGTCATAAATATGTACGAATAATTTTTCAGAAATTGTTTTTCAAACAAAAACACGCAGCATCCGACTGCGCACTCAAAGTAGGTATATTCAAATAGTTTTTAAAGCTATCAAAGATTTTTGAATAGAAAGTGACTTTTTAAGCAAAAACCGAGGAAGACGATGTTAAGGCCAAGTTACTTTTTTATTCTTCTAAATCTTAGGCTGTAGAGAATAACATTAATGGAGTGGTCGGAATCACATTATGTAAAGGTCTAGCATTAAAATATTTACCTTCGGGAATGTTCGGTGTCGTCGGTCAATTTTGTTGTTGTGTTCTTTATTATTTTTTAATTAATATAAGGCACCTACTTATGTCAATACACGCTGCCTGTCAGACGGTAATATGACGTTTGAATAAAGAAGCCGAATATTTATTGCAATTAAATAGAATTGGTACTTTATTTATCACTGCTTTAGGTATCTTAATTTATTTTTAAAATTACTTTTACACTAAATCACTTAGCGTTGCTACCTTATTCAGCATTAACTCTCTGAGCAAAAAGACCAAATATTTCAATACACGTTGAAGTTTGGACACAAGCCAAAAGCGTGACGTCATAATGGTGCTTGTTACATTAGTACCATGTTTGAGTAACGAGCGCCGTCGAGTGACACTAAAGTAGCTTTTAGTGTGGCGCTCTAAAAGCCTTCGTGTCGTTGGAGTTTGTCTCCAAGAGTGTGGAAAGAGGTCTTATACCTGCGAAACGTTGCATCGGTATGGGGAAGACAGTTGAACGTCGACAGAAATTTGGAGATGTTTGTAGCAATTTGGAACCTATTTATTTGTAGTGTAGGTTTATTTTTATTTACACAGATGCTTATTTTCCCAAAATGATAATTTCTTCTACACAGGATTTCGGTCAGGCCAACCTTTTAATGCCAACGAAAGACTAGCAACTTTATAAAAGATGTTTATAATGTGTGTAGAATGTGAAAACAAAGGTACATTCTATATCACCATAATATCAAAATCCTATAAGACGGAAAACAAACACTACCGACTAACGCAGCAAGCAAGGAAGTAGCTATCTACACAGAAATATTATAAAACAAAGACACATTTCTGTATTACCTGCCTTAAAAAGGCAGTATAAATGTGCCGGTACGTTCGACAATTTAAGAAACTAAATCCATAAGGTACATCATGAGACAGCGGTTTGTGGAACCCGCCCTTTTCCTGTAATGTACTAAGTTATATTGAGTTTTTCTGCCTACAGAGATTCTTCCGTGAATTGGAATAGAAGATTTATTTTTAACTTTGTGGACGATTTTGTCTGTATGCTTGCCACCCTATAACTTTGAACAATTACGGGCAATAATTGAATTAATTCGAAAGTACACTTCTGCCCATTCCTTACTTACAAATGCTAATGATGACGTCACCGTTAAGGTGTAAAAACAGAATGGGAACTTGAAATTTGATGGCTGCGAGCAGCGACGCATACGTCAGTTGGAAGGTTGTTGGTCCGAATCCCGCTCGTGTCTATCATTTTCCAAATTGCCTTTATCAATTTAAATGTTTTTTTTTTTTTTTTTTAAAAAACGTCGCCCCACACTAGGAATTTCTCCTGTATCGTGGGTGCGTTTTACAAACATGAAATATCACATGCACAAACACCCAGACTCGGGACAAACATCTGTGGATCACACAAATTTTTGTCCCGTGCGGGAATCGAACCCACAACCCCTAGCGCAGCAGTCCAATCGCTTAGCCACTGCGCCAATCAGGTCGTCGGGTCAGGTCAGGTCGTAGGAATTATATTATATGAGTGAATAAAAATATTAATAATCGAAATTTTGCTGCTTTGTCTGTTATCTTCAGTAAGGTCTAACTAATCATTACTTCAATACACTTCAAAGAAAATGGCAAATCGAATGCTTTTTTCTAAATGAATACCACAATATAAATACTATCACATTACTGGTCAATAAACCCATTGTCACACTGAGTACAAAACGGACACGACTTTCTTGAACTGGGAATGAGTCATCAGAGAAATCGCCATCGTATTGTCGAGAATGGTCCAAAACAGATAGTCGTATATGGCTGTGATGTCACATTACTGGGTACACCGACCCATTTCCCTCTTTCCACTATAACCGGAATGAGATGCCATTGCAAATGACTAGATGCCTCAGTGTGTCTTTGGGTTTACGGGCGGTAAATGAAACGTGAGTAGTTATCATGGCGAGTAATTGCACGTGAGTTATAGTCGTTCATTTGTATAAATGCCTTTTACATATATGTACGTTTAGAAAAGTAACTTGGTACGTTAGTAAGCATTTGAAATAAGTACTGAAATGTTGTTTCTATAAAAATATTTTATTGTTAAACCATTTGAAACTCTTAGATGAGAGTGGGTTTATGGGGTTACCAACGATCAACTTTAATTAAAACTGAAACTCTCTAAGCATTTTCAGGTGTCAAGTATATATTTGACTGCCTCGTTGGTCTAGCGGTCGCTAAGCGCGACTGCTGAGCAAGAGGTCCTGGGTTCAAATCCCGGGTCGGGCAAAAGTGTTACTGAGTTTTCCATTAGGTAATTCTCAGTAGCAGCACGGAGTCTGGATTTGTGCCCGGTTGATGGCAATAGGCTCACCCCCTATTACATTGGGACTTACAACATAACTGGCGAAATGTGGGTGTACTATATGTTCACCTCTGCCTACCCCTGCGGGAAATACAGGCGTGATGTTATGTTATGTTAAGTATATATTTATTTAGGTATTCAAATTATAAACCTTTTGACTATTCTATTTTGGGTTCAAAGTTCACACAAACGCTATCGTAACTTACACTCAACTGCAGACTAGAGAATACTACATATAGACAACTTTGCGACATTTTTCATGCATAATATGCCTGAAATTTCGTATAGAAATGACCTAAACTTTAACCCAAAACAAAACAAAATTCTTGCGTAGTAGCAGCCACCTTAATAATGTGACCTTTTTGGAAATAAAATTATATAATATTCAACAGGTCTGAAAATCGGCCAAGTTTTAGATGCAAATAAGTACCTTAGAACCATCTGAAGACAGAAATTTAAATAATTATCAAAGTAAGTTGGAAGCTCGTTGAATTTCAGGGTTGACTTGTTAAATAATACAATAAGCTCGCTTACGCTGACGACGGTACCTTACCAACTTAATTAAAGTTCGCGCCAATGTAATGTACTTATCCACGTAACTAAGCAATAAAAATAATTTATTTGTATTTATTTATTTTGTATGTATTGTAACTGTGGGGCTGAACTATTTATTATTATTATTATTTCATGTTGGGAAGAGGTTTAGACAAATAAACCCACCACGCTTGTCTAGTGCGGGTTGGTGGGTGCATAGTAGACCACCTAACTGGGTCTGTGGGCGCTGCCGTTGACGTACTTGACGTTCTTCCGCCACCGCCCTGATTCATCATCCTATGCTGATGACGACTGTTCCATCCAGGCCTTTAGGAAGTTTGTTCCCATGCCCTTGGATGGCTTGATGGTATGAGCTAACATGTATCCTACTCATACATTTTTAGATGGGTGATAATCAAGATTATCAACCATCTATTGAGTCCCTTAGTCGCCTCTTACGACACCCACGGGAAGGAGAGGGGGTGGTCCATTCTAGGCCGGGAACCACACGGCGAAACTATTATGAACTATTTATTTGTTTATTTATTTAGGTTAAAGAAGGTTTGACCTAAAAAGATTGTGATACTATATTAATTGCGGATCATTGTTTCTGTGAACTAAAAAGTACAACAGATTTTATCAACAATTTTAGAAGTAGGTTAAGTTACACTATGGGTAGGCGGAAAAAGTACGGTCACGAGCAATGATTTTGAAATGGAGAACAACGCAGTTGTTGATTCAGAAGACAGTAGTAAGTTGCTGTACGTTTAATAAAGAAATAATAATATAGGCATAATTAATATGGGTCTATGTTATGATTAATGTCATTGACATTTTATATTCTTCTTAGGGCCTGCTTCACCACCGACTACGTGTTGAATAGTTAGTTCTTGATCTAACTAAAGCTAATCGGCAAGAAAAAGCTACGAGTATCTTCTATCGTATATTATTTGCAGGCCAGTTTATCCCCTGATTAATGCTACTCAGATATTGTGAAAATCGTATGAATAGTTACGGGTGACTTTAAGTGGCGGTAAGTCTACTTTACACTTTAGTTGTCGATGGTAAAACAGGCCCTTAGTCTTGTTATCGATAAGATACCGTTACATGCAGTAAGTTAAAAAGTTGAATTGAATTCTTGCCTTAAGCTTTTATAATTCATCTCTTAATTGTTTTAGGTACAGCCACCTATTTTTGCTGTCTTTTATACAAATGTGCACTAATCTCTTCTTACAATAAGTATGACGACAACAAAAGGCATCATTTCCAAAAAAATGTTGTAACTATTATTTAGTTGTCCCAATTCGCTTCAGCCGACATTATCAAAGCTATCTTATAATCTTCCGTGGCGGAATGGCCGAATAATTTGCAAATCGTGACCGACGTCATGCTTATACCAACCTGATAAATTTTAGAGCGATTCGTAATTATGTGTTTTTTCTGCAAACAAACGCGAGGTTGGGTGCACTGGTTCGTTGACCCTTGCCTAAGTCTTCTACCGTTACTCTTGAGTTTACTTTCAGCTAGACTCTGTTCGCCTAGTTTGCCTTAACAGTGTCAACTGTCTTGTTGTTTGTGTGATAAGGTGAGTTGACGGATTTTTAAAGATTATTTAGCTTTTCTAAGATTTTGTTTTTTTAGGATGTTGGCCATGCAAACCTTTATCAAACTGTTTTTTTTTCTTTTTATATTGGATTTCCATTTACAAAACAAATGATTAGTAACCAGTGTGCAGCATTTTATACTGTAAACAGTTCATCTTGTGTGTTATATGTTACGTCTTATACATTAATTAAGTAAAATAATAAAATCTTTTTAAAATTCTATAATAATTTGTTTAGTTCCTTCATATTATTACATGAACTAAATAACAACATATTGTTGAAGATTTAAATACCAACTGAAGCTGTTTTCGTATCGTACATCGATTTAAAGAAATACTCTTTTATGTTTACTTTTAGTTAGTTTCGATCGCCCCATTGAGTGTTCATCTGAAAACGAAAATTTAAAGGTTTTATTGAAGAGCTTTGCACTACCTAAGTGCCTAGGCTATTTGATTTTATTGTCGCGTCATTGTATTTCGTTTAAAAGAATAAGCCTTTGTTAAGTGTGCTCTTATTAGATAATGATTCTTTGTTAATTTCGATTTCATTGAAGTCGATAGAGAATGTTCTGTTGTCAATGTAATTTGATCTTTATGATTCGATTTGAGTATTAAGATTGTTTTTATTTTTTAAACTATTTTGTGTATGAGTACAATTTAAGATAGACGTTTATATTAATCGCGTCTTGCAGTTAAAAAGCTTGATTTCGAGGGAATAGTTGATAACAGTACCTATTTATTTTTATAATGACTTTTTTGTAAATAATATACATCGGTCACCATGGTAAAATCTCCTGTAGTACACTAAATATCTGAAAGACTGTTTGTACAATTAATATACTAGTTAATGGAATGAGCTATACCTATAAGAGGTTCCCTGAAGCCTCTTCTGACTTCACCATTTATTTAGTTAGCGATAACGTCTCCCTAAGGTAAACTATCCGACGTAAGGGCAGAAAATATATAGGTACTATCCTATCCCTTATATTATCTGCAGCCTTAATCCTTACTCCCATAATAGGCGCGAAGATAAAATTGTCCATCTGTTTATTTATTCCGAATTAATCCAATCGGTATGGAGGTTTTTTGGATTGAGTTTTAACCTTTTGAAGGAAGTCATAGTGCGTTTAATCCTGAAAAAAAAGCGAGATTTTTTTTATGCAGACGAATTCCCGAGCTAGCAAAACTAAGCATCTTCTATGCAGTAGTATAATATATAATACTGACGTAATGTGAGCGACATTCTAACTAGTCAGCGGCAGCATCCCACGTGTATTCGTAATATATTCCAATCACCATCGAACACGCCACTTTATGCACGAATGCGCCAAGTGATTTCAAGCGATACATCAGAAACATTATTACGAGATCGTTCGCAATTCTGCATAACATCCTCTTACTTGTCACTTTCACACTGAATTAGATTGTTATTATATTGAAACTGTCTTCGCTCACTGAAGTGTACGTTTATTGATTAGACGCGGAGTTGTATTCAGTGTCTGTGGTTGAATAATGGAGTAGTTTTCTCGCTTGTCTATGTATATCGATTCGCGAGAATTTCCTTATAGCCGTAACGTATTGTGGACGGCTATTATATTTTTTATGTTAGTCTTTTGAAGATCTTTTGCTGGTTATGGATGTGGCTTTAAGCCATATGGATGCGATAATTTTTGTCAAAATAATAATAGGTGTTGTATCTTCTTAATTTAAGCTCAAAATTGTCTTAAAATATTCACAAACCCATAAATTTTTGTAATGTTTTTCGAAATTCCAAGCTTGAAGCTCTCTGCATATTTATAGCTTTCCGACCTGGTCATGGGCAGCGGCAAGAAACGGCGTTTAATCTCACCGGTAACCACATGGCACAAGCTTTGATCCGTATTATCTGCGATAAACCTTCTATTCCGGCTCACAATCTACCGAGAGAAAGGTTTATTACCGTGATCTTTGTCACCATAAACGCTGTCTTTAACCCCATTTCGAGACATTTGCGATGTATTCACTAGACGGTTATTATTAATAATTCATGCTTTGTTCAAATTAGTTAGACACAAATGCCTAGTCATACAAGTTTTTGCTTTTATGATTTCCGAACGAGGTCTCATCTCCGTGTGTAACGGTGCTTAGAACGATGTAAAACGCTTGGATTTGTTCGAAGTTTGTTTATGTAATTTACAATGAGGCAGCTAAGTTTGTCCAGACATGACAGTTTGTGTAACTGTGTTTTGAAGTCGATACTCATGTGTGATGCATATTTTTTGGTTGGGTTACATTGTTGAACTTCTTTGAACTTGTGTCTTGTTTTGGGACCTTTAGAATATTATTTAAATATTCACCATTACTGTTATTTCTTTATTAATTAAAAATGGGAAGGGCTCTTTGTTTTGCAATGGGATTTTGTCTAGAATTAATTTAAAATGATAAATCGCTCTACCAAGTTTTATAAATATCCATAACTAAAACCAACAAGAAAGCTCATAAAACAAAATAAATTTATTAAGTTCAATAACACGAAAGCAAGAACACGAATCATTACAACAGATCATCAAACAAAAATAATATACTAAAGCAAAAATACATTTGACACAACAGGCTACATTTATTTCTTTGAGAGTGTCATTACTCACGTTGTAAGAGGGGTATTCCGAACTTGCCGGTCTTTGGAAGGAATTTTCCGTGCTTCAAAAGGCATGTTAAGCCGTTACTTCTACGCCTGATCTTTCTCCGGTCATGTCGGTCTACCGTCTCATTTGATTATGAGAGTAAGGGAATAGAGTAAAACTTGTACACTTAAATATCTCCTAGTCGGCTAGTCTTGGCTGAGATAGGCCGCCGTGACCGAAATTCGGTCAGGAGGACATTATTTCGAACTTGAGAGTTCGTTGTGTTAGGTCTCTCCTAACAAGTTGCCAAGTTTACGACATGACAGCCCTGTCTCGCTCACTTGCAAACTTCAGTTGTTTGAAGTTCAGCGTGAAATTCTGTGTGAACTTTGTGGCACGCTTGTGTGGTGATAACATGTCTTGTTTTGGATGTTTTGGCGGTTCCGAACTAGTTTTGACATGGTTGCCCTAAGTTTATTTACGATCTTTAAATATGACACAATTTTCCAAAAGATTGATATATAGGTACTTTTTGGTATATTTTCGTGAACATTTGATTGTTGTTTTCGCCTACTTTTGTCGAAGCTTACACATTATTGAACTTAAAGCATCTAGTAAGAACAACTTTACATACGGGTTTTCACTTTATTATACTTTGGTTAGCTAATAGCAAGCTTTGTTTCCCACTGACGATTTTCGAGACTTCTCAATAAATATTTCCATACATGTTTTCCAGGTTTGGTCGTCCAGACTGACTCGCTTTTAGGGCGGCTATTTCAATCAATTCTTACTCCGAAGAAGACAGAGGTGTTCCACTTTATCTGGAGCCTATACATTCACATTGTCAGGTCCTGCATTGTTTTCTAACGCCTGGCTTTTCCCGTTACGAGATTGGTTTTATATTTTAATGTTCTTAGAAATCCTCAAGTCAAATGTATAGCAAATAATATTTGATCAATTTCATTACTTATTTTATTGCCAATCAAAGTATTAAGTGAAGTGACTTATAAGTTTGTAACTGAGAAGATTTCTCTCAAAGGAATAACTTATCGTATTCGTTTAAAGTTTTCATGAAATAACATTAAAGTTATCATAACTTTTGTTTAGCTAGATTAAACTTTATTGCTATTTGGTTTGTATTTCTACTTTTATTGGACTTTACGTTTGAAATAGTAAATAAAAATAATGATCTTCTGACCGAGTTTCGGTCACGACGGCCTATCTCATCTGACACTAGCCAACTACGCAGCAGATATTATAGTGCACAAGTATACGGGCAAACACAGGTGCACTCTCTATTCCCTCTCTCTCATAGTTCGATGGGACGGTAGGTGAGAGATCAGGCGCAGGACACACGGCTTAACGTGCCTTCCGAAGCATCGACTGATCTGCAAGGTAGCCACGTTGCTACGAGCCTCTCAAATCGAAATAGTTCATTATAACAGAGACATGTGACTTACTGGGATTAGTCAAGATTCATTTTAAAACATCGCAATCATTTGATTATCGTAATTGCGTTTATAAAATATAGAGTATCATATTTAAAATAATTAGCAGTAGAATTTTTTATTTGCCATCTTTGAAGACTGAAGTTTTAAAACAACTTTAGTATTGATAATTACGTTCGTGTAATTAACTGCGATATGTAATTATAATGTGTACATAATGAAGAAATCTATACCCTAACGTTTCGTGTCACATGTAAACGACGTCGCTGGAATAATTACACTCATTAGCAAGAACATTGACTTGAATCAAACCCGTTTCTTTTGCATAAAATAGTATTAATGGATTTCAAGTTAGTTAGGCTCGTAATTGAAAAATGCTACTAAATATAGTTGAAATAATCCGACAGATAAATGCCCATTAAGGGGTTGAGATTTAGGTTTTAATCGTTTATTTCCAGTAGAATAATTCGATTTCGTTTTAAGGTTTATTAGAAGTTTTCTCTATTGTATATGAAAATACCTAATCCTTATGGCATTGGAGACTATTTCTTTTTAATAATAAATTACCAATGATTACCTATTACATACAGAAAAACAATAATAAAAGTATTCATATTTTTGGGATACTTTTGTTCACTAATGTACATACTTAAACCGTTATGGATAACAACGGCGATTTTGTTAAGAAGTTCTAAAGCTACAAATCATAGTTATGGTTATAACATCAGATTTATTGTGACTACAGTTCAAAGTATACGCGCATAGCTTGCGGCAGACGTAAAACTATTCCTAACAAGTCGTGTTGTCTGTTCTAGAGAAACATTTATATAAATACGCCTTGTACCGTAAAGTTTTTGTCTACTTTAGGTAAACGTTACTGTTAGTGGGACTAGAACTAGATAGTGGGCCTTTCCACCCTCTTGTATTCTTTGTAGAGATGGTCTAGTGATCGCTAAGCGTGACTGCTGAGCATGAGGTCCTAGGTTTGAAGTCCAGCTCCGGTAAAGTGTTAGTGAATTTTCCCATGTTGCAGCACGGAGTGTGGACTTGTGCTCGAATACTGCCAATAGGCTCGCCCCCTATTACATTGTGACCTCTAATAACTGGCGAAATGTATAAAACTTTTCGTGGACCTTTGTCATAGGCAAAGATAATAGCAATAACTGTAAGGAACATCCTATTGTAACTGTATCTAGGGATCGCGATTGTCGTAATGGTAGAGCGCAAGATTTATCACTGCTATTCCACTCGCAATATTACAAAAATCGCGAGATGGGGTACGGGTTTTTACAGGAAAAAAATGGCCTTAAAATACCAAAAGTGTAGGTTTCAAGTGAGAAGGTACTCCGTCTTTAGTGGGTTATACCTACTATGCTATAGGTTAAACGCAAAGGTCATTTGACGCAATTTTGAAGCCAGAGTAAATACAGACACCTTCATTTGTCTTTTTATTGTAAACTGTAAAAAACAGTGCCAGACGATCCCTAGAGTAGGTTTTAAAACTTCTAAATATTCTGAGAATCACTAGAATAAGCTAACGCACACTAAAAAGTTTTAATAAGTTTCGTTGTTTTCTATAGGAGTACTTGTATTCTGTAATGAACAATTAGACGCTGGATAATTCAAAAAAACTTCTAATTGAAATCACAACTTTAACTTTTGTTAGACCACAAATCAAGGGCCAAAATTTTTGCTTTACAACTTTTGTTCGAACCGTTTGGATGTCCGCCCATTCCATAAGGCAATAAACTTTAGGATATGTTAAAGATACCCATTCATAACTCAAATACTGCAGTACTTTAATTCAGTGAAAAGCTCTCGTTTCAGTATCAAAGGCAAGCCAGTAGGCCGCTGAATATTTCAGTGGTTCGCGGCTCTGATTGACAGCGGTAACACGTTCATTTGAGTCTATTATACAGGACTTCCGCAGGAAATATCTCATTCCATAAATGGTTGATGAAGATGCGGATATTTTCGATAGTTTCGGATTGATTTTGGATCCGAATATAATTGAATCTGAAGATTGAAACGGAGTTGAGATTACACATGTCGTGTCAAGGGAATGAGGAGGTGGTAGTTTATCACTACCGTTCATATTTATTTCATTTTTAAGTGCTTGAACCGGTATTATACTAAGAAAGTTTAAATCTTCTCTTCCTTCACAGAAAACGCGTCGGATGAAACAGTTAGGTGTTTTCACATCAGAAATCTTATTCCATTCTAAAAGCGGAGGGTTGATTCGTTGCATATTTTAGCAGTTGGTCCGTGATAGACGCCGTCTGGCATTTAGCTCAGGAACGATCTACTGATGCGGTTATATTATCAATTTTACAGCAGCCGTGTGCTTAAATATTCATCGAGTGGGTTCAACTTCACTCAGTTAAGGGCCGTCTAAGTTAGGTTTGTGATTCTCGATCTCACGATTGAATGAAAGTGATCTTATTCTATTTAAGTGATCGCAATGAACTGTGATTTATAGAATTTTGAACTTCATTTGTTATAAATTGGTAGGCCAGTGTGTATTTGTACTAAATATGTTTGGTTATTAGGAGTATGACAATTTGTTTCTAATTATTATTATCCTAGTCGAGACCTCACTTTTAAAATTTACGAATTTTAGTCTCGAGACTATCAAGGCTTGATATATCAGATGTTTGAAGATGATGAATTAATTCTATTTGAGGTGAATATTAGTGCAACGTTAAGTGTCCAATCAATATTATATGAGTATCAATATTCGCTACGGAGGCATAAGAAGACATTTATTCTTTAAAACATTATTCATTTATTTATTTCTAATAGGTACCTACACCAACATCTACATCACACTTTGTATTTATAACATTTTGAAGTAATAAATCATTTTACCGAAGGGCTGTGCTGATAAGAACATACTTGGATCGCAAATCAATCTGATGCTTTAACGAAGTAATCAGACTGAGAAATCAACTGGTGACGTCTTACGACTGCCCGTGTCAAGAACTGGTTTTCATGCAACGGTCTCCTTAAATTAATACAAAAACTGGTTATAATGTCCACAACCACTCAAAATACGACGTTAACATAACGTTTTGTCATTAAAAACAGCATAACTGCCTCACTGGGCTAGTGGTCGCAAAACATGACTGCTGAGGTCCAGGATCTGGGTTCGATTCCCGGGTTGGGCAACGGTGGCATGGATTTCAGATTTGAGCTGGTCGAGCTAGAAGCGAGCCTATTGCCATAGGAATCCATGCCGACTTTGCCGAACCCAGATCCTGGACCTGAACAGTCGTGCTTTGCGACCATAAACCATATACAGTTATTTTGACATAACTGGCGAAATAATGGTTCACTTCATACTTCTGCCTAGCTCTTCAGGCATGTTATGAGCCAGCATATAACAGAGCGGCAACGTAATTAATCGCACAAAAAGTTACCTCATAATTACGCGCGATAATCTCCATCAATCGATTGATAAAGCGATCCGCTGTTACTAATTAGTCGAGCATTGTTCTGTAATGAACTGTGCGACCCACTTCGTCATTACATCACGCCGTGTCAATGTCAGTCAAGTTTTCACATAAGGTTGGTGGCGCAAGCCATGAGCGAAGTAATCTTGAGACAACGAATATAATTCTATAAACTTACGTGTGAAAAGGTAGAAAAGAATTCATAGCTTTAAAAATGAATTAAAAAAAAAAGTTCTAAATAAAATAAATAGCTTGAGTTTACTTAACGTTGTATAAAACAATAATTAAGTATCATATTAAGCTTATTAATCATGAATTATAAAAGCTTTGATTCGTAACCATCATTTAGGTACTAATATTGTTAATCTCTATGTTGATCAGTTTACTGACCCTAGACGTATTATTACAGACACACCTAAGTCTTCTTGCCAATGTAGGGAAAGCTTGAGGTAACACTGACGTAGTAGAACACACGTGAATAACTTTATCGACTAAAATCTCCATGCGACATTGTCTGCGTGGATTTTTTTTTCCTATTTCTAAGATTAAAGTAGCCTTAGTCCACCTTGAAGGTTCATTCTAAATATTCTTGAAAGAATTTTGGAAATCGTATGCAAAGTTCCGGAGGTTACCCCCTACATACAAACAAATTTTACCTCTTTATAATATTAGTATAGATTTGTTCCATATCCGCTGTCATTTGTCTCCTGACCCACATCGAAGTATAACTGTCTCACGCGTCGCATCGACGGCTAGTAACGGATTGCCGCGATTGTCGACGACCACCGAACCGTGGAACATTGCCGTAATCCACGCAAGTCGGCTGCATCATCCGCGGCTGTCCAAATTGTTACATTATACGGAGCAAATGAAGATGTTGGAATGTTACGAAGATGCTTTGGAACTTAGGAAAGGTGCAGTTTCGTGAGATTGATTGAAAAAAAGCATTAATTACGATAATTTCACGATTACTTCTGTTACATCATCCTCCAAGTTTATAAGATACATTGTACTTGTAGCGTTTGAAACATCTTTGATTGTGGATATGTAAATAACAATTAGTCCTTTCACATTGATATCAAAAGACATCCTCTAAACAATCAATTTCAATAAAACATCAAAAACATTTGCTAAAGCTCGAAGGTTAGTTCAATAATCACATTTTACAGTACGACTCCCTTTACCTTACATAACGCATATGTCACCAATAAAGTTGAGTGACCTCACCTCTCGTGAGCAAGGTGGCCCACATATAGTCGGCAAACAACTTGTCAAAACACAACGGAACTGCCGTCAACGAAATTACGTACCCGAATACTTCGCTTAAGACGACATACATCACCGAGTTACCGAAACGAGTTTTATTATTGCTGTTTAGTAAGCAAGCAATAGAAATATCAATAAGTGCGTCCAAGATATCAACTGGTAGTTCTGGCTCTAGTGACAATGACCGTAGCTTTACTTGTTTAGCAGGTTTATTCACAATTTTACAGTTCGTTTTGTTAGCAGTTCTCGTTTATTGGAGTTATAAATATTTTTAATGTTCGCGTTTATAGCTTGTTGCTTTTGTTAATACATATTGGGGATCTGTGCAATTTGCGGAGGATTTGATGTTTTATGGATTTTTATTAGGTTGATATCATTATTAACAAAAATTGGTGTTAATTTAAATTAATTAATTTATTTTGTTTATTATACGGAGACTCAAAACAGTTAAATTACACTTTATTATTTTACAACAAGATTAATAAATTTATTATAACAATAACAGTATTTCAATATAATTAATTTGTTTGTGTGTAATTAGTGTTATTTATTAAACTAACAGACCATTCAGCCTCATATTCCATAAATCTTTTAACTCGATATGCATCTATTACTTTATTATCCTTTCGGCACAATATCTAAGATACCAAAGTAAAACTCATTTACTATGCAAACATTATATGCGTTACAATATAGACATTAACGGTTCCTACCAAGTCTTCGTCGAAACTATTGGAGTCAAGATCTGAACAGTTAGAATAAAGATTAAAGGATAAGACTCGACCCCGCATAGCAGATATTCTTAAGTCGAAGATTGGTTGAAGCTGTCATTAGAGACACAGAACACATACAGCATTCAGAGCAAAATTTTGTAGGCCATACCAATATTTTTCCTAATGTTGGATTTGCGTATTCCATTTCATTGGACATGAGGACTACATAGGCCATTAAAATTAAAGAAAGTAAACCAATCTTGACTAAAATAATTTGTAGTTAATATTTGTAGAATCACTAGTCATGACTAGGCAGCCTGAGGTTTTTTCATCGAGTAATCGCACATGCGGATCTTAACATATAAAAAAAAAATTACACTGTTCTTCGGCAGTTTTTCTTTGACTATCTCAAAATTAGTAAATAATATGATTTTATTTTCAGTTTCAGGTGCATGCTGATTGTATGGGAGGTTAAAATGAATGTCCTACTCTGTTTGCTGCTTGCTGCAGGCTGCGTGTCAGCTGACAAAAATGATAATAGGTAAGATTTCTAAAATTAATTTTCCCTATTTATAATTTCTGGTTATGTAGCTAGATTGTGACAATTTTTAATTTAACTTTAACTGAGAACTGAGTATCGAATTACTTTATTTGAATTTAGTTTTAGTCATAATTATATCGTATTACATATTACCTTTTTAAATATTTCAGGCACAACAAACTACCATTTGTCGCCGATGCGGTTGGAAACTCACTGCCACCTCCATCCAACGTGCCTGCCACCGTAGGCAGTCCCGTAAACCTTCTGACCCCGGATCGCTACGAGTTTTACACCTTCGACGAATCTGGAGAGCTTGTAAAAAGGCTTATGACTCTTGAAGAAATCCAAGCAATCGTTGCAGCAGGAGAAGAAGCTGAAGGCTTAGTTACCTTTGCTAATGATAACCAACCTACCGTCTCCTTCAACATGAACCAGCCACCTTATACGAAAGTTCATAGCGTTGTCACAAATGTACAAAATGTTCTCAAAGCACAGATGGAAGCACATAAGAACAAGCCACATGTTCAGCCTACATTAGATACCCCGGACGTTTCGGACTCTTGGAGTCTTATTTTGCCATCCATTTTTGGTAATACGGGAGTTGATATCGTTTTTGATAAAACTTCTGGGTCAGTTACACCTCCAGAAACAGATACTTATGAAAATGAAGAAAACTCCCTAAGTAAAGAAGGTAGTAATCAAGTAATTAGCAGTTCCACAACAATAGTGCAAGAAAAATATGCTGTGACTGAGAAATTAAAAGAAGTACCAACCACAACGAGCACTACGACGACTACTACCACGACGACTCCTAAACCAACGACTACAACTCGTAAACCAACAACTACGACTCTTAAACCAACAACTACGACTCGTATACCATCAACCACGACTCGTAGAGCGACAACTACGACCCGCAAACCTACAACCACAACTCAAAAACCAACGTCAACAACGACAACTACAACCACCACTACAACGACTACTGAAAAACCGATTGTTACTTCCACAACCACAACTAAACAACCGACAACTGTTACTTCTACAAATAGACCCACTACAACAACAAGTTTACCTTTAATAAAAGTCACAAATAAACCTCCTACGACTACAACTACCATTAAGCCTACTACATCTATTCCGGTTCTGAAAACATCTCCGAAATTGACCACAGCCAGTCCCGAAGTTACAACAAAGAAATATAGTGTAAGCATTTTGCCTAATCAAGACTCTGAAGAAACTAAAGTTGAAATTAAACCAAATGAGGATGGAATTCCTACTACCGAAAAAACAAATGACGATGAAGTGAAATTCGAGAAAATAAGCACTTTTATCCCAATGTCTACAGTTAATTACATCAACGAACGTACTACGCACAAACCCACGGTAACCTCTAATTCACCCACCGTTTTCGCAAGCACAACTAAAAGGTCTATCATAACAACGACAAAAACAGCACTGACGGATGCAACTAGAATTCAAACCTTTGCTACAACAAGCAAACCTGTTGTCAGCACATCAAACTACATTTTAAGCACAATCAAAGATATTGAAAACGAAAAAATAAATGTTACCACAATAACAACTCAATCAGTGTCCCCGTCAACCACTGTGTCATCGACTGAATTTGTGTCTATTAGCAGTTTACAAAATATGGAAAATAAACCAAGTGCTGATAATAATGACGATAACCAGAAAGACGAAGAACCTTTGCATCCCATCTTCGATGTCGCTCAAAGTATAAGCCAAATTGCATCGGATCTCGGTGGGAGCTATCAACCAATCCCAACTACAAGTAATTTATTAGATACAACAAAAGTAAATTTGTTAGATTTAGAAAGTAAAGAAGTTCTAGATATGGACATACCTTCAGGTACCGCAAATGACGCAGGTATTAAAACACTTAACATCACAGATAATAATACAGACAACTTTGTCAAAATATCTACAATTGATCCACATAGTAACAATAAAGATCTTCAAAAAGAAGCAGAAGACAAAGAAATTAAAAAACAAGAACCTAGTATAAAAGAACCTCAAGTACAAAAAACTGACATACAAGATGCAAAACCAACAGCAAATACTGAAGATGGTACGAAAAAAACCAATTTGATTGTGAATAATATTCAACAAGTAGAATTTATGACTACGACTTATGCTACTGAGGCGACTACTATTGATCCAGTTTTATCTGAATCTATGGGCGATTTACTATCACAGGTTGTCAACGAAGCACCACAGTCTATGATTGATTCAAACCAAGATACAGAAGAAAAAATAAAAATCTCTACCACAGAGAAAAGTATTGAACCCACAACTGTAGAAAGTATAAAAGTTTCAGAAACGACTTCTGAAGTATCCACCAAAGTAAAAAAAGAGACCGGATCAACTACTGAGGCCACAGAAAACCAATCAGATAAAATAGAGCTCCCAATCAAAATAAGTTCAACCAGCTCTACGAATACACCTTTAGAGAATAACAACAAAAAAGAAACCGAATCCATCGGTAATACCAAAATTGAAACTACGATTAATTTCGATAATAGTAAAAAAGTAGAAGATAAAAAACAGGATAAAGTTGAAGACAACCTTAACAATTTTGTTCAAATTTCAGTATCATCTAATAAAAACGATAACAAAGTAAACGATTCTAATGAGATAAAAAACAGTCTTGATGTGTCCACTGAAAAGCAAACGGAAATAAACGATCAACTAAAACTAGAAAAAGATAATGCTAAGAACGGAAATAAAACTATAGATACAGATATAAAACATTTTACAAATGAATCTGCTGACTCAAATATTCCTACCACTACCATAGCACCTATCAAAATAACGCAGTCGAAATTCAACAAAATTAATTTAGGTGAAAAATATAATAATATGAACTATAGTAAAAATAAAATTACCGAAGCCTTGCCAAAAGTGGATGACGTTAAGAAAAAAAATCAAAAGGGGAACACCGATGAAGAGGAAGTGAGTAGCGAAAGAAATAACTCTTGGAAGCTTATACCAACCCTTTCGCCACCGAAAGTAAATGAAATACCTAAAGATAAAGTGAAATCAGAAAACCATTACAGTCCTGACAATAGCGATAACAAAGATATTGTATTAGAATTTTCAACTGAAAATCAGGGGCTAGAGGTAACTACCAGAGATTTGGAAGATGATGTGGCGCGCTTTTCTGAACTATCCAATGAGCTAGCATTTCGGTTTTGGAACATAATGATAGATGATATTGACAAAAAGAGAAGCTTTGTTTTATCACCATATTCTATATTTTCCATGTTAGCTATGATATTTATGGGCGCAAAAGGTGCAACCTCAGGGGAAATGAATGAAATCCTAAAATTGGATGATATGGTGACATTTAATCCTCACTTTACATTAAAAAATATTTCTGACTCCATTGAAACAACGTCAGAGTCCGGTGTAGCTGTTTCTGCATTTATAAGAGAACTTTATAGTGATAGGAATAAGGGAAAAATTCTAACATTTTACAAGGAAAGGGCTCAACATTTCTATAATGGCCATGTAGAAGAGATTAATTTCAAGCTAATCAGTGACATTATTAGAAGAAGGACAAACTTGCTCGTAAAGAGGTATACATGGGGAAAGATCGCAGAGTACATGAAAACTAATAACATTGTTATGCAAACACCCTTAGCTGCATTTACGGCAAATATTTTCCACGTAAGTATTGTTTTCAGATTCCCCCCTTGTTTTTAGGTCTTCTACCTTATATGATTGTCTAACAAATAAAATAAACATTATTATACTGAGCCCAGCTTTTTACAAAAGGAAAAAGCGCCATTTCAAGACCAGGTCGTTGACAATTCCTTAAAACTATCCTTGACGTTATGTAAGCGCTCTTTTGTAGCATAAATTAAACAAAAGCCTTATAATTAATCTATATTTTTAAATGTTTCAGACTGACTGCTCAGGAACGTCGGTGGACGGCAGAGACGGTGAAATGTACTTCGTAGTATCCCCGAATGTTCGCCAGAGGCGGCTAGTGCCTGTTCCTGCGGTAGTTTACAAGAGTGGATTCCTAGCTGGCTATGATCCAGTCTTGGACGCAACTGCAGCCGCTTTAGGAAGTACCAACACAGTAATCAGCACACTGTTCTTAATGCCTGGACAGCAGGGTAACGTGGTCCATGCCGATGATTTAGATAAACTTGAACAGAGACTCCTAGACACCTTGCCAACTACACCTACATGGAATCGCGTCCTACGCACACTACTACCTCGCACCGGCTTGGAACTACAAATCCCGAGATTCTCGCATAAATCAACTTTCAACGTGTCCTTAAGCTTACGGAAAATGGGACTGAAAGATTTGTTTGATGGCGATCATGCTGATCTAGGTGGCTTAAACGGTCCTTCAAAGGATCTTTATTTGTCTGACATGGTTCAACTAAACACATTTGTAACCTGCGGTGAAGGTGCTATAGGAGAACAGCACCACATTGAGGAGTACCCTGAGACTTTAAGTGTTTCGCAGAGGCGTCGCACTAGGTGGCTAAACGACTGGGACGAACCAAGGGACTACCAGAGAGCCTTCCACGATCCTCATGATGTTGGTGACGCAATGCATTTGCCCCTCCACCTCAGGCCGAGACAGGCACGTGTGCCGACAAGGAGTTCTCAGTCAGCGCGACTAAAATTCGACCGGCCCTTCCTTTACTTCGTAAGGCACAACCCGTCTGGAATGATATTATACTTCGGCCGGTTCAACCCTCGGCTTCTCCCTTGAAGACGTTACAAAGACTGTTAGCTTAGTTTAATTAACATTCCTAAAAGGAAAGTGATAAGGGAATACTGGTGCGTGTGATAATGAAAGTTGTTCTATGAGCATTTACGTGACAGTATTAATAAGTGTATAAGTACGGAGTAAGCTCGTTAAACGGTACAATAAGAATTGTATGGCTCGACGTACTTCTGCTCTGTCTCATATCATGTGTGTATAAAAGAATGCTAATGATGAATTATTGTTGAATGTATGCATAAATTGTATTGTAGTAGCTAATCATTAAGTAGTGTAATTAAGTAAGTATGGCGAGAAGTATTGTCATTTCATCGTCTTAATAGTTTCAATATTAGAATAAATGCGATGTTTCGAGTAATTGTATTTTGATTTTTCTTTAACCTTCTGTAGTGCCCTGCTTCATGTATATCATTTAGGTATATAAAAACAAGTGCATAGATTAAGAAAAAACGCCGTTTCAGATTGACACTATTTATTAATTTAATAACTATTATTTTTTATGATAATACTCTTTACACTCCTTGAAGTATGCTTTCACTTCATCGCATTCTTTTGTTGGTATCACCACTGGACAGTCCTGTGAATCATAATATAAAGGAATTAGTTTACAGACAAAATGATGCTAACATGTTTAGAAAATATCTCAGTTGGAACTGTATAATAGAATACATCAACTTTGCTAAGGTGAATGTACTTAATGCACATAACAAAGGAAATAAAGCTGCAACCAAGGCACAATTTGTACTACTATATTGTCAATTTATTTATGAAATACAGTTGTTATAAATACCCTACGTAATACTACGAACCCAACTTGAATAAAGGATATCTTAGTCGAATTCACATCCTACTTAATAATAACCGTTCTTTGAATTTCCTAGTTCACGGCTACCAGTTTAAATAAAACTCATTTACTTACCACATTTAAAAAGTTTCTGATACATCCATGGAGATGGAAGAACTCGCAAGCTTTTAGGGGCAGGTAGTATCTGATGTTCAGTTTGCAGAAGACTTTGGCTTCGAGCATTGCGTCGGCAAACATAGGGTTGAGGCTCACCCAGAGGTCCAGATGGGCGTAGTATTTCTCGTCATCCAAGTACCCGTAACGTGTCAGGAGATTGTATTTCTCGAGTACACACACCCAATGCTCACACTAGAATTGTTGTAATAGACATTAAAATTTTATCAGCACTTGTTGGTTTGAGTATTTAAAATGAGCCTTCCGCTTTACAGAACAGTGCTGGAAATGGCAGCCTAGACATGTGGACTATTGGTTCAGGTCTTTTTGCACCCTAACTGTTTCAATGAACTATTGAAAAAGCAGCAGGACCCACCCTTAAGTAGCTACCCTAATTAACACAAAACAATCTTATACATAGCCAGATTAGTTATTCAGTAGAAGATATGAGAAAAGGCTTACATCATTAAAAGCTCTTCTTCTGAATCCGGTGACATTATGTTTTTCGTCAACGAATATTAATTCCAGGCCGGCTCCACATTCTTTAGCCACTTCCCGTGTAAAAAACGGCGGACACACACAACAGTTTCTGTACTGAAAAATAAAATAGAATTATAAAGAGTACGATATACACGAGATTAAGATGAGATTGCATGATATAACTTTTATTTACGACGACCTGATTGGCCCAGTGGCTAAGCGATTGGACTGCTGCGCTAGGGGTTGTGGGTTCGATTCCCGCACGGGACAAAAATTTGTGTGATCCACAGATGTTTGTCCCGAGTCTGGGTGTTTGTGTATGTGATATTTCATGTTTGTGAAACGCACCCACGATACAGGAGAAATTCCTAGTGTGGGGCGACGTTTTTAAAAAAAAAAAAATTTTGGCGCCGTCGCCGTATTTATTTGGAGCTAGCGCCTTTACGAAATCGTCGAGCACTATGTATCTACTACTTGTCGACGTTGATACCGTTTATTTACACTAGATGGCAGCCAACGGAAGTTTACTGTTTAGTAAATTTACATTGGTATAAACTTAGGTAGTTACTCTAAATAGCAAGGAATGCAAGGACCTAAGTTCAAAATAATTTTAAGTAAAATAATATATTTTACCATAATATTTGTATTCGCCAGACATTTTTCCGGAATGGTTGGTAGAAACAATTCGTCTGGTTGGCATATAACCTGTACAAAATATGCAAAATAATGATACATTGAAGAAAATTAACCAGTTTTCGCCAAACTGAAAAGTTTATTTTAGCATTACAACGCTTGTTTGAGGCGAAACTTTTTTTTATTTAAAAAATGTTTAATGTACTTACGTAGCATGCTGACATTATTAAGATCAAGAACTTCATTTGTTTGAAAATAATTTGACACTTAATTAATTTCTTGAATCAAACTAACCACTGAACGGAACTAAATGAATTCACTTTTTTGAACGTATAAATGTAATGCCTTACTTATTGTACTAGTACTCAGAAACAAAGTAATTGATTAAATGAATAACTCGGTTGCATGCTTCCAACATGTTTAAGTAATGCAAGAATGTTTAGGAAATATTAAGAATAGACAAGAGGTCGAAGTTGAAGTTTCAGCTTACAAATCACAATATTTAAGAACATCTATAATTTCTGTTGTAAGTCTGCCTCCACACTTTGTAAAACCCATGATTAATTTGTATGCTAAGGCTATTTTCAATTCATTATAACACTAATACGCCTAATTTCTTTAGTAACAATTTCCAGAAAAAAAAATTCTATACTATTTTCAATGAAAGAAATAGTTTAAATCATTTGAAAAACCTTAGTACCTAACACTGAGTGAATTTGAAGGAAAAACTTTGCTGGTCACATTAGTAAACTTGTAACGACATCAAGGAGTTTGTTCAAAGTTCACACGACTACTTCACCTAGTGCATTAACACCAAAGGCTATATTTAACAAAAGAGCAGAATTTGTCACGAACTTAGTTTCGGTGTGTCCGGTTTTTTTAGTTACTCGCTATTGATTTCTTTAGATATTTTTTTTGAAAAGATGGTTCCTTTCTTTAGTAACAATTACATCTATAATATAAAAATAAATCCTGTTTCCCTTGGTCACGTCATAACTTGAAAAAGACTAAACCGATTTGGCTTAGTTTTGAAATATTTATGGAAGTCCAGGGAAAGTTTATATTATGGTGAAAAGACTAATAAATTTCCACTTAATTGACTATAAATAGCAATATGGTATTATAAACTACAAATGAGCTACATTTGTATTTTATTAAACCTTATTGCTATTTTATTGCTTTTATAATACCTTATATATACGCATTAACGCAGGTTGTCTGCATGTAGCCTTACAGTGTGTTACGACGTCTTCAATACACATTTTGTACTATTCGTGTTCACGTTTGTTACTGCTTAGTGGTCAAGTGTAAGCACTAAGAAGCGACAGGTGAGCGAGTACAGAAGGTCACTAGGATTTTATGTAGAAGGTACTTACGTATGGAGGGTAAAGTATTTTTAGGTTGTAACAAATAGATATAGGTAAGTTTTTTTTAAACGTCGGAAATTCATAACCTAACATAACATCACGCCTGTATTCTCCGAAGGGGTAGGCAGAGGTGAACATATAGTACACCCACATTTCGCCAGTTATGTTGTAAGTCCCAATGTAATAGGGGGCGAGCCTATTGCCATCAACCGGGCAAAAATCCAGACTCCGTGCTGCTACTGAGAATTGGAAACTAATGGAAAACTCAGTAACACTTTGCCCGACCCGGGATTTAAACCCAGGACCTCTTGCTCAGCAGTCGCGCTTAGCGACCACTAGACCATCGAGGCAATCGGCAGGTCGGAAATTCGTCAGAAAAAAACACTAGGAATTTCTCCTGTGTCGTGGGTGCGTCACAAACATGAAATATCACATACACAAACACCCAGACTCGGACAAATATCTGCGGTTCGCACAAATTTTTGCCCCGTGCGGGAATCAACCCCCAACCCTTAGCGCAGCAGTCCAATCACTTAGCCACTGCGCCAAACAGGTTATCAAAAGTTGTATAATGTTATTAAAGATAATTATATAAGTGAGGATTGTGAATCATTTTTTCTCCTGATTAGGACTTTAATATACAGACTTTTAGCTTTAATCCACGGTGCATTTTTTCTTGAAGATTTGCTATGTTGATATTATTTCAGATTAGTATTTTTTCGTTTCTTTGTTCCAGGTTCCTGCTTTATTGCTTAATTTTAGTATTTATAAAATAAATGAAATTGAATAATGTAGTCAGGATTGTAGCAAATGGAAATCCGTGGTCTCTGCCTGCCCCTCAAGGAAATAGGCGTGACTTTATGTATGAATGAATAATGTAGTTTAGACATTAGTATTGTAATTTTACTAATAGGGTAGTTGATTACGTCATTCAATTAAAGAGACACCAATGTACTTATATATTTACAAGTATTTATTTAAGTAAAATATAAAATCTAACAATTCTGTTAGTACTCTGTTAATTCTCACTGTTTCTGCTGTCCGTCCTTCGGTTTCTCGTAATAAGGTCTACATTCTTCCATATGTTCCTGTAGTATCTTGCACTGTTCGATGTCTTCCCTAAGCTTACAGTTCTGGAAAATAAACATTTGGAACTGATATAAGGTAGTATAACAAAGACATTGTTTTAAAATTCATTTCACTAAAACAAGTTTATAGGTTAAAGGTCATAGCACAAAAGATATTTTAAAACGGCCGGACCACATAAATTGTTAATTAAAAAGATATCTCTTGAGGTACTAAAAATATATATATATTCCGATGAAAGTAGACTTTTGGTAGGTATTATTTCGAACTATAGCATCTGAGTACTAAACTGTGGTCCGGCCACAGAGGAGCACACCACATACCAGATCGGAAAGGGCTCGTCACCGTATCGCCTTTCGCCTCGCCCTCAAACAGGCGTCAAACTTATGCAAGCGCTTAACCAAAGCGGATCAGCTGCTCTGACCGAATAGAAATAGAATAGAATGATAAATGTTTGGGAATGACATAATGATTCGATCATGTTATCGATGACATGTGTCAATCCCATACATTTATCATTCTATTCTACTTCTATTCGACAAGCGTTTTGTCTAAGGGGGCTGATACATCGATTTGGCTACGACTAGGCGACGCCGCGCTTACGGCTTGCCGGTCCCGAGGCGAGGCGATAACGTTAAGAATCCGATTAGTGTGCTTTGCAGTAGGTAGTTTCATTCAAAGAATACTGCACGAGTTGATACGGTTACGTTCCCTTTCCGATTTGAAACTCGAATTCTTTGACAGAAACAAGAGGATATAAATGTATTAAGGTTATCTCAATAAAACTCAAAATCTCACCCATAGTATGGTAGAAGTCATGCATAAGAATATCTTGTCTACTTCGCAATTAGAATGCACAACAGGCGGCCCTCCCTCCACAACACATTTATCCATGGCAATATTTATAGCTTCTTCATAATTAGGATTAGCTTTTGCCCAAACCTCTATAAACGCTTTCAATTTTATAAGGTTTAAATTTCCTGCATCATCTTGAAGATTAGCGTTCTTCATCAAACAATTTCCATGGGAGCACTGAAATGGAACATTTAGACATTAATTTTGAAGATATATGAAGCACAAGGTCTTCTTCAATCGGCTAACTTCTCAAGCTTTTGCTTTTTGCGATCCAATTGTGCACACACGAACAAAATTTTGACAGTAAATATAAACATTTTTGAGCTGCTTCTGTCCACAGTATCAGGTTAACATGAGATTTATAATAAATATAACTCATACGATTTAAACGTGCCCAGTGAGAGGGTTAGTCGCTAGGCTGACGACCAGGTGTACCTAGCACTATTCTAGAGACCGCTGCAAAATACAAAGTATCAATAAATAATTTAATTAATAATTTTATACTTACGTCTTCAATTTTATCAGTATTTGGCGGTTTATCTTCAGATGACTTTTCAATGCCACATGCCGCCATCTCATCGTCGGTGAATATTTGAGGTACAGGGCAACATTCGTAAGGGCTCACCTTAAATAAAACGTTAATAATTATGATACCATCAGGTTTACACTTTTTAGCTGAAAATAATCATTCACTGATTTGCTGTTCGTATTGAAATCTAATTAAAAATACTAGTCTATACCTCAAACTGTTCCAAAATGCCTCAGAATATAATTATTGTGGCCTTAGTCACAGTCTTGGATTGATTATACCTAATCAATCAAGAATACTTCAATTAAGACTAACTTTTGTTATTGATGTGATGTATGATATGACTAGCTGCGCCCAGCGGTGTTACCCGCTACATTTTCACGGGATAAAAAGTAGCCTTTATGTTAATCCAGGGTGTCAGCTAGCTCCATACTAAATGTTAGCAAAATTGGTCCAGCCGTTTAAGCGTGAAGAGGTAACAAACATACAAACACACTCACAAACTTTTGCCTTTATAATATTAGTGTGATTGTACTCCTACAGAAAATGTTTTTTTTCTCTTTAAAAAAAACGTCGCTCCACACTAGGAATTTATCCTATATCGTGGGTGCGTTTCACAAACATGAAATATCACATACACAAACACCCAGACTCGGGACAAACATCAAATTTTTGTCCCGTGCGGGAATCGAACCCACAACCCCTAGCGCCGCAGTCCAATCGCTTAGCCACTGCGCCAATCAGGTCGTCAATTATTACATAAGTACATATATTTACATTAGGTGGTGGAGCCCAGCAGTGCCTAGGTATCTTCTCTTGGTACGGCTGTACCAGGGGTCCTTGACGAGGATTGTTAGCTGAATAGGGTCCATAAGGTCCTTCGTCCGCGTCCGGTAATATTTGTCCCGATATCACCTGCAAAAAACACAACGTTAAATTAAATTCTGAAGGCTGATATTGAAGTATTTGTTTTAAATTAGTGTATTAAAGATTTTTGCGGTTATAACACAATTTATTACGTAGTATCAAAGTAATTAGAACTGTCGTTTGTTAAAGATGTACTGTAGATAAAAATAACAATTGTGCAATTACCAGTGTGCCTCAAAATTATTTTTATTTGCCGAGACAGTATACTAAGGACCATAACCCTTCAAAAACATTTTTTAGTAAAGGGCTTTACGAGTTCGTTTATTGTTATATATTATCACTGTGTATTGACCCTTACCTGAAAAACTGCAGCGAGGACAAACGCAGTACAGGATCTTGTCATGGTGCTGTGTTGGGATGGAGTGATGGTATGTAGTGGTTTCAATGTGTTTTATAGTCAGTGGCTGCCGGCCGTGACCATTGTCAGCACGGGAAACAATCAAGGTATTGGACAAAGAGCATGACGAAAATGATGCAGATAAGTCAGGTATTTTTCTTGTTCACTCATTTTCTTGCAATTATCCCTAGGGTAGTGATTTTATGTTTCGGTTGTGTATTTATGTGATTTTATGATAATATCCATATAATTTAACTATTGGCAAAATTTGACAAGTCTGGGCTCTTTTTAGGGCTAGTCCAAATAAGTCTTCAATTCCAATTTCAGTTTAGGCGGTGCCCCAAATGTATTATCTAATCAAGATTTGATTATGGATTGTGGATTTTGGCACACAATCTTTTGTTCTTCTCTGAGGCTAAGAAGGTGTTGCTAGGTTTTATAATTGAACCAAGGTTTGTATATATGTTTATCCAGATAGGTTCAGTTATACTCTCAGTTATTATTGCGTATGCAGTGCAATAGGTATGTTTTACAGAAAAATAATCATAATATCTTGACAATCGACTTATGTTCAATAGAATTTTTCTCAGGCATGGTTTCAAACACTTAAGTATCTTTTTATGAAAGGACATTTCAGAATTTGAAAAAGTGATGATCGTTTCCATGATCATTGATTGGTCCTTAATGCAGCATCATCACACATCACATCATCAGCCGAAAAACGTCCACTGTTGAACGAAGGCCTCCCCCTTTTAAAAGGGGGAGGTTGCCATAATCCCCACGCTTGGCAAGCGGCTTGGGGATCGATCGATTGATCTTAATGCAGCGCGTGCTTTGAATCTTATTCACTGTAATATGCCACCTCTGTACACAATATTTACTCAACAATAATTAACGAATTCTAGAGCTAATGGCAATTTGGCTCGTAAAAACAACTGTACTTACTTGCATTATTTGTCTTTATCTATATGTTTTATGGCAGTGAGTGCTAGCTTTATTTTATACAACAGATAAAATAAACAAGAGAAGAAAATAAATATTCGGAATCATCTCAATTGTATGCCACACGTCATACTGCCTGCGATTTGTATGCAAAACAGCCCCTTTCCACTTCATTAATACAGTGATCAGTAGACTAAACCCTTCTATAACCGCATTATTTTTTAAATTCCTTCTATGATTACTATTCATAAATACCTGCCCAAATTAGTATTGTTCAAATTTTACCTTCATCTGCCTACCATGGGAAAATACTGAAGCTTTAACAAAAATAAATATTTTGAATTCATGAGTACCCAGCGTCTTAGGATCGCGTGTGAGTAAATAATTGTTTTTCGTAATTATTTTATATTGTTGCTACTAAGTAATACTATACTATATAAGTAAATCATGTTTAATTTAGATCCTTGATTTCTAGATACCTTTAATTGCACTTTACGTATAATCGGTATTATTTATTATAATACTTTTGTATCATCATGGAAACATACGATTTAATATATACATTTTATTACAAAGTAAATTATTATCAATCTTGTTTTTAAACTTTGTTACTCGGCAAATACTTGTAAGATTATCGTTAGTTTCACATTTAAGTGAATGTTAATTGTTAATGAGAAATGAAGATTCTTAAACCCAAAAAACTTTTATGTGATAAACATAAACAAAAATTAATTGCATTTGTATGATGTCAATTTGAACAACAATAAAGTATGAGGATAATGAATAGCATTAGGCTTGTCACCTATTTGCATAAGATTGTGAGTGACAAAATGTGAATCCATGGACTCTTGACAAACAAGATCCTTTGAGTATTATATAGTAACTCCCGACGGGTATTTTTCAGAATATCTAAAAATCTTTTTCCTTTCCAGAACAATTTGTAAGCCAAAGTCTGTAGGTATCAATTAACAAACCACTTACTGCAAATTTTATTGCATTTTAAAATGTAATTCCGTAGTTTTTACTTGACTTAGTTGCAGCGAATGGTCCATTAGCACCCACAACATTATCATTAGCTTCATTAATTACTCCCAGTTGAACGTGATCCACATTTTCTTCTTGTAAATCAGGAACTTGCCTTGGAACGTTATTATCCTTCTTATTCCCTTTGGGGGAAGTAAAGGTTCGTGATTAACAGTTATTCTATGTCGCAGATGTAAGTTGTGCATGTGTCTACGTTAGGTTTTTATTTATTTGTATTATGCGTATCCAATGCAATTGCTGTTTTTAGATACACTGGGACTATGCATAGTTTGGAATGTGGAATAGAAAAATCATTAAAGCCATTATTAAGCCATAGATAAATTGTAAAATGTGTAGAGTCATAATAACAATATATATAAAATTTAGGATAGGGAATAAACTATGATCAGATTCACTGTTTCTTTACGAAAACACTAGTCTTAATTCCAGGAAGTATAATGTTAGTAGTTGATAATAAATCAGTTTCATGTATATCGTTCAATCTTTTTATCGTCTTTGTACCTATAACTATGGTAACTATAATTAATCCTTTGATCATATCAAGTTTCATTAGGTGAAGCAATTTTTATCTTACTTGATCTCCAATTGTTGCTTCTCTGGGCTGCGCAGTCAGTAATTACGTCAATTGCATGTAACTGCAAATTAGTTTATGTTTTGTTATCTATAAGTTTATCACATTTGTATTGTATGCAAAAATAGCTGATATTTTTAATGATAGGGATGATGTGAGGCTTGTAGTAGCTCAAATTATTCATTTATTATGTGTCAATTTTAATCACCACATAATTTTTATAAGTGACACTAAAGACAGTCAAAATAAGACGCTTATCTTCTAAATGAAAGTACCGTACCACTGAAAAGTAGATCTTGTTGAAGAATTGTATGAGATATAATAATTTCTTATTACTTTTCTTCCTTACAACTGAAATTAAATTTTCTGAGTATCTCATATTTTTGCTTTATGGCGTGATTGCGTGTTAAATAATAATGCATGACCCTATAAGAAGCTTCTTGGATAATATAAATTGATAAAGGAAATTCGAAAATGATGGACACGAGCGGGATTGAACCCGCGACCTTCGCCAAACCGTGGCGTTTTCAAATTTCCTTTATCAATTTAGATTAAAGCTTAGCATGGGCAAGATACTAAAATGACAACAAAAGTCATATATATAACTTGGATACCTAATACTTATCCCTAAATGATGTTAAGAACAATTCTATGGCAACCAGACTAACAGTAGATTATAATAAATATACTACTTCCAACCCTAATGATTTATAATTACGTAGCCTACAAACAAATATTATTATGTCAATTGAAAACCAATTTTCTTTACAAAATCGACAATTAATTACCATTAAATCAGGCATAATAACAACAATAGACAAGTGTGTCGGATGTCCTCAAGGAGGCATATCATCACGCTTAGTGAATCAGTGTCAAGTGTTCTCTGGACCTTGAGAGTTGTGGGCGACGTACAATTATGCAGGTACAATGAACCAACGGATAATGCCGTGTTATGTGCCTATATGTGTATGTTATTGAGGCAATAAAGATAACGTAATCGGTGTGCCTCAAGGATCTGTTGTGGGTCCTGCCCTGTATTGTTTATGTTTACTCGTAATCGTATTATTATTACCCGAAGCATCCGATTCCTTGGTGAATAACATTTTAAATATAATACAGTCAATATAAACAATGCACAGCCGTAGTATTCTTTTCTATTAACCATTCAGGACATTTACAACCCGTACTAATCAAAGTCAAATTGGGTATATAAAGAAGGGTAATTATAAAACAGTTCTAACTGTATCACACTGCAACTTATTATGCAAATACATATTATATTAGTATTGTGACTCAGGAGGAAGAGGACAATAAAATTAATATCTATTTGTTCTCTGGGGCATCAGGTTCTTAATTATGGACGAACATGCCCGCGAGGTGTTAGATTAATTGATGTATTGACAGCATGTGTGTACTGCATTGATAAAATTTATTCAGATCGTTATGTTACGCAGAGTAGGTCCATACAGGTATACGTACATAGAAAGCAAAACAAGCTAGCCCCCTTACCATGAACTCTTAAAGCAGGACATTCATTGTTGTAGAAGCGAGACGCCGATATGTGCGGTGTAGTGTTTCATCTCGCTTACTCAACGGAAAGCGTCTTATTTTAAGAGTTCATGGTAAAGAGGCTGGTTAGTTTAAGAAATAAGCACTGTTGTACTTTAGAGCTATTGGTTAACGTAAATAGTAGGTTTTACCCTCAAAATAACTTAATACATTATAATATATTTATTATACACAAAAAGATTAGCCAGAAAGCAAATTGGTTTTGACATTGGATACAGTTGGGGTTCGCCGGTTGAAATTTTGAGTGACGTCATACGTGAAGGCACTTTTAGTGCATAATTTCTATTCTTAACCATTAAGGGATTCGTTATGGGAGGGTAAAATGTCAGGTTCAATCGAATGGTAAAATTAAAGTCTAGACAAATATTAATTTAAATTTTAATGAATTTAAATTTGACATCACGCTGTATGTTAGGATCTATCTAAGCTTTATTGATGAATGAATTTTACAAGACAATGATAACAATGATCAGTCAGGGTTACAATAAAAGGCCTTTTCAACATTTCCACGCTGTATCAGGACATTTCTGCAACAAAAAAATATGTTTTAGAATAAAACATTTCCCGAAGGAGTAAGCAGTGTTTATTATTTCGCCGGTCATGTAATAGGTCTTACATTGATGGCTATAGCCTATTGCCCATTGCCAGAGACTAACCCACATTCCGTGCTGATACTGAAAATTGCGTTACGTTCTAAGGGGGATGCGTTTTTTCTACAGTGGACGTCTTCCTGCCGATGATGATGATAATGACTGAGAACGATCTAATAGAAAATTCCAATTACACTTTGCCCAACCAGGGATTTATACCCAGGACTGCATGCTCAGCAGTCGCGCTTATTGACCACTATACCAACAAGGCAGTCAGATTTACAATAAAGGTTACATGTTAATAGGAATTGCTAAATGAGATAGAGTTTACAAAACTGTTTTTATCAGCAAAGATACATTTCATGGAATATGAATGTTTGACATACACTGTATGAGTTCGGAACATTTTCTGCGAAAAATCTTGACAATTTCATAACCGCTGACAATGAATCTTTGGAGATCATAAAACGTCAATATGCCTGGTATTCAGTGAGTTTGTAAGCATGCATTTATACAATTTGTTACGTAGGCTTAGTAATTAGACTAAAATAAATAAATTACAAATTTCTGCCGCTTGGAATACAAAAATTTTGCAAAACTATTAATTTGAGGCACTGGCTCTTGTTTATTAGTCTGTTTATTTTTAGCTAAACTATTGTTAAGTCGAATATAAATTACTTAGCAAATGTGAATCACTATTTTATGTGTGACTTAGTTTTATGTTAAGGTAACATGCTCATAAAGACTTTGTCATCAAGAAAATTCTTTTAAGCCAACCTCAAACTGGACTCAACATTTCGACCACACAATTCCTTGTTTCCTCACCCCAATACGTAAAGTCCAAATCATAGAAAGTGCTTCAAACGTCAAATACCTATTTTTCCCATAATCAAAAACTTTGGCAGAATGGTCATCAATTAACGTCATCAATCAACAATCATCGTCAATTAACAGCACTGATAGCCGAGTGGTATGACCGTTGGATTTCCAAGTCAATGGTCGCAAGTTCAAATCCCGGCACGCACCAATTATCAGTTGCTAAAAACGGTGAAGGAAAACATCGTGAGGAAACCGGCATACCTGAGAGATTTATCGACGGTGTGTAAAGCCATGTCAGACGCCTACAGGCGGTTTAAACTCTGACACCAGGTTGTTCATCAACCATACGATAAGAAGAATGGTCATGGAAATCGAATATAGTAGCATCTTACCTTCAACATAGCAATGCCTGTGCATGTGAAGACATCGTAAGCTTTGCAGGGAAAGTCCAGATGTTGTCTAGGCTCCTTGTCTATACAATCATGGATGGCTTTATCTACAGCTGTCGTCCAACCTTTATGGTTTTCTGCCCATTGTTTCAAATGACTTCTATAAGCATCTTTATTCAGTGTATTCTTGTCCGTCAAAAAGCCAGACTTCTCAAATATACATTGGACATCATTGCACTAGAAAATGGAACGAGATAAATTATTTGTTTTAAATATCGTTGTCACATGCAGAAAATATGTAGTTACTTTTTTAAATAAAACTATTTTTACGGATTTTAACGCGGTTTTAATTTTGTTTTTTGGTCCCGACGCGCGACGTTTCAAATCCTTTACAGCATTCATGGTCACGGGACGGTTTTAGTTACTTTTTTGCCATGTTACTTTTACTTATTTTAAACTATCCTTTGAAACATCTTATTTTCCGAATTAAATGTTTATTACATTTTGCATTGTGTCTTTTTGATCAATTTAGTTAATTTATCCACAAAGACCAATGCTTAAAGCAGACTGTTTTTTATTATTATTTTATTTGTGTCTGCTTACAAATTAACAAAAATCTATTCATAATTATCTTCATTTGATACTTTAAAACTGATAGTAACAATAACATTATCGATCGCGTTAACACACTAGATTACCGAACATCAAATGCCTATTGCCTAAGGGCCGAATAAACACCTGACTATCTCCTTATTCTGTTTGATCCCTACATCAAGCACTTCAGGTGACTAGCAGCTAAGTACGGTACGTTTGCTTTATCAAATTGACACACAAACACTCACCGGACCCGACAGCTTAGGGTTAGAACATGATGTCAGATGTTTTGCTTCGCCCAACTCCGGTATATCGCAACACACTGATAATGGTTTCTGAAAAAGTATACATCCTTATTACTATACAACAAGCCTAAGATCGCTTAAAATAAAGGATATATGGTTTTGTTTGAAGTTTTGGTTGTATATTTAAAAGTAATTGAACTTACCAGGGTTGCACCTTTGTTTTCTCTTTGGCTGAGAACGTCTGCATGAATTGTCTGAAAAACGAATTATATTTTTTACAATGACTGCCTCGTTGGTCTAGTGGTCGCTAAGCGCGACTGCTGAGCACGAGGTCCTGGGTTCGAATCCCGGGTCGGGCAAAGTTTTACTGGGTTCTTTCATTAGTAGAGTGTGCCCGGTTAATGGCAATAGGCTCGCCCCCTATTACATTGGGACCTAAAAACATAACTGGCGAAATATGGGAGTACTAAATGTACACCTCTGCCTACCCTTTCGGGGAACACAGGCGTGATGTTATGTTATGTTATACTTTTATCGTAGACTGGTAAAAAATCAATGGTTAAGGAAAAGCATAGACTCAAAAGAAAGATTACAATTTACCGAAGCAGTGGGAAAAAGGCATGTCATAATGTGTACGAGGTACACGGAAAAATGTGTAAAGGAATTCTACTATTGTCTTTACGTAATACACTTGAAGGGATGAAAAAAAAGTAGCAAGTACGTTCACAACTCTCACTTAGGTAGCTGTAAAGAACCTGTTAGCACACACTTTTCCAAAAGATAAACGTTGCATTTTATTATTTAAAACACAGCAATAAATTAATGTTTGTAACATAGTTTTTTTAATGTATTCTTAATTATTTTTACTTACAGAAATGCACAATACAAACAACGTCAACGATTTAATCATCTTGATACTATCACTTGTGTCTCAGACTGTTACTATGTTATGACTGATTTATTATAAAAAATCGCAATAACAATATATACACAAAATTGTATCGTTTGTTTATAAATACTAGTTATCTCAATGTCAAAGTGCAAGTTACTCACAGTACCTACTGTTCTTGGAATATATTTTATTGTTTGCGGGATTTCTGCTTTGTAAAGTGGATTTCACATGGTTAAAATTTGGGTAGCAAATGCACTATTTACACGACTGCCTAAAAAAAGGAGTGTTATGTTTTCAGGGTTCATGTATGTACATATGTAAGTATGTATGTATGTGAGTTTCTTTATTCCACCATAATTTCTGAATGCCTGAACCGATTTTCATGTATGGAGTGGAACTGATTTTTCATTTCTTAGTTCGTTTTTTGTCATGGCAGTCGTGTTTTTTAAATTTTTTAATTATATTGTTTTAATGTAGTGATGAATTTGGATACTTTGAGAATATGACTAACAAGAGAAAAATGTTATATTGATGGTTATATTTATGCAAATCCAGAATATAGTAGGTACTACATACTACGTCTGTAAGAGACTAAGAGATCGCTCTGCTTAATTCTGAATCTTTAAAATACAGAGCTTCTAATCTAGACCAATTTCATTAGGGAAGCGGTTACAGAAACCCAATATATGGCACTAATGAAAAAAAAATAGATAGATATTTATTATAAGAATTAAAATACTCAATTCTTGGATAGACGTCAATAGTAATATGCATGTTTTTCACACGAGCCGTGTGGTATCCGGCTTAGAATTGACCACCCCCTTTCCTCCCGTGGGTGTCGTAAGAGGCGACTAAGGGAAAATCCAGGAGATGGGCAGCAGCGTCTTCTGTAACTTGACCACCAACACTGCGATTCCCAAGCCGCTTGCCAAGCGTGGGGATTATGGCAACCCCCCCCCCTTCTAAAAGGGGGAGGCCTTTGTTCAACAGTGGACGTATTTCGGCTGATGATGATGTTTTTTACATGCAAAGTGTAAACTCGCCTTTACTGATCAAAGTGATTTCAGTAGAAATGTGTCATTGGGAAAATGATTACTCACTTTTTAGAATTGTTTTGATAATACTACTGCCCTTTTACCATAAACTCTTAAGACAGGACAGTTAACGTCGAGAAAGCGAGACGCCACATTACACTGGACCTAGCGGCGTCTCGCTTCCACATCGTAAACTGTCCTGTTTTAAGACATCATGGTAAGGGGGCTGGAAGCTTTTTGGAACATCAAGATGTTCCGAATATTGAGAAATACAAAACATGAACACGATATGCATGAATTTATTTTAAGCAAAACAAATAGTTACTAGAAAATACTTAAGATGACTACCTAACACGTACTTGGTCTCAGAGAACTGCAAAGTACTCACTGTTATTTTATATTCACAAAACAGAAAAGAAATGCTTACAATCAACGCCATTTAAATGCAACAGATACGTGAGTCTTACCAGCAAGCAAACAGACTTTATCTTGGCCATGTAAAATATTAATAATACTAATATATTTTCACACGACGGAACGTGCGATGAAAGAAAGTAAGTTACAGGCAAAATGCAGTGCATGTAACCATACCTAAGGGCTCCCATACATAACTGCGAATTCGCAACGCATCGCAAATATCTGCGAGCTGCAGCGAGCATGATGTATGAATTTGCTCGCTGCAGGTCGCAGATATTTGCCCTAACCTAATATTCATAAAGTTATAAAAAAAATATACGTCGCCCCACACTAGGAATTTCTCCTGTATCGTGGGTGCGTTACACAAACATGAATAATACACAAACACCTAGACTCGGGACAAACATCTGCGGATCGCACAATTTTTTGTTCCGTCGAACCCGCAACCTTTGGCGCTGCAGTTCAATCACTTGTCCACTGCGCTATCCAGTCAAATGATTATGGAAATGTATTTCGCATTACATTATTACGCACTTCTAAACACTACGAACGGCTCTTGCAGTGTCTTCACGCCCGTATAGTAAAGGGATAGGCAGTGTATACACTCACATTTATTTCGCCAGCTATGTTATATGTCCCAATGTGTCCAGTAGGGGTGAATCTATTGTCATTTGCCATTAGGGACAAATTCTGTGCTACTACTGAGAATTACCTGATAAAAAAAAACCCAATAACACTTTTGAACCCAGGACCTCGTGCTCAGAAGTCGCGCTAATGATCACCAGACCAACGCGGCTATCTGATTATCTTATTCCTTTTGTTGTTATTGTCTTCTACATTTAATAGAATGAGCAGGATTGAAAATGTATTCACGGAATTGAAAAGTTATTGCTTTTCAATATAAACAAGCAAAAGGTTCCCATTTTATGCTAAAAAAATCTATCCAACTATGACTGTATGATAATTTCATCTATGACACTTGAAGGAAACTCGAAGGAAACACAAATTGAAGTGACGGGAAATTCATTGAACTTCACAGTGATGTCTTTACATGTTATCAAAATTCAAATTAGAAATCCTCAAATTGACTGGGTACTTGAAATGCAGCAAAAGCGTCATGATTGTTTTAAAAGTAAAGATAATCTATTATTTTACTTAAATAAAACTTTCTATTTTGTAAACTAAATAGCTGTTTTGTAGCGTTTTCAATTGGAAGATACTCGTAGCAATTGTTTTTACGCTTAACCATACTCTTAAATATCAACACTTAACATATGTAGATTCATAAAAATAAATGACATTGGTAATTGAAGTGCTACTATGAATTTTGATGCAGTATTCAAATACTACGCTTCTCCATTGGAATTCTTTATATTAGGTATATGTTTTTCCATCGCCGACCGAAGATCAAAATGATTGGTTCACATAAGACCGTGACATGACTTTTACAATCAAACATGCAAATCAAGTCGATCTCATTTTGAGAACCCTCATTTTAGGGTTAAGGAAAAGTAGCTACCTAAGTGTCTTTCGTATTTATAAGTAGGAAACGCACAATGCAAATCAAAATGTTTATAAATTAAATCATAGGATATAAATTACATGTCATGTGTTTTCATTACTAAAACCGTGGATTGAAGCGATTTTATGAAAGTAGTTGAATTTGAAGTATTAGTAACTTTGTATAGTAGGTACCTTTGCATACCTAATTACATTTTAACATGCTCTACTTCAATCGTTAAACAATAAGACTCCCTTAAAAATCTATTTTTTCAGGTATCTATCTTTTAAGAAAATCTCGACGCAGACTCAGTGTCTTGCTGCAAACAAAGCCAACAGGAGTTGCAGTCTTTTTCAGTTATCTTTAAAGACCTGGCTTAATTTGGCTCGCTTTTTGTTAAAGCAGAACCTAAAGAGGTTTTCGATGTCTAAATCAACTACTTAATCCAGAATCTTGCAAACATTTTTCTAAGGGCTCTCTATTCCTAGAAAATCAGCTGTACCATTTGATTTCTGTCATTCAGATTGATTGTGATTCATACGCCTCTCGGGCCTCCTATTAATCGTAATGTTTCGAGTTTCTAAATAATAGGGTTCATTAACTGTCCATTCAACGCACACTTTCAGCTAAAATATCTCGGCCATTTGTAATGATTAGGGGAAAATAAATTTTTAAATGTTGTTGTTGTTGCATCACTTTTTAGATTGATGTAAGTCATTTGTTGAGGAAGAGTTTTGATTAATGGTTACTGCTGTTCCCCTGATTTTCTGTAAAGAAGCTTACTTTTACAGAATGCGAGGACAAACGAGGATTATATGTTTGTTCCGTAGATCACACTTAATATTTTATGAGTTTGTACGTTTGTTACCTCTTCACGCTCAAGCGGATGGACCAATTTTCATAAAGTTTGGTATGGAGGTAGCTGACACTCTGGATATACAAATAGGCTAAAAAATATTGCAGGTAATACCGCGGGGCGCAGCTAGTTCAAAAATAATCCTGAAATTTCTTGATTTACCAGTTAACCTATTCAAAGGAGATTGATTAATTGTGAAGTTGATTAACCATTGAAAGGAGATTGATTTTTTGTGAAGATCTGCGATACGAATACCAAATGATTACATAACGATAACAATTTATTAGAGCCATTTCAGGTAGACATATTGTTGTGGTGTGACCCAAATTGAGGCGATATTACTCACAGGAAACCTGCTTCCTGTCTCCTAGCTTAGAGATCTGCAACTCTTCCAAGACACGATCAACAATGGTTTCAAATCTAGTTGGCACGACCATTGTACTGAGTACCGCAGTTAGCTTATGTCTAGGAAAAGGAAAAATATAAATATGGTTAAAAAGACACTGTTTCATTTATTTTCCGTGTGATAGTATGGAATAAAAAATTGCAACGACATCTTTTTCTTTCTGCAATGCAACTTGCTTAAACTCTAGAATTTATGATTCTTTCATAATATTGTGTCAAGAATTTCCTCCAACTTTCTAATTGTATTTAGAAATCAATCTCACATCTAGACATATGTACATATAAAAACAGTTTGAAATTGAATCTGGTAGACAAAGGATTTTTTCAAATTACTCAATGTAGGTATTGCTTTTTCCACTAGGTTGATGGCAATAGGCTCGCCCACTATTACTTTAAAATCCATAACGTAACCTCTTACCTTTACCATAACTGCTCACCCCTTCGGGTAATAGAGGCGTGATGTAACGTTAAGTTTATTAGATCAAAGATTTATCTTATTTTATACATACACCTAATCACTCAGTCCGACTCCTAACAATTTACAACAATTTACGTCGTTGAGGCCTAAGTGTGATCACTTATTGGTGTATGCTCAGTTTATGCGCCGTAAACTAACACAACTCTTGAGAATCGAGACGATGACGCGTCATAGTAGGTACCTATGTGTTTACGGAGTGTCACATTTATAATGTATATCAATTGGTATGTACTTATATTATGATCTTCTTCGTATCGTATGGTTGATTAACAACCTGGTGTCAGAGTTTAAACCGCATGTAGGCCGCTGACATGGCTTTACACACCGTTAAAAAATATCTCAGGTGTGCCGGTTTCCTCACGATGTTTTCCTTCACCGTTTTTAGCAACTGATAACTAATTTATAGATGTGCACATTTATATTATGATGGGGTAAAATTAATTGGTATAACATGGTAATAGGTCTGTAATCCTTAGTTGGTAGTGGAGTGGTTTGTTGTTTACCAGCCGGCCCCCTTACCATAAACTTGTAAAGCAGCCCCCTTAACGTGAACTCTTAAGGCAGGGCAGTTTACGTAGTGGAAGCGGGACGCCGCATTACACTGCACATAGCGGCGTCTCGCTTTCACATAGTAAACTGTCCTGTTTTAAGAGTTCATGGTAAGGGGGCTGGACAGTTTACGATGTGGAAGTGAGACGCTGGTATGTGCAATGTAATGCGGCATCTCGCTTCCACAACTTAAACAGTTAGTAGGCTAGTAAAAGTCCTGTATGTAACAAAGAACACTATAACGCCATTTAATTAAATATAACTACAATGACATTGCATGTCGGTAGTTTTAACAATAACATCATTTTAATAATCCTATTCCATATTGTAATAGGATTACATTGATAGAACATAATCAGAGTACCACTCGATTAATTAGTACCTACTCCAGATGGCATTAAGCGCAAGCCGAGCCGGCTAATATGCCAATATGCCTTTAATAGCCCGGGCTACGTTGCAATTAACCTGGATTTTTAAATAATAAATGCATTTCTCGCACCTATAGCCGATCTAATTGGCATAATAGTTAATAGTCTGATTTCTGCACTTTGGTTGCAAACCTTGGCAACTTTGGCATGTGACATTTTAGATCCGATCATTTTGCGTGATCCGCTAAATTCGTTTCAAGTCAAACGAAAAAAACTAGTTACCTGTTTGTAGAATAAATAGTAAAACACCTCAGATTAGGCAGTACCATGTGGAACCTGCCCACATGGTACTGCCTAATCTACTGCCTAGATACAATATTTTACAACTTTTAATTTATTCCACGTATTTTTTTCAACACGTGCGCAAGCTGTGAATAGCCTTCATATTTTTACAGTTACTTTAATTAAATATTCTGCACACAATTTTTGTTTTACTAAAATTATTATATTGATATGTGGGTACCTGGTCTACATTAAAATGACTAGATTTTTTCCGACAGACAGAACATAAGATAGCTATGAGAGTAATATTTGGGCACTTGTGAGCGCATAATTAAATGTATGTGCAGTGCAGTATTCAAATGAATACACGTAGAAATGTTATAAAGAGAATATTCTATTCAGTGGTTCAAATGCAAGGAGACTTATTCGTTCATAAGTTAGTTTAGAATAATAAGTACCTGACAAGTTGTCGCCACATTATTTAAACAAGCTGCTAAAGTTACCTCAAAAGAAGCTTTAGACGAGGAGTATTAAACTATGTGAATTTGGGAATAGTTTCAAAAGGACAGAGTTGGGTTTATACCTATTTAGCTATTCCAGACTTTATATTTATCCTGAATCTATTTTTTAAACGTAAAAATAATTCACAAAATGCTATTAAGTATTTCAATACTTACATCCGTTTATTTTAATGAAAATATACACATTGCAACTATGTGTTTTTATAACAGCACGTGTCATGACATGTGTATTTTATTTGGTAAGCCAAAGATCTTTGAGTTGCAGAGAATCTGTACGAAAAAACATGGCCTTTATACATTTTACATGAGCTTTCACAACGCAAAGGATTAACCTGATGCTTACTCTGCCTACAGTCAGTGGAGCGTAAATATTAAGGATCACAATAGTAAAACTAAACTTTTAAGTTTACGTTAATATACATAATCACGCCTTTAAACTGTAAAGAGATAGGTAGAAGTGAATTTTACCAGGAATCTGTAGAACCTCATTTCGTTGCAAAGAATTCTACAAAATACGTTTTTTTATGCTGAAATCCTCTATATGGTGTATGTATGTTTCTTTTACTAATAAAATATTTTTTGTCGAAAAACCCCACAATTTAAAATAAAAAGGCAACCAGTATCATCAATGCCTAATAAAATATCCAAAATATTTCTACCAATCATGTAGGCTGTATAATGCAATCTGAAAATTGTCTCAACAATTCCCTCTCGTGTGCCACGAGCCACGAACGCCTTTGTAAGGCATGTTTTCTATCGCGATATATATTTTATTGGCATGTGATTCCTAAATTCGACTGCTTTATACTGCGGCCTAGCGAAGCGTTCATCGAACGTATGTATATGTATATTGGTTCATTGGTTCACCATACACACATACCTATAGGTATCATGTAAGTATGAAGGTCGAAAGTCATATACGTCATTGGCTAGGGTTGGAGGATTTTGGATAATGATTTTTATTAGTATGTAATTTTGTTTAAAAGATAAATGAATATATCTATTATAATATTTTATATCAAATTATTATAGTACTAGGTAATCAATGGCTACTGCTGCAAGCTATCATAAAATATTGTTAGTAGTTATTCACTGAATGTACTAAGAAGTACCTGTTTTGTTTCAAGAATGTATGGAAAACTCGTTTGTTCTATCCTTTATCCCAAAGGGGTTTGCAATTCATATCCATAATCCATAGCGAATTTAAAAATATTATTTTCGTAAATGCTGATATATTTACGGTGCTGATAATATAATTGGGTTATTGCACCATATTGGATTACGAATTTGAATGTTGCTTGTATTTTGGTTAAATATTTTCAATGTTCGAGCATATATTTATGGTGGGTAATAAGATTAGTATGTGTACGATACAAGATGAGACAGAACCCTCATACAAATACATTACCTACATTACTCTATTATTAATAGGCGCTGAAAAAAGAGCAAGACTACATAATTTTTATTTCGAAAAATTCGAAGGGTTGTCGACTAAAAAAGCAGGACAAATTTAAGTACTTATTGTTTCATTAATTTCAATTAATTCTACGCAAACATTTGCCATCCCTGTAGGGTAAGGATTTGTTTTTTTAGACAGATTTAATAGTCCTTACTCTTGTAATCGTCTGTATAAACGAAAGAGTTATAAAGGCTGTGATATAGACTGAAATACAATAAAAATGACGACCCGATGGCGCAGTGGCTAAGCAATTAGACTGGTGCGCTAAGGGTTGCGGGTTCGATTCCCGCACGGGACAAAAATTTGTGCGATCCGCAGATATTTGTCCCGAGTCTGGGTGTTTGTGTGACATTACATGTTTGTGAAACGCACCCACGATACAGGAGAAATTGCTAGTGTGGGGCGACGTTTAAAAAAAAAATACATATATATTTATAGTTGCTCAAGATAAAGCACTGGATACTAGTATTCTTAATGATGCAGGATATTGCAGCAAATTGTCTTTTTCAGCGTTATGAATGAATACTTTCTTGGCTATTCTTAGGTACCGTTGACTGACTGCAAAGGAAAATCATCGTTATCTAATGTTGTAAATTCATCAAACCGTGTGACCGTCATCATCAATGATCAATGCTTCATAATTGCTCAGCCATGTGCCATTTGACCTTCTCAAATTCGTAGAAGTCTTTTATTGAAAGTTTTATACTATTTTACCGTCATAGTTGCTTTGTAAAAGAAAAACAAAGGTCAATGGTGGATTAGGTTGCTTAATATCATAAAAATGTAAGTATTTTAGGAGGATTTTGCGTGAAAATAAAAAAGCAACAATTAGAACAACCAATTTATTTTATTTTTCATACAAGTCTCAGCGGCCTCACACATTTAAGGACATCTAAGTTCATAGGCCGTCTCCAGTGCTTACAAGCAGTAACGGGTTTATGGGCACTAAACGTGTCGGTCTGAAGTACCGCACGCACATTGTCGCCACACTCAACCCTCGTAATGCCTATCAACAGTTTTTATTACAATTTATTGCGACCATTCCGTTTACGAGACATAACTTATCTGCATGTTGGATTGCATTACTGTTCAACATGTTGTTAAATTGTAATTTGATTTAGATTGGTCTTCTTAACAGTTCGAATAGATCATAAATGTTTATTCTGATCATAAATGTGTATAATGTATATTCTATTTCTAAACGTTAAGTTTAATTTTTAGTACCTGCAGAAGTTTTGTCCTGCGGTTTTTCATTAATGACGTAAGTACCTACTTTTGCTGAAAAATATTTTTGTTATCATCAGCATATTCCCTCTTACTTATAAATGCCATGTCAAGAGTCAGAGGTTCAAATGGCACCAATGTTTTTTCGAATTCATATGCGACCTATAAATTAGTTATGAGCCCCGTTGAGGAAGCGAGACGCCGCATTACACAACGTAAACGGCCCTGTTTTAAGAGTTCACAGTAAGGGGGCAGTTGCTAAAAACGGTGAAAGAAAACATCGCGAGGAAACCGGCACACCTGAGAGATTTGTCAACGGTGTGTAAATGGATGTCATGTCATGATGTCATGTGGATGTCAATGTCAAAGGCCTACAGGCAGTTTAAACTCTGACTCCAATTGTTCATCAACCATACGATAAGAAAAAGAAGATTTACTTGTTAACATTATAGTCGAACATAAGCGATTCATGATACTATGTACGATTGTACAGCATTGAAAAAAAAATTGTTGTAGTCTTATCATTTCCTTTTTCATGACGTAGCAAGTCTAAATTTAGTCGAGCCTCACTCATCCATCACTATACTTGACGTCAGATATTTATTGAAGAGGATTACCCAAGTAACATAGTAATTATCACCCTGATTACAAATCAGTGCTTCCACGTATGCAGTAACTGTTTTAGATAATGCGATAACGGTTATTAAAAACTGTGCTGTGATTTCATATATTATTCCTGTGGTTTGAGGAAATGCGAGACAAGAAGGTAAAAGGAAAACGGGTGTATTGTTTACGTTATTAGATTTTTTTCTGTGAATACGTTATGAAAAACATTTTTATTACCAAGCCCGCTCTGTGTCCCACAGCTGGACAAAAGCGTCCAATTTATTTTTCAACACATCCTTGTTGAACGCCATTCAAGACCTCGTGTAAGAAATGTGTCAATTTCAGTAATATCACATCTTATTTTATTGGTTTATATCATTAACATTGAGCTAGCGTGGTGATCACTGTTCTTTTCTTATCTATACGAGGAGAGGGCTTTTAACTGCAGTATTTTACTTATCGTTTGGTTGATGAACAACCTGGTGTCAGAGTTTAAACCGCCTGTAGGCCTCGGACATGGCTTTACACACCGTTGAGAAATCTCTCAAGTGTGCCGGTTTCCTCACGAAGTTTTCCTTCACCGTTTTAGCAAATGATAACTAATTTATAGTACGCACATGAATTTGAAAAGACATCGGTGCATGCCGGTGTTTCAGTCCAATCGTCATACCACTCGGCTATCAGTGTTGTCATTACATTTAAACAAAATGGCAGTGGCATTTCTTTTGACTACCTTTGAGAACTACACCGAACTCGAAGGCTGGACACTAGACAGAGTTTACCAAATTATTTGCTATATACACATATATTACTCACGTGTGTAAAACCGGCATATATTGTAAATAATACGGATAACATTCACGAAAGTCATTATCGTACAAAAGGGTTTACCAGGATCTTATAAATGAGTAAGTATGTCAATGTGGGTTGACTGTGGTAAAGAAACAATGGAGTTGCTTACAGGATTTGTTAGGACTATTTATATCTACGTGTTACTTACTAGCCCTTTGACCTTTTATCAGACGTGTAATGTACGTTAATGGCAGCAACTGACCGTATACTAAATAGTTCAAATAGTTATATAGGAGTAGAAGTTGTAAGTATAGGAGTTACGTTCATTTTAATAAGAAATAACCCAAACAAACCAGTGGTTCTTCGTCTGTTCTTTGTTTTAGGAATGACACTTTGAGATGTGCAGCACTGAAGTCGTATTGGCTAACGTCATATATTCCCTATCTATATCAAAATCAACGTCAAAAGTTATTTATTACCACTTATGAATAGCCAAGGCAACCACCCAAAATTCATTTTTTTAAACATTAATAGTCAAAGTCATTTTTTTTAAACAATAATAAAAACAAACCTACATGCTAGATTGGTTTATTTCTTCCTCTATCAAAAAATTTTAAGCAAAAATACGGCGAAGGTCTCATGTTCAAGTCCTACTCGTGTCCATAATTTTTCAAATTTCCTTTATCAATTTAGATTTAAGCTTAGCATGGGCAACATGCAAAAATGACACAAAAAGTCATAGCAATAATAAAGTTCGATAATGAGGACATTGACATTCGACAGTGCCTACCTTAAGGACTGGCGTCGAGTGGCAGCAGACAGAGACAAGTGGAAGGAGGGAAGGGAGGCCTTTGCCCTGCAGTGGGATAATACGGGCTAATAATAATAATAATAATAATGAGGACATCTTTGCGGGAACGACATGGCCCGTAATGGCATTGGACAGGGTCTTGTGGAAAAATAATGGCAAGGCCTTTGCCCAGCAGTGGGACACTAAACAGGCTACTTAAAAAAATAAAATGACGTTCCTACACACCAGCTTATTTTATTTTTTTAAGTATCCTTCCATCTCTTCGAAGTTCATTATCAGGTAAAGACAAAATTTCTAGGGGACCAATCGGAAAGTAAACCCAATCATATGACAAAAAACATTTAAATCGGTTCATAAATGACTGAGTTATGAGGGAACATACATAAAAAAAAAGATTCCGGCGAATTGAGAACCTCCTCCTTTTTTTTGAAGTCGGTTAATTAATAACTTTCCTACACACCAGCTTATTAGTCAATCCCCAACTGAAAATCATTATCCTTGGTTGCCATAGCAACCGCTCCATGACCCGCATACCACTATGCTTACCCCGTTAAGAAAAAACGCGTGAGCGTATATTACAGTCTAGGATGGTCGTTAAACGTTTTGCGATCCACTCTTAAGCTTATTGACCGTATCTCATTTGATGGCTTAGTGAATCACCGCTCGGCGTCGGTATTACATCAGTGTATTACTTAAAAAAGACCTTAAGACCAAATTACTTTCTTTAAGTACTTGTAATTGGATTAATTTCTGGTAAAAAAATGTGTTGTCGACTTCCTCGTTGGGTAATAGTCGCTTAATACGACTGATAAGCATGAGGACCTGGGTTCGGAACCCGGGTCTGTCAAGGTTTATTGCATTTTTCCAAATAAAATAAAAATAACTGGCGAAATTTGGGTGTACTATTATGTGCCTCTGCCTGCCCCTACCCATTATAATCTATTCCTTGGAGAATACAGGCAGGATGTCATGTACCTATGTAAAAATTGTGTATGGCAATAGCTTTCAAGTTGGCCTTTAGCTCATCGAAGATTGAAGGCGCTTTGAAGAAAATATTCTTACAGCTTTTTCAGTTTCATATTACAAAAAAAATCCTGACAAATGGTACATACTTGTTATAATGACGGCCTAATGACAGTATACCCAATCCACAGCCGACAAAGATCAGTTTACGCACACTACGTTTTCTCACTGGAGTCCCGTATCTTTTGTTTTTTTTTTTGGTTTAAAGATTATTTATTTATTCAAAAGAACAATGTTCACTTACGAATAAACATAGACATAATGGGTTATCATAGCTATCCAGTTATAGCATCTAGTTTTTATAATCCGTTAACCTTCTGTCCTATGCCGCTAAATCTGTATCTAGTTTCTTCGCTTATGGAAAAAAAGGATTAAAAACTTTTTAAACATTTACTTTTGGTCGAAAATTAAACTTTTCCTACCTCTCCTACAAAAAACTTTTTTCTTTCTTATTTAATTATAATATTTAAAAGTAGAACACGATATCCTTGTATTTTGAAATTAAGTTTGTTCCCTAATCGTTTTTGTTTTATAAAAATTAATGACCTTTGAATTGTTAAAATCGACGACCTTGGCGCAGTGCCTGAACGATTGGGCTGCTTCGTTATGGGTTGCGGGTTCGATTTCCTCACGGGACAAAAAATTTGTGTCATCCGCAGATGTATGTATGTCCCGAGTCTGGATGTCTATGTATGTGATATTTCATGTCTGTGAAATGCACTTTACGATACAGGAAAAAGTCATAGTGCGGGGCTACGTAGAAAAAAAACCGTCAGTAACATTACTATGTCCTTAGAAGACCAAACAGTAGCTTGAACTTAGTTGTGATTATTTACATTGAAATGTTTTTAAGGAAAAAAGATTTTGAAAAAAAAAACTTTATTTTCCTTTCCTTGCAAGAAATGTTATTATATGAAATTGTAAAAGCGTCTTGCAGACCCGAAATAACACACATGATCATCATGTCATTGGGTATCGAAACCCTTTGCGTAAAAAGCAAAACATTCAACCGCCTATCTGCAAAACCGTCGAGATTCAGAACAATATTAACTTAATAAAAACAACATTAACCCTACTTTGCCGCAAAAAAAACTACGTAGCTATAAATATCAAAACACAAACAAAATAAAGACAATACCTGTATTTTCTCACCTCATAATAGTAAGTCGAGCGTGACAGTACCGGGTTATCCGACACCTCACAGTAACTCCGTGGCACGTGGGCGCCCTATCGTCATCTCGCACCAATCATATTTCCTTTTGTTTGCTCACAGTCTCCCCAAGCCGAACGACGCCATTGTCCGGTCAGAAAAAATAGACCACCTCTACTATTGGCTCGGAGGTTAGAAAAAGTGAGATTCAATATCGAAACCTTCGAGTTGTAGGCGCTGCGGAACGTGGACACTTTGGTGTCTTGTGTCGGATACAAGCTACCAATGAATAATTGATATCTATTTTTTTTTAACAAACGTCGCCCCACACTAGGAATTACTCCTGTATCGTGGGTGCGTTTCACAAACATGAAATATCGCTTACACAAACACAGACAGACTCGAGACAAACATCTGCGGATCACACAATTTTTTGTCCCGTGCGGGAATCGAACCTGCACCCCTTAGCGCAGCAGTCCAATTGCTTAGCCACTGCGCCAACCAGGTCGTCAATATAACCAGTATGAAATCAGCCACTCCCTGAGCAGATGTAAATCGCTCCTACAGGTCACACCGACTACGGTTTCCTGTGATGGTGTGCCGTGTCGGTAACAAAAAGTGTCTACATTTCTGCAGCCCCGTAGAAGGCATAACATAATACCATGCCTGGATTCTCGAAGGGACACTGTGAAAACATTTTGCTAGTTATATTAAATTGTAGGTTCCAGGAAATGGAAATCGACCCTATTGTCAGTCCGGTCAAGTCCAAACTCCGTTCTCCTACTGAGAATTACCTAAACGAAATCCCAATAATATTTTGCCCGACCCTGGAATCGAATGTAGGATTGCTAGCAACGAGCTCAGTATTCGCGCTCTGCTAGCACTAGACCAACGAGACAATTGTAGAGTCGTTGATCGTTTAGTTTTCTTATCTTATCGACATGACGTCATGTAAAAATTACGCCGTAGAGGATAGCCACTCGGTAAAGTTATAGGCTGACTGTCTAGAGAATCATTATAATAAAAATATAATTAATCTAAACAGTTGATACTAATCGTGGTAGTAAGTAAACAAATATTTAAGGGCCCGATCATGAATCTACTGTTATAACAAACTAATGCCATTTTGCAAATACCAAGTAATTTGCAGCTCGTACCAGCTATCTTTTACCGACCTTAACAATACCTACCTGAAGATTCTTAGACAATCTAGACATTTTGCTTACGTAAAACGAAATTAAATTTCATTCCGAAACTGTTTGTTTCTGTTTCATTATGAATTCCGATGACAGAAGATTTTATTACAATACAGTATTGTGGTCGACTGTCTTGAATACTTTTTATTAATTTAAAAAACATAAGTTATTCCTTGTTCAAATTCAAAAAGTTTATGTACATAATTCGATTTCGAAAGTAGATTGAATTCTTTTATTATAAGCCAGTAATGGATTTAAAAAGAATGTAGCTTACGTTTAAATTGAGAATAGTTTTTATTTAATAGTCTAATGGCTGTCACGTATCCTAGGGACTGACGTGGTTTTTGGCCCGGAAGGGGGCTGTTGGTCGTGGCTCTGAAGTGAGCCATTTGTGTATACCATGGTAGCTAGACTAACTGATTATTATATTATCCGTACGTTTTTTACTTTACCATCGATACGAAAGAAGAAGAAGGACTGATATCTAAATCTAGCGATAGAAAGACTCTTCATTACAATTTTAATATCTATGTAGCAGAAATAAATACATATAATAATTGGCGTGGGGTATCCGGCCTAGAATTGACCTCCCCCTTTCCTCCCGTGGGTGTTGTAAGAGGCGATTAAGGGAAAATCCAGAAGATGGGTAGCTGCGTCTTCTGTGACTTGACCACCAATACTGCGACCCCCAAGCCGCTTGCCAAGCGTGGGGATTATGGCAACCCCCCACCCCCCCTCCTAAGGGGGACGCCTTTTGTTCAACAGTGGAAATCTTCGGGCTGATGATGATGAGAAATAAGTACATTATAATACAACAAGACTACACACACTCACATCATTTCTATTTTTAATGTTATTAGTTCGATTTAATGTCATGAAATTTTATGATAAAATAGTGTGTCATCTAGGTCGATTTTTTACCTTTCGTTTTACATTACTAAGAACCATTAGCATTAGGTTTCAATCAAACCAACGATGGTCAATTTACGCCTGTAGATTACACATAAGCAAAATCTTAAATCGACTTATAAATTAAAATGACTTAAGAATTTAATAGTAGGGGATACGTAATGAAATAGATAACTATACATATTTGTGAACTAACAATTAGTGAAGCTCATTCATGGTCACATCTATAGTGAGAATGTTCCATATTGAGCCAAAGCCTATGTGCGTAAGCTTATGGAGCAGTAAAAGTAGGTATTAAAGTATAAGCGCGTAATTTGTTGAACATTATTTTTATTGAAGGCAAGATTATGGTTTTTAATACTCAGTAATTTAGTAAATATGACGTGTGGTATCAGGCCTAGACTTGACCACCCCCTTTTCTCCCGTGGATGTCGTAAGAGGCGACTAAGGGAAAATCCAGAAGATGGGCAGCAGCGTCTTCTGTAACTTCACCACCAATACTACGATCCCCAAGCCGCTTGCAGCGTGGGGATTATGGCAACCCCCTCGCTTAAACGGGGAGGCCTTTGTTCAATAGTGGACGTCTTTTGGCTGATGATGATGACGTGTATCATCACGCCTATCTTTCTGGAAAGGGTAGGTAAAGTTCTGGTGCATACCCTTACTTAATACTATATTAGTTTGATACTGAAAGAAAAGGGCGGGTTTACGAACATTTTCAAGAGTTAAACAAACCCTAGCTGTTACCTAAATTTTCCTATGGCACAATCTCCATTCGACTTTACCTGAACTGGAAATCTGACCCTCATGTTCGGCTGTATTTAGTCCAGAAGGCATGCCAATAATCAAGAATGTTAGACCTAATAATGTAGTTGAGTTAGTAGTTAGGTACAACAATATTATTGTTCATGTTATTAAGTAAAGTCAACCCCCCAAATGCTGTAGCAAGTCAACTCATGTAACATAATAAAACAAACAGAAAATCATTACGGTAACGAATCTGTGTCCCAGGGCGATGAAACCGGTTCTCAGACCCTTTTCGACGCCTAATGAACTGAGCTCAAAAAATCAAGAAATTATCTTGCACAGGAAGAAACGATGCTTCAAACCTCGAAAATAAATCCTCGAAATCAATCAAGTTCTTGAGTCAGCTACCGTGTTTTGTTTGAGATATAATAATAATACCAGCCTGTTATTGGCCCATTGCAGAGCGCTTTATCATACTGATGAGAAACAATTTTGATGACCAGGCAACTTAAGTGATCATTGCCTATTTAATTAACTATTTCTACAAGCTGTTTTACCCGTGATAAGGTAACCAAACTTCAACAAATGACTATCAGTTCATAAAATATTATAAGCGATAAAGGCGGTCCAAAGGCTTAGTACCTAAAGTCATCATCAAAGATTTTTGAAGATTTTAAAAGAGAACGTATTCTTTTAAAAGCTTAAAAAAAAATTCAAAACGTTATGTTTAAAAGTAACATGGTTAGTGAAAATCTTGACGCAGTTTCCGGCAAACCGTGCATTCGCTTATCCTAGTTGAATAAGCACTATAACTCAACAGGCAAAAATTTAATCCTGGAAACCGGAAAATTTGCAAGCTAAACGCTGAAACTTTTCACGACTTAAAAGTACAAATTCACGATCCATAAATTTGCACGATGCACATAAATTGTAAACTGTTTACATAAATATTAATGCTTGAAAATAGAAATGAGCGTAAATAAAAATAGTTTACGCAAAATGTTGTATGGAAATTTTCCTTCAGCTCAAGTTACAATCTAATAAGTTTGTTTATAGTCAATTTTAATAGCTCAAAGCGTGAAATCTCCTTTTTTTAGTTATTGCTATTTGTCCCCTGTGTGACTGTGCGTAATAGCTAAAAAAATGGTTTACCACTCTGCGGGTTGCGATTTCGATCCCTCTACAGGACAAATATTTTGTGATCCATAGATGCTCCGAGCGTTTCTGTGCATGACATTTTCATGTCTGTGACACGCATTCTTCTCAGGAGACAATTCTAAATACATATGTATATTTTATACATAACGGGTAGATATCAAATAAATGTTAGTTGTGTTTTGTAGGAGTTAGTTTGTAGAGCTTTAAAGCAAAACCGTTTTGTTTGAAGTAGGTACCCTGTCATGTTCAGACACCCTAGGGTGATTTGAATCACTGTCTGTAAATTCAGTGTTTGTCAAAAATGAAGTGCTAGGTAGGCCGTAGGAAAAACCCGTTGCCTTGTTGTCCAATAACTGAGGAGACAATTGTAGTAGAATTAAGATACTACTTACCATTGTTTTCGTTGTATAAAACTTTGCATTAATTGACAAAAAAACTGAACCCCAAAGAATAAAATGACCAAGATACATTACCAGGATTGTACCCTTGTATTAGCATACTAGAATTATTATTTTAACTTCCTTTTATGTAATAAACATAAAAGCTTTCAAATTAAAAAGAATTAGGTAGATCATTACTATACATTCAAATACAATCGAACAAAAAACATCATTTTATATTCAAACATAATATTTTCATGACTTCATTGAATAAAAAAGAGGCCTAGGTGTAAAAATATTTATTAAATAGTATTTTCATTTACTTTTTATGAGGTAACTTTTCCCAGTCACGTTTACATTTATAGGGATCTATAAAACCAGAAAGTATAACGTCAAAACACATTACGGAAGAAATAAAATATACGAACAAAACGCTGTACCTACTTGGGCCTACCTACGTTAATTTGCATAAAAAAGCCCGGTTTATCAGAGAAATACCCAAAAAGCTTATTTCCCTAAAAGTGTTACAACCGATGATTAAAGTTACCAAACATATTACAAAGGTATTTAAATTCCAAAGACTTATCCAAACAGTGTTACGTCGGTAAATGTCTACCTAATCTAAATTATACATTTAACATGTACGCAAAACCGGTAAATGTATAAAAATAAATATAAAATTTAATGTCATCATACAATTTTGTTACCTAAAATTGAAATGCAAACTATGTTAGTAGCATTCCGGCGATGATTAAGGTGGTGGGCGGGAAGGGCGGCAGCCGCCTAGCCGCTCGCTATATAAGCCGGCGTCAGGGCGGACGACTGCACAACACCACTTGTTGCCGACGCTAGTGCCTGCCTGTTGCCATTGTTGCTGGAACAACACTTCACTCGAATCAGGTAAGTGAAAAAATATTTATGTGGAGAAGAAAACATGAATTATCATTTACTCACGATATAAAAAATGTGATAAAAATTACGATTTTTTGAATTTATTTAGTGCGTAGAAAAAAGTTTTAAAACACCATTCCATAATAATCATAATTAGGTTAACATCACACGTTAATTTCTTACAGTAAAAAAACTGAAACCAATTTAAAAGGTACACTCAAACTCAAAAAGTTTAAATGAGACGACAATAAATAATGAAAACAAGGTATCTTCCGTAACTTTTTAAGAATAGGAACTCATACTTACCGTCCAGAAAGTTAAGCAGCATACTTAAGAAATTTCAAGTGCGTATTACAATTTAAATAAAATTTACGGAAGCTTAAATAAATACATAAAAGTTTGTAAGCATTTATTTATCAATATTGAAAATTGTAATTAGAACCCTACGACGCGCGACGTAATCAGGAATCATTACAAAACAATTGTGGGTACAGAGTAATGAAATATCAGAAATATTTTTTCTATGTCTATTCATTGTAATATTCACAGCATTTACACTTTATAGAAGTCACACAAAAGCAATATTAATTTAAGTTAAACTACTTTTCACGCTTATTGTACTGACGTCAAAACAATAATTATAATCGACTGGATAAGATTCAACAAATACTTTAATTAAATTCATAACTGTTTAATTAATGACATTTTACAACTGAACTTTAAGTTATGAACTAATAAACCCCTGAACATAGAGTTAGAAAACTATAAAAAAGTTTGAAACGTTACCATAGCGATTGTAGAGAAATTATTAGAAAAGTTCCCTACGAACTTATAAGCTCGCCCTTTGATCGCATTATTTAATATCGTTAAATTATTTTTGTGTAATACTTAGGTACTGGAAGTTGATAATGAAAAGCTTAATAATTATGTAGATTTATAATTAATGTAACATTCAAAATAAAGCTGTTTTGGTGACAAAACTTTTTGAATTTCCGATAGGTATCGACATAATGTTACTTAGGAGTTTGGTTTTGTGTTGACATTTTTTGATACACGAGTATTGAAAAATATTGGTGTAATATGCCTTAAATCTAGCAAAATGGAAGTAAATAAAATAGCTTTACACTTTTATTTAAAATGAAGAGTTATTTCTGTTTTAAAGAACTAAACCTTAGCTCTATTTTCCATCATGGATTCCTTCAGTACCAATCAATATTTTCTCTTTTCTCCTTTTATAAATCGCACCAATGTTCTAATACAATTCATAATGAAAGAATACAGCGGGCTGCTAAGAATTGATTAACATCATAGCATCCAAAGATGAATGATAACGCTGCGAGTTTCATTTATAAATGAAAAATGTGTAAAGAATTTATGTTCTTAACAGAACAATACTCAGTCCGGTGGAAATAGAATGTAGATAGAATTGTGATACGTGCGAATAAACGGCACAACAATTTACAAAAAAAAATTATAGTGCATTCAAAATAATTTTTAACTCTAAATAAATAAAAATCTAATTTCTATCCCGCTTAGAACCTTATAAATCCAATAAAACTCTTATATAATGCAACTATCGTCTAACTATCGACCAGATATAATCATGATTAAATTTAAGCTTATAATAAATTATGCATTTGATTTGAGTGTGATTGCTAGTTTTTCTTTGCCTGTCTTTGCAACACATTAACATAGCCTTATTATATGACAACTGATTTTGGTCTTACAGGAAATTATAACCTAAACAATATTTTGTCTATTTTTATGAAGGTAAAGATTTCAACAGGCAATATTCATAAAAGGAAACCTAACAGTTAAAATATCATTCAATTAGTAGGTATCTAAAGTAATGTCTTACTTACCTTAAAGTTAAGAACTAAAAACGCAATAATGCATCAGCATAAACAATGTTTCTATTCACTTTTACCGAGCATTGTTGGGCGAAGTTGTCAGTTTTAATTCAACTGAGTGTTATGCATTCTATACCACATTTCCGCAGCAAAGCTTTTGACGTCGAAGGTCTAGGAATAATGGCAATCACAACACACGGCACTTAACTTTGTGACATCGTCGAATATTCGAATACATTTTAAGATACTTAGAAATTAATAATCAATTTTTATCAAATTTTTTTTTATCAATATTGACATTTCGAATCATTAACCTCTAATCTTTGGATTGGTTACTGTAACGATACCTGCAAATCGATTGAAATTCCAATCTTGGTATAGATTAGGATTCATTATTTAATTTTGGCCGTTAATAAACAATTTAGAAATCCTTTTTGGTGTATGCTGTTTTATTTGCGTTTACGACCTGATTGGCGAAGTGGCTAAGCGATTAGACTGCTTCGCTAAGGGTTGAAGGTTCGGTTCCCGCACGGGGTAAAAAATTGCGCGATCCACATTTGACTGTCCCGAGTCTGGGTGTTTGTGTATGTGAGGGATATTTCATGTTCGTCGTAGGTGCGTTTCACAAAACGCACCTACGAAGCAAATAAGCAAGTTAACTCTAATATTTGCAGCCTTTTTAGATATTACTTTATAAAACTCTAGTGCCATATTCCGTTCATCATCGTTTACATTAATTTTGGGTTCTCAGATAAATATTTTTTTCTGGCACGCTTCGATTTTCATTGCCTCGATGATATCTGTTTAGTTATCTTGATCAATCTTTATTCTAGTTTATAGAAGTTCTAGAAGTGCATGTCTCATAATTCCCAAAATACCGCGTTGATTACAATATTTTAGGTAACAAGCACGAATAGCCTTCACTTGTATGAGTTTTGGCATTAGCAAATTACTTCCTTAGCTCGTAACCTAGCCCTTACTCCCGTGTCAACACATTACCATCTAGTAAACGATAATGAAGGACAAGTTACGATTTCTTGTCTGCCTTATTAGTCACTCGATACTTTAAGAACGCAAAAGTATAATGTTAAAGATAAACAGAGGCGTATCTTTTTCTCTTTGAAAGTGAAATAGAAAGGGTTGACACTATCTAACATACACATTTTAGGATTAAAAAGGGTGTAGTGTTAGTGTGTGGGTTCAAAGCCTTTATCTAGTTTACAATACGCAGATTATACGTAAGAACGGGGTTCTTTCTCTTCTATTATCCCTTTAATATATTACTTACAAATAATAGTCTTTTTCCATTAAATTTATTAGCCATCAGGGATATACCTAGTACCTATATCAAATTTATAACAAGATAATGCTTACAAATAGCTTCAAAATATCTTAAAACCAAACAGAATTCTACGCAAAAAAATCATTTATGCATTAAATTTCCCTAAATCACACGAAATTTCGCCCAATTTAAGTTCCCCGCACACCAAATAGGCACGTAAGCACTATTGAATGCCAATCAACAAATGAAACAGAAACGTACAATGTGTCACCTACTTGTCTTTAGAGTGGAAGAAGTAGGTCACTGTCGATACACGAAGGGCCAGTAATACGATGCGACGTATGCTGCATTGTTAACTAAAACATTCCAACTTCAGAAGTAACGTTAAAAGATTATGATCACCTGTAAGGATGAAGAAGAACCTGCTTGACTATAATTTTACACAAAGAACAATAATTTAAAAAAAGTTTCTTTAACATTTACAATTTACTTAAAGTTCAATTGTCTTTTATAACGTTTTTAAAAATAAAAATAAATGTATGTAGAAAAATATTTGGCTTTCAAAGTCCATAGTAAATACTTAGTAATGATTTCTGACACGAAATTTAAAATATTACAAACCTATTTGACTTGGTACTCGTACTGTTCTGTTATTCCGTAGATATTCCACCCTAACCCAGAAATTGAACAACGCTTTTACTATTCAGAATAAATTATTCCAAGTATTTTATTTAAAACAAAAGACAGAACTAATGACGCTTAATCAACCGTATACTTTTAAGAAAGAAAACGGTAACATTTATTTTGCACTACGCGTATCATGAGGCAAAATGGGTTAAAATTAAGTTACCTCAAGTGTGTATAACAGTATGATGTTACGTACGGTTTCAGAGAAAGCAACCTACAAAAATACCTACCTGTAATAATGATACATTGTGCCAAAATATGTCCCTAAATAGGTTCTTATATCATGAAAATTATGTCATGCGTATTGCTGAATGGGCCTTCTTATAGCGTAATAAATAATCGTATATTCCCATTGTTCGAACGGTTGGCCAGTGCGTGAATAACCCCTGTTTCATTTAATATTTCGCTTGAAAACAATCTACTGCCAGTCTTCTTGGCATAATTTATTACACTGTATGAAATAATATATTTATAAAATCTGTTGATAGACATCACGGCTTGTTTTTTCGTTCTCAACATTACCATTGACTGATGCTACTACTTGTAATTAAATAGGTACAATGTTATATCAATTGAGTATTATAAATTATTTTAAGGATAAGAATTATTGTTATTTAGAAAAAAACTGAATCTCCAGGGCAACTATTTTACTATAACAACTGTCGTGAGTGTTATCCATATTATTTACTATATATGTATTTCGGATATACTTACGTGTGTATTTGGAAATGCCCGACTAGTTTCGAGCGTTACGCGGCAGAGTTCATGATTATGGGATTCGTTCGAGTACGAAACTAATCGGGCATTCCCGAACACACACGTGAGTATAACCGGAATATATAGTAAACTAGCTTCCACCCGCGACTCCGTCCGCGTGCTTTTCGAATGTTGTACAGCCTATAGCCTTCCTCGATAAATGGGCTATCTAAAACTGAAGGAATTTTTCAGATCGGACCAGTAGTTTCTGAGATTAGCGCGTTCAAGCAACCAAACTCTTCAGCTTTACAATATTATAAATATATATAGTATAGATAACTCCAGGGCCCCTAGTCTGCTATTTTTATAAAATCGTCATTCCAACACGATCCAATTCCCATCCCATTGTCATTTTGCTAAAAGTTTATATTCTGCTAAATTCATAATGGTCGATCATTGGTCTGTCAATGGTCTCGTAATAGAATAGTGGTAGAATGACATTATTGTATTGCCATTATTATAAAACCCGTTAATAAAAATTATTTTCGAAAAACAACTACTAAATTTAAACATTTAATTATGCCAGATTTTTTTAAAATACTTTTACATATTATCTATGATATTATTTGATAATGTTATATGCAATCTTGTTCGTAAATAGCAAAAATATGATGAAACTCATTAATATTTTATGTTTTGCTGTCAAATGTGACATTACTGCTTACTGACGTCTGACGTTAATCTGTTTTATTTGTTGTGGTCCGTGTTTTGCAAAGAGTTTAATAATATTAAACAGTTTAGTAATTGTGTTTTATACCTTACCATATTAAATTGTAGTCTGTGAGTTAACTGTCAAAATTTTAGCAGATTACCGTCTACGTCTGTCATTGATTCGTCATTATGTACGAGATTACCATTATAAACCATTTCTTTCAATGGAGTGTCAGTGGTTGACCATTGGAAAGTCACAATGACGCTTTTATATTAGTAGATTACCAAACTTGTCAAAATCAACAATTATGAAATCAATGATAGACCATTCTGACACTATTGTAATAGCAGACTTGAGGCCCAGGGCAAGGTTTAAAGAGTCTCCATGATATTGAATTGATGAGCGTACAGCGCACCCGCTACCAACAGCAAGTTCACCGGCTTATTTTCCACGGCTTAAACATAAATAGCGTTACGAAGAACTTGATACTTATCCTTAAAGTATACATTAAACGATGCATAAGAAGTAGCTTTAGTTAGTGTTAAAAGTCATTGAAAACAAGTCGTTTAGAAGAAGCTCTAAGAAAATGAAAAACAATTACCTATAAAAATGAAGACTGCAATAAAAAGTACAGGGAATTACTGGAGTTGTTAGAAAATTAATTATTGCTGCACTATAAACAGTGCTGATACGTCGAATAAGTAAAGGAGTTAGCAGAATTATCGCTCAGATATACAGACAACAGTAAATTCTTACAGACAAAATAAACATCTTAATCCTTTTCTTTTACATAACTGGCGAATTATATGTGTACCTACCATATATCATCTGCCTACCCCTTTGGGAAAAACAGGCTTCATGTTACGCTATGTTACGGTCCTTATATAATTTTTCAGCACTTACTGAAGACAGAGACGGTATTTTATTTATTATTGAATCTGCATTCTAACATAAAAGTATCTAACTTTTTGATACAACGAGAAGTAACTATCTTAAAAAGGATAACATAACATCACGCCTGTATTCCCCGAAGGGGTAGGCAGAGGTGTACATATAGTACACCCACATTTCGCCAATTATGTTGTAAGTCCCAATGTAATAGTGGGCAAGCCTATTGCCGTCAACCGGGCACAAATCCAGACTCCGTGCTGCTACTGAGAATTACTTAATGGAAAATTCAGTAACATTTTGCCCGACCCGGTATTTGAACCCAGGACCTCTTGGCCAGCAGTCGCGCTTAGCGAACAACCAACGAGGCAGTCTATCTTAAAATAAAACAAAAATATGGACTATTTGAGGGCTTGTTAAATTATGTTATGATCTTTGTGTAGTTAGTATGAGTTACGTAAGGTTGCATCCACACTATATACATAACACGACAAACTTTGCATACCAACATCGTTATATTGAAACATGTTATGTACCTAACCATATTTTGTTGTATAGTGTATACGCACCCTAACGTATATCTCAAGCAATAAAGACAATGATGTGGATATATGAGCTTACTATTAAGTCGATGATATTAAGACCTAAGCCGAAAACATATTAAAGAGCTTACGTTTAAAACTCGAGGAAAATCTTCTCCATAAAAGTAAATGAGTGTCGATGAAACAAAACTAGGCCATATTTTTTTATTTTTCATGATTTAAACTTAAAAGCCTACTCCTTTGTTAATAAGTTAATGAGCAGCGACACGGTAGCTAAGTTGTGAACAGCTGTGCCACGAATGGCGAAGGGCGCAGATTCGAATCCCGCTCGTGTCCATTATTTTCTAAATATCCTCCATCAATTTGAAGTTGAGGAACTGTTCATACATATATCGTGGCAATTCTCGTCTTAGGCCTGCGCGTCTATTATAGACGATTTAAGCATCATCTATAAACAAATATTTTAATAAGACGAAAAATAATACGCACTGAAATTAGTCAAAATAAATACTCATAATGTGCGTGTTTTTCTTTCTTCGCTTCAATTAATACTACATTAATATTATTTTAACAAATAGGTACAACGATGAGTTATCCTATAATAACTATTGCTTGGAGGTAACAAGATAACATATAGGCTTAGAACATGTATCATTAAAGATGAAACTATAATTGAAGACACAAAAAAAATACAGAAAAAATAGGTAAGTTGCACACGTATATATAAGCAGCGTAATCACAAAGTCACGCTTGTATCCCAGAGGGGTATACAGAGACCACAAATTTTAATTTGCTTACTTAACATACTTCTTCCGACTTTATCACTCTTTACCATTCTTCATGTCTTAATACGTGCCACTTTTAATTCCATTCAAACATTTCTTCGATTTAACTACGACGTATACTGCAAGTACTAGTATAGTTTGTCGATAAAAAAGGTTAAAACGACAATTTCAACGGAATACGTCAGAACTTTCGATACTAAAATATTTGTATCAAAAGTTCTAGTACGAATACTATTTTACTTCGAGTCTCTTTATTTGAACTAAGTATTTCTGTAACCGAATTTATTGTTTTGAGTTGATATTGTTTTATTAAATTACGACCTCAAAACTGGTTTGAAATCAAGATGATTTACATAATAGTACTAACTTGTAGTGTTTATAATATGGGCTCGATGAGCGACAAGTCTTGCCATGGGACTTCTGACAAAACTCTAAATGCAGGTCTATTCATGTACTGTATAGTTATTCTCCTAGCTAAAAGGAAAAGAAAATATTATTTTATGAGGATTATTATATACAAAAAGGATTATTTTGAAGATATGCCTTTTATACCTTGGGTTACTGTCACTTACGCAAAATGTACTAGACGATAAATATAACGTGTGTCAATGTGGTTATATGCTATTTGATGAGACATGAAAAGTCTATTTTAAAGTTATTTTGATAATTGCGCAAAAAATGTGGCTTTGTAGTAAAAAAATATTTCTATTCATCGACTATTAGTTAAGTAGTGATGAATAAGTATAGAGCACCCGATCCTTATTCCAATTGCTTCATAATATGAGATTTTTTCACTTCGCATCGCATGTGCGTCCTTACAAAGAATTAATAACAAACAATGAAAAACAACTCAAAACTAGTTAAAACAAAACCGTTATTAATATTTGCAAGCCAATTTTGACGACAATACAGCTAAAGGCTCAAAATTTACCGCCTATAATAACACCAAATAAATAGAATTTAATAATATAGGCAGTTGCATGGGTGCACACACTGCTGCGGACGGACGCGTCAATTTCACGCGCCACACTTTCATACTCAGCGTTAATTATAATATCATCCGTTTCACCCTCCGATATTTTCCATGGATCCGCCAATTTACGTATACATTACCCGTATAGGCTTAACGTGCCTTAATAAGGTACGAATAAACGCTTACACTCTGTCAATTAAAAATAATTGTGCCAAAATTGCTGTAATTTCTGAAATTCATATAAGCACGAGATTTAAATAATGGGTCGCGTGAAGTTTGGGGTGCTCGGAAATGAGAGTTTTATGATCCTTATGGTAAATTAAGTTTGATCAAAATAAGTATTCGACACAAGCTGTTGCTTTTAATTGAACACAATCTTGTATACATGCATGATAGGGAAAAGTTTTATGGCTGTGTAAATTCAGTATTCTCCCTGGTGTAGAGAGCCGTTTGGTATGAATTTAGATTTAACACAAAATGTACAAAAGTTAAATTCCATTTCAACAAAAATCGAAAATGTAGACGCGTGCATTCTCTCGTACCTTCGATAAGCATCTCTGTATCACACATAATATGAAATTCACATAACATTCCCAGAGGAACATGAGGCATTGACAATTTGTATCTTACAATATTTCGGTAAATCAAATTCTGAGGTACAAAATTTGAATGTTGAAGTATCAAAATTATTATACTTGACGTGGGTGAAAAATTGTACACGAATATTTGAATGATTTTTATTATTACATGTGCCAAAATAGAGAAGTAGTATTTTGATTAGTAGTTAGAATTTACAATGGTTAAGGTTTTTGTTTTCTTCTCCAACGTGAAATCGGACGGAAGAGGTAGGAATTATTATTCATCCTAGACATTAATGTAACATTAGATTCAATAAGCAATCTTATTCACAAAAATCTAATCGAAAACCATATTCAATTTAAACCTTATATTAGTTACTGAAGTAATTTTACTTGACAAAATATATTATTTACTGCTTACACAATGTATTTGAATAAATATGTGATCCAATTTTACCTATGAGCCGAACATTAGGCAGGAACATTTAGAATCGTTAGCCTTATATCGTAGTCGGTAGCAGTGAACGTAATAGGCTTTACCCAAAAGGGTTTTGCAAATTATCTGTTATCCTTATAAAGAAAAACAGGTAGCAAGCCAATATTCTTATTATCGTATCTTCCCATTTTATACACAATGTATATTCTAACGTGAATTCGTAATACTCCTTGATTACTCTCAGTTTGGTTGGTAGGATTGAAACTTCATTGTTGAAATTTCTTAATGTGGACTTGAGGTCGAAAGGAATTCTCCCAGAAATTTCTAAGTTCACCTCTTGTTTGTAAATTCCTATGTGTAAGGATTATATTTAAGTCCGATAATGATTATAAAGCCTTCTTTGTATATAACATTTATTCATGTACTAAAAGCAACACTGTTATGTCATGTTTGGCGCCCGTTCAAACATGTATTATCTTCTATGTCCTAAACATTTCAATACAATTTTTCTTTAGTACTCCTAGGCACTCTATCTGTAACATCGCCATACTTGAAACATGATTTATGATTCTTTCAAATTATTATGACGTGTATTTACAAACATCATAAAGCTTATAAAAATTCAATTGCAACATTAAAACCTTGCATAAAGTTAAGAACTATTGCTTTAAATCTTAAGAGACATATAAATACAAATCGACGCCTGTAGAATAAAATAAAATCAATAGTTTTCTCTAACAACATGATATTTATTCGTAAAGAAACAACATCTGCGGTTGTAGCAAATATTAGTTCGGTCCCACTGGACAGCAGTGGCAGATTAAACCAAGCTAGCGAAACACGACTATTCCAGGGAGAGACGACAATAGTAGAGAAAATTACTGTTCACCACACCCGAAAATAATACTCGAGTTCCAGTTTTCATTTCCAATTATCTAAGTTAACGTCATTATTATCCTGTTCAATGAATTTGGAAAAGGATTGCATTCTTCTGACCGTATTGGTGACGATATCGTTAATACGTGTGCTCGATCTTGCAGTGACTTCGATCCTCTTTTATCCATAGAGGATTTTCGAATTCAATTAGATTATGTGAGGAAAGGAAATGGAGGATTCACATATCTTAGCTTCTGCGCTTTATGGAGAAACTATTTGGTATTGAATGTTAGTTTTTCGATTATTATAAATTTCAGATTTTGGAATTTGGATATTTGCCATATTTGGAAATTTTTGTAAGTTGAATTAGGTAACTTACTACGTATTTTCTTGTCTTGAAATCTCGATTTTAAAATGGCAATATTTTCCTAAATTATTAGTTGATAATAGCAATTGAATGAACGTAACTGAACGCATGAAACTGTCACACAGTAATTATATATTAATGAAGCGGATGATATTGATCACAGTATATCATAAAATATTTGCATGAATTAAATTATTATTTTCGCATCGCTGCAAAAGTATTACACTCTCTTCATTTTATTCGTCCGTACTACGCAACAGGAAACATCGTTATTTAATTAAATTTCCCATCAAACATGACTTTTCCGAGCAATAAATACATCGGTTATTAATGCAATTATCACAAACACTCGATTTTCTGATTGAATGGGTAATATATGTATTAAAGCTACGATTTATTTTTTATGTAATATCATTTCGTATGTTATGCTGTGAAGGGGTGAACGAACGCTATTTCGAAAAGAAGATGATTGATGAGATGAGGTGAATGATACAACATTCCCTGACGACTGCATATTTTGTGACGCGTGCCTAAATGGGGCTATACATTCGTGTTTTCCGATTTATGGACCTGATTTTAATTTCGTGAAATAAATGGTTCATACAGTGAAAATAAATGCGTCACTTTTTACACCTTTTGGTGTCGTCGCTCTTGCACAACAGTTAACAGTTTTAGGTACATCCTTATAAAATCATGGTCTGATTTTACTACCGCTTTTTGTGCGATTTTAAAGCTCAGATAGATGAAAAACGTGATGTAGCATATTTTTAGTTTTATATTTTGATTTTTACGTAAGTTCCTTTATCTAACTTGAATAAGGAACGGTACAAAATTGTACTTGCATTTGATAAATGACAACCCTAGGGAGGTTGACGGCATCCATTTGTGGTTTCGTCGATTCGACGGCTCGATTCGTCGTTGCCTTTGCGGTAACATCGATTCTGCTAACAATATTACGTGTAACAGATGAATTCGAGATTGACAGATTTAAGCGAAACGATTGTATAGCGGAAAAAGTACAGTACCAATTGGGATTTGTCGCTTGAAATTTTGCTGTAAGATGCGATTTTTACAATTAGTAGAGTGATAAAGTAATGAATTATGAATTATTTTCAGATATATTGGAAGTAATAGCAAGTATATTTGCTGTTCAGAAACCATAGTTTCTGAATTTACCCTCAGAATCCGCACCTAAATTACGTCAACTTTGACACTGGCGTCAAATAACTAAAACCCTCAGAGGACCAACTAGAGTTCTGTATATAAATAATGTGGAATCCTAACTATCCCGACCTGCGCACATAACGGCCAAGATTTGTCGTGTACTTACTAAAGCCAAGTAAAATACCACATACTTAGGTGTTGTAGAATGTTTTTGTAGAATCGACTTGTTTTTTGTTTACCAATTCTTGACATCATTGGGCAATTCGGAGCTTTGGTATTCCTAAAAAATTCTGCAAACTAAAACAGAATAAAAAAAAAATGTTGCTAAAATTGTGGTGATAGAGTATTGTTAAACTCATTATAACAATGATAAAGATGATAAAAGGAATAAATACTAAACAATTTAACGTTTTCTTTTTTAGAGAATAATTATGACGTTTTCAGAATTATTATAGACCTATCATTTGCTAGAAAAAAATACTACCTACAAGAATTCAGTAAAACATAATATTATAACATTTTAGCTTCAAAAGCAGCCTAAGACAAAAAAAACTGGTAGTTATATTTAAATTCATTTTAAACGTTTACAACGATAAGGCACGGGTGACAAAGATAAAAGTGAAGATTAACAATTAACGTTTTTAAAAGAAACCAGCAACTTAGAAAATAAATTGTGTTTATATTTTTTGTATAAAAGATTTTATTATTGTTGAGTTTTTCCATTTGGTAATGTAAGAGGCCACTAATGTTTACATTATTATACAAACAAAAAGTTTAACGACGAATAAAACGGACGTTTTAAATGTTGTTTGACAAACTTTGAATATTTACAAATGAGGTTCTAGCTGGTATTCTAATTTGTATTTTAAATATTTTAAGTTTTGTAGCTTTTAAGCTGCCAAGTAATGTTCTTCTCGTTCAGTTTTCTAAAATAAGCCAAAATTTTTCAAGGCGCTTACCCTCATTTTCACTTTCTAACGAAAGAGATTTGTAATCCTTTTACATTAACCTTATTTTCAACCTTTTATCATTACGTCGTGTATAAGATAACAAAATTTTATGATGTCAGATGAAAATGCATAGCACTCAGGACTAACATACATTTAGCGAAGTGACATTTTCGACCAAAGTAATGAGTATGTTAACGTATTTACGGGAATGGAATACCGACGTTAAGGCTTTTGATGAAAATTCAAAATATGCGAATAATTGAGGCACTTTACTAGTACAAGATATGGCGACATTTGGGGCTGAATTGAACAGTTTTATTAGTGTTGCAGTTGGAGATGAGGGATAATCTCGACTAACCGCAATTTACTTATAATATATCTAATAGTCATAAAGTGACATATGCGACTTAAGTTCGTCCTAGGGGACTTACTTTAAAATTTTAAATCATGTAAATTGTAATAATATTATAGTACCGATACGACTGAATTTTGTTAATATTTTTATGCCAATTCAAAAAGGCTACAAATAAAAGTTTATGTCAAAGTATTTATATGCATGAATAGAGTTCGCAAAAGCTTAAGTACTCTTTTGTGTGTACTCATGTTAAATGATCTATTTTAAAGATAAGATTTTTATTTTCATATAATTGTAAATAGAAATATAGTTGTCGTTCATTATGGCGTTCTAAGGGGGAGGCCTTTGTCCAGCAGTGGACGTCTTCCGGCTGATGATGATGATGATGATGATGATGTATAGAAATAAATCTGAATCAAACGGATTTTTGAGAATTCTTCACCAGATATATGACTACAATAACTACTAGAAGACTAAAGTGTATGTACACTTTAATTTCTAAAAATATTTTCTCTACGAATATAATTTTAATTATAATACTAAATTAATCAACTAAAGAAAATTTGCTTTTTGCAATTTAAACTATTTACCACATAATACGACAAAGCTTTGGTTCCCTGTAATCTTTCACTATAATGTATTGCTAAAGTGGTTCCTTCGGTAATTTTTAATTATTTTTCAAACTTATGAAGTGAGGTGGGATCTAGTTAGCCAACGTAACACCATTCCCATTATTGAATCACCGCTTCTCGGATGAGCTCCTACCTACCGCCTGATGTTTATCATCCAAATTAACTTTTGTGTGTTTAACTTTTCTATCAAAATCATTTAATATTATAGTATCTTAGAATATATTCTAAGAGATTTTGTATTACCATGACCCGAAATGAATAATAAAACTGATTAATTTAGGCTAATCTATTTTTGTCTACTTTGATGATTTATTTTTCCTTAGCTTATCGTTGGCAAATTGAAAATCAGTTCAATTAATTTCTTTAATCCGAATACAAATTGGTGTTAATAAAATATTCATTGTTCCTCAAAGTAAAACAATTTAACATCACGTTGTTAGATCTTTTTATCCTAATTTGTTTTCTGAATCATTGATTTTAGGCTCCAATCGTTGTTTCTGTAATACGTCTTTTTGAAACTTACTCTACGAAAGGAATTGAATTCAAATCGTTGAAAATCCTATCAGCTTAGTTGCTTTTACGTTAGAGTATGTCCTGGCCTCAATATCAAGTTAAGGCGATTGGAGACATAAACAAATCCAAGTAAAAGACAACGTGTGTCTCCTTAGCACTGCATTTTCTATTCATTTATTCGATACAAGTTTGCTTAGTCTTAGGATAGCTTCACTCCTATCGGATTTTACTTTAGAGTGTAACATATTAAGTAAACAATATATACCTTCAGAAATTTTCACGACGATGCAACAGTTTTTTTTTTTGGGTTGGAAACATTATAAAAGTGCTTGATAACTAGAATGTCCGATGATCGAGTCATAGGCTCTACAATTTAAGGGTCAACTCTTGTAACGTTTGTTTGTATATAAAAGCAAATAACGGTGTTCGTGAATGCATCAAGGCTGTAATTATAATTAAATTTCTAAGTATCCCTCGTAAACTATTGCAGTATTTTCAAAATTAAATCTAGGATAGGTTGTTGCTAGTCTACCCACTTAGTTCAGTTTTAAGCCTTCAATGGCTTGTGTACGGTTGAAGATGGACAACATACACGTTTTAAATTACACCTACTGCTCTAGTATTGTCGGGTTCTTTAATAAAGCAACATTTTATGACTTCACGACTACAACAAGGATTTGTTACAAATCCTTGATTTTGTGGGGATATTGAAAGGCCTATTTGTAGACAGCGTCAAACGATCTCGTAGCTGTTTATCATGGCAATTAACTTTAGCGGCCACGACGCTTACGGAATATATATTTTGTGACGTTGTAGCTGCCACAAATTGATGGAAGTAACAGCCTTGCTCTTGAACTTCCATCTATTAGCGGTTTTAATTTGAAAGAGAATTTTAACCGAAAAGCCTTTTTCAGTCTTCAGAAGTTATGTTGAGATTTCTTATTTCGTACTTAGGAACTAGTCTCTGATTGGCTTAAAATGTTTTATTAAAAACATTTTGTAAAGTAAGACCTAAAACAATTTTGGAATATTTTGAAAAAAAAAAAAACCCTAACTTTAATCGCGTGTTTGTTATCAACCGTGGTTATAGCGAGTGGAGGATGGCTGCCGCGTTGATTTATGATTATTAAGAAGAAACTAAAATTTGCTTTGCTGTTAGGACTTTTTCATCTACGCCAAAAGCTTGTATGAGTTTTATGATTCATAAAAGGTCAAAAGTATTTCTAGTTAACTTTTTTGTACTAGCATTAATATAAAAAATATGTTGGATTTTCTTGTTAATATTACATATTATCCTTCAGTTAACTTCATATTTTTGATATGAACATGTGAACAATTAAAAGCTTTGATATTTTTTGATTTTTTCTGTAACAAGGTAATATCAATACCTATTTATGGCACACGGTGTCTTACTGTTTTGACGATGTTAAATACGATTTTTTCAAAATGAAATCCTATTCCTTTGACTTTCGCAAACTTGCTGTCAGTTGCTGACCTAACATAAGTATATGACAGTACATTTGGTAATGGATCCGTACACGTCACATGACGTCACGCCACTATAGTGAACAAACAACAGCGCTGATACCCTTTTTGCATTTACCAAAACTGTTAAAGGATCCTTTAAATTTTTTGTTACGTCTGGTTTTACAGTTCCATCACCTTCTCTGTTCATTCTTTCTTGATAAGGTACAAATCTTTAGGAATGTAAGCAATAACATTATTTGATAATAAATAGAAGGTAACGGCAATCTTATAGAAAATTAGAAATAATTTCCAGTATTCTTATGTGCTAATTTAAGAACAAAATTATCGAATTTCGTTACATCCTAAAATAAATAGACTTCCTTTGATCGCTTATAAATTATTTACGTCCAAATGTAGCAAATTACATCGCCTATCAAAATTAATTTGAATTTCCATATACTTCCATAATATAATCCTTCGAAAATCTAAGCATACTTTCCTTTATTATATAAATGGAATGGGATACAATAACGTGAAAACAATTCTGATGCCAATTGCCGATCACAATTCACACACAAGACAAGAAATAGAAACGTCAATGAAATAAGCTATCTTGACATAAGCTATTTACCTGTCACGTGATCCGTAAATGTCAGTCCCATTCTTCACTAGTTTATTGAAGTGTATAGTATATTCCTTTGCTATCTAAAGATGTCATCATGTTCATGAAAGCTGATTGATTCGTGTGTAAATGAATTTAGTAATAGTAGCCTTTACGATTAAGATAACGAGTTTATGTAAGAAATATTTTTATCAATGGAATAGTAATATTAGGTCTGTATGTTTTTGGTGTGATTAAAACATTAGCTTTTAAGAACCGTATTGTTTTAAGGATGTAGGTTATTCTTGCATTAGGTATTTTCTATTAGCGTTTATCTATCAAAAACCTATTGCGTACCACAAGATTTTTATCCAAAATACTTGTAATATTCACAAATATTGAAAATTATTGCGATTTTCGCCTTCATATAACTAACCATATGGGAAAGTAAACATCCATCTTTATTAGATGACGTCACAAAATATGCAATGATTTATAGGCCAATCTAAAAGGTTAAGCTAATGTGATGTCAGTACGTGACTATGGGTGCTATGCTGACGTCACAGGTCCTGAATGATGTTTTTATGACCCCAGTTATTAGCTTTTTAGTACAATAAAATTTGGTTTATTGCGAGAAGTTGTAATTTTATTGTATAAAATTTTGTATAATATATTGCTTACAAAATATACCAACTGCAAGTATGAAAATTCTGTATGAAAGATTATCTCTGGTATGAAAGATTTTTTTCCATTATTGTTCGATTAGATATCCTGGCTTGATCACAATGATGAGTTTTTTCTGCATATTGTTTAAGCTTGTTGAAGATTTTTTTTTCATTAATGGCTAATTTTATATGTTTTCTAATATCAGTAATAACACCTTAATTTCACTGATTTACATAAGTTCCTAATGACGGTAACCTATCCCGTTCCCCCCTATCCCATTAATCGGTTACACACTGGGATAGATTGCATTTATACCTTTTCTCTGGTGACGGAGAGCAATTGTATTATTTTATTCTTTCCCTACGGATAAAAGTCATCAACTACAAGTTGTAACTAAGTCTCTCTACTATTGGAATTATGTTTGTGGTCAACTAATGAAATTGTGTTACGCCGAAATTAAATTAGAGATCCCAAACCAATATGTGGTTGTATTACCTTAGTGGTTTAATTGATTTCTGTAAATTGAATTGTCCACAGAATACAGTATTAACGATTTAACTTGTGTTTGCAAATACCTGCACTGTATCATGTGTTACTAGGATTAGATAATTAGAGCTTGATTTGATTTCTTCTTTTTCTAAAATTATCAATAATTTTTGCTCGTGTCGTAAAAATAGTAGCCAGTTACTTTTTTGAAATAATATTGTTTCCAGTTAGGTAGATTGGCAAAAGGGCTGAGCGTTGGACTTTGTGCGAAATGTATTATAAGTTTTGGAGGTTAATAATGACGGACTTTTAAAAATAATCCTAAAAATTTTTTGTAAGAAATCGAGTAGGGGTTACCAGAGCTGCAGATAAATAAAAGCACAAAAATATTTGTAAACTTTCTGTTCCACCTAAAGCTTTAAATGCCTTATAAAAATTCGAATCGTTGAAAATATCGTTACCATAAAAATCTTAACGGGAGTACGTCAGCAACGTTAAAATATACCGCCTTCTAAATCCTCAGATAGCCTTCACACTCTACCCTCGTAAGTAACATTTATCTATTCGAATACAGTTTGAGTTATTTCGCAACAAACTTTTGCACCCCAAAGCGGGATGCAAAAAGTCCACCCTTACTTATACCACGTTAATAATATAACATTTTCCGCGTTGCCAGATTAATTTTTGAAATTTAGTATTTCTCATTCTACCCGCCCACATGTTTTATTCAATTTAAATTTTAATCAGAACAATCCGACTGGGTATCTCGGTATGAATGTACAGCGGACTCCCAAATTTATTTGCACCCGACAAGGCGTGTGAAGTATGTAGTGTTAACTTAAACACTTTCATCTTTAGTATAGGTATGTGTATATGTGCTGTGACCTATATCTTACGCTTTGATTATATATATGTCTAGATGGAGTGTCAAGGTCCTGACAGCGTCGGAATTTTTTAGCGCCAATTGTGAGGCCCTACAGCTTTTTGGCGCCAATGGAGACGCTTGTTTTTCTATCATAAAATAACTAAAAGCAACTATCATAAAAGAAATAAATAAAATAAGCTTGTGTAAGACGTAGCTGTCACGCACACATGTCAAAACGGTTGGCACGTTGATTTCTGTTTCTTACTAGCGCGAGACTCCATCTAGATAATCTAAGATCTTCCGTATAAGTGGGAGTGAAGTCGTGTCGAGTTTAGGTCAAATTAAAGTGCACTCTTCCATAATAAGTCTGATGTAAATAAAAGTAGGAGATTTAACTCGGGCGATGTTACAGTGTATTATAAAAAAATCCTCAAATGTGTGGGTAAAAATATACCGAAAAAGTTGTTAATCAATCGATCGTATTTTGATGGATTGATCTGCTAATAACAATAAACTTATTTCACAATATCGCGAACAAAGTTGTTCTTTTTGTTTGAAACTAAGTAAATAGGTTATATTTTAGCATGCATAATACCTAATCGTGTAAACAATATATTATTAAAAATCGATTTTCATATTTAGTAATGCTTTTTAAAAATACCTATGTATTTACTTAGTAATTTGAATTTAGTAACTGACATTTTAATTAGAGGTAAATTTACAAGGAAATATAATATTTATAGGAACATGCACGTTGAGATGCACAATAAACACAGCTGTAACAAACGGGTAAAAAGCCGGCTTAAAAATAAATAATACCTACGTAAGTCGCTCGTTTTTTGATTTTCTAGTCTGGGTCTGGTAGGCTGTGTAAATAGCATGACATTTTACATTGTACTCGTATAATGTATTAAGACCACTGCAACCTTGTTCAGCAATTTACTTACAATTATGACTGAGTTCTCAAAGAGTAAGACAGAGGTCTATGTGTACTTAATCGAATTTATTTATAGCAAAACACTGAACTGCTAGTTTTAGTGAATTAATATTATAATAATGTTCTCCTGACCAAATTTCGATCACGACCGCCGATCTGTCCTAAGACTAGCCACTCTCATAGTGCGATGGGGCGGAAGACCGACCGGAGAGAGTTCAGGCGCAGGACCAACGGCTTAACGTGCCTTCCGAAGCACGGAGGGGTCTCGATATGTTAAAATGGTCACCCATCACAAGATTGACCGCGGCGAGCACGGCTTAACCTCGCAAATTGACTGATCTGCGCGGTAGCCACGTCGTAGTTACGACCCCTCAAAATAAAATTATAGTTAGTAGCCGAAGTAGGTACTTAATCGTCACATCAGAATTCCAGTTCGCTCACCTAGTTCTCCCGTGAACAAAGAAAATACCATTTCTAGACACCTCTATTACTGAGGTAGCGACAGAAACAATGTTATCCTTTCGATTTAAAGGCGCTACATGAATTGCACTTGCACACCAACGCAAAGTCACCTTTACGACGTCATAGTGGAAATAAAATGGCGGTTTTATGATATAGATGTAAATAAACTGTGCGGTAAGGTGTTGAAGGTCGCAGTCACTGGGGATTTGCTTTAAAGGTGTATTTTGTATGGAACCTTGTTGGAATCTTAATAAAGACAGATTTAGTCTGGCTGGTTATGCTTTGCATGGGATTTCGCAATTGCGGCAACCACTATTAAAGTGCTATTGTGAGTTTTTCACGTAATACCTCCGATTGCAATTTTTGTGCAATTATTATTATGGTCCTTACATTCTAAGTTGCTTACAAATTTTTTGTCACGAAAATAATTTTAAATGTCCCAGGCTACTCCTGAATAGTAACTCCCTCCTGGGGTTTAAAAACGTTTCCCTGCACGAAAATAGGCTTGCCCAAATAACATTATGCTAATTGTCAAAATGGTAGGTAAGCTAGTACTTACATATAGCCTGCAAATGGCAGATGCTTGCTCCTTTGAAGAAACAAACGTCATGATATTCATCATCCCATGAAGAAGACAAAAGAGCCAAAATGAAAAAAGTTCCAATTTGTAAAATTGCGATTTCAATTCAGCGAAACATTCGTGTTTATTTTTTTCAACGGACGGGCAGAGGTTCTCATTAACAGCCAGTATCACCCCAATTCATTGTTCAGCTAGGGGTGGCAGGGTCGAGCAATGCGCTTACTACAGGATTTTAAACGCAGTTAGAATGTCTTTAATAAATAAAATCTTGACACTATTAATGCAGTTAGTCTCGCCTTTTAAGCTTGTAAACTTTTTTAACTTTTGCTCTATTAAATGTTGAAAAGGTGTTTTTATGGTAGAAAATAAGTTCTACCAATTAAGGATTGTACATTTTATTTAAGCTTACACTTCAATGTAGTCTTTACCTTTTGTTTGAGTTTCACTCATATAATATAATCATCAAGAAGTATAGTTGTGTAACTCAAAACTGAAGATGTGATGGCAATCATGTATCATCACTAGGACTCATAACCCTTGCGCCAACGCGGTCACCGGGTGACCCCAAAACAATAGTTTTTCCATTGTATATACTGCCTGGCAGTCAACGACTTAACATGCACCTGAATATCATAATTATAAGCTGATGATAGAGGTTAGGCATACAATTTCTATAATATAATTAACGGCTATAATGTATTAATTACGTTTTTTAAAAAGTACTTATGTATTAAATTGCATAATTTAGCAAATACATTACCTACACTGGGAATTTTTTGGTCACTATTCAACGTGTATGGCTACACGTTGAATAGTGACGTAAAATTTTTGGCTATATCCTGGCGGATAGAGCCAAGAATTTACATTTTATAACATCATGCAACGCGATAGTTTAAAAGTTAGTAGAGCCAAACAAATATTTTGCCCATATCCTGAATTTTAAGTGTATAAGTACAGAGTCCATTTACCAGTAATAGTTAGGTTATAGCTAGAAGCATGGGTGTACCCGTGCTTCATCCTAGCTATAATCTAAATTTAACATACGAATAGCAGTAACAATATGTCAAAAATGTATCACGTCACACAGCAGCTGTGAATACGCTCGTAAATCGTTTTGGAACAGTCAGCTTATGTACTATGTACTCGTATATTACTGCGGTAGGCGCGCGAATGATGTAGTAAATTGTCATATTTTTTCATATTACTTTTTATTACTACGAGGTTTTAAGTTTAAAAGAAATTATTAACTAAATATCTAATGTTGGCTCGATTAAGGCAAATTTATGTGAGTATCGAGCGTGGTTGTTAAGCCATCTCAGTGAGCTACTTTGAATCCAGCTCCCTTACCATGAACTCTTAAAGCAAGTCAGTTTACGATGTGGAAGCGAGACGCCGCTACGTGCAGTGTTATGCAGCGTCTCGCTGTCCAGCGTCCTGTTTTAAGAGTTCATGGTAAAGGGGCAGGTTGTAAGATACTTCAGCGGAAAACAGGTGTGTTTTGCATTAAATGACCTCCGTTTTTAAAAGCTATATCTATCTATACTATGTAAATGTTTTGCGAATCTGAAATGTCATTTAAATTGTATTTCATTCTATTTAATCTAACTTTCACTTTCACCTATTTATTTTTAAAGTTTTTACTGTTGATTAATATACTTAAATTCCATGGTCACAAGGGATTCTCGTCCAAACAGAAAAGGCAAGTCGCCAAAACGTTGACTTTTAAATTACTGTAGTTACCTAGTAAGAAATGAATCTTTTTCCACGTTGTTTTCGCTTTACGTATCTTTCGCTCAGCTATAGCGCAGCTATCTTCAGGTCAAGAGTACCACACGTTACCGAGGCACCCTTGAAGTCAATTGCTCGAGAAAACTGACACGTAGGGGCGACATTTATAGAACAAAGGGGTGGAAACGAGTGAAAAACATAAACGTATTGATATTATCGCGACGTGTTATTTTATGATTGTTGATATATTTCCAAATGTCAACTTGGCAGTGATTTGAAATACGTAGGTATGTTGGAATATTTGCAAAAAACGGAATTCGCATTGACGCTTATTTCTGCATTTTTATGAGACTTCAAACAAAAAATTAAGTAATCGCTTGGGGTGGCCTTTCGGTTTGATATTATTAGACATTTAAGCATTTTAAGCTTAACAATACAAATAGATGAAATTTTGGATTATGAGTTGAATTTAGATGATCTTCTTCTTATCGTATGGTTGATGAACAACCTGGTGTCAGAGTTAAAACCGCCTGTCGGGCTCTGACATGGCTTTACACACCGTTGAAAAATCTCTCAGGTGTGCCGGTTTCCTCACTATATTTTCCTTCACCGTTTTTAGCAACTGATAACTAATTTATAATACGCAGATGAATTCGAAAAGACATTAGATGATAATTGTGTTTCACTCAATATAATTTTGTGTTCAAGCATAAGCAAAATAATATTGGTAGGTTAGGTACGTCTAAAGTCCATTGAAGTCCGAACTAACAGATTTCAACTTACATAACGCTCGTAATAAACTGTTCAAGTGAAATCGAGTTAATTAATTCAAAGAGTAATTATTTTATTGCCATAAATCTTTGGCAAAACGTTCAATTGACGCAAATTAAAGAGTGTACCGTATTTTCAGAATATTCTCTCTTAGTTATAATCATGCTAACGACAGTGAAAGGCATAATTTCATCATCACCATCCGTAGCACGACTTCACCCACTGCTGGGTATAGACCTCTCTTTGTTCGTGCCAGTCTCCACGCTTCTATGCTGGCCTCATCCAGGTCCCACCTAGTATGGCTACGATGACATCTGCCCATCTATCTGTTTATCAATGGTAAAACATTGTACATTTTTAGGGTTATGTTTTACTGTAGTTTAATGTGAGGGGCTCGTGGCTACGTGGCTACCGCGTAAATCAGTCGATCTGCGAGGTTAAGCCGTGCTCGTCGCAGTCAGTCTTGATATGGGTAACCTTATTGACATGTCGAGACCCCTCCATGCTTCGGACTTTGGAAGGCATGTTAAGCCGTTAGTCCTGCGCTTGATCTCCCTCCGGTTGTGTTGGTCTACCGTCCCATAGGACTATGAGAATGAGGGAATAGGGAGTACACCTATGTTATCGCGCATACTTGAGCACTGTAATATCTCCTGCGTAGTTGGCTGGTCTCAGCTGAGACAGGCCGTCCGTCGTGACTGAGATTCGGTCAGGAGACCTTTATTATTATCATTATTTATGAATAGGTTACACATAATCATAAAAGGGTTAAGATTATCGTATAAGCGTAAATATTCATCAAATTAATTTGCCCTTTGGCACCTTTTCAGATATATTTTCCCTAACATTTTGCATTTCCATTTAATAAATTAAAACGTAGTTTAATTTGTGCCTGTCAGTCCCATTGTCCTAGAAAAGCATTGTTGTAAGCTAAATTAGATGTCCTGAAAACCATTTAGAGACATCTTGACATTCAATGCGGAGAAATGGCTGGTTTAAAAATGTGACATTTCAACAAATTGTCTCTTTAGGTAGATTACTTAAATGAAAGAGTTGAGCTCGCCTCTGTACATCTTGCATGTTGTGCTTTTTATAACTGTATGTTTTGTGAACAAATAAAGATTTTTAAAGTCACTGCAATTGATAATATAATTAATGTCACAAGTGAATTTTACTTGGCACGTCTCAAGATAGTAGATAGGGAGGTACTTAAGCTACATTTTTTTAAATTCCAACAAATAACATCAAATCGTTTTACAAACAGCTTACGCTTTACTACTTAGTTCTAACTGAAGTGAATAAAAGACTAACTTTGCATGCACTTCATTTTTTCACAATTTTATAGCGCAACTTGTAATAGTCTACGAAAGAATATGTATGATACGACAGTCGCAGCTGCAAAAGAAAGTAATATTAACATACGTTTAGAACGAGAAAAACTTTTGTATACTTTTTTACTACAAGAAAGAGCGCAACAGTTTTGTAAGAATATAGCATAAACAATTTTGTAAAAGAAACCTTATATTCAGAACCGTATATGGAAGTTACATAAGACGAAGATAATTGAATTTATAGTTGGCTGGCAGAAAATGCCTAATGACATTAAGTCCGCCTATGTACTAAAATGTGTATTAACACTTTAAATGTCCGCAAAGCAGACACAATAGTTAAATGTACCATATATGGCTCAGTGGACTGGGAAAGGGTTAATAAGAGCCGGAGACCTTAAATAACAGGAATAATATCTAAATAACGCCTTCTTCTTCTTCGCATTGTTATAAGCTAATCTTTACATAAACACAGGTCGTCCCGTAATGTAAAGATTGACTACCCAGAAAGTCTGGTATAGAGGTTGACCGTACAATGTGCATTAGTCGTAGGTACGGAGTTAGTCTCTCTTCTCGCAGACCCCCAAATGTAACGCTTAAACTATAAAGTTTATAAAAAAAACATTGCCCTCCTTCTAAGGCAGTTGGGTAGCAACTAGCAAGCAAAAACCGTTTATAAAATCAATATTACCCACATTAAATGTATTAATTGTTTTTATATTATTATAATTTTGATATAAATTTCATAAGTTTTGAAAAAGATACAACCCCTGTGGTGCAATATTAGGTCTAGTTTCATCCCTCAGTAACAGTAAAAACGTTATCCCCGCAGTGCAACTTTATACCTTTTTATCACTTCGGAACCTTTCATAAAAGCTATTCAGTTTTTAATGAAACTTTACTCAAAGTGTAACGCATATTTCGTATCCAACAAAATTAATTAGATAATTAGCACGTTATATCAAAAATAATTAATGTCGTGTGGTTTACTTGAATCTTAGGAAACCTGTTACTTAATTTAATAAACACATTTCGTTTATGTATTTATTTAGCAGTAAATGAAACGCAAGAATTAATACTTTTTAACTAAGACACATTCAAAGTTTATACCTATGTATGCGAATCACTTCAATTAGATTCCCTAAAAAGGCAGGCCTAAAGAGGTGTAATATTTTCCAGTCCAGTTCCAGCATAAATTTAATTCAGAAACCATTAAATAACTACTTATCACACACATACACACTTAAATGATGACTATTTATCTTGCTTACGTCGTGACTCTAGTCAGTTACAATAAACACATACTAAATTATCAGCTCCAAATTCAAACACAAGCAAGAATACAAAATATAAATTGTTGTGATAGAAGAGTTCTATTTATAAAATCAAGCCAGTTTATTTTCAACACTGCCAGTTACACAGTAATACGAAAATAGGTTATTTTCACTCTCAATTGTCACCTAAATTATAACCGACACATACATTTATTTGACAGTGGCCAGTGATATAACTAATTGAAACTGGTTACCGAATATCTATCAGATTAAACGGCAATTTATTTCGTTCGACGTTTTCATTAAGCTAATGAATAAATACGATTCCACTTTTATTTTATTTCAATTATCACTCCATGTTAAAAATTATTCAGCTCTAAATTATGGATGGTTTATTAACCTCATGTTAACAGATTATAAGTATTAAAACTTTTATTTATATTTGATTGTATTTGTGATTTATATTATTAAATTTTGAAGAAAAACGGAGTGTAAATTGAACATCTTAAAATAGGTGAATTATAGATACTATAAATATGGTAGTACCCACTTTACGGTTCAGTAATATTTTCCATGTATAGAAATACGTATCAATTACACTGAAGAAAGGTTTAAGAAATGTCGAATTTAAAAGTGAAAACATCCCTTTTTAAAGGCCTTCAAATAACACTATAGTTTTACAATACCAAATAAACATATCAAGTAACACTGGACAGAAGCACTCTATCCTCTATTCACAAGTATATTTACCTACATTTAAATTTGTCAACCCTTTTCACTGTGAAAATTGTGTGTCAAAGAAAGTTATCATGAAATCAGTCCTGAGATCTTACCACTCACAAACTGTCGGCCATAATTCTGTAATATAATAAAGTGTCATGTTTTATTACGTAAATTTTAAATCATGAATTTGTTGAACCGTATAGGATTTGGATTTTGGTCTAGGTCTTTATTCATCCCCAGGAATGTGCCTAATAGGCGTCGCATGGGGAGGTGCGGAGTTTGTCTTTTTAGCGGTCCCGGGACCTTCATTGTTCGTGCTGATGGTGACCACCGGGGTGAATTAGTAACGTTTTATTTTTCTTCTTCTTCTTATCGTATGGTTAATAAACAACCTGGTGTCAGAGTTTAAACCGCCTGTTGGCCTGCGACATAGCTTTACAAACCGTTGAAAAATCTCACAGGTGTGCCGGTTTCCTCACGATGTTTTCTGATAACTTTATAGTACGCACATGAATTCGAAAAGTCATTGGTGCGTGCCGGGTTTTGAACTTACGACCTTTGACTTGGCAGTCTAACGGTCATACCACTCGGCTAGTGAGGTAGAAATCCCACACTACCCGGTTTTGACCTCCGTTCATAGGGGCCATGCCTTTTGAAGGCTTTACCCCGAAAACCATAAAAAGGTCTTAATTCATAGGTAGATTAGAGAATATGAACTTTGCTTATTTTTTTCTGAAAATGTTCATAGGTCTTTATCTCGCCACTGTTTTGATATTGTAGGAAACGATCAGGCCTGTTATCCTTGAAGGTGTAGGCAGTCGTCTTATTGTATGTTTATTTTTTATTATAAGATGTAGTTCGATTGATCGATTCGAGTACTTGCTTTTTACTTTTTAGCTAAGTTGTTTTAACCCTGCAATAAAAATTAAATATTGAAAACTGGCTGGTATCAAAAAAATAAAATCTGAAAAAGGAATGCAGTTACGTATTACTAACGAAAAATGTAAATAAAAACTCAACCTTTTTTAGATCAAAGAGAATCAAATAAAAATAGGCAAAGAATCACAGAAGTAAATCGGTCAACGTCAAAAGTTATTTTATCGAACGATTTATGGTGAGTAGGCTTTCAGAATGGTACCAACTTGTGATGTATTGAAGCCTGAACCTAAAAGCTACGGTTATGTATCGATGATTAATAAAATATAGATAAAAGAAAATACACTATTACGAAATTATTTATTTAGGTAACTGAGATTAATCTAAGTAATTATCATACCTTAAATTGGGAGTCAAAAACGGGTTATAAAATAAAGCTAAAAGAAATGACGATGTTGAACAATTGATTAAATTATACCTACCTACCTGTCACTGTTGTTTGCATGTCGAAGAATAGAGATGGCAATGGACTTAAGAAGTGGGTAACTTAAAACACTGTTTAAGTGTAAAGTTTGTGTTTTAACTGTAAAGCATTGTTTAATGTTATAAGTAGGGTTTGATACATACGCACAACCTAAGACCACAACAATACACTTTGATACCACTAATTTATAAAAATATCTAACTTACGCAGTTAAGTCCAACTTTATTTTCAAAAATATTTAAATTATCTTACATCGTCAATTCTAAAGGTTTTGGATGCTAAAATAGGTACCTACCTAATCTACATTTAATTTTTCAATACTTATTTATTAAATTTAACTTCAACATCTACTAAGTACCTACTAACCTAGCAATAATTGTTGAATTTTGAATAACTTAACAATTCAAATGTACGCAAAACATTGGAAACTCAATGTAATATTAAGTTAGCAACTTTTTTCCACAAAACTCCCTTGTTTCATTCTTGTTCGGTTTCTTTTGCACCTGAACATTTATTCCCTTCGAGATTAATGAGATTCTAATGAAACAATTGTTCTAAAGCGATTCGACTTGGAAAAACTTCTTAAGCATAATTTTATTTCGTATTTATCGATAAGAGAATACTTGAATTTACTTCATAGGCTTTTCTGTTAAAACTAAAACTAAGGAAACGAGAAGAGATGTGTTTAAATAAACCAATCAGATTTCGTTATTTCCACATCTATTTTCCACTTACGAAATCTGATTGGTTTATTCAAACACATCTCTCGTCTCCTCCCTTCTCTCTCTGGTGGAAACCGGGCCTTACACGATGACGGGACTTCGTAAGCTATCGACCTATGGACATTACAATTTTTTAACATGCAACCGTAAATGACAGGTAAACGTTGTAAATGTCTATAATTTATGTTAATGTTCATCTGTATGTATTTTTGTTTTTAATCATACATTTATATACTCATTAAAATTATCTTATTACACATCTTATTATCAAAAAGCTCGTAAATTCTCCGCCGCGACTCTCGTAAAGTAAATCTTGATATTAGAATTATTAAAATGAATATTCTACGTAATTGTTTACCGTTTAGATAACAAGTGACTGAGAAATAAAATGGTTGTTTATCTCTTACGGTCTACACATACATTTTGTGCTTAATATAATTGGGTCTAGCCTCAATATTTGTACTGTTTTAGGCTGTTAATATTCGGAGGCGAATTGAAAGTTTGGCTCCCTAAACTAAGGTTTACAATTTGAAGTTGCAAATTTAGCATCTGTGATATTGTTTTCTTTTTTATTATGAAACCTTCGCCCCACACTTAGAATTTCACATACATAGACACCCAGACACGGAATAAACATCTGCGGATCGAACATTGTACTACTAGTGAAAAAAAAGCCACATATTTATATAACAGCTATATTTATATACATAATAATGTTATATATTACATTAAAACGATAAAATATTCTTAATAACAAAGTTACTTTTTTATATTAGAACGTGTTTTTCTTTTCTTTGTAAATTACCAATAGCCGTTTCAAAATTAAATGTAAATATTTGCTGGACTATTAGTCTATTGCTTGTATACTCGACTCCTTATAATAAAACATTATTAACTTCGACAATCTGATAATGTAAGTAATATAAATCGTGTAAAATGTTAGTCCTTTGAATACGTAATTTTCGTATCGTACAGTAAACAAAAGCCTCTTGACAAAGGACAATGCCTACGGCCTCCCAATCAGGTATAGAAATTATGTTACGTCGCGGGTGTGTTTACAAACACAGGCATTGAAACCATCAGCTGTGAGAAACAGTGATTTTATTCCGATCCGAGCCTTCTATTCGACTAGCATTTTACAAATTGTCTTAGGCCCCAAAACTATTGATTAAGTACCTATTCCTTTTTACAAATTCAGGCCCTTTTGAGAGTAATATTATTGTAACCAAATATAATTATTATTTCCATACCTAAAACAAAAAGAATATTCATACCTACAAATAATTATACATAGATTAGTATTCAGTTCTAACTAACGCACCGTACGCCGTCGTCCAAATCAACATCAATCAGACATAAATTCTGGAAATTCATCCCAAATATAATTGAGCAATCAATCAATCTTCGTGTTTAATACGTTTGTTTTATTTTAACTCGACGACGACGCGACGAATCAAAATTAAAATAGGGTTAGAACTTTTGCTCATTTGGCATCCTTAAGTTTGGAATAAACTAGCAACCATTAAGCTTTAGGTGGGTGACCATTTTGTACGGTTCCTACCTCGTAAACAACATAGGAATTATGGCTTATATTTTACTCTCTTTAATGCCTCGTCTTACGTACCTAATCTTAAATTAACCTTTTCAATCAAACTTTATTTTTATTGGTAACAACCCGAGTCATTTTGATAATAAGAAGAAATATTTACTACTTACCAAGTATTTTGCTCAAACATAGTTCCCACCAAGTCTCTCCATCACTATTTGTATACCCTAAGTTCTGTGTTCCTACAACTCACGCATACGGCCACCGTAACGCAAACGCGTAAGTTTTGGTTAGGCAAAGGTATGATAAGACCGACAGCAATTCCTTTTGAACTCACGAAATGCTTTTGTGCTATGTTTGGGTAGGATCATAATACATAATCGGTCCCTCTGCCTCGTGTAGGTATACTAATATACATATAAGTAAATAATATACAGACAGTATATAAAGCCACCTAATATGTAATTGGAAATAATATTTTCTTCTAAAGCTTTCATTCAATTTTAGGGGGTGTATTCAAAGAGTATCCACAATTAATTATATTCATTGATACGGCACAACTTAGGCAGTTCAGCCACTAAGCTACTAACAGGGCTGGTCATTTTTACCATTTTTTTTATAGGCTACCAGATCGATACAAAAAAAACTTCCAAACTACATCAAACTCCATTGCTACACACAAAAGCTCTAAAACAACCTTTATTGGAGTTATACCTACCTTGCCATCGTCGTATGTATTTCTTTAGAAGAGACTCCGATCTTCTCATAGTTTGCCGGCACATATTTTTACACCTACGAGAAAATAACGTAACGTACCTTTGCCAGTTTCCTGTAACTGCGCAGTGGCATGCAAATGCAATGTTACCTCTAGACAATTTAAATACCTCTATCATCATACTAGCTTAATTTGCATTGTAGAATATATTTAAAGTTTTAACAGCTTCGCACTTGTCCGCATTTCATATGCAGATCTGGTGGGCACTGGCTTAATGAAGACTAGAAAAGGTTTTTAGAACTATCTACTGCGTTTAGATTAGTTACACTGGTGTGGGCAGTGGGGTCTAATTAGGCGGTTACTAAAATATAACGATATTTGTGGCTGCCAAAGCGAGCAAGAGCAAACTTTTGAGGTTGGTATTGCCTTTAGTGGTCACTAAACGCGACTGCTGAGCACGAGGTCCTAGGTTTAAGTCCCGGGTCGGGTAAAGTGCTATTGGAGTCTGGATTAGTGCCTAGTTGATGGCAATAGACTCGCCCCCTATTACATTGGGACCTATAACATATCAGGTGAAATGTTGGTGTACTATACACCACCTATCCCTTCTGTAAATATATTATGTTTATGGCCACATGGACTACTGCAGCTCACAACCGAGAGGAATGGAGGAAGGAAAGGGAGGCCTTTGCCCTGCAGTGGGACGATCATAATAATAATAATAATATGGTATTGACAAAACGAAATATACTTTTCTTTAGTTGTTTTTTCAGCAGATGTGATATATTTAATTAACATAGCTCCCATCATGATCAGATAGGACAGTGCAAGGCTGATGGTTGTCTGGGATGCGTCGGACAATTTGTTGTTATTTAAACTTCGTTACTAATTGAAAGAAGTGTGCCCGATTCTTAAATGTATATTTTTACTGTCTTCTAAAATAAAATAACAATTCGGTAATCTGCTACGGCCATTGCAAAATACCTTCCTAACTTCAACAATACCAAACATCTGTTCAAAAGAAATTTGTTAAAATTCGGTTTCCTATTATCGTCCTAGTATACGAACTTTATCAGGGACTCGTTTACTTCAAGCACTTTGACTGCACAAGTCCGGGTTAACATAATTTCGCAACTATTTCGAAACTTGCCTTATTGCAGGAACTCTTAAGTGAATTATTTCAATCCTTTTGAAGCAAAGAGTCCAAGTTTTGCCAAAATAGAGCTGTTGCGATTTATTTATCGATATAGCCTTGTATGTTTATAAGTGATACTATTTGTTTCTGCTCATACCATAAAGGTCAATAGTACTTTGTGAATTGAAAGTAAGAAAGATTGCTTTATCCAACACCGATGTAGCTGTAGTCTTCGTTTATCAATTAAATCATTAGAAGAGAAAATGCAAGAATAGTCCATCATAAGGTTATCGGACTAACGACCTACCTACCATCGTTATTATGACAAGAATGCCAATACTCAAAACTCTTTAGTTATTTATCAGCTAATATCAAGTAAATAGTAGTCAATGAGTTCCAACAATGAAACTATTAGTAAGTTCACGAGTAGGGTTAAGCCGCGCAAATAATTATAATTATTAAATTATGAGGGATCGTGGCCTCTCAGCTCGTTGGTTATAATCTGGATAACTTTACTGAAATTCATTTACAGCTAGTTTCGGATGAACTTTTGGAGCCTAACACGATAGATGTAATATCATTTGCCGTTGAGTACTTTCAGTTACTACTATTTGTGTATTGTTTAGTGTTTGATGTGAATATTGTTAATGATGAAACAGATTGATTGAATAAACACGGTCATTTAAAGCGAAGAAAAGACACAACACAAAGTTGAATCATTTTTGCTAAGCATATACTTATTAGTTACATCAATAATAAAAGCTTAAAGCTTGTTTTCTTTCATTTTTAATTTAAAATTTTCTTTCTCTGGCCAAGGAACAATAATAAAAGACAATACAAATGGAGCCAATGCTGGTCCATAATTTTCAATTGTTCGTTTACGTCACAAAACAATATGGTTGTTTGGGACAGGTCCATTCCCTTTGTGGTTATCAACGAAACAATACAAAGACAGTTTTATGTGGAGAAGCCACAAACAATATGCGGAGTAGAATTCTGGACATAAACTTATGATTACAATTGAAATTTTTAAAGTACCAGTAGTACGAGTTAAGCTTCGACCCTCAATCATATCGAATCATCAAACCGAATCATATCGAAATATTTAAACAAAATCTAAACATTGTTATGGAAGTACTTATAACAACATTTGGAAGTTCCCTGCAATACCTTAATGAAAGAAATGTTTGCGAATGAAAAGGCGGTCAAATACTTTTCTTTAACGATTAAAAAGAAACCAACAGAGCGTTGAATTTTATAGCTACTTTAAATACTCGAAATTGTAAAGAATTGAATTGGATCGTTCTGTACGAACCATTTCAATTTATTTTTGACTGAAATGGAAAATAAATTTCGAATGATATTTTTTTTATTACTCACTTCATTTTTATTGATTAAAGCACAAGTTTAGAGTATAATTTGGTACGACCAAATTATTCCTGAGAATTAAAGTAGGTAACGGATTAAGAATTATTTTATGCTGTTTTCTGTTTTAAAAGCAATTCTGTTGGTTTAAAAACATTTCTCGGATTATCGTTTCACGACCGAAATGGTTTAAAATCCTCTTATTTTGCGTCTTTCTGCACCTATTAACTGTTCGCAGACAATTAACTGGGTCTTTTTAGACCGTCTGTCAACATCGTAGAAACGTGTTCAGCATTTGTTCTCATTAATTGCTTTCGTTGAGAAATTAACAATTCTTACCGCATAATACATGACACTGCTCGAAAAACTTGGTCTTTAGAGAAAACGGTTTTGAAAGACTTTTTACAAAATTTACTTTTTACGAATTTTATAGGTATCTGGTATATGTCATGTTGAAGCATCCAAAGCCTGTAAATAATATGTCAGTCCATAAGCTACCTGTTTATTATGTACAGAAGTAACTTTAAACGTATTGCCAAATAAAATGAAGGCTGAAAGTACCGTGAAAAAAGTCACTATTGACTCGGATTACAATCCGCAGACTTTGACTGTTAAATATTCGGCCACTACGAGGGACGTATTTTGTAAAAAGTAATGCAAATTTTCTGCGTTTCATCAATTAACTAGGTATAACCATACCGAGACATGTAACCCTTCTCTATATTAATACCAGTACCCAGCTTTCAGTTTTACAGTTGAACATCAATCGGTGTAAAAAGTCTTTTTTTTTTTTTTTTTTTTTTTCGGTATGGTTAGTGTCGACGACCCCGAGGGGGGTCTTATTGGACGTAGCCGGATAAAGGCGAGACTTCTGGAGCCTCCAGCCAGGCTAACTACTAATAAATACTTTAAGCGATGCTACCGAGGGCGCCCCCTGCGGGACTCGAACCTCGACTCGGTGCATCGCTGACTAACATGCAAAAACAACAAGGGACTGCTGGATCTGATTTATTATTTAGGGACTGTTTTATAAGCTAGAGCTCGGCCCCGGGCCGGCTGTACTAGGGACGGGAGGGTTATTTACGTTAATATTTAACGATCGCGGCGGACCTCGACGGCGAGATCTTAGTATTCGACGGCGTCGGTCGTGTAAAGTGTTGATAGTGTCTGGATTCAACCGTTGCTGGAGCAAGGTTGTACTATCATCTGGCTCATCGAGTACGCGTCTGGGACGCCTTGTCTTGGAAATCCGTGATGGTGTGTAACGGCCGGCCGTTACAACCAAGGTGTAAAAAGTCATAGTCATAATGTTTTTATTTCATATAGGCTACAAAAGAGTACTTACAAAACGTCAAAACTAGTTGCTCGGTTCCAAAAAGTCGTTTCTATGGAGAAGAACCGGCAAGAAACTCCATAGTTACTCTTTTAAAAATATGTTGTAGGTATGTTTAACAATCATTTCAACTATGAGAGAATAATGAGCTGTAACACAATATACCTGAAATGAGAATACGAGTAGCATCAAAGTCAAATAAAAAAATAAATATAGATCGGTTATTCTCTCATTTACAACATTTAGTCGACTATTTTACACCGATTGACGGTGTAGAATAGTCGAAAGGTGGTAAGCACAGTCAGTCATGTAATCAGTCAGATATTACACAGAACTCATCCATCACGTAACGACGGCTTGTTATTGGACGTCTATTGCACATTGTGTTACCGCTGACGCTAAAAGAGTCGTGTATTTGAAGTTTTGCACATAAAACTATTCTATTCAAGGCAGCTTCGTATTTTTTTAATTTATTTTCGTTACTTTTTATTGGAAGAATTATTTTTTGTTTAGAACTTAACGTGTATAAAAATGATAACAAAAATATAATTATGATAGTAAACTATCGAAGAATAAGAAGTTTTTAGGCTTATTCCAATTTAGAATTAAGCGCTTTAAGCTTTCCAGAATCTTACTGTTAACTAATAGAAGAAAAACATCACGTCCACATGAATAGTGCGTGCTTCTTTTTTCCAAAATTGAGCTGAAATCGAATGTACTTTCAATAGCCAATCTTCTATAGACCACGGTTGTGACCAAACTTCCAATTTCCACGTCAATACAAAGTTACGTAACCGCGCGGCATGCATTTTAAGCTACCAGAAAAATTGATAATTTTTGTTTGAAAAAAACTCGTGATATTCTTCGAAAAATACCGGGAAATGGTTGACAGTTTGAGTATCGATTTGATTGCCGTCGTTGGGTAGATAATTATAATGTGAAGAAGTTTTGTCATCATCTCAAATTGACTCATTAAAATTTAAATGCAACTCGACCGGCCGACTAAGCTAGACTTAAAGTTCGCATAAAATGGTGGTTTTATAAGAAGTTATATCGGCGTAAAGGAACAGATAAGACTGCCGCGTCGCACAATACTGTCTGAAGAACAATGTCCCTCGAACGTTCATTATCTACATAACGGACGTTGGACGACCATGGTAGGCGTATGAGAAAAGAAAAATTTAAAGAAAGAATAGGCTTCAAAAATCGACTCTGGATCGACATCGTGTTATAATGGAGTTAATCATTTGCGCTCTTGTAACTAATTAATATTTTGCTTAAAGAAAGCTGTTAATAATCCTACTTTTGACTGTTATATTTGAATGTATGCTAATTTGATATCAGGGGTTTGACGCAGAACAGAATTTTTAATAAAACGATATTAAATTTGGTATGAGTATACAGGGTTTGCAATGTGAAGTGATAATTCAATCACAGTGAATCACAAAACTCCTTTTAGACTGTCCCAATTTGTCGGGAACCACCTAAAAGATATCCGCACACAAATCATCCTGACACGTTATCTTGTTATGGCTCCGTCGAACAAATCGATATGTATATCTTCGGTGTTTTCAATGTTACAAGCTCTAAGCATGTATAAGATAAGATAACTGAATTATCTAATTAATGCGCTTTTAATGTCATAATTAGTAACAGATAGCACGCTGCAACATGGGTTAAAGGTATTAGAGTAGTCCATGTTTTTGGCTTCTTGTAAAAAGAGATATCTAATTCAGATTTTATACTTTTCGTAAGTCTTAAAAGATAGTCCTAAAATACCAATTAAAAAGAGAAATAAGGTTATTTTATTGATTAACTCCAAATAATACACAGGGGCGTTAAAATTAACTTCCCAACAATTCCATTTTAATTCGAATTCGAGCTCATACAAACAACACAATTAAAAAAAGCGTAAGCAAATTTATTTCCTGACATCGTATCGTGCAAATTTGAGGATCATAAACAACAATATTAAAGGATTCATTACGGCTCCAAATTGTTGCTGGAATGGAATAAAACGGGCATTCCAGGATTAATGGCAATAGGTTCGGGTTATGGGCTATTTAATGGGTGACTATTTATGATAATCTGTGTTACTGTCATTATGTGATTTGTAGATAAATTCGAAAGCGTATGTATAATACAAACAAGGATTTTCCTAGAAATTGTATAGATTGATTTTGAAATCAAATCTTTACTTATTATGACAGTTAATAATCCTCTTAACCCTAACCTACTAACATTTTGTACATCCAAAATTATTATGCTAATAATTTTTTATCAAAATATGTTCGGCAGTTTTCTTACTAGTGGCTAACTACACTTTAATCCTGTCATGTAACATAATATCGATTGATTAAACAATTACTTCAACGCATCGCAACTATCTAATCAATTTAGATTTCAACGCTTTTCACATCGAGTTACTGAGCACTACCTTTAGTTAATTTTTAAAGGTTAATTTGCAGAAAACCTAACTCCAGCTATAAATCACCATTATGAAGTTTCTACTCGACTTTTGCAAGCGTGAATTACTTTTCTTGTTGTTGTTATTAATTTTAAATAATGTGTTTAAGATGTTGAAAATAAGTAGGTATAGTGACAATTTTATTGTATAATCCAGGTTCATTATTAACCCCTGGTGACTCCAAAAATTACCGCAAACAATTACAGGATTTAGCTAATAATTCAAGCGCTACTAAAATGTCTATTCTATTTTAAAATTATACACGTATTATAACAAATATGATAATTTAATCTATCAACAATTAAAACAAATAAAAATTTGATGGATAATGCAACAGTACTTATCAACGATTAGATATATCTCTAGTGTCTAATGACCAACGTGAACAAGCACCCATTGATAAGATTTAACATATCCCCGTCTATTTAATGTAAAACGCAGCAATATTCTACCTTAATGAAGAAAATAACTCAAGCGACAGTTGTTTACGACGTTAAATTCCAACCATTTTGTAATCTTATGTAGATTTGATAGGATGTGAAGCTTGTGGCGGTAAACTTGCCATATTATAAACGTTTATCAAGGTTAAACGAACGACAAAACATAACTATACGAAAAAGTGATGAATTTTGCCAAAGTTTTCGATAAGATCTGAAGAAAAAATCATAATATTAGGGTTACATGCAAAAATTCTAAGAAATATTGAAAATGGAATACAGTTTAGAATCCAAACAAACTTTTGTTCTTCTTCAAAATAATTTACTGAAGACCTTTAAAGTATTTAATAATATATTATTATCCGGCATACAGTTTGAAACAACAATTATTTAGAGAAATTTATCACAAAGGAACACCTCGGATTTGTCTGTGTTCGAACAAAGCGACTGACTGGCACAAAGGCGGTTATCATAGAACTTTGAAAAGTGACACTTTTCCTTTACTTGAAAGTATCCACGCCAGTTCTGCAACAGTGCCTCAGATCCTATTACATTTTACGGTAATCGTTTATTGAAATATAGGAGTAACTACAATACTTATATTATTTTATATGGAACTAAAAAAGATAAACGAATAAAAAATTCCTAGTGGTCTTTTAAGCTCAATGGATGCAAAGTTTTTGGACTTCGTAGAAATGAAGGCCCTATGGGTTTCATGGAAAATAAACTGTAAAAGTGCATTAAAAATTCTGATGTTTCAATATTTACAGACATTTAAGATAATATTTATTTTTTAAATGTCTATGAATATTGTAACAAATGGAAAATGCCCAAAACAAATACTGGTGACTTTTTAAAGTAGATCATACTGACAACATGTAGCCATGTAGACGACAGCTCAAACACAAAGGTGCAAACGAAGCCACGTGGCACAATGTACAGGAAGGAGTCCATGCGACTAACGAGCGTGAAGTTTTTTGCTTCAGGCTAGCGGGACACGGAAGCTTTGTAGTATGAAACTGTTACTATGAGTCATAAGAGCAAATACGACATTATAGATCTATAACTTGGAGTCCCAATTTCAAATAGTGGAAACGTATATAGATCAAAATATATGCATAAAAAAGATTTATTGAAACAGAAAGGATGAATGAATGAATACATGAATATCTACATTCGAAAATAAAACAAACGAAACCAGAAACCATTTTTAAGCCCACACACAGCCAAGATTTAGTCATGGCACTCTAATTTTAGTCCCTCATGTGAAAACATACATACTACGTATGAACATACAAAAGTTTTTTTTTTTATCAAATACACTAAACTTTTAAATCCTTTGTCGCTGTATTATCAAACACGATTTTCTTTATCATAATCATGTAACAATTCAGTTTTACACTTAATTGAGAACTATGACGCAATACGCAATCAAGCGTTATGATTACTACTTAACTTAATTCGACACCAAATTTATCTGGTTTCAAAATTAGATCAAGTACAAAGTTCAATAAAGCAATTACTTTTGAAGGGATCCCTTTTTATACATAAATGAGTATTTATCTAACTACGAATAAAACTTCGTTAGAAATTTATATAGGTGTTTGGTTTAGTCAATTATGTCGATCCTGTGCGAATTTTGTTAAAATCCGTTGAAGAGTATTTTTGTATGAATGTACAGAAACATGAAAAAATGAATAACAGAATTATTAATCGCAATAAATTAGAAATATATTCAAAACGAACATTCAAAACATTTACTTATTACTCTTTAATTGAGCGTAATCAAGGTAAAACGTGGAGTTTGAGCGTCAGAAAACATTCAACAATCACAAATGATCAAACAGTTATAGTTATTGATCGGACTCTAATCAAATCTTCAATCATAGAAAAATATACACAACTTAATATAGGAAGAAACCCATGTCCTAATTTTACAGTTAATTTCACAAATTAATATCACTAAGTCAACAAAGTAAACCTTTATCAGAAACATGAATGGGGACCTGTAAAAAACCGAGTGGGCTGTCTATCGTGGACATCCTAATTTAGAAAGCTTACTCGACTGTGTCGAGTGGCCGAATCTGTTACATTGTATACCTTGTCCTAATCAAATTGTCCTCTAATTACAACATGGAGAGGGCTTTGTCAATATTCCGGTTGGTCGACTACATGATAATGATGCAGGTGAGATTAACGTTACAGTGCTTGTATAAGTTCGAAATTAGTAAATGCTACCGTATTTTCCGGCGGACAAGGACAGACTGCTGACGCGTGAGTTTTATTTTTATTTTATACTTTGGAATGTAAGTCTTCGTTTGACTAACAAGATACTTACATTCTTGAATCGTTTGGTGCGAGTTTCTTTTATGTTTATTAAATATGTCACACATGTTGATCAAAACGATACATATATCCATGAATTGTCTGAACAAGATTTTAGCTTTCTATTTTAAGTTTTCAGCCACTTACATTTGATAATATTGGTTGTGTATAGCAGCCATTTACAAACTTCGTTGTAAAATTAAGCAGCTGGAAAAAATCAAAGCAAAATGAAATTGAAAATGGGAACGGTTTAGCAAAATGTAATTTTGTCCACAGTCATGATGTTTACCGGACTGTTTATAAAATTCCTTTTTGGTCCTAATACAATAAGAAATTGAATATCTGTTAAAATATAATTCAAAGTATTTTGTTTTCTGAAGAGAAATGGAACAAACTTTACCTCTAATACATAATGTCAAACTCATGTGATTAAATTATAAACGCTACGTGTCACTTGGTATGCGTGTTCTAAAATATAATGAATGTAAATCAAGAGAAAATTCAATTTAGGAATTGTGGCTTTAATTTTAATAATAACACTACGCACACTTATTAAAGTGTAGAATATTCTAGTTGACAAATCTATGTGTTAATAGACAGATTGAATATCATTTGCAGACTAGGTTTTGATTTATGAAGGAAAATATATTTGTTTAAGCATTCGAAATTGTGTCAGTATTAGTATTATAATTTCAGTTGGTATCTTATAAATAATAAAATATGTAGGGAAAATCACGGGCAAACTTCAAAAACTCACTTGATTATTTGAATATATTACTCAATAATCGTATGATAGAACTCTGAATGACATTAATGAGACGTTAATCTGTTTATTCATTGGCAGCAATATATTAAAATATGAGTGTATAATAATATATTATTGAAAATGAATGATAAATATCCTAGAATTGGATTTTCAAAAAAGGCCTGGCAATTAATGCTCGAAATTGCGGCACAATGTACATTTAATATTATTTTTAAAATTAACGAATGTTCATAAAATTTGTTCATTTGTTCATAAACGCTTCAATTTCACTAAAATATTATAAAAAAAAACAACATTACATTACCATTTACAAAAAATGGCTATTCTTTGTCATTCAAATATATTTATCACCAAAGGCGAATTAAATAAAGGTTTCAAAGAAATAGCTCACAAACTAGGTCGATGGTTTGCCTACGTATCGTATCCCGTAGTTCTTTCACAAGGGTTGAATTAATTAAAAGTTGAAGCTGCGCACTGTGCGAAAGCCTTTTTGTATGTAAATTGTTCATGATACTACTTCCAATGTTATATTCTGGTATCAATAGCAGTATAAAAAAACTATCTGATTAACTTATTTGAATAGAATATAATTAACTTCTTGGTTCAGGATCTGCAAATTCATAAAAAAACATCTAAATAACGAAACCTTTTTTAACCATCAGCAATTTTTTTCCTCGCTCTAAAATACAGTCTCAGACATAATACTTAGAAAATAGGAAGTGGTTTTAAAGTACCTACTCAAAACTTCCAGGAGTAACACTTTAGATGCATGCACTCATAAAACGTACGACATTATATGGGCAAAATAGAAAGATATAAATATATAGGTATATAATACACACGTGAGTAATGTGAAGAATCAGATTTAAGCAAACAGCAATTAGGCATTCACCATTAAATAACCCAAAACTGTTTTGGGTGACTTGACTAGCTTATTATTGCGGTCTAATGTACTAAAACACATTTTTTCTACGAATTCTTTACCAGAAGCTTTGAATGCGATTCGGACTAATATAATATAATAAGGATTTTGGTTCTATAAATTAGAACAAAACGATCCCCTGCAATTTAAGTGCAGTGAATGATTTAGCAGTTACTGATCAGGCAGTAGCTTCCAACCAATACACTTTGCTAGAATACCTCGATATAACGTTCCAGACTTGTAACTAATGCAAAACATCCCCATTTAGCCGAAGCTGTAGGTGTAATATCCAACGTTATAGACCAGTAAGCATGCGAGTCTATTGAGCGGCCTAACACAATTATGGTTTGCGTTGCAGCAAGCTCATTCACTTGCTAATACTCCGTGGTTGGCGAGAAAATGGGAGAGTAACTTGCAAGGCTACTGAACTATTCAAATTTCGTTAGTAAAGTTAGAAATTTGAGGAAGAACTTTAATATCAGACGGACATACTCCTTCTTTTGTTATAGATGCGATGAAAAATTGCTTTTGGAGATAAACGTCCCAAGAATGTTGGTATCATTATCGGTAGACATAAAAGAAGATTGATATTATATTCATGTGTCTCCAATTTTGATTGATTAGATATTTAGTACTATATCAGTTGATTTGAAAGCTAGCGAAGAAAATGAATGCGCAAAAAGAAAAAAAGTAAGTAGTTCACGAAATCTCATGTTTCTACACTAGGTACTGTATAGTCAGATAATTATATTAAAGTGGCACCCAATCTATAACTCTACGTTAACGACAAAAATTGAAACTATAAACATAATTTATGTGACAGCGAGTATCTGGGTTAAAATTAAAATAAAACAGACAAAAACTTTCAGCATCAATTTTTCGAAATGGAACCATTTATGCCCCAGTAAGTCGTTCCACTTGCCCTATCTCGAATTAAAACTGAATGGGAGCCTTTTGCGGCCGATAGGCGAGACAAGCCGACTGCATAGATCCTTTTGTAAGCCCCACTTGAAATTGTGGGTGAAACCTAAAGCCACTAAGTGCAACGCAACAATCTTTTGTACAGATTACTATGAAAGTATTTAAACTTTAATGGAATCTGAAGTCTATACAATACTTTATAAGACCTAAGTTTGACAGGGTATTGTATGCTGCTGTGTTTAATGGAATGGCGTCGATGTATAAAAGACGAAGAGATGTATTTTTAGTTATTTTTTAGTCTGTTATTTTTGTACTACATTCATTCATTTAGTGAAAGAGAATTTTCCGTTGGTGGGTGTATTGAATGGCAACTAAGAGTGAAGAAAATGGACAGTGATGTCCCCCTGTTTGCATTTATCAAGAATTATATCTACTGTAATATTTATGATTCCTTGTAGATCTATGAAAAACTACTTACTTGGGAATATACGAGTAAAAGGTAGTGAGAAGGTAATATCATTTATTCGTAACACAGTAGGTCAACAAGACGCCTTTAACCCCATCCACTAAAGTAATAACAACAATGCTACAAATGTAATAAAGCTAAATACTACTATTAAAGTAGATACAATATATTGTAACACTACCTTTTCTAATGAGTTAATTTATTTTCTCACCTAACGAGTAGGGTAAGGTCAGCAGAGCGATTATTTGCTCTATTGACCCAACGTTACTCGCGAGAGATCTTGTACTACGACGTGAAGTAGCAATATAGTGTTAGTCCATTTCGTACGGAGGACAAGCGGCCAATTTCACGTCCTCAGGTAGGCAGGATATTTTTAAATTTTTGGAATAGTCATGATTGTACCATCAAATGATTTACATCCTCTTTACCTTTTATTCTATGAAAAGCATCCTCCGAATATTGCCATATTCTATTAGCATCAACTTTATAAATTATAATCTATGTCTATCCACTTGCAGAGGTAACAACTGTATTACGCTTCTCATTGCTTGGAGATCAATGATCATTTCTTCTGAGCTGTAAAAAGATGATTTTGTCTAAGAAGTCATTCACACGGTAGATGTAAAGTGACGTATTCTGGTACTCTTTCGAAATTGTACTGAAATTAGTATTTCAATAAAACTCACGCCAATATTGACGTTGGTTTTGTACAAGATATTTTCCTGTTATTGGGGCTTACAAAACTCTTGTTTTCGATAGCAGTTCTTAATGGATGTAAGAAAAAATAATTGACACTGTAATTTTACTGTACATTTTTTCTCCTTAATAAGAAAAAGACAGGGAGAACACACAGTCACAGCAAAATTAACAAAATCCGTTCTAAAACAAAAAGTCTTTTAAATGATATGTAGTTTAGCTTAACACATAATGTAAGGCGTAATTTTATTTTTCAAACGAATAGGTTTAAATTCGTTAGTAAAAAAGTTACAGACAATCTTTTTAATAAAACATTAAATAAATATTTTAATAAAACTTCAATCAAACCACTACAACTGTGAATTCAAAAGCATTATATGTAGCATTGAAGAAATGACTCAGAATTATTTCCCAATAAAAGAAAACGGTCTAACATCGTTATGAGAAATAATAAAGCATCATTTGTCTCGATTTTCTTAGACTTTAGTTCCGTCTGCGATCATCAATCTTTAGGTTTTCACAATTTTCGTCACCATTCGTGTGTAGTGGAGAAGGGTTAAGGTATTATAATATTGGATAGATCTTATATGTCTGAGACAAAACATTTCGAGCTCTTGTACAAATTCGGGTATCATCGAACAACGTTGGTCGTATTTTTATGTTATTAGTGATCAATCGCTCTTTACTTCAAAGCAATTGTAAGAACAAATACGATAACTAGGGCACAATAAAAATTGGTTTAGAAGAACATAGAAAAATGTTACTATAGCCTTAACGCCCTGAATTGATTTTGTTTTATTTGCCTCTTCTTAAGTCGGTGGTACTCCAATATTTTTACTGCCTTGAGATGGCTACGTTGATAGCAGCTTGGTCTTCCAGTGTGCAGGGATACTTGGAACACTTATGCAAGTGTGGCATGGACTGTTTGGGTTGGTATTTATTTTTCCACCAATAATAACTCGATCTATTCCTCATTGTTACAGGATGGTGCGAGCAAGCTGCCTGTTAGCGAGCTGCGTGCTCATTTCCTTGCTTCTGGTTGTCCCCGCCTCTGCTTACCCCAGGTAGTGGTATAATATTCAATTGAAAACTGCCATAACCGTTATCCATGTGCATACATTGCATGCATGACCACCCGATTGGCGCAGTGGCTAAGCGATTGGACTGCTGCGCCAAGGGTTGCGGTTTCGATTCCCGCATGGGACAAAAATTGTTTGTCCCGAGTCTGGGTGCCTGTGTATGTAATATTTTATGTTTGTGAAACGCTCTCACGATACCGGAGAAATTCTTAGTGTGGGGCAATGTTTTACAATAAAGAATAAGGCGGACTACATAGACTATTACTCGTATATAACAACGCCATTGCTCAAGTAATAAGGTCATTTTGATTGTTTTTAGAGTAATATACATATAGTTATATAATGTTTGTTCATCATCATCATCATCATCAGCCGGAAGACGTCCACTGCTGGACAAAGGACCTCCCCATTAGAACGCCACAATGAACGACAACTTGCCGTTTGCATCCACCGGTTGCCCGCAACTCTGACGATATCCGCTAATGTTTGTTAACAGGACTAAAATATCAATAACCAAACAAATAAAACCAGTGTTCTTAAGCTGACAAAGAATTAATGAAAATATTAATATTACATTTTAGTGAAATTAACAACGGTTCATTTTAATGATTCCAGTCCAAGCAACTACTTCCGCGAGGATGCTCAATATGAACCCGAAGAGATCATGGACATGCTGAACCGCCTCGGCAACCTCATCCAGATGGAACGCAAAATGGAAAAGTAAGTTCATAATTTACATGTCTTCGTTTTAGCAATACCTACTGCATTTCCCCGACAAGAAATAAATACGATGAATGTTGAAAAATGTAGGTTGGAGAATCTATAGATTTCCATCCACGAAAAAAATATTGACAATCGTGCTAATATTTTGATCCATGACAAAAAAAAATGTGGTTATTGAACATTTTTACTAAAACTTCAAAATTTTGAATAAATTTTTCACTCAGTAATTCTGATTCATATTGCTGTAGTGCCTTTACGGTACTTACATATTTTTTTACATATGCGGTACTTATATTTTTCATTCGATATGTATACCTTGTTAAAATTACTGTTCCAAATATTTTGCATGATTCAATGGATTTCTATTTTCTCGATTTCTTAATTTGACCGTTCCCATTCATTCGTTTTAAATTCTTCATTTTTCAGTTTAAATTTTATTAAATTAAAATAGATTAAATGTGATTTCGGAATTTTTAAATGAATTTCCTAACCTACGTACTTCAGTTAATTTACAAAATGCGATTTCCATAAAAATATTTATACCTTGTTTAAATATTTGACTATTTTCAGTTCAAATACTATATTGGATTATTTCATTTCTAAACTATGTGGTATTTTATCATTTACCATTGCTAATATTCATCATCTTCTACTTATGTAATCTTATTTTTATCTTTTTACAGCTATAAAGATGACATTACTAGGTACGTCTGTGCGTCGTACTTAGATTACTGCAGATTATTGTGCTTATTTATTTAACGTTGCCATGAATTTTAGTTTTTAGTCTTGAAAACTTTTTTGCATGATACGTAATATTGTTTGGCTCTAATGTTTTAGCTTCAGACTAATCTTTTAGTTTTATTCTGTTATATTGTGTGATTGTTAACTTCTTAATAACTTAACAGTGCTATGTAAGTTATAACATGAATACATCATAATTATTACCATATCAAATCAATAGCGATAATATTAATTTATTTTTTTACTACAAGACATAATTTTGAACCTCCATACTCCACACTTAATCTAGATACCTATCTAGGTTGTTTATACTATCAAGGACAATGGATATTTTTGAACGTAGAATGAGTCATTCACATTTCCTGTAAATCAATTTATTATGATCATCTTTATTTGTTCTTATAATGTAGAGTAATATTAAATTGGCATCGTTCCCTAGAAGTATAGATCTAAACTTTAGCTTTGTTTCATAGATTCTGTTGTAGTCAGTATCTTCTACAATATATGATTCAGTAATGTTAAGTAGTGTTCAATTAGATTTGATTCAAGTTATGTGAAAGATTGATTATAAATATGCTTGTTATATTTAGGTCGTCCAAAATAAAAATACATTAGAAAGTAGATAAATACTAGAAAAACCTTGCATGCAAATATGTACATTCAACGTAATATTAGAATTACCATTTATTGACATCTTGTGCGCTAAAACTCATGTTTTAACAAATTTAGAATCCAACCCAAAAAAAAACCAAATCTGCTTTAAATTAAGTTGAGGAGTGTTTAAAATACCGGCAAACGGGCTCAAAAATGCTCTACAATTTACAGCAAACATTTGTTTAGACGAACCAGCGGAACATTGTTTAACGGTTTTAACAAAAGAATTTACAACATTTCAGGAGAGCAATTAGTATTACCATTTACTCCGAAGTCCGCATAAGTTGTTCATGCTGAAAAATAGTTGGTCAGAGGCTGTGGTTTATTTTATTTGCACAAAAACCTGGTGTTTGCATAACTTTGTGAGAATATTTTTTGTCCTGCACTCAGATATAGTGCTTGCTTAGATAGGTTAAATATCAAATGACTAGACGTCTGTCAATATTAAATTTTAATCAAGTACCGTTTAAAACTAAGCTTTTAGACCCGCTTAGACATTACAGTGTCGTATAAAGTACTATGTACGCTTTAACCAGCTTCACAGATTACAAATAATAGCAAATATTAATTGTTTATACTTTTCCAGTGAAAAGCGAGCCCTCGACCTCGGCCTGAGCCGTGGCTACTCCGGCACCCTTCAAGCCAAGCACCTCATGGGCCTCGCAGCTGCCAACTACGCCGGCGGCCCCGGCAGGAGGCGACGAGATGCCCACTAAATCTTAGCCATAACCACCCGAATACTGCACTAGGTAGACAAGAAACAGCTTCACTTGTAACCAAAACATTTCTATGCAGTAGTCAAAACATCACGCATTCGTCAATCGCATCTGGCTGGTCACATCTTATTAACAAATCATCCACATAGTTTTATAGTCAACTTTATTCAAATTAAAGCTTAATGATACATTTCTATTCAGTGGTTCATTATAATATTCATAATATAAAATGATAATATATTGTAATATATGGATTATACGATACGCTTAACAATTCCAGCTTGTGGTAACAATTTGATTGTATCCTTGAGACAGTGCCGTTAAAGTTTAGAAAATTATTCTTATACTTACATCTAATAGAACAGATTTGAAGAGTACCTACATACTATAATTAATATTTGTATTTATTTTTTTATTTACTTTACATAGTTCTTTATTATATAGTTAAAAGATTATACAGAAGACAAAAATGTATTTGACTGATTTTGATACATTTCTACAAGTCTGACAACCTAATCCTATTCTAGTCATTCCTAGTCATCTCGTACGTTTAATCTTTGTTCCATTTCAGTGTCAGTGTTACTTGAGTATTGAATTATCATTATAACCTGCCTATCCTTCAACTTGTAAGATTTAACCACGGAATGCTGTCTTTTATAAAACGCTTAATATTTATTGTAAACTAGAATACCTCCATTTTTTAAGAAATCCCATCTATATACTTAGTATACTGTGTAATAGATTCAATGTTACAATTCCTATGTATGTACGTGGCAAATTAGTGAATAGATAAACATTAAGTGATAAATATCTCCTGTCTAGAGTTTATTGTTAAAAATAAAGAGATATTCATATTTATATAAATGTGTTTACATTAAAACTACTTACTTCATGTTATATCTTTGTCTGTATTATAAGTCTAACAATATCACTTAGATTGCAACAACAAAGGTTTTTCAATGAACTCCCCAAATACTTATTTATTATGAATTCTAACCTAAAAACACAATCAGATTTATTTTATTATATTGTCGAATAACTCTGGATTTAATCGGACGTGTTCCTAATTCTGTATACACGAGTGGTGATGATAACTCAGCGCCCTCTTTGAGAGAATCTTGCCACTTCGCACTCGGCCAAAGAATAACTTGTAACGTGACTGTCTAGCTAGCGACATCTAGTGTTTTATTTTAAAACCATTTAGCTTGCAGACAGTGTCGATGAATGACGACAACTTAGTATTAGCCAACATTGTTAGATGTCGCTACTAGCGTAGCCACATGTAATTTTTCATATTTTTTTACTATATAACAGCTACCCTAATAATTCGGTTTAGTAAACAGTAAATGTGAAGGAAAAGGCATCTTAAAAAATAGATAAGTACCTACACACAATGGTAAATAGGTATTGATTTTTCATACTGTTTTCTCCAGTCTGATCAAAAATACTCTTAAAAAATGTATCTATATCCTGCCAAAACCACTGCTTGATGAAAATAATAATGATGTCAATTAGAAAGTGGCTACAAAGTGATATATAATTTCATTGAATCTGACAGTATCCCGTATGGTCTAGTGGCTAGGATACCTGGCTTTCACCCAGGAGGCTCGGGTTTGATTCCCGGTACGGGAAAATCCTTTTTGAATTTGCTTATAATAGTTTTACGAAAAATTACTATTTGTGGGTGATAAAATTAAATAATCTGAAAAAACATGCCATTCTTCTTGACTCAAAATGTAATTTGAGACTACGACAAAAATCTAAATACAATACAGTTCCAATCATTTTGAATAGTTTTGACGAAAAGAAGTATTGATTCATCAAAACCCACTATCTAGGCACAGGTCTGCGCTGAACTAAAGAGCATTGTCAACAAAGGTGGCAGGAGCAAATAAAAGCCAAACAGTCCAGTGTCACTAGACCTCTGACGCCACAAACATCATTTCTAACACACCCTAACCTATACCGTGCACGGGGGGCAAGGAAGCTCAATGAAATTTAGACTGCATCGCTGCTGGGGTGAATTGTGTATTCACATGGATGCCCCTACGTTTTTTCAACATGGCTGCCCTTTGTATTTATAGTTGCTGTGTATTTAACGCTTTTAAACTCTAAAGAAGTAAAACAACCATTCATGTTTCATTTGTTTTAGACGGATTAGTTTTGGTGTATTCTGTTGGTTGGAACGAAAGTGAGAATTTCCGAATCGAAAAAAAATCGGAGGTTGTCTCGTAAATTGTGAAAATGGCAAGAATTAATATGTCGCAAAAACACATGAACAAATATTTAACTTGTATGGAACAGCTGCTTAAACTGCAGGTAGGCAACATGACGTCTAGACTATACAATGTCATGCTGGACCGAATTCACGGTCACGACGATGATGTACTCCTGCCCCCTTACCATGGACTCTTAAAACAGGACAATTTACGATGAGGAAGCGAGACGCCGGCCGCTACGAGGGGGCTGACCGAATTTCGGTCACGGCAGTCTATTCCAGCTGAGACTATCCAACTACGTAGGAGATATTATAGTGCACATGTATGCGCTCAAACACAGGTGCACTCCCTTACTCTCAATGTCCGAATAATCCATTAGCATTGCTCACTGGACTCACATTACTTAACAAGCCATTTATTAGGTACTGATCAGAGATGTATAAATTTTCTCTTCTTAAAAAAAATTATAAAAAAAAATGTTGTTTTAAACCGCAACAGAAGTTTTTGACTTTTATACGCTATCCTCATTTTAAGAAACATTTTACACATAATTTAAATAAACGGTGGTGGCAAACAGTCTTTAATTTTCTTAATCTAAAACGTTATAATATATATAGTTATAGGTAATGTCTGACACTGTTTATTCTACTCTACTTTAAAACTATAATTTTAGAAAGTACCTAATTCTTCATAGTTCTTTGATTTTTAGGAACGTTTACCATTAAGGTGCCGTGTGGTATCCGGCCTAGAATTGACCACCCCTTTCCTCCCGTGGGTGTCGTAAGAGGCGACTAAGGGAAAATTCAGAAGATGGGCAGCAGCATCTTCTGTAACTTCACCACCAATACTGCGATCCCCAAGCCGCTTGGGGATTATGGCAAACCCCCCCCCCCCCCTTAAACGGGGAGGCCTATGTTCAACAGTGGACGTCTTTGGCTGATGATGATGATGATGATGATTACCATTAAGGATCGATGTTAATGGAAATACCTATCCCTGCTTTCCCATTCTGGAAACAGGATTGATTTCATGTGAGTATAGTGTCGGGAAAAGTAAAATAAAAGAATGAATTTTAATAAAAATCTATTTATTAACAGAATATTAGCTGAGGCATGTTCATGCCATGCACGTGACTTCCAAGGGAGCATCAATGAAGTAGACGTGCTGTGTTACTTGACCAACGTCTTTAGCTAGGTCGTACAGGCATTGAGGGCCATTGGGAACGGTGTACTGTAAAGGAAACCATCGGTTTTAGTTAATCCTACTAATACAGATGTAGCATTACCGCGAAAATTTGTGAGGATGAATGTTTGTTACTCCATCGCGCAAAAACTACTGAGCGGATTTTGATAAAATATAGCTCGTACATCTGAAAAAGCAGTAATGCTTAACGCCGGCAAAACCGCGGGGCGCTAGCAGTACATAGTAAAAGGTCCTTTTAATCGATTTTTGGTCTCTACGACTAATTTAAAAGGAGTCTTGTCGAACTTGTACGCTGGAGATATTATAGTGCACAATTGTGTCGCCAATACGGGTAATTTAATCCCTCACCCATACAATAATTTTCAAAGTAAAAATTGTTTTATAATGATAATAAGAATATACAATAAAATTCCACATACAATACGTGAACTACCAATACGACAGTTTACAATTAAATTAAAACAATGGTTAATCGACAAAAGTTTTTACACGATTCAGGACTTCTTAAACCATAAAATAACAGAAAAATTGCAAATATAAGCAGATTATACCTTTTTTTGTTTACTCCTAATACTTATGTTATAATTTAAGATTATAAAATTGTTATAAACTTTAATTTATTTTAATTATAAAATTTTGTATTGATAGGTAAATTTTATATTGTTACCTATAAGTATAATTTTCTTAGTGAGCTGTACACCTTTCTTTAATGTATTGACCTCACCTACATTTATTTTAATTGTTACTTAGTAACAAATGTCATATCGCTATGACAACATTTGCATGCCTTTTACAAAAGGCGGGACACGTGAACTATGTATACATAAAAGACCAATGTAAAGATTACTGTTCCTGCGAATAAATTTCTATTTCTATTAATGTATTACTTGCTTAATAAACAAATAAAAAATGTGATTACCCGCACTGAAACGTCCCCGGAGAACTCGAACCAGTTGGTAGATCCTTTCGCAACAGTAAACTGCGCGAATAGATTAACTCCTATACCGATGAGCTGGTTGTTATAGACAAGAGGGAACCACGAGAACAGAGTGTCATCTCTGCAGTCCAAGTCAGCCGTCATGTTATAGTAATAGTGGTAACCTGAAATTATAATATGAATAGTAAAAAGATTCTAAACAATAATGTGAAAATAACTCTGCCTGACTGTTACATTTTACGACTAAACCGCTGCACGGATTTTAATGAAATTTGGCATATAGAAAGTTTAAGACCCGAGAAAGGACATAGGCTATTTTTTTTACTTAACCATCTAAGCAGTTTAATTAAAGGTTAACGCGTGCGAAACTACGGGCAAAAGCTATATATATATACCTATATAAATAATACTAACCAACAATCTAAATTAACGCGAGCGTAGCCGCAGGCAACGCTACCTACTGGATTATAAAAAAATTACATGTTTTTTTGAGCCCCGTCTATCTATGTACCTGAAGTTAAAGAAAGAAGAAGAACCTGCGTTACAAAATCAATAACTTCTTCCATTGATGAAAAAGGATGAAACAGATGTCAATGTTATAATTACCCATTCTCGGGATGCATTGCTGTTTGGTGAAGATACTATCAGGACCTGTGAGGACAGCAGCATCGGCTGATATTTCGTACAGTTCTGAGTTAAAGCCAGTCACCCACAAGGCGCCGTTCTGCAAAAACTGGGAAGAGTTGCGAGCAGCTATACGGGTCGCTGAATTCGTTTTCAAGATATCTGAAAAAGGCACACTCTTAAACTTTGCTTATCATCACATTGGACTCGTCTTCATGAATTTTACAGACCTGAAATTTTTTATATTCCAGTCTCATCAACCAGAGTAGTCAACGTGGCAAGTAAATAATGTAGAAAACACAACACACGACGACAAAAGTCGGTTAATAAAATAGACGTTAAGTAATTTTAGCTGGCAGAATAAAAAATGACTTACCTCCAGAAATATAGTACTGTGTTTTAGTATAATAGTTCATCGGAGTTCCATTTAAATCGGTAGTCCAGTAAGTGAAACCTTGCACAGACCAGTCGTACACAACGTTGGATATCGAGTTCTCCTCAAACTACAAAAATCATAAATTATTGACTTATAGAAAAAAAATGTTTCACTATTTTAATAACCTAGGTGTGTGAGAGAGAGAAAGAGCATAATATAAAGGTTAATAAATAAAACGCGATAAACTGCAAAAAAACATTTTGATACTTTAAAGCCAGTCATTACAGGTTTTTCAACTCCTTAAATTAATTAACAGTTTGGCCGAACGAGTGAAGTTCTTTGAGTTTTTTTAATTCGTACTGCATTATTGTGAAAAGCATCTGATCCACACGAAACAAATCATATGTACATTCGAAAGCCGATCTATACAAAAGAAAAATAAAAGCATCGATTACTACGCTCATAAATCAGTAAACAAGAATTAACTCACTGCAACTTGCAAGCCAGCTATGTAGCCCGTATCGTCATAGAGTGTGCATACAGTGACGTCATCACTTGGGCACCACATCACTAGTGAAGCTAAGTCCTGTGGTCCTTTAGGCCTCGTCTTCTTTACCCAGCCTTTGGCTGCAGCAGCGGTGTCATTTTGCGGCATCTCGATAAAAGCCGTCTGGCCGATCGCCGAACACGTGAAGTCGAATTTCACTGAAATGAGTAATGAATGTGATGATATTAATTTTATACTAGAAGTTAAGAATAAGCCGTATTTTACTCTCTTAGGAGTGGCTCGCTACTTTGTTACCCCGCAGATCGATTTACGTATGGGTAAAAGGACACTTGATAGGGCTAAAGCTCGAAAACAATGTTATTCCTTGGCCTTCCACTGGACCCGTGATCACTGGTGAGTTTGTTAGGCGCCTAGTCCAAGTGCTCGTTGTCTAATAACATAATTTCAGACTAGTCGCAAAACAAAATTGTTAATTCTAAAATGTATTTGTAGTAGCATTGCAGATCATAGTTAAAGTTTTTTACCATTTAAACCTGGTGCGAAGAGTCCTGAAACAAATGAAGATCAATAAATTAATATGAAAGCAACTACCAAAAATAATTCCTATTGGTTTAAAAAAAACATAACAAAACGAACGAATTAAAAAAAAAATGTAATAAAAAGTAACAAAAGCTTAGTTCATGCTTACCTAGGGCGGGAGCAGCCGTAAGACAAAACAGTACAAGTGCTTGAATCATGTTTGCAACGTAGCTTTCGTATCGATTCCAGCGTGATACAAGAGCGAATCTACTTATCTATAAAGCAGCAAGCATTATATATATGTAGGTACTCACCGACAAACAGTTGTCGGCACATGTCGCAGTTCATTATCATTTTCATTATTATAAATACCAAAATAATAAACGGAATAGCTACTGCCCGCGGCTTCGCTTTTATATATTAAATACTGAGATTTTGAATGATTAATATTGTAAAAATATACTTTTACCTCACAACTAATTACTAAATAGCCCAATCATTATTTTAGCGTTATAAACCAACTGCGACCGTCGAAACTTATTACTGTTTTCCTCGAGAGAAAACTTTTTTTTAAATGAAAAGTACCCTATTTCCTTTTCTGTACCCCTGACAACGTTACAAAATGTCACGATGACCAATTAGGTGCTTTACGCGTGAAAAGGCACCAAACTTACTTTCACATTCATTTATACTCAATACTCAATACTCAATACTCAATACTTTATTAGCATTCCATAAGTCAAATACAGGTGTTACATATGAGATAGAATCATTATGGACCCGGTAGGGCACAGCTTAAAGTTGGAGAGATATGCAGCTTAATACTAAAATTATAATTATTTCTAAAATACTATTTTGGTAAAACTACTAAGTAGTTATAATAATATAAAATAAAAATGTTTTGAATGTGTGCGTGTGTGAGTAGGTATGTGTGTGTATGTGAGTGTGTGTGTGTGTGTTTATATGTGTTTATGTATATATCGTATAGGTAGAGGGGCTTATCCCTATAGATATTAATTTATTTGAATTGTTTGCACTATCTTTTTATTGATTTATCATCGTAGTACTCTTTTATGGTATAGTAGCATTTGGAGTGAAGGAATTTTTTTAATTGGTTTATAAATAGATTTGTTTTCTTTTCATCTTTTATTGTTTTTGGTAAGTTATTATATATTTTTATTGACATAACTAGTGGACCGGACGAATGTATTTTTAGATTGGATGTAGGCAAATTTAATCTGTTTTTGTGTCGTAAGCTATATTTTTTTTGAATATCTTTCCGGGTAGTATAAAATTCGGGGTGATGTCGCACAAATTTACATACTTCTAAGATGTATAAACAGGAAAGTGTGAGGATTTTGTGCTTTTGGAATTGTGGTCTGCAGCTGTCTGTCTGTTCAATATTGGTTATTATTCGGATGAGTTTCTTTTGTAAGGTGAAAATGGTGTGAGAATTTGTACTGTTTCCCCATAATATGATGCCATAACTAAGCCACGCTTGGGCGTAGGCATAGTATGTAACAAGTGATGTTTGTAGGTCGGTGGTTTTTTTAATTTCGCGTAGGGCGTAGGAGAATTTTGATAGTTTAGCTCTAATTTTTTGTATGTGTACTTTCCAGTTTACGTGAGTATCTATTGTTAAACCGAGGAGGGTGAATTCGTTAACTTGTTCTAATTTTGTGTTGTTGTAGGAATAGTTTAGTTTTATAGGGGCTTTTTGATGTGGGTGAAAGGTGATTAATTTAGTTTTCGAGAAATTTATTTCTAAGTTATGATTTTCCATCCAATTGATTACTGACGTAAGAAGAGAATTGAGTTTTTCATTGGTATTCTCATTTATTTGGCAAGAGGTGAGTATGGATATATCATCTGCGAATAGCACACATGTATCATTTATTGTTTTGGGAAGGTCATTAATGTAAATGAGAAACAGAAGACACCCTATAACGCTCCCTTGTGGAATAGAGGCGTTTACTGCTTTTCGGTCAGATCTGATTTGCTGTATTTCCTTACTGTTGTTATTAAAATATTCGATCTCTACAATTTGCTCTCTATCTTTTAAGTAGCACTCGAACCATTTTAGTGCATTTCCCCGTATCCCAATCCCGTGTAATTTATTTAAAAGTATTTTAAATTGCACCTTATCGTAGGCTTTACTCATGTCGAGTAGTATACCTACAGCATAATTTCTATTGTTTATAATATTTAGGGCTTCTTGTACATATTTGTAAACTGCTAAAGTTGTAGATCTATTTTTCCGGAAACCATTTTGACAATCATCTAATATATTATATTTTTCGCAATAGGAGTAAACACGGTTGCACATTGCCTTCTCAAAAATTTTTGATGCCGTTGGTAATAGTGCTATGGGGCGGTAGTTGCTGGTGTCTGTTTTTTCATTTTTTTTGTGTATAGGTTTTATTAAGGCTATTTTTAGTTCTTTGGGGAATGTTCCCTCTTCAAATGATTGATTGATTAATAGGTAGAACGGTAATGTGAGTTCGTCGGCGCAGTGTTTAATCAGGAATGGTGGTAGTTCATCGATACCATGGCTTTTTTTGTTTTGCAGGTTTTTAATAATTCGGTTTATTTCGTATCCATCGACTGGGCTGAGGAACATAGAATTTTCTGTAGGGAAGACAACTGGAGCTCCCATTGGTTCGGTTCCAGAGGGGTTACTGTTTTCACCTATAGAAGCGAAGTAGTTGTTAAATATATTTGCTACGTTCTTTGGTTTAATAATTATTTTATTATCTATGTTAAGTTTTATATTATAATTTTTTTCTCTTTTTATTGTTTTGTTTGTTTTTTCGTTAATTATACCCCACATTGTTTTAGTTTTGTTTGTCGATTTGTTTAGTTTGTTTATATATTGCAATTTTTTTGCAGTTGTTACCGTTTTTTTTAGGACTTTTTCGTACTGTTTATAATATCTTGTCAAAATGGGTTCGTTTGTTTTTATTGTGAGAATCTTTAGTAGTCTTTTATTTTTACATGCTAATTTTATGCCTTTTGTCAGCCAATGTTTTTTTAGTTTTGTTTTTAATTTAATTTTTTGTAAGGGTATACATGAGTTTAAACATTTTAATAGTATATTTTTGAAGTTAGTATAATTTTCATCGATGCTTTTATTGACTGTTATTATGTCTCGCCAGTTTTGTTTTCCCATTTCTGTTTTGAATTTATTTATGTTGTCTTCATTATACAACCTTTTTTTTGTATACCAAGTTATTTGTTTACTGTTATTAACGTTTTGTAGGAGCATGTGTAGTATTGTTGCACTGTGATCAGAAAAACCTAGTTCTTCAATGGTAGTGTAGCTATTTTTGTTATTGAAATTTGTAAATATCAAATCTAGACATGTAGAGGTAGTTGCAGAAATACGTGTAGGTGATTTTATGTGTTGTATGAATTTATGTTCTAACATGAAATCTAAAAATAAATTAGTTTTTAAATTACTATCTAAAATATTGATATTTAAATCTCCTCCTATTACAACATTGTATTTAAAATATTTATTATTTATATAATACATTATTTGTTTAATTTGGCACATAAATATTTCTTCTTCTTTCCTGTTCCAATAAATAGTTACTATTAATATATTCTCTTTAGGTAGTTCTATGGCACATGTTTCTATACAATATTCTATAGACATATCTTTAATATCACATATTTCCTTAAAATCTATATGTTCCTGTAAAAATATGCAGACACCGCCGCCTCCTCGAGTGCGTCGACAGTACGATGCCGCGGTTGTGTAGCCGTTGAGGTGTAGGTTGTCTAGTTTCGCCTGGGATAACCATGTTTCTGTTAAACATATTGCGCTATATTCTGGGTTTTCGTTGATAAAAGCTTCAAGTAGGTGTTGTTTATTATTTATACTTTGGATATTTTGGTAGAGGATTTTAAATTGTTGTTCTGTAGTTCCGAAATGTTTTGTTTAGAGGGCCTTCGTTATTGTAAGGCATGTAGTTCTTGTTTATGGTTTGTTCCTTGTCATTTCCTGGTTGATTTGTTGGTGTAAAAGTCTTGTATGTTTCCTTTCCTTCTTCCATTGTTTTATGTTTGCCGTCTATAAATAATTTGTTATTTCTAATTATTGCATACTGGCCGTTCTTTCGTGCTTTTATCATTTCATCACGAAGTAAATTTCTATGTTTTCGTGCGTTTTCATTTAAGAATTCGGTTACAAATATCCCAGTTCCTTGGAAATAGTTACCATTGTCTATTATATACTTAGACATTCTTTTGCTTAAGAGCTCGATTACTAATGGTCGATTTCTACTAGTTTTCCTTCCAATTCTGTACAGCTCTTCTATGTAACCCGTCAGGTCAGCGTTAAGTATTTCATGAAACATGTCTATCAATCTATTGTGTAGGTCCCATTCATCTTCGTTGTGGTTCTCAGGGAAACCATAAATTACAATTTTATACGGATCGTTTTCGCATTTAGGTTCTGAGATGGTTTTCATAGTTTGTAATTCTTTAATTTCAGCTTTTAATGTTTCGTTTTGTTTGCTTAAAGCCTCAATCTTCATGTTAATATTTTGTATTTCGAATGTTTTTTTCTCGTTTTGTTCAAATAATGTATTTGTTCTTCCGTCTAGTTCTTCTTTCAGTTTAGAAATTGCCTTTTTTATTTCGTCCTCAATTGTGTTTTTTATTTCAGAAATTATATATTTATTATTTTCTTTTAAGCGTTGCATTATGAGTTCACTCAAATTTTGGAGTGGAGGATTAGATGGAATATAGTTTTCCTTATCTTCTGAGCATATTGTTTCGCCTAGAAGGCTTGAGTCGTCGGATAGTGTCGTATTGTTGAAGCTGTTGTTCTGTTTCTTTCTAATGGTGATGTTGTTTTCAGGAGTGTTCGTTTTTTCTACGAGTGAATTCGGTGGTTGGGTCAATTTATGTTCAAGCTGTCGTATAGGTGTATTTAAGTTGCCGGTTTTAGGTATTTTACATCGGCATGTCTGGCATTTCCACAATTTCTTCTGTTCTGGAGACATGCTATGAAAAACATTAGCAGAAATATTTGCACACTGCAGGTCATATTTTTCTTTGCAAAAATAGCAAGCAAGGTTTTCTGAGTTAGGAAGATCTTCTTGGCATCCCGCACACAAATTTGCCATTTTCTAGAGATTTTGAAATAAGCGCCCTCTAGTGTGTAGTAGCGTCTCAACCTCGGTAATATTGGTTGGGAATGGTTATTGCCAAGATAGCGCTGCTGTTTTGGCTATTCGACGGTAGATGGCGTTGCTTGTATTTAGAATTGTAGTTTTTGTTGTTATGGTTTCTTTTAATATGGTTATATTATAGAGAATGGTCTGTTAAATACCTTTCTTGTATGCCTCTAGTTGATTTCTTGCTTGTAGATCCAATAACACGCAGTATTTAGGCACTTTTCTTCTTTTTTATTTTGAATCGAAAAAGTTCGTTGACGTGAAACACTACTTGTTTTTGTCACTTTTCTTGCAAATTTTCTTTAAACTATTGTTTTAAGCACTGCTAGTAATTTGGTTTAAAACTTTTATTAGGTTTATAGAACATTAGAAGCACTTTAACTATTTTTAAGCATTTAAAATACGCGGAGCTGATGTTTACGTGCGCACTGCAGCGCCCTCTCCCACCTTATAATATTAAGTAGGAAAGTGAGGATAATAATAAATAGAATGTCAGATGACACGTGCTGCAAAATTGATAGCGGTTCAATTTGTTTTTGCTTTATTTTATTTAAACTTGTTCCTACTTAAAAAAAAATACATGGGTTTGACTGACCCGGCACTACACTGGGGACATCCCAGACATCAGCTTGTACGATATTAGAGTGGCTCTGAAATAGCTTAAGAACAACAAGACGCTGAGTGATGACGGGATCACGACGAAGCTTCTGAGAGCGGGTAGAAAACCGGTACTTTCAGTTCCCCAGAAACTATTCAATTTCGTCATACTCGAGGGTACTACGCCAGAAGCATGGCACAGGAGCGTGGTGGTGCTCGTCTTCAAGTAAGGCAACAACTCCTTGTTGAAGAATTATAAACCCATCTTGCCCCTGATCTATGAGTACTAGCTGTTCGAGAGTCATTACGAACCGTTTCGAAAGCAGGCTTGATGACTTCCAGCCTCTAGAGCCGGGTTCCGAAAAGCCTTTAACCATAGACCACATCCACACACCCCGCCAGATTATACAGAAGACGGAGGAGTATAATCGGCCATTGTGTCTAGTGTTTGTGGACTATGAAAAAGCTTTCAAATCAATCAAAACGTGAGCTGTATTGGAGTCCCTTCAGCGATGTCATATTATCGACTGAAGGTATATCGAGGTGTTGAAGCGTTTGTATAGTAACGCCACTATTTCGATCCGGCTACAGGACGAGAGCAGGAAACCAATCCAACTGCAGCGTGGTGTGAGACAGGGAGACGTTATTTCTCCGAAACTGTTCACAAATGCGTTGGAGGTTCATGCTCTTGGACTAATTCGGGTTCGGCATCAACATCCATGGCGAATACATCAGTCACCGACCGATAGTTGCCGACCACTACGTATACCTTGGAAAAACTGTAAGGCAGGTCCAACTTTGACAAAGAGGTCGCCCGAAGAATCCAACTTAGATTGGACAGCATTCGGAAAACTATGCGACATTTTCACGTCCAAAATTCTGCAGTGTCTGATGACGAAAGTCTTTAATTCAGTCTGTGTTGCCAGTTCGTTTCAATTCAAATCTCGCGTTTACAGCACGTTTGTATCGAAGTGTCATCCCGCCATCTCTCCTCTTACAGCGACATAATATTCATTTGCAAAAAATGCCTACTTAATGAAAAATAGTATACAAGGCGACATATTGTTCATAGCCATGTTGTTTTTATTGCTTTTAAATGTACCATCGCATAAAAAAGGTTTGTTATTGGTTATAAAACGGTTAGTATCAGAGGTATATCTTTTGTGTATATTTAATAGTGAAATTAAAAAACTCGTAATAATAGATGTTTTCCCCCGTGTTCTGTAGCAGCTACGTATTTTTTAGATTGATGATTTATACTTAACGGAATACTATAAAATATTTACAATGATCCAGCGTGTTCATAAGGTCTAGTGGTTGCAAGTAGCAGAGCTGAGTGTGAGATGCAGAAGTGATTCCCATATCGGGCTGTATGCTGGGTTCTTCTCGATAATTCTCAACATCAGCACAGTTGCACTGCACTTGCACGTGATTGCCGCGTTGGTCTAGTGGTTGTTAAGCGTGACTGCTGAGCGTGAGGTCCTGGGTTTAAATCCTGGGAGGGTTTTTCCATTACGTAATTCTCAGTAGCAGCAGCGGTGTCTGGATTTGTGCCCGGTTTATGGAAATATGCTCGCCCCCTGTTACATTGAGACCTATAATATAATTTAACGAGTGAAATGTGGTTGTAGCTTATACTCCTCTACCATCCCTTTCGAAGAAAACCGGCGTGTTATTAAACTAAGGACCTATCACCCATGAAATTCTAGGATCGAATCTACTCGTTTTATTAGTCCCATATAAAAATACTTCTGAGACGTTATCATAGCAAATGGTATGCCTCAAGCTAATAAAAACTGATTGAATATCCTATTTTACAGCTTTAAAGTAGTTTGCGGAGGAAAAGTTTTTTATTTTCATAACATTTTAGAGCATTTTTACCTTTTTTGTAGTCGACAAATAGTCAATTTTAGTACAGTACTTCATTGTAATAACCTTTTTATGACTTGTATCGCTGTGACGGATTCTGTTTAGTGAATTTAGATGAAAATAAACATATTTTTAAACTACCTACTTGGTATAGAAATCTGTCTATAATCATAAGACAGTTTTTCTCAGTAAAAAAAGTGTACCGGCTAAGCGATTGGACTGCTGCGCTAATGGCTGGGGGTTCGATTCCCGCACGGGACAAACATTTGTGCGATCCGTAGATGTTTGTCCCGTGTCTGGGTGTTTGTGTTATTTCATGTTTGTTAAACACTTCCACGACACTGGAGAAATAACTAGAGTGACGCGACGTTCTTAAAAAAAAACAGGTGTTTAGAGAAGACATGCAAAGTTAGATACCTACCATTAAGGTGATTGCGATATAGGTTTATATATATTATTATATACGGATACGGTCGGGAGATATATATTTTATTTATATATATATATATATGGGATTATTTTTTTGGTGAGAGATTTGATGGTGTGCTCTCAGGTGGCTGACGTATCCGATTGTGATACCTAGGGAACCAGCTATAGCAGTTTCTCAAATACATAAATCTTAATTCTTACCTGTAATACACAAGGGATAGACTGAACTGTTATATTTCTTCAGGACTCTACAATATACATTCAAATGATACTAATCATAAAGCCTGTGTATTAAATGATCTTTTGTCGTTTATCGAGCCCACACCAGTCTTCACACAGACTATCACTCTATAAGCAAACTAAATCTTAAAAATCTTCAATAAAACTTGTCTTAATATAAAGTATGAATAATGTATTAATATACAAAGAGCTCATTACAGTTTCAAATGAGAATGTGTCTCTTTAGTCGTCATAACGTCATAACTCCCAAGGCGGAGTCTGAATAATTTCACGGGTCGGCTCTTTCAACCAGGGGTGAAATTATAATTTTATTATCATCTAAAGGTCATACACCTGTGGAGTATTGTATTAACGTAGGTGATAAGGGTTGCTACCGTTTCGAATTAATATTAAAAGGCTAGTTACTGAAATATGTACAAATAAAACATGTTTTTATTCAGATTTATTTGAATTTGACACGAGTTTTCGATATATTTATTCAGCTTTTTCTTTATGAAATGTTTGCACTAACAAAGTAACTACTAGTCTTAAAATATATTTTCCAAATGACTGAATTTCGGTTTAACTCGTATAAATTGCTTCATTATTTTATTGGAAATTATCATCCATTAATATAACGTGCTGCAAGTCTAGTTACCGTTAATATAAGATAAAACAAAAACATTTATTCAAAATAGACTAATGATTGTATGAATGTATATACATAGGTAAAGATTGATTAATTTTCGTTTCGTCAACTACTTGTCCCCAAAACGCCCGCCTGTCACCGCTTCCTAGTGCTATAAATGGGAAGAAACAACAACTAAGAACTTCCTTCCTTAGCAGCACAATCTGTTAAATATATACTAATAATAATATGCCAGTGCCATGAAGCGCAGCGTTCTAGAGGTTAGGCTAACTGACCGCATACGGAACACAACACTGCGCCCCAAAACACGAGTCGTTGTTATTGAACGTAAAGCCGCTAGTTTAAAAGGAAACTGGGTGGGTCACATCTGCCTCAAGTCCGATGATATGTGGGCAAAAACCACCACGGAGTGGATGCTACTCAATATCAAAAGGCGTCGCGGCATGCCTAGAAGAAGATGGCGGGGCGACCTTGACTCCTATAAGTCCACGTGGACAACTGCATGTCAGAACCGGGAGGAATGGAGGAAGGAAAGGGAGGCCTTTGCCCTGCAGTGGGACGACCATGGCTGAAATAATAATAATATTACCTTTTTGAATACGAAAACGAACTTAACACTTCACATTTAAAATGCAGAAAGTTTTCTTGTTTAAGTCTCAAAGTTGAAGATTCTTAGATTAAAGAGTAAGTATCTTCTTTCAGTTTCATATCTTAAGTTAAAGGCTTAAGATATTCTGGGCACATTTTTATTATGAAGTCTCTTTTTAAATGCCTTGTCTAATAATACAATATTATGTCTTTTCAATTCTAAGTTTATAATACGGAGCGAGCAAAATTACTGTTTTATTTATAGCCATAGTTAGGTATATTTCACAGTTTATAGTGTACATTTTGAAGATATAATTTATATTCGATCAATGTTAATAGATTTACATTAAATGTTTTCGATATAACATCTAGTAGAGTACAATCAAATTATTATCCGTACTTGGGAATTGACAATCTTCGTAAGGGAAACATGCAAAATATGAACTCACATGGATCAAATAAAGGCTTACGAGTGTAAAATAATAAATAATTGGCAATAACAGAAGAATAAATGTTTTTGACGACCTGATTGGCGCAGTGACTGAGCCATTGGACTGCTGCGCTAAGAGTTGTGATATTTCATGTTTATGAAACGCATCCACGACACAGGCGAAACGCTCAGGGTGAGGCGACGTTTTGAAAAGAAAAGGGAACCTCAACCCAGTATAAAAAAGTATGATAAAAACCTCGATCGTAATGAAGAAATTTATAAATACAATATTCTTTTCGATGTTATCACTAACATACTGTAACTTGTAAAGCTAGTAGCTACTACTATTATCATCTCAACATAGACTTAAAAAATAAATGCTTTTACTTCGTAAACACTTGTTCCAAGAATAGACCACAAAACTAAGAGCAATACTAAGAGGCTCTATCCATCGCCATTCACAGCACATTACACACACTGAGTTTTATTGAGTGTTGAAGATTTCTCAAAGCAGTTATACCTCCTTGCCTTTATAGAAATAGTTTTATATCCCATAGGTAAGAGAGATGCGCCTAAGCATATAATCACTTCAGAATATCACGTATTTCTTAATAACTAAATTAACGTATGGATAATTATTTATTTATTTTTATTTTCACACACAAGTAACAACAATTTACTTAAACTTTAATTTAAATAATTATTTATTTTTAATTTATTTTATTGCAGTACTGATAGCCGAGTGGTATGACCGTTGGACTGCCCAGTCAAAGGTCGCAAGTTCTAACCACGGCACGCAAGACATTTTAAGGCTGCATGCTTAGTACGCATGAGACTCCATGAATTCTTAGTTTACGATGATGATAAAATCTACACTAGGTTCTACAAGGCCTTCCCAGAGATGTGCCAAGTAGGCGTTGCACGGGGAGGTTCCAGAGTCGGTCTTTTTAGAGGTCCCGGGACTTGCCTTGTTCGTGCAGATGGTGACCACGGGGGTGGTTTTAGTGAGGTAGAAATCCCACACTACCCGGTCCCTACCCCACGGGGCCGGGTGCCTTTTGAAGGTTTCAAAAGGCCCCGATAACAAAAAAAAAGGTCTACAAGGCCCCGAGCGGTTACCTGAAGAATTACAATTCTCAAGACCAATTTCAATTTCTTGAAGTTAGTGTAAATACCGCAGTTCAAGGTATGGGAATGTCCCATTGATGTTATCCTTATATAAATTACGCACAATACCCCATCAATAAAAAGTATATTCAATTCACGCAGACTAGTTGAGTTATATCTACATATATCAACGGACGAGCCAACTTCCAGTACAGTGGACAGGTCGAGGGAGGTAGGAGGTGAAAGAGGGGTAGAAGAGGGGTAGCGGAGGGGTTTTCCAAAACAACGGGCACGGAACGACCCTCCGCTTATAGACTCCTATTTACATAATCCGATGAGACGCAACACGTATATAACCAACTGTTACGTCGCCCTTTCCGCGTCCTTTTTGCTTCGGCAAGCTACCGAGGTTAGAATATGCTCAGTTCTATCAGATTTCTATAAAAAAATAATCATTTTATTATAATTTCGCTGGACAACACATTTCAGAAGTATTTTAAACGAAGACGACGTGCTCCTAAGAAGTTCTCTCGATTGAATTTCCTCAGTCTTTTTACGAGTTTATTTTGATTTTTTTATTTATTACAATGACACGGTAATAATATCTAAGAAGAGATAAGTACTTAGTAAGTAAGTATGTTCAAAGACTTATAAAAAACATTGATGTTTATTATAAAAACAACATTTGAATTCGATTATGGATTGTTTGTACCTATATGTATCTATAGACGTAAAGTTTAGTCTCATCTCGTAATTAATAGCAACGGCAAATTACAATTACTGATTGTTTTTTTATTAACATTCCTCTTTATGATCTCCACTGGCAATATACGACGAAAATAAAAGTCATCATGTCCATCACCAGGTGTTAACATAAAACGGTCTTAACATCAATTAAAAACTAATCGAAACACATAGATTACAAATCGATTGCATAAATTGTAGAAAAGCATTTTTTTCTTCTGTTATCTACTCTTTAAAGACAGTTGACTCGAGATAGTTATCGATAGGATCAACTATGTACCGGTGAAATATTACTGCTATCTCAGATATTCGCTTTAACGCAACTTTGCTATGAAATCTTCGAACATTGAAAGAATACAGGGTTCAGCTCAAAGGACCGGGAATTTTGACAGTTATCGGATAAGTTGGGTGAAAGGACCAACAACTGATTCGAACTTTTGGTATATGATGAGAAAGTTAAATGGTTTTTTTTGCAATTTATTTGAAATAGCATATTATAGCATATTTTGTGGTTATTAGAAGGTATGGAGCTAAAACATTATAGGTGTATAAATTCTATCAAAATCTTAGTTACGAATCAATATAGCTAATATTATTTATTTTCACAAATTATTTAATTTATACATTTTATTTTCATGCAGAATGTATGCTTGAGGACCTTTATAATTTAAAAAGATTTTAATCTAGAACTGACCGCAAGTCAGTACAAAATTTAAAAACCTAGGCAGTTTTTTTATGTCCTTCACGTATATTCCCAGAACCTTATTTTCTTGGAACAAAATATAATGATCCCTAAACTCGGTAAGGGACATAATAAAGCGATTTTATGACCTAACTTTAGTTGATAAAGTGTTTTATTTCGCAAACACTTTGACTTTCAGTCTGCCACTTTTATAGTATGTAGAAAACAGGTCAGCATGTCGAGTGTCCAATATTTATTGTTCACAAACAAACAATTTGTCACAAAATATTATATAGATTATGAGCTACAGTAAATCTTTTTGACAAAGGATGGCATAAAATGTTTCTAGTAAAGATTTAGAAGATTTGTTTATTGATTTACCATATTTTTCTGATTTAGTTTCAAAACAATTTTGTCGTTCTATTAAAAATAATATTATAAGGTCTTGAATAATGTTGACTTAGATTAATGTTATTAAGAATTCTTTAACAAAGGCAAAGACATGTATTGCCCAAATAGGTGTTTTACATAATTTTGGTATCAACAGCCTAACCCAAAATTCTATGGGAAGAGCAATCATAAAATCATTGTTGTTTAGTCGCGACATCTGTAGGACACTATCGGTACTCATTATGTTGAAATAGCGCCGCCTGGCGATCGGACTGCAAAGCTTTGTACGAAAAGAAATAATTCGCATCATTGTATAAATAGTTATTCTTTAAACATCGGGAAAAATTTAATTTCAAGTTTTTTCGTTTAAATATTGAAATAATGATTATTTAGTTTTGTTTTCACTCAGTACCTTTTACAATATTAGATTAATACTTATTAATTACAAAATCATAACACTAATATTATATCTAAAGGCGAAAGTTTGTAATTGTGTTTGTATGTTTGTTACCTCTTCACGCTCAAACGGCTGGATCGATTTTGATAAAAGTTGGTGTGGAGGTAGCTGATACCCTGGATTAACATAATTATAGGCTAATAGCGGGTAACACCGCGGGGCGCCGCTAGTAATTTATATAAATGAAAAAAGTTTCATTAAACAAAATTCTTTGCAAAATCTGTGTATGATGGAAAGGTTTAAATTTGCCCTGGTGATAAAAAAAATGCTTTGTTGTTTCGTGGACGCTATGTATCTTCAATTCTGTTTAATGTTGACTGCATGTCCACTCCGAGCTCGTCTCCATAATTAATACGGGAGTGTATAAACAGAGCTCCGCAGTCGAAGTTAACGTCAGAATTAACATAATCAACAGCGGGGACTTGGCATGGAAATAATGCCAGCTCAGTATTACGTTCCGCCTCTGTTATGGAGGCTTCTCACGGCGCGTTATAACCCGAGCCGCGCCAATGCCGAGTCGAGAAACGCGGCGTGAGGAAGGGTTGCGAGCTAGTTCGTCGTACTTAAAGGGCGGGCGGTAAAAATCGGCCGCCCGGTGCCACAGCCCGTGATATAAAGCGCCGTGAAAAGCCACCATTAGACATTATAATGGATTTAATTTTTTATGTTCCTGAAAATATAAGGAAAATGTAAATTATATTTACTTTTGTGTAGATATGCACGTTATATTGCTCTGTAAGGAACTTTATATATGAAGTACAGTAATTTCCCCTGAGAAATAAAATATTAATTATTAGACCATGTCGTGTCCACCGTTTAATGGCTAAAACCAGCTCATGCCAATTCGAAGAACGGGTTCCAATACAGGCAAATAATTTCTTAGGTCACCTTGAACATCATTATCTTGATGGTTCTTTTTTTTCCATAGTAAATAGCGTTGCAGATCTTGGCTTACAAGATTTACAATAGGGTATTTTACACCATGTAAGAAAATATATAAAAATGTATGTTTTTGATAGAATGTAATGTAAACGAGAAACGTCTGTATTTATTCAGAAAAATGCAATTTAAATTGTATAATTACATATTAAAAATCGTCTTTTTAAATCTGGTTTTCAAATGTCAAAATTCGCGATTAGAATACGACGTGACGTCACTCAGATAGTGCTGATCCGTCAGGGAATATATTTTCTAATAATCACCCAATTATGGGTGCGAGCGAAAAACAATGCTTGGAGCAACAATTAGTTTCTGTATTACTCAGCGTAAAGGAAATATGTTTTTAATATAATTGTAGTGAGCACATCGATTGATACCTACCAACAAAAAAAGGAAATCCGAAATCCGTTTCAATTAGATTTATTCGCAAAGATTAAGAGGATATAATCATCGAAACAACAGAAATACATACTTATCATCAGCCAAAACTAGGGTAAAGTAATTAAATATACTTATATAATTATGTACGTACCAATCAGTACCTACAGTTTTACTAATACTCAACACTGTTTACGTAGAAGTAACAGACAACGCTTTTAGCGTGAGATGCTTAAAGATTAAATAGATATTTCTTCCTCTGTTCGTTCTATCACGGGTGTACGGGGTTACCATCGACCAAATGGGTTATCGTACAAAGGAGAATTTTACGAATTTTGGAGAAAAATCCCATAACTGAAATAAAAAGGTCTGCACCAAACAAATAGCCGGATTTTTTTTCCAAATCCAATAGAAGTTCTGGGAGACCAAAGAGGTCAATCGCTATGGTCTTTGCGACGCCACTTTTGACGCGGGCATTGTTAATTGCTTTATGGTAATACCGTCACCCAAGTTCATGTAAAAGCCTGTCCTTTTCATACATATGCATACCCCTTAGTAGACGAGTACGTAGGGGAGTCAAACATAATTGTATTAGTGCCCGTAATGTAATCCGTACACTTGTAAACATACATATATTAAAGTAATATTTCCAAGGTCAAAGGGAACTTGAAATTCGATAGCTCAGTTGGTTAGAGTAGCGCCAGGGTACGGCGAAGGTCGCGGGGTCAAGTCCTGCTCGTGTCCATCAATTTTCAAATTTCCTTTTTTCATTCAAGCTTAGCATGGGAAACATGCTAAAATGGTAACAAAAGTCATTTCCAAGGTAAATAAAAACGGGATCTATCAGAGAAGTAAAGCTTACTTATTAATGCCATAATTATAACGTGACCAATTTTAATTAGTGCAGTGCTATGCAGTGATACAAAGCAAAACAGGAAGATAAGTTACGGGGATATATGAGAAACAAAAATATGATCCTACGTGGTAACGTAGGATAGTGGAAAATCCCGCATTAAACTTTAAATTCAACAGTTCTATACGAAAATCACAGTCGTATTTAATTATTATAACTAGATTTTTTACAAACCAATCTGTTGTTGAAACTTGTAGGAATATAGATAACCTTTTTCCTATGGTGCATCTTTATTAAATACAAATATTACGAAGTAGATAGGTGGATGTGCTTACGCAGAAACGGTAGTAATAGTTCTAGTTAGCGTTAGCTATACATTGTGCTATTTCTTCTTGTCTCCGCTGCGGCACCACTGCCCTCAAAGCCTTCAGTGCGGCTCTCACACGACGATTCAAGTCAACATCCACCAACTTAAACAAATGAAGGGTTTTCTTTTCTACATCTGGCGACACATCGACCAGTGACGCCGCAAGGTTGTTAGCAAGCCTTTGCCTGTGAGCATCAGAGTCCACAATTTCATTATAAAACTCAGCCATTGGTTGTAAATCTACTACGTTTCTATGCAAAACAAGTATTCTATCTGTTGGTCGACTTTCATCCACGTAAGGCATGGGTCCGTTGAAGGAGTTAGGATAATAATTTGGTGCGTCCTTCATATTATCCAACAGAGGCGCTTTTCCATCACGTATGTAATTTTTATCGTATAGAGGAGCGTTCACTCTTATTTTCGCGTGGTTTACCCCTAATCTATAGTTTTGAGTATCTGTATAGAAAATCTTCCGACCTTTGAATACAGCGTCGAGTGGTCCCAATATTCCTGGAACTAAAGTATCCGGACTGAATGCAGATTGCTCAATATCTTTGAAATTATTGTCGACATGACGATTGAAAACAAGCCGTCCAACTGTGACAGTGCGATATGTTCCTCTTCTCCACAACCTAGTTACATCAAAAGGATCATAATCAACCTCAGTTAACTGTTGTTTAGTAAGTATATCCATGTCTAATCTCCAAGATGGATAATTCTTTCCAGCGATGGCATTGTACAAGTCTTTGTTAAAATAGTCAGGATCTTCAATAGCGATCGCCGCTGCTTGAGCAGATGTTAAATTAAACAAACCCGTTTCTGTCCTAAAGTTGAATTTAACGTAAAATCGTTCTCCGTGTTTGTTGTATATCTCATATGCATGAATTGGGAAATTATCCATCTTCCTGTATCCGTCTGGTAAACCAAAATCAGAACTAAGCCAAAGAAAAGTATGCAAAAATTCTGGTCTCAAAGTAATGAAATCCCACCTCATATTATTATCGAATTTCTCGGTACGAGGATTTCTTTTAAATGCATGTACGAATGGGGCAAATTCGATAGGATCTTTGTATAAAAATATGGGTAGATGCAAACATATTAAATCAAGATTTCCTTGCTCGGTGTAAAACTTTAGAGCCATGGCTTTAGTTTCTCTAGCTAAGTCAGATCCACCCAAATTTTGCAAAGCAGTCGAGAAGCGTCCAACAACTGGCGTTTTCTTTCCGATTCCATTGAACACATCAGCTGAAGTGTACTTTGACACATCATTTGCCACTTGAAAGTATCCAAAAGCACCATAACCCTTAGCGTGCACTATTCTCTCCGGTATTCTTTCCCTGACATGATGTGACATGATTTGAAAATGATGTTTGTTATTAAATAACACATCAGTATTTACAGAAATAGTGTCTCTTATGTCTATGGGCTCGCCGGTATATTTGGTCCACACTCCAATTGGTCTCTATAACAACATACCAGAATTTAGATAAAATTAAACAACACATGAAAAAATGTTTCGCCAGTTATGGTCCCAATAGTATAGTAACACTTTTCCCGACCGGGTATACGAACCCAGACCCAGCTTGCTCAGCAGTCGCGCTTAACAACCATTGGACCAACGAGGTAGATGAAAAGTATTATTCAAAAATGTGTTTTGTACATACCGGATGTCGTTGTCTGAAGTCGGGCAGCTGTTGGGCCGCATAATCCACCGTCTCATTGTAGTGTTTGTAGCCTGTCACATAATCCACAACAGCGCACAAACAGATATAGGCCACAAGTTGCCTCATCGTATCGTAACACTACGTAACGAAGTGCGAACCGAATTACAAATACTCCTATATATGTATAGAACGGGAAAAAAACGCACGTAGTTAACGTCTTTAATTCGAGCAAATTATATAGCAGTTTACGAGTTATACGACTATTATTTAACAGGTACATGAACCGACAATTTCTACAACGATAAATACCCTAAAAATACTATTTTGCTTCATAGATGTAATGGCCAATCCGTGTATGGAAAATCTACCCACGGTGCGGTGTACAGAAATCGCGTACGGCGGAATTTGTAGAGGGATGCTTAATTTATTATTTGGAATTGAGTAAAGAAATGTTTTTATTTTAGTATTTTTTTTTTTTTTTTAAAAAGGCCCCACACTAGGAATTTCTCCTGTATCGTGGGTGCGTTTCACAAACATGAAATATCACATACACAAACATCCAGACTCGGGACACTCAAATGTGGATCTCACAAATTTTTGCCCCGCGCGGGAATCGAACCCGCAACCCTTAGCGCAGCAGTCTAATCGCTTAGCCACTGCGCCAATCAGGTCGTCATGAATGATTTTATGATTATTACTGGTAAGTGAATGTAATTAGGTATGCGTGATCACACAGATAGTGATTTCGACAGTTATGCTACTATAATTAAAAACGTCATTAACATCTCGTCTGTATTTTCCGAAGGGGTAGATAATCAGAGTTGCATTCATTTTACTTACACCCACATTTTGCCAGTTATGTTATAGGTTCCAATGTAACTGTGCACAAGCGTATGTTATTAATCAAGCACAAATCCAAACTTTGCGATGATTTGATGGAAAAACGCTATAGCACTTTCCCCTGCCCGGAAACCGAAACCAAGACCTCATGCTCAGCAGTTGCGTTAAACGAAGACTAAACAAAAGAGGCAGTTATGGCGATATTTAATTGGCCAAATATCTATACTACATTGACATTACACAGTCAAAATATGTAAATTATCGAATCTTCAACCATCTTTTACACATGACACAGATCAATAGGGTATTGATCTGTGTATATATTTTTACATAGTATAATACTGTGTTAAAAGTACAATCATTTAAAACTAATTCGGTCTTTGTACGCGAACTTTCATTAACCAGGCCAGATTTGGGCCTTTCCTCAACTCAAGACTTACAGCTCTTACACACGAGCGGCATGTTGCTAACTGCGGAGGCAACTGCAGCCGTCGACACGTGTCGGCGGCAACCATCGACGCATGTCGTCGGAGAGCTTGATTACATTTTAGACTGAAAAGAAAATGTAATATTGTCATCTACTGGAAATATGCGCCTGTTTTTATATTAGTGCTGTTTTCCGATCATTCAATTCCAAAAAGACACCAGTTACGCTATTCTGAATGTCGATTCTCGATAATTCATTGCATAAGACACCAGTTATGCTACTCTGAAACACTGACATCATCTCGAAAGTCATCTCGCACGTTACCTTGCTATGCGCTAGTGTCGAATCTCACCGCGAATTTAGAAGTTAATTCGTAAGGGATGACTTTAGAATGGCTCGGCTGGAGTTCGTTTCGAAAGTGCAATGAATCTTAAAATTATATCTTTTTTGATATAATTGTCGACAGCATTTGTAATATTGGTAACCCTAAAATTAACATAATGCTGAATATTAATTATTGTTTCTAGTACGCTAGTGGCAATTAAACTATTTTTACGAAGGATAATAATTATTGGGATATATAAATAACACTAGACACATATTAAATACATAATACGTTGTTTCCTGCCTGAACATAAAGCTAATAATACATTATAGTTAACAATTAAGTAATATTTGCGAGAGCTATTGAGTAACGAGCCTAAAGCTGTAATATTAATGTGGTAGTGTGAGTCACTTTCCCACCCCTAATGTATTTTTAAATGGTTAATAACCATGACGTGGTGACATAACTGTTGCCAGTAGTATATCTATTTTACAAATTATTCTAACTTTGTTTGAGGTGTCATCCATGTTATGACAGCTGTCAAAAATTTCAAATATGGAACTATTATAACTGTTCTGTATCGTGGAGATATTTAACGAAATACTCAATTTACATCACACACCTTGACCAAATATCAGTCATCCATAATTTTTGCAGTAATAGATAGTGGTATGACCGTTGAATTTCCAAGTTAAAGGTCGCAAGTTCAAACTTGGGCAACGTACCAATGTCTTTTGGAATTCATGGGCGTACTATAAATTTGTTATCAGTTGCTAAAAATGGTGCAGGGAAACATCCTGAGGAAACCGGCTCACCTGTGAGATTTTTCAACGGTGTGTAAAAACATGACAGAGTACTTTTATCAGCCATGTGATAAGAAGAAGAAGATCCAGAATTAACGGATCACACAAATATTTCTTCCGAACCCGTAACCCACAAGATTAACCCAAGATTGCATTCGACATTTGAGGCATTTGCTAAATACAGTCGTATTACTGTAGTATGGTGCACTGTAGCGCGTTAAATAACGGGCTATTGCACTTGACAGCTTACATAATGAGTAATATTGATCCATTCTCTAACATATCAGCCTTTATACACTGATTGATGTTCTCGAGAGGACACAAAAAGTCGTAGATCATCTCTTGCATCAGCGATTTCCCTATATCATATTCAATATTGCTCACGATCGGATGGAAATGATATAACGTTCAAGTCTCCATCGGATATTGTTTTGAAATTGACGTTGTGACTGTTAGGAGCAAAAATGTTGTCAGCTTGATTGGACTTTAGGTAGGGAGAGAAAGAATATAATATATTTTAGCGGTCCTAGTCTTGATCGGGTTAAGAAGTAATGGAGCTAGTTACTTCATGTTTTTTTAGTCTTTATTACGGTGAAGATACATTTTCTAAACCTATTTGGTGCTTTTAGCAGTTTGCTCTTATTGATTTTAGATTAATATCTTGTTAAACTTAACTTTATTTTGGCTCAAAATATCTATTTACCTTCTTTAAATATCTGAACTGGATAACTAACAGTAACGAGTCTTATATAGGATCATGATCGTATGTTGATAAGTATTTTTGGGATAATAGCTACACATGGTGAATGGTGATACAATTTTTTATTTCTTTATTAAAATATTGTTTTTAACTTTTCTTTGATTCAGGAATATGAAATGTTAAAATTAACATTAAGAATTCGTTAGACATTGCGCTCGGTGGTTATACCTCTCTCTTTGAGGTATCATTGCTTCAGCTTTTGCTATTTCCAACGCCACTCTAACTCGTCTCCCTAGATCAATATCTACCAATGTTAGCAGCTTCAGGGCTCTTTTTTCTATATCACTAGGTACTCCCTCTAAAGTAGCAGCAAAGTTATTAGCTATTCTTTGTCTATGAGCGTCGCTCTCCACTATTTCATTATAAAATTCATTCATTGGTTGTAAGTCAACTGCAGTCCTTTGCATAACGAATAATCTGTCTGTTGGACGGCTCTCATCTACGTAGGGCATGGGTCCGTTGAAGGAGTTAGGATAATAGTTCGGCGCGTCGCGCATGTTATCTAACGCAGGTGGCATGCCGTCACGATTATACGTCTTGTCATAAAGAGGAGCGTTTACCTTTACATTCGCATGATTGACTCCTACACGATAGTTCTGAGTATCTGGATAAAAAATTTTACGTGCTTTGAACACAAAATCAGCTGGACCTAAAATACCTGGAACTAAATTGTCAGGATTAAAAGCGGCTTGCTCGACATCTTTGAAAATATTATCAACGATACGATTAAAGACAAGTCTGCCTACTGTTACTGTGCGATAAGTTCCTCTTTTCCAGAGCCTCGTTAGGTCAAATGGATCATAGTCAAGTTTCATTAAGTCAGCTTTTGTTAAAATATCCATTTCTAATCTCCATGCTGGATAGTTCTTTGCTGCTATTGCATTGTATAAGTCTCTATTGAAGTAATCACGATCTTCAGCTCCGATTGCTAGCGCTTGAGCATTGGTTAAATTAACTAATCCTATTTCAGTTCTGAAATTAAATTTCACATAATAACGTTCACCTTCTTTATTGTATACTTCATATGTGTGAATAGGAAAATTGTTCATCTTTCTGTATCCATCTGGTAATCCTTGATCAGATAGTAACCAGAAGATTATATGTAAAAACTCAGGCTTTAAAGTAAGGAAATCCCATCTCATGGTATTGTCAAATATTCCTGTACGGGGATTTCTTCTGAATGCATGCACAAATGCAAGAAAATCAAAAGGATCTTTATACAGAATTGGTACATTTAAGCATATTAAGTCGAGGTTTCCTTCTTTGGTGTAGAATTTTAGAGCGACGCCTTTCATTTCTCTAGTAAGATCAGTACCTCCGAGGTTTTGCGTCGCTGTGGAGAATCTTCCGACCATTGGCGTTCTTTTACCGATTCCATTGAACACATCTGCTTTAGTATACTTAGATACATCATTCGTCACCTCAAAGTATCCGAACGCACCGACACCCTTAGCATGCACCACTCGTTCCGGGATTCTTTCCCTGTTAAGATGAGATAATAAATTGAAATGGTGTTTGTTATTAAATATATCAGTGTTTAATGTTATTGTATCTCTTATATCGATAGGATCTCCTGTAAGCTTAGTCCACACGCCTAGTGTTTCCTGGAACAAAAAAATGCGTTTAAATATGCTGGCAGTCAGCGAATATCCGTTAAACTATATGCAAGTGGTAATAATCCATACGTCTGGTTGGTTTTAAATGCTATACAATGGGTTTAATCCAAGCTGAATAACTTGGATAGACGTGGATACCTAGTCATGTTATTTAAGGTATCGTTCACAATTTTGAAATTTTGCTCGATAAATGGCTCTACGTATTCCTAAAATACTGAAATTTCTTTAACAATTAGTAGTTAGCATGCTATACAGTTAAGATGAAAATCAATATTATTAAAGTATATAAAGCAAGTTGTAACGTTTATGTTTTCAATTCAAAAACATTGGTATAATTGAAATTGATATCCATAATATGAGATATACCGTGATCTATAACAGTCCAAAATCTTCTGTGGGACTTAATATATTTTAAGTTTTTCTCAGAACGGAAATAAATTTACGATAGCTCATACCGGGTGCCTTCGCCTAAAGTCGTTCAACTGTTGCGAAACGGCGTCCACCGTATCATTGTAACATTTTTCGCTGGCTACAAACCCCACACAAACACAAACTATCAGTAGCTTCATCTTCACCGAGTGTAAATACTAGACAACGATCAACAATTTTATAAATTTTCAACGGGGAAGTACTTTAAACTTATTAACATAATGCCAGGAAAAGGTAACTTTCAAACGTTTTAAGTTCCTTGAAAAAATACTGTAAGAATTGTTAGTGTTATTGAGAACTGTTCAGTTCAACACCTTATTATTGATTTTGATTAATATCATTTTTGCCAGTTAATAATGATGCCTGATTATAAATAGGAAGGCGCGGAGGCATTCTTGCAACGTTTTCTTCATTCTATGACCAGAGTCACGTATTGGTATTTTTCTATTGTTTTAAAAATGATGTTTATTCTGGTCTCTACTCCCGTGGGTCGTAGAATGCTTCTGTTGCACACCTACAGTTCTACATATAGTATATTATGCAAACCGACTCGATTGACATTTACCGGGTACCATGCAAAATTAGAAAAGGGTATTTTAAAATTAACTTCAGTTTTTGTAAATCAGTGTCTCATTAAATAGTAGGTATAGGCACTAGCGGTAAAAGTACCAAACAGTACGTTTAGCTATCTATCGACGAAATGTTAAAATTAATAGAAAAAAATAATCATAACTTGACCAAACAAAAATATTCATTTTTCTGCACTAGATGTAGTTGGTACAATTTCGGCCATTTTATAAATTACGATGTAAAAACATTCCGTGATGAGTATAATGTTTTGAAGCCATATGTTTGTCATTCAACGGTGTGTAGGTATCACTTTGATTTTCCTCTCACGCACCTACATATATATATGTACGTGCCGCAGTAGCCCCACGCGCGCTGTCATGCCATTTTCGGATAGTCCCTAACCTTATCCGCAGCGCACGCGTTGAACACACCGAATTGCCGATGACGTCGTTCGTGAAAAGGAAGAAAGGGAGAAGGTTGATTTATTTTGCAAATTTTAATTTACGTAATATACTTGTTTTTATTGTTCCTGCAAAAAAACTGTTTTTATTCCATTCATTTAACCAAAACGAAGTTTAGCATACAAGTTGATTTATTTAAAAAAAAAATCGGAATGGCTCTACTTGAATGTTGTTCTCAACTCAAGTCTAAAACTAAGCTTAATTAGGAATCAAGTTCTGTAGAACTTCTAAGATAAACTGTTTTAAATAGCCTTTAGATGAAAATCTCTATTGAAATCATTTTTTGCAGTGCTGTTTAAAATTTAAATATTTCAGCCTTATTTTGGTACCGTAAAAGTTCGATTCTATTAATCAATATTATAGCTCAAGGATTGCAATTTATAAGGGCATTAATTTAGAATTTAAATTTACTTATTAATGGAGTATTATGGTGTAATAAAATTAATTCGTAGCGCATAGAAACCAGTCCAGTTTCCTTAAAAAGCATTACAATAATTTATGTACGTGACGTGGAATATACCCCATTTTTACCTAAATAAATTAGCTGTACAGTCATGTTCATTTAAACCTTTTGAATCTTTTTTTTTATATAATTGTTTACACAAAAATGTTCAAGTTGCTAAGTAGGAACTGAGAAAGAAAGAAATAATTTATTTGTCTACTACTTGGTATACTAAATATATTAAACAAACTGAGTTAATTAAAAAATGAAGGATGATAGAATAATCATCATGCCACAAAGTATTTACGAAACTGTCTACTTATAACTATATACTTTGTCAAGTGTGTTCAAGCTATGACTAGCTTGAGCACATAATGATTTGTTTCCTTGAAATCCACGCGGATCCATTATTTAATTAACGGTGTACTAGCTGTGAATTGCCTTCTAAGTAATACACAATGTGCCAAATACATTGGAATATTTAATTATTAACAGCCTTGAATGTTTATGTTCTAAAATTGACGTTCTCGTTGCTATATCCGACAATTATTTTTTTTGCTGAAAATTTCAATTCTAAATTTTTTGCCAAAAGTTCATCATCTGTCTTGCCAAAAGATTATCCAATTATTTTGGAGTTGGCTTCCAGTCTAACGGGATGCAGCTGGACATTAGCAGCTGCATTCTGAATAGAGCGACCAGCGACATCAGATATACCTACCCTACGTGAAACTGGTAATCAGATTCTTGAGCTTCTAAAATCGAAGTACCCCTATCGACCGTCAAAAGATTACGAAGGACGGCCAAAGCCTACGGCTTAATGTGCTGTCTAAGACCTTTTATGAACCTCTATTACAAAACCATTCAATTCTGGTTCTGATTGGAATTCCAAAATGTATGCTTATCAAGAGTTTTACCTATACCTATTAATATAAGCTTTGGCAAGGAGTTCACTCTAACTCTTTTAGAGCTTGTTGACTTTTCTTCTATTTCATTTATAAATTCATGTTAGTATATGTGTAATTAGTCTACAGTATATGACTTTTGGTGCCATTTTAGCATGTTGCCCATGCTAAGCTTGAATCTAAATTGATAAAGGAAATTTGAAAAATGATGGACACGAGCGGGATTCGAACCCGCGACCTTCGCCGATCCGTGGCGCTGCTCTAACCAACTGAGCCACCGTGTCGCTGCTCGCATCCATCGAATTTCAAGTCTACAGTATGTTCACCGCTACTGCCCGTAAACCGTCATTTCTTACAGTTGTTTTGTCCAGCCAAAGGTTGACTGTAAGAACTCGCCTTGTGCGATAAGACCGCCGATTGTTGGTACTTCATATTTTACGTCTTTGTTGTGAACATTTTTCCTTGTCAATTTGGTGTACTTCTTTTTATCGCATGGTTGATAAACAAACTGGTGTCAGAATTTAAACCGCCTGTAGGCCTCTGACCTGGCTTTACACATCAATAAAAATCTCGCAAGATTGCCGGTTTCCTCACGCTGTTTTTCTTCACCGGTTTTAGCAACTGATAACTAATTTATAATACGCACATGAATTTGAAACATTGGTGCGTGCTGGAGGTTGAACTTGCGACCTTTGACTTGCCAGTCCTAACAACAAATAAAGTTCATGCTAAAACACAACAAGTGCAGTCCCTAACACGCGTAATCGCTGAAATTATAACAGATTGGATTTATACAATTTCGTCCATAAATTCACGCTTCTAATTGAAAGTAAGTAGTATGATGAAAAACAACACACTAATTGGACAGATTAGGTCAGTGACCTTCCAGAATATGTATGTCTATCATTAATCAATAATCGTAGGTTGGGTTAATTGAATATTAATCGCCTATTTCCTTTTCTGTCTACCTATATAACGGTGTATTCTATAAAATTATATATAATTATGTACAGCTGTGCATGCCGTACATTGAACCCACACAAGGGCTCAGCGCGCCCCAACTACCGGCGCATCGTTATGCGCCGAGATGAAGCCTCGGCCAGGGCCCAGAAGGGCCGATGCCGATTCCTCGCGCCCCCTGCGGGGGCGCTGAGACGTCTCTCCAATGCCGTACATCTTTTTTCAATTACAAAGTCAGACATTTCTCACATCAATATAATTATAAAATTATCATCAATTCAAATCAAATCAACGACCAGATTGGCGCAGTGGCTAAGCAATTGGACCCGCAACCTTTGGAGGTTGCGTGTTCGATTACCGCACGGGACAAAAAAAATGTGATCCGCAAATGTTTTCTCGAGTCTGGCTGTTGGTGAAACGCACCCACGGCACAGGAGAAATTCCTAGTGTAGAGCGACGTTTTAATAAAAAAAATACTGAAATTGTTTGTTATGTAAACTAATTAATTATCGATCGAAAGCAATAACTGAGGATTTTCACAAAATGTATTAACTGAGGTTATTCTCAGTAGCAGCACGGAGTCTGGATTTGTGCCCGGTTCATGGCAATAGGCTCGCCCCCTATTACATTGGGACTTACAACATAACTGGCGAAATGTGGGTGTTCTATATGTTCACCTCTGCCTACCCCTTCGGGGAATACAGGCGTGATGTTATGTTATGTTTTTCACAAAATCAGGTTTAACTTTTTTGTTTCGAAATATATCTATTTCATGCATAAAAGCACTGATAGCCGAGTGGTATGACCGTTGGACTGCCAAGACAAAGGTCGCAAGTTCAAATCCCGGCACACACCAATGCCTTTTCGAATTCATGTGCGTACTATAAATTAGTTATCAGTTGCTAAAAACGATAAAGGAAAACATCGTGAGGAAACCAGCACACCTGAGAGATTTTTCAACGGTGTGTAAAGCCATGTCAGAGGCCTACAGGCGGTTTAAACTCTGACACCAGGTTGTTTCATCAACCGTACGATAAGAAGATGCATAAAATATATTTTACAATAGAGCTAAATTTGTATAATACATTTATTCAGCAAACACCGGTACAAACTCAGTAATAAGGACGGAATAGGAATTTCAATAATTTGGTACACAAAATGAGGAAACAACGCAAGTTTTCAATATATTATAAACAGTCAACAAAAATTAGGTTTATGATTTGAAACTTATCGATAACCAACAGATAGGGTAAGAAAATTAAATATCCTAGTAAAATTTTCGCCAATTTTATAAAGGTTTATAAAATCTTTTTCAGCTAATAATGGTAAATGAAGATGTTTAGTGTTCGTCCTTCATACTTTTCAAATGTATATACTTAGGTGCTGCCTCTGCAGAAGGTACGTTTCTCAAGGGAACAGCTGGAGGAGGGGTTGCCTGTGCTGCTGCTTGTTGGGCTCTAGCCTGTGCGAAAGCTACTTCTAGGCCAACAGTCACTCGCTTACCCAAATCAGAGTCAATAAGATACAGCAACTTAACAGCTTTCTGCAGAGCCGGTGGTGTGGCCGGTACAAGAGACATAACTACGTTTTCGACAAATCTTTGCCTATGAGCTTCATCTTCAAGGATATGGTTGTAGAAATACGACATAGGCTCCAAGTCTATTGCGTTACTTTCCAACACTTGCAATTTCTCCCTTGGTCTGTGTTCGTCTACATATGGAACAGGTCCGTTAAATGAGTTAGGGTAATAGTTAGGAGCATTTTTCATGTTAAGCCTTGTTGGTGGTTTGCCATCACGGTTGTAAGTCTTTGCATATAATGGCATGTTAACTAAAATTTTGTTGTGGTTAGTTCCTAGACGGTAATTTTGAGTGTCCCTGTAGAACATTCTTCTGCCTCTGAACAAAAAGTCTACTGGTCCCGGGATACCGGGCACCAAGTTTGCTGGGTTATACGCCCCTTGTTCTACGTCTCTAAAGATGTTTTCCGCATTTTTATTTAATACTAGACGCCCGATTTGTACTGTGAAAAATGTTCCATTCTTCCATAGTCTAGTGACATCGAAGGGATCATAGTCTACTTTTTGAATATCATGTGCATCCATTACGTCCATTTCAAGCCTCCATGCAGGAAAGTTTCCTTGTTCAATAGCATTGTATAAATCTCTGTTAAAGTAGTCTGGATCTTGACCTGCTAACACAGCTGCTTGAGCAGTTGTTATTGCTGAGAAACCCTGTTCAGTTCTAAAATTGAATCTGACATAATGTCTTTCTCCATTCTTATTAGAAATTTCGTAAGTATGAATAGGAAAAGCATCCATCTTCCTGAATCCATCGGTAATACCATAATCGGATAAAGTCCAGAAGAAACTGTGAGCAATCATCGGTCTGTGTGTAACAAAGTCCCAAATGCTGGTAGCATCAAACAAATTAGTTTGAGGGTTTCTCTTAAATGCATGTACAAGCTGTTGAAAGAGCAACGGATCTCTGTATAAATAAACAGGCACCGATAAACATAGAATATCTAAATTTCCTTCTTTAGTATACAATTTTACCGACATCCCCCTAAATTCTCTGCCAAAGTCACTGCCTCCTAAGTTTTGTAATGCCGAGGAGAATCTTACGTTCAATGGTGTTTTTTTTCCAATACCGTTGAAGACATCAGCATACGTATATTTTGAAACGTCATGAGTGACTTCAAAGTAACCGAAGGCGCCGGTACCCTTTGCATGGACAACTCTCTCAGGTATTCTCTCCGCGTCGAAACTCAGCATTGTATCAAGAAGTAACTGGTTATTGAATTGATCGGAGTTGATCGTTAACGTATCTCGTATCTCGGTCGGTTCTCCCGAACTTTTGGTCCATAGTCCTATCGGTAACTAGAAAAAATAGAAATAGAGATGAATTGATTAATTTTAATGATAGTTGTAAACCTCATTTTCAATCTCTTAAAATATTACCTTTACCTTGCCTTTACATATACGAAACCGCATTGTTTGTCAAGAAAAATTGTGAATTGTTTAAAAAAGCTTCAGAGAAACGTTGTAGATCTACAAGACCAGAATATCGACACGAATTATGTCTAAGAGCCTCAAAGACAGCCCTTATGCACAAAAGCATTCTCTGCATGGCTCCAAAAATATATAATAAAATCCCAAATGCTATCAAAGATTTGAACTTGACACAATTTAAACGAAAACTTAATGATTTTTTGATCGAAAAATGCTACTACACCATTGACGAATTCCTTCTTGACAAAATGCTGTAAACCGACAATAATTACATATTTATGTTTGAAAACTGACTAATTGATTTGATTGACTGATTTTAATGTTTGTAGTAATAATGTCAATAATAAATTGTATTCTAATTCGTATTGTAACTATATCTTGACATTTTTGTTTTTGTATGTAAAATTAATTCTAATTTCTTTATGTTAAATAGTGTATGCCCAATGGACAGCTTTTTGAGTTCCATAAATTAGCTTTAAGACCTATTGTATCACCAAAAAGCACACTAATAAATACTTTGACTTTGACTTGACTTTGACTTAAAACACACAATAACATTAATAAAATATTTATTATTAATTTATTCAAAATTTGGTATTTTAGTGGAATATTTTAATATGGTCTGAAACATAAATATTTGTTAAATCTCCAGAATCTAATGGTCAGGTGAATTTTCCAGTTTTTGGATTTATTCCAACAGCTCACATAAACTACAAAAGAAAAAAAATTACAATGAGATCAGCCTTGGAGTGTAAATGTAGGTGGGTGCTCTGGAAACTGATATTTGTTTCTTTTCAGGAGTGATAATATAATATAATGTACCTACCGGATGGTCCTGTTTAAAGTCCAACAGTTGTCTTTGTGCGGGCTGGTAAGTGATATTACTGTATATCACACTCTCCACGTGCAGAACACAGAACAAGCACGCAACGATCGCTTTCATGATGGAAATCGAGTGCGTGCTCAGAACTGATGGCTTGCTACGAGTTTATAAAGGTTTATTATAACAATTTGTAGCTAATTGATGCATTAATGTTTATAGGTATGTCAGAATCATGGTCGGTGTATCACTGCAATTTTTTTTATCACTTCTTGGCAAATTTTACGGGGTTCCGTGTAGTGCTTTTAGTGCTGTTAAGATGATATTTCCTACATTTAGGATATATTATTTAATTAATGGTACACTGAATTGCGCATTATGAATAACAGACAATGTGCCAACATTGAAATATTTAATACTTATCAAAAGCTTGAATGTTGATGTTCTACAATCGACGTTCTAGTTGCTTTTTACACGACTGCCCAAAAAACGAAGTGTAATGTCTTCAGGGTTCATGTATGTATGTGAGTTTCTTTATTCCACCATAACTTCTGAATACCTGAACCGATTTTGATGTATGGCGTGTCGTTAGAATCCTTACACCATAGCGAGTAACATAGGCTATAAAAAATGAGACAAATAAAAATAAAAAAATATGTGTATTTCGTTTAAAACAACTGCAACCCCTAACACAATCGTAATCGCTGAAATTATAACAGATCGGATTTATATAATTTGCTCATAAATTCACGCTTGTTATTGAACTCGTATGTTAGGTTAATTGAATGGTAATCACCTATTTCCTCTTTTGTCCTCTATAGCACTGAATTTTATAAAATTATATGCAATAGTATTAAGAGCTGCGTATGGCGTTACATCTTATATAATTATGTACGCAGACGTTTTTCACGTCTACATGATTAAAAATTATCATTAATAATTTAACAAATATTGTTTGAACTCTTCAATTGCCGAGTGTCAGCTGCAGATGTCAGATGTGTATATTTTTTACGACCACGTAGCCATGTTTCTTTTGCATACAACTGTTACTAATATAAAGCCAATAAGTGGTCTAATAGTATCTAAAATAATATTCTAGAAAAACTTACTTATGTACTCGAAACAGTCTAATTGAAATAATTATGGAGCGTAATTGGAGTTTTCTTACTTTGTGGTTTTTTTGCAATAGAAACTGGGATATAATTTACTAGATGTAAGTATAATTTTTGTTCTTATTGCATGTAATCATATAGTATAAGTTTAATAATTAAGATAATTGGTTATGTCGAAAGAAAAAAAATAACCAAAATTACTATCTGGGCACCGGACACGGGGCATTGTTACTACTTATTATGTATGTACTACATACAGTTTCCAATTTCACGACTATTTTCTACTGTTAATATTTTGCTACACCTTAAGTTTACAGATTTAAATTAGATGATTTACGTGTAGTTCAACGCTGGAAGGATTAATTTATATTATTTAAATTAAATACTATAGACGTGACCGACAAAGACAGTACCAGTGGAGACGAAAATAAAGTAAATATTCTGCACCTCTCAAACCGAATGCTACGGTACAAGTTGTAGTACAAAGTCTTCTGTCTTAAGGAAAAACAAAAACGAAAGGAGAAGGCGAAATTCAGGCACTAAGAAAAAAGGTTGGAGTTGAGAAGAGAAGGAAGAAGAAGTTGTCAGATTTGACGATACCCTCTTATTCATAAACACGGATCATACCGGCATTAACTAAACCCCGTATTAACTCTATTGACATCTCTATTCTTTGATATGACTACGGTGATTGGTATAACTTAATCCGTGGTTTAAAATTGTAGTTTTTTATGGATACGGGTATATCAGAATATGTATTCGCGTGTTTTCTTTCGATGTAGATGCTGCTTCTTCAAAATGCTTAGGTAATCAAAAGGGCAATCAGGAATAAACTGTTTTACTGAGATTTTCTCAGATATGTTGCTGCTATTTTATAAAAAAATCATAGCAAGCCTCAGGCGTGTGATTCTGCTTGTAGAGTTCCAGTTATTAGAGCGCCTAGTAAAATTAAAGTAGAAAAATTTAACCTAAGTGTAATATTGATTTGCACTTAAAATATTGATATATAATTATAATGTTCGACAATGAATTATAATTATTTAGTTTACTACATTATTACAACTATTTATAAACTTAAATAAATACAGTTCTAAAAAAATTTATTTAGTTGTACAGTAACAAACGAAGATCACCACCACGAACAGTGATTCAATGCTGAGCAACGCTCAGTGTCAGCTATGTAAGGGACATCCTTAAAAATAGGGGTTAGTAGATATTTTTTACATATTTTTGGTGTTAAGTAACTATTATAATGTATCTTTACAATAAAAAATGGAGAGATGGTTTATTTTTTTCTGTACCATTATCTTGAAAATTGAACAGTTAAGTAAAAAAAATTGTTTATTATTTATAGTCTAAATCACATAATACTTTCGTTTCAACCGTTTAATGTATCTAACAACATTTTTTTTAGGTATAAGAGAGGAATAACTACGACTTTTAACAAAATCAATTTTTACCGTTTTTTCTCTCGAGATACGATATTTCATGTGAACTAAAACATTTTACAATGGAACTCATAGTATAAAACAATAACACACCTTAAAAAGTTACAGCCGGCGAAGAATGGACCGAGCAAGCTAAAGACAGAGAAAACTGGAAAAAACTTGAGGAGACCTATACCCAAATAAGGGTTCCTATCCAAGAAACAATAAGTGATAATTATAAGTGAAATTTAGATATAAGTAAAGACGTGTAATATCTAGGTGATGGGAAATAAGGAGGTTTGTTATATTATTATTATTATAAACGGGACGGGATAATTTTTTTTAATAATTTGGTACATAAAATAAGGAAACTCCGCAAGTTTTCATTTTATAAACAAGCAATAAATTTTAAACTCATCCAACAAATATGTAAGAAAATAAAATATCCCAGTATAATTTTTACTAATATTATGTTTTATGAAATCTTTTTTGGTTAATAACGATACTTCATTAATGAACACGTTCAGTGTTCGTCCGTTTCATTTTTAGTGTCTAACTCTATATCCTTAGGAGCTGCCTCTGCAGAAGGTACATTCCTTAAGGGAACAGCTGGAGAAGGAGTTGTCTGTTCTGCTGCTTGCTGGGCTCTAGCCTGTGCAAAAGCTACTTCTAGGCCAACAGTCACTCGTTTACCCAAATCAGGGTCAATGAGATACAGCAACTTTACAGCTTTCTGCAGTACTGGTGGTGTGACCGGTACAAGAGTCAAAACTATGTTTTCAATAAATCTCTGCCTATGAGATTCATTTTCAAGGACATGGTTATAGAAATACGACGAAGGCTCCAAGTCTACAGCATTACTTTCCAACACTTGCAATTTCTTCCTTGGTCTATGTTCGTCTACATATGGAACAGGTCCGTTAAATGAGTTAGGATAATAATTAGGAGCATTTTCCATGTTAAGCCTTGTAGGTGGTTTGCCATCACGGTTGTAAGTCTTTGCATATAATGGCATGTTAACTAAAATTTTGTTGTGGTTAGTTCCTAGACGGTAATTTTGAGTGTCCCTGTAGAACATTCTTCTGCCTCTGAACAAAAAGTCTACTGGTCCCGGGATACCGGGCACCAAGTTTGCTGGGTTATACGCACCTTGTTCTACGTCTCTAAAGATGTTTTCCGCATTTTTATTTAATACTAGACGCCCGATTTGTACTGTGAAAAATGTTCCATTCTTCCATAATCTAGTGACATCGAAGGGATCATAGTCTACTTTTTGAATATCATGTGCATCCATTACGTCCATTTCAAGCCTCCATGCAGGAAAGTTTCCTTGTTCAACAGCATTGTATAAATCTCTGTTATAGTAGTCTGGATCTTGGCCTGCTATAACAGCTGCTTGAGCAGTTGTTATTGCTGAGAAACCCTGGTCAGTTCTAAAGTTGAACCTGACATAATGTCGTTCTCCATTCTTGTTAGAAATTTCGTAAGCATGGATAGGGAAAGCGTCCATTCTTCTATATCCATTGGGAATACCATAATCAGCTAAAGTCCAGAAAAAACCGTGAGTAGCAATCGGTCTGTGGGTAATAAAGTCCCAAACGCTTCCGAAATCAAACAAACCTGTCTGAGGGTTTCTCTTAAGTGCATGTACAACGGATTGAAACAAAAATGGATCTCTGTATAAATAAACAGGCGTTGAAAAACATACAAAATCCAAATTTCCATCTTTCGTATATAATTTTACAGCCATGCCCTTAAATTCTCTGCTGAGGTCACTGCCTCCTAAGTTTTGTACTGACGTGGAGAATCTTACGTTCAATGGTGTCTTTTTTCCAATACCGTTGAAGACATCAGCATACGTATATTTTGAAACGTCATGAGTGACTTCAAAGTAACCGAAGGCGCCGGTACCCTTTGCATGGACAACTCTCTCAGGTATTCTCTCCGCGTCGAAACTCAGCATTGCATCCAGAAGTAACTGGTTATTGAATTGATCGGAGTTGATCGTTAAAGTATCTCGTATCTCGGTCGGTTCTCCCGAACTTTTGGTCCATAGTCCTATCGGTAACTAGAAAAATAAAAGATAAATGTATTCATTAAAAAAAACACACAACTACATTAATTTATTACAGATTTGGCAATTCATTGGAATGTTTTATTATGGACTCACTCATGGATGTATATTTAACACTAATGTAACCAACTCAGATACTGAAACATTTTATTAATGAAAACACACATACAATAACATTAATGTATCCCACATTTGGTAATTTTTTGGAGTATTTTAGTATGGACTCATTTATGGATGTATTGTATATTAACACTAAGATAAGGTTATTAATTAAGTGATGAAAGGTCATTAATTACTCCAGGTATGAAACAAAATAGTGACACCGCCTACTTAAAAAACCTCAGCGACATTAGATGTGGAGTATCTCCAGCACTACCGTTATTAGGTCGATTCATGTGTATTGTGCGGTTCTATGTCAGTCTCACGATGTGTTCCTTAACAGAAAATGCTACTGTTTTTCTTAAAGTTAGGGTAGCAAGTGGACTAGCTTTTATTATTCACTAGCTGACCCGGCGAACTTCGTACCCTCTTCTCATCATTTAAACCTTTTTTGGACTTCCAAAAATATTTCAAAACAATAATTAGACAAATCGGTCCAGCTATTCTAAAGTTATGACGTGACCAAGGGAAACAGGGAGTCATATAGATCAAGACGACTATGAAATCAGCTTTGGAGTGTGAATCACAAAATAGAGATTTTCGCTTATTTTCAGGAGTGATATTATAATGCACCTACCGGATGGTCCTGTTTAAAGTCCAACAGTTGTCTTTGTGCGGGCTGGTAAGTGATATTACTGTATATCACACTCTCCACGTGCAGAACACAGAACAAGCACGCAACGATCGCTTTCATGATGAATATTGAGTGCGTCCTCAATAGTAATTGCATCGAGTTTATAAAGGTTCATGAAAACAATTTGTGGCTAATTGATGCAACAATGTCAGAATCATGGGTGATGTATCACTGTAATTTTTTGATCGCTTCTTTTGATAATTTTTTTGGGGATCCGTCTAGGATTTTTATTTCTGATAACACGTTATTTCTCATATCTTAGATATTTTAACAATTTTTCATAAGAAATCCACGCGGATATATTATTTAAAAAACTGTAGTAGCTGTAAATTGTCTTATGAATAACAAACTATTTACCAACTTTAAAATCTATCTTCTCCATTATAGTTATATAAAAATGAATCCCTATTTCACTTTGTCACGGCTGGAACAATTTCGCTAATTCTATTTTTGTTGTTTGTTATAGTCAAAAGAAGTTTCTTATGAATGAAAAAATTAAGAAAATTTAAGATAACTTAAGGACTATAATTATCTTTTCTAATGTAACCTTCTTAATGTTTTTGACAGTATAAACTTTTCTTATGTAACCCTATATACTAAGTACCCGTAGGCGTAGAAGGGCTCGTAGCAACGTGGCTACCGCGTAGATCAGTCGATTTGCGAGGTTAAGCCGTGCTCGCCGCGGTCAGTCTTGTGATAGGGGACCGTTTTCACGTGTCAAGGCCCCTCCGTGCATGGAAGGCACTTTAAGCCAGTGGTCCTGCGCCTGATCTCTCTCCGGTCGTGTCGGTCTACCGTCCCATCGGACTATGATAGTGAAGAAATAGGGAGTGCACCTGTGTTTGCGCGCATACTTGTGCACTATAATATTTCCTGCGTAGTTGGCTAGTCTCAGATAAGATCGGCTGCCGTGACCGAAATTCGTACCCGTAGGCCGTAATGACTGTAAGAATACAATGAATGACGACCGGAAGCAACGACTTAGTGCTGTCTTCTTCTTATCGTGTCGATGGTTTCTTTATTACGTTTAGCTTACGATTAGCCCAATATATAGCCAAACTAATTGCTTTTTGGTTAGCCTCTAGAAGGTCTTCCAGTGTGGCGCTCACTGGGCTGCCAGGGGTGCCAGCCGGTGGTCCATAGTTTGGGGGACACCGCAGTCGCAACTGTTGTTATGGCGGAATCCCTATTTTTTCAGATTAGATCGACTTCTGCCCACTCCCGACCGGAGTCTGTTAAGGGACTTCCAGATTCTCCAGGGTAGGTGTTGTCCTAGGGGCAGGTGTTCAGCAGGGGGGGTAGTTAGGGGGGGAGGGAACATTTTAGCCCACAGCTCCAACCTTGCTAAAAGCTATACCGGCTCTTCAGGCGCGCAGGAAGTGCAGTGCTGTGTAAGACACTTTCATGAGCCTCTATTCCGATATCTACGTTTCATTTCATGTATAAATATAATTTAACTGTATTTCTTGTGAAATAAAAATAACTGCTACTTTTGTAAGAACAGGACATGTTATGACACTGGGTATTGTTACTACTTATTACATTGTGTTATTCCATGAACCATGACGACCTAGTTGGCGCAGCAGCTAAGCGATTGAGCTGCTGCGTTAAGGGTTGCGGGTTCAATTCCCGCACGGGACAAAAATTTGTGCGATCCGCAGATATATGTCCCGAGTCTGGGAGTTTGTGTATGTGATATTTCATGTACGTGAAACGCACCCACGATACGGGAGAAATAACTACTGTGGGAAAACCTAATAATAAAAAATAAAATTAACATTGCCTGAAACATTACCCCCTCTTTGCCATAATCCCCACGGTTGGCAAGCGATTATTTTGTTTTAGTTCTACCGAAACAAACGAGGAAAAACAGCCTATAAGTGACACCCTTAAAAATAGGGGTTAGTAGATTTATTTTGAATATTTTTTTGTGTGTATACTTTACCATGAAGATGGTGTGGAAATTTGTTCTATACCACAAGCTTGAGAATTGAAGAGTTCAGTAAACTTAAAAAAAAAATGTCTAAGTCATATCACAACAACCAGTTTTTCTTAAGTATGAGAGATCAATAACTACAGTAACTTACTTATTTTGTCTCGAAATACATCTATGTATGTATTTCATGAACACTAAAACAGTTTACTATAAAATTGATCGTATCAAATGATAAAGACAGGATATGAATTTTAATAAATTCATTCAGTATGTGAAAATCGAACATATCTTAATACTTAATTTAAATTCTGCGCAGGAGATATTATAGTGCACAAGTATGCGCGCAGACACAGGTGCACTCCCTATTCCCTTACTCTCATAGTCCGATGGGACGGCAGACCGACACGACCGGAGAGAGATCAGGCGCAGGACCAACGGCTTAACGTGCCTTCCGAAGCACGGTGGGGTCTCGACATGTGAAAACGGTCACCCATCACAAGACTGACCGCGGTGAGCACGGCTTAACCTCGCAGATTGACTGATCTGCCGGGTAGCTGCATAGCTACGAGCCCCACGAAAATACCGTATATAGACACAGTAACAGGATCGAACATCGTTAAAAATTTACTAATTAGTTTGGACGCTAATTACGCATATGCAGATTTATTATCTACCAACGTTAAATCAAATTAGCTACGATTTCCTTTAATTAATTTTCAGTAGCAGCAGAGTCTGAATTTGTACTTTTAATTCGTATTTTGGCATTGCAGTCATATTTTTTTTAATTTTTTATAGCCTGTATTCTTTGGGATGTGTAATGAAATGTCCAAACGAATCCCCATACCAATTTCAAGCGTTCAGAAGTTATCATGGAATAAATAAACACACATTTAACATGAACCCTAAATTAAACCACTCCTTTTTTTGGGCAGTCGTGTAATAAATTTACATCATCAAACAGGATCCTTATTTTAATTCGTGGTTGTAAAATTATTTAATTCGTTGCTATTAAACAACACATGTTTATTGAAGCGTGCCTCACCTTGATATAGGTAACTTAAATTTCACAATTTCAGCACACTGTTGCTAACTGCACTTTGTTTTATTTAGGTATTTTTTAAATATTATAAAATACATAAAACATAATTATAGCTCAAGCTAGCTATAGGCATCACGCCTGTATTCCCAGAACTGGTAGGCAGAGGTGTACAGCACACCCACATTTCGCAAGTTACATTATATTTTCTAATGTAATAGAGGGCAAGCCTATCTCTTACTTACAAGCTGAATTTTGAAACGTCTTTGAACATAAACATTTCTCTTACATGCAAATGGCATGCGGCAGTGACAGGTATAATTTGATCAATAGTAAAACATTGACATTTTTGTAAGTAAGATGGGATCACTTTATTTCCCTAATCTACATTATATATTTTTCCAAGATGGCGTCGTAATATACCGACGATAGGAACCTGTCGTCAAAACCAGAGATTGAAAATAAACTACAAGACAACCTTGACAGAGAACTTTATTCGTTCTTTATGACGCCGTAAATAAAAAGAACTAAGGATGTCAGGAACATGAATTCCCGGAAAATTGTGAAGTTATTTTTGGGTATAGTATGGTATTTGGTTAGCCAATTATAATGAATAGATAATCAAACAATAGTGCCAAATTAAAAGAGGAAGAATGTACACTTAAACGTAATTCAAAATTCAAATTGTTTTTATTTCATGTAAACCAATGCGTTGATCGTTTTGACTACTGATACGAGTAGGCAAGTAGGTGACTTGACTATTATTTATGACTAATAAATTGGCTTGGGAATCGCCGTGTTGGTGGTCAAGTTACAGAAGACCCTGCTGCCCATCTTCTGCATTTTCCCTTAGTCACCTCTTACGACACCCACGGGAGGAAAGTCGGTCAATTCTTAAAATAATATAAAATAATTATTAAAACGTACTAAACCGTGTACCAGCCCTACAGCCGATTGATTAAACTACACAAACAAATGGGACCTCCCTGTTTACTCCGCTGTTTTGTTACTTTAGAGCTTTATCTTTGATTTAATCTCAGCATGTCTGTGTGCGTATATTTATTAAACCATCGGCAGCCATTTTAAATATAAAAACTTACACAGATGCGTAAAAAGGAAAAGCAAACGCTCTGAATACTAGTACAAAGGTATCTACTACAGACAGGTCGAATTTAAATCATTTATTTGCCACTAAGTTTAACAAAATGTCAGGTTTAAGGAAAAAAACATTGGTTAGACTCAGTGCCTTTGAATTCACGATATCACGCTTGTTGTCTAAAGGTGTAGGCAAAGGCGGTCTTTTGTGTCACGATTGATAAACTAACCTAATTATATAAATCAGTGAAAAACATTAATTAATAAGCTTTAGTTTTCTTGTTTGTCAAATAAAATAAACAGTTCAATATTATGTTTCCAATCCTGCGGTAATTTTCATAGCAATGTTTCGTCCGACGGCAATTAAGGCTAAGCTACACAGTAGCAATATCATACAAGTATGCAGCATTGGAATGTTTTCCTCACCATTATATTGGTTCCTCAAGAATATATGCACTGCAAACCTATATACAAGCACGTGCTTCCGTACACTAAAACTTGTATTGCATTAAAAATAATTTCAATAGAAACTTTATTTTGGGGAATGAGTATTATAAAATTATTAGTAGGTATAAAAGTTTCTCTTTGTGATGATTCTCATGAAAAAAGTAACCCCGGATATAACATAAATTATAGCTAAGAACCATCTCGATCACGACAGTTTTCAACCAAAAAAACTGCATCTTAATCGGTCTACTCGTTTAGGAGCTACGATGCCAAAGACAGATACACAGACAGACACGTGAAACTTATAACACCCTTCTTTTTGCGTCAGGGGTTAAAAAGGTTTGTTATAAACTAACGAGTTTAAATAGTGTCTACCAATGACGATCATTTGCATCATTTGACGGTAATGAGCAGTGATTGAGCTCTCTGATTGCCCATTACTCCAAATACTACTGGAGGGTTCATCTTTTTTTACCTCTATCAGACTCGTTATCTAGGGCTGCACTGCGGTGTAACATAGCCTTTATGTTCAAACTAATTCATCATTCCTGACATTCTAATCGAACGTGATTGATTGAGTCTACTGAATGCGAATAGATGAAATATTTGTACATATCTGTTGTGAGCTTAATGAATGGTACAAGTTTATTTTTAGAGGACTGAACGATAGGTAGATTAACATAAAACCAAGTGCTAGAACTCTTACCCTCTTATTGTAAACGAGGACCATACCGGCATTAACTAAACCCCGTTTTAAGCCTATTGACAACTCTATTCTTTGATATCCAAACGACAGTGACAGGTATAATTTAAACCTTGGTTTAAAATTGAATTCTTTTATAAATAAGGGGGTTGAAATATAAATAACTAATTATAAGCTTATCGTATTTGAAAAACACAATAGAAGAATACTCGACTGATACCAACATACTTTACGCCAATGCGACCGAATGACCTTCGTTAAGTCCACTCTAAACTTAAATACAAATATAAACATCATTCAGACTAGATCAAAGTTGTTGTAAAAGTCAACAAAATCCACAGGTGAAATCAACAGTGGACTTACGAACGTACTAACGTACTTACATAGTAATTAAAAGGAATTGGAGTGAGACAGCGACCCCGCCTGACCTATTTCTGTTCCCGATCTTGCTCAGGTCAATATGTCTAAAGGGTTCTATTTGAAATTCAATCCTAACTGCCAAAAGATAGAGTATGTTTTAGTTTGATGGAAGACGATCCTGAAATAGAACCACGAGACATTTAGCCATGTTCTTATTGATTGTTCTATGCAGGTCGCAGGTGTGACAAAATAAACGACATCCGCACGATCGATAAGTGAGCGGTTTTGGCTATTATATGTCGTGAAAGCTACTTATTGAGTTATTGTGAGCGAAAATCATTTGACGTCCTGATTGGCGCAGTGGTTAAGCGATTGGAATGTTGCGCTTAGGGTAAAAAAAAATAATTTTCAGAAGATTAATTAATAAGAAGAAGGAGAATAGAAGAAAGAAGGAGATATATAGGACTATTTGCTCTAAACCTAAGAGACAACTTAGGTGTACGGTGACGCCATTATTTCGTCGTACAGAAAACTGCAATGCTTGCTAAATTTCTTCAGGGAGGTTCCATATTATTCCCTTTGCATCTATTATAGACGATTAAGCAGTGTCATGTATGTATGTATGAACTTAAATAAATTCTTAGCGAACGTTTCGTGGGAAGTTAAACAAATGCTGTAATTTTATTTAAACAGTCGTTACGACTTGAACCACTAACTTGCACATCAGCACCATTAGCATAATGTCTTCCGTAGTTTTCCACTTCAGGTTCGTGCTGTGTCCTTTCGTTCGAAAGGCATTAATGCAAGTTGATGGGCATCAGCCCGTTTGCTTATAAAAACAAAGAATAATTATCCTTTGTGGTGTTTAGCTCATAACACATTAAATTCTTTCTTTTGCCTACCTAGTTACTAGTTAGCGTTATATTTTAATTTATCTCTTCTGTCTCCGAAATTATCTTTTTTTTATCACACTAATGTCTCACTTTACACTATATACACATATCTCTATTTACCACTTCTTTGGGTTTCCAGCCTGTAAGATCCATGAATATCCTATAGTCAAATATCCTTCATCACCACCCATAACAAGTCTGAACTTTTATAGTAATAATTACTCAATTACATTTCACTCATACAGCGATAATACACTCATATTACCGAGATCAAGCCAAGCAAAACGGAGGCATCGATCAAAATACAATTATTGGACGTGGTTGGGCACTGATTGGCGAAAGCCATGCAGTTAACAGGCATGTTCTGTTTTAATATGATCAATATTGGATACATAGATGACCTATTAAAGTCTGCTACAGAATGTGTGCTTTAGTGTTGACATAGAACTTTAATTAAAGTTATATTGTTATCGTACACCTCGATTTAACGTGCTGCAGCTTACGTAAGCTAAGTAAATTGGAAAGAAAGTGAGCTTAAAGAAAGTCAAGACAACTTTTTATAAAAGATGACAAAGGGATAACTTGCCAATCTAACTACAGTTCGTTTATAATTTCATTTTTAAATCTTTCTTTAAATATGGATGGTTTTGGCGAGACTCAAGAATAGTAGAAGGCGCACAAAAAAAAATACAAATTGTGACAGACAATCTCAAATTAAAAAAGTTTAAGTTTCTGCAATTCAGCACAGTGTTAATTTGCATGACGAACTTCTTCAGCCATTCCGAAGGAGTCAATATTTAAATATTCAATTGAATTGCTTTGCAAAAACCACGTGGTTTGGAGATCTGCAGCAGGTGTGAATCATTAGGTATGACCGCAGTAATATGCAGCTTTGTGCGGTTTGACTGCTCGGATCATCATTATTGGTCACGTGTTTCGAGGATCACGGTTTGAGGTTTTTTTTGTTTGTTACAATTTCAATAGTTTTAACTTATTAATTAGTTTTAATAAATAAATAAAATAATAATAATAAAAGTATGATGTTCTACAAAATGGTCAAGTGTGGCCCATAACCGACAAGCGTGTATGAGGAGTGTGATGCGTGTGAAAGAGGCGAAAGAATTATGTCAGGATCGTAGCAAAGGGAAAGCCGTAGTCTCTGCTTACCCCTCTGGAAAATAGGCTTGACTTAATGTATGTATGTCTGGTACAAACAATTGATTGGATTATTAAAAACATCACCTTTTTTTTGTAAAACTTGATTGTATTAGCCCACTCTCTTTACTATTATTTGATGGTACTGGCTGATTGGCTAAATGTTTCATCAACAGCCGATAGATGTCCACTGTTGAAAAAAGCCCCCCCCCCTTGGTTTTGCCATAATCCCCACGCTTGGCAAGCGGCTTGAGGATCGCAGTGTTGGTGGTCAAGTTACAGAAGACGCTGCTGCTCATCTGGTATTTCCCTTAGTCGCCTCTTACGACACCCACGGGAGGAAAGGGGGTGGTCAATTCTAGGCCGGATACCACACGGCTTACGATGATGAGGATGTAGTCATATCGATGATTGTACCTATCTACTATGATTGTACCTACCTATCGTGTTGTTTCCTTCAACACGAAGTATCAAAACAATAGGAAATAACGCAAGAGAAATACGTTTATCGCTTTATTTGAAGAAAGTGTATTCGTAATGAGAAGTCGTTGACATTAAACAAAATTGTACGGTTCCTTTCAAGACACCGTTTGTATGCCGCCAGATATTTACATTTTAATGGAGAACAATGAAAGAAAAATAAACGTTTTGTAGGTACTTATAACCGTTACGCACCAGAACAAGAAACACTCAGAACAGATATGAATAGCAGGAAAAACGGAAAACTGGGCTAATATGATGACAATTATCATGAATGGCTTTCTCTCAACCGGGTATAAATTTGACCTACTGTCAAATATCAGGACGATAGTATGATTCCAATTCAAAATAAACTTCTCAGACCTTTACAGTAATACTGAATCTCTCTGGTAACTTATTCAACAATAAGGTAACAAAAGCATTCCAAAATTACACCGGAGAGACACTTTGGCACTTTGAAGTACCAAACTTAGAATAAGCTCCAAACGCAACGACAGAATATTAGAACAAAGAATTAGCATTCAGAAACTCAATACAGAAAACGTAAATGCGTCGACTAAAATAAGACGGTTACCATCTAAAATTTCCAAAGCTCCGTCGGATCACTAGAAAACCAGTTTAATAAGACCCGTCCCTCCCTTTCTCAGTAAAGCAAATGAAGTGAGACTTGAGGAGGATAATAAGTTCACACGGCTCAAGTTTTAGTGGACTGACGTCACGTTTGTATAGTAAAGTCGTAAAGACAGATTGCATTTACACCGTCGTTAATATTTATTAGAGTAATTAAAATTTATTTGTTATTTCTATGCTAACATTTAGTATCTAAGATAGCTTACATTTCTCTTTGTTATCACTAAGAAGGTAAGAGGGTAAGATCGTTTGTAGATGGAATAATGAAACGCCTTAAGCCTTAATCCTTTGTTACTGTCCGTGCAGTGCTGAGCCAGAATAGCACCTCCCAATCTCGTCCCGTTGGGTGTCGTAGGATGCGACCAAGGGAAAATCCAGAAGATTAGCAGCAGCGTCTGCTGTAACTTCACTACCAATACTGCGATCCCCTAGCGAAGCCGCTAGCCAAGCGTGGAGATTATGCCCCCCCACATCCTTAGGGGGAGGCCTTTGTTCACAAGTGAACGTCTTCCGGCTGATGATGATGATGTCAAATAACAGCACACACATGCAAACGTCATTTCGGCAAATTCCATTCCATATTTTTCATACATAATCAGTTTTTTTCCCAACAGTTTTTTTGGATTGCTAAAGTGTTCCAAAGTTGGAAAAGGCTTCACTTAGAAATGGTTTATCGCCTTTTCTTTGGCAAGCTTTAGCCAGTCGGTTTGATAAGCAACAAATCGTTCAACTATCTCCGCTGAAATATTTCACGTCGCTTTTACTTACTACATATATTATTTAAATGGCATATGGGTTATCAACTTTTACGACGGTTAGGGCTATCTGCACTTATCCAGCTCTATAATTTTGCTTTGTCAATAGAAAACACTTTTTGGCGTACATTGGGAGAGGCCTATGTCCAGCAGTGCCCGTTGCAGTCCGCAAAGGTCTGATGATGTTGATAAATAGAAAACACCAGATTCATAAAGAAATGCGTATGCTTCAGTTGAGTTTTCCGAAGCTGATAAAAGCTATGTTTTGTATGGACCAAAGCTGAATTACGATTGATACGTGTTGTTGGTCCCAAAAATACGTATTATTGTGCTTGGTGACCTAATCTAATGATACGGTTCGGTGTAATTGTTGGCTTTTTTAACGAGAGCTTCGGAGCTACAGAAGTCTAGAGATAACTTTTGAAATGCGAATTCAAATGTCAATCTAGCTATGACTCTCTAGTGCACCTTTTCTATGTTTCTATGGCTGCAAAATTATCACTGGTTGTAACGTAGGATTGTAAAGAAAGATTTGAGAATGAAATATTCTACTGTGGCTGGTGTTATACTGGTACAAAATAAAGTACTTACCTAATAATATTCATATAATAATGTCTTCTAAAAAGTTTGCTTGTTGCATCCAGCATCGCACATTTCAGAGAAAAATATGTCTACCTAGTTTATAGTAAATATGAAAATGTTTATTGACCATTTCATGCAATTATCATGATCATGGAATTACTATAAGGTTTTGCCGTGCGGAAACTTGCAAATATTTCTGATAATATAAGGTCTTGCTGTAGGTACAATACGCATGTCAAGCATCAGAAACTTTAAACATTTATATTACCAGTACCAAAAAAAAGTCTGTATGGTACTGCCAATATAGGTACCTGACATTTTTATCGTTCTAAGTATGAAAAGATCCACGGTATTCCCATCGGTCCAAAGTTAACACTTATAATAAAACAGATACCAATCTTCGAAGAACAGGGTAAGGGAAAATTCGTCAATCTACGGTATTCATTTTTATAGCTTAATAAAATACCAAGTCGCTCCGTATTGTTAGTTAATGACGTATTCGCTATATTTTATGGCTTCACAGGCGGCGTTAAACGCCGACCTTGTAAAGGTTACCATTTTGTCATGATTACTATGTATGTGACGTCATTACGTAATTTTTTTATGGACTGAAATCATAGAACGCCGTGTAAGTAACTGCACCATATACTAGCCAATTTTTTTTTCACGTCATTACGGCTTTTGAGAGGCTATGCCTTACCGGATCCATAACCAGAAAAGCGCTGATAATAAAATAGCACTTCTCTACATGTTCTGGAAGGAATATAAAGGTCTTAAGAGTTACATACTGGTCTTCTTCTTATCGTATGGTTGATGAAACAACCTGGTGTCAGAGTTTAAACCGCCTGTAGGCCTCTGACATGGCTTTACACACCGTTGAAAAATCCCTCAGGTGTGCTGGTTTCCTCACGATGTTTTCCTTCACCGTTTTTAGATGACTAATTTATAGTGCGCACATGAATTCGAAAAGACATTGGTGCGTGCCGGGATTTGAACTTGCGACCTTTGTCTTGGCAGTCCAACGGTCTTACCACTCGGCAAAATAGTATAAGGTACAAAATAGTATAAGGTATGGGACATCCGTACCTAAATATCCTATCCCATCCCATTCGTAACACAACGCGCAGCACAAAAGCGCTTATTCACTGTAACAATTGGCCGTCAATAGAATTTCAATCAGCCAAACCACTACTTTTATATTTCAATCGTCCATCGTCTGGTGTGATCTATTCCAGCTAACGCACCTACAATTCTTCGTATCACTCTATATAAATCACCTGATATTTATTGGTTGAACCAACATAACAATATGGTACTCTCTAATGTTTGTAAACCTCTGGAGTAAACCTTTCTAAGTAAAATAAAGCTGCGATATTGACGAAGCAATTCTTTAGAGATTAAAAGTGTTAGGATAATTGGAGAAGTGAACTTAATGAACCCTGACTGACGGTAATTAAGTTAGTTGCGCTGCCCGTTGATTAAGACGGCTTTGAAAGAGTGGAAAGGAAAAATCCGTTCTAAGGTAAGTACTTTTAGTGCATCTTGTTATAATATTATGAAAGTAGATTAATGTATAATCAAAATGTCGTTTATACATTTGAAAGTCATAATTTTTTCCTAATAACACCTTATGCTCGGAAACGTATCAAATCAAAATAATTTAATGTGCAAATTATTCGGATACGACTACTATTAAACTAGTAAACTATTATATTATTTTAATACTTTTATCGGTAACAATTATTTTGATGATTGTATAAAGGAAGTAGCTTGTACCTAGTTAGTAATTTGAACGTTAATGAATCATAATAAATGCACGAATCGCCTGTTATAATAAAACCAAGCGTCCATTTTGTCAGTGTTGCAAGTATTTGGTTGAAATTTTACCCTACGATTTTTTATTTGCTCTTTTTTGCCCAAATGTCCAAAAGGAGAAAGACGCAAATGCCATTGATGATATAAAATATATTTAAAACAATCAACAAAAATATTGAATATTCTCGATCCAATGTAAAAACTCTCACAAAAAAGGAATTTATCTTCAATCTACTGCAAAAGTGTCCTACACTAACGGTAATGCCCCAAAGGCCATTCATTCTACCAAAGGATATAAATTACAATTTAAGCCCGCCTGAGACTTCGCCAAGAAAACTTCATTCGTTCTCACCTTTGTACTTCAGAATACCGAATTCAGCTATTATCTTTGGCGAGCTCACACCGAAATCTTCTGCGTGGGCGGTTAGGGTGGAGCGACTTTTATGACGTCACACCAAGATCAAGGCCAGACAACTTCGCCCGTTTTTTTACTTAATTGCAGAGCAGAGGAAAATTTAGACGCTTGTGTCTAATGACCCTTTCAGGGTAGAGTTCAGAAAATTAAGGGAATTTGAGTGTTTTACCGACTTTGCCGAGATAATGTTGGCGAAGTGTAATTAATGTTGGGAAGTGAAAAAAACCTGGCCTGTAATCTCCGAAGAAGTAGACTGGCTGATTTTTTTTATGAGGAGTCTACACGTTCCCATTTAACCCTTTCCCTAATCAGTGTACTACATAAATATGGTACACATCGATAAAAAAAAATATTCAGTCTATAATTACTGTCCTTCTTGAAACAAACAGGCCTAATTACATAATTATTGTCCAAACGGTTATTGTATAAAACCCTCATGTAAAAAATAGTATTAAGTAATCAAGTTAGTGCGAATTAAGTGCTGAAAGTCGTGCTTAATGGTGTTCAAAAGCGAGCCAAATGCGTGCAATGTAGCAAGCTCTAAAGAAAATAAATTGGGTTTACTCTGATTTAGCTGGTAGGAAAATCTTTTCCTATGCAGAACTCTACAAAGTTACTTTTACAAAGATTTTACTTTATCAATACAAAGACGTGAATAACTTTGTTTTTGCACTGATAGTTGAGTGGTATGACCGTTGGACTGCCAAGTCAAAGGTCGCAAGCTCAAACCCCGGTACACATTAATGTCTTTTCGAATTCATGTGCGTACTATACATTAGTCATCAGTTGCTAAAAACGGTGAAGGAAAACATCGTGAGGAAACCGGTACACCTGAGAGATTTTTCAACGGTGTGTAAAGCTATGTCAGAAGCCTACAGGCGCACTATGGGACCAAACGGTAGTTTCCATCTCAATAATCGATAACTCTGTAGTTTTGTGATTTTTCTCCTTGATTTTTTTTTTACGTATTTGTGAATATCTAGGCAATAAAAGAAATCCAACACTATCATTTTACAAATTATATATTTATCGTAAAAAAATGAAAATGATAAAGTTATACGAAATTTTATACAAAAAATTATGCAGTTATATTAAAAATATAATTATACAGTTACATTAATAAAAGTTACACTTTTTATGGAAATAAGTTTAAAACTAAACTACAACTAACTAATTGTTAACTTTAAACAAACATTTACATGATAACAAATATATTTTTAGCGCTTATCCTATTCATCACTTTCCATTTTCAACAATTCTTTAGCTTCGTCAAACAATTCTTTGGATATTAGAAAACTTGGTTTATTTAAGCTAGATATATAAGGATCAGATGTATATAACAAAATATGCAGAACGTCTTCGTTTGTTGCTGATCTGGAACACTTCCTAGCGTGATGTAACCTATATTTCTTGTAATCTTTATTTCGGGCTTCCTGCGCATCTTCGGATAATTGTCCTAAGGGCAAAACTGCATAATGCTCTATTATTTTAGCACCATGTATAAGTACTTTATGGACCGAAGATGGCATATAGTACCAGTTATATTTGCTTACATACAATTGCGCAGTAATCAATGTATACTGGCCGAATTTTTCTGCGTTTATAGGGAATCCCGATGACATAGTTTGAAGAATTATATATAATCTCTTGATTAATTCTTCATCAATGCCGGTTATCTCTGCAGAACATTGGTAATTTTGAAAAAATCTCCTTGCCGTATTTCCGTCGTTGCTATTACCGGAACCTTGACGTGGTTTATCAATGTGCAAACCAAGCACTTCTCGAAAACGTTTTTGGACATATTTTTTCTTGTCTTCTTTTAGTTGCTTGTTTTCTGGAGTTGTTGCAGACCACTTCTCAAAACCTAAATTGTAAGAAATATGGAGGATCATTTCCATAAATCTTATCCATGCGTGTAGTGTCGACAAACCGTATTTAAACGCATCTTCATTTTCCACTCTCGTTGTAACTTTTAAAAGATCATTCATTTGTCTGGGAGTTGCTCCACAAACAGTGCAGGTAGCACTGGATGATGTGTTCGTTAACACTTGAGCAACTTTCCCATCAATCATTGTCATAAACAGTTCATGTTTAACTTCAATGACTTTGTCGTCTATTGACACAAGAGTTGGTATTAATTGATTAATTTTGGCTTCAATTTCACTGACAACCGCTGTAGTTTTTTCAGGTGTTTCTTTTGCAAACTCTAATGAAATTGGTCTACAATATCTAACAGATGAACAAGCAGGGTTCTGCCATATAACTGCAGAAGTTTCTTCGTCTACTAGTCGCAGTGGTACAAGGGAAACTATAAACAAATTAGCATCCGATATTTGTTCGTTTTCTTCCGGTAGAGTTTGTTTATACTCACTTTGCCCGGAGGATCCATCACATCCCCATTTAGTAAACAACTTGAGACGATTATAATTTGTCGGTTCAGACTTTATCTTTATAATACGGCAGACTGTAGTGTCTAAGAGATCTTGAAGATTTATTTTTGCGCTTATATTTGTCACCGTTATGCTGGATGCAGGCGGATAGCAAGCCTTTTTTGCTTCATTTAGTATTTGATAAGAAGGCAATACAGAACTTAAATTCTTATCAACGAGCCTTTTTCTTAGGTACGCATATTGGGCTTTGGTTAAATCTGTTTCAATACACATACTCAAGGCCTCCTCTTTTGTAAAGGAAAGTGCATTATCTGGATTGAGTATGTTTTGTAAAATTACTTTTTTCTCTTCTTTTTCCTTACTTCTTATAATACTCACAATCGACGCTTCGTCATTTTCACCCATGGATCGTAAACCTTGCACATAAGCGTTACGGACATGTCCCATTCCATACTCCTGGACCAGTTCCATATTTTTTCGTTTCTTTGTGCTTTCCGAACACTCGTCATATGGTTTTGTTGGTCTACCACGATCACCAGAAGTATCCAAGCCAGAATTTTGAGATGTTGAAGTACTGCAAGAATTCAATGGTACTTTAAACTCACCATTTAACCAATTTGAGTATAGACTCTCGAACCTGTCTGACTTTCTTTGAGCTTTGGTCCATTTCTGGTTGCAACTTGATGTTAGATTTTTTTGGATACTCTGTATTACAGTATTAACGTCAGTTTCCGATAGTTGAAAGTTGTCCACCAAATATTTTTTGAGGTCTGAAGTACTTTTTCCTCTTATTATTTGATCACAAAGATCACGTCGAACACAAACAAATTCACTCATTGTTAGATAATTATATGTTTTTTGTCTGTTAATTGTTATTGAAAAACGTATGTGAACACTTTGATGAATAGTATGCTGAAAACACGAGTATATATAGGACCAATATTTTAGTGCCTTGTGCAAAAACCATGGGACAATTGATTATGGAAGTTCTCACCGAAATAGTGTAATCAGTACTGATTGTAATTAATTACCACGACAGATAACTAGAACTTCCGCAGCAATATAGTTTATCATACTTGTGGTTAAGGTGATTACCGCAAACAAAATTACCATGGGAAGATTCCTTGAATATAATAGTAGTATATTAATTTGTTATTGTATGCTTCTCTATCATAGAAATGAAAAAAAAAAACAAGATAGACATCAAAATATAATATATTATTTTAAAAAACAAATGAACCGTAATTTTCGGGGATTTTTGTATTTTCTCCCGATTGACATTATTGCTTCTAAATCACCACTAGCGCAAAAAAGGCGCAAGTTTTTTTTTTATCCATATATTACTGAATAGGTAAGGTCTCTAATAGAGTAATTTACTTGACACCGGCAGCTTTCGGCAACAAGGAAAACTCCAATTGAATTAAACAAAAACGGAATTTTCTTTACTTCACTAAAAAAATTATTAAAAAAATAAACATAATTTTTTTTTTACAAAAACCTATTTGGTTGTAAAGTGTACATTCTAAGCTATCTAAGAATGTATAACACTAATATGCTTCCTTGGTAAACTTCCGAATAATTTTGTAATGAATTTCCTTAACGGTAATTTAATTGCCATGAAAATATTTATGACCAATGTTTGAGGTTCATTTTATAAGCGTAAAACTAAGTTATTCAATATTTTTTGTAATTAATTCGTAAGTTCCATTCTTTGAGAGTATAAAACCATAAAGAAATCAATGGATTTACGCCTTTCGTCACAACCATTTTCGAGATGGAAAATACTGTTTGGTCCCATAGTGAGGCGGTTTAAACTCTGACACCAGGTTGTTCATCAACCATACGATAAGAAGAAGACTTTGTTTTTAAGTTCAACTTTTCTTTTGGCATTTGAGTATTTTATTTATACTCAAGACCAGGTATGCTCATTACCCCATCATGTGGTAAACGGGTGAGAAGATAATAGATAAGTACTTTACATATTTTATGCCTTGCAAAAAAACTTTATCTCAATGTATTATCATTCGGTAGATATACAATATACATACATGGTATACCTACACTAAAAAGTTCGACAATTTTTTATGAGGACATCTTACCTAAGATCTTAAAATTTCAATAAAGTAATCACCATGTATGTATGTATGTATGTCGTATGCTCGTGTTATTACAACGATTACGAGTGGATTAAGTCACAAATCCAACTCTCCTAAACAATTAATCAGTTAAGTTTTAAAATACTCCGCACTCCACCTCCTGTACCCACACTTATGTAATCACAATCAAATTAAATTTAAATCTGACTAAACTCAAACAAAGCGAATATTTTTAAGGTCAAAGTGAAATTAGCTTATTACGTCCCTTAACAGTGGCCTGATCCCTGGTCCAGGGACAAGGGATTTATGGAAACAAACTTTTTAATGGGTTTTCATCGAGCCTGTTCGCTGAGACTAAGTAAATCAAATTTATAACTGACGTTTATACAAAAAGATAGGTAGTTAATATTATAATAATGGATAAAAATTCATTAATATGTGGATAACTGTGAGTTCCTATGTATATTACGACGTGATTGGCGCAGTGGCTAAGCGATTAGACTGCTGCGCTGCGCTAAGCGGGTTGCGGGTTCGATTCCTGCACGGGGAAACCACTTGTGCGATCCACATTTGATTGTCCCGAGTCTGGGTGTTTGTGTATGTAATATTACATGTTTGTGAAACGCACCTACGATACAGGAGAAAATCCTAGTGTGGGGCGACGTTTTTATAAAAAATATAAAAAATTACGCCTGTATTGCGGGGAGGTGTTAGCAAACACTATCAGAGTTTTTAAATACGGGACGAGCAAAAATGTAGACGATACTAAGATTTTTTTTCTTTGCTGATAAAAAGTATATAAATGATAACAATACGTATCTACCTACTAGACTTGTCTTACTGCAGTGCTATTGCTTCTTTTCGTATAGGGAATTAACGAGAACGAGCAACAATCATTGTGTTGGCTACACAGCGTTTAGACAAGTGTTCATTAAGTCCAGATTCCCTTACAATGTTGTATCCGTACCAGTCAGAATTATCTTAGATAACCTTCTGCTTAGATGGTTAGTAACAAAACTTTTAAACCACCCTTGTGTTGCCATGAGCTATACAATAAAAATCGGTCTTGCTGGACATGATAAGGCTGTCAGCAAGTTGATAATAGCCTAACAGAACTGACTGCCCTTTGCAGCGTATACCTTAATCTCATAATACTAATCGTAGAAGCTCTTTAAATATAAAATTAAACATTCATAAATCACAAGAAAAAATTTAACATTCATAATTACAGTAAGATTTTTCTGAAATTATAAATAATTGAGTCGTTAAGAGCCATTAAGAGGTGCTTTTGCTTAATTGATTGTTTTACTTTGCACGTTTTAACGACTTTGTTTCTTTATTTGTGTTTCTTAAGATTCCATTTAAATATGTTTAAAAGTGACCTTTCCTTGAAGCGTGCTTAGATTAAAAGAGAATTATGATTTGTAAACTCGCTGATCACGATTTGACCCATAGTGAAATGTACTGTATTATATCTACTGTATCTAGTGATGTGTTTGATCATTTTAAACCCATGTCACTTATATTGTTATAAAACTGTGATGAAAGTGAAAGATTTTTGGAAAATAAACGCAAGGAAGATACATCTATTGTTTTTAAGCGAAGATACCTACTCACTTTCTTATAATCATAATTTCCTACAGTTATGGGTATTATAGGTTACAGTTACAGTCTCAGTGCCTTTAACACTATTCAGAGACCCAGAGTGCGGTGTTTAAGTGTAGATATGTGCATAGATCCTTACCGAACGCAAACGCGATCTCCTTTGATTTTTATTATCTCTGCCACCGTACCATTATGTCTTAAAGCAGGACATTTTCCGTGTACTGCGGCGCGTGGATGTCCTGCTTTAAAAGTTCATGGTAAAGGGGCTGGTTCTACTTATCAGATCTTAATCATTTTTTTTTCCAACGTAAACAACATCCTCCTCTAGAAAGCCAAGGTCACGCGTTACATCATAATCTATCCAAAAACATTAATCTTGAATATCGCCGAGTAAAACTTATAAATCAAACCCTTATAAAAGGCTTGGAGTACGTAAATGTCTGACAAAGATCCTTGGGAAGTTTGGAAATAGATGTGGAATCTGACAATCAATTCCACACATAACTTTTGGTGCGTTCTAAGTTTATTGATGTGAGAGAAGAGTCATATTGTTATGTTGACACATAAAATATGACGCCATTTTTCTATGTCGGTTCTAGACATTTAACTACCCAGAGCAATGATGTTATGCCTATAAAACATGCCTATAAATACACATACATATAGTCGCCTATCCGCAATCGCAATTCCCAATAGCATCAGCGTAGGTGGACAAATAATATTATCAAAGATAGGTTTGACTGGTCATCGTTATTTCCATCTGTTCTTCTTCTTCATCTTCTTGGTATCGGTATAAGCTATGTCTAAGGAACCCGGTCATGCTCATGCCGTAATGTAGAGACTGGCAAGTCAACAAAGATGGTAGCGAGGTTGACAGCCCAGGGTGCGTACATACTTAGATACTGTCACACGTGGAGGCATTGTATTTGCACCCCATTTATTAAATATCTAGCCATTTCAATGACTATTATACATTCAAATAGGCAGCGTGAGGCACTTAGTCATAGACCAAAATATAACGCAGATGTGAAAATGTACCTTGAAAATTCTCCAGCCATAAAAAACCACACACAAATAAACAAACCCATAAAAATTATGTGATGTAACTCAAAGCATTGCCGCCACTCCCAGAACAAAGTCATAAAAAAATTCATGACTATTCCTGAAACTGTACCATTAAATACAACTGTCGTATTTTTAGCGGATGACTGTTATTTCGCTGAAATATTTAGTGAGGAAACGATTTATAACTGTCCAAAAAAACCACCATTTTAGCTTGGTGATGGACGTGAGTGTGCTATTAATATCTTTCTCATTAATAGTTGCATTGGTTCCATATTTGTGAAGGATTCCGGTTTTTACCCTTCATTATAAGTCAAAACTAAGACTGATACAGTAAGTGCCCTATGCACTCACTTTAAACATTCAAGTGCATAGTAGGTATAAATAAGTATTATATACAGCACTGATAGCCGAGTGGTATGACCGTTGGATTGCCAACTCAAATGTCTCAAGTACAAACCACGGCTCGCTCCAATGTCTTTTCGAATTTATGCGCGTACTATAAATTAGTTATCAGTTGCTTACAACGGTGAAGGAAAATATCATAAGGAAACCGGCACGCATGAGAGATTTTTCAACGGTGTGTAAAGCCATGTCAGAGGCCTTCAGGCGGTTTAAACTCTAACACCAGGTTGTTCATCAACCATACGATAAGAAGAAAAAGAAGTATTTATAGAAGCTCTGTTATTAAAATTAATAGTAGTTATACGTAGCGTCATTGTGGCGTTCTAAGAGGGAGGCCTTTGATCAACAGTGGACATCTACGGGCTGATGGTGATGATAATTAGTAGCTAAGAAGACAACCCAATTACAAGAGAGAAACCATCATACCATGTGTGGCATACATAGACTAAGGGAGGCATAACATTAGTGCACAGGATTTTGAAGACTGTGGTTGATGATGAAGTAGATATGTATGATACATATAGTAAGGGCTCTGAAACCAGTCAAGCATTCCTGATAAACCACATAAGTACACCATGAGTACCACCTATAACTTTTACGTCCAAATGTGATGTATGTACCTAGTAATTGAGAATATATCTTGTTCTGGTAAAGAGTGGGCGGAGCTAACAGCTCAACTGAAAGTAATTAGATCGGGTGACGCGTCGTCTTTCTTGATATTACAATTGCGTCGTAACATTATCTGTTTATTATCTCATCACACTAAATATAACACCGATATTAATGTAACTTCGTTGGAAGATACTACAAAACTTAGGAGAGATTATAAGCTACTTTATAACTGACAATATGTGGTATATATAACTTTATGAAAATAATAGAAACAAGACTTGTAAACTTTATTGTCACCTTTGTGTTCCTACTGCAGGGTAACTATGACCTAGCATTGCAGGCCATTTTCCGTTGTAGGAACGCCGCTTCCTGCAGTGCAGTGAATCGGAAGATGACCTGCGTCGCAAGCTCATAGTAAGACACCTAAACGGCCGGACAAGCAGCTTGACAACACGCAATAATTAATTAATTGTACACGAAATATATTTCTAAACATAATGTGCAACGTGCGACTCAGTAAATGAAGCTTACAAAACAATTTAGTTGTGACGAAGCGATATAATTACGCCTTGACGAAGCTCCATAAAAACCTTTAATAAGTGTAGTTTATAGCCGCTGTATTTCGCACTCGCTATAGCTACATATTCGTAAATAAAGGCCAGAAAATAACAAAAACAATTCGTTTCATTATTCTCTATAATTATTACTTTTAAAGACAATACAAAGTGAGCATAAACTAAATCTTTTACGTAACAATTTAATCAAGGCACAATTTCAGCGTAACCTAGGCCAACCACACTTAGCATAACCATTTAGTCTAGATCCTCGGGTAATTCAATTACTTTAGACACTATTACTGAGTGTAAGTAAGGTCAGGTTTTCAAGAATATAAACGCTTAGGTTTCTGCACTTCAAAAGTTATTTATAAGATGATTTATTGCGGGTGTGTTGGGTGAATTTTTAATGGCATTCGCTTTAATGATATACCCGGAAGAAAAGGTTTTTATACAACCGAACAGCGTGAGGCATGACGCCTATAAGTCAGAGAAAGTCGTTTCTCTAAGCTCTCAAAACAAACTCTTTAATAGATTTCCCTGCTTAACCGGACTTTTGATGGAACCTAACAAAAGCTTCACACCGCGACTAGCCTGGGTTGATTTCAGACATAAATATGCTCACAAATATAGCTCATATAAATATTTGATATCTCTTATGTCTTCGCCCACATGCCGTGTGGTATCTGGCCTAGAATTGACCACTCCCTTTCCTCCCGTGGGTGTCGTTAGAGGCGACGAAGGGAAAATTCAGAAGATGAGCAGCAGCGTCTTCTGTAACTCCACCACCAACACTGCGATCCCTAAGCCGCTTGCCAAGCGTGGGGATTATAGCAAAAAACCCGCTTAAACGGGGAGGTCTATGTTTAACAGTGGACGTCTTTTGGCTGCTGATGATGCCCAAAGACCGTCTGGGTAGTACAATTTTAGTTACACTTCGGCTGTTATCACGCCCACAAAAGAACCAATTCATTAAAAATACTTCAATCCATGCCTTCGCTAGCTTATACACTACTTTCCCAAATAAAACCCACACGAAATACGCTGTATACTAATGTGCAAGTAACAAAAGGGGTTGAGTGTAGGCTATCGATCTCGCCCTTTACCTTGACGCCGCCCGGCCTGGGATCAAACGCGCCTAATACGCAGTACGCAGCGCCGTTTCTTGCGTACGAAATACACCTACGATTAAATAAGAGCGGAATTTTGGAGCTAGGAATGTAGGTGGTGTACTGTTATAAGTAGAAATGTTGTGAGTTTCTGTGTATTGCAGAAGTTCAAATAAAATTATGTTTATAAACATGGTTGGTTAAAAGTACCATATATTGAATGATACAATCATATTTTTGTTATCTTTATTGGGTGAAGAGACTTCGATTGAACCAGAAAAATACACATTTATTTGTCGTATAAAATAAAATAGAATAGTATGATTGGCGCCAGATCAAAGTTTGTTCACATAAACCTCTTTGAATATGGCCGTTTCTGTGTTCTATAATAATATAAAAATTATAGCTAAGATGTCTTATTTTATGTGAGGTTTTAAGTATAGAATATATTTACAAATTGAATGTTAACTAAATATGAACTAAACCGTCAAAAATTCAAAAATAAAACATTATTATGAACCAAATCCATATTAAAAAAAACATATCCTCCTCCTTTTTTGAAGTCGATTCATATCCATAAATTCACGGCAATTGTATAAGCATTGCGTTAAAATCAACCCGAAATAAAATAATAAATGCGTATTTTGAAACTACGCCTCGAGTTTGCGCCCGATAGCAGCACCCACCCACTCAATAATGAAACGAAGAAAGTACGACTACGCAATATTATTCAGCAACGGAATTGTTTAAGGGCAAAAACGTGAAACGTCGTTGTAGGCTTTCTTCAAATTTCTCACGCATTGTTCCTGAACCCTTTACAAATCCAATAAATAAGTAAACAACTTTGTATTGTTATTTATAAAATAGGTTACTGGTTAAACAGAAATAGGTACTACTTGCTTTATAAATATCGTAAACATTTGTGAATATTTCTGGAATCGCGTTAATAATGTGTGGATACAAACTTTTGAATCAAAATAATAACCTGAAATAGGTTATTATTTCACGGTTTAATTGAACTTTTTATCGTCGGTAGCAGGCACTGTAGTATACTCAAAGATTTTTAAATAGCTGAAGTTTTTATGTCATATTTTAATTGTAATGCCTCGGTGGTCTTATGGTTACTAAGCGCGACTGCTGAGCATGAGGTCCTGGGTTCGAATCCTGAGTCGGGCAAAGTACTACTGGGTTATTTTTCATTAAGTCATTCTCAGTAGCAGCACGGGCTGGATTTGTGATAGATTGACTGCAATAGGCCCGCCCCCTTTAAAATTGGAACTTATAACATAACTGGTGAAATGTGGGTGTACTATGTATGTACCTCTGCCTACCCCTTCGGAGAATACAGGCGTGATGTTACTTATGTGTGTATGTTAATTGTAATATTATACGCATATGAGCTAGATTATATTATGGTAGTATTCGCAATATTAATGTACTAGAGAAAAAAGAAACAAAGTCGTATTAAGAAATCGGCCGAAAAGCTTTTTGTTGTGTATTTCCAGACGCAAGCATAAAAGGAAACAGAGGGGAATAAATTGCTAAGGTTTTCATACAATGGTTCGTTTGTCTGAGATTCTGCCAACACAGCTCGCGCTGATTTAGCATTGAGATCTAATTATCTTATAAGGAAAGGAGCGGGAACGATACATACGAATATAGGTACTTATCTACAGCAATTTGTAACTTGCAGAGTTGGACAGAACAGAAAATGTAGGCTGAATTTTCGCTACGCGTCGCGCTGTCTCAGCGTTTTCTCCCCAATTAGAAACAGTTTTGCCAATGCAACATTTATGTATTTCAGACTTTTGATAATGTAGCCAAACCCTTGGAAACTGGCTATTTACTTAGAAAACGTGTTCAAAAAGCGTAAGTGTGTACACAAATGTGCACTCCTTATTTCCTTAAAGTCCGATACCGGTACGCAATAATTACACAAACGGAAATTACGAAATAATTACAGGAACTACGGCTTAATGTACTTTCCCAAATGCTGAGAGGTCTAAATAATGGGATCTAAATAGTATGCGTTTATCACCCATCCACTAACCCCGACAAGCGCAGCTTAACCTAGGTTATCAAGAGTCTGAAAGCCCGAAAGTTACGTAGCTTACTTTACAAATAAAGATTTAGACTATGATTACAATTCCCTGCTTTCTTTTCTATGGAAATTATTTGAGATTGTTTTTCGATGGTAGCGGGCAGTATTCCAAATAGAATGTAAGTAACACGATACGCCTCATACACATTTAGACCATATCATAAGTCAAATGACACATGTGGGCTTTATTCCATTTCCTTGGCTTAGATCTTACGTATTACCATATTTCAGTTTAAAATAAAAAGGTAGGTAGGTATGTAGTAGATGGAACCTAATACCCTTAACCTCATTCCTCTATGGTGTTGTAACTTGTAGTTTTAAAATAAGAAGAATAATGAATAACTCATGCAGTGGTAAAAAGATCAGCCAATCAGCAGGTCGGTAGCAAGGCAACCATCGTGCGCCGTACCGCCAATAGAGTATCGTCACTCATGGTCTGGCTCTTAATGCTACCATATGTCTGAAAAATTGCTTTAATCGCACCGAAATGTATAAAAGAGGACACTAAAACGAAATGTACATTGAACACAATGTTCAAACGGCTCATTAGTATACAATTTGCAAGGAAACTGTTTTGCGTGGGTTCTTTAAATAACAAGCAGGTATTTCCCAAAGGGGTTGGCATCAGTGTAAACTGTAAAGTAGGTACACCCACATTTCGCCAGTTATGTTACGGGTTATTGGGGCAAGGCTATCGCCAGTGCACAGGTCTAGACTTCGTGCTGTTGGAAGGATTGCAGATTAGAGTTTTCTCAATCAATATAAAATTGTCTCGGACTTCATGTTCAGCAGTCGCGGATTAAAACCATCAGACCAACAAAGCGAGTCTTAATTAGGAATACTGTTATTAAAAATGGCCTTTATTAGCCTGACGTCTCCCACTGCTGGGCAATGATCTTCCCACTCTCTTTCCAATAAAAAATATAATAAATTTAAAAGAATCTGTATAATTGTACCAGGTTAAATAAGAGACATGTCGGTTCTTTTACAATGGTGTCTGCTTTGCGGCCAGTCAGCAAAACAGGGTATCCCAGACGTGAATATCAAGAACATAAATGAAATCTTTGTTCTCAAACAATGGAAGTGGCTGTCTGAATATGATATCCTCTTACCCTAATGGAATCTCAGGTTTCTATACAGATGTTAAGATTATGTCGGGCCCTTTAGACCGCGCCAGTCACTGTATTAACTAAAGATGTTGATGTATGTTATTGATTGCAATATGGATTTTAATATAGGTACGTTTAAGTTAAAATAAATAATTATAAAATATGTTGTCTCGTTATTAATTACAGACAAAAATGTGACGTTTTTTCGGATTCATCATTTATTGAGTACAATATCACTATTACTTTAAAATTACCATTTGCACATCAAAACTAATGTTTAGCTAAATACCTACATAAAGTAATATTCCTACCTACCTCATAAGAAAGATAATAAACACACCCAAAACGAAAATCTAAATCAAATGAAATAGGTTATTTAACAAAACATGAACACCTCTAAAATACACTACCTAAGTCACCGCAAATAACACAGTGCTATGTAATTTCTCGTAGGCGTTACCATCACGTAATCATAACAGTAACGTTAGTGGAACCCGACCCTCGCACTATATATAACAAAAACATTCGAGGTTTATTATAAATTAACGAATGGAATAACGGGTTTATTTTTGTACAGCTAGCCTGTTAGCCATCGCCTACGCGCCTTAGTTTTTTGGTACACTGTGTTAAGGTATGGATACCAACCTATGGATACCTAATATCTATCAATATTATAATAGTCACGCTAACACACAGTTTAGGTTCTATAGACGTTTTATAGACGCCTGCTAAAATTGGAAAGTGTACGGCACCTGCCTTTATCTACAGGAATTAAACTAGGATATTTTGGCAAAAACATTGCCATTACGAGTATTTTGTCATTTAGCGAAAATTTATCGTGTTCTTTAGTATCACCACAAATTATCGTAAAGTTCTATCTGACTAGACTAAAATGAATTCTGACTCTTCAATGTCATGTTTCTTCCAGCTATGTTTACACAAAATTAAAATACACTCTATTTTTCGGTGTCAGTTTGTGACCTTATAGACTCCTTAGTCAATGCTCGTTGAAAAGTCCCTTGTCCTGCATTGCAACAGTTACAAGTTAGGTAATTGTAATATAAGACAAAACAGATCACATCCATACCACCATCAGATATATACTCCATTATATATAGTAGTTTCGCTACTAAAGGGATCCTTACCAAAGGCTCGTAACTTCAAATTACCGGGTTTACCGTAGAAACAGCGGTGTTAGGAGTTCGTGACTGATTTGTGATGTAACCACTACCAAGCTTCTAATAAACAGAATAGTAAATTGTGCGTAAGAAGGATTTTATTACCAAGAACTGTAAGAAGGTTTTCTTTACAGATGTTTTTGACCAATCCAATATCTTTGGCCATCCTGAGAATGTCCTTAGTATCGTGCGTGCCTTAAACAGTTTTTAAACAAATGAATACCACAAAGTATTTGTACAGTCCGTGAATAAATTTTCAATTCGAAAAGGGAATCTTTTAGATTTCTATTCTTACTGAAGATGATAAAATCGGATGAAAGTCGAAACAAACCAGGGTCCAAAGTCAGAAGTTAGAATTTGTGGACGATTCGATCTTGCTTAAAACCGTATTGTTCTTACATAATGTATGGATTATGATAAAACTCTCATTAGCACAATACAGGTACGTGTGTGGAAAAGAGAGAAAGAGGCCTTGCTGTGAGATAATGCAGACAGATAGTAGAGATTATATATGCAGTGACGAACATTATTTAATTCTGCAAGTCAGCTTGCTCTTTAGTGGTTAGTTCCCTTGACTACATGCATGTCCGTTTTCCACTGATCTGGCAAAAGTAATTCCATTTCCTATGAGTCTAACACATCCCCTAGGCCAATAAATACCCTTACATTCCACTATGTTCAAAGTAAAACAGGAAAACGTCATCAATAAATAAGAAAACGTATTTGGGCGAATACGATTCGTAAAACAAGAGTTGTAAGTTCTGAGAATCTTTTTTCATCGAAGGTCCTTTCTTCACTGCCACGAATATTCAATAGATTAAGCACTGAACACAGTTAAAGCTAAGCTGTATTTTAGAAGCTATTGTATAGCTTGAATTACTTAGTTGCTGTTGTAGTAATTTTGTAAGTAATATGGACACTTGACAGTGATTTAATTAAGAATATATTGATTTCCCCTTTTGAACTTTCATATTTTATTTAACAATACTATTTTCGTCTGTTCAAATATTGTATCTTATGTATGATTAAAAATAGATAATCTTATGTTAACAATTGTACTATTAGCTATAAATCCTTAGATACAGGCTTACGTTATAGAAGTAAAATAGAATATAAAAAAGATAGAATGGAACTAAAATAGGCTTTTGATTGCTTGGCTATCTTCACATATCAACCAGCCCAATACGACACTAACTTAACAATTGGCACGTCCAGATCTGCCTTTTCTCATTACCGTAGGAAACTCGCCGGACGTGACTGCACTGTGTAAATTAACAATACCCGATGTTTTGCCCCATCTTATTATATTATTGTGGGATTACTATCTAGATGGTCTACGCTGATATTGTTTGTGAAGATCGAGGGACAAACTGTAACTATAATAAGCTTTGCTCTGAATTATTGTATTGGATTATGATTCGAATGGTTTCGCATTTCTTTGACTGGAATATTTTCTGGACTAATGACACAAGCGTCTGGAATTTTGCGCGATTGAGTAACAGGTAGCTTTGGTTTTATTTTCTAGTTTTTAAGAGTGCTGTACCGAAAATTTCTTTTATTCAATGTTTATGTTTTTTAAAGTACGTTTAATAGTGTAGTTTGAACACCATAAAAACTTAATTAACGAACATTATTAAACACTAAATACTTAACTAGAGTCCCTAACTGCAACTTAAAAAGTTAAATAAACCACGCCTGTATAAGTAATATCGAGCTAACGGAGTTGGTGCAACGTTTACTTAGTAACTTTGTTCAGAGGGTAGTCGCAGTTCGTTTACTTAAACTGTGGTTTATAATAAATGGAAAAAGCAATTTCAAAGAAGTTCAAGAAAAAATTAAAAAGATTCTTTCATTTTTTAAATGATATAAAAGATGAAAGAAAATTCGTGTTTGTACATCATGAATATATCATGTCGCCTGTATTCATCGTTGGTGACGGCGGTAGTGTGCGTTTAAGATCTGTCAAGGGTTCAAGTAGTATATTGTCCCATTTTCCATTCGCTTACATTTTTATTGGCTTAAATTCTTTAATGGAAAAATTCCTTTTAATTATTTTTATATAAAGTTGTGTCCCTGGAAATTGGCTTGGAAAATCCAGGTTCCTACCAGAAATTCTTCAATATAACACTTATAAAACTGCCAAAACAAAGGTCATACACAAGAACTTTAATTCAGCAGTCGGGTTTGGCAACTAAGAGGCAACGAGGGAGCTCTAGGAGTGTTAATCCAATCATTATTCACGCATGCGTACGACTCTCCTTAAACAAAAAGGCTTACAACTAAAGCAATATCAGAAACTTTGAACATTTGATCATAGAATTAAAGTTGGTACGAATATAATGGCTTAGCGTAGGAATAAAACTATCTGGCTGAGCTTTGCGCGGTGTTAGCCCCGCCCACTTCGGTCCCGGGTCTATGACGTCACCACCGAACATCGCTGTAGATAACTAGAAGTGTGGTCTGAAAATCGTTTCATGATTAGATGGTGGAAAATAAAATACAAAAGGTGGTTGAAGTTATTGATTGGTTTAAGCTTGTATTTCATTAATATTTGTGGTAATGGATTGTAGGAGTGTTTATGTTTGTATGGTTTTTATATATTTCTGTAAGGAGGAATTTCGGTTTCCATTTGACGCAAGAAAAATGAGTCAAAGGCATGTGACAAACTCGGTGTGGTTCGAATGTATGGTAATAGGTTCGTCGTCATGCATAGACCTATGAAGAACGGCGAATTTTCAGTAAATAGACTTCTCGTCTGTCTACCCTTTTGAAATATTACTAAGCAAAATAAATATGGAATTTAATTATGTAATATATAGTACCAACCATTCCTAGAAACACGAAAGCGTACAGGCCGCAGTTAGACGATGCTAATAAAATATCTGACCTACAGAAAATCTAAAGTGCAGTAGGTACTCTTGAGACTTCAAACAACATCACATGCCTACAGAAATTATTAAAATAAAGTTTACGTAAAAACAAAAACTAAACAATGAATCTTATATCGCATGTAGTAAAGTCGTTTATTCATTAACAAATGTCCGCATGTACAATATATTTAGACCATTTTGAAGCATTAAACTGAAGGTTGGATATTCAATACAAGTTTCCTGGTCATAACTGCTCGTAACTTGCATTAATGGTTCCGTGAATATTAAATATTACGGCAAATGTTTCAAGGACAATTTCCAGAAGGAGACATTGTTTTGTTTGTTTCAACAAACATAAAGACGAATGTTAATACGAGTTCGCCGTTAGGTTTTGAAATGTAAAACTATCAACCTCGACCTCCGGCTCCTGAAGGCAAGTTCATTTAAAAATGATTCAAATTAATGATTATTTATTATATATATTATTAGAGTCTTTTGTTTTGTAAACTTTCGCCTAGTAGACTGGTTTTAAAGCTGTCCGAGAGACCCGAACGGGTAGCGCCCACAGTACTCGGAAACGAGAGTTCAGTGCGATACGTTTGCAAGGACGCGGGTAGCGTTGTACCCGGAGCGGGTCGCGTACGGACCAATCTGCGACGCAGTGAAACAAAGTTCTAGGGCCTCACATGAGTCTCCGTTCCAGGAACCTGTATGAGCGGCCCGTACGGGTCTTCAGGACAGCTGTAAAACCATCCTCAGTGTCTTAAGAAGTACGCGTGGCAAATTAGATTTTTAATACGCGGTACTGACTAATTTCCGTAATCGCTGCCCTTCCTCTTGGGATTAGGTGAGACTTAAATACTTATTTAATGCAGCATAGTTTCATATACAACCTAGTGAATACACAATAGAGCATTATCTATCAGCCAGCTTTAGAATGCCGCAGAGCAAAAAGGCACCTAAGTGAATTTTGAGCGACATTTTCTTAGGCAATTTTTTTTTACTATTGCACCCATTTTTCTATACTGCCAAAGAATACAATAAATTATACCACTATATACAAGATTAATATTGCAAGTATGATTATGTATAACTGCTAATCTACTGCGACACTTTTTTAATAGCCTATTTTGTTTCCCACTGCTAGGCAAAAGCCTCCCCTTCCTCCTTCCAAACTACTCTAACGTTCGCAGTACTTTACTGCGACATAAAAAAACAATATTAAATAGCATCCGTGGAACATTATCCGTGTTCGCTCTTCATAGAAATATTCTAATAATTCTAAAGCCGCAGTCCGCCGTACCTGGGAGCTTGATTGTTGAATAATTGCTCTTTCGCTTCGGAAATGAATTCCTCTTAATCCTCTCAGTATTATAAATACAAAGGAAAAGTTGGATTCTTGAAGATTGTTCAGATAAGTACTACACAGTTGGAATGTAGGTAACTTAACCAGTAAATAGAGAAGTATTTAGATCAAAATAGTTGGGTATTTAGGCATTGTAGCGGTACGAGCTTAGTTCCTTTTTGTAGTATTTCATAATCTAGTTAATAGAAAAAGAAAAAGTTATTTTGTTTGTAGTAAAAAAATCTTCATTATTAGGTATATCCTTGTATTCACTTGTCAGGTATATAAAATATGAAAAAGGAAACGGCTTGTACACTCTATCCATTCTGCCTACTTCTGTTATACAGTTTAAATAAGTGAGAGGGTTTTAGATATACATAACTACAAAAAAGTGTGCCCTACACTGTGCAGTGGGACAATTAAGTGGGACAATTATAGGCTCTATACAAAATAGCTTACAAAATAGTTGAATGCCGCAAATAAAAAATTACATCACATTTAAACGTGTTTGGAGCCTCCTTTTAAGCAAACAAGCCTGTATTACAAGGCTCCACTCTTTCACATTATACACACATCTATAGTCTATATACTTACATATTAGTTAAATAGGTGGTCCATTTCTATTGTCATCATCATCATGGCTAGGGGATCGCAGTGTTGGTGTTCAAGTTACAGAAGACGCTTCTGCCCATCTTCTGAGTTTTCCCTTTGCCTCTTACGACACCCACGGGAGGAAAGGGGGTGTTCAATTCTAGGCTAGATATCACACGGCATTTTCATTGTAACATGGTTATAATTATCATAAAAATAAACAATAGATACCTACTACCAATCGACAATCCAGCAAATCTAATTCCGAGACCGATACGTCCTTTCAAGGTCACTATTCCTAGTTCGGAAACGTCACGAGAGATTCGGTAATGTTCCGTAACAGCCACACTTCTTGATATAGCACTACAAAAACGTATTAGCAACAAATGGATTACATAAGTACCGGTAGCGGTTTGTCGGAATAGGGGAGGGATAAGTGAGGAGTTTATTAAAGGATAAGGAAAATCAGTAGAAGTTTTGTTACCACCTTAGATAAATTTACGTTACCACTGATGTCAAATTTATGCCACGTGGGTCACCTAAGAGCTAATTATGATGACTTTGTCTGAAAAAGCTTGAAAACACTTGGATTTTAATGTGTGTATTGTCAAATAAACAGATACCAATAACTAATAATTGTGCCCTAGCTCTAATTATAATAGGCGAATAGTTTTTATAAGTAGGTAATTTTTTTATCAATTTAATATGCCAATATTATTTTTAGCAATTATTTCAAAAATAATCATAATATCATTTATTCGACAAGAATATCGTACAAAAGATGTAACATAATAGAAAAAACCGACATATCCGCCTTTAACAGACTAATTTTTTTTGCTAAAAATAATTTAAAACAATGTAATGTGTTATAATTTCCTCTATGCATCTATTTTATATTAGAACATTGCACAAGGAACGTTGTTTATTAATATAAATAAATTAAAAACCACGACAAAACTAATTAACCTACCATGATTAATCCAATTAATTTTTAACTTTACAGCGTCGCCTCACGTATTCAACAAAATGTGTGTCCACAACCGACTTCGACAAAACAACTTTAACACCAGAAGCACTATATTGTTTCTTAGGCAAAGAGTAGAGTAATTAAAGATAGGGCCAAGTTATCAAATAGGTATGAAATGAGATTCGAAGAATAAAGTTGACACAAGAAGTGCGCGCTTACAACCTGGTTTGTACACTTAGACTTAGCCGTGTGAATTGAATACGCCGTATGGTATCCGGCCTAGAATTAAGCACCCCCTTTCCTCCCGCGGGTGTCGTAAAAGGCGACTAACGAACATCCAGAAGATGGGCAGCATCGTCTTCTGTAACTTGACCACCAACACTGTGAACCCCAAGCCGTTTGCCAAGGGTGGGGATTATGGCACCCCCCCCCCCTCTAAAAGGGGGAGGCCTTTGTTCAACAGTGGACATCCATCGGCTGTTGATGATGATGAAGATGAATTGAATACACAGTACACACTTAATTTGTTATTTCATACGCTTAGCTATCCTACAGCAGAGAAAATGACTAAAATTAAACAACTTTTAACAAAAAAAATAAGAGGTTTTACTTTAAAATCATTTTACCTGCTTTGACAGCCTTTATCACAGCAACAAAACTGTTCGAGACTTCAATAAAACATTAATCAAGTTCCAATTTATATTGTTGAATAAGTATGTAAGTAGCTGCTTCCCTACAGGAGTGACTGGTCCACTTTAGCGCACGACCGAATTAACTGGATGAATGAAAAGGAAGCCTTAGCTCTGCAGTGGGACAACACAAGGTGGAAAAAAAGTATTCTTACAAGCCCAAATGTTTATTTATTTAAAACACTTGCAGCTAAGGTAAGTAATACAGGAATTTAATCCTAATACGACAGTGTAGAAAATATTGTATTTTTAATCGCATGTCATTCAGTGTGGTCGTTCTGTTCTTTTATTCTGTGGCACCAACCACTCAAGTAAATGAGTGCCTTACGTTTCGCGTCACAACAAGAAATTGTGGCGATTAGGGGCCCCGTACAAGCCTATTTGCGTTCTTAATCTCCGGCAATGTTGTAAACAATACACATTATTCGCCACCGGGTTTGTTTATATGTATAAATTGTTAAAAAAGTAAGTGACAACACAAATTGTGCCATTTGAGCTGAAATTACATGAAATTTGTATTTAGATTACTGGTAATAGGCAGACTTAAAGAGTTGTAGGACTTGAGTACAAGCATTATTTATAATGCTAGTATTTGAAGATGATGAAGAGGAATTAAAAAATCTGCTCCTATACAAACTTACCACTTACACTTGTATTAAAAGCCATTCAACACAATTAATAGGAATCATGTGCAAAAAATAATTAAATATTACTTCCTTATATAAAAATGGAACAAAAGCAATCCTCCTCTTTCAAAAGTTGAGGAAGTAATTTTCTGAAGCCTCCGTTTACGGTGCTTGTTATTCTTCCATTAATTCAACTATGAAGCTTGGGCCATTCTTTATTATTATGAAATAACAGCATTCCTTAACTATTACATACATCATAAAGTCACACCTATTTCCCAGAGGGGTAGACAGAGAACACGGATTTCCATTAAATAAAATGCACAATAGGCATAAGTACCTACACTCTTTGGTAAAAAGTTTTACGTGATTAAAGCAAGAGAAAATATAAATAATTTTAGCTTTAAAGAACAGCCCCCTTACCATGAACTCTTAAAGCAGGACAGTTTAACACGTGGAAGCGAGACGCCGCTACGTGCAGTGTAATGCGGCGTCTCGCTTACACATGGTAAACTGTCCTGCTTTAAGAGTTCATGGTAAGGGGGCAGGAAAACAAAACATTTTTTATTTGAAAAGAGAACAGGCATATTTTATTCAGCTACTTTTATTTTGATAGTCGCTTAAATATCGTCTACCTGTCAATAAAAAGTTAAAAAGAAAATAATCGAACGTTTGTAAACAAAAGGAGGTTTTATTTTATGCCATTTAATTACCTGTCAGTATCAGTCTCCTGAATAAATTAGATAAATTCGAACCCTTTTTCAAATGCTCTGAAGCACATGCCTATTAGAATGATTGGAATTATCTGACTAAAAAATATTTATAAGATGTCAAGTTAGAGTACCTATAAGTACGAGATAGACTGTTAGACTTGAAATAATATGAGGACTTTTTCAATAATGGTTTCAGCAATATTTTTACGGACGGTACGAATCAATGAACCATTTATTATTATTTGTTAACGTATAGGTACTTAGCTATACTCCCGAGATGACCTTATTTGAATTAAAGAAAAACAGATAACGACTTTTGAACAACGATGGAGCACCATTGACTTCTCTGTTATTAAACAATAGGACACTCACTACTTTTTTTAGATGGTTGTTATTTTAATAAGTTTATTACTGTATATATTTTATGTACACCTGATAATTATGCGCCTGTATCTATAGAATAGTTAATTAAATGATCCAAATAAGCAAGGATATTAATTTACAAGGAAAAAAGTAAAAAAGAATAACCACTATAGATTTTTCAAACATTAAAATGGCCTATATAAATATATAAATAACCTATGTATTGAAAACCTTTGTAACTACAAAAGATGTTCTGTATTTTTACCGCCGTAAACAGCCGTAGGGCGAATAGACTCATAAAAGAATATAAAAGAATTCTGTTACTTCCCAGAACAAAGCGAACATGTAGTAAAAAGGAACTAATTAAAATACGGAGATCATTAGACGAAAAACTTTTTCCTTCAAGAGTAAAGCTTCAAATATTAATTTTAAAAAACACACTAAAGGAGTTTCCAATAGAATAGCAAATTAAAAAATCTTTACGAGATAGATTCGTACATAAAATCACGCCTGTTTCCCAGACAGGTAGGCAGAGACCACGGATTTCCATGTGCTACGATTCTAACATACTTCTTTCTGCTCATTCTCTTCACGAGGTATGAGTGTTGTATTATTTAAAACAGTAATTTTTTTTATTGATGTCTGAAATGATAAATTGTTCAAAGTGTCGATTATTCAATAGTTAAATAAATTCCGAGTGCATTACCAAGTGGTATCCGGCCTATAGAGTTGACCACCCCGTTTCCTCCCGTGGGTGTTGTAAGGGGAGACTAAGGGAAAATCCAGAAGATGGGCAGCGGCGTCTTGTAACTTCACCACCAATACTGCGATACGCTTGCCAAGCGTGGGGATTATGGCAACCCCCCTCCCCTCTTCTAAAGGGGGGGGGGGGGCTTTGTTCAACAGTAGACGTCTTCCGGCTGATGATGATGAAATAAATTCAGTGGTTTTCTATACAAAAGTTGCCAAACATCGACTCCAAAAAAACTATAACTTTATCGATAGATATTATAATTGAACCACTGTAAAGTGCCCTATACAGCTATCTACATTTTACACCATAATAAGTCAGAGTAAGTGCCCTGACCTTCAAGCAGGCCACCTGCGGCTCAAGGACTTTAATTGGACAGCCGGCCATTGAGCTTCCTACCCACCGTAAAATAGGGCCATTTGAAATCCACGGGACAAATTGGGGTCCAGTGAAATGAAAATTGTAATTTTATTTGTGAAATAATTGTTTATTCTTTACAAGTTATAACTGTATGTGTTTGTGTGTGTGTAGCTATCTGCTTATGTCTTCCCATTCAAAGAAATTAATTCATATTCTTATTATTATGAGAAGATGGTAAGTACCTTAACAAACCAAGTAATGTAACGCTTTGATAAAGATATGTAATATTATCTTTTTTATCTATAGTCCAGAAATTTACTAGTAAAAATTAATGTAAATTCCAACGTAAATCCTATAATATCCTTTTGCATTTATTTCCATAGTTTCCTCTATAAATCCCTAACTAACCCTTTCATAAATTTTAATAAATAAACTAAGTTACAAAATACTGAATGCAAAACTACAAACTAACTGAATATGTATTGTGAGTAAAAGACAATTTAGGATCAGACCACAGTCTCATCCGATCTGAATTGCAAAATCCTTTGAGGCATCGCATGAGAGAAACCTTTTAAACACACACACACACACACACGGAACGTAGGAAAAACTTGGGGTAAAAGTCCCAGGGGAAATTTTATTTCGTTTAAACGCCACCGGTAGCCCTAACAATCTTACACCGCGCCTTTGTTGCGTACCTATAGAAATTCTCCGCGTATGGGCTAAATATTTTGGTATAGAATTAAACAATTTGTTTCACGTTGTGAATTATAAAACCGCTAAAATATTTTTGGAACAGTTAAGAATGATATATTTATACTATACTTAAGAGTATTATCACACTTCACACTAATATTATGACGACCTGATTGGCGCAGTGGCTAAGCGATTGGACTGCTGCGCTAAGGGTTGCGGGTTCGAATCCCGCATAGGGCAAATATTTGTGCGTACCGCAGATGTTTGTCCTGAGTCTGGGTGTTTGTGTATGTGATATTTAATGTTTGTGAAACGCACCTACGACACAGAAGAAATTCCTAGCGTAGCGACATTTAAAAAAAAAAGGCGAAAATTTGTGAGTTTACTTAATTGTTTGTTACTTTTTGACGCTTAAACGGCTGGACCAATTGTGATGAAATTTGGTATGTGGTAGCTGACACACTGGATTAACACATAGGCTTTTTTGGACACATGGATTAACTCCGCGGGGCGCAGCTAGTAATTAATAATATAATTATGTATTATACTATTATGATTAATTTCGTTACGGGTTCTGCGGCAGTTTAATCTTTCCTCTGAAACGCCTCGTGCTTTATTGCCTTGATGGATCTTATTAATATTATTGTAGATCCTAGCTAACAGAAGTTACAATGATAGGCACGAGTAATGGCTTGTCCCGATCCTTATGAGCACACAAACACGATCAATTACTAGTTTGTATATTGGTAAACATTGGTAAGCTTTTATGGGCGCGCTCGATCACTCGCGCACACAATCCATTTCATGAGAGGTGCTATCATTTTGACAGTATGACAGGATTCCCTTTCAATCAATCATAGTGGACGTACCAGAATCCACTATTAGACATAGTCTATAGACACGACACACTGATCTTCTTCTGATCGACTTAAAGGTACAGGACATGGGCGATAAATTGCGAGGTTATTGGCAATTTAGGTTAAAATATATATATATAAAAAAAACCCGACTGCCATGTCATAAACAAACTAAAAACTAAATAAAATACAATCAAATCAAAACAAATCGCAATCGGTGTACCCCTTAGATAGATAGTGCGTTTTTTACACGTGCGTCCAAGTGGGTTTTTTTTATTTACTTTTTAGTTTATTGTTGACATGGCAGTCGTGATTTTTAGTTTTTCTAATATTTTTTTAGTATGTTAAATTTTTTATAGCCTATGTTACTTGCTATAATGTAAGGATTCTAACGACACTCCATACATCAACATCAGTTCAGGCATTCAGAAATTATGGTGGAATAAAGAAACATTACACTCCTCTCCAATTTTTGTTGCCCGTGTAAGCGCACCTTTACGTCTTATGAGAAACTGCAAAAAACACACGTTTCCTAGAGGGTCAGGCAGTGATCCCGATTCACATTTGCTGACACCAAAGGTAAAAATGAAAGGTGAAAAATAATTATAATTAAATGCAACCAATAATATTATACTTACAGCACTGACATTTTTATTAATATATATCAGCGATCTATATAAATCTTGTAATGTAAGTAGACTCAAAATATACTGAAAAAAGATATCTTTTATATACTACCCAAAAAGGTATAGATATATAAAATTCTCTAAGGCCTCATATGTAAATGTCTCCATTATATAAAGTTTATGACTAAGTAAGTTACGCACGGGTACGTACGGCGCATGCCCATTTATTAGGACCATGATATACCTACCACACCAGGCCAAGTGTCGGGAGGTTTACCTGACATTATTATGTAAGTATAGATACATATATAAAGTGGTGCCGTGTGGTATCCGGCCTAGAATTGACCCTTCACTCCCGTGGGTGTCGTAAGGGGCGACTAAGGGAAAATCCAGAAGATGGGCAGCAGCTTTTTCTGTAGTTTGACCACCAACACTGCGATTATGGCAGCCCCCCTCTTCTAAAAGGGCTTTGTTCAACAGTGGACGTCTTCCGGCTGATAATGATAAAATATATATATCATTCTTTCTTTGAACATTTACTTTAGGTAAACCGTTATATTCGTTAAAGTTAAATGGTGGTATTCAATACTTGCATATTTCTGCAGACTTGTGCACTATAATATTTCCTGCTCAGTTGGATAGTCTCAGCTGAGACAGGCCACCATGGTCAGAAGAACATTATTTCTGTATGTTCATATTCACTCTTAAAACAATCTTACTCTTAAGTTCATAGTTTGCATATTAAGAAATCTTACATGCTAAACACGTTTGCAAACCCAATGATAGCTCCCTGATTTTATTTGCGCAAAGTATTTTTACTTGTAGTTCTTCGCTATAGAAATAAAAATGTGTAATCTAGTAACGAAACCTTATAAAATAGCCTCTGTTTTAAGGCAGAAATAAAGCTATGAACTTCAATTAACCGCCAACTTTATAATGTGTTGTAGGCAGAACAAAGGCAAACTTTTGCGACCTTTGCTCAAAGCTTCAGGTAAATTGTTATTGCTACATGGCCCTTGTAACGTCAGCTATTTGTTTTTGGCGTACACAAGATCACATAAGTGTATATCCTGTCTTGTTTCTCTAATGGTCGCATAGCGCGTCTACTGAACATGAGGTCCTGGATTTGAGTTAGTGTTATTGAGTTTTTCTTTTTTTATTTAGGTTATTCTCAGTAGCAGCACTAAATCTGGATTTGTGCCCGGTTGATGGCAATACGCTCGCCTGGCGGCCTGCGTCTGCCTTCCCCTTCGGTCCCCCTTCGGGGAATACAGGCATTATGTTATGTGTCCCGTATTCAGTTACATCTATACCTATGTAAAAATAAGTTCCAATATAAAAAAGACGTGTTAACGGGAATCTTTTTCGGAGTCCTGTCTTTTAAATTGTAGCCAGTTGACGCCAATTTGGACTTATTTGAAGATCATTCAGATGTTCATTTAAATAAGAATGTGTGCAAACTGTTTATACTATTACTGACAACTACGAACTACGCTACTAAGAACTGTGAATCTTACCCAAGAGGGTAAGATTTCACTCCACACAAGGAAGCGTTTAAATTTAGTTTAATCACTTCTGAATTTTTTATTTTTTGACATGCAAATGGCAGTGATAGGAATAATTTAATCAAAGTTTGAACATTGTACATTTTTATATGTAAGGAGGTAGGGGTTTACTGTGTTAAAATGCTAGAGAAAGTAGACCAGTCTAGGTTTGATCTTACATGTAAAGAGAGAAGGACTGGTTAATTTTTAAGAGTACTTCATATTAAATTACTGAATGTCAACTTCTCTTTAGACTTAAATCTGATTAGTTTTTGCATGGTATGGCAAAATATCTATGCCTGTTTTCTTCGTATTCCATTTATTTATAACGTTTACACCCAAAGAGCGCTAAATAAACCTGTTTTGCTTCCAACACATTTATTCACGCCATGAAACTATTTCCTGATGTAGGAAAATATATTGACCGACTTGCCAAACATAGCGGCTTCTAGCAACTTATATAAGGAGGTCAAGACCCTTAGAAAATGCTTGTATCGACCAAACGAGAACACGCGAAATCCACTAGTAATAGTTCACTGGATTTTACTTCAGCAAATGTAATATTCCAATGAATTCTAGATATTTAACGGTTTTCCGGAAACTTAAAGCTTTTGGACATCAGTGTAGGAGGAATGTTGTTGCATTTATCACAGGTAAGAATGTCTTTTCGAATTTATATGTGTAGGTACTATAAATTAGTTATCAGTTGCTAAAAATGGGGAAGGAAAACATCGTGAGAAAACTGGCGCACCTGAGAGATTTTTTAACGGTGTAGGTATGAGATGTCAGAGACCTACGGGCGGTTCAAACTCTGACACCAGATTGTTCATCAACCCTACGATAAGAAGAAGAAGAAGAGTAGGTAAAAAACCGTTAAGGGTTTTTAGGTTCACTACCAAAATTTGAAATTGAACTTTTAATTTTCTATAACAATAGATAACAGCGATATCAAAACGAATTGTTGCTGCAATTGCTTAAAAACAAGAAGCTAGACTTTATCTTTACATACACTGAAAAATACGAAGTTATAATAAAATTGTTATCACTTTTACTGCCATGCCGTAGACACAATTGATTTTCTATTCTTCTCAAATATGACCCGCGTGACGTACAACGACTTATCTATAAACCGATCTATCTATAAACAATGACGAAGGCGCTGAATAATTTTAGATGTGGCGTCAACTAAATATATAAGTATCCCTGACACTGAATCCAGAATACTACGAGCTAGAAATAGCTAGATGGTCTAATGAATCTATTTCTAGATTTATTTAAACCCACACGAATTCAAGAAATGGTAAGCATTTGCCATATGGCCTATCTCTGAGTTGCTAATGTTGGTAACAATTGTTCGTAGTCGGTGCGCGCGCGGCTAAACTGATGAACGTTTTTTTCACACATAAAGCTTAAAGGTATGAGACACGTCGGCGCTATTTATAAAATGCCGCAGATTATAAGACAAACTGCTTCTGTAATTTGTTAAGGAACCTTTTACACATCCGACAATCGCGAGCTACACGAAAGAATGTTATCAAAGACATTTTAAAAGTACTTTATTTTAAATATTCAATTTTAGTTGTAGATATTTTTCTAAGACCACACATTTTACTTGGCATTCCACATTCCTGCTCGTAACAAGTATTTGCACTAACGACTGATATTTATACAGTCTTGGCGCCCTTGTGCATATGAAATCCATATTTATTTGCACATACAAGGAATAAGTATGAGGTTTCTTTTAAGATTTATACCTAAAAGGTTAGCATAAGTTCTGGAGGTCACAATTAATAAAACATTACGAAATCATTGAAGCTAGTTAATAAAAAAAATATTTACAAGCTTTTGTTACTCGAATTATTCAACCCCTACAAATAGTACAAAAGGTATATTTCCGTATTTTTTAGTCTTCTTCTTATCGTATGGTTGATGAACAACCTTGTGTCAGAGTTTAAACCGCCTGTAGGCCCCTGACATGGCTTTACACACCGTTGAAAAATCTCTCAGGTATGCCGGTTTCCTCACGATGTTTTCCTTCACCGTTTTTAGCAACTGATAACTAATTTTTAGTACGCACATGAATTCGAAAAGACATTGTTGCGTGCCGAGATTTGAACTTGCGACCTTTGACTTGGCAGTCCAACGGTCATACCACTCGGCTATCAGTGCTGTTTATTTTTTAGTAATTGTCTCCTTAATCCACGAAAAATCGGTCGTCTGTAAAGTACCTTATATGAATTATTTTCAGTACCACGTTGGGCGCCAAAATTAGGGTACGCAAATAAGACAAAAAAGGGGAGTAATGTACTACCCTTTTTTATACGTTTTGAAGTCGTTTATCTTTTGTTGCGTAACTGATTTTACAGCCGGCCTTTTCCTTTTTTAATCAAATCTAGAACTTTATAGTTGCAAATAACAGCGTTTCAACAAAAGATTTATTTACAAAACGTTTGAGAATGTTGATGTTTTCGACGTCTTTGCTTTGAAATCTGTCCTAGATTTTGCAAAAAGGTTATTTGTAAACATAGAGTTAGTTAAACTTTTTATTTTATCCATTTATCTACGTTATGACTAGTTTAGTCACAATAAAATATCATATTTTTATAAACTTTCGCTAGCTTCGCTACGCGCAAGGATCGTAGTTATAATTTATTCTTTTATATCGTTGTCCCACGCTTGGAATGATTTCTGTTCCGTGGGCGCTTTGACAGACCACGTGCTTGAACCTCCGGATTCTGAGCATATATAGGTCACACAGCGAAATAGGTACCACTGTAGGAATCGTATCCGTCACTTTATAGAAAACTAATCACTTAGCTACTGCACGAACTGATTGGCGCAGTGGCTAAGCGATTGGACTGCTGCGCTAAGGTTTGCGGGTACGATTCCCGAACGTTACAAAAATTAGTGTGATCCGCAGATGTTTGTCTCGAGTCTGGGTGCTTGTGTATGTGATATTTCATGTTTCTCAAACGCACCCACGATACAGGAGAAATTCCTAGGGCGACGTTTTTTCTTTAAAAAAAACTGCACTGTAATAATTCATTCAATCTATAATACATAGAAACACAGCGGTACATTTAACATCGACACTCACTCAATCGTTCAATTGAGTGAAAATTTTCCAACTGAATGTAACGAGAACTATACGCTATTATTGTCAATTGATAACATCAGCATCGTACATTCATCAATTTGCAATCACACCTAATAAAAGTAATGTGCAGTGAGAATGCCACCATTTATCACGCTAGAGTAACTAACTCAACGTGGGACAATGTTCGGTATAAGTATTCTAGAACTTTTTAGATAGTTTATTTTGTGAAAGGTAGGCGTGTGCTATAATGGGATTCATAATCTGCTTTGCCTTTTCCTAACTATGTGGGACTTCCAGTTTTAGTGGATAGCGCGAGCTAAAACCAGTATCCTACATGGAGCGACTGCCTATCTGCCCCCTTACCATGAACTCTTAAAGCAGGACAGTTTATGCTGTGGAAGTGAAACGCCGCTACGCGCTGTGTAAAGCGGCGTCTCGCTTGGCGGGGGCTGACCACAACCCAACTACAGGATTAAACGGTACCCATGAAAATTCAATATTTCGAATTTACATAGGAAACATTATTCATAATCAAAACGGAAACTTCATTGTTATTACCAGAACAATTTTCTGTTAAAGCTTAAATGCTTCCAAAGCACTGCAGAGCTTAGCGAAATTCTCATAATTTCTCGAATATTCCGCAGAACTATTAAACGCTTTAACCACTTGAAGACAACAGGCATTACCAACGTTCTAATAAATCAGAAACATGAAAGGCTTTTGAAGACACCGATAATAATTGATGAGATAGAAAATCAGATATTCATGAGTTGTCTAAGGCGCCTGTCACATTGACAGCGGTGCGGGAGCAATCTAATTTTAGGGCAACAATCCGAAAAGGATATTTTAGGATCTTATTCTGATACTGTAGACAAATAATAAACTTAAAACTCGGACAAACCGAAACTGCTAAACTATACTTTTCAATGTTTCTAAGGTCAAAATAAATGTAAATCTGGAAATGCGTCTAAGTAATTCATTAAATAATATTCGAACGCTTTTAGCCATAACGAAGTGATGGGTTAAAAAACCGCAAAACTAAAGTGCAATAGCGATGATAAATTATAATACACTAACTGGTAAAAAAATGGCAGTGTTGAGTATCCTCTCAAAGTCTTAAACAGCATGTTCATACTACATAATGAACTTATGCCATACAATAGTAAAAGTGGATTTAATTTATCACCAGAAATATTACAGTAGTCCACTTGGCTCGATGGCAAAAAAAATACAAAAAAACAACACTAAATTTGGCATCGTCCGTGGATTTAAGGATGCTGCCAAAATACCCTTTTCAAAGAGATCCCGGCCTATTTCAATTTATTCATGCTTATCTCACAAACACCCGTAAGCGTTACATAATAAACTCTTTACTTATATGGGCTAAGAAATAATAGGGTCTGCAAAAACATGGCGCGTGTACGCTCATCTTATTTAATTTTTATTTAAGAGTCTGGTTTGGATATTTAAAGGTCATGTTTTGTTAAAGAAAGTACGGAGTTATTAAGCTTAAATAATAATTTTAAAGGTCAACTGCCTCAAGCGGGGATGTCGAACAGAGGGTATCTATTCTTAGGTTGAACAACATGTGAATTGATCATCTTTTTTCTTATGTATAGATATATCGTCTGCTCTATTAATCTAAATAAGATTTTCTTAACCTTAGTTGCTTGTCTTTATAAGTCTAAGACTAAACAAGATTGACATATGCGTACCAAAATAATGGTGACTAACTTGGTACGCTGGAATAACAAATAAAAACGTTATATATTAGGTATGTTGTATGGCTCTTACACTACATGGAAAATAACCATACTGCAAGTGCCCTTTAAACAAGTTGTTTACTCACCATCATTACATGAATTCGTTACTCACTGACATTTTAACAAACGACTTACATTTTTACACTATAACAACAGAATACTACTTATTTAGCCAAGCGCGGATACACTGTTGTGGCCACGATGGGCATGCTCAACCCTAATAAACTTATCACTTTACACTTCTACGGTCTATTGAAGAGGTTATGTAATAATAATAATATAATAATAACAGCCTGAATAATAACAACAACTGTCCCACTGCAGGGCAAAGGCCTCGTAAGAGAAAAAAGGTCTCGTATAAAGAAGGATTGAGCACTGATCACCACGCTAGCTCACTGCGGGTTGGCGATTTCAGATAATTAAATCTAGGTTTCCTTACGATGTTTTCCGTCACCGTCAGTCAGTGGTGTCTTAGAATATCTAAGAAAGTATTTATGACATTGAAAAAGTCACATTGATACTTTAGCCTGGGTTTGAACCTGCAACCTCGTGCATAGAAATCCGGTATGTCAACCACTAGGCCACCACGACAAGAGGTTAATAAAATAAAAAGATTCAGTAGTTTAGAGTCTACATGTGCAAACGCATACACATTTACGAGTTGGAAATTCATTTAAGCGAGTTCATACTACGACTCGCATACGGCCAATTTTTGGGTGGCAGTGACCACAACCTTTTTTGAGTGCTAGATCCGCGCCTGTATTTGGCACATGCCTGTAAACCAACTTAGTCTATTAATAAAGTCTTGAAATCCATGAAATATAAACAAACCTTTCAAAACTTAAGTTAACTCATCTCAATACGTCGGATAATGAGGATGGGATGTTTAAGCTGCTATTATCCCATACATTAAGTATACCTGAGTAAGGTGCCTGATTTATACCCTGCTTAAGTATAGCTTAACATTAAAGTACAGAGGATGTAAGCTAAAACGGCGTACATCCGTTTTGCGAAATTGAAAAGCTTTTTCAAGCAATTTTGTGCTACAGAAATAGAATGATCACAAGACAAAAATACTTTCCCATTTAAGGGCGGGTTGTTTCAAACAGTACATACGTAAGTAAAAGAAACATTACAGACGACGTATTAAAGTACGTAAAACTTTAAGTGCTGTTTCGTGGCATGTAAAACCGGTTGTCAACATTAGGGCTGCATTTAGAAAAAAAAATCGTTAGTACCATTTTTAACATTTATGTATGAGTCAAGTGAAGCTGAAGCACCCCGCCCTTAGTATTTCAAAATGTTGTGGGGAAAAAAAGTTTTAAAACATGAATATTTGAATACGTATCCTATTCTTGCGTCGCTATTGGCAAATTTAGTTCTCGACAACAACAAAAAAGTACTTGTTACTGGAGTGCTTTCATACATTACACACGAATCTATTTATGTTGATAGAATTATCTGTTAGTTATTAGCGAAACTTGAAAATATAGGTATATTTAGTTATTCATAGGTCAGTTATAGTTAATACAATTTTATGGTCCAATTATTGAAAAGATTTAAAAAGATATGTCTGAAATAATACAATTGTTTCAACCATCAATTCCAATATATTAGGCCTTATCTTATTCATTCAATTTTCCAATTGCCGAATCATCTACATTTACGAGATTTATGTAGACAAGTTAAAATCCTTTGCATTACTTGCGAATCCCTTGAATATTTCTTCAAATTGGTTTGTAATACCAGGTGTTGCAAACGTTTTAATAAAACAAAAATGTAATTTATTTGGTAGTAAATAATACCTTTTGTATTTTAAGTACAATCATCTAGAGTATAATAAAGTTTAACATCTTTCTTGAATTGACAATTAAGTATAATGGATGCGTTTAAGTTAAAATCACTGATCATCTAGAAACTAAGGTTTGTAGATAATTTACTATATTGCTGCATGCTATATACTAAGTCCTTAGGTACTCGATCTGAAATGAGTATTCCAATATTCAATGAACTGGATTCATTTGCTGAAGGCTGCGGGTACACACACGAATTTATGACATTGAATAATGTCTAAGAATATAATCAGAACAATATTTTGAAGGCAAAACTTTTTAAGTGTTTTTGTATGTTAGGTATATATGTCTAAGGCACCATTGACTTCACTTACGCCCTTCATCATCATCAGCCAGAAGACGTCCACGGTTGAACGAAAGCCTCCCCCTAAGGCGGGAGGGATTGCCATAATCCCCACGCTTGGCAAGCGGCTTGAGGATTGCAGTATTAGTGGTGAAGATACAGAAGACGCTGCTGCCCATCTTCTGAATTAACTCAGGCCACACCTACTCAAAATAGGCGAAAAGAGGCATATTGACAAAATAACAAAAATTTGGGTCACAGAATAAAATTTAACATTCATATTAGGTTCTTTAAGCTTACATCTATTACCTGCGAATAAAAATTACACCCTGTAGATTTCTAAGACTGGACCATTATAAGAGGAAGAGAATGTAAACCGTTAACCTTATGGTTCCGTATAACATCTTCCAGAGATCCTTGATGCGATAACTTTTGTCACCGTACTGTTGAACATTATTTGCATACCTACAAAGCTTGTATTTCAAATGGCGTCGTAAATTTACGCTCTTCCATTGTTTTAAATAAACATTATCTCTAAATGCCCCTTGAGATTGTGTAATGATGTCTGTAATTGTGATCAATGGTGGGTCGGCCTATTAAAATGGGGGAGATGGGTGTGAGGATTCTTAAAATTTGGTGGAAAATTTTAATAGGGCGTTGCTTTAAGTTCAGTCTCTTCTGGTTCTGACTTGTGCCAGATTGCGAAAGTCTTTAAAAAAAAACGTCGCCACACTCGCAATTTCTCCTGTATTGTGGGTGCGTTTTACAAACATATATTAACACAAAAACCCTTACAATTAAATAATTATAATAATAGTCTTAACTTCTTTCCTGGCTTAAGTTCTGACTTGATCCACGGTAGATCCCAAAATTTAGAAACAATCTAAATTCAATTATTACAATAATCTTTGAACAAATGTTATATGAGTCAGTATTTAAGTATAGTTGAATCCTTGGTCACAAAATGTTTTAAGAACAAATATTTGTTCTGTGAGATTCTTAGAAATACCAAAAACAGTTTTTGATTTTATGCCAGGCTTTAGGCTGGAATAAAAGCGTCATGATTCAGGAGTAAAAAACACGATTAAGGGTAAATTGTAAGTGCGAAGAGATATCAAGAGGTTTATAACAAATTAGTAGTTAGAAATGTAGCTAAGCTATTGTATATCTTCGTACGAGTGCAATAAAATAAATTATAGACTACTAGCTATTGCATGCGGCTCCGCCCGCGTTAACCCCTATTTAAACCCGTTAGAGCAGTGATTCCCAAAGTGGTCCAGGTGGACCCCCAGGGGTCCACGGGAGCCTTGCTGGGGGTCTACGTAGGCGTCAATAAAAAATGGGGGTCCATAAGATGTTAATAGGGGTCCACGAAAATTTATCTGCATATAGTTTTTATAAGGGCCTACCTATATTGTTTTAAGTACCTAACTAAGCAGATAACATTTTAATCTGGCAAGCGACTCTTACTTGTCCAAACTTGCGTATTCGATATTACAATTTCGTGTACAGACTTGCAAAGCGCAATCCGTCCGACAATGCTTAGTGCTTGTTTAGACATGATCTTGATCAAGACTATAAATACTCGATGCCAAAGGCATGCTCATTTATTTGTTTCCGGAATTTCGAAAAAGAAGGTGTGAGAAAATTTATATTAGTGTTCCTAGTGCCGGAGAAAAGTAAGTACGTACCTTTTTTTTGTTGTACCTAGTTCTTAAGTATTTTGTTTCGTGTACTGGTCGGTTGATAACAAATGCTTGTATACAATGTGTCCTAGGGATAAGTGACCGCCCGGCGTATTTAGAATATTTGTACAAAATTAAATTAAGTAAAGACGCGTGACGTGCTGCAGTTTTTTTACGATATTTCCTAAGTTTGTTCATCTTTTTCCATTATTTTTGTTTACTGACTAGCCGACATCATAATTTATCAATTAAAATCATTAGACAAAACTAAAATGTAGTAAAAAAATTACTTATATAAAATCACTAAGGCCGCTAAGTCACAAATGTAAATATAATTATTAATGATTTCGTACAAATATTCAAAAAACGCCGGGCGGTCTTATCGCTCGGACACATTGTATATAGCTAACTTAGTAACTTACAGATATTTTAATTGTCCTCTTTCGATTTGAAGACAAACACAGCACGTTTTATTCAATTGTTTTTTCACGAGAGGACTGCCTCTCTAAAAAGGCCGAAAAATCAATATTGCAGAGCAATTACTGTTTTATAAAACTACTAGCGCGTGAACTCATTGATTTAATGAAATTTTAGTTATTGTTTTTATGGTCACTTTTTTGGTCAATTTGGGATTTCGACTTTTATTTTTTCCTACACAAATATGATCAATATTCGATACTGAGTAAACTAATTTTTATTTCTACTATTAAAAAATTGTGGTAAATTAGGTATTTAACATTGATATCGCTTCGTGAAAAAGTCTGTACTTGTCTTAGCGGTTTATTAGTTGGTCCCTTTACAAGCCGTAATACTTTTTCAATATAATGATAATCATAATAATATAAAGCTGACAAAGGCTGCGTTGTGCTACCTATATTCAAATAAAAACTTGGTTACTATAACATTTTTTTTTACAGGGAAGGTAACTGATACAAAACATGGCTACAGCAAAGAAAAAATGTCGACAATACAGTGTCGATTATTTGAAATATGGTTTTGTTCCATCAGAGGCAGATAAACACTTGCCCATGTGCCTAATATGCAATAAAGTTTTAAGCAATGACTCTATGAAACCATCAAAGCTCGAAGATCATCTAAAAAGGTGTCATACTGATAAAATGGGTAAAGATTTAAAATATTTTCAAACATTGAAGGAAAAATATGAAAAGAGACCCACCATGCACAGCATGTTCGCTTCAACATCTCAAAGTAACGATGATGGCTTGCGGGCATCTTACAATATCTCATTACTAATAGCAAAATCTGGAAAACCGCACACTATCGGAGAACAATTAATTTTACCCGCTGTTGAAGAGGTTTTAAAAACTGTTTTGCACAAATCTCCATTTGACGTACTAAAAAGAATTCCATTAAGTAACAATACTGTACAAAGACGCATTGATGAAATGAGCTCTGACATCGAAAGTTTTTTGTGCAATCATCTGCAAAAAAGTCATTTTTCTATACAACTGGACGAGTCAACGTTACCCGGTAATGAAGCATTATTATTAGCATATGTCCGATTTATCATGGAGGAAGAAATTCACGAAGAATTGCTATTTGCCAGAACTTTGGAGACTGACACTAAAGGCGAATCAATATTTAATGTCCTGAGTAATTTTTTTACGGAAAAATCGATTCCATTTACAAACATTATTTCAGTGGCAACAGACGGAGCTCCTGCAATGGTAGGGCGATATCGTGGGTTTATAAGTCATCTCAAAAGAATTATACCAGGACTTACAGCTATTCATTGCGTAATCCACCGACAACATCTTGTGGCGAAACATTTAAGTGACAGGTTGAACCAATCTCTTCATTTTATAATAAACGCTGTCAACAAAATTAGAAGCAATGCATTGAATACGCGTTTATTTGCTCAATTGTGCGACGAAAATGACGAAGACTTCCAACGACTGCTCTTACATACTGAAGTACGCTGGTTGTCGAAAGGTGCATGCTTAACGAGATTTTACTCTGTTTTCGATTCCGTATTAGAGTTCTTAGAAAGTAGAGATCCAGATTTAAAAGAAAACTTGATCAAATTCAAAGGAGACATTGCGTATTTGACAGATTTGTTTAAAAAATTTAATGATATTAACTTGCAGTTACAAGGGGACAGCCTGAATTTAATAAAAACAAAGGGGATAATTTCGGCTTTTCTTGGGAAATTGAAATTTATGAAGCAAAACATTAGTCGGCGCGAATTATCTCAATTTCCAAACTTGTCGCAGGTAGAAACTATTGATGAGGATATCCATACCTACAGTCAACATTTAAGTGCCCTGCATGATGACTTCAAAACCAGGTTTGAAGATATGCTGACGATGGATATACCACCATGGATCGTAAATCCATTTGATGAAACTGAAGTGGCCAATGTATTATTACAAGAGGAGCTGCTTGAGCTAAGCACCAATGAGGAGCTGAAGGTGAAATTTAGAAAAGGCTACCAAACATTTTGGCTGCAAGCAGAAATACACGAAAAATATCCTGGACTGTGGGAAATCGCAAGGAAATTTTTGATAGCTTTTCCCTCATCATACCTTGTCGAAAGAAGTTTTAGTGCCGTTACAAACCTCTTAACAAAAAAAAGGAGCAAACTAAACATCACAGAGCGGGGGGATTTGCGGTTATTGCTCACAAAAATAAAGCCAAACATTGATCGTTTGCTGACACTCCATCAAATACATCCTTCCCATTAATTAAAATTATGTCCACAACCTATAAGTATTACCTTATTATTATTTTTTTGTAATTCTTTTCTTTTAATTAATAAAATGTTATAAAATGTACCATTTTTCGTTTTTATTTAAAATTTAAAATTTTAACCTATCAGAATATAGGGACGGAACTCAGAAGCGACACAATTTTTATTTTTTGTCGACTTTAACAATGTGGTAGGAATGTAGCAGCAGGGGGTCCACCGACACCAGTTTAATTTTGAAAGTGGTGCACGAGAAAAATAAGTTTGGGAACTACTGCGTTAGAGGGTTGAATTAAAAAGAAAGAAGCCTATGTCTCGGTCTTAAGCTTTCTACATGCCAAATTTCATCAAAATCCGTCCAGCGGTTTACTCGTGAAGGTGTAACAGACAGACAGAGTTACTTTCATATTTATAATATTTGTAGGTATGGATGGATCAGAATTGAACTTCAAAAACATTGCATGCTAAAATAACTTTCGATAGCCGAAAATAGAATGTACAATCCTAGCCCATTCTCTTTCGAATCCACTCATTGCGTATTCATGTTACTGCAATAAAAACCGGGTCTTACGTCACGACGTACATATATCAAAGTATCGACCTTCCAAATCCTGATAGACTTGCTTATTCATGATACACGAATATCACGAAGAATATACATCTATTTTATTCACAAAATGTTGGAAGTTGGGTTTCGTATGTACTGAGAAAATGTTGTGAAACGTTAGTGTAGTCCTGCTTAGTGATGATTATATTATTTCAGTATCAGCCATCGTCGCACTGTGGGTTACAAGCCTGAGCTTTATAAAGACTGCCTTGTTGGTCTCGTGGTCACTAAGTACAACTCCTGATCATGAGGTCCCAGGTTCGAATTCTAGGTGTAACAGTGTTATTCGATTTTTCCAATAGGTTCTCAATAGCAGCACGGAGTCTAGAATTGTGCCCGGTTGATGGCAATAGGCTCGCTCCCTATTACATTGGGACCTATAACATAACTGGTGAAATTAGGGTGTACTATACCTACATCTCTGCCTAACCTTCGGGGAATACAGGTGTCATGTAATGTTTATGTATAAAATAGATACCTAATTATTATTATCCTCCTTAAAGAAGGGTAAAACAAATCTTACACTATTATCAAGAGCTCAAATTGTCCCACTGCAGGGCAAAGGCTTATTTCCTTTAAAATTCTCTCTTTTAAAGACCAGTTCTTTATAAATGAGTGTAAGTAATTCAACTAGCCATCTTGTTCGTGTAATGCGCTGACGTTTACCTTGCTTAGAAAATTCATCTCCGTAAAATCTTCGCATAAAAAATGCACTTTTCACCGTAAAGTATCGTATCAACCTTCTTCGAAGTGCCTCCAAAAAACGTGTAACTACATCGCACCCTTTCGAAGCAGAGAAATTCCAGTTTCCTGAAATTATAAAAAGCTCTGTCACTTTAAAGAAAGTAATTAGTTTTCCAACTTCACATTTACCTGTAATTATAGGATTGCCTAACTTATTTCTCAATTATTTACTACCTGATTGGCGCAGTGGCTAAGCGATTGGACTGCTGCGCTAGGGGTTGTGGGTTCGATTCCCGCACGGGACAAAAATTTGTGTGATCCACAGATGTTTGTCCCGAGTCTGGGTGTTTGTGTATGTGATATTTCATGTTTGTGAAACGCACCCACGATACAGGAGAAATTCCTAGTGTGGGGCGACGTTTTTTTTTTAAAACAAAACAAAAAAAAAAAAAAAAAATTAAGTGAGACTGGAGTAAGAAATATGGCATAGTTACAGTTAGATCTATTGTTCTCATACATAATATAAATTACCTTCTTGCTGCCCAGTGATATACTATTACATATAAAGAAGTTGCTTAACTATTGTGTCTTTTCGATAACAGTCATCATGGTCATAAAATAATCTAGTTACTGTCGTACTACAGCCAAAGGCCTTTTTTCACACAGTGAAGAAAAAGCAGTAATCTTCGCACTTGAAGGGTGACGTTGAAAGTCCATGTGAGACTCACGACACCCGAAGTAAATCGAAAGAGGGCGTGGTTCTTTTGTCAGAAGGAGGCGTAGTTATATGATTATACTACCAGACAGGCTGTAAGATTGAATTTATTTAAATTTCACCTAAGTTTATTCAACAAAACAACAGATATAATCTAGTTATTTAGCCAAACTATTTAAAACATAGCTTTTGTGTCTAAGCCCTATTTCCTTTACTTACGCACGTTTAAATTTAAATACCATCACAGTATTCTGGAAAATCTTATTTAGAGTCACTGTTTCAGCAGTGTCTCCGTCCCGTCGTGTCTACGTATTTAGTTTGTAGAATTTCTAAACTAAAACGAGAACTAAATTATCTGAAATGTTCCTTAATTTACGTAGATTTGTAGCCGAATACAATTCTAACCATATCTACGTTAAACATTCGTTTGTTGGTTAATTTGTATACTTATTTAGTAATTTGATATTGTGATGATTAATGTACAAGTATGCGAGTCTGAATAAATGGTATAGTCGAGGCGCGGGGCGCGAGGTGCGGGGGAGAGGAAACGATCTGTCAAGCCGAGCGGAAGCGCAGCGCGACTATCACGAAATAACATTATAATTGTTTTATTACATCTTACACTTACCCCCGTGACCAGTGAACGTCACAACTGGCGACGAGTTTACGGGTAAGTGCCACAAATAAAATAATAAATAAATAAAAGAACAATCATTATAATAAAGAGGATTGGAGAAAACAGGTGAGTGAGTGCCTAACCTAGTCATCTAAAAGTGCTCCGTTGTGAATAATAAGTCACTTGTGCTGTGAACAATGTATTTCAATGCTAAGATTTCAAGCGTCGGAGTTGTTAATAGTAATATAAAACTTTTGTCAGTGCACTGTCAAAATGTCGCCATCGGCGGTATCTGTGGAGGCATCATTTCATCCGCGCGCGGCCGCCGAAATTTTGCCACCATTTTACATTAAAATTGGAACATCCACGATTCCAACAAGACCTGTAGGTATTTTAAATTTGACGAGAGATAACATAGTTATGACATATAAATATTACTCCAACATTATTAAAATGTAGATACTTAGGTACATTTATAAAATGTTCGGAACACGATACCAATTTTATCAAGTTTACAAATAACAACAATTAATTATTAGTATACAATATTGAACAATACTTATTTAAAAATGTTATTGCAACCACAAAGTGGTAAACTGAACACAAAATACACATATATTTACCGTAAAAATATTCGCCGACCGTGACGTAATTCAAGGTTAATGTTTACGAGTTTCTTACCGACGCGCGACGTAACTTAGTATATTTTAACAAAAAAAAAAGAATTGCATTTCTAGTGAAATATATGCGAATATAAGCGAAATAAGTCAACCGTGTTTTCATGCCGGGACCCGGTATGCGCACAGACCTCGCACAGCCAATGGTTTGACAGCTCATACCGGGAGCCGGTATGGCTCACAGACTAAGACCAATTAGTTTAGCTATTTACCCTACGTAATTGAGATAACAAGTGTGAGTACACCAACAACTTTGATATATTGGTTAGCGTTAAATATGACTACTCGTATGAGAATTTCCTAGTAAGCTAACGTGATGTACGGTCTTATCGATAACAGACAATTACGTAACCACATAAAATTGCAAACAAATTTTGGGACTTTTGTAATACTTCAATATATCGGTAATATACATAGAATTAATCTTTACCACGGTTTGCGCTAGTGATAATAAGGGATGGGTACTTACTTGCCTGGTTTATGTTATGAAGGTTGTAATAAATTTCTCCTACCCTCTTGATTTAGTAGTAAGCTTTCAACGGCTGGTACTAAGCGAATTATTTACCTAGTTGTCGAATAACTATACTGCAATAATTTGAAGTTGAGAACATAAACATAACAATATTAAGCCAAAATTAATATTTGGCTGGTTATAAAGATTGTTTTGCATTTCTTTAATGGAGTAGTAAATTGACAGTGTCAATTGGTACTAACAAAAAAAAAAAAAAAAAATGTTTTAGCTGAACTTATAGCAAGTAGTATACTGGCAATGCCAGTTGGTACTATTTATAAAATTATATTAGTGTACCAAGTAGTAAACCGACAGCATCGGTTGGTACTAACAATATACTTACACATTTAGTCGTACACAAGAGTAGTAAACTGACAAAGTCGGTTGGTACTAACAAAGTTCGTTGATACTAACAAGGTACTATTGTCGTAGGTTGCCGAAATGTCCCAAATACAATCTCTTGAAACATTCGATTGCGAAGGCGAGCCTGCGTCTGTAGGTTTGCGTTGGGAAAAGTGGAAGCGTGGGTTAGAAATTTTTCTAACAGCTACGGACGTGAGTAATCCAAAAAAGCGAAAGGCTAACCTACTTCACTTAGGCGGATTGACGTTACAAGATATATACCATAATTTACCAGACGATCAGGAAACAGAGCATGATGGTGATGAATACAAGATTGCCATAAAAAAACTCGATGACTATTTCTCACCAAAGCAAAGTAAAATTTATGAGAGACATTTATTTAGATTATTAAAACAGGAGCCAGGTGAAAAATTTGAGAAATTTTTAGTGCGGTTACGTAACCAAAGCAGTAAATGCAAATTCTCTAATCAAGAAGATAATATTATTGACCAAATCGTAGAAAAATGTAGCTCGAAGGATTTGAGAAAAAAAATACTAACATTAGGTGATGAGGCTACTCTTAACCAAATTATAATACAGGCGAATGCTATTGAGGCAGTTGAAAGACAACTCAGTGATTATGGTCAAGTAACAGCTAGTATAAATAAAATTGACGTGAAAAAAAATAGTTCTGAGAATTTAGGATGCTCACGTTGTGGTAGTATGCACCATACTGGAGACAGTAATGTTTGTCCAGCGAAGAATAAGCAATGCTTAAAATGTGGATTTGTAGGCCATTTCAGGACCAAATGTCGGACTCGGGCAAGCAAAAGGAAGAGTTCTGTTTTAACGGCTACAAATAGACACCCACATAAAAAAACGAGGACATATGACCAAAATAAAAATGGGAATAATCAGAATGTGACATCTCATGGTAAAACCGATGTTAATTATATATTTCACATTGATGACGACGTTACGATGAGCTGCAATGTTGGAGGTGTCCAAATAGACATGATAATTGACTCGGGCAGTAAATGTAATATTTTAAGCGACAAGACTTGGAATCATTTAAAAGAACGCAAAGTCGAAGTTAGAAACCAAATTTGTAAACCCGACAAGACATTTATCGCGTATGGCAGCGATAAACCTTTAACAGTTATCGGATCATTTGATACTGACATCCAAGTAGGAAACCAAACAAAATCGGGGACCTTTTATGTCGTAAAAGATGGCACACGAGATTTGTTAGGAAAAGATACTGCTATATCTCTTAATGTGCTTAAATTAGGGTTAGGAGTCAATCAGGTGAGTGAAAATAGTTTTCCTAAAATCAAAAATATACAACTCAACATTTCTATTGACAAAATGATAAAACCAGTAGCTCAACCTTGTCGGCGAGTACCTATTCCGTTAGAAGAAAAAATTAATAAAAAAATTGACGAACTTGTTAAATTAGATATTATTGAACCAGTAAAAAATCCATCTGGGTGGGTCTCGCCGATAGTGCCAGTGCTTAAGCCAGATGGTAACGTTAGGGTATGTGTAGACATGCGATGTGCCAATAAGGCTATCGTGAGAGAAAATCACCCTTTGCCGACTATGGACCAGCTACTTCCAAAATTTAAAAAAGCTAATGTATTTTCTAAACTTGACATTAAAGACGCATTTCACCAAGTTGAAATTAGCGAGAATTCTAGAGAAATTACGACATTCATAACAGGTAAAGGCTTGTATCGGTATAAAAGATTGATGTTTGGTATTTCATGCGCCCCAGAACATTTTCAAAAAATCATTGAAAGAATTCTTTTGCCATGTGAAGGTGTAGTAAATTTTATAGATGACATTGTTGTGTATGGAGAAAACAATGCCGAACACAACGTTAGACTAAATAAAGTCCTAGCTGTATTCAAGGAAAATAATATCCTATTAAATCAAAACAAATGCGTATTTAATGTCAAAAGTATAAAATTTCTCGGTCATGAATTGTCCACTGATGGTGTTAAGCCTTTGGCTAGTTATGTAAACGTTGTAGAAAATTTTAGAGCACCGACATCAATCGAAGAAGTACAAAGTTTCCTAGGTCTCATAAATTATGTAAACAAGTGGATTCCTAACATGGCCACTAAATCAGAACCCCTTAGGAGATTATTAACTCTTAAATTAGGGAAAAAAGCGGATATTGGCTCATATTGGGGTCCTGAACAAAGCCAGTCGTTTAAAGAGCTTAAAGAATCTTTGAGTAATATTCATACGCTCGGATATTATGACCCAAAGGATAAAACAACTGTAATGGCAGATGCCAGCCCTGTAGGCCTAGGTGCAGTGCTCATCCAATCTGACAATAACGGACCTCGAGTGATTGCCTACGGCAACAAAAGCCTAACCGATGTGGAAAAACGATATTGTCAGACGGAAAAAGAAGCACTTGCACTGGTCTGGGCCGTTGAACATTTTAAGATATACCTATTCGGCAAAGAATCATTTGATTTAGTGACCGATCACAAACCGTTGGAAGTTATATTTGGAAGTCGTTCGAAACCTTGTGCCCGAATCGAGCGTTGGGTACTACGACTTCAATCATATAATTTCAGGGTGCTGTATAGGCCGGGTAAAACAAACATCGCGGATTGTTTATCCCGATTATGCGCCACAAATAACCCTCAACCGTTTGAAGATGAACATCATATTAATCAAATTATTCAACATGCGAGACCTTGTGCCATAGGAATGAACATTATAACAGAAGCTTCTCTTCAAGATAACGAGATCCAACTTGTAAGAGAGGCTCTATCATCAAATAATTGGGATCCATTAATAAATATTTATAGGATATTTCAAACCGAACTTTGGACGCACGACGGCCTTTTGTTGAGAGGGACTAAGATCGTTATACCACTAAAATTGCGTCACCAAGTATTGGAGGCAGCCCATGAGGGACATCCGGGCATTGGCGCTATGAAAGCGCGCTTACGGACCAAGGTGTGGTGGCCCAAAATAGATAGCGACGCTGAAAAAAGGGTTAAAGGCTGCAAGGGGTGCACTCTGGTTTCTGCACCGAATCCTCCAATGCCAATGAAACGTCGTGAACTGCCATCTAAGCCTTGGGTTGATGTTGCAATAGATTTTCTGGGTCCGTTGCCTAGCGGGCATCACCTTTTTGTCATAGTTGACTACTATAGTAGATACAAAGAAATAAAACCAATGAAGTCGATTACATCTATTGAAACAATTAAAATTTTAAAAGAAATATTCTCTAGGTTAGGGACACCGCTCACCATTACCGCAGATAACGGCAGACAGTTTATTAGTGAAGAATTCAAATCTTTTTCTCGGAACCTAGGTATACACATTTTTTACACTACACCCTACTCCCCTCAACAAAACGGCGAAGTCGAACGACAAAACCGTGACATTCTTAAACGACTTAGAATTAGCCAAAGCGAAAAGTCAAATTGGTATGACGACTTGTTGTTGTATCTCACGATGTACAATAGTACTCCTCACTCAACCACCGGAAAAACTCCGTCTGAGTTATTTTTCGGTAGACAGTTTAGGGACAAAATACCTTCACTTACAGATTTAGAATCGCCGTCAACTTCCGAAATCAATGACAAAGACAAAATTATGAAAGAAAAAGGAAAGGAATATGAGGACAGAAAAAGGAAAGCAGGAGATGTAGATATAGGAATTGGAGAAAAGGTGTATATCAAGAACATGGTAAAGGAAAACAAACTTTCTACAAACTTTAATCCAACGACACATACTGTTATCAACTGTAGCGGGCCGGAATATAAAATAAGAAACGACGACACAGGACAAGAATTGAGGAGAAACATTATTCACTTAAAAAGAATTGAAGGTCAATGGAAAGTATGTGAAGACAATAAAACTGATTCAGACAACATCAGCGATAATAGCGTTGATAGTCAATTATAAATTCTCAAATTAAACTAAATCATAATAAAAAACAGAAATGACTACATAATTATACTTGTGATTTTTTATACTATTGCTGATTTTGATTAAATACTATTTTGTAGTTGTACCCACTGAATTGTTAAAAAAGAAGAGGTGTGATGATTAATGTACAAGTATGCGAGTCTGAATAAATGGTATAGTCGAGGCGCGGGGCGCGAGGTGCGGGGGAGAGGAAACGATCTGTCAAGCCGAGCGGACGCGCAGCGCGACTATCACGAAATAACATTATAATTGTTTTATTACATCTTACACTTACCCCCGTGACCAGTGAACGTCACAGATATAAAAATAAAAATTCACATAAGGACATATTTTTGTACCTAAAAATTTTACTGCTGTAAGAGTAAACAGTCTGAATGTCTTGATTGCGTAATATGTCATCTATTGAAACTAAAAGAGTTCTCTTTCGGAAAACATTTCTGAAGAACAACTATTATTATAACGCACACTAAATTCGATCACAGCCAATAAAAGCAAAAACAAAAATTGTACCTATCTTTCCAAAAAGAATATTTCATTTACCTTTTACTCCAAGATCTTGATTGAATAACATTATTATATCAAACAAAAACAATGTACGCGAATTGCAAACTTTCCGAGACAAGCTAGACACTGAATTCCCGAAAACGGAATCTGGAAACTTCGGTGATTCGTTCGTACATTTGTTAAAATCAATTAAAACAGTTTGACGTAGAAGGCGAGCCTTGGGAAGTAGGACTTTGAAATGGCTTCCCAAAATATATTAGTTAATAACGAATTCAGTAGTAATCTTTGATCAGTTGGTACAGTTTGGGTGTTGTTAGTGAGAAGTTGGTTATTTAATTATGTATTGGACTGAATTTCATGGTAAGAAAGTGATTGCAACATGAATTTTCGTCTTAGATTGATTAAAGGCAAAAATAATGGATATAACATGCTTTATTTTATTGCTGTAACTGAAAATAGTTTATAAGCGTTTCTGTAGTCAAGAAGAACAGTCATTATTAAAGCATTATCCAACGTTTTACGAAGAAAGCGTGGTTGGTTTGTAGTCTTTTTTTTTACTTCATGTTCTGAAAATCAAAAAGTCATAATATCCAAAAATATTTAAACACAATCGCCTTCTGATACCTAAACATTAAACTCGTATAACATTTATTTTACGAATTTTCTTCAATTCCCAACTACCTTTGTGGGTAGGGACGCTGAGTAACGCCACACCGCGAATTTCAACTCGGAGGTAAACCAATTTGGCATTTTTTTTCTATTTTTCAAAAAGCTGTATACACTTAGTTTTCTCACAGTCGCAATTCATGGCTCTGTCAAGTTGACATCTGTCAACTCATATTATTCTAGTACTTGATCATGTTTTATTTCGTTTTGTTTATCCTGCTATACTCTTTGAAATCTCAAGGCTATATAAATGTCCTGAGTATGCAGTGTATTAGTAACGCAAGACTCCTCTTGGTGCAAAGCCTTTTCACGAGTAACGATATTTAATAAGTTTCTATGATAGGACATTTCAAAACTAGTTCGGAAAATAGAATGGATCCCAAATAAACAGTAAATGCTTGCCCCTTACACATTGTTTAACAAAACATCATCATCATCATCAGCCAAAGACGTCCACTGTTGAACATAGGCCTCCCCGTTTAAGCGGGGGGGTTTGCCATAATCCCCACGCTTGGCAAGCGGCTTGGGGATCGCAGTATTGGTGGTGAAGTTACAGAAGACGCTGCTGCCCATCTTCTGAATTTTCCCTTAGTCGCCTCTTACGACACCCACGGGAGGAAAGGGGGTGGTCAATTCTAGGCCGGATACCACACGGCAAAACATGCTTGATTTGATTCTCTTTGATAATAAACATACAACAAACCAAGTGTGATGCAAAAACACGTAAAAGCTTTGTTTTGAAAGCATTAACTTCAATTGGTCCTTTATAAATCAATATAAAGCTAACAGAGAAAGATATAGTGAATCGATGTAGGAACATGAATAATATATTAGAGAATTTGTAGACGAGTACTTATGTATGTACGACTATAACCATAGCTTGCATAATATAGTAGATGACATAGAATATTCATTAAATGGAGTGCTAACGCGCATTATTCTTCTGTTGTATTTCAGGATTTCGTCTACGCGTTTAAATAAATCGGGTGTTTGGATTTTTATAAAAACAGTACCTAACACTACAAGGGTATATTTTTTGTTTTGTGTGTATGATTTGTCATCGTTGTATTTGCCTAACAAATTCTTATACTGACTAGTAAATATTGACAAGAAATAATGATACATTTTTAAATTCCGAGCAGGTTTGAGTATAAGTATTTTTGTATACATTGTATTCTTATGTATTAATTGCGTTTATAAAATGCTAAAAACTAGGATTTACAGATTTATTGTAACTATAAAAATAAACATAAAACAAGATTTATTTAGTTTTTGTGCGTGTATGCAAACACATTTTTTCTAGCTTGTTGTTTACGTTAAGAAAGTCAATCGCTGGACAGTTAAAAACAGACAAGAAAGACAACTAGCTTGTTGACTGGCTAATCATATTTCTATCGCAAAATCGAGTATTAACATAAAAGTTATGTGGACACGATAGAAAATAATATACTTACGCTAAAAGTACTCCATTAATTCACTGCTCTATGCGACAAAAGGATCAGCAACAAAGGAGCTAAATGACTGTTCTATTATTAAAAACACACAATCTGCGTCCCTGTAATAACTAGGTATCAGGGAATATGGCCAGGTGTGTGGGCGGTACGAAATACGTTCGCTACATATATTTGCCAGCCCTTTTTTACTGTAATTGAACATGCATTTTTAAACATTACAAAATTATTTTTACCTCCGGCTTGTCAAATAATTTGAAGTAAAAAAAACATTTAACATTTATATTACCTACTTGTACCTACTTACATTCCATACACACACTCGTATACATGAGTCTTATGGCCTGTTTCACCATCTACAAGTAAAGTGTTGAATAGTTACTTATTAATTAACGCTAATCGGCAAGTAAATGTTACGAATATCTTCTTTTGTATCTTAGTTACAGGCCAGTTTATCCCTAAATTAATGCTACTCAGATATTGTGAAATTCGTATGAGTAGTTACGGGTGACTTTAAGTAGCGGTTAATCTACTTGACATTTTACTCGTGAAATAGGCCCTTAGAATTTACACAAGATTATATAATGTATAGAATATATAAAGTTAGTTCAGTATGGCTGTTATATAAATTACACAACTAATATCATAATTAAAATCATTTTCATTTATATTTTTTGTAAGACAATATTTGATATAAAATAAAATGTCTTCAACGATAAACAGCCAGCGTAGTAGTTTAAGTAATTAATCACAAACAAAATGAACTCGGCATTACAGTGAATCTCTGTTTAGACAGACTCGAGAACTTTAATCCATTCGAGCTGCAGTCTGCAAATGAATGGAACTTCTTCATAAACTAATTTTGGAGAGACAACATGCGCTAACTAAGTAATGGAGAACATTGTACTTAAGAGTACTTGGTCTTATACTAATACATAACATAACACCACGCTTGTATTCCCCAAAGGGGACCGCAGAGGTGTGCCTATAGTACACCCACACTTTGCCAGTTATGTTATAGGTACCAAATCTCAATGTAATAAGGGGCGAGCCTAGTGCCATCAACCGGGCCTAAATCTACACTCCGTGCTGCTAATGAGAATTACCTAATGGAAAAACACAGTAATCTTCTCCCGACCCAGGATTTAAACCCAGGACCTCACGCTCAGCAGTCGCGTTTAGCGACCACTAGACTATCGAGTAAGTCAGGCAGGTTATCCTACATCAAATTATCAACTAGGTTATGCACAAGACTTCGCTCCGCGCGTCCTCGGTAGCCCGTTATTGTGACTTAAAAGAAACCTATGTTACTCTCTGGCCCATCGACTTAACCTCTGAAGAACTTCGAACTATTTTCGATCTGACGGCATGTCCCAATAAAAAAAAATGCGAACATCCTTCCTTTCCATGGATCATTTGATTAATATTTGTAGAGATACGAGAATATTTTATAAAATCTGTTCTGATGACCATAGTTCACTGTCATATCCTAATATTAAAATGATACCTACTTCTGCCTCACCTTATTCTTCATCTTTGTCATCACACTCGGCAGAGTGGTTGTTGTCGTCACATCAGGAGTACTGACACGTTTCACAATCCGTCGTCCTTCTTCCCGTACCTTTTCTGGAGCATTCTTGGAATGGACGATTAAGTGCAATCTTACTGTAGTCATAAAATAATTGACGATACGCCAACGTAAAGATATCAATAGGTACACTGTCGCATGCGCCTTGATATTGACCATCAAAATCAACGTCTAATTTATCTGACCTATCGGATCGAATTGACCTGTCTTTGCGTATGATACCGTGTTCCACATTATGAAGCTTATGAATTTGATCATTGCCTTGAGATCGAATTTAAATAATAATTTCTGTTATTAAATTGTCTGTTTAATTGTTGTTTGGTTTACGTTGATCTTTTCACAAAACTGCTAAGTTCAATAGTACCAGTACGTAGGTACCTACGAACTCAAAATATAAACAAGTGTATTCATTTACTATAAGATAGTATTGTTTATTGATCAAAACCTACCATTGATTGCAAAGCGCTATTCTCAAAGCGAAACTTGTATCCTTGATCTTTAAAATCAGAGATGAATTGATTCTTACCGGGCTTAGCTCCTGCATCATTCGTTTGCTACATATTTGTAAAGATAATAATATATACTGCTCTTAAAAATATTCGTTTCCGTTTACGCACTTGTAGGATCATCACTTACACTTAGGTACACTACAGCATCATGAACTACTTATTCCTACGTTATAATGCCAAACTCATACTACAATACTACCACAACTAAGAAGAAAGCTACTCGACTGTTTGAGGACTGTGAAGATATTTAGTCTCTAAATTTCTCTCACCGCAGAGGGTTGAACACCCCTGGCCCGCTCTGATCGATAAAACAAAAGACAGCCGAAGAGGCGACGCGCGTAATATTTTCGTTTCGATGCCTAATCAAAACTTCTAAAACGCGTTTAAAATCAGAAAACCCCAGAAAAAAAGCGGACACACAACGAAAACCCACTTGGACATAAAGCTTCCCTCACAGTTTATTAAAACTTTCAAAAGCCCCTTATTGAAATCGGCTTAAAAAGTGGAAAACCGCAGACGTACGTAAACTGGGGTGTGCGGGTGAAAAACGTGTCAAGATACCGTGAAAATTGTCAGACGAAATCCAACCTTATAGTTTGATTATTAAGGTTTGAATTCGAGGGTATCCCGTTAATAGTATTGGACAACAGCGATAGTTCTGGGACAGGTTTTCTAATTCTGCTAAAAGGAGGTTTTGTTGGATGAAGTGCAATTGGAAGTTTCATTGAATGTTGCTTTGACAGCATGTATTTCACTCACGAGGACGTCGTTCTTATTTTTCTGGATACTAGTTTTTCCTGTGGCTTTGCTTCCTTGTTTAATTTCACAGGATCCATTATAATCTTTAGAATTACAATTACAAAACTATCTTTACTACTTGGGTGAGTAGACACTCTTACCGCCGAACTCAAAGACATCTAATGATTACTTAAACTATCGCTAAGTAAAGGTTTTCTTTGTGAAATCTTTACTTAGTGTCAGTTTAAGTAATCATTAACGTCTCTGAGTGCGGCGTAGTTGCAATTTATAATATGCATGATGGCATACTCTACTGAAATGTAAAGTAAACGCTCTCTACGTGTGATTAAAAACCAATAAACGTTGAGAAAATCACATTAATATTTCCCCTTGTTGGACAAAATTCCTGTATTTGGAACTAATGACAAATTTGCCAGTGAAATATCGCCAAAAACCAAACAGAAGATAGAGACTACATTTAAATGTATTTCAGTGTATATAATTTTGCTCGCGTCTCTACACTATACAGGCTCTACATACATAATATATATTCTTTTGAATAGCTTACGTAACACATTGTCACTTCTCAAACAAATGACACGACTCACGCGCTCATGAAAACGAGGCGCTAAATGAATTCATACATTACATTTATTTACTCATTTAAATTAGATTTAAATAACCAATTTTTTCACGTGGTATAATGGCCTATCAAACCTAAAGTTTGGAGAGGGAGGGAACACAGAAACTGGAACGTGTATTTTAATTATGGAATTGTATTATCAGTCACACATTGAATCATTGTATACATTTTTTTACAACCTGTTTTTAACTAAGTAAACAGAATGCTTGCGTACCTAAATACTCCATAACTAAGATACTTCTTCGTGTAATACTACGTTTTATTTCAGCAATCAAATTAAAAATGTACCGTCGTATTTGTGTCGTAGAAAGTCTTCTACATCTCAAATACGTTAATTCCTTACAACTACTACGGTAAGTACATTTAAACAACACGTTCTGTATTATTCCCAAGACAGATTGCAACTGCAATTCAAATTTCAAGGTAAATTAATGAAATCATCGTACATTTGACACCATGTATCAAAATGTCAATTAGTTTTAATTAAGAAAGCGTTCACATTACCAAACAGATATGGTATTTAAAATTCGATTACGAAGCTGCTTGCGAAAGCAGTTCAATGAATGCACTCATGACACTACTAGTTATGACCTTTTAACACGTTTATCAACTTACAGATGAAGCGATTCACTACATAATTATTTGGAGGAACTGACTGCATAGATTGAGTGACTTGCACTTAAATGTTTGTGCCAAAAACTTGTGAAAAACATAGGTGTTGCGCAAACCAATAATTGAAATGCTAGACTTATTATTGTCTCTTAACACCTTTGGTAAATAAACTAGTTTTTGTTGCGTTATTACCTTTTTTACTTTGATAGTTGAAACAAACATTGTGTAGCGGTCGAGGCCACAGTAAGATTCAAAGTCAAATAGGTTATTCAAGTAAGTCAACAGACATTTTTATACATAATCATCGAGACATAGGTTATCTTAAGAAAACTCTGTCCGATTCAAAAGAGGCATATTTCTGATTTACTATAACTACAAGCTACGAAAAATAATATAAATAAACAAGACTACCCGCCGAACTCAGAGACAATTTAATGATTACTTGAACTTTCTTTTTATACTAAATAGGTGTGCGCTTGCCCACAATTCGCCTGATGCTAAGCGATATTATGAACTAGGATGGAACGATCCTTAAGTAAAGGTTTCCTTTGTGATATCTTTACTTAAGTAATCATTAACGTCTCTGAGTGCTGCGCTACTTACTTACGTAAGTAATTGGATTGTTTTATGAATTTTAACAATCATACTATATTTTTCTCAATAATATATAACTTAAATACAAGAACAGATCACCAGGTACATACGTACAGATAAAACTGACGCAACAAATACCATTATTCATTCCAATTTTCCGCATTTAATTTCAAACCGATTCACTAAACCCCTGACAGGTGTACAGAGCGCTATACAAATCAATTTACGCGAATATAATTTAATAATAGTGGGTTTGTTGCGAGTGACAACCGCAGGTGCGGTGTGGACCATGTTTTAAATCTTCAGCCACAGAATAAATATAAACAGAAGGGTTATACCGCAATGTAATGACAATTTCTTAAAGAAATTCCATAGGAACACAGATTTAGAATAGGAATACCTTTGTAATGACACTAAAAGCTAGTCATATTTGGTGATAAACCCGATGTGAGACTAAAGGTTAGTTAGAGCCAGCGGCCCCTTAAATAAAATTGATAATATTTTTAATCCATTTAATTGGTATGTAAGTTATTGCATACCTACTACTATCATGTAATAAAAAATCTGCCAACCTTATCTAGCCATCTACAATATCCTTAGCAATGTAAAGTACCTACTTATTCAATCTCAACAAAAATAAAACGCTAAAAGCAAAAGGTATCTTTCAATGGGCATTTAAATTCAGCGACTTGTCCTGACTATGCATATATAAACAGCTTACATAACAAATTAATTTGACATTGACACTGACCTTTTTCTCGAGAAAGATGAATGACGAGCAATGGATAGCAATCAGCAATACTGTGCGACACTTATATGTACCGGTGGTGAAAATTGGAACGAATAAAAATCAGAACATTTAAATGTCAAAATGACAAGTTTGTCTATAATGACAGTTACACTAGCGCCACTAGAGACAAACAAGGACTAATATTAATAGGCCTGCGTTTATTGATTGGTTTTCTGTCATTTTTTGTACGGTAAATAAATTGTGTATTCCGATGACCAATGCCAGCTTTTAATAAAATTAGTAGCCGTACCCATCGCTTTGTTTGCAAGAGAATTTTGGGATACGTGACATCATTCATTCGGACAAACCAGTATTAGCAAAGAAATAAGATACCTAAATACTTTGTTCTTTTAAAGCGATTACTAACGCGTGGTTGTGGTTGTATCCCGCTTAAATAGTGACGTCACTTGATTAGTTTTGCAGAAGGGCTCGTGGTTAAGTTACAGCTGTCTGAATCAATAGATCAAGGTTAAGCTACGCTTGCCGCTGTTGATCTCAGGATGGGTCACCAACAATTTCATACCGTCATCCATGCCTCGGAAATCAGGACGTGTAACCATCGACAAGTCGTTGTCGATCGATCGAGATGCCAATCTATACTTATAATAAAACTGTAGAGAGGTCAATTCTGTACATTGAATATATATTCAAAATTATTATTGGAGGATGACTGGTGATCGATACTGATGCCAAAAATGCAATCAGTAAATTTTTTGTCTGTCTGTCTGTCTGTCCGTCTGTCTGTCTGTCTGTCTGTCTGTCTGTATGTGCACGCATGGGTCAAAAACTACTGAAGGGATTTTAACCAAACTTGGTACGATTGTAGTCCATACTCCTGGGCAGGTTATAGGCTATATATAACATAACGCTAAAACACATAGGAGCTGAGCAGTAATGATAAATTTGAAGCAAGTCGGATGAAAATGCGCTTTCGAGCTCTTATCCTCGCATTCGTTGATCATACACCAAAAGTATGTATTACAAAGATGATGGTCTCCAAAAGATCTACAAAAACGTCTTCAATAGTATATATCTATCTTTTATAAATTAGCCACAATAACGTGTTTGATTGTTAGGCATTTCTTCAAAGTGTCTCAACACACGACAACCCGGAGCGTGCATGGAGGGTAGTTTGACAAGATTTCTATAAGCAGCATTGGTTGCACCCGCTATATGTAATATTATAGTAAGCACATGACTTCGAAAAGACATTAGTGTGTGCCGGGATTTGAACTTGCGACATCTGACTTAACAGTCTAACGGTCATACCACTTGGCTATCAGTGTATTAAGTTCCTTGGAATAAGCGCACTTTAGATTTTAAAAATACAGATACGTAGTTTTTAGATATAAGTTTAAAGTAGGTATTATTAAATAATAATAATAATTAGTTTGTTTAGTTTTTTTTGGACAAACATCTACGGATCACACTTTTTTTGCGGGAATCGAACCCACAACCAATCGCTCGCGCTCAATCCTTGGCATTTTTTTTTACAATAGTTTCAATGTACAGAAACTCAGAAACGCACAAAACGGATTTATTTATGTTCTCTTCTTCAGTTATATATTATTTTCAATAGACTTTCTGTAACTTCCGTAATTACCGTTCAATTTTTGCGGTTTTTTTTTAATACCGGAAAGTATTCTTAGTTAAATAAGTGGTTTAAAGATTTTTAACCTACTTATAAAAGCCTGCCTGGTAGGTATTTTTTTCTGTTAAAAGTTCAATTTACTACTGGTCTTTTATCCGAAATACACGCGGACGAAGTCGCGGGCAACAGCTATACATGTAATAAAATATTACGGCATGGCGTAAAAACTACTAAATCGAATTCGCTCAAACTTAGCTAATATATTGAAAACAATTTAAAAATACTTTTGCTGTTTCCGAATTTCCACGCGGACGGAGTCGCGGGCACATCTAGTTGTAAATAAAAATACAATTGTTGTAGGTAGTCATAAATTCAGAATTTCGTAATCTGGCAGCTAGTCTTATTAGGCAGGCCTGTGACCTGCAACGCGAGCTTATAGTAACACCGCAGCAACCAGGTAGTAGCGATATTCAAGCATTCAATGGCTGCGTCATCATTGTTTATCGTTTCTCGATAATGCTGTCAGGTAGGTAGTCCAGAATAAATATTAATTATTTTCAATAATATTTAAGTATTGAATTGCCCACAAGTAGGTGAATTCTGGCTTCGGTTAATAATGATAGTATATTAACATATTCTAAGGTTATGTGATTATGATAACATTTTGTGCACCTATATTCAGTGACAATTAGAAATAAGTTTGATATTTTTCCTCAGTGATTTGCAAATAAAATAATAATTCTATATACTGTAGACCGCGCAGGTGTTGATAAAATAATTATTTTAAATGGATGTTATAATTAAAATAATTTTCCTTTGTATTGTTGTAAATTGCATAGCACAATGTAGTTACTTATAGTCTGACTTACTTATAGTCTCATATATGGGGCTTGACTGTCAAGATGAGGGTGCTACATGCAGCAGGACACCTCTGCCTACCCATCTGAAATACAGATGTTCGATAAATGCAGTACAAAAACTCTGCGTACTCCTTCGGAATACAGGCACTTACTGATAAAAATTGACAATGTCTAACTATTGATGAAATAATACGTGATACCTGTCGTTCGCATCGCATATCTAAGAATCGAGATGGCAATAGACATTTAAGTTAAAAGACTTTTCATCCTTGTTTCATAAATAGGGAAGTGTGGAGGTGTACATCATACCAGTCAGAATGTCATATGAATAAATATGGAGGGAGTTAGTAAAAGATTTCCCCTTTTAATAGTTAAAATTATAATCATACTACGTACGCCTTGTTATGACGACGTTAAATTAATAAATCATGGTATAACAAGACGAAAATTGTTTCATATTTGCCCCCTTCATTATACACAAACATAAAGTCTTTTAAAATTAGTTATCACGAGAACACAATATTATAATTTCTGCTTAATAAGCACCTATATTTCCTGTAATCAAAATCACTTCCAAGAGGCTGAGAAAAAGCTTGCTCATAGACGTGAGAAAACATTAAATACACCGTACCCACGCCACACCATCCACGCATGATAGGGTGCAGGTTATTGGCGTCTAGGTATGTCGGAACATCTTTTAACTATAGTCACATTAATTGTTATATCACATCACACTATGTATACATCACACTATATACATCACACATATTATCACACTAATATTATAATGGCGACAGTTTGTGAGTGTGTTTGTGTGTCTGTATGTTTGTTACTTCTTCACGCTCAAACGGCTGGACTAATTTGACTAAATTTGGTATAAAGGTAGCTGACACCGTGAATTAACAAATAGACTTCATATCCCTTCTCCCTATTCTTAGTAATATTATAAATTGAAAGGTACAAAACTACTGAGCAATCTGCGGATATGCAAAAGCTTCTGCAGTCAGAGTCAACGGATAAATGACATAGACCTTCTTATTCATTTTATAAACGAGGAAAACACCTTTATTAAACTTAAACCCGTCTCAAGTCTATTGACATGCTAACTACAGTGCCAGGTATAATGTATTCCATGGTTTAAATATTGTAATTTTTATGAATGTCAGAGAGGTGCCTCGGAGAGCAAATAAAGCCATTGGTTCGTGCATCATACTCTCTCCGGGCCAGTTTACACTCTAGGAATCATGAGTGATAAAGATACTTAATACTAGATGCATTAAGTATCTCTACGCATTTTATCTTCTATGCAGTTGGCTAATCACTTTTGAGATTAGCTGCCGTGACAAAATTTGGTCATTAGGACATATAAACACAACAGTAACCGTTTAACTGTTCCAGTGTTTGTTTGTTACATATTCACGTCCAACCATCCATCAATCGGGGACCTACTCAAGTACTCATCCATCGGTTTTCAATCGGTAGCCTACTCATCAATCTATTTGTTTGTTTGTCCCTTAAAAACAAAGCCTAACCCAGCAATAACGGATTTATAACAACAAAAATACAGGTTAACGCAACCTTATCAATTTAGTACCAACAAGGTCAGATAGATAGCTAATCAAACCAACGTACACATTGATTATAGCTTAAAACTTATCTCATGTACTTCCCAAGTTCAAGAATTACGTCCAATACCCAAGTAGGAATATGTAATAAATAGTTTTACGACAGATTACACGGTGATAAGATATGTAAAGTAATGCTGAACATAGATTGGGAAACGTGTGAAAACAATCTGATAGCGTATATCTAACGTGGCATGTGAATGTATCGTTCAATCTCCCGTGATTGTCGCTTGAGTTGACTTGTAGCTGGGACACAGTATAAAAAATAGTAGTAGGTACGCTGGGATAACGTCAGGCGTAGTGAGCCTAACGGACGCTGTTCTAGATAGATAATTCTTCATCATCATCAGCCGGAAGACGTTCACTGTTAAACAAAGGCCTCCTCCTTAGAAACCCACATTGAATGATAACTTGCCATTTGCATCCACTGGTTGCCCGTAACTGTTTGATATCGTCGGTCCACCTGGTGGGAGGCCTGCCAACGCTGCGTCTTCCGGTTCGTGGTCGAGAACCTTTCTTCCCCAACGGTTATCGGTTCTTCGAGCGATATGGCCTGCCCATTGCCACTGCATCTTGCATATTCTTTGAGCTATGTCGGTGACTCTATTTCTTTGGCGAATTTCCGTATTCCGGATCCTGTCGCGCAACGCCGAGCCTAGCTCTCTCCATAGCTCGTTGAGTGAATCTGAGCCTGAGATAGCTAATTACCTATATTTCCTTTATTGTACACCATAATAATTGCTAAACTATCGTTAATTTAAATGGTTCAATGCGATTACATTCAATTCAATATTTTGTGGTGATACTATTCTCAATTCAATTTTTTGTTGTGATCTGTTTTCAATTGTTTTCACTGACTAAATGGTTAGAATAAACTGATTTTTAAAACGTATGTATACCTACATATAATCATGCCTGTAGGTTAATGAGAGGATAGACGGTACCTAGGAGTAGCGGTGTATCTGTAAATTAACATAGAAACCTTATATTAAAGAGTACTGAATAAAACTACGGAACGGGGAACTAAATAACACGGTGCGTGTCAATTCTTATTACCAGGCATTCAGACTAACAAAGAGTCGTTTTATTCTTCTATTGTGTTCACATCAAATATGAAGTGAGAGTAGGTTTAATAACGTCGCCCCACACTAAGAATTTCTCCTGTATCGTGGGTGCGTTTTACAAGCATGAATTCACACACACGCGGATTCGGGAAAAACATCTGCGGATCATCCAATTTTTTGTCCCGGGCGGGAATCGATCGCGCAGCAGTCCAATCGTTTAACCACTGCGTTAATCAGCCCCCTTGTTGTGCAAGCGAGACGCCGCATTACATTGCACTTAGCGGCGTCTTGCTCCCACATCTTAAACTGTCCTGCTTTAAGAGTTAATGGTAAGGTGGCTGGTCATCTTCAAACATTGTGTAGTTACAATCATTATCATCACAACTACGGGCAAGATTTGGATTTTCGCATGAAATAAGGAAGAGAAATGTGTTGACGAAGTACTTATCTTTTCAATATAAATATCTGCAGCGTGTTTTTGCGCGTGATTATCAACGTGAGTGAAATTTTTGCCTGCCTAAGTGATAACATTGCAAGGACGAATGACACATATCAAGGAAGATGAATTACATAAAGTGACTTCCCGTGAGTGATTGAATAAATCAAACTACAGTGAAAATTCCGTCTTGTCTTTAGCGTCTAATAAAAATGCCGCGCCGCCATCACAAAACTGGAATAAAAACTCCTTGTCAGACCAAAGTATACTATGATAGGAAAGACAGAAGAAAGTTTTAAAACTTATTTAGTATACCTCGCACAAAAGATATTCTGAAGCCTTATTCTGATAGAAGTACGACCAAACTATTATTCGATTACATACAAGTGAAAAAGTTTGTTGACTCAATAAAAGGGAAAATCCAGGCAAAATGATCATTTAAAAATTGAAAAGCGTAAAAACCCAATGATAATAATATGACTTTTGGTGCCATTTTAGCATCTTGCCCATGCTAAGCTTGAATCTAAATTGATAATAAATTTCCTTTACCAATTTAGATCCAATGATAATAAATTAACAATTATGACATACAATTATGGGTCACCGCTTATATTTCAATGGCTAATAATAGTGTGGATGTTACCAGTTACCATACCGTATCAAATGTCGCTGTATATGATACAAGATACGAAGCCGTAATACGATCATCACATTCACTAATTACATGTTGATTATAGATGATTTATACCTAACATGGGGTGCGGCTGACACAGCTCGAAGTATATGCAAGTTGAAGTGGCAATGGGCAGGCCACATCACTCGAAAAACTGATAACCGTAGTGGAAGACACGTTCTCGAGTTGCGATCAAGAACGGGGAGATACAGCGTTAGCAGGCCTCCCACCAGATGGACCGACGACATCGTCAAAATTGCCGTTTAATGTGGCGATCTAAGGGGTCTCCTCCTTTGTTCAACGGTGAATGTCTTCCGGTCGATGATGATACCGAATAAAATTTGGCTGATGATTGGAGCTTTGGCTAGATACTGGACCCAATTGGCGGGGTATTACTTATTAAACCCTATTGGCGTATTAATAGTGCTTCTGCGAATAAGCATTTGATACCGCAAGTGACTAACATTTCTGTGAAATATATTTCAAGCACATAGAACGCAGTATTAATATGCATGCATGAGGTAATTGATAAATAAAAACAGGCCCTCATATTTTCCGTTCTGGATGCGAGGCGCTACATTACACAGCACGTAGCAGCGTCTTGGTTCCACGACGGAAAATGTCCTGCTTCAAGAATTCACGGCAAGGGGGCAGGTCATATTGTAGTGTAGAGGTTGACCGACTATAGTAAGTTTGACCGTCCAGGTTGCGCTGGGCTTATGTATTATCACCCGTAGAAATCAACTTTCCATTAATCAAACTCTTACAAAAACTGTACATGAAGCTGCTAAAACCGCCCAACAAATGAAAAATTATAACATTTCTCAGTATAATAGAAATAGTTTTACAAAAACAGCTGACTCAGTGTTCCATTACCCTACATGAGTGTGGAACAAAGTTTGCTCGCATAAAATAACTTTAGCGTTACATATGTAATTACTTAGGCCTTACGAAATTAACGTAACGTGACGGACGGTAAGTACCTACCTACTTTGAGTTTTCTTTGTTTTTCATTTAAGTCGTTGTCGCCGCACGGTATACACGATAGAAAAACTATTGTTCGAGGGACACCCAGTGAACACGCTGGCGCTCAAAGGGTTAGTATAAATAATAAGTAGGTTACTAGACTTACCTACTAGTGTATTTAAAAACGATTATTCGTTTTCCTGTGTTTATGAAAGTTTATTTTATAGTATTTTTACATTTATTTGTTCCCGGTAAATGGGCTAAATGGCTCGCCCGCCCCTTATCACCTATAACAAGGTGGTAGTAGCCACCTATGTTATAAGCGATAAGCGCGGGTGATTCTTATCATAACTGGTGAAATGTGGGTATACTAAACACCCGTCTGGGTCTGCTATGTAGGTTAGATTGACGTTGTCGCGACACGCGCTAGGACGAATATTTTTGAGTGGTACGCTAGATAGAAATCTCATTAGTGCGAAATCCATTGTATCGAATGATGTAGTTGCGACACACGCTAGAGCGAAAAACTTTTTGAGAGGTACGCTAGATCGAAAAGTCTTTAGGACAAAATACACCTTACCAAGTGCCTCTGAACTTCAAAATAATTGTATATTTACTGCTATCGTAATGTCCAACCTTATTATTTTTATATTCTAATACCACGCAACTGCTCTATAAGAGAACAGCCATGAAAAGACACAAGAAGGTGCAGGACTATTGTGGAATATCACACTAATATTATAAAGGCGAAAGTGAGTGTGAGTGTGTTTGTATGCTTGTTACCTCTTCACGCTTAAACGGCTAGACTGATTTTGCTAAAATTTGGTATTGAGGTAGCTGACACCCTGGATTAACATATAGGCTTTTTATCCTGTGAAAATGCAGCGGATAACACTGCTGGGTGCAGCTAGTTTGGTCTATACATTATTGGACTCTATTATTAAGCTTTTTATTTCACAATACAACACCTGCAATTTTAACTGTAAGTGGTCAAGCTCAATTTCCCCAAGATGTCCTCGTTCACACATGGTGTCGGTGCAAAACAAACGTAACTATAACAGTATAGTATACTTATTACTTGTATAAACACGGTTTACGTCACGTCAACCGTAAAAAACCGGGGCATGAGCATCATGTTGTGACGCTCTAATTATTATACCACAACCACTCACGAAACAGACTCACAAATCAAGAGAACCTTAAATTTAAAAGCATAGAGTTAAATATCCAATGGCAGTGTTATGTGTAATGTTTCAGTAGGTTTGCTATGGTGTAAACCGCTTAAATTAAGAAGTTGCTGCTTGACAGCGCAAAAGCCTATTACTAATGGTTGTTTCGATGTAGTACCCTGAATGTATAAACAATACTATGTATTTTAGTGATAATGGGCTTGTAGATATGGTAATGAGAGGTGCAGATTGTATAAAAGGCAGCTATATAGGTACATGTATATATTGTACATAGTATAGATACGTATTGTGTGCGTGAAGGTTTCATAATTGCCGGTCATTGAATGTTTTATTTGGGTCGCGATTATGTGTTCGTTAATGTTTTAGCAGGCTCAAATCAGTCGTTGGGCTGTAATATACAGACTGTTTTTACACTGAGTGCGTTAAAATATCTATCGCATCGAGATTATACTCGCAAGAAGAACATTAATAGGGCTCAATGCTGTCACGGGTACAGTTTATGACAAGACATATTGTCTCATAATTCCTGTACTTATATTGCTTCTGTCGAGTCGACGTAAGCTATACAGGAGTAGTTGGCAGCTAGACCGCGTGCTCAGTGTGAGCCGAAGAATCAATTGGATATCACTCTCCTTCCTTGAAACTCTTGGAAGCGATCATTATACGGCGTGCATAAAAGCTTCTACGAAGTTTATCCCCGCAAAACATTAAATTCGAACCCGCAACCCTATCGCACCAGTCCAATCGCTTAGCCACTGCGATAATCAAGTCGTCGAAAATTGAAATATCCATTATCATTCAGATTAAATTATATGAAATCGATTAAAAAAAATAAGATGCTAACTTCGCGAATGCATTTCAGCATCTCATTGAAATCCGAGAAATAAACAACAAAGGAGGCAACATCCGTTGAGTTCTATGTTTTAAATAAGTTTTAACAATAGTTCTGTTATTTTTTTCTATTAAATTTTTATTTTATGTTCATGATTTTGTTCATTAAATCGCTTTTTTTTGTATTTGTTTTTTATGGTTTTATTATTTGATTAAACTGTAATTTTTGCTTACGGTTATTATTTATTTTCGACATTTTTTTGTACGTTTTTGAATTTGTTTTGCTTATTTTTTAATTCCTGATTTTCATTCATTTTTTTTTTAGTTTTTTTTATACGTAGGTACTGTGAATTTTAAAATTATCTCAGGATAATAGGAATAAAAAAACAATTAATTACATTGTTTCAGTTAAAGAATATAGAATGAGGTGAGGTGTTTTTTGGTTTTACTGCTTTCTTTACATTGGCAGGGTCACATATTGGGCAATATCGTTGTATTCATGCCAAAATAAGCCGGACTTGACGAATCCGGTGTAATATCCCGCAGACCAGTGGGCCACACCCGCAAGACTATACATTTGATTGTTCAGTATCACATTATTGGCTGCGGATTCCAAAGTATAATATGACTGACGTTTATTTTTACAATTATAACTATCATCAGTGATAACACTGGTGTCAATGATTAAGTGTGGTCCATATACGATATTATCTTTTATAATATGGCTACACTTTTGGCAGATTCGTTCGCTTTTATGTCCATCTTCGATAGCCTGCTGCATCGAACCCAAACCTTGCATTAAAATGATATCAACATTTATTCCAAAAAGTATGTTGTTTTTCTCGAGCCTATAGCCATACATATATGGCAGACAACTTGCGTTTTAAAACTTGAAATATTTTTAAATATATATTCAGCCAAGTGAGCGATGTTACACTTAGTGTCCAGTTGCTTTATTTTATCTGTGAAAGATGATGTGTTAAATAGACCCGTTGTTAATAAAATATCTGCCCGTTTACGGTAATCGGATACTGTATTTTTTTGATTTTCGGTTAATATCTTACGAGCTAATTTTATTGTTTGATTTTGAAATATATTTAGAGAAGCGGAATATACTTCGTTGGATGCCATTGCACTCATAATTAATTGAAAGAGCGTATCAAATGCACAAGTTCTTTTAATATTAAGGCTAAGATCGCGCATTATTACAGGCTTGCAGAATAGGCCGTTTTTAAATGAAGCCAGTTTTGGAACTTTTATATTTTTACCGTAATCCCACTCTGGGCATGTGCCTAGGTATGAGGGGTTCCTTATATTTTTTGGGGGGATTCTTCTGTCTCGGCATTTGATTGTGACCATTCCTTTTCAACGAGTCCACCCCATTCTTCACACGAATTCCATATACCGCACTCATTGATTTCGTTTTAGTTGTTTCTTCAATGTCATAGTCAAGTTTGGGTATTTCTACATTCTTAATATCTTGCCCAACTGTTGCCTAGTGCTATCTTCATGGCTATTCAAATCAGATTCTTCAGTATTGCTAGGTGTATCTTCGTCATCAGGGTCTGTGCTTTCGACTTTGTTCAGATCTTTTTTATTTAAGACAAATTTTACTTTGCCGTCGAGGTACTCCAAATGTTGTAGTACAAACTTGTCAACACGCATTGGTAATTTTCCGTTGAATGTACGACGCTTTACGTCAGCAAACTCGGATTCAACGGACAAAGATGTTACAATTTTTACGCCCCTCCCAAAATGACACCGCATGATGTTCGTCTAAAGTGAAAAAAAGGAAGCAACTGTTTTTTAATTCGTTGAGCAAATTTAGGATTATGATAGGCATTAATTACCTTTCCTTCTTTTGATTTCTCCCCTTGTCTTCCGCAGTTAAATAGTTAGAATTTGCCCACGCGCTCCAGTTCATATCGATTGCGGCATTTTCAGTGCCGTCATCTTCATTTGCCTCAATTAAAACTTGAACTTTAAAAAAAAGCTAGAATCGCATAATTCTCATTAAAAAAAAAATTAATAGAAAAATCGACAGAACTATTGTTAAAACTCATTTAAAACATAGAACTCAACGGATGTTGACTCCTTGCTAAAATGGATTTGCAAAGTTAGCATCTAATTTTAATACATCGTTTTTTTATAGTTTAATCGATAGAACTATTGTTAAAACTAATCAAAAACTAGGTATAGAACATTGCTGGATGCCACGTTTTCATAAGTTTAATTGTAAGAAGCTGACACTTGAGATGCTCACTTCACACACGTCAAAATAAGTACCTAAAAAAGTTAAAAATATCTTAAACTGTAGGTACATTCGCACAAACATCTTTATCCCCCAATCTCCAAAACTAATGAATCTAATTAAGCGAAACTTCTTAGACCCAAGCCTCATATTTAACGGCACCGCTTGCACTACCGACAGACAACCTTTGAGGTCGACCAGATATTTCGACACCGTCCCAATCCAAAATGTTAATGCAACGTTGCAGAGACTTCTTGATATTTATAGCTGCTATGTTTAAATGTCGGATGTAAAGAAGGTGCCTACGAGTATTTATATGTAGATTTAAACTTTGTAGGTACTCACCTTTCACCTACCACAAATTTAACGTCTTGTATGGACGACTTGCCGTAACTAGGGCAGTGCCAGCGGTGCCCAGGCACAAGGCACAGACCCTAGAGGGGCGCAGATATGACCAGCCCAGGACCAGAAACAATAAAAAGGGCGCTTTTAAATAAGCTCGCAAAGACGTATAAACGGCTCTGTGAAGGAGTGCAGGAATCTAAAACTTCTATTTTAACTAAACAGTGCAATTTAAAATCACTGTGCGTTCACTACTTTTATTTTAATGGGACAAAGCCCACATCTCTTATCATGTATTTTAAGATCTACAATGATAACTATCAGTAACCAGAATCCATGACATAGGGTAACCCCGGAGGATAATTCGACCGTCTTGTAACCCGTAAATTCGTCTCATTCATGTCTTGTACCAATGCAAATCAAAGAATCCCAAAAAACTAATCCAATCGGCCTTGTAATGATGACATTCTATTAAGGAAACTAGTTCTTATCACATCCAGATAAAAGTGTGAACATGAATATGCTATTAATAGTATACAACCTATGTATGTAACTGTCGGACGGCGCGGCGTGCGACCGACCGACGCCGGCGACTCGTGGGCCGGCAAATTAACAATTCTATTGCACTCAGACCTTACCCATAGTGATGTGCAATATGCGATGAAACCAATGAATACCAAATATGAATATTATTTGCATGTTAAAACTACGAATGCACGCAACAGAATCAGATTATTTATGCCAATTGAAATGTTGTTTTGGTTCGTAGTGATTAAAATGAAACTTAAATTTTAATTTTTTTTCAGTATTTTACTATTTTTTTAAATATTGCAACCAGGTTCCTACGAGAAATGGTATTGTATGCTAGTATAAGTATCAGAATTTATGACAGTTTCATTAATAAATAGTTTAATCAAACCCTATTGTTCCGTAAAAGAAAGAATCTCATTTTCCAGAAAGTGAAATAATAACTGGTAGTTCGGAGCAAAACTTATATCCTACTCACATATGCTGAAAGTGTTAAAACAATTTCTAATACACGATAAATATGAAACATGAACGAGGCGACATCGTCCGGTGGCCATTTTAATTGAACAAATCTATCAATCCTCGCTTGCAGATTTAATCAACGATGATGAAACTACATGGCATCGAAACATATTTAAGGTTTCTTCAAGGTTCGCAAGATGCGTAAGACATACAAAAATGGTATTCGTGATCCAAAAATATTTTTGTTTTTATGCTGTCATCAAACCGTTTATGGGAACTTTTAATCATAGGCCTACAACAAATTGATTGCGCCAACTCGTAGTGTATACTTGTGATTATAGTAATTTTCTACAAGTAAACAGACTCGAGTGAGTTATGACATTGAAACATTGGTACTTAATTTAAAATACGACGTTGTAACGGTCGAAGTTACATTTGCAAGTATCAAGAGCATGTAACTGAGCTATTAGCTGCTAACGAATCAAGATTTATTTAGTTTTTACTGAAATTTATGGCCGCTGAACTGCTTATTTGTTCCCAAGTGATAGATGACAACAATTCTAGCTCTAAATTAAATCAATAATATTTACGTCCCAGTATATTCATAGTGCTACGCATTCATTATATTCGCAACATAGTAAAACGATGCGTATACAAGGATGCAAAGCGTATATAAAGACATTTATTGTCTACAAAAAATTTGTAAAAACAAATCTGCACAATGGGCTCTTTCAAAACAAACCCGCATTCTATTTCGCACATAAATATTGCCTAACTATACCATACACACAGAGTAATTAAACAATTTTTGTTAAATTATAAACAGCCAATTGTTATCTAGACGCTTAATTAAAACAAAGGCCAACACTCACCTAATAACAGATTGTATTACAATGAGTTAAAATTAATACAGTGATTTGAAAATTAATCATCTCAAAGCTGTACATTTATCATAATAAAATTCTATTCAAGTCACGTTCTGCTAAGTCGACGTAATAAATCGATTGAGGTCCCACAATACCGGTTCGGTTGTCTGGGACCTAAGAAAACCCTTTTCATTGTGTCCCTAGTCTTATAGGAAAATTTGACATAGCGATCGTGGAATATCGGACCCTTTATCCGATATAAATGACTTGCCGGTCCACTGATCTCCGTAATCGAATTCTTAACTTTTCAATTTATTAAAAACACAGTTCAGCTGGTATTTTGGAAGTAAGTAAGTACCTTTTCATTTTATTTAGCGTTCCTCTTTGTAAGATATTTCAGCTAGTACATTTCAACCTACTCCGCCTAAGTGTATCTTTAAATCATGAGGTTATTTTCAGCGCGTATAGGTAAACTAAGAAAACAAGATTTCTTACTTTGAACCCAAAATAAATAGTTATTTGGTTGGTGCCCTTGGTTTAGTGTTCGTAGGTATACAGTAGTGTATGTATATTGTGTATGAAGCGTCTGGTTTGAAGGTCACCCCGGAACAAATTGGAAATGTGAACAACCTTGACATTGAATGAGTGTGTTCGTAATAATTAAGAAAGTTACTTATTCATACTCCATGTGAGTATTAAATTTGGGAAAGCTTAGTAATTAATTGTTTTATTCACTTCAATAACCTGTCAACTGTGAGGTTTCCTTCACTTTATTGTTACGTAAGTATATATTATATTTAGCCTTCAGGTAAGGTTATTACACAGAAATCATTAAATACTAAATTGGAGCAAAAAAAACTTGCCAGGTAAAAAGGATTTAGGCTGGTGGCTTCTGTAGCATTGGCTTTAAGTTTTCGTTAAGCGAATATTGAAAGTGAAGGTCTGGTGAGGTGAAAGTCAGCTGTAGTCGAGACAACAAGATGAGGAGAGGTATTTATTTCTAACAGTAACAGTAATAAAAACCAAAATAATTCGTACAACAGTCAGCCAAGAAACCTAAGACTTTAAATACAAATCTCTACATTTTCTAACTTATAATTCTCCTATAAAAAACTAAGAAAATAATTTTGATAAATAAAATTAACTTCCAGCAAAATGTTCTTTAATTAAATATCGTTTACTTTATAATAAATTCTGAAAAATCTTCTTAATCGTTCACATAATAATTAACAGTAGGTACATAAATAAAGTAAACATCGGTGATCATAAAAACTTAATCTTTTCCAATAAACCTTGAGATCATAATCTTCCTAAGAATAGACGCGAAAGAATTTGGTTTTGTAACACGAAACAAGGCTACATAACTATACATGGTATAGTACGATACAGAGCACTAAAGCCTGAAGGTATTCGCATTTATTTTCGTCTTCAGTCAAGTCATATCATATTTTCATGACGATTGGCGTTCGAGAATAAAATAGAATGCTTCAATTTACGGTTTCGTGCAAATAGAAGTTCGCTGGAGGAAAGTGAATTACTTCTGATCACGTATGTAGTGGGGTAGGTAACAGGGCAAAGGATATCAATGTACGGATAGAGTAAGTATTGTGTTTTACGTATACCATCATTAAAGAGGTTATCAACTGGTTTTGCTGGAGGTTGATGACCCGATTGCCGCAGTAGGTAAGAGATTATTTTTGCGCTACTGGTAGTACCACATAAGAAACAATAGCAAAAGAATCGTGTTGTGCCTACATTAATACGAGATCTAAGCTAAGTATTTAGTAAAAATACGTAGAGATGCTTGCAGACTGATTAGTTGTGAAGCAGTAAATCTAATTTTGTTAACGTAGTATCCTAATTAGGATTCTCTTTTTCACCACCATTCACAACTTTTTTTTTCTTTTTTTTATATCTTTATTTTAGGAGCTTAGTCAGATATGTGTCACCGTCGCCATCACGTGCCGTGTGGTATCCGGCCTAGACTTGACCACCCCCTTTCCTCCCGTGGGTGTCGTAAGAGGCGACTAAGGGAAAATTTAGAAGATGGGCAGCAGCGTCTTCTGTAACTTCACCACCAATACTGCGATCTCCAAGCCGCTTGCCACGCGTGGGGATTATGGCAAACTCCCCCGCTTAAACCGGGAGGCCTATGTTCAACAGTGGACGTCTTTGGCTGATGATGATGATGATGATGATGATAGTTAGATTTGACTATGTCACTCCATTAGACCTTCATTTACAATATACATGCTTAAAATAATTACAATTTCAAATATTTGGCTGTTTTCGACGCCTAATGCCAATTTCCACCATCTTGTACAATAGCCTTTTCCGACAGTGGATATGCTAGTATTTTATTACAGCCTCCTGTACTCATAAAATTTGGGTCATTTCTAAAGATTCACAACCTGTAATTGATCTACGCTTGCATTTCATTGTTCTGGCATTATTGTTAAAATAACTAATTTGAATTTAATATTTATTTATTTAGTATTAAAATAAAAAGCTTGTATTCAAAGACCATTGCACCACCAGATTAATTTCTTGAGGTCTTAGCAGTGTTAAATATCAATTATTCGGTACCAACCGATATAAAATCTCCAATACTTAAAATAACTCGCGTGCCATTTAAACACATCAATTACCGTCAATTTTAATTCCAGTATCACCAAAAACCGCAATCAATCAATTAATTCCAACTCGACCGGTACCAATTAAATACCAGTTTATACTAGGACCTACCAACACGTGTCCCATCACTACGTTATTATGACAAACAGTGCTGTGTCGTGTTGTCTACGTTTACTTTAATAGTGTACACGTCAATCTCACATGCTATAACGTTTATGTTATTGCATATTTTATAGTAACGGCCTATCTTAGGATAGCATTAAGTGAAGATGGGACTACTGGGCATAAACTGTGTTTATTGTTTGGGGTAGATGTCGGTGTTTGTTAGACAACACGGTTAAGCTAATCACACATTTACGAGTGTCTTGGCGATACCTTGTGGCGATTAATAAGGCTGGCCTAAGAACAAGACCCTATCATAATAGTTATAGCTATTTATCGATGCCTATTACAAATTCCGAATTTGTTTCTTGGCATTGTCAATTACTGTTGGTTATGTACCTACGCCCATACCAGCAATTGTAGTAGGTTTTCCAGGTTAGAATACCTATTTATACTTTTTAATGATATAATATTAAAAACAGTAACATCCGAGGTGCCGATAGATTACATTTTACAAAGCTTTTAAGCCCTGTAGGTAGTTGATAAATAATCTTGTCAAGAGATAAGACATTTTAACCTATCTTCTATCCGATAATAGAATTAAATAACTAAACATTAATCCAATTAATATTCAAAAGTAATTCTCATCTTATAAAAATATGATAAAGATATTTTAAATGATACAGAGCCGAAGGAAATAAACGAGCGTGTTCTTTCTTTTATCTTTCATTACATATCTACAACATTTTCCAAGTAATTATTTATCCTCAAGATTTCTCGTTTCTCGGTTATTACAAGGATATTTTCCTTAATAAAAAGGAAAAAGATAAAAGAAAATCCAATAGAAGAACAAAAGCACGGGACACGTAACAGGCACACAAAAGCTTTGCACCATCTCACGTATGTAGGGTGGCCAGCTTTTGTGTTCATCGGATATTTCGGATTAAGTGAGACACAATTGGACAGTTGAACCTATTACCCCATAATTATAAGACACTAAGCACTTCGAAAAAAATAATAAGTTAGGCCTAAAAACCTGATTAATTTTAAGGTAACTGTAAAATTTGATTTTTAGTTGCTTTGAAATCAATGGAGTTGGCAAATTAGTGGCGCCATAATTATGGAAGAATAGCGTTTTAATAGCTTTTAAAAATTATGTCAATTGATTGGTGGTGTTGACTGCCTCGTTGGTCTAGTGGTCGCTAAGCGCGACTGCTGAGCAAGAGGTCCTGGGTTCAAATCCCGGGTCGGGCAAAGTGTTACTGAGTTTTCCATTAGGTAATTCTCAGTAGCAGCACGGAGTCTGGATTTGTGCCCGGTTGATGGCAATAGGCTCGCCCCCTATTACATTGGGACTTACACATAACTGGCGAAATGTGGGTGTACTATATGTTCACCTCTGCCTACCCCTTTGGGGAATACAGGCGTGACGTTATGTTATGTTATGATTGGTGGTGTCAATTAATCTTTTTTATAGTATCATTGTAATGTGTCGTTAGTATATTTTAAGCCAAGGGTCTGAACACAAAGAAAAGCGCTGACTCTATATTGGTTACCTTTCTAAATCGAATTTTAGCGCGTAAATGTTCACTGATTAGAGCACAGGATTAGAATGATTAGGCTTTTGCACAAAAACAATGTACGGGTCAAAAATATGCACCTACCTATACTAAATATATATTATTCAAAAACTCTATAACTTACAAATTTTGAACTCAGTCTGATAAATAGCCTTGCCAGAAGGCAGCATCGAAATGCTGCAGTCGAAATTGACGCAGTGTAAGCATGGCAATTGTTACAACTACATAGGTATAATAAGTAAGCTTTTGATCAATTATCGACCAAGAAAACTGAAAAATTTACTCGTTAGATATTTTTCTGAGGCGCTTGTTCATGTGATATTCCATGGTTATAAATAAATAAAGAAGAAAAAAAACGATGTCAGGTTTTCAATTCACTTTTAAATTTCTGATCGCATTTCTTCTTGCCGTCAGTACAGTCACCTACAAAAACATAATCCTCCTTGATTCACCAATTAAGTAAACAAACGTGTATCGTACTACCGCAGTCCCACATTTCGCCAGTAACGTTACACGTCCCAATGTAATAGGGGGCCAGAACGTTACCTATGACAATATAATAATACTAAAATCGACGATACTTATAGCACTTGACCGCCACTAGACTTAGTTCGTCAGTTAGCGGGTCAAGGTCGAAGACTTTTCTGGGAGAGAGCCGCAGCGAACGAGACACGTGTAACTTTAGAGGCTCAAAGTGAAATAACACGAGTGCCACTTCTGAATAAGCCGCCATAACTTGACCGACATCAGACTGTTCTTTATTTCTTTTTATTGAATTGAAATCAATTCTAAAACATTATAAAAATTTTAAAATGTCTGGTTATGTAAAGTCAAGATGTTATTCGTTCGTTTATTATCAAAAGAGGAGTATTAAAAAATATTAGATTATTATCAGTATCAGATGATGATTTCCCAGTATGAAATCACTTACAAAATTGCATGGTACCTAGTTTTCGGTTTAGTTGCATTCCTGCACACATGCAGCCTCGCATGTCACTTAGTGTCATCATGACAACCCTATAACAGACCCACTACAGGGAAACGAGCATTGACCACGCTTGTCCACTGCGAGTTAGCGACTATAACTAAAAAATTATTACATTACATTATAAAATAAAAAAATATAATTTAATTATTATATTTTTTTATTTGTTTCATTTTTTTATAGCCTATGTTACTCGCGATAGTGTAAGGATACTAACGACACTCTATACTCTATACATCAAAATCGGATCAGGCATTGAGAAGTATGGTGGAATAAAGAAACTCACATACATACATAATTATATACATTACACTCCTTTTTTTGGGCAGTCGTGTAATAATACTAAATCACCTGCATGTTTTCCTTTTATGGCAAACCCCATTTAGGTACTCTCTTTAAAGATTTTCTCAAGAAACATCTATCAACATCTTTACACAGCAGGACTATGTCCCTCTTACTCCAAAGCCTGGTTACCCTCCGCCCCCACCTGAGGCGAGATGTGGCCCACATACCGTGGGACGCTATTTTTGCGTGCAAACTCCTTATAAGGCTACGCCGCTTGATAAAAGGCCTACACTAGTATTTGTTGTGGAAGTTTAAACAATGGACTTGCTAGGCTTGAAATATTGTTCGCAAAATTTGCCTTAAATTTCAAAGGAAAGATAATTTTATCTTTTAATGTATGGTAAATAATAATATAATAACGGCATTATGTATATATTAGATGCTTTTGTTCATAAATGGAGTTGGCAGAGGTGTGCTATTGCGAGATTTTTTTTACAAGATAGTTTTTTTTTCTCTTACAAAAACATCGCCCCACACTAGGAGTTTCTCCTGTATCGTGGATGCGTTTCACAAACATGAAATATCACATACACAAACACCCAGACTCGGGACAAACATCTGCGGATCGCCCCAATTTTGTCCCATGCCGGAATCGAACCCGCAACCCAAAGCGCAGCAGTCCAATTGCCTAGCCACTGCGCCAATCGGGTCGTCAATTATTATAATTATTTAATTAGTCGTAGTCATCAATTATGTTATTAGTCAATTGTGTCTTAGGATAACTAAGAAAATGTATACAGCATTAAGAAGTATAACTCAGGGCCTGAACCTATCATCATCATCAGTCTATCTCAGTCCACGGCTGGACATAGGCCTCTCCTATGGCACGCCACTGACCTAGATAAATCCGCGGCCATTCAAACCAATCCGTACAGTTAACCAGCACGCCACAAGGGCCATCTTGATTAGATACGCAAAGTTCCACCAATAACCTGAAGCAGTTTGATGTAGGGTTCGGTCACAATTACCAATGGGTACCATCTGCAACCGCAGTGTCGGTCAATGCAAAGGCCGTTTACGTCACCCGCCAATATGAATCGCACGTAATTTGGGCCACCCTTCGCTTCGACTAATGTAATACTTAGTGTTACCATCCTTCTCAGTTTTATTGTGGATATTTAATTTTGTGTAACGTTTTCCCGCACTAGAAATTACTGATATTTCTCCTGTATCGTGGGGTTTCACAGACAAGTGGAATAAAAGTGAACTCCACGAATGACGATTATCTATGCACACTAGGCTGTCAGCTTCAATACCAACGTACTGCATAGCTATTGTTTTTCTCCAGAGCTATTTAATCTTCTTCTTCGTGAACACTCTTGACAGTGATTGTGGTCGTCACTTCAGGACTGGGTGGCACGCTCTACGACACGTTGCCTTTCCTCTCTTACAGTTCCTTCCTTATGCATTCTTGCATAAGGGCCATAACCTGATCGATCCATCTCATAGGGCATCTACCACGTGGCCTGGTAACTTTGTTTTTTTTTAAAACGATTCATAGATAAAATATCACAAGGTCAAACATTTGCGTATCATACAATTTGTCTAATGTGGAGATCGACCCCAAAAACCTAACTACACTAGTCAACACCTTACTTCTGCGCCAATCGGCTTATCATAATTCTTTTCACAACAAACATCTTCAAACCCCACCAATAAGGCCACACAAACCAATAACTTTCCACCAATCAGCTAATCGTAATAAATAAATGAACCAATCCCAATTGATAATTATCAGATAGTCACCCTACTGCATGGCGTGTGCCATTTACAATCGCGTCGTGTTCATCAGAGCCCGTAGTTATCAATATTCATTAATTACGAGGGAGTAATCGAATGAGCGTGGGAACAGTCACGGTAAACCGAGAAGTTGCTCTAGTTTAAAATTTTACGTAAATAACAAGACGAACATTTTAACTAAGAGAGAACATTTTAATCACCTCTGTATTTTCCGTAGGAAAGTTTTACTACACAGATGGTAGGCTCCATGTAATTTACTATTACCAAAGAACCTCTACACTCAAACTCACGTGTTTATCAAAGAACCCCTATTTATGACGTCACAAATTCGCATTACCAGCTGATAAATAAGGGCTGCGTTCGAGTCCGAAACTAGTCGGGCATTCACGAATAAGTTCGTGATATTTAATATAAAAATTCACGACCGATCTAAGTAATAAATTAAATGAATAACACTTACAAAACGTATAATATTGGCGGCGAAGACCTGATTGGCGCAGGGGCTAAGCGATTGGACTGCTGGATAAGGGTTACGGGTTCGATTCTCGCACAAGGCAAACAGTTGTCTGATCCGCAGATGTTTGACCCGAGTCTGGGTGTTTGTGTAATTGTGATATTTCATGTTTGTGATACGCACCCACAATACAAGAGAAATTCGTAGTATGGGGCGACGAATTAAAAAGAAACAAAAAAAATATATAGGATATTTTAAATCCCATGTAACTACTAAAAGGTCAAAATATCAAAAGTAAATAACGAGCCTATTTCTTTTACAGTACATTTCCAAGGCAAATAAATACAGTCAAACTTTATACGGTAAACGTGACGTCATGTCATAGAAAATAAAGTTACAACTTACCAAAACCGTCGTAACTTTTTATACAGGGAAAGTTCGGAAACTACTGCTCTACGAACTAGGACCAAATGCCTATAAAATATTAAGTAGGAGAGCAAAAATACGAGGGTATTAACAAATTCAATATTTTTTTTCCTCCTTGACCAAATTTTACGTAACTCCTATTCATTTCGACTAGCCTTTATAATGTAGGTATCTATACCTACACAATTTTTTCCCTTTTGAACCGATTTTTTTGAGTTAAAATCGCAACAGCAGATGTAAAATTTTGTTTGTAAAGTATGTAAAATAAACAATTATACATATGTATATAATGTTTTGCGTCATAATATACAATGCAGCAAAACAATTCAGGATAATAGCAATGTTTTCCAAGTATAAACACTGCGGCAAGCTTGTCTGGAAACAAAAATGAGTCGATTATAAACACTGAATACAGATTTTTTTTTAGTTAAATTATGAATGTTGCCTGGTGCAGTAACACACGTCTATTAGCTCTTAATAAAGTTAACAATCAAGAAAACAATAGCATTAATTTCAAACAAATTCTTTTTATAATTCGACCTAATTTGTCTTCTTCAATATTTATTAATTGGTCAACCATTTTTAACTATATTTGGTTGTCGTTTTTTAATCTAAAGAATTCGAAATTTAAACCTGACATCAGCGGAATGGCTAGTACTATTTCATTAATAAACACGATAGAGTTACCATCAACTAATTATTGTTTTGTACTTGCACAAGCGCTTTATTAATTTACTCTTAAAAATATGTAGCCTCATTCGGACTCGTACAAAATCCATTCATCAAAAATACTAGAAGTAATTAGCAACAACACAGTGCACAATTGTGTACTGTTGAATGTACGTTATAATTAGATAAAATTGTACTGAAATTAATCTGTTTGGGTCACCCTGCGGTCACACACAATTGCTCAGTGTCAAAGATACTGTGTTGCCAGCGTGACTGTCATATCTTTATTGCGTGGGCTGGGTCGGTATTTTTAGAACAATAACTATAAAATACAACGTAGAGAACAACTATTATTTTTCTTGAGAGACACGTTTTTTCGAAATGGGTTTATGCCGACGACCCCGAGGGGGGTCTTATTGGGCGTAACCGGATAAAGGCGAGACTTCTGGAGCCTCCAGCCAGGCTAACTACTAAATAAGATTTTAAGCGATGCTACCGAGGGCGCCCCCTGCGGGACTCGAACCTCGACTCGGTGCATCGCTGACTAACTTGCAAAAACAACAAGGGACTGCTGGATCTGATTCATTATTTAGGGGCTGTTTTAAAAGCTAGAGCTCGGCCCCGGGCCGGCTGTACTAGGGACGGGAGGGTTATTTACGTTAACAGGTAACGATCGCGGCGGACCTCGACGGCGAGATCTTAGTATACGACGGCGTCGGTCGTGTAGTGTATTTATTGTGTCTGGGTTAACTTGAGAGACACGGTGAAACAATTTTTTTTATAGCATTTGTGGTATGAGCTGTCGGTCATATCGTTGCCTCTAAAAGAAATATTTCACGGATAGCACATGTCTCGAATAAGACTAAGGAAAATAACTTAATGACGATAAATACCACTCTAGTCATTAATGGTTTACTTTACAAGTAATAAACAAAGTTGTCTTTTCTCACTGAAGAATTTTTTCTTCTCTTAATCAGGAAGCACGTCTCTAGCAACACTGTCCATTATACTATTACGCATGCGTCTGACGTTTTATGACGTCAACACGTCAATTACAATGACATAAGACAATCGTTCTGTTTTCATTTATACATTATACGGCGATTTAATTATGTCTGTGTTTTCCTTATTTCACATTATACATACCCAGAATTGGGAAGCTTGTTTTGATGTATAATGTGCTGGGGTTTATCATTTATTATTATAATTACACATTTATCAAAAGTATAAAGATTAAAATTATAGTAGCTATTTCGAAAATTGTTACTGTAGGTCCTGTGATTTTGTAATTAATTCTATTTATGATCAAATGAATATTACGATCCTAATTACAAAACTTATTTTTAACTTACTTTTAAAACCAACAAACATTAGTAGATTGGTAGATACTAATGGATGCTAAGACATCGAAATTTGCCCTTAATAACCTATTTGTAGAAAATATTTAGCTTACTCAACTTCTTCTCTGTTTAAACTTATCTATGCCAAGTCTTACAGTCCTTCCTGAGCACAATATGCTTAGAAGGGATACAAAGTTTTCTCTTTATGTATTATCTAAAATATGGATGCAAGTAGCCTCCACGAGTGATGATACTTAAGTACGTCCGGCGCACCCTGGACAGTCAACCTCGCTACCATCCTTGTTGACTGACCAATCTCTACACCACGGCATGACCTATTTATTCCACGCTGCTATTGGCTCATGCCGATACGAAAAAGAAGAAGATCTAAAATATAGATTTGTATGTTGTACCTAAAGACAAAAAATGTTCATGGAATTTGTTAGTAGCATATCTGTCAGTAAATATACCAGTTTTCGGTAATGTTGCGTTACATAACGACCTCAGAATGACCATACCTCCTATGACATCATCTTTTTATTGCCAATTTGAGCCAGCAAGCAAAACAAATGAATGACAAAATGAACCAGATCTACGACTTAGGCCTTTAAACACTACATCCAATATGTACACAAAAAGAATGACTATTCATTTCGTTAGATGATGTAGATATAGACGAATCGGATACTGATAAGTAGCAGTCAGAAACGTTCATACAAAATGTTGTAATAACCTGGGAAATTTCGTACAAGGCGGCTCATCCCAACCGAGGCAAGCCATCTACGCAGGATACGCTTTACACTGCGCAAGGGTGTGCGCAAATTTTCGAGCACTCTATATTCCTTCACACTCATTGTCCTTGGGGACACGACCGGACATTAATCAGTCTACGACTTAACGTGCTTTCCGAAGCATCCGATGCGTAATACAGTCACCCATCACCAAGACTGACCGCGATCAGCACTGCTTGGCTCGCTACGTAAATAATAACATCAGAAGAATGAACAAAAAGCCTCAACAGCTTGAAAATACTCGCTACCTCGTAAAATGCATTTATTTAGGTTCCGAGAACCTAAATGATGCAATTCGTGAATTCAACTCACCTTGCATCAAAAAGGTCACGAAATAAGGCAACCACGCAAAAAAAAACAAAAGCAATACATATTTATATGGTACTCAGCTGATGTTATGATACCACCAATGAAAGTTAGTTGAACTCAAAAAGGTTGCTCGTTTGGTTGAAGGTTTTAGTTTAGCCACAGAATATTTTATAGAGCTTAGCTTTGGTCGATGTGGCTATGAGGTTTACGGACCTGATTTGTATGCACTAGGCTGGGTTCAAACCCAGACAAGTAATGGACTTTCGTACTCTCAAAATTATTCTAAGTTATCAATGGCTAATCCATGTGGTGAAATGGGGTATACTACAGCTGTTATAAAAATTCTATACCTATATTATTCATGTAATTTGCTGAATGTATGTCTGTCTGACTAAACCATTTATGAAAAGCTTAGATCGTAAGTATAGCAGTGTCACAGCGATCATGCAAAATCATTCTTTTCGCCAATTTACCTACATAAGATCCAATGTTTTAAAATTTGCCTTGCCAAAATACACTGAATTTGCAACACTTTAAAATCTCAAGCTATCAAAAGGTTATAACGATTTAGAGGTCTGAACATTGCAAAATTGTCCGTCAAATTCCCCTCACATCTAGGGGGCCGATTTGGTAATTGGTTCCAACTGATATTGAAATGGTATAGGAAACGCTCCAAGTTCATTGGCTCTAGCGACCTCAGTAAACGTGCGACCTTAAACGTAGTGTACCGAGTGATCGTGAACGGGTAACTGTATTTGATAAGATATATTTAAACCTCGCTTTTATGCGCGATATAAATAGTGAGATCGACGGAAATAACATGTTTAATGTAATAAGGAAGTTGGCGAAAGACCGAGGTCTTTCTATACACGCTAACACATGGTCTTTCTACATAAGCTAGCACAATGTTCCAAATTGGAGATAGTCTAGAAAAAGATTCGAATAGGAGCACCGGGTTTCTCCCTTCTTCTCTTAAAAGAGACCTTGACCCCTACATTTGTGTCGATATTTTTTTTCTCAGAGGTAGTCAGTTAGGAAATGCCGACGCCATCTAAGTAGTTTAAAAAAAATGACGTGTAAGTGTTTTTAAAACCTATTTGCAGATATAAAATCATTTATCATTCTCAGAATCTTAGCTACTGATTGTTTGTGGTCTCTACTCTCTACATCATCTCATCATCAGCCGGAAGACGTCCACTGTTTAACAAAGGCCTCCCCCTTAGAACGCCACAATGAACGGCAACTTGCCATTTGAAAATAAAATTTGTTGTAGCAAGGAGTTTACATTCCGTCATTGTAGGTGCCTTCTACTTAAATGTAACAAAATTTAGCCTCAACTACGAGGTGCCGGCTCATTAGCCTTACGCTTGTTTAAAAGATTTTTCCTTTTCACACACCACAACATATTACAGACCGAAAATTAGGAACCATATTTGTCTCAAAGCCCGGTACTCTCTCAAGTACACTTCAGTCGATTTGCCAACAAAATATTGCAATGTCACTAATCAAAAGATCCATGTCATGACTTATACAGATATTTGTATATATGTTATATAGAGGTATGACTAAATAAAATAACAGCCTTCCCATGGTAATTCAATTAATATTTATATCGATTGCAAACATCATAACGGTGAATCGATAGATTGCGTCACTAGTTGCACGCTGATTAATGGGAAAATAATTGATTACAATGGGTATTATCTAACTGATTCGTGCTGAAACAAATATATATTGCATTTATAATCGCTTGTTATACTTGTTAATTCAATCATGATCCTACACAGTCAGCATTACTTATAAATCAGAAGTTTAAAAATAAGTTACTAAGCTGTTGCGTAAAATTATTCATTCATACACAACACATCCCATAAAGCCGGGCACCCGATATTTCCGTGCCCGAATAGTCTTCAATCCGTCAAAATGCAGAAGCTGGACATATAGACTGGACACAGACAGGAGCGAAGGTTGTATGTGACGTAGTAGAAATAGACGACCCAACCAAACATTAAAGTATCACGAAGGAATGTACGTTGAAATCTCACAAGTTTTTTCTCAAGCACCTTTAGATGCTAAAACGTACTAAACCTGAATAAACCAAAGCTACACCATTTCAAACGCATACAATTGTAGAAATCTTTTCACCCACTACTTACACAGCGAGTCGAATAAGGACCAGGACACGATGAAAAGGTTGGAAGTAAGATCTTCGCTATTTAAAACTGTATACATCTACTCAACCTAGTGGGTGTGCTTGTCATATTTCAAGCTGTCTTAATACCATGGGTGAATAACCTAGAGAGCTTTGGTTTTGGTTTTGACAAGACTGTGAATAATTTTATATTTTTCTTAAGAATCTACTCATGGATTCTTTTATTTAAGATATTCACAAACAAAGATTTAACTTTAGTGCCAATTATCGTACGACGATTGTTAAAAACTAGGAGATCACACAAAACCTTATGTCACGAATGGTGATCGATCCCGCATCACCTAATACAGAAAGTCAAGCTCTCAACCATTGGGATACTCAGTAACCAAAAATGAGATCTCTAAATGACAAGACAGTCACACTGTACCAAACAGAAAAGAAACATGATTTGACCTTTAACCAGATACACAGACCAATCATATAAAATAAAATTGTTTGTCCAACGACGCGCAGTAATTACTTTCATTTTGATAGGCAAACTATTAATATTAATGACTACAATAAAAACAGTAATTAAGAATGTTACCACTACAACCCAATCAAGTTTTATTCACCTGACTATCTAAGGGGTCTTCATTAACGTGAAGATTGGAAATACATAACATAACCTTACGCTTGTATTCTCCGAAGGGGTAGGCAGAAGTGTGAAGTACCCACATTTCGCCAGTTATGTTATACATCCAAATATAATAGGCGATCCTATTGCCATCAACCGGGCACAAATCCATACTGCGTGCTGCTACTGAGAATTATTTAATGGAAAAATCCAGTTACACTTTACCCAACCTTGGACGCCATGCTCAACAGTCGACCAACGAACGAAAACGATTTTACTTGTACAAGTACCTACATAAGAAGAATTCGCAAACTGTCTGAAACTATGAAAATGTGTTAGATCGATATTTCTGCACAAGCAAGTGGAACAAGAAGGTATAAAGGCCCAATTAGCTATTGTTATCGTGTATTGCGTTAAATATAGGAATAATGGTTGCAATAAATGCATCTTATTTTTATTTTATATTATCAACTAGCGGTGCCCGCGACTCCGTCCGCGTGGACATTCGGAAACAGCAAAATTGGATTCTATTTAGTAGTTTTTACGCCAAGCCCTACTGTTTTATTACATGTATGTAAAGATTGACGTAACTTCTTTGTTTGTGAACCGATTTAAATGAAACACACACTCAATGTTATGGAAAGTTTGCCAGAATACATCAGTGAAAACCGCATTCAAAGCGGTTCAGCCGTTTCTGAGATTAGCGCGTTCAAACGCACAGACAAACAGACACACCGACAAACAGACAAAAATTTTAAAAACTGTATTATTGGCTTCGGTAACATAAATACAGAGTGTATAAATTGTTTTTCTTTTTTAATATTGATTGTACAGACACGGGTCATTCACGATTTTATTATATGTATGTATATATGTATGTATATGTAAAGATATAGTTATATTATTGATAGCTGTGCCCGCGACTCCGTTCGCGTGGACATTCGGACACAGCAAAATTGGATTCTATTTAGTAGTTTTTACGCCTAGCCATACTATTTTATTACATGTCTATCTGTTGCCTGCGACTTCGTCCGCGTGTATTTCGGATAAAACACCAGTAGCACATTGAACTTTTAACTGAAAAAAATACCTACCAGGCTAGCTTTTTGAAGTAGGTTAAAAATCTTGAAAACACTTATTTACTCGTATCTACGAATACTTTCTGGTATTTTTTTAACAAAACCGCAAAATTTGAACGGTAAATACGGAAGTTACAAAAAGTCTATTGAAAATAATATATAACTGAAGAAGAGAACATAAATAAATCCATTGCGTGCGTTTTTGAGTTTCTGTACATTGAAACTACTGTAGAAAAAAAATGCCAGGGATAAAGACAACCATGACGAACTGATTGGCACAGTGGCTAAGCGATTGGACTGCTGTGTTAGAGGTTGCGGGTTCGATTCCCGCACGGGACAAAAATTTGTGTGATCTGCAGATATTTGTCCCGAGTCTGGGTGTTCGTGTATGAGATATTTCAAGTTTGTGAAACGCACCCACGATTCTGCCGAAATTTAAGAAACGTTTTATTTAAGAAAAAATATACCTATACAATACAACCCATTTATATTATTTTGGATGTTTTGTCTGTTTGTCGGTTTATTCGTAATTTAGTTAAAATAGGGAACCATTGCAGTTGACTCTTATAAAAAAATATTGTTATAAAACATACCATAACGACACGCCTGTATTCCCCAAAGGCGTAGGCAGAGGTGCACATATTATACCTACTCCCACAATTTCGCTAATTAACGCCTATATTCTTCGGAGGAAGGCAGCAACATATTTAGTACCCCCTTAATGCGTTCGTATAAATTCTTTGTGATGGGGGCCTATAGTTACTATCCAAATGCAAATTTAGTTTCCGAATACCTTATCGTATGTATTTTGTAGAAAAACTAATTAAAAATTGAAATTAATTAAAACATAGTAAATAGTCCGAAATGTTATGTGGAAAGTATAAATAAAGGTCTATTATAATTATTGAAGTGCAAAAACATGCAAAAAGAAATGAAAGCTAATGCAAAAAGAAAAACCTTTGCCAAGGATCGAACACTATACTAATCACACGCAGGGCGATCGCTGAACCGCCACGCTACGATGATATATGATCATTGGTTCAAAATAGACGTTTCTATACATGTCATGATTTACTGCTGAGTTCCTTGTGATAGCGTGATGATTTCCAATTCAGAGGTTCATCTGTAACTAATCTACATATTTCAACTATTGGTTTTGTCTTTTATTAATTCTGCAGTGAATAGTAGACGAACAAAGATACAATGCAATATTGCTCATCCCCTTTTGCAAATACCGTGATAATATATAGCCTATGTTACCCGCCGGCCCTTAAAGAATATATTTGCCAAGTTTGAGCAGATTCTATTAATATTTACGCCAAGCCGTACTGTTTTATTACTTGTATGTAAAGATTGACGTAACTTTTTTGTTTGTGAACCGATTTAAATGAAACAAACACTAAATGTTATGGGAAGCTTGCCACAATACATCAGTGAAAACCGCATTCAAATCGGTTCAGTCGTTTCTGAGATTAGCGCGTTCAAACGCACAGACAAACAGACAAACCGACAAACAGACAAACAGACAAACCGACAAACAGACAAACAGACAAAAATTTTAAAAACTATATTTTTGGCTTCGGTTACATAAATAGAGAGTGTATAAATTGGTTTTCTTTTTTAATATTGAATGTACAGACACGGGTCGTTTACGATTTTATTATATGTATAGATGTACTGAATTGGCTGCAGGCCTCATTTCATTAAGAAAAGGAACGATCATTCATCACCTTGCTTGCGCTATTAGCAATTTTAAATAATTAAATCTAGGTTTGATGACGATGGTTTCCTTGACCTCGTCACATAGAGGAAAGACCTATAACAAATGACATACTACATCGTACGAACTGAGATTTACTTCTTTCTTTTCCTACATAACAAGGTACTAAGTTTTCTTTCCTTACATACAAAGGAGCAGGATTTTCCTTAAATCGAACAATCCCATCAAATGCACTTTCCCATGTCGTTTGTTCTACGAAGCGAATTGTTTGTTCAATCTTAATTAAAACCGACTGACATCGTAATAATGACGTCATAACGATTACGATGCCAATGTTATGGCGTTCGAGAATTAATGGGAAATTCATTGGTTAGGCTGCGTACACATTACCGGAGAAAAATATTCTCACGCGACTATGGTTGTCATAGATTTTTTAAACCAACCAATATTTTTCTCCCGTACATTCATTTGTTATTTTTACTAACATGTTTTAAAATTAAATTAAATACAACTCCTGTGACTGTCAATTTACTACTGGTAATGTATTCGGTTATTTTGTTAGATCGTTTTAATGTAGGGCAAGATATCACAATTTCAGAGTAAAACCATTACGGTACTACTCAAGCATCAGAAGACACACAAAATGAGACATGACTGCCTCGTTGTGCAACTGGTTGCTAAGCATAAGATCCTGGGTTTGAAACCCGGGTCGGGCAAAGTGATATTGGGTTTATTTTATTAGACAATGCTCAGTAGCAGCACGGAGTCTGGATTTGTGCCCGGTTGATGGCTTTAAGCTTGCTTCCTATTACCATGGGACCTATCACATAACTGGCGAAAAGTGGGTGTACATGAGCACCTCTGCCAACCACTTCGGGGAATACAGGCGTGATAATATATGATATTATCACGCCTGTATTCCTGTATGTAAAATGGTATGTTTTTTTTTTAATAAAAGGTCTATCTATCGGATTTGCCATCTGCAATGTATCTGTATCTGTGGGCTCCAATGTGTGATCACCCTAACCTCAGGACCCGTCTAACCACTCAACATTTTAATAGCGAGGCAAAGCTTGCCGATGTGCTGTTACGTGTTCAGAGGAAGGAAACTTCGGTAAATATTCTGACATTTGGGATAAGTTTGTGTGACGTCATCATGTCCTTGTTGATTTAAATGGTACGGGAAATACACGACGTCACTCATTGGTTGTTGACAAAATGACTTGGCATGATCACGTAGACCAGGTATAGTATAGTAGATATGTAACTTTGGATATTATACGAGGGTACACTTTACGAAATAAATTGGAAATAATAATTTCCATTAGAAAAATAATCAAAGAATTCCAACTTGAAAAATATATATGAACACGTGAAATTTTTATATTGTACAACATAAGATTATGAAATAAGCAGTACCTTTGTATTTTATATTACTCTTGTTGTATCTTATTTTAATTAATAAGTAAGATATTTACGATACAATTCCAACACAATGGTAGCGGTTTCTCTCGCCCACGACTAAAAAACAAGGGGGTAAGTCTAAGTAATCCCCGCACAAGGAAAACGAACCAATTATATCACGATACTAACGTACACCGGCTTAATTATAAGTCATTAACCTTTAATGTGTTTATATAAAAGGTTTTTTAAAAAGGGTACTCATTGACCTTATAACATTATAAAGAAATCTAAGGCAAATTGTAATGTTCTCCAAAAACTTGTAGTATCTAAACTTCTACCAATGTTTCTGCTTCTTTTAAACTACTGAGCTTAAAGCTATAATTCCTATAATATGTTAGTTTCTAGGACTTTTGGTGCCATTTTAGCATGTTGCCCATGCTAAGCTTGAATCTAAATTGATAAAGGAAATTTGAAAAATGATGGACACGAGCGGGACTTGAACCCGCGACCTTCGCCGAACCGTGGCGCTGCTCTAACCAACTGAGCCACCGTGTCGCAGCTCGCATCCATGAAATTTCTAGTTCCCTTTTAGTGTTTACGTCTTAAAGGTGACGTCAGATATTATCTGTTGGAATCTATGAATCTGAGTTCGGCGAAGGTCGCGGGTTCAAGTCCCGCTCGTGTCCATCATTTTTTAAATTTCCTTTATCAATTTATATGTTAGTTTCTGTTTAGCCTTACATTTTGATACTATTTACAGTATTTACATTCAAATAAATGTACCTATAGGCCGAGACCGCACTACGGTTAAACGGCCGCGGTTTTTAACCGCGCGTCAAGGAATCTAATACAAACGGCCGCGCGGGAAAATACCGGAAGTGTCCGCTTGTATTAGTTTCTTCAAGTCACAAAATCATGCGGTTTAAAACCGCGGCGGTTAAACCGTAGTGCGGCCTCGGCCATAGGTACAGTACATAATTGAGAAATAACTGAAACAACCTTTTAGAATTGACCTCTTGGTGATAGCTACTTGCAGTCTATAGCTAGAACCTATTCGAAGACCTACCGTGTCTAAAACTGAAAGCGCGGTCACATTAAATAGTAATTTAAACTTTGTAACTAAAGAACAAGCTACAATCTAGCTCTGGTCACAAAGTCGTTAAACCCTCGTTTAGCTCCCAACTCAGCGGCGAAGCGTCGAGCTAAATGGTTTCATATTTTCCAAGTCAGATATTTTGGTAGCAGCCGGGGGTTAGGAAAAGTGCTCTTTAAAAAGCAATGCAAACTAGCCGTTTTACCCTCTACTTGTATATTAATACCGTTATACAAATACTAGCGAACTGCTCAACCTAATTCTAGACTTCTTCTTATCGTATGGTTGATGAACAACCTGCCATTGCTGCGTGCCGGAATTCGAACTTGCGACCTTTGACTTGGCAGTCCAACGGTCATACCACTCGGCTATTAGTGCTCTATTCTAGACTAATAGACTAGTTGTTCTAAGGATCAAAACTCTCTTTAAACCTCAATAACAGAAATGGAGATTGACAGACGTTATATTTTGATATTGTAATATTAGTCAACAATTTTCCGAACGATACAACACGTAAACCTCAGAAGGAGTGCTAATAGGGAGCCTCTAGGAGTGACAATACCTAAGTACGTCTGGACTCCGGTGGGCCTTAGGTGGTCAACCCCGCTACCATCCTTGTAAACTAGCCAATCTCTACACCGCAGCATGACCTGATCCTATAAGAATACGAAGAATATAATTTCTTGTATTCGTAACTACCTATTCTATATTAAAGCACCTACCACTTTGTCTCTACCCACCCTATGGTTGACTGGTGGAGAATGCCTCAGGCATTAAGTTTTAAATAAATAAAAGAAAAAGAAGTAACTCGGAAGGCTGGAACGAGGCCGTTAAACAAAGGCACATAAAGTTGAAAATATAAGGTATACTCCTGGAAAATTACAAGGAGGAAGATATCAAAGATCTCGGGAAGCACATAACTCGCAATCGCTGTAACGTAACGATCAAAAGTCAAAATAAAATATTGTCTGGGGCAAGTTTATTGCATTTTAATGCGCCCATTCAAAACCACTCTTGAACATCCTTGACTTGAAAGAAATGTAGCGTACATCTCTTGAATATTTGCAGCAAGCCACTTTCTTATGCAAAGCTTACGAAACGATGTGCTCCTCATACAATGCTTTTTAAGGGATCTACTTTAATATTATAATGACTTTAAAAGCTAAAAGCACAAACATGAATTTTTCGTTCCATAGTCTCAAAACCAGATTTTCTAATAATAAGTTTTTGGTAAACGAGAATACAATAAAAAGACACAATCATTCAATATTTATTTTAATAAATTGGAATGCAGCGACAAAATCTTTAAACTTTTAATGCAGACAGATAAAACATGCTTTAATTTAAGTGGCATTTACTATCTGTGAGATTATTTTATTATTTTCTTGTATCGCGATTCATGATATTTTAACAGATATGATAATAATTCGTCGGTTATTGAACCTTCTTGTGTTTGTAATAGGATATATTGTCACATTCTCGGCAATATCTCACAAGACGCGGTTTTATCTTGTCTAAAGAAGCAAGGTTTAAGAGCTTTGCGAACCAGACATAGCTGTGGCAGTGAGTACAGTTTGTCTCGCTATTATTATGCATTTTTCACTGAAGTAAATTCTAAACTCTAGATTTGACGAGATATTCAAGTAAATTATCCATACAGTACTCAATTCGATTAAGCATGTGAAAGTTATTCTGTCTACACGTCTAAACCACTGAACCGATTTTTGATGAATTTTAGAACTGAGTAAGCTTTAAGCTAGCTCAGCTAGCTAGAGTAAAATTAACAATCATTTCTTTTAATGAATAATGATGGACCATTATTACATTTTAAATAGTTAAATCCTAAACTGTCGCCATTTCAGTGTTAAAACATTTACCATCAAATATAGCCAATATATATTTGTAACCAAAGCTATCCGTATTTCTAAATATAACGATCGCACGAGGTCGGTGTTTAATATTATTTAATTATCATTGACAACAACGCCAATAATTATTATAATAATTGGTTGACTGTCAAAGGTAACCTTGGGACACGCATAGATACTATGTAATACCATACGAATTATATAAAACATGCAAAACATGAAACAATCTATTTTATATCAGCCAATTAATGACTGAGTGAATCGTTATTTTTTATACCGATATAATCACTTCTGCTGCCCTTACCATTAACTCTGAAAGCAGGACATTTTCTGATGAGGATACGAGACGCCACTACGTGCAGTGTAGTACGACATCTCGCTTCCACAACAGAAAATGTCTTGATTTAAGAGATCATGGTAAGGGGGCTGTTTGCATTATGGGTTAACTGAGGTCACGTTCGATGAAATACTAGAACTAGTATCACGTTAAAATAACTTACCATAGATATGCTAACGCCTAGGCATATACCGTAAAAGATATTTGAAAAAAGTCTAAATAAAATGTAACTTACTGATTATGCCTTCTGCCAACCAATATCGTGATTGACAATCAAACATTTTAATCACACAAATCTAAAATATTGAAACGTGTTCCCTATTCAAATCATCGGCGAGATAAACCAGTATTTCATATTTATATTTAAATAAATCGGATTAATCGAACGCGAATCGTATTTCATAAAGAGAATTCCGATTTACTTTTCCATGTTTAAATTTTTCCGCTGGCCGTCTATAGAAACGGGATCCATTCGAGTGCTTTTTTGTTCGATTTTCGATTGAACCGCTTCCATTCCGAATTTTTCTCGATTCGAAATTCTGTCTGCAGTTTTATAGAAAATCGAATAATGTTAACATTTTCAAGCGCTACCGTATCGGATCGGATCAGCCCGGATTTATTGAGTAAACTATGTAAATTAAGCTAACCTCGAACAAGTAAACACTTTTTATACTATGCTACACCAAGCGGTCCTTTATAAATTTGCATTTTATCTGTAGGACGTATGTAGGTATTCATCATGATTTACATTGAGGTAGTAATAGAGTGCAGGGTGCTATTTGTTAGTCACTAATTATTTCTAAAATCTTTAAATTCTTTTCTACGAAGAATGTCTTAAAAAACTAAAACCTAGTGTTCATGGCGTTTATTAAACTCTTTATTACACAACAAAAATATATGTCAAACAGAAACATCAAATAAATAAACCGGTATATAGCTTCCCATTAATATGATGTGCTCCCCCCATCTCAACGCGTGTGTGATCTCAGGGGAAATTTTTCTCACCTTTTTGTACGTTTACATGTATAATGAATTAGTCACGGCAGGCATGAGTTTCCTCTATTTTTGTACTGCCTTCACTCTTCTAGTGATAGAAGGATAATGGCCACAAACAAACGAGGTGTTGAAGTTGAAGAACTGTCAAAAAAAGTTTTGCAGTGTGCTACTTTCAAAATAATTCAAATTGCTCAAGAACATTCGGAATTTAAACACAATTGCTATGCATAAAGTCATGAACCGTAACTAAAGGGTCATTTGTTTTCGACAAATAAGTTTTAATGTAGAATAATAAACGTGTAAGGGCCCGTTTCACCATTTACAAGTGAAGTGTCAAGTAAACTAACTTAAAGACGTAACATCGTAGGAAGGCTATAAGGCTTTAAAACATTCGAAATCTCGCGGACAAAGTCGCAAGCGGAAGCTAGTAAATCAATAAAGTCGTCGTCGATTTAAAACTAGAGTGCAATGTTGATGAAATTCACAAGTCCACGTGTCGAGTAAATCAACAGAAACTGTTTTTAAAACAATGCCTGACTGCTTCAAGGTCTTTATACAACTTGGGCGCACCTTATTTATTGCTTTGCGCTAGCACATTTGGCGCGGCGAACTGCTTCGGTCAATTTTGGCATGGAAATTTTAAAAAGATTGGTGTAGTGAAGCATGAAATGATAAAAAACAAAATATTTTTTGGGTTTCATTTTTTTATCAATTGCGACGGCTTGAGATACAACGATAGGACCCTTAGGGAGGTCGATAATATTCCTACTACTAGTTACAAACACGGGCTGCGAAACGGATAACTTATGCATGAATAGCAATATCCCAGGCATCATCATCAGCTCGTTGAATCCATAATAGGCATGAATGTCTAAATTCTAGAAAATTTCTTATAGGAATTTATTACCGATAAAATGGCAATTGCCTCGTTGCTCGGGCTCTTCATGAAATGTCTAATGTAGTCGTGTGGACATAGGAACAGTACTTGCGAAAAGCAGGCGTGATACAAACAATCGCATCAGGCACAGGTTATACGACTGTACGTTTTAAGATAAGAGAACTGACTCAATGTTATCAAATACCGGTAACAATGAGAGAGATCTGAAGCGTGATACTCACATGGTTCGTTCAAGCTCCACCTATATTTGTCACGTGACTCGAGAGACATTCCAAGTAAGTAACATCTAGTTAGGTATTTAGTTTTGGCTAAATATTTATTGGTGTATCATCATCATCAACAGCCGGAAGACTTCCACTGTTGAACGAAGGCCTTTATTAGAAGAGGGAGAAGGGTTCCATAATCCCCATGTTTGGCAAGCGGCTTGGGGATCGCAGAGTTGATGGTCCAGTTTCAGAAGCTGACGCTGCCCATCTTCTGGATTTCCCTTTAGTGGCCTCTTACGACACCCACGGAAGGAAAGGGGATGGTCAACTCTAGTCCGGATATTACACGGTACGGTGTTTGCTAAGGAATAATTTCAACCGTAAGGGGGGAAACGAGTTTGAAAAGGCAACAAACCCAATGTACGTACATAGTCCCTAAAAGAGAAAGAGGCTCGCCTCTTATGAATGACAAACCCAGTATGGTTTAAGAGCGATTCGCTCGCCACCTCATTAATGGGACTTAATATGATGTCAGTATTTATTTGTATATTACCCTACTCTTCATATAGAAGATGCCTAGTCTTGATAATGAAGCACACCCACCACAGCTTAGTTAGAACATCAAAGTTTGTCAATACTAAAATAATCGTTGATCAGCAATCGCAGCTTTAACATCGATTGACCCCTTTATTATTACCTAGCCAAGAGCATCCCAACTCTTGTTTAGTATGTACTAGCACTATATTTACATTATAGTGTTTCGTCACAGACGTCATATAGTTATCATCGAGGGGTCAGGCAGTCGCCGTGCGCTCGGTGCTCACGCATTGCTAGATCATTGCATTGACTACATCGGACACTGACCGATTGTTGACGTTTACTTTCAAGTAGAATGTGTAGTATTTAAATATAAGCATTCAGCTGAACTAAAAACACATATTACATTCTGACGAAATTAAAATGTATTGTTATTAAAAACTCAATTACTTAAATAATTTTTATTTTTCTCAAGAGCTTTACATACTTTAATTGCAATACATACTTTCACACCTATAATCTCTAAGGGAGTTTATATGTATGAAACATATCAAACATAATATTATAAGCTATATCAGTTTAATATATTTTTCCCCCAAATGACAGAGGTGTTCTTCTTTAACAGAAGTTCTTACACCCACATTTCTCCGCTCGCCAATTTATTATAAGCTCTAATGAAGCTTGCAGGCTAAATATAACTAAATATGATAGCTGTCTGACATCACTGACCTAGAACTTGTAACAAAAAAGGAGTAAACATTATGGTCATAAACCAGTACATCAAATATTAACGCCAAGCAAATCAAGTTCTGCCATCAAACCTGGATCATGTCTCTTTAATAGCATCGCTAAGCTTTACGACTTCGATTGACGTCATTTTGTCCGTCTCGTACTTAGGTACTAAACGTTAACCAATCAATAAGTCCAAGGAACTAAATAGGTCTTCTAAACTTCGTTTAGGAAATAAAACGTATATTAGTTCTCTGATGACATAAATCTCTTTGATGTTCGTCAGTTAACTGCAGTAATGAAATTTTTTTGGTGTGTAAAATTCGTTATGTTGTTTGTATGTATAAGGAACAACTTATATAAAGTAGATGACAGAACATGTTTCCCCTAAGGGGTAGGAGGTGACTATTTCAGAACACCTACACTTCGCCACTTATTTCATAGCTCCCGATCAAATAGGGGAAGGGTCTATTGCCATCAACCGGAGATAAATGGAGTAGGTACATGGTTAGTTTTTAAAATAAATTTATTGGGAAGCTATTGTTTCCGCTCCTTGTTTATGTAACAATATAATGTCCTGCGTCGTGGATACATAATCAGATAGACATGCTACTCTTAGACATTCTGTGGACAAACACAACCGTCGGGCGTGGGAACAAATATCTGAATAATCTGTGTCAATACAATTTCTTACGTAAACAATTTATTTACGTCCTATTGACACACGTCAATTTAGTAATTAGCTAGGGAGTTTGTTATGCCGTTTCCTCTTCCCATCCACAACACAAGAAAGCAGTGATGGGTGGGCATTTTAAAGTGTGTGTTTTGTTATTTTGACAATCACAGAGTACTAATATTAGTTTGTATGAGGAATTTGTTTAAATGGTTTAAATAGAATTGTGGTTTAATTTAGAATAATCAATTTGATTATTACAAAAATACATACAGAGTACATAAAGGTAAGAACAACAGAAAACAACCGACTCAATTTCTTTAAAATGGACATATCTAATAGGAGACAATTTGTTTGTCTTTGTAAAAATGAATGTTGTGTGTGTGAATGTCTAGATTTGGCGCAAATATTGGCGGAGCTGAGAAATATTTGTTCGTTTAGAATCAAACTCACTCACCCAATACAATAGGATCGACATCGTTCAAGACACTACACTCGACCTAAAAAACCTGTATTGTAAATACACACCATCGTTCACGGTGTATACCTCAGTAGGTAAGCAGGGCAGTAAGCGGTATATAGGAGGCGGCGCTAAACTCAGCTCACCTTATCGTGCATGAGGATGATAACCGTAGATACTGACACACAGATCTAGAGATTGAGACAACATGGTAACACTATATCTTGACCTAGGACTGTTGTGAGGTTGCTGAAGTTGATACACGGGACGCATGTCGCATATATGCCTAATGTGACTTTCTTATGTAGATTAACAGATTAGCGCAGTAGCTAATTTATTGCAATGAAACGGGTTAGGAGTTCTCTGCTTGCATATAATCCGTCATGACTATGAAACCTCCGATACAAGAGAAATTCAACAGAGTTTTACAAAAAAAATACAAAATCAATCATGCTTCTTTTTATACGAATTAACCTTTTTGTAATTTACATTTTAAAGAAGAAGAAAATATTATTGCCTGCATAATATAAAACCTACATATACAACGTTTATTTTCAATTTAATCTTAAACAGGAAACAGCACCTAAGTAATAAAATAAAATGAGGCCCCATTCGTTCTAAAAGTCTGTATATATTATTGTACATATAATGTATTTCCACGGCTCCGCCCGTGAAATCCCCCAATTTATCCACAATAGCCGACCTATTAGTCTTCAGCCGTTTACATAGACGCTCCAAACTTATTTGCATACATCTTAACATTACAGTCACCGACATACGGGTTGTCCATTGATACACAAATTTGAAAGGTTTTTTTTATATTATTGGATGTATTCTGAAAGCTGATACTGTTTTCTTAGAGGAAAAATGGTGTATTCGAGTAACTTGGGTCTGGTGGTTGCTAAAGCTAAGTAGGAGTTTTGGGTTTTAGTAAATGGATACAATTAAATTCCGGTCAAACAACGGGGTATTCGGACGGGAAAGTTTAAAATGCTTTTGCTCCTGAGTCCCTTCTAGCAATACACATCTAATAATGATCGAAATATTACTTATGTTGAAACTAGCAAAGCCTACAATGGCAATATGTTATTGACTCCTCCTACTTCGATAACCAAGTACTATCTGAGTAATTTTAATTGATTCAAATACGATATGATATTAATGACGTCTGTAATCAATTAGAGAGATGTTTGATTACAAATCAATACATTAAAGATAACAAAGAAATAATGTCTACTGAAACACGTTGGTAATTGAAATCGAATTCGAAAGCACTTGAACACGAAATAAAATAAACTGTTTTCAATTTCTCAGCCGTGAGGTATTCGGGTACTTATTTTCTGAAGAAGCAATTTTAGAAGTACGCTAGCTATTGACTATTGTGTACAAATAAAAATAAACGATTTATTTATAACAAAATTTAACTTGGCTCATGTATAATACCTAATACATATCAATATAAGAGACAATTTATTAAATACAAAATTATATATCTATATAATATCTTAACCTGTAACTTATGTAAAGTAAACATATGTGTTAGTGTAAGTTGGTTAATAAATAAATAATAAAAAGAAAATTGGTACTATTTTGATTTGTTTTTTCCCTCCTTACGAATCTATTTCTGCGTACAAATTAGACATACCACAATATTTTAGTAGTAACTACAGGGCATCAGAAAACAAAAGTTTAGTTAGTATTTTTAACAAAGACCTTACTATAACATTTTGCTAGTTACGTAATCACTATATATAAATAATTATGTAATAATTTACCTACATTAGAAAACACACTGCGTAAAAACCATATCACTGTAATAGTTGATGATAAACAATAACAGAAACATAAACGGCATAGTTAAAGCGTATATGTTTAATAAAAACCTAGCAACTATATTTATGTTATCATAAAAGTCAAATATTTATGGAACATGCTCCGCCCGTGGCTTTACCGCGTGTATTTCATGTGATAAATACGGGAAATGAGATTTTCCATACAAACAATCATCCACGTTCCGTAGCAACGATTTTAAAGTAGTATATTTAAAAAAAGTCGTCACACTCGTAAGAAATTCTCCTCTATCGTGGCTGCACATACACAAACACCTAAACTCAGGACAGACATTTGCGGATCGCACAATTTTTTGTCGCGTGCGGATATCGAACCCGCACAGTGGTCCAACCGCATGGCCATTGCGCCAATTAGGTCGTCATATAAAAAAAAATCTGTAGATGTTTTATTTTAATATTTTTATGCCCTTACAGATTTTGTATCGTATTACGAAGTAAATAATTACACCGTGATTTAGATCTATAGACGCAGTAAATTCGATCTTGCTCTACAAAATACAAGACCTCATGCCATCATTTAACTGCTCTTCTCACCTATTTTTTTTTCCACCTAAATTATAATTTTGTATAGATACTTAACATATTTTGTCAATTCAAGTTATCATTCTCAAAATTAATGCGATCACTATTTAGTCAAATTGTGATGTTTATTATTAGAAATACTACTCGGAAGAAATTTTTCAACGGTTGAACTCGATCTAATCGCACTATATAGAATGGCAGCCTTAATTGTTACTATAATAACTATCTATATAATTAATCTATTTTAAAATTTCGGGATTCGACGATGAGGTAATCTTGACGTATATTTTCACATTACACAAATAAATTGGCGCCAAATTAATCGTTATAAACATGTGTTAATGTCTAAGGAATCCCGCATTCTGCCAAAGTAATTACGTATGCAAATAGATTGAAACTCATGAGGTCGAATGACATAAGTATTAGAAGGTCAATGGAAGGCGTTTGATGAATTGCATTTTGTTTATCATAACAAAAATATGTTTTATGGCAAAAATGTGCTAAGACTTTCCTGTCATCCTTGAATATTTGCTTATTTATGTAAGACAATATTGTTTTGATTATAAACCCTTATACACATATAATTTGGGCCACATTCCTTGCCGGTGAGTGTATATGCACATTGCCCGTCAAACCCAAAGAATATTTAAAATTTTAAAAGAGTTTCAGATTTAAAGTTCTAGAGCTGTCAATATATGTACATACTTCCCTGAGCTGAAAGCCCGACATCCAAAGTACTGCAGGGCACTCACTTATCATACAGAGTACAACAAGCGCCTATACACTTGCTTACTGGTTAGAGATCACAGACCTTTAAATATTGGTTTTATAAGTGCTCTATAGTAAGTAATAAATGAGTGTAAGTACGGAATTATCTAGAATAATAAAACATAATGATCTATTATAGAACATATAAAATAAGTTCTATTAGACCGGCTGACTCAGCTCAACAATTCTAGTTGAATATTAGTCTAGTCTATAGTTAGGGACAGATATTAAGCCCTGGCGAGGTTGAGAAACGGCTAGGCTTACCTATATTAATGATTTTAATTAATATCCCAGTGTTTTAGGTACGACATCTACATGTGTTGGATGCCTGGCCAGTTATAGTACACGTCGCGGCCATGCGGCTTAATTAGCTGTCCTATTAATTGTTCATACAGTCTTAACGGTGCGGTTTTGTAATGGGCTGAATGAAGTTCAGTGTACGTTGAATATGGCTCAAATTCATTGATAAACCAGTGTGTTATATAAGCTTTCAGGAGTAACGTTATACATACAATTATTTGTACCGTGCATTGTGCGACCAGGGTAATCAACACCGCTACAAATCTGCTGAGTAGATGGTCATGTTTCTACACAGCCTGGGCAACGAACGCGGTATAAGCAAATTAATATCAATAGGCCTGAGAATTTTCAATGAAATTCAATGTGAGTGGAATATCTAAAATCTAAAAAACTTCTGACGTAAAAGAACTTCTACGCACTCCTAAAAGAATTGAAGGCATAATTGTCTGTACGTTTGAACCTGAGTTTTTTTTTAAAGAAGCCTCCATAATTATATTCAAACATCATGCCTGTATTCCTCGAAGGGTTAGGCAGAGGTATACCAATAGTACACCCACATTTTGCCAGTTATGTTATAGGTCATAATCTAATAGGGGGCAAGCAAATTGCCATCAACCGGACACAATTCTAGACTCCGTGCTGACACTGAGAATTACGTTATGAAAAAAACCCAATAACACTTCCAACCCAGGACCTTTTTCTCAGCAGTCGCGCTCAGCGACCACCAGACCAACGAGGCAGTATACTATATATTTCTGCTCAGCAGTACCTATATACAGCCTGAATTCAATTTAATACTAAGTCCAATGATAATTCAAAAAAAGTGTAGATATGTTACAATCGCGCTCATTTTGAAGACTCGAAAAGGGGCCAATGTAGTCTTGGTTATTACAATTGTTGTCCAATTTGACATAAGACTAGTACAGTTCGGACTCAGAGTTCGGAACACTTGTCTCGTTTATTTTGTTCGCATATGACATATCTTTATTTTTAAATTGGGACAAGCCCACCACCCCGTGCCCTGTAAGCCAGGATCTACAATGATTACCATTAAGAACCATGAAGGCAATGAAGCTCGAGGCGTCTTGGAGAAATGACTCGACTTTCTTGGAACCCGCAACGAAATTAATCATAAAAGAATATATAGGAGGAGTAGGAAAAATATGACGTATGAGTGACGTATCTTTACATTTTGAGATATCATTGACTAAGATCCAGTAGATACAGACAAGGTTATGTTATTAAGACGCTCTATATTAATCCGACGCCGCAGATCGTCACAGTAACAATAAGTTTAGTGCCCATTATACAACAGGCTGCTCACTAATGAACTCTGGCGAAACTAGAGCGAGGCGAATAATTTAACACTAAATTGCAACGCTATTTCCAAGCGAGGCATTAAATATGTATACTTGTTATGCAGAATATCAGTCGAGGATTTCGTTAAATACAAATTACGCATTTAAGCAACATGTATTTTTAGTGTTGACGGTCCTAATGCCCCAGTGGCTTTGTAATTGGACTGTTGATTTTGGGTTTTTTTAACATCGCCCCATGCTAGGAATTTCTCCTGTATCGTAGGGGCGTTTCACAAACATGAAATATCAAAAAAACACAATATATCAAACACCCAGACTCGGGACAAACATCTGCGGATCATATAAGTTTTTAAATTACTGCGGTTTGCAAGTAGGCCCAAACGTCGGTAAAAAAATAGGTATTTATACCGTTAATTATGTACGTCGCTAAGACCTGTAATATCTTAGTGTAGGTCTACGGATCACACAAATGTTTGTCTCATGCAGGAATTGAACCCACAACCCAGCGCAGCAGACCAATTGATTACCCACTCCGCCAATCGATTCGTCGTATTTGTTCTTATTGTTTTATTCATGTAGCTAACTGACTAAATTTAACCTCTCTGAAACTACCTATGAATACAAACAAAAAACATGAAAGTGATATTTTATACAAAACTAATAACACAAAGTTTCTGTTCCATAACGTCACAACTGCAGTGAACTTAGTTTTGGCTAACTCTGTTTACAAAACAGAAAAAGCTGAAAAAATAAGCGTAAACTCCCTCAAACGAGCCAACTTGCCCTAACGAGTAACAACTGTAATCGTTTAACAACAGTATTCCAGAGCGATGAACACAAAGAATCTGTTTAAACCGACTAAAACCAGAACGGTTTTGAGTTTCAAATGTTCACTGCGACTGACTCCTTTACGTTCATCTAAAGCGACGGATATGGCGGCTCTTGTTAAAATTTCATACGCGGCTTGGATGTAGGGAGTTTCACACGAGTAGAGTGAATCGCTGCGAGTTGTAGAAGCTATATCCTTTGATTTATTTTAAATTGGCTGAAATCCTAAGAGTTGGACCAACTTGGTAAAAATTTGGATGCCATAAGGCCGTATTAATGCAGAGACGTATTAGTCCCAATCGGTGATGGCGGGACAATTTAGACGCATTCCAAAACAACAGATCTGGCCAAAGGCCAAAGATTGAGTATTAGAAAAAAATGGGCTTTTGCCCAGGAGTGGGACACCCAAATACGCAAATAAAAAAAATATCAACATGTATTTCATGAGGAGAGCCTATAGTTTGACTAGCAAAACTCTAAAAAGATATTGAGAATTTCTAACTGGAAAACCCGATAACACATCACGAAATCCAGAGTTGAAAATACCAATAAAACGGTTTTAGAAAATTGGCATACAATAACGAAAAAAGCACCACTCCATCTATGTAACTAACCTAACTGCTAAACAGAAAGATGAAAACGAAATAGGGTGCCCTATTCAAGATGCAGTAGATAACATTCCATTTCAAAATAAAAACTTTAAAGTGCGACTAACAAAATTGTATTCCTGTCTACCGCTTTTAGCTAGAACGATATAAAATCAGTCTAGACAGGATACAGAGTATAAACTTAAACGATCAAGTGCTTTGATTTGAAGTGAGCTTGAGAGTAGAGTAGTTCTATTGGGAGAATAATGTTAGTTTGTATTTTTGTTATTCTGAATTGTTTTGCTACTGAACAGTCGATCTACGTGGTTACGTTGCGCTTGTTTCAGATCAGAACTTTGGTGGGTGACCAGGTACACACAAGACCTCGCTTTGCGTTTAATCACTCGCCGTCAATTTGCCGTCCCATCGGACTATATGCATGCGGAAATGAAAAGTGCACCTGTGTTCGCGCCCACACTGTTGTAATATCTATCTCCTATTCATATTCTCAGTTAAAACTAGCCGCCGTATCCGAAGTACCGTCAAAAAAACATGATACAATACCAGGCTTTACCTTACTTTTAAACCGATATGTCAGATGTAAAAATATTATGGTCACACCATCTATCAAGATGTCTCAAATAAAATTGCACGGCAGTCTAGTCTGAGCACTGCTTAATATTCGCATACGTAAGGAGAATATGATTCAACAGCGGCTGTTTGCAGATTGTCTGTGAAACTGTCTCTAACGTGTCTCAGGCGTGGGCTTTATTGCCTATTCATGTGTATGAACTACTTTGAAGTAAAATACTACTTTAGATAGGCTGTGGGATATAGAAATAAATTCATCAAATTTTAACACTCATATTTAGAGAAAAGTTGTGAAGGAAATAAAATACTATAATTACTATACATCGTAATACGATAACAATAGCACTGTTTTTGTTTTCAAAAGGCCCGTGGGTTTAGAGATCGGCTAGTGGGATGTCGACCAAACTAAAACCACCGCGATGGTAACTATCTCTACTAACAAGGGAGGTCCCGGGATCTCCTAAAATACCAACTCCGGAACCCACGATTAAAACTGCAACCAGTGACCGAAATAGATTGTGGATACCTTCTTTCATTTGCGACTATAAGATGCATAGACACAATAAATGTTTGCAACAGTTTGGAATTTCAAGCGTTATTCAATCAACGATGAGTCAATCATTCAGCGATATGGACACTGATAATATCTTAATGGAATCACTGATATGCCTCGTAGTTATTCTAGTGTATTCATTACATTGTGTCGTGATACTTACTTTATAATGGTTATTGTTTTGTAGACCAAAATAGCGTAACACTGCTAAGAGTTGGTTGAATAGTAGTGACTGCGTTGTTTTTTTATCTCATTTTATCTGTTCTATTTTTATGTGGATTTATCATTAAGTGTTTCTGTTCTGTAATTTCACTTAGCATGAGTTTTTGATAGTCCATCATAATGCTCTGTTATGTTGGAGACTAATCAGCTTTCTAATCTGTCTCACTTTTCTACGATATGGTCGTAGTGATTTCAAAGTAATAGTTATGTCTTATATGAGTTTGATCTCTGACAAGCTCTACACGTTGTATAAGGCTTATAATAAATATATACTTGACTTAAAAGAAACAAAAAATTATACTAATACTAATTATTACTATAGTTTCTTCTATTCTGTAATGGACACTGTCTTCATTAGACGCCACTACATAAAGTATTACAGCGATAAAAAATAAACGTTTTTCAATTTTATCTTATTGTCAGTTATTTTCTATTTTTCCTTGGACTATTAGCCTGTAGCCACACCCTCTAAATGGTTTAATCGTACAACAATTTTTGCATTAGCATCCACGTTCATTCTATTATTAGAAACCGCTGATATGTTTACAACAATAATGCACGTTACATTGTGTATCACTGGAACGTCACTCCATGTTTGTCAACCCGTGATTTTTAAGATTTCCTTTGTTATTTTTCATTTGTTTTTGAGACTAGGTCATTGCGGACTACATTTGTGTGTGCTTGTGTAGCCATTGAACTTGCTTCGATAGATTGTAGTCACGCTAACTTGGATAGAATATAGATTTTCCATTTAAACTGCTGGAGATCTGGGTAATCATGTTTTGACCTTATATTTAGGATAGGTATAGGAAGGTATCTACTGTTGGTAGGTCTTAAAAGAGCCTCCTTGAGATCTGAATCGATCGTTTTTGCCACCCTTAGCAGACAGCTCGTGTCTAGCCTGGCTGATCATTTGACTATGGTATAAGCTATTGGGATATTGAATCTTATATCACAGTAGAAGGAGATCATATTTTGTCAACAAACATATTCTATAATACATTACTTATATAATACTTACTCATAATTTAATTCCGGAGATCCAAATTACCTAATTGGAAAACCTAATAACTCGGCCTAACCTGGAAGTCGAACCGATTGACCTGTTGACCAAAAGAGCAGTAGCTTTAATTATCCTATGGAGGTATATTTCGCAGATTCACTGTCTCACAGTATTACAGTTCTCATATGTTATCTTTACAAGATACTAAAAAATTTATGACGTTTCCTGCATGAGTAGGTTATTCCTAACATTATCTGTATACGTGACACCCTAAGTAATCTGTGGTTACAGCAGAACAAACAAGTGTATTTTTTAAATTACTCATCTCTTTATTATCAACAAAAATACCTGAATAGTGCCTACTTTTTCGAAGGCATGTTTCATGCAAGCAGAAAATTTCCCATCTCCCATCTTGAGGTCTCATTAAATTATTTTTTTGGAAACGATTGAATTTTTTTTTATGATCTACTAATATTTGTTCCGACTTAATTATTTGTTTTAATTTTTCTTCTCGTAAAGAGAAATCCATATTTAGTGTGCCTTTAATAATTTCGACGACCCATTGTAGACAAAAATAATAATGAAAAGAAATTGGTCAGACTAGAAAATATTGATTAATTTCAGGCGTTTCCTTTAAGACAGCACATACAAAATTAATGACGAAAAGTATAAACACATAAGATATATTCTTTCTAACATTAATTACAGCTCTTAGTTGTAAAGTCATTGCCCCAAAATCTATGAGATTGATAAGTTGGCTGCCAACCAAATGTAATTCTGATCCCGTTTACAACAATGCTTAATTGCTAATGTTAATGGATTTCAAATATTAATAGCTAGTAGTGGGCGGGGTAATATAAATGAGTATACTTGTTAATGTATTAAAATTATTAATCTATCACACTAATATTATAAGGGCGACAGTTCGTGAGTGTTTGTATGTTTGTTACCTCTTCATGCTCAAACGGCTGGACCGATTTTGCAAAAATTTGGTATGGAGGTAGCTGACACCCTGGATTAACATATAGCCTACATTTTATCCCGAAAAACTGTAGTGGGTAAAACCGCGGGGCGCAACTAGCCAAACGTAAGATCCAGCTCAGTAGCGTGCCAGAGGAGAGGCCTATGTCCAGCAGTGGACTGTGATAGACTGATGATGATGATCTAGGACATATAAACTTTATTGTGATCTTACTAAAATGTATGCGAAGAAAAAACCGTATGTGGGTATTTAAATTGATTTGACTTTATATTTTTTGGTCATAACCAGTAATAAAAAAATTACATTTATACTGTAAGCCATTTATACAAAGTTCTCCGCCTACAGAATTGCATTTAATCATAGTATCTTTCCGCGCTCTCCGACTATGAGTTAGGGATTTACTGCTGCAGTTACAGAGAAAAGCAAACTTCATTTTGTTCCTCAAATAAAAAACTTTAGTATCCGAACTACTATATTCAAATGTCAAAGGTTAATTAGAATTCTGAACTTCTAGTATATAGTCTTGTTGAGAGCTAACTACCTCACTACTGCGTTTTTTTTTTGTTTATAAAAATAGATTATTATAAAATAATCAAAAAGCCCTTTACGAACATTATTAACTTTACTCGGCAGGAAATGTTATGGTAAATTTATAATATTACTGGAAAAACTGCAAGCTAGAATACAAAGATTTTTCCTAATATGAATTTCTGTCCTCCTTGCTAAGGAATACACGCTTACACAATCACAGTATAATCTCTGTCAGGTGTGGGACAACACATCTCGATGACATCAACACATCACATCTCAACAAAACTTTAGTTTTAACTTTATTTTGAGTCAGTCTGTCCACCAAATGATAATAGATTAATGATAGAATTAAGAAGCGCTGTCGAACACAATGAGTAAAACAACGAGGTCGAACAAAAGAGGACTTTTACGGTACAAAAGAACAGCACCAACACAACTATGTGCAGGAGGCACAGACTTTGAAATATCTTAAATACCGGCAATATATTGAGGGCAAATAAGGTTTTTGATCCGCAGTCTAAAGGAATATTGAGTAGGTTAAAATATAATATGGGCGCTACTACGAGAAGTAGGTCAATCGTCAATCGATAAGACGCATATACTGTTCTTACGCCAACTTCTTTTTTAATTACGATAGATTTCTTTGCTTTTACTCCTGACTGATACGTACATCAACAATATAGGTACCCGTACGTAAAATTATTGTTGAGAATGCTCTCGTCTCTCATCTGACAAAAGTCAGAGGCAAGAATAAATTGAGCCCTGTGAAGCTGAGAAGTATTTCCGGCGGATGATGATAAAAATATCAGAGGAACGAAATATCAAAATTATTTTTATCTCACCCTTACAATTCATCACAATTGTCGAGAAATGGCAAACCAACGATACACTAGTATGTACTGGCTCAGTCGGTTAGCACACATTCATGTGTCGTAGTGTCTGGTAACATTAAGAGACTAGATAGAGTACTGAAAATATAATGTTAATATTACCTAAAGTTATGAAGGGCTAGCACATCGCACCACGTACGACGAAGTTCGTCTACGTGAAAGTTTCTTGGATGGGTCACCAATCTTCGTAAATCAAGTTCACTCCGTGTTTCGGAGAGCGTGTTTAACCCTTGATTGTGTGCCTGATTTCTTTTCAGTCAAGTCGCTTTGCCTCCAAACTGTGAGAATGATGGAATAGAGAATGTGTCCGATTGGTGTGTGATGTGGCGCATAATTGGTTAGTCCCGGTTTTGGTATTCTAGCCGCTTAGAACGAAATTCTGCCTGAAAGACAAAAAAGAAGACAAATTGAGTCAACAACAATCTTATTTATAGCTTTACTTCTCATTCCTCTAGTGGCTAAAGAAGTAAAGCCTGATTTTCTTAGGTCCATTCCCAGGTCGGGCAAACTGATTAAGTTATCCAGTTATGAAATACTCAGCGGCGGCCCGGAGTTGGAAAATCGTGTTTGGTAAACGACAATAGGTACGTAATATTGGATTTATGTCAGAAAATGCCGACATCGGCGAAGTTTAGTTGTACGAGTTGTACCGTTCACTTTCGAAAGCCCAGGGGAATATGCTCACGGAAATATTAAAGTTTCTTCCCTGAGTAATTTTTCTTATCGAGACTTGAAGGGGGTAGCCCCTTACTAGTAAATTTGACGATGTTTTAAACTTATGTTAATTATACCTGTCACTGTCGTTTGCATATCAAAGAATAGAGATGTCAATAGACTTAATACGGGGTTTAGTTAATGCCGGTAGGATCCTCGTTTATGAATAAGAGGGAAGAGGTGTATAAGATAAAAGACGTTTTACCATCGTTTTTAAGTAAAGGTAACAATATTACTGGCCCAGTTATTCTGATAGCTATCGTCGAGGTATATTTTACATACTTCATATTATGTACAAGTAGTACCTATAAAATACAAAAGAGTTGCGGATGTATATAGCGAAATAGGTAGGTATGTCAGATTTACATATATGCCAATAAAAACGTAGGTTCACCTATGAAAAAAGGAGTATCAAAGATTTAGGTAAAGATTTTTCCTTATAACTCCTTGTAAAAACAGCTACCTAAGCTATTTACTTTTAATATAAATAATGGCATACCAATCGGACCAGTTCGTTCGAGTAATACCGGTTGTCATGTGCTTGGGTGACGTAGCGTCTACGAGAATCGGGTGACCGCAAATGCGTTTAACAAGAGATATTCTGTTATACTCTCAATGACGATAAATAATATAACAAATGTATTAGAAGATAATAGGTTCAATATTGGTGCGAACTTATTTCTAATAAAAAGAGCATGAGTTTTATAGTACAGTCAAAGAGCTTTGAAAGATTTAAAATTATTTGATTTCTATCTTACACATTACAGGCTTAATTCTACCGTAACATTGCAAACATAAGCGATATGTATTATAAAATAATAATTAATTAGAAATTGGTATGATAGTTAAAGTTAGTAAGCGAAGTAATGAGGCACACCAATGCAATCGCTTGCATAACTGCTCGTCATTTATTATGCATTCGACGCCTCCTACTAGACTGCATATTTTCCATTCCCGCAAAGAAATGTCTCGGTTGAAAAGCTCTAGAGGGAACTCCAGTGGAAATTAAATTAACTGAAAATAGTCCTTAAATTACTAATGCAAGAGATAAATACTAGTTAGGTACCTACTTAACTATATTTAGACAAGCGTCTTTACTAACTGCTGCAATTGACAGCACAAAACGAGCTTAATTCTAAAACGTCGAATTAAACTAAACTTGTATTAAAGTGAACGTCCTTTCAATAAAGTTATTTCAGAATAGAAAGCACGATTTGGCAGGAGTATACTAAATGTTAGTGAAGTTTGTTTAAGTTCCAACAGAATGGGGTCAAATGCCGAACCCATACTTCAGGCTGATGGTCACTGCAGTATCTAAGTAAAATACTTATAATAATAATATTCTCCTGACCGAATTTCAGTTTTACGTTCAGTTCAGTTACGGTGGCCTATCTCATCTGAGACTAGCCAACTACGCAGGGGATAAATATATTAAAGTGCACAAGTATACGCGCAAACACAGGTGCTCTCACTATTCCCTCTCTCATAGTCAGATGGGACGGCAGGCCGACATGACCGGCAAGAGATCAGCTGCTTAACGTGCCTTCCGAAGCACGGAGGGGTCTCGACATGTGAAAATGGTCACCCATCACAAAACTGACCGTGGCGAGCACGGCTTAACCTCGCAGATTGACTAATCTATGCGATAGCAACGAAGCTACGAGCCTTTCATTATGCAATAATAAGGAAGTTTATAAGGCTAGAAACCGCCCGCGACTGCGTCAGCGTGGTTTTTTTTTTTCGTGTCTTTTAGGGAATTGAAGGAGACGGTGTCCAATTGTCCACTGAAGGACCATTCCAAATGTTGGAAAAATAATTTTGGAAATCGAATGAATAGTTTCGAAGATTACCCCTCTCATAGAAACAAGGGAGTGCAAGTAAGGAGCCTCCACGAATGACGTCACCTAAGTACGTCCGGCGCACCCTGAACGGTCAACCTCGCTAGCATCCTTGTTGACTTACCAATCTCTACACCACGGCATGCCGATATGAAGAAGTAGTATAGTAGAATCAGTATCGGGTGCGAAGCCACCGCAATGTTTTAATACGCTAAAAGATAGTAACTCAAGTTAGGTACATGGGACTTCCTTATGATAAGCGGCAAAACATAGGTGTTGTTCACTTAAAATACATAAAGATAGGTATATAGAGAAATGGTGATGACAGGCCCTTTAGCGCATTTACTAAAAAATTGTTTAGTCTGCTGTGCTTAGGGACGTGGGGTCAATGACAGGGACAAAAATTGTTTGGATTCGCAGATTAATACAGGCGGTTTAAACTCTGACACCAGGTTGTTCATCAACCATGCGATGAGAAGAAGAAGATTCCAGGTCTGAATGTTTGTGCTCGGAATTCATTCATGTCTCTGAATTGCTGTGATTGTGTGACATGAACAATTCCCGGTAATTTGTAATGTTGTTTGAAAGCAGTTTGATGCGGTACCACGGTATCATTTCTGCACCGTCCTAAAGTTGACTGAGAAAGAATCCCTACGATTTTGTTAATTTTAGAAACTATAGATTGACCACTTAAATAGCGCAGTAGCTAAGCAATTGGACTGCTGCGCTAGGGATTGCGGGCTCGATTCTCGCATGGGACAAAATATTGTGTGACCCGCAGATGTTTGTCTTGAGACTGGATGTTTGAATATGTGATGTTTGTAAAACGCACCTACGACACAGGAGAAATGCCTAGTATAGGGCGACGTTACTTAAAAAAAACAATTGCTAAACTGCATTATCATGGTCACTAGAGGTTTTAATGCCCGTATCATGTTCAGTCGAGATCCAACTACACGTAATTAGTTGCTTACCTCTTATAAACAGACAAGTGCACACAATGCCTAATTATGTATATCTCTTCAGTGTTTCATTCATTGAAAAACTAGCTGGTGTAGTTGTTTATGATTTGTAACTGTAGAAGTTATTGATAAAAAAGGAGGCATTCTTCTTATCGTATGGTTGATGAATAACCAGGTGTCAGAGTTTCAGTTCAGTCTCTTATATACCTACTAAATACCTACTTAAAATGGTATAGCTAGTTAAATCTAACACAAAACCCATGCAAATCGGAACACACGTTTAAAAAAAATTGTGGACATACAAACATAACTACATAGTTACATATATACTGGTCGAATACAAAACCTCCTTTTGTCGAAGTCGGTTAAAAACGTGGCGTGGCGTCAGCTTAGAAAATTGTTCCCTCAAAATTGCAATTTTCCCTTCTACATTATTCAAAGAAATGCAACGTCATGGTTCTCATTTTGTCTGCAATGAAAGGAAGCAGACGATCATTATGAAGTGCCATTATTGCTATCTCATGCTTAAACGACTGTGATGCGAATAACCTTTTCACATTAGAATGACTATTTAATGTGTATGTGTCCTGTCCTGCATACTTTGGATTTTCGTTGAGTTTTTAGTTACCTTTCACACGTATTTTAGTATTAAGGTGCTCATATCATCGAAGTAACGCTCAAGCTCTTGCTGCGGTCTGCCTTTGGATTGATGACCGAAACCACTACGTGCCTACGCAAAACCGAGGGTCTGCCTAACATGGTACCGCGTTCAATTACGGTTGATCGTTATAAAAACTCAGGATTATTAACGGGTCTTGATGTATGCCTGTATCTTCGCGTAAGGCTGGCTAAAAATAATATCAATGATAGACAAACGCGCAGATGCCCGGTATAATCTCAAGGGTCCTTGATTCCTAAAGGAAGGCTACGGTCATGACCGTGGCAAAAGTCACGAAAATGCCCGCAGCCCACAACACGAGTAACCCAGGCAACCATACGTAAACAACGGGAACAAATGCTCACAAGACTTGTTTCTTGTTTAAATTGGAATTCTCTTAAAATGGTCTTATCTACAACTTATGACCATATACGCCACTTGTCATGTCATGCGCGATGACAACAGCTGTTAGTATGTGAACACGAAGAATCTTTGAATGTGTGCGTGAACTTTTTTCATGTGTGCGTACATCTCACACTACACTGATAAAAATGTATGTTCACGGGAGTGCGATCCTTACCACTTTATTATAAACCATATGAAGCAGTGTTGTAGCTTATAACTTGGCCTAAAAAACTAAGAGTAATGATATGTATATATTTTTTATATATTTTTAGTCACTACGGAATCACTTTGAAGGAAACCACCTTCAAACCTTGAGATAAACTCTCTAAATCGCTAACTCGTTAAAGCAAGTATAGTGATCAATGCTCGTACCCTGGCTAGAAGAGGCCTTTTCAGGCGGCTAATAAATTTTCTCACATACATGAATCTCTCTAATGCACAAAACATCAGTAACTGTATCCAAATGTATCTTAATCGAACAATACATGCAAAATAACGGTGTATTGCAAAACAAAGAGGAATGGAACGCTCATTATAAACCCCATTATGCACATACATATCTGAGACATAAACAAAAATATATTATTTACTACAACTGACGTAAATTGGAGCCGTTGAACCCAAAAACTGTTATTGTAACTGGATACCACGGAATCAGAAACTCAGAAGGTTCATTCCTGTAACTAACATTCGAAATTATATAAGTATGGTACAGACACTAGGATCTAGCAAAGAAACCTTAAATTACTTTCATATGAGTCAGATGTCACCCACCAACTTCCATGTTATTTCTGAACAGTCAGTTAACTAATCCCAACATTTTCTTTTGTAATTACACTCAAAATAATCGTCGATTTTGTAAGCACCGTCGGTCCATGAATAAATCCTCCTGTCATTCATGGAACGACGGTGCTACAAAACAGTAGAACTGAACAGAAAATAGGTTTATAACTGTGAGAGAACTAACAAAAACAGTCATGATCATCATCTTTTACCCTTTTAGAAGGGGCTTTTAGCATTTAGAAGACTCAAGTTACAGAAGACGGTGCTGCCCATCTTCTGAATTTTCCCTTAGTCGCCTCTTACGACACCCACGGGAGGAAAGGGGGTGGTCAATTCTAGGCCGGATACCACACGGCGTCATGATCATAATCTGCCTATTTTTTTAGCCTTGGAAGAGGACATAAATTATATATTATTTTAAAATCCAGGTAGGTTGAATGATAAATGCATGTAGCAGACTTTCTGTACTATGCTCTAGCGTGGCACAAATGAGTGAAGTTTACAGAATTGAGGTACGTTTGCAATAAATAACAACGAATGTGGCGTATAAGCCAACTGAATTTTGGCAGTTGACGCCAGTGTAAGACTTGACTTTAAAATATATATTTTTATGGTTTTGGCTTGTTTATTGAGATATTAGCGAGCTATAGGTAATGTAGGAATGCTCCTAAAATAATATTGTTTGCTGTCGGGCTAAGCAACGAAAAATGGTTTTTGATGTTTTAAATACTCTTATCTGTCACTCACACTTTCAGACACAAAACTGTAATTCCTCTAAACATCTTCTCTCTTATTCATAAACGTTAATATCTGTCTTAACTTAAACCCTTTTTAAAATACAGAGATTTTAATAGACTTACTGTTGTCATCTGTTTCTTTGACGAGCAAACGACAGTAACAGGCATAAATTATGCCTGTTACAGTATGTATCCATAGTTTAAACTAGGCAGAAGATGTATATTATCAATTAATGGCTTTAGGAATAGCGTACAATTACCACACACACATCATCATCATCATCATCAGCCGGAAGACGTCCACTGTTGAACAAAGGCCTCCCCCTTAAAACGCCACGCGCACATAGCAAGGGAATATTATATGACTGCTATTGTTTATAATTGCTTGTTACAGTGTATTTGTAGATAACATTTATTGCTTACTATTGTATGTAAACTATTTACGTATTTTTCGGGCGCAATCGGTCGTTAAAAAGGTCGACCTTTCTCGACCATTGATAGCCTCCTCACACGTATCATTTATTTACATTTACTTCATAGTGTAACATTATTAATCTACAGTTTATTAATAAATGTCACCTATTCCAATTATGCGTAATTTTATTGTCAAGGTTAAACTTTTACGACTTAAGATTGACACTTTGACAGGTAACTTGAGAGTTGTTGTGTGAATGTGTGGTAAAATCTAAGAAAAGGTCAGCCAAGTTATATTGATAAATACTGAATTTAGAGTAGGTATGTCCTAGTGTTTAGATTTGTATTTTAGCCCCAATAAACAAAAAAACATTTTTTTAATTCATCCCACTTTTTAGTCAGACAATGAGACCTTAATTATGAAATAACAAACCTCCACAAATGTTAATTATGGCGCACATAATTAGGTATGCATGAAAAAACAAAAACCTCCTTTTGGAGTCTGTTAAAATTACACGTCTAGATCTAAGGTATATAAGTAGGAAAAGGCCACGTCACAAAACAATAACATAACATAACATCACGCCTGTATTCCCCGAAGGGGTAGGCAGAGGTGAACAATTGAACATATAGTACACCCACATTTCGCCAGTTATGTTGTAAGTCCCAATGTAATAGGGGGCGAGCCTATTGCCATGAACCGGGCACAAATCCAGACTCCGTGCTGCTACTGAGAATTACCTAATGGAAAACTCAGTATCACTTTGCCCGACCCGGGATTTGAACGCAGGACCTCTTGCTCAGCAGTCGTGCTTAGCGACCACTAGACCAACGAGGCATCACTATAGTACAAATAAAACCAGTTACATAAGCCTAATCTTTATCTGACGAATGTAATCTAGATCATAGGAAGGTCAACTGGCAATTAAAGTCTAAAGACAGATCTCGGTGATCTATTACACTAGTTTATTTTTCAACCGAGAGATATAATGGCTACTTTACATTTCATTCTAGTATATTTTTCGACATCACTGTTCTATGTTATTTACTTGTAGGTAATTCTTGTAATTTCAACGTTTACTCAGAATTACCGACCAACTAACCACCATTTAGATTGTGCTCCATATAAAACACTTTTAAGAACTAATAATAAAACAAGTATGAGCTAGATAAAGCCAAAACGCCACCTTTTTATTATAAAAATAAAAAGGTTTATTTCAGAAACTTAATGCGACTTTTACAGTATTCTTACACTGGGACCTCCTGTTAAGTATAAGTAATACCTGTGTTAGGAGACCCCGCTCTTCAAATTATAAATTGGAAAAAGTGGTGTACAAAAAAAAAAAAATATTTAAAAAGGAATTATAATAAGTAAAATCTAATATAAAATTAAAAGAAATAAAACTTAAACAAACAACTATTATATATGGGACTAAAAAGAGCTGGAAAATTGTTTGTGTGTGTACGAAAACCTAATAAACAAGAACACTACTTATGCTTATACTTTGTGAGATCGAATTAATCAGTTAATTAAAAAAGTTAAACAAGAGTTATGTCGATTACAAGCTACCCAGCCCTGCTTCTTCAATTGCTTGTTTTCATCGTTGCTATAATCGACTACTGTTTATATAAGAGATAATAATACCGTACCTAGTAGTAATAATAAGGCGTTAATATAAGATATTATTATCAAAAACTGTCCCCACAACACCAGCTGAATACCAAAAAATATATTCTCCATCGTAGACAAAAACCATCTTATCGTTACTATATGAAAAAATGTACATTCTTTGGGTAGTGGCGAGACGGTTTACTTTAGGCGAGCCTGCGTTATCAGCAATCTTGCAGATGACGTTGATGAGATAACCCTGAAACAGTGTACTGGATAAAGTGCTACGCAACATTAATATCTCATTTAGTTATCAGTTTATGAAATAACGGCTATTTGGTAACGTTGTAAAGACAACGTAAGTATGACATTGTCTTTGTTAATTTCTGTGCCCCCTGCACTGGAACATTGAAAGAAATATATATTTGTATGATTCGCACTTTGCGCTGATAATATTATGCGAAACATTTTAGACCTGACCTGAACAACACTACTGAGTAGGTTGGACACAGCACATAAAAGGAAATCGTAGACAAATACTTTTTTCTCATATTATTGTGAAAGACGGCAAACATTTTCTATCCAAATTATAGTATTATATTTTGACGAAAAGTAAGGTGTTCCCTAAAATGATTAAATACGCAACGTTGGTGGTGATGCTTAATGCCACTTGGCTTTTTTTAAATAATCGATCATATCAGTCGTTTAATATCGTCCTTTATTAATTGCTTTTCCTTCACTTCAATATGTCAACTGTCAAGCAATATTGTACTGAATATAACTTGTAAATCGTCCTTGATAATTATGAATCAATACATATTAGTCCGTCTCAATAAATTATGTACATACTACATACATATACACGACTGACTAAAGGCCATATAGCTAACTAAAAGCCATAAGTTAGGTCTAAATAAAAGTTTTTACAACAAACATTTTTTTTAGTTTTTTAAACTTCACTAAATGCTGTAGACTGACTAAAGGCCATATAGCTAACTAAAAGCCATAAGTTAGGTCTAAATAAAAGTTTTTACAACAAACATTTTTTTTAGTTTTTTAAACTTCACTAAATGCTGTAACATTTCAACAACTATTATCGTTTGTAAAATTGTGCAGATTTGATCTTAAAACTGTTTTTAAGATAACAACTTTGGTTTCGCATTTGCAAACGCATTTGACGACATAAAATCTTCAGTTGGATTATTTTTCTTTCTTTGGTTGATCTGGGCAGTGATTAAGATTAGACATGCCAGGAGTCTTACAATTTTAACATTCGTGAGTGGTATCTATATTATTTACTTCTATCTGATTCTACTCACTTGTCTAGTCGGGAATGCCAGACTAGTTTCTGACTCAAACAGTGCTTATTCTTGAGCTGGTGACGCAGCGAAGTGGTGATCCGAACCAGGAGACATTCTATCTGTAGATATCAAAATATTGCCTTTGGAATAGCCCAGATTATGCTGTTTGCTCCTTAAGGCATGAGATTTCTGCAACTTACTAGTTGCGTTTAGATCTAAACGTACTACAGCACATCTCTGCCTAAATCATTGGAAAATTCTAGCAGTCAATACAGTACCTACACACAATACAGTAGTTACAACACAATACTCTTTTAAATGTTCATTTTATCGTCGCCTACATACGGCAGGTGTAACGCGAGTGGACCATTGTGCGTTAATCGCAGATTAAGCGATAGCGCCCGATAACGTGTGATCAAATCTCCAGTGACGCCGTGCTAACTAAACCATTGTGTTACTCATTAGAACAAATCGTGCTGACGTCATAAGTGAAGGAGATTTCTTAGACTATTCATGCTCAAGAGAGTTTTAGCTTTGTGTTTAAGTATGAAACCCAAAACCGATCAGAGTAAGATTCGACCCGTCGACGTCACATCGCGATAACTTGGACACAGTATAGGAAATGGCCATTTGGTTACTAGACCAAGGCAGTAACCTAAGGGTGTTTTGAAAGTTATTTTCAGAAGGTTGCTGCAATAATCACAAAAGTTTGGACTTCTAAATAATACAAAATTAAAATTGTATTCAATTAATATTGGTTGCAATAGTAATATCTGTAACTTCACTTCCTTTACTTTACTATTTCTGGTGCGAACTAACCAGCCCCCTTAGACAAGTGGCAAAACGCTTGACGAATAGAAATCGAATAAAATGAAAAATGTATGGGATTGACATATGTCATCGATGACATAGTCGAAACACTGTCATCCCCATACATTAATTATTCTATTCGATTTCTATTCGTCAAGCGTTTTGCCACTTGTCTAAGGGCGCAGGAATAGTAAAGTAAAGGAAATATTAAGTATTACAATAATGCCATCTAAGATACGCTAATTTACGTATTTACTAACAAGTAGATTTGTAATTTTGGTCAACCAAAATATTTACCCGTAATGCATATTCAATTATAAAAGTCATTAAAATTCAATATCAAATCGCTTGAAATAGCAGTGACTTAATTACATAACAGTTCAATAAAATAAAGTCCTTATGAGATAAATAATAAATGTAAATACACAATTACACAGGTTTTTTAATAATTATCGTATCGATGATATAATGATGCGTCTGTAATTCGATCTTTTGCAATTAGTCCATTCGGTCTCTCATTCATTTCATTCGATTGTTAACTGCCATTCGTTAATTTATTTATCGTTTTACCTGAAACTGGAATTCACTCGGCTTTTATTAAATTTTATACATTTTGTCGATGTATCATTTAATAAGAGAATTTACAGACTTGATATTACAGTAGTTATTTATGCCTAAGCTCGTAGGCTGTCTTTTAAAAAGTAACCATTTTTACTGTACTATAAAATATACAAGTTTACAAATTAATTTAAATAAAACCTGTTTAAAAATAGAACGCCAACGTACTCAGTTTATGTAATATTTATATTGTACCAGTAATGTGTAGATAACACAAACTTAAAAGACTTCAAAACCTAATTGTTTCATTTGTTTTAAGAAAGTTTAGTTGAGTTTACTTATAATCACAAAGATTTGAATTCCTGTTTTTACCGCTTTCTGCGTAATATAAACATGAGATTCCAAGCCATTGTGATTATTTTAAGTTTCTGAAGGTTCATGAATAAAACAACATTGTCTACCTACAATTGTTTTAATTTTGTAAACAGTGTTTTGAAGAATTTACGTAAAACATGCTTTGTAAAATATGATTTGTGCACCAGCACTTTAAAGACAGTTCAGCGCTATACAACATGGTTTTATGAATGACATAAACTGGTTTCTTTAGCCATCTTTTTCAGCTCAATCATAATTATCTCAACTACTTTTACAAGTAGCACTATGTTGGTTTTTAAATTATTTTCTTTGTTTTATTTTTGGTGCCCGTTTTGTCGACTAGATATTGGGTAGGTTCAAAATAATTATGTATATTTTTTCATAATATAATAACCTATAATATTTATATATAATAATTGCTTTCATCTATTGAAGCAAGACTACAAAATTAAATCGAGTAAAAGCTTACCTACCTTTAGTTTACGACCTTTGCTATGCAGTCAGTTAGCTAGTGGCATAGTGATCGGCTTGTATTAGTATCGTTTTATAATAGTAAGATGGGCCCAAATTATGGCAAAAACCTCGCAACGAAAGGGATAGTCCTAATGAAATATCTAATGAGTAGCGCTGTGTGTAGACTCCTGACAAAAGAAAACAACTCCTTCGGTATGTAGGACTAGATAGGTACACATTATTATTATAGCTAGCTGCGCCCTGCGGTGTTACCCGCTACATTTTTTCGGGATGAAAAGTTTATGTGTTAATCCAAGGTGTCAGCTATCTCCATGCCAAATTTTAGCAAAATCGGTCCAGCCGTTTGAGCATGAAGAGGTAACAAACATACAAACACAATTACAAACTATCGCCTTTATAATATTAGTGTGATCATAATTATGTAGCGTCATCTGACACTAGTTCGTAGGTAGACCTGACATATACCTAGAACAACCCACACAGTAATATTACATTCTACGAAAAGGTCTAAAGTCTGTCAGCTATGTACTTACTATCTTCAAAGACGAGTGAGGTGTAATATTAGCCGGTGAAAGGAGACACTTGCCTAAAACAGTATGAATAATACATAGGTATCACTTTTTCTGGAGGCGCTTTATTGTCAGCTATTATTAAACTGTAACTTAGCAATATTTTTTCCTTTTTTGGCCTATAAGAAGTGTTGTTAAGGGAGGTTGTATCATTATTTAAAAGTGAGAGAGAATACCATTGTACCTATAGAGGTGAAAAACATTGAATGTGTCTGTGGAAGTTTTGCAGGCCAGAAACATTCAGAGGTACAGGCCAAGATCCTTTCTACCGGTTTATTTATTTTTAATGCACGTCTAACGGTAAGTGCCCATAGGTATTTAAGCCGACTAGTCTTAAGAAAGAAATATTTTTACGTACTTAGGTAAAATAATAAAACAATGCTTCATACAAATTACCAACTAATTGGCCTGAACTATGTTTTGTTAAATGTTACTGTTTTAACGACTTATATTTTAGGTTTCGGTGAGGCCGCGCGTGATGTTTCTAGTTATAAATCTAACGATAATAAAATATAGCCGGTTTTCCTTTAATCTATTAATAGCGACATCACGCTTGTATGAATATTTGCGGTATGCAGAGTGACTGTTAAGCACACGCATTAAGTACACGCATATTATGCCAATGATGCTGTATTTAGCACTCATATTACATACTTTTCAGTTTCACGTAATGACGCCGTAAAAATATTCGGAGCTACACCACAAAATTTGATACTTGGATTCTTTAAAAAACGTAAAATAATGTGTCAATCAGTTTCGCACAGAATATAGATTCCGCCTTGCAATAAGCCTTCTTATATCTAAGATAGACTGCTGCTCTATTCTCGTCCATAAATCCCTGAATATGCATACCCACTCGAACATTCTTCCTGGATAATAACACTGTGGCGCACCTGGTCCATACGGCCATACCAAACTCCCGAAGAAACGTTGTTACGGAAAGAGTGTAAAGTCCAATAATTGTGGACGGAGCTTAACGTATAATTCACATCGCCATATATTCGCCATAATTTAGAGGTTAGGAGTGAGTCGGACTGTGAACGACTGCAGGATGACATTAACAGTTTGGTGGAGTGGAGTCATAACAACAAACTCTACTTTAATGTCACCAAGTGCTCGGTGATGACATTCACTCGTGCTCGAACTCCTGTGCATTACGAGTACAAGGTAGAAGCGGCACCCTTACAACGAGTATCACAGGTTCGCGACCTAGGGGTAATTATTACTCCAGAATTAACTTTCCGGGAACATATTATTAAGATTTGTAAAAAGGCTTACAGGAATCTGGGTTTCGTATTGAGACAGTCGCAGGGGTTCACCAATGTTACGGCAGTCAAGGTCCTGTATGACGCACTGGTCAGGAGTCATCTGGAACACAGTGCTGTCATATGGGCACCGCATGAGGCTAAGTACAAGGTGATGTTAGAACGGGTTCAAAACAAGTTTACAAGGCACTTGTACTATAAGCTGTATGGGGTATATCCATTTTACCCTTTAATGTACCCCACACTGTTTGTGCTGGGAATGGTCGGGTACAACGAATTGAGAGTAAGGCGAGAATTTACACTTATCGCATATTTAGTTAAAATACTCCGGGGCATATTGTGTAATCCGGGAGTTCTACAGCGTTTGAGTCTGAGTGTCCCGGACCGCTACGTGTGGAGACGACGTCGGCCGCCGCTGCTGGTGGTGCCAACAGCCAGAACTAATTTACTCGCCAAATCGGCTGTGACCCGAGCAATTCGAATTATTAACAAAATGCACGATAAGATAGATATTTTCGCATGTAGCTTAAGTGAATTCACTAGGAATTTATTATTTATCCTGAGTTACCATAGTAATAATATAGAATAATTAGTAATTAATATTAAGTAAAGATATATGTAAATAAACATTTGTAGGTATGTAATGTGTATATGTTAGTTTATGCATAAGTACCTATATGTCTTTTTTTTTTTCTTAACTATCGCATTAGGTTATCCCTGTAAAGGTAGTTTTAAGTTGAGAAATAAATAAATAAATAAATAAATTTTTAACATTTAAAATAAGCATGACTTACAAAGCATAGTAAATAAATCGCCAAACATACAAGCTCATAAATTCCTTGGAATTTATAACATCCCGCTGTAGGATACATGAATCCATCACTATATGCCAAAACTAACTATAAATACTTTTAACTCGTAATAATGTTCGGGTGAGACGCGTGCGGAAAATGTTCAGTATTTTTCAGTCTACACACAAATACTTGATTCGTTTAATAAAGAAAGAAGAACTACTTCTTTCTACTCCTAGAGGCAATTTATTTGGATAAAAACAAATACCAGAATAAAAAAACTCACGAGCATTATTTCCTTAATTCATCAAGTACCTACATACAGATCAGTCATAATAGAACTTGTCCTTCAAAACTGATTTGATGTTTAATCATCTGCAATAAAGCTATTGAAACCTCGGAATTATTACAAATCCAACATTTTTTATATAATATCACAATCTTGAAATTCGAGTCGATGAAATGAAAATATGTAATACGAAACAGAACACTAATCTTGATTGATTCTTATTATGTTAATGCATTTATTTTACAACTGATGTAGTTTTCTTACAGAGTATTTTTAGTAGTAAAAACTAAAAACAATTTTATTTGTAATGTCGTTTACATATTAAACATATTTATAAATTATGAAAGTAAGCAAAATATAAGCAGAAATTGATTATTTTTTACAAAATTACATTTTGTTTCTTCTATTGTAATATCAATACTTTACAGAAGCACTTTTATCGGACAGGATAAAATGGTTGTTTGGATATATGGACAAATAAATAACGTAACCCTGTTCCCAATGACACATGCCTGTGATGGATTAGACAGTTGTTTACCGTCCATGTCCAAAATGTCGATTCGTTTACCCCCAATAATTGTCCGCCAAGTCCAATTATTCCACGAAAAGCTCCAGAATTCACACAATGCGCAAGGAGGACTCATTCAAAATCTGGAGCGAGAACATTAGATTACATTAGATTAGACGTGACCACGATATATGTTGACGGGAACATTACAGCATCCTGAAGAAATGTAGGTCGCATGTATGTACTAAAACATCATGTTATATGCTCACGTGAACTGAAACGTGCGGAATTAACAAAGGAACCTATTGTACGAGTTCAAAACTGAAATTAATTCTCCCCGTACCATAATGTACATTAGTTTCCGATCTATAAATATATAAGTATCGATGTGTGTATGTGTATTTCTTATGGACTCCAAACGGATGGAGGCATTTTGATGATATTTTCTGGTAATCTTCAGATTGGACCAGCGGTGATCCTTTAAACATCAATTGATATTTTTTACATCAATAGATAAGTCGTGGCGAGGCTCTAAATTATATCTTTGTGTACACACTTATGCCATAATATATTCCGAGTAGTTTGCTAGTTTCTTTTGATTAAGGTTGGATCCCAAGACCGAGATTTAGTCAGGAAGATAAAACCAGGACGAGGTAACAGAAAGAATAATAACTACCTAGTCAGCTTAGTGTAATTCTTCAGCAAGGAATATGTAGACAACTCAATCTAACACACTAACATGAAAATAATTAAAACAAGAACAATAATTGATAAGATAAGATACAGATAAACAGTTATGTTGTTGATAATAGACAATTCGATATAATTATGTAGTTGTAAAATCTTACTTTTGTCTATTTTGTTTAAGAGTTTTGATAGATGTCTCCTGAATGTGTATTTGAATGTTTTTTTAGATCAATTAAAGATCAGACAGCTCCTATTCTAAATCTACGTGCATTAGTTATTCGTATATAGCTGAGAATGCGACAACGAAAAAAAATAGTAGGTATGAATATTTAATGTAGCATTTGTTCCGCCGACCACAATTGAACACCAACAATCCTACATACTATTTCTTTGAAGCTCGTGGTCAAGTGCCTCGCAGTTCCACGCTACGCCTCGTTACAACATGACTATTTCCACATACAGAGTCGTGACAAACCAATTAAAAATGTCAAACCACAAAAAGTACAAAGAGTTAAACCAAAACGTCAACTGGAACTTACTTAAATATGTAGTTATGAAGTGATATTTCATTACTGATTGTATAGTATTTATGTCTTTAGTGTCTAGTACACTACAATATGTAACATTATATCTGGCTCGCCTGCGCACCTCCACGTGTTACCAGGCTAACGGCCAATTCCAGATTGTGGCTGTCTTTTTTTTGGGATATTTTTTTGCCGACGCCCCCAAAAGGGGTCTTTTTGGGTGTCACAGGACAAAAAGGCGAGACAGCTTAAAATTTCTATCCTCAATCTGGTCTATTTATATGACGTCATCTGATGCCACTCAGCCTACTCTTGTGAAAAATGCGTCCGAGACAGATTACAACAATTTTAATGTACCCACATATTTTACAATTTCAGGCCCATCCTGGATGAGGCTGGCTCAAGAGCGTGTGAAATCTGATCTTTACAAAAAGTGGCCTTAACCCAGCAGTAAGTCAATACTTCGATAGACGAGCTGTGCATGTTGATAATATCAATACATCACACATACCACGGAGTTACATGAGTGTGATAATGAGATGTTACATATACTGGCTCACTTCTGCTGCACACTCTGAACGAAAAGAAATAGGTAAGTACGCTATTCCTGCAAAACGGCTTCGAACTCCGTGCTAATGCATCCACTATTGATTCAGTTTCAGATCCAAAGTGCTCGCAAACTTCTAAAGTGTGTGAGAGCTGAAACCACACGTTGCAAAACTATTGGCATGACTTTATAAGATATTTACAACCTAGTTGCAGTCGATAGTTTTCTGGTTTTATCATACTGCGCGTTGCTCGAGTTTTAAAAGTGTATACTGGAAAATGTGAGAAGATAGAACTGGCGAAACATTAATAGAGTTACCCGAAAAGTAACAAATACATAAAATAGGTTTTCACACTTTTCACCATAAAGTAAATCTACGTCATCGAGTCATAGGGTTTTTATTTCATAAAGGCTATAAAATGGCACTTATAAAACGTCAAATCAAGATGCTAAGTTCAAAAGTGTCGTTTCTATAGAGAAGAACCAGCAAGAAACTCCATAGTTACTCTATTAAAAATAGTAGGTTGTTGTTGTTAATTTTTAATATAACTGTGTCGTCCAACGCCTTAGTTAAATTCAAGGCTAAATGAAACTGTACGACTATCAAGCCAGTGAATGACCTTTACAGTCTTAACACTATGACACACTTATGTCGTGAGATTGTTATCTATTATTACTGCACAATAAATAAAACAAAATACATTGATTGTCTTCGAACGTGAATTAAATTCCCAACGGACTTGGTCACCATTAATTACCCTGAGGCATCCCTGCGTAGGTGACCAATTTATCAACTGCAGTTGTGATATTTATTTATATTATAATAACAATTCATTTTGCATATACATCTCCACATACTTCAGACAGTAACAATTACTAGCCATCCTTGTAATTGATGGCAAAACCGTCTCGAGCTTTTTTGATAGCTATCAATTGCTTTCGTGTTTTTCTTTTGTTAATATTTCATTTATTTATTCAGTACTACCATTAAGTGCCCCACTGCAGGGCAAAGACCATCCTTCCAACTATCCAAGAAAAACAGAAACGTTCAGTTATCAACAAAACTAATCAATGCCTCCAAACAAAATTTAGGTTGAGAATCCAGTCTTCTTCTTCTTCTTATCGTATGGTAACATTGTAATAGTCCGGTGGACTAAACCACAACATTCTACACGAGTTACACATTAACAAATAAACACGACATAATTCAAGTTTCCATTGTAACGTATTTCCATCAATTGGCTTTTACGACTTGAGGAAAGACTATAAAACGTACTTGTATTGTGTACTCATAACTCATGAGATAAGCAGAGAAAAATATTACTTACTCGAACGAATACAGGGAGAGAAACTCTTGAAGATGACGAAGCAAATGTATTGGTGATATGGAGGAATGGTGATACTTGGATGAAGACGAGAATTGGATACATTCAACTCCAATCAACATTTTATTTGAAGTTCGTAAGTATTTTATTGATGGCTTACTTTTTATGCGAGCTAATTACGAAAACAATTATATTCTTTGCTGCCAATTGGAGTCGTAAGAACTGAAGATCCAGGTGTGGATCCAAGAATGGTAGACGGCTCGAAAGCTCTTAACTAACTCGCATGTAATAGTGTTAAATGTTAGCAAAACTAAAGCCATTTATCGTGCTTACCCTGGGTACGTTGTCTCGTTATAAAACACGTTCCCAGAGGAAAGAAAATTATATTTCTTATCAATGTCCCCGTGAACGCTACGTATAAGTTATCAATCAATTATTACTCGTACGAGTATCCGTCATAAGGCTATCTAAAATATTTGTTTTCCTTGTGCACATATAGAACAAGTGATCTGAACCAATATCTTATGTTATGTTATGTGCAGGTCGTGCCACGCTGCCATAATTTACATCTTGTTAATTACTTAATGTTAGGTCTCATTAGAGACACTTAGATAGTACAGTGTGATTGCGCTTTAAATAGGTACTGGGTGCTAGGAATTATACCTACACGTTGGGATTTAACTATGTCTTGTACCAGATATCTACTTATTATTGAGAATTCCCCTTAAAATTGATGTTTTGTTTAAAAAAGTTAAGGAGCAAAACGTAAACATGAATTTACTTACCTAAATGATATGACCTGTTTCCTCGTGACTATTAGCTTATACGAAAAAGAACTTACCAAAATATTGCAATATTCTACTAGTGTTTAAAGTCAAGTAAGTACTATCAATTCGGTGACTGTATGTATGAATTGGTAAAATACAAACCTTCTCTTATTAATTATTGAACTTCCAGAACAAACTGCGGATTATTTGTCATCACGTTTCCGAACACAAACATGTACTACACTTCTTAAATAAGGAAAACGTAATATAAAAGCCAAATATTGTTGATGAATTACTCAAACCTACTGGCGCTGACTAATATAATTGTATGCCATTGATGCATCGTAGTGATTCACTAAAGGATACCGGTGACCCATCACTTAAGGATAGTGGTAGTGAAATTGGCAAGTTCTTCGATGTTACCTTTATTCAACTTAAAGAGAAAAATAAAGAAAGTAAAGGTCCTTTAAGTGATGTAGTAATCATCTATTATTATATAATTTTAGTATGTTATTAGAGCCACATTAGGGCTCATCAAAGAAGGTAATTTCAGGGGTCGCCGTTGTCAAAATCGACAAGGAGGAATATGTATACATATACATAATTATATATATGTCGTAAAACCTAAATAGTTTGTTTTGTAATTGTGTGTGTAATTTTCTATAATTAATTTTATTATACATACCTACATACTTACTTATAATAACTTGTCCCAAGCAAATAATTTCTTAAGAAAGAAACCTCACTTATTCAGCAATTTACGTCTTATATAAACCGCAACCCTCGTCACTTGGTTCATTTCGGGATATCAGTCCTGATCCCAATTTTATTCGACCTAGCCATCATATATTGTCCCTAACATCGCATAACTTTATAAATTCTTGTAAAGGTAAAAATGGAAAGTCAAGATCTTTCGGAAAAGTTTTAGGGACTGAAAAGTTAAGATCAACTCTTAACTAGACTGAGTTTTTCGAGTTACTGATTCACAAATGAATCTAAAACGTTTTATCATTTAAGATAAAACGTTTTAGATTCATTTGTGAATCGGTATTTAGTAGGTCTGGGAATATACGACACAAACTGAAATAGGATGTGTAATTGTATACCTACAGTTAAAGTCTCCTGACTCATTGAAATGTCTAAAATTATGAGCAAATCTTCCTTAACAAATAGGACATTATGTTTAATAAATTGTGATGACATATTGGAAATTTTGAGACCGAGACGAATCGAATTAAACCATTAAGTTTTAGAGGAAGAAATGTGAAGTGTTCTTAAATCTGTTCAAGTTACCTTTTTTGGCCAGTTATGCAGCAAATATTTATTGCACCTTATATGAAAAGCAGTTCATCTCATTGAAGCAGAAAAGACGTTGTCGAATGCCGATGCCGAAGCTCACTTCACAAGCTTTATCCTGGCGACTAGCATGGCACAAAGGTCAGTATGTAAAAGAGGCTGTAAGTTCTCATATTTGGATCCCTCAGCCAACGGAGTAAGTATTATACTCATTACTGCAAACAATACCAACTCACCTCGTCCTTAATAGGTTTCCTTAGATACCTTATAAAGAGAAATTAATTAGGACGATAAATGCAAAATCAACCGCCACAAATTTATTCCGCACAAATGTTGAAATAATACCTAATAAGTGCCTTATCATATTAAAAGGTTGTCCCTCACGACATTACCGTCAACTTTGGTCATAATGGTCATTAATCATAAAACAAATTTGATAAAAGCAGGTCAAGCTAACACAACAACGCATTTTCTTCTACTATAAAGGAGTATAGAGCCCCAATTTACATTATTCAATGGTGCGTAATGTAAAATACTATTAGGGCTAGGAAGATTAGTTTCAACAATTTTGGCAATAACAGTTCAATACTAAGCTTAACTAGGGCCACGACACACCACGTCTCTTTCAGTAGATACAGCACTGTTTCCTGCTACTTTCACATCTAGTATTTATATAATTTCAGTATCTCTGGAGTTCCTTTCCACTTGGTTTGCGGCTATGCACACCTGACTGGCTAGCTCGAGCGGGGTTTGAAGGATTTATACGGTTCGTCTCTCTTCTCAATGTCGCTCATTTATTTTTGGCATCTTTCTTCACACATGCGATTTGATTAACCTCAAAAAAGGATAAACAATACTTGCGTTGGGTATTACACTTGTTTTCCCTTAAGTGTAAAGCATATGCATTGTATGTAATACAATCACACTTTGTCAAAATCGCTATGACAATGTGACAATGGATTCATATACTATACATGTATTGTCATTCAGAGAGCCCAAGGTAGGAACTCAAGACACTTTAATTTCTGACGGAACTGCGATTTGGTAGGTAGGTCTAATCTCAGTGAGATTGGCACAGACATAGTTTAAGGGTGTTTTAACCAACAATCAGCTATCACATTGCCTGAAAGCAGGACATCTCGTTTAGCACTTGCATTCAATTTACTAACGTTCAAGTATATACGAGTAAACTTACAGTGTAAGTAACACGTAATAAAATCTCAATTGCTGCATCATCATACTTATTCAATCCTAAATCAAGGTTGACATCTGATGAGTTAATATGAAATAATATTTTGATAAACCCGGCTTTCCTACACGAGCGTATTGCAACGCGGAAGACAGTCGCGACTCTCGGCATTGTTCCAGCAAGTGGCTGAGATATTTACAGACAGACAGCTGTCCGAACTGTGGATGTTTTGTTGGATTTATGAGGAATTACATGATACTGACGCGCTGTTCTCTTTATAATAATTATGTTGACGAGTCGTTAGTGATAATCATAATTTGGAGTGCTTGACTTTCAGTATGGTTTTATTATTTTCGCCCGCGACTTCGTCCGCTTGTGATATTTTGTATCTACGTTTTTCCGGGCACGTAGTAATTTTTGTAGTATATTCTACTCTGGTTTGAACTATCATCATTCCTAATTAATGATCGATGCAGAGCATAAGCTGTAATTAAGCCACAAACCCATAGAAAGAGTAACTTTTGCATTTATAGTTAATAATATGGTAGTTTGAATGAGGCATGACCGACATTAGAATCCACTTGATCTACATATGTATTATATTAAAGAATACATTATATATGGATGGAGGATATGTTACTATATTTCAGTAACATATCCCAAAGGTCGTCTGTAAGAAATCGCTGTTTGCGATAACTTTATCCATTATACCCAAGAATAAAATATTTATGTATGTATGTACAATTCATATTTTGATTTAACAACAAAGAGCATTCATTCGTCTTGCATACACTTTTTTATTTACGTTATCTGTATCACAACACAAGTATTGAATTATAATGAGAAGCAGGGCATTATTTGTAAGGAGACCTATTGATTCACAAATCACGGTGACATTTGAATCGAATTTTATTTATGTGCCACAAGGCCTCGAATAAGACTGGATTATTGTATCAACCATTTAGCACGGAAATGAGTGAATGACATTATTGCCATCGCAGAAAGAACCTAGATGAGGTTGGCACTACAGAGCATGGAGACTGGCACAAAAAAGAGGCCTATACTTAAGTGACCGAGACAGTGGGTCAGGTGGAATAGATGCTAATGATGATGATTTGATCACACTACCCAACACGAATGTAAGACTTTTACTCAATTATGATTCCTTTGAAACTAATTGTCAATCCTTCAGATCCAATTTAATAAGTCTTCAACAAACTTTTATAACTTTTACCGAGCGCCCAGATGTTTCCTGTCGCTATATAAAAATAAATTTAATCTAAAAGTAAACACGTTAGCGGCACTATCGCGATATGATGCGCGAAAAAATATCTAGTCTGAAAGCTTCTTCACAAATAAAAATGAGCGAAATAAATATTATGTTTTAAAACGTGTCGGCGTTAGCTTACGGCCTTATTTAATACAGAATAAATAAAAACGTAAGAAACACAAACTCACTTTGAAGTCTACGGTGTTATTTATACATGGACGTGCTAATCTAGGAGATGACTAAATTAAAAGATAAATTAGGATCTCACATAAAAAAGTTTAGAAGCGATCAAGGATAAGTCGCTCTTGCTGCAGCTGGAGGATGGGTGATCATCCATTTACAAACTGGAGCTCTTACGAGACTTTTCCATGCCTCAGACAGTACCCAGCTACACCCCGCTCTTGGCCCTGATATAGGAATGACCTCCTATATTTTTGAAAGTCTTTACGAGTCCCCGTTAGCTGCCTAACTGACTACCTATAATATACCTACTATACTGACTATCTGAGAGTATCATATTACCCAGTAACCGAGACTTAGGCAACCGCTGTAGAATACTGATATCTAACCCAGCTGCATTCGGTAAATCAAGGAACCGACACCGACAAAATAATTAGGAAAAGGCTAGGGAAACTATGAAAGAATAAGTATAGATTTAGGCATAAACTCTTTAGTTTTTTTAAAGAGCCTACGTAGAAATTTAAAATTATTATGAACTCTTTGGTCGAGAACAACAACTATGATTAAGGAAAGAACCTCTTTTGAGAAGTCGGTTAATAAAGAGACTAACCTAAACTAACTACCACTCAACTACACACATTCAAGTACTTTCTGACCTTGTAACTTTTCGAACCTGACCAAAATTCTCATTTAGCCAGTAGCCGTCGCCGTGCTGTCGTGTTATGCAAGTCATGCCGAGTAATTTGACTAAACTTGCGAAAACGCCGCCATTTTGAGACATGTCCCGTATGGTAATGCAATTTGTTAGATGTAAAATATCGTGTGACGGCGTGGATTAACGGAGGGGAAATTTTCTTTTAACAAAAGATTTGGATGAGTCAGTAGTGAAACTTTTAGCGGTTGTTTTATCGTCTAAACAACTGGAACTATATCTAGTACAACCTACCTACCACAGTTATTCTTGTTTTAATGCGATATGGAAACGGATCAACGAAAACTTTATTTAAGTAGTAGGTACTAGTAGTAGTATATGTTATGCTAAAGCAGAATGTAATAAAATTGAGACAGATATATTTATACTCTATGAATTCTATAGATAAGTATCAAAGACTTGAAGATACTAATGAAAAGTAATACAATTTTAAAAGTTAAAAAAACCGTGCTGTGATGTGTGAGGACCTGGTTTCGAATCCCGAGTGGAGCAAAGTGTTACTGGGGTTTTTTCGTTTGGTAACTCTCATTAGCAGCACGGCGCGGCGTCTGGATTTGTGTCTGGTTGATGGCAATAGGCTCGCTTATTACATTTGGACCTACGTATAACATAACTGGCGAAAGTAGGTCGTAGTACACAACTCTGCCTACACTGAACACAGGCGTGATGTTCTGTTTTTTTATGTTTAAAAACAGTTAACTGTTTTCAAAGAATACAATAATATCAGAGGCGAAAACACTTTATTTACAATGCGTTGCTACGACCGAATTCGACAATGAAAATGGCGTGTTACTAAAATTAATACTAAATACCTACTCGGTATTCTCAAAAGTTGGACCCTATTTTTGAGATACATAACAGATCCTAGTCATAAAGTCACTCAGGACAGCTGGTTGGTAAAGTTGTCCAGCTCCTTTAGCGTTATCTTTATTTTTATTCATTTGACCTTTTTGGAGGACAGCAATATCACGGTCAACGATGTCTTTTAATATAAATGAACGGTCTATTCTACATTGTAGGTACCAAATGACAAAGGAGTTTTTTGAAATTAAACTAAGGTTTTGTCATATTAAGGAACACGAGAAAACTAACAGGTTAATAGTTCTTATATTCTTTACTGCAGAGAAAGTGAATTATGGTAAGTAGATATATAATAATATAGAAATAGTAGGCAAACATAGTGAGTACCTATTCATGTGATATTTAAAAAAAAACAGTTATGTTTCTAGCGCTGTCATTCCGACTTGACATAAGACTAGTGCAGTTCGGACTCAGAGTTCGGAACAATTTTCTTCGTTTATTTTGATACCGTAAGACGTCTCTTTACTTATCACATATCGTTGACCTATATTGTAAGACATATAAAGCACTAAACGAACCCAGGATGATGCTAGACAAAAATATTTTCCAACAAAACGTGCCTCAAAATAATTTGCGTAATATTACATAAAACAATGTAATTACGTAATAATTGCTGTCTCACCTCGCGTTACTTTTCTTATCTATACAATATATGTAAGTAGGTACACATGTACACGTAGATAAGAACATCAAACTCTAAATATTTATACATGGCCTTTCCAAACACTTTTGTATCATGCGTTCAATGAAGACAAACGGTGAAAACAAAGGTAGGTATGTAATTATGAATGTGTATAGATTTACGTACACACTTGACTCTAGGGTTGCTACTAAGAAAAACTAAAGTTCTCAAAATGAGTAAGAAAATTTTCTGGGAAATGAACGTCACTACTTTATGATAACTAGACATGTAGTTTGCGAAACACAATCATGAGCATTTTTTTTTCTATAGGGTCCATATTTAAATAAATGGCCAGTAATGTAGAATCCCTGTTATATTTGAAACGAGGGTGCTCTTTGGAGGCGATCTTCCCATAATTCCATCTTGAAACAGTAGACAACCCTGGGAAACACCCACCTTAAAATAACATTCGAGCAAAACCAGCACAAACTGGGATCAAAGATTGCAATATTACACCAATCATGTCCGATTGTTAGCTGGACACCTACGCACACTGCATTCACACGACGACTTGTCCAAATTTAATTCGATAAATGATTCCTAAAAAGGACATAGATACCGATTCAATTGGCAACAAGTTTGGTTTATATATAGACGTTATATGAGCGTTTTGTTTATAAGCTACCCTCTCTTTTTCCTTGGATGCCAAGGAAGCGGAACGCAGACGTTAAATAAAAAGATTTATTGCAGAAATTCCTAAAAAAACATTGGTTAAGTGCTAATCATATTTTTAGCGGTGTTGATCGCCGTCTAACAGAACCCTCAATTTTGATTACCCTTGACTCTTTTGACCAATCATTGTCATCATTAGAGCCCCAACTTCAGTTTATCAGTTGAAGACGATTTGCGATTAAAACAACCATGTCCAAAATCTATCTCTATAATAAATTGTGCCGTAAGTCGTAAACACTACTATTTTGTTCTAAATTGCAGTATTTGTCTGCGCAAGTCGCAATTTACCTATTTGTCGTCGGCTTCTTCAGTCACTCGACCATTTTAGACTTTATCTGCACAATCGACAATTGTGTTTTGTAGAATGTAATTGGGGAACAATTTCGTGCAAGCGTTGTCGTTTCGACAAGGTTCATCGGCGGATTCCTGCAATTGCGTCAAGCCTTTCCCTCGGTTTTTACGACTTGGCAACATGTTTTGGAAACGAAACAAAATATATAAAAGTAAACAATCTTTCAAATTGCTGCATAAGCTGCATTGCTGCTGATCTTTCGTTCACAGATGAGAAAATAAATATTTATGCTAAAGTCAAAATAGTTTACGGTCACTTTCGGCTTTGAACGATGGTGATCGCTAATGCCTATTGCATCAGCAATCAATCGATTCTGCTTTGCTCTTCTCATCTCGTAATAAAAAAGAAAATGAACGCGATGATCAAAGTCTTTCTATTTTCAGAGTAAAGACTAAACAATCGCGATAAAAGTAACAAAGGTTCCGTTCATGTGCGTACACTAAGATAAGTAGATAACCCGAGTTTTAGTTTAAAAATCTGAACATTAACAGTTCTAAAATCAACGTCATTCACCCAAGCAACGTGAATGCAAATATATCATCTATCAAATACTTGTGAATACCAAGAGCACGGCCAAGCCGTCCTTGTAGGCTACAGCAAGAGCAATGTCAGACAGGAATAGACACCGGACCGTCATTGAGGCACCGTTGAATTGGTGCCAAACTGTCGACGAAGACAGCGGTATAAAAATACACCAACAATGTCATGCAACCGTAATGCCGGTTTGTGAAAAAAATTGCTAATTCTCTTATGTAAAACTTGGCAACACCTACAACGATTTCAATTTGGAGTGTATTTGTTTTTTCTTCTTGTTTACTGCCCAGATTACGTAAGCGGTAGAATTTAATAAAATAAGACAGTCGTATATTTGCGTTGAGTATCTAAATGGGCGTGAAAACTTATCTGATTTCCTGATATCGTCATTATTATTCGCAGCCAGTTTTTTCCCATTACACACCTCCATTACTTTACGTGTTTCTTGTTTCTTGGCAATCTTAATCTAGTACTTCCTTCAAAACAAAATATTAAACAATGTCAATGACCTGTCATACAAACAGCGATTTTGATAATGAAACTCTAATTCAAGATTTTGTATTTTACTAATTACGTCTAATCTAATCTAAGCACGTTTTTTTTAAATTTCAATTTTACTCTATCTACGACGTGCATCTTAAGTTTGTGCGGAACAGATAAGATTTTCATTAAGATGAGAGAGAGAGAGAGTCACTAATTTAAATGCATTTTTTTGATTCTCCATTCAATATTAATAGCTATGTAACTTAATAGGTCCTCGTTATTCTAGTGGTCGCGTAACTGCTGAGTTAGTTAGTTGACCTAAGTTAGCGTCCCGGATCGGGCAAACCCGGCAATCGAACTTATCAAACCCGGAAATCGAAATATTGGGTTTCCACGGATCTTTTCGCGGTTTTGTTTAGCTTTAGTCCCGACGTTTCGAATCCTTTACAACATTCATGGTCACGGGCAGACTGAGGTGTATCTACTATCATTAGTTTTATTTAAATGTCTAGTATTGACGTAAGAGATAGCGGTCTAGAATTGACCACCCCCTTTCCTCCCGTGGGTGTCGTAAGAGGCGACTAAGGGAAAATCCAGAAGAAGGGCAGCAGCGTCTTCTGTAACGTGATTACCAACACTGCGATCCCCAAGCCGCTTGCCAAGTGTGGGGATTATGACACCACCCCGCCTTTAAAAGGGGGAGGTCTTTGTTCAGCAGTGGACGTCTTCCGGCTGATGATGATGATGACCCGTAGGATTTGTGCCCGATTAAAATGTCAATAGCCTCGCCTCTATTACATTGTGACCTAAAACTGGCGAAATGTGGGTGCCCTCAACACCTCTACCTACCTCTATTGGAATGCACGCGTGATGATAAGTTGTGTTACCTACATACATAAATAAAATAACTTCCAATCACGTACATAATTTAATACTTATCTAGTAAAAACAGACTATTCTACATTGCAAGCGCAAAGATTTATTGCATCGTTACATAATAATAGGTTATCAACCTGTCGTCAAGTGCTCATTCACAGCTGGTATGTTCAACAAACGAACCGTTGATACGGCTCGGGGTTATATTCCACCCATTATGGAAAAGATCATGAGAGTACATACATGCATATTACTGTACAGTGTACATCGGTATAGGCTCCCTACGTAGGCACAGCTAGTGTTTGTTACGTCAACAACCGTGTTTACAAAGCAGCGAACATATTATCCAGCCGTGCTAATTCTGGTTATATTTTGACCCATGTATCTCGGTTATTTATATAGGCCTCCCCCTGTTCTATGGCGTGAAAGGATTTATAAATATACACCTATAACGTCACTACAGTCTCGCCCACACAAATTGTAATTAACAATGTTAGAGTGATATTAACAATTTCCGTTTCCCAAACGGCTTTTTTATATACACAAATTGTAGTAGTTTTTCGTAGGTAATTGGTTAGTCTCACTACTTTAAAATGTGTGTGGCTATCTCTTTCGTTCGATAACAGACGACATGAGAGGGAGTATTTACAGACTTAAGTTATTTATCGCGTTACATTTCGCCAGGTGCTAATAAAACTATCGCATGAAATTAGTCCCTAAGTTATACATATTTAATATGAAACAATTTACATATGTAATTAGAATTCTGAACCTTATAATTTATGGATCGAGATACAAAACTAAAAACATGCGCATTAAGATAAGTACTTAGTCTTGTAATACTTAGTTCGTTATCAATTTATTGATTTTATTTATGTCATTGCACGCTCTACCTAAAAGCAAATCATTGTTAGAGTTACCAAGTGAAAGATGGCTGATTTTTGAAATCTTGTATCCGTAAAAATATCTAGTAATAAAGAAAAATGTTTGAATTATCTACAAAACAATCCACGTTTTCCCTTACAGCTCGTATAGGTCTTTCTACAGTCAGGTAATCCTCGTTCAAATAACATAGATTCAAACTTTCAAAGCTAGTCTCAATTGAATGCCAACTGACATTATACCCTGCCCTACTGTGTCCTGAAGAAATGAAAGGAATAAATATATTGATAGTATCTAAAAGCTAAACTATTGTTTATTAAAGTTATCGAAAATCATGAACAATTATGGGTTGTACCTACTTACAGGATTTCACAGTGATTATCGAACAGTCGCTTCGTAGCTTTAAATAAAAATGATAGATGTCACGATATATGTACTATATATAGGCTTAAATATAACAGCAAGAACACGTTGAATATTGTACCTATTGGCTCACAACAGTAGACAAACGAGCATTGTATTACAAATCCAATTACTAGTCTATCTGTAGTCTCATTAAAATTGTTAAAAATATCACTACAGTGCCGTTTTGGCGTGAGTGAAACAAAACTAATTTAGAGAATAGTTCTCATTCTTCAGGAAAATAACGCTAGGAACTCGTAGGTGGAAACTTTAATGCGATGAAGTTATTGGGACTTATTGACGAGCAAAATCGGTGTTGGAACTGTAAATTTACTTATCGACCAATAGCAACAAACTGTAAAATAGGTACGTACCTACTTAAGTTAAAATAACACCCTAAAATGTTTGACGTTAGAGCTTGCGTTGAGTACCTAATCGATGGAAAAATCTACCTCCTTACTTATAAAAATTGTCAATGCTGAACAATAGGTTAAACCTAACCTCTTTCTTATGCCTAAAGGATGACAACGTTTTCTTTTGTTCAGTTCATTACTCCAAATACTAGTATGAACAATGTTATCATAACAAAAGTATTTAATTCATTCAAATCGAACCGGTATTGACTTTATCGCGTTTATCAACAAACAATTTTGGCATGTTTCCTCTGATAAGATGTAGCCAAAATAACATTGCACACCGTACTTTCAACTGTCTGTATGTGCGAAAGATTTATAGGTAGGTAAACGGAACTCTACAATGTTTTATTTACTAAGGAAAATAATATTAATTAAAGAATACACAGTTAATAAAAATAAAAAAACCTAAGTAGTATTAATTGTGCACAGCAGATGAGCACATGATTTCTATAAATGATGACCACAAAATTAATGCTTTTTTCACTACGAATACCTAAATTGTGTATTCTAAATTACTCAAAACAGTTTATTTTTCTTAATTCCATTTTGTTTACCGCACGTCCCAACTTTCATTGGATACGTTTGTTTTTTATTTGAAGTCTTAAAGAAACACCTCTAGTCATAGACACGTACCTTATTACTCGTCCAATAATAGATCAGCGTTATTTTTTGCGCGTTTATGACGTCACCGTCCGCACCGCCCACCACGCCCCAAGCGCTGCAATTGATGGGCCCGGCTATCCTGCCCAGGCTTACACTTTCTCATAATTATTAGCGTGGGTCGAAGAAAAATACAAGACTGGATCACGCGACATGACATCATCAATAACATAGGAAAATTATATCAGTTGAAGTTCAGGTGTCGAATTACAAACCTTTTTATTGTAATCACATATTCATTATTAGGTACAAAGTTCGTTTCGTAAGTATTAAACGTATTTTCCTGTTATAATTAAATTACGACACGGGAATTAACGCGAACACAAGTTTTTGACCTGTCTGCTTGTGACCACGGCCGATGCAACTCGGTCGAAACGTCACGCGTCAAGACAAAATAAAAAAAGCTTGTGTTCGCGTTAATTCCTGTGTCGTAATTTAATTATCACCATGCAACGCGATAGTTTGAAAGTTAGTATTTTTCCTGTAATGACTATTAGCACCAGTTTATAGAGTATAGTTGGAGTTTTGGTTTGCAGCTAAAAATTTGGTGGGATGGTTTTTCATTTTTTAATTGATATGTCATTTCCAATTTACAGGCTTTCAAGAGAAATGATACCTAAGTAAGTCCGGCGCACCTTGAGCGTGTCGCTACCACCCTTGATGACTGGCAAATCTCTACACCACGGTATGGGGGTTTGTTTCTATGTAACAATTACCTCATGCCGACGCGAGGAAGCGCACCTACTTATTTCTTAAACCGTCTACTTTACCTACCTACACACATCTTGTACTTACAGATGTCAGTATGTAAATAAAATCAAACAGAGTCGCGACCCCGCTATTTACTTTCTGAAGCGGACCCGGACGATTTTATAGTCGCTGATAAGATACCACTCTTTAGACAAGAAGCTAAATGATAATTTTTAAAGTTTTCAACTTCTTATCTGACATTCGTACATTCAACTTGAATCTCCAATAATTTTCTAGCTGTCAAGAACGACTGAAGGTTTGCCTGTTGCATAAATTGCGTAGGTATCGTGTTATCTTTGGTCACTGTAAGTCTAAATCTCCGCTGAACTTGATAATGGATAATGCGCGTTACATTTACCTGTCTTTTCTGATATAAATGCGTAGTGTTGGTAACCTCGCCTGAATCAATCGTTAAATTTGGCTTTGGCATGGATCTCCAACAGAAGCCTTTCTTAGGGCTCCTAACCATCTGGTTAGGAGCCTAAGAAAGGCTTCTGTTTATCCTACAAAGGACAAATATTTTCTGAGCGTAAGACACGGATTAGTGGCGTGCCGCGTGTGGAACCTGGTAGAACATAGAATGATGTCGGGTCCATACAGCACCCACGATTGTTTTACACCCACATGGACGAATATATCTTCCATGATCACTATCATGTTGCTAAAGAGTAGGTGTACATCTTGTACAATTTTATTCCTATAATTCTAGGAACTTTTTGGTTATCCACAATTTTGACAATTTTCGGAATCTGAGGCTTCTTACTCTAGACGTCTAAACTCTGATACTAAGCTGAAATCCTGTCACTGAGAAAACACTTTACACAGTAGGTACCTATTACTGAAAAAATCATAATAATTCCGTCGTTACATTACACACATAGTTACAGAAACATATTTCTGATAATTAACTTGCAAATTAGTCTCCTTTTATTACAAGCATCACTTTGTTAGCATAAAAATATAAGTTAGTTTGCCAACCGCTTCATAAGTAGTTGCCTACATGAATTGTTTCGCTCTACAACAACTGTTGATAATAATAAATACAGTTCGAACCGATAATAACCGGTTATTTAAATGTGTACCAAGTATAAGTACCTACTCCATTGCTTTCCATTGTTAGAATTAGAACACATATTTGCGTATTTTCATCGGCTTCCGCGCATTGTATAGTTTATACATCACTTTCAACGTGAATTTACATTGTTAACAATTAGGACTACCTTGTTAAGGTACATATGTTGTATTATTTACTCTAATTACTCCGCTTGGCGTTGTAATTTGTAACTAGGAAGTTTTAGACCACGACACAGATATTCGGTCCAAAAATATTTGTTGCCCTATACCCAGCAGTAATTCATCTGCACCCGACAAACAAGAAAAACTGTTATTCAGGAACACCTCTATCTGACAATTTTTAAGGCCTACCTAGTTATGTTTAATAGGTATGTACCTATTCTGAAATATTCTTCGAGCAGCGTATAATTACGATTTTCGTTAAGAGTGTGAAGCGCTTAGGGCGTTTAAGTGTGAACTCAACTTCCTCCCTAGTATGACCCTTAAACTCAAAATCAATTCTATTTGGTATCCGTTTCCCTTCGAGTCACAGATTGTATTGATTTCTATATTACGTTATTCTACCTGTTATCTATTCCGTGTTCGATTAGGCCTTCATTGCTTACGAAACAAAGGCATGTTTTAGTAAATGACGCAGTTCGAATTTAGAAGACATTTTATAGATCACAATAATATGAAACATGTTGTCTACATAGATATATATATAGATTTACCCACCCTCTATTGTATATAAGTATCCCAAAAACAAGCATTCATGAAGGAGTCTTCATGGGACTGAATAGTGGACTACAAGCGTGGTGATATACTCGTACCTATCTAGATATACGTACAAAATGTTAAAGCAAGACTCAACAAGAGAATTGAAGTCTTAGAAAACTGCCATGCCAGGGTGTATTCAGTCAACAATCCCAGTAGCCAACTAAGATAAATTGAACAAATTAAGTGTTCTACGACGCTACAAATCAACGTCACTTAAATTCTTCGTCTTTGGGCATCATCATCATCATCACTATCACTACATATAGTAGTAGGTACTATAAAACAAAGTCGTTTTCTCTGTCCCTATATCCCTATGTATGCTTAAATCTTTAAAACTACGCAACGGACTTTGATGCGGTTTTTTTTAATAGATAGAGTGATTGAAGAGGAAGGTTTATAATATGTATAATAACATCCATTAAATAGAGGAGAAATTATAATATACCTATATTTTATACCCGTGCTAAGCCGGAGCGGGCCGCTAGTCGCTTATGAAATAACAATTTTATTGCACACGACCTTACACATAATCTTATCACGGTATCAAATGTATCATTATATTAGTTAATGCCTGTTTTATGAGTAGGAAGTCGTTGCGAATCCTGAGTTCCAGACTTTGGGTATTTCTTATTAGGAAATCCTCTATTAAGCATGCTTCAAATTGTGACGGGTAGTGAGGGTGATGGGCTCGCTCCTAACTATATCTACTGTGATCTTATATTATGTCATTGTAAGGACTACACACTAACATTAATACCTCCTGCATTGACGTTTGGTGGTTAAGGAAATAAAGCTCTCATATCATTACTCAAAGTAAAGCGTCGCAGGTTCCCCTATTATTTAGTAATTTCCCAAATGTTTATTAATCACTGGGATCAGGAGATACTATTGGTATAAAGGTCACATTACGTTATTGTTTAGCTAATTAGCGTTTTGATTCCTGCCTTCGCTAATAAATCATTATCAACTGCCGTGATTTGCAAATGCCTGCTTCATATCAAGGTATCAATTTTTTATTCAGTATTCACAACAGATGGGGTGCAATAAATAAAGAAAAGCGACCAGAAAATATACCAGTGAATAGCAATAGGCATGTCACTTATTTGATGTGGGACTTATAGATTAGCATCGAAATGGGATGAATGGACTGCTGAAAAAAGAGAACACATGTTTATCTCTTTAGGTGTTATATTACACTGGTGTCCTTACGTTTAAGAAAGAAGAAAATAATTTATTGACACAAAAACAAAAATAAAATAGGAAAAGAAAAGAAACAGGAATAAACAAAAAAGTCGTTACGTAACAAAAGTAGAGCTGACTGAATCATGAGTTTAGATAATCGTGTAATTGCATTAAAAGAAGAATAACATGACATTTAATAATAGCCCGTTAAAAATACTGTTACTTGGCAGTATGACCCATTCGCAAAATTTCATAGATACATTAAACGAATCTGAATAATAAAAAAGACGCTGACACAAGCGCTCTCGGACCGTTTCCTATAAACCTTGAATTGGTCTGCCGACCTTATCATCGATCTGTTTGTGAACATGAGACTGCCTCGTTGGTCTAGTGGCCGCTAAGTGCGACTAATAAGCATAAGATCCTGGGTTCGAATCCCGGGTAGGGCAAAGTGTTAGTGGGTTTTTCCATTAGGTAATTCTCAGTAGTAACACGGACTGCACGGAGTCTGGATTTGTGACCGGTTGATGGCAATATGGCTTCCCCTATTACATTGGGACCTATAACGTAAGTGGCAAAATTTGGGTGTACTTTACATCTCTTCCTACCCCTTCAGAGTATACAGGCGTGATGTTATGTATGATATTTGTGAACATGTATGCGAAGGCAGAGACGATATTGGTAAGGCACAATTCACCACTCTATAAGCCCCATATTTTATGTAATAGAAAGACTATTGTTCATCATAGGGCTCAAAATTAGTTTAAGTATAAGAATAAGAAACGAAGAAAAGTAATAAATCGCCCTTGAATAAATCGCATTGGTGCAACGTGAAACCTGCATACAAATTGGATTCCTACAATACGAGATAATTTAGTCAGTGCACTCCACTTTAGAACTAAGTGCTATTTTTCTAGTTTTTTTTTTTAGGTAATCCCTAAACCCAGCCACATATTTTAACAACAAATGTCGCACACCCTTGCACAACTCTCCGAATAAAAACTTGTTATCTACCAACTCGTTATTATCTCGACTGGAATATAATATATTTTTATACTTCGAAGCATACGAGTAGCTACTGAGAGGCAAGTAATTATATTATATATTCTAGAACATTATCATTAGTTCAAGTCTTGACCAATTTAATACAATATTGCTTTTTTAATAAGTTATGATAACACGGTCAGAGTACATAGCAAAGACGTTAATTAGGTACGTGAAAATGCTGAGACTAAACAATGTTATAACGTGGGAAACCCGAGGGTAGCACGTGACCGTAGTTCCTATCTACGAGAGCGAGATGAAACTACAACGGTTTAAACCTTGGATGATATTGCCGTGTTTGAATGTGAAAATTAGCATGTGTAGTATTGATGACGTTACAACGCTGTCGAGTGGAAAACGGACATATGGCAGACATAACAAAGCGCTCGCGAAATGGATCTCTGGCATTTACGCTATGTCGAGCAAACAGGGATAACTGCGAGACCCCGACATCTGTAAATAAGTGGCAATTACAAACATGGGCAATGGACCGGCCCACTCTGCCTACCAGACGTCCTTGATAGGAAAACACAAGCAGCGTACCACATTAATCTAGTCAAATCAATTCGTAACACATGAGAGTCAGCGTTGACTGATAATAACATTTTTAAATTCAAGGATATTATTCGTCGATGTGCCGCGGTACGGAACAGGTTTTAAATATAGAAGAGTCGACAACATTTACCTAAACAACTAGCGCGCTCATTTGTTATCGAATTTAAAGAGGATGTTGTAATTGTGAGCGACGGCGGTGCTTGCTTATAAGCAGCGTTAAGATTATTCCGCAATGTCGTGCCACATATACAGTGCTGAGTGTACGTAACGTATGCTTTCTCAGGCTTCAAGGTTGCGACAGGCGGTTGCGAGAACGAACCAGCCTTTATAGGTAACACACCTACTTATTCGCAAGCGCAAAATGCTACATGAGTGCCGACAGGTCTATTATGTTTGTCCCACTTAAGAACCGATCGATATTTGACACAGAAGAGCAAGTTGTGCGAAGTTGTTTTAACTAAAAGACTTAAGATTCCCAAGTGCTTACGACTATGATTAGGCACAGAAATAATGACAAGAAGTTATAAACTTGTTACTGCTTTTAGAAGGGTAGCAATTAACAAAACTGAAGATATTAAAAAGTTACCAGACATATTTAGTTTCCTAAATTTCCTTAAATTTAGAAGTAAAGAATACTTTACTCCACATAAAATTACTTCATAAAAAATTTTGGCTGCCATTTAAAACCGATCTTTAAAATATTGGCAGCGCACACACGTCAATACGTCACGCAGCAAAGACAATACATATTTAACTTAAAACGGCAAAGATAATAACGTTACCAAAGGACCATTGCCAGTAGAAAATTAATCGTTTCTGGCGATACATCGTTTGGCACGTGTTACTAAGCCCATGTTTCCAACTAAACATCCATTGTGTGCAGTGATAATGATCCTACTTCCCACAACGCGGATCGCGTGTCAAATAAGAACATATCAATGCATGTTTTTACATATCTACCTCGATGATGTTACTTTAAACAAGCTATTTCTCTAAGGATAATTTTAAGAAGCAAACATTCGGACATTCTTAAAACTAAGAAAAATTTGCATATTAGCTAAAGCGTAAGAACTACTATTGTAGGTATTATAAAACTAGATTACTCATACTGATCCTACAAACATAGCGTACTTTTTCCAGAACATTGTATTTATTTTTGAATGTAGGCATGTTAAATATAATAATAGAAAATTACTAAATATTTATATTAGTATTTATGTAGTAAATTATGGTTGCTATAAGCGTTATTCTTAGCTTCTAAACATGTGCATAAACTTTCCTAATATAACATTTTAACACAAATGTCAAGGTACAAAGGGCAAACCCATTAGAGCGTTCGACGCTGACTTAACGAACGTGTGGACATGCCAAATAGGTAATTAAAAGGTTATCGAACGTATTACCTACGTTATGATGATCCGAAAAATGAATGTTTACAATTTACAACCTGTAGGTATAAATATTAACAATTTCTAAAAGTGATAAGAGATAAATTAAAGTTTTTAGACAATTTAAGTCAATGTCAACAACTAGGCGTGATTAATTAAAGATGTTACTTAGACACATGTTGATACGAGCCAGTAGCAGCACCACCTACGTAAACATCAAAATAATTCTACAAAATACGTACATATTGCTTATTACGGGTAAAATATTTTAATATCAGCATATGAATATCGTAAGTTATTCGTATTCGTATTATTATCTGCGTCACATTATACATTCGCAACAGAGTTTCAGACAATCGTAAAATGTGAATTTTTACTTTTGAACACACTTCTCTTCTCGAGCTTCAAACTCAATTCAATTTTCAGACTATTGTATTGGAGCCTAGACGAACGTGGGCGAAAATGGAAATTTCGTTTGTAATCGTTTAATTGTATCGAATGATAAGTTTTAACGTTAGTCTTCAAAAGAATGTTTCCTAAAAATGACACATTTATAAGAAAATGAAGTATTAAAACCTGACAGTGACCTAAACTTGCAAAATTAAAACTCACATTGCCAGCAATTGTTTTTTATAACAATAACAAAGACCGGACATTTAAATTAATAGCGAACAAAAAATCTTCAAGGCGTCGGTTTCATTAGTGAGAAATGGGTATTACTTGACTTTAGTGCGAGAATAATTAAAAATGATTGCGTCTACTAGAAGCAGTGAGCGATAAAACAAATCTTTATCTGTCGGCTGGCAATGATGGAGAGCGTACGGGTGGCGGAGCATTCCACTTTATTAGGAAGCCCCGTATTAAACCGGCTCGGTCGCCCCACGTGCTACAGTCGTGCTCGTCCAAACGTGCGAACAACGTCAAACAATACACGTATATCGGCGAAAATATTGTATCTTCGACGTACCAAGCCAACTTGCGTACAGGTGCAGATGTGCCAAATAGCCACGTATAGTAGCGAGTTCTGGAATAAAACATCTTGTACAAAATAACTAAAATCAAACCATTGTTTTACTGTTACATCGATATTTTAATTTCATCGTAATTTTATGGAAGATCAATACATGGTGACAAATAATTACTGAAATTAACTGACTTTTTACACTTGAACTTTCAATGCTATAGGCACTCGATATAATAGATCTAGATGTGAACATTTGAATATTTAATACGCACAGATATAAAAAGACGACGGCTCGCAAATACACATACTGTCACACTAATGTTTATAATATCCAAAATGGCTTAAAATGTTCACATTAGAACGTTCATATTGTGTCAATGAGCAAGTTGTGAAGCTAATTGGAATGAAATGTGACTGCGGATATCAAAGCTGATTCCCAACCTCCTAATTACTGGGGATACGATCACTCTACAGTTATATACAATGACTGCAACGAGGGGTACACATCAGATACTCTTATTAGTCAATACAATATTTAAAAATTAAAGTTGCGTTGACACTACGGATCTGCACGAATTAGATTACGCGAATTTACGAAACAACGCTAGTATCGTTAAACAATGTCTAATTGGTGAATGTCGGTTTCTTACAAAAGTAAAGTAGCAAATATTTCATTAGTCCACAGGCAAACTGCTCAGACAATAGAAAACAGATAATACATCACTCTAAAAAATTACCGACGCTCAGAACAATGTCTCGAAAGCTATCTGAGAATCATTAATTAATAGTTTGCCTTCGACTGAATGTTACTAAATGGAAATGTATTATGATTTTCACTTAGAATTGGTCTACTCTCACTTTTTAAACTCTGATATAAACTAATCTAAAAATTCTACTAGCTAACTCTTAATAAATATCTAAGTGTCTGGACACCAAGCTTTCAACACTGCCACTTTTGAACATAGCATAGTTTAATTAAAAAAATAACAAATATGAAGTGACTAGCTACTTAAGTATTGTTCTACTATTCACTGATACTTCAAGACTTACTTATTGATTATTTAAAAAGGTGCAAAGTTTAATACTGACTTAATATGCAATAAGAGTACCGATTTAGCACAGCAGTATACTGTATAGAAGTAGGCAATAATTTTAATAATATAAAGAGAATAAAAAACATTGATATCATCTAAATATTTACACAATAGGACCATTTTCAAACAATAGTTATGGCACCAAATAAAATAATAGGTATTGATTTACATATAAACTAAATTATTCCAAAAAGAAAAACATGATTAATGGCTTCAAAAATTGCCAACAGACATTTCACCATAAGACATTGTTTATCTAAGCAAAGTGCTTAGAGGGAAAATATATAATTAAGCGATTTGAATACAAATTCATTATTGAAGGTTGACATTGATTAATCATAAAAAAGATTAAGAATGCATCATTTACAATATATGTTGACTCAAAATGTTTAGTTTAGTGTACAATTTGATATGATTTACAAGTAGTTATTATAACTTGACCAGTTCCAATAGTTAGAACAAGGATAGTACTAACTCAAAGACAACAATCATATGCATCAGACATAGCTCAAGTCACATCAGTAACATTTTATAATAAATATGAATGTGCACAGAGCGGTTAAGTAACCTTCCCATGATTTCCAACCTAAAAACTATTACCACAGACGCTCACAATGTACACAATGTAAAATGCACTACGAATTACTAGATATTTATTTGTACAGCCTGGATCCAAAGTCCTACATCTAATAGCTAACAAACTTTATAGTAAACATTGCCAATGAACCATTGCTGAATCACACTCCACAGAATGGTGGGACCAAAAGTAATAGCTGAACCTGATTATAATGATTATACTTCTCATTATAAACATGCTTATTGATAACATCAGTCTCAATGACAAGATATCAACACGACGCGATGCCGCGATTCAAGGATCTAACACTAGGTACCTTTTAAACATATTCCTATTCATAACAAAAACAATATCTCATATATAAAAATTCTCTCATGTCTTATTTTGTGCTGAATACCAAGTTGTAATGTATAAAACTATAAACATTTAACAGGACAGAAATATTGCTGCAAATTGGAATATGTTTAAATTAACATAAGTATATATTTATTGCTTTTGTAAAACTGATGCTAGCAATAAGGCCATGGTAGGTAGCACAGTTTGTTGAGAGGCTGACTTCACATGTATTCATGCACATTCTGTATGTTTGACTCCACAGTTAAAGTAACTACACTTAAATCTACAAAATAAGGAACTAATACAAATTACACTTAAATTCAAATGAAACCTCACATCAGATCACAAACACAGGTCAAATTGCACATGTGAACACAACTACAATGAATACATATACAATAAATTAATCTCTTCAATAGTTTGATGTAGTTATAGTTCCTTAGTTAAAAATATCAACTGATACAACAATATTATTAACCCTATAAATTAATAAAACCAATAACGAAATGTCAATTAATTAAAACCTATACACAATTAATTATAACATTCCATCAAGATAAGAAATACATAGTTTTAGGAAATTCAATTCAGTAATCTACTAAAATTATTAGTGATGGTTGTTGTAATTGCTCTAAGTTGATGGTTAAGTGATGTAATTAGATAATTTATATCGAAATTGAGAAGTTTGATTGTGAATCTTAAAAAGCAACAAGAAAAATTTAATCAATATTACATATTACAAAATTGTATGTTTGATTTCGTAAAAACAATAAAAAATATTATATATAATAATAAAGCTCACCACATCCCAATGCACCTAACAGCGAACTACCATGTACCTAATGAACAATCAGGTAGCAAGACATTGAGTGCTGGGTGTAACACCACGGGTACAGTGTGTCAGTGGTAACACTCGGGATATCACCAGAACAAGGATCACTGCTGCTCCTCTACCTGCTGTATGTTATGTCAACTTGAAAGGGCACTAAGCAAATGAACGCCACCGAAATATCGGAAATCAGTTCTACTATCATCTTGCCTACACTCCAAATTTGATCCACATGGGGTGCCAGCCAGGGGCCGCCTCAGCGTCTATAATCACCCAAAGCTGTCGGCTAAGAGACGCACTCGTCACCGTTCCACGACCACAATGTCACGGAAGATTCACTAAAAACACCTACTCACGGGAGTGTCCGCTCGCAGGCACCAACTATGCGCTCAGAACTCGGCAAACTCCTTCGCACACTTCTCAGTCGATGAGATACGTAATGCCTCCTCCTCGTAGTCGTCGAAGTTGCTGGTGTCCCCAGGGCCCTTGCAGCGAGGGATGAACGGAGCCTCAATCTTCTTTTGGAAGACGGCAATCCAGTCAGTGCTGGCGAACCATTTGTGGCCTTTTATGTCGTTCACACCCGCCTTTAGGTTGCCATAACGCTTTGTAAGATCAACTTGAAGAAGATTACGAAGTAGATCTTTCAGATCCGACCCAAAATGGGAGGGGAAACGAACCTTCCCAGACACGATTTTTTCATAAATCTGAATGGGCTGATCGGCGAAGAACGGCGGATAGCCAGCCGCCATTTCATATACTAGGACGCCGAGCGCCCACCAGTCAACGGCTTTGTTATAACCTTTGGAGAGGATGATTTCCGGTGCCAGGTACTCGGGCGTGCCGCACAACGTCCACGTACGGCCCTTGACACGCTTTGCGAAGCCAAAATCTGTCACTTTGAGGTAGCCTTGCGAATCGATGAGGAGGTTCTCGGGCTTCAAATCCCGATAAATAAGGTCCAAATAGTGTAGGTACTCGAAAGCCAGCACGATCTGCGCTGCGTAAAAGCGTGAGTGCGGCTCCGAGAAGCGCCCGACCTTGCGCAGATGTGAGAACATCTCACCGCCTGGCACATACTCCAGCACCATGTACAAATTCGAGTTGTCCTTGAAGTGGAACTTGAGGCTCACGAGGAAAGGGAAATTAATAGCCTGTAGGATTCGCTTTTCGTTTAACGTATGCTCAACCTGCTTCAATTTTACAACTTTTTGTTTATCTAATATTTTCATAGCATAATATTCTTTCGTCGGTTTATGTTGGACTATCATGACCCTGCCAAACGAGCCAGTACCTAAGGTTTTTATTCGCTCGAAATCGTTCAATCCGGCGGTGTTGGTAGGATTCTTCTTCCATTTCTCCTCGAAATCCTCTTTAGCCTGGTCAAGAAACTCCTTGACGCTTTCGGCGGCGTCCACCTTCTTATTAGCGGTGGCAGCATTGTTGCCCATGGCGCAAACCACAAACTGGTTCTACACCTTCGATTAGCCGTTATTAGAGGCCGCCTTGCTGCACTAATCGATGCCTGCTGTGCGACCGCGTAAGAAACGGGGCAGGTCAACACAAACCAATTTTAAACACGTACATTCTCAATTTTCAAAGCACGATCACACGTCACGAAATACACTCAGTGCAGGTACACATTGACACGATCCCTAGATGTACGAAAAACCACGAAAAAATACTTTGTCACATTCACAAGAATAAAATGGCTTCCACAACCGGACTCGATCGACAGAGCGAGACCGAGCGAACGGTTCGCTCACGGGTGGCGGTCAATTAAAAAAATGTTGCTAGTTCACAACGTTAAATCTCCTAAAACGTTACTAAAACTACTATTTAAAAAGTTACCATATTTAATTTCCGAGATTAACATTTCTTTTCGGTCTTTTTTGTCATTCTCTATATGTATCTAACCTAACAGCACACAAAAATAAATAAAACCCGTCACTGTGGGTGGAAAAATAATCGCATATATATTTGTGATTCTACACCTTATTTCCGAACTCAGTCATTTAACGATTACTTAAACTATCACTAATTAAAATTTTCCTTTGTGAAATCTTTACTTCTCGTCAGTTTAAGTAATTATTAACGTCTCTGAGTGCGGCAGTTAGACAGCATAAAAAAGAACATTCAGAATTCTTAATTTCGGGTTACGAATTATACCGTTTCTGGACTTCTAATAACTTTTAATAAAAAACATAATTTGAAATGTCATGGTTTGTTGGGTTTATTTAATTCAATCCTATTGGTAGTTACATTCTACAGCGCGTTATATTCCATGGCTATTTGAAATTAATACTATGGTATATTTTTTGTGGTATTATATTAATAATAAAGGTTATTTTACGTTTTCTAACTCAAAGTTCATAGTAAATTCTGTGCATCTGTAAAAAATGTTTTACAATATTATAACAGTCATTAATTTTAAATGTGCTTCCAATAATTAAGACCAAGATGGCAAACCTACTACGCTAACACCCAGCTCTAAATACCTATAAATGTATATTAAGTGCTGGATAGATTTTTTCGTAACCTATTTTTGTTTTTCATTTTATTTGAATTAAAACCGCGGTTAAATTGACGATCCTATTCGTTAAAAATGAACTAAAAAGTAAAAAATAAGTCCCATCGCAGTCGGGGTACTTCTTAAATAAGACAGTGTTCCACAGAACGGTCCCCCGACTGCGATGGGACTTGTTTTTTACTTTTTAGTTCATTATTTTGACATAGCAGTCGTGTTTTAATTTTTTTTTTCATATTTGTTTTTATTTGCTATTTTTTATAATAGCCTATGTTACTCGCGATAGTGAAAGGATTCAAACGACACTACATACATCAAAATCGGTTCAGGTATTCAGAAGTTATGGTGGGATAAAGAAACTCACCTACATACACACTTACATACATACATGAACCCTGAAGACATTACACTCCTTTTTTGGGCAGTCGTGTAGAAAAGAAAAATATTATGGTTTAATGACAAATGAAATTTTGATTCGCTAATTTTTTTTTACATCGGATAATATGCAAAATAACAATAATGTATTAACATTACAACTCTGAACCTAAACCACATCTATTCTACCAAATGGTTAAAATTTATTCGAGTGTTGTAACACTGATTTAGTTTCGTCATTGCGCTCCAAGATGGCAGCACATTCTTTGCGACTAGCGCTACATGTATGAATGAGAATTTCAATTTATTTAAGACTGTGCTGCCATAGCTAGTGTCTGGCACAGCGGCATGTTGCGTAACTAAATTTAAATCGATATTTTTTCCTCACATTCTGATGTTGGGGATGGAAGTATCCAAACATCCAAAGTACTGTAAAGTATTTAATATATCTTCTATTGTCTTTATTCTAAGTATTACCTACTGATAATACATACTGGTAAAATCTTGGTGAGATTTTAATTTTTGGATTGTACTTAGTTCTTAACTTCAAATTCAAAAACGATTCATTTTCATTGTTCAACAGTAGGTATATTAGGTACCTGCTTACCATAAATTATAGAATAAAACATAATTATTCTTAACTACTTAATATTGCATACAAATAGTATGGCCAGCAAAGTGTTCAAAATGAGCTTCATTTTTAATTAAAATCCAATTAACTCTTACCTAATGATACATATAGGTAAGGTAGGTAGTCTATTTTCGAATCAATTGTTCAGACTTAAAATGAGCGTTATCAGGTCGCCATTTTATTTTTCGACCGTCAATCGATTTTTACTTGTTTAGTTGAGGTAAAATATACTTTTTTTTGTAATTAACTGACACCCTTTTATTATTAGTAAATACGTGAGAGCTAATTTAGTTTAAATTATAATTTATGTAACCTACAGTTTAGGTACACCTTTTTTATACCTACATATAGATACGTACCTTGGATTTTTAAAAACTTAGGGTGGATTTAGGTACAAGTACAATACAATAACTAAATATGGATGATTTTAAAAGAGTAGGTTTTTTTTTTAAGTTCTTTTATTTATAGAGATTTTAATTACAAAAGAGTAGGAATAGTGCCTACACTTTATTGTTTATGGTCGATATGTCTTAAAGGTAGCTGGAATACGGTTACTTTTAGTGGTTAATTATATTTAGTGCAGACTCATAACCAGCCCTGAAAATATTATAATCTATTTCCTATATTCTGTCTGTCTGTCTAAAGCCTGATAAAAACTAACAAATGTTCTTTTTAATGTAACCGTCTGACAATACCACAACTGCCAACTAGGACGGACTGAAGTTAGTTACAAGCAAGAACAGCGCAGCGCGGCTGCGTCTAAGTCTACTATTTTATACTGTTCTATGTGTTGTGACGTTTTCGTTGAAATTATATTAATAATATAGCAATTTTAATTAAACATTTTAAATACATAGGTACCTTCCTAATTCATTCTATTTTCCACTTTTTAAGTCTTGATACCCATAGAAATGCGACAACGTCTGTATAAGCCAACTTCATTGCGGTCTAGTAATAATGCGCGTACTGTATTAGTTAAGTAATTTGTTATATTTAGTTAGTTTGTTCTGTATTCTGAGCTTTTAGTGTTCAAAACATTCATTAGTGTTTAGTCCGTGCGAAGAATAATAACATATCCTCGTGAAAACAATTTACCAGGTTAATTACAATATTCGGTACGTTATTTTCCTTGAAATCCGCATATTCTGCTCAGCTCAGTTGCAAAATTAATTTTATTATTATTACAGACGCGAGAGCAGACAACCTTGACGAAGTGGCCTAGCAACCGGAATATTATACATACTTGCATAGTATAGTTATATTGAAATTAATAATTATACTTACTTGTTAATATAGTGTAAGTTAATGTAAAAGAAAAGCTGTAAAAATAAAGCTTTTATTCCGGGAGTGTTATAACTTTGATTATATTAGTTCCTATATATACGTGGGTACCTACCTAATTTCGTATTTTCCGTCCACGAGCGAGGCGCGACGCGACGGTGACATTAAATAAACTACTATTGAAATAAGAGTAGGTATCTACCTAGGTACTTACAATATTTAATGTTCAAGAGTATAGACGGTTGTCAGACTTCGATTAAAGCAGGTCAAGATATAATTTGTAAAGACCTCATAACTACGTATAAATTTCCTACAATATTTAATGAAGCGTGTAGAAAGTGGACGATACAGATAATAGTAAAACCAGTAAAACGAACGACATAGAACTTAGAAGACCTCAAATAGTTTTTAAGAATCTATTAGGGTGCATGAAAGGAACGAGTCTCCCCGATTGGCGTTACAATAAATCGTACTACGATTCCAACGCCCGGCGCGCGGCGCACCCTGCTAGACAAGTGGCAAAACCGTTGTCAAATAGAAATCGAATAGAATGAAATATGTATGGGGATGACATGTCATAATATTTCGACTGTATTATCGATGACATAATTATGTCATCCCCAAACATTTGAAGAGTTAGGAGACTGCTTGCACTCGGTAACATAGGGTCAAGCTGACTAATCATTTCATGGTACACCCAAACGGACCGTCTCTAAGCCACGATCAACGGCTCTTTTCAGGGTCAAAAACCACAGAAGAACGAATCTTAATTTTATTTACTTTCAACGTAAACCTGATACAAAACAATTGAATGTCACCTAAGTTTTGCAAAATGTTAACATAATGATAATCGAATTAACTTTAAACTGTATCTAATTATAGTAGGTAGTAATTGTAATGTAATAAAGCAGACGCCGCCGGCTGAAGTTGTTTTATAATGATTACTGTTACGCTTAGAAGCGTAAAAAGTAGGTACAGACAGGTAACTAACCAATAGTTTTTTGTTCTGCTAGAAATATGCTACTTCAACAAGGCGCGGCGGCGCCAAGGCAACTTCTTTTTATCTAAAATTATGAGTTACATTTTTGTAATTCGCGGGTTTCGTTACGTTTTATAGATAGCACAGCTATTATAAAACGTAACGAAAATATATACTAATATAGCCTAACATGTTGCAATATCTAATCTTTAATCATTAATAAACGTAGAATCAAGCTTTACCGTCCAGCTCGTTTCGTCATCGTCATCAGGGCGGCCCAGCAGGGCCCTAGGTTTTGTTGTGGTAGCGAGACGCAGCTACGTGCAGTGTAGTGCGGCGTCTCGCTCCAGCAATGGAAAATGTCCTGATTTTAAACGAGTTCAATAGTAAGGCCGCAGGTTATTGAAAACGTACCAACAGCAATGATGGCATGCGCAACAGTTGTATCGATCGTATGCACCAGGGCATTAGTGACATAAAATGCTTAAATCTTGATGGCCAGCAGCTTCACGATGGAGTCACCGCGAGTCCCCCGTCGCCTTCCGCATTAATCGATTAGACCGGGCGACCTCTCGTTCAACGGCTTTATAAACGCTCTGAGTCTGTGGTTAACCAACAACTTTTCGTAATAATAAAACAAAATACGTTGCGTTGTCCTAATTTACAGAAGAAATCAGTAAATTACCTGCATTCTCTCCTTCTTTGAATTGTGTATGTATTACATTGTATTTTGTATCTGAAACTCCTTGGATCTCCTTGGCTGGATGTGAATTTGTATCTCAGATTTTTGCTGGCCAAATATACCATCTACTTTTCTTGAAGGTTCCCAGGTATCTAGTAATGTAGACAAGTAGTAGATACCTAATATAGTGTATTTTGATTTTGGTAATGTCTGTCATGTCAAGTGGCAACGCTCCCACGACACTGAAGAAATGTTAATAATCCATGTGAAAATGTTCGCTAATTCAGCTTCAATTTTATATACTGTGTCAGTGTCACAGCTATTATTTCAATCCACACACTACTAAAGATAGACAAGGTAGCGGCCCTTTACAAGCGTGTGACGTTTCTTTTTCAAGCCAATGTCTATCTTGAGGCCACTTAAATAAGGTGGATATTGTTATTATGTTCGCAGGTGAATAGCTAGAATCATTGAATTGGTAAGCGCGATAAGGTATGTTGGCGGGTATGTTGTCGTGAAGTATCGTACAGTGATGACGACATAATAATTAAGTAATTAAACAACCATAATATATGTACAAATAAGAAACATGAAAGCGTTAGCGTTTCATCTCTAAAGGTAACTCTAACTTTCTACTTTTTGTACAGATATACTGTGTAGTATTAGTATTATTATTACAGACCTATTTTAAAAGAAGATGGACCTAGTAAGACCTAGTTAATCTAGTCTTCAAGTTAAAATCAAATTATTAGCTACGTACTTATTTAATTAGGACTGCCTCGTTAGTATAGTGGTGGCTAAGCACGACTGCTGAGTATGAAGTCCTCGGTTCAAATCCCGGGTCGGGCAGTTTTTGTATTAGATGATTCTCAGTATATTAGTGCCCGTTTAATGCCACCTATAACTTAACTGGCAAATTAAAGATAAATTATAATACATCACTGCCTACCTTTTCCGAGAATACAGGCATGGTATTATGTTATAATTAATTAATTACGTATCTAATAAAATATTTTAATAACGGTTATAATTAAGAAGACTAAAAACGCCATCTTGCGGGACTTCAACGATTTTTTGTACATTTAGGTAATGAATTATCGCAGTGCATTTATATAATATACCTGCATCTACATTTCAAGATGTGCACAATTTTTTTCACCAACGATTGAACGAATCCCGCCAAATGCGTTCGGTGCGCGGGAGAAATAACCGTCTGTGATTGGAAGATAGCGAGCGTCGCGTTACAGAGCTGCTTCTCGATAGGCCATTAGAACTGTCTGATGGAATAAAGATGTACGAAGATAAAACATAGTTACGTAACATTACGTTTATTATAGCTACTTATTACTATTACTACATAGATATATACTCTTTTTTTAATCTGTGCTTGTACTATCGTGGATTTATTTTGCGGTATTTGTGTAGGTACTTGATTGATCAATCCTGTTTCTTTCGCAATTATTTCCTGAATAGACGTGAAAGCAGAAAAAGAAAATAATATTGTATAACTAGCACAAGGAAATAAGTTTGCTACTATGTAACTAATACTATGACGCCATTGTTATGTGTTATGCTTGCGGCCTATTAGCACTAGCGCGCAAGATTGCCATAATAAAACCGTATTGGAGTAAGACAAAAGATGGGTAGGTAGCAAGTGAAGCGTGGTTATTATAGGTAACCAGTACGTATTCATATTAATTGATTAGATAATATCCTGTGGTGAGCACGCAAGCTGCTTGATTGTCACTCATTAGCCGTTGGTACCTACATAAAGTTCGCGCGAAACCCTATGAGCCTTCTGAAGTTGGGTTTGTATTCTAAACCGCGTAGGTCCGTCGAACAAAATTAAATGCTCTCTCCGTCTCTTTATCACCGTCTCACAAAATCTGAAAATCGGTACTGCGCAACCTCCCGTGGCTAACATCCGAGAGCTCATAAAGTTTTGCGCGGACTATACGGTATTATAATTATCATTTATATTCCGTTATCATCGTTTTGGTTAACTTACCCGTTGGAATATCAGACTATCCAGGTAAAACTGGACCATACTAGCAACTAGTGCGATAACAATGCACATAATATATTATTATGAGGTGTCAAGGCACAATATTATTTATTTAAATTACGCATATCCTGTAAAAATGATGGTGTGTAGGATTTACCTAATACTTACCTACTCGTAGATACCTACATTAGTATAAAGGTGCGTATACACATGTAACATTTGACCTTAAGTTCTTGTTGCTGTAACACCGTTTCTTCGGGAGTTTGGCATGGACCCGAGCAAACACGCCACTTTGTTACGATCATGGAGGCATGTACGTTGAAATGTTACAAGTAAGTAACATTTCACAACACTAAATACCCATAAGAGTACATAATTCAGGAACATTAATTAATCATTCGTTTTGAGTCATATAGAACCTATAGCTGCCAATGCGCCGAAGATTTGCCTAACTCCAGTCAACTTGTACCTACTTCATAAGATTTTTTTAATCAGTGGGTAAGATTTTTACATAGCTCTATGAATGTTTTAGAAAAGCGACTGGGGATGACCTCGACATGAGAAAGAAGCTGTATCTGGTTTTATACAAGTACCTACCTAATCCAAGTGATGGAGACATGGAGTGACCGACTAAGTATGTTTAACTTTCATGAACTTAGATACAATGTAATCCTTTTGTATTTTTTGTTACTTATTCCGTTAAGCGGTAACGAGGGGTCCGTAGTCCGCAGTACGCACCTGGCTTCATTGAAGGACATCTACCGTCTACACTGTACCTATAGACCGTGTGAATTTAGTTAGGTTACAGGCTTACACCTTACAGGCGGTAAGATAATTGGTAAAATAATAATTCAAAGCTGAAAAAATTCAACTGAATATTATTTTGAAAGCGAATAAAATGCGCATCTTCTAGCACCATGGACCTGTATAATTCGAAAATACACGGTTTAAAGTTTTAATATACTACTTACACGAGTTACACGAGATTCGACAACAACAATATGTATAAATAAAAGGTCTTCAACATACATACATTTACCTATTATGACTATATCAAGTATCAACCCACCAATCGACATAAATATATCATAATACAGGTAGGTTATGTACCTATGTTATAATGAATCTACAACTACATACAACATAAATATGTCTCCCTATACAGGTAAAATGTATACAAATATATCCCAAAATGTGTACAATCAATTTTAAACCATAGCTCATTGTAATTAAGTTAAAAGTCATATAACAGCTCTTGATCGATATTCTAGACGTGTATACCAAACTGTTCAACTCACAAAATGAAACGAATGAAAGTATGCTTTACATGGATGTGAATTAAGAATAAAATTGTGTAGCAGACACTAATTGGTGGGAAAAATGTCTAAATGTTAATATTCGTATTTAGATCTTTTGCAGTAATTTATTCATAAATGTCAAAAACACTAGGCTGTGTCAAACTAGTGTCTGCTGTAAGTACTTCTAGTGACAATAATATTATGTCATGTTCGTAAAACTTATTTCATAATTATATTAAACAAACATACCTCCACGAAAGTAAATAACTACACCTACAGCCAGCGAATATGCATAGACCACAATGTAATATAGATTATGGTACATATATGTATTTTTATATTAATTTTTAATGAACAGAAGCCAAACTCCAAAGTCAAGACCAAATCCACAGAATACCATATTCGTTTGCCGACTTTCATTAAACTCCATTAATTAAAATTACACGGAACAAACGAACCAACATTTATTCAAACGATTATGACTATTCATCAGGTCGAACGAAAAAACGTATTTACTACATATAAGTACAATACCTAATTGTTTATTTTGCATAATATGAGACAAAATAGCTTGAACGGATGGTAAGTAAATCGTTTCCTAGTCTAGGTAGGTACCTAGCTAAATTGCGAAAAAGTAGGTAAGTACTCTAGGATTATGCTCTCGGGGCCGCTCCCCTTGCAAGGAGTTTGGTTATTGTGCTCTTTCGTATCTTAATAAATAAATGCTTCCGTGCTTTGCTTATGATGCTTGTAAACCTGTCGCATCTCATGTCGTTGACAAAGAAGATATAGGTACTGTAAATACTATGATTTAGGTATCAACCATTCGACAAGCGACAACATGATTAGTTCTTACTGCATTCAATGATTCAACAGGTAGGCAGGTAGGTATTATGTGGGCACGTGGATACATCGGATCACGGACTGTTCTGCTTGACGAATTCATATTCTGACGAAATCACCAACTAGTGCCAAGATTTCTTTTAAAAGCCATCGACCTATCAAGGGGCCACGCTGTATTATACGGCCCGCCAAAAAAATTAACGCACTTAACACATTAGGATAAAGCTTACAATAGCCAGACAAGATGTTTTGTAAGTTGTTTGTAAAATTGGCTTTAGGAGTCATTCGGACAAGACTCGGACTTACGCTTTTCTGGCACAAGCGGGCTTACAGTGGTTGGCGGGAAATAAACGCGTTCTTAATGCAACGTGTTTGTCACGTAATTAGTTGAATTTTCTTTAAATTATTCGAATAAACTTAATGTTGTCGTACCCATACATAATTAATTATTCTAGGTGTGTACGAACACCGCCAACTATCTAGTTACAACAGGTACCTACGTAGACCGAGACAATCGGGCAATGAACTCTTGAAAACCACACGCGTAAATTGAATTTCACGGACACTTAATTTACAGTGGCACCCACCTCTGCTGTACTTACTTATTTAATTTAACTATAGGTGTTGCCAATTCTGATTTTATGTAGGTAAAGGATATATTATACCACTTAGTAATGGATGCTAATATTATAGTAAATATCTACTAGTAATATTTCATTATTCCTTGACAACATGAATGAATAATTACGATATTAACTACCTACATATTTCCCTAGTTTAAACATAAAACCGAACCTTACTGAGTTGCGAGTAGGTACAATTACAATTTACTATACAAGTGAATGAAAAGTGTCTTCACTTCATAGATACGTAAGTACAGTCAGCGTCACAATTGAATACCTTTTCGATTTCAATCCATGTTTAATACCTAGGTACCCGTTGTACGCGTGATATGCAATAAAATCTACGTCAAGTGCGTGCAATGACTGAAACGAAGAAGCCGATGTTTTTACGTCAGTAAAAAGTTTCTTTAACGTATTCGTGTGGAAAATACCTATGCCTAATATAGTTTCATGGTTTATCTAATTAAAACAAGATTTAACTAAAGTAATAATCACCAGGTAAAGATATTATTAAGAAGAGCATAAATCTACACGCTATTGGAGATGTAAACTCCTTTAATTAGTCTTTGTCCATAATATTGATATTAATTTTCCAGAAGATCACCTATTAAAATTATTTTGTCTTATATTATTATAACGATTGTATTTTTCAAACAGGATAGACAGAGAAAGATATAATACTGCTAGTCTGTACAGTTAGAGCAATGATTCAAGGTTGTCTGAAGTTGAATATGAGATTATAACTATCTCTTTTTAACTAGCGTAATCCGCGGTTCATGGTTTTGTTGTTTCACCATCTTGAAGTAAGGCACGCTACATTCACAACGAGTGCGCGTCCCCGCGCGAGGCGTCGCGCATTATATTTTTTCTTTCTTCCTCCTTCATTTGGTCGTCGGTGTTTGTGCGGTGAACATTGTAGTACGTTGTGCGTAACACGTGCTTATAATTATTTCTTTATAATTTTAAAGTATATTCTAAAACCAAAAACATAATGGCAGACGCAGCCGTCGAAAAGAAGTAAGTCTTTTTCGTTGAATTCATTCAATATTTCCAAGTTTAGTGGTTTATTATTTTTGGCGGCTTTGAAAACGTGATCAAAATGGCTTCCTATGTGTGAAATTCGTGTTTTCTGTGAATAACAGTGTTTTGGAAGTGTTTTAATAATACACCTATCCGTTCTGTTTAACTGTTGGATAAAGGTTATTGTTTTGAAAAGTATTTATAGTTTCGTGATGCTTAGTTTGTAAACGCCGCCAAAGATAAGACACGCGGGAAAATTTAATTTACTGATAAACTAATTTCAAAGCTTTCTCCACTTAACTAAGGTTGTATCCCGACGTATTACATCGATAGGAATGCGTTTTGTTGAATAGCTCAATTATTTTTTCCTGTTATGGCGTATTATTATAAAGTGACGAAGTTAAAGCACGCCGGGCGGCGGGCGCGGGGTCGCTTGTTTTATCCAAGATGGCGCTGGGTGCGCGGCGTGCCGGCGCGTAGCGTCGCCGGGCGCGCGCTCGTTTGAATTTGCCGAGACCTCGAGTTTTGCAACTCAGGTTGGTGGTCGGTTACGTTATCGCCGACGACGCATGTTGTCATTAGTTATTTTTAACACTACGACTTGCTGTGATGTGTGACCCACTGAAGCGAGTAACGTATCCATTCAGCAAAGGTGATCACGGTTACGTTCAGTTTCCTCTGTTGCAACTTTCCCACATGCATGCAGCCTTGCGCAACAGCCACTTGTTTTTGTTCCGGCAGACTTTTCCTTTTATGCCGCCCCACTTAACCGCTGAGCATTGGCCGCGTGTGGAACTGTTGCATTGTTACCTATGTTCCGTTACTGACTTGCGTACTTTACAATTCGCATTGGCTACGGTGCGTAGGTATTTAGATTGAAGATTTTACGACATTCATCGCCGCGCGCCGTTAATACAACACGCTACTATTTATTAGTTTGTGTAAACTGTTCAATCAACGTTCTAAGCTTATTGCGTTGAATTAACACTGAAACGTGTTCAAATTCGATGTGAAGCAATTGCAATAGGAATTAGTTATTAAACCAATTGATCAGTCAAGCCATGTTGATTAAAGTGAATGGGTATAAAACAATAACTTAAATGTTTCCAGGGACGCCGCCCCCGAGGAGGTCACCTCGACAGAGGTGAAAGAATCTCCAGTAAAGAAGTCTCCCGCCAAAAAGGTCGCGGATGTACCTGAAAGTAACGGCAAGGAAGAGAACGGCAGTGAAGCGGCGTCGGAAGATGCACCCGCCGAAAACGGCGATGCCGAGGAAAGCAATGACGCCACCGAAAATGGCGATGCCACAGGTAAACAAACATACATTTTATCTGCATTCACCTCCCTTATTGTTTAATCTTCGATCAGTACAGTATTTTAATCCCGTGTTTTGATAAATTTACTGAAATGACCACCACAAATCATCACGAAATTCTTATTGATATATTGAAATGTCAAACTTTTCTTTTACAGAAAAGAAAGAAGCCGGCGTAAAAAGGAAATCTGTCTCTGCCGATAACGGCGAGACGGAAAAAACTACACCAGAGAAGAAGGCGAAAGTTGCAGAAGATGCGCCACCTGCTGAAGAAGAGGTGGCCGCTTAAAATGTCGCACCACCCTACCTCGCTTGGTTTACTGCAATGCAACCATGTTCATTAGAGCTCAACTTAACCCAGATATTTAACTTACATATTTGTTTCAATCACCACAAACTATTTGGACTTCCTAACATAAATTTACAGTATACAATATTATGAATCAATAGACTTCAGTACTAACAGCCACAAACCAGTGATTTGTGTGGTGGCTTACAAACTTTTAGATACTCTGACACTTAGGAAGTCTTGGTAGTTCCCATTTATTACAATTATATGCCGCATGTACAATTTAGAGTTGAGCTCTTTTGTGACCGCACTTAAGCTTAGGTTTATAATACATTGTGTATTAAATCTTACCTGTGAAGTACCTGTAAATTGTAAATTTAATGTTACTGTCAGTTATGACAAGTGTGCATCGCAGTGAACTGAACATAATTGTATGAGTCGGTTTAGGTGTTGTATGCTGTTTTTAGGTATTGGTGTCTATCTCAACGGACTAGTAGCGGTGGATTATTGAATTGATGATAGTAGCATATATCGGTTAACATATTTCGCCAGTAAAATACTGCCAAAGTAATTCACCAAGTGTGAAATCAATTCACAATCCGTTCTGTGAACGACGCGTATTATAAAACAGCTTCCGAAAAACATGGATTTTAGATAAAACATAAGATTAATTAAAGGTTTAGATAATTAATTCAGTTATAAATTTAAGTTAGCAGATAAATAACGCACATTTTTATATTTCATAGGCATTATTACTTAACCATTTGAACATTCCTTTGACATTTTGGTTACGGTTTGCAGTGTGGATGAGTAACTTCCTTGTGACTTGGATTGATATTGCGCTGGCACTTCTCTATTGATTTACATGTGACAGTATAACGCTTGTCGATTCTATCCAGCGCACAGAGAAGTCTCATTATTAAAAATAATTGTTCACATTGTAACACTAATTTTAAGATTTGAAATTTAATTAAAGTTCAAAGTTGACAAATAAGGTGATAGTTCATATTGACATAACTAACTTTTGCGTGCTATTTTTTGTTTGTATTCTATGGACACTTATTTTTCTTATATCCTGTTTTTCTAATTTATTTTCTTCTTATATTGTGATAGTAACAGACCTCGAATGTAAGATATCCTTGTGGAAACGAATCTTCATTTTTATTGTCGAGTAAGTCACTTGTGTTCTTGCTATGATAAAATTATATTAAAGTTGTGACTAACGTTTACAGATTGTAACCTACAAATTTAATTAATTAATTGATTCAAAGTACATTTAGTATTAGATTTAAACTAGTGTGTACAGTTACACTTTACTTCTCTCAACCGTGGAGTTAGTGTTTGTAAAACATTTCTGGCAATAAAATAGTCCAATCAAAACATTGTTTTTACTTTACCTTTTACAAGCCTTTTCGCGGATCGGATAGTTCCTACCTAGGTATATACAATACAAATAAGTTCGCAAAAGTTCGATCGAAAAGAATCAAAGTTTGCTGTAGGGCCAAAACAATCTTAACTTATGCAGCAAGTACCGCCTTACTGCTGATTAGTATTTATGTTTCTACTCTATTACCAAGGATAATTTTATTAAGGGCATGTCATTTAAACGTCTTCTATGACGTAATCGTACACTCTATAGCAACTATGATTATACAGTAGGTACGCAAATCTGCATCAAAGAAACCTACATTCACTACAATACACATTTTGTACTTGGTACCTAGTATATATAAGCTCTTGTACAAACATATTTTATTAGTGATGACCAATACATCAATAGGACGAGCCGACCCAAGGTCAGGCATCGCCGTGGAAACTATACAGTACACAGAATAAGTGGGTAAAACACCCTCAGTCAGTGGTCAGTTAGCTTAGCGGTCAGTGGGTTATTGGAAGGTGATAATTTACAACGATGCACCACTATTGCCATTGACAGAAACAATAATGTTTTCGCTAACTGTGCTACTTTTGTTCTCTTATTTTCGAATCGCTTTTACTCAAACTACTCAGAATATAAATGTCTGTAAGTAACCCGATATTTAATTTTAGTACATAACAAATTTCTAGATATTTCTTTGGTAAATAAATATTTGTTTGGTACATATATAAGTCTACTTAATTTAATAACTTGTACATTTTACCCGACCAGCTGTATACGCTGCTGTATGCTGCATGACTCATAGTAAAATAAACAAATTCTAAGTGCAGAAATATATTTCATCGTGTAACGAACTGGCTAAACCCACATAGTGTACGAAAAGAAAATTCTTTTGAAATAGATGTCTTAATCATAGGATAATTTTAAATACACTATTCCGTTTTCAGTACTGATTAATGAAGAGAGTAATGCTTTGGCTGAGAAGGCTTTTGAAGTAGCTAAAGAGTATGTGAGACGTAACCCTAGTTTGGGTCTTGCAGTGGATCCCGTTATTGTCGTAGGAAACAGAACAGACGCGAAGGCTTTTTTGGAGAATGGTACGCTCAGCTAAATAAATAAAAAATGACCAATTCTGTATCTACCCTGAAGATGTGATGAAGATGATCTAAACCTACTTGGTTCCAATACCTCACAGTAACATCTTCAGATGTTCAGATCTGTGAAAACTATATAACTTTATATTTTTTCGATATGACAACATTGCACGACACAGTCAAATAATATTAAAAAGGTTTTTTTAGTTTGCAGAAAGTACAATGACATGATTTCGGCGAAAAAGACTCCACACGTAGTTCTTGACTTCACAATGACCGGCGTGGGTTCCGAAACTATAAAATCATTTACAGCTGCCCTGGGCTTACCAACAATTTCCGGTTCTTTTGGACAAGTTGGCGACCTGAGGCAGTGGAGGGCTTTAAATGCTAATCAAACAAGGTTTCTTCTGCAAGTCATGCCACCTGCTGATATTTTACCTGAAGCTATAAGAGCTGTTGTTACGAAACAAGATATTACCAACGCTGCCATTATATTCGATGAATTCTTTGGTAGGATTTTTTTACACTAAATTGGAAATAAATGTTCCCAGTTTTATCGTATCAATCAATAATGACATTTTTCCGACGTCAAGCGTGAAATTCGTGCTAATATGGCGTTTATGTCAAGGCTTTCAAGGTTTAGATAGCGCCCGCATAACGATACCTGTACATTAATTAATTTTATTGTTTGTAACGAAGTAATGTTAACTGTTGTCAAAGTAAAATCTGTTATTTTTTTACAGTTATGGACCACAAATACAAGTCGTTACTTCAAAACATACCAACCCGACACGTGATCACACCCGTGAAAAGTTTTGAGGCAAACGAAATTAAAACTCAACTGGAGAGTCTTCGAAACTTGGATATAGTTAACTTTTTTATTGTAGGAAGCTTGAGAACTATAAAGAATGTTCTAGATGCTGCAGACAAGAACCAGTATTTTGGAAGGAAAACTGCATGGTTCGCTTTATCGTTGGAAAAAGGAGATATTAGCTGTGGCTGTAAAAATGCTACCATCGTCCACATGCGACCGACGCCCGACGCCAACAGCAGAGATCGACTGGGAAAGATTAAAACCACCTACAGCATGAACGGCGAGCCAGAAATCACATCCGCCTTCTACTTTGACCTGTCTTTGAGAACGTTTTTAGCTATTAAGTAATGACCTTTACTATTCTTGTTCTAGTGTACCAGTTTCTACTTTAGTACACCACGTGCAATATGGTTTGTCTAAATATATCCTGGCTTATTTCATGAGAGTTCTCGCTTATGATTTTCCAGATCACTACTGGACTCTGGCAAGTGGCCAAACGACATGAAATATATTACATGCGACGACTACGACGGCAAGAATACACCAAACAGGACCTTGGATCTTAAAACGGCGTTCCAAGAGGTGCGTTGACACATTTAGGCAGAAACGATTTCTTAGATATAATCACCTAAACTGCTCGTTTACTGCCGGTTACGAGTCACTGATTTTTTTGCAGATAAAAGAGACGCCTACATACGCTCCGTTTTTTATTCCTCAAGATGATCCCATGAACGGAAGAAGTTTTATGGAGTTCAGCACTGACTTATTAGCGATCACGGTCAAAGACGGGGCATCCATCAGCAGTCACTCGCTGGGTTCCTGGAAGGCTGGCCTCTCCTCGAACCTAACCTTGACTGACACCAATAACATGAGTAATTACTCCGCGCAGTTAGTGTATAGAATCGTCACAGTGGAGGTAGGTAAATGAACTCTTCTATTGTTTAAAGTTCTGTTGGCAACTTGATAAAATTTTGTGAGTTTACTTAACAACAGACTGTTCAAACAAAAGAGACATTATCATTTTTCGTTTGGCTGAAATTATGATAAGAAACGCATATTTTTAACAGTTATGCATTATTTTATTTTACAGCAAAAGCCCTTTATTGTTAGAGATGATAAAGCACCAAAAGGTTTTAAGGGCTATTGTATCGACCTCATAGAAGAGATTCGGCAAATCGTCAAATTTGATTATGAAATAACTTTAGCACCTGACGGTAACTTTGGCACGATGGATGAGAACGGAAACTGGAACGGAATTATTAAAGAACTTGTTGATAAGAAAGCTGATATAGGACTAGCTTCGCTGTCTGTGATGGCTGAGAGAGAAAATGTCGTAGATTTCACAGTCCCGTATTATGATTTGGTGGGAATTACAATAATGATGAAGCTTCCAAGAACTCCGACATCCCTTTTTAAATTCCTAACTGTTTTGGAGAACGACGTTTGGCTGTCGATACTGGCTGCGTATTTCTTTACCAGGTAATGTAATGACATCATTCCTGTACCTATAGCATTGTAGAAACCTGTTTCATATGAAACACAACTGTGCTCTATAATATTTGCAATTTCCGAATTCTTTGCAGGTGACCTTATTTTTTATCCCTGTCCGTAGTAGCATGATGGAGAGAGACGGTGTGCGATATTATGTTGAAAACCTGTATTTTAGTTTATGTTAGCAGTTATAAAGCGTTGCGGCGTAATCTGAAAACGGACGTTCATCCGTGACATTTTGACGTTTATTACGATACATAACGCGATCGATGGGCCGGTGCCCACCTGCTTCCATTATTTCTTATCTGATTTTGTAGAACGAGGTCAAATGATGGACTTAACACCTCATGTGCGCCGATGTAACTATTTATTTATGAATATGGCTAATATATGTGCCAAGGAAATCCTTTGCTCTAATAACATTGAGCTTATTGTGTGGCATTCTAGAAGGTTCAGTATGAATGAAGTAAAACATATTATTGTCAACAATAGTATCTAAAGGTATCAACATTCGTATAGATTATAACATTCTTCTCAATGTGTATAGCTAATGTGAGTGTCCGATATCTTTCGTATGAATATTACCTAATTATTAAGATAACTAACATAATTGATAATTATGATGTCGTATAGGTACTTTCAATAAATATAAATAGGTACGTACACTGATACGTAGAAAAAGTTTCAGAATTGTAGCTTTAGGCTTCAGTATTTCTATAGACATGTTGTATAAAAAACACTATATAATGTTTTAATTTCCGAAGCGCAACGTTTTTTTGCCAAGTTGAATAATATGCGTTGAAAAATTGGTCACAGTTTTATTGAAAACGGCTAAAGCAGTATGAGAACACCTAGCAACAAGTAATTCTGAAAGTCTGGCGTTACAATTATAAACCTTAACGTTCAGAAAATATGGATACAATTTGATTGACACTTGTCTAATTACTAGCTATATATGTATCTACGTATCGCTGAAACGTTACGTACGTAAGTAATTATACATAATGAGGCACATTACTGTGATATTCAGAATATTAATGTAGAATACAGTAAAATAAATACAACAAATAGTGACAACTGTCACAAGCGGTTAAATAAATGCTACAAGTTAAACTTTATATTGACTGCGTACAAAGAATATTGTTAGTATTATTGAACGGGCATCGAAAAACGTGTTAGGACAATTCCACCTCAGTTTAAAACTTAGCAGCGAATATCAAACGATTTACAAAACTTGGATCTTAGCTAAAAAAAATTGACGAGTAACCAAGCAGATTGACTTCCTGCCTACTACCTACTATGAACTCTTAAAGCGGGACGTTTTAAGTTGTAAAAGCGAGACGCTGTTACGCGCAGTATAGTGTGGCATCTCGCTTCCACGACGGAAACTGTCCTGTTTTAATAGTTTTTGGTAAGGGGGCTGTAGTTTATGCCTGCCATCAAAGTTTAGTCACGTTATATTTATTTGTAACAACATAGCACGAGCTTCGTACTTCATAGCAGTTATGTGTGAAGTAATCTGCGCTTGGTCGAACGAGGAAAAGTTGACCCAAATCATTTCTATATTTGTCCTCACACATTTAATATGCAGACTTAACTGGACTCTGTTTTAAATATAAATGTTTGTTTATTACTGAATACTAAAAACGTAACGATAACAGTGTAACTAACCGCATGTGCGTATATCTTAGTTAGCATTCCAGAAAGTTCGTTTTGTAGTTCGTAATCGTACTATTCATTCTAGAACATTTCGATTATTTTTTACTTGATTATTATATTTACAGTTTTAAATAGCATCATTATTTTTATATTAATGTCATTTTAATATAACACAAGTTATTTATGTTAGCCAAATTTTAACACATCTACAAATGTGAGGGCCTTGGTTTTTAATCCTGTATCGACAGTCATAATCAGCTTAACCTATTCCCAAAATAAATGTTTAGTATGGGGTGGAACTCTATTTTGGAATTAATGAAGATTTATCAATTTGATTGAAACTCAATCACGGTCATTTTATGGGTATCTATTCTTGTCTCAGAGCACGTTGATCCAGCAGTTTCTATCATGCGAATAGGATTATTTGTTATAAGTTCAAAGATAACAGTGAGATAAAGTATCAATCTGGTGATTCTGGTACAATGTTGGGCAATATTTTGTGCTATCGATGTAAATTCATATATGTTTCAAACAGGTATTTAGCGGACTGTCATCTTTAAGAAAAGGATGATGTCGTGGTATTATCATTATCAGCGAGATAATGCTCTTCATTGTTCATTATGGCTTGATGTGGGACTCATTATTACAAAAGGATGCGTAACACGCACCGCACAATGCCTGTTTCCTTGCTTTACTCAAAAACAAAAAATATATTAAATAAAACTGGATGAAGTCATAAAAATCTTGTGTTTACACAACATTATGATGACGTTCTTAAAAAAATATTAGTACAGCCCCCTTACCGTGAACTCTTAAAGTAGGGCAGTTTACGTTGTGGAAGCGGGACGCCGCATTACACTGCACATAGCGGCGTCTCGCTTTCACATGGTAAACTGTCCTGTTTTTAGAGTTCATGGTAAGGGGGCAGCATTTTATCCTGACCTAACATTTTACGCTTTTGAATGTAGGATAATATAAGTGTTCGTTTTCCATAGGTACCCGACGGTAACCCGACGTCACATAATTCTAAATCTAAGCCATATCCATGTGAAAAAAATGAATTGTTTCAGTTTCCTAATGTGGGTATTCGACAAATGGAGTCCCTACAGTTACCAGAACAACAGAGATAAATACAAGGACGACGAGGAGAAACGAGAGTTTACCCTCAAGGAGTGTCTTTGGTTTTGTATGACGTCACTCACGCCGCAGGGAGGAGGGGAGGCCCCGAAGAACTTGTCTGGCAGGCTGTTGGCTGCCACATGGTGGCTTTTTGGGTAAGATTAGCTAAGCGGAAGTCCGGTAAGCTTTTTAGAAAGGCATCTTAAGTCCAAAAATTATAAACCACTTTTTGGAACCGAGCTTTTTTTTGATTAGATAAAGGTTTCCTTTCTTAAATTTCCATTAGAGTAAAAATGTACGTTACTACACACACATTATGTTTAAACAGCTTCATCATAATAGCATCGTACACTGCGAACTTGGCCGCTTTCCTGACAGTCTCCCGATTGGACACGCCAATTGAGTCTCTCGACGACCTGTCCAAACAATACAAGATACAGTACGCGCCGCTCAACGGATCCGCAGCCATGACTTACTTCCAGAGAATGGCCAATATTGAGGAAAAGTTTTACGAGTGAGTATGACAAAGCTTTGAACGACCTTCTTCGTTTGTTTATTATGTAGGGAGACAGATTTAGAATACAATACCGGGAAAGCGAGTCGTAAGAGGTAATAAACCTGGCGCAATCTACCTGCCAAGGACTCGAAGGTCTGGAACTCGGTGTAGGTATAGACTCCGACTACTTATGAGCACTGCTACCTATAGTGGATGATTAAACGTATATTGAACTTCCTAACTCGCAGGTCTAGCAAAAAGCAACTAAAATATAAATAGCACTACAGATTCTGCGTGTCTGAACATCGCAAAATTAATATGAAGTGCTCAATAGAGTTTAACTACAGAAAGACTATCAATTAAAACAGTTGTTTTAAAATATATCTCTCATTGAAATATGTTTTCAGATTATATTGTTTCTGGATTTACCCTACATTTATTAACTCAGGCAAATATTAGCGTTGATTTATATGCTCACGTGACAACGGCTTTAGCGACCTACTGCCCACAATTATATTTAGGTTACCTTCTGTACAAAGAAATGAGGATACTAGAATATACAGTGACTCAAGCTTGCACACTACTCAATAAATTGAGTATAGTATTCTAATCCAAATAAATAACCTATAGATAACGGTTAATGCATTTGTGATAAACAATACACAGTGGACTTGTATCCATGGGAGAACTCAATTTTTGTCGCAGATCAAGTGCGCCGAACTGACATCGAAGTCACTGTGCTATAATTAATAATAAAACATACTAATTTATCATGAGACTGTCTGTTTTTACAGTGTACAAGGATATGAGTATAGGTTCTAATACTGTAACGACTATTAAATATAAATTAAGCAGTATCAGCTTATAGCGCCATCTAGTGGGTTAATTCTGGCCACGTCTTTAATGTGGGGTTACACAGTTAAAAAACCTAATAAAAAGTGTATAGAAATGCAATAAGTTGTTAGGTTGAATAGGTTTTATCTTCTAATAATATACGGAAAACGGAGTGACATAATATATGAGTACATAATTATAGGGAGATCGCTGTCTGAGCTAAGACCTACCATTATACAACAATATGTTCTATAATTAGAGATATATTTTGGTGTACAATAAAAATATACAATTTTTTATTGTACACTAAAATATACCTAGTACCGTAATCGAAACCCCGAAAGTCCCTTGTAAAATCTTACCTTCCTTGAAAACGAACAACCAACAAGAAGTTTTTTTTCGATGTTATATTAAAGTCACCATCTTTGAATTAACCGAGCTATAGGTACGTTAGCACGTTATCAGTTGTTATCGGTCAAACAACGCTAGTGCACTTTCGTTATGTGAACTTTGCGATAAGACATTTTTATCATTGTTATTTGGTTCGGAATCTGTAATCTAACATTTTGCGTGTCATTCAACTCGGGTCATAGAAAGTAAAATTAAAATGATCGCTATATCCGCATTAGAGAACACGAAACTCTGTGTATTAATGTTTCGTATTTGTAAGCTATGTAACGTTTTGAAAAAGGTTTGATTTATAGGCAAGTTACGTAAGGATACAGTTATCCGCAGTCCAACACGAACGCAGTCGATTGAAAGATAGGAAATGATTTTTCTTAAAAAAGTTTTTACATACGTAACTATACAGTCATAAACAAAACTTAATTTAAACTTCATGACGCAGGCTTTTCGTTCTCAGAAAAATAGTAAAAAAAGCACTGTGGTCAAGGTCTGTTCTTACGTCTAGTACAGATGTACCGCATTCAATATTCTGTTAGAATAATGTATAGTAACGCCAGCACTATATTTTACAACATACATACAAATACAGGAAAAAAAGTTCATCTAAATTACTTATGCAGTATTTTTACTTGTCTTGCAGCTAGTTATATGTTAGTGGAGAGACCTAATAAAAGGCCTCTAGGTGCTATACTATGAGCTTGAATTGCAGATGCAGGTCACCTTCTGTTGTTGAAGCGAGACGCTGCTCCGTGAAGTGTAGTGCTAGCTTCCACAACGGAATATGATCTGCAATGCAAGCTCATTGTAACCCTGCAGGCCACGCCAGAATATTTTGCCATATATTAACTGGTGAATACCATAAAACCATAACCAATCTTTAGCATAGATCTGCCAAATTTTCCACCGTCTCACCAGTAACGACCGCCAAGGGTATTTGCGCGTGATTAGTCCTTTGTTAAAGTTTGTTTTGATTATAAAACTGCTTATCGGTTACGAAATAATACGATAAGCGAAATTAAAATGATTGATTGTTTCCTTTCGATTTAACTTTTGCGATTGTGAGAAATCTGTGGACGTGTCAAACGATACATTTTACGTGGCATTTTTGCCAAAAGCGAAACTAGAGGTCAGCTGAACTGGATTTATAAACGATGGTCTGTGTTTATCAATGGCATTACCTACAAAGTCAACTCGATCATTGAAGTGTATAGTTTTAAACAGAGAGGATGTGAAAGAGTGTGGTACAGATTAAGTTAATTTTTAATAATTATAAATTATTTTTGATCTATTGTTTCGGCTTTGGCTATTCTCGCACGGTTCGAAAATTCACTTTGTTCTATGCTAATTAAAGTTCATTGAGCTGCAAGACAATTAAAACTTATCTCCTTGTATGAATAGGTTAGGTCTGTATGTTATAGTTACGCTGACGTAACACTTAGATTACGATAGACCACAAGCGAGGTCTATACTCTATATAGGCTTATCGCTCACCTATGTGGCGACCTACTTCCCATTCTTACGAGTTGCAAGTAGTAGGGATGTTTACTCACGTGGTATTCAGTATACGATAGCGTTTCCTATTACTTACGTTACGTGAATAAATGGTAATAGAAGAAGGAAATGGGCCATCGTTTTTGTAGGTTAATGTTACCTACAACTTTAACCTACAAAATTGGATATACATACATATATACAATAATTGGATTTTTGATGAAATTATTTTAGTGTAATTAGATAGATACCTAATGGTTTTTAAAGTGGTAACCCTCACTAGATGGTAATACTTTAGTGATTAAAGTTGTTTTGAAAGAAACCAAAACTGTATCAAATACTTTAGGATTCGAATCGCAATATACCTACCTAATGCTAAGGAATCTACACGATTTACGAACTGTCGAAGTGTATAAATACATAAACTACAGCAGATCTATAATACTTTATGTAAACGAACCCCAGTTAGTGGCGCCATCATCAGTCATCAGCCCGAGAATACCACGAACTGTTAGGTGAACGACTCTTTACACAATAAGACGCTACCGAGACACTTCAATGTCCACCATCAATGGACGTCGGTGTGGCTGACCTTGGCCATTGTGTAAATGCGGCTTGACTTCTTAAAAAAAACAAGGCAATGTTGTTTATGCTTAAAGTTTTGCCGCTTTGTCAAAAAAAATTGTAGAACATTAAAAATGTAGTTAATTGTGCTTTTTTATTCATTCTTACTAACGTGTACGCTTCGTGGCCTTAGGTTTGGTTTTTAGGTCCAGACGAAGTTTATTAGATGTTAATTTAATTCTTAGTGGAAGCTCAAAATATTGTATGAATGGTTTCAAGCCATTTACGAAGCACTTGAATTTTTCACGAGCAACTTGGTTGTGCTACACCTAATCTCTGTCTACCCCTACAAAAAATAAAGCGTAAAATTGTACATGTATACATTATCGTTACAAGTGTTCGCCGAAAATGACTAAACCGTGAGATTAAAACTAAGCGACCACAAACGACGCAGTTTAAAAGCGTCACGAAGTGTCTTTGAAAACACTTGAAATTGTAATCGTTTTTTTAAAGCGAAGATAATTATTATAATGCCAGAATTTACTTCCACGTTTGCAACGTTCAAAGTCTCTTTGGTACGACACAAATTTACAGACTTAGAAATATGATTATGCACTTCAAATGATTTAATTCGCAATGGAAAAATAATCTGTTAAACGAATAGCGACTCAGTATCTTAAAACATTTAATTTCAACTAGGAAATATAAAGATTTATTTACATTTATGAAGTGGGTTAACTCAGCGGCTTTTCAGGCATTGTAAATATGAATGCATTTCCTAGCAGTACTTACCTACCCAATAGATTCAGTTCAGCCGCTTACTATAAGGTGCTAGGTTATGTCAATGTAACATAAAAGCAACGACATTTTAATCTACACCGTCAACTGTTGCATTGTTACCGCGGTTTCAATTTTGCACAGTGCATAAAAAGAATTCGTCGAGTTAAGGCAAAATTTCAGCTCATTCGAAATAGGAAGAATGTTTAATTTTATTTGTGTGTGATATTCATTAATAAATGATAATTCCAGAATATGGAAAGAAATGAGTTTAAATGACAGCTTAAGCGAAGTAGAGCGGGCGAAACTGGCCGTATGGGATTATCCTGTCAGTGACAAGTACAGCAAGATGTGGCAGGCAATGGAAGAGGCCGTTCTGCCTAATACCATAGACGAGGCGATACAACGGGTGAGGGATTCAAAGAGTTCCAGTGAAGGGTTCGCCTGGTTGGGCGATGCTACTGACGTCAAATACCACGTGATGACCAGCTGTGACCTTCAGCCTGTGGGAGACGAGTTCTCAAGGAAGCCGTATGCCATAGCGGTGCAGCAGGGTTCCCCGCTCAAAGACCAGTTTAATAACGCGTAAGTTTTTGAGACAATGTTCTGCCTGAAAAAATAAGTTTTTTCGACGATTGAGTTAATAATCACATAATTACTGTAGCGGATATAGGTATTGCAAGGTACTGCATATTAATTCAGTAATGTTCGTTGTGTTGGTAAAATGGAAATATTTAAATAACTACTAGGTTCCTACTTTGTTTAATCAAGACTCAATTTGGTGCAATTTGGGTAACCGTGCGCAGTATTAAGGAGTTATTAATGTAATTATTACCACTATGCGACAGTTACGTGCTAAATTAACTAGCAACAACTTTTTCAGTGGGTGAAAACGTCTCAAAGATGCCTCTACCCCCCTTTATTTTGTTTACAGAGATATAGATAAAATATTCACTGCGCAAACTTACTTCCACTGCGCTCAGTTACCTCGATTGTCTACAATGTACAAACAGTTTATTGTACTTTCCAGAAAACTTGTTCATTGAACTACAATACGACTAAATAAACAGACTTCAGTATCTTTATAGAACATAATTCATCAGAATTCTTAGTTAACATAGCCTAAACACGTAAAATATAATTATCTTCGGTCAATGAACTTTTTCATTTACGTCTTCCCGCCAAATTTTTATCTGTCATAAATGTGTATTCATAGACACAATTTATGTGTATTTTTTTCTAGCATCCTAACGATTGTGGCTTAAATTGTGAGTCTGTATTATGTTAGGAATATTTCGGAGTAAAATACGCGCACGAATTTAACCTATCTTAGTATGAAAAATACATCATGCTTACGAATAGATACAACATCTTTTAATAATAATAATAAATCATTTATTTCAGGTAGAACCCATTTTAAGATAAGCTTTTAAGAGTACGTAAGCACTAAATAAAACATCGACGAATGTTACGATTACTTTAAAGAAATAAGGATTTAGTTGAACAGTTGTTATTTTTTCATATTCAAAAAGAATGCGCAAATTTAGACATAGCTGGTAAAAGCGGGTAATGTCTTATGCAAATGACCGGCGCTAAAGTGACCGCGCTGACATTTCACCGGCACTCCGTATAAATATTTTATTGTGTTGCTTGTCTAAGTGTTAATTTAGGTTCCTAGTTATAAGTTTACTATACAGTAATAAGTATCTACTACACTAGCGTTTCTTTATTTCATTAAAACTGAATTAGACTCTTTAGACTAGAGGAGGAAACTCAAAGCCTCATCATACTTGATCATCAATTGGATCTAATCAGATATTATTCTACTAAAAATGCTAACAGAAATTCATAAACCTTTAGGTATTTTATACAAATTAATTTATATAGGTAGGAATTATATATTTTTATCTTATATTTTTAGCTGCAAGGACTATTAACGTAGTTATAGTCATTCGTTTGCTAGGATCAAAAAACTCTATAAGGCAAAAAGATTATTCCATATCGAAAGTTCGTTTAGAATAATAAATGTGATAAATGGATATTGGAAATGTCAGAATTACCTGTGAATTATAAATTACTTAGGTACATGAATACCGACCGCCAATCCACAATAAAAACGGTCGCTTTATCAATTCGTAATCATATTTAGTCTAAGTAAAGGTCACTATAACGACGTGTCATTTACACACTCTATTAAACAATTTGCAATTTTATCATTATTTAAACAATCGTTCGTTTAAAATTCTGTTTGCGGATAATGCAGAGTTTACCACTTAGGTAAGCTATCCATTTTTAAATAGCGCCATATCTGTAAAATGCCAGTGGCCACATGCAAGATTGCCAAGTGCAGACTTGACGTCATATATCCGTGTATTAAACATAGATACTATGTTTTTTGTTTTAAGCTCTCGTGGGTCCAAGACAATCTGTCTTGGAACCCACGACTGACGTGTGTCTAACAATTTGACAAGAATTGAAGCTCAATAAGATGAGAATGAGATCAATATTTAACAGCCAGTTACTGCAAACTGCTGTTTGGTTGCAGACTGCAGTTGACATTGACATACCGCATCGAAATTCGAAACTCGAAATCGACTGCAGTTTTAATGACGGACTCAATTTCTAAAAGAGAACAAACCATCCACAGTTTATAATAAAAGGATATAATTAGATACATACATAATATGAGCCTATTGTAGCATGTAGAAATGTCCGTAATTATTATAATGACAAGGCCGATTCAAGCGCATGACGTTTGAAAGCATAAGATGATTGATGGCATATTACTTAAACATAATTCTATTTGCAGTTCAAAATCGATCGCTATTCTTAAAACATAGTAACATTAATGATTCTATACAAACTAACAAAGCTCGTTTAAGTTCCAATCGATAGAGCTGTTTATTGCCCGCTTGAATGTTTATGCTATAAAATATTGAAACAAGACCAATATGTCAGGGAAAACCAGAAAATTGTAGCGAACTTTGAATGCATTTACGACTATTTGAGTTGGAACACTCATGACCTTCTCAAGGTAGACCTTATATACCTGACGGGTAAAAGATTTGATTAATATTGAAGCTTAAAAATAAAAGAAGAAGAAGTAAAGATAGTTTTATTTCAATATTTTGAAGTTTGTTTGACAAATTTATGTAATTGTTCTGCACATGATACAGTTTTAGATATTAGTACCTACTTAACTATGTGTCTATGTGTCAACGCAATAAGTCATATGATTATCTACAATATTTATAAATAATGCCTGATTAGCTCGGTTGTTAAAAAAACTTATTTAAATTATTTGAAAGTTTCCATTTTTCATACACCTACTCAATGACATTCATTAACTCAAAACGATCGACAATACCATACTGCCATAGCCACCCCCACTATTGCACGAAACATTGAGTACGTGGAAAAACTGCTCAAGTGTGTATACTGCTTGCCCCAGTTTAAACCAGGCATTAACTTAGCTATAAACAAACTAAAGTTACCAATCACATTACAGCATCCTACAGCTACTGAACAAACGTAAATTGGAGAAACTCAAAGAAATATGGTGGAACAATAATCCGGAGGCCCAGAAATGTGAGAAACAAGACGACCAATCAGACGGCATATCGATACAGAACATAGGTGGCGTGTTCATCGTCATTTTTATGGGTATTGGGCTGGCTTGCATCACGCTTGGAGTCGAGTATTGGTGGTACAAGTGGAGGAAGAGGCCTGCTGTGGGAGACGTTACTCATGTATGTAGGATTTGTTTAAACATTTTTGGTTATCGCGTGAAAAATGATATTTCTGCCTTGCTAAAATAATTTTGGTGATGATCTGTACAGTATTTTTGTACATGGTTTAATGCGCAATATTTATGTAATGTTATGCGCAAAATATACGCGACGCAAAGAATAGGAGTGCGCATCTTATTATGCCATGACTGATTTTGAACAAGATTTGTTTTGGTTTTCATGGGCTCGCTTAAAAGCTTTGTGTTGAATTAATTTATCGGTAGGTATGCCGTATACCTACATTATGGCATAATAAGATCAACAGACATTGTTTTACTTTAAGTAAGTGAATATTTTATCTTAATACAACGAATAAGGTGACCTATTTCCCGGTTGCGCTTAAAATTTTACAATTATTATGAACAAAACTTACCGCTTTTGAACAGCCAATTTGACACTAGGTTGTAGGCACAATACTATTAAAAATTCTACGTTTTGATATTTGACTGTACACTTAATCACTAATAAACAATCTTATTACCTATAATATTGAAACAAGACAAGGTTTATTTCACTGTATAATTATAAAATTATTAAAAAAAACAGCACAATATAGAGCAGCAAAGATTGTTGTCACTTTACTGCCAATATTTTTAACTTTTTCAGGTGGAACCGGCAAAAACAACCAGGAACAATTTGGACAAGCAAGAAGGAATTAATTTCAGAGCCAGGAACTTAGGGCTCAGCTTCAAATCTAAGTTTTAACTTTTGTAGTGCAAACTTCAAGCTTTGAATTTCTTACTTTTGAAAGATATAGAATCTCTAGGTATTTTCCATGTGTTCATCGATCTCATTTTTATTAAGAGTTTTTGTATGTAGGTTCTGCCCCAATGTATGCAAGTGTGTCTGCAATAAATATAAAACACTAAACTAGCTTTTATTAAAGTGATCGTAAACCAAAGCGTACATTATACTGGACTTATAATTATAATTATTTCTATTAAAGTTATCTAAAGAAAAGGTATAATTTTTAGACTGCATAATTGTTGCAATTAGGTATTTAAGTAAGAATTGTCTATAAAATATGATTATGCTACAAAGGTTATAACTGATAGATAAATAAGGTTTTTATACTGTCGTCCGACAATAGCATGAGTAGCTGAAAACCTTTTAGAAAATTCTTAGAACTATGTTGCTTGAAATCGTCAATAGATGGCGTTACCAGTCTCGTTATATCGATAATCAAGGTAATAATACTTACTGTTTTGTATTTTAACAGCATGAAGTTACATGCATAGGTAATTTTAAATGCTGCAATTATTATAATACACCTACAGACAAACAAAACAACGTGATAATATTTTAAAGAAGTTTATTACAATAACTTAATGTGCTACGTTACAAAAGTACGATCAACATAATCTAATACAATGTACAATGGACGTGGGAGTGTGAACCAGTTGCAGTTATGTCAACGATGACGCAAATTGTTGGTAATTAACGTTATTATATTAATTGTGGTATTAGTAGAAGTTGTGGTTTGCTAAGAAAATAAAAATATAACTTTATTTAATGTATTTGTACACAACACATACATAACAAATTAATAATTTAATTTAATTATCGGGCTCTGTGACTTACCTTGGTAGATGCCTATGTCCAGCAGTGGACTGCAACGGGCTGATGATGATGATAAATTCTCTTTTTGTATGCATAATGCAAGTATCAATTTTACCTTTTTTAAAGTTAAAAAATACTTTCTTTGATATTCTATGATACCACAGAATAACGGTGTTGGAAAAAATCAGGATGCAAACTGACCCACAGTGGGCAAGCGTGGTGATCAATGCTCGTTTCTTCTTTGAGAAGAGGCCATTGCCAAGTAGTGGGACAGCTATAAGATGTTGTTATATAATACCTATATGTAAAATGATATTTTCTACACTCTTTCTTCATTATGAACATTTAAATCTTAAACTCCTCCGTAAGGACAATATGAGTGTTAAATTTTCACTTTTCGTATTAGGTATTTATGTACATATTTTAGATCCATCTTAGGATCCTGTAGCTACTGTTTTGTTTTACCACGATTTACAAATGTGGCTGTGTGGTGAGAAAGAATACGCTTTACATTTCAGCGACTGTAGGTTCGGTTACTGTAGAAAGTATCTGCTTAAAACTATAGAGGGCACTAAATCACAGTTTATGTGACAGTATTTTTTGGACAAAACAGGGCAAATACAAATGGAAAATTTGCTTAAATACATGATTTACAAGATCAGCACTAAGTTTGTGAAATATATTTTTTTAGACTGAGTATTTGCATCTACAATTGGTTCACACAATCGTCCCTAAGCCTGCTAGTTGAGTATTATGAGGGCAATATCTAACATAACTTTGATAAACTCAACTACAGTAATATATTGTCACATATAAGGCAAGATATCGTCATAGTTTTCTCTTCAAACCACGATCTGCCATACTTTGATGATGATAAATGATGAACTAATCTTCATTAACATCAAATTTTGTGACTGTTAGTATCTAAAGCCATTGCTTTCCTTAATTTATATTTACATTAGAAAATAGCTATTTAAATATAAATATTAAATTATTTAATTTGGTAATGTCTACAGCTCGATCGCCTTGCCGTGTTTGTTTAAGTTCTTCATGTTCTTGTTGCACAGCTCCAGTTCCAGCCTGAGGCCGTCCACTTCAGCTTCTAAGGTACGAGATCTCTTGAACATTTGGACGTAGTTCAGCTGTAACTGTTTCTGGTATCTTAGTACTTTGTCCTTCTCTTCGGACCATTTTCTTCTCTCGCTGTTGAACTGGGTCTCCTTGGCTTCCAGCTCGCACTTGAGTCTGTCGAGCATGGTGCTGGCAGGGCAAGGCTCGCCACAAGAGTCAGGTAGCTCTCCGTTCAGTCTTTGCACTTCAGCGTCTTCTAGTGCACTGTCGCTGGAGTTCCAGTGGTACTCGTTGGTTTTGCAGACGTCGTAAATGCCTCGCATGGTTCGCCCACACTCAATGCCTTCGTAGCCGCTGAGGGAGATGTCAGAAAGCTCTTGTCTTAGTTCTTTAAGTTCAGTTTTTAGTCTTTCGATTTCATTTTTGCTGGACTCCTTGGTTTTGGTGAGATCGGACACGCTTTCCCTGAGGTCGTTGGCAAGCCTATCGACGTCGGTCTGTAGTCGATTGATAGATTTTTCTTTTTCATCCGTCTCTGCTCGGAGCCTCATGATTTCCTTCTCTTTCTTGTCAAGAGCTTCTCTTAGTTGGCGGCAGTCTGCTTTTAGGGTAAGATACTCGTGGCCCTTGGCGGTTTGTTCGTTCTGAAAAGTACAACGGGCAAGTTAAGTATTAGGATAAATTGAAAATATTTATTAATTTTATTTAGGGGAAGGCTGTTCCTGGCACTGAACTATAGGAATTGCTGTGAAAAAATATCGTAAAATTAGTCCATATTTTATTATTTGTTCAGTCGTCGCATTGTATAGTTTTGATCGACATGCAGATAAACAACAAATATTTTTCTAATTTTCAAAATCTTATACAGAATCATTAGTAGACATATTTTCCTTCTTTCTCTTTTTGGTCAATTTATTTTTTCGTTTTTGTTGGTTACCTTTAAGTCCTAAGACGCATTCTCACATAATTGTAACACGGTACCAACCTGCGCATCTTTGAGCTGCGTCTTGAGCAGCGCGATCTCCCCGGCCCGCTGGCACAGGCTCCACTCCGTGTCCTCGAGCCTCTGCCGCAGCAGCGCGCGGTCCCTCCTGACGCGCGCCAGCTCCGCGTCGCGCTCGTCCCGGGAGCGCCCGAAGCTCTGCAGCATGAGCCCGCGAGCTGCGCGGACACGGACCTCATGGCTGCGGACGCGTTCTGTTGTACTGGAATGACAGAAGCTTGATGTTAGATTTTATAATGTGAAAAATTATCTTGGCTGTAGGCTCGGGACCCCGCCGCGTCACCAGCTCATGAATTATGGCTCCTTTTGAGTCCCAAACTAGACGGGCATTCCAGAATAAATATGTAGAAAAAGTTTTCTATTACAATAATATTTTTCTAATAACTTAATATTCTTTGAGTTACTTTCAGAAACGGTTTTATAAATGTCTCTTACTCTTGTATATATTGACACATCCATAGGTGCGAGTTCTACATACATTTCCTTCTTTTTTACACCTAGGTACACACCAAACCCATGATTTTATATAGCTGATCGTCGTAAAACGCAGCCTCCTAACCTAAGTACTCGAAAGCTACTTATTTGTGGCTATGAGTATTCAGTTATATGAAGTAAAAGACCAAACAATCGTAATCGTGTAAATTGGCTATTGTCTCCACAGGTAGATAACACTGAGAGAACATTTCTTTTAAGTTACTAAGTTGTTTTGTCCGTGGTTAACTTTCGTTGTATTTAAAGATCTTTAAAGTTAGGCATAGGTATACCTACTTCTTGATTACTTAAAAGTTTAAAAGTACTTCAGTGTACTATGCAATATTTTCGATCACTTCGTTAAGGACTTTCCCATAAAATCTTTTATGTGATGGGAGAACGTCTGAACGGAGCAATTATTCGGTTGCCATGATGGCAATCATACGGTCTGCTGGCATTCGATATGCTCGTTAATTTAAAATGCATGCCTAACTGTACTTACTTTATTAGTGCTGTTCCTGGCCTACATTTATATCTCATGTATTTGTTTTGTAGCTGCTGATAGACAGAAAAATATTCTGTATTATGTTGTATTTGCTCCAAAATATAAACAAGGCGCTACTTTACAATATATTTAAATCAGATATTTCAGCGGCTTGTCTATTTAACAGTGTGAATTTCAACCTCAAGAAAAAGTGCACGTTTATACGTTTACCGAATAAGTCTTGTGCGAAGTTTGATGACCGCTATGGTAGAGTTCAAACTTAGTAAATAAGACCTACCAATGAGCTAGACGTTTCTAAACATTTTCTATGATCATAACTCACCTATAGTCGTGCTGATCTCTCTCCAGCTCAGCGACCCCGGAGTCGGCGGGCGAGGGCGCAGGCGCCGGCTCCTTGTCTGTGCCGCTGAGAACGGAACTCGATTTTGTGCTGGAAAAGAAATAGACAAAACATTGTAGCCATCTAAGTAGGAGAAGACTGAACTGGTATTTAAAGGTAAGTAAGTAATAAGTAAGTAAGCTTGACTTACACGACACTTTTAATGAAAGATATAATTATAATTACGACGATCTTATTGGCGCAGTGGCTAAGCGATTGGACCGCTGTGATAGGGGTTCATCATCATCATCAGTCGGAAGACGTCTATTGCTCGTCAAAGGCCTCCCCCTTAGAACGCCACAATGAACGACAGCTTGCTAGGGGTTGCGGGTTCGATTCTCGCACGAGACACAAATTTGTGTAAATCGCAGATGTTTGTTCCGAGTCTGGGTGTTTGTGATATTACGTGTTTATGTAACGCACCCACGATACAGAAGAAACTAGTGTGGGGTAACGTTACAAAAAAAAACTTTATAATATAAATGAGAACTCGACTGCTTTTACAAATAATACCAATACATATATCTACTCAGGATGACACACAAAGTACGCTATTAAAATTCATAATGTGGGTATTTTTAATGCAAATAGGTAATTCTAGTTCGTATTGATCTACCAATATAACCTAACAATAAAACCTTTGAGTCACTTGATGGTCAACAGATAGAGTTATAGGTAATTAATTCATGAGTAATTGGCAGTGTTCCTTATAGTACAACCTCATTATTCTTTACCTTTTTGCGATGTTATACTTCTAAGCCTCTGACATAACAAAGACGATACAGGTGTTAGCGTATGACTTACATCACGTATGTTTGCAGTAATTTATGAAATAAAGACGGTATATCTGCACCATTTTTGCAAGTATTTTAAAATTCTATCCATTTTACTGCCGCTAATTAGAAATTCAAACGACAAACCTAATTGCATTCGATCACTAGGTTTATTACTACGTATATTTATACGCTGTAGTAATTAACGTTTTATGTGCGTTGTTAACTTGAAATGACGTTTCACAAATGGTTTAATCACTCCACAATTATCACAGTTTGAGGGACGGAGTGTAAAGACTAAACTATCTCTAGATCGTTTTATCTTGTATCGGTAGCAGACATTAAACGGTAAAGACGTTTAGAAGGCATTTTATAGCTTTGTTTACAACCTGCAGCATGTCTGTCGTTACCTGAATACCTAGTTTTGTAATTTGGTCAATTGAGTCGGCTAGTTTCTATGCTATGTATTTAAAAATAAATTACTAAAAAGCAATTTATAAATTAGTCATTTGGAATGTACGCTGGCTATAGACACTGGATGTGGGTTACACACATCTGATTGAAAGTACAGTAAAGTGGGTTTATTAAAATATAGTTTTAATCCTGAAAACCTAGAATCTTTTAACGGGGGCTAGACTAAATATTGCATTCTGTCTTGTTATTCGAATGTTTTTCGATTGGAAGTATTATTATTCATTACAATTTACAATCTAGTTTTTTATTAATGCCTATTTTTCATTAGAAAGGTTTATATTAAAGAACGTTATGCAACGCATAATAAAAACTTTTGTAATGAGATTACGATTGTATGAATGAAAGCGTACGCTAACGAAGATCGATGCATTCACTCTTTTATTACAATTGTTATTAAATTTTGATTGCCTTTTGTTATGTAACAGAATTTATGATTGATTTTGGCATATGGAGACGTAATATCGCACCGACCTTGGTAAATCAATTGGTGAAGGCTGTAAGTATTATGAATGTGATGTTATTTGGCAAATATTGTTACTATACTACCATATTTATCATGGCTGTTTACCCGGTTTTAAAAGGTAGAGCATACATGTCTGTAATGATGACTGTGCAGTGAGGTTTTTATGAAATCAAATGTGCACAGGTGATGGGTGCACCTGTGAATCTTCAGGCCATATTCGGAAGGAATACTGGTCGATGAATTAATGCAATATCTTTTGTAGAAAAGAGTCAGTAATACCAGCGGATGTTGACTAGGCCCTAAGTTGGCATCGCAACAAGCAGTGCATTTTTGAACAAACTGTTCTTCAAATATTGTTACAAATGAAGCAATAACCGTAAGTAATAATCTAACCATATCGGTAAAGACGCATTATTCAGACAAACTTTACTTTCAACCCTAAAGACAGGGTGAACCAGGTTCATCGAGTACGTTTACGTGTCCATATGAATGGCTTTTTATAACACTTATCCCACCCATCCATTTATCCACCATAACAGTACAAAACAAGTGCATTAACGATGCTCGTAATATGAAAGGCCTGTCGCGGTCCGTGGCGCGTCTTGCTTCACCAACCGAGCGTTACTCTGGCTATGCTTATGAATCTATTGTGCCTATAATTATAGTTGTAGTGCCAATGTCAGAAGAGATTGATGTGGTTTGTAGGTGCTGAGATGTGTGGTACTCATTTTGAGTTATGTATTGATTGATTGACGACGTGCTTTAAATTTTGATCAATCAATTGGAAGATCTTTCATACTTGCTGAGAGCTTTGAGGTAATTGTTATATAATACACGAAGGGAAATAAAGCGTATATAAAGCAGAGGATTAAAAAAAATGAGGATGATTTATATATCTTTTACGATATTTGTAGTTGGGGTAGTGAGACTTTTTGCTTATTTGAAATGTAGTTAACTTGTAAACATACTCTCAGTTTTCGTAAAATCAGGCCTATAAGTCGTAATGTTTATAATATAATAATAGTCTGTATTCTGTATTGCTAGCGGTTGTATAATATTTGTAGACTAAGTAAAATGTAAAGATATAATTATGCTAAGACGTAGAAAAGGACTTAAAATATGTATAGGAAAATATATACCTATGTTAATAGACAATATTATTTAAATAACGTAAGAAGTTGTAGGCAAATAATTGCCCAATTCATAGATACGGTATTTACAGTAGATTATGTAGTACTGTGCAGTATGAATCTAACGCACATATTTTCTATACATACATTTCGCTGCGGGAAAGTAACCATTAATATTTCAGCGTGTTACTTGCATAGTTAGGGAATGAATACTTGACATAAATAGGGCCCTTTACGTGTTAATCACCATTTTTATTCCTCCTGATTCCTAAGAAGCTTAGTAATAACTAAATCACCATTCGACTTTGCTAATATCAATTTAATTACCAAACGTTAAATTATAATTATTTTAATCGCTCTATAATAGGTTTTGGTAAGCTCAATAAAAACTTGATCCATGTATAATTGTATATATTTCTGCTCCAAATATTCGTAATGTGTGCGACAATTAAGTATAATTGTGTGTTACAGACGAACCCTTTAATGTAGAGCGTTACGGTCACCGAACATATTTGGTAAACTGAAATAATGGAGCTGGCTCAAGAAAAACACAATATTACTCTTTGAGCTGTGAAGGATATGAATTTCCTGGCGTTTAATAAGTCTGGAGAAAAAATAGTTCAGGCCCCTTACCAAGGAGCACCAAAAGAAGGACAGTTTAAGACGTGAAAGCGAGACGCCGTATTACACTGCTCCTAGCGGCGTCTCGCTTCCTCATCGTAAACTGTCCTGTTTTAAGAGTTCATGGTAAGGGGGCTGCTTGAACAACTGACCTATGTACCCGTAAGGTAAATTACATTGATTAAATACATGCTACATTCACCTCTACTATTGGCAACTACTATTCAACTCTACTATTGCGATTCACGTGATGGAATCTGAATTAATGTTACCTCCCCTTTTTATTCGCCGTCGATACTTAGCTAGTAAATTCTATTTAAAATCGAAATGTTTTAATTTTCCGGTAATAGACATACTGGATAAGTTACATGGTCTTTGCTACAATAGTGCTTATTGGAGAAAAAAGAAAAAACCTCTTTTAGTTTTGTCTCACGATTTTCTTAAGCAGGAACATATGTACTGTAGTAATAAAATGGGCATGTTCTCCATGACTACTTGGGTCAGCAATATGGACTTATCAGGCATTGTAAAACCTAATTTAGATTCAGTGGAGAAACCTAAGCACTGTTATAATGTATTTAATTTAAGATCAATATGTTGTAGGTCTGTAAATGCACTTTATTCTGGCTTTTACTGTGTGTATACGGACGGTTCTAAAGGCAATAACTTCTGTGGCGCCGCCTTTTATGATTCGCATATTAATACTTTTTTCAAATTTAAAATATTATCAAAAGTGTCAATAATGCACTTAGAGCTAATCGCTATTGTTGAAGCTTTGGCCTATATCGAGTCATTGGACGGTGATCGGTTCGTCATTTTTACTGACTCAAAAAGTGCTCTTCTCCATCTGATAAGATGCACAAGTTCCACATCTGTTAGGGGGCTTCCACTGGCTTATTCTATATTAAGAGCCATTACTAATTTTGTTACCAAACATAAAACTGTTGTTTTGCAATGGATCCCTTCCCATGTTGGATTAGAGGGTAATGAAGTGGTTAATCGTTTAGCAAATGAAGCCGGGTCAGATGGAGAAATTTATTCGTGTTCTCCTTGGCATACTGAACTCTTACCCTTAGTTAGAGACAGATGTATTCAATCTTGGTCAGAATATTTTGATAAAAGGTCGTTAACGAAAGGTATTTGGTACAAGACGATTCAGCCATCTCTTCCCCGGACTCTTTGGTTCAGCGAGGGAGGGATGACTAGACAGGAAGTGGTGACGGCTTTGAGGCTCCGATCTGGCCATATACCGCTCAATAGTTTCGGATTCATGATGCGCAAAGTGGATTCTCCCAATTGTGTAGTCTGTGGAGTTATAGAAGACGTGCATCATATCCTGTCGGAGTGTGTTCGTGTCGGAGTCCAAAGACGTCAAGCTTTTGTCAATAGCTTTAATGTAGGCTTTTATAATAGCGTTCTAGCTTCACCATTATCGGATAAAGCTAGAACACTTTATCGTATTATTATTATAGGTGTAAGGTTGCGGGTAGGTTAGTTTATGATTTTTTTGTGTTCAATCATCGGGGTGACATATTCTTTATAGAAAAAACCCTGTAAATAAATAAAGATTAAAAAAAAAAAAAAACTCTACTATTGTCAAACTTTAGGTTAAGTTCCATGTTAAGTACCTTAGTGCTTATAACACGTAGGTTAATGTTGAAATACCATTAAATTTAGACGCACGTTACGCTTATGTATGTAGTTGTATAGTGTTTTATTTATACCTTCCATAGAACAATAAGAAGCCTGCAGAGGTGGTTACACTTTCAGTTGCTATAATGATTAGTTATAACTTCACCATTTATAGACGTTTAAGTTTCACCTGCTACAGTTAGCTCGCTTTGTTTTCCTTCTTTAATTTCTTGCAACGTTACATGAATAGATAGCGTGGATAATCGCTAATAATAATGTAGGTATACAAGTTAATAATGCTTAAGTTATTGTGGAAAGCCTAGAAAGTGAATGAAGAAAGCAATGTGGACTTATAGTTATTTTTTTTTTTTTTTTTTAAAAAAACGTCGCCCCACACTAGGAATTTCTCCTGTATCGTGGGTGCGTTTCACAAACATGGAATATCACATACACAAACACCCAGACTCGGGACAAACATCTGCGGATCGCACAAATTTTTGTCCCGTGCGGGAATCGAACCCGCAACCCTTAGCGCAGCAGTCCAATCGCTTAGCCACTGCGCCAATTGGGTCGTCATCAGGGCTCGGATACCGGTTAAATTTTCAAACCGTTATTATGTACTTGGACGAAAACCTTTTTGTTCCGGTTTCGTTCGCATAAACCGGTTTTTATAAACGGGTTTTAGAGAGAGTTTTTGCAAAAAGGTTTTTTCGGATTAAACGGTTTAGAGCAATAAAAACCGGTTAATTCGATGCAAGATAAACAAAGTCGCGCGCTGATCAATATTTAAATGACTCAAAAATTTCGACCGCCCACCACTTTCCAAGATAAATCAAATATATTGTGTGAGGTATCATTACAAAACTCTCGTAGGGGATAAATCCTAAGCACCACTTAAAAGCGAGATTTTTTTTTATAAAAATAATAACCGCCTTTAAAAACATGAACTCAAAAGTGACAAATAATACTTGATTAACTTCACTTCGCTTATGTAAATAACAAAGTCGGTGCGATGTTTTTTAGTTTCCGAGTTATGATTTTTTTTCTGACTTTTTGGGAATTTTAGATCCGACCAAGCTATTTTTTTTAAAGAAGATGATTTTTTCGGGATCATATAAAAAAATTTATTACTCGGACACATTAAAATAACGCGGAACACACTCCATCTAGACATATATATAATCAAAGGCTAAAATAACAACAATGTAATATTTTACATGTAACAACTATTTGCTTACCTATGTACCACAATAAAGAATTTTGTATTGTATTGTAAAAATTATTAAGAAAGCGAACGCAGGAGTAATTCCTAGTAGGAATTACTCCTGTATCGTGGGCGCGTGTCTCAAAGATGAAATATCACATACACAAACACTCAGACTCGGGACAAACATCTGCGGATCACATAAATTTTTGTCCCGTGCGGGAACAGAACCCGTAACCCTATGTTTAGTTTAGCTGGGCATTGTCCGCACTTAGCCACTTGATTGGGCCATTCTGCGTGATGTGTTCCTTCCTTATACTCCAACCAACCAAGCTCATCCCTAAAAACGAGCAGCCTTTCCGGATCGCTGAAAACTTCCGGTAACGATGCTGGACGGTAGTAGTTCGCGCCCGTTGATAGGCCACACTTTTGCACTGTTGTGGCGTTTCTTCCGCCTCCATGCAGCCTCAGCATAGAGGGCTGTCCGCCACACCTATGGTAAAAAGGTGTTTGTTTAGGAGGCAGTGTCCGATTATTGTATCTAGTTCTTTACGGATCTTGTCCCTGTTAAGTCTGGTGAGGTTGCGGGTAAACTTTTTCGAAGCCACCGAAATTGCATTCTTTGTCTGTCTGCAACCTACACTATTCCTCCATTCTGTTTGATGGTTTTATTCTGTTTTAATGCGCAGCCAAGATCTGACTTGTGCCGGGGGTATCGCCAGTAGTGGTTGCGGTCCGTATACTGCGCTGGCTGCGCCATTGTCTAGTGGGTTGCTATGTCGCTAGCTTGAAGGACGGATGCACTGCCTGATACAATTTTAATATTGTGACATCTGACACCTCTGGCTGCAACTGCTTGTGCTGCTTTGGTGATACAGTGAAGCTATGAAATATAGTACTAAGTTTATTTAAGGTGGTTGAGATTTTAATATTAAGGTCAGTCGAGAAGACTCCTGTTTCAGTCTCCTGTGTAGTTTTGGAGCCATCTGTATACATCCTATCTTCATTGATGCCAGAGTGGTCTTGCATTTCTGCTGTAATTTGGATATTGTATCTTCTATCGAAAACATTGTTCTGTCTGTACGCGCCTAGAAGAGTTGTTTCTGCTTTAGGATTTCCTTCAAGTCGGCAGTTGAGTGTGTTGTTAGTATATTTTGTTTCCATAGTCCGTTGGCTATCAGTCTTAGTGCTGCCGCTTGTGCCAGTACTTGAATGACTCTTTGTAGAGGACTGAGGTTCAGCAGGTATTCGAGAACGGCTGATGGAGTGGTTCTCATGCAAACAGTTGTTGCTACACTTACTAGGCGTTGCAGGCTTTGGAGTTTCATTTTTACTGCGGTCAGTTATGTTTTGGGCCACCATACAACTAAACCGTAAGTCAGAGAAGGTCTGATAATTGAAGTGTACAACCAAAGAGTTATCTTCGGGTTGAGACCCCATCTTTAACCAACTGGTCTCTTAAACTGATAAAAAGCTATGTAGGCCTGCTTTGTTTTCTCCACGATGTGACTCGCCAAGTTCGATTTATGGAAATGAAATGTGTTTTTGTTGTAAGTACTGTAGTATAGTATAGTATATGGATAGTAGTAATTTTTTTTAGCTAGGATAGGATACATCAGTGAACGTTATCCGGCTGATAATGATGAATGATAATGACTTTGTTGTCTGACTTATTTGCCAATGTAATAGTCCTGGGAAAATTCCATTCAGTCCGGCAGATTTACAGGGCTTAAAGCTTTCAGAACCCATATTACTTTATCTGCCGCCACTACCTTGGCTGTTATTTTCCATTCATGGGATGTTGGTGTGCTGTGGTGCTCGTCCGGCCACTCGGAGTCTGACGTGATTAGACATCCGGGAAAGTGTGTTCCGAGCAGTACTGCACTGGTTTTGTCATCAGCCTTTTTGAGGGATTTTCTTAAATTTTGCGGCTTGGTTCGTTGAGTTAATACTGCTACAGAAATACTGCCAGATTTCGCTGCTGTTTTTGTGCGGCTTTGTAGTTATCCCAGTCCTCTTTAGGTCTGGTGTTTTTCGCTCGATTAAAAAGCGTCCTGAGTTTCTTCCGTAAACGTTTCAGTTCCGGCCCCCACCAGGAACTTTTGCTCGGTCTTTGGTGTCAGTTCATCACATTGTAAAAGAGCGGTGGTTATTGATTGCATGTTTGATTCTATGTTGTCTGTACTAAGTGTCGTGTCTGGATAATACTGTATGTAAAGTGAAGTCATCAAAGTACTGTTTTTCACTTTTAAGTTCATGTTTTTGAAGGCGGTTTTTATTTTTATTAAAAAAATTCATCATCAGTTCAGTTTATTAGACATAACACATGAGAACAACGTAGAATATCAATACACTAATATTAAACACAACATCAAAAAAGTAAGCAACAATATTAAATTGAATAAAGATAAACTAAGTAAACTGAGCCCCTCAACAAAACAATTAATTAACGAACGACAAAAATTAAACTTGTATACACCAGAATATAAGGCTGCAGACCGCTTAGTTAAGCGTAGTATTCGTAGAGATTTAAGGAACTACAATACTCGTGTCATCCAAATGGCGCTAGAACTTTATAAGTAAAATTTATAAGTAACGACGAGTAGTTATGACGACTCGTCATAACTACTCGTCGTTACTTATAAATTAGCACTGGTAAGAGTAAATTGTAGAATTAGATTTTTGTTGCTAGAATTTAAGGTGTTGGATTTAATTATCTACAGAAACCTTAGAGCTAAAACGGTGGTGACGTTATAAAAACATACATTTGTTGTATGCATATTGATGGATAACGCTAATTGACGCGTCAATGAAGTATTTAATAGATTTAAGTGTTAAGAACTTGCGAAGATATTTTAGGTACAATATAGTCGCATATTATGTATATTTACACAAGTCAAATGTTATAGGTTAAACAATAAAAATAGGAAACAAGTGTAGAATTTCACAGTACCAGCTAAATTGGTTACTTTACAACCACACAACTATGTATTGTATTGTTTTTGATGGGTTCAACGTGTTCTGTGGCATTGAAGATTAAAGCTTTTTGTTAATTTGTGTGATTTGTATTGTAACTTTGTTTCTGTAACATTACAAACTAATTTAATCATAGCTACATCGTATAGTAACTCTATATTTTGTTATAAAGCCATAATTAATGGACCTTTGAGAAAGAAACGTACAAACCAACTCAGTAATCAGTTTATTTTGTAATACCCCTATGCTTATTTCAACAATGACAGACGATTTTTAAACTTTAATTCAGCTAGGTATCTAAATATGCATGTTAAATTGGAGTGTTACTTTTCTCTGTTATAAAGCTTAAATGAATAATTATTTATTTAGGATACAGCGGGGTTACTATGAGCTTTAATTGCAGGACATTTTCCGTTGTGGAAGAAAAACGCCGCACGACACTGTACGCAGAGCAAGGTACCAGAATGTTATGAAAAATCCAAAGAAAAACCCAAACAGCTAGGAAATATTAAGAAAACAGAAACCAACAGACCTAACACCCTTCCTCATACAAATCCAGTTTCCGTGCGGCGTACAAACGATAGTTTTGCTAAATATCACGCACATACAACACTCAATTATGGCTGGTAGGTAAAATGTAAATGAGATTGATGTTAGCGCGACGGAGCGTGGTTCCTGGCCTCATCTCCGCAATCCTATTGTTTGTGAAGGCTGTAGATGGTTTAGAAATATGTGTGATGAAAATTGTTATGTGGAATATGATGGGGATGAACAAAGAATTGTTCAACGGATTAGAAGTGATATCACGTCGTAAATGGATTAATTTAATGAGATACAGTTTGGCTATGCCCGTATTATACAGGGATCGAATAGAAACAAAGAAGATGATTAACGCAAACCACCCTAAGGAAGTTAGAAGGCACCCCCGTAAATGGAAAGGGATGCTATATATAGGGACGAAGACAATAGATAAGTAAACTAAAGAAACCTATGTAAGCACCCCTGTTATAATAGGTGATTAACGTCGCCATAAAAGGTAGACCTTTTTATAGAGTAAGATTTCAAGCCCGTCGTCACGTAAGATTTGTTTAATAAATAATAACTTTAGTAGAGGTAGCTGGTTGAATGAAGTAATAAGAATAAGTCACACAACAGTTGGACACGTGTTCTGTGACTAGTCCCTCGGTAAATAATTCATAAATCGTATCTCATCGTAGATTTATTTTACAATCAAAGACTAGCAACAAATTTGCTCCACAATCCTGTTTTGCTTATATAGAAAATAGAGCAAAGCCATTGCAGAATTAAAACATGTTAAATTCATTTTAAAATCTTAAATCATCAACCGATAAAATAAAGGTAGAAGCTTTATCAAAACAAATATTGCACATGTATGTCAGTGACGAATGTGCGTTGATTATCGCACTTCATCTAAATCGGTCCAGTAGTTACAGAGGCAGTACCAATACTTAGCAACATGGAACTAACAAGCCCATTTGTATTTAACTAAAAACTAACACCATTGAATATCATGCAATGCTTCTGAATGGATGTCAATGTGTGCATGTGCACCCAATTTCAAAAGCCTGCCTTAAGAATTGTTTACTTATTTTTAAATTGAAGTTTACGTGACCTAATGTAGCTATAGTTGTCAAAAATTGTGGTGATGGATAATCTAAACACTAGACTGGTCTAGCAGTCTCTGACGTGGTTGCTCAAGAATCCAGTATATAGCTATAGAATTCTTATTAGTAGGTACTGAAGGAAGCTCGGGATTTTTTAAATCATATTTTTAAGAAAATGTGGGTTGTAGTACACTTTTAAGACGTGATGTTATATTACGCGTGTACGTAATAAGGTTTCACAGCGTATAATAGCGCCTGACGTTCGAAGGTCGCATATAAAACGCTAACTCATCATAATTGTTACATTAATAACACGTTTCTGTTCGCAACAATTAGCATTTCATGTCGGTTGAACCACGGTGCCCCTTATTTGGCATTACATAACAGAAAAACCAAAAAAAAGAACTGACATAAGTACCAGCAAAACCAACAAGTTAAAAAATCTGTATGTTGTAATTTCGTGTAGAGCTTTCGAGCTTGTCACAACGATTTTTGAAGCAAATAAAGAGGTTTATTGAAGACTGATGCCATATATAGTCTTATTTCTCAGTTTAGCGTAAAATAAAGGAAAAACAATACGCAATTTTTGATTTCCAAAAGACTTTACCTAACAAGGCTCTAGTTACTAGAAAATGGCAAGATAGTATTGATCAGGAAGTTTCGTTGAAAGCATTGTGTAAATCTTGTAAGCAGTTACGGGCCCAGTCTAACAGTATTACGCTAGACAAACGTGCAGTAACGTCCTCAGTAAATAAAACATTATAAACGTCAGCAATTATCCGGTGTAACAGATTAAGTAACCTGTATTATATCAGGTTATTTATCACAAATCTTGCAAGACTACGGATGATACGTTGTTGCCAAACGTAACTGACACTTACGTTATCAGCAACATCGGTGTTCGAAGTTTTACAGTCAAGTGGCGTAATGTAAAGAAAGGTCTTCAGGTACTAGATAATTACATTGTAGTACATTAGGTAGGAAAATAGGATAACAGTGCTTCCAAATTGCTTAATCATCTTTCAATAGCCAAAGTTTATTTATCGTATAAGGTAATGGGTTGTAAAAGGAGTAGTAGATAAGGGACTGCTAGTAGGTACTACACTAGATGGAGCGAACAATAGCTTGCCTTAGATAATAATGGTAGTAATATGAGTGATATGCTCTGATTTGTACCCCTATACGAAACAACTGTAGAGTAAGACAGAAGGTTCACTTATTAATACATTTTAAAATACTATCTAAGCGTAGCCTTTTTTAATGTAATCCGTTCTAAGGTGTAGTTTATACAATAATAGGCTCATACATTTCGAAACATTAACGTGTTAGCACTCAATAAAATGAAGTCACCCTACTCCAACGCTATTTTGTGCAAGTTAAGTTTCTTAGTAACTGCTGAGTATAATGTAAAGTTATTAGGAACTATGTTCAATGTTAATAATTAGGTACTCGATAGTAAAATAAGTTATTAGGAACACAATGTTGGTGTCACAATTTCCTTATCGAGGACTGAGTCGATAACTAAAGGATGTATTGTCAGTGATGCTGATTGTAAGTTGTACCACCCGTAGGAAATAACTGAGTGATTGCAAACATAGTGTTAACGCAATGTTGTTATCAAACAGTATGACTAATGACATTCCTACTGATCATGTAGTTGTTTTTATACAACATATTTCTTAAGGAATTTGACATGTATCTCCAGTCAATCTTGTTTTGTGTTTGTTAGTATCTCAAATTATTGTTATATGTTGCAGAATTGTAACAATACAAAGCATAAAAGATGTAAATAAGTAGGTACGTATATGCCTTTTCTTAAATGTAGAGATTGCTTGTGTGTATATTTTCTCAAAACGTACAAAAAGCTTACTATTAGTAGTTAACCCCTATTTTAGTTAGTAAATAGTTTTCTAAGTAAGTGAATAATTATTGTTATTCTTTATGAGAAAAAAAAAGTTCTTATCACATTATTTTAATTCATAATATGCTTTGTTTTAGTTGAGGATATAATTAGAGTTGAAATTAAGACTACATTCAAACGCTTTCACCTTCGCCATTCAACAATTTGCATGCAATATTTTGGCAAACAAAACTAAAATACAGAATCAAAATACTATTCGCAATGTTATTGTGAATTACAACAACAACACAGTACTCTCAGCCATACACTAAAACTTTCGCCTTTATTGATTGGAGTGCACAGTGCTAGGAACAATAGGCACTATAGCCCATTCATTCACGAGTACTGCAGTAACCTACTTCTCTCGATAAATTGCGGGAAGGGAACTGGCCAATGCATGTTTCTATGTGTTATAATAACGGCCGATTTTACGTTTTATAGTTTCAGCTGCGGCTGGACCACCCTATTTTATAGGGAGATTGCAACTGCTATAGAAATGCTTGTGGCATGCGTGGACGCGGGAATAGCCCTCTGCTCCCGTGATTTAAGTACCCTGTGTTTTCAGATTACTATTGTTCATATCAGAAAATTTTATAGTAGTCATTAAGGCATTGAACCTTCATATCAATAAGCACTGTTTTACATCTTTTTAAATGCAATAATAATACTATTCCTGTTAATTCTTTTATCATAGATAAACCAGAGAGACAGTTGGAACTGCCAACAATAATTTGTAATGAATCTATTTCAATAGTTGGCATAGAAATATGCGTTATAGCGTTTTTGTTGCAAATACTTTGTTGGCTCTTTTTAACATAGCTATCGGTGGACCGTCTACCGTGACAACGAAAACTAACAAAAAATAGGAATAGACGCGGCACAGAACATAGTGTAGCTGGTTTTTATTTTTATGGAACCTACATAGGTAGCCGTCCGCAGAATAGGTGTTTACCCGACTATACGACGCAAATATTAGATTTATTCACATTTAATGTGTTTGTACAATCTTTTACGATGTCCTTGACACAAACGTTTGGTTAGACTTAAGAATTTTTCAACGACTGTAACTAAGTACTGAGGTAATTCTCGTTGGATACCGAACTAATAGGGTTATTTTCGTAGTTTAGAACATATTTTTGTTTGAATCACGTGTGTTATAAATCACATTTTGTCATTATTTCTATCTAAATAAAATCCAAACCATTGTATTAAAGAGACGAACAGAGATTACCTTACCTACCGTTCCAATAACATCTTATACAGCAAGCAGGTTTACATGACAATACAAAAACAATTAAACTAATTCCAGATAACAATCAAGCAATTTTCAATACAATTTATTCAGTTCTCTGTTTTATATAAATAGCTCATAGGTGCAACAATGCTAATTCGAACTAATAGCCAAACTTCCCTGAACTAATAACTCACCTAAACATGTCACAAAGTAAACTCTCACTTTTTAACACACTTCACATTTTAATCACTGGATCACGTTTAAACGTATAAAATCACCATTTGATAAATGTGTACCCTGTATGCGTATGAGCAACCGGCTAGCCACTACTCAGTTCGACGCACGAATGTCTGCGCGCGCGTGCCGCCAGTAAGTTGCCGCTACAATATAATTGCTGAGTAAACGCGATGAAAAACGTCTTTGCTTTATTAATGAACGAATAAATAAAGCGAAAATATGGTTTAGTAGAAAGGTAAGTATAAATATAAGGTGAAAAGTAAAAAAACGAATCTCGGTAGAGATTTCATACGAAATCTGCGCATATTCGTAACTTTCTTCGCAATTTTTGGCCACTTTTAGTCAATTATTTGGAATTCATTTCACAAGTCGTTTCACGATTTCTAATAATACACATATGTTGCGAGTATACCACATGTGGATTCACACTCACGCCGATGATGTTCCTTTTACTCTATGAAATAAAAACTTTCTTAAAATGCTGCCGCGAAGTACATGAATGTATTAACAGTATATAAATTATACGTTGCTCTTTATGGTGAATGAACACGGGTACGGAGTAATTCAGTAACATTTTACGGCTCCTAACTCATTCACCAGCTCGAGGCGTGTTTATGTCGCAGTGAAATGGGCAAAACTGGCATTACACCAAATCCCCAAAGATTTTACATTGGAGAAGAATATTATGACTGTTTTATTTATTTATTAACCACTTACAGCTATCATCACAGGTGTATTATAACGTAATACAATAGTGTAAATACAAACTAAAACAAACATAACAATCAATGAGCATTTCAACTACGAGATATTACGCAATATGCGGTGTGAATTCATTCATACAGTTACATAAATCAGTAATGTTATCTTTATATTACTGATAGTAGAATACCTGTTGTACCGCGTATAAATTAAAATATCTTGTTAAAATTAAGCAAAAACAACTGCATCGTTAAGATAATTCAAAACATCATTCAATTTGTATCTTTGTATAATAGACGGCATTGTATCATTGTTTCTTATTTGCTAAGACAAACAATATTTAAAAACGTGTCTAAATCCAGACACATTCTCCATGCATTCTACCGACAATATTTCAATACATTCAGTTGATAATAGACATTTAAAAAAATTACTGATACTTATACTACAACATACACATCACGCTATAGTAATGTTAACAGTCCTAATTATACTGTTTAATGAACAGATGCATCGTCTTGTGTGTCATTGACGTTTCAATTGTCGTGGTATGTGTAGAAAGCACAAGATCAATTACTGTAGCAAGGGTCAATGTTGTGGAGTCATCGCTATGTTTAATTAGAAATTTTATTATTTTATGAATTCATACATTTTGTATTTTTAAATTTTAGAATAAGATAGGTTTTCCTTACTAAAAAAATCATTTGATTCTTTTAAACGTTACCTTTTATTTATAATTAAAATAATCTTTGCAAAGACTTAATGTAAACTTAAACTGTTATAAAACCTTGCCATACCTACTCATAAAATTTGAAATCAATGATCACAATTTTTGGAGACAGGCAAATAGGCGTCCTCCAGGCAATAAGTTGACATAGCATTGTTAATAGTTGGCAGCTGTACGGGTAGTGATGCAATATGAAGATCTATAGTAAGGCTTCTTTAAACAATGATATAACTAGTAAGGTGTTTTGTTGTGATGTAACTTACACAATAGCAGAGTGATGTCGCTGGTGCAGCGGCGCGGACGGCGTGGCCGGCGGCAGGGCTGATAGAGACGCGGGTTGCGGAGAGCCGCACCATCGGCCCTCGCGGACGTCTGATGAGCCTGCCAATAAGACAGCAGTGATCAGATCATGATCATCACATGTATGGTTAAATCCTCCATGCAGCATAACGCAAAAAGCGATAGAGTAGACAAGGTTAAACAATAACATAGTAAAGTGTAAATAGCCGGTTTAATAATTTCGTTTTGTTAAGTGCATTTCTAATTAAGATAATGCAAGAAAGTACAGTTATTTTATAATACTATGTTATCAGTATCACTTCCTGATTGGGGTCATGGCGGTTTAGTTATCCACACGCTTTAACACAATCTATAATTCTATACAGAAGAAAGTCCTGACAGCGGGTAAAGTAATGGCTACGTGTTTTAAAGTAAGACATTACCAAGCTATGACGGCATCTGCCGTACTCTGTAAGTCTATTACGTAGCAGCTCTACAACTGCAGACTTACAAGCTGATAGCCTGAAAGAAATACTCACTGCCATAGAGCGTCAGGTGCGAGGGTGGTCTGCTGGCCAACACTGGCGTGGAGCCGTACCTCTCCCCGCCCGCAGACAGACGCCCCCCCAGCGGCTTGAACGCTATCGGACGGATCACTGATTTGCCCTGAAACAATAAGCAGACAATGTTAGGTAATGCAAGATCCTGCCGAACAAATTGTTGGTATCTCTGGTTGGAGAAAAAGTTAAGTAGCAACAGCGTTGATTCATAAAATCAACAATTTAACACATTTACTGCCACGTAGAGGGCTCAATAGTAAAACTATTCTTATTGTTGTTATCACTGGCATGGTGAAGGCCGTAGCGCTCAAAGGGTTAAGCTTAAAAACGTACAGCGCGGTAGAATAAGTGACTTATCTCACGGCGATTATTTCAAGCCATTCCAGCTTGAATTGTAGCCGAAAGCCGAGAGAATAACAACCGGTCCACCCAAATGTCTTATTGGAAACGATTTCATAAGCTAATCCGGAAATACGTTGAGGCGTAAAATGGTAGACGCTTCATAATAAACACAAATGTAGGTGGACCGACGATATCGTCAGAGTTGCGGGCAACCGGTGGATGCAAACGGCAAGTTGTCGTTCATTATGGCGTTCTAAGGGGGAGGCCTTTGTCCAGCAGTGGACGTCTTCCGGCTGATGATGATGATGATAATATATGTAGATAAGAAAACAAGAAGTCAATCAACATGTTAAATAAAGATGCGGTTGCAGACGATGATGATGATAGTATGGATTAGTTACACCCGAAACGGAATACCTCTATCAAGGTCCGTAGCAATTATACACACTGTGACGAAAAGACAAATATTCACATGATTGTTTTGATTTAATTTTGCGTAGCAAATGCGTGATCATGTACAGCTATATCCATATTGCTATATTATATTGATATCTTATACGAAATTTTATATTTATATCTACGGAATTTACTAAAAAAAAACTATCAACAACTGACAGTCATCCACAACTATTAAAAGTTAACCGCTATAAATAAATGCCACCAAAATCCCATTGACATTTCTTATAATATCGATCGTTAGTCTAGCGTCCAAAACAAATTGTATTTTTAAGCGTGTTCGTTAGTTAAGTCCGTGCGCAGTTATCTGAGCACGGATTTGACATTTCGTACGCAACAACGCATCTAAATGCCATGACATAAATGTCAACACGGGTTTATTTGGTGCATCAGCGTATGTTACCGTTAACATGATATATTATGGTGAAAAATATATGGATGTCGTGACGACATTAATCAGGGCTTCACGGTTAAATTAGGCCAAGGCATTATTAAAGTCGTGTAGCGGGCTCTTATGGAATCTATAAGTTGTGTAATACATTTCTATAACTGTATTTCTACACGGTCTTCATGTATAGTGGTACTTAAGAGGATTAGGATGTGACAACTGGACGAAATTCTGCTAGGGACTTATGAAAGCAATTTATTTTACAAGATATAAGGATTTTATTCGGATCAATGTTTAAAGCTTTATTTCATTAAGTACCCTGTTTGTGATCTAAAATATGTGTTCCATATTTACATATTGTAGTCACTCGGTATTCAGTAACCTTATATGGTTATATATAATCAGAAAACATTCCGTTTATTTTAATTTTGTTTTTGTTAAACATTTTTAATAAGCGATTGGAGCCATTACCTGTTTTCTTATCAGCATTCAATTAATTTTAACGTATTTATTTCGTCAACTTAATTAAATATTAAGTTTCTATTAAACTTAGATATTTGATCGCAGTTTAGAATTACTAACACTTACTTTCAATCTTGCAAACAAATAAAGTTCTGCCCCCTTACCATGAACTCTTAAAGCAGGACAGTTTACCATGTGGAAGCGTGACGCCGCTACGTGCTGTGTAATGCAGCGTCTCGCTTTCACATGGTAAACTGTCCTGCTTTAAGAGTTCATGGTAAGGGGGCTGAAGGCTAATAAATATGGTGCAGGGATTTCGCAATCAGTTAACACGCATTATTATATCTTACAATGGACATGAATATAACAAACAAACAGTAAAAGAGGTAAGAAATGACGAACCAAATAAAGACGAAGCATGCGCGTATGACATTACAGCCTTTTTTGATAAAGTAATTAATAAAATATACATAAACCTTGTTGAACGTGCCAACAGATCAATCAGGCGCAATGACGCGAAATGCGACGTAAAAAACGCATGCCTTACGACCATCGACGTCGAACAGAGTAAGCAGAGACGCAGCGACAAAAACTTGAACACTTGGCATAGCTGCATACGGCTCTGTGTATTTAACGTTAACTTTGAAGTGTCGTTGGAATATGAACTTGGTTTAAAAATACGTAGTGTAGAGATAATGTAGAGGCTTCAGTGTATAATTATTGCTTTAAGAAAGAATGTACTGCAAAAGGACAATGATCAAAACCGGATTTTTAAATGAAATATTTCTTTCGTAGGGGTTTTTATCAGCATATATTAGGAGTTAAGCGTAGATGATATATCTACATATATATATAATGTGTCTTGGTGCACCCAAATTTTAAAATGGGGTACCAAAATGAGAAATATAGTGTTGTAACCCTACGATGCATCCTAAGTATTTTTTTGTCCAAATTTATCATTTAATACAGCACTTATATTATTATTATGGGTCAGTAACATAAAACCTATATTTACAGTTGATTACTATAAACTGTTAATGTAAAACAGGCAAATGGTGTTAATTGCATCGCTGAACCCGTACGTAATCATTAGCTGTATTTTACTCATTATAAGTATGATAATCACGGTTAGAAGTTAGTGGAAGTATCGAGAAACGTTTTAAGTAGCGGATAAAATAACATAAGCATAGTACGGGGTTTAAAACCTATAACTAGTGGTGTGAAATTGTGAAACTGGATTGCACAATTGCGTTTGCATTACAAAATACTTTCACAGGAAGTTTTCGCGTAGTAATTGTTGTTACTGCATATTTTATGTGACGCGTTTTGTATGTTCCGGAATAATGTTAGATTTGTAAGACTAACAATCTAAAATGATTCCGTTCGTGGTGGTTCTTTTAAATCATTTATTTTAAAGGTCTGATTTCGTTGGTAGAGCAATCGTCATGGTAACCTGTCTCAGTGTCTACATGGCGTAAACTTGTCAGTCTTTGGTAGTTTGATGAATGAAGAAGCAAATAATTTTCAACTAATAATATAAGCAGCCAAACCGTGGGAATAACAATAAAGTCAGCAAATTTTAAAATACAACATAGGACAGTAAACAGGCAACAGAGCCAGTCGGCCAAACATTCTCTCAAAGACCCTCCAGGTATGTAAGTAAGTATGTACATTGTACAAGACAAACAAAACACGGCGTTTGTCCAGGAAGATGTTTGTAGGTCAAGTGAAGATACTTAACAAGTCAGGAGAACATTCTTAAAACGGAGTAATAGTCGCATAAAATACAGTAATGATGATATTGTACGTAAATGATGGCCTTTCAGTCATAAATATTCAACAAACCATCACAATTGATAGGATAGTCCCGCATTGATGGGTTAATCGTGACGCGACAATCGTCGAGAAGTTTAATGGTACCTTCCATATATGACGACTAGACTGCCGTAAAATATTGACGACAGTAGATAAAGGCGCGTTTGGTCTACAAAAAGAACAGGTCTATGAAAGTCAAAACACGGCCGTTTGTGGGTTAACAGTGACAAGGCCTCGCGAGGCAGACGACTAATCGACAGGTTTGTGCTGGCACAAATTGTAGGAGACAGCGAATACTAATACCTATGTAAGTACAGATAAGTACTTCGTCAAGTTGTAAGGGTCGGCTGTTAGATACAGGTTTAATGTTAGCATACTGAAGAAATAAACGGAAAGTAGCCAATATGTACTTGTAACATGAGCAGTGGAAGAAGTAATGAAACTCTTGATATAGATTACGAATATTGCTTATAAAATCTCCAACCAATACGTTAGCATAGGTATACAATATAGGTCGTTAGTATTCCTAGACTTTGTTACCTAATCTATATCAAACATAACAAAACACATCCATAAAAAATTTTGGACATTTTCACTGTATAAAAAATGTCACATTGAGAATAGTCTGAAATTGTAAGTAAGTAATAGGTGTTATTTAAAAAGATTGAATTCAGTAGGTTTAGTAAAAAGACAGACTGAATTTTAATTGCACATCCGTTTTTGTAAGTAGGCAAAGTTAAAAACTTTTCATTTACTTAACCTAACCCCCTGTTGCTACGCGGAATAGCCTGTATGATGTTATTAACCCCTAATTGATAAGGCTAATAACATCATACTTCACATTCGATTACAAACCTTTCGATCATACATAGATATCGAAATTACAATCGTTTCAACGATTATTGTGTCCTCCTTCCAGTACGTTCGTATAGGTTTTATTAGTACGAGTGGACGGCATGATTGACATAGTTATGTGTATAAATACATTGTAAATTCTAGTCTAGGTCCGTGACAGCCCAGAAAGTGGTCCACTTATGAACTATCTTAAGCAAGAAGAGCTGTTATAGAATCGATTAAAAGTAAGTTATATGTATTGAACTTTTACGGTGTTGAGGTTATTATTGACCTATTTGTATAATGATTAGACTATCAGTCATAGCATGAAATCTACTTACAACATTACAAGTGTTTAGATGCGTCGTGCTAATAAATACGTAATGAAACAAGCAAATTTACCTACTTACGAATCATACGGTATTTTTATTATAAAATAGTTACCAAGGCAACACAATTGATGATAGTGTACATGGTTTATTTTCTACGGAGAGATTTTATCAACTTCTTCACGTTTTCGAAACTGCCTAACTAAACTTAGTCCAAATACTTAGAATGACAGAGAGACCAAAAGCAACAACATTGCTTATAATAAAACTAATTTACGCACTCGTAACTTCCTTACAGAGATGTGAAGCTACGCGCGTTTATATTGAGCAGAATATTACATAAAACTTCCAACGCCGGAGGGTTTCGCAAGCTAACCAGTTGATCTAGTATCCAACGGAAGATTGCGTACTGCATTGGATAGGACGGATAATTTCCTCCGTCGTTAGCTCGACAGACCATTTCCAATTACTAGAAAATGTTGGCAAAAAATAGGAACTGTTGAGTGCCCGCGGATTGTGTGGTCATGATCAGGAGTATTAATTTAGCAACGGCTTTAAGCGCTTGAAAATTAATCGTACCCTATTTATGATAAAAATAAGAATCTGTCTAGGAATGTTAACTTTTGTGGTCAAATTAATTAAGACGCCTGAAAATTATGAAGCTGTAATTCGAAGAGCTACGAAGTTTTTGCATGCGCGATGCAAGCAATAGTTAAGCTTTAGCCAGTTTGTCAAACATAATTGCGTTTATCAATCTATTTGTGCCAAGCATGGTTATGATACAGAACTGCCTATAATAGCGGTTCTTTTGAGATCCAACAGTAAATAATAATTAGGACTATATTTCAATAAATATTTAGATTGATACACAAATCAAAAATCGCATAAAGAACAAAAACTACAGGAAGTCATAAGTAATATCTACAGCTGTACAAATAAAAATGTATTCATAGGAGATACGTCGCACAAAAAACGGCCACCTAAACTTGTATCATCAAATGCAATCATAGGATCTAACAGTAATTGGTTATAAAGTAATAAATAGCTGCGTTTATACGGCCGGTAACAAGTAATGGCGTGTAAGACGGCGGGTGCCTTACCATAAATCATGGACGCCACCCAGAGAGTGGATGTGGGACACCGAGGCAGACTTCGGAACAAGTCTGGCTAGTGAAACAAGCGGTAGCATCGGATTTGTCAACGGCACGTTTAGTGCTAGTATTATAGCGGATTTGATCGAGCCGATTGGTGTTGTGAGAATCCAAATTGTTAAGTTTACTGACTATGTTGGTTGATAAAAGTAGTTTGAAGTTTTGATTTCTGATACAATGAGCTATGTTCCTTGGATTAGAAGATAAGCTTCTTAATCTATAGTTACACTTACTATTTACTGTATACGCCGGTTTTACTCACGTGTGTATTCGGGGTTGCCCGACTAGTTTTAATAGTTATAGGTACTATAAGGATTTAGTTCCGATTAAAACAATAAGCATAAAAAAATATATATTATGTTCTCTGTTCTAGTTCTACATTAAAGAAATCAGAAACCGGATGCATGTAAAAATGATTAAAAAAGCATAGGTTGACAATTTAAAATCAACTAACACATAAGAGGTACTTATATAAAGTATTTATATAGGTATTGTTCTTACGTTTAGACAAGAAAATGATGAGTTACATAATATATATTATAATAAATAAATTTTTAAATTCCATTACTTCCTATATTGTATGAATCTCGATCTAAACTCAACGCTTTTTAAAATCTTTCGATGTATCATTAATTACTCTGCCAAACGTGACATACAAGTAGTATAATTAACACCTAACATATTTGTTGTGCGTGTACTCCATATTATGTAATTAATCCTATGCAATTATTACCCTCATGCAACGTCGATGTATGTTCAATTTTGAGGTGTTTCTAACAAAGTTTAATAACTTATTAGACGTTAACAAATTGTTGTTATAATTAATCGTTGCTTTTCCCAGTATAAATAACGGCGAAATGGTGATTATGGATGTCAAATAACTTTGAAAATATCGGCTAATTTCAAAAATATTATCCACTGCCGCAATATTATATTTTCTGTATGCCAATTAAACTTCAAAAAGTAGTTAAAAGTTTAATTGTATTTTTAATTCGTCTGTCTTCTATGACAATTACGTACTGAGTCTACAGTAACGTTTTTAATTTGGTTGGTATGCCAACGTTGGTAAGCTGTCCAAACAATATAGCAGCATAAAAATATATTTATGATACAACAGTGATCTAGTCTTGAAAAGTAAATTTAAATATTATAATGAAGGCAATAATTCGCGCTACAGAATGACTTTTGAATATCAAATCCTTTATATACTACTTAATATATAGACTGAACGAATTTCTATAATAGGCGTATGAAACTATCATTTAGGTATGCGGTCGCGATAATTTACATAAAATCAATTCAAATTACATCATTCTATGTATCAAAAGCATACCTGTGACACTAAATCACGCCTACACAAATAAGCTGTTGCAAAAATCAGAATTTGCATGGCACCAAACAATAACGTGTAGCAATTTGTTAGAACTAATATAGCAAGACCGGTACTATTGTGATGTATGTGGAAAAACTCATATTGATTTCGAACAAAGATATTATATTATGATTATTTGTAGAGCAGACATGAGTAAGATAAAGACGGATTAAATAATTACTTGAGAACTTTAAAAGTCTCACATCGTTAATTTTAAATAATATGCACATAATATGACAACCCTAAATTACCTTAAAGACTTGAACTATATTTAGTCAGTTATTGGTTCAAAGAAATGTATAATAACGAATAAAATGACGAGACGAGTTTCAGAAGTATTTGCAAATCATTTGCGAAACCCCGGGCGTTCTCCCACGTTCGGCCACGCGAGTTAGAACCACGTGTAGACCTCAAACCGGTCATTCCTTTCTAACATCATAATAAGCGTAAGAGACAACGGACTGAAAGTGCCCCGAGCTAAATCCCAGGCTGTCTGCTGTACCAATAACACCCAACTTTTGGAATTCCTCTTTTTACATAATCGCTGGGTAACCCTGGAGGGCTTCTGCGCATGCGTAAAAGGTCCACTTTAAGCCCTAAATAGGGTCTTCTGTAAACGTTATGGTAGTTAAAAATCTACACACAACTAAAATTACCATTAATTGATTGACTGATTGTGTAATTGATTTTTTTTAATGTTTATTTTCGTTTCGTAAATGTCTTTTATGTAGCAATAAATGTCTTTTCTTCTTCTTTTTATTTAAATAACTAACCATGTAATTTTAAAATCAATATTACAATATTTTTTATCTGCAACACAGTCTGAATGAATACCAACTGATATTATGCCAATAAATTCGAGATACATTTTAGCAGAGTACAATTTCTTTTCCCTTTAATACAACTATAAAATTTTGACGGCGGCATAAACCGTATCGTAAAGGACAAGATCGGATCGTCGGCGTTTGATTGTGGCATTACCAACATGACCATATATTAGGTGATTGCGATCTTAACAGGACACATTACAAGGACACAGCGACCGCCGAGGATGCATAAAGAGATGTGAGAAGTACTGCACTTGTTGGATTATTGGACTATTGCCAAGGAATATGTCAAGTATTTACATTTCTTATTATTATTTAGAGAATAATAGAAGCGTGTAGCGCATTACCAATTTACGAGGTGCATTTCCCTCGGGCATTTTATGCTTATAGCCTTATAGGAAGATCAACTAGCTAACACGTAGAGTTCATTTACTTTGGTGAGAAATGGATAAGTTACTAAGAGATTATTGCTTGTTTTAGATTTGAATGTTATCTCAATTTGCAAATGCAATAGTAACACCTTTTTTCATATTATAAGTCATAATAATACTTTTAAACTACGAGGGGAAATATCATAATAGACGGCTAATAAAAGCATGAATAAATTACCTTTTTTATAGATCGAAATTATGAAGCGAAATTCGATATCTTTATCAAATTATTATTCATTTTTTGTTACGGGAACAGTAACGTCATGCATTACCGTAGACTCTTTTAATACAAGGTGTCAGAACAAATTATAATTGTTATATGACTACTGTAACTGTAATATTATATTGGGCATATTTTATTATAAGTAGTATCATATAATATCTATAGTGAACTTTGAATGTCAATCAGTTGCGAATAGCCACGGTTTTATTAATATCCAGTAGCAACTGGGTCATCAGCCTATTCAGTTTTTAGGCAGCTGCCACATTTGGCTTTTAAGTGTCAATTTAGCATAATCATTTTTATATAAATCAAACTTTAAATAGGTTTCGGTTCGTATAACGCTATTTTTATTATCCTTTAGTTGATTTTTTGTGAAGGATTCTAAACAAAGAAAGCTATGCACACGTGCCAAGCAGATGTTTGTGCGACATCCATCTGCCATTTATGCACCCTCGGGGAATGTCTGTGCAATTTGTTGGAGTGTTTCAAAATGTAGGGGCATTTGAGGGGATGTTGTGCGATTTATAATAGAGGTATTGTTGCATAAAATAGTACGGATAAAATTTGCAGATGATTATTGCTGATTTCGCCATAAAGCGAGTTTTTATGTTTGATGCTTGAAAATGTGTAGACATAAATCACCAATTTTAATTTATGATTATGTCCACAAAAGATATATGTGTTTTATATGAATAAGTTTTTGCGAAACACCTTAATACCTAACGTCTACATATCACTAAATTCCAAAAGCATATAACATATTTAAACATTAAGATTTAGACTTTGGTTGCACTAGAACTTTTAGCAGAACCATAACACGTAATACGCTCAAACAGTCGACAGTAGCCGAGAGATAACTCAAAAAGACTGTAATTTAATACTTTATCTGAATTCAGAATCGTGTCCTTACCTCCAAGTATTCACGCAGTATTTGTCCATTGTATTGCACATTCGTCCTTATAAAGAACATTGTGATGTAAGGTAATGCAGGGTGCGGCGATGTCGCCGTAAACAAATAAACTTTACAACTGGTAATAGGTGTTATTCATCAACAATGACATCCACTTGCATATGGAATATGTTAAGACACATGTTTGTCTTCTATTTGTTTAATCTATTATTTCGTAAGTAGTTAAATCAATAAAAATCCTCTACATTTTTAAGAACTTTTTTACACCTTGTCTGACAACTAAGGTTTTCTCTTACATCAAATGCATAAGCACCCTGTTTCGGGATAACCATCTGCTTTGACTGCGCCAATCGGGTCATCCAGATTAGTCACCACTCAAATTAGAGAGATATGTAAAAATGAAATCTCTTAAGCATAACCAAATTTATTAATAAATCTTTTCACTGTAGCATCTCTTCAACTGATGCGATCTTTAGGTATATGCCAGGCTACTTCGCTTTCTTCTTCCGTACTTTCGGATCGTATATCTGTACCGTCAATCTCACCACTATACACCAAATGTCTTTTAATTTCAATATTCTTAACAAAAGAAATTTCACTTTTACAACTCCAAAACCTTTTATCTACAGACCTTTGTAGCACTCCTTTCTCTCAATTACTTGATTGATGTTATGACGTGTTCAATCAATAGACGAATTATTTCAAGACACTATTGATGAACCTTATAACCCTTCCATTGATAGACAGACAGATGATACATAACATCCGGTTGTAAAACTTTCATACCAAAATTTCGCACAAAAAACCTATGAAGCGTATTGAAGAATATAATGAACTGAATTGTAAGCAATTTTAAACCTTATTTCTTTTGGAATCATGTTTCTGCAGCTGTTCTCGCTTCGTGAAGCAATAAGTTAAAAACACTTTGCTGTATTGGAAATCGATATTTAACGAGAGCAAAAGTACCAATTAATATTCGACAGAGATTTGATAGCTATCATAATTACATGTAGACTTTGATGGAAGTCTGTCGTTTTAAGATGTAGTTTTTCGGACTCATAATTTATATTATATAGGTATCTAAATTACAGGTTTGTAAAATAAACTGTTGGCTAACTAATAGTAGGTTATCCACGTTTAATATTAAAACGTCTGCAAAAAATCTATTACTATGTTAAAGAAGTGATCTTTTATGGTAAGAGGATCGAAGCTTAGATATTTATCGATAAAATCTTAGTCATATATCAATACAATATCGCCAATATCAATCGGCGCGTAATTCGAGCCGTCTAGAGGTGTGTATAATTTTACAAGGCGCACAATAATAATCAATAGATGGGCAGAACAGGTCGCACACTTGTGTATCAACTTTTTTGTAGGCTGGAGAAAGCGAGTCGCCGAAACGAGCCAGCAAGACGCCAACGTATCGAAAAGATTATCGACTAATATTTATGTTGAATATCGATATCGGAGAAGTCACGATTGGAAATGAGACGTCGTGGAATGTTGTATTGAAAAGATGATTTCAATTGCAATTGTTATCAGAAAGTTAATGAAGATGGTACACGGTTCAGGTCATTGCTCGATCTTTTTATAATCATGAGCAATTATTTCCTGATTTTCATAAAGTATGTAGGTGTGTGCAGTTTTAATTAATCACGCATCTTTTCGAAATCACGCACATTTTCTTGGCTATCACATCTAAAACACGCAGACAAACCATTAAGAAGTGCACATTAGTGAAATACTTTGGACCTTGGCACGAATGTGGTGCAGTTCGTGACGGGAGCACGAAGTAATCCGATTAAAGTAACTCACGATGTACGTACATTATGTTATGACTACCACAAATCGTAAACGCCAAAATATAATGCCGTTAAAGTAACTAGCGGCCTAAATACACATTTTGAAATGGCCTGTTATGAGGCAAACGGTACCGGTGTATGAACAATACTAACATTAGACATTACAATGCTACTTTATATTTTGTAATACCTACAACAAATAATTCAAAACATTACAAAGACCGTACAAATTCTTCTTTAAAAATTCGTAGCCTCCTCATTGTGACCTGCGCAGAACTAATTCAATCGACAGCGCATATAGTATCGATTGCCTTCATTATATCTTAATTTTAGAAATGGCTATCTCACTGTCAATGTCACTATCACTAATGACTATTGTCTAGTCCAGTAGGTGAGGGTCACTGTTTAACTACATAACGAGATGTAATTATCTCATCAGTTTCTATTAGTAATTGCATATTGAAGCCTTTTAACCTTCAGCCCACAACATTACCTTCTATTTAGCAATACTTTTACAAAATAGGAGCTTGTAATTACAAAGTGATTTAATGATTCTGCTACATGTAATACTCCTACTCAAATTGATGGTTTTGATTGATAACCTTTTTGTTCCTGTGGGACTTATATTGCAGGAACAAAGGTTGGGATGGCCTACAGATGTCAGTTAGAATGGGAAAATACATTTGGAAGGTCTGCACATGTAAATTTTAAGTTAGGATGTTTGTGCACGTGTCAGAGCAGTTTCGTTTGTTTTACAGCTAATTTGGAAAAAGTTTCGCACGATTTCGTGTATAAAAGCTGTAAGTGTAGCAATATATTCCATATCGTTTTTAACAAATAAATACCTTTAGTTATAAAATATTCTACAGTATAATTATATCATAATTAAAATAAGTAATTTCCCGAATACATCCAAATTTCACGAAACCAATTTATCAAATCTGGGCCAGAAGTTTTCGAGAAACAGATAATCATCATTTAGGCTACCTACTGAAATTCTTCTTACTCTTATTAATACTTTCACGCAATGAGGTGTATACTGGTCTTAATACTTTTATCATATTAAAGCTAAGTAATTAAGAAGATCGAAGAGAAGAGAAACATGTACAGAAACGCTCACCTATTCAGCCTAGCTCTTGCTTGAAAATATTACACAAATGAAACTGGGATTAAGACAACAAAATGTATTATAGTTCTTGATAACAAGATAGTCATACAATAAGGATAGTTAACATGCATACCGGCACGATTGTCGTAAAATCGATAACCTTTAAGATTTCCAACTTGTGAGATAAGGGTACGGAGGGTAGTGACGTAGGACCTGTAGGAGGTACCTTCCGGCCCTCGGGCTATAAGGCCTTAGATAGCGATCAATTTGATAGCATCCTTTATTTTCTTTAAGAGATAAAAAGGATGTTGTAATATTTCGTTTTAAAAGTAAAGATTGGATGATGTTGCAGTCGTGTAAAATCAAAATATACAGCCATCTTTTACTATCTAGGAATAGTCTCATTTCTACCGAATGCTTTATGGTTTCAACGTAGCGTAATGAAAATAATGATCGAAAATAAAGTGTTCCAAGTTCCTAGCAAACTTTAACAGAGGTGCTGGTGAAGATTATAGTTCTACAGTATAGCCATAAAACACCTGCAATATTTCACCATAGTACCAATCGTAATACTATAACTATGCGTCAAAATTGATTTACAAACTACAATATTGAAAATGGCGTATGATTACAACTTGGCGATCAGGGAACGGTGGTCGCTAATCATTTTGTGCAATAAGCTTTAACACGTAAAATATTTAACAGTAGTAACAGGTGAAGGTCCGTTACCTTGTTGAATCACCAGGAAGCTATAAGTACTTGCTAGAATCTAGGATGTTAATGTTTGGATCTTTGTAAGATTATTGCGCACACGGTGTAGTAATATTTGGGTGTTAAAGTTTATTTTGAGAAGAAGTACAGGAAGCTAATAAATAAATAAAATAGCAGTCAAAACCACTTGTATATTGTATGAAAATGGTTTAAATGACTGTACAGTCAGGTGCAAAAAAACAGTAAAGATATTTACGCCAGAGTTGGTATTAGGAGTAGATATTTTGTAATCTAAAATGGAATATTGATCTTGTAGTATTAAGAATAGAAATGTGACGTTTAAGTCAATAGCGTCTTTTGCGGACGGGTTTAATTAACATTGTAGCTCAAAAGTCCCAAGTGAGTCCCAGTTTATAGTTAATATGGGTTTAGGTATGACGTCACTAAAAAATCTTAGTAACGTGTTGTATTGATGTTAAGACTTCAAATGCAGTAAAAAATAAAGGTTAAATGTGGATCGAGAGGTCGTTCCAGTAGAAACGCTAATAAAGCGTTATATTGAGCAAACGTTTACGAAGCTCCAAACTAATGATTATAAAATTACGTGCAGCGTTTTGTACATCGACGATCATTGATCATTTATTGTTAGGAAATAGTAGGCGTTTATCTGATAGCGATCTCATCTGAAGTCTTCAAACAAGTCAAGGCAACTTTGTAATAGTCTCCCACGAGAGTAGAAAAGTTAAGTGAAGTATTTAAGTTACTAGAAATAATAATCCAGTGACTATATTAATTCAGAAAATAACTAAGTAAGTAAAGGTATCTTAGTAATTAATGCTTTAATAGGCGCAAAAGAAAATGTTAGCAAGCAATGCTGATTCAAAATAAAGAAGAATGATCGTTGTTCAGCGTAAAGTAAATGCTTTAACATTTTAAATTATTATAGGCTGGTAATTGTATTCGAATACCATTTATGTAAGTGTCTGTGTTTATCTCCCACCTTATACGACTATCGATGCGCTCAAGACGCCATCGTTATGACAACATTTATGACATCTTTGTATTAAATGTAAATACGAGAGGCATAATATTAAGACATGATTCCTTTGTCATGACAGATTTTTGATAATATGTACATAATATCAGAAATATAATACCAAGTAATGATAATAAAATAAAATAATTATCGTCTTCCCTATAAACATCAAACGTAATTGTTTTCCAATTTAAACGAAAGTTGCGCAAGTCTACAGTCGTTTATAGAGAGTGAGGTAACTATAATTAAAAACGATAGAGTAACAATAAACATCGTATCTGTAATTGCAACATGAATAGTAAATATGTATCTATTTACACATCTGTGATGAGTGATTACGAATATTGACAATCAATAATTAATAGATTTATTGGAATTAATAAAATAAAACTGTAAATAATTACAGTAAGTATTTACTTGGAAGCATGATGCTTCTAAGTAAATACTTATATCATTTAAAACGCATACAGTTTCTCCATTCCGTTTGTTAAAAATATAAATAGACAATATTATATTTCACCTAGAAAAGAAGAATAAAATAGTTGAAACGGAGAAATTTTATCTGTTTGAATCGTAACATTAAACATTCAGAAAGACATATCAATACGGTAAAAAGTAAAACGTTGCCTGGATGTTCAAAATTTCAATTAAGAATCCGAACTCGTTAAAATTCAGCAAAAAACGATCGAAAATGGCAGGCGGTTATTTCAAATTCGTACTGGCACCAATAAATTCCAAGTCAACAGACGCATTTAATTTGCAATACCTTACAAGAAGGATTGAATTGTCAACACGATTCGCAATGAGCTCGGGTTCAACCGCCGCCAATCAAGCTTTACAGAATTATAATCATGAAACGACGGACAGAATTTTAATGACACAGCCTACGCGAGAGAAAGTAAGAGTGACATTCGAACGAATGTAATAAACATTTTTGTTAATGGACAAACTTAGAATGCCGACATAGAAAACGAAACCTAAGACATGATCGTATATATTTTAAGTCGTGACCAAATTATATTTCAAATGCTAATCCCACGCAATAAACGTACCTACTTTCTAGTTATTGATAAAACATTTAGTAATATCAAAGTGGATTTAAGATATAATTCGATCACAGTCGAATCAATACTTAAAAGTTCCAAAACAAATAAAACAAATGTACTACATAATATCAAAGAGTGTGCTTAAGTTTATATTCTATGTTAAACTAACTCTACGTACGCACAGAATACTCTAGTTATGTAGTCATGAAAAGACTACACTCATAAACAACACAACGCGAGTCAAACAAATAGACTTGTCAGCGGATAGTTTCTTAATCTGGGAGGCGTAGGCGATGCAATCTTAGCACGGCCATCAACGGCCTACCTATCGGACAAGCGTGAATAATCCACAACGTTACACATGTTACCCGACATTCGTTCCTACAGGGCTGCCAGTATTTCTCTCAACACAGCATTTAAAGTACAGATAAATGTATTTATAAATGTAAAACCATTATGAAGTAATCCTACAACTTTATACTCGTATAATGGGATAAAAGGATAAGACGTCTCACAGACAGCCTTGTAAGTTTTGAAATGCGTGCATATCACAAACGTCTAAATTTCTGTTTGATATCTTACACAAAGTAAATTACAGATATTTTTCACGCTGAATGTTGATAAATGTTGAAGGCTTCAAACCTTAAAGTAGTTTACGTCTACGTATTCAAATTGTTAAGCCGATAAGGGTAAGTTTAATTGTCGTAGATCTGGAATTTATTAATATGTATCCAAATCAGTAGTTAAAATATAAACATACAGCTTCGTCATCAGTTTCTATAAATATACCTACCTACTGTCTATTGATTACTAGACAAGTGATTAAAGATAAAGACGTGTTTAAATATGCCTAGGCTGTAGTACACTTGTTGTTGTGTTGTTTGTCTTCAAGACAATAAATTTAAAAGGATGTATTGTGATTTATCTTTAATAAAAAGAATCCACCATGAATATGGTATCGTGGTCAATAAGGTAAATGGTGTTATTGTCTTACTAAATGATGTGGTTGTTCTATGATATACATGTTATATTAAACTCTTTCATATTTAGATACTACTAATATTCCCGAAAGAAGGAGAAGTGAAATTACGGAATTGTCACAAGAACTAAGGGGAAGCATAAATTAACATCTTCAAAAAAAGTGTTTTACAACAAAAACAGAACTACATTAACAAAATAAAATTTAACACATCTTAAACAAAACGAAGCCTAGAAAAAAGGACGTGGTAACGGTTAATAATTAACATAGATACTAGGTACGCAGTGCAACAGGTTTGCGATGAAGCGAGAGCCGATATGCAAATGCACTCGGCCGGTGGTCTTAGATGCACCACACTAGATATTACACAGCCGTATTCTGTGAATCCCATGAGTTTCAAAAGTAAATAAAGTGAGGTTTTCGAAAATGCGGGGCAGTTGATATTAGTACCGAGAAAACTGTCATAAACGTCGCGTTTTGTGCATACTACAGATTTTAGTTCATCGCAACAACTTCGAGCTGGGGGCTTTGTGCTTGTTGCCATAGAATTAACAAACCGTTTTGTTTTGTAGTAGTGTGTTAGTAAGTTATACGAAAGTATTATTTATTTATTTCTGGATATTAACAATGAAAGATAGACCAATTATTATTAGTCTATCTTTCGTTTTTAAACGAAGACAAGTTGGTGCACAGATAGCTACTGTAAAAGTGTAACTGTAAATCCTTTGTTCAGAGAAATGAATTGGCAAAACAACAGCAACATAATTACATTAATGTACTGATAAAACAAATAAGTCATACGAGTAGTTTCTGAGAAGTCGAATCATCACAAGAATAAGTCAACTATCTTTTTTCATGAATAGTCAAGTAAGCTGTAAAAGGCTTTACAAAGCAGAGTCCACACAATGAGGTTGATTAATAAAACATTGTGTACAGTGCCTATCTCGTATTCACTATCGTGTACGATTGGGTCGCGGCGCGTGCGCTTTCAGCCCGCCAAGCCACAGAGCCGACCCGTTTGTGGGTCACACGGACAACTTTCAGATATTTGCATATTATGCACTTGTATGTTGATATCTCATCAAAGGTGTATCCTTAAGGAGACAGCGCATCTACGCTTAAAAGGAGAGAAAATATGAATGCACTACGATGCAATAATGTTTATAGCAATATGCAGGCAACATGATATAAAAAAGTAGCACTTCTAATTCAATTCGGTTACAAAAATACCGTGAACAGGCATCAAATCAGATGATATGGGAGTGTCGACAAAGTACAGTACGTAAAATATTTGCAACAAGAAGAGACGAAAGATTGACTCACACTATGCAATTCCATAAAATCAAAATTAGTTACGGTGAACGGCCGATCACACCAACAGGCCGCGTTCGTGACCGTGGACGGCTCAGTGGTTCAGGCAACGAGACATTCGGAAAATTAGTTCACAACAAGATGAATTATTGTGAAGAAATTGTATGAAATCTCATGGGCGAAACTAATTTTGTTTAGAAATATTTTCGATGTAACCTATTGAACTTTTTTCGTTAATCGCTAAAATAATACAAAGGCTCTATGAATATTTTAGATGACATAATTGGTCACACCGTGCACCGGTACGTTCAAAGCAGGATACAAATGTATCAATGCTACATTATGGTGGCATAAACTACATTAATATGGCCTGCCTTAAATGAGGCTAATACTATACGAGCATTAATTCTCAATATCAGTTTTATCACGAGCCTTTTGCGGGGTTGCAGGACAGCAATTATCAAAGATTTAAGTAAGCCCCGATCAACTCGAGTCGTGACCACCGGATCTCAAATCCGTTACCGGTGGCTAACCTTGGACTATTTCTACACACCTTTGTATCTAACGCCAATAAAGGTCAATTGGAAAGTCTGCAGGCTGGCCGGCCATTGTTACATACGTTACGTATAGTACGTATAGGTTGATCTGGTTTTATTATATGATGCAACCTAATGGATATTTAAGGTACTCCATTTGCTTTATGGTTCTAAACGTTTATTTCTTGAATACTTATTCATTATGTTACAAGTAGATGGGTGATGTAACCTGTCACAGTCGTACCTACAAGTTCAAGTTCAATGCCACGGAACTCATTATACACCTTATATCAAACGACGAATGTTTTAATAGATTTTTCACAAATGATTAAGATTCGTAATCAGCAGCTATTGTTTTTATTTATATGCGATATTTAAAGATAATAGTCAATTTTTGAATAAATTAAGGTGTAACCGATCTCGTTTGAATGGATCGCGGCGACGGACCGTGGCAGAACAAGCCGTTGGCTATCTCAATCGCCTCGCCTCGACCGGCTCTATTTATGCTAATCACTTGGAAATTCTAAGATCAAAACCACGCCACGACAATTATCAGTATCACTCAACTTAGCTCCGTGGGCGTCGATTGTCCGGAAGAACGATGCACTCAAAATTTAGATTTTTAAACAAGCGGAGGCGAGGTTTATCGGTCTCGGCTGTCTATAAAATTTCTCGCCTATCAAATGCATTGGTCGATATACGTTTGTAGGCAAAGTAGGTGCGAAGATGCTCATTGATATTCTATAAAAAATCAAATAAAACTACCGGTTATACGACTTTTATCTTAAATTGTTGCTTAATCTAATCTATGTGTTCGTTTATTTGCGTTATTTATGCTTTCAACAGTGGACTTCTTCCGGCTGATGATGCTTTCAAGACTACAATAAAACCTTCCGATCTTCCGAAGGCAGTCTGTATGGTAACGTGGTAGCCTCTAAAGTTCCTCGATTAAGCAAACGATGTTCTATTGTTTGTTATTTTTAAAGCTGATTGCTTCACGGTAAACAATTCATTAATTTGCTTGGGATCGGTAACATCAGTCAACCGTCAAGAGGGGACGCACTCCCACGGTCGATCTTCACGCAAACGACACAGATCGTTCCCAGAAAGGTAAACTTACGTTACACAATATGCACAATTAAAAAGTCAGGGACGAAGTGAAGTTCCGCAACAATGTTTTCAATTGCTGATTGCATCAGTTTAGCTTTGATTGAATGCTTAGTCTATTGATGGTTCAAGAACTAAAAGATTTGGGTTAACTGGCTAGACAAATCAATCAACTGCAAACATCGCCCGAGCACGTTGTGACCAAATCTTCGATAAGTAATCACTCTTTATAGATGGAATACATGCGTTCTATGACGCTGGTTGTCATATAATCATCATCATCAGCCGGAAGATGTCCACTGTTGAACAAACCCCCCCCTTAGAACGCCACAATGTACACACGTAACTCAAACATGAATACCGAACCGATGTCAATGCAACTAAACAAAATATTAGTAGGTGATAGAGCCAAGGCAAATCACTAGTTCAATAGGAACAATATGTTTAATATCAAGCTCTTTAAAGTTTACAATGTGAACTGCTCGAATTATTCCTCACTACTTTTTGCTGTCATATCAGTTTTTTCAAAGATAATCACAGCAATAATGGCGCACTTGTTTTTGAGCCACTGGTAATAATCGCTTCGAGAAAAATAATGCGGAAGTCAATAGCGAAATTGCTGAAGTTGTAGGTACCTACATTTTCAGTTAATGATTAATGTAAAATAATTTATAATAATTATATAGATGCTGCGATTCAGAGGCCTCATGACCTCGTAGAGTCGAATGGCGTGACGAAAGGACGTACAAAGAAGCAAAAAAATTGTGAGCCAGACAATGTTACATTGAAGAATAGGTACTTGAGTCTTGAGAGCCACATACTTGTATGGGGGTGACAGTGCTTTTGTTGTACGACATTATTACGGTACAGAGTCACGGCCAACGGAAATAAGTGCGAACATTCTTGAGGCTATGAGGTGAATCATTTCTTGGATCATATATATCATATAATCATAGATAAAGGTGCATGTTTGGGACTTTTTTGGATACTGCGTGTTCGCAGCCTCATGGTAAGCTCACTTCTTATCTTAGTTTACCCAATATAAGGTGAAAAGTCAACGAGAATGCTAAAGTATTGTCTTGTTCTATATCTAAAGATAGAACTAATCATCAAGGGCAGATGTATTAGCAACGTCAGTAGTTTTACCGCCGAACTCAGAGACATTTAATGACTACTTAAACTGTCACTTAGTAAAGGTTTTCTTTGTGAAATTAACGTCTCTGAGTGCGGCGGTTAGTGACATTTCCGTTACAAAATAGAGTCACCATGCGGGATCCGTACCGTGACTAACATAATCGAACTTATTCCCTAGGCACTCCCTAACGCACTTAATTAACACATAAACAAGGGGAAAGTTAATTTCCATTTAAAATAGAACACATTAGGTGAGTCATTGGAACAAAAATTTCATTTGTATCTATATCCCACTGACCGCCATCGTAAACGCTATAAAACCGGCTACGATGGGTTATCAAAATAGAGGTTTCTAACACAACACTGTAAACACGATAAAAGATTTATATGTTGTTGAAAGCCATTCTCTATATCTGATAGTTGGTTAAAACGTCATGTTGATAACAAATAGCTTCCTATTCTCCCGCATACATTTACTTAACTAATACTTCCATACAATTTATAAGAGCCAACCCACATGAAGACGTTATTAGTGAACTAAAATGGATGCCTTTGCCTACTTATTGTAAGCTATCGCTTATTAGTGTAATACCCGAAGCTATATTACATATCGACCTTGGATACCTAATACCTACTACCGAAACTATACACATACATGTTATGATATTTTAATAAAAACGTAATTTTAATTTACTGATACGTAACGAATGTATAAAAATTTGAAACCACATAATACATAGAATAATAACCGTGTAGCATTACTAATCAGGATGCATTAAATTTTAATGTCCATGAAAATTAGAAAATGTTACCGCACTATTTTGATTAGATTTTTGGCTGCAAATCTACACTTTTTAATGTTCTTTATCGGCATTGAAACATAGTAATTACTTATTAATCCTAATAGTAAACTAATTAATTATAGATTTTTAGACCCGTGGGGAGTATATTATCATAACAACCTTAAACTGACCCACAGTAGTGCAACGAGAATAAATGAGAAGAGGTCCCTTGACTCTACATTAACAAAAAAATCGCACTAAAACCAAAGCAGGCCCAATTTTAAAATTAATCACGACTGATACATATCTGCTTTAAATAATAGCAAGCAAGAAGTTCGTGAATGGGTGCCAGACATGGCTAGCACAATGAGTCACCAATGACGTCATCACAGCGTCCAATAGGGCGAGTCCTGACACAACATGTTAATGTGGACATGCATTGAATAATAAACGCTTAAGATTTACGGATTAAAAGGTAAGTAGATACATTTACAGGCGTTTTTACTGCGGTATGGCTTATCGATTTTGCCTCTTACGGTATAGAGCGGTAGAAGCTAATTGGTAATTAACGTTAATGCGAGGTACCTAGCAAGATTTTTGTATTAAAGAATTACTCCGTTATTTTGAAGCCACATCTAACGCAATGTGGAATACATTTTTTATTATCGTCCTCAATACAGTAACGGATCGTTGGTCGGTATAGATGGTAGCTTTATTGCCTCTATCTGAGAGCCATTTTCTGATAATTTCATATTATCTCTATAGATCCTGATTGATATACGACTACGATATTGTAAGGGCAAAAAGCTGTGTAACAATATTTCAAGGTACATTTAAACTGAATCAGAAGATGTGCTCTATAAATCATTATAAGAAAGAAAATGTTAGGTAAAATTATTACAATATAAATATTATAATTTTATTGAATAAACAATGAAGATCGTTACGTATGCTCACTTAATACAGTAAAATTTAAATTCTAACGTTCCTTGTTCTAAATGAAGAAATGCACACGATTACAATAAAACTATATTTATCTAAATAATTATGTAAATAACTCTAAAGTATTTCGAACAAAAACCCGGTAATGGACTTTAATATATATAATAAAACAAAGTAATTAATCTCGATTGAGGTTAAAACACTTTGTGTTAGTTAAAAGGTAGAAAACGTTTCTAGTGCACTATCGTAAAGTATTGGATCGTTAAATCGATTTTGTTTTATAAAATAAACTCAATTGAAATCATCATTTATTTTCCTTTTTATTACACTTTTGACACTTATTACCTAATTCTATCATAAAAACAAAATGGTTTTTATAACAAGAGTTGAAATTAAAAAATCGTGAGAAATACTTAAAAAACACGTTATCTGGTAGTCTAAAAGCGATATCAATAAACATTTTAAATAAAAATGTCTAATCTAATCCTAATATCTATTTTGAATGGCACTTTATACATATATAATTTCGTCGATGGGTCACAGTTCAATTTAATTTTCGCATGATATTTTGTTCTGTGTTTGGTTCTAACTTGAAAACCAGAGAGAAACTTAAAGGTTCTACTTTAACGATCTTTTTGACGCAGTGTAGTGATGCTGATATGAATATAATGGTCAAAACAATGATGGCAGTGAAAGCGTCATAGTACCCCTGACCTATGTAATGACGGGTATCGCACACATTATCACCGTTTTGAAAGTGGAGAAAGTTATCTATATACAGTTATTCACCTGTTAAGTAAGCTCTTTGATTGTATCTCTTATTGGGTATAAGTTATAACGGCTGCGTCGAAGTTTATATTTTTTTACTAATTAACGTCCGAAGTGCTAATTATATTAAACAGTTGAGTGGTGTTTTTAATTACAAACATTTATAATTTTCATTAAAAGTCATGAGTATAAAAATTGTTCTGTTAGTTCGTGCTAAGGTTATCAACATATTTCATTTATTTATTTATTATATAGGATACCTACATATATTAATTTGCATGGTCGTAAAACTTGCCGTTGACGTAAAAAGACGCCCTCGATTTATGGCAAAGCAAATATTTTATTAGAAACGGTCGACAACGGATATTAAACGTAACGGACTTTACTGATAAGGTATCTAACACACACAAACCATACATTTTCTAATATAATCTTGTATAAATAAAATATGCATTGCCAGCTATTGGAAACTACATGAAAAAAAAAATCACGGCCATCGCACATAAAACAAAATCGGCTACAATGGATATCTATACCTTTAGCCTTACCAAGAAGGTATTATAATAATTAATACATTCTTTATAAAAAATGTTAAAACTATTTATTTCATTATATTTCGGCTACTAGAAATAAGTTCGAGATTGAGAGAGCATGCATACGCAACCAATTAAAAAGCTCTAGCGGGTCAGAGCAGAGTATTTTAACAATAACAATACAACAACAGCTCCTTGTTAACAAGATGCATGCACATACTGTAGCGTCAGTGCTTTAGAGCTAGACCGGTTAAAAAAAGCAACCGCACACTAATTGGCAGCTGGTAAAGATAATAAAGGGCTGGTAAAACGAAACTACCAACACCGTAGATGGAAATCTCACACGGAACATTCGTCCGATTGTAAACAAACAGTGCAGTGTAAACAAACTAACTAGGCGATAGCATGTTGCTTTGCTTGCTTTTCGTTGCCAGTACAAACAGATCAGTGTCGATAACGAACTCCGTAAACATTCGAAATATTATGTAGACATGGTAATAGGTAACATCTAAAAAACATGGAAAGATCATAGAGTAACACACGTCAAATATAGAAGGTCTGTTTTATTTCAAATTGGATAAACAAACTGGAAGTTATTGAACCTTTCCGCTTACCAATTAGATGCTCTATGCTTTTTGGTCATAAGATATGCATGTTTGAACCAGGAACTGCGAGCATGTGGGATGTTTTATGATCGTTCCACGTTGAAACCTTCAAAACTAGTATTTTTACTAAATTCTTCAAAATTTTTGTAAAAAATACTGTTTCCTCAGCCATGTTTCTGTTGGCTCTTTCAGTTGATAAAAGACTATTAATGAATCGAGGTATTTTATTACAACTCGCTGAACTTTTTTATTGCCTCATGAAAACCATAGATATATGCCTCACGTTACATTCGAAGATAAAATATTGACGTAAATTTATACATCATGTACGTTCATATATGTAGGTATGTATGTTTATGCTAAATAATCTTCAACTTGACGCCGGCAGTGGGTGCAACGTCTAAACTAATATTGACAGACACATCTATGAGACATCACATAATTATGTAGGTACCAACGAAACGACATTTGTCACACCATAACTTATTTGAATAGTGTGGGTATCGTATATGTCCAAAATATTGATATATTTGTTTTAGGCAGTTTTAGGTCTAAATACGACTAGGACTAAAATATACATGGTAAACGAATGTTATGGGACGCCATTTGTTCAAAAACTTAAGTTCAAGCTTATAAAGCATTTCGAGTAAATATGAAGTTAAATATTGAATAAAGCGTAGGTTAATACCATTACAACGACATATTTAATTTAAGCTTTGAACAAAACACTCAAATCCGTTACGTTGAAAAATTAAATGAGAAGTGCAGGAGAGCAGATTCTTAACTACATTATTTATAAGCTCTCAGTTTTACACATTGCTCTGTTAAATGCCTTGTAATTTTGACTAAATGTAACATTTAACAATCGAAATATTATTATAAACAAAAAATTAAAGGTTAACAACGGGAGGGTCCAGTTTACAAAGACAATTACACAACAAAAACATTAAATGTCAAGTGGGAATGTCGTGCACTCACCTCATGGTATACGGACGTCATCATCTTGAAACACTTTGTTTTGTTTTGCAGAATATTGTGATCACAATCAAACACTCATTTCACAATAAAAATCTCTCGTACAAATAAATGGCTGCCACAAATAACAAAAGTTAATTAATAATTTTCTATCTGTCAAACTTCCCGCCAAGCGCGCGGAAAAAAAATTAAAAGCAAAGGCACACAGTTACGCAGCCTACGTTGTGGCGCGTGTGACGCGTTCCGTGTTTAGGATCGGCACTGAGCGACGGGCGATAGCGTTCGCGTTGGCTGAATGGATGACGACGGCGCTCAGCTGCTCTGCTCAATGAACCATTTGAGTTCGGAGGTCACCGATCAACACGACCCCATCGTTTATGTTTAAAGTTTCTCTATTACCCTATAAACCCAAAATACCAAGTGCGATGAAGTTATTCTGTGACATTTTAGCACACAGTTTAACGTCTAGACTTTACTAAATAATGTTGACCTACATTTATTTGTTTGGGGTTCGATGCAGTGAAACAATTATGTCACCTTTAATTTGATAAATAAATTTTAAGTATGGAAATTATTTTATTTATGTGATTCGTAGCGAGAAGACGTAGCTTTCGTACCGATACTATCGCGTTTAGTGTGACTTGAAATGTTTTTGCCAATGACAGTCAGACATCAGAGTTCGTCGACAGTGATCATTCAGATTATTTTGTCATGGAACCGGTATAATCGGTTAAGTTTGTAGCTAAGGCAGTGTGAAACGCGAAGTCTCACATTATATTAGTTAATTCCACTTAATTTTATCAGTTACCTACTAGAAAAACTTTTAATGTTCTTAACAACTTTAATTTTATTTGACCCATTTTCACGCTGTTCATACAATAAATTTACCGTTAATTCATCGATTTGAAAATTATAACCTGCGTAGGTAAGTGAGTATATTCTTTGATATGTTTTTTTTTTATAAATTGGCATAGATACCTTGTATTTTTTAAGACCTAATTTAGAACTGCTAAATTTTATTATCATTTTATTAACTCAGCAATTTAACTGTAAACATGTAAAAAACTACAGACAAACCTACTTTCGCAATCATAGGTAATATTGGAGGATGTAAATGTAGGTATAAGTTTCGATTGCCAATAGATCTAATAACGGGATTTTGATGCGAAATAAATTGGATTTTGATCATTTAACTGACTGCGTATGAGATATAATAATTGTATTAGTGTCGGTATGGCAATAATAAGAAACTTTTTTATTTTACATTATTTTCTTCAGTCACGTGACTGATATTTTTTAAACTAGGTATCTGTATGGTATAAAAAATATGAGGTTCGATTTTACTTTTTAAATAACAAAACATATTCGTTATTTCTTAAAACGGTCCGTTGAACATTTATATAATTGACTAAATGGATTGCCATGCCAAAATTATCGTTGCATTAGGTATATTATTTTGTTTATAATAATTATGAATATCCTATGTATTATAGATGTATTAAAAAATATATAACATGTACCCTATTTTCATTGAATTTGCAAGGTTTGCAAGGTTACAAGGTAGGTATAACAAATTACCGAAACCTTTTAGTAAATAATTTTTCTCAAGTTTATTTCGCTTCTCATTTTTACTAAGACAAAATCCCTAAAAACAGTTTTATTCTAAAGAAAAAGAACCATTTCGCCAAAAACAATGTAGGTAGCTCACATCCGCAGACGTTCCGTTATCTATAGTTATTATAACAGTTGCAATAACGTTGGTAACGAGCTTTACGTTACATGTGGTAACCGCCATTGTTTGCGGCAAAACATAATGTCAGCGGTGTATAGTGATTTATTTATGTTCGTTATAGTGTAAAATTATAGCTGAGGAAAAACCAGGTGAAAGATGTAATGAACGTTGAAGTGTATCTGTTTCCTTCCTTGGTGAGTTGCGATGAGGTTTAACGGAATAGAAGAATTATATTCGAAAGAAGAATAGAAGTTAATAGTGTTTTCAGGAGGAGTATATTTTGTAGTTGTTGCCCAGAATTACAGAATTTTAAAAACTTAAAAAATATAAATGAGTAGTACTATGTGCAATAACACAAAGGCAATCTCAACATGTATATATTTAATTCTATAGAGCACTACAAAAAAATCGTGTCCCGCTAGATTTGCAGAACTAGAGAACTGATGAACAGACAACTTCACCAGGCAACTATAAGATCAATCAATGTATTGGAGTAAAGCAGACATCTAAATGAAAAAACAACCTAGCTACTAACCGTCCTATGCCACTAGCTTTAGATCGTGACACTACTTCTGGCACTGATCGAGTTGAAAGAAATTAAAAAGAGGATCCTAAAGTCATTTAACCGTACGTTGCTCAAAGACAATATACCTCTAAACACATAGAAAACAAATTGAACAAACAACTAAACAAAGTTCAATCGATTTCTTATATCGCCGGCAGACGTGGGAATCGAGCACAAAGGCGACCGCTAGTTTATAGCCAATGTCCTCGGATATCCATATAAATTGTACAGGGAAACTCAACAGCCATCTGGATTTGATAGCGATCTTGATGGATAGATTATAATGGCGCTCGCACTTAACGTTGCGGGTAAATTGTTCGGACAATCAATTCGAGGGAATTGTTGCTTTCTGAGTTGCTAATTGCGTGAGTAAATTCCATTTTTGTTTTAGTTGTAGAAAAACAAACGGGATTTAAAATGGAGAAGCTTTGATAATACTTGAATTAATAATTTTTTTGTGGGACGAAACGATATGACAGTCTGTGCAAAAATTATTTATTATACAATCTTATATGCTCAGTATATTATATTCTAAAACAAATACATATTTCATTGGGATTTCTTAGAACGTTTTGCCGTTAATTCTAAATTGGCTGCAAAGATCAAATTAATCCTCACTGACAGAAAATATACCAGTCATGAAAAATTACAACATTGCATGTTTCCTAAACCTTAGTCATTCTACCATCAACAAACAACAAAAGACACGCCGCGGCCGCGCGTGCGTCTATCTTCTATCTTCGAGCAATATGGCGCCATAGCGCCGATTCTAAATCACCGTTTTAGACAAAAAACAACTCATTATCTACAGCAATTCATTATAAAGAATAGTTCGGCTTCGGAAACTTGTTAGGAGACTTGGACGTATTTCATTAGCCGTCTATTTGAGGACAGAAATATATTTATCAGTATTACATTATGATATAAATAATATATGAATAGAATAATTTTAAGGAGTTGGCTCTTTTGGCGAGATAATTAAGTCATGTCGCTGGATATGTATATTTGTCAGTTTTTTACCCAGATATTTTATTATTCGAGGTGGTATTTTATGAGAGCCGAACGTACGACGTAAGTCTTTTTTCAGACTAGAGAAACTGAGATGACTATTTCTATTTTGCCTCGTAGATACATGGATTAATGGATTGTTTTTTTTCATATGTAGGTAATGCGAGTTATGTGCGAGTCAAAAGTTTTTCCTTCTTTCATTTTTGTGCCTAAATGTTCTGGTACCACTAGGAAACTGTAAGACTTCCACATGCTATTGACAAGTTGCTACTGTTTACCAGTATTATGTGAGAGCAAGGAACATTCAAGGGTCACACTTCGTACCGTCAAGCCTACTACTATTCGATGTATTATTTATTTTGGGGCATATGTCTAACATAACATCACGCCTGTATTCCCCGAAGGGGTAGGCAGCGGTGAACATATAGTGCACCCACATTTAGCCAGTTATGTTGTAAGTCCCAATGTAATAGGGGGCGAGCCTATTGCCATCAACCGGGCACAATTCCAGACTCCGTGCTGCTACTGAGAATTACCTAATGGAAAACTCAGTAACACTTTGCCCGACTAGGGATTTGAACCCAGGACCTCTTGCTCAGCAGTCGCGCTTAGCGACCACTAGACCAACGAGGCAGTCTATTTCGGAATACACGTGCGCGTCTTTTTGCTTGGCAGCATGCTTAGTACATCTGATGTTCATTTGTTTACAGCTCGTTCAAGCACACGAAAAGATGATAACAAGATATCGTCCGTTTCATCATTACTTTTTTAGCCCATACTTCCAAATACTTTAGCCCCATCACAAGCTTCAGCATCGTAAGCTCTCTTTGTTACTTAAAGACTCTCAGGTAAATCGGACAAAAAATATTTATTGCTCAGTTATACCCATTAGCACTTCTAAGGGTACTTGACGTAGTGGGAATCTCTAGAAAGTTGTCATGAAAACCGGATTAAACCAGAGTCGAATTTGCGAGAGAAACCCCGCAGGTTCGCACGTGTACAAGTGTCCTTAATTATGGCTATATGCTTTAATATATTATGTACTTGTATCATCGGAGCGGGATGTCAGCCCCCTGTGGTGTAAGTATTAGTATTGGCAGCTCCATAAAGACCATGTAGGAGGTAGCAATGTCTCGTTGCTAAGTCAGCTGTGACGTGGAACTCTTGCTATCATCCGCTGCATGGTAGAATGTCCTCCTTCATTACATGCTTACGGCCCAACAGCCGGCCCACAGCCCGAGGCTCACCATTTGTTTATGTACTCGGAAAGCAATCAGGGTCGCACAGAATATCTTAAAGTACTATCTCAAAACCATACTGAACATGGTATCATGAAAACAGGGCATTATGTATGTAGGCTTAAGTGCAAAACATTTCATAGCTGTTTAGCTTCGTTGGAAGGACTCAAATTATTCCTAGGTGACCAGGCATTGTATTATATTACTACAATATGAGCGAATAGTTCAAAGTCACACGATATTAGACAGAATGGTCGGGTCACCTTCAATTACGTACGCTAGATTGTGCATCTTACATAACAAAGCGAATAAATCATAAAAAAACGCTCCCCAAATGACTTTATCTCCATTCAATCTTCAATTTGACAAAGTAAAAGTTGATAGTTCAGCAGTTAATATCCATTTAAATGACCTCTGTGACCATTATGTAAGTAATTCCTATAAAGTACTCGGCTACAAGAGACACCATTGTATGGAGATAATAATGAGAACATTCTCTAGTAATTTCAAATACCACGGTCACGGCTTATCGCCATTAGTCCATCAAATAATAAGGGATTGAAGTGTCCCACTAAAGTAATCAGATTTAAGATCAACAATAAAAAAATAGTAATGTTTTTCTGTATTAAATTACAGCCCCCAAACTGGTCATTTTCCGTTGTGTAAGCGAGACGCCGCACTACACTGCACGTAGTGGCATTTCGCTTCCACAACGGAACATGTACTGCTTTAAGAGTTCATGGTATAGGAGCAGCGTCATGCAAGACTTTAAAAGCTATGTTTTAATTGAAATTGAGAAAACAATTCTTTAATTTAACCATTATGTTCATATGTAAATGCTTTGGTAAACTATCGTCATTATCTTGGCCAAAATCTGCACGAGTAAATAATAAAGCCTTTTTTGGAGTCTTTAAAGGTTTTACAGTAGCATTAAACAACCGATTAGCGTAGGACAGAGCATTTATTTTCTTCCGTTGTCCTTTGTCTCCGTACAGAACATAACTATATGACCTTCATATGTCCGTATTGCCTAGAAGATAATGCTTGTGTAATGTATTCTTCTTAATCTATATGATCATGTTTCCCCTGAGTTTGTTTCAGTGTTTCTTCTCAGAGGTAGTCAGTTAGGAAATGCCGACGCCATCTATCTAGTTTAAATTTTTTTTTATCATTTATCATTATGTACATAATTATAGTGCCGTGTGGTATCCGGCCTAGAATTGACCACCCCCTTTCCTCCCGTGGGTGTCGTAAGAGGCGACTAAGGGAAAATTCAGAAGATGGGCAGCAGCGTCTTCTGTAGCTTCACCACCAATACTGCGATCCCCAAGCCGCTTGCCAAGCGTGGGGATTATGGCAAACCCCCCCCGCTTAAACGGGGAGGCCTATGTTCAACAGTGGACGTCTTTGGCTGATGATGATGATGATGACATAATTATGTAAGCTTTTTATATAAAATCTTCCCCTTTTTTGCATTAACAATCTAGTTTAAACTACTTCAAGAAGTAGCGTTACGTTTTATTACGATAACAGCATAACAATTTTAGCAATTACGATATCACAAATTTAATTACATTGCAAAAAGATGCTTGGGACTGATAATATTCTTGCTTTTATTCAACGACGCAATATTCTGTAACCAGCTTGTATTGAGTAGCAAACGCTCACTGCACAAACCGATACGTATCTCGCCTTTCTTATATATTACTTTTTATTGGGCTACTTAGTAGCTGGGTACGGAGGATAAAAACTATCCACTCGCAACGAATTAAATAATGTATTATAGTCAGCTTGTTGCGCATACTGTAAGTTAAGTAATATAATATCTACTTTTTAAATATATACTATAGCTTTTTTAATGTTTCAACTCTAAGAAAATCGATGATCAATGATCGCAACAGATTTGTCAAGGTGTGCGGATACCAGCTGTAAAGATTCTGTCAAATCACTAACCTAACAATTTCTATGATCAGGCAGAATGACAGTAAAAGATAAGGATCAATTTAGAATCAATATTCTTATCTTATGGTTGATGAACAACCTAGTGTCAGAGTTAAACCGCCTGTAGGCCTCTGTCATGGCTTTACACACCGTCGAAAAATCTTTCAGGTGTGCCGGTTCCCTCACGATGTTTTCCTTCACCGTTTTTAGGAACTGATAACTCATTTATATTACGCACCTGAATTCGAAAAGACTGGAGCGTGCCGGGGTTTGAACTTGCGACCTTTGACTTGGCAACGGTCATACACTCGGCTATCAGTGCTGTTTTTAGAATCAAGGATTTTATGACAAAACCTAGCTTAATGCAAACATACAAGCATAGAGATTCGGTTTTGTTTCAAATTATCTACGTGCGCATAGAAATCAAAATCCCAATGTAATCGACTCTCAATCCGACTAGAACTGCAATAAATAACCACACTAGGCCATTCGCGTTACACTGTCAAAGTGTGTCGTTTAACAATCGCCCAATTCAGAGCCGAGTGTCACTCAGCTGATCTACACACTTCGTGTTTCTGTGTCGTTAAATTGTTAAAAATTCGTGACTACACCTCACGATGTGAACGGAACCTGTCAAATGACACGTATTGTTCATGCACCCTTACAATTGTCACCACTGATCAGCGATTGTCGGTCTTATCGTTTATAGAATCGTATGGAAATTAAGCCCATATTTGTGTGTACGTGCGCTTCTGCATCGTGCCGCGGTTTCAGCTTATATGGTAAGATACAGTGCCTACACATGTTGGTACTAATTTGCAGTTTGTTGGCGGTTCTTGCCATGTCGTTCAGTAATGTTCTTGGAATTTAAGACAAATAAGTGGTTTCTAGGCTGAAGCCTACCAAATTGTTTATTACATCACTATCAATTTATTTCTTAGAATCACTTTTTTTTACTTTAAATGACGTTTTACGTTTAACTACTTTAATTATTAAATTCCGGTAAGTAGGTATACTTACATACTAAACGTTTAATATGACAAAAACTTCACAAAGCTTTTAGCCGAATAGGAAGGAGCTCTATATGTTAAATGACTGCAAGATCTATAGTAACTATTTAAAGGAAATCATAAGATCTAATCTATCTTGTTACCCGTAACTAGATTATCCAAATAAACTTCAACTAAACCCACGTAGGCATTTGTTTCGTAGATAATGACTTATAAACAAATGGATCGAGATATCGGCTAGCTAGCTTCGCAACACACCCTCCTTTTACAAGATGCAATCTTTCAAACAAATTGCATTTGTGCATGCCATCATCAATTATTTTTATCATTTCATTCAGGATTAATTGTGGTCATTGGATATTCTTATCGATATATTTTTCTTCTACAATCATGATAACTTCGAATGCATAGGGATCATAATAAGTAAAAAACATCTTGACGCTAAGCTTATAAAGGATCACATAATAAAATATTTCCTGTCATTCATCAATAATAGCGATCTTACAATTCAGATTGTGGCTCTAACAAAATGTATCCATAACTCGATATTTGCAACATCTTCGAAATTCGTTACGAGCTTTTTATGATCATAAAAACTACTTTTTATATAAAAAGTGCAAAGCCGTGAAATATAATTTGCCGGATCTAATACCTGCTATTGTATGAAAAAGACTACTTATCAAATTAGTTCCTTTTAAAAACTTTTGTTAAGAAAAATTTGAGTGAAGAAAATAATGCATTCGAAATTTGAAAACCTTTTCCTACAACTGTCATGTAATTAAAACGGCGGGAGAACATGTTTATTCATACTGAACTTAATTAATATCCGAATGTGTACGTTTATTTTAAAGTCAGAATAATAAAATTAATTTTAATTACACTAATTCGATCTTTATTTATTGTTACTGAACATTTGTTTAATAGTTTATTCGTTATCATTCCCAGTGGGTGGCCAAATGCAAATAATTTAAAACTATTTTAATTTTAATCAGTTTTTTTTTTATTTTCTACGATACGATACTTTTCTTTAAAATATTAAATTAACTTAAAGCTTTTATTTTAAGTAGGTAATTTAACATGTTAATTTAAGTATGGAATTAACGAATTCACCCAATTAGTTTTTATTACTTGCAGCAATTTATTTCTTAATGTAAGCACGAAATGATCGTAATTCTTGTAAAGGTCAATTAAATTCCTAATCCTGACAACAGTGCGGCTTTTTATGAATAGGTACCCTACATACTATGTATTTATTGTTATTAGCAAAACCTTGTTTAGTATAAGTAGGTACATAATTTCAATAATGATTTATTACATAACAATGGTCAAGTCCATTGCAATTTTACGCCACGACCGGCGCCAAGTCGAAGTTAATAAGCCCAGTTTATTATGATTATAGTGTTTCTCAAAAAACCATTACCGTTCGTGAGTTGTTTGTTTTAGCTTTGAACTTTAAGCTGAGTCTCCACCAAACAAAAGTTGCCAACTTTTGTGTTGTCAACACGTGTTGATGACAAAAATTGTAAACTAATGTTGGGCACCGTGTTTCTGTTTTTGGCGGTGAACAACAAAAGAATACGCTTATTTCAGATATCAATTGGCTCTGTGGAGACGGTTAGTTGGAAACATCAATTACTTTTCAGTTTAGGCACACTTAGGTGTGTATGTTTTTCAAATTGTTAGCGATTCGGTGTTGACACAATGGAAACAAAAGTTGGCGATCAAACAATTGGAAACACTGCAATTGCCGACAATTTCGGTGGTAACGCGCCTTTAGGTACTAAAGCAGCTAATCTTTTATATTTTTAATAATTATCTCTAAATGCTAGAGCTTTTATAAGCATAAAGCTCTTAGGGGAGTCATAAGCTTCGTTAGTGGCGACGGTATTCGTGTTTGTCTTTGTTGTTTTAGTGATTTTGACTTGACTCTCAAGTCATAATTGGTCGAAAATATACGAGTAGGTTACACCCAGCGTGTTTTATTGTGTGTGGACTATAATGTCATAATACATCGAGCAACTGGGTGTTTTACGATGTATGAAAACCGAAACAGGTCAAGTCAAGTCATATCTTTATATGGATACTACTATACTATTCATTTATAAAATGAAGACTGATAATGACGCATTAAATCGTATCATACAACACCCTCTAGATTAATAGAGGTGTTCATAAATTATTCGATGCGAAACGAACCTATACGAAATGAATATTCAAAAGTACCTATACCACATAAAAAAATCTGGGTTATTCTCGTTAATTTGATATCTGTTAAAGCGCTAGCAATTTTCACGCACTTCGTTTTAGCTAACCGGTAAACGATCTGATTTCACCAATCAATTGGTTTTATCGTATCAAATTACAATTGTAATTAAATGGAACTCAATTGGAGCTTCTTTATATTCGTGTTTTCTTAATTAATATTACAGAATTGTTATATAAATATTTCGTTTTGGGTTTCTCGGCTAATTAGGTAAGTTACAAAATTGACCTCTTTTCTGAATACAGTACAGAAGGCAAGTTATTGATTGATAATGATCTCTATACGGGTCTTACAACATATGGGTCGCTTGTCAATTAATAAATCCCGCCCGTCTCATGTAATAAAACAACCCAGCAAGTAACGGCCACTTTTAGGTTGTGATTTTTGTATTTGAATGCGTGTGTAAGTGAATTGCCCAATTGCCCAACAATTCACTAACACCATAACATAAAAATGCCAACTCAAACCACAATAGCCAATTTGAATCACGTTCAATAAGTTCATTTAAATTGACAGCCGTCAAAACATGACAACAAAACTATAGACCGAAATGAATATCACTGATTTAAGTTCAACTCCTGTACTACATAAAAACGTAAGGTAACTCTCTACGAAAAATATCACAAGAATAAGGTTCTTTAGATAGTCAGGTTCATCCTAATCGTTTCAGCCGTTACGTGCTAATGTAACAAACAAGCGAATACCAGAATTATCCCGTTGTCTATAGACAAGATCAAATGTGATGAGATAACTCAGTGCTATAATCCCGTACAGCAATGTTATTTGAAGCACGTCAGCCACGGATCATGGTAGATTGCGCCCCACGGTCCACTCCCATGACCTCGTGGTGTACTGTTGATTGGAGCAAAAGGTCTTATTTATGGGAAACTATTATCTACGGCGCCGATCGAACAGTTTTAGGATTTTACGACAAACAATTTCTGAGATAATAACGTCTTTGTGGGTTGAAGGCATGATTTGTTGACTGCAACATTATTGATTATGCATTTATTTACAGCCTGTCATTATATGGTGGGATAGGGCGAGAGCTGAAAGTCATAATATAATTTTGATAGAATCGAATATGAGCGTAGTTTAAATCGAAACTTAACTGCTCCTGCACTGCTAATTAGCGTCTTGAATGACGAGATTTTGACACTTAGATGAGTTGAAGAGTGTTAAAAACATACCTCCTATAAAAGTGTAATTCAGTTTTATTAGGAAAATTTAGGAATTGGTTTTATCTAGTCAATTATATTTTTATTTAAGTAATTGTCCTGGGAACAACGTAATAGCTCGAACGATCCATTAGTATTTATAAATGTTGGTACCACAAATTACATGGCCGCCAATTAATTCGTATTTACGATAAATCGAGAATTTATAAAACGATTTGCCCATAGGTTAAGTTCTTGCATTTCATTCTAAGATACCGGCGACGGCGCACTATTAATATTTCTGTTTAAAAGATTTTAGGTCACCACAGTTTTTGCCATTCATCGGTGTCGGTGGAACCTTCAGATATGAACTGTGGGTTTTTGCAACCTCATGTTTTACTTATGGATATTTAGTGTATCAATGTTTGCAGAGGATGGAATCATTCATCAATGTCATCGTTAGCCCATTAATTATGGGGAAAAGTTTGCTTTTTATAGTTTTATCGCTATCTTAACTCTGCAATGATTACGGATGAGCTAACAACTTAATTACTGCAGGAGTATAAAGTAACTACCATTTAATTAGAAAATAACAGCCGAGGGCCTGAGATTGATGGCGTTAAGGTTAGAGTTATGAGTGTCTTCTTTTTGGTTTTAGGGAAGGATCCAATATGTTTCAAAACTTAGATTCTCAAACGATCCTGATGAACTTAAATATCACTTTAATTTCCTTAAGGTAACGCCCTAATTTAATATGTATATTAGAGTGGGCCCTTAGCTACAGCTGTTCATTAGCTTGGAAGTTATTATTGACGTTACACTACGTGAGTGTGGCGGTATGACTGTTTAAGTCAGAGTTGCTGAACAGTGATCCTCCACAGTACAGTATAACGGTAGTGCAAGTGTGCCGCAGCTGTCCAGCACTGCACTCACTCGTGTCTCTTACTTTATTGATATTACTACGCGTCCCATTACTGTGGTACCTTGGGTAATTGAAGTTTGTTTAGGATAACTTCATTTCGTACTCAAGATGTAGCGTGATTATTCAAATGTTAAATACTGTTTAAATAATGTTATTTAATATCGGTCGAAGTGTTCATTCTGATAACATAATTCGAAGAGTAAGTTCTTTTGATACGGTAAGATTTTCGAGAATCTTAAATTTAAATCCAAATTACAGATATTTCCGAGCATGACATGGAGCGCACGTTTTTAATTTAAATCTTCCTTTCTATCTATATATATTCTTCCTTTCGATCGATTCCCACAATGACGCGCGATGGTAAAAACATACATAGGTACTAAAAAACCCCTGAAAATCGGAGGCAGAAATATTTAGATAATTTCTTTTCCTAACCGACTTCAAAAAATTCTCAATTTGACTGTATTTTTTTCTCACTATACTTTCAATCGTCTTCTGAAGCTACATTTACAAAGGTAGGCAAGAAAACAAGAAATATAAGAATCTGGGCCTCAAGTCTGCTATTACAATAGTGTCAGAATAGTCTATCATTGATTTCATAATTGTTGATTTTGACAAGTTTGGTAATCTACTAATACAAAAGCGTCACTATGACTTTCCAATGGTTAACCACTGACACTCCATTGAAAGAAATGGCATAGAATGGTAATCTCGTACATAATGACAAATCAATGACAGACGTAGACGGTAATCTGCTAAAATTTTGACAGTTAACTCACAGACTACAATTTAATATGGTAAGGTATAAAACACAATTACTAAACTGTTTAATATTATTAAACTGTTTGCAAAACACGGACCACAACAAATAAAAACAGATTAACGTCAGACGTCAGTGAGCAGTAATGTCACATTTGACAGCAAAACATAAAATATTATTGAATTTCATCATGTTTTTGCTATTTACGAACAAGATTGCATAGAACATTATTAAATAATATCATAGATAATATGTAGAAATATTAAAAAAAGAAATCTGGCATAATTAAATGTTCAAATTTAGTAGTAGTTTTTCGAAAATCATTTTTACTAACGGGTTTTATAATAATGGCAATACGATAATGTCATTCTACCACCATTCTATTACGAGACCATTGACAGACCAATGATCGACCATTATGAATTTAACAGATTACGAACTTTTAGCAAAATGACAATGGGATGGGAATTGGATCGTGTTGGAATGACGAATTTATAAAAATAGCAGACTAGGGGCCCAGGATGTCTGTGCGTGCAACACTTGCTTCCATACTATTCCCACAATTCACAAGTCATTGAAAAGCTCCTCTCTCCAATTACTCTTGACTTTCATTAAGAAAAAAATTGATTCCATGGCCGTCTTGTAAATTATTTTTTACGGTACAACAATGTGTGGGAAGTACAGATAAAATCACAATAAATAAGTAACGGACAGCAAGAGAAGCTAAATATAGGCTGAACGAACATAGCCTATTATTTCGCGTAGCTGTTCATCTTTTTATCCAATAAAATGAAATTTGATTTTCAGATTGGCGCATTGGCCGATGCTGTGATCTCCGGTGCCAAGAGAATACAATTCGATCTTTCAACGGGACTGGTATTAGTATGTATGTAATTCGTAACCTTTTTACTTGTCTAGTCAATTGTGCATTTTATATTCTATGTCTTGGAAACACAACAGGCATTGAAAAAGTCTCCACTATTCACACTCCACACTAATATTTTGTCGTACCTCAAAAACGAAGTCCATTTATCTTGTCAAGATTTAAGCTTAAACCTTCTACATCACGTTTTCTCCTTAGAAAACTAGACAAAGACAAAACTGACCTAGAATTAATCTATGGCACGCATTACGGAAACGTTTGCGTCCTCTTAAGGATATAAATGATCCTATCAATGGGCTAAGAGGAACAGTTTAATGTTCTTAGTTCCCGTTACTTCAAGTGCCTATAAAGAAGAGTCCATGTCTGCGTCTAGAAGTAAATGTATGTTCGTGTTTCTTAATAAATCAGAGTCGTTCTCACTAGCGTTGTAACCGATCTTCTATCTGAAAATTAGATCGAAGCGACGATTGTACCATTCGATTTTCATTTGACTCGATTGGCGCAGTGGCTACGTGATTGGACTGCTGGGCTGTGGGTTTGGTAACCAATATTTGTTACGTAGATATCTTGCCTAAGTAGCTTTTGTGTATGTACAAACAGTCTCATGTGTATAAAACGCACGCATGATAAGGTTTTATTGCAGTATCAAAAATGACACTAGGACTTCCCAGTTCTAAAAACCTTCTTCCTTGGCAATACAACAATAAATAAAAAAGATCAGTCAGTAAAGAGGTAACTAGTAGAGCCGCCCAGAATACCGCCGGACGCGTTACCGTCGCTCGAAGATCCATAAATCAAGATAATACATAATCTTAATTACCTAATGAGCTCTTCATATACGATAGGTAATCGCACATCTCTACTACGGAGAACATTCAGTATTCCACAACTTCATCTACTTATTATTGACTCTACAATCGCGATGTTATCTCTCTTAATTGTTAGTAATAGCCGAGCTATTCAAAGATCTTATTATGTACAATGTAATGCAGTTTTTATGCGAACATTGTTAAACAGTACATCATGTTTACCATCACACAGTTCGTCTTCAAGATAATCACTACATAGTATAAAACAAAGTCGCTTTCTCTGTCCCTATATCCCTATGTATGCTTAAATCTTTAAAACTACGCAACGGATTTTGATGCGGTTTTTTTTTAATAGATAGAGTGATCGAAGAGGAAGGTTTATATGTATAATAACATCCATTAAATAGTGGAGAAAAACTTATAATATATATTTTATACCCGTGCGAAGCCGGAACGGGCCGCTAGTTAACTATATATCATAGCTTCGTTTACACGCTTTTTACCATATCGCTGCGCAAACAGTATGTTAATGATTGCAAAGATTGTATAATAATGAATTAGCATCAGATTCTTGTCACACTCCACGGTATGTGACGGAAGGCGGAAGACGTTTATGTTCAAGATCGTTTCCTCTGTTGACAAAGATGTGTAGGGACTGGATAGGAAAGCACAGCCAGGTTTTTTAAACCCCAATATCTGTTTTTTCACTCTATATTAAAAGTTCCATTCATTTCTAACTTCATCTTTTCCTGTTTTTGGACAACGAAACTTGACTACGCATGCCTTTTCATACTATCTCTATATGTCGATAAACGGATGTTGCTTAATTTTCTTTAACTACCTACTTAAAGAAATTTTTTTTTCTAATCATTCTCTAGACTGCCACGTTGGTCTAGTGGTCGCTAAGCGCAACTGCTGAGCAAGAGGTCCTGGGTTCAAATCCCGGGTCAGGCAAAGTATTACTGAGTTTTCTATTAGGTAATTCTCAGTAGCAGCACGGAGTCTGGATTTGTGCCCGGTTGATGGCAATAGGCTCGCCCCCTATTACATTGGGACTTACAACATAACTGGCGAAATGTGGGTGTACTATAGGTACACCTCTGCCTAACTCTTCGGGGAATACAGGCGTGTTGTTATGTTTCATTCACTAGATTCGTACCTATTAAACTTTTTTAACTTGGAAGGCCCATCTAGCATCAATAGATCTCTGTTACCCAGTCTAGACAATGCACATTGTTGCTTTTTTATGCATTTGTGCAACTTATACACGAAGCATCGTAGTTTACACATTTCATGCTGAAAGGTCGTGGGACTCTGTTTTGTTGTAAAATAGATATATCTACGGTAAACAGACAACACAATAAGAGGAAGAAATAGCGGTAATAGAGATAAACGTGTGTGTTTATGTAATGGCTAGATGAGTTAAATTTAGTGGTGCGAAGTTAGACTAAGTGGGAATTTAATTTGCGATTATTTAAACAAGGATTTCGTTGCATGGTATATATAGGCATCGTCTGCGTATTCTTTGCAGTAAAGAGTCGGCTCTTAGTGAGCTTAGCAAAACAAATTTTGACTTTCGAAGCTTTCATTAAACGAACGTCTTTCTGTATATTATTACTGAAAGTTTCTAGCCGGTTATTCACTGAATATTTTGCGATTTGTCGATATTGACGATTGCATCTTTTCCAGTTAAACATTAATTTAGATTTGTGGTTTTATAACACTCATGGATTAGGTGTCCAGCTTATTCTGTACCAATCAAGTTCATTTTCTTCTATTCTTTTGGATCCTATTATATTAGCTTCAGTTTAGAACCCTTTGCCAATAATTGTATACCTTACATAGTAATGTAGCAAGACCTCATGTGTGATAGAACGCAGTACCTTTGTCCGTCCGTCATCCATATTTATGATTGATGTAATCACAGTTTATTTGTTCCAATGTTGTCATAATAGACCCACAGTGCAGTTGAAAGAGCATTATTTGTAAATATTCATTCTGTTTAGGTTTGATAAATATTATTATGTATCTCTTGTAACTAAGGTGTATTTGCTGTGAATGTTTATTGTTTTGAAGTTATAGTAGTACATAAAAGACTTTGAATATTTTTAAAGGGTTGCAGGAACGTATGATTTGAATAGGCCGTTTTCTTTCGTATTAACCCAACCGCTGAGGATCGTCTTTAAGCAATGCTTATAAATAATGAAATATATGACTATTTTCACCAGATTATACGTTTTTAAAGTAAATTATATAAATCCGCCTACCACTTAACAGTCATGATAGTAGATACCATACAAAAGCCGATTCATAAACAACAATAAAGAAACCCGTAAAGCGTAAATCTCGGAGGACGCTTCCAACTACACCAATTAAATTGAATTATACAATTAAGGGAAGCGTCCACCGACAGCTAATTAAAGTAAAAATGTTGGACAAAGGAAAGCTAATGATGTGTCAACCTTGATAGTCTTGATTCGTACCCAGGGATGTCACTTAATGTTTCTAGTATTTAAACTCATATATTATGCAAGTCATCATGCTGATTACTCATGGCTTACGAGAATAGCATCGTTATTCAACTATGTTTAAGATTTACTTGTTATTTTGATATCTATCTATACCTTTGAATATGAATTGCAACTGAATAACGCGATTATGTGTAGACCCTAGTAATGCGAAAATTACATAATACTTATAAATGTTTCAACTTGAATGAAAGCTTAAATAAGCGCGTCAGCAAGGCAGGTACTACAAACATAGAAGCGTAAAGCGTATGCTTATGATAAAAATTAAAGGTGTAATGGAAATAAACAGAGACTTAGGTAAGGTGACTAAACACTATTGTGTTGAGTGATGACACTATACCCTTAATAACGAAGAGCTTTTCAATATTACATAAAAAAAATCTTCTAAAATTTTCATGCCTTCAACTTCAACCTTTTTACCAAATCCTATACAAGTAGTATAGGATTTGGTAAAAAGGTTAACAGCTACCAAGCCTCATTGCACCTGAAAGGCTACTGTGTGCCACAACATTGACCGAGAAACGACGTCTTAGCAGTGCGTCAAAGCCAAGGTTCGGTGGATCATATGTCATACACAAACAATTAACTTACCACTGAAAACCCACAAAAGGTTGTTCACAAGGTTTTAGCTCGGTACAATAAAAAGGTTTGCAACCAATGGCCAATCATGATATCTTTAATTTACAAAAGGAACAAGCCTGCTCCATATTCAGTAGTAAGTTATCCTAAACCAGTTAATATCAAACATTTAGATTTAGCGCTTATTTCATAGGTTGTAAGTATCAAATTCAATCAAACTGGTTTGTAATATGGAATCAGCTGTTTGACTTCTAGAGGAAAGTTTTTAGTTTCAATAAGAAAAGTACACTGTGTGGTGGTTAAAATGTATTCATGCTTTTGTTTCAACTTGACTGTGTCCTATGCCTCGAAACTCTTGCATTAGATACTCAGGATCTCATATAAGGTAGGTATCGCAATAATGCTGCTTTATCAACTAAAGATATTTAAAATGTTAAAGATTACACTGTTCAACCTTCTATAGGAACGTGATACGTGTTATGAACGCACACGACAGTTATATAGTTATGTACACGTGATAAAAGCTGTCAGCCCTAGATCCGCGTTTCTTTGAATGCATTGTAAACATCTCAGGACACGGTGTGAAAGCTCAGCCCACAAAAAACTGTAGTTGTATCTACCGAGAGAATGTGTCGTTTCTCTTGGTACTTGTTTGCTAAAGCATTCACTGAACGACAAGTGTTCGTCAGATCGAGTTGCTAGCTATGATTGTCTTAGATATAAAAAAACATAACATTCCTAATAGGGGTAGGCAGAGGTGTGGGCACCTACTATATTACACTCACATTTCGCCATCTTTAAAATAGGTTCCAGGTTGAGTTTCCAATGTTATAGGGACGAGCCTATTGCCATGACCCAAGTCCAGATTCCGTGCTGCTACTGAGAATTGGATAACACGAAAAAATGCCCGACCCGGGAATCGACCTTGGATCTCACTCTCAGTAGTGGCACATTGCAACTATTAAACCAACGAGGCTAGAAATCAAATTAAAATAGATAACTACCGGTAGTCATACGGGAGGGCTGGTTATGGAGCCTAAAGAAACTACCGGTAGTATCCTATTTGGGTTAGGAGTGAATCAATAACCTGCACAGTTAATGACTCGATGAGATTGGAGATAATGATGCTTTTTATTATCTCGAAGCTGGACGTTATAAATGAATATGTTGTGCAACATACAGTCTATGACCTAGCGTAAGAACTAATGAGTAAGTTAGTATAACATATTAATGATGATGGGTGCTTAGATTGCGTAATAGATTGCATTACTCTATATTTCTATTATTTACTTGGAAAAATTCTGCTATTGGTTTTTTCATTACGTAAATCCTCGCAGCACCGAGTCTGAATTTGTCCCGATTAATAACAATGAGCTCGTCTACGATTACCAGGACCTATAACGTAACTGGCGACAAGTTGGTGTACCATACAGACGCCTCTGCCTACCTATTTGAGGAATATAAGCGTGATGTAATGTTATGAAACTTATGAAAGGGATGGCCGTGACGAAATAAAATAAGCGATGAATGAATTGCCGAAATGTAAATATTATAAGGATTGTTCGCTCAAGGAATATGCAGTTTTAGCTATATTCAAAGTTATTTAAAGGAAAATAATTCCGCCATCAATTTGTCCAGGGATATCGATAGTTTGTCTTATCTAAGTAAGAGTTAGCTAATGGAAATGAATTGCTCCGGCCATGTTACTTGTTGCAAGTAATTGGCTTCCCTCATTGATACTATATTGCTTTTGATATGACTTGAATGAAGTAAAAGTGTAACAAATAGGAACATTGTTGGAAGTAGATAATCTGAATTGATTTATAATACTAATGGAATATTTGTTTGATCATATCACACACATTATCACATCACACACACATCACCCTAATGCAATCTACTGCTGGACGTAGGCATCCCCCAGGGTACGCCACTAGGCCCGCTCTACCGTTTTCGCTATCCAGTCACTACCAGCTACTCTCCTCAAGTCATTGGTCCATCATGATTAGTAGCCAAAGATCAAGTATCAGTCCAGGTTAATATGCCACACAGATATACCAGAAGATTAAATAACTTTACGAGAGCTCTACTGAAAGTCGATCAGTAGAAAACGACAGTAAAAGTATACCTGTATTTGTGTATTTAATTTCTGATTTATTCATTCCTCTTCAAAATGAACATTCGTATCATTTAAAATCCTGGCTGGAGGCCTTGTATTAGGTCTCGCCAATCGTCCGGTTAAGCAGTAACAGCTCCCTCAGAGCTAACGGCCAGAGACAGAATCGAAAAAAAAAACATTTAGAATGAGCAAACATTGATCAATTACCTAGGTACATGATTTTTCTTTTAAAAATTCTCTGGCATCTTTATAGTTTTTTCACTTTGTACAAGGAAAATAAACGATCAATTCTGAACGGTTACAAACTAATTGAGATACCAAATGGTTAGCATTTCCAATTGGATGTCCAAAGATAATCTCGTTCAATCCTATTGTGCAGATCTACACAACATTTAAGGCTTCACACCCACAACACGTTAGAACACTTTAGATGTATGCTAATTATGCAGAATTGATTTGTTATTAGCTCACTGTTGATAGATTTAGGTGTCAATGGACTTTGTAAATCAGTCCATGCTTGTTTTGGTAGTAGATCAAAAATATTTAGTAGGTTTTTAGATGTTCTGTAGAAATATGTTTTTTTAGTCCATTAACGCCTTTAGGCTGTTGTGTGCTACTTTAGATGATCATATAGTCTTTCGTTTTTATACTAATCTCCTTGTCAGCTTGTGCCGAGCAACATCAAAACGAAAAATATAATAAGTTGCACTAACTAGTTCATCTCTTCATAATCTTTTTCATCCCGGGGTAATTACAAGGATACGGGTGATACAATGATAAAATAATTCTGCCTCGAGAGATCGATGGCTCGTTGCAACATGATATCTCATGATCAAAATAAAAATAAAGAATATAAAAATCGATATGAAGCAACCGCGATCGCTAGTCCGTAACTATCGATCTATACATTATTGATCACGATCCAAACTAAATTGATAACGCTTAAAGCTCCCTGCATACTTTCCTTGGACTTGACCGTCCCAACAATTATACCATATACTTTCGCTGGGCGCGCGTGGTATGCAACTGACCTTCATCGGTCCAGTGTGCTACAGCCCGCGGCTACGACTTTCACGACAAATCCGACAATCGATCCAACAACAAATCGATCTATCGATACTTGACTAGTATCGAGCAATCGATGCCGTACAAGGTGCTATTGTTCCACGAATTTGCTCGATCACTTTTGTGTACTATTCGATTTCACAGTTGGAACTGTAACAAATTCATATTAGTATTGATTTGTTCAAACAAATCGATTCCGTTTTGTTTATAACTTCCGTGTGAGAAATGGCTGTTAAGCTTTTGTTTTTAATTTAGTTATGGTGCGCATTTATTTATGTTTAATGAAACCGGCGTAGAATTGACCACCCCCTTTCCTCCCGTGGGTGTCGTAAGAGGCGACTAAGGGAAAATTCAGAAGATGGGCAGCAGCGTCTTCTGTAACTTCACCACCAATACTGCGATCCCCAAGCCGCTTGCCAAGCGTGGGGATTATGGCAAACCCCCCCGCTTAAACGGGGAGGCCTATGTTCAACAGTGGACGTCTTTGGCTGATGATGATGATGATGATGATGATGAGTGGTGGAGGTATTACATCTAACATTTTTTATAGTTGCAATGTTCAATATCCGTCTAGAAACATATTTGTCTTAATTACATTTATAGTGTCGGTAAATTCGCAAAACATGCTAAAAATGAAAGCAGGATGTAGTGAGACTAACATAATAATAAAAGAACTAACTACATGTTTATTAATCAAACGATGAATTGCAAAATTGTTGTAGATGTTTGTGATGCAATACACTTCATTGGCGCCGGCGCAGTTCTAATGCAGATGCAGTATTGTGCTCATAAAGACACTGAGGCCGCTTGCAATCCAAATCTTGAATAATAAATAATGTCGGTTTACCAAATGTCTTAGCTTTTGTATGTAACTTAATTCATTCTCATTCTCAATTCATTTATGTTGACCTTAAGTTTATATTGAGCCTGACCAATTCTTGAATAAATTCAAAGTGATAATACCTAATATGAAATAATGCATGAAAATGATAACGATCATCTAAAGAACCTCTGTAGATAAATGTCTCTATTAATTATTTTATACATTGATTTGATTTAAGTGTTTTACTTTTCTTAGAGCTTTTCAAATGCGAAAGCAGTCGGCTTTGCTTTCATTCTAACTTTAGTTAGAAGCAGCTGCACGTCGAAAACTTTCCAAAATATAACTATTTCACAGTTTTGTACTTGATTAGGTTTCTTACACTAAATAATTGTTTCTAAAATCATAATGAATATTTCTCATTGCTATAACCTCAAGCTATACTAGACAGTAGGCACTTATATAAAGTTTCGCAGATGACGGATTGCTACACAATCACAGAGCACAAGTCAGGTGTATGGTCAAGTGGTGAGATAACTCGACCACTTTCATTGGGCACAATAGACTGCCCACAGCTTTCACTGGTCGATTAATGGCTACTATGACCTACCAATGGACACCTTGACCAGCTTTTGTATCGAGAACATTACATTATTTACATTTTTGGTGAATGGTCACGTGGTTGGTCCGAGAAGATGGGCTTAATAAAGTAAGGTGGTAGGTGTTATTATAATTGTATCAAAATATACCAAGTTATTTATGATGGAGGTGAAATGTACAATAAATAGATCGGAAACTAGAGCGCTAATATTAAAATAAGCTTGTAAAAAGCAAAGTTCTTTTTCACTTTCTACAGATGCTTTACTGTTGCACGAACATCGATCACCAGGCTTCGTCCGTACCTAACTAACTATTTCGGAACATGTTAGACCTTAGGGTTCTTATGTGTAAAAACAGATAGGTATGTTCATGTGTTCTTAAGTTTCACCACACAATAGGTTGGAACTAAGTTGTTTCATCAAGTTTTTATTCGCACCGTTAGCCGTTACAGATGTGGTTATTTCCAGCGTAGGTACTTTGATCCGGATTTCCGTACGGAACTCACTCGTTCGGCATCCATTTGCTTTAACTGGTTTAACGTAACGTCAATAATGCAACATATAGAATATACCCTAACCCGTTGATCGCTAATCGTTCAACACATTAGCACGACTTTTGCGGGTTAATAGTTTACTTCTAAGTCACGAGAACATTTTGAGAACCGTGCCGTAACTTAAACTTGAATGGAGTTCGTAGGCGATGGTTAAGCAAACTGTCGCTACTTATGGCTTATTGAATGCAAAGCCTACTTATACGATATTGATTTACTATTAAAAGGACAATGGGCGATTTGTAAAGGCTTTTGCACCACGAACAGATATTAACATAAATGGATATTGATAGCAAATATTGATTATCAAGAATACTGTTATAACCCCTGACAAATGCAGAGTAATTTATTCCGATATATATGTAGGTATGTATGGTATACAGGGAAAATTACACAATGTTGATATCTTTACGAGTTAGCTATAGTATTTTGTAATTTAGAATAATAATAATTCTTTATTAAGGTAGGTATCATAGACCCAATTGTGCTATGCTAATGGTTGCGGGTTCGATTCCCGCACGGAGCAAAAATTTGAGAGATACGTAGATGATTGTCCCGTGTCTGGGTGTTTGTATATGTGATATTTCATGTTTGTGAAACGCACCCACGACACAGGAGAAATTCCTAGTGTGGGGCGACGTTTAAAAAAAAAACATTAAATAGAAGAAAACATTTTAAAAATACACTTAAATAGATACCTATTTATTGTATAATAAAAATCTGATAATAAAGTAGATATTTTTTGTCTCTTTACCATCTGGCAATTTTTTCTCGACTAACAACACAATTTATCTTGATCTAAAACTATCAAATAAATACAAAAGAAAAAACTATATAGTTCAGTAAACACCATTTATTTTGGTTGTCTACACTTCATAATTCGAACGTTCATTCGGTCAGTACTTTTTTAAATGACAAAGGAAAGCGAAAGTAATCCCCGACAATAGAGCTTTTAGAAGCATAGGTCAGAACTCAAAAGTATTAAATGTCTCTTCGTGAACGATTTTTCATTTCGGATATCTTATTCGATTTGTAAAGCCTGTATTGGTCAGTTACAACAAATAATGTACCGCAGCTAAAGGGTTATGTAAGGGTCTTGTGAAGATATTATTGTCGTTGAAATTTCACTTTTTTTCAGCTTTGGAATTATGTATTGTTTTTCTTTTTTTGTTTTGACAGCTTGTCAAGTTGTCATCTTAGTGAGTTGACAGTCAGTAATTTTCTTATTTCGTGTTTTTGTCGTCCAGCCCCTTTTACAGTTTACGTTGAGAAAGCGAGACGCCACATTACACTGGTCGTAGCGGCGTCTCGTTTCCACATCGTAAACTGTCCTGTTTTAAGAGTTCATGGTAAGGGGGCAGGGTGCGCTGGACGTACTAAGGTACCTATCGTCACTCGCAGAGGTTCCCTACTTTACTAAATTATACTTTTCTTTTCTGCTTTTTAGATATTACGCTTTATAAACTTGTATGTATATAGATATGGTCTCAGATGAAATAAGGATAGAGTATAGCTTGTATTTCCTAGCAGAGTAGGCAGAGAAGTGCTGTCAAAGGTACGGTCTTTGACGCTAACGTTAGACTGCCACTCAGCCAAGAATCAGTAAGTAGGAATAGTAATGTACATTATTGTTTAAAAGGTCAGCGAGTTGATAACACTATTATGTGGAAAATGGACGGCGCGGGCTACAACCTTCACCCACGGATAGTCTTACCTTAGGCAGGGTTATCACAACATGTCCGTTATGATTTAAGAAATCATTAATTTAATTTTGGACATTTTCGGGTTGTTTGCTTATGGAGATGTCATTTAGTAATTAGACGCCATAACACATTCAGGGTGTTAAAAAGATAGAATGTGCATCATTTGCAACTAGCTGTGTCCGGCATCGTTAAACTAGTGTGTATTTTATTTAACAAGTGAATTTACTACCTACGTGTTATTTCTCTTGTATCTAGTCTGTTATAATTATGTATCCATTTCTGAAATAAGATGCTTATATACTTATGACCGTTTACTATCAAACCCACTTCACAAAGCACAACTTTCAGTGAGTCTTCAGAACTTTTAAACACGTCAAACTATCAAAATTATACGTCATACCTCGTCCGGGACACGCGACAACGCGGCAGCCCTACTGCCAAGTGTGCCAACAGGTCCGGCAGCCAGTCGACCTACTTCGAAAGAGGCTATCTTGTACCATACCTTATATCCACGAGAAGGTACACTCACTGCAATAGTATGCATACATACATGTTGCAAATTGTAAACACTTCTGCAAAAGTATCTATTGAAATTATGAGATAGCTTTACATTTAAATTTAAACGGTTATCGTATATCGTCGATTACAATATACGACTCATCACTAGAATAAGTATCCAGAGTTCAAGCTTTCCCTGATACCAAATACTACAAGGTTTTTTTCTTCGACTAAGCCGATTTACAATAGCCGTGGGTACAAAACTATTTCCAATCTATAACTATTCTATGCGTATTTTGATATGTTCACTTTAAGTTTTTTGCATACCCCAACTGAAACCTGATTCTTGGTGATTTTTTTTCAATTTCGCCAGAAAATCGTACCAAAACGTCTAACAGCTGACTGACAGTATCATTACATTCTCATTTAAACTACCTAATAACATAATGAAAAAACATATGTGTGGATTACCGTGTCTGTGAACAATAGTATTATGATATATGTACATTAAAAATATTGCAACATATTGCATTTTAATTTTCGCTAAGCATACACATATTTTTGCAAGTGACTGTACACACGACAGTTTTGCATTTCTTCTCTTTGCAAGGTGCCTGTGATCATGCGATGTATGCGGGTTTCGTGGACCAACAAGATAAGAGTTCGGTCTTTCATTAACAACTTTTTGATTGAAGATACGGACTGGTCAACAGTTTCTTTTATATCTATAATCTACAGTTCTTGCAGCTGGACTTATTCTACGAAAAAAAATGACATTGGTATCTTTTTCAGTAATTGCTGGCAACCAGTTTTGATTTGGTGCAAAATTTTAACAGGATTTTGGGTGCTTGTCGAAATAAATCGGCGTATGTGACCTCTAAAATTATAATTATAATGACTTACTTGACAAAAAGCAAACCTAATATTTTTCTTTTAAGTATGCTATTTTTAATGTTTCATCTTTTTATGCACAACAATAGTGTAGTGCGATGCATTGTCTATCTCTGGATGTTTTTATCTATTTACGGATACTCTTCAAAACAAAAAGAAAAATCGTAATTCATTCACAATTGTCAAAGATCTGAACATCCATACACAGCAAAAATGCCAGTCAAATGCCTACTTTTTTGAAGTTGGTTAGAACAGTAAAAATGTATACCATGCGTTATTTCTTTGTAAAAACTAGACGAACTAAAAATAAATACAGACGAATATAGAACCTCCCCTTTTTAAAGTCGGTTAAAAATAATAACTAAGAAGAATGAAGCATTTCACAGGCCTATAATAAAGCCTACTTCAGCCAATTAAAGTTACAAAACCACATCGATGCTTACAAAGTAATAAAAAGGTAAAACGACCCTGTCGGCACAATGAGTTGCAAACGTTGGAAATCAACGCTTTAATGACGTCACAAGGACGCGGGATTGACAAGTGGTGGCAGACGATATGCGCGGGCGCATCTCACAGGGTTGGACATCGATATATCATAATTATACTACCTGAATATTCCTCCTGTGTTGTAAGCAACAAGTCATGGCAAGCGAGCTTAGCTCTTATTCTTCATTGTTCTCCACTTCATCAACCCTTCAAATTAGTTTCAATTAGATTACCGGGCGATTAATTCCAATTACATTACTTATTTTGTTGGTTGAAAAAAGTATCATAGGGTTTAAGACTTGTAGCCATATTATTATAGCAGTTTTTTTTCTTCATTCATATGAATTTATTTACCCCTGTAATCCAAAGACCAAAGAGGTGGGTAAATAAGTCCCATTTTACCATAAGCCTATACACTCACATTTCACCACTCATTAGGTATATCTTTCATTGATCGGGATCTTTCATTTTCTATTAAAAAATCGATACTGTACATACAAAAACACAGCCCTAACCTAGGCACAGAAAAGTAACAAATGATCGACATTGATGGATGGACGCTCAGTCGGATAGGTACTAATTGGAGATTTGCATATAACCCCCCCCCCCCCCTTTCCCCGCTCTTCACGGCACTGACTCGGGCTTAATTAATACCTGCATCGAATCAGATCCTATTGAGATGTTGTTACTGTTAGATCTGATGTGTGTGGTCCAGTGTTGGGTAGATAGAGTATCGCTTCTCTTTGGCCTTCGCGTCTATTACAGACGATTTAAGTGTGTGGGGGGTAGGCACTTCTAGACCGACAGGGTCGTCCACACCTGGGAAAGATAGAGGAAGGGGCAGAAAATTTGAAATGACCGATAACCTAACGCGTAAAATTTATAAGAATTTTAATAATTTTCGAACTCAGATTAGTTTCAGTAAAAAAATATAAGCTTTCCCGTTTGAGATAAGAAGTAGCCAAATTACTATTTGGCTACTTCTTATCTCAAACGGGAAAGCTAACGGGTAATTGCTTGAACTACAAGCAATTACTTTAAAAATGTTGTCCAAAGTGGTTCAGTAATTTTGTCGTGAAAATGTAACTAACTGATCGGCAGAGTCCTATCGCAGTAGATCATATCGCATCGAAATTGAATAAGGCTTAAGTAGAAAAATATATCTGTGATGAGAAATAATAAGAACGTTCTCACATAAGCCTATGGCCAACACCAATTGAAAATATCGACTTCAATCTACAGCTGCAGTAGTCTAAGATTAATTAGATTTATCTACACGGTAGCGACTGTTCATATGTAGATCCTTATCGCGCGATGTAACGAATTCTAGTTTCGTCTTTCGCCTAAGTATATTTGCGCCGTCTTGACTAACGAGAAATCTCCTCCTGTTTCAATTCCTATTTGCAGAACATGTATTTACCAACTCTCAACACATAAGCAACCTCAAATTATTTACAGAAGCCTCAATTCTACATGTCAACTCGAACCAGGTATGACTGGTCTATCATCAATGAGTTCAATGACGCCAGTGTGGTAATTTTTTTAAGTAGATCGGAATTGACAGCTATATTTAGGACAGTTGTGGACAGACATTAATCGAGACTTTTGCCTTGATAAGTGGTAATTAAGTTATGCGGTTGAGAACATTATGCACATTTCAAGATGAAGTCCATTTACAATTGAAAATTGGAAGGTTCTAGATACCTGGCCTGCTATTGTCATTCTCGCTATGAGGCGCCGACGACGGACGTATCATGGCAACCATCAGTTTGCCCACGCACGCGTCTTGTCGTGAATTATTGCTTTCCCCCTCGCGCTCTACATTCAAGTCGAACAAAGTGGAACGAAAGTTTTCCTGAACCCGATACAGTTAACCTGTAAATATTGAACATCTAGATATGCAACTCGTGGGAAGGCCCCCGCACAGATAGAGCGATTACATATTTGTGTCCTGCATACATTTGGAGACAATGTTTGTTTACTTTCTGCTGCGTCAGATGTGTTCAATGATTCTAAAGATTCGATAATGACAAAGAACTCTTCCTGTAGGACTCGGGATGTCCGACTTTACTTCGCCAGCGTCCGCTATTAACTGCAGCAGATATTCCATCACAAACCAGGGGCGTACAACGTACATATAATAATACATCCGCCGTTTACACTACAAAAAGTACAACGTGTCTAGTATTTCTTGTTGCAACAACATCCTGGCTAGTTCGCCATTTTCTATAAAATAAAAGGAAAATGAGCATAATCTTGCGGCGTCGAGAGGTCAGCCGTGCACTGCCCTGCATTGTCTTCCAATATTGCCGGGCATAATACCCTTTCATAGCCTTTAACAACGGGGACGAACAAAGCCAAAGGGAGGCACACTAAAATTGACAACACGAGAGTAACAACATATTCTAAGCCATTGTATGCAACCATGTAAGGAGAATGGCAAGGCTCTGTAAAAATAAACGTCGGCCATTTTTGTTCGGAGCTGGGCGCTTTTGTTTACATTAAGAACTGATAATGTACGTAACATGTAGAAAGTTTAAGGAAGTTAATGGTATGAATATTTGTTTCAAGTGGATCTCGGCCGCGGTCGGTGCATCTCGAAATACATGCGCCGGAGTAACGGTGCGGGTCGCCAATTAGTGCGAGATAATGTAATACTAGCGTGTAATGACAATGGTTAAATAATATGTTTGTGAAACAAATGCAACGTTACAATAGAGTACTGTAGATGGCATTTGTTTATTCTAAGTAATATTAATGAAAATAGATCTATAAATCGATGGTTAAAGTGGTGATCTAGACCAGTGACTTAAATGGGACTTTTATTTTTATGTGTAGGTAAACCTCTGCCTACTATTTCGTTAATGCAGGCAACATGTTATAAAACTAAACTGCTCTCACATTCGCTCTCAATATTTCTCTGTACAAATGTTACGATTTTCCGAATAGCACACTCAGAGATAATTACCTTACGCAACACACTTCCCTTTTATTTTATAAGAGACAGTTTGACAACAATCCTCACAGCTTACATGTATATTTGAGATAAGGAAGTCATAATTTCTTAAACTACTGTAAACCGTTGTCAGCGGTCATGTTACTTTTAATTGATGGCTATTACAACCAATGTAATGTCAGCAGAACTTATCTTAAAATATAGATATATATTATGTATAAAGTGTATTTAACTGCTTTCGCTAATTATCACGAATGTAGACAGTACATAATACCATGGATTATGATCCTTACTTACTCATTTGTTTCTTCCCCGTCCAAATTCTTTTTCAAACACTAAAATAATGCTCAATCAGACCACCGACGTTACCTATGTAATCTTGCAACCGTTTCATATATATGTATTTCTTACTAGCCGCAGCCCAAGGTGTTACCGGCTACATTTTTTTAGGGATAAAAAGTCACACTAATATTATAAAGGTGAAAGTGTGATTGTGTGTTTGTATGTTTGTTTCCTGTTCACGCTCAAACGGCTGGACCGATTTTGATAAAATTTGGTATGGAGGTAGCTGGCACCCTAGATTAATACAGGCTTTATATCCCGAAAAAATGTAGCAGTAAACACCGCGGGGCGCTGCTAGTCTCCATATATGTTTCAACATGTAAGCAGTCAACAGTCCTACTCTAATAAAACAAACTTAGGTTTTTTATTAGAGCTTGTTCTCACCATCAAATACATATAGCTACTCGTACAGTACACATGAACGAGTGAATGCAGTACCAGTTCTCACTGTCGGAGCTAGAGACAGCTTCTGAGTATTTTATACCAAAGCCGACGTACCCGCCACTCACTCTTTGTTTATGTTTGTATGCCCTACGGTCACTGTCAGGGGTACGGGGACCAGGCTTTAAATAAACAAGGTAATTCTCCTTTGAGGTAACAGCTTGCGGAAAAATAAATATATAGGTGTTTTAAGTATTTCCAAGATGAAAGGCAAAATTCAGGCTGGTCGCAAACGAGGTGTCTGACGTCATCGATATCAATTCAGGGAACGTATGGTGCAAATGATAAGTGATAAAGGGGCTCATCCTACATTCCGTAATTCAAAGCAGAAGAAACAATATAATCAAACATTCTTTAACTCCATAGAAGATAGATAAGCCTTTTATTTGTGAGAACCACACAATATTTAAGAACGAGGAACTTTTATTAAATTTCAAACTCAGAACCAATTCCGAAGCTAGACGGAAATTGCCGAAGCATGTTCGTACCTAAAATACTGTCCTTAATAACACTGCAACATGGCCACCGCACCTCACTATTCCTAATAAGAGCTTTAAGTTCAATGAAGGTAACCTAAGCAATTTATGTCTGTAGAAGATTGCTTTGTATAATCTGTTACAAAGATGCCCGGGGCGGTCGTCCCATAATAAATTGCGACTTGCAACAACCATGGTTTTATCGGATCCTTACAGTGATGGTATATTATGAGTGCGGTTATGTTAATCGGTTTTAGCGCTGTTTTGTGACGTCAGTGTTTAAAGTTGATGGAGTCATAAAGGCTGTGTAAAGTAATCTAGCTTTTCGAATAAGGAAAATAGGTACATGCTAACTTCTTTGTTGGCGCTGTTTCTTAGATAAACACCTTATTATTTTACTGCATTGTTGAGGATTTTGTTTACTTTAAACCTTCATTCAATATTATGTAGCATCAGCATAATTATCGAGTTTTAATAACACATTTGTTAAAAATAAGGAGCGAAGATAAATTCCAAGAAAATAATATTACTTTTAAGTGAGACTGTCCCATTGATACCGTTAACAACTGTTTAACAATAAGGTCCAATAATCCATTTCAGGTCGTGCACAATTGCACATTTTTTGGAATTTGTCACTAACTGTGTAGGGTTAAAAATCTTTTCGATATTGTTAATAAGTTCGACGCATTTTGGTCTTTTCTGTAATAGGAGTCAATATCACCTCTGCTTAGTTCACACAAGTCCCCTATCCGATTTATAGAAAAAAAATGCACACCATAACAGCAACTTAAGCCCGCACTTAGCAATTCCACCGCGACATCTAGTTCAATTTCCACATAATTTCCGATAAGACACGATAAATAATTGTCCTGCACCATCCATCATACGCTTATGAACGCTGAAAGCGACAAGGCCGGCCGCTACGTTTTGATTTACGTATCACTTTCATCCGATACCGTTAAAGCTCTTAAACCGGCTGATATCAAGGAAAGTCGGTAAAGCAAGACGGATGGTCGACTCTTGCTTAATTTTATGCTAATGGCTGCAAAGCGCGTGTGAAACGGAACGATGGCGCATTGTCGCTACGGATTTGAGGCGGCCTTTCGTAACAATCGGTGTTGTGATAAATGAGGAAATGGCCGTTTTGGTTTTTTAAATTCTAACGTCCAAGTTCGTTGAATAGAATAGGTCACTGCATGCATCTTAATCGTGAGAATCGTTAAGGAGCAACTGCATTCTCTTATTGCTATTGCCGTCATAGAGCCTACAACGTTCAACCCAGCGGTGATAGTGTTAATCTTTTTAGGAATCTCAGCTACGACAAATTTGCAGGGTTAATTCAAATTTTACCAAATCATACAATCAAACCGCTTTGCGGTAAATACTGCTTAAAAAAAATTATAATTTTTCTGCACGGTCGTCGATATGCAACCGAAGCTTCGACAGTTGGTTTCGAGTCCAATGCCTGCGAGATTAGACGCACCTAGGACTCAAGGACCTAGATACGTTAAGCACCGTCTTTGATAACATGTGTAGTACTCACGTTGCCGAGGAAGCCGCTGCAGGGTTGGATCTGTGGTGGCAGCGGCGGCAGGTCCGGCGAGCGCCGCGCCCTCGGACTCTGCCGCGTGCAGCGCGCCTGCTCCGTGAGGCCCATCGTTCAGTTTATGTGCATCGCTGGAACAGAACCATTTATATCTTCCTGTATATTATTACATAACGTAACACAATAATAAATACGTTATTGTTTCAAAATAACAATAACAGCCATAGTTAGAACACTAGCCCCCACACGAGGATTACCAGTATCGTCCTGGAGGCTAAGATTTTTTTTTTTTTTTTTTTTTTAATTCATTTATTCAGTTTTCTTAAAATTATTACAAAAAAATACTATCTGCCAAACTGCAAAACAGTTTGTCGGCAGTTATTCTCGCATACCAGGTGGGTCTTACAAATTCCTAATTATAATGATGAAAGATCTCTTTCATCATTATAATTAGGAAACAGGAGAACTAAACAACTTGTTATGGAGTAGTAAAGGTAAGTACATACATTAAGCCAGTATTCTCCAAATGATTAGGCAGAAGAGAACAGTACACCCACATTTTGCCAGTTATGTTATAGGTCCCAAATCCCAATGTAAAAAAAGTCTATCGAGTCTATCGCCATAAACTGGGCACAAATTCAGATTCCATAGTGCTGATAACTACCTAATGAAAAAAACCTAATAACACTTTGCCCGATACGGGATTCGAACCCAGGACCTCATGCTCATGCTCTTACAGTTGTAGGTACTTATCGACCACTAGGCTAGGCCAACGAGGCAGTTAAAAGATTTTTTCGATTTATAATATAATGTTCATTATATTAAAAACAAAATTAATATAACTAATGCCGTTACAAGTAGGAGAAGTTGACTGATTGATAAAAAAATTATATATCTAGTTCCCTGGCAGCTCAAATAAAATCGAAAAACAAAGTGTTGTCGAGTTTTTAAAGCTTACCTAAGCGGGGTGCCATTAGCTTCCGTATTTATTCATTTATACACCTGGCAATAGCAAAGTATCGAATGACATTTTGGAATATGATTTGAACAGTTGTAAATACTCTTTTGTATTCATTAGGAAACAAAACAGATGACGAATGGTTACGAGTTTTGATGTTTACATATTTGATTGATGAAGCATCTAAGCAAAGCAAAAAAAGGTGTTTAATTTGGTAGTGTTTAGGGTGTAAATGATGGATCTATTCATTCATCCTGCATCGAGTTCAGAGTGGAAGAATTGTATTATCTTAATTTCTCACACCCTGGTTTTCACGCAATTTCAGCGGAGCTCAAGATGCTTAGGTATTTGTATTATATTTTTGATAAACTCTAGAATTTTATTACTATTAATAAAATCCATATACGATTCTAGGTTGAAAGGTTAATGAAATGCTTTACTATGAGCTTGCTGTACAGCGGGACGCTGCACTAGACTGAACGTAGCGGCGTCTCGCTTCCACAACGAAAAATGTCCTGCTTTAAGAGTTCATGGTAAGGAGGCAGATCTCTCCCCTTCAAATACGTCTGACGATGATATTTAGGTTCAATATAATTAACCTTTGGAGTCATAAATCATAATCTTTGAAGCGCAAAAATTTACATCATTTAGGATAAAATTAATCAGTGTGCAATAAAATTTAAGTTTGCAATAAAATATCCGTGTCGTTTTAATTCAGTAGGTAGATATCATACTACTTCGTTAAATATCGTATTAGAGGATACCACTTATTTACACGAAAAAAATTTAGCGAAACCTAAAGTCTCAACAATATTTTTTCTGGTAGGTAGTTGGTCTGAAATGGCAAGCCCGCAGTCGACTCGTGATCAATGTGCGTACTTTCTCTGACAAAGAAGAGGTATTTTCCTTACAGTAGAGCAGTTAGAAACATTTGCTATAAAAAAGCAATATTAACAGCAACTTTGGCAGGCCTCCCACCAGGTGGACCCACGACATCACTCACGTTTCGGCTGACACAGGTACTGTCGGGGCATGGGTGCTTCGGCAGTTACCTGTGTCGAGTGGCTGGCAGGGAGGAGTCTACTTCCTGCCACCACTGCGTTGGCAACGAGGACACGGCGCAGCACACACTCGAGCATTGTCCTGCTTGGGCTGTGCAGCGCCGGACACTCGTTGCCCAAGTGGGGCCGGACCTCTCGCTCCCACTTATCATCGAGGAGATGGTAGGGTGTGAGAGGTCATGGAGCGCCATCGCAGACTTCTGCGAAGAAGTGATGGCGCTCAAAGAGGCTGCGGAAAGAGAGCGGGAACTCAACTCCGCTCTCCCAATCCGCGCCCGGCGACCCCGGCGGCGGCGGAGGGCAGATAATGCCCTCTACCAGCCGCCATAAGGCTCGGCCTCAGGTCGGCAGACAGGCTGAACTGCCGCCCGCTCAACTGAGGCAAGTAGCAAGGGGCATACAATCGCCCCTTGCCACGACGAATTTCCGCCCCCCTTTACAGGGCGGATAGCGCCGGCGGGGTTGGCGGTAGAATGCTGCAGCGATCCTGCCTCCCCGCCACCAAAAGCGCAGAGCAGGCATGTGAGGTTTTAGTGGGTAGGCCCCTGGATCTTATTGGGTTCGGGGGAGAGTCCCGTATGCATTTTCTCACTTGAAAAAAAAAAAAAAAGTTGGACCCACGACATCATCAGAGTTGCGGGCAACCGGTGGATGCAAATGGCAAGTTGCCATTCACTGTGGCGTTCTAAGGGGGACGCCTTTGTTCAACGGTGGACGACTTCCGGCTGATGAAGATGATTAAGAGCAATAGATTCATCATATGAAGTAAATATATGTTTAGTCTCTTTGTGGCTTAATGATGAAGATTAATTGCCAAATCAAAAGCCTCATTCTTTAGATGAGACATATAGACACGCTATCAATTGACACTAAGACTTGGTACAGTTACCTACTTCGTCAGACTCCGTTTGATTGCAATTGATGCTTGGCTATAAACATATCGTGACTTACACACGACATTAATTACATTTCACATACAAATCGATTCTAAAACGTAATTAAAACATGCCAGTGTGTCAAATTGTATCTATATGTAGTCTAGAATGGGAGGTCACCATCGATTGATCTGCAATGTATTTTATACTTTACTCCTTAAAAAATAGGGTATGTTATACTTATTGTTTAAATACTATTTTCGAATCAGCAAATTACAACGTTCTAGCTAATCTAACGTTATTTTTGTAGTGAAAACAAGAAAAACACGATTTTGTCAATAGGATTGCGGATGTCTGTCCGTGTATTGTGGTGTGTGGTGATTGGTAACCAACGGTTGTGTCCGAGGTCGTTTGTTCACCTCTGCAAGCTACCATTACTTATAAACTCGATTGATTCTCGATCATCATTCGCGAGTTACGTTGGAAGCTATTTAGGAGTTAAGCTCTTAAGCCTCTTTATGTCCATGTTTTTGTCGAGAATTTTGGTAGCTGTACGAGAATCATGGGCTTGGTTAATAAATACGCATAATTATAACTATTATAAAGTTCTTTCTTAGTTTGTTACCAAGCATCATTGAATCACAGCAAGAGAAACCTAAACCTATAGATCAGTAGGTAATCCTTAATACGCAGGGAGCTAGCAGGAACACGGCATTTACCAGCACTTACCCCGCAGCTGTTCAATTACAGGCTTATTTTATTATTTCTAATAATATATTTATTGCCCTCAACGCTCTCAACTTAGACTGGCTAATGGCTATTAGACGCCTAGAGTACAAGAACTAACTTATTTAAGTACTGTTAGACTTAGAGAGACATACAAGTCTTTGGAGTCAATAGATCATATTATGTTCGTTTCCCGTAAAGATCGTAAGATGATAGAAGAGCAGAAGATTTGTACCAACAAAAAAATAACATAACATCACGCGTTTATTCCCCGAGGGGGTATGTAGAGGCGTACAGTTCACCCACATTTCACCAGTTATGTTATAGGTCCCAATGTTACAGGGGGTGAGCCTATTGCCATGAACCGGGCAAAGATTTAGACTCCGTGCTGCTACTAAAATTACCAAATGGAAAAACCCAATAACACTTTGCCCGATCCGGGATTCGAACGCAGGATCCCATGCTCATCAATCGCGCTTAGCGACAACAAAAAAGTGATAATACAAAAATCTTTTCTCAGATAGTCTAACTGATGTGTGTGGTGTGTGTTAGAAGCGAACCGAGACATTGTTGTCCGTATTGAAGACATGTAGATAGTAGAGATACAACCGTTGCAGGTAAATATATTTTTATAGAAACAAAAGCGAATGCTGCACTGCACATGCGTATTAATTCCTTGCAGTATTCAGTATTCGTATTACGCGTAATTCCACTTACAATTTCATCCGATTATATGAGTTAACGAACTCAGACCGACGCGGACGGTTTCTTTTATTCATGAGCTGATTAATAGGTACAGACAATGATTTTATTGCGCATGCTTTATGGTGTTTTATAGTCCTTGTGAGGGAGATTAGGTACCTATGGCTTGTTTTGTTGCTAAGTGGATGAATGAAGAAATAAAGATATATACACTTACTAAGTTGAAGGTTGAACGGATCGATTATTGCTTGGATGGGTTGTTTGAGTACATGAAGTGATACTAAGGGCCTGTTTCACCATCTAAAAGTAAAGTATTGAATAGTTACTTATTGATTAACGCTAATCAGCAAGTAAAATTTACGAGTATCTTCTATTGAATCTTAGTTACAGGCCAGTTTATCCCCTGATTAATGCTACTCAGATATTGTTAAATTCATATGAGTAGTTACGGGTGACTTTAAGTCGCGGTTAGTCAACTTGACACTTTACTTGTCGATGGTGAAACAGGCCCTCAAAGTACGGATGAATCATTTTTTTACAATACTTTTGTTCTTCTTCTTCGTATCGGCATGAGCCAATAGCCACGTGAAATGGGTCATGCCGTGGTGTAGAGATTGGGCAGTCAACAAGGTTGGCAGCGAGGATGACTATCCAGGGTGCGCCGGACGTAGTTATGTACTGTCACGCGTGAAGTCTCCCTTCTTGTATATAAATATAACATAATTATATAAATAAATACTTTTGTTTACTTTAGTTAACCAATATTTGTATGCACAAGCCCGACAATCCTCTGATAGCATTGGACACTAGTGGTTTCAATCGAGACTCAAAGATAAAATATTACTAGCTTATTGTAAAAAGTATATAGAGCATTCTATAGCTCATTATACTGTTTAATAATGAAGTCATTCAATAATTGTCTTTTATAGTTTCATTTGTTTTCAGAAATCAATAATAATAGCGGCCTATATCTGTCCCACTGCAGGGCAAAGTCCCTCTTCTCTCTTCTCTTGAGCATTGATCACCACGCTAGCTCACTGCGGGTCGGCGATTTCAGATAATTCAATCTAGGTTTCCTCACGATGTCCGTCACCGTTAGTCAGTGGTGCCTTAGAATGTCTATGAAGGTATTTATGACATTGTAAAAGTCACATTGATACTTGCCTGGGTTTGAACACTCAACATTGTGCATACAAATCTGATATGTCAACCACTTGGCCCCCACGACTTCAGAAAACAATAAATTCATACAAAAAATATGTTTTATGAGAAAAACCCAATTAATTAAAGAGCAAAGAATATATAAAACATACATAGCAGTGCACTAGTACTCAAAACGTTATGTTACAAGGAAACTAGGAAACGTGAGACCTCACACTGAAATAGCCGGTTGAAATCAACCTGCGCTACTAGCCAACTAAAATACAAGCATAAAATGAACGAATGAATGAAATCTCATTACCATTCGACCTATTTGCCGACTAACTAGAAAGATTCTTTATCTATGTACCTTGATACTCAATATCTAGCTCGTATCTGCAATTTGTTAGTTAGTTCAAGTGAAACTGGTATGTTTTACCTACTTTATGTATTTTAGTACATATAATTGCTTCGTTAACATGCTAAGTATCTTGTACGTCTGTTATTACGAAATATCGGCATGAAGACTAGGATGGTACAGTCATGAACAAAAATAAAAGGACTTCAAGTTGACTTATTTTTTCTAAGATGAGACTTATTGTAGAACCTACTTTGTATAATAATTAACAAATAATATACATATAAATTTTTATTAAAAAAAAAAGGTTTATTGCAGAAACTCGTACAACTTTTACAGTAAATCTTACATAGGTACCTCCTTTTAAGTAAAAGTAATAGTTAAGAGTCCCCGCTCTTAATAACAAAATATAAATACGTCATAATTAATAAACAATGGTCGGATGCTAGTTATTAACTAAATCAAAATTTAATTTAATTGGGGGCTGCCATAAACCGCACACGTTAGGGAACAAAGCGGGAAACGGTGCAATACCTAATTTAATTCGCGAATACGGAATACATAAATATGCCATAGAAACGTATGCTTGCTTACGTATTACACAAGTATATTTTTTATTCCGACTGTACTAAATTATTATGCAAGGATACCTACTAACCTGACTTGTGCAAGGGTCATATTACCATCCTTTGATTTCTGTTTAAAATTATACTAAGTACCTAATTTCGATTCACTATTACAGACTTTCTTTGTTTTAAAGTTTATTTAATTTATAATAGAGCGACGTTTTTTTGCATTCTAGGTGTCAAATCCTGTAGAGTTCTAGACAAGCGAGTAGCGAGGCGTGTGTGGAGAAATATTATCTGCTATATGCTACCTACTTATTCATATAAAGACGATACTCCACCCAACCTGCCTTGTTGGTATAGTGGTCGCTAAGCGCGACTGCTGAGCACGAGGTCCTGGGTCGAATCCCGGGTCGGGCAAAGTGTTACTTAAGTTTTGGTGATTCTCAATAGCAGCACGGAGTCTGGATTTGTGCCCCGTTGACGGAATTGGCTCGCTCTCTATTACAATTGGACCTATAACATAACTGGCGAAATGTGGGTGTACTATGCCTATAGTACACACGTCAGTATTCCCCGAAGGGTTAGGCAGAGGGCTGGCTTAATATAGAGCTTTTGCTGCAAAAGAATTTTGCTGCATGCAGGCTTAAAATAGGTAGGTATAACGCTAAACTTCTAACACTTAAATATTTTACACCCACAAACCTAAATTACGTTAAATATTTTACTAAGAAATAATACCCATAACTTGGCTACTAACCTTACTGACTTAATAGTTCAATCATCTTCAAGAAAAAAAAATTCTTTAATCTTCTATTATTTATTTATGAACGAACCTTGTTCACAAAATGACTACCTATTGGCTGATTAGGTTTCCTTTAATTCAATACTGGTCTAACAACTGGCCATCAATCATAAATAATAACATTATGTGGAAAACAGTTCAGTAAATTGAATTTCAAAGTAGTATTTGATTCCAATGAGGCCGTTCAAGTAAATTACTGACTTTTTGTTAAGAATTCTGATTTTTTAATTTACTTCGTTACGGTTTGAAGGAGGTTAAACCATATTTGGCTGACGTCAGAGTTTAGGAAACTGGGATATTGAGAAAATAAATAGATCAATTTGAAGCGTAGTGAACTTATTACCTGTCAATTGCAACCAGGGGACAATTTTCAACTCTGAACTGCAACGTAGAAATTTTTGACAGAATCCTATATTGGGTGGGAATTTCGGATCATATCCCGAAAGTTGCGTTCAAAAGTACAGCTCTAGCTTTTAGTTTTAGTTGTAAACTTATACTGTGTCATTATTGTTTTTATGGTAGTGACGTGTTTATGAATTTAGTTGGGTTGTTACATCTACATGTTCTACCTATCACAGTGATATTATAAAGACAAAGGTTTGTGAGTGTGTTTGTTACCTCTTCACACATAAACGGCTGGACCGATTTTATTAAAATTTGGTCATCATAGGTACCTAATTTTGATAAAATCGGTTAATAAGAATAAATAGTTAATAGATAGGTAACTGTCTCCAAAAGTAGGTATATTTTCAGGTGCAATCATAAGCAAGTCAATAATATAAATATCTTTTATTTTAATATGAATGTAGTCATGGATACATGGCGGATGGCTGTCGCATGGGAATCTTCGCGTCACCATACCTAATTTTGATAAAATCGGTCAAGCCGTAGCTGACATTCTGGATTAACACATAGGCTACTTTTATCCCAAAAAAATGTAGCGGGTAACACCGCAGGGCGCAGCTAGCTTAGCTATTATTCTGGGCTGCGACATAGCCGTAACATCTTAGGCTGGTTTTATAGCTACGCTGTTAGACGCGCCGTTGAGCAGCGCCCCTGTTAGCACGCTTACTCAACAGCGCTGCTCAAGCGCGTGACTATAAAACGCAACTACTATCCCCAACAAATCCGAACGCGCGCGCTTTAGCCGCGCTGTCGAAACGCGTAGCTATAAAACCAGCCTTATACACAATGCTACTGCTACTTTTATTACTTGCTTCCAAAATAAATTATAATATATAATTCCCTTAAAGAGCGAACAGTTTTCCAAGAGTAGAAAAATAAATTTTTTTCACTAAGGAACATGACTTTTAAAAGTAAAATCTCACTCGAATTATCTATAAATAATGTTGCGCCTAGACACGCCGACACCGAATTCCAATCCTTTATTTATAAAAGGTCCGTTGCGCTAGCGCAGAGGCTTAAATTATAGAGGGTGAATCGTCTGCAGAGTTAAACGAACCACGACTCATGAAGTTGTTGGAGCTTTTTGTACTTTTTACAGGCAGGCATTAGATCGCAACGTCTCGTCGGCCATTATTAATGCGCCGATAAAGGCCGAATGGCTTCGGCTGCGCTCGGCCAATTGCGCGGGCGTCGATCCATAGACAGACAGCGTCTCATTCGCTATTGTAAATTTATTGATTTATATCATACGCGAAGATTGTGTCCTATTCCTATTTTTAGTTAATGACAGAATTATCAACGTTCTGCATATCTCCGCCCACGCTGCCGGAAATGGTTTGTCAAATTACAATTTATGCGATCAGATTTTTGACCATCTGGCCTTTGTGGGATAACAAGTTCCATTTCTAATTGCATATTTATATTTTTTTTTGTGCCACCTTTACACGTGCCATCTGCTGGTTCGTAAAAAGTTGTTTGTGTATTTTATTTTCAATTGTCGTTTTACGAGCGACTTCTGCAAGTCACGGCGTACGCTAATAAAAAAGACGTAATGGAGGAACTCGGTTACTTAGTAGGAACCCAGATGTTCATAGAGCTTCATTACCTACCTCGGTGGTCGCGCCATCGTATAGGTGATAAATAAATGGTTATCTGACCGGATCGACGCATGCGCCGCCCGCCGCGTGGGAACCACGGCTTGGTTTCAAAACAACACGACGCACTTATGTTACACACCGTATAATTGTTACAAGTGATACTAACTTTCTAAAAAGTTGTATTGAGTTACATGTTTATGATAAAACTTATAGGTTTCTTCTGTCGATACCCGTATCTTAACCCTATTTTGTTTTCTATTGCCGGCACTATTTCAAATACGGATGGCAGAAGATTTACGAGGCATGATGCTTGTTGGTAACCCGAAACTTTAAAATAATTTAATGTCGTTACAAGAACAACTAAGAAGTCATGTCATGATCGTGCTGATTATTCAGCAGAAACAGATTGGGCTGCACGAAAACATTTATCGAAAGCCTTAGCTTAGAACGTATCCATAACGGATATCAAAGCATGACATTGACATTTGACACAGTGCTTCATGTTCCAAATATAGACGCTGAACTATTTGACTAATCCTCAAGTTAGTTCTCAGAAAACGCTCGCACGAAAAAGTTTTATTATATTTCGCAAGACAACGCCGTGAAATGCTTTGGATTCTGTACCGCACGAGTTTTGGCGGCGCCGCTGAGACGAATAAAGCTTTTTGCCGGTTGACCAGGCATCAGCCACTACAAGATTTCTTCCCCAACCATCACCTTTATTTTCTAAACCATAAGATCGAAAATCGGAAGCTTTTGGACATCAGTTCTGATAGAGATCAAGTTAGACTGGTACCGTAAACCAGCGGTTTGACAAAGGGAGTCAATTCGAACGTATCTGAGGATCGCTCGTGACTCATCTGTCTATGGTGATTATCTCGAAACAATATGGCGGCGGACTCGAGAGGCTTACTGTTCTTATATTGGAAAATTGGGAATACCTAGGCGAGGATTTTGTTGGGTATTGATATGACTATCAAATTGCGGTTTATTATAGAGACGAGTTGTATCAGGTTAGATCTATTTCAGTCAATTATAATGAAGAAAGGTGAATTACTTTTGAAGAGGTTTTTAAAAAAAAAAAAAAACGTTGCCCCACACTAGGAATTTCTCCTGTATCGTGGGTGCGTTTCACAAACATGAAATATCACATACACAAACACCCAGACTCGGGACAAACATCTGCGGATCGCACAAATTTTTGCCCCGTGCGGGAATCGAACCCGGAACCCTTAGCGCAGCAGTCTAATTGCTTAGCCACTGCGTCAATCAGGTCGTCAAAAGGTAGGTACTAGTTACTTAATCATTTCTTCTTTCGTAAATCTAGATTGGGAATCAAATATGCTGCATGTAAGACTCTGAAAGTATCTTTACTCAAAATTTCATTTAAATTCGTTAGGCCTTTGGTATTACACTAATCAATAATACATTGTCGTCATTTTCTATCTCCATTGCTTCGAAACATGATTTCAGATAAAATCAACTATATAAAACTGTTATGATAACCGAAAATATTGAGATAGTTAAGTTATGAAGAATAAATAGGTAATTGTCTTCAAAAATAGGTATATCATAATATAAATATCTATTATTTTATTGTGAATGTAGTCATGGATTCATGGCGGATGGCTGTCGCATGGGAATCTTCGGCATCTTCGCGTCCCATTCACCAAAGATATCTGACACTAGAAATATTATACCAGTGTCAAGATGATTTCTAATGAAACTGTATCAGATAAGTGCTTGTGTATCCAAGAATTGGTGTAGAAAGTATGTAAGTTGTAATTTGAGGTACAGATAAAAAGTTAAGAAAAATTTTGTTCATACTTTGGAGTTTAAGCATTCTGAAACGAGCGAATCAAAGATAAAAGATAAGCTCAGGATGAATTCGTGTACACCCGTCGTCTCCCAACAGGGGAAGCGTAACGCCTTTTTCCTCACGTTAAAGAAAAGGATGAACTCATATTAGGAACAAAACCGATATGACTGATATTAATCATACATCGTACGGTCGTAGGTACCCTGGGCAGTCATGCTGACAACCTAGACTTAGGTACTTACTGATGTTTTTACCGCAGCAAGAGCTTATTGTGATGCTCATGTCAACTCGTTAGAAGGAAGGCAGTAAGTGCAATAACCGATTAATGTAATGCAGCTTTTATGCTTTTTGGCTTTTCTAATTTTCTACATTTATACTCTTACCTACACATCCCTATAAGTTTTATAAGTGCTTTCATTTATCTCCTGTCTAATGATTCTCTTTGGTGGAACAGATCATTAACCTTCAATAACGTTTCACGTTCATCGTAATAAAATTCCCAGAACATAGTAAAATAAATTAATATTTCACACGTATCCCTCACAAGTTTTGTAATTATACAAGTGCAATATGAATTACTCAATGTTAATTACCTTGAACGAAATTCATAGCACTAATTGAAAAACATAAATGCGATTATTCAATAGGTGTTATTTTGCCGTAAATTCGCATTCTTTTTTTCGTATGCAATAAAAGCTTAAATAGAAAAAAAATCTGCTTAAATGTAATTATAAACAATAGGTGCCTACATCCACTTAATTAAAAACGGAAGAGTTGTTTCCCGTGGCCTTTTAATAAATAAAAAAACATTACGTAAATACCTAAGATTGAAGCAGAGATAGTAGGTACTCACCTAACTATCTTTAAAACAACGTAAATACGTTTTAACACTGAGCGGTGCACGTAACACAATGACGCTTCGTCATTGCCATTATGAAATATAAAATTATTGTTTTTTTATTATATTTTAATTTCTACGTTCCATGTCAGTTTTATAATAAATAGAATTGACTGTTGCCTCGATTTAGAGTTTAGTTTGTCTGCAGGATTCCAGCTGGAAAGACTGCCTTCGGTGCGAACGACGTAGGTACCTGTGTAGGTAGGTAGGTTGTACCAATTAAGTACTGTCCCTCGGAGAACTCTCCGTCCCATCCCTATTGAACCCTCAAAATGCGGTATCCCATACGAACTACTTCAAAAATATTAGTCTAGTTACGCCGTGAAACATGATCAATCTCTAACTTCTTCAGGTGACGTAACCGGCTTATCCCAGTAGTGAAAGGATTCATTGGATTGGAGGCCGAAAGGAACTCTTAATGCCCAAAACACGATCGTCTTACACAAGTAGGTCTTTTGTTTAGCTAGTGATGTTTAGACAACATCTAAACAAAGGAGTTTCGCTGTGAACTTGATAGCAGATAGTTACACTGACAGGAAAATGGATCGCTGTTACGAAATTTAGTAGGCTGTATAAACGCACTATTGTTTTGCTTACATTTCGCAATAGTTAGCTACTAAGTAACAGATGAATTAGCAATTTTATTAAAATATTATTATTGTCAATGCTTGTTCAACGGTTGTTTGTAATATTATACCTAATTAATTATATCTAGGTAAGAAGTTTATTTAGTCAGCGAATAGGAACTAATAAGTAACTACTTAGCTGAAAAAAATACTTAGGTAAGTCCCTACGTAAGCACCTATTAATTTGGACTGTACCTAATGATGATATTACGATATTTACGTCATTGAATTGATTAGATACTATTTTAATGTACATAATAACTAATTTTACAGGTACCTAAGAATTATAATATTGTCGGCAAAAACACCTACCGACTTTTAACAACTTATAGCTACATTTTTAAAATAACCATCGATCCGTCTATCTAAAATCGAAAAAAAAGTACCTACATAAAATTGATAACACATCTCTGATCTTAAATAACATGTGGAGAGGTTATATCGCTGTTTATGGTATAACGTGGACAATGGGTCGGTAATTACTGGCATTGGGCGTGGGCAGCCGATAGGGCGCCTTCAGGACTTTTGTAGCTATCTCGCAATCTCACTCTACTAATAAGACTGGCTGATTTGTGCCTTTCTTCAAGCATTTATTAAGTGCAAACGTTCGATAAACTGGTGCGCATAATAAGATAGGTAGAAACCTGTCTCCTTTAATGTTTAAATAGCTTTATCAGCAAATAAATATTTAAAGAAATCAAGACCAGATAACTCTTCACCGTCACTTATAGATCACGATAAACTATGTTAGATACATAAATCGCTAAATCGCTCAGTAATGTCGCTTAAACGCATTGGTTTGTGAATAGTGTTCGGCATCCTAACCAGGTTTTACGCTGCCTGACCCACCAGAATTATAGGCAATTGTACTTTTGGCGACATAATAATTATGGTCGTCCGAGTTTGTTACCCTTGCCTTGACAGACTAAAGTCAAGCAAAAAGTTGCTAACTTTGAAGTTTTAGTTGAACGGAAACTTTTTATTTTTCATGGCGCTTCACTACCTAAATTTGTTGGACAATAACAACTGAAACTTAATTTCGTAATAATAACGGAGCTAAACAATGAGTTAGTTTTGCAATTTAAAGTAGATAGTAATAAGTATAAACCCCAACAGGCCTTCCATAAAAGTCTGAATCTGTTACTTATCGGTTATTTATGGGAATTAGAAGAGAAACATACAGTAGGTTCAAGGTATTTTTATCGCTAGACATAGTTCCTAGCTTAGACAGTTTTACACGTTTATATATTGTGGGCTAGTAGGCATCTAGTTTTCTTTTCAAGATTTATTCGTCGTACGTCCGTAGCAGTAAATTGACACCTAAACTACAGTAACTTAGGTGTGAAATATTACCACCACATTTGTTATTGTGCTTAATGGTTATAATAGCTTGAAATCATAAGTCAAGTTGTAGACTACGTCTACGTAGTCTCTTAACTTGACTTATGATAACCACCCACCAGAATAAGCGTTTTTAAGTTTCTTAGACTTATTCAAAATAACGTAACAGACACAAGCCTACCTTCATAAAAGTTTTGACTTTGCTTACTCATGTAATACCTATTCGTATTTTGAAGTCCTGGAAACGGAGCCTAGATAAGAATTAGTAATTTAACGCCTTTTTGGAAGTCTTGAAAGCTACATAACCATTACAATTTACTAGAAAAATAAATGAATGAACTTACCTTTCTCCGAAAAAAAGAATCTTGAATTTATCAGTCGTTGGTTACAACAGCTCAATCACAAACAATGTTCAAAACACAATATCACACGTGAAATCAGTTCGTATCACTGCAACGTCCGTTTTCTTTGAGTTATTATTTTTGTTCGACGATAAGACCGGACGGTTCACTGTTATTTTGAACCGGCGTCTCGCTCGCAACGAAGCACCGCGTGCATTTCAATGGATGAAAGTGTAAACCGTGGTTTTTGTATAGCGCTCTCTCGTTTGCGCTAGCGCGTGCGAAAAAGAGAAGAGACTCGCTATAGTCAAGTTCGGCTTTTTGAGTGGAGCGACAACTTCGCCCACTATTTTATTGTTATTCTAATTCTCAACATCTCGAGACTTCTTACAGAGCTCTAGCGCAGCGGTTATTTGTTTACCTACAGCAAGCACACCCAAAACTTGGGTGTTAAAAAATGTTTACATAAATACACAAGTCATAGGGTTTGATTTCTAGGTGAAAGAAATGAAAAACTTGATGTGGATCGATCATTTATTTTTATTTTCTTCCCACAAGTGGCAAGAACCAGAGTAGCGAGCACAACCTAACATAATTATGAAAATGGTAACTATTTTCAGGGATAACCACTTCTAAATGAATTTACAATTTCAAATAGGTAGGTATATAATTTTAATTTGCTACCATTATAATTCATAAGCTCAAACAATGTATGCTATCATCGTTTATTTTCTTTTGATAGCAAAAAAGGTGTGCCAATTGTCGCTTTGTAATAGGTAGTAAATATCGAAAATTCCTAATCCGTATCGGTGATAAAGACAGTAAAGTGTTATTAGATTTAATTAAAAGTTTCGTGTACAATTTTAGGTTTGTTATTTGCGGTGCTTTTAACGTTAGGCTCAAAAATATAAGATGTGAAATCCCTTGAGTACTGCTCCTACCCCGGCTTAATCTTTTTTTAAATCTCTAATGATTTACGAAACTTCAAAAAGAAAATAATTATATAAATTGATATGAAATGTAAACAAATATGCATGTAACCAAGGCCATATCGGCTATCGGTTACAAGCCGACTTGTTCCCGATGAGAGAGCTTTACTGGATTTAGAATTTTTTACTACATGCAAATATACGTTTTTTTTTTCTTTTTTTAAACATGTGCTGATTTGCTACGTGTCCAAAGTACATATCTATAGAAAAACGCGTTTGCTCTCATTTACGAAAGAAGTGTGTGTAAAACAAACATTGGTTAATCACTGACAGTAAAAAAGTTGATATACCAATAGTTACATATTATAACGACGAAAAGTTCTTATGCCACTTAGCAATGATCGTGTGGCCTACAATAAAGTTGTGATTGTCGGGGACAGGTGAACCACCTTTAGTACCACTTGCCTCGGCTTTTCATTGGCACAGCAATAAATTAGCGTGAATAAATTTACACATAAGCTGATGCAAGTGAGCTTAAAGGCTCGGTGATAAAATAGGACACAAATAAACCTTTCAGACATGGGAGCAACGGACAGGATGTAATGTAATAATTATGGTCTCGATAGATTTATTTATGTCCCATATATAAAGAGGTCGCTTGCAATGGTCTGGCAAATATTTGATTATAATTAGTCCCCGAAACCAACACCATCGCAAACACCCTTCGCTTTTCAACAATTGTTTAAACATTCCTTTAACATTTGTTAAAAAACAGTATCATCCACTGATCTTCTGGATAAGTAGACAATCAAGCGCATAGGCACATTATATTAGATTAATAACTAATCAAACATAATATTTTATGCAAACTTGAATCTAGTATTTTTTTTTAGATTTTCTAAGATTTTTTATCGAGGTATCCTTTAGCGAATATCGTTAATGGAATAAGTACAATATAATATGAACTTATGACAGAAAAAAATGAAATACATTATGTGACACGAACAAATGAAAGTGAATTAATTAGTTGAATGAGTTTAAAAATACCCAACCGTCTAATAACGTAGCTTTAGACATTACGTTAACATTTCAATATCTGAAACATTGTAGAGTCGTAAACTGATGTACTTGTCTACCCGCAAAACATAAACATCAAATATTTCAGATAAAGAAATTGACAACAGAATTAGCGAAAGTATAATGATACATCATTTAGAAGAACTGAAAATGACTATACATTAATTTCACAATATACTAAATATATACAATGATAGCCTTCCTGATGTAAATTTTGCAATGACATTTTTTTTAACATTTTTCGTTTTCAGTTATTACAAACAGAAGTAAATCACACTACATAAAAATAAATATATAAAACACGACACATAAAGTAGCAAAGTTTGCACGAATATTAAAGTTTTATATGAAATTGTAACAAGGCAAGGCTTTCAAATGAAATAAATATAAGTTGAGTGGGGGCCGTGCGCACTGCCGCGGGCGGACTCAGCCACCCACTCCTGCGCACGCGAACACCCCGTGTAACATGAAAATATACGAAAATATAACATATACACTTCTTATGTTTTACATGAACTATAATAACAGTTACGCCTATATGAACTGTTACAATCCATACTTGGAGCTGTAAATTATGTTACAATTGATGGTCCTCGCTGCTCACCGTTACGAGGTGCTGCCATCATGTAACGCAAGGCTTGCCGATACAACTTATGATAAGTTACCCAATCGTCTTCCTGAGGAAAACGTGCGTCCGTAGCCGGTGAACAGCGACGACCGGGCATATATCAAAGAGCACGACACATAGTTCATCGTATCCGACGACACTCCAGGGGGCATTCAGCGCCCCCCACTAACATAGTCCAGCTTCATACAAAACTGCTAACACCTCGAATTACCACTATCCGGCAGAACGCAGCGGGCATCACAGTATCAAGGATGAACACAAACCCGCAACACTTCTGCCACCCTACATTATATAATGCGGCAAATCAATAAAATCGCCGCGTGTAAAACTTAGACAACATGGACAATCCATAACTGCCCGCTTCTGATAACGTTCGAACCTCGGACACATAAAGCCGCATCTCGCAAGTTCGGCTTCGAAGCAGTTACAACTGTGGGTACATCTTTCGCGACAGTCGGCCGAAAGGCGTACCCACTGCTGGCCGCGGGAGATGCGTCTTAACATCCCCGTATATTTATGTTCGCGTTCAAAAATGTTGCAAAGAAAACAGAACAATTCAATTTACGATATAAAATTTTGAATGAATTTAGATCGCCAGGAAACGTAAACGAAAAATACTAACAAAAATAAAATACCTGTTCTACTTATAGTTTACATTAACAAATTATTAAACAAGTCGGGACGATATTATTGTAAGAATTATATTAGAATCGTCCTATCATGTTTGCTATGGAATGCTATCGTCTCTTTACGCATTTAATATGTAATTTTGAACTAAAACAAATAAAATATATATTTTCCCAACAAAACATTTAAAATATAGACAATATGCAGTAAAACTGCTGCTTATTATTAGCAATAATGGCCAATATTTAACAATAACGTTCAATACCGAACACTTTCGCACATTATAAATTCTCGTCGCGTATCAACTATGAAGCGAGAGCATTCCATCAAACACTACTACATCAATATGAAATCTCTACAAAGAAAACATTGAACTAAAACTAATGTTACATTATAACTCCTCTCCCATCGATATCTACAATCATAAGATATGTTAGCACTTCTAAGCCTTCCACTTTTGTACCTCGACAACCCCTAGACACTCAGAGAAAGTAACGTTTAAGGCTTCGCTAATATTATTCCTATTATTATTGCTAACTTTTTCTTTCTTTCTAATGCCACTCGAAAGAGCAATCGAGCCACAAAGGACATTATCTCGAGACCGATCTCGGCGGCACGTCGTTTTCGAATTTGAAAAGCTGCGATTCTCACTTTTCGACATTTAAACAATATTACGATCGAAGAAAAATAATGAGGGGAGGGGGGGTATATATACAGGTTGCGGCACGACAGATCGGGGAAGGAAACGATAACACTAGCGCGTCAGCGGGCGGTCGAGCGCGAGCGAGCAGCACGGCAGGAAGCGCGCGTGCGGGTGAGTGCATGTGGCCGCGCAGCGCAGCGCCGCGCTGTGCCGCCGCTTGCGGTCCGCGCGCGCCTCGCCGCCCGCGTACTGCGCGTGCGCCGCGCTGATGTCCGACAGCAGCTCGTCCCACTCGCGGCTCAGCTCGGCGGGCGGCGGCGCGGCGCCCGGCGCGGGCGGGGCGGGCCCCGCGGCCGGCGCGCATGCGCGGCACGTGCGCTCGCTCCAGATGGAGCGCGCGGCGCTGGGCCGCATCTTCTTGGCCGCGCGGCCGCACTCCTCGCACGGCGCCCAGGCCGCGGCGGCCGCGGCGCGGGCGGGCGGCGAGTCCGTCTGCACCGCCGCGTTGCGCTGCCGCAGCGGGAAGCGCAGGCGCAGGCCCGGCTCGTCCAGGTCCGGGCAGCGCTGGGCCTCGGTGAGGTTGAGGCGCCCGTAGTCGATGCTGCGCACGGCGCGGTACTCGAGATAACGCTCGAGCGACGAGCCCAGATACAAGCCGCCCGATTCGCTACGGTGGAAGTCGACGACGTCGGCGTCGCCGCAGATGTCGAAGGTGTCCCCGTCGGCGTAACGCGGCGGCTCGGCGTCGGCCTCCCGGCGGACGGGGCGGAAGTGCGTGCGGGCGGAGGTCAGCAGGTCTTCGCGCGGGCGGGCGGGCTCGGGGGCGGCGGGGGGCGCGGGCCGCGCGGGGGGCGGCGGCCGGGGGGCGCGGCGCGGCGGGACCTCGGCGAACCCGCTGCGGTCGCGGCTGTGGTTGATCGCAGTGAAGGAGCGCATGGTGTTGGCGACGGTGGTCAGGGCGTCGTAGATGTCGTCGCCCTCGTACAAGGCGAACGACTCGAGCTCGCGCGGCTCGGGCTCGGCGACGTCGGCCAGGTTGAGCGGCCGGAAGCGGTCGTGCAGGCCGTCGGCCACGCGCGAGGGCGAGTCTCCGCGGTCGAGCGGGGGCGGGAAGTCGGCGGCTTCAGTAGACCAGATGCTCTCGGTGAGGGATATCAGACTGCGTTTCTCGGCGGACGGATCGGCGAACAGGCGATCGGAGGGAGACGACAACAGATCTTGGAAGTCTATCGGAAGGTCTTGATATTCGTCATCCGGGGTATTCTGATCTTTCGACCATAACGCCTCGATGCTGCGATCAAACTTAGCTTCGAATTTAGCGTAAAGTTCCTCCTCCATGGGCGTACGGACGCGCGGATTGAGATCCTCGGTGATAACCCACTCGGCGTCGAGGTCGAGGCTGTCATCCCAGTCGGGAACCATGTTTTCGTTCATACCGATTTTACCTTTAGTTATCTCCTTGAGCTCGTCAGTGACGGTGTTCTCACAAGTGCCGTAACCCTCGTCTAATGCTATGGCTCTGATAAACTCCTTTACCGGATCTTGGCTCTCCATATCCCAGACACCCTCGTGTGTCACCCACTCAGGCAGATTCTCTTTGCTGTCAAAGGACCTACTGTAACTGTTGCAACGTTTCTTGTTGTTCTTCCGCTGACAGTGATATGAGTTACGTCGTTCTTTGCCTGAAGTAAGTTTTTTGTTTTTCGAATTCCAATCTTTAGACACTGTTAATTCACTTTGCATTTTGATCTTGGAATCTTGCGCTGACTTGCGACACCACGCCGGCGGTGGGAGATAGTACGGCAATGGTGACTCTCGACCTTTCTTTAAAGCCGGAAACGCAGCGTAATATCGTCGAACAGCCTCAGTTTCTTCTAGGGAACACGTGGGCATGCCTACTCGTGACGCACCTTCTTGATCTTTGATGTCCTGGAGTCGTGTGCACAGCTGATCAACAATGTTGTCAAGATTAGGTTCCTGAAAAGAATTAACACACATTTACATTGCCTTGTTTGATAATAAGACGTTTTTGACTAATTACAAAACTATTACTGTACTAAAAAGTGATTTCTAATATGTATATGAAATCATTGAAGTTGCAATTAATGGAGCATGTGTTTATGTATCTTTTTCCAGCATTTATTAGATCTCAATAAAATTGAGGTCAAGATCGAATATTCTGTTCTTATATGTATGTGCTGTATTTATTTAGTCACACAACAAAGAAGTCCAAATCCCTATTATAATTCTCAGGACATAGAGAAACCTAATTTTTACAGTAATTCACTCACTAATTAAAGCAAATATTTTTGAAGTAGATGAGAAGTTTGCTAATTATGTAATTTTAATTATCTTCTGGATTATTTTTGTCTTTTTACTTTAGCTTGCATTTAGTATTTCTGAAGCATCAGTTACACAGTTAATTCACTGTTGCAGATTGCAACATCAACATGACAAATTTGGAAATTTGGAAGAATGACCTAATGGAATTGAATTTAATCACTACTAAAAACAAAACTGGCATTAATACAAGTGTAAATATTTAGATATTGAGATGATAAAACAGAACCACACTAAACCATTACAAATACTGGTTGAACCAAAAATTTGGAATGAATTGTATACTTGTACATATTGTCCTATAATATACTATAAACATACATGACTTTAAAAAAGGCATAATGCTTGGTGCAATGATAATGCAAATTATAATAACAGGTAGCAATATAAACAATGGAACAAAGGAAGAATGCAGCAATGCTCCTAAACTAGTGTGCAAACCAAGGGGGACATCAAAATACAGTGGTGCGGTGCTTTCATAGGCAACAATCAATGACAAGGAAACATCCTGTATAATTTGGCTACAAGTTCACACCCAAAACACAACCACGCACAAGGAAAAAAAACAATGTTTTGGTGACATAATGTGTAGATAACATTCAATATAAAAATATTATCATGTTGCCTATAAAAAAACATATAACATTGGAATAGATGCAAAACCGACCTTCTTGTAAGGATTCTTATAATTGTTAATTGTCTTCATTTTTACATTCCCACCGTTATGGTCACTTTCCAGTGTTACTGAGCACTGCATTTCCTCTTGACAGTTGAAAAAACAATAATTAGTTCAGACTGATTATTATTTGATCACTAGCAAGTTGGCAATTCACTATTTCATCATTACTTTACTTTTATATATTACTGTAATGGTGTTTAATAGCCTAATTATTTATTTACTAAACAGATCATGCCAAGATACTTAATGATATTGTGCCTAAGTGATTAGAATTCATCTATATATGTATATAAAATTTACTAATTTGTTTGTTTGCGGAAATCACAGTGGTCATTAAATGATATTAATTGCCTTATTCATAATATCTTGCTTTGACTGGAGTAATGTCCATGAATTTACAAATAATATTTACATTGAATTGCAATGAAGGTGTTTTGATTAGATTGACTGTTGGTGTGACTTACCTGTACCAAGTGTGTGGGTATCAGATGATGGAGTGTGGAGTTAGATGAAGTTCTCTCGACGTGGCAGGCCAGCAGGCAAATGCCTGGCTCTCTCTCTTATGCTTACGCATCCTGTCCGTGATAGTGTCTGCCGTTATCAAACACCATCTTCTTGTATAATAATCGTGAGTCCATTTTACAATCGCCGTGGGCCGTGTGATATAAATCGATCCTTTAATTCCTCCGTTACTAATACATCCTTGATTTCTTTGGCCTATTCTTTGCTAGTGGGTCGTTTTTTTCCTAATGCAGCGCTTTGCTTCAATTTTTTTGCAATCGCATTGTCACTAGCTAATAACAAATGACGCACTACGTGCACCCCTTATTTCTGCAAAACAAAACGTATTATTTTCACTATCGTCCAGTGTTTTGATACAAAGCTCATTGAGATTTAGCAGGCACAAAGAATTTAGTGTGCCGTGATTGTACCATGCCCGCCCCGCTGCGCTAAATGGGTCGATGGCGCCAAAACGTCACCTGAGCGAGGGTGAACGCAGACGAAGGCTCCTAGCATTCGCAACGTCACCTCACAACACTTTTTGTTATACATCAACAAAGAGTAGTATCACGCGCGACACAGCTAAGCTTTTATCGTCGTTTAGTTCTGAGTCATACTAGTACTACTCATCTCAACTACGATACGATGCAATTTCACAAGAAGGCGACAGTGTTACATGATGCACTTTCACTGAGGACGCGCTATTCACCTACTTCCGCATTGACACATAAAAACTATCAGAAATAATGGAAATTACTCACCTGTAACAGTTTATACGGGGTTAAACTATCATGTTATATCAATACACACACACCCCACATGAAAAAAAACATGGCAGCCGCAGTAATGAGTGAGTGAGAGTCACAAAATTATTTTATTTTGCGCAACTCCGTCAAAAGAATGGAATGACGTCTTGTTATTGACCAATAGCGGGGCTTCGCTTTTCAAAATCATCAAAGATGGCGGACAGACAGCCTGTGATTACACTATACGCACCTTGCGATTCGTTAAAATATGTCTATTGGCTAAGCTAGTATAACTATGTTACAAACGAACCAATAAGCGTATAGGATTTAAAACCGGAAGTTCGACATTCGCGCCACCTGATGGCGCGAAATTTGAAAATGAATATTAATTACAATAAAATGACTCGCTAAGACTATACGCTATATCTTGCGCTATATCTACGAGGTCAGAGTCCAAAGACGTATTGGTCATTGGACTCTGAGCATTCGATAGCATGGAGCATGGAGTCATTTACTTAACATTAAGAAATCTAATTTTTCGAGGTTAGTTTCGTATTTTTAATCGTGATCGTTTGATAAAATGTTATATCTATTTCTAGTGATCTTACCACCGCGCTCACACACATTAATGTTTACTCGGGGTCTGGAATGACTAGTAGGAATAAAACAACATATTTTTCATCGATCTCTTTATTTTCTTACTCTTTAAAACTTTATTCTCAGCACATCGAATAGCAGTAAATCGATGTAATTCCTAGCACTGACTTGTTGGAAAAAAACGTTACCAATACTGATGGTAAGGCAATAAAATGGATATAATAATATGTAGAGAAAGATAATCTTAGGAAGGAATAGCTTTTAGTATTTTAGTTTTACAATACAACTGACATAGACAGCTGAAACAAGATTCTAAGCTAGAACTGACGATACTCAGTTAAAATGTGCTTTATTTATTTGTTTGGAGTGTATTTAGATTTAACACTTGTTATTAACATAAATAAATAAATGTTCTGCTGTAAATAAAACCAAGATACTTCTAAATGTCAACTGTTGTAAACAGCACTCGGCATTTACAATTAATATATATACATAATATGGCCATACAATGTTATACATAATAATCGGGTATCTAAGAACATATTTAGCAGTACAAGTAAAATTTTCTTTCATCCCAATTCACAATTGAAAATGAAGAAATTAGGTGTATCGCTCCACAATTTGTGCTCAACATTTTTGATATAACCACTAAAATAAACTAAAATAAAACTTAAACTGAATATCGATCACAGAAATGCATCAACGTAATACCATACATAATAAACAAAAAAAAGAACCAGAAATAAATTAAAACACGACATAACAAATATGAACAAACTTTGTACGGTTTGGAAAGTTCAGATATATTCAATATTATATAATGTAAGTATAACGTTATTTACATATTTATGTGTGATTGATTACATGTTACAAAATGCTTATTGTCATTAGGGTAACACATTCATTACATAAACGTAATAATATAATAATTATTTTTCTACATAAATATGTATGTCGTTACTCTAGTACAACAGCTATTCTATATGCGGGTACACAAGACGCCTTCAGATGGTGCAACCCCACTTGTTAATAACACGAGCATTCGCGTACGTCACGAAATACGTGGATTTTGTTTTGTTTTGCGAAATAATCACAAGTTGTTGCACGTGTCCGAATGCATCTTATTTAAATAGAAACGCGAAACGTCAAACGCCATCTTTGCTAATTTATCGTCACCTAAACCAGCACGAAGGCGTAAACATGTGTTAGAACAGTCCACAGTACAGTTATTTACCCCTTGACTAAGTAAAGCTACGCTACTCAGTGGCTCTCGGGCCGTTTACTGCTCTCTTCAGGTTTGGTGACGATACCTTCGCTCTTGGCTATTGTGGGTGGGTCGGATAGCTTTTCTGCGGCTTTTTTCATTTCCCTTCGCTTTTGAGCTTCTCGGATTAGGTCGAATAAACTCTGTAACAAAATCGTTATTAAATATTTTAGTTTCTTTATCAAAGTATCTACATGTTCGTTTTTGACGGCAAAGGTACACGTATACTAAAGTCGCTTCAGGGTACTTCTCCAATATCTTGGGTTCGTTTTACTGACATAATCTGTAAACAGCGTTGTGGGCTACAATATTGTTTAAATGCCATGTGAATGTATTTCCTTATACTTAATATTGTAGCTGTTTGTTGTTCCTTTTGAATAAAAAAGAACACCTTAGACTTTGAACAAATATTTGTGAAGCTTGCAAAACAATTAAGCTACTGCGGCAATCGTGCTGTGCTTATATAGATTATGAAGGAATGTGCAATATTTATGGGTTTCGCCTAACCATTAAATTAAAACTAAAGCAATTAACAGCAAGGATAATATATTTATCATGTAATGACGTCATTGAATTTATATTCGGTATAAAAATATAATATGTAAATTGTTGTCACCTGTATTAGTGATTTAGGTACTACAGTTATAACACATTGTATCTTAAACTACTTATATCTGGTATCGACCTTGGGTGACAAAAACAATGTTATCAAAATATTGGCCTTTCCTCAAAACAATACATTGAGAACAGCTGACTTATTGAGAGATAAAGTTTGATGACTTCCAAACTACGCTTTAAGAATGCAAATGTAGGACGATGATAAAAATGAGTGAAAATACCTGTTTTGATAAACAAATGCTTGTGTATTAAATACTGCAGGTACAGTCAGCATCAAAAGTCGATGACCATATTCAGATTTTCAAAATCACTGTACATTATATCACCCATAAATCGCTCAACAAGATAAGGCGCCAGTATTGAATGAGCATCATTAAGGTTCAAAATTAACTGAACACTACTCATCAAAGGTCACTGAACACCATTTTGTCAAAAATTGCTGATCGTTATAATACCCGAAAACATCATAACATTCATTTTTACAAAAGTCACTGAACAATATAAAATGCTTATTATGGTTATCTAGTGTAATCACGGCAACGTCCAAAAATAACTTAACATCATAAATAACAAAAGTTACTGAACATTACTTTGTTTCGGATACGTAGCGTGTAAACTTATACTATCAAAAGTAGCTGAACTGCAAACTAAAAAAGTGCTCGTTACTATCTTCAGAGTTATAAATCCAATCTTGATCTATACAAACTAAATCATGTAAAAAAAATTAAATGGATGTAAATTTCGAATTTAACTTTCCAAAATAATTCTGTTTGAATTTATACCATCGACATAATTAATGATTTTTTTAGTTCGATTGAATTGTAACCTTATTCGTAAAGCAATAAGACTCATTTCCAAAAATCACGCAGATTCTCTTCAAATTCATAACGTCGACTTAGTTTATGATTTTTATAAGTACGATTGAATTAAAACCTAATCTATACAGATTAGGTTTTATATGTATACACATATAAGACTCATTTTCAAAATTCACACAAATTCCATTTTAATTCAATTCTTTGGGAAACATAGTTGTGGGTATTTGAAAAACTGTTTACCCTTGAATGTAAAAAGAATATTTTTACTTAATTATCACTTTGTATCGGATGTAGACCATTGCGGTTGCAATTATTTATCATCTATAATTATTGTATTAGTTATCAATTGCGCTTTAATGACAAATGAACATTATAAATAAAGATGGTATAAATTCAAACGGAATTATTTTGGAAAGTTAAATTCGAAATTTACATCCATTTAATTATTTTTACATGATTTAGTTTGTATAGGTCAAGATTGGATTTATAACTCTGAAGATAGTAACGAGCACTTTTTTAGTTTGCAGTTCAGCAACTTTTGATAGTATAAGTTTACACGCTACGTATCCGAAACAAAGTAATGTTCAGTAACTTTTGTTATTTATGATGTTAAGTTATTTTTGGACGTTGCCGTGATTACACTAGATAACCAAAATAAGCATTTTATATTGTTCAGTGACTTTTGTAAAACTGAATGTTATGATGTTTTCGGATATTATAACGATCAGCAATTTTTGACAAAATGGTGTTCAGTGACCTTTGATGAGTAGTGTTCAGTTAATTTTGAACTTTAATGATGCTCATTCAATACTGGCGCCTTATCTTGTTGAGCGATTTATGGGTGATATAATGTACAGTGATTTTGAAAATCTGAATATGGTCATTGACTTTTGATGCGGACTGTACTACAAACTGTCTATATGACACCATAGGAATTTAAGGACTTGGTACATATCTATTTCTTAGAAACCAAGTGTTAACTATCACTAATGCATTACATATTTTTCCTATCAAGGCAAGCATTAATTCCACAGAGGATTATTTTTCTATTGTTGCTGTACAGGGTATAACCTAAATGCAAAAGGCCCTGAACAGGAAAGACTGTTGTTGGAGTAGGTTTATGCCCATCAGTCTAAGACCTGAAGATCTTCAGAGAAGGCATGTTGTCAGAGTTTAAACCGCCCGTAGGCCTCTGACATGGCTTTACACACCGTTTAAAAATCTCTCAGGTGTGCCGGTTTCCTCACGACATTTTCATTCACCGTTTTTAGCAACTGATAACTAATTTATAGTACGCACAGGAATTAGAATAGACATTGGTGCGTGCCGGGGTTTGAACCTGCGACCTTTGACTTGGCAGTCCAACGGTCATTCCACTTGGCTATCAGTGCTTAAGACCACCTGTAGATAATGATCTTCTTTTCGAATCGACGGTAATAATATATTTTTTGTGCCTAATAAGTGACCACTGGCCACGTAGATAGCGGCATCGAAGCGTTGTTAAGATGTGTGATGAATATGATAAAATGTATTTGACGTTACCTTCCCCTCAGACACGCTGGGCTTGTCTTGCTCCTTAGCAGCCATGGCGGCCTTATCTAGCGCCTTTTGTATCTTGTTCTCCACTTCCAGGATCTCTTCCTTATCTAATAACTCGATTAATTCGGCCATCTGCTTCTCAGACAGGTTTACGTTTTCGTTGCCTATAATTTCTAACATCTGGAATTTGGAGAAATATAAGTTAAATATAAGTTCAATAAAGTTCTTTTTGGATTGTCAATGCGTTGACCAAAGTATCCCTTGGGTTCACCAATTTATCAGTTGAAGCATAATGCGTTTAAAAAAAAAGTACAGTGGTTTAATAAAATAATTGTTTACTAAAGACTTTGCAAATCAGAATTTGACAGCATTTGCAAAAAAAATACTTTGTTAATTGTAACTTTTAGCACAAGTAATGATCTTGTTGTTGAAGTATCATACATATTCCAAATATTCATCAAAAATAAAAAAGAGTAAAATAACCTAATTAAAAAACCGTAAGACAAAATGTCATGTTCAGTATCCAACTTAATGCTGTACTATTTGGACATTGCTTCATTTTATTATTTTACTGGTAGTGCATTATTTATCATAACAAAGGCGAACATGAAAATAACACCATCATAAATACAACACGGAGACGTCACGACAACGTCACGTCAAATATGAGTAGCCATCGTGTCAATGACCGCCGCAAGACGTCCTGACCTTACCACGTAATGAGTCAATAACATTGCACCAGACTACATAAACATTTAATAAGATGAAACAAATAGTATTTCTTTTGGCTAATTGCATAAACAACTAATAATAATATGCAAGCAGTGTAATTGATAAGACTTCTTCTGTGAATTTATTAAAATGTGAAAGTTAGTAAGTTTGTGAATTTAAATGTGACGATCGCCTGACTGATGATCCAAATTAAAGAAAATTTGGCACACAGATAGATCATGACCTGGATAAGGACATTCTATATTTATTATCTGGTTAGATGAAGGTCTCATGATGTCAGTAAAACCATGGGTTAAAGCCAGTTCAAATATAATTAAATATTTATTACGTAGGTAGGTATGCCTTCTTTCCATACATGTTTAGGGGCCTTATTTGATACACTACAACTGTTTGAATACGATATTTCATTTCTATTAATTATACAGAAATAGAAACATTAATGCCATGGACGAAAAGTAGAATAGAAAAAGATGATTAATTAAATCACGTCAACAATCTACGTTAATATCATAATTAACTTTTACGTAACTAATGCCATCTTTTCCAATATGGCCGCAGTTATATTAAACCTTCGACATAAAATGCTAATGTATTGTTTGGCTTTACTTCGACCGTGAAGATTTATTATTGATAACACGAAAACATTGTATATCAAAGGAAAGAGGTCATTCAATATGTTATCACGTTAAATCGCTCGCGGCGAATTAGATACGGCGAGTCACGTGTTGGCCATCGTGGCGAAAACGTTGACATTGACCCTGGCTGGGCGATGATTACTTCTGCACGGTTGTAGCACGTTGCGAAACAATACACTTAGACACAGAGCACGTTAACGCCTTCTTCTAGGCATATAACTTACTTCAAAAATTGGACATTGGACTGTGTCAATAAATAAATGTTCCTTGTTTATGTAAGACTAGCGGCCCGCTCCGGCTTCGCACGGGTATATAATATATATTATAAGTATTTCTCCACTATTTAATGAATGTTATTATACATATAAACCTTCCTCTTTAATCACTCTATCTATTTAAAACCGCATCAAAATCCGTTGCGTAGTTTTAAAGATTTAAGCATACATAGGGATATAGGGACAGAGAAAGCGACTTTGTTTTATACTATGTAGTGAAGCTAGCTGAAAATAGGCCGCTCAAAGGAGAGCTTTTGCCCAGCAATGGGACATTAATTCATAAGGAAATATTAATTTTGTGGAGGACTAAATGAACAATACTATTCAATTTAAGCTGAATGAATTTCAATGTGTTTGCCATATAATTATATAGTCCTTGTCGATTACGACAACGCAACGGCGACCCCTAAAATTAATTTCTTTGATGAGCTCTAATGTGGCTCGCTAGACCGAGCTTAGTTTTAAATATACGGTCGCATGTACTGCAATAGAGTTGGCCTGAAGAGTTGTATGTATACATATAGGAGGTCTTAGGTCTTTTTTTAGGTGTTTGCCATAGTGGGTATGTAAGACCTAGTGATAATGGAAAACACCTCTTCACACCTCTCTCTCCCTACTGTTTCCGTGATTACAGTATGTAAATAGCTTTAGTAAGGAGACATTTCTGGCTAATTTATTGCCTTAAATCCTGAATTACCTTGTCAAAGTTTGACGACCTGATTGGCGTAGTGGCTAAGCGATTAGACTGCTGCGCTAAAGGGTGCGGGTTCGATTCCCGCACGGGGCAAAAATTTGTGCGATCCACATTTGTTTGTCCCGAGTCTGGGTGTTTGTGTATGTGATATTTCATGTTTGTGAAACGCACCCACGATACAGGAGAAATTCCTAGTGTGGGGCGACGTTTTTTAAGAAACAAAAGAAAAAAAAAAAAAAAAAAAAGTAAATAGGCCTATTTTACAACTTGTAAATACAAAATGTTTAAGAACTGACCTTCAAAACGTCATCAACCTTCAACTGCCCGTCAAAGTCGTCATCTAGCCTTCCAAGCACGTCCTGAATCAGCTTTAGTTTCGCCTCATCGGGCACCTTCTGTAGGCTCTTAATGGAATGCATCAGTTCATCAATCTGTATCAGTTGTTCCTTCGCTTTCTGTGGCTCAGACTTGGTCTGCTCTAACGTGGTCTTCAGGGCTTTCTCCTTGGTCTCAAGTTCTACTAAAGCGGCATCTAGCTTGCCAATCATGTTGTTGACGGCCCGGTATAATCTGGAAATAACGTTAAAAAGTTTTTTAGACCACGGGTTAAAGAGGTTGTTTTGTGTATGTGTGTAAAAGTAACCTTAATACTATGTTAATTAATTATTTAATTGAGTGAAAGGTAGATTTAGTTTCTTAGTGATTTTCAACCAGTCAAACATTTAGGTAGTAGACAACAGAGGAAGGAAAGGGCTTAGAAGAGCATACTGTTGCGTCAAGAGACTGAAATTCTTTCGAGCACATTGGTTAAGTTAAATTTCTCTTATACTATATTATTCAATATTAACAACCTTGGCCTTCGGAAAAAAGCCTGTTGTATTTCCTCACAACAACAGAGGAAAAATATTAATAATTGTTTTTGTTACGCCACAATATACAAGTCCCTATGTAGGTGAGACCTTGACAACTTATAAATCCTAATCAATCAATTAGAGAATGGATTACAAAGATTATTAAAACGTCAAAATTTCGATAATGCTTAGATATTTCATTATTTACAGTAGATGCATATTTATTATTATGTCGTTTTGGCACTTATCTCTACCACGGAAACTGATATAAAATGTAGGAAAATTTACTGAATCATGCATTGAATTAGTTATCATTGTATCAGTATTTTATACCTACATAAACAGACGGATGTTAACACAACACCATCCATACAGATAAGTACAATCTGCTCTCACAATAGTTTCTAAATTATTAGAACAAAGGGACGAAATTATACTATAGTCTATACTTCTATATAATGGATATTACATCATTACGATACGCTGCGTTGTGAGTTGTGACGTAGTGGGTGACATCACCCACCTCCTTATAAAACCTACGACCGGTTAAGAGTAACCTTGACGAAGAGTGTTAAGTTGGAAAAATCCTATGCTACTGTATCTATCCATGGCCATTTGACAAAATATCAAAGGCAGACCAGTATTTTCAATATAATTATGGATTCTTATTTTATTTAAAGGAGCCGATCAAAAAGCGTAATATGGATAATATCTATAACAATAAGTAAGATGTAATTGCCCTTAAGTTGAACCAAAAACATGCTGGAGGAAAAATACTGGTGAGTTTTTATCACATCACAATTAAGTGTTAAATACCTATCTCCAAGGAAATTAAAAAACTGAAGTCAAAGCCTGTTGTTACAATGCATAGTTGGATCAAAAACTTCGAAACCGATTACTATTAATACTTTGTTTTGCAACTGCAAAAGTAAGGATGGTTTTCGCGCGAAAACTATTGGACGGATTTTGATGAAACTTTAAAGTACATCAGAATAACACATAGGTTCTTTGCAAGCAATGCTTATTTAACGCGGGTGAAACCGCACGGCATAGTAAGTATTTTATAAAGTTTTGACAGACCTCAAACCAGTCCAATCAACATCTAGTGATGAGAAGAGTATGAGTTCCATACCTGCGAGCTCCCTTCGTAAGTTTGATGTCAGCTTGCTTGGTTTTCACCATCTCGTTCATCTCTTTGACATCCTCGCTGTAGTCCAGCAGCTCAGTCTTCAACTCCTGAATGCTCTCCTTCTCAAGAAGCAAGGATTTCTTTTGTTCAGCTGTAAATTAAATAAATATTTATCAATAGATATAAGAATTAAGTAGATATGTATTTAAGTGGTCCATTTATTTACTCTCTCGGAAGATCTATACATTATGCACAATGGTTGCAATAACCCCCTTACCATGAACTCTTTAAGCAGGACAGTTTGAATGGGGAAGCGAGGCACCGCTACGTGCGGTGTAATGCGACATCTCGCTTCCACAATTCATGGTAAGGGTGCAGGACCAAAACATAGGCAAGATCATTTCTTTTAATTTAATAATATTTTTAACTAAGTATATAATTTTGCGTAAACGGCAAAAAGCGCGGCTCCATTACAATATTATATTAGAATGGGACATGGGACTCATACGCTGCCGAATGCGTGTGGACATACAAGCTTGATGATTATTACATACTAATATTAATACGAATTTTTCCTTATTTTATGTAATATAAAACAGATGTTCACATAATAAGGAAGGCAGGTTTGTCGCTCTGTCTAACATGTACCAACTTATCGCTGATCTGTAGTATTCGAATGAGGTTCAAAGGTGGGTTAGTTCGCGTCATAGATACTACTGTTACGATTCGCAGATTATATCATAACAAGAAAGTAGTCTATGTAAGTATACCGTAGTGGGTACAGATATTTTGTGTTTGATGTGGTATATATAGAACCACATAATATTTAGTCCTGTTTTTTATTGCTAAATAATTAATTTTATTAATAAACAGTAGGGTGAATACTTATTATTCACACCAGCCACCATTCACACAAGATGTATCTCAGATTTAGCAGCAGTTTTCTTTACACGATATGATCTCGTCATTGACCTAGTGAGTTCTATTCCTAGATTAGGCAGTCTTATTAGGTTTATCTATTAGAAAATTCCCAGTATTAGTCCGAGTTTTGGATACGTGCCCGGTACATGTGAAATGAGTTGTGGAATAACCTGTTCATAAGGAAAGCCGTATTTTTTGGAAACCATAATATCGTATGGATGTAGATATAAGTAGGTATGGTTACCAAGATGGTATGTAAAGGTGAATGGACGGGCCTTTTAACAAACAGAGCCCTGGCAATAACCCAAGACAATTATACATAACGGGATAAAGCTATAAAGTCGAACGTTAATAACGAACAGAAAAACGAAAATAACAAACAGCAACACCAGGTTATATTGGGATTATTATTTTGATTCCGGAATTACCGAATGAAAAGTCCGGTAAAATGATATAGGTACTTAATTAGTAAATGTTTGTATAAAGTTGCTCCCTCACCTAGAGCTTTTGCGTGTAATGTAACGTTTCAAGGTCCAACATTACATTAGTGAGGAACTGAACATTATAGTGCGCAACCTGTAATGTTACATATTCAAGCATTACATTGGATATGGAAGAGAACCGAGCATTACAGTGTAACTTGAAACAATGTGTTATATTTAGATTCAACTTGTAACATGAAATATTACATTACAAGCGAATGCGCATCAAGTCACGAAGGCAGTATTGTAATGCAATGCTCACAATCGAATCTAAAATGTTACACTACACGCGAATGCTTTAGGTTAGGAAGCACCTTTAAGCGATTAGTAGCATTATGTAACGGTTCTAATTTATAGATATGACACCATGCATTCGTGCAACTAGAGTCGACAGTTTGTAAGTGCCGATATGAAAGAATCATGGTTGCAATAAGCCCGAAATCTGAATGCATCTTTGGTTGGGAGTTAGGTACTGCCTTTTGTTAAAAATAGTAGATCATACAACCAAGTATTTATGTTATTTACGAACACACGAAGTCTTAGCAAAAACTAAAGCAGATAGATAGAATATGTTTAATTGTACACCATAACAACACTTCTTCTTCTTCTTATTGTATGGTTGATGAACAACCTAGTGTCAGAGTTTAAACCGCCTTTAGGCCTCTTACATGGCTTTACACAGAATAACACTTAAGTGCTTAATTAAAATGTAACCTATTCAATTGCCTCCCTACGTGCTACATGAATCCTACATAGGTAGATAAGTATAGGTACTTACTACATAAACAAATATTGCTCCACCGCTATTTATATTATATACCAAGAAATCTTTGTTTACAAACAGTCTGTGTTTGAAGCCCTGTGTTTCACTTTCCGGTGTAATAAAATGTCTGAGTAATTTACCGAAAGACCAATGCATTGCCAACTACTACTGCATATTATGTACCTACTATGTACGTTGTTGCTTTTAACCAGAATTGACTTACGCTTGTATTATTTTTGGTGTGGAATTTGACATGGTAATTTAATCGGCCCTGAATTCTGATACCCACTCAAGGAAGCCTTATAAGTGTCAATCGATACGTGGAATTTAGTACCCTCAATCTGCGCGATGATAAAAAAAATGGAAATTAGGAATGGCGCAAGGATTATAATCTTCGTGAACACGCAACTTAAATTGCTCAATTCTGGACATAGTATGACGTCACAATCGAAGCAGTTTACTGCGATACTTAAAATAATACGCATAATTTTGTTCCTGGATATCAATGATATCACATCATTAGAAAGTGCACTACAAAATATATTCTTGCATCAGCCTTCCACGCCGGTAAGGTAAGGTTGTGCAATCAAGTGGAAAGACAGAATAAAGATTAAAATCTTTACCTTTACTATGTAATTCCTTTAAATGTTACAAGATATCATATATAAATATTTAAGCGCTATGCGCTAACGCAGTTAAGTGAAAAAAACTTCAGTCGCGTAAGATTTCATTATACCGAGGATGCCAAATTGATGAAGAGGTGATTAAGTTGACCATCTATGAATTAACCTTTAAAATTAATGTTACCATCTACTGTTTTTTTTTTACTTATTTATTATATTAATTCTAACTATCAGCATCTAGGTATTCTGTTATTATTAATGCTGCGTTACCATGTTCTTTTGTACCTCTATTAAGATCGGGTTTTTCCGTAAAATTATAAGGCATTATGAAAAATAATGCAAGGTTTTGCCTTTCTTAATCGAACGTAACGTACCTACATACCATACCAGACACGTGAGATAAATAATACTTATTAATGTTAACGATAGTAGCTGATAACATCGCAGTGAGTGGCTGCCTATTGGATCACAGTTACGACTAAACTACCGAAGATCTCTAAAGATAAGAAAACGCATAGGATAAACATTACGAAGCTACCTATAAACCCATAACAACATCAATTTCCATTCATTCATATTACGAAACCGCCACGTAAAGAACTCGTGTCATACACATACTTCAGCATAATGGTACATCAATCTATTTATACAAATGACAAAAACGTAAAGAGTACGTATTTAGGAAGGAAAACATGAACTTCAACTTCTGTGAACATAGAAAAATAATGGAGCAATGCCAATAGACTTACCTAATTTCTCCAAAGCGTCTTCAATGACTTCAATGTCTTTTCCAGAAAGTCCTTCTTCAGTCTTCACTTTAGGGGAGTCTAAAATGATGATTGGTGCAGGATCAATCATGATTGGAGATGCCTCAATGTCAATAACAGGTGCCTTATCCTTAAGTTCTTCTTTCTCTCTCTTCTTGGCTTCAAGGATCTGTTTTTCTCTTTCAGCTTCCTGCATCTCCTTCATCTCTTCCTTGATCTTCAGTTCCTCTAATTTGATAGCCTCTGCTTTAGCCTGAAGTTGAACAAATTTAATTTATGTGACTCAATTCACAATTCAGAAATATGTAGCTGTAGATATGAATAGATATGTGTTATTGTTTAGATGCATATAAGTGATAATAGACAATTATAACATTAAAGTTATGGTATTTTACAATTATCTAACCACAAGAGGATAATTAAAAAAATAATTAATTTTATGAACACTTAGTAAACAGTACCTTAAAGTCCAGTTTGCCTTCCTTTTCACCAATGGCAGCCTTTGTCTGTGTAGCTACTTGTTCAGGCAAAGCTGATATGGTAGCCTTCAGTTTGTATGTAGTCGGCACATGTTCCGGTACCATCAGTGCTCTTGACAGCAACAGTAAGGAAGGTGGCACCTTCTCATTTAATGACAAGTCAAGCCAGTTTCTCAACTCCTTCCGCAACCGCTCTTCTGACACACCATAAGCCCTCATACCTCTCGCCCTACAAGCCTGTTGTAATTCATTAAAGTTTAAACTGTCCACACCCTCTTTGGCAATCATCTTATCATCAGCAGCCAAAGATCTCAGCTTCATCTTGAGATTAAACCGTAACATGGCACTGGTACCTATTGTTGTGCAGTTTAACACTTTACACAAAGCAACTAAATGCGGTCTCTGCAGTGAATCCAATGTAATCTCATCTTCAAACAACTTGGAAAACTTCATTATCTCTTCACTTGTTGCAACATCACCGGAGGTTCTTACTTTATTGAAGAAAGTAGAGAACTCTCTGGCCAGCTCTGAATGTCTGTTGCTGGCCTGGGGAGCCATCTGATCTAGTGTCTCTTGAAAGAATTTAGCCATTTCTAACTTGACTTTTAAGTGTTGTTTTAACTTTGCTTCTCTTTGACTGCTACTCTCAAATGTTGATGGCAACATGTTTGGAAACAGTTTGATGAATATTGGCAGTGTAAATTCCAAAAATGGAACAACAATAAATACTATAAATGGAACCATTCTAAACAGGTCACCGATAGTTGTGACCAGCAGTCTATGTTCCCTTCTTGTCAAAGTATATCCTCTTAAAATTTTAAACAATAGAGATGTTGAGATCCTAATTTCAATAAAAAGTAATCTGAAGCCATGGTAGTAATGTCGCATTTCATCCATGAAGCGTTCTTTTAGGCTCTTCTTTTTCTGTCCTTCCTTTTTAGGAAGTTTTTCTTGTTCCTCAATGCCTTTCTTAATGGTTGCAACAGTTGCTTCAACTTTAGAAGATGGTCTTAAAGGTTCTTTATCAAAGTTACACATACTGGTAGAGAATGGTCTGATGGACTGTGGGTGACAGTAAACTCTCGTATTGAGAGGCTTTTGTGTGACATTATGATGCAGTCCGATTGGCTGTGTTGTATAATATGACAATGACCTTGAGAGTGTTATGTATGGAAAGTTTTGATATTGCCTGGTCTCCCACAGTAGTGCTAAAAATATATAGAATTGCTATATTATTTAATTAGTCTTTTCTATTTACATGCACTGTATCATAGAATATAAGTTTTAAAAACAAGTTAGAAAATTTCATTTTAAGTAAAATATATCTAGATGGCTCTGGACTTCCTAATTTGTATCTTGCTAGGGATTTTGGATCCATTATGTATTTATTTAGGGCATATTTATATCTGCAAAAATAATCTGGTCCACCATGTGATGCTAATGATGAAACAATAAAATAAATAATACAATATAAGTTTATCAAACAATAACATTCACCACACTTACATGGCCCATGAGACCAAATGTATACGTCTTTACGTAAAAATAATACTTTTTACGATAAAGTCAAATGTACGTACATAATAATCAATCAAATTCCGCTTTAGGTTAAGATGTATATTATGGTATTGGTTGCAACATATTATTTACTTACTCGATCTTTTTAAGCATCTACAATGGTTAGTTATTAATCTGTTCATTTTGTTCGTTTTTCGCAGGGCTTTAAATACTGGAAAATATTGAAATTATAACAAAAACAAAATCAACCCTTATTACACCATGACAATCGAGAAGAATCACACACAGTTCACCAAGCACTGAGAGCACAGATTAAAAATATAGATTGCTAATGTTTACATTTTTAAACTTTAAAAAATATATTCTAATAAGTTACCTAGCCTATTTGATATCATATGATATTATTGAATATGCAACTTTAGGAAAATTATTTGTAAGGTAAAGCAACTATGGAAAAATATAATAAAAATAATTAGTTGAAGTCATAGAGTTGAAGGTAGAAAAAATAAAAAAAGTATCACATAATTATCTTAATAATTTATATAGAAATATTTGGAGATAACTATGTTGCGATTATAAAGATATCTAATTAAAACACGTTCATCAGGCGTCTTAGTTGCCGCAGATTCAGTCATTGCTTTCCCAAAAAGTATAGTTGAGTTGTGGCATGGACCAAATGTGGTGAACAAAAAACCCAAAAAGTTAATATCGCTCCTCTCAACGGCGCATTCACCTTAATAAAAACTAAGAATCATCATTATGTATTTAGTTACTGACTCTATGTTACTGATTAATAATGATGGGATACTCTCCACCTTAGTGTATGAATGGGTGTATGTAAAAGTGGACTTTCTCTACTTCGGCATCATAACATCATAGAGAAACAAGTGAATTATTTCGTCTTCGTTCTCAGTTATATACAGATCACAACAATTATGTGAATTGCTTTTTTAATTAAAATTAATTACAACTTTAACACTAAATATAATTGATATAATGTAACTGGTAATACAAAATTAACAACGAAAAGTTCACAAAATGGAAACACCGGTCTGACGTTAAATTATTGATGTTCACGACATAACCTAAATTATTAAATCTGAACATAACCTTTGGAATTTTCAACATTATCTTAGTTTCTATGAAACACTGGCATTATTGCTGCCAAAATAAATGAATATTGTACGGCACTACATAAAATCTAGTTTAGTTAATTTAACTAAACCTCAAAATAGACATTTTTCAAGCAGTGAGTATGAAACATTCTTATCAATTTTGTAGTCAGTTCAGAACTAATCAATATTTGATCATAGTATCATGTTTTAGCACTGAAATGTTTATATTTAAAAAATAAATCTGTAGTTACTTTATTCTAGGACTGAATAACGGTATTAAAATGGTTTATGTAATTTAATAAAAAAAAACATAATTGCCTTGTTTGTTACAATTTTAACAGAAAACTACCTAATATCTGTATAGCAAACACTATTTGTACTGTTACGTGTAATATATAATAACAAAACCGTTTTATATAGCTCAGTACATTATTATCATTTAAAAAATAATTATTTTTGAAGTCAAATTAAACTATCTTTGTCCACCATTAAGTTAATTGTTAACCAATGTGTTAAAACCCTTGGTTTCATTAATAATTTTATTTAAATAAGAATACAAAAGAATAAGAATAAAAATACAACCACATTAGTAATTAAATCTAAATTTATGTTATTGATAATAATTGTAACAGGCACTGAAAAACATTGTCAGTGGTTTCCAAACTAAGCATAGCTTGTATCTTGGAAGCATATATCAAACCGACGACCTTATTGGTGCAGTGGCTAAGCAATTGAACTGCTGCACTAAGGGTTACGGGTTCGATCCCCGCACGGGCAAACATTTGTGTGATCCGCAGATGTTCGTCCCGAGTCTGGGTGTTTGTGTATGTGATATTTCATGTTTGTGAAACGCACCCACAATACAGGAAAAAATCCTAGTGTGGGGCGATGTTTTTTTTTAAAACAAACAAAAACACCGTCACCAAAAATTACTGGATATACCTAGTTTACCTTTTTCAGAGATCAAACAATCTTCAGAAATGTCTTTATCAGCCGTCAAGAATGCAGCTAAAAGAATAGTATGGGTAGACCTAGAAATGACTGGACTGGACATTGAAAAGGACCACATTTTGGAGATAGCCTGTGTAGTCACAGATGCTAACCTAAACATTGTTGCTATGGGTCCAAACATAATCATCAACCAGCCAGATAGTATCCTGAATGAAATGAATGATTGGTGTGTTGCTCAGCATGGTGAGGTATTGATTTTCTAATTGTTGTGTTTACTACCTCTTTAGTAATTGCAGTTAGTTAATTAGTTTTTCACCAAAACTTTTTATTGCATTTTGGCTTGTCTCTGATCCTCACATACACATATTTTTTTAAGTATTTTTCATTGGACAATGCCATTGAGCACTGCAAAGATATTTCTTTGTGTTAATGTTGCCTTATACCCTTAATTTTTACTAGTAGAAGAAATTGGACATTACAATTGCTGTATTTGCCTACCCCTTAAATAAACTTTGATACAATGTATTATGGAATGTTGAAATGTGACTTCATTAGATAATTCCTGCTTACTCCTTTATGGAGTACAGGCCTGATATATAAGAGTAAGGTTAACTTAGAATATTTTAATATGATTACAGAGTGGACTGACGGAGGCTAGTCGCAAATCAAGTGTCACATTAAAAGATGCTGAAAAACAAGTATTGGAGTTTGTCAAGAGCCATGCACCAGAGAAGAAGTGTCCGTTAGGAGGCAACAGTGTTTACATGGATCGTCTGTTTATAAGAAAATATATGCCAACACTAAACAATTATTTACACTACAGAGTTATAGACGTCAGTACAATAAAGGAGCTAGCCAAACGGTGGTACCAAAAAGAGTTTTCACTCATGCCTCAGAAGAAGTTCAGGCATCGGTCAGTGGATGATATACTTGAAAGTATAGAAGAATTAAAGTATTTTAAAGATAATATATTTAAGTCGTCAATTAAACTACAAACTGATGTGTGAAGTATTAGAAATTATGTTGTAATAATTACGGGTATGTTTGATTTAATTTACATGGAATCAGTAGTGTTTATTTGTGACAACTGTTCTGAAATTAAATAAATGACAAGCTTGATTAGTTAAGCGTAACACTCTATGTACCTATTTATTGAGATAGCTGTGTATCTTGTAAATATTTCCTTTCATGAAAAACTTTTACAGGGGACTAAAATAACTCACACCAGTTTCCACACATTTGGGATGAAAATATACTACCTAATGACATTGAGAATGCTAACAATAAGTCTAATTGTAAAATACATTCTCATTCACCAGTGCCACATAGGACCACATACAGAGATTTTTAGGTCAATGATTTAGATAATATGAAGACATGTAACAAATGATTTAAAAATCATCACAATTAGCATTCTACATTAGCAATCAGTTTATAATCATGCTTGCAGTCAGTATTTATGTGTTTACATTGTAATGGTAGAAGGTTAGACAGATTACTTAGAAAATAGTGTTAGTATCAGGTCAATGTGAAATTTTGCAGCAATTGGCGCAGGTAGATAGGGCTCCCACACATAACTGCAAATTCGCAACGCATCGCAAATATCTGCGAGCTGCAGCGAGCAAATTCATACATCATGCATGAGTCCCGCGCTGAAAATTACAACAGCTGGCGCCACTAGCGTAAATGTGGTAGCGTATAAAACCATATGTGGTGTGCCAGGAAGTTTCATCAGATATTAAAGCAATAGCGCCAATGTGCAAGTCGTTCTATGGTCTGCATCTACAATGCAGCATCGCATAACTTGCAACGCAGTATTTTTTCTTCGACTAAGTAGTTGATTCTAAATAGCATTTATGCATATATTGTAACAGGCGGTTTAAATTCTGACACCAGGTTGTTCATCCACCATACGATAAGAAGAAGCTTCTATTAGAAATGAGCATCTCTATCATAATCTATTATTACACTTACGTAAATTGGTAGTAGGAAGCGTGTTTGGTAGCAAGTAGTGTTCTCATGTTGTGAACTGTAATGTCTACTAAGGGGATACCTGGCTAGATGGCGCTGTAGTCAATATTTTTAATCACACTTCTATCAACAAATCATGACAAAAAACCGAAATGAAATTTGCAAAAAGCTTATGAAAAGGTTCCTGCAGATTAATAAAAAGGTAGTAAACATTTTGAATTTATTTGTTTTAGCGCAATTTTTTTTGGATTTTATCTGCTGACAGCACATTTTAGAGCCAAGTTTAGAGTGAGATACCTAACCACAGAAATGAATTTAACAATGAATAATGTCTTTATTATATAATGTGAACCCAGCCGCTATAAAACCTCTTAATGGAGGGTCATATAAAAAGGACACTTATTAATCATTGTTATGGGAACGGGAGTAAGGTTGTGGACTAGTGGTCGTCATAATTTATGTGAGAAAAATCTCTTGGGAATATTGTAATGTAATTCAGAGGCTTACATTTATTCATTAATACTTTCTAGATTAGCGCAGTAGCTCAGGGTTGCAAGCTCGATCCCTGCTCGGAACAATTAGGTAAGTAGGTACTAATTCGTGTGACCAATCATGATATTTTGTTTAAACTCTGGCTATTTAAGTTATATTTCATTTTATGTGTAACAAAACATCACGCCTGTATTCCCCGAAGGGGTAGGTAGAGGTGCACATATAGTACACCCACATTTCGCCAGTTATGTTATAGGCCCCAATGTAATAGGGGTCGCCCCCTATACCTATTGCCAAAAACCTAGTGACAGTTTCCGACCTGGGATTCGAACCCACATGCTCAGCAACCTCGGACCTTCGGACCTCATGCTCAGCAGTCGCGCTTAGCGACCACTAGACCAACAAGGCAGTCAGCCAGATTACAAAAAAAAAACCATTATGCCACTCTTTCAACTAAAATCAACTCAACGGAATAATTAAATTAATTAAAACAGAAAAACAATATCAAAAGTGACCTTATCTATAAAACAGAGGCAATAAAGTTAATTATTCAACGGGTAACATGTAATAGAGATATTACGTTAGACAGTCATCGATGTTACATCCAGTCTAGAGGGAGGGGTCAGTGTCATGTATACTCGTACAAATGAAATATGAATTAGACACGGGTTTGGCTTGTATTATACACACGCTACGGGCATGATTTAATAACCAAGATAATAATCCTAATTTTTATATAATTAGGTACGTATTTTTAGGGGTAGGTATAACACAATTATAGGTATATAAAAACAGGGTACCTTACCCTTCTGGATAATAATGAACATTGGCGTCCGTTTGATCTCGCTCCGTTAGGTGTTTCTAAAAATTGTAAAATAAAAACACTCAGGACTTAAGATGAGCGGCGAAGTGTGGGTACACATAATTATAATGAACTCCAGAAAACAATTACATCCACCTCTGCGACTCAGCCTACACCTTCGATGAAAACACGCGTGATGTTATAATAATGCCATACTTACAAACGAATACACTGGTTGTTTCTTTTTTTGGTGAAGAAAGAAAACACAAGTTTTTATTGAAAATCAAACAGGGATGATTTTTTTTAAACTACTCCAGTGACATAATTTCTTTTCAATAGCAACAGAATCCGAATCGTTTTGCACGCTACAGCCTTGTTCCGATTATAATATCAATTACCTACTGTGTTATTGGCTATTCATTTGCATCCAGCTTTGTCGGACTAAATGCAAATGCGAGCTGCGAGCTAGGCGCGTCCGAATGAAAATTGAAATCCTTTTAGACGTTTTGAGTTGCGAGAGCATGAAATTCTGCGATAGGGCAATTTCTAATTCCCTTTTGTGCAAAAGGAATTAAAAGGAAGGTTGGATGAGTCGTTCTTCATAATGTATGATCATGTGTTTTGGTAGGTTCCTAAGTCGAAAACATTGTTTATTTTTTTATGTACTAGTGTCCGGTCCCATTGCTGGGAAAGGTCTCCCTTTTTGTTCTCCACAGATCACACGTTCATTGCGTTTTTCGGCCATATCTTTCCCACATTGCGGGCCTAAAATATTCCTTCTAACTTTTCTACAATATTTCTGTAGAGCTATTTGTTTTGCATAGTAGATAGATGTAGGTGCTGCCTCGCTTCACTTATCTCCTTCAGTTTGATGGATGCTCGCTGCAAGCATGGCACGCTCCTTGAGAGTCAAGTGGTGGCTCAATATGAATTGAGTGTTTAGGCGTCGCGTCCTTTGGCTTAGATAGGATCGATCTATGTATATAAATATGTAGTCCTTTTACTTACCTATCTAGAACCTACGAAATTCGGAAAGTGATTTTTTATCTATTTCTCTCGATACTTTATAGATATAATACATTTATATTGACGTATTTAGGTACCTATTTACCAAAAGATTCATCATCCAAGGAATGATATAGAAGTAGCCGTAATAGCCTATATATTTCAATTTCGGAACAGGGCCTGCACCTGTGCGTCTTTTTCTGTAAATAGAAAAAAATATTTGCTATTTACCAAATAATATTAAATTCTGATAATAAGTAGGTATCATGCCCGTCTAACTACCACCCTCCGCTTTGAAAATAGTCGTGAAGTGGTATTATGTGAAGCTCAAGATCGAGTACCTATCGATACTTTCAAGTTTGCTCTAATTGTACCATCAAACATCGTTAGGGATCGTAATATTATCACTGTTTACCTATACTTAGACGTGTTTTACTCAGTTAAGGTCAAAGAGAATATCAGGTTAATGGTTTTGGTAAGGGATGGGTAAGCCGATATTGGTTATGCGTCTTCCTTGAAACAGATGATAGTTAATACGTAGGTACTATGTTTTGGTTAAGTGTGACAAACGCGAACAAATGATGCTTGGTAAATTCTTGATGTTTTGTGTTACATTCTCATTGTGTAGATACTTAGGTACAGCCCAAAAACCTAAAGTTATTATACCCTTAAGAATATATTATACCTTCCTAGATAATCAAAATACTGTATTTCCTCTTTTATTTACTTTATTATCACCAAACTCGAATTAGAGTAAACATAAAGTCAATCAATCGCAGAACTTATAATGAACAGCACCGATATTACCTGTCACGGATGCTGCATCATATATTTGTCCAAAGTAAATTAATGGGCCATTAAAACGACTACCACTGGTTCCTATAATTACGCCATAAAATACGAGTATTTTATGGAAAAATGAAGTCATTAATACCCCGAAGCTATAACCATAACTTAGAGAAAATCGAAGGCCTTTAACGGGATGGGCCACTAGTGCGAACTGCGAACGACCATGTATTGACCTTGGTCTAAATGCTATGATGCTCTGGAATGACCGAATAGTTTCGGCACACGCAACGCAAAAAAGTTTTAACTATGACGTTCGCTACAATCACTGGGTTCGCTTGTATCTACTTGTACCCGAATTCAACTATTTGTAGTTCAAGGTCGTATCATATTTTTATGTTATAGGTAGCAGCAAACACAAAAATATTGTAGGTATGTTGGGTCAAATCCTGTTAAATAAATTATTCTCATGGCTGAATACATGTGGATATTTTAAATTAGGTAGGGACCTAATTTTCGAGCGTTATCGTAACCCTAATTTGGCACAATCAGGATACTCTGCAAAATTGCAGGAAGTAAGAGTCTGAGGGTTCGAACAAAGCTGTTCTTGTTAAGGGACACCGACCGCATGCAGTGGCCGATAATTCGGTAGAATGAATTGGGAACACTGACTCTCAGAGATCATGAACTTTATACACGTTCCCCACCACAAAAAATTAAACCATGGATTAAATTAAATTATACCCGTCTCCACGTTTCTATGTCAAAGATTAGAGATGTCAATAGATTTAAGTAGGGTTTACCTAAGTTCAAATAAGAGGGGTTTAGTTTAGTACGTATACACTACACATAAATATTTAGTGCCTACCTAGATATATTTTACGTAATTCTATGAGCCCTATGAATATTTTAGCACGCTATCCGAATCACTGTTGAAACTCCACAGCTATCGTTGTTTGTAAAGGTTTCTAGCTTATTCAGCATAAACGGTGTAACTTCGTTTTAACCCTGTGATATTTGCATTAAATCTAATAACGATTCAATGGCATTTGGGATTTTAACTTACTAAACTTCAGAGTACCTATTAGTTAAAACGTTTGGCTATTGAAGGAATAAAAATATATTTAAAAACTCGTCCAAAATTGGTTTCCATTAAGAATTCCCCTTTCAAGCATCATTAAAAAGTTGAACATCGGGCTTTCATTTTTATGATAATTTATAAGAACATCAGTGCTTTAGAAATTCAGCTTCAGAGTAATTGAACACGCAAGTTTTTTCCCAGTACTGTGCTTATGGTATGCCTCGGTACATACAACAAATAGATAGTATACATTGCAAAGTTTTAATAAATAGCAGCCCAGCAATAAATATTTTCAAGTGGACTAGTTAATTTTGTTAGTTGATCCATCACAAGGTTCAGCTTGAAGTTGTATCTACAGTAAAACTCCTCAGGGTAGTAGAAACTTCCTTGATGTAGGATCTCCTTTTATTTGATGGTCACTTGCAGTCGTAAACAAAAGCCACCTGTCGCGTAAGCACGGTTCATATTACAGACAATTCGCGTAGGTACCTTCTTACCTACAGTGAAAACTGATCCTTTTCTCTTTTATAGTTCATTTTCTGTCTTATTATGGTACGTAAAGCTTATTCTGTGGTAGGTGCCGTGTGGTATCCGGCCTAGAATTGACCACCCCCTTTCCTCCCGTGGGTATCGTAAGAGGCGACTAACGGAAAATCCAGAAGATAGGCAGCAGCGTCTTCTGTAACTTGACCACCAATATTTCGATCCCCAAGCCGCTTGCTTCTAAAAGGAGTAGGCCTTTGTTCAACAGTAGACGTCTTCCGGCTGATGATGAAAGGTTATTCTAAAAGCGAAAGACCTTTTACAAATAATGCTAAATGTGTGCTGGAAGCTCACCAGAATAGTACCTATACGAGATATCGAGAAAGACGAACCTGGTTACCTATCTAGCTAACGTTAAAAATGATGTCTTCAATTTATTACGGTAGTTTGGAAGTATCTATGTCAGTATTATCGTCATAATAATATCTTTAACGTCCACCGGGTAAGGAAGTGGGTCCTACTCTTGTAAACCCATAGTTCCCTAATGATAGCAATTAGGACAGCCGTTATAGTGGATAAGCTAATATCCACTAATGGCGGGTATAATCTGATCCAGGTTGTACTTAGGTACCTAGATAGACGCTATATAGTTGTACCAACTTAATTATTAGGCTTAATTATAATCTTATCGCTAGCACAAAAGGTTACCAATACTTACTTGATTAGTAGGTAGTAGATACCTAAGTGCAGAAGACTTCTTAGGTGTTATTTAAAACAGGTAACTTAAACTGTAGCAAGAATCTATGTTCTATTATTATCTTTGTAAGGTTCTATGTCAAGTTTTGTCTCGTAAAATCAAAGTTATTAAGTAACTCAGCGTCGACTTGTAAATAGTGTTCTTATTGACTTAGTTATTCTGAGGCACCACTAACTTACAGTACCTAATAGGGAGATTCCAATAATCGATACCTCCCCCTTTATATAAAATTAAAACAGTGTGACGTCATTTTGCATAACGCTTTTGCGGAAGACAGGTGACGAGTATGGGTATGGAGACCTTAGAAACCTGCTTCCACAGTTCTAAGTTGTTTTGCCTCTATCATAAAGGGATATGTCTTCTCTTTGTTATAATTGACTCTGAGACACCGTCAACTAAGAGAAAACAATATAAAAATAAAAGGATTCACTCAGCTCAACTGTGAGTTACTGGTCTATCGTATAACGTGACACGATATTGCACTTGCGAATTGCAATACTCGCCGTATTTTAGTCTCGACTTTAAAACGATATACTGACTCGCGAGCGGCATCTAAACTTTGTACTTTACTCTTTTATATCACTTACCTGAAAATAAACGACAATGTATTGTGGTGTGTGATTCCTACTATATGTTATTTACACTTACTGTCACTTCACTTACCATAGCAAAGTTCCGAACTCCAACTCCGATATATGGCTCCATCGTATGTCGAAGAATTCGCGAAAGGAAAATTATAAGCCTCTTCGTCTATGTTTATTTAACAGACAGTGTAAAAAAGGTCATATCGCATCTTTTAAGAAGCTCAAAACTTACCTAACTCCAGTATCAAAACACGGGAATGAATGAGGCATTGCGTCCAAAAAAAAACTGTTTGAAAATATTTTCTTAGACGTGAAGTTATGTCTATCTTCTTCTAGCATCTTAGCTTGATCTTAATTGCACAGGAATAGCTTACAGCAGTCAGCATGATTGCGGGGTTTGGCGCTTACCACGAACTCTTAAAGCAGGACATTTTCCGTTGAGAAAGAGAAGCCGCCGCCGCTACGTGCACTGTAGCGTGGGGCTTACTACCTAACTTTACTGCAATTAGGAATATTATCAATCTATAAAGCTTTCCACATATACTTAAATGAATTACTTCAAACATTAGGTAACCTTTGTAATAGGTACCTAGTTATGTATATTTATTATATCTTTTTTTATAGATGTTCTGAGTACCACCTGTTTTCAACCCTCTGAAAACCTCGTTCTAACCTACATTAACACTTCATGACAAATATAGTCTGCGTCAAAGAACTTTGAAACTTTCGGTTATTAGAGCTGATAACGACTTGTGTAAACTTTCCTTGTCGACCCATTGTGCTTATTAACGTTATGGTTTCTTGTCACGAATATAATAAAGAAGTTTAATACGCCTACTGCTTTCTTAAAGACAGTGGCTATTAGTTTTTCTAAGGCCTCCTTCTATTTATACTCGCGTAGGCCTTGTACACAGGTAGACAGTACCTATCCACTTTTAAAGGTCATCTAAAAACACCCCGTGTATTTATAAATTGTGTTACTCATTGTTATGTGGAAGCGTTTTAACTTGAAGTAGATGCAGTAAGAAAGTATGCTGTCCTCGATAAAGAATTCTAAAAAGAAACTTCACGCACATAAATCCCGAATGTGGATTGTGGTACCGCCTACGAGGTGACAACAATAAACGCTAAGCTACTGTCATTTGTTTTTCTATTAGCTATCTGTAGGTAGCTTATAACTCTAATAGAAATCCAAATTCAAACCATTCCTGACAATTCAAGTAACAACGAAACAGAATATCTAATATTCATTGCCACGCAAATCTACATTAGTATTAGACGCGTGACTCCCATTCCGTTGATTATGAACATTTGCTACCTAATTTTGACACGTAGACCGGGCACATTACCACGCATAATCTCCCTCTACTTCCCGCGTTAGTTCTACACCATTTTCAGTCATTAACATCGCATTAAGTCGGCTTTTATTTCGGATGCTTCCCATCATTCGCTACGGGTGGTAAAGTGGCAAATGGCTTTGCTATTCGCCTTTTAGTTCGATACGGATAAACTATACTATTATTCACGTAGTAGGTACATACTTAAAACGTGGCTTGGAATTGCTAATGTTGATTTAAGTTTGTAAGCGCACGAAACTTGCTTTGTAACAATAAAAATAGTAGGTTCAAGATCCCTTAAGTAGAAGTCCGAAGTTTTTCATCCTCTGGACATAAATTTCAGTCAACCTATGTTAAAGTCTTTCGCTGTATACTTTATGAAACTTTAAGAACACTTCGGTTTAGGGAGGGTTATATAAATGACCGCTTCATAAGTCTAGGAAGTGCTTTCGAATCGTGCGGTGTTGCCGAGTGATACTTAAAACATGAAATGAATCCGATTCTCAGGTAAGGCGCTGTAAATTTAAACTTACGAACCTTCCTACCTACCATAAGAAATACAACACTGCTCTCCTTAAGGTAAATACAGTGGTGTCGTTTCGAATATAATCTGAACAAGAAATTTGCTATCCCTAAATGAGAATTTATTTTAAAGCACGCAAAATAGCTAGCCATCTTAAATTTTAAGAATCTGAACGAATCTTCTCACTTTGATCTTATTAATATTTAACGAGTTCTAAATGTCTCGTATACGAAAATACAAAGATTTTAATGGCTATTAAATATTAAGAACCCGGGTACCTATAATACAGATATTTTTATTAACCCGCATCCTCTGAGAGGCTTTCACAAATGTGTCAGAAATTGCTTACCGAGGCACACACGGCTGTAGGGTGCCGAAACGGGGGTAGTAATAATTTTAGGCAAACATTCCCTTACCGTTTACGATCAAAGGGATATTAGTCCAATGAACCCTGCAAGCTAGTAAATATATATAAGTAAGCTTTAGGGATTTGAAGTTTTGTTCGAGGATAAGTACTTTATAAATAGGCTTATGGACCGAATTTATATCCACAAGGTACCGGGTTCCAGAGTCAGATACTAAGGCCATACCTACTTTTTAAATGGTCCTAGGATTTTATTAGCTAGTGGTGCAGAAAACCATTGTTAAATTAAATGATCTGACGCAAGTAGAAAGAACCTAACCTATTTATTTCGTTCAGAAAGCGAGCGTGATAACCGATATGGGTTTTTTACCATATCGGTATGTTGAAGCTGCAACAAGGTGACATTGTTTAAGTTTTCCTAACTTCGATAACTCACTGCTATTGATCGACACCGAACTGATTTACCTGCTCGACTCGACAGTATTCCTTGATCAGTAATTTTCCGCTCCATTTCCTCTCTGAGCACAACTACCAGTGTCAGCCTTTTTTTTGTGAAGGCGCTAGAAACTTCAAATGGTAGCGTGGATACCTTTTGATCTAAGAGTTTTTCTTAGAAATTCATTGTGATTATGTATGAACGCTATTCATCTAGTAACCTTTGAAAGACGTAGGTATGTACTTTTCATATTATAGCGTGCATTGCATAGGTTTATAAAACCCTCTTGTTAATTATTGATGATGCAAAATGGTTTTGCGCACTCGTTTATTCGCAATGGGTTGCCCATTTCATGGCAACTGCTTTGGTCTACGAGGATAACGTATTTTCATTTCGTTACTAATAAAAGCACCAAAGCAAGTAGTAATGTATAAAACACGAACCCACATTAAAATCCCGAAATACTTTTCTAGGAACATTTAACCCGCGCATTGAACTTACCGATTCAGTATTCGTACCACGAATTTATAATTCTGTTATACTTTTTATCCCAAGGTATTATTGGGCAAGATTCAAATAAATCACTTGTATTCGAAGAGGGTTGACAAGGGTCTCGGAGGGCCCTTTCCTTCCCAACCTTTCTTAATTGTCGCGATGATCGACTACGAGTAGTTCCAAGAGTCCCAAGTATACGATTGTTATAACGGCTGCCAGTTGATTAAACATGAGGCGGGAGTAGTGTTCACAGCTGCCAATCATTTCTATTGCGCCGCACTTGTATGTATTAGAATGATTGATTCAAATATGAGTTTCTTAGTTCATAAACGCAGTGTTAGCTTCTTTTACGGCTAGAGGATATACCAACTTGTTTAATTTTACACTGGGATAGTTGAAGGATTACGAGGGTCAAAATAAAATTACTTTTTGGTTATGTCTTAAAAATAAACTTTTTCCTTCACAGCTGGTGCGGACGTTATACATATGCTGCTGGTTAGCTATTATATATTAAAGTTATGCTTCATAAATGTTTTTGTTTCTCATAGTTAAGAAAAATTATCTATAAACCTAACAAAACATACCGATAGGAAAAGCTCGGAAACATTTCAATTTAACACAAAAACCTAAGCTCTATGTATGGATTTTAGCTTAAACTTAAGTTTCAGTTATTTTCAGTTAGTCCTGTTCTTGTATTGTCGTCGATTTTCACGTAGTTTTTCATTAAAGTCTCTTTTGTTTGGCGGACGCAGACTTTTATTGTCAAGGGTAAGCTTCTGTTCGCGTGTCAGACAGCTATTACATACGCCGTCGTTTCTCAAGCATGCGTCGCTATTAGCCACATTACTAGCACTATTTTATATATTAGGAACAATCCAGTAAGTTTATTGTAATCTTTAACTTTGCTTAGTAGAACTTCTTGCTATTAACGTAAGTTAAAGGTGTGAAATTCACTTGTATTATAATAATAATATATCTTGGGACAACTCACACACGGACATCTGATCCCAAACTAGGTAGAGCCTGTATTATGGTTACCAGATAACTGATAAACATACTTATATATTTCTAAATACATACATAATATAGATAAATTACACCCAGACAAAGAACAAATGATTATGCTCATCACACAAAGATTTTTCCTGGATGGGAATCGAACCCACGACCTCCGGTTTAGCAGTCAGGGTCACTAACCACTAGACCAACAGGCCAGTCAGTACAACATATTAGTCAGTTATATTTGCAGTACTACATCCTTACCATGAACTCTTTTAAAGCAAGACATTTTACGTTGTCGAAGCGAGACGCTGACCTAAACTGTACGTGGCGACGGCGTCTCGCTTCCACGACAGGAAATATCCTGCTTTAAGACTTCATGGTAGAGGGGCTGATCGTATTAAATCTACATGACGTATGTTGGGTATTAAAAGATAAGCCTAAACAAGTAGCAATATCAAAGTTATTACGTGACACTAATTTTGAAGTGTCTATTCGGTTCGAAGAACAGAAAACCCTTCTAATATCCCAACATGAGATTGAGTATCTTCGAGTATAGAGCCTCATGTCATGAAAACGGTTCGAGCAGTCAAGAATGATCAACATGACGATTAGCATTTGCATTTGAAGGCTAATGAAGTACTGAATTAATTGTATGAAGAAATACGAGCAGAAAGAAGTTAAGTAAAAAGACTGAATAATGATATGACTAGAAGAAAATCTCGGGTCGGGCAAAGTGTTACTGGGTTTATCCATTAGGTAATTCTCAGTAGCAGCACGAAGTCTGGATTTGTGCCCGGTTGATGGCAATAGGCTCGCCCCCTATTACATTGGGACCTATAACTGGCGAAATGTGGGTGTACTATATGTGAACCTCTGCCTACCCCTTCGGGGAATACAAGCGTGATGTTATGTTATTCAAATATCCGTATAAAACCTTTAATTTTATGTAGGCTTTGTACACAATGGGACAACGCGTGTCGATAGATTAATAAGTAAGAACCGAGTGAAATGATTAAAGTTCAGGCATTGTGAATAGTCTACAATGAATATAGAATATTATAGGCTGGTATCGGGCGGTTCGCTTTCATTTAAACATAATAGTTGTTGTTCTATTGTTTGGTTTCTATCCAGGAAAAGCTTTTATATTCAAGTTTATGGTATCGCACTAACTGGAGCAAGTTTTTTTATATTATGTAATCGATTTAAATAAAGTGTGTAATGAGTTTCAGTGCGATTATTAAAGATATATGATATCATTGTTTTAGATAGGTTTAGGAATTTTGTAGGTATTATTCTTTCGGCATAATTAATTAATATTTTTAAAATTCGATAAACATTAGAAGAAGTGGCCATTCCATGATTGTATTATTAGAAATTCGTGGTATCTGCCTACCTTTGCAAAACATTCGTGATTCTATTTGGGTATCGAAATAGAACTCCTTAACTATTATATTAGTTAGTGTTCCCCATGTAGGCATCACTAAGCTAACGTTATGCCTATCTCGGGAGTACAATAACGGGCAATTGTATTGTGCTGTAGTATAACGATAAACTGCTACGGATCGGCAAGGAGATGGTTGCTTAGGGACTAGAACTAAGTACATTAAGGGTAGGTAAGGTTCGTGATAAAGTATTTATCTCTAGCTAAGTAGTTATGATTATCAGGTATCACAAGAAAATGATACTAAGAAAGAGAACAATGTCAAGTCTATTCTGCATACAGTACTGAATTTTATAGAGTAACCATGAAGTTAGCTGTAATAAAGTATGCAGGTAGAATGTAGATGTACTTTGCATTAATTCCATCAAAATTAAACAGATATTGTTCAAGATGGAGGCTACAGTCTAAACACTAAGATTTCATGAAACGCGATTACATTAGCTCGAGCAACGCCTTATCTTGGCAAGCTCTAATAAAAAGGCAGATCTACAATTCCTTTACATCTCGTAAAAAATAAAAGAATCCTCGTGCTAACAAAGTTTCTGCCTCAATGCGCAACAGGCGTTTAATTGTATAATAAATAACTTTACGAAACATGTGCCTACGTCTACAATGGAGGGAAAATCGCGTGATTTCTTTAACTATATTGTTGTTTTAATACTATTGTCTACGTTCACGCCTACGTGTTTTTGATTTTTAAACGGTAAAACAATTTTCGCGAGTAAATATTTGTGGATATAATGCTTTGTAGAAATACTGCTGTTACGCTTTATTTCACGTTGGAAAAGTCGAAACGAAATAAGGGTCAGGGTCTCAGGAAATTGTAACAAAAGGTCGTTATGCTGATGAGATTTTTTGGTAGTTTAGAATGGTGATTTCCGTAGAGTGCCGAGCCAGAATAGCACCTCCTATTTCGTCCCGTAGGTGTCGTAATATGAGACTAAGGGAAATTCCAGAAGATGGGCAGCAGAGTCTTCTGTAACTTCTCCACCACTCTCCAACTTCAACAGTAGACGTCTTCCGGCTGATGATGAGACCAGTGATAGTAATTTTGTGCAGAATAGCGATATTGCGGTGCATTAAAAGAGCCTACAAATGTTCATATTTAGTTGATTCGTTTTTTTAACCTCTGTCAGCTCTATACAAACCTGCTGATTGCCAAAATGTTCTCCTTATACCTACGCCATGTGCCAGAAAAGCAAGAACTGATATTAAAGTCTGCATTATGTAGTTGTTAGTTCTAATTTATATAAAGCTAACAGAGGATTACGAAATAATAAAATGTAGAGTTTAATTAACTGGTTAGTCTAGGGAATCAGATGTGAGGATTAGTAGTTTAAGCAAACTTATTTAACCTGTTGGCCATTGTTATTAAGAGTAGGTACCTGATGATTCTAACGCACATAATGCCAAGTGTAATTAATTAGGGGCATTCATTAAAGGTGAGGTACATTATTTGGTAACTGCCTAACTAATATAATCTGTCATGTTGCTGATGAATTGCGACGATGAGAATCATCGTCTATTTTATGAATATCATCTTAATACTTAGAGCGAATTGAACACAAATATGATAGCAGGTACCTAAGGTTTTTCCACATTATCCCTGGATTTAATTAAAGGTACGTTGAAGTAGGTAACTTTATGCTTGAGCTCGTTGATGTAAATAATAAACACTATTTTTTTTAACTAAATTTATTCTCAAAACTATTCTTTTAGAAATCCTACAATAGTATCGAGTCCAGGTCCAGCACTGTTTTTTCTCCAGACAAACAACTCTATGAAATAACATAAGAAAATTTAACAAACCTTTTCACAGTTCATTCAACCAATTTTCGCTTCTATGCCGTGGGCATAAGGATTGCATTAAAAGCAAAAACATATTCACAATACCAATTGATAACTGCAGCTTGTATTTATCTTGTCAACAAACCAATAGAATCCAAAATTGCCTACACAGGCTGTAATAGGGCTTGTTAAAATTTCCAATGTTCTTCAAATAGAGATATAAAATTATATGAACATCCCAACGGATTCTTTAAGATTCCATTAGATAAGAGAATTGTTAAATAAATATCGTTACAATATTGTTTCTAACACTTCTAAACACAATTAATACTTATCTATAACATAATTTGGTACATTACTCTACATATATTGATTCGGTTACATGTATGATTTTTCGACAAAAATATAAGTTTACTTACTACTTATTAATGAATTTAGTACAGCTTGTAGTAAAAACTTTAAACATTTCTTTACGCAATTCACAAAAATATTTACGGCAAATATAATTTTGCGCTAAATAACAGCAAAAAAGTTTTAAGAAGCATCTTTTACAAGTACATACAAAATTATATTTAAATAGTATAAATAAAGTAAAGATATCTTTAAATGAAGTACCTATGAGTCCGATAGCTGACTTCTAAGCTATGTTATATAATTTTAAGCGCATAATCAACGACTTGCATTACGTTGACACTAACTATGAAACGTTTGACACTCACAAGTAACTCGTACACACTTATCGTCTCGGCCTTCACCATAGATCCACCTTGAGGTAATTGGCTACAGAATATGGCTACCTACTTCTTTATGCAGGAAGTTATTTTTGGAAGTCCAGCTTAAAATATCTAGGTAATCTAATGATATGGCTGCGATCGCTTAACCCGACTTAGCAACGTTGAAAACGAGGATGCACAGAAATAAAATAGTGAATTATAACTATAGTGGAAATCCAAATTCTAACGCCAACGTTGAAAATTTGGCCGTGCGCGCGGGAATGTGTTCCGCCAAGTTTTACTCTGAATAGCTCCGATAATTTCCAAGTCATTGTTGCGTCTTTAACTCGTTACATAAAAGTTTCACATTTTTATACTCTAGGTTTATATTGCCTCGAGATGTAGGTACTATTATTTCAACTATAAACATACTATTTTTTCAAGGTACATTTCACACGCGCTCATTTGCAATATCCTACAACATATTTGAATTTCAAGTTTCTTAAAACTACATGACGAAGAGAAAACGTATTCATCACAACACATCACTTGGTACAGAGGTACCTAGAGTAAATAATAAAACATATACTTAACATAACATCGTAACTCAGAGCTACTATATAAAATACATAACGTTAACGTTTTATTATAATTTGGCATTTTCTTTTATCAAAAACGATGGCCCAGTCACGATTTTCAAAATTCATTATTAAACATCATTCGTTTATAAAAAGATTATAAAATAATTTGAAAAATACGATAGAAATAGGTACACAGTACACGAAATTAGCCCTAAAGGAGGTAATTAACTACTATATTTTATATTTTTACATTTAACACTACCTATTTGTTACATGATTACAGTTTAGGTTTCATTATCTACATAATAATTAAACATTTACTTGAACTTTTCATTTTATTTAGCGGCTTCGGCGAAATCTATCACTCTTGTATTCGTCGAACATTTTACGTGATCGACGATGATGGAAATCATTTTTTTAATGACAAGTATTTTTTAAGCTTTACCTGGTTACGCAAATATTGCGAACATCTTACGAAAACTTCAAAGTTACATTACTTCTATCTCTGGATATAAGAGAGCTGCATTACGAAAACAATACTCTTAAACATTCTTCTAACGATTGAAATATTTTTAAGCCTTACTCCGATCAACAACTGATGATTATCACATTCCGAGTAAACGCAAAATTTACTCGCGCGTGAATACAAATTCGTTGTAGTGGTTCCAGCGATTTTCCTCTGAATCCACTCCAGGTTTCAACTCAGCAGCACCGCCGGCAGTGCCGCTACCACAGCTAGCAGTCAGCTTGAAACCGTTCTCTTGTAGCATGTCAAAAGCCTGTTCGATGAACGAGTGCTTTAAGAAGAAACGAGATGTGTACCTGTCAGCCAGTCCGTGGTCTGGATCTCGAGACTCGTTCAGGGTTTCTCCGAACACATCACGGCAGAGGTTCACCTTTCCACAGACGAGGATTCGTGACAACTTGCGGAACTTGACGTCGGCCAGGCCGTCGCGGCCGAAAGCGAAGCTTCCTCGGTAACCAACAGTGATGCAGCCCTTCTCGCGGTTAGGTGGACGCGGATCTGCATCTCTCACGGCGTTCTCCAGTCCCGCGAGTCTGTAGTGTTTAGCTTCACGAGTGAGCCGCTTGTGTTCCCTGAAGCACTCCGGAAGTACGAGGCCGCCGTCCCGCAGATAATCCAAAACATAACGGAAGAGGACTCCGTCGCGATCGAAGAATATACGTCCGCGGGCGTCGCGCGGGTGATCGGGGTCTTGTAACGCGGCGGCGGGCAGCGAGTCTGGCTCGCGGAGCAGCGTGTCGCGTGTCGTAGCGTAATGCACGCCGCCCACGTTGAGCTCGAGAACTTCGGGCGGCGCGTCCGCCATGGCTGAGGGTTGAGGGCGCAGTGTCGGAGCGACTGCGCGTCCCTCGCTCCTCCCTGACCCACTTACCGCGCGTCTCGGCGCCGCCGCGCGAGCCCATCAATAACGCAAGCCCGGGTTACTGACTCGAACGTAATTATTTCCTACCCTTTCGAGGGAAAACTCCTCCGTAAAAGCCTTCAAGGTCGACGTCTATTGTTAGCTAACAGATGGTATATAATTCTTTGATTCGACGGAATGTTATATTTTCTTTGATTCTGTTAAACTTGGGAAATTAGATTATTTTCATAACATATGCGAACACTTAACGATCTTACCCAACCCATCTGTAAGCATATTACGCAGGGTTTATGTAACATATTTATAATGAGCCCAGTTTAATAAAAGTTTGAGTATAAAATCTAACAAAGCATCAACCTAAAAAGTCTTCTGAGCGTTAATGGGATGCTTCCCAAGGCTCATATTTTCAGAGAAACTTTTTCATTCAACCAGCGACCCTAACACATTATTTTTAATGCCATCTGGCACATTTTTCGTACAACTTAAATAACAACAAGCCAACCTCCCTTCGCTACTCATTTCAATGTTACCTGTAGCTGTATACGAAAATAACTAATCAAACAATAATATGTGGACTTGAAACTACCAAACAAAACCACCTGTGGGTACCCCCGAGTCTAAGCTATTTTTGTAAGTCAATACTGAGTGACAAATCGCGTATTCAGAGAAATAAGATAGAGGCACGGCGTCTGGTTTACTTAGCAAATAAATCATCACACTGTGATATGTTTCACGGACATGAAATGTGATTTATTATGGCGCCAAAATTTATACTTTAGACCTACGCTTCGCACCGCATGAGATCTTATTTTCTCAGTGACGCATCAAGCAACTGATTAAATGGAATTCAAGGCGAGCTGAGAGATTTTACTGAGTGCTAGAGAAATGAGTAAGTAGGCCTTTTACTACGTTCTTGGGAGATAAGCTTTTGTTTTCAGCACATTTACGAGATGAAGGTTGACGCGAGAGATAAATGTAATTAAAAATTCCTGTCGAGTTTTTGTTCAATTTGCCATGTACGCGGCATAATTAATAAACTTTGATAATTTAAAGTGCGAGTGGCGTGTAAAAAAAGACTTAAGATGCATATTAAGAATGTATTGTTATAAGGTTTACATTAATAAATAATGGATACATTACTAATATGGTAGCCATGTGTGTAACACTTCTATATCACATAATATCTTAGGTTGCATAAATAAATACGAACTTAAGGCAAATCAAACTGAGAAGAGTATAAAATAAGTTAATCATCTCGACGAATATCAAACTCTTGGAAAGTAAACTTTTCGATTTCCTTTTGATTTCTAAATTCTGCCTTTTCTATTTGACTGCTTGGGCTCCCTGACGTCTTCAACCAATGCATCCTGTAGACAGTGGAAATTTCTAGAAATTGCGACAGAACAAATTACAACGTCTCGATGAGGTTTCCAATTTGCATGCTGGTCTAACATTCTAATGAATTGTGGTCTGTATTCATTACGATTCGCTACTTGCTACGTTTTCCGCTGACGTCGCGATGAATCGCAGTGAGAAAATACGGCGAATATTTAGTGTAAATTACAACAAATCTGTTTGCCTGCAAAATACCGAGACTCTCGTGAAATTAAGTTCGCCGCAGGGTGTTATGAAAATCTTGATTGCATTTTTGTTTCGAAGCGTTGTGTCGAATAACAATGCCTGAAAATTGGGACGGCTAAATGAAATGTGATATTACATTTTTGCGCGCGACTATAGTTGATAGTATGGTGTCTAGGACTGTGGTGAAAACTAAGCTGAAGAAGGATATGTATGCTGTAAAATTTACCACTTTTGTGGTAATTAAATAATATTTACACAGCCATCTTAGACTTTTACATGTCTTACTTGTGTGCCTTTTTATTTCGATGGAACTCAAGATACCTAATACAATATTGATTATAATTTATAGATTAGTGTTGAGCCTTCTCAATTAAAGGCAAGTCAGATAAGAGTATAAGATATTTTTTACGATTCATATTCTGAATGTAAGTATTTTTGGCCATCTTTCAAGCTGTAACAATAATTGACCTTCAAAATTGTACCATCGGGACATGTGGCATAATAATTATATTGGCATATGAATATTTGTATTAAAAAAAATCTAAATGGTTCACTTTATGTACCGAAATAGTATAAGTATTATGTACCATAGAATAAGTAGGTGATATAAGGCTTATTTTTATCTAGCTATAGAATATCGATTTAAGGGTTTTATTTAACGTAATTCTTTAACGACGTAAAACTACAAGATGAGGCCAATTTATTTTCTTAGCACCTTATGTAAAACCTTTGAACAGAGCGTTATGCAGTCTGCATGCAAGCTCTTAGATTAAATAACCAATAGGTATAGCTTTAGAAGTTCAGTTTTCAGTATCATACAATACTGGTAACTTGCAGATGGTACCTATAAAACACCTAGGTACTTAAATTCTATCAAAATTGCCATGTGGCAATCCTGAAATGTTTGAGGGCAAGTTACATTATGGTCATCGATGGATTTTTTTTTCTGCATGTCAAAGGACCTTTTTTTGCTTTGGCACAGCTATACAGTCTGGTTTTATTTCTATGCACAATTTTAACTCACATGGTTTCCACTTTTTCAGCTGGTCCCTGAATGTGGCCGAGCACGGTGCCCTGCGGCGTGTTCTTGCACCAACCGCGAAGGCCCAGCTTATCGGCTTGCTCCTTGGTGTACTGTAGACAACATTTAATTATTATTCTTCGGCCACCAACCTAAAACACTACTTCTGGGACCAGAACCACTCCGTCTACATTAAAAGTATTCACGATTGATTATACAGAATGCGTCGAATGGCGCACCCAAGGCAATCAACCCCGCTGTCAAGTCACTAACCTACCGCCTAACCATGAACTCTTAAAGCAGTACATTTTCCGATGTGGAAGCGAGACAACGCATATCTTTTTTGTTTTTAAAACGTCGCTCCACCCTTGCAATTTCTCCTGTATCGTGGGTGCGTTTCACAAACATGTATCACATACACAAACACTCAGACTCGGGACAAACATCTGCGGTTCGCACAAATTTTTGCCCCTTGCGGGAATCGAACCCGCATCCCTTAGCGCAGCAGTCCAATCGCTTAGCGACTGCACCAATCGGGTCGTCTAACTGCACATAAAAATATCCTGCTTTAAAAGTTCATGGTATGGGCGCTGACGTGCCGTTTCTTCCACGGCATGTGCTATTGTTATTGCTTAAATCACGTTGAACGCCACTCGGCCCACCGGTGAGCCGCGAACAATAGTTTTTCTATTGTGTCTACTTCGTGGGTTTAGGTTTTAACCCATTAAACATACAGTATAAACGTTTTTCCATCTTTTAGAAATGTGTATGCCTTTTTATGTAAAAAATACGCATTTATACATGTATACACAAGAAAAATACCGATCAATCCATTGCCAAAATATTTTCGTTATTAATTAGAACTAAACGCCTGTACGGTAAACTCAAGCAGTACCAATGAATTGTGGGTTCAAAGTGGCTTCTAAAATAACCTGTTTATTTCCTCAGTACAGCCAAATCAAATATGGAACTATTGGTTTGCAACTTTTTTATATTAACTATTAACTATTTTATACATAAAAGCTCTAGAAAAGCGAATATTAATTTCATTGAGAACAATATAAGACTACAAACCCCAATTACTTAATCTAAAAGTAAATTATACACAATAGTATTTTATAGCTTCAAAATATTTTAACTGAAAAGTATTATTTGCTTACTTGTATTCCGACAAGTAGTCTTTTACCCTACATCTTAGAGAATTGGTAAATAAATAAAATAAACAATTTAAAATACATCTACCATTCGGAAATATACACCCTGGACTATCCCAAATACTTCAAAGTCTAGATCTTGCATTTCCATATCGTTTGTTAGTATTGATGGAGTTGGTGTTGCTGGTATTGGTGGGGTTGCTCGAGAACTTTTAGCACAGCCCGTATTTTATTTTATTAAATTGTGGACAACAGTATGCAAAAATAGTCAGATACTTTGACAATCACTTTTATACTGTCATAATGACAGGCAGGATTTAAATTAGAAAAAAAATTGCTGTGCAAAAAGTTTAATTACCTAATGCTTTCTAGAGCTATAATAATAACAGCCTATAACTGTCCCACTGCAGGGCAAAGGCCTCTTCTCGTATAGAGAAGGATTGAGCACTGATCACCATGCTAGCTCACTGCGGGTTGGCGATTTCAGATAATTAAATCCAGGTTTCCTTACGATGTTTTCCGTCACCGTCAGTCAGTGGTGTCTTAGAATATCTAAGAAAGTATTTATGACATTGAAAAAGTCACATTGATACTTGCCTGGGTTTGAACCTGCAACCTCGTGCATAGAAATCCGGTATGTCAACCACTAGGCCACCACGACATTCACGACACGACTTCTAGAGCTTATTTATATCAGAAAAGAAGATAGTTTTTACAGAAAATGCATTATACTACTATAACATATACATAGTAAATCTTTGTTACAGTCATTGTGATCTGTGAATACAAGTTATGCCATCTTTGAGATTGAACTCAGAATCAAAAACATGAACATTTATGATTTAACACTTAAACAGAGTTGCTTCAGCTTCACTTGATGCACACATAAATGTTAAAACTGGCAATACTAATTATTTTTTTCTTCTAGCAGCCTTGATGACGATAATGTTTTGTTTTCTAATTTCAGCCCTAATAACCGGGTTATTTATGCCATGAAACAATGCTTTGTGTTATACATAGGCTAAACCTCTTCTGCAATCATTATTTTTTTACGTATGTATGTAGCAAAGCACCCTTAATCTTTAAAATATTATCAGTTTGTTTTTGAAGCATTAAAAGTTGCTGTTAATATTTAAATTCTAGTTAACAGACAGAATAATTAACAATGGCTTCAAGCCATGTAACTCATTTTTATACATTAATATACCAATAGAGAATATCAAATGTGTAAGTATAATATTGTGTAATAAATCCCAAAATTGGTACTATATATTTCAATTTTAAATTCCGAGTCTGGGTGTTTGTGTATGTGATATTTCATGTATGTAAAACGCGCCCACGACGCAGGAGAAATTTCTAGGGTAGGGTTGACGGTTTAATAAAAAAAAAATACTCTAATGTATCAAAAATGTTATTTCATATTTAATCTATTTGTTGAGATAGAACAATAATCCAGTGTACGATAAACAATGATAAAAAGAGGTTTGGGTCTTAACTGTAGACGAGGAATATTCTTAGAGTAGTCTAAATATAAGAGCTTATAATATTGTCTAACCAGGTGGATACTGGTTATTATTAGACAGGATGTGTTCTGAGTCTTAAATAAAATACTTCATATTTAATAATATAATAGATAAGAGTAATAATATACTGATAAGTTGTTTTTATTAATTAACTAACCTTTCGGACAAATACTCCTTGGACCCGGCCAAATACTTCGAAGTCTACAGCTGTAGCGACCATTGCAGCAGTAACGGAGCTGTAGGTGTTTCGCAAACTACTCGTAAGAGCTGTTAAAACTATTAATCGTAACATTAATATGTCAGTGATATTTTCTAGTCACCTATCACAAATTCATAATATTTTGAATTCTCCCGTCACTTTCAGGAAGAAAAACAGCTTTCTTCCATCGTTGTGACATTTACGTTTCAATATAGCAAATTTAATTACCAATATATACTTCCCCGTTCATTGCATAATTATGGAAATAATTAATTATTGTTTTTAGTACCTGTAGATATGTATGATAGAAACATTTTACAAGCAAAATTATTACACCTATTTTGCATTTTCTTAACTTCGTACAACGGAACGTTCCGATTCAAATGTCAATTTCGCACCATGGGACTTCGCGTGTTCTGTTCAAGTCTAAAAATGTTAGTAGCCTCTATTGCAAAGCTACTTTTAATTGCTTGTTTTTGATTATTATTTTAATTTAATAATTAATAAGTTTAAATATTATTAAAATCAACAACTGCCTTGTATGCTTAAAATTATTTCGTACCTATTTATTAGCAAAACATATTTTTTAGAGTCTGCATAGTATCATCTGCTTCATTAGAAACATATTGGCAACCTTGGCGAATGGGAAGTTTGGAAGATAAAGTGAATAACATTCGAAAACGAAATTTCGAACTGTGATCTGTCAATTCGTTAGACTCAGTGGTGAGCGTAATTTGTTTGTTATTAGTACTGAAATCTAATATTTTGTGAAAAACTGTATTACTCACGTCTTTTCCAGAAGCCTACGAAAGTGTTGAAATAATTTGCTACGGTATAACTATGGCGCTCTTCAACTGTGGAAGGTATGTTGACAAAATTATGTAACGTGTAAGTGTTAGGTTGGTAGGTTCTCTTAATTGTCAATTTTATGTGGAGTGTATTGAATATAAATAAATATTACAGATTGGGGAGCAAGTCGGTACTTGCGAGTTTAAATAAGATCCCTTCAGTATTGGGTTCCATGAATTACGCTCAAGCCGCTGCAGGAGTGCCGAAAATTGTTTACAAGAAATTCGAGGAGCCCAAATTTGAGCACCATGACGACAGGAACGCTCGTCTCAACCGGCCGATGTCGCCTCATCTCACAATATATTCCCCACAGCTGACTAGCATGCTGTCCATTACTCATCGAACTTCAGGTAATTAGTTAAATCAACCAGTTTTAAATGAGTATGGTATTTAATGTTTTCATTATAACATTGCCCTCAATGTCGTGTGATTCATACATTTTTAGGTGAATACATACTTTAGCAGATTTTCCAATATAATACATTGTTTATTACTTGCAATGAAAAACAGGCATTTTATTTAAGGACAGATAATAAAAGTGTTTGTTTTTCACTTAGACAGATAATAAGGATCTCATTTAACGATAAATGTCTTTCAATTAACAAACACAAGGGGAAAATAATCTTATCATTGTTCTAGGAATCATCCTGTCTGGGTACTTCAGCGCGCTAGGTATTGGAGCTTTGGTATTACCTCATGACATCTCACACTATGTTGCTATTGTTGAGAATATGAATCTGTCGCCAGCTACAATCTTTTTGGCAAAGTTCCTGCTTGCTGCTCCCGTGGGCTACCATTTTGCTAATGGCATTAGACATCTTGTCTGGGATATGGCAAAGGGTCTGACCATCAAAGAAGTTTACTCTTCAGGCTATGCCATGCTAGGCCTGTCTGTTGTTCTCACACTGATCTTAGCTGCATTATAATCAGGACCAGAATAAAAGATAAAATATTGTTGGGTATTATTTATTTATTGTCAATTTAAGTGATGTTATAAAATTATATCAATCAGACTTGTTTTTGAGACCTTTTATTTTTTGTTAGTAATAGTTTGTACTGTTTTACTCCTAAAGCTTAATATGACACTTAACGAAATCAAAGGGAAGTAAAACAGTATCAAAACTTATCCTTAATTTTTTGTTAATTTATATAAGGTATAAAACCTCAACAATGAGGTAGAAAGTGTCTTAAACTATGATATTAGGCTACACCACACGACGAAATGACATCATGTATCTGCTTGAATTTCTCGAAGTCCAACTTCTCCGTAGTTGCTAAACCTTTTGCAGCATTCTGAAACAATTGCGTTTTAAGTCAACAAAGTGTTCTACCTAGTGTGTTTGTCTTGACTCATAATGTTATGAAATGCGAACTTACGTTGAAAATGACGTTGTTGTTCTTGAGGAATTCTCCGTAGATATTGAATAGGTCGGTTCTGGTGGCAAGGAGTTGGGCCAGGCTGAGCGGAGTGTGTGCGATAGAGACATCCGATAGGAAATCTTTAGCAGCGAGCCAGGTGCGCGAGGGAGCCATGGCGATGTTGCAAGTTGCGTAGTTGGTGAGGGCGTCGCGACCGCCAGCCTCGCGGTTCAAGCAGAGCAGTTCATATTTGGACGCATCGTAGTTTGATAAATCCGCACCTGTTAAGAAAAAGGTATATTAGTACTTATCTACGTATGAAATGTAGTTAGGTAGCAGAAATATGTAATTGGGAAAGAAAACAGTCGGACTGGTTTTATAAATTCCTGTTCTTTGATAGCATTTAGAAAACAATACTGGAAAATAGAACTTGTATTTCAAAACAAAAGAAATACATACCAACTCAATTGAATTATTTTTTTCGGACCTACAGTATTTAAAAATATGTTCTGGACATTCTGTTCTGTCAAGGGTTAAAACAAAATGACATTAGCTTAATTTTCGGATTACAAGACTCAATTAGATCTGACATGGTTTCGCTTTCATCGTCATCGTCATCATTATCACCCGGAAGACGTCCATTGTTAAACCACCGGTTCCGCTCTAAGGCTTATTTATTATTAGGCTTCATCACATAATCGTATACTTAGGTATTTGTTAATTAATTGACCTTTACATTCGTTGTTAGTAAACAATCGATTGTATTTATCTTTCCATATAGATAAGAACAGAAAGTATCATTAGTTACAAACACGACACTGTCACATTGTCTTATCAAGGAAAACTACTAGTACCTACCTAAGTAATTATTTAGAGTAAGTACTTACTTACGTAAGCCCTACCTATTTTTGTTATGCAATAGCCAGCGATTAAGAGTAGGTAATATTTTTTTTACGAACGTAGGTTAACAGTTTTTTGTTTAAATATCGACTGCCTCGTTGGTGTAAAATAGTCAAACAACAACAAAGCCTGAATGCTGAACATGAGTTACTTATAGTTTAATAGAGTTAAATAAATAAATTACATCCTGGGTTAGATTCGTTTTTTCATTAGGTAATCCTCAGTATTAGCACACGGAGTTTGAATTTGTGTCTGATTCATTGTGGACTATTATTCTGCAGACGGACTACAAATCTCATTTACTAATTGGGCAAGCTAATGATGTCATGTGATACGACCTATTTAAAACTCTGGCCCATTCATGTCTAGGACACACGTCCACGTTCTACTGTCAGAGCTAAAGACTTTCTGAACTTGCCCTTTTATGAACAAGGGTTTGCCTACATTGTGTAAAGTAGGCTAGGCAAAGTGTTCCGGCGGAAATGCACCGGCTGTGGCCACGGCCAGGCTCTTTAATGTGGCCGGAACCGGCGCTATTCTAACGTTCTATACCTAAGTATAGATTGGGTAAGGTATAAGATGAATAAAAGTCAATTGTTAAAATTTAAACAATGTAAACCGTAAATGTTTTACTTTATCAGATTCCATTAGAATTTCGTTGCTCATCAGCCATTATGAGTCCCAATTATATCATGTCATGTAATAGGTGGCGAACCTATCGCTATTGATCGGGCACTTACCAGACTAATCGCCTCTTAATATTCGCTTTTTGGCGACAGATGGTCAACAAGCTATTTTAATTATTTCTTCGCAATTAATTTGACATAGGTATAGACCGTAAGTCTAGGTTAATGTCACATTGTTTTAAAAGAATCAAAGCACAGAATGTGATTTAAGCAAAACAGACTATATTGGAACTATACCTGGTAGGTACCTACTTACTTACATAGGTATTTAAAAACGTGTTCAGCTCCTCAACTGCAACTCGCATCGATCGCTATTTAATTCACAACAACCAAAGTAAAGCAATTGCAATCAGAACTTTGTTTGAACTTACTTGAGACAAAAGCCACGTCACCGCGGTCTTCCTGAATACACTTCAAAGGCGAGTCGCCCGAGCACTGCTGCTTAAGTTTTGACACGTCATCGCCTGTAACATTATTGATTAATTTGGAAACAGATAACTGGGTCAGTAAGTTGTGTTTGTGGTCTTACCTTTCCTGTACCTATGTATTGGTAGTGTGGTCTAAAGGAAGGTGTAAGTATATAAACTTGACCATAGGCATAGAATATGTACTGAAGAATAATTTATGTATCTAGTAAAAAGTCTAAATTATTCTCAGATCATCATTTGAACTCTAATTTGAGACTATAACTTGAATAAATCAATTACGAAAGCGATTACAGCAGGAAGGTACCTATGTTTTTATCATTTTTTTTATTGTGTGTGTCCAAGTCCATGCAGTATGACTTTTGTTCTTGGTAAAGTTTTCTATAGGTTTTTATAACGTACCTCTGGGATTGTTTTCTGGTTTATCTACTCCCGGCATACAAGAACCACCCGCGAAGAAGTCGCCGAAGTTTTTGATACACTGCAACAAAAATTATCAGCAATTAAAGACTTACACGAGTGACTGAATAATCAATCTGATGTTCAGGTCGAATTTCTATGGCGTTAATATCAAACTGATATCAAAACTATACGGAATTAGATGTTTCGAGAATCGGTCTTCAGTTGGTCAGTATCTAGAAGTCTTACCTGGTCGTGGTTAATAATCCTCTTGTTGATGAGGTAGTACAACGGAGCGTCCAAACCACTGAAGGTGCCGTAACTGTTGTGGCAAGACCTGAAATACGATCAACATCTTAGTTTCATTCCATCTCCTAAGAGTTAAAAATACGCAATGTATGATTTTAATAGAAGAAAAATATTCACATTCCAGTGAAACTGTACCTCACAGTGATCGTTACTTTTATAAAGCCTACCTAGAATTTATTACCTGCCACAAAGAAACTAGCAACAGTGTGCTCAACCAAGACTTGCTCACGGTCCCTGTCAGATTATTTTTAGTTGCCACGGAACTAAATAGATACTTTACACGTATCTAAGAATAAGTACCTACAGTTAAAAAAGTTGAGTATGAAAAATCTTGTCCTGTAAAATTATAAACGGGCAGTTTGATACTTGTTGGTCCTTGAGTTCGGAATCAACGATCCCAGGGATCAAAAGATTTTTTCCAACAGAAGTGTAATGAGAATGAAATGCTGGGAAGATAGCATCAATCTAGAGGTCATCATCATCATCATCAGCCGTAAGGCGTCCACTGTTGAACGAAGGCCTCCTCCTTTTAGAAGGGGGGTGTTGCCATAATCCCCACGCTTGGCAAGCAGCTTGGGGATCGCAGTGTTGGTGGTCAAGTTACAGAAGACGCTGCTGCCCATCTTCTGGGTTTTCCCTTAGTCGCCTCTTACGACACCCACGGGAGGAAAGGGGGTGGTCAATTCTAGGCCGGATACCATACGGCATCTAGAGGTCATTATGGTACAATCGTTGAGTACATTCAATCTGCTATCACAGAACAAATATCTACGTAGATAGGTATAAGTACTAGTACTACAGTGTCTACAGTCGAAAATACCAGTTCTACGGAATTTAATGAAAAATAAGATATTTTGTACCCATGTGTGTACAATAGTTTCATTCAGATTGGACTAAGGCCAAGCATCGGATGTTTTGTTGAAGCAAGTCCAATAACAGAAATGACTTAGTGCATCGTACAAACGTCGGTAAGTACGTATATCAGTCTTTCTGAGTGCGGCAACTGTTGTTTATGTCCGTATCCAATACTTGCGATATTTCAAGACAAAGACACTAGTGAAATTGAATTTAGACAGTTGCCTTTTTTCCATTGATTTCTAAAAAGCAATGTTTTATAGCTAGAGCTGGTTAGGTATGTATTTCTGTTATGAATATTATATGAATTGTCTCAGCGCTATAACTAGAACGACAGTAAACAAGACCAAGCAATTAAGTTTTTTTCTCTAGACTGGTTCTTTAAGTGCTGTGTTACGTGATTAGGCTTGAATATTTTATCCTTGTTTCGCTCCCAATGAGAAAACTAACGTCAAGCAAATAGATATTTTGTTTTTTAGTCTTTTTATCCGCTCAAAATGTGATCCAATATTGTCAAACTACAAAATTTAAAACTTTCTGTTTCGAGATAATCTTGCCATTAGCACAACATGGTCGTCTTACACAAAACGTAGAGTTATTACAAAGAACGAAGGTCGTCGAAGGTATAGTTTTTTGACTACTACAGCTATTATACTATCTATTATCGCCTTTACCTATCTCGATTATAACGATGCCTTACCTTTTACCCCTCAAGTCCTCAATCTTGTTGTACTGAGTTCCCTTCTTCACGACGGCAACAGCGTAATTAGGTGTCTTAGCATCACCATACACCTCGTGGAACACGGGATGTAGATTATATTTGTTGGCGGCCGCCGCCACACGCATATCGTCAACACTTGCTAAGTCTGAACCGTTGTCTTGTACCTGTTGATATTTTACAACATATTTTAAGTAATGCATTAGGTCGGGAATAAGTATTGTGCTGTGCTTAAATTACCGACATTGTAGCTGCAGTCTACTAGGTGTGATATTTGTTTTTTGTGAAATTCATTCAATGATTTGCAATAACATAGCCCTTTGAAATAAGGAAAATATAACTTTGTGGTTTACGGAGTTTGCCATCTTAAAATCAAGCTTGACCAAGTTAGAAAACTATTATTGTAGGTTTATAAGGGTCACTACTTTGCCATCGACACGAAAAGAAGAAGGTCGCCTGATGCAAAAGCCATATCAAATATGTGTTTATGTAAATTCTAAATCTGGTCTATTTCTTTATTATTAAAATAATTTTCCAGCACATCAAACTTTCTATTGCTATCTACTGTCAACGATGCTAAGAAGTAAGAATCATTTGATAAAGGGCAATGTTTTGTCATGTATCAATAATATTCCAACACAAAACTTAGCGACTCACGATCAGCAGTTATTCCAATGACGACAAAAGGTGACGACACGGTCCTAATAACCAGTTTAATAAGCGAAAGATAAAAACAATCTAGGTATATACGTACACTCTTCAGGCAGTCGTTTTCAGAAGCCTCCTGTACGCAGTCGAGGCGTGGACGGACGTCCCGGCTGAACGCGAACACGGACATCGTGCGGCACTTCGCCAGCGCTACGTTGGAGGTCACACAGAGCCTGTGGGTTAGTTTAAAGTTTAGCACTGTTATTATCAAGAATGTGTACTTACACAATATTATAAATAAGAATATTATTAAAATCTTTATTTAATTTAAGAAAGAAAACGCCTTTATTTGCGCGGAGGTAAAAATGACACAAAAAGAGTAAAAGAATACAAAACGCAGAAAAGACATTTATGGAGGGACAATATGCGTCACTTCCGTGCATAACGGCTATCGCTTAGCATAATGCTGTGCTCATGCACAGAGGAGCATAAACACAGCGCTGGTTTTCAGCGAAACCCGGTGATGACATGAATCCTATCGATGCGGTGCACAAGGAAAAAATTAAGGTGTTGTAGTGAGTACAATGCAATAACACACAAATCAAACAAACAAATGCACAACAATAGATAGTTAGGTAACTGTCCTCTAAGATAGGCTACAGTATGGCCTGTAATAAAAGAAACAGTGCCGTGTCCGTCAGTGGTTGAAGAAAATTATTATATTACACCAGTTATATTAAGTTTCATGTAATATGACATGGCATTTATATGAGGTATATTATGATGTTTGTGCCATTTTAAATAGGTGTTTAAGAATAACTTACCCAAAAGAAGAATACAAAGCACATTGTAACTGCACAGTTATAAGCTATATAAACTTTGAGTAGCGTTTCGTTTGTTCTGTATTTTGAGCGTAACGTATAATATACTTTCAAAGGTAGGTAAAATTACAGAAGGTCAATTCTGGTAATTTACGACGCTTCCAAACAGCGCAAGAGCAAAGTGCTTTCGATAAAACAACGATTTTAGTATCAACTTAACTCAAGTGATCGTTAAAGAATGCGCACGCGTCAGCGTTGTGTAAACGATATCGCATTAGCGTCCCCTACTGTTTCCGGTAACCCGTGCGTCATTTCCAACCATAGATAAATTAATCTTCTATCATTGTCCTTGTTTCAACAAAGTCTAAAAAGCTAAAATAATTTTTTGGCTATTATTTAAATAGTTAAAAACGTTAATATAATATAATAATGAATAATTTCAATTAAGTTGTATTTTATTTTGCAATGTCGGACATTCAATTCAAATTTATGCAAAAATATCTATTTATCGAAATTGTTTGCTAATGTGTTAATTTAAAGCCCTAAAACCAGTTTTGGAATTCGATTTTAATATTCAATAACGGTATATTTAGGTTTCAACGTATCTAGTTCTACTGTGAGATTACCCCTTGGATTTTCGCATGTGGTCACACTAAGTTACTATTCCCCATAAACAACCCTACCACACTTTTGCACGTCACAGCACGCGTACGCCGCCATGTTGCGCCGGGCGCTGGCGTCGCTCTTCAGCACTCTCTTAAGCCGGCAAGGCCTCAAAGGCCCACCCCGTAGATTATATACTAATACTGGACCCACCCCTTTTAGGCCTTGCCGGCTTTAACTATACTGGAACCTAAATATCAGTTTTCTACCCTTCGGAGGTAAAACGGTGTTATTTAGGTAGCGAACTTGCGAGCTACGCTAGACCCACTTTGAGATGTGTTTGTCTTCTGCCGGCGCTTCATGACGTGCTGTGATCTGACTTAATACATATGAGGGGATATGCTGAAGCTTGTGTAGCAGGGTATTCGAAAGAAAGAAACGAAAAGAAGAACACTGTATCTTCCTGTAAAACATAATATTTATTTTATATGGCTACATTGTACGAATGTTTGAATTATGGTTTGTTCGTTTGTTGTGACCGGCCGATAAAAATATGATGTAAAAGATACGATAATTATAATAGCTATATTTAATTACATTATAAGAATACGATGTATGTAAACTAGATTGAGCTTTACTCTTACTTTGAATTTACGAGAATTCACCTACCGATGGCAGAAAAATAATCGGTAATAACAATTATTTAATTGGAAATAAAACAAAAACTTACTCTTAATTTAAACTATTTTGCATTAGAATCCAGCCCGTAAACTTCTCGGCCACCAAGGCAGTAGGCAGTAGGTCAGTGTGTCAAATGTCTTTCACAGATGTAGGCCAAGCTTTCAGCTAAAGTGAGCGAGATTAAAAGGTGGGGAGGACTGTTATACCTCGGGGCTCGAGGCGGGCGTTTTGTAAGAGATATTGCAAGTTTTCAAGGGAAGCAACGTTTTTCTACGCGGAATTATGATAAATCGACTATTTATAAATTAGGGGACACCTTGTACGGTAGAAAGCCTTTAGACTGAGATATTTAAGCAGGTGTACGGTATACTATAGATAAAACATGCTACTGCAAAAAACCAGAAATGTAAAAAAAACATTGCATACTTTATAATTTTTTCATGGAATATATTTACTTCAATAATTCATCGTTACCAATAAGGTAAGATACTTTTAAACAACACAAATGTACACAGAAACACCCGGAAACATTGGTTAAATGGTTATAGGTATCTACGTTTACAGGTAGGTACAATCGGACTCTAAAACAGGCTTTAAGAATGCCAATAAGGGTGCAATTCGTTTGTACTTAATACAAGTGAATAATTTACAAAATAAACACACAGTGATCATAAAATATAAAACCACGCTTACAATCTCCCCGACGAGATAATCTGACTTACAATTTGCAATCCTCAGCTTAAAACCTTGTTAGGCATAAACATGAATGTTACAGCGAATGTTCGAGAATACGGTAATAGTGAGAAGACCGATATAGATTTTTATTATTATGGGAATTAATGCCCCTATAGTCGATTCGATTTGTCAGTGACACATTTAGATTATTTGTAGCTCTCTAAGTATTGCCCTTTTCAGATTCAGAGAATTAGAATAGCATGAGCGTGAATATAGTTTTTTTACTTATTTGGTGCCTATTAAGCTATTTACCTATCTGACCACAACCATTATATTATAAGTTACAAAAACAAAAAATATAGCCGTTGGCAGTCGGATAAAAAGTGTTTCGAAGTAAAAATCACTTATTTTCAATTTCAATACATTCGTTTCGGCCTACAGTCAAAATCGAGAACAAAGTCTTAAATGGAGATTGTCTAGAAATTTTGTACGTTTTACACACCACCTACAACAGAGACATAATAAATAACATTCAATAATATAATATTTACCTGACGACCAGTTCGGGCGGTCCATGGCCCCTCTCAATCACTTCGGTGTAGTTAGCCTTGTTCAAGTATTCCACTGGCCGTATGGGAATGTTGTCGGCGACATGGTAAATCTTTTCTGACAACCCTAAGACTCCACTGAACCATTGTGGTTTGCTGCTTGAGCCTGTAGGGTTGACACAAGAACAATATTTATTTCCTGTAGATTTAAGTAGGTAAATACCTTACAACGCTTTATTGAAACCATAGAAACGACTTTTTGGAACCGTGCAACTAGTTTGACGTTTTGTAAGTGCTCTTTTGTAGCCTTTATGAAATAAAAACATTATGACTATGACTATGACTATGACTATTGAATGTACCTAAGTGCCTACTTTGATAACGCACTAACGATAGGATTGAAGTCTATGTCAATGAATACTTGCTAAAAATATAGTTTTGGCTCGAAACAACAGCATGATTTAGAAATAAAATTATAGATACTGAGGTATAAATAATAGGTTAATTGACTGTTTTGATTACTGCAACTTTACACATACTAATTCTTTAAAAATATCATTTTTATTAATGTGCCTGCAATGTAGGATGGAATAATAATTAAAAAATGCTTAACATGTTCGCTCTATCGACACTGATTGTGAAAAAAATAAATTAAGAGAAAGTTGCAAAGATAATCCGATTATAATTTTTGGTCTGAAAATTTTTCGCTTGATGGCAAAGTTTCCCCTTTTTGACAGTTTACCAACTTTGTACAAGAGTACTGTTTTAGGGAAAATGAAACTTTAATGGTTACGGTTGAGGCATTATGTCGAGCCGTTCTACGTGATGTAAAGTAAAAAGAGATTGTTTCATTTTACGGAGGACTTGTTTTTGGAGATAAAATTGCGGTGGTTTCGTCTACGTGTTGTTTATTTAATACTAGCTACAAGTAGACGCATTTAGGTACGGATAATACTATTTTTGGAAGAGTGAAAAGTTTTTACTGCATTCTCTCATTGTGTAGTTATATACCTTAGTAGATACCCTGCTTTTAAAAGTGCCTAATATTGTTACTAACGTTGTCACTCCTTTGTAATCGTACTGCAACAAGCATAAAATGTATATTTTACTCTGATTATTATTATTTACTCTATACGTTCCCACTGCAAAATTGCAAATCTACATACATCTACTGCCACTTTATCAAATATAGTTGTTTCAGTATTTCTATCTGAATCAAGTTACTTACCAGCTTCAGCAAGTTGCCTTATCTTCTCCCTCAAAGGAGACAGCTTGGCGAGGACATCGTTGTGAGCCAAGAGTCCTTGCCAGGGTCTTGCGGCCCAAGTACAGGCCTTATCCTTCACGGAAACCTTGGAACCGTCCACACAGAGGTAGCTGAAGCCATCGGGGTTCTGTTCGGCCTTTCCAGCTGGTATCGTGCCCACTGGAAGCTATGTAACAAAAATTACTTTTTCATAACGATGCAACCTTTTTACGACTGAATGCGTAGGTTGTCTATGAACTACCAAAGGTTCAAATTATTCCATTTTACAACAATATAATAATCATACAAACCCATGCTTACAATAAAATAAAATAAATTAAAATTCATATGGAATGTGATAAGTAAATAAAAAAAAAATGAATCTCCAAATTTTACTTTCGCTTTATTTAGCATTTAGACACAAATCTCACACGCACAAACAACTGGACAGTGAATTTATCGAATTTTGATAGTGACAACCGTATTCCCATGTTGGGAAAGTCGCAAAAACTAATCGCGAATCCACCTACCAATCAGGTCACCAATCAATTCCTAACGAACACACTAAAGCTCTCGCTACTGTTATTTCCGTCTCGAGACTCAGCTGTTTCATAAAACTCCTGTTTCATTTTCCATTTCGCGATTCGAGGCAATCGTGATTTCCCCGGAGTAATAGCCAGTGCATAGGCGCTCAATAAACCAAAGAATATTAACGTTACCATATTAAATTTTTATACCATTGAACGATCGCAATTTGATGAAGACAAGACCGGAATTTCTGAAGGCATTTATTAGATGTCAGCCATGCAATATGAATTCTTAAGACGGGCATGTTATATATAAATAGTTAGCGAAAGTAGATAGCGTGTTCTTGGCTCGTTCACAAAGAAATACAAGTGACAGTCGGTGCCATAATAAGCACCTATAATTCATTTAGATGCTTGTATTCGTAGAAAAATAGAAGAAAAACGTTTATTCTGGAATATACAGGTACTCTGTATTCCAGAATATTGCATAGAAAAACGCGGAACGTCGTTCTAAACATGAAAAGCATTATTCAATACATTATAGTTGCCGCCATACAGTTTCGCAATAGGCTGTGATTGGCGTAAATCGACTAACGTGTACGTTCAAAGGATTCGCTTCGTGGCACACGCTTCAGTTTGGCTCCTATTTATGAGCCTGGTAGGACCATTCAATGTTGTTTATGAGTATTGGAGAATGAGGTACAGTAGTGGTCGTCAAGGAGGCTTCTAATTAGAGCAATGCGTGACCCTTAATATGTATAGTTAAATAGGCATGTGGAGTACATAGTCAGTAAGCTTATGTCGTAAATATTCATAATTAGATGACCCGATTGGTGCAGCGACTAAGTGTTCTTTAACTTTTAAGAAAAGGTGATAGACTAAAACTCCGAAATCCGCCCGAAAAATAAAATATTATTTGTCTGTTAAATGAAGTTAACGTTTTTCAGAGAGCAAAAAATAAGTCTATGCGTGTATTACGTTCAACATTTTGTGGGTCCATCCCTGTAATTATATCCTAAAACACCACGTCCGTTTAAAAAGTGTTTGAGAAAGTTTCAACAGTGTACATGGATGAGCTAACGTTCACCCGTATATACCAACGTTTATATAGCAATTTTCTCTTGCCTGAAACCTATTTGCATTTTCGGATTCAGATAATCCAATCTAAAAGGTTTACAGGTGACTGGGTCGCTTTGAATTTGAAAGTCAGTATATAGAACGGGGATAAAGTGATTTTAGAGAATCCGATTCAGGATTAGTTTGCCAGGTACTCGAATGTATACGTTTACGTTGTGAAAACAAATCTAGCTTTTACGATTCAGAATTTGGCTGCGAATTAGTGGATTTATGTTTTTCTTTACGTGTAATACAAAGGTTGTTTGTAAGTAGTTTTCATTTCTGGTTTTCGTTTGACTAAATAATATTCTTGCAATAGATCGCAAAACATAGAATTTATAACAGCCCGACTTTTTAATTTACTTGCGAATATGCTTATTAGCGAGCAAATAACGAATTGCATCATCGTCGCGGAAGATAATGGCGTCCTATGTTAATATTAGGTGTTCAAGAATTTCAGGCAGCATTGACGTAGAGTTTTGTAGGTTCTATTTTATGGATGTTTGATAAAGAATATAGTTACTACAATTTTAAGGGAGCAGTATAGAGTATTTAGGTCCTAATAATCCCTAACGACATTTCTTAGTTTCGAACTCAGATAAAACACAGTCTATAGTCTTTTAGTGCTTGATAACGATCATGACTCTTTTTAAAATGTTGGGTTTATTTAAACAAAAAGGGTATCCCACTCTTACTTACCCCGAAGAATTTCCGCACATAAATGACTTTAGTGAAGGCGACTTGTCCACCATTGCTAGCGAGGCACCTGATAGCCCCTTCGTAACCGCTGTAGTTGTCGGGGTAGTCACATTTGTCGGGATGTTCGCACATCGAACACAACTGACTGTACTGGGCCTCTGAAAATAAACCTCTCGTGAAATAAATTCTTTTTAGGGCCATTGCGGCCGAACGAGGATATTCCCATAGGGCAAAATAATTCTGACAAGAAAGATGGTCAGATGAATATAAAGTTTATAGCCGTGTATACTTTTGTTTTATCTGGGGAATAACTTGAATAAATGATAAATGGTTTTACCCGCAATCAAGATGTTACTACGGTACAGTCTCAAACAAATTTAGTATTTCAGTCCGAAATTTATATGCATGATTTAAACGTAACACAAATAATTGTCTGCATTGAGCACTGTTAAAAAATGAATAAAACATCACGTAAAGGTGCTTAACTCTTACTGCACATTGCCGAGCCAATCAATTTTCTCCAACAAAAAGGTCACTTATTCAACAATTATTATAGTATACAATGATAATGTTAAGTTAGTCTCATATCTATTACGTAATGAAATATATAACTTTCCTAAGCAAGTTTATGTTAAAACGGCCGTAAATAAAAAGAGAATAAAGTTTTTGTTTGTAATAAAAACTACTACCTATCTAAATAAATTAAATTGTATCAAGGTTTCAACTTACTCCAAGCAGAATTGGTCTTGGGATCGGGCGACCACTTGCCCACAATGCAAGACTTTGAGAAGAATGTCGAAAGTGCACGCAGTTCGTTCTCTTTTGGCGATATTGTGTGGTCGTTCATCTTCGGAAACACTCCTCGCTTCATCAGCATCGTAAGGGGAATCTGTTAAACGATTGGAATCATTAACATAGTTCTATGCTTTTATTATAAGTACTAGAATATAGCGTACGTATTTGCTATACAGGCACAATGGAGTTCCACTTGTTATACTCCTAACAAACCACTCCTGCCTCATTCACTATTGTGTGGCAGTTTAAAGTAGTCTTGACCTGGCCTGTTTCGAGCAATTTCAATTTTTTTTAGAATTGAGGTATCTACATTAGAAATGTTTATTTTATCATATCTAAAGTCAGAACGAAATGTTTTGGACAACTTTATTTTGATAAATAATCTATAGTTTAGTATAGTTTTTATTTTATTTTTATTGGTTTACCAACAATTGTATACACTGGTATGGACATAAAAAACAAGCAAAACAGATAAACAATAGTGCACAATCAGTTACAGGTAAACTCAGCATTCAAACGAAAATTGTACGCGGAACAGGAAAAAATTATGAAAAAGAATTAAAAACTACCTAACTAAAAACAAAAAAAAAAACACATTTAAATCCACTTGAAAAAAATAATCTTAAAGTATTAATTATTAAAAAGTTTAAAAACAAGTAAAGTTAATTAATGTTAATTTTTTGCTAAATTTTCCAAAGTCTTGGATTTTAAAGTGCATAGTGAGTCAAAGTGCAAGTAGATTAGATGGCTAGAGTCATTAATTGTCTAGCTTAACCTCGCAACAGGGGAGCTAGCACCTAGGACCGTTCGTCGGAGCGGTGGACAGAGAGGTGTTATAGGTTTACGAGGAATCCTTGAAGGTACACGAAATCTAAAAGTACTTAGTATCTGTGGGCAAACCACTTTATTGGCCATTACTTTACCCACAAACATTACGTCAATAAGGCGACGGCGCTTTTCCAGCGAAATCATTTTAAAATATTTCAACCGCTTGGTATAAGAACGCATTTTTTTTGCTATTCCGCCGGCAAATGCTAGGTGAAACAGAAAGCGCTTTTGGATTCTCTCCAGACGTAACGAATGTGTCGCATAATTATTTTTAATATTAATTATTTTTAATTATCATCATCTTGGTGCGTAGGTTTATTATCAGGCTTTGACGTCAGAAACTCAAAATTAGTAGAACACCCACGACTACAAGTGCGGAATAACGTTTAAGATCGCAATACAGCTCGGGTGCCATAAAAACATATTTCCCAGCTGACTCTTGCTGTATGAGAGGAATTATAAACAGTTGCTATTACGGATTCTATCGTTGATATAATAAGAGCTGGATGACTGTAATGAGACCGAAGTCTTATTCGGATATCGATGTATGATATATGTAGTCCAACAGTATTATTGATTTCATCTTAAAGACGCTTAAATTAAATGGTTTTAAGAGAACGAGGTGTTGTATCATGAATGCCTTAGTTGCGACCTGAATAGTTCGTTTTGAACATGAAATGTCTTTGACTTACTACTTCTTACTTACTGATGTTAGGCACTCTTGCCCCACAGTTTACGATGTGGAAGCGAGACGCCGCTACGTGCAGTGTAATGCGGCATCTCGCTTCCACAACGTAAACTTTCCTGCTTTAAGAGTTCATGGTAAGGGGGCAAGAGTGCCTAATATCAGTTAATTAAATAAATTGTAGCAACGATTATACAATGTGTGGTGTACATATTTAAACTTTAAGGTATATTATGTAACCATTATTTATTCATTAAGCTGGGAGCCTTAGTCCTAAGCGTTGGGCCCTGTTGAAACAGTTATTGTTTCATTACTGACCTTGTGAAACTTGTATTTAGACTTTATATGCTAATTTAAACACAGTCCTCTCTCTTTGTCATACTAATGTGTTTTAATAGTAATTCATCAACGCAACACTAGTCGTTATTCATGGAAATAATTTTGAAAAGGACCATACTTTTTGTTTAAATATTTACATTTCGTGAGTCAGTTCGTCGTAAAAACTTAAATAATTATCTATTTAACAATGTTTATTGTTTGAGTAAACAAGTGTTTAAGCATAATTTCGTCAAACTAAAGCTCGTTTTTATGTGTCGTTTAATATATCTGTCTAATTTCGGTCTCTACCCCCCCTGGAAGCGAGACGCCACATTACACAGCACGTAGCGGCGTCTCGCTTCCACAACGCAAAGTGTCCTGCTTTAAGAGTTCATGGTAAGGGGGCTGGTCCCGTTTCTAATGAAACCTTTCAAAAGTCTTGAGCAGTATATTGTTCGGCGTTCATTTTTTTATTATCCTCAGTTGGCGGCACTGGATCGTGTTCATTTCGTTTTGTGTTGTCGATTGAATTACAAACAGGCTATTGAGAAGCTCGGTTACGATATATGACTATGAAATGGATACCTATAGAATTTACTCGCGTATCTACATAATTTAAACGACAATGTTATACGAATTCGCTGTACAGTAGCTGCAAATAGATTTACTTGCGGAGAGAAATCGAATAGGTTTCTGCTAAATTGTCGATTAAAATATGATAACATACATTCGTCAGTGTAATTTTTCGATTTTTTTTCACAGTCTGAACATTATTTGCTGATGTTATAACGTAGATAAATTCTTTAATTTTCCGTCTGGGTACATCGTGAAATTTATTCGTTTAATGTGGTTTTTTAAGTACGTATGTTCTGCTTTTAGGCACACACCCTTCGTAAAGTATTATGCCACGGAAACTAACCTAAACCTCAGTTTGTTCTACAGTCTCGAGCATAATAAATATCAAAAGTGACATTTTTGCTTGCTAATAACCATGCTACGTAATTGCGTTTTTGAGTCATATTAGAATTAAGTAACTTTACATGTCTACGCGCTAAGGTTTTTGCTAAAACTTTTCAAGTAATTTCGTTTGACGTACTTAAACTAGAACAAAGAGGGCCTATAAGGCAAATTAATTCATACCTGTTGGGTAATTACTTACCCGCTCTGAAGTCACTAATGTATTCGTTACATGGCCTCATTTAGGCTCTAGATGGTTGAAACAGAGCCTGTTTGGGATATAGGGCTAAGGGCTAAAATTAATTATTCTATCTGTTGGTTTTATGCAAGAACTAACCAGGGAATTTGATTATAGAAATCAAATGTCTATTAGCTAGCTATTTTAACTGTTTACTTTATCTTCAATGATTTAGATAATATTGATTTTAGAAACCTTCGCTCTGCTTTTAGTTAAATTGCTTAAGCATACAAGACGTATATTTTTAAGACTCGATTTTACATTTTGTGGGTACTGGGTACTTTCATTTAGTAGGTATATAATCAACGTTCAACGAGATTTGCTTGTGATATAAAGAATTTCATTTATGATATCTGAAGATTACATACATCCAAAGTAATCACACTTTGGCTTTTCCGAGGGTTATATTAAAAAAATCTGTTGGTGTTAATCTGGATTGTAATTTTTCTGTGTACATTTTACAATATGGTGTACAGTAATCGTTTCATTAGGTCTAAGCCGGCGATGTCGTGAATGGAAGCCAGTAAAAAATACAACAAAATCTTTAATATTCATATACTTTGTTTAACGTCTTACGTAAAGAATTATGTTTAATAGGACAATCAATTCTAGGCTATCAATTCTAAGCTAGCGACTTAATTGATCTAAACAAAAAGAGTCTTTAATCCCACAAACCATGTTAAGGCGTTTTTTAAAAATCTCAAAAAATGTTAAAGTCTGTAATCTGTGTGTATGAAGTCTAGACGTTGACCTAAAACCAAACACGCTTCAACCACTAGTCGCAAACGTAAACTGGTTAAATACAAGTGGCATCTAGTAATACTCCTTAATGACGATTGACGAAACTCGTCTTCGCCTTGAACCCGAGATGGCATTATCTGCATTCAGTAAGTCAATTCTTACCGGTTCTTCCATAAAAAAGTAAGAAATACTCACAATTGATATGTGCATAATAAGTGAGTACACATAAAAGGACAACAAAGGCGCACAGTCAGTAATAAATTGCTCTGTTGTGTCGGAATTGTCGAGTTTTCCTGGTGTTCGCAGGGTCACACTGTTCTTATATTTCGATATAGATTTCAGTACCATCTGGCTCAAGGATAACGATCCAGAGTCCAGACTTGTTTGTACAGTTGTGTATGGAAAGACATTTACATAGGGTAAGTTAAATTTAAAATGTAGTTGCTGTCCTTAACTTTGTATTTTTATAAATTGATAGCTTTAGAGAAAAAGAATGTCTCTTCATATGTTACTGTATTAAGCGGTAAAGTTTGTTTGTATGTAATGAATAATCATTGAAAGTATCCATCTGATTTCAAAAATTATTTTACCAATATTTAGACTGAATCTTTAGGGAGGACTACTTTAATCCGTCAATCACGGGCAGATTCCAGTACTTCACAAACAGGCAAAGCAAACTAAGCTTAAAACTGAAACAGTTTTTATGACACAACAAGCGAGATCGATGAATCGAATTTATGGCGTGCTTTATTGGTTTGTATTTTATCGCTGAGCGACACAGCATTAAACAAAGTTAACAATAATTAAATACTTTATATTTTGTGTGAACTCAATATTGGTATGAATAATTCTGACGTCGTTATTCACTGGGTCAATATTGGAATAAAGAGTAATTGCATTTTGTAAACATGGCGGCGCGTTTTAAATGTTTACATGCTGGTTATCGATTATAATTGGTAGCTTGCATAAAAACAAGCCTAGCTTATTTGTCAATTAAACTTCTCATATGATAAATGAGAAATTAAACTTGTGATCCAAAGGCAACATATATAGCTAGTTAAATTATAGACACGGTAAAATCATAAAGGGTAAACATGGTAATCTTAATTAAACTTGGATTTATGATTTGAAAACGTCATCATACTCTGAGGAAGTATGGTGTAAAGTAAAAGAACTATAATCTACAGGTGCTATGAGGTAATAGAAAAGGTCTATGTCTTGTCTTACCTTATATCCCACATTCCTGTTGACTCCAGTATGGCATGATTTGAGGCCCTTCAGCTGATCCAAGTTATTGATAGGCAAGTCATTGTGTACCAAGATTACGGCTTCGTATCTAAACGGCGCTAAAACATGAATAGTTTACATTATGTAAAATTATTAGTATAATCGGTTCATTCGTTAGGAGCTACAATTTCACAGACTCAAACAAACTTATAACACTCCTCTTTTTGCATCGGGGGTTAACAATTTGCTCAGAAAATAAATGTCCAGCATATACAAAAACACAATTATTATGAAGAACTCTCTTTATGGTATGGGTATTCAACTAGTTTAGTAAGGCAAATATTATCACGGTAACTTTAGAAGTTCTAGAACTCGGAGTTACATAGTTTATAACTAACAGAATGCAGCTACGGTCATATTTCGTGTAACGACTTGTAAACTCGTTTAACATTGAGTTTGCAGACTTTGTTTGTTTACGTTGGTTTATTTTTCATGCTGATAGGTATATTTTTTAAATAAATCTATTCTATGCTAGCTGTAATCAGGCTTTAGTAAATCAACAACATAATGCGTTTGAAGATCACTCCTGTTGGAAGTCACCTAAACAGTTCACGGTCGAGATCGGATCAATAGAGTGGGAATACAAATTGTTAGATCTAAAAGAGACATTTTTAACACACTTATTGGGCTAGACTAAACCTTAACGAAGCAGAGACTTCAATTCTACTTGTTCGTTATGAACAAAATATGTTAGACATACAACGACTATTATTTAACACACTAAAATAAATTCTCCTATCAGTAAAATGTTAATATAATTCCGGTATCGAAGCATTGTAACATGATACCTACTCATCTATTCAAATCGTTTTACAATCTCTACTGTTATTGTAATGTATGTAACGTAGGAGTGAACTGTTTAGATTGCCTGGAGACATATTAGAAACTTTCTCTCGATCAAAACTTACGCAACATTTGAGTACAAAACCAAGAGTGTTTGATAACATTTTATCTGTTTGAATAAATTGTATCTCATTTAAAAAGGTATTCTTTCCAGAGTATACGCTATTTCGTAATAAAAATGTTTTGTACAAAGATAAACACTTTGAAAGGTAGCCACAAAAATTCTACGTTACGAATATGAACATTTTTCGCTGTCAGTTCTTGTTGGCCATTTTATTTCGTTTCATTGTAAGGGTTTGCTGTTTTGGCATGTTTGATAAATATACATTTCACCGCAAATTTTATATTTGGAACAAACTGGAATAATTTTGGGAGAATGGCTAGACAGATGCGGACTATTACGGCTTTATGCATATTAATTTTGTGTTATGTCTGGCAAATTACTATTAAACAAATCAGAATACAATACGCTTATTTCAAAAGTAAAACCATGTTTGTAATCTCTTTGTTTTGATACTGTACTGAGTATAATTATGAATATCATAAAGATTACTCAATAAATATTTTTATATGAAACTTTCGAATACGAATTACTATTATAGGTAATTGTACCTAATTCTCCTCTGTAAGAACTTCGTATTACTTGGTGATAATATTATACATAGATAGAGACAAGAGAGTACGATATGCTTGGTCTTTAATCGTACTTTTTTTGTGGAATTGGTAAACCAGATTCACTTCATTTCAAGTTATGTTTTCTCATGTACTCTATAATAAATGTTTTGGCAGTAAATATATGTTTGTTGGCGTATATATACCTACAGAGACAGGGTAGGAATCATACATATTTCATGACGTAGACTAAGGGTAGGTAAGTGCCCTAACCAAGAGATGGGAAAACAATCCTCTATGTATATTTCAAGACTTTGATGGCATAGATTTCAGGCAAGGAAAATCTGAACCTTTTTCGTTTTAAGAGACATTTCTTCGTTTTATGGTCTTAGGTTAAAAGGCTTTTTATATTTATGGGTGAGTGGTATCCCCGACCCGCAAGTACTTGAATAATATATGATATTCGGGGAAAGTATCTGCCTACATGTCTTGAAAAAGCATAATTAAACGTAAACTGGTTCCAGCACTTACAGGCAACGTATCATGAAGACCCTAAAAAATAACGAAGTAAATCTACATCACAATCTACAAATTAAACTAAGATTAAGTTTCTGAACTTTCTTGAGACATAGAGAAAGTGATTTTAGAAACTTTACAAATTACAAAGATCTTCACTAAGAAGTCTTTGTGCAATTCTCAACAAAAGCTGTAATAAGCGGAAAATGAGAAAACGAAGATTTGCTCTAAGTCAGCTTAATTAAGGAATCGTCCTTCAGAAGGAAAAGTACTTTAATGAACTTAAGCTGTGGTAATTAAACGTCAAAGGTTTTTTGGAACAGAACTCATTGAACAAGTAAGTACAGTTCACAGAGGGAAGGACTACTTTCGGGCTTTGGCGTTTCAAAAGCAAATAAGTTTGGGGTGAATTCAAACAGTTAACTGAGCAGAATCTAGTGGTTCCCATTAAAGTTAACTGTTGCGATCTTTTGAAGTGAGATATGAGGACTTCAAACTTAAAGTACTGTTTAATGACTTAGTATTTGAACGCATTGCAACAAGCATTAAAGTTTATACCATACCAGTTTTAAAAATAAATAGTTATACTACATGACAAGTACAACTCTTGAAGTACTTAACATTATTCACAAAATCAAACATACTAGGTAGGCGACGTTCAAAGCCCTAAATCGAGTTCTTTGAGATCTCTGAAAATAAGTGTTAGTACGAAATGATCAAATAACGAAAAAGCTTTTACATCTACTCAATACAAATATGATTTTACTATATTTTGCGTAAAAATCTCTACTTAAGTATGTTGAATACGGATAGAGTTTGTTGGATAAGAGAACAGCGTAATATTACACAGGGCTCGTTTAATCCATATAATTATTTTCTGTTTTCCCGGAAAAATATAATTACGTCCTTATCTTTCCCCAAGGTTGAAGTTCTCCATTAACATCGATTTTGCCACGAAAGCAAGTACCTTTAGCGTTTTTAATAAGCTACTAGAATATAGTCGGTAGTATAAGGGCCTGTTTTACCATCTACAAGTAAAGTGTTAAATAGTTACTTCTTGATTAACGCTAATCGACAAGTAAAAGTTATGAGTATCTTCTATCGTATCTTAGTTACACTACTTAGATAATGTGAAATTCGTATGTGTAGTTACGGGTGACTTTAAGTGGCGGTTAGTCTACTTGACACTTTACTTGTCGATGGTGAAACAGGCCCTAAGAGTGAATAGTATGGTAGGTACTCACCGTCTGGCTCGTCTTTGGTTCTGTATTCCTGAATGACGACGAAGTCTTGGTTGGGTATCTTGGACGCCACGTACATATCCTCAGGATCGACTGGCACGATATCCGCCTGGCGCTGCTGGACTAAGTTTAAGCAGTCCACTCTGTAATAAATCGTTTTCAAATTTAAGGTCGCGCCATTTTATTAATTCAATTCACAGATAAATCAATTTAGCGATGTCAAATTATTGTGTTTGGATGATGTAGCGTTAAATCTACGTGCTTAATTACGATCGATGACTTTATTTTTAATGTTACCCTTGATAAGATAAATAAACAGATCTAATATAACAAAACAAAATGCGTAGCTCTTCCATTGGTATTATAGGACGGGCAGTAAAAGTCAGGGATTTAAATTCAAAACCTCTAAGACTATGACTATGTGTCAAGCCCGATGTGGGTATACACCTCTACCGATGTCATCGAGCACTTCAAGCTTGAAGATAGACGCACATGGCATATACTTCTTTATAACTATAAATAAATAAAGCACTATGCTTCGCAGTCGCATAATAAAGCATAGACAATAACACAGATCTTCAGATATGCTATACGTATAAAGAATCACGTAGAGACGCAATGTTTTTCCGTTAAAACAATGACTGGACGCGTTATGTGAATACAAAAGTTTAAACGGACACGGTATTGTATTGTAGCCGTTAGTTTATGTATTGTTTTTAGTTTGTACTATTTTCTAGTATTTTCATTGTAATAAGTTTGTTGTAGAAATAAAATGAGATTTTGTAGGTTACCTAGACCTATTGTTTGAAAATAAACGATGAGAGATGACAAGCCTGAGAGGAAAGCAATAAAACATCAAATTGTTAGTTTTGTTCTATGATTTTGTATGATTATGTTTTGTTTTTCAACATTCTCTTCTTACTTACTAGGTTATCAAGATTTGGCTTGAATTTTCCTTATTCTAGTATAAAATAATCGTTCAGAAATAATAAGACTTGATTTTATTGAGTTGTTTTTGACTATATTTTTGACATTTTAAAACTGGCTACAAATATAAATTGATATTATTAGTGTTGTGTGGTATCCGAATGGGAGCCCTATGTTCAACAGTGAACGCCTTTTGGCTGATGATGATGATGATTATTAAATTAAGATGTATAATTATATAATAGTTCGCAAGCTTAAGAATGTAAGTTACTAACCTGTCTCTAGCTGATATACATTCCAGCTGTATCTTGGACTTCGTGGGCACATCCAGCATTTCCTGACATGCTTTCAGGTACTGTGAGGGGACGCATATTTTGTCTAAAAATATAAATATTTATTCAAATTAATAGGTTAATAAAATAGAGTACTTGGTACATTAAAGTTATTTAATATTTCTTCTTAATCATAAAAAAAGCTTAAGAAAGCGTATTACGGACTTTAAATAAGTTCAATACCGATACTCGACTTCTGATTTTAAAGTACAGTAACCATCATTGTTTTTTAAAGGTCGTCTGAATTGTTGGTAACAATGAATTAAATAAAAACGGAATTTTATTCTCTTTTCAAATATTGTTTATTGTACACATTGCTCCGGCCTCCGGCCAGCCAGTTGCAAAGCCACCAAATTAATGTTGATTCCAATGTATTGTTTAATTGTATGTTCTGAACGTTTCACGACTCATTTGAATTTTTTCCGGCACAATAAATTGTTTGCGGATGTTTGGTAAACGGAGGTTATATTGGTCAAATTATATAGAAGCTGTGGCCAATTAAATACTTATGCCGCTGTAAGCAATTTATTTCTCATAATGTTTCGCTAACTTAACTAACGTCATATATAGACACCATTTTTTTAATCCATACTTCTAGGCTAATTATTAATTAGGCTTTAATGTCAACGAACTTTAGCTGTTACCTAATCCGATAGTACATGGTAACATTTGTTATGAAAATTATACAACTGACCTATAACCACCTTGACCTCAGCAATGTACATAGGAACCATTAATATTATATTTTTAAATGTTATCGCTTTGTTGTTTATTGGTAAGTATATATAATTGGGTAGGTAAATATAATTATATTAATAAAGTAAGATTTTTATTGCTAACAGATTTAACGAGTGATGCAACATAAACTATTGTGTTTCTTGTTAGTACAAAAACATCCTAGGTATTTGTTTACAAACTATTCGATTCAAGACGATTTATCGAGATACTAAATTACACACATAAATCGAACAATAATCGATTCACGAAATTTGGGTTCCGAATCGAATAAACACATCAAGAGAATGGATTCCTGATAAATTTATGGAACATTTTGTGAAAATAACATAATATCGGTCGTTGCTGTTACTGAGCAACAAAATGATATAAAACAATATAATTTAAGATACTCCTATTTAATAGTGCATGTGCTTGGTAACAACAATCGAATATTTCCCAACAAAACGTTTCGTATCGAACAAATATTTTGCAAATATTAGTTGGGGTTAAATGTCAAACGTTTTCACATCTGTCCCTATTACTAAAATGTTGTCAGAGATTGCTACTTTATCGATTATGACGCAATGTTTATATACTTTAGTTTTTTCTGTTCAGTGTGTAACCAGCAATATATAGACAAAACTAATTGTTATGATACTAAACAATCATAATCAGATACGCAACAAAAAAATCTTAATCGTAACATTTGACGATCATAATTCCGCAACAATAGAGAATACCATTCCATTATATTCAGACGACCGTTACGTTCCAAATGCGACGTTAAAATTCAAATATTAATTTGAATCAGACTCCGAAAAAATGCACTAATTAAAATCACTTATCAAATGGAACATACATGATGACTTGCAGTGCACACTAACACATGCTAGGGCTATCAGAAATAAATATTTTAATGCCATGGTCAAGGCGACTACGCGCACTATCAACTCCGTACTACCGCGGACCGTCCAAGCAACTTCTTTTATATTCACACGTTATCTTTATTGTGATTGTTTCACTATGAATAAACGAACACAGAGGTGGACACCAGCTTCGCGGACGATTGACTAGTGTGGTTTGGTCCGGCACTGTGTCAATTGTGTTGGTAACAGGAAAACGGTAAGTGATGCAGACTTACATGGTGATAGATATGATGTCAATTTATGTTTATGTTATCGCCAAAAAGTTATGATTGCTGTTACTTGACTATAATTTAAGTATTCATCTTATTGATAAGGTCCGAAACAAAATTATTTATTAAAGGTAATTAAAAGTATTCATGTAAACTTCTGCAAAATGCATCTTACTTCTTTGTCAAATCAAATGTCTAAATTCAGGCTCTAGCATTTGGGTCATAAATCATAAGATTATTAAAAGATAATTGTCTGAAATATTCCGGTCTAATAAATGCAAAAGTTGTCTCAGTGGCTACTACACTGCTACTTTTTATCGACCCAGACCACCACCGGAAAAGAGTAATTGTCATAGGTACGTACGGCGGCGTCGAGACGGCTCGCGGCGTCTATACATCTTCTGTTTATTATTAAGTATTATAATGTGTCGAAACATATCGTGGAACGCACATTACGGTACAAAGTAGGAGAAAATATAAGTACAAGGATCACTTATTTTTTATTCATTAGATTTAAAAAATAAAACGCTAACATCGTTCTTTCAAGTCTCGCAAGTCTAGTATTCGTATCGATCTTCAAGCTTGCGAGAGTCATCGCTCGCTTGGGACCCTGACTTGATTAAATAATACACTACAAAGCCAAACGCGGCTATTTTACAATGTATATTCTTACCAACACATTCAGTATACAAATTAAATAAACGTTGCTAAAAAAAATATTACTCGTTGTCTGTTGAGATGTCTCAGTTTTAGAATACTTACCTGTCTAAAGGAGAATACAGAGAATATTATTACACTGAGTTTTCCCATAGCATCGCTTTTGTAGTCTACTTTATAAAAAAACATTAAACTATTTAGTTTAACTTAGTCTTGTGTAAGACAATACAACTAATAAAAACAAAATGGTGTATTTTGTTTTTATTAGAGTTGTATTGTCATTTTTAATTAATAAATGACAAAAACAAACATAGCGCTCTAATTTCGAATTCAGAAAAGAAATTGAAATCTGAATCTTTGGTTTCAATTAAATTTTGTTTTATCTTTCTTGTTGAGGCAAAGGACTTTATACCTATAGAGCCAATACAAAACTCTTTTATTACATTGTTATGAATACTAATTTAAGTTTTATAATATTTAGCAATCAGTTTCTTAATTAAGTATTTTATACCATTATTTGAAAGAAAACTAAATGTTTTAAGATAATTATGTGACCTTCATACTGCCGACCTCCATAGTAAACAATTTAAATACTAAAAAGACGCATTCTCTTAGCGGCCAAACTTTATAAAGAAAATAATGGGGTGCCGAGGGGGGCGCTTTTCTGAGGTTTTTATGGGTCAACTTTTTGAACTTTTTTATAAATCTTTTACATAATGTAATTTAATAAAACTATGGTGTTAAATTAATGCATACTACCATATACTACGCATTCATTTAACAAGATAGTTTGATGCTACGTATTTTTTTAAATTTCGCTTCGCGTATTTTTTTTTTCATGAGGTACTCTGATGGTTATCCTGTGCATTATTAAAACGTATAATTAAAAAGTTGAGATTAAGTTATGTCAAATAATGAATTTCAGTAAATCATTTTATTTTAAAGTAAATTAACGTTGATTTTCTTTAAATATGGATTGGATTCATTGCAATAATTGTTTTGCTCAGCTAGATCCTGGGACTACTATGCATCTTACATCATGTGGTCACATGTTTTGTAATAAATGTTTAGACAAAGGTAAGTAATGTTTTTGTGTTTATTTCGATAGGAACTTTAAGAATTACCCAAAAATCTGTATTAAAATTACTTAAATTGATTGTAGGTAACAAAGAAAGTACATGTTTAGTATGCCGAGTGCCGTGTTCCTTCATGAAACTTGTTCCAGACGTACGTAATTTTCCAACATAAAATTGCTTACTTTTTCCAAATAAAATCACAAATGTAATTTCATATTAACCATTTAATTTTAAGATGAAACAAGAGATCCAAGATTACTTTACCGATCCGGAGGAATTAATTAAAAAGTCCTGTGAGGTTTTACAGTTTCAGAGGCAACATAGACGGCGCTTGTTATCTTATCTTTTGCAATCGGTTAGTACCGTACCTCATTTTCTTTACACGGATTTTGTGGTGAATTTTCTTGTAAAATTTATATCAAATATTCAATGACGTCACAGCTGAATTATGTTACGTTATTTAATGTAATTTTCAGAGTACAAATAAACATATTTATATTAAGATATAGTTTTATTATGCATGTCTTCAATTTTATTATAATCAATCTTTTTGCTGCAATATATTAAGTAGAATTGTAGATACTACATACCTATCCATTGATGTTGTTTGACCAACAGAATGCAGAATGGACTCGTTGCAATTTTAAAAAGTATTATTTTCGATATTTACATTATATTTTTAAGTATTTAAGGAACCTTCGACTTCAATCTTTATAAAACCTCATAAGGGAATTTCGCAAAAATATGTTTGTTTATTTACGTTTTCAGACGAAAAAGTTTTATACAGCCAGGAATGAACTAAAGCGTATGACGGAGATTTGCCAGAAACAGCACGCCCAACTGAAGGAATATCAGAGAACTGTAAGGAGTCTTGAAGCGCAGTTGGCGAATCAATCAAGTACTTAACTGTTTTACTTATTTATTAGATTTAGACCGACGACGGCCGACGACCAGCGACTTCGCGATTTTCTTTTTTTTCGATATGGAAAGCCTAAGTATAATTTAAGTTTAACATTAGCTAAAATGTTGTTTTAGCTGATGTTAAAAGGACAGGATTTTGAGAGGACTTTCACTGCAAGTGCAAGTCTCCTCAAAATCAGTCCTGCCGTTTCGGAAATTTGATATTTTGATGGATCTGTCCCCATTTTAGGAATTATCTTGTATTAATTTGTGACGATGTGTGATGACTAAGACTCTGAACAAATATTGTCAGATCAGATCAAATCCGCAATCTAACGTTTCAATTTACGATCGGTTTAAATTTATTTTAGGATAAATCAAAGCTTTGCGCAAACAAAGCGAATATAAAAATCCAATTTAGAAACAAAAATAACATGAATGCTTTTTTCTATTGTTGAATTTGCAAACAACAATTTTCTCGCGAACAAAAACCGTATTTCAATACCCCCGTGTGAGTATTATACGTGCAGGTTAAATTTTCAGAGCAAATATCGCCGTTTAACATTCCCATATCGCCTGGGACCAACATATCACCTAGCTTCGTGCAGTCTACCCCCACGTATAAGCGTAATGCTAAAAGTACGCCGTTTTCGGTAAGTTGTTTATTATTTTAATTTGCAAATGTTAATTAATCAGAGATTTAGAAAGACATTTAGAACTGGAACGTTTATACGAATTAAACCCATGTTAATTACAATAACTATATATAATTACGGGTCTTGTGTTGTGACTGGTTGTGGGATTGTGACTTATCTCAAAACGTTTTTGGTCAGATTGCATTTATTAATGAATAAATATACCAAAGTAGTGATGTCCAAGTTTAGAATGACATATTAGCACTTGTCTTTATACGATCTAAATTGGATCGTGGGGAAGACCTGGATGCGATTCGCAAAGGAAAATATTGGTTTAAATTGATGTTGAAGCATCGTTTGTTTAATAAAAGTATAAGTTGAATAATCGCAACACTTCCTGTTATTTCGTGAACATCTCATAAGTGGGGGTTTACTGATAGCCAAGTGACCGTTGGACTGCTAAGCCAAAGGTCGCAAGTTCAAATCCCGGCACGCACCAATGTCTATTCAAATTTATATGCGTACTATTATATATTGGACAGGGTTTTGTGGAAAAATAATGGGGAGGCCTTTGCCCAGCAGCGGGACACTGAACAGGCTATTTAAAAAAAATGCGTACTATAAATTCGTTATCAGTTGCTAAAAACGGTGAAGGAAACCGGCAAACTGTAGAGATTTTTCAACGGTGTGTAAAGAGGCCAGAGGTCAGAGGCCTACAGGCGGTTTAAACTCTGACAACAGGTTGTTCATCAACCATACGATAAGAAGAAGAAGAAGTGGGGGTGCAAGTCAAGACTTTGAAGGGTCTACCTCGCTACCATCCTTATTGACTGACCAGTCTCTACACTACAGCCTGCGGCAGTGTCTCTTTCACTGTCCCAATACGTATATAAAAAAAACAGTTCATGTTCCTCCCAAGTCTTATGATCTTATCACATATTATAAACATTAAAATATGTCAATAATAAGGAAAATGTATCAAATAACAATAAAGTATGCGGGACTATTAAAATAAGATAACAACTATGAAGACTATTGATTGTCACGTTGGTCTGTTGCGAAGACAACTTGGAAGCTAAATGTCTATCGTATCATAGTTAGGGTAGTGAAGTTTGCATTTTCTGCCATTAAAATTTCAGTAGCCTAAGGGTAAAGATTTTTCTAATCACTCGCCTACTATGTAGACATAGTCTTACATTGCATAAGATTATTACTAGCAGCGCCCCGCGGTGTTACCGACTACATTTTTTCGGGATGTGTAGTCTTTGTGTTAATCCAGGATGTCAGACTAGCTACCTACTTACCAAATTTTAGCAAAATCGGTCCAGCCGTTTGAGCTTTAAGAGGTAACAAACATACAAACACAGTCACAAACTTTCGCCTTCATAATAATTATTAGTGTGATCGGAGCAAAATAACATGGTATTAACATGGCAGAACATCACGCCAAAGTATTCCCTGAGATGGCTGGCTAAGGAATGTGATAGGTACACCTACATTAAATAGGACCTATGTAATAAAAGACAAGCCTATAGCTATTAACTCACAAATTAAGATACTGTTCTGCTATTGAAAATTAAGTAACTAAAATTAAACTTTGCCTGACCTGAAAAACGACCCCAAATCCTGATCAGTTGCATTTGCGGGCACGAGACCAACAATGCAGTCTTTAGTTCAGTAACTGTCCTACATCCCAATAAGGAAGAACCAACGCATGTTATAATTTACTCTCAATCTTTGGGCAAAGGGATTTCCCGATCCAATAAATCCCCGAAACATATACACTGGTGACAGATAACCTATGATTGTAGGTACAACACTATCAGTCTAACCTTGTCACCCCGACGCGGATAAGCAAGCAGCGGTCGGCAAACGTCAGCCTTCATAGTCAGGTAATGACGACAATTGCTTTAGTCATGTTTAGTCAATAATCAACTACACTTAAGGAAAAATTAGTTAACCTATTTATCCCCTTTGTATATTTTTTACATCGGTTTTATGTAACTCTGAAAATGTATATAAGCGATAAGGCGCCTTCATATTTTTTGTTGTTGCCAATATGATATTTGTTGCTATCTCGATATTGTTTCTTCTATAAATATTGTAGAAGTTAAGTATATATTAATTATTATGTAACCTATTTCCTAAGTATAGTTTATTTTTCAGCGTTCAAACACATCCAACAAGATTTCCTCGACTGTTTTCACACCACCAACTCCAGAGTCAGCTGGGTACTCCAACTTTTTAAAGAGTCTCTAATGGTATTTCGAATGCATCCACAATTGGCTTGCGAGTGCCAGTGCGAATTTGTACTAAAAAGGTTTTATATATCCCTCTTCTGCTCTTTGGTCGAACCGGCTCGTGTCGACCCGGTGACTTCAAATATGAAAATTCAATAACTAATAGCCGAGGTCTGAACCCCGATTTTGGGTTTTCTAAGCTACATAATCACTTTGTTTATTTTAGTCCGTAAGCCTAGTTAAAAGCCTTTTGTTCGCACTCACCTAAAGTTCGGTTAAGTTGTTCTGAAATTCCAAAGTTAGAGTTAAAAAACAAAACCGTGAAATCGTGGCCGGAAACTGAATTATTTAGGCTGTAGGCCCCTGTTACATTGTGTAATGGCGCGTAGTACTATATGGGTGGAATAATGTATATTACTCCAGATATGGAGATGAAATGGCATAGGGAATGACATGTGGTATTTGATTTATGTATTTAGTTGTGCGTAATATTCTGCTTCTGTACTTAATCGTGTTTGTACTTATTGAAATGCGTATAAAAATTAAACAAAGATGTTGTACCACATTTTGTTTATGGTAATTATGTCCAAACCTTTAATCACGTCATATTCAACATAAATTGAATATCGAATGTGGTGCTGATTGAGTGCAATTGTGCGTTCGTAAACTGAAATTATGCAGCGTTAAAATTATATTCCATCAACATTACCCTTTTTATTACGTTTTAAAAATTACTATTTGAATCTGTTGATACGCATGAGAATGTACGTATTTATTTAGGTTTAACTTTGAAAGCATAGTTTAAAAGTTTTTTTATATGTACTGATCGTTCAAAACTGCTTGGTTGCTTGCGTTGCTACTTCGCAGTATTAGCTCAAGCAGCATTCCGTTTTTTGTAGACACTATTTTACCAAATCATGTCTAAAATCGATACATACCTTTTCTAAAAACTTTAAGTAATTAAATAGCTATTTTAATTAAATTAACTTTTTCTCAACGTACCACTGTTTTTGCTAAATAATCACGCCAAATCGATCATAAGTACCGTTTAATTGTAATTTATTTCGCAAAAAAACTTGATCGGATGATTTGTTTTCTAGGTCTTTCATTAGCAGTACTGAGTCGGGCTATATGACAAACAGTCCTCTGCGGTCGCCCGGAGTTTATTGCAATGGCTACGGAAAATGCTCATTCAGCCCGAGAAAAAAAATTATGAGGCTCGATTAGATTTACTCAATCTTAATTTGTTTGTTGGTAAAAAAAAAACTCACTAACCGTGTTCTAAGAATGTTATTGTATTTTTAAATAGAATATGAAATTCATAAATTGTCTATTGCATGTGTAAAAGGTTTTCTTATTGACTCCATTGTTGATTGTTAATGAAACTTTTAGTGTAGTTATACATTATATTTAAATTATAGTATAATGTTCTCTAAGAGTTTTTTCAGTATTGTTATGTTACGTCGCTTCTCTTTTATTTCTTGAGCGTATTTCTGCATGAGGTTCTATATGACCAGTATTTTTATTTAATTTGTAGTTAAGTTTCCTGACAGGTATTCAGGAAACTTAACTACAATTGTAACAAAAACATTTAGTGCTAAGGGCTGTAAACGGTGCACCGCTGCACCGGGAATAATGGATCAATTTAAAATAGGCTAATTTCGTTCATTTAAGTATAAGTATAAAAGCATGTTCTTAAAAGCTGCATGTTCTTTTTAGTTTGAAATAAATATACCTAGTTTGTTGTGAAACCATGTTATTTCATTCCTCACTTACCTGCCTATATTTTATTAACTAAAATACCATCTCTAACTTAGATAGATGAGATTATAATCATGATCGATTGCAAAAAGTAGTTCGTATGATGTCCGAGAAGTAAAGTAGCTGAGATGTGGAGGGATTAGCTGGTGTTACAGATAGTACAATTTATTTAATTATTTCAAAAAACGTCGCCTCACACTAGGAATTTCTCCTTTGACGTGGGTGCGTTTAACAAACATGAAGTATCACATACACAAACACCCAGACTCGGGACAATCAAATGTGGATCGCACAAGATTTTGCCCCGTGCGGGAATCAGACCCGCAACCCTTAGCGCAGCAGTCTAATCGTTTAGTCACTACGCCAATCAGGTCGTCGAAACACACACAATTACTGAAGGTATAAAAAAACAACGGTATAGAAACTTCACAAATTCGCTTTATTTTCGTAATATCTCAATAAGAGCAGTTACTAATGAATGGGCAGAATTCCTTTGTTCTCCTGGTAGCCGCCTGTTGCCTCTTGGTGTCCATGCACTGAGTGAGCTCCGAGGTTGTTGAATTTCTCCAGAACTTCGGCACCACCCTTGTAGCCTTTTTGTAGATATTCACCCTGGAGACAAAGAAAATTTTAAAACCAAACGTAAAAGAATTTTGCGTAGATACAGGACTTCTTATTATATCTATGATAAATTGATTGTCATAGCGGCCAGTCTGAGAGGCTACTAGATACTACCTTTTTAAATGATTTTAGACAATGGTAGAATTAGCACAACCAAAAAGATTTCAGTCAAATTGTATATATCCAAAATGGAATAGTTCATAGTCATATTAAAAAATGATTGGCTGGTTTCGGTTAGCCAACTTAGATTTAAACCATGACTAGTCAGTAGTTAATAGAAAAATTGGGTTTTAGTATATTTTTCGACTTATCATCTGACACTAACCTATATCACGATAGACATTCTCAAAAGGTCAAATTTTACTAACAATGTATTCCTGAACTATTCAAAAGCAAACAGTTCGACAACAATAAAGGCGGATAGAATAATAAATAATAAAGCGAATAATTAAAAATAATACCCAAACAAATATGAACCATCGTGCGAGTTTTATCATCATCATCAGCCAAAAGACGTCCACTATTGAACAATGGCCTCCCCCTTTTAGAAGGGGGGGGGGGGTGCCATAATCCCCACGCTTGGCAAGCGGCTTGGGGATCGCAGTGTTGGTGTTCAAGTTACAGAAGACGCTGCTGCCCATCTTGTAGATTTTCCCTTAGTCGCCTCTTACGACACCCACGGGAGGAAAGGGGGTGGTCAATTCTAGGCCGGATACCACACGGCACACGGCTCGCACACGTGCGAGTTTAGAGAGTAACAAAACAATTTCTGCACTTTTATTCTCCCATTTAACACACGAGCCCTAAAGAGTAGTTTTTTACATATGCGGTTATACTCAATGGGTTTTATAGCAGACCTACACACAAACAATCCTGTTTAACGAGCTCAGTGGCAACTGTTTTCAATTTGAACAATGTATAAACTAAAGTAACATTTTATGTGCCGTAAAAGTGGGGATTTCCTCTTTAATAAATAAGTTGCGTTTAATTTGATGCTTTACTTTTTATGAAGGTTCAGTGTAACTAAGTTGTTGTTGGAGCTGTTTCTGAATGGTTTTTGGTGACAAACCTACCGAAAATGAGAGTTTAATACCTTCTAGGTATATACATAAAAAGTGTTTCAGTTTTCAATAGGTAGTGACATCACTATTCTTCGACATGCTAAGGATAAGGACATGTAAAGATACAGGTTTATCGAAAGTCACTATAGAATACTAAGTATTTTTTATAATAATGTAGCTTAACCTAACGTAGCCAAAGTGCCCCAAACTAGGAATTTCTCCTGTATCGAGGGTGAATTTGACAAACATGAATTAAAATTATCACATACACAAAGACCCAGACTCGAGACAAACATCTGCAGATCACACAATTTTTTGTCCTGTGTGGGAATTGATCCCGCAACTCCTAGCGCAGCAGTCCGATTGCTTAGCCACTGCGACAATCAGGTCGTTGACATAAAGTCAGGAAATATTATTATTGTGATCTTACCTTATTAGCCTTAGAGTCATCGATCTTCTGTTCGGACACGTGGTGACCTTCCTTGCCCTGAGCGTTGGCATCAAGAATCTTCTCTTCGTGGGCACCTTTGAATCCTTGTTGAGAATTTTCTCCGAATGATCCCGCATTGTGTCCCGCTACCTTATGATCCGCTTCATCATGGGCCTCATCATAGAACGTCTCAGACTTCTCTTCTTCGTTCTTACTGCTAGATGACTTGAAACCCTTGCTCACGTGACCCTTCTTATGACTCTTCGCCTTTTTTACCTGTTCCTCGTTGGCACCTACAAATATTATTGCAACATTTAGAACGGTCAAAAAATATCAGAATATTAATAGGTTTCCATTTACTGTTAGTTTACTAAATATTCGTTTATGATTACGCTTTTTGTTATCGAAACGGACGATAAAAACTTATAGATTGTCAAGTGAGCGTGAAACCGATGCGAAATAATGAATTATTTATAAAAACTGTTCTATGCGTAAATTGTGCTAAACAATCCACAAGAAACACGAACCTTGTTTGTCGAATTTTTGACCACCTTCATAAAACTTTTCATCACCGGCAGCTTTTTTCTTTGCTTCTTCATCTTTATAAAAGCTAGATTCACCCTTTTCAGCTTTAGCCGCTGCAGCACCCTGCTGGTAACCCTCTTGACCATGCTTCACTTCTTCTTCAGCTTTCTTTTCCAACTTTTCAACGTTTTCTCCAGCATCCTTTTTCTGAGCGGCGTCATATGCTTTTTTATCCACATATCCACCCCCAACTTGGGATCCAAGCAACGGGTGATACAGCAAGCCGTTTCCAAGTCCGATACCACCAGCTCCTAGTCCACCAAGTCCAGGGTGAATCAAACCAACGCCGTTGGCGAGACCAACTCCGCCAATTCCTACACCAGCTTGACCGACACCAAGGCCGTTATAGCCGCCCACGCCGCCAACGCCACCAACTCCTCCGAGTCCAAGGCCTAAACCTTGGCCTAAGCCAATGCCTCCTAATCCGATACCACCGTAGCCCAGACCTTGGCCTAAGCCCTGGCCCAAGCCTATACCACCCACGCCACCTAATCCACCCACTCCACCAACACCAGTTACAGTATTTAGAACAGTAGATGCAGCTCCTTCAATATTTTCAGGATAATCCACACTTTCTTCCACTTCGTAACTACTGGATAAAGGCAATCCAGATTTAGCGTCTGTACCGAGAGCGTCCAACCGTTCTTTCACATAATCGTAAGGAGTCTTCTCATCAGCCAGCTCAACTTTGTGGAGTTGTGCTGCAGACAACGCAACAACAGCGAGGGTGAAAACTTGTGTCAACATCATGTTGATTGTTACCGACGTTTCAAGACTGATGTCATTTCGGTATTGCACTTGTTATTTATAGTAAGGTTAAATTTGGTGGAACGAAACAGTTTTTGTTATTAGCCGTGTGATAGTTTTCACTGGGCGTCTGGGGGCCCGTGTCCGGTTGTTTCCTTCCTGTGGTATTGTTTCGACTAGTCCTAATTGGAACGACACGGCTAAAATAAAACAATGTGGTGTGGTCGAAGACCTTGCTTTCCAGTTCATTGGTGGCGTCAGTGGGGCGTTCGTTTACGCAACCACTGAACCGCTATGGGTAACGCGGTTTTCTAGACAATTTCTTGATAATTTTCCCTTATTATCGCATTTCAGGTTGTCTGAACACATTTGTAGCTCGTTTATACCAATAATATAGCCCTCAGTCTCCGAGTTGTTAATCCTATAATTTGTTAGTTGTCGATTGGTAAACTAATCTGTTCGAAGCATGAAGTGAAAAGATTAATTAAAAGCAAAAATGGCAACATTTAATAAACAGATGATTAATTTCCTCTCTGCATTATTATGCATTTAGCCTTGGTTTAGATCGGACGATTTCACGTTATTGTTTTCTTACGCTCAAAATATATGTCGAGGGCTCACCAAAGGTTACCCGAGTATTATACTGGGCGTCGATTGATTTGCCAAAGTCGGCCTAAATAAGTCACGGCGAGATTTACGTGAGCTTGAAAGTAATTCTCCTACATAATGTAGCGTTAGGGTTTCTTGGTATGGCATATTTATTTTGTATATTTGGTCTTATTCATCAAGAAAATAACATTTATTGTAGGTTTTTCGTACTATTTCCTTTGCATCTTTTTAGAAGCAAACACATTGAAAAATCTTTTTGTTATGTTCTCTGAAAGACTAACAAAACCTTATTTCATGTCTGTCTGTCAAGCACAGCCTGATAACTCTTGGTGCCTATTTGGTTCAATTATAGTTTGTTTTTTAATTACGTTACAAGCAGTAGATATTTCTTATTATGTTGTTATTATCTTATTATACTGTTCATAGTTTATCAATATAATCAAAGCGTTATAATCGTTTTCATTACTATTTTAACTTAGAAGGAAACCATGCTCTCCAAATAGCGTTATGTACAATGTATGAAGACTCCATGTATCTTTATCTACCTGTCTTTCAGCCTATTGCGCTATGTATGCGTCAATGTATTGGTTTTTGATGTCACGTCATTGCCGAGCCCATGCTTCGTTATCTACGATTGAGATTATTAGGTTTTACGCAAAGCCATTGGCTGACAAAGCAAACAATTAACTTTTTACAGAAAGTAGCATTTTTATTAATATAATTCTTCTTCCCACCATCCTGTTTTCAGAAATTTGGTCTACGAAAGGCATACTTCATCCCTCCCATAATTCATCTCAAATATTCGTTAATATTTAGCTTACATAAATCATTTTACCAAAAATAAAGAAACCTTATCAATATACATATGAGCTACGTTGACGGCGGGATGTAGGGAGATTTAAGCTATATAAATATTCCTCTCTAGTTCATCTGAATATAAGAATGCTGACACATTTTCTCTATTATTCAACAACCGTGTGATTTGGGTGAAAAATGTATTACAATCTTGCTACTATCGTACGGTGTGTTTTTATTCAATACGTTACTTGTTTCAATCTTTGTTTTACATTAATATGTATAATGTAGTGTGTGTAGTTTCAGGTTATTCAATACATTTGTCCAATAGGAAAATGTACAGCGTTGTCACTTTAAAAATATTTATTTCAGGACTTGAATTAAGATTTTTCGATCCACATAGACACGCCATGTAATGTTTCTTCATTTTGATTTATAAATTTGTGTCTAAAAAGATTAATAAAGTTGGTAATATACAAAACGCATTTTCATAATTTACCTATTTAATTTGCTTGAGTGGCAACATGTTATTTCAACAAATTGATCAGGAATAGGTTATAATTATGGGTCACATGATTGTGTGCTTTATAATACGACAGTCTGTAAACTTACTAAGACGTAGCTTTGTGGAATTCAGTAGCTATTCTCTATCAAAACACGAACGAGAGATATATTGTATCTACCTCCACAATCTACATGATTGCTACTTCAAAATGAAACGAGGCAGGTACAGAATAAGAGATGCTGCAATGATCATTCCCTAAGAAATTGAACTATTTTGTTTCTAGCTATTTTCTATTTAATGGTTTTGTGTATCAATCTTTTGCTTTTGTTTATAGATAGATACGTCTGTTAGTGACATGAGCGATGTGGTTAACAAGTAATATCCTGGAATATTAAAGACAATAAGCTTTTTGAGTAAAAGAAAATAATGACGTTAATATTATTTTGATGACCAGAAAATATTATTTATTCTATTAGATTTGTAGGGTTAAGAATAATAAAAGAACAGTTTAAGCAATGACACGATTTCTGAATTAAGGGACTTCTTTTTACTGAATTGTTGGAGTCCTCTACATTTGAGTATTAAAGTTATAATGTTTTAAATTCAAACATTTTAAGATTAATTTAACATAGAGATTCGAGAACATGTTACCTAAGTCATATCATCCAAAAAGTCATCGATAACCTAGCACAATATAATGAAGTAAAACACGAGTCAATATTATAATAAAAGTGTTTTTATACCGTAAATGCTATAAAATAACAATATAGAACAAACTTTGTACGTAGTCGTTCGAGCGCCTGATTAAAGTATAAAGCAACAAGTTTTAAATTATGCTTAACATCGCACATTACGCCAGGCGTTTATCTACTTTGTTAAAACTTTGAAATAATTAGCTACATAAGTGTGTGAAGGCATACTTTGTTCTTGTATAATGTGTAGTTTAGTATGTTATAACTTTCTTCGTAAAAGTACTTAATTATATAATAATTGTGGTACAACCTACTTGAAAATTAATATGTAATGGAATTTCAGCTAAAATTTAAATTGAATAACATGAAGAGTAAAATCGTGTGATAAAGTAGAATTTAGAGTATAGACAAAAATAATGAAAAAGAACCGAAGATCTAATTCGAATAATATTTGAAAATTGTATTGTATTGTATGGTCTTTATTTAAACATTAACAAATATCGGCATTATAAACAGATGCCCTACAAAACCATTTGAACGGTTTGACTAGTCATTAACTTAAATTATAATTTTAACAGTAAAAATTCTTTCCTTGTTTTTTTATTAGATATTTATTCCTTATTATTATCCTTATTTCCTTCGAATAGCAAATGATGATGAATTTTAACCACGTTTGGTGTTTATGTAACAATCCAAGACATAAAAAATCACCTGCAACATTATTTTAAAGTTAATCTTTTACCTATAATATCTAATACTAACGCTTTTAAATTGAAACAAACTAGTTAATACTCAACAAAGATCCGTCTAGCTTTTAAGTAGGTATTTAACATTTTGTCCGGAAAGTCTGAATGCAGTAAAATAAAACAATATCGCAGAGTAGGGATGTTACGAAGCTTCGGTTCCGATTCTGAAAGGTCGGAACTTTCGATTGATTTTACACTTTCGGTTCCGAATGTTTTTATTCGGATGATCTATCGGAGCTTGAAAGCAATACGAGAAAAAACAGGAGCAAGAAACATCTTTCATTACATTTTTACTCAATAATGTTATTTGTTGTGTCCAATTATGATTGTTTTTTATGACATACAATTACTGTCCACAAAAATCCGAGTGATCCAATATCTACTCCGGATTTGGTTCCGATTCGGACATAATAAGTTCTAAACATTCGATTCCGATTCCGATAAAACCACTTCCGTAACATCCCTATCGTAGAGTATGAACTAAATTGTAAGAACCTATTAACTGAAGCACTAAGAAATGTATGAAAGTTTTATGTAGTTAGGTAGTTCATAGTGTAAGTGCTTGAGTTTCTTCTACAATTTAACTTTAAACATTAATGCAAACTCAGGAATAAAAAGATGGAAATAAGCATGATTCACTCATAGTAGTTGGATTAAAATTTAGGTAATTCTTATTGGAGGTTTGGTTCAATGGTATTAATTTCGTTTGGTCTACAAAATTATTATGAAATTAGATGTCAAAAAATGTACACTGACTATCTAAATCTCTACCTATATGAGTGAATAACACTACTAATCTTCGGTAGATTAAATTATTTTGATTTGATTTTTGATTCGCTACGCAAAAGAATCAATGCACCTTCTGTTTTTAAGATCATAAGTAAGATACCTTTTGCTGAAACAAACTTGTAAGTGCTGTTTCTTTACAAGATTTTAGAAGAGAAGTACATATTCGAAACGAAGTATAAAATAAATTTGTAATAATTAATGCGCCATCATTCTCTGATAGTGCACTTTCTATCGATCGCACTGAGTACCAAAAAATGATCGATCGACAACTTTCTCTGTTAAGCGAAAATATAAAGAAAAAGAAAGAATTCAAAAATTAATTGTAGATGCTTTACAACAATGAGACTTTCAAGCAACCGTAATAAATAGCTTAATTTCATTATCTTTTTATAACCGTAAATTCTTGGAGAATGATTCTTTAACAGTGTAGGTATTTTGAAAACAAAACTAATGATTTGAACTACTGATGATAAACCAAAAAGTGAATACAAACATGTCAATTTCTGAATATCGATTTATATATCTTGAAGTTTTGGTAAGAAGCTTTAAATTTATAGATTTTTCTAGAAGACAGAAGAAAAATCTATATATTTAATATATAGGTTTTTCTTTCACTCTTATTTATTCTTATACAATTTTTTAAGGCGTTTGCAAATAAATCAAGACTCATATGACAGGTGTCCATTCCAAAGTAATCATGGAGAAGAACGGTAATGAAAGTCCATGGTAACACTTTTAAAATTAGATTTACAGAGGGTATAATAGTAGTGCCGACTTTTCAGGAATACATGCGCTATAATAATATTGCGAGTACATACACAAATTCGCTTCTACTTTTGCGTTGTTCCTACAATAATATCGTATAGCTTAAATCCTTTTTCTAAAGAGATAGGAACCCAACAAAAAGTTCTGAATTGTATGCAGGATTCCATTTAAACCTTTTAAAATACTACCTTCTAATCCCATGTATATTCACAAAGCTTCAGCAACAGTTTTTGCGGCGTATGAATATGCAAAAGGGTTTAAAATCCTATTTTTTTTTACGTTTTATTTAATCCAGTAGCACAGATATTTTTAAATTGAAGCAATAATACTTTGCAACAGGTACCAGAAATACTCGTGATGTTTTTGATATGATTCATCATTTTATAAAAGCCTTGATGGCCTAGCGGTTTACATACCGGATTTGTATGCACATGCTTGCAGGTTGAAACCCAGGCAAGTATCAATAAAACTTTTTTAATGTCTGAATACTTTCTTACACCACTGACTAACGGTGACGGGAAACATCGTAAGGAAACTTGGATTTAATTATCTGAAATCGCCAACCCGCAGTGAGCTAGCGTGGTGATCAATTCTCAATCCTTCTATAAGAGAAGAGGCCTTTACCCTGCAGTGGGACGGTTATAGGCTGTTATTGTCGTATCATTTAATAGTTCAATGTTAATAAATATTGTCATTTGACTTCGCCCTAAATTACTATGGTATAATTACTTTGTAGCATACAAGTTTTAGTTGATGTTTGGATGTGGTGAAGTCGCGTCTGTTTAGATATCATTTACAAGTGTGGTATAGAACATTCCTAATTAAACTTTGATCTAAAAGTTGCGGGTTTCAGGAGTGAGTTGGTTGTATTAGTTAGAGTTGTGGAAGGGCTTCTTAGTAAACAGTACACTTGTTTTATAAATAAACCTTGTTAGCCATATCAAAAAAGATAAATAGGTAGGTACAGTCAGCAACATAAGTAACTGAACATTTTTAAACATACTATTAATTGAAAACCAACTTCTTACATGTTCATTTGGACGCTTCTTTAATTTGAAGTAATAACTTGAATTGATGTTTATTTCTTTCAATTATTTGACTTCTTCTTCTTATCGTATGGTTGATGAACAACCTGGTGTCAGAGTTTAAACCGCCTGTAGGCCTCTGACATGGCTTTACACACCGTTAAAAAATTTCTCAGGTATGCCAGTCTCCTTACGTTGTTTCCTTCTCCGTTTTAGCAACTGATAACTAATTTATAATACGCACATGAATTCGATAAGACATTGGTGCGTGCCGGGGTTAACTTACGACCTTTGACTTGGCAGTCCAACGGTCTTACCACCCGGCTACCAGTGCTAATTATTTGACATAAGGTTTCTTGACATGTTAAGCTATTTATGTTGCTGACTGTACATATTAAGGAAGTTTCCAGAATTAAGAAAATTAATATCTTCCAATCCACAACAATCTTTCTTTTCTTACAATAGACATATTTACGAAGAAACATTCCGATGATCGGATTCTTGTATTATCAGATTTATATTTCTCATTACATTTGATAAGAGGCTGTCGGCGACCGGAAAATAGGCCGCATATCCGAAAAGCAATTTCTCACTCAATTAGTTAGATAGTATTGAGTTGTGTTGTGTATTCCGATAATAATTAATTTATCGTACAATCCATTGATAATCACAAACGTATTTGCAAGTATTTCATTTTTTTTGTAATTTGTAGTAGATGTAACAAAGGTCGACAGGATTGCCATACTTAAAAAACAAATAAAAAATTAAGTATGCCTACAATAACTTCCTTGTTTTTAGTATATCATCCGCTGGTTTATTTTCGTTTCTACCAGTTTCAATGATAGATACCGAACCTATCCTGTTTATTTTACATTACCTTTAGAGAAACAGTTTTTTCATTACAAATCCATTTGTATAGAAAGTGAAGTGTTACAATAGCTATAAAAGACTCACGATAAAAAACCTTCATTGCTAGAACCAGGTTCCTTAAGACCAGTAGTCAGCAATGGAAAAGTGTTTCTAAAAATAGACTTATTACATCGACATTCGCATTTGAAATCACGTACATTGTTTCTTTCTAGATACGGAAAAACAGTCGTGGACGCAGTAAAAATATCTTGGAATTATGAGCGTGCAATACTATTAACCAGAGGAATTCAACATACAATGCCATACGCGAAAATGTTCTTAAACGAAGAAAGTGAGACGGTTGCAATGAATATTACATGAGAGTCGGGTTATCTAGACTTTTGTGTGAATACTGTTCGTGTATTGTTACGCCCGACGTCTTTGGTGAGACGACGGAGGTGGGTAGAGGAGAATATGGTGATAAAACAATTCATTTCTGTTTAGGTTAATAAATAGAAGATAGTTACAAAAGACATCATCACATCAGCCTATTGCAGTCCACTACTGGATGTGGACTACATCCCTGATGTTCCCCAGGGTACGCCACAATACCCACTCTCCCGTTTTCGCCATCCAGTCACCACCAGCACCCTCTTCTAGTCATCGGTCCATCTGGCAGAGATATTCGTGTAATATAGTAATGTGTGTAAACTGATATGAGTATTAGAGTGAGCGGTTGTGAGAAAATAGGGAGGGCAACTGTGTTTGCGTGCATTAAAATATCTCGTGCGTAGTTGGCTAGTCTCAGATGAGCCGTCATAACCGAAATTCGGTCAGGAGAACATTAATATAACCTAATAAAAAAAAACAGCTAGCTCTTAGCTATTTTTTATTAGGTTAATCATTCGATTAAGAACAATGATTGCTAATGTGACTGAAAACAGCCGTGCTATTTAAAGACATTTCTTACGAATTCACTTCTAAATCCGCGGTGAGATTCGACACTAGCGCTACTAAATAATCAAATATGATGATGATGATAATAGCGGATGACTTTCTTTATGATGTGAGTGTTTCAGAATAGCATAGCAGGGCTGCACTGAAAACAATAGAGAATGATTATTTAAATTGACGGTTTATGAGACTATCTAGGTATAAATTTCGTATCAGTTCCACGAGGTTAGCATGAAACATATATTTATATGACCAAAACATAGAATTCATACATAGCTTCTGATGATCTTATTGAATAAAAAAACATACCTAACACACATGAAACTCTTGGTTAATAATAAACTTCTTTGATTGCTAACATGACATGTAATCTACACCTACAGGCTTTTCCGCCTAGCACACTTCAAACGACTAACTTCCTAGCAACACTGTCGGTGACGTTCCTTTGAGCAATCGTGAACTTTATACACGTCGTTCACAGTCGCACTACGAAACTATCAGCATAATACATGTGTATTAGTCTGTTATGGTAATGATATAATAGTAATAGACCTTATTTTTAAACATAGAGGAATTTCAGTAAAAGAGAAATCTGCTTTTGGATCGAACGTTTTTGTTAACAGGAAATAATTGTAGTTTAGAATTAGACAGCACATTGCACTGCTTTAGTAACTGTAGTGTATGTAGATATCAATATATCGAACCACAAACTGATAACAGTATTGTGACGTTGCCTCGGGCGCGCACGTCGCTCGGTAAAAAATACCGGTCCGGGCGGTGGGGCAGTCAGTCGTTGTCGGACTGTCGGCCTGTGCGGTGGTGCGTTGGCGAGTCAACTGACAATATTATAAATAAGTATTTTCTACATTGGCGACGAGGAGAAAACCGTGAGTTATAATAAAGGTTTTTTTTTTTTTTTTTGTTTGTTTTATAAAACAAAAGCCTACCTAAGTAGGAACATAAAAGACTTTGTTAAATTATCTTTAATGGAAAAGAAATAGTCCCTTACATGTAGTTAATTAATTATTATATTTCGGAAGAAAATATACGAAATATTGTTACATTTCCAAAGTCAAGTGCTGATTTTATTATATGACATAATCATGACGTCACGCTCATGTTCCCCAAAGGGGTAGGCAGAGACGAGTCCCGAGGCCTCATACTTAGCTATTAACAAATGAAACTATTTATTTACAAGAACAATTTACATTAAATATACAATCGATTTTTTATACTACCTACATTAAAACTAAAAATATATTTGATTTGTGTTTCATGATTAATTCTAAAGTAATAAATCAAAAAACACATAGTGTATAAATACCTAGCAGTAGTATATACCTACTGGTCATTAAATTGACAAGTCATCAGAGAATGACAGTAAACAGCAGTAGTATATACCTACTGGTCATTAAATTGACAAGTCATCAGAGAATGACAGTAAACAGCAGTAGTATATACCTACTGGTCATTAAATTGACAAGTCATCAGAGAATGACAGTAAACAGCAGTAGTATATACCTACTGGTCATTAAATTGACAAGTCATCAGAGAATGACAGTAAACAGCAGTAGTATATACCTACTGGTCATTAAATTGACAAGTCATCAGAGAATGACAGTAAACAGCAGTAGTATATACCTACTGGTCATTAAATTGACAAGTCATCAGAGAATGACAGTAAACAGCAGTAGTATATACCTACTGGTCATTAAATTGACAAGTCATCAGAGAATGACAGTAAACAGCAGTAGTATATACCTACTGGTCATTAAATTGACAAGTCATCAGAGAATGACAGTAAACAGCAGTAGTATATACCTACTGGTCATTAAATTGACAAGTCATCAGAGAATGACAGTAAACAGCAGTAGTATATACCTACTGGTCATTAAATTGACAAGTCATCAGAGAATGACAGTAAACAGCAGTAGAATATAATTATACCTACTGGTCATTAAATTGACAAATATTGTAACCTTGCAGGTTGGTGCAAATCTAATTTATTGATATGAGTTCTCAACTTACGTTAGAGAAATTTGATTGTGATGGAGAACCTTCATCAGTAGGAACGAGATGGGAACGCTGGAAGCGGGCACTCTTGATCTACCTAGAAGCTGCTGGTATCGAGAGTAGTGAGAAGAAACGAGCTTCACTGCTACATTTTGGTGGATTAGAATTGCAGGAAATATTTTATAATATTCCAGATGCAAATGTATCATCAGGAGATGGAGTGGACGTCTTTGGAGTGGCTCTCACCAAACTCGATGCATACTTTCTACCTAAACAAAGTAAGATCTATGAACGACACCTTTTTCGATTGATCAAACAAGAGGCAAATGAAAAATTTGAAAAATTTCTTGTACGGCTAAGACAACAAGCAGACAAATGTCAGTTTAAGGACAAAGAAGATCAAATAATCGATCAAATTACAGAGAAGTGTTCCTCTAAAGAGCTTAGAAAGAGAATTCTACAAACAGGAGACACAATAACGCTAACAAATATAATTGCTGAAGCAAATACCCTTGAAGCTGTAAATCGACAAATAGAAGAATTTGGAGGAAGTAGCACATCAACTGAAAACATAAACAGAGTAAAGAACATGAGGACAGAAATGAAGGAAAGAAATAATACGAAGTGGAAAGGAAAATCAGGATGTGGAAGATGTGGGAGCTCAGGACACGCGTCTCAAGACAGCAAATGCCCAGCAAAAGAAAAAGATTGCCACAAATGTGGATTAAAGGGACATTTTAGACAATTCTGTAGGACAATGACACGAGACAGAACGAATAAAAGGAAATATGAAGGAAACAACAACAAACAAAGCGAAAATAAAAAAATTAAAAGAGATAACAAAAGAAACGATACAAACCAGATAGATCAAACAGACTCCGAAGACATACAATATGTGTTCAAAATCGATGATGACAGTGTATTGGATTGCTATATTGGCGGAATGAAGGTTAAAATGTTAGTAGACTCTGGATGTAAATGCAACTTGATCACAAATAAAACCTGGGACAATATGAAAAAAAATAAGGTACAGGTTCATAACCAAACATTCAGTTGCAATAAAACTTTTTATGGTTACGGAAGTAAGAAACCCCTTGACCTGATAGGATCATTTGACGCAAATATAAAAATCGCAGATCGATCGGAAAATGCAACTTTTTACGTCATCACCGATGGAACTAGAGATCTGCTTGGGAAAGAAACTGCCATGGCTATGGGTGTACTTAAAATCGGATTAGAAATCGACCAAATGGAAACTAAAACAGAGTTTCCGAAATTCAAGGACATCTTAGTGGAGGTACCAATCGATGAGAAAGTACAACCAGTTTCTCAACCATTAAGAAGGATCCCCATACCATTGGAAGAAAAAGTGGATGAAAAAATTAAAAATTTGTTAGAGAAGGACATTATTGAAGAAGTTCAAGGATCCTCGAGATGGGTATCGCCAATAGTACCGGTTTTAAAAAATACCGGAGATGTACGTATTTGCGTTGATATGAGGCGGGCCAATAAAGCAATTCTACGTGAAAATCACCCATTGCCCACTATGGACAAGCTACTACCGAAAATAAAAAGTGCGAAGTACTTTTCAAAACTAGACATAAAAGATGCATTTCATCAAATTGAATTACACCCCGATTCGCGACACATTACAACCTTTATTACAAGTAAAGGCTTGTTCCGATACAAAAGATTAATGTTTGGAATATCCTGTGCTCCGGAATTTTTTCAAAAAACCCTAGAACGAATGTTATTGGGATGTAATGGCACTATTAATTTTATAGATGACATTTTGGTATATGGAAAGGATTTGGAAGAACACGATCAAAGATTAGAAACAGTAATAAAAACTCTAGAAGAAAATAATGTAGTACTGAGAAAGGACAAATGCATATTCAGGAAACAAAAGGTTCAATTTTTAGGACACGAATTATCTTACAATGGTGTAAAACCATTAGATAAGTACGTGACAACCATTCAAGAATTTCGTCCACCTAGGAATATAGGTGAGCTTCAGAGCTTCTTGGGATTAATAAACTATGTTGGAAAATGGATTCCAAATTTGGCAACAACAACTGAACCATTAAAAGAACTACTTAGGAAGAAACAGAGTAAAACCACAGATTTAAAAAATCTTTGGGGCAATAAGCAGGAATTAGCTTTTAACAAATTAAAATTGGCCTTATCTAATATTCCTACTCTAGGATACTATGACGTCAAAGATCGGACCATAGTAATAGCAGATGCCAGTCCGGTAGGACTAGGAGGAGTATTAGTTCAAATTAATGATCATGGGCCCCGCATTATAGCGTATGGTCACCGGACGCTAACAGACTGTGAAAGGCGATATTGCCAGACAGAAAAAGAAGCCTTAGCTCTGGTCTGGGCTGTGGAACATTTTCATGTTTTCCTGTTTGGAAAGGAGTTTGAATTAGTGACCGACCATAAACCACTTGAGGTTATATTCGGCCCTAAATCAAAACCATGCGCAAGGATAGAAAGATGGATACTACGTCTTCAAGCATATTCATTTAAAGTAATATACAAGCCTGGCAAAGAAAATATAGCAGATAGTTTATCAAGATTGTGTAAATTAAATAAAACATCAAAAGACGAGTCGGAAAGCTATATACATAAAGTTGTTGAAGGAAGCAGACCAATAGCAATATCACTTGAAGAAATTATGGAGGAATCAAAGCAAGACAAGGAAATATTAAAAGTAAGGGAAGGCCTGTATAACAACAATTGGGATGAAGAGGTAAAAAATTTCAAAATCTTCCAAAATGAATTATGTTTTTATGACGGAGTTCTATTAAGAGGCACTAGAATTGTTATTCCAAAAAAAATGCGCAGTCAGGTTCTGACAGCTGCTCACGAAGGGCACCCAGGAATAGTCTTAATGAAGGCGAGACTGAGAACCAAAGTATGGTGGCCTAGATATGACAAAGAAACTGAGAACTTGGTCAAATGCTGCAAAGGCTGTACGTTAGTTTCAGCTCCAAATCCTCCAAACCCATTGAAGCGACGGGCATTACCATGTGAACCTTGGGTAGATACATGTATTGATTTGTTGGGCCCTTTACCGAGCAGCGATTACATATTGGTAATCGTCGATTACTTCAGCCGATACAAGGAAGTGAAAATTTGTCGTAAAATTACCAGTGCAGATATAATAAAATCTCTAAAAGAGATTTTTAGCAGACTTGGAAACCCGATGACGATAACAGCTGATAATGGTAGACAGTTCTGCAGCGAGGAGTTCAAAACATTCTGTACTGAAAGGAATATAGTTTTGCATAATACTGTACCATATTGGCCTCAACAGAACGGAGAAGTCGAACGTCAGAACAGAGACATTCTAAAGCGACTAAAAATTAGTCAAGTGGAGCATAAAAACTGGCAAGAAGCTTTGTTAGAGTATTTGGCAATGTATAATAGTACTCCGCATAGTGTTACAGGTAAAACTCCTGCAGAATTATTTTTCAAACGGCAATACCGTGACAATATACCCATGGCAGGAGATATTACACATACACATAAACCGGAAGATTCAGATGTTAGAGACAGAGATCAAGAAAAGAAAGAAGCTGGAAAAAAATATACAGACAAAAAAAGAAGAGCTTGTGAATGTCAATTAGTGCCAGGAGATAAAGTTTATGTAAAAAATATGGTCAAAGATAAACTAAGCCTAAATTATGACCCAACTTCCCATACAGTCGAAAAGAGTAAAGGTGGAGACATAAGTGTTCGAAACGATGTAACTGGGAAAGTATCAAGAAGAAATGTAGTTCATTTGAAGAAAGTTGAAGGCCAATGGGAAGTTATAAGTGACCAAAATAAAGAAATTAACACAGAAGAAGATATAAATGAATCAGAAAATGAAATAGAAGAAGAAGAGGAAGGGTAAAAGGAATTACTGAATTAAACCATAAAATGATTTTTAAATATTATTTTGCTGTGATTTTGTTATGCCAGATAATTATGTCAATTAATTAAAAAATAATAATAATAATAAAATATGCTAAAGGTCTTATTAAAACTTGTTAAAACAAGGAAGGGAATGTAGTGTATGTAGATATCAATATATCGAACCACAAACTGATAACAGTATTGTGACGTTGCCTCGGGCGCGCACGTCGCTCGGTTATAAATACCGGTCCGGGCGGTGGGGCAGTCAGTCGTTGTCGGACTGTCGGCCTGTGCGGTGGTGCGTTGGCGATTTTTTTTTTTTTTTTTTTTTTTTTATAAATGGTCTGCCGCAGGCAGCCTCGAGGGAGGCATTCTCTGCTTTACCGGACTTTTTGGCGAGACCCAAGAGCCTCCAGCCAAGGCTAAGAACTACAAAATTTAAGCGAGTGTGTCAAAGGGCGCCCCCTGTGGGGCTCGGACCTCGACTTTGCACATCGCTGACTAACATGAAAAGGGACAGCTGGATAGAATAATGATTATTTAGGGACGGTTTTATTTATGAATCTACTACTAATTTAGGCTCGGCTCCGGGCCGGCGGAACTAGTACTAGGGACTGGGGGATGGTGCGTTGGCGAGTCAACTGACAATATTATAAATAAGTATTTTCTACAGTAACAGATTTATTTGTATGTTTTGTATGAAGTTCTAGATTGAAAGTTATTAGGCTCGCGCCCTACATGGGTTATAATATGGTCAGGCGCAATATGGGGAAGTATGACCCAGATATTTTTGGGTTAATTTCCTGAGCATAGATAAAATCATAAACCTAATCATAATGGACTACCTTTTTAATATTGTACTTTTTTAACGTCTTTATAGTCCATTTACTATTCATACATACCAATCTTCATACGTTGGTCGGTAAAAAAAGGCATCTTCTGGGCAGATGATGAAATAACATATAGTTTTTTAAAGAAACGTCGTTCCACACTGGAAATTTCTCCTGTGTCGTGGGTGCGTTTCACAAATATGAAATATCACATACACAAACACCCAGACTCGGGGCAAACATCTGCGGTTCGCACAAATGTATGCCCCGTGGGCAAATCGAACACGCAACCCTTAGCGCAGCAGTCCAATCGCTTAGCCACTGCGCCTATCAGGTCGTCAGCATTATTTCTTCCCAATAAGTATCGGAAGCAGATATGAAAAGTTAATCGTAGTAGTCTGTAACGAAGGTTAGCATTTACTTTCCCAGATTGCACATAATAGCCCAAAGATGATATTGTAAAATAATAAATACGAAAGTTAATTTGTATATTCGTTAATTAAAGTGTGAGATTCAACTTCGCGCAGAGAAAGCTGAATGGACGGAAAAGTTTTTTTTTTTTTTTTTTTCTTTTTAAAAAAACGTCGCCCCACACTAGGAATTTCTCCTGTATCGTGGGTGCGTTTCACAAACATGAAATATCACATACACAAACACCCAGACTCGGGACAAACATCTGTGGATCACACAAATTTTTGTCCCGTGCGGGAATCGAACCCACAACCCCTAGCGCAGCAGTCCAATCGCTTAGCCACTGCGCCAATCAGGGCGCCAATTAATCTACAAAGTTATAGAATGGATTGATTGATTTGGGGAATTAAGCAAATTCTTTATTTGCTAAACACAGGTTAGAAATGATGGTATATATAGCAAAATTATAGTACACTGTATTTTACCTTAACAGGCATGCAAATGTTACACTTAAAAATAACACTTATAATTTACCATTAAATAACGTAACACAAGATGAATAAAAAAAAAACCCCTTACAGTATTATTAAGTCCGTTTAGTGACTCACATAACTGTCAATAATAATCACATAACTATCAATAAGCTTGTTGTGCCTACCTACGTTTAATTTTAATGTAGAAGGACTCATTGCTTTTATAAGTTTCTGGATAAAACCAACTAAAGGCACTTGGGCAAATCAAAACTATGTATGGTTAGGTGGTCTCTGTTAAAACAATTCGTGTTACATTTCGGTCTTCATCATCGTACCTCTTTATTTATCCTTCAAAATAATGAATTCCCTACCCTCTATCAAAATATCAATCTCCTTGATGTAGTCCGCTATTACGGTGGTCAACCATCTTACCATAGCCATCACGGCTCCTAAACAGATTTGTGATGCTATTATGCAGTGGGGTTATTATATTACCCCTCTGTTGTAACAATCCCTTAGTTACCTTTTACGACGCTCTTGGAAATTGTGGTTATAATATTTCTGCCGGAATAGCGCACGCTGGTGTAGAATTTGCTGTTTTCAGGTTAAAATAATTGTATCTATGTTTTTTACTTAATTTTAAAAGTAACTTAGAAGAGTAGGATATATTAGGTCCCAGTGAAGTAGTCTGGATTAATCTGTTTGTCTATCACAGACTTAGACACATGCACTCACACGTAATCTAAACGGGTGGGAAGAAAATAACAGCTTCAAGGATTCTGTTCACTCACATTTCTCTACTGATCTGAAATCCCATGTAATGGTAGCAAGATTATAGACATTCAACGTGCCCAAACAGACGACAAGATTCTAGTTTTTATATGTATAATACGGCAAAAGTTTCATTAGTAAATACGCTCGTTAAGACGTATACATTTAGTTTAACAACTTGTAGAAATAAGATTATAAAGTGTACATCTTTCTAAACTAAATTACGGAACACTTCGTGTTGGTTACTAAGAAAATGGTATTTTATATTTTGAAACAAGGTTTTTCATTATAAATTCCGATAACAAGCTTTGAAATTTTCTGAGCTAATCGAATTGCAGAGAAACAACCTTAATGATGAAATTTTAACGAAACGTATTAAAGCATTTAAGACTTAAAGTAAAGAACATAATTACTAATTTCAACCATAATTACCAGCTCTTGTTGAATATTGCTTATAAAATTACCATTCGACAGCCAAAATGTAAATCACTACCAGCCAAACAACCTATCAAAGCTAAATCGCGTCACATTTATGGAAAAATCTCCCTTAAACTGGTTAAAAAACATAGCATTTCCATCTGAACGAGCGTCATTTTTAAAGCACGTTTCTCTGAGCTTGTAATGAGTTACCATATTGATTTCCAACTGGTTACGTGTCGTATATGGGTATAATTGGAGCTTCGATTAAATTGCTGGTGCAGTGAGCCAGCGTGTCAAGCATCAATCATACTGGCTTGTCAGTTGACAGATCATTGGATGGTTTCATATGTCGGTATTTATCGCAGTAAGTGATTAGTTGGGAATTGGGTCAAGGATGTATTCAACTTGTTGTATCATTGGTATATGGGAATGGCAAGTAATACACTTAAACGGGACTGGAAATGACAGGTGACCACACCCTGTACACATTCTTAGCTTTACCATAGGTATACATCAGACTTATACAGCATGGTGAAATGTAGGTTGCATTAGCAAATTTTTGCCATCACCTTTGGGTTGAAATGGCTGTGGTTTTAAACAGACACACCGATCCTAGGTAGGTATAGGTATGTAGTATACCTTTGTATATGAATATGTACCTTTCAAGGTGCAGATGAAGACTTTTAATTGTAAAATCCTGATCAATATTTATTATGGTTTTTTATTCACAATAATCAAAATAAAGTACCTATACTAAAATAAACATAAACCCGAGTTAAATAGTATTAAAATATATTTTCCCATCGCATTTTTATCGCATTATTATTATAATAAAATTAAAAGTATAGACTTGCCAGTTACCTACCATAGGCTCTATTGGCTATCGGAAAATAACAAACATAAAAAGCTTCGATCTAAGCTGGAATACCGCCCTCTAGTGGCAATATAAACCAAACATGTTTAGTCAGCCTGCCTTTATAGTCGGCCATTCTTGGCATTTTTATTTAACCCTTAAACGCCGACTGTATTTAAGGCTCCACATAGACCGTTGATATAAGCGATCGTAAAGTTATATTACCATAATTAACGCGTTTGCCACGAATTTGTGAAGCATTATATTGCCATTGAGAGGGATGCCAGTCAGAAAGCCTCCTAGTGGCGCACCCCGGGCAACGGCAACACCAAATGCCTACCCGCCTGCGGGTGGACATCTGGGTTTGACGGCTAAGGTTCTACACTGATAGGGGTTCGATTCGGTCACTGAGCATCCTAGATGGGCGGTGAAGGAATCGGGCCTCAGCACTCGGTGTGGAACTTCCCGCCCGCCGAGTGATCTCCCCAGCCCCGTACCTACCCCATCCCTACTCCCTACCTCCTCCTCCATTTTCCCACCTACTTCCCCATCCATTCATACATCCATCCATCCCACCCCTAACCCACATCACATCTATACCTCCTATCCTATCACTACCCGACATCCACCCCATCCATCCCATCCCATCCATACCCATATCCATACCCACACTGCCGAGGGCCAGAGCAGTGGGGGCTATCAAAACTTTTCTTCTGCCCAAAACAAAAATGGAAGCACAATTTGTAACAGTATTACCCCAGGAGGGTACCACGCAAAGTGGAGAATCCCTCACCGAGCATCGCTCGGTCTGTTCCTCGTATTCTGGGGGGAACACCAAGTCGTGCGTCGAGCCAGGTTCAAGCCTGGACCTATCAACCCTTGCTGAGGCTATGCCGGAAACAGCAAAACCACACCACAACACCACCACAATGACTACTTGGAGCCTAGTCACCTACAAGCGCTCTTGCAAAAGAGCCGCTGACAGGGAGGCGACAGCTCCAGTAAACACAGAGTTGAAGGGTCAACCAGAACGCAGTCGCCCTAACGAGCGCGCGAGACGGAAGGCCCCTAAACCAAAAAAACCAAAACACAGACCAACCGAGAACACACACGCAGCAGCGGCAACGCAGCGCGACCCTGCACCATCCACCTCGAAAGAGGAAAAGATGGTGCACAAAGACTCGGCACCACCACCACCTCAACAACCCAACCAGCCCAATAAGCGACGAACCCCAAGAGGCAATCGTGGCCGGCGGACTGCTGCGGCGGCGACCCCAGCCCCTGAAAAGGAGCAACCTGAGCACGGGTGTGGTCCGGCAGAGCGCGCTTCAACGAAGCGCGCACGCCTGGACGACACTCGATCGCCCAGGGGGGAAGCCAAACGCGCGAAAACCGACCCGAAGCCTAAGCGGGCAGTTAGCTATGCAGATGCGAGTCAATCGCATCTGAAAGTAGCGGTTATAACTGTCCCGCCAAGGGATCTCTCGCAGAGCCAGGCAGAGCAGCTTAGAGAAGCTATCGACGATAGCATCGTACAAGCTGTCCTGTCTCCTGTGTCTCCGAGCGTGCAGGCTCCATCTTTCCGCGGACGGCCCTTCCTTAGGGATGGGGTACTAGCGATGTGGTGTGAGGACGCAAACGCTCTAGGCTGGCTGGAAAAGGCGGTAACCACCATTCCATCACCAATACCCGGCACCAGCCTGGCTGTCATAAAGCAGTCAGAGCTGAAGAAGCGCGTCAAGGCGGGACTGCTACTGCACACCCGCATCACCGACGCCGCAACACTGCAGAAGATACTATGTGCCCAAAACCCCTGGTACAAGGTAGACTCCTGGCAGTGTTACGTCATGACGGTGGACGACAAAGCCGGGGAAGAGACATCGAAGGAAAAGGTTGTCCACCTGGTCCTAGGAATCCCCGAGGACCAGAAGCAGGGCATCATGGACAGAGACCGCCGTGTAGCCCACATATCTGGGAGCGGATACATCCGCTTCTTCGATGTGGAGGAGGAAACGGCGGATGACAACAAGCCAGCAGAGACGGGTGAGACCACGGCAAAGGAGACATCGACCCCGAAGCCGTCCACCTCAGCTCCCCAACAGGGTCCGAGCGAGGTTGCGTCGAACCCGCCGCTGGTAATGGGAGAGGAGACCAGCGACGAGGACAATGTTCTCCGCAGTCCCTGACTCCCATCTAAATATCATACAAACCAACCTCCAGCACAAACAAATAGCGGCGGCAACACTACGCAAAGTGCTGGAGGGAAACAACAAGACCGTCGCTCTAATCCAAGAGCCCTGGATCAGGAATAACAGGATCTGCGGTCTGAACAACCTTGGAGGTAAGCTACTGTTAGACACCTCCATAGAAAAACCAAGAACTTGCATCTTCATGCCTAACACCATAACAACCACCCTGCTTAACCAATTCTGTTCTAGAGACCTCACGGCAGTGAAAATCATTACAGATAGACAAACAGCCCTTGTGTTAGCCTCAGTGTACATGCCAACCGAAGGTGAAGTTCCTCCCAAGGAACTCGCAGAGCTGGTGCAACACTGTGACATCCACGCCTGGGAGCTGATCATCTCCGCAGACTGCAATGCACATCACCCGCTGTGGGGAAGTAAGGATACAAATAAAAGGGGTGAGTTACTAACCGAATACCTTTTCCAAACAAACCTTACCATCATAAACAGAGGTACGGAGGCTACTTTCGTTAGCTCCAGATACCAAACGATCATCGACATAACATTGGCAACTAGCGCGGCGGCGGAACTAATAAAGGGATGGCACGTATCCAACGAACCATCCTTCGCGGACCACCGCCGAGTATGCTTCCAAATACAACACAAACAGACAAACCCGGTTTCATATCGCAACCCCCGCAAAACCGATATAACTAGGTACACAAACCAACTCACCAAAACACTAAGTGACATACAGTTGACAGACACAACACTTAGTACAAGCAACATAGAAACAAACGTACAAAATATAACCACCGCTCTTGTAAACTGTTACGAACTGGCATGTCCGACTGTAACACCTAAAGATCCGGGCAAAAGTTCCTGGTGGGGGCCAGAACTGGAACGCTTACGGAGGAAATTAAGGGCGCTGTTCAATCGAGCGAAAAACACCAGAGCCGAGGAAGACTGGGACAACTATAAAATAGCACAAAAACACTACAAGAAACGTATCAGATTCCGCAGTAGCGAAAGCTGGCACAAGTTCTGTAGCAGCATTAACTCAACGAACCAAGCCGCGAGAATAAAGAAAATTCTCAGTAAGGGAAACCTTGACCTAATGGGCTCCCTTAAAAAGGCTGACGACACCTACACAAACACAGAAGCCGAAACCAATGCATTGCTGCTCGAAACACACTTTCCCGGATGCCGAATCACGACAGAATCCGGATGGCCAGACGAGCACCACAGCAAACCCACACCCCAGGAATGGGAAATAGCGGCCAAGGTAGTAACTGCAGACAGAGTGGCATGGGCCCTGAAAAGCTTCAAGCCCTTTAAATCTGCAGGACTGGATGGAATTTTCCCAGGATTACTACAATGGCAGATAAATCAGACAACAAAGTACCTTACACCAATATACAGGGCATGCATAGCCTTCAAATATATACCTAAAATATGGAGGGAAGCGAAAGTAGTATTCCTACCAAAGCCCGGTAAGGATGACTACACACAAGCAAAATCCTTCAGACCTATCAGCCTAACGTCTTTTCTACTAAAAACACTGGAAAGACTTGTGGATCGACACTTACGGGATGGAGCCCTAAAAACCGAACCACTGCATCCCCAACAACACGCCTATAGGAAAGGTAGATCAACAGAATCGGCCCTGCACTTAGTGGTGCACAAGATAGAATCCGCCGTTAACAACAAATCATCAACTCTCGCAGCGTTCATAGACATAGAGGGAGCTTTTGATAAAACCACACACAATAGCATCAACCATGCCCTGCAAAGATACAAAGTAGAACCAGTAATAGCAAGCTGGATCACCGAACTGGTCAGCAAGAGGGCTGTCCAAATAGAAGTGAACACCACAACAAGGGCTAAAGTGGCCAGAGGATGCCCACAAGGGGGCGTCCTATCACCACTTCTATGGAATATGGTAGCGGACAGCCTTCTGAGAAGACTAAACGATCAAGGCTATACCACCATTGGGTACGCGGACGACCTAACTATACTGATAAGTGGGAACGCAGAGAACATCCTATGCGAAGTGATGCGTTCCGCTCTTCGCATTGTAGAAGACTGGTGCGACGAGCACCAGCTGTCAGTTAACCCGAAGAAAACAGAACTTATCCTTTTCACCAACAAAAGGAAGTTACCAGAACTCCAACCACCAAAGTTATTTAATACCAAACTCTCCCTATCAACTCAAGTAAAATATCTGGGCGTTATACTTGATAGTAGACTAAACTGGGCGAGTCACATCATGGAAAAAACAAAGAAGGCCTGCATAACTTTCTACCAGTGTAAGAGACTAGTTGGTAAAAGATGGGGTCTCAACCCGAAGATAACTCTTTGGCTGTACACTGCAGTTATCAGACCCTCTCTGACCTACGGGTCGGTTGTATGGTGGCCCAGAACACAACTTACCACAGTAAAAATGAAACTCCAAAGCCTGCAACGCCTTGCAAGTATTGCAGCGACGGGATGCATGAGAACCACTCCATCAGCCGCTCTAGAGTACCTGCTAAACCTGAAACCTCTACACCTTGTCATACAAGAGGAGGCACAGGCGGCAGCACTTAGACTGAGAGCCAACGGACTATGGAAGCAAAACTTATTAACAACACACTCAACCGTCTTGAGGGACATCCTCAAGGAGGTGCCACTCCTTGAGGCGCCCATAGACAGAACAACGTGTCATCATATTTTCGATAGAAGATACAATATCCAACTTACAGCAGAAATGCAGGATAACTCTGGCACAAATGAAGTTAGGATATATTCAGATGGCTCCAAAACCTCACAGGGGACCGGAGCGGGAGTCTTCTCGAACGACCTCAACATTAAAATCTCGACCACCCTAGATAAACTTAATACTATATTTCAAGCAGAATGTATAGGCATCACCAAAGCAGCACAGGCGGTTGCAGCCAGAGATGTCAGAGGCTACAATATTAGAATTGTGTCAGACAGTGCATCCGTCCTTCAAGCTCTACAGAACAATACCATAACCTCTGTCCTAATACTGGAATGCCACAACGCACTCCAGTCCATCGCAGACACAAACAACGTAACCCTGCAATGGATTAAAGGACATAGCAATTCAATAGGTAATGACGCAGCCGATGAACTGGCTAAAAGGGGATCAAGAACGGCGGTATATGGACCGGAACCACTACTGCCGATACCCCTGGCACAAGTCAGATCTTGGTTGCGTCTGAAAACAGAACAAAACCACCAAACAGAATGGAGGAACGGTGTAGGTTGCAGGCAGACAAAGAATGCAATTCCGGTGTTTTCGAAAAAGTTTGCCCGCAACCTCACCAGACTAAACAGGGACAAAATCCGTATAGTACTAGGTACAATAACCGGACACTGCCCGCTAAACAAACACCTTTTTACCATAGGTGTGACGAACAGCCCTCTATGCAGAGGCTGCATGGAGGCAGAAGAAACGCCACAGCACGTACTCATGGAGTGCGGAAGTGTGGACGATCAACGGGCACGCATTCTCCAGCGTCCAGCATCGCTACCGGAAGCTTGCAGCAACCTGAAAAGGCTGCTCGCTTTCTGGGGCGAGCTGGGATGGCTGGAGTAGAAGAAATAAACCCACCACGCACAATGGCCCTTTCAAGCGGCTAAGTGCGGAAAATGCCCAGCCAAAACAAACAAACAAACAAATTGCCATTGAGAGTGTTATGGAGGTACCTATTCTTCTGACAAGCCCTTACTTACATCTTTTATGCACGAGGGCCCCTTTTTCCTTAAACGAAAAACGTTGCCTCATTAGAATTTTCTCTCCTGTTTGTATAGACATAAATCTCACTTTTATACGCATAGAATGGAAATATTTGCAGAATATGATTATAATTTTTTAGCTACATGGAATCTAATCTTTTCCTGGCCTATTGCGCATAGTAATGCAGCTTCGCATCAAGTTTGTTTTTTAAATATTTGTAATTTTAAAAGGACCATCTCTATATAACATTTGAGGTAGCCATATTCTAAGTAATTAACACGTTTCCACATTACTGTACTTACATTATGCTAAGCCGGCCACCACACCTGCCTAATCCGGATTATTCAACAAAACACGAACATAACAACATACTACATAACGAGCTTCAAGCACCGTACTGAAGTCGCATTCCTTGCTAATCCCACATTCCATTCCATAATAATATCATCCCTATCTTATACGCAGCGTTCTGTGACAAATGTTGAGGTAAGACACATAATGTTCGTTAACATTATACACAGAGTATTTAACGAATGGAGTAATCGTTCTATAGATTTAAAATTATGTTTACTTACTTCTCTGTGCTAAGTCTTCTGTTAAAATCAAGGTTGTTGTGTCGTTTATTCGTGCAACAAAATTTGACATGGCTTATCAATAAAAACTTATAGCTATGCCTATAAAGTTTCAATTATAGCAACATGGTTAAATGAATTTTAGTTAAATATTTGCTATTTTCAGCCTCAGGACTTCAATTTATTGAAGAAAATGTTGTAGTGAGTAATTCGAATTCAAGAATGTCTGTTCAATCTTGAAACAATTTCCTTCAACGTTCCTTGGTAGCCAATTAAACTTACGAATTCTGAATAATATTCTGTGATTTGATTTCCAGGGAATGGTATTTCGTAACTCCATTTGTTCATTGCTCTGTGCCATTACCCGCAGAACTTGAACATGGCATCTAACGGCAGCCATATTAATATTCCTGTGCTTACTTTATTATTATATTGAATGTACAATATGTTACTTCAAGTGCGGTGTTGATGTTCACGCTTTTGCCACTAAACATTGCTTGTATGTATGATTAATTTATTTGTCATTTAGCTATATTTGTGAGAACATTATCGCTGAGTTGTATTTAATGTTACTGGTAGTCTGTCTTATCTACAGGTTTGTGACGAAAATTGTAGCTGTACGTAACGAATGTTTATGATTTTTCTTTTCATATCAGGCAATGATGTGTCAAAAAGTATAGATACGTCATATTTCGGCCATAGTTCCGAACACAGTCCTTTGCACTAGCCTTAAATCAGACAACAAATCTACCACCCAAGACTACAATTGTCACCTTTTCGAGTCTTCAGAATGAGCGCGCTAGTAACATATCTGTCATTGATATCAGACTATAATATTGGATCACAACTCGGTATAAATTGGCAGTCTTGCAGTCATTCAGACAAAACTCGTTTTGTATCTACTTTCACCCAAGGGCGTCCTAAACAAGTATAACCTTCTATTGTAATATTTAAAACAGTAGCGTTGCTTGATTAAAAATTATAAAAAATTTACAAGCTTTAATAAGATTTTAAAAATACCTCCCGAGATTTTAACTTTGTTAAATCAAACATTCCACAGCGGCTTAAAAATAAATATTTTAAAAATAAATTGTTAGGTACCGGTATTCAGTTGATGAGAGTGTTGAATGAAAAACATAACCCTTACTTGGCATTTGGGTAAAAATGGGTCAGAATCGAAGCACACCAAAAGCACGTCTGTGTACCCTGTGGAAAACAGACGTGACTATCTTAGTATTATTACTAGCTGACCCGGCGAACTTCGCAACACCTACAAACCATTTTAAGGTTAAAATGGTTTGTAGGTGTTGCGAAGTTCGCCGAAGAAGGTTCTCTGGACTTCCTCAAATATTTCAAAACCAAAATAAGCCAAACCGGTCCAGCCGTTCTTAAGTTATGGCGTGACCAAAGGAAACTGGGATTCATTTTTATAAATTGAAATCTAAATAATATATATATATACATAGATATCATTAAATATAAACTGATAGAGGTGCTAAAAGCACTGATAGCCAAGTGGTATGACCGTTGGACTACCAAGTCAAAGGTTGCAAGTTCTAACCCCTTTGTCTTTATTCGAAAATTAGTAATCAGTTGCTAAAAACGGTGAAGGAAAACATCGTAAGGAATCCAGCACACCTGAGAGATTTTTCAACAGTGTGTAAAGCCATGACAGAGGCCTACAGGCGGTTTCCACTCTGACACCAGGTTGTTCGTTAACCATACGATAAAAATAAAGAATAGAGGTAAATATTTCAGAAGTTTATTCCTTATACAGTTTACAAATTCAGCTGAACTTTAACCTTCAGAAACAAAATATTCAATTCTTAAATCTTTCTAACGCGCCGCACATAGCAACAAAATTAAAAAGGTTGATATTTTCCTCCAGCGACACATGTCAACGCCAGACTGCTGTCAGTTCACCGGAGTTGAATGGAATACAACGGGTGGGTTAAGGACGGGGTAAAAAATATGAAAAAAATTGAACTCTGTTGTGATCGAAACGCAAATTGGAAAACCCTGAAACACAATTCTGACGATCTGATTGGCGCTGGCGTAGTGATTGGACTGCTGCGCTAGGGGTTGAGGGTTCGATTCCCGCACGGGACAAAAATTTGTGTGTTCCGCAGATGTCATGTCATAGTAGGGCGACGTTTCTTAATTATGCCTCTGCGGAACTCAAAGACATTTAATGATTACTTACACTCGGCGACGCCACGTTTAAAAAAAAATGTCTCCGCGGAACTCAGAGACCTGACCGACCTGGTTAGCGCAGCGGCTAAGCGATTGGACTGCTGCGCTAAGGGTTGCGGGTTCGATTCCCGCACGGGACAATAATTTGTGTGATCCGCAAATATTTGTCCCGAGTCTGGGTGTTTGTGTATGTGATATTTCATGTTTGTGAAACGCACCCACGATACAGGAGAAATTCCTAGTGTGGGGCGACGTTTTAAAAAAAAAAAAAAAAGAGACATTTAATGATTACTTAAGTAAAGGTTTTCTTTGTGAAATCTTTACTTAATGTCAGTTTATGTAATCATTAACGTCTCCGAGTGCGGTTAATCATAAACGATGATTCAACGTCTGATAATTTAAGTTTCTCTTGCATCTGTTGACAGCTACAGGGACAGGTAAACATTTTGTCAATGTGAAGTTGGAAAAAATATGTAAAAAAGGTGCATTTTTTTTTATTCTTTGTTTATTTAAAGGCTGTTATTACAAAGTAATAGTTAGCCCCATCGTGGCTAATCACAAGCTAATGACTATTTTATATGTTATGCCGAGGAAGTCGTTGTTGTGCAAATATCTTAAATAGGTCTAACGCCGAGGTGCAATTGATTCATTTTATTTTTATGACGTAGGTAGGTCTCTGTTTTTTTTATTTAAACGTGCACGGACGCAGAATTTCTCCTGTATCGTGGTTGTGTTCCACAAACATGAAATATCACATACACAAACACCCAGACTCGCGACAAACATCTGCTGTTCACACAAAATGTCCCGTGCGGGAATCGAACCCGCAACCTAGCATCAGTATCATAGTGCGAAAAACCATGTTACTAAATAAAACCACCGCCAAGTAAGCGTGACTAATACAGTCGATCACTAATCTTCTGTACATAACAGAGCCAACATGGACCATTGTGTACATATTCCATTACAAAGTGGCACATACTAATGACATCACATTTCACGCACGCATAATTTCACATGCATTGTACAACCCTACCCTAATCTCATGTCTCAATTATTTATTACGACATTACAACAATACTTCAAAAGATTTATCCTCAGAAATGGCTTAAAATCACATTACGTTTGTCTTTTTCCTTAATCACAATACGTTCAGAAACAAATAGAAGACTTTCATGTCATCTAAATCTTAACTTCCTCAAATCTCAATTGAATCTGTATTAAGATTTAACAATCTATAATCATCCGTATACTATTAATAATAAGAAACAATTTCTAATGCATCGGAATTGCCTTAGAGAAAGCATTGCGTTTATGAATAGTGTTGCGGATGCTTTAATTAGTTGATGGAAATGGCGTGTGCACGCGCATTTATGTGTAGGGTTGTCACTGACCAAATGTCAGTTAAATGAACACTACTGCAGGTTAAAATTTGTTCATTACATTCTATTATGATTAAAATTGTGTATAAAGTAATAAGCTTTTTTTTATACAAGCTTTTACATCAGCTAGTCTTAAAGTACTAGTAAAGACGAATTAAACAAGCCCAAACACGATGGGATTGCGTCATTTCGTTACAGAGTTCTTATGACCACCTTCGGACTTCATCATCAGACCAGTTCAAAAGTACCATAATATATAGTATCCATGTTTTAATCGGATGTCATTAAGTGGTTCTAATTTAGATTGCAAGATAACCTAACCTAAACAAACTAACATACATTGCAAGTTAAATAAAAGCTTGTGAAATGCCAACGATTTCATTAAGGAAGATTTTCGATTAAATCGATTATAGTTCATTTGTTAAGGGAAGCAGATTGGACGACCGATAAAACTTTTGCCTTTGGCTATGCCTTTCAATTTTACAAATATCAATACTCGTATCTTTAATCGTAGGTATCTCCAAGCAGCCATCTTTAATCATTTTAAATCCTCTTATTTGCATGTACGCTAAAGAAACATTAATTACAATTATTACTGTCTTTAAAAGGCCATCTTCTTGCACATAACATAACATCACGCCTGTATTCCCCGAAGGGGTAGGCAGAGGTGAACATAATTATAGTAACACCCACATTTCGCCAGTTATGTTGTAAGTCCCAATGTAATAGGGGGCGAGCCTATTGCCATCAACCGGGCACAATTCCAGACTCCGTGCTGCTACTGAGAATTACCTAATGGAAAACTCAGTAACACTTTGCCCGACCCGGGATTTGAACCCAGGACCTCTTGCTCAGCAGTCGCGCTTAGCGACCACTAGACCAACGAGGCAGTCAACTCATACTTAAAATAAAATAATAATAATGTCAAAATTTGTTTGTGTTCTTTTGACAATGTTCTTGTTATACAAAATTAATTCATTAGTACCATTGCTTATTAAAACCGTTACATTATAAATAAATAAAATATATTGTGCGATCAACAAGTGCGTACAACCCTACAACGCGCCGATGCTCTTGACATTGACTCGATTGCGATTCGATGATGGTAATCCATAGTTTGTGGGCCGACGTGCCCCCGTTGACGGTCGAAAGCCATTCAGAATATATTAATCACATTCAGTTCAGATGGGAATTGAAGAAAAAGTTTATGTGGAGCATTTGTTCGTTGCTTTTTCCTTCAACTCTAAAATTACGATGTTGTATTGTTTTTAGGTTTATTTTAAACACGGTATTTCTTCTTTAGTGTTAAAGTCTACAATTTTGTCGGTGTACCTTTTACGTAGCCGTTTTTTTTTTGTTGCTTTTAGTTTAGGTTATACTTAAAAAATAATATAATCTTAAACGACTGCCTCGTTTGTCTAGTGGTCGCTAAGCGCGACTGCTGAGCAAGAGGTCTTGGTATCAATCCCGGGTCGGGCAGTGTTACTGAGTTTTCCATTAGGTAATTCTCAGTAGCAGCACGGAGTCTGTATTTGAGCCCGGTTGATGGCAATAGGCTAGCCCCCTATTACATTGGGACTTACAACATAACTGGCGAAATGTGGGTGTACTATATGTTCACCTCTGCCTTCCCCTTCGGGAAATACAGGCGTTATGTTATGTTATGTTTCTTAAACGATTACCTACGACTAGTGTTCACTTACATGATGTCATGGTACAAAATTGCGACTCAATTCTGTATGGGTCCTGAAATGAATCCGACTAAGAGGTGATGGTATGTTCGCTCACATTTGATACTTGCTTCACGGCTAGTTGTCATTACCTTAACAATATCTTATTATAACTTTTCGGCGCTGTATTCACTAATTGGCCCTTCAAATGAGCTGAGTGGACTGAGGGTCGTAAGGTGATAATAATACGCAAACATATTATCGCCTGATAGTGATTAATAGTTTTCTCAATAGCGATTTGTTAAATAATGTGTAGTATGATGCTTTCTAGCCTTTTCACATGCCTCATCCATTTATAGCCTATTACGATTACGCATTTTTAATCCGCCAAACGATCTTTATTACCTCGTAATACTTATATTATCTGCAGTCAATTAAAAAAGCTTAAACCCAAGCAACAATAAGTCAACAATGAAACATATGGGCAGCAACAAGTGTATCAAGTTACAAGCGAGCTCCGCTTTCTGCGCTGCGCCGGCGCCGATGCGCTGATAGGCCGCACGCGCCGCTTACAAGCGCAAACTGAACACGATAACTGTGGGACAAGATGTGTAGATTCTAGAAGTGACATCGAAACGGTAAGTATAAACTTTTTTAGTATATTTTTTGGTAAAGGAATTTTTTTTTTATTACCAATTATTTTTAAGTTACCGAACAAGAACACGCACAAACACCGAACTTCAGGCAATCTGCAACTGTTCTAAATAGGTTCGTAAATTGACACAGGTTTTAGGATTTAAGTTTGGTATGTAAACTTGATATAGATTTGCAGTGCCAGTAACATTGAACATAGAAATTAATATTTAAGCTGATATCCTACTTCTAACAAAATAAATCGATGGATTGCTCGAAGTTCTGACCTGTATGACTAAATATGGGGAGCTCAATAGTTGGTAACTACTTAATCTAATTCTTCTTATCGTATGGTTGATAAACAACCTGGTGTCAGAGTTTAAACCGCCTGTAGGCCTTTGACATGGCTTTACACACCGTTGAAAAATCTCTCAGGTGTGCCGGTTTTCTCACGATGTTTTCCTTCACCGTTTTTAGCAACTGATAACTAATTTATAATACGCACATGAATTCGAAAAGACATTGGTGCGTGCTGGAGTTTGAACTTGCGAACTTAGACTTGGCAGTCCAACGGTCGGAAGGTTACCTAACCTACGTTATTCTTTGTGGACATGGACAGCACCATAAGTGCATAACACATCCAGTTATCACCTAATTCCGTGTACATAATCATGGCCAATTAGCAATTCTCTTGAACTTTCATTGTTTCGTTAGATGTTAGATTGTAATTAAATATGTAATTTGTACCGTACCTTCGGATAATTGCACCGGCATTACTATGGGGATATCATGCTCTTGTAACTTAATGAAAGTTATGGCCTGTGCAGCGATCCTGCGGCCTGATTTATAGACTAGAAACGGAACTGAGGTTGACCTTACAAATGTAGCTATGAATGCTGGCATAGAGTATAAAAAACAAGTTTTACTGCAGTTTTCAGCTGCCTTAGAATTATGTGTGGTATATAAATTTTTCTAACTTTGGAAACCTTTTCTTCAAAGTTTTGCTTTTACGTTTTGTTAATTTCATTACAGGCGACTGGTTTTACATACATAAACACAGAATCGATTCCTGAGCGTAGCCTGGCTCCCTTGGGTTTGGTGGCATCTTGTACACATCATTCCAGTTTGTATACATACTATGTAGTTAAAAAACAATTGAACATCACATGGCAATAAAAATGCATTGGTCATAAAAAAAAACTTTTTTTTTTACTCTGTGGCAAAACGAACCATAATTAGGTATAGACTTATAATATCCGCCTGTCTAACCTTAAATTAAAAAGCTTAATATTAAATTAGTAATAACGGTCTGAGGACCATTTCAAATTTAGTTTAATGGCCATAAGAAAAAAAAGCAAATATTGAACAACTTTCGTCTATAAATTAATGTTCTACATTTAAAATCTCATGAGACCGACGATATTGACGTAACCTCTTTGTTAGAACCAAAGAGCTGTTCTTTGTCCTCTTGTATCTATTGTCTGAATCTACTTTGATTGTCATAGGACAACAAAATTAGGAATTTTATTACCTACCTAGACGTAATATACGCTTTGTAATAAAATTCTAAAAAGTAATTGTGTGTGCGCCTATTAATTAATACGAATGTTTTGTACATGTTAATTTAATAAAAAAGCAACTAAGTTGAAAGGTCTCTGCTTATAGCTACGGTCTAGCTTTGATATAAAATGCTTCTAAACGTGTAATTGGTAATATGAAACCTATATTCTAGTACCTATCTATACGTTTCACTGTAGCCTTCACGTTAAAAACAAAAAAATATTTTCTGTCCAAAATGGCGTTCTAGTCATCTGTCAAAATGTGACATTTATGACAAGGCTTTGTTGAACATTTTTATTCAAAAAAAATCTATAAAACAAAGAACTTACTATGATATTACTTAAACGTAGCATCAATTTTAGAACAACAAAACATTAATATAATAGCCATTTCTCATGCAAATATAAATTGCGGTTCCGTAAAGCTGTTTGGACGAGTTCTTTAAATAGATGGGATTCCAATTCCGTGAAATATGGACGGCATTTATGAAAGACCCTTACAATAGCATGCATGGCATGTTAGGATCGTTATCTAGTGCCCCCCTTTTCTTTGAAATCACAATGGAAATATATTGGTGTACTGATATTTCTAGGGAATTTTGGCGAATGTACGTACATCAAGAATTCAGTTCAAGATTCCCGTTATTAGTCTAGATTTGCTTTTGATTCATGGTTTAGATAAGACTGCATATTTTCCTCCACTATTCTAGGTATTGATTTGTCTTAATTGAAGATACGATATTAAGAACCAACACAACATTTATTTTTCTCTTTGTTTCTCTCAGGTCTGTCTGTGGTGTGTGGTCGGCTGACTGTGACACTTAAATTTAATTATGTAAATATTTAATCTGCCAACCACAACTCCAGTTACTTCAGATGTTACCTTATTAATTCTTTAAATACTTATAACAGTGGAATTGTCACCAGTTACTGTTCCTCTTAATTGTTTACTTTTGGTCGAAAATGTATTATTTAAGTGCACTCAAATAGCTTCAACGAGAGCCTATATATAATGGATCAACCAACGCACCCTAGGCAGTTTGATCCGCTACCAACCTAGAACCTGGCTTATTATCTCATCACGGCATGTATTGTACAACTTATGACGTCACGTTACAAGAAAATTAAATTGTAATACCAGCACGTGTCTCCCCCACTGCAGAGCAAAGGGCCAAAAGCCCCTTATACATAAAAAGCTGATGATACGTACGTAATTAATTGTTATTTCCTTATCAGTTTAGTTTACACGAACAAATCACGCCTCAAACATACCTCCAAATACACGGTTTCATAGCAAACTAATTCACGGAACACTAAAATTTAAAACGGCATTAAGGTGCCAGCACTTTCTACTCTGTGGCCAGAAAGCGTGAGCCTAAATTAACTATCTGTAACAGAGATAGGAGTAACATAAAAATTGTATTAGTTTGTGTCGTCTGAGATTATGCGCTCATTAAAATTGTTACCTAATTAATTTTATGCTGAATGTAGCGCGTAGTGTTGTTTGTTTAAGGTAGGTTGTTGGGTGCAACTGACAGGAACGGGTTATTAGTAGATGGCAACACATACCTCCGTTATTATTATTTATATTTAATTTAAATGTACAGTAGGTTTGCCTTACCACGCATTAATTCCTAATGATATAGGCATAGGCGTTCTATTTCACTTTTCTTATATACTAAGGGGCTATTGTAGTTTACAAGGCACATTCCAAGTAAGTCATTCGTCCAAACAATCCCCTAAACGGCAATACAAACACGATTTGCAGAAAGCTATTATTTTAGCAACTACGCATGCGCTCTGCGAGTAGTACTTCAATCACTATACCGCTGATAGCCAGGTATCGTCTCAGTCTATCCAATTTTATAGCTCCAAATAGGGTTGATAAAAAAAAAAAATATATATGCCTTTAATCAATATCTATTCAAATCTGTCGTGGTGGCCTAGTGGTTGACATACCGGATTTCTATGCACGAGGTTGCAGGTTCAAACCCAGGCAAGTATCAATGTGACTTTTTCAATGTCATAAATACTTTCTTAGATATTCTAAGACACCACTGACTGACGGTGACGGAAAACATCGTAAGGAAACCTGGATTTAATTATCTGAAATCGCCAACCCGCAGTGAGCTAGCGTGGTGATCAGTGCTCAATCCTTCTCTATACGAGAAGAGGCCTTTGCCCTGCAGTGGGACAGTTATAGGCTGTTATTATTATTATTATTCAAAGCAGGGATAGTAAATTGTCTATTTAAAAGAGTATTTATACGAACTGTTACCGCCGGTTAATAGATGAATAATCATATCCGTAATTAATTTAATACTAATGTTTAAATATCTTTTTTAAGTACCGAAAAGGAACGAGTCTCGATTCCTCTCTAGCTCACTGCGGATTAAAATAAAGTCATTTTGACACGTGTCACAGTTAGCAATTTTGTAATAAATCATAAATGATATAATAGTCCATTTTTAAATTGAAAACAGAACGTTTTTTTCATAAAATAAGAATGAGAAACCGGCAGATATATTATAAGATGATGTTTTAAACCAGTTTTCTAATTTCAATTTTTGTTAATATTAAGAACAGTCGTTTACAAAACAGTGACTTCAAACGAGCCTTTAACTATACTTAGTTTATACTATACTTACTTTACCATTTGTTAACACTATAAATAACATACAACTATCAACGTAAAGTAACATTATTCTAAAATAAAATGATTAGCTTTTTACTACTAAAAGGTCGACCCTTAACTCGGGTGGCCAATCGTTGTAATAGAAATCACCCGATTCATTGAACTGATTCCTTAAAGTAATCGGTCTATTTCCTTTGTGGAAAGCCGAGTTGATACCTGCAAATAGTTTGAGAAATGGGCAACATTTGATCATTGGAAATATAGATGTATTATTTTTATTGAACATGGCAGGTAGACCAGTTTTGTTTTTAAATAATGTATAAATTTGATGGCTTTGTAAACACATTGTTTCTATACAGACGAGAATAGACTGAACTGCTGTTTAAATTAAACGATGATTATTTGGTAATATATCTTTGATACTACAAAGTACACAATGGCTTGAGAATAAACGGCCTTAAAAACTATTCAACATGCAACAGGAACATAATCAGGCATATGAAAATAACTTCTCACTTGCATTTTGTAATTACATCCAGAATTCACAAAGCTTATTTGATTTGGACGCAGCATTTTCGCAACCTATTTTCAGGAACGCTTTGTCAGTAGCAAGCGCAAGTTCATTAATTTATGACGTAGTTTTTGTTAGATTTTCACGGAGCTGAATTCTGCTCCTGAAAATTATATTTAAACTAGGTTTTTGCAGTATTTGTGTGACATAGCTCCTTATTGTCATATTTTGTAAGTGGAAAGAAAATAAAATAATAAGCATTTTCTACGTATCAGTCAGTTTCTACAAGTCAATTGTGTCACGGAAAAAGGTTATGCCGTGGTATAGAAATTGGTTAGTCAACAAGAATAGAAGCAAGGGTGCTCCGCCTCTGGACTATGTATTTAAGTACATCTTATTCATCGAGGCTGTATACTTCTAGGTAGGTACATAAAATAATATTTAAAAAATCATAGAGAAGCAGAAGTAGAAAGCATTGAGATTCAACGGAGAATACAGTTGGATCTTTTTCAAAAATAGTCGTTTTAGCGTTTGAGCATTTAGTACGCCAAGACAATACAAATTACAACGGATAAAAACAAACCTAATGGACCAAATGAATTTACACAAATCTCTAAAATATTGATATAACCCTTTGATTGATTTATGCAGCTCAGATACTACTAAAATTATGTAGGATAAAGATTACTTTAGCGGACAAACTCCTGGATAATCCAGCTGTATAATATTGATATTTGACGGCATTTTCCGGGTATCGGTTTGGCCGGGTATAATTTTACCCTATAGGCAAAGCTTTTAAAATAATTTGACCACAACCAGTTATATCCTGTATATAGTTTAAAGACCAAGAGCCGGGTTTAAAAGTAAGCATCTGATAATGGTGAGAGATTTGGTGACCATTGTTTGGTTTATCAGGGAAAAATACTTTTTACGATTAAGTAGTTCAGGCTGACACGATTCATATTTCAATAAGTTAATATGGCGATCAAATGCCGTCGGAGCCATGCAAATAGGAACTGTGTCTGCTGTCAACTTTATAAAATCATATAAAAAAATGGCCTAATACAGAAAAGAGCTAAGATGTGCTTAACATGATCGACAAGTTCGTCTTAGATTTTTCATTAAATAAGTAACTACTGTTCTTAATCTATTTACACTATATCCTATATGTTCTGCTCTAGATTCAGCTGTTTCGGTGAAGAGTATAAGGAATTTAAAGAACGTATTTTGAACTCGTATTAATTGCATCGGTTTCCGCGAACGTGTCACAGTCCTTTGTGCAGCCGGTACTACTGTTATGTTATTAAATAAATCTCGATCTTATCTCACCCGTTCTAACACTAACAAGCAGAGAAAGAATCTAGATAGTGTTCTCGATTAGTGGCAATTAAACTAAGTCTTCGGCTTGCTTTGTGCCCTCGTGACGAGCGAGCTCGAAAACGCATCGCTTAGCTGCGGCCCTACTATTGTTGTTTAACGGTAGTTTTAACTTAATGATGTACGTTCGATAATTGTGAGTTTCGAAGACAGATAAATGACACTACAAATTTAATTTTAAATTCTCGAAGTCATATTTTGTTGAAAGCGGTTGACTTTAGATTTTCAATCAAAGACCAATATTATTTTGCTGCTTTCAAATATAATAAAACCCCTACAGTTTTTCTTTAATGTCTTATATCCTTAAATACATATAACTTAAATATGCAAACTAAATTACTAAGTTTAAGTTAAAATATAGTTTCCATTTCAGTCGAGAACCAGTGGTAGAGTTACCGATTATATCGTCGAGACAGATTGCGAGTACCAACTCGTTAGCCAGATAAGACGATTAATGTTCAGAGTAGGGGATGCGCGTCCTATGCTGTATTTATAGGACTCATTATAAGTGACCAGCTTTGATATTGAGCTGGTAACTTTATGTGTTAAATATGGTAACTGCTAATATATGATGAGAACTAAACAGAAATAGAAAGTTTAGTAGATACTATACATATGATATTGTGCTGGTAACTTTATGTGTTTAATATGGTAACTGCTAATATATGATAAGAACTAAAAAGAAATAGCAAGTTTAGTAGATACTATACATATTAACATAATTTCACGCGTGTAATCTTCGAAGGGTAGGCGGAGGTGTAAGACTGAAATGTACACCCACGTTTCGTCAGTTATGTTAGGTACAGGTTCTATGTAATAGGAATCGTGCCTTTTACCATGAATTGGGTACAAGACACCCTGGTTCTACTGGAATGATTTACTAGAAAACATAATAACACTTTGTCCGACCCGGGAATCTCGTGCTCAGTCGCGCTAAGCGTCTACCAGAAGTGGGAGTTCCATAAAAATGAATCACAAATAAAGGATTCGATCCCGGGCCTTTTTTCTAATCCCGGGATTTCGGTTTTATCTATAGTTAATCCCGGGATCCCGAGATAGTCCCGGGATTGTATTGGTAATCGAAAAGTGGTGACAAAAAGTCAGTTAACCTGCACAAATGATTAATCTAAATCCTTTTACTTACTTCTCTTGTAAGGCTTAATGACATTATTACAAATTTGATTGCTATTCAATAAAAGAGTTAGAAGACCCTTCAATTTAGGCTCATTGCCAAAAGCAAATCCGCAATGAATGAGTACCTATAATACAACATGAATAAAGCTAAATAATATTCCATAATATAAGTCATTCACTCTAAAATATATTTTGCAAATGAATTGAAAGCGTAAACGGACTTAATGAAAGGCACGTTGAGTATTCAGCGTTCCCTATAAGAGGTGTTCGTGTATAACATACGTAATGGAGCCAGTATTTTGAATAGACGTGTAAAAGTTGTTGAAACCTATTTATAATAAATGACATTGTTTGTTTGTTTGTTTTGGCTGGGCATTGTCCGCACTTAGCCGCTTGAAAGGGCCATTGTGCGTGGTGGGTTTCTTTCTTCTACTCCAGCCATCCCAGCTCGCCCCAGAAAGCGAGCAGCCTTTTCAGGTTGCTGCAAGCTTCCGGTAGCGATGCTGGACGCTGGAGACAATACTCTGCCGTAATAAATGACATAAAATGCCGTCTATAATATTAACTAAATTTCAAGTCAATATTTTCTCAGATTGCCACAAGAAATGAGGAGCAACTGCTTAGTTAGTGAAGAAGAAGAGCCCATTCATAATTAATTATTTATTATTATACTACCCCTCCGGCCAGATGGACCGATGACTTGAGGAGGGTTGCTGGTAGTGAATGGATGACGAAAATGGAAGAGCGGGCTTTGTGGCGGACCCTTGGGGAGGCCTACGTCCAGCAGTGGACTGCAATAGGCTGATGTGATGATGATGACTCTAGCTGTGATCTGCATCTTCATTAGCATTTTAAGAAATCAACATCATCTGCCCAAATACGAGTATATAGGGCATCCTTTGTCTTAAATCAGTTCATGATCATTTTGTGTGCCAAATGTTATTTATGTCCGTACAGCGTTCAAAACGAAATTGATTAACTAACACGTTCAACCTTTTAGAAGGAAACTCTTTCTATTATATTTTGTATTATTATTTTATCTTTGCTTGTGGGAAGTATGTAGTAGGTATTTGTCCTATATTCTGGACGTGTTTCACGAGAAATAAAATGCACAAACACCTACAAACTGTTCAAATATCAGTTTAACATACTAAACAAAAAAATTCCGTGTACAGAAATCACAAAGCTGTGCCCAGAAATTCTTTTCCACAGCGCCCATTGCATAGTAACTATAATATGTAGGTATGTACTGTGTATACCCTTTTAATCTTTACCTCCATCATACAGGGAGCTTATGGGGCTCGCAATGATTCCTAGCTCCTATTAATAATTCAGTTGTAATTCCCGCTTTCCAATCCTAAGTCGAATCATGGTATTAACGTGTTGAGAGGTGAGGTCTCAGCGAAAGCGGGCGTTTGAGAGGTAGCGAAAGCGGATACTGATAATTTGGAAATAAAATAATTTGATATTGTTGAACAGATGTAATGTTTGATATAAACGTAAGACGCTAGCCTAAGCGCTTTGTTTGTTTTTAGCCATAAATGTGTTAGATAAATGATACGACCGATTAGGTCAAAAGGGAGGCTAACATTTTGTATACACTACACTAATTCTATTTACTTCCTAAATATCTGTTTATAATTATCACATCATGTAGACGAAGCATAATTTTATGTGGGCCATTAGGCACCTTATTTATATCTAACTGCGCCCCGCGGTGTTACCTGCTACATTTTATCGAGGTAAAAAGGGATGGGGATGGGATGAATAGCCTATGTGTTAATCCAAGGCGTCAGCTACGTCAATACCAAATTTTATCATAATCAGTCTAGCCGTTTGGTCGTAAAGAACATAACCTTTCGCCTGTATAATATTTGTGAGATGATTAGGAGTGATAATTAATTGTTCCTAAGAAAACAGAAATTGCGTAGTAACAAATCGCTCTCAGTGAGACCTAGGCCTGCAGCTTTTAAAGTATTCAAGGACCGCGTAACATCTAGGTCGGTAATACTTACCCGCTGTCTTCTGTACACCGTCATAGTTCAGTAAGTTACCGCTGAAATATTTAGCTAACAATCTAATTAGGTTAATTACCTCGCTAAAACGTACACGGAATTAAAATTGTTGTACATTATTAAACCGCTCCATGTGGTTTCTAGAAATTGTGTTACTTTTTAGTTTGTTCTGTGATATTTTGTTAGGATACTTATTATGGTGGAGTGGAAAAATGGAATTAAAAAAAAAACGTCGCCCCACACTAGGCATTTTCATTCCTGTATCGTGGGTACGTTTCACAAACATGAAATATCACATACACAAACACCCAGACTCGGGACAAACATCTGCGGATTACAAAACTGTTTGTCCCGTGCCGGAATCGAACCCGCAACCAAAGCAAGCACCATGCAAGCACAGCAGTCTAATCGCTTAGCCACTGCGCTAATCAGGTAAATGTTTAATACCATAAGATTTACGATTTACGCAGTAGTGGGCTAGCGCATGATACTACAAACTCAAATGTAGATATTTTTACATTATTTTACTTTGCCTAATCACATCTTCAGAGTCGTGGTGGCCTAGTGGTTGATATACCAGATTTGTATGCACAAGGATGCAGGTTCACCCAGGCAAGTATATATGTGACTTTTTCTATGTCGTACATACTTTCTTAGATATTCTAAGAAACCACTCATTAACTGTGACGGAAAATAACGTGAGGAAACCTGGATTTAATTATCTGAAATCGCCAACCCGCAGTGAGCTAGCGTGGTGATCAATGCTCAATCCTTCTCTATACGAGAAGAGGCCTTTGCCTTGCAGTGGAACAGTTTTAAGCTGCTTTTATTCATCACGTTTATGCTGCTTTGCTTGGTCTTATAGCCTTGGTGAAGCTTAAATGAAGACAGTGATGAGAGTAAATGCGAAAGGAGTGTGTCATGAACGTAGTTAATAAACACCCCTAGTAAACAGGCGAATCCCCGAAATCAATATCTGGTATCGCCATAGCACTGTGTCAAAATAGCTTGAAAAACTTTTTCCAATAATTTCTATCACTACATAGTATAAAACAAAGTCGCTTTCTCTGTCCCTATATCCCTATGTATGCTTAAATCTTTAAAACTACGCAACGGATTTTGATGCGGTTTTTTTTAATAGATAGACTGATTGAAGAGGAAGGTTTATATGTATAATAACATCCATTAAATAGTGGAGAAATACTTATAATAGGTATATATTTTATACCCGTGCGAAGCCGGAGCGGGCCGCTAGTCTTTAATAAAATTGGTTCCACTTTTGTCTGAAAACTAAAAAGCATTTCGTTTTAGGCTTCAAACAGACAGTTTAATATAGTTGCACGTACATATATAGGTTTGCGGCCAATATACCCATAGGAATGCGTCATCCCGCGCAACGGGAAAAGTCAGCGGTTTTGTGGGCAGCTCTAATTAAACCACCGCATAATTAGGTTGCGTGCCACCCGTGGCCAGCTCAATGAGACATGTATGTGAGCTCGCTTTGTTTACCGGGTTACTTTCAATATAAACTTTAAGTATAACGCCCTCAGTGAGCAGTGAGCTAGCGTGGTGATCAATGCTCAGCCCTCTTACCATGAACTCTTAAAGCAGGACAGTTTACGTTGTGAAAGCGAGACGCTACATTACACTGCACGTAGCGGCGTCTTGCTTCCACATCTTAAACTGTCCTGCTTTAAGAGTTCATGGTGAGGGGCAGTCCTCCTCTATACGAGAGGAACCTTTGCCGTGCATTCGGACAGTTATAGGTTGTTATTATAATTATACGTATAAGTATAGTAGACGTTATAATTAAAGTAAACGCCAAAAAAATATATGCACAACATACATAGGCAGAGATGGTAGTAAACTTAACAGATTTACGATACAATGTGTCGCCAATTACAGTTTTTATTGGACGGTAAAGGGGCCGCTGGTTACACCGTTGCGTAATTTCTTTAAGTTTTATGGTCGATACTTTGAAGGTTTTAGGTTTAGCTTCATGTTCTGTTTAGTGTTACTTCAGACAAAATATGAGATATAATCATATAACTAGAATGGTACTGCCACATGCAGATACTTAACGATGTAACAGAGGAAAATAAATGGTCCATCTCCATCTCCAAAATTAGCTTTTTTTGTAATTTTTGTGAAATGTCCTTTTTATTTTCCTTCTCGGGTTTTCATACATTCTCGGTATGGGTTATAATTATCATACATCTGTAAACACAATCCTTTTTTTTTACTGCTTACGAAATAACTAGTCCACTTGTAATTTCTCTTGTATGATGGGTCCATTACACAAACATAAAATATCACATACACAAACACCCGGACTGAGGACAAACATCTGCGGATCACACAAATTTTTGTGTCGACGAAATCGAACCCGCAACCCTTAGGACAGCAATCCAATCGTTTAGCCACGGCGCTAATCAGCTATGCTATTCTGACACTAACATCATCTCGAAAGTCATCTCACACGTCACCTTGCATCATATTGGTATGATATGGTAGCGCTAGTGTCAAATCTCACCGCGGATTTAGAAGCGAGTTTGTAAGTGATGTCTTTAGAATAGCACGGTAAGTCATCATCATCATCATCAGCTAAAAGACGTCCACTATTGAACATAGGCCTCCCCGTTTAAGCGGGGGGGTTGCCATAATCGCCATGCTTGGCAAGCGGGGCATCCCTGGTGGTGAAGTTACAGAAGACGCTGCTGCCCATCTTCTGAATTTTCCCCCAGACGCCTCTTACGACACCCACGGGAGGAAATTCTAGGCCGGATACCACACGGCACACCAACACGAAAACCAACGGCACGGTAGGTCGTCTTTATTTAATTAACGTGTTACATTTGCGAACTAAATTACGTCCATACCTAGGGCACAACAGACAGGTACTCTTTGTCTCTCCGAGAGGCATTTTCCTTGATCTAGCTCAAGTTACAATGCTCGAAACGTCATCGAGAGAAGTGACCAGTTTAGTTCACTTACTCACCGTCACTAATTAATTGACCACCGACTTAATAGGCGGCGCCGGGTGACACGCCTCATGTATAGCACAGTATTACGAGTCCCTGCCGGCGACGTGTCGTTACACGATCTAATTATGCGCATACATCCAGAATAGGTGAGTCGCGTATACGGTGTGTGTAAATGGGAGACGTACGTCGTACACTGTACACTTACAGTCGAACGTACATATACAGACATACATAGAGAGAATTGCGACAAAACGCAAATTCAAATATATTTTTACGTATAAAATACATATTGGAATATTTGATAACTAAGAAAACTGTACACTGGCTATTGTGCAAAGCCATCTTTGTTCCATAACACAGTGTATGTTTGTTTGTATAAAGTTTAAAAAAATTGAATAGATTAAAAAAATGCATAGAAAGATACTGCATCATCATCAGCCTATCTCAGTCCACTGCTGGACATAGGCCTTTCCTATAGCACGCCATTGAGCTCAATCTTCGACCTTCCACTTGCAACCGCTGCCAGCCATTTTGCGTATATCGTCGCCCCACCTAGCTGGAAGATATACTACACTAAGGGAGAGAGTTCTGGAGTGGAGATCACGACTCGGTAAAGTCGTGGTCTCCACTCCAGAAACCCATTGCATATTAATCTCCAATATGCAGTAACTCCAAAAGGTTCACGACATTAAAATTAACAACAGAAGATTACATCATATTGCTTATAATGCTGTCCTGCTAAACCAACCTCTGGGGCTACATTCCAGGATCTAGTCTAGTCTAAAAACAATATTACAAAATCCGGTAAAAGTACTAACTTAATTTCTTCACTTATTTCCAGTTTATGGGTGATACATTACGTTCGCTACTGCACTTCTGTGTAAGAGCAAATTGACAAGTAAATTTGACAGCCGCCGGCTTTCCCGGTGCGGCGCGGGCGCAGCAGAGATGTGGCTAATCGTTATAGCGTTGCTATCACTTTCACTCATATCTAGGGTTGTCATGGCTAAGGATAAGTAATTTCTTATAATTAAATTAAATTATTATGATTATACTGCATTAAATCAATAAATGGCGTGCCATAGGAGAGGCCTATAACCAGCAGTGGACGGAGATTGGCTGGTGATGATGATGATGAAATCATTTTAAGGGTATTGGTAAATTATTTTAAAAGTACAATGGAATAAATGTCTTAAACCATAATTGTTTTTAAAAAGTTTGATAATAATCCATCCGCTCATTAATCAATATAATTAATGACTGCCTCTTGGTCAAGTGGTTGCTAAGCGCGACTGTTCACCATGAAGTCTTGGGTACAAATCCCGGGTCGGGCATAGAGAGACTGGGTTTTCCATTAGGTAATTCTCAGTACCAGCACGGAGTCTGGTTTTGTTGATTAATGGCAAAAGGTTCGCCCACTATTACATTGGGACTTACCTATAACTGGCGAAATGTGGGTGGTTTGTATGCACCTCTGAGCACATCACGCAGGGGTGCACACACTTACACTAATATTATAAAGACGACTGTTTGTGAGTGTGTTTGTTACCTCTTCACGCTCAAACGGCTGGACAGATTTTGCTGAAATTTGGTATGGAAGTAGCTGATACCCTGGATTAACATGAAACTTTGAACTTTTTATCCAGAAAAAAGTAGTGAGTAACACCGCGGGGCGGAGCTAGTTACACACATTATAGTACACCCACGTTTTCATCATCATCATCATCAGCCAAAAGACGTCCACTGTTGAACATAGGCCTCCCCGTTTAAGCGGGGGGGTTTGCCATAATCCCCACGCTTGGCAAGCGGCTTGGGGATCGCAGTATTGGTGGTGGAGTTACAGAAGACGCTGCTGCCCATCTTCTGAATTTTGAATTTTCCCTTAGTCGCCTCTTACGACACCCACGGGAGGAAAGGGGGTGGTCAATTCTAGGCCGGATACAACTCGGCACGGATACCACTCGGCACCCACATTTATGTTTTTAAATTACCAGTTTCGTATTTGACAACCCTGCACATCAAACAGCATGTCCTCGCTCGTGATTTGTGACTTACGCTCTAAGAAAGCTACGGGATTGATTTACTGTTTTATAACTACACCACATTCGAAATCTTTACTGAACTGGTTCACTATAATTTACTGATTTCGTAGACTTGATTGATGGCTGAACTGGTAGTCTGTTGCTGTGTCGCTGTATCTTCAATTCTTCATACGTTACGCATTTCATGTGCGGAAGACGCGTTAATGGACCAAGTTTGGCTTCGCTTACTTTAAGTAAGCTAAGTGGACATTTTTGCTGGAATGTTACTGCGGATTGAATTTTTTTCTATATGGTAAATGATTTTTAATAACCGACTTCTTTTGCAAATAGGTTTACAGGAAACACTTTATACTTTTTTTTTAAAAGATAAGATGGCGTCGGCATTTCCTAAGGTCACCTTTGAGAAGAAATGCCGAAACAAACTTAGAGGCCAAGGTCTCTTTTAAAGTCCAGACAATAGTAAAACAATCGACGTGTATTATTATCTCACTGGGCAGTCGAAGGGTTAAGACTGCCTCGTTGGTCTAGTGGTCACTTAGCGCGACTGCTGAGCATGAGGTCCGAATCCAGGGTTGGGCAAAGTGTTATTGGGTTTTCTGATTAGGTAATTCTCAGGAGCAAAACGGAGTCTGGATCTGTGCCCGGTTGATGGCAATAAGCTCAACCAATATTACATTGGGACCTTGTATTTACGTTAAATAAAAGATTTTTATGGCCAATATAAAATTTAAAACAATGTTTCAAATTGACATTTAAAGGCCTTTATTCGTGTTGTATTTTACTTTAGGTATAAAACAAGCAATTGCACGTGAGATAGGTAAACTCGTTGTGTGGCCTTTGTTAGTGGGTCAGCAGAAGTAGATGTGAAAAGTGATTGAATACTGTGTCCCTAATATATTCAAGCTTTAGTTAGCTTGAATTTTAAACGACTTGTTTTGTTGTTTTTCTTTATTCGAGGTAGACTTAAACATTCATTTTAATACGTTTTACGGTACCTAGGTTTTCATTTTATAAACTACTACAAAAATTTCTGAACATATTTATCATTTATTACATTAGAAAATAAAAGTAGGTATATCTTGTCAAGTACTAAAAAAATGTATCAGAAAAATAATTAACAAAAAACCGGTCTGATATTTCTATAACCACATTATCATCATTCTCGATAAATGGATAGATGACATGCGCACGCGCAAATGCGCGCGTTGAAGTCTTTTATATGCACATAAACTATTGAAATAATCTGCTACAAGATTCATTTTAAACTTAGGTTTGTTTATAATATACTAATAAAAATAAATTATTAAACAATAAAAAAGGTAACTGTTTCTTTGTAAGATATCCATAAATATATAATTATGACTGCCTCGTTGGACTAGCGGTTGCTAAGCGCGACTGCTGAGCATGAGGTCCTGGGTTCAAACCCCGGGTCGGGCAAAGGGTTAATGGAATTTCCATTACGTAATTCTCAGTAGAAGCATCAGTCTAGATTTGTGCCCGGTTGATGGCAATAGGCTTGCCCCCTATTACATTGGGACCTATAACATAACTGGCGAAATGTGGGTGTAGGTACTACAACTTACCCTCCGGGGAATACAGGCGTAGTGTTATGTTTGTTCAGAATATAGCCCTCTTACCATGGACTCTTAAAGCAGGACATTTTCCGCTGTCGAAGCGAGACAACACACTACACAGCACTTAGCGGCGTCTCGCTTCTACGACGATAAATGAACAAAATGAAATCTCTTTATAATATACACTTAACATAAAGTTATTTAAGTTTAATGATAAAAAGGATAACTGTTCCTTTGTAAGATTGTCATAAAGATATAATTGTATAACTTTCTCCCTCATATAAAAGATGTATAAAAGTTAATAATCCACCATTTTTGCCCAAGTTTTTTTTTATTATAACACCATTTAACATTACAATACTATAAAACCTATGTACTTATACTATCTAAATTAAAATTAATAATATTTACACGTAAGAAATTAAAAAAATATGCATCGATGTATTCCTCTTCACCGATGCCAATTGGCAGGGTGCCTAAAAGGCTGGCGGCATTGCCACGTTGAATGGCAATGCTAATTCATTGGCCGAAAAATAAGCCAGCCCTTTGGTCACGTGAAGAGTCAACCAACCGTTTAGATAGGTCTTTAAATAATTACTTACACATTTAACTACGTAAGTACGATGTAAGTTTTCGCAGTATGCAAATTCAATCGGAACACTTGATTAATGCTTGACCCATAATGATACGATCTTGGCTACAGTATTAGCGATTAATTTTGTTTATCTTTATCTCATTTATCTGAAGGTATGTAATTAATAGTTTTGTATCAATTGAAATACAACTATTTTAACGGCTATTTCGCGTGTTTTTTTTTACTACCCGATACTGACGTGGTGACGTGATCAATTACTTTTTGATTTACACGTATAGGTACTTCACTATGACATACTCTTCCATAAGAACTAGACAGGCACAACATAGTGTAGTTTAAAACTTTCATCATATAATGTTCCGAGTCAAACCGCATCTCATATCAATTACTCAGAAAATCCTTGTTATTTAAGCCGCTGACTTAACAAGACTACGTGCGATTTATTACGTCGCTGCGCATAATCTGCGCTGTAATTATTTACACACTATTAGTACCACTTTTACGTTACAACAACCTGTCCTTAATAAAACTGCAACAATTTTACTTATGCGATTTCGAGTCGCGTCTGATCATTTCACCGGCGCACAAACGCTCAGTCGCGCCCGCGCATTCGCACCGCACGCACGCGTCGCCACGCTCCCGCGCAACACATCGCGAACACTCGTCGCGCATCAAGTGCTACCGTAAACTAAATACAACTGTGACAGTGACATGGTTTTGTGCTTTAATTGGATTCTGTGACGGTGTCATTAGAACCGTAAGTTTCCCATTCAACTTTTACTTAAAATTATAAGATGCTGATTGAATTAATCGAGTTCGTGCAGCACACGTCATAAATAAAACTAAACAACGAATTAGCACGCGACTCGGTACACACAAACCCAATTCATTGAATGGCAATTAATACGCGATCTGCGTTAGTGCGCTTCTGACTTCGTGCACGTATTTAAATTATTTAGAAATCCAAGTCATCACTTGCAAAAAAATGCACGAAATCGGCGGAGCGGCGCGCCGGCGCCGGCGACGGACACGATATGTGGCCGAGCCAGCACTGCTCTGATCCGTATTTTAAGATACATCTGGAATTTCTCAGTTATTTTTCCATTAAGAATTAAATTCTGCGGGAAATGTGGATGATACGGATTGTGCGGTTACGCCTCTGTACTAATCGTGCGTGATTTTGTCTTGATTTAAACTAGTCAAATCGTTTTTGAGATTTCGAACGCATATTTGCATAATTTTGAATCGTAAGTATTTCATAAAATGAAAATGAAACATTGTGGAGTATTTCATAATAATTTCACTTAAAATCGTACCGATATTAAATGTTTCACAGAATCTCTGTAGTCAGTTGTATGACTGCCAAAACATATGAATTCTGCAAAGAAAATGAAAAAATAAACCACAAAACCAATCAAACATAATTTTGACGTTTCGCCACTTTGTTTAAGGAGCGTAACATCTAAATTTGACTAGCTGGCAAATTACAGCTTTAGTCAGACAATTTCAGATGTTACGATCTAGAGAATTAATCCTATTAGATTACCGAAACTTTTTGTTTCCGAATTGTAAAATAACTTATATACGACCCTTCACAAATCTGGCGTCATATTTTCTCGTGCAAAATGCAATTAAAACTCGTATGTCTTCGCGATTATAAGATTATTCACGAAACCCCATCTGCTTGTAAATATCTCGTTGCGATTGGTTATATATAATTACTAGATTCAGATTAGCCCACGGTTTCTTCTCCGCAAAAATGTTTGTCACCTCTTTCCCGGGATAAAAACAGCCTATTTGCACCCTGAAGTTCCATTGTAAATATTGGTGAAAGAATTATTAAAATCGGACGGATAGCTTCTGAGACACCCTTACATCCAAACTTTATATCTTTATAATAATTTAAGTATCGAAGATAAATCATGACACGCTTAACACGCTTCGCGATGACGAGTGTAACATTGGAGGAAAAACCGCCAGTTTCAAACAACAATACTATTACTTTTACACGAAAACAAAAAGTGCTCTCACGACAATATTAATTAAACCGATTGAACCTAATGCGACAAAAAAACGTAGCACACTGTTCTATATTCCCAGATACTGTATCTGAATGATCTTCTATTGAAAATGCAGTTCTATCGAGCAGTACATGAATTCACATTCGTGTTTCGCAGAACATGATACACATTCTGAATGCGTGTTTTTCATCGCACGTGATTTTATGCATTAAAATATTCAGTCAGCTGTCAAATTGTATGTTTTTTTTTAAGAATTAAAATGAGTCTGTGGAACTATTGGATTCGTATTTCATTGTTAAGTTATTCATTTATTTACATGTAGTTTAATCACTTAATTTGCATTAAGAAACTTTACAAATTGAATTTGCCTGTAAATATTACATCCAATATCGGCATGTGTGTCTACCATGAGTTTATGCGTTTGAAAAACTATTGAAAACCTTTGTTATTTTTATGGCAATGAGCAAGAAGCCCCCTTGAGTTTACGCGATAAACTAAAATCGGTCGTACGCAGAAAACGCGACGTTTGATGACCGCTCCAGAAAAATAAAAAAATGTCAGTTGATTCACGTGAAACTTTTCGTTATGTACTTTTGTAACTAATGGTAGACGTACTGCTTATAGATATTATTATTATTCGAAACATTTTGTCGTTTATCATAATTGAATCTGTCACTCTTTGAGCAAAGCCAATCACCTAGTTATTGCGCCAATTGCTCCAAGTATCTCGCGTACAACTACGCCGTGTGATAAATTTACCTTTTTTATAGCCAGTCTCAGATGAGCCTATAAGTAGTCGATATAAGATAAGCCTTATTACAATATCCTATTAACGTAAACCTAAATAGAATTGCAAAACACATGCCATTTTATGCAGAATAAAAATATGACACACCGCTTGATAATTGCTTGTCGATAATTCCAACATGGATTTGTAGTGTGTGTTGCCCGATCGGGAGTCCTATCATGGGAGCAGGTGATTCTATTGCCTATGATTACCATGTAATATCGTCGCCTATTTAATTGAAATCCCGATAAAGGAAAAAAAACTAACTTTCCCTAGTATTAATGTTAGTGCATTTAAAAACATGAAAGTCACAACAAATTATTATAATTTTTGTGTGTTTTATCCACATTTACTATTTTCTATTACACTTACGTATATTCGGAGATGCCCGATAAGTTTCTTGTGAGCGTTATCCACCAATTCACTATTCTCTGTTTTTTATATTCGGAGATGCCCGACAAGTTTTGAATTCGGACTCAAACGAAGACCTCATTCATGAGCTGGTGACCAGCGATGTTACTCACCGAACGGTCACACACAAAATCCACAATTTGAAACAAAAATAATGTAAATCTTACAATAATTTAAATATAACCGAACCTGCAATTTTCCCCTTTACCGTGCTGAAGTAAAATCACTTAACCACCTCGCCAATTAGTCTTCAAATTAAGTTAAAGCATAGGTCAGTAACCCGTAACTTAGCTAGTGTTGCAAATAAATAGATTTAGTTAAATCATGGGATCATATAATCGTGTGAATACTCGGTTACATTGCACTCGAGTTATTCATGTAACTGTTAGAATACAGCAGTTAATGCGTTAGTTAATATGCGGTGTTAGTCTGTGGACGGATGTGGTATCGTGATGTTGGGGGTTCGGTTCCCTGGTTGGTGGAATTCGATGAATAATTATAAAATATCGTAAGTTAATTAGGTTGTCGCCTTGTTGGTTTTAAAGTTGAGTTAGGTCGAAGGTTCGTTCCATTTTAAGACAGGCGGTGACTTTTTTTTTAAGGAAATTCTGATCAGCAGTTTGTTGTATGGTTATCTGACTTTTTAATTCTAAAAATGCTCGGCACTATTCTCGTATTGCAAGATTTCGTAGGCGTACAATAGTATGCCTTTGTTTACCTCTTCCAATAATATATAATTAACTAGCGGCCCGCTCCGGCTTCACCCGGGTATAAAATATTTCTCCACTATTTAATGGATGTTATTATACATATAAACCTTCCTCTTCAATCACTCTATCTATGAAAAAAAACCGCATCAAAATCCGTTGCGTAGTTTTAAAGATTTAAGCATACATAGGGATATAGGGACAGAGAAAGCGACTTTGTTTTATACTATGTAGTGATGATATAATTATAATGATGCGTTATACCTGTTCGAATTATTTTCGGCATTGTACTTACCCGGATTTTCCATTTATGAGTGCGTTTAGCGACCATATTCATAAAATGCCTAATGGTGCAAGAAAACATTAGGAAAAACCCATGCAATGTTCACCGTGAAATAAGACTTTCTAATTTCACCCCAGAATATTCTGTTTCCTTATTATTTATGGGTTTTTCTTGTTATTGATGGTTAAGTATTGGTATTCGAGCAAATTGTTTTTTTTTTTATAATATGTCGCCTCGCACTTGGAATTTCTCTCTTTCTGGAAATAAATAATAAAAATGGATGCAGAACTTTACCATTTCGTTCATAAAATCTAGACGTGATAATTAATTAATATTATAATATTTTGATAGCAATCTGTGTGTGAATAAGTAACAGACACTTTAACCAAATAATTCCGGTATACCCCTGAACATTCACAAGAATGTATTATTTTTCGCAAACACTTTATAAATCGATAAATCATCTCATGAATGAGCACATCCATCTGACTCACAGTTACCTCGATCTACAACGTATTCACCAATATGTGATAATTCCTGCACCGTTATTCATGGTTTACAAAAACTTTTTGCAAAGAATAAATTTTCTTTTGTTTTGTTTTTTGTAATGTTACCTACCTGTTACGTTGGTAAAGTTCATTAAACTCTGAATGAGAATGCATGTTTGTTGCTGATGTGATGTGATGTTAGGTATGTATGCAATGTAATATACATAATGTGGTACTTTTGAATATTTTATTAAACAAGGTATTTGATCAGTGAACATTTAGTTAGACGAATGCTTCATCCTACTTTGAAAAGTGTAGAAATACATATTGATTTATTTATTGCAATCATGTTTTAAAATATGGTAGATGTAGCAAAAGATAGCATCAAATAGTTAAGAACTTTGTATGTTTGATCACTGTGTTCTCAATGTATACAATTTTTAGAATTTGTCACGGTTAATAAGTTTTATAACTATTCTGGAGCAATATTTTTGTATGGATATCGTACTGCCTGTCAGTTCCAATGCGTACCTACTCCTAGATTCTTTATATAATCCAAGAACTAACACATTAATCATGGCTATGTTTCTAATAGATTACGCGTCTCGCGCTCGTCTCACACCTTCTTCTTCTTCTTATCGTATGGTTGATGAACAACCTGGTGTCAGAGTTTAAACCGCCTGTAGGCCTCTGACATGGCTTTACACACCGATGAAAAATCTCTCAGGTGTGCCGGTATCTTCACGATGTTTTCCGTCACCCTTTTTAGCAACTTATAACTAATTTATAATATCACACTGTCTTACAAGCCTATTGCAGTCCACTGCTGGACGTAGGCCTCCCCAAGGGTATGCCACAAGACCCGCTCTTTCATTTACACTCCATTACCAGCTACCCTCCTCAAATCATCGGTCATCACTTTTTACTATTGTGCATAGCATGGCCGAAACATCATAAAAATATTATAAACTAATTAGGAATTCTTAGATACTAATCGTTGTGAAAGTCTGAATATTTATTACATAATAATTTGCATGTTGAAGCTGTAATTGCCACGATATATTTAGCGATTATCACACGTGTAATTTGTATGACGAATGTATACATTATGATTGATGCTTGTTGTAATAATTACCTTCCTATGTGTTATCTAATATTAGTTGTGATTGAATCAATTACATAGATCAAATAATATTTTTTCCGTTTAAGAGAAATCGAAAGTGTTAAATAATTGATTAATTAACTTCAACTTAGTTAAAGCATTTTGAAAGTTAGGTGATTAAAGAAGCAAAATATATATTTCATCATCATCAGCCAAAGACGTCCACTGTTGAACATAGGCCTCCCCGTTAAAGCGGGGGGGGGGGGGGGGGGTTGCCATAATCCCCACGCTTGGCAAGCGGCTTGGGGCTCGCAGTATTGGTGGTCAAGTTACAGAAGACGAATATACTTACTTACCTAAGTTAATTTATCATAAAGTACAATAAGAGCAGGATTTTTATAAAATCCAACCTGATATTAACATAACATAATCCAAACTTTTTGTGCTACTTGTTTAAGTTAATAGGTTCCTGACATCTAATTGTGAATTAACTTTATCAAACATAATCGTATAATTATTATGATCATCCTGTCATAAAAAAAAATAGATCACAATTCAGGAAAGTGTTGCGCTTCGGTATTTGCCTCTATACATTAATTACCATAGATTTTCACTCATACTAATACGTTCATGCAAATCTGTGGTCATATCTAGGCGGTCTGCGCACGCGCGTCCGACTGTGTTAGTAGCTCGCTCAGTGAGAGTTATGCCGGCATGCCGGTTTACACGGTGCGAGCTAGCGTGCGAGCTGGCCTAGTCAGTAACTGCAGCCCCCCTAGACAAGTGGTAAACGCTTGACGAGTAGAAATCGAATAGAATGATAAATATATGGGAATGATATAATGTTTCGACAGTAGATTTAGTATACAAAGTAGTTCCTACTAGTTTCGTCTAAGTTATCGATGACATATGTCAAACCTATATATTTTTCATTCTATTCGATTTCTACTCGTCAAGCGTTTGCCACTTCTAGGGGGGTAGATACTCGTATTGTGTGATCGTATCACACGAGTTATAGTTCCCAGTTCCCGTCACGTAAAAAGAACGCTGAACGACGGTCAAAAATCAAACGAGCTGCGATCTACTGGCACGCGAGACACTGGCAGAATCTCGATATACATACCAGTAGCTCTTTCATGCCTTACGTATCTGGCATGCTTTTGTGCGAGTAACAAGCATGAGTGTGTATTCTGGTCGTAGTGTGACCGGGTGCGCCAGTCGAGCTACTGGTATGCAAGTACACGATGGCGTTAGCTATCTACTGTCAAGTCAGCAGCTCGCACTGTGTAACCCCGCCTTTAGAACGTGTAGTGGCGACCCAGTGCGCAGGCGCTGCGGTAGGAAATCAAATCTTTTTTATAATACTTACTGTGCTGAGATGGTCTGGTCTTATTTACAGTTGAATGTTATAGCTCTTTGTTTTGTGAAACTATGTTAATGAAAGCTGCCGTAAATGAAATGAATTCTGACATTTACGCGAATATTAGACTGCGGGGTTACTATGCGCTTGCATTGCCGGTCATTTTTCGCTGTGGAAGCGGGACGCCGCCGCACTACACTGCACGTAGCGGCGTCTCGCTTCCACAGCGAAAAACCTGTAGATTTATTGATCAATGTTATAATCCAATAACTGTACCAACGTCTTATAAAAGGTTATGTTAATAAAAAGACATCATTAAATTTATCTTTTATACAATAGGCGAATCGTCTGTTTAAACAGTTATCAAACACACTATAGTGCGAATTGCTGTCAACATTAGCTCGATTTTGATTGATCACACTTTTATGAATAAACTTAGCGGACTAACAGGCAGACGCGAAAAACTACTCAATTGTGTAATATTGAGCAATTAGACGTTTTGTCGACCTACCTTGCATAGGTATACATACCTACATGGCACATCATCATCTTCATCACCAACACCACCATCATCACCGCCACCACCACCACCACCATCACCACCACCACCACCACCACCACCATCATCACCATCATCATCACCATCACCACCACCATCATCATCATCATCATCACCATCATCACCACCACCATCATCATCATCACCACCATCATCACCGCCACCATCATCACCACCACCACTGGCTACCCTTCAGGAATTCTAATTTATTATAGGCCCAAGTCTATTTTTAAATAACCTTTAATTTTTAATTACTACTGTAATTTTGTTTGATTGTTTTATGTATAAAACCATTATCACGTTTTTATGTTAATATTTATTCAGACCACAACGAAGTACATAAATATTTAAAGAAAATAATATATACAACACACGATTTTATAAGAATCTATTATGTTTAAATTAAATCAATAATTTAATAAATAATTTGGCTAATAAAAAGCACGATGAACATCGTGAGATTTGTTTATGTACCTACATATTATAAGCAAACTAGAACTAACTAGATATGTCTTAACAGAAGATTAATTTCCCATAACCATTTAGTTTAGTTACCATTAAAACAACCTATTTTTAGACTAACCGGCGAGGCGAGGCGAGGCGATGTTACGTAAACAAAATATATGAATGTAATGTAATTATAAACACATTACACAATTACTTATTCTAAATCAAACATATAATTATAAACAAGCACTTAATTTGTGTTCACAGCTTTCTCGAAGCCAAAACAAACTTACTCCCAACCGTACAGTCCGTACACAGATAATTTCTTTCAAATTATCAGCTTTCAAGACAGTGAAAAATGCCACGGATAAGCGGGTAAAACGAAAGTATTTTTAAGAAAGTTATTGTGTAAGCCTTTCATAATTATTCATTGTTATTTTATTAGGGATGCTCGCTTAATTTCCATTAAAATTCATTGCTAGAATTTTGGTAAAAGTATTTTGCCAAAATGCGGGTTAATTAAATTAGGAGAGCCATTATTATTACCAAGAAAAGAGTCGGTAATTTTGGATGTTATTTTTAGTATTTCGTGTTAAAGCTCGTCCTTATTAAATAAATATGTAAAGTTATTAAATTTTGATATAATTATATTTACAAAAATCTTTTCTCCATTAAATAAATTTTAGGTCTACCCGCAAAATAGTATTTTGCTCTGATTTAGTAATTTTTATTATCCAAGCATAGACTATAATATATCTTTTTGTCTGAGTTGTCAATATTTTATAACTGTATTAACTACAGAGGTCCACCATCTGCGCAGTACCATAAACAAGGATTACGTTCATCGAAAGTTGAAATACTTTCTCTGACCGCGTGCAGTTGATTGGGACACTGCTAAAATAATTTTTATTTTAAGTTATGAAGCAGCTGCCAAAATGAAAAATGAAATAAATAAATTTTTCGTTTGTATGCAATGGGTAAAGTCAAGGAGTATGTATCATATATCTTGCTAAGGCACTAGGAAGTCGTGAAGGGTACTTTTAAAGGGATAACTGTGATCTTCTTCTTATCGTATGGTTGATTAACAACCTGGTGTCAGAGTTTAAACCGCCTGTAGGCCTCTGACATGGCTTTACTGACTGTGATTATGATGTACCATAAGTATCATTTTTAATAGGTCTCCTGTTCGTTAATTTTGCCGGTCTCATCGACTTACATGAAAGTTTAGTGTCACACACACAAAAAAAAATAAGATTAGTTTAGCTGATAGTTTCGTGTTTCAGTATTCACACGTGTGATCGTCAGACTAAGTAAATAAAATAAGCTGCATGTCTCGTAGGTCAGAAGTCAGCTCGTATCAGAAATGTAGTTTGTTTCCTTGTTCCAAAAGTTCTTAAGTCGTTAGCATATGTGTGTGTTGCTTCCTACATAAGCCACATTTACCGCCAATCTTTAATTAAACTGTAATTACGCAACATCCCAGCTTATTGTTAAACTCTAATTAAAAACGGGTAAACCCATGTCTAATCTAGAAACTCAGGAGGAAACATACTACAAAAACATTCTCTTTGACTCGGATTAGCATAGAAACAATTAAGAGAACTTTTTAACGAAATTTTGTACAGGAAATTGTTACGTCAAAGATTATCTCACATCACAGAATGCATAATGTTAATTAGGAGTTCAACGACCTGTGCAAGTTCAAGGGTTCTACTTCGTATGTTTAGTTAATTGATTAAACTAAGAAGGTGTTTAGAAAAGCTCGGCAATAGATTAATAATAGACTCGGCCTAATTATTAATAGTTTGCCAATTTATTATTACGTAATTGACATGTAAGATTGACAGCTATCTGGACTTTCAACTGTTCGCAGTTTGTATGGCGATACGTAAATAAAAAATGAATGTTACTTTCAATAACCAATGTAATGAGTTAAGTAGTTAATATCTACTATTTTCATATCCATATTATTAATATTATTATTATTATACATATATAATAATAATAATGTCCTCCTGACCGAATTTCGGTCACGGCGGCCTGTCTCAGCTGAGACTAGCCAACTGCGCAGGAGATATTATAGTGCACAAGTATGCGCGCAGACACAGGTGCACTCCCTATTCCCTCACTCTCATAGTCCGATATAAATATATTGACATCAAAAGGCTTAGCAGAATTGATCCTTCATTTCTATAATCCCACGCTATCAACGCCCGTTGCGGCTTATTAAGTGGCTTAGTGGTTGCGTGTTCCATTGATTTATATCTTAATGTCATCTCTCAGGTGAAGTTCGACTCGTATTGCGTTTTCTATATCAACTCATTGATTGGCGTATACACGTGAGAGCTCGAGAGCTTTTGAATTATTGAGTGGATGGGGTAATGTTTGGATTGTTTAGTTCGTTTTTGTTTATTTATGGTGTCATTGCCTTGTTGGTCTAGTGGCCACAAAGAGCGACTGTTTAGTACCTTTTTGAAGCTTAGGGATAATTCTAATTCTTCTTCTTAGCGTATGGTTGATGAACAACCTAGTACCAGAGTTTAAACCGTCTGTAGGCCTCTGATATGACTGCATACCGTTGAAAAATCTCTCAGGTTTCCTTTACCGTTTTTAGCAACTGATAACTAGGTTATAATAGTTTGTTCAAATTGATGAAGAAAATCGGAAAAATTATGGACACGAGCGGGATTCGAACCCGCGAATTTCGCCTAATCGTGGCGCAGCTTTTATCAACTAAGCTATATTATGTTAACAATGACTAATATCCACCATTCAGTGGATCACACTCCGATCTAAACTCGAAAAAGGTTCAAAATCGCAGCAAGTTTTCTCCCAAACCGAAACTAAAACGTTTGATTACCGTTACTTGATTGCAACCGACATTGGTTGCTTCATCAACCGTGAGTGTCAGCCACATATTGCGGTTATGCCCAAACAATGGTTTACGATCTACTATATGGGGCTGGACCGTAAACCGTTGGTATTCGTCGTAACAGAACAATAAACTGATACTTAATAACGTTAAACTGGTAATAAATATGGTCGCTGATTAAGAATTTTATAGTAGCCTCGAAAACTACTTATTTTCCACGGCTGTGTAACTTACGGTGTAAGCGGATTCTAGGCTAAGACTTTTATAGCAATAACACTTATCTCACATTTATCTAATGAGGTAGATCAATTTCGGTATTTAATTTTGTAATATACTTTAATGTATAATATAAATAGAAATACATTTATTTAGCACAGTACAAAGAAAACATTAATACAACAAAATATTATCAGTATCACTGTCCAATATGTATATACAAAAAGGGTCACCTACTCAGCATAATTATGCTAAGTGTCGAACACCCAGCGCTGGCTAATAAGGTTATGGCAATAAACCAATATCCAATATTCGTCCGAGATTACAACAAACAGATCTGTACGTGACGACTTATAAAAAAACGTACGATAAGCCAACTAACTCAAAGTTACATGACTTTAGTTTTCTGAGCAAAGATTGAGACTGAGATAAGTAATAAAGAAAAAAAAAAAAGAAAGATATATGTATTGACCCAAAAAGCAAAAATAATATAAGAAATAGAAATACAAGAATAAACAGAAAACAAACAAGTAAAAAGATTAAAAAAGTAACAAAAGTCTAAAAGCGCTTTATAGTTTTCGGCCTAAGAGTTTATCAATCTGAGAATAACTATAAAATTATAGTAGAAACACCCGCTATATTTCCTACAGATTGAATTTCAGGAAAACACGATAGTTTTATTTTGTGATGTTATTTCTCAGGATAGCCCCCTTACCATGAACTCTCAAAGCAGGACATTTTCCGTTGTGGAAGCAAGATGCCGCACTACACAGCACGTAGCTGCGTCTCGCTTCCACATCGGAAAATATCCTGCTTTAAGAGTACATGGTACGGGGGCTGATAGTCTTTTATTTATAGTACCAAGTCAAATCGCCATCATTCATTTTATTGATTTATTTTACTGAGAAAGTGGAAGAACGAGGTCGTGTTTCCGGGTGTTAATTCAACATGTGACGTATTCTTGTCATATTTACACTAGCTTCGTCCACGACTTCGCCAGACCATAACATATTGACTATTTGAATTGTAATTAGCATTACAAACAAAATCAATTAGCTATAATAAGATAAAAATATATTAACGATAAATCATGTGTGAACGTTGTGTTGACGGATGTTATGATCTAGAATCGTGTTAATTATTGCCCTGTGTGTGTGTTCCTTCTTTGTTTAAGAATAGGCCCTTAACCGGGTATTTTACTGGTGTTACATGGTAATTATTTACCTTTACTTTAACGTTAGCTAAAAGATATCTTATTTTTTAATTAGGCTCGTTGCCATACATAAAATTGTATATAATATGATACCTATATTTTATTTGGTGTACACTGATATATTATATCTTATATATATATGCCATACATATTATTGTATAAGAATACCAGTACGTATGCTTCAGAAATGTGATTACCATCTCTTAAAATTGATACAAGCAAATTGGCGGCAGATTTAGGTTACCTAGGTACCATTAATATGAAACATTAGGTTATAAATCAAGCTATATCATGAGAAATTCACGTGGTTTTAGTATCAAATGTGGGAACATTCAACGCTCGCCCCACACCGCGATCTGTGCGCTTACGATGTTAGCTAACATAGGTTTTATAATGTGGGGGGGCTATTCTGGTATCTGCATTGAACAATATAAAACTGAAATCGATTGTGAGACTTTTCGATTTAATGTATGTAGTCTTGTTGATGTTTGCTTGACGTGAATAAGGAGGTGTTCCGGTACATTCCATATTGAAATTATAGAACCGAGATTGTTACAGCTGTGCCTACAAGTTCGTATTTTCGTAGTTTGATTTCTAATGTCTTGATTGGTCGACGTTTTGATTTGATTAGAATTACATGTTATTACCAAATATGATTAAGGAAATGGTGGAAGGGAGCATTTTACTCTAAAACACTGTACAAATATCAGTAATAAAGTTTTTGAGAGGAAATATATTTAGGTCGGTACCTTTACAGTAATTTCTTTTTAAAATTTTATTGTTCTTGAATGTATTTACGTACATTTTCCCCTTTATAAATGTCAATCGCATAAATTCGAGAAAAATATGAAAAATGTATTCCATCCGCATTATTTTAACGGTACATTAGAATAATCAGTAAATAAATCTTATTATTCCAATAAATTTGTCAGAGACTTAAACGAAGCGAAGATAAAGAACCGAATACATTTTCACATAATCATTTAACGTAACGACTGAAAATTAACATAAAATTTGAATTTCAAATTCCGAATCTGAAATCAGCGAAATAACCGTTACATTTGCTATAGGCGCACCTTGCGGGGGATGGCGTGAACGCTGTGCGCATGCGCAGACTGTCTGTCTGCCTGTAGATTTGCTTCGCACATAGTTTTGCGAATGCTCGTTAATACTCAAATCAATCTCTAGAGAGATGTATTCTTAATCATACATTAATTAATTGCAAATAGTTATAATTCTTTTTAATAATTCAGCAATAGGTAGGTACTTAGCGCCAATTTTAGCAAATGAGGTACATATATGTATGTATATATCATCTCCTTTCTTTTATAAGAAGTTAGTATACGATTTTTTTAATACGAACTTGATCAGAGAACGACTTAATTTTAATAGTTTTTAACCATAACATTAGCTTATAAAAATATAAGCTTTTACTTGTGACCTTTGTATTACAGGATATTGAGCATTAATTACTAAAAACCAAACAATAATTATTTCAAGTTTTCAACTGATATATTTCTAATTAAATAATGCCGTTTGTTATAAATCAGAATAGTGTATCTGGCCGAGAGCGGGAGCAAGAATCCAGCTAATGGTTGCACTGATGCGTTATTGATACATGACGCGACTCGCAACGGTACCGGCAGAGCGCATCACGCCGCGTACATGCCACGCGCAGGGCTGGCACGTGGTTTGATCTTCGTTGTCTGAGAAAAATATGCATGATACTTCAAATACTATTAGTAATACTACAACTACAAAACAAAAAAATTCATATCATTCAGTCATTTTGTTAAATTGTGTATTAAACTAAATGCTGTGTAAATATAAATGTCGAATTTAGTTTTTAGACAACTGAGTCTTTTTTATACCTAGCGCCTACCGAGCTACCTAGCATAAATTAATGAACAACAAACACTGAAGATAATAATGATTAAAATAAAAAGCAACATAATTTTTAGTCAAATTAGGTGCGCAAAAATGTTATATAACCTGTCAAGTATTAGGACTTGACATGTTATATAACAATTTTGAATTTTTTACCTTTTTTACACCTTAGGTTTCTATATAAATATTACTAAGATCGTAAACAACAAACCTTTAAACCTAATCACTATAAATTAAACTAATGTCTAATTCCATAAACAGCTAAGCCGCAGAACAAAATCACCAATTAGTCACTCCTGTAACATGAATCGAATACGCAATTAACATTGTTTCATTAACCAATTGATACGCAAATCTGTAACTGTCAGTTGCCAGCCCTACGCATCAAAAGCTATTCGTAACCGGCATATTATTTCACTGTGCATATTCATCACTGCATTTTGCAGATACCGCGTTATGATCGATTGTAATAGAAGATTTTTGTTTGTTTTTCGTGTACAGTTACTCCGATGAATTGGCGATTCCATTGCAATAGTTATATTGTTAGCTAGCATTAATAATTCCGTGCCGGAAATAGATAGCTGAATAGTACTCTCAGACACTTTAGATTTAAAATCAGACCGAATAAATGTGTCTAATTTTGACAATGAGAACGAAGCGTGATTCTAATTGTACTAACTTTCAATCAGATCTCATTATAATAGGTGTCTGAAATGCTTGACATAAAAAGCTATATTTTATCGGAACCTAGTTTGCTGGTGGTGAAAGTTGTCAGTTTTCAGACATGATGTTAGTTTTACATTTGCGCCAAATTCCTCGATGGTATGATCACCGGTTTGTGTAATAGAGTTTATGTCAACGTAACATTTTCCCTTGTCCATACATAAGAGTACTAAAACGTAATACATCTGCCCTCTTATTAAAAAAATGACAATTTTAAACCATGGATTAAATTATACCTGTCGCTGTCGTTTACACGTCAAAAAATAGAGATGTCATGTCATATGGTTTAACTTAATACAGGTGTAAGTCTCGTTTATAAATAAGATGGCTGGAGTCATGTGTTATACTAGCACTGAACATGGACGTTCGAGCTAAATAAATACATTCGAAAACAAAACACATACAATCTTTACGTTTAATATCTTCATAAATACAGGCGGACAGCTGTACATTTGTCCGTATGTCGTGAAGCGAAAATGGCCGTAATTTGCACACCGCAACCGGCTTATTACGGCTAAGTGGCCTCACGTATTGTTTCTCTAGGACCATGATGGCCGCACTTTTTCTTTGCGCCAACAATTTGGCCGTTCTGTCCGCAAATTGACTCTTACTGTATTGTCATCGATTATGCGTCATTTTCAGTTTTTTGTGCATTTCTACTTTCTAATGTATGAAGATTGTTGGTTAAGAATCTTAATAGCTTCGGCTAAGGTTCTGCATTGTTTTGTTTGTGGGTGGGAATTATAATAGAGTTGATGAAGAGATCTCCATATCAACTTTAATTATCTACCTACATAGACTTTTTGGTACGGCTTTCTGTGCTATGTTTTCGTCGCAATTATCAATCAGCAATTTCTTTTTCTATTACCTCTTAAGGTAAAGTTGAAATATAGAATCGCTTAATTCCACTTATAATTGCCAAAAATATTACGTAACGCAATTTATTTGCTAAGAACCTTTTCGAATTCGTTAAAAATATTTCCCTTTTACTCAATAAACCTGGCTAAAGTTTTATTAAATGACTTTCAAGTAGCATTTAAATACCTTTTGCTTCTATTCCAAGAATGGAAAGTATCAGTTAGCCATTATTAAATAATAAAGAGAATTAACTGTTAATTTCATGGGTATTTTAGTATAACAGAAAGTTTCGCAGCAGACGCTACGCGAATTAACAATTATTGATGGCATATCGACGGTGTGTTCTTAATTATATTCTGCTTAAGTGTAAATTGATTTCATCCATTCTAATTAATAACGTCGCACCTGTATTCCCCAAAGTAAAAAACCCACATTTCACTAGTTATGGTATAGCCGGTATTAACCGGACTCAAATCCAGAGACCTTGTTGCACTGAGATTTACCTAATGGAAAAATCCAATTACACTTTGACCGACTCGGGAATCGAATCCAGGACTTCACAGCAGTCGCGCTTAGCGACCACTAGACCAACGAGGCAGTTGATTTAGACACTGATTAAAGTGCCAAAGAGCTTATAACGTTTAACAGGATTCTGCCAAAATTTGAAGTTAAAATAAGGTAGGTAGATAAAAAGGGTGATCCCAACTCAAAACTGGGTCACAACCGGCGATTAATAATTTGTATGTTTAAGAGTAACACCATGAATAAATTTGCTTTTTAATACATGCATTACTTGCTACGGAAGGGGATTAAGCGTGGGCCAACATGGTCTAAACGAGCAATTCTTCCAAATAGTTACATTTAAAAGCTGAACGTAAATATACAACTGGATACATACATAATAAAGTCATGCCTATTTCAACGACGGTTAGGCAGAGACCACGGATCTCCATTTGCTACGATCTTGATATTCTTCTTTCGTACACAACTGGATATATTGTATTTGGTGTACAATAAAGAGAAATCTATCTATCTATCTATTTAGACGCTCAGAATACAGAAGAATTGGTAAAGAAAAAGAAGTGAGTGTCAACAGGCTGAAATAATATTGACCAGCTGTAAATTGCATAATACTGGGCATAAAAATAATGTTTATTGGCATCACAGTAAACATAGTTGTAAACATTTATACTTAATATGATATGTAGCAGAACTTAGGAGCTTAAGTTACAGTCTGATCGATGGCCCCTAGCTAGGAGTAATCCTGTGTTATGGGGAAATGTATGTAACTCTCCTCTGTCTCTTACCACTTGACAATTGGTTGCCAGACGCAACCATTCTCAAAACAGAAAAGTTTTCCAGTCTAACTAACCTATTATTATTATAAGCCTGGAGTGTCCCACCGCTGGGCAAAGACCTCTCCACTCTCTTTCCACACCTCCCTGTCACCAGCAGCCAACGACCACTCTTGCATATACAAGTTGAGTTCGCCCCGCCATCTCCGTTTGGATCTAACTAACCTACAGAAACAATAAGATAAAATAATCTTTACAGCTTCAGTTTTTCCGCTGTTAACTCGCAAACAGTGGCACGTGATGTAACTGTACGCTTGTACGTGCCACTCATTAGACTAGCGCCTAGCGGTCACACGCAGCGATTACGACACGATTATAATCAGACATTAAATATTTGAAAATATTTGCCGCAGATAAAAAACGGCATGAATCAGCTGTTTGTACGGCTATTGGCTGTTACGGTTAGGGTTGCTACCTTTTTTGATGAAACGATAGTATTTTTTTGTTTAAGTTGTTAAATATACCGTTATATGTATGTACCTATTTAGTAGCTATTTTGATAGTTTTAGGAAACAATGGTACTCTTGTATTTTTCATTAAATACCTATTCTTTATTTACATTAGAAATAAACTTATTTGTAAAAATCACGACTATTGAATTAATTTTGAAAATATAGTAGGTAAATTCGCGCTATATTATTTTTCTATAATATTTATATTGTATATATTTATATTGTGCCGTGTGGTATCCGGCCTAGAATTGACCACCCCCTTTCCTCCCGTGGGTGTCGTAAGAGGCGACTAAGGGAAAATTCGGAAGATGGGCAGCAGCGTCTTCTGTAACTTCACCACCAATACTGCGATCCCCGAGCCGCTTGCCAAGCGTGGGGATTATGGCAACACCCCCCGCTTAAACGGGGAGGCCTATGTTCAACAGTGGACGTCTTTTGGCTGATGATGATGATGATGATGATTTATATTGTATAATAATGGTATCATCATCACCATTATCAGTCCATAGCAGTCCACTGCTGGACATGGACATAGGCCTCTCCCAAGGCGCGCCACAGAGCCCGGTCTGCTGCTTTCTGATGGTATGATACTATATAGTTATAGTACAGGTGGCAACCCTAGTTACGGTTGTGCTTTGTGAGCTTCGAGTCTGCTTGAGTTTTTGTAATTAAATTTTTATTGCGATTTGTGTTGGAAGTTGGAACTAGGTGAAATGGGTCCGCGTCTTTGGTACGACTCCGTCTGTTGCTTGTTTTTATTTGTTATAAAAATGTAGATTAGTTTTACTAGCTTTATTATTTTTCGGGATCTAAATGGTCGTATCAGTGGAGTATGGAACACAAAATCATAATGTTAACAAGCCATAATGTTACGGCTGTAATTACGTATAAATACTGTAATATAATAAGATTAATAAGTTATAGTAGTCACAGGTGGCTTGTATTCATTCTTTGAAGAGTAATTGTGCGAGGAGGAACCAACATCCAACACAATAGTTAAGGTATTTTCATCCTGAACACAAATACACGTTAACTATCCAGTAAATACTACAGATTTACACCCCTCAATAAGAAAACCATATAATAAACCGTTACATTAAAATCCTATTAAAATTGAAGCACGCGTTTCCTCCGAAATTATTATGAAACGAGCAAGACTTTAGTACTCCGTAATTATGAATAGCTCGCTCTTGAAATTGTTTTGGACGTAAAAGTACTATTAAAACGAGGTAAGGCACTAGTACGGTAACTTTACCACATATAAACTTGAATAACGAACACTTAGACCACCATTGGGGTTTAATTAACGTTCATATGGGATCATTTTCTTTATGTGTTGGCTTTTATAGTCGGGGGTAAATATGTACTCATTTCGAGCAGCTTTTTATGGTTTTCTTGATGTTTTTAAAGAAAATGTTGAGAATACTGTGTAGATTTTACGTTACTGCTGCAGTATCGTAGCTTGTTTGTTTGACCTATTTTTAATTTGTATATAATATTTTGTAAACATTGGTGTGATTTAAGGCATTTTTGCTTGCTTCATCAGCATCATCTTTTATAATTCAGAAGGGTATTTCTTATGAGATACTTATTGAAATAATTATTATGGCACGTTAAATAGGTAACTAGGTATATAATGAGCCATAATAATTTCCTATAAAATCTCCGTTTACACTCCCATAAGATATCAGTAAATAATGTGTAAAAATTACAATCTATTTAGATGATTAGTATTTTCTACTAATTCAATTCAATTTTCCTACTTTTAAGAACAGAGTTTAGAGCATCAATTTGTGTGGTTTCTAATTCGAGTAGATGGAGTTGAGCTTAATTAAACCTCGTTAGACGAAGTACGACTGACATCTGACCGGAGACCGACCGCAACGTGTAGTCGCCGCGTTTAATCTTAAATGCCAATAATATTACCTATATATTTTGGAATCGAAACGACTAGTTTGTGTGTTACCTGTTTTAAGTTGTTTTTACTCTCATCATCATCATCAGCCGGAAGAAGTCCACTGTTAAACGAAGGCCTCCCCCTTTGTAGGGGGGGGGGGTACGATAATCCCCACGCTTGGCAAGCGGCTTGGGGATCGTAGTATTGGAGGTCAAGTTACAGAAGACGCTGCTGCCCATCTTTGCCCTGGATTTTCTCTTAGTCGCCTCTTACGACACCCACGGGAGGAGAGGGGGTGGTCAATTCTAGGCCGGATATTAAACGACGCCGTTTTTACCCTGCATACTATGTAATAAAATACACAAAATAAAAATTATTGCTTGCTGACTATACATTTTCCCGATTTATAACTAAATAAGCAATAGCTTTACTTACTCATGTGGTAATAGTCTCGCTTCCTTTTACTTGATGTCTGTAATTTAATACAACTGGAGAAAGTTGGTGCGAAGGTGTACTATGCATAATATATTATTTTCTCTAACATATGTTTTTATTGTTTTTACAGGGTGTGTGTGTGCAGCAGCTGCAGGTGCGGTGATGCGCCGCGAGCGCCGGCGAACGACACATGCATGCCGCCCGCGCACCCGGTAAGATATAAATTGACACGTGCTTTATTTTGTAACGATATATGCATGGGTTCCGTATACCCGGCAAGATACGTATGACACGTGCTTTATTTCGCAATGACATGCATGTGTTCCGCACACCCGGTACCCAGTAAGATACAGTATGACACGTGCTTTATATTTTTAAGATGTATCATACCGCCCGCGCGCTCAGTTGTATCTACAATAAGTATGTGTTTAAGTGTTGTCGGCGCACCCGGTAGGATACAATTAAGCACGTGCTTAGTTTTGTAGTGACACATGCTAAACTGTATAATGTGCGCACCGGTGTGACGTCATCAAGTTTTGCTTTGAACTTTGTAGTTTGCACCGCCGAGTATTATGACAGTTTTACTGTGTAGTTTTTTAATAGTCTGCAATTATTGCGGTCTGCTAGGTAGGCAATAAAACCTGTCTGGCCACTAGATGAAAAAATCTGTATTATTACATGGCGCTGATTGTCCAGGTAACCCTCTATTTTTTTTAAATCCTATATATACCTCCCTATAGAAAATGAAAAATTAAATAGATAAAGGAAATTTTAAAAATGATGAACACGAGCGGGTCTTGAACCTGCGAATTTCCAATTTTTCAAGCTTAGCATGTGCACCATGCTAAAATGTCACCAATGAAAAATTAATTAGATTCAAAGGCAACAAAACGATATTTTAACATCCAATCAAATTAATTACATGAATTAAATCGTTACATCCAGTTAGTTCGGAACAACAAATTGTAGCCTAATTAATTAACATTAATTACAGAAGCTAAAAACATAATTAACATGGTCATGGCAGGTATTATTATAATCACAATGTGTTGCAATGATTGCCGTAACAGTTGTTGGAATTTACTCTCGCAAGCACCAATTGGATTGGAGTAAACTGGGTTAGATACATACTGTGGTGTTACCATGTGTCTGTGTTTTTTCGGGAATTTCCGATTTTTTTCCGTTCAAAATTTTATGCTATGTCGTTTGAAATTTGCACTAGGGGTTGTTTTTGAATCTTGCAGTAAATGGATATTTAGGTTTGCAGACACAATTTTTTTTTAATTTTTTTTTTTTAAAGCGGACTTATTGCCTTATGGCGTATGTATATTATATTTGGTCGAATGGCAAGAACGTATGGATGTAAAAAATATTGAGGGCTTGCAAAATTCTTCATAATGGTTATTAGTGTTTTAACATAATTATTATATTTTGAATGAACACACTACACATAAAATGCCGAAAAATACTAAGGCTATTTCATAAATTGATAAACATAATTATCATTCTTACCATAAGTACACTCAGATATTCAACCTGTGATTTAAAAAAAACTTAAATAATATCCTGCTAAGTTCAATGCATCTCAGCCTTGAAACACATTTATTACCGAGAAAGTCCTTACGTAATACAAACAGGACCTAAAATGTAAACACTGACTCATTCGTTCACTCACTGAACCACATGCGTGACTAAAGGTTGAATAACGACCACAAAATCCGGCATTTCGTAATGAGTCCAGTTACACAATTCTCCAGTTTATTTACCTTAAGTTTTCCTTGTATTATGACTAAGAATCACTTAAATTGAAAAGGATATAAAGACAGAGGAATCTTTCGTATTCATCATCACCATTCGCAGCCCAACTTTTCCCACTGCTGGGCCTCTCGTTTTGTATACCAGTCTCCATCTTGGGTTTTACCAATAACTTTTTCTGTACCTACATTGGTAAAGAAATTAACTAAAATTCTTAAAATTCAAAAAGCTTCTCTGTCAGAGGTTGAGGGTTGATCAAGTTAATAATATAATTTCAAAAAGTACATACAGCTCTTTTTTATATACGTGCAAAAAAGATAATTTTTTTTAATTATAATTCACGAAAAAAAAACCCAATACATGGTGACATCACAAATAAATGAATACTAAAAGAAAACTGTACAGCGCGCCGATGTACGGAGCTGGATTTAAATCCAATATAAACACGCTGCTAACTGGTTCCAGCATTTCACGTATATATTGACTTTTTGTATCGTACTTGAACCGAAGATAATGTGCTGCATATATTACAGGTTGCATTAAAGACACATGAAGAGATTTAATCACAAGAAATATATTATTTTGTTTGACGTTTTTACCGTCTCTTGGTCGTTCAATTCCCTGGTTAGGTGAAGTTTTCTGTACGGAAATTCTTGGCAGGAAATTAAAGGTTAAGTAATAATAATAAGTATAGTAATATCTAGCCAAACACGAATTGTGTGGACACAGCTCGATGAAACGAAGGTTCAAAGGAAAAACGCGTCGTTGGATGCACAGAGCGCTGGATTGGAATCCAATACAGCAATTAATTGCTTCACCACTCGTCTGAGTATCGTTTTCGTTACGTTTGTTTGTTTTATAAATTGCTTTGTTATTTTGATAGAAATGTTGCTCGCAGTCGAGGGAAACGGTAATAGATATCTATTTTGACGTTTTCAGACGTTTAGAAGAAAATTATCATCGGGGTATTTATTGGTGATAAATTTTTAGATGTTTATTAGTTTCGTTTAGAGTTTTTGGGTGAAACCTGTACAAAAACAAAGGTAAAATATTAGTTTTATATACAGTTACAGGGTTCATTTTGTTAAGTAAATTTTATTATAGAGAGTCACATTACTTAATCTTTTACTCATTTTATTTATTTCCTTTCAATATCATAAACAAAATGATTAAATTTGTCAAAGTTACACAAACGTACTGTCACTTCGTACCTCATAACATGTTATTAAAAATATGAATATGAAAATCCATAAAAAAGAGCGACAGCTGACACACTCCACTTTCATCACATTCCTGAATAATCGTGGAAAAGTAAAACATCAAAACATTTTGCCCAAAACTAAATTACTGTCAAATGTACCCGTATTCTCATGCTAGTGATTAAAAATACATGGGAATCATATTTTTGGGCGACCATTAGCGTTATTCTCAGAGTATAATACAGTAATAAAAGTTGCATTAAAAAGCTCAGCTTTTTGTTAGATTGCTGTTATTACCCTAATTGTTTGAACAAAAACACTTTCTCTGTATTAATATTAATGTATGTTAGAGTTATTATACAAATATTTTAATGTATGACCTGGCTTTGTTTTGGGATAGGTAAAAAGTGACAGTCAAGGTAATTGTTGTGTACTTCATTTTTTTTAATTTTGTTCGAGTGGCATACTTAAGTACGTGGTCACCCTAATGGCTGTTAATGGGTGAATCGGAATGATAGTTTGTTCTTGTATTTTTTGTGTGAAATAAATAAGTAATTATTGCAGTAGACACAGTATAAAAAGCTATTGCTTGCGGGTCACCGGTGGACCGAGTGTCGTACTACGTGTTGTATCTGTTAGGTCTTTTAAGTATTGTAGACGATTGTTTTTAGTTTTGGTCTAGATTAATACAAAGTCCGTGCTTCGGAAGGCACGTTAAGCCGCTGGTTCTGCGCCTAATCTCTCTCTGGTCATGTCGGTCTAACGTCCCATCGGACAATGCGAGTGAGGGAATAGGGAGTGCACCTGTGTTCGAGCGTACTTGTGCACAGATGAGATAGGCCGCCGTGACCGTAATTCGGTCAGGAGAATATTATAATTATAATATAAAATCCATTTATATACAGTATTTATATGAGCATTGAACCCCACGCTTGCTTACTTCGGGTTGCGAACTAAACTGATGGGTAAGAATATTCAAAATGTGTTAGCATCTTCCCACGCGGGCATTAGTCAGGGATCGGGTCACTAGGCTAATCGTAAACTAGTAACGCTACCTGTTAGTAATTAATAATTATGCCCAATTGATATTTATATGGTCCCACGGCCATAAACTTATTTCTATGACGTGTTTATGATATGTCACGATGTACTGTCGTTGATTTGTTTGGGCTGCTTCGATGGTCTAGTAGTCGCAAAGCGCAAATGCTGAGTTTGAGGTTCTGTGGTCGACTCCCAGGTTGGTTGTTAATGAGCCTTTCCGTTAGGTAATTCTCAATAGAGTACGGAGTCTTGTTTAGTGTGTGAGTGTTTGGCAATAGAATCATCCCTATTACATTGGGACCTATAAATATAACTGGTGGAATATGGGTGTACCATACACCTCTGCCTACTCCGGTGAGGAATACAGGCGTTATGTTGAGTAATAGTAATGTGACATGTGTTGATTCTCGTAGATTATGGGTCGGTCCGGCCTATTCCGACAGCCTCCGGTTTCCTGATGGGACCGGATCAAATTCATCCGCAACGGACGATTCGTAGACGTGTGTGTGAACATAAAAGCTTTATTGATTTTGTCTCGGTTACCGGGCTGTTAATGTAGATTTTGGTAGTTGAGACACTTATCGATTACATACATACATAAAGTCACGCCTATTTCCCAAAAGGGTAGGCAGTGACCACGGATTTCCATTTGCTACGATCCAGACATACTTCTTTCGCCTCATTCACTCGCATCACATTCCTCATATGCGCTCGTCGGTTAAGGGGTCTCACTTGACCCTTTTGTAGAACATCTTCGATCTGCGCCAAGTATTCGCCGAGGTCTTCCCCTTCCCGATATTATGTGATAGGTATGTATAAATAAAACAATATAACATCACGCCTGTATTCCCCAAAGGGGTAGGCGGAGGTGCACAAAAATGACATCATCATCATTGGCCGTCTATTACAGACGATCTATGGTGATGTTTGTGAGGCTTTTGATGGATATTTAAGCCGATGCGTGAGAAGCAAGCAAGAGAAGTTTCCGGTGGTCGTTGCTACTCCGCCTTGGTGTCGTCTCTGTCTTCTGTCCTACAAATACTAAAAAAAGTGAAAATAAATTTGAGTTTCGTAAAATATGGACAGTGGAATACTGACCAAGATTTATGTAATAGAGAGAGATTGTAAAACAAAATCTAGAATACCTAATGCTCACCTAGGTAAGACTCTCGAGCTAGGCTTTCGCATAATTGGCTGGATAATATGGGTGGTCTAAAAGCCTTGAACGCAAGCGCATGATTAATCGAGTCATTTGATATCCAAACCTTGTCGAAGGGTGGAATGTATAAGAGGTTGTTTAATAAATCGAAGTCAAAATGGCGGCGTTTAATAATGAAACTGAGCGTTTAATTAACAAGCCGGGTGATAAATTACTGTGGGGTGTCGATGCGTACAGTTGTATGGATTGTTCGGTGTATACTGTGTTTAATAGATGTTTTTATTGAACACTAGGTCAATTTATTATAATAACTTTCGTGAGTGATCCAACCTGATTTGGCAGTGTCTAAGCGATTGAGTTGCGGGTTCGATTTCCAAACAGGGCAAAAATTTGTGTGAACCTCAGTTATTTGTTCCCAATCTGGGTGTTTGTTTATGTGGTATTTCTTTTAAATGTTTGTGAAACGTACTTACGACACATGAGAAATTCCTAGTGTGGGGCGAATTACTAAAAGGGAACTTAAATTCGATGGGTGCGAGCAGCGACACGATAGCTCAGTTGATTAGGGCTGCGCCTCGGTAAATCGTAAAATATTTAAAACTTCTAAAGAAAACGATGAATGCTATCTTCTCACTGTCGATCTCACACAACTTAATATTTTACTACTATGACCCTCAAAACTAGTTTAGAAGTAATTAGGCGGTTAAGTGTGCTTTCGTTTTTATGTACAGTCGAGAGAAAAATATTTATTTAAGACGTGAAGCAGCTAAATTGCATTATAATATTATATTTTGTTAGAATAGTTATCACATCACACTTAGGCTCTAGACAGACGGACCGCATTTCAACTGCAATCCAACCGCAAATTGCAGTTCAAGTGCAGTTTGAATGCAGTTGACACGACTGCAATAGAACTGCATACCAAACGTGCAGTCCAATTGCAGTTCAATTGCAGTCGGGTGCAATAGTGTGAACGTTTGGTTTGCAGTTCTATTGCAGTCGTGTCAACTGCATTTAAACTGCATCCGAACTGCAATTTGCAGTTGGATTGCAGTTGAAATGCGGTCCGTCTGTCTAGAGCCTTAACGCGAACTCATATTTTAAATGTTGGCTTGGATTGACGTTTCGACCAGGTTGCACCGGGTCGAAACGTCAATCCAAAATTAAACACATGACGTGTTGGCGTTAATTCCCGTGTCGTAATTTAATTTTATTATAATCATGCAACGCGATACCTTAGAATTTAGTAATAAAATCCTCTTCAAAATTATTGCTCGTGACTGTACACAATAATATGAGTAAAAGCTAAAAAATATTTAAGAGCATCTAATAATATGCGAATTCGGGTGACCTGGTTCGTGTCACTAATATTTGTACGTGCTAACTATGATAATGTAGTCTGAATACCCAACTAACTGGTGTGGTTTCCGGCCAAGATTGCCAGCCTCTCACTTCCTTAGACTGGCACGCGTTGCCGTGACAATAGATTATGTCACAGATTTTGTCGCGTTGTCACACTGTATAGGCATATATGACAAAGTAATTATTTCAAGATCCCTGATAGAGGATTTTGTTATGATTATAGTATAAAAGAAAATTGTTGATGTTCACAGGTTCACCCACTGTACTTATGTAAAGATGGCTTGACAATTTTATCAAAATTGCTCCCGCCGTTTTGGAGTCCATAGGGAACATAAATACACATGGTTTTTTTACTTATTAAAGATAATTAATTACATTTAATAAAGGAGTTTTGCCCGACTAGCCTTAAACCGCAAATTGTCTTATAAGCTATTTAATAAATAATAAAGGCGGTATCTTCCTGTGGGTTAAAAACTAGTTGCATCATGAGCAGTTTATGGTAATAATAATATAATTGCTAATTGCATTATATGCTTATAATCCTATTAAATCTAACGATCATGCCTATATCTATTTACGTTTAAGATCAAATTGATAACATAAAAGGCCTAGAGAGTAGTTATAAAGCGGTATTTGAATTGTGGGAAAACATACATTTTCGTGTTCTGAATAGGTTAAGACATTAGGCGGTACCTATTATGTCAAGCCGGAGTCAAGGTGGACCGACGATATTGTCAAAGTTGCGGGCAACCAGTGGACGCAAATGGCAAGGTGTTGTTCTAAGGGGGAGGCCCTTGTTCAACAGTGGTAGTCTTACGGCTGATGATGATGACGATGTCAAGCATAATACCATTTTCCCTAAGACCTAAACATCAGTGACATTGCAACCTCATCACCAAAGATATGGCACCACAAATATAGCATTCATACAAAAAAGATCGTCAATTTTAATCGCAGGCACGCTCCACCGGCATCCCAATTATAATTCACAACACAACATAATCAACACAGTTACAAAAAACGTGTAACTCACTAAATAATACACATTAAAACGTACGTGAGTCCCACGTGGACAAGCACTCAGTGCTCTCATGAAATATGCATCGGCGACAGACGAGCGCGTCGAAAGCACAGCCCAACCGGCCTGCTCCCTAAGCATAAAACTCTTAAAGCAGGGCAGTTTACGTTGTGAAAACGAGACGCTACTACGTGCAGTGTAATGCGGCGTCTCGCTTCCACAACGTAAACTGCCCTGCTTTAAGAGTTCATGGTAAGGGGGCTGATTGCTTTACTTATTGTACGAATTCACGTTTGTTCTGTTCTCTCTTTGGAAGATAGGCACCTTACTTTCTGATTTCATAGGGGATATTTAGCAGAATTACAGATGTTTTTGACCTTTTACGCGGAATCTTCTTATCGTATGGTTGATGAAACAACCTGGTGTCAGAGTTTAAACCGCCTGTAGGCCTGGCATGGCTTTACACACCGTTGAAAAATCTCTCAGGGGTGCTGGTTTCGTCACGATGTTTTCCTTTACCGTTTTTAGCAACTGATAACTAATTTATAGTACGCACATGAATTCGAAAAGACATTGGTGCGTGCCGGGATTTGAACTTGCGACCTTTGTCTTGGCAGTCCAACGGTCATACCACTCGGCTATCAGCGCGGAATGATTTCAGTACTTTTTTGACAAATATGCAGACACGACTTCAATGTTGATGGCGGAAATTACTATCCACATTTTTTTTCTACCAAGATTTTTGGGATCCCAAAGGGATAATTTTGCACATAGGTATGTACTATAAAAGGTAATATATATAAAATAATATACTATTAACCTGTAACTGACCCAACTCAGGATAAAAGCTCGTAGTAGGATCATCAATAGACATAACTTTTTTCTTACAATTTGTAAATGAATACAAATCTGTCTTTAGTTTTTTTCTAAATTAATTGAAGCTTAAACAATAAAAGGATCTTAATGTTGGTTAATTGGAACAAGTCCACAGGGTCGGGCCTGGCAATTAGACAAAATCTGAGGGCGGAAAATCTGTCTTTGAACCCTTAGAAACTTTACTAATTATCCTTATTCCACGCAAACTAGGCTCGGCTGAGTTAGCAAAGGCTAAACGCTGTGATTTCCATTGAATAATTATTGTAGATCATAATTATCCTCTGGTGAGGTCGTTAGAGGCAATTCTAGGGAGGGAATCGTGAATTATAAAGTCTTATCGCGATTTAAATAAAATTATTTCGTTTTTTTTAAACTTTGAATTAGCTATAAGTTTCATATTCAGTTTGACAATAATAATAAAGAGAAAGAAAGAAAGAAACATATTTATTGACCCAAAAAACTAAAATTATATAGGAAAAAGAAATACAAGAATAAACAGAAAACAAAGAAATTTAAAAAATGATAAATCCATAATCATCTCATAACACCAGGAAATGACGTCACAGATGCAGTGCATTTCCAATTGAAAATACCTACATTTTGTATTATTGTAAGTAGGCAATAATTTTGCGATAGGATAAAATATTGAGCTAGACGTGCCGTAACAATAAATTTATCTGAGGTACATTTTAATTGCCAACACTTCTGGCTGGAAGCTGTTAGTTAGATCATGCCAGAAGTCTGGTAAAGCGGTCATAACATAACAAAAGATAGCTAGAAAGATCAAGTCGAGAACCTACAGTAATTTCTAGATCCTATCAAGATCCTTATTCTAAAACTTTTTCATTTAAATATTACTTTGCAAATTAAATAAATTACAGCCAGTGTTTTTATTAAAACTTTACGGTCGAAAAGTTAAAAGAAAAAAGTCTGAAGATAATTAAGTTTCGAACTTAATGATACGGGTAGGTTTCTTTTACTTTGCAAATTAATTTAGAGAAAAAAGAAAGGTCTTTTCGGTTGGCAGTGTTTTTTTTGATCTTAGTGATTTGGAATTCGTTGATGAAGCCAATTTGAGATTTAAAATTGCACGGGATGAGCGACTTTTTCAAGGTCACCTCTTCGAAGAAGGAAAGTTTACAATTTTAGTACCTAAGTCTAGTTAAAGATACACTGCATATAATATAAAGGGGTTAAAGAACTCTTGAGGGATGGAGAAAGGTAACATCTTAACATTTCTGCATTAACATTTTTTAGCTTGGCTCCTAAGATGAAAAGAAGAGACCATTTGTAATGGAAATTTTAATTAAACATTTGAAGAGTTTTGATTTAAATTAAATCTTTCTTTTAAAATCTCGCCGTTGTCTTAATATCGTTCTTGCTTTTTGGAATCCTTTTATGATCGAGAAGACCTTAAACCATGGTTTTTTTCAATCTGGAAACCATTATCATACATACATACATAAAGTCACGCCTTTTTCCACGAGGGGTAGGCAGAGACCACGGATTTCCATTGGTTACGATCCTGACATACTTCTTTCGCCTCATTCACTAGCATCACATTCCTCATACACGCTTGTCGGTTAAGGGTGCTCCTCACCATTATCAAATCGACAGATTGTTTATAAACAAGCACAGTGCTAGTATATTCATTCATGACGCCCATATACTTTGGTATAGCGATAGTAATAAATTTTACATTGCATCTTATCAATATTCATGGCATATCCCCTTGCTTATACTGCGATCCCCAAGCTGCTTGCCAAGCGTGGGGATTATGGCAAACCCCCCCGCTTAAACGGGGAGGCCTATGTTCAACAGTGGACGTCTTTGGCTGATGATGATGATGATGATGATGATCCCCTTGCTTACGATTTCATTGCAAATATATTTTCCATTCACAGTGCTTTGCGTAAGCCCATCAACCGTCGTTAAATAATGCAGTACTCTGTTGAAAGTCAATCAGTAATTCATAGTTCTATTCCATTTTAATTATTGACTGTGGTTAACTAGTCGCAGATATAAGTTAGGGCGTTTACAGACTTGACGATTTTTTGTTGCGAATATTATATTACATTTCGATGATCGTAAGGAACTTGGGAATGAGATATTTTGACAACCCATCAAAGTGGTTTAGAATGTTGAGATTAGCACTGAAATGAAGTAAACAAAAAATATGATAAATAAGGCCTATATCTAGTAGTGATTGAAAATAAGAATGAGGTTGACAATAATGACAAGTGCCTATACTAGCGTATACAATAAAAGCGAAATTTTTGGGTTGTCTCGATGGTTTCTATAAAGTTACATATTAAGATAATAATACATACATACATAAAGTCACGCCTGTTTCCCAGAGGGGTAGGCAGAGACTACAAGTTTCCATATTCTACGATTCTGACATACTTCTTTCGCCTCATTCTCTCGCATCACATTCCTCACACACGCTCGTCTGTTAAGGGTATTCCTCACTTGACCCTTTTGCAGAACATCTACGATACGATCTAAGAAGGTCTAAATACATAATTATGTTCGCCGTGGTTCGCCTTCTCGATACTCCACTAATATTCGCTTCATATACAAGGTAATAATTATTAAGATATTCGCTACCGATGCATGTATGTATTTTATCGCTGTACGAGATTGACATAGTGACATGTGTCACGTGTCGCGCAGAAATACAAACTTATTTGCCGCAACAATGCCAGATCTGTAAACGCCCTAATCTATCTATACTTATAATAAAACTGTAGAGAGGTCAATTCTGTACATTGAATATATTTTCAAAATTATTATTGGAGGATAACTGGTGATCGATACTGATACCAAAAATGCAATTAGTAATTTTTTTGTCGGTCTGTCTGTCTGTCTGTCTGTCTGTCTGTCTGTCTGTATGTGCACGCATGGGTCAAAAACTACTGAAGGGATTTTAACCAAACTTGGTACGATTGTAGTCCATACGCCTGGGCAGGTTATAGGCTATATAACATAACGCTAAAACACATAGGAGCTGAGCAGTAACGATAAATTTGAAGCAAGTCGGATGAAAATGCGCTTTCGAGCTCTTATCTTCGCATACGTCGATCATACACCAAAAGTATGTATTACAAAAATGATGGTCTCTAAAAGATCTACAAAAAAGTCCTCAATAGTATATATCTATCTTTTATAAATTAGCCACAATAACGTGTTTAATCGTTATGCACTTCTTTAAGTGTATTAACAAAATATATAAATATATTGTATTTCACATAGATATATCGTTATCAAACTCCAATATTCAAAAAGTACACTTTAATATCTATTTTATAAAAAAAAAAAAGAAATCGGTATATAAGATATAGATGAAATAAAACTTCCAAATCTCGCCGCGCCAGTATGGGTACGGCTATACGGTTGATTTTAGTTTAACGCGCAACACGGCCATCCGCTGCATTTATAAAAAGGCGGGGGCATTCACGCGCCACCTTAAGTCCGGTTAAGCAGTAACAGCTCCCTCAGAGTTAACTGCGAGAGACATTTTCGAAAAAAAGAAAACGCGCCACCTTCGCTCACATTGTCACTGTTAATGCGAACAGACGTGGTTCTTATTGACTCTTTGGAATCTTCTTCTTATCGTATGGTTGATGAATAACCTGGTGTCAGAGTTTAAACCGCCTGTAGGACTTTACATGGCTTTACACACCGTTGAAACATCTCTCAGGTGTACCGGTTTCCTTACGATGTTTTCCTTCACCGTTTTTAGCAACTGATAACTAATTTATAGTACGCACATGAATTCGAAAAGACATTGGTGCGTGCCGGGAGTTGAACTTGCGACATCTGACTTGACAGTCGTACTACTATGTAAAGATTGACATGTATGTACAGATTGACGTAACTTTTTTTTATGAACCGATTAAAATGAAACAAATACTAAATATTATGGGAAGCTGCCACAATACATCAATGAAAACTGCATTCAAATCGGTTCAGTCGTTTCTGAGAACGCACTAGCGTTCAAACGCACAGACAAACCGATAAACAGACAAAAAATTTAAAAACTATATTCTTGGCGTCGGTGACATAAATACAGAGCGTATAAATTGTTTTTCTTTTTTAAAATTGAATGTACAGACACGGGTCGTTTACGATTTTATTATATGTATAATTATAGATTTTTTCTCATTACCTCATAGACAATTGTAATTCTCGCAGCAAGTACGACTTCTAGCTCAAAGGCATCCTTCAGCTATAACATCATTGAGGCGCACATTCTAGCAGCAAGATAGATTTTCTATCCTGTGTATAACGATTTCGGCTGAGTGTACAGCCTTATGCTTCGCCTGACCATCAACATCAACCATTACCATTGTCTCACGCAGTCTTAAAGTAGCCTTTAATCTTACGAATACTTAGCTGCTTCTTACACGCACACACAATCGTACGACGCTTACTCTTAGGTCACGAGTTCTCTATAAATTTTGTCTGATACATTGGGATCTACACCAAACCTAGCGAAATTGTGGGAGTAGGTACATACACATATGTGCACCTCTGCCTACGCCTTCGCGGAATACAAGCGTGTCGTTGTCGTATGTTTTATAACAATATTTTGTATAAGAGTCAACTGTAATGATTCTCTATTTTAACTTAATTACGAATAAACCGACAAACAGACAAAATATCCAAAATAATAGAAATGGGTTGTATTGTATAGGTTTCTAAAACGTCGCCCCACACTAGGAATTTCTCCTGTAACGTGGGTGCGTTTCACAAACTTGAAATTTCACTTACACAAACACCCAGACTCGGGACAAACATCTACGGATCACACTTTTTTTGCGGGAATCGAACCCACAACCAATCGCTTAGCCACTGCGCCAATCAGGTCGTCACGGTTGTCTTTTATCCTTGGCATTTTTTTTTCTACAGTAGTTTCAATGTACAGGAACTCAAAAACGCACAAAACGGATTTTTTTTATGTTCTCTTCTTCAGTTATATATTATTTTCAATAGACTTTCTGTAACTTCCGTAATTACCGTTCAATTTTTGCGGTTTTTATAAGTGGTATTTTTATTTATTTATTTATTTATTTAAATCACTTACAACTACCTTTACAGGAATCCCATCCCAATAATTTATAAGTCATCCCAATTTTAATAAGTGGTTGAAAGATTTTTAACTTACTTAAAACAGCCTGCCTGGTAGGTATTTTTTTCTGTTAAAAGATCAATTTACTACTGGTGTTTTATCCGAAATACACGCGGACGAAGTCGCGGGCAACAGCTATACGTGTAATAAAATAGTACGGCATGGCGTAAAAACTACTAAATCGAATTCGCTCAAACTTAGCTAATATATTAAAAACAATTTAAAAATACTTTTGCTGTTTCCGAATTTCCACGCGGACGGAGTCGCGGGCACATCTATTGTAAATAAATACAAAATGCCTCGGTCCGAGTTCTAAATCTAGATTAATATGAATAGCTAAAATCTCTCAAATTTCTAGGTTTACGGAGGCAGATAAATGGAAAATGCAGGATAATTGAAATGGAGTATTTAACTGTAGTGATTTGTAAGCGATTCCGTTAAGAAAGTAATTAACTACGCGTTTATATTTCTAAGCTAATGGAAAATATATGTCTTATTATATATTTAAAGTAAATTTATGGCACACACAACTGGAGTGCTGAGAAATAAAACGCATATTGGAGTTGTTTAACCGTAAATGTGTGCCTTGTTAGAACGAAGAGTTGGTAAAGCGAGTGAATATTGCACTTAATTTTGGGACAAACAGTACTTATCATTTATTTATTTAATTTATTTATTTAATTAATTAAATTACAACGGCATGCACCAATTACAGTAATTTAAGACGTTACAACAACATACAAAATAAATACACTCCCACATACATGAACACATACAAATTTTTAACCACATGTTACAATAATTTTATTACCTGGTGGTAAATTTTGACTCAATAATAGAACTATAACAATTGATATAAAATATTCCTACATTATTATTATTAAGTTCCCATGAATTAATTAAGAGATTCACAAAATTTAAAACATGCAGATATAACAGTACACCACCCATCAACAAAGACATCACAATCCGGTGCAGTACCAAGCAGGGCGTTGACTGCAGTGTGCATGCGACACAGTGGAGAGTTAGCTCGAGATACAGCGCGACAGTGAGCTGTAGCAAATAGTCTGTGCCGGTGGGATGGTCTATGACGTAGATAGTTCTCAGGTACATAGAGCTTACATAGCGTATTATGCAATTCCGGGGCATCGACAATACTTCGCAGAATTTTTACTGCCATTATAATTTGCGGCCCTACGAACTGAGAGGGAGTTAAAATCTAACATCCCTAGTAAAAATGTACAATCATGTATTGGCATCAAACACAAGTTTAGTTTACGACGTAAAAATGTCTTGATTTCCAAAACAAATCATGCCAGACTCAGTCTAAAAGCCCAGTAAACAGATATAAAACTCTTCACAATCTCACGAGCACCAACATCAGTTGGCCAAACAAATATTGGCCGCAAAAGTTGGTCTTGTAAATAAATACACTCATTCACAGTGTTGTAATGATTCTTTAAAGGCATGCACCCATCCCGCATACAAATTATGCTTCAAGAATAAATTACAAGAGATTTTGAACGTGCGTACTTACACTGTAAAGTGAAAGTGATTGTTGCACTGTAACTGGGCTGTAATAAATTTAAATATGACATCCGTGGTTATGAATGTAAGGCTCGATGTATACATTCAATTTGTATTAAATGATGTGCAGCTTTAGAATTTTAAAAGTTTACAGTATAGATAAAGCGCGGTATAACAAGAAATGAGACGGTCAATGATTTATAAATATTTTATTTTTAGTACTTACGTCTTAATTTGCTTAATTTTGCACGTTTGAATGAATCGTGTTTTATGTTTGACGTGTGTTGTTGTGGCATCGTTGCTCCTAAACGAATGGATCGATTATGATGCAGTTATTATTGCTTGAAAGCTGACGTGAGCGAGATGGTTCTTGGCTATAATTTATTTTGTGTCGGGGGTTACCCTATTTTTATAATTTCATATTTATTATTAGTTAAGGTATGACTTAATAAAGGCATAGTTCAAGGTCAAGTTCATTGTATAGAAACATGCTGTATTTTTAAGTTGCAGTAGAATAAGACTGACAGGAAGTCGTATAATCTGTGACAAGTATCGTGCACTCCATTTAGTTTTTATTTTAAAAGGCTCGGACACCTGTCCCTTACAAGTTGAAACAAAATTGTGTAACAAAATATCACCCAAAAATATCTGAACCTATTGAATTTTCTTACTCTGCGGCAACGAGTACTTTAGAATGATTTATAACCACGGTATTACAGCTAAGTATTGCGAGATTAAAATGCTATTAAAATATGCAAATTACTGCGCCGCAGCCTAACGAAGTAGGTCCTTTTCAATTTGCAGTATAACAACGTAGGATTAGTTTTATAATTAGTGAGTTAAATGAATGTCTGTCTGTTAATAGTTTCTTGTGTTAGTGACATTTATAGTGCGTTAAGTGCATAAGCTTAAGTCCTAAAAATGATTTACTTCTTATACGTGACCTAAAATGTATACAATGGTATTAGGAAGAGGAGAGAGAGACAGAGTCGTGGTGGCCTAGTGGTTGACATACTAGATTTGTATGTACAAGGATACAGGTTCAACCTCAAGCAAATATCTATGTGTCTTTTTCAATGTGATATTAACTTTGATAGATATTCTAAGACTCCACTCACTAACGGTGACGGAAAACATCGTGAGGAAACCTGGATTTAATTATCCGAAATCGCCAACCCGCAGTGAGCTAGTGTGGTGATCAGTGCTCAATCCTTCTCTATATGAGAAGCGGCCTTTGCCCTGCAGTGGGACAGTTTGTATAGGCTGTTGCTATTATATTTTATTAGGAAGAAAAAGGGGTCGTAGCACTCTGTACCACTGCTATTAACAAACATGGGTAATGTTCTTGGCACATAATTAACGATGCTTTAAGTCCGCTGTAAAGTTAAGCTGCACTTGCTGCGGTTTTTACCAGGAACTACAGTACAATTACAGAGTGAAGGCAGAACTTTAAACCCGTTCCATCAAATTCAACAATTTACATCAACAATTACATTGTCATGCCGTTCGCCGTAGGCATGTTAACACCATTATTCCTATAATTATTTCCTAAAAGATAGTACCGACTGGCCAATTTGCATGTAATTAACATTCTGCAGAGAATTTCATTTCGCAGAATAATCGATTCACTATCTGCCCACTCAGCGTCCACTTCAATTATCTATCTAATTTTCTTTTCTCCGAAATTTCAATCTTGTGGAACCTTGTGTCTTTGTCTGATGTGCGCTTGGTTTTACTATATGGAATTTGGGTTGATTGTATTTTATTCACCAGCTATTTTCCTCTTTTGGGCTGCAATTTATAAATTTAATTGTCAGTATTATAAAACGATATAATGATTTTGGCAACCCCCCCCCCTTCCTTCTAAAAGTGGGATGCCTATGTTAAACAGTGGTCTTCCGGCTGATGATGATGATGATTATAAAATGAGATTATTACCAGAGTTGCGGGCAACCGGTGGATGCAAATGGCATGATGTCGTTCATTGTGGCGTTCTAAGTGGGAGGCCTATGTTAAACAGTGGACGTCTTCCGGCTCATGTTGATGATTATAAAATGGTGATGGTAGCCAAGGTTGGGTAAAAGAAACCCGGGACGGCCAGAAGTACGTTAGGTTGACGACATAAACTTTGCTAAAATCACCTAGACGCTCAAGATTGAGAGGATTGGCAGACAAAGGTGAGGCCTACACCCAGCAGTGGGTGATAACGGCCTGAAATGATGATGATTAAAAAATAAGTAGAGATTGCTTCGAAATAAGCTTCACAACCAATTTTTTTACTTAAATTGGTTCAGAAGAAAAATGTAATTTATGTTGTAAGTTGGGTACTTACAACATAAATTACATTTTTCTTCTGAATTGCACTTCTAGTTACCGTAGGTAAATTTCAGAGGTCTTGAAATAAGTCATGCTTGACTTAAATATAGTAAATATCAAGTTCAGTGAATATCATGTTTACTTTTTCTCGCATTTACATATTACGTTATTTCACAATTCTGTTTCAGTACCTTTTTTGTACCTACTTCAAAATGTTCGTCTATTCGCAAGTTATTAAAGCAAACTCTCCAAAACACCGCTTTGACACAGGAAAAACAACAGTCCCACAATACACCTTTAAAAGCTCGTAAAAGCAAGTACCTACATCAAGCCGCAAAATCTGGCTACCTTTTTGCATTGCAAATACGAGGAGAAAGTACCGCAACTGGACATAAAACTCGAAATAAACTTGCGGCTGAATCATCTCAACTAATGCGTCAACGAATTATAAAATTTACATAAGAGTGTCTGCGCTGTGGGTCAAATGCGCAACCGATGTCCGTGAATGAACAACACAGGAAATTCCGAGCGCTGTTTTAGTGGTTTAAGACTTTTAAGACGTAAGTGTTAAGGAATCATAATGGCGGATAGGATTACGGCCGGATTCATGTGTGTCTGTTTGTGATTGCAATTCTATGCAAATTATAAATGTTACTTGATATTCTATGTCATATGCATTTTCTAGTTGGCTAAGACCCCATTGATGTATTAACAATTGTGCGAAATATACCAGATAGTGGCTAAAGGCAAATAAAAGGTCCAATCGAATTGGCCTTCATTTGTTTAGAGTAATTGATGTGATAAGAATTCAGCTTCATCATCCTCATTTCAGCCCGTTATCACCCACTGATTACAGGCGTCTCTTATCCAGGTGTTCGTAGTGAATTCAGATAATGAGGAAAAGCCATTAATTCAAGTATAATAAAAAAACTTAAAGCATTCTAGTTACACAAACATTAGGCATTCTTTATACGTGTTTTGAAGTGCCAATCTGAGAACATTATTTTTTTAAAAACGTCTCTCCACACTAAGAATTTCTCCTGTGTCGTGGGTGCGTTTCACAGACATGAAATGTCACATACACAAACACCCAGACTCGGGACAAATATCTGTGGATCGCACAAATTTTTGTCCCGTGCGGGAATCGAACCTCGCAACCCCTAGCGCAGCAGTCCAATCGCTTAGCCACTGCGCCAATCAGGTCGTCAACGTCAATTGACCGAGGGTGAAGCTCCCAACAGTGAAGATTGTTGTTTTGGGGTACTCTTGTACACCTAATTACCCGATTACAGCATTACCTACATCCTATGCAAACGTTGGGAGATTAGAGATGATTACTAGCCAAGGCACAGCGCGACACAGTGTCGCCTATCTGACCGACTGAATAATAGATGGTACATATAATATTCACCGCGGCAATCGGTAGCCATTGTTAATGCATTAAACTGTACTGTTTACTTTATCGCATATAACAAAACGAGGTATTCAATGGCTGATTTCCTAGGCATTATATTCGATTCTTGAATATCGTTAAATGTACGAAACTAAGCTCAAATAATGGTGTTCAGGTTATAAATACTTATGCTCGTTACTGTTACTATAACTTAGTTGTTACGTATTACTTCCAGCCTTTATTTCTCACCGCAGACCCCTACGTAGACAGAGAACAAATGAGCATTTATTAATCACTACACTTGTTACTGATCGAATGTTACGGATTTTGCTTGTGACGCAATAACGTATAAGCGTATTTTAAGATTGTCCAGCCCACTCACCATGTAGTCTGAAAGCCGGACATTTTCCTTTGTGGAAGCGAGACACCGCTACGTGCAGTGTGGCGTTTTGCTTCTTTAGCCGAAAACGTCCTGCTTTAAGAGTTTATGGTACGAGGGCAGGATCTACCTCATGACGGTAATCGTCAGTCATGTTCTAGACTCTTAAGCAACTTTGAAAGTTACATATAGATACCTAACTCTAAGGCATTACACTAGTGATAGTACAGGTAAAGTCTTGAGCCTCTAACCATGTGCTTACAAATAGCTTAAAGCTGCTACCTAACCTGGCACTACAATAATAAAGACAAGTTATAGATTAATTAAACATAGATATTTATAACATAAAGTGGCTCTTATAAACACAGCTTACAAATTCCAATTGATAGAAAACATGATGGACACGAGCGGAATTCACATCCACAACCTTCGCCGATCCGTGGCCCAGCTAATACCAACTTCCGTGTCTCTTATAAAATTAAAATTTCATAATTATTAATGTTGAGTCTCAGTAACCACAATAAACCCTATACTAACGAGCCGAGCGATGTTATCTACGTAATTAGTAGACGTAATGAACGCACAATTGTTCCGATTAAACGAGGAACAACTTTAACATTCAATGGGTTAATTTTAATACAAATGAACGGATTAAAATTAAAACGGTTGGATTTAAGTTTGTTTGTTATTATTAGAATTGTTTTTAATACTTTATGTAGGTTCTGTAGGCTTATTTTGTAGTTGTATGTTCAATTTCATATTTAATGATTAATTGGGTGTTAATTTTTTGGACGCTGTTTAATTAAGACCCTGTACCATGTACCCTTTAAATCGTAGAACAAAGTGTGGCATTCATTCATTTTTCGTAAGACAGAGACCCGCAATATAGAAGGTGGGTACCATCTATCGGACAAAATTTCAAGTTAGTAAATGTGGTTTTCTAAAAATTAAAACTGTGCCTAATTCTATTGGAAAAATCTTATTGGTAGTTGCTAGGTTTGAACCCGCAGACCATAATTATTTTAATACATCAATCTATTTGATACATACATACATACATAAAGTCACGTCTATTTCCACGAGGGGTAGGCAGAGACCACGGATTTCCATTTGTTACATACTTCTAATAATAATTGATATATACTATTACATAAAAGCGATGCTATACAAAACAATAGTAAAAGCACTTTTCAAACTCCTCCGATAATTCACGACACTTAAAACGCCAAAGTGCTCCCCAGTTTGTAGTATCTAACCGCAAAAACCATCTCGAACAACAAATATTAACATAATTGACTTATATACCGAAATAACAGTAGTAAAACAAATGACACGCAGCTTCGCGTGTTATCTTAACCGCTTACACCGTTAGTAATATCATGAAACGTAAATGATGTCCTCATATATGTAAACTATGCTTTATAAATAATGTAGCATTCACTTTAAGGGCCCTACATATGGGACGATCGATCGCAAAGAAAATCGTGACGATGGACTTACAAATAACCGCTCGTTGACGAGGACGACCGGTCGATAAGATCTGTCATTTTTTTGTTTGAAACAAAACGAATTTTATGAAGGATTTTGTTGCGTTCTATGATATCGTTTATATATTGAGAGCCAGTATTGTCCCCTTGCAGGTTCCCCACTCTCTTTCCACTGCTCTCTCTCTCAAGGGCTCGCAAAGTCCTTCATGAAAGAGTTGAGTTCATCTCGCCATCTGGGTCTGCCACTTGAGGGGTCCATTGGAAAGTGCGTTTAGCCCATTGATCGTTTGACATGCGGTAGACGTGACCAGCCCAGTTCCACTTCAACTAGGCAGCTTTGATATGGTTTACGATGAACTATGAAGTAAATCGTTTGTGATGTTAACATATACCTACGAGTGTACGACGGATTGTATCGTGTGTGGCCCTTTATACATCGTGTAGCATTCACTCCGCATTCACAGCGGTTATTACCTACGGCTTCTGGAGCTCTGACAATCCCCTGCCATGAATCAGGGATTAATAAGCTGTAGAATTTATTTATATGTATAGACCTCGTTTGTTTTGTTGTTCTAGCGGTTGTAAACGCTTGTAAGCGTGAGGTCCTGATTTCAATTTCCGGAGCAGGCACAGTATTGGTTGATTTCTGCCGTTGGTTATTTTTCAGAAGCAGTATGGAGTCTCTCGAACTCGCTTGGTGACAATAGGGTTGACCCTTGTTATGGGACCTATCTGAACTATTATATAGCTGGTCATGCGTGGGTGTACTAGGTATACACCTACAGCTTTGAAGGAAACGGGTGTGATCTAGTAAATCGAAAGAGTCAACGAATCAGTGTGGGCCTGATGAATGCCGGTAAACTCGCCTCCAACACCTTTGATGAGACTTATGACGCGAAGAAAAATACATAATAAAATAAGTCCCTTGACTGCAAAACTCAGAGATAATAAGACATTTTGTAAATGACAATAATAACTTTAATTATTATAAAAGAAAGTTATTATTAACTGGTAGGAATTTCTACTGTATCCTTGGTGCGTGACACAAACATGCAAAATCACATACACAAACCACTCAGAACAAACATCTGCGGATCACACATTTTTTTGTATTTGCGAGAATCGAACCCGCAACCCCTAGCGCAGCAAGCGAATCTCCTAGCTGCTGCGCCAATTAGGTCGTCAAACAAACATTATATTATCTATCTTTACTGTTGAGTTACAGCAATTTCCTTTGAACTTATGAAAGCTTTCAAAATAACATTCTAAGTTCCAGGGTAATAAATCTTAACCGACACCGGTGGTAAGGAGCATTCTCCACACGGGAGCTGTGACCTACATTCTATACATTTTTGAACCAGCACGATACCGCAGTAACGCTGCTACGGGCTTAATTAACCCAGCACAATGCGTTATACAAATATTTCATAATCTATAGGTTGGTACTAATATTATGTATAACCGCGAAGGTTGTGAGGTTGGATGTATAGATTTTTATTATGTATTTATTTAACCCTTATGTATACTCTTATAATCTTTATTTATTATGTACGCTCTGAAGCAAAAACTACTGCTAAAACTGCTTGCATTAAATTAACACAGGCTATCATTTATAAAGATTTATGTCATTTCTGTTGGATGCGAGTAAAACCTTTAGTATAACTATATTATATTTATTATTAATTTTAGTTAGGTTATATGAATTTATTTATACTAATATTATAAAGAAGTAATGTTTGTTTGTTTTAAGAGTTAAACATCGAAATTATCCAGCCGATTTTCAAGATTCTTACCCCAATATTTAGAATGGCCTTTCGTGGTCGGAAAAGACATTCATATGTTCGTGAAAAAATTCGCGAACGAAAATGAAAAAACTTTCATTGCAGGCGAACTCGCGGGCTGAATCTAGTGCGTTAAATAAATATTCCATATTAATTATAAACGTATATCGTTCATTGTTTAGCTTTTGTGTGGTTTAGATGGATTCTGAAGGGTTAACTGTTGTGTTCGAAACAAAAGGGTTATTGTAATTTAAACGTGAATTATTTTAGCGGCGGCATTTGTTGTCATACGGCTAATAAATTAATCCAAATGTATGTGATTTAAATTATGCTATAAATGTTACCAATTTAGGATTTGGATGTAAATAATTAATGTGTTTAATCTCACATTATTTTAACGTATACCTACTATTAGTATAATATTAGTTAGTAGTTAATATTTAGTAGTAATATTATAAATACTAGTTGAGAGAATATTTAGATAACAAACCAAGCCTAAATAAATATAAAACACAAAAATAACAAGCGATAAATTTTACAAAACATAAAACAGAATACATTATGTATAGAATTACTATCATAATAATTTCAATAAATTACTATTCAGGAAAGTTGTATGAATAAAATATTATTGACTCAACGACAACTTGTTCCGAATCGTTTTAAATACGGCTCCCAATGTCAGAGGTCAGTCATTTAAACATTTTAGATACTTAACCTATTATTTTTGTGATGTCTATTAAAAAGCCTAGTGTGAACAAACCGGTTGGTCTCATTCGCATAGAGTTAATAATACAAAGGTCTACGCCAGGGCCGGATTAACCATGTCGGGGCCTCAAGGTAATGCACGTCTCAGGGCCCCATTTCCCATTTCAGACCTTTTCAAAGGCGAAAGATAATTGTAGTAACTATATGAAAACTAGGCAGTCATTGTCATTAACGGTCTATTCAATCTCAAAATTAGGATAACTACATTAAGAAAAACATAAAAAAATGTAGATGTCTCTTGGCACGGGGCCCCTGCAGATGCGGGGCCCCTAGGCAGTGGCCTATACTGCTTAATGAATAATCCGGCCCTGGGTCTACTAATTAGCTTCGATCTAAGGTAAACTGAGGGAGAAGCGGAGCTACGTGGCTACCGCGCAGATCAGTCGTTCTACGAGGCCTTGGTTTCCACATGTCGATACCCTCCGTGCTTCGGAAGGCACGTACAGCAGTTGGTTCTGCGTCTGATCTCTCCAGTCGTGTCGGTCTACCGCCCCATCGGACTATGAAAGTGAGGGAATAGGGAGTGCACCTGTGTTTGTGCGCATACTTGAGCAGTGTACACTATAATATCGTCTGCAAAGTCGGCTTAGTCTCAGCTTAGACAGACCGCCGTGACCGAATTTCTGGCAAGAGAATATTATTATGTGTTAAGGTGAATAGATTTGAGATAACAATAATAATAAAATTAATACCAGATCTAGGTATGAAACTGAATACCATAAGCTTACAAAAAATGCAGCTTTTTCTAATTTAGTAAGTACCTACCTAATACGAATCTAACTTTTCCCATGATCACAATCGATTCTTAAAACCATCTCTAACAGTACCGATGCCCAGAACCGATGTATCGATAACATTCAATTATTAATCGAGCGACAAAGGCTTCATCAATGATAATGATCTATCGACACACCGTTGTGTTGTAATGAGTACGAAAAGTAACTACTAAATAATAAACCTTGAGCGTTCCAAATAGATCAGTTTTATTGGAATTTTGTCGGAGAAAATTCTCTGCTTCTATAATAACTTTTGTTTGTTATCCATATTATTTACTATATATGCCGGTTTTACTCACATGTGTATTATTATGTTATAGTCAGGCGTTTCCGAATACACACGTGAGTAGAACCGGCGTATATAACTAGTAAATAAAATAAAAATTCTCTTTGGAAATTTTGATTGGTCGCAAAAAATATTTCTACGTCAGAAAAGGGGTCATTGAACTCATTATTATCAACAACATTTGTTTTTTCAGGTTTATAGGGTTGTCCCATACTGAAAGTTATTACCCAATTTATGATTTTAAGTTATTTAAATTTAACTAAAACTTTATGAAGGGCCCAAGGCTAGTAACAGCACACTTCTACCTACCTCTTAAATCAGTTAAATCACAACTATTAACGGTGTCTGTATTCTCTGAGAAAGTCAAATGAATATGAGAAAAAGTACCTAATGTAAATTCAATATTAACAATTTTACACGTATAATTATGTCATCTAGATTATTTATATGACGGCGTTTGAAGTAGAGAATCAACCAATCTATCCTCGCTATGAAAAGTAGCATGAAGCCAATTATTTACTTAGAAAATAAAAAGGCTATTAACATAGGTACATTTAAGGGCAAACCAAATATTAAAAAAATAATAGTCGATTTGCTTGGCCGGGTTTTTCTTAGACATAGTACAGTCGACAAGTAATGTGATTTTAGTCAGTTAATTTTCCATCAACCTTGGTTACTTATCATCGGCGTTTTAAGTGAGTAAGTTTTATCATTGATGTTACGATTCCAATGCGTTATGAGTGGCAGTGGCCAAGCGTAAGGACTCCTGCACTAAACGTTGCGGGTTCGATTCCCGCACGGAACAAAAAGAGTTTGAGTTTTTCAAGATATTTTATATTTGTGAAACGCACCTACGATACAGGAGACATTCCTAATTTAAATATAATAAATTGAGTCCTGCGAAATTCCACTAACGCATCCCTAATCCTAAAAGGTCCCGAAAAAAGGCTTAAATAAAATCCCAAAAACGCAACATTAGCACCCAAAATAAAATCACCGCTCGTTCGCAGTAACGTCAACACATTTAAATTGTAAATACTTGTGCGCCCGACTACACTCGCCCACAATACAGACGAAAGTGAAAATGACCTTAAAACGTGTACAAACATTCGTTGGTACCGTCTGGTTCTTCGTTGACAAAAAACAAACAACATCCAGGCACAATAAGACAATAGAAAGTGGACTGACAAATAACGAATACACACTTTTTTCCTAACCATTCTTTCTTTCGTAATTTCGTTTATAGCCAAGCGGGAAAATTGGCTGATAATGGGCAAGCCACAGAAGAGAATGGCCAATGAATTTAGGCCTAAGTAGCTCGATCGCTCGAGTGGTCCCGATCGGCGATGTGCATAAAATATTCAGTAGCGCCGCATTTTTAAGCGAGCGAAAAGCGCACCTGATTTAGATTGGAATTTCGTTGTATCACGTTTATGCTGTCAGGTTGGAGCAAACCAATGTTGGTGCCAATGTTTGGGGACAAAATCGTAGTCCGTTTACACTTAGTAAGCTGAGTCAACATTATGTTAACTATGTTTGGTTTATCAATCGTATTTGTTATAAAACGTTATGGTTATAATTTTTTTACTAAAAATTAGGCCATTTCATATTAAAATTTTGAATGCCTGGTATCTGTGTTTTTACTAAGAATATAGCTAAGTTTGAAACCATAAATCTATTAGTATAAAAATACTCAAAGTATAAATTAATATTTTGTTTTTGGAGTTCGTAAATCAATTCACGCAGTGGGTATATAATTTAATTACAATTAATTTGACAGTCAGATATATTATATTGTCGTTTCTTTTTCCGTTCGTGTAACAATTTGCGAGATAATTTGATTAATTTTCTTGTCAAATAAACTAATTTATAACATTGTGTCAACTAAATTACATTTATATATTCCGGATACCTATTTATGAGTTATAATAAAATATATTATCATTACATGGTCTGTACGGGAATTATTTCAACATATACATATTTTGTTGGAGACTGATACTGAAGAAAATAGTTGTGTGATCTTTGTTAACGATCGGAACAACCTGTATCTATACATTTACTGGTATAAATGAGTGTTCAAGAAATTTCTACTTTGACGTATTATAATATCTACTATAACCAAAAAAGTACAAATGAACAACAAAATAATAATAAAGTCTTTACATAACTAATTAAAAATACAACGATCTCCATACTAAGCGGCTATTCCCTTAGGTTCCATACCGAATCTCTTGGTATAAAACTCACAAATGCCGACTCAAATCTTAGTATTTCTAAAGTATATTATATTATCTTATAACAAAACATTAAACAGGTGAATATTAAATGATTTATTAAACTTTCACCTAATAATAAACCTGTATCCTATTGTACGTATCCCTTCAATTTAATTGACGTTACCATCGGTGACGGTCTGCTTGTCCGTCGGTAAGCTAGGAATAAGGTTCTACACTCGATAAGGGCCTCATACACGAGACGAATACGATCCATCGCAAAGAAAATCGTGACAATCAATCGCTTAAAAGTCGTTACGATCTGTCATTTTCTTATTTGGAGCGAAATGAAAGGACGTTCTATAATAGGATTTTGTTGCGATCTGCGATATCATTTCGTCATGCCGGTTTTACTTACGTGAATATTCGGTAATGCCCGACTACTTTCGGAGTCAAACGAAGCCCCTATTCAGGAGCAAACGACGCGGAGGGGTCGCGAATATAAATCGGGCATTCCCGAATATTCACGTTTGTAAAACCGGCATAATTGTAAATAATACGGATAACTCTCACGAAAGTTATTATCTGCGATATCGTTTGCGATGTTCGCTACGATTGGTCTGAAGCGACGGATCGCTACGACGGATTTTACCGTATTTACCCTTTATGTGTCTGTTCGTACACTTCTACAATGGTCAAAGGCTCACAGAAGGGACGGTGAGGTCAGTTAGATAGCGATCTTCTTGTGCCCTGTATCGGGGAAAAGTCTACTGTCTCTCGTAGCGGATTTTAGACTGAGAAAGTAAGTAATACTCTTATAGGTCTAAACAATGTGTTTAAGATAAAAGGATATAAGATTCTTTATTGCTTGAGACATATTTTCATTATTAATATAGATACTAGGGAAGTAAGATCACTAGAAGTATAAGTAGCAGTGGTAAGTAGACAACTTACAATTGAGCTTTCAATTTTGTTATCGATTTTTGTATCGACTAACCTTTCTTGTAGCTAATTCTACGATAGTAGTTTCAGCGTAATCGGGCTTTTTGCGAGACCTAACAAACGATCTTCAAGCACGGCGGAATTATATATCGCTAAAATCAAAGATTTTTTTTCTATAGAATCTTAATAAATGACTTTTTTACTTATGCTAACAAAGTAAGTTACCGTAACTAGGTTAATTTTATAACCTTAAGGAAAGTATCACGATAAACTCGTTATGATAAAAGTCGATCGTAATCGGATCCGAGCAAAACAATCGACATGAGGATGTACTCCAATCGATACGAATCGAATCGATTCTTATCGATTTTTTATTACGTTCATCTACACTGTTACCGCTTTGTAATAATCGTAAGTTTTGCAAGTTATACAATGGTTGTTACAATTATGATTTGATGCTGACGTTTACGGGTCAGATGTGATTTCTTGTAATCGATATTATTATGTTTTTGCACACACATAAATACAAGGTAAACTGTTTGCCGAGAAAGAGTTGTTAGAAGAATTTTACATGAAGGTAAAACGGTGTTATAATATATTTATTTTTTGTTTTGTGCCCGGTTGATGGCAATAGGCTCGCCCCCTATTACATTGGGACTTACAACATAACTGGCGAAATGTGGGTGTACTACATGTTTACCTCTGCCTACCCCTTCGGGGAATACAGGCGTGATGTTATGTTATGTTCTTTTTTATTACGCCATTAAGCTATAAGCATTAAATTGTGGATTTCTATTTCATTTTACACTAGCTTACTAATTATCTGATTGCAATGCTGTGCACTTCTGCACTTAACTTAGTTTTAACAATGGACATTCCCTTCTCTTCACAATTTCTCATACGCTGCTAATTGTCAAACTTTTCTTCCCAAATGAATAGATAAAACATTCTTTTCTTTCTCTATAATTGTCATTACATTTTCACTTTCAAGCAATCACGGACTCAAAGCGTTTTTTCCAAATTATGTAGCTTAAAAAATAACAAAACGGAATTAACACTTTTAATTTCACTTAGCGTCAAGTCACGTACTTTTAAATTTACGTCCATCAGCATTCGAGTCACGGACTACAAGCATTAGAGATTCTCCTTGCAACTCTTTTACGTAACTGGCGACAGTAAGACGTCTCTGAAACTTTGATGTCCATAGCTGTAATAAAACAGAAGACGTTACATCAATTAGATAATAATCGATCATTGTACGTCAAACATTAAGGCAACATATTTGAATCATTCGATTTTAGAATGTGCTTATTTTAGTGCTGTACTTACTTATCCATTACGTCTCTTCTTCTCTAAATTTGAATATCATTACGTTCCAATCTATCAATGTACTTTGAACATGATAACTTTTACTGTTTGTTGGATTTTTGGAATGCTTTTTCAAAAAAACGCTAGTGATGTTTATCACTTTCACTCGTTTTTAGATAATTGTTGGACGTAATTACGGTGGTAGCGCATCAGCGGTTCGTCGATATCTTAAAACTTTTTTTGTTTTGTTTTTTATATGTTTACGATCGCTTTTACTTGTGGCGTAGGCAGTGAAACTTGGTTTGGTCAATCAAGATTGATTGGGTTTATAATTTGTTTTTTTTTTTCTGATTGGTTAGTTTTAGTGCTAACGTAACAGGTTTTTAGTCAATATTTGTTGAGCTCTAGAGATCAACAGCTTGATATGGTTTTTTTCTATTTGGATTTTTAGTATGTTTTAAACTTTTTGTTATGTTTATTTATATTCGATATTTTATTTATTAGCAGATCAGGGTTATAAGTCATTTGAATTTATATCCAATAATTTTTTTTTGTTTGACATCGATAGTTTTTTTATATTTTAGTACTTAAACTAACAGATTCCTATCTCCTATGTTCCTTAAGCTCAGATAAATTATAAGACTATTAATTTATACAAAGTAGTTACCTATCTGCTAAAAAAGGTCTTCAGAAATAGCACAATCTAATCAGGCCACTCCACTTACAAAGCTTGTCCCTTATTTTATTTAAATCTATTTTATCAGAAGGCACAAACTACTCGCGCGACAGACCGCGATCTGATAACGCGTACCAAAAACGCGTTCGATCTATAAACAAATCGACTGGTCGCCCACGTGAAGCACGCCTAAGATCGATTCAGTGCAGCGACTTATCGATACGATAATATGTATACGATATATCGATACCGATTTATCCATCGAATTATCAGTCGTAATGTTTTAAATTACCCGTGATTATAGTAAGTGGTTACGACAGTATTCGATTCTGTCTTGTTTTGTGTGCTGGTTGTGTGATTATTTCTGATTGCTATACGTAATTTTCGAATTCTTTACAATTAAGTAAATTTGCTGTTATCAACTTAACCTTTTCTTGTGTTGGAGTCGGTTTATAGGGTGTGGTTTCAAAGTCATATTATTTTCACAGTGATGCCTCTTGGCAGCTGCTTGCCATCCAATTGGGTTCTGGGATATACTGGTGTCCTAATCTTAGACCGGTTTAGCGGTTCTCACTTTCATGTTTTTGCTACTAGTAGATCATAAAATGTTTGCGACGCCAAACTAATTGATCTAGTTCCACAAACAAAATGAATTATTATTTCAGTAATAAATCTTTTTTGACATTGACGTATGTTGCGTTCAATTAAAGACTGAATAAATGAATAGCCTAAATAAATTTGGTCTAGAAATAAAACAATTATCCTACATCAAAAAACAACACAAAATTCACAAACTACAATAACGGTCTTGTAGCTATGTGGCTACCGCGCAGATTAGTCGATCTGCAAGGTTAAGCCGTGCTCGCCGCGGTCAGTCTGGTGATGGGTGACCGTTTTACATGTCGAGACCCCTCCGTGCTTCGGAAGGCCGTTAAGCTGCTGGTCCTGCGTCTGATCTCTCCCGGTCGTGTCGATCTACCGTCCCATCGGGCTATGAGAGTGAGGGAATAGGGAGTGCGCCTGTGTTTGCGTGCATACTTGTGCACTATAATATTTCCTGCGTAGTTGGCTAGTCTCAGCTGAGACAGGCCGCCGTGACCGAAATTTGGTTAGGAGCACATTATTATTACAATAACTGGTAGGATAAATCGTGCCGTGAATAATCGCGCAGATTAGCCGCCCACGTGTACCCAGCCTAAACAACGGGCGTGTTCACTCAACACGTGTTGAAGCGAGTTTTCACTTTTTATTAGGGCTATTTTAGACTCAGCGATTAACGTACGCTGCGACCGGTCGCACATAATTGCTTACAATTATTATTATTTATAGGTATTCATTACAAAGATTGGGTGGATCGCATGAAAGTGAAATGGAGCTATAACTTTCGTAAGTAACAACGATTTACTTAATGAGTGTGGATGGGAGATTGTATGTATTCCAAAGGTAATATTACTGGATATTTCTACCTGTGACCTCTGAGTATTCCGGAGAAAAAGCTCGGGATTGCTCGGACATCGATATTTTGTGTGAGGTAATCTTTTTCTCGTATCGTCATTTATTTGGATACGGAAGATATTAATTTACTTTGAAAAGCTTACAAAATGAGCTATACTGATGTTGCTAGATAAGTATAGGTAAGGAGATAGAGTATTTTACTTCAATTGAAACGTTTACTCTATATTTTCATATTAATGTATTTAAAAATTTCGACCAAACCATGTTTAAATAAAGAATTTTGCTTCAGCATCACTGAAAATTATCGAACATTGTAACTTCCTTTTCAAAAACTTGCACCTTTTCGTAGGAGATTAATGTTAATAGATTGGAACTATTATGCTAAAACGATGTACTTAAGTTAAGGTGAAGTATTTAATTATTGCCGTGTGGTATCCGGCATAGAATTGACCACCCCCTTTCCTCCCGTGGGTGTCGTAAGAGGCGACTAAGGGAAAATTTCAGAAGATGGGCAGCAGCGTCTTCTGTAACTCCACCACCAATACTGCGATCCCCAAGCCGCTTGCCAAGCGTGGGGATTATGGCAAACCCCCCCGTTTAAACGGGGAGGCCTATGTTCAACAGTGGACGTCTTTGGCTGATGATGATGATGATGATGATGATTTAATTATTGTAATGTTGTTAGTATTAAGATGCATTTTTATTTCTTTTCTTTTTATCTACGCTTGCTGGAAGAAAGCATTGTTGTAAACCCGTATTTATATTTTCTCTATAAGTGAATTTGTAATTCTTTTGAGAAATAAATATCTTTAACCGTAGATTGGAACTAAATTAATACCATTCTATCACTAGAATAGTCCCTCAACAGTGAAGAATTGATTAATTTAATAGATTATTATTGTTTAACGCTGCCTCGGGCAGTAACGCATCTCATTTTGAGGTCGAGGCTTACCTTGTGCAAGAGAAATGTGTTAGAAATGATTTATCATACACTATATCAAGTCTATGGGGTTTAGGAATATTATTCCTTTTCGACGTGTCGTAAGAAGGTCGTGGGGGCCGACCCTGGTGTCCTTTAAAAAACAACACTTTTCGGAACACACACTTTATTTGGCTGAAGTTTACACGCGATTTTTAATGACCCCTTCATCATTAGCCTGAAGACGTCCACTTAATGGGGGGGGGGGAGGTTCGCCATAATCCAGTCCTTCATTCGCGTCAGTATATGGCTTAATATGTTCTAATGATCTTCTTCATCGTATCGCTATGAGGTATGTCTAAGGAAACAGATCATGGTCATGATGTAGAGTGAAGATTGGCCAGTCTACAAAGATGTGATTGACCTTCCAGGGTGCGCCGGACGGTACTTAGATACTATCACACGAGGAGGCACTCTTCTTTCACCCCTAAATATTTCGAGTGATGAAGATTACTAATTTAAAGAAAAATACATCGCTTGCTTAATAGGCATGGTATATAGGCACACATTACGGTAATTAAGGTAAGCTGTTAATTAACATTACCAGAGTTGTAATCACAGGCTTACAATTTACCATAAGCATATGGTAATATAATCCGGTAAACGCATAATATGACCATTGGATTCATGTTTCTTCTACCTATTAACAGATGTTTTACATAATCCCCGCTAATGAGCAGTTTTAGGTCAATTAGCACAAAATTAACGATATCAATGTTATACTTAAGAAGTTTCTGTGTAATCAAGTGTAATAATGTATGTATGTTCGTAATCTTGGTCCTGACGTGTTGAATATAAGGTTGATGGTTAATGGCTGTTAATTTAGCTTAAAGTATAACCTAACTGATTGGTTTACTTAACATCGTGAGGAAACCGGCACGCCTGAGAGATTTTTCAATAGTGTGTAAAGCCATGTCAGAGGCCTACAGGCGGTTTAAACTCTGATACCAGGTTGTTTGTTGCTGATACGATAAGAATAAGAAATGAATATGTCTATCATATAAGTACCTAAAAGATTTCTTGTATCGAAACCCGCAATAAAGCCAAAGGTTTAGATTAAAAGATACATTTTTAATACATCACAAAGTGTTGAAAATATGTGACACCTTATCTCAGAACATGAACACGAATTAAAGTTGTAAAATTACAGAAAATAATACATTTTCAAATAAATATAATAGTTTAATCATGTGGTCTGTATACTTACTCGCAGGAGATAATCACATGCCGCGGGCACAATGACGAGACCATCAGATTAATAAAATTATAAGCAAACATGGTATTCAGAGAAATACTTTTCACGTTTATAAATACACCAACCAAGAAAGATCTGGAATTGAAATCCACAGAATTGCCTGAATCCTAGATGCTATCATAACACGAATGAATGTAATCATCCATTTATTAAAACGCACGACTTGCCGCCATGTTTTACCTACATAGAATTTTTGATTAAAATCGATCCGTGACGTAGATACTATTATACTTTCCATTTAATTTGAAAGTGTCAAAGTATTTACAATTAAAATAGATGAGAAAACGACCTGGAATGGTGGACAATGATTATCAGAACAACCGTGAAACACCGTTTACTAAACAATAGATAAAATAAACAAAATCAGTCAACCGTCACATTGGGGAAACGAGACAAATCATTGCACGCTAATGAATGCGAACGAGATGGGCGCTAGAAAAATGGGAGATCGCCATTGGTGGAAACTTTTCACTTGATTTCAATAATATTTCTTTGTGTGGCCGTCATATATCGGGAGCGGTGTAATGTCTGATTTCTCTGTTTGCAAGTCACATTTCTAATGCGTGTGATTAAGGTCAATAGATCGGTGGCGTTATTTTACTACATTGTTATAGTTTTTATGTGTGCGGAGATCAGATAAACGATGTTCAATGGTAAGAGGATTGTCATTGCTATGCATGCCTTTCAATAATTTATGGAGAGACAAGTTGGGACGATGGATATGAAGTCTAGCTTCAATATTTACGTAGATACTAGATACATCATGGTGTATTGGTATAGGTAAATGTGCCAGTTACCAGATGTGTTGGTGACTGCCTCAACAGAAAATCTATTTCGTTAGGATCATATTTGTTGTAACGTTACCCTCGTCACTAAGCTTCCGAAATTAGTCTCTAATACTCATGTTACTGTGGAAGATATATAGACTAATATACATTTCGTATCTAATATTTATCTCCTGCTGTCAGTACGACAAGAAAAAGAGCTCCAAAAATCACATATAAAGGTTAATATCAATAACTGAACACGACTCCGAAACTAAGCAAGCGTTCGCGATATACACACGAAAGTAAGACCAAACTGATTCGCACACAGAAATGAAACCACTACTCAGTAAAGTAACAATAAAAAAAACTATACCCGTCCCACAACACACCCAAAACTATTGTTAAACAAGAAATCCCGGATCAAATAAAACCATCTACTTTCTATTCTAAGCAAAATCTTACCAGACGGTATGTCTGTAGATAGCGGCCATTATTCATTTTGCATGTGGATGACACGAAGTGTCGCGATTGTGATCTATGAGGCTTTGCTTGAAGATGGTGTTATCTGATTTGCGCTCGTCAGAGTCGTGGATGAGTGAGATATGTGTGTAAGGTTGGCCAATAAAGACTAGCCAACATGTTGGTAGGATGTTTTTTTGGGCAATTCTAGTTTCATTGAAAAAATATGGCACGGAACAGTAGAAGGTAGCGGAAGAACTCGATTTTTTATAAGAGAACCCCAAACTACGAGAGGGTTATAAGTAAAAGGACGTAAAGGACTTCTTTATCCTTGCATTGTGTCATTTATTTAAAGGTTGATAATGATACAATGAACACTATGCCTAAAGACCTAAGACTAACATTAATTTGTTTCCTTTCTACTGGTTCATGCAAAGCAGGCTGGTCTAAGTTTTTGACTGCCTAATGAGATGTGTCTACTCCGTCTGCCTAAAAAGCGTGATAATATACCATCATGCATTCATCATATCCTCTATTGCTACTATACCTTCCATAAATCATAGTAATACTCTATTCTATCTACCCGTGTGTCAGGCGCGTCGGTACCAAGGTGCGCCCGCGTCGGCACATTTGCTTACTTACAGCCCAAGCGCACACTATGACAGCTAACAACTACACAATATATAGGAGCTACTGGAATTATAGCTGGCATTTTAGTTCGTATTATTTATGTTGCTAAGGAAGAAGATACTAAATCAGTATTCTGCGATATAAATAGAGATGTTTTTAAAGAGGTTGAACATTATCACACGCGCAACATGACATTTTTAGCTATAGCTAATCCTTAGTGAAATCTTACAGCTATTGCCTATCCACTATAATCTTCAGAAACTGTTTGATTTAGCTTTCTTATTTTAGTTCCAAACTTCACTGGAGGCAGCATCGATTGTCATTTGTTAGGTAAAGTTTCAAATTTTAGTTCGAAAATTTACTGGAGGCTAGCATCGATTATAATAATATCATTTGTTTGGTAAATAACATGAGCAAGTACCTATAATAGCGAGGACACTAGACAAACATTTTCAACTTTATAGCAAAACTCCAAATTGTAATTCTCCAGGGCTCAAACTTACCATTGTTGAACTTCTATAAGTTATTGGCGATCACATGACTTTCTTCGCTAGATAAATCTTATTTTATGCAAGCTTCATGGTTCCCACACGACTCCCGCCTCATAATAAGTATTATAATCAGAGTTATCAACATAATAATTGGATTAGCCTCAATCGTAGCTCATTATAACTGTATGGAAGTGGACCATTTCGACCGTATAGTATTAAATGTCAAATGTTGGGGACAGCATGAATTTTTAGGTCGACTGCACACTTGAAATTTTTGAGGTCAGTAAGCGTGAAGGTGTTTCTTTATTCTAAAGGTAAGTTTTCGTCTCGTTAGATTAGCTTCAATTTTCTAATGTAAAAAATAATATTTATTTGTATAGATATAAATATTACACTTCTCAAATTGAAATTCATTGGACGATGGAGCAAAATTCGTATTTCAGTCATTTATTATGATTGACATTCATGATTTGCCATGTTTGGGAAACTTTTGCTACCAATTTGATCTCTCTTTCTTTCTTAAGAGCCCTTGTTGCTTGTTGGTCTAGCAGCTTTTATGTCATCCTGTCCCATGCATGTCTTTCCATCTGGAGTATGTTTATACGTGTATATTGGTCTTTCTCTTACTCGCCTTGCTTCAATTTTCCTGCTACACAATTTCCATATTTAGCTACATAGTTTGAATTAATCGATACTAGAAGTCTTGCAACAGGCGATTCCAGTAATTAATCACAGTAACCATGGAGCAAACTATTAAATGAAAGTAGTTACCACTAAGCTTCGATTACAGCTCAATCTAGTTTTATGGAAAATTAATAGCTAATCAAAGCTAGCTGCGTGAAGGCAGCTTTGAAACACTTTATTAATATTATTAAGTGCACAGAATACGGTCTGTTAGAAAAGCTCAGCTGCTAAGTGGTTTACATCGGGACTAATATCAAATCTAAGCTTTATGAAGTTGAAAATAAAGTCCTTTTTAAAACGCCTGTATGAAATATGTGTATGATGTATAGTTAAGTAGGTAATCATCACGTCTTTATTACCAGTAGGGGTGGGCTTACTATTTTGCACACCCATATTATAATAACAGGTTTCAAGATAAGAGAGTCTATTGCTATTCATTGCACACAATTAATTATTCAATAATTAATCAGGGACTTACCAATTTTTTTCTCTGTAACCATAGTTTGGCAGTTCGAGAATCTCACACGGCCTACCCGAATGTCCTGCTGATGGTTCTTAAGCCTGTTTTGGTTTGCTTTGCTTTCGGCTTTCCAGACAACCTATATTGTTCGCCCATAAACTTACATCTGTTCGGACTTTAAAAGAGACACTGATACCTGAGTTTGTTTCGGCATTTCTTCTCAGAAGTAGTCATTCAGGAAATGTCGACGCCTTTTAGTTTCTTGCTTATATAAAATCGACGCGTAAAAGTGTCTGTAAAAAAATTAATTACAAAAATTAATTATTTATTTATTTATAACGGGTAAAAGGAGGTACATAACAATGAAATGATGATGATGGTCACTTTTTATCACTGTTATGTATGACAATGATGATGGTAAAATATTTCATATTATTTTTTCTTCTGATTTGTCGTGTAAACATTTAAACTAGGTACTATAGGTACTTAATCAATGGGAAAGGTTCTTAAAACGTAATAAATTGTTTGACTGATCCCCAGAGATTGATAACATGCAAGCCTTGAGATTCGGATCACGTCGTCACTGCAGTCATTGTGCCATCTATTTTATCTGCAGATTACGTCTTGAATCTGACATCGGAGATATAGCTGTTTTGTGAATCGGGAAACGAAATTGTGTAAGCTATATTGATGGTAACTGTATTTCTTTGACAGTAGAATTGTTGGGAACTTTTATAAGCTTTTTTCTTTTATAAGAACCTCGCTCCACACTAGGAGTTACTCCTGTATTGTGGGTGCATTTCACAAACATGAAATATCACGTACACAAACACCCAGACATCTAGACACAAACATAAACCTATTATATTTTAACAAGCTTTTTACAGGCGGTTTGAACTCTGACAACAGTTTGTTCATCAGCCATACGATAAGAAGAAGAACAAGCTTTTTGAAAAGAGCTTTTTTTTGCAAAAATGTATCGCAATAGTTTTTTAATTATAGTAGCTTGGTAGCTACTCGAAGTAAAACATTTTTTTTTACTTCGACTCATCCATACATTTCGAGACTAGAAAAATTTTCTCCTTCCATCTACAAATGTTCACAGATACATTATATTTATGTTTCTCTAACGAAACTCCTTCGGCTTTCACTATAAATCCCAATTCTGACCCCAGAGATAAGACCAATATATATCCTGAGCGAAATGTCATTGAGTTCACACAATTTATCTTAATTAAGCGGATTTCTTTTCTCTATACATTTTTATTTAGCTGCTGTATTAAGAATCGTATATTCCCATGATACGGCGTTTGTGATTTATTTATTCCTTATCTTGCTTTCTTCTTATTAGAAATAAAGGAAGAAATATTATCTTATTTTCCTGTACCTATCTGATACTTGCAATATTACATTTTTACTTACTGGTTACAGTTTAGATATTGATAAAAATATAAGTTTGTAATACCAGACCATCTAGGCAGAGTTACTTCTCTACTGCGTTGGGGTTTTCTTTGTTACCAGGCAGATAAACAAAAGAAATACGCAAACGAGGTAGTAAAGTAAGCTATAAAACTCGAACTAAATGCTTATTAAGTATTTTGTTTGATTCTATCAACTGCAAGTAATGGTTTAAGTTCTAATTAAGCACAAACACTGAGGGCCTGCCCCCCTAGATAAATGGCAAAGCGCTTGACAAATTGTAATCGAATAGAATGAAAAATGTATGGGGATGACATAACGTTTCAACCATGTTATCGATGATATATGTCAAACCCATACATTTTTCATTCTATTCGATTGTCTAGGGGGGCTGTTCCACCATTTACAAGTAAAGTGTCAAGTAGACTAACCGCCACTTAAAGTCACCCGTAACGACTCATACGAATTTCACAATATCTGAATAGCATTAACCAGAGGATAAACTGGCCTGTAACTAAGATACGATAGAAGATACACGTAACCTTTACTTGCCGATTAGCGTTAATCAAGAAGTAACTATTCAACACTTTACTTGTGGATGGTGAAACAGGCCCTTAGTAGCTCTTTGCCTTGTATTTGATTAATTTGTTCGTTAACAGAATGGTATACTCACTTACGTACTTTCAGTACCTGGAGCATGACACTATTACAATCACATAGTGATAGCCGATTGGTATGACCGTTGGACTGCCAAGTCAAAGGTCGCAAGTTCAAATCCCGGCACGCACCAATGTCTTTTCGAATTCATGAGCGTACTATAAATTAGTTATCAGTTGCTAAAAATGGTGAAGGAAAACATCGTGAGGAAACCGGCACATCTGAGAGATTTTTCAACGGTGTGTAAAGCCATGTCAGAGGCCTACAGGCGGTTTGAACTCTGACACCAGGTTGTTCATCAACCATACGATAAGAACAAGAAGATCACATAGTAATGACTCATTCATTCAACAAGAAAAACAAGTTCATTTATTGACAGTTTATCTTCTATAGTAAATAACTACTACGGAACTATCATTAGTAAGACTTTCTGTAAACTGCCAAGTACCGATGACCTTTAGACATCAGTGATGAGATTACGTAAACCAAACTCTTATTTACCCAAGCTTTTACAAAAACCCATCAACAAGATAACAGCGTATTACTGCAACCGCAGTAATTAAAAAGATAAAAATGGCGGATTGTAAAAAGAAAACTGATTTGTAAGCGTCTTCGGAACTTTATGGGCCGTGTGTAAAGCTGGAACATAAATTTCGCTTAGCGAGCCGACCTGCGACCACTACCACAATATCTCACAAAACGATCACTTCGCATCGACATGTATTCATTTCGAGTGAACTAAGCGTAATAGAACTCATAATAATAGCAAGAAGCAATGTATACGAAACAAATGTGAGTGTTGAAGTTTACGTAGATTAGAATATTGACAAATAGCCGTTCGAATTGGATATATGGAAAGTAAAATGAAAGTAGGAATTATTGCGCTTGGCTGTTGTTAGACTGTGATAAAACCCGTGACTGCGAGGTCTGAAGACTTAGATGTCTGCAATTATGTTTACAACAGTAAACGCGAAGTGTTTGGGTGTTTCTTGTTCTAAGTGATTGCGTACATTTATCTAAATTTTACTTAACGTGAGTGTTATCCATTTTATTTTCTATAATGGGAATATGCCAGCCGGATTTACTCACGTCAATATTCGGGAATGGCTGGCTTGTTTCGCCACCTGCTCGTGAATAGCGGCTCCATGTGTGTCCGAAACTAGTCGGGCATGCTCAAATAATTACGTAAGTGAAACCGGCATAAATAGTAAATAACATTTATTTATAGCCATTCGCATTTATTTCGTAGTTTTTGGTGATTAAGGTAATATCGTAGTATATGTTCCATGGCACAGGTATTCAATAAGTAAGCTTATTATTTATTGTAATTTTAGTTGTTTCCTACAAGAATCTTTTTAAAAATGAGACCACCAATCTTGCCCAATAAATATTTATACTTAAGTTATTGAGACTATTTGCTTAGTATAAACTTAGATCCATGTTTATGACATCATTTATTAAGGTTAATACTGTAACTTGTATGTTTACTACTCAGTCTTGCACATGACTATACAATATCTCACTAAAGCTGTTGTAAATTTTCCAATTGCGACCGTAGTAGGGGTTTCTAGTAAATTGTAAAGAGATTTCGATTTACGACAGAAAGTTGTGGTTTTCAGAAATTCGGTAGGTAATAAAGAGGATTCGCGGGACCATTGATTTTCGGGTTACGATGGTACAATCGTCACATAAAAGTTCGGTCACCGACACATCTTTGAAACGGACCACAGAGAAGAGAGTCCCTCGTAAAAGTGTGACGTAAAATGTGTCGGAATTTTGATTAAAACGCGTCTGGCCTGAGATTTTGTTTATGTTGTTTATTAGAAAACAGCAAACCAAACAGACACGCCGTCTAGCCGGCTTCGAGTTTTTACTTTCAATGAAATACACACCTTGTTGCTTTGACTTAGGATTTAATTTGGTGTACACGACTTACCGATGTATGTCACAGATAAGTTCCAATCACAGTCCATTAGTTATTTTTTATGATCTTGTTTAGATCACTGGAACCTAGCAACGTGTTTTAAAGCAAAATCATTATTAACAATAGGTAAGTTCGCTAATTTTGTATATATTGCATCATATCATTTATTAATAACGATTTGTATCTGCTAAAACTAATACTTTAGTATCGGAAAATGTAAGTACAAATATTCTAGTAAGATCACCATAAAATTTTGAATGTTTATTTGACTTCTGACATTGTAAGTTCGACCACTATGTCTGGACCTATGTACCCCTCCCACTTCACCTTTCATTACCCCTCGTTCACCCGCTTAGTGCCGACTCCATTGCCTGTCAAATGCCACGTGGGTCATTTGACAGGTCTTCAGAAAAACTGGTTGGAATAAATAACGGCTTCAAGAGGCAATGAATACTGAAATTTTATTGAAATGTGTCAATTTTATGTTCGGCCGGTTTACGATGTGAAAGCGAGACGCCGCTACGTGCAGTGTAATGCGGCGTCTCGCTTCCACAACGTAAACTGTCCTGCTTTAAGAGTTCATGGTAAGAGGGCAGCTCTCGCTCAGTAACTGTGAATTTTCGTAGACTATAATGTATGGTAACAAAAAGGTGTCAGTCGTAACAATCTCTTGATTTTTAATTTTCAACATAAATTTTACCTACCGAACAAAAATGTTGATAGATATACACGTAACATTATAGTAGGTATAATAACCTACAGTACCTATACTACATTGTAGGTAGACCATAATAGAGGATTATAGGAGTGTGTTAATGTAACTGTCACGCCTCGTGTCGTGACGTTATTGAATTATGTAGCGCGGGAACGAAGTTAACACGGTTGTGCATATAATATAGGTACAGGAGCGTGGCGGTATTCATCCCTGACAATGTTACCCGCCGAGTTTCTTAAAAATATTGTAGAAGATACTGGTGTCAAACTGATGGTGGTGATTGAGTTATGAGGGCAAATACATAAAAAAAAAGATCCCGACGAATTGAGAACCTCCTCCTTTTTTTTGAAGTCGGTTAAAAAAGGAAGTTCTACGCAAAGAACTAACACAAAGGTATAAGACGTAGCAAATAAAATGATTACAATTCAAACTCAAAATATATTCATATAGGTTCTTCCTGGTGTCTCACTCTGTAATAAAATAACCAATAATATCAAATGTGAACAATAAAACCTATAATAACTACGATAACAGTTTAATGGTAAATATCGTATAATTTTATTATTATAGTGTTTTATAATATTATAACCCGCGGAATAATATAAGCTGTGCTATAAGGCCGCGATTACATAAACATTTATAAGCCTATTCCTATACTACCACAATAAATAAAAGTGGAGTAGTCTTGTCTGTGAGCTGAGAAACAATGGATAGATGAATTTTGTTATGATATTCATATTTATGGCACAAAAAGCATGCTAGTTTTAAAAAACATCGCCTTTTTGGCAAATATACAACGATAGTCGCAGGCTTAAAATATTTTTAACTCGTAACTTAAAATATTTTTGAATTTGATTGAATTTGCTTTCTAGGTCAGGAAAAGTGTATTTAATTTCGATTTGGTGCCAAATGTCTCAGTTTTGTCTGTGTCGTCTTAACCCGATGGATAGCAATATGCTGGTAATTCACCTCTGACTCCAAGTAATAAAAGCGATACGATGCTCATACAAAAATATTTATGAACTAACTTTACTTCTTCGCCTAAGCCCCTCTTTTCACCGGTCACTCTGGAACTGGCTCTCTACACTGGAATTGCCCTGAGCCCTAATTCTACGGGGGCACCTAGTTCCCAAATCACTAACGAATATTTATCAAAATCAATTGTTAAGTCCAAATCAAAGCAATAACATCATAATCGCCTATCCTAATGTATCCAGAGCCTCCAATAGGTTAAAAACGGCTTTGTCTTCGCCTATAATTCACGTAAAGCCAACCAATAAGTAATTTGTCCTTATTTCGCGCTCTTCCCGCTATCTTTGAGACCGAAACTTCTAGAATGATAATGCTCACATTTATAGCCCTTTACTCGATTTATATGTTAATATATTTAAGGTTTTCCGTGTCTGGAATTGTATGAGAACCATAGTCTACGCTTTTTGTATATTTAGATAGGCGTAATGGGTAATCGATTGATATAGCTGTAACGATTCCGAATCATGTATGTTTAAAATTCGTTTTACGTGTTTTCAAAATCGTTTTGGTTTTAGTGCCTACGCTTTCGTGTTAGAACGCTTTGAGATTCAAAAAGCATTACTTTTATGGTTTTTATTGATGGTTACAACCTGACTTACATTCGTAATCTCTATACGCCACGCCGCATTCGTAGTTCTGAAATTGCATTGAATTTCGTTTGGTCGTCTGATGCTAATTCTGTCGTAAAAAGTGAATAATATGTTGATTTTTTAAATCCTGACCTACCCTAGCTTATTTTGAATAAGATTTATACAGATGCTTAAATGTATAATTCCAATAAAAAAAAAAAACAGATAGGTAATTATGTAGCGTCATAAGTTCGTATTTAAAACTTCTCTTTTCCAATGAAAATGAAATTTATCTAATCGTAATATACCTAGTATAAAATCACGAAAACCCGCATATAATTCCTAATCTCAAATCAATACAAAATAGCCAAAGATAAATTGAAAAACGCTTCCAAGACGTTGATAATAAACATGGGTACAGTCAGCATCATAAGTAGCATAACATATTAAGAAACTTTATGTCGAATCATTGAAAGAAACAAACATCAATTCAGGTTATTGTTTCAAATTATAGAAACGTCCGAATGATGATCTGAGAATATTTAGGACTTTTTACTGTATAAAAAGTCGTTCTTTAATTAGTGGTATGTTTTTATTTTTATTGGAAAATCCGGGGAGAGGCCTTTGCCCAGCAGGGGGAAAAATATAGGGTATTGAAAAAAAAATGTTAAAAAAAATGAAATGTTCAGCTACTTATGATGCTGACTGTACCTAGTACAGAGCTGAGCAAATAAGCACTATTGCATGTGCCTGCAGCCACCACCGAGGTTTCAATATACGGTTTTATATTGGTTCAGTCATTTTTATTACACGAACAGTAGTTATATTAAAGCTTGGTGCTTTTATGCAGACCTTTGGATCCTTCGTCACCAGCAGTAACTTTTTTACTGCAATTTAATTTGAATGTCGGCGTGGTTTTAAGAGGGGTATTTCTATAATAATGTGTCTTTTTCTCATACAGGAAAAATATGTATTAAGTTATTCTATCCCACAGATTTGCCCCCTTGTCGTGTGGTATCCGGCCTAGAATTGATCACCCCCTTTCCTCCCGTGGGTGTCGTAAGAGGCGACTAAGGGAAAATCCAGAAGATGGGCAGCAGCGTCTTTTGTAACTTGACCACCAACACTGCGATCCCCAAGCCGCTTGCCAAGCGTGGGCATTATGGTAAACCCCTTTCTAAAAGAGGGAGGCCTTTGTAAAACAGAGGACGTCTTCCAGCTGATGATGATGATCCCACAGATTTAATAGCTGAGCGAACTAAGATGAAAATTGGCACACGGATAGATCAAGAACTGGATTAGGACATAACCTTTTCCCGGATTATAGAAATAATTTTATTTGACTAATGACTGGTATCTGACGATCGATGTTACTGTGGCCGTAAGACTAATCTTACATAGGTATTAGATTATCTTCACCTTAAAGGTTTCTTTTATGTTTTGCTAGCCTATTGACTCCCACTCCCATACAAATGATTCTATTCTATTGCGAGCGCCTCTGCGATACCATCTTCAAATTTAACCCTTAACCAGGCTATGGATTGAGTAAGCAAAAACAGTTTCAAATTTTCTTTATCAATTTAGATTCAAGCTTAGCATGGGCAACATGCTAAAATAGCACCAAAAGTCATACAAAAACAGTCCATTAAGGTCTGTCGTACTTTTCGTGGCTAGACCACCCCATCTCAGTTTCCATAGTTTAAAAATGAGCTAAAATACTCACTCCCTATAAAACCCAAAATACCGTAAATATAAGATAACGTTCATTACTCTGGCAACATTGTAACGTCTTAGCTTCAACATCAGTGTTGCCATAAAATTTCACGAGAGTTCACTAGACTAGAACTAGTAACCCTATCTTAGAAATTATCTACATGGAATGACTGTCACAGAATGATAGACGACGGGCTTGCGCGATGGTTGCCTGGCTTTCTCCTGAGATGGTCGGTGGTTTTGTTCCCGCACGTAACAAATATTTGCTTTTTACGGAAATGTAATCTTTACTTCATAGAATAAAGATAACATTAATGAAATTAAACAAAAACAACAGGTGTATTGATGTAAAAAGTAAAACCATCTGATTTCATATCCATTTGTATTTTTATATTTACGTACGTGAAATAGCCAGCTTTGGAGCAAGTAGGCCACTCAAATATTGATAACAAACTCAACAAATATTGGTTTCATACTTGGTTCCAACAATAGCGCTTAAACTCACGCTCCAGCTTTAATTAGGTCATAAAAATATTTACTGTTCTATCAAATTTTATCACTTACCTAATTAAGCTATTTGTTTTACTTGAGAAGTAAGTTACAATGGCTACGTGAGTACACTAGGCTTCTTACAAACTTGGTGCGGTTCTAACTGGGACGCCGTCGAAAGATTTTAATCTGGTGCACAATCTAATAGTTAACTGCCAATTTATGCGGTTCTTAACACGAACAAGTTTATCACGTAAAATGTGCTGATTCTTCTCTCATTTCTGTTTCTTATTAGAAAACTTTGACTGCCTCGTTGGTCTAGTGGTCGCTAAGCGCGACTGCTGAGCAAGAGGTCCTGGGTTCAAATCCCGGGTCGGGCAAAGTGTTACTGAGTTTTGCATTAGGTAATTCTCAGTAGCAGCACGGAGTCTGGAATTGTGCCCGGCGGTTGATGGCAACAGGCTCGCCCCCTATTACATTGGGACTTACAACATAACTGGCGAAATGTGGGTGCACTATATGTTCACCTCTGCCTACCCCTTCGGGGAATACAGGCGTGATGTTATGTTATGTTTGTTTATCATCGCACCTGTTTCATCATAGAGGAAGACAGAGGTGTGGTTTTGCCAGCCTGTATTAAACCATTTAACATAAGTCCTGTTCTTTAAGTGATAAATCTACAGTCATTTAACAAGTAGGTACGTATGACATTAAAAACACATGGCTACTTGCTGGATTTGAAGCTGCATTTTGCGTATAAAAGTCTGATCCGTAAGTCTTGAGACCACCATTAAAATATATATATTATGCGCTATGTATTTAGACATTTATATTAAACTTTAAAAAATATTTAAAAAATTCTTGAGAAGGAAAATGTTCCCGAGCCCCAAAATAACATAAGACGTTTTTTCTGCAAAAATAACATAAGTAAAAGTTCAACCCTTCGTGAAATACACACTTAAAGTTACGCCCTGTTAATGTCAGGCATAAAAGTTGGTCGTACTGAAGGTATGTCAGCACCCAACAGACAGTTTGTGACGTAATGGGCCACCGTGTTGCGTTTTATTGCTCTCGGAACGTCTCGTCACATAAATCGCAGGAGACTCGTTACGAACTCAATCGTTATTCCGTGTTTGTGCCATTTTATGTGTTATATTTTTACTTCCTTATTTACGTTGCGTTTAACGGATTAGCAATTTTTTGTAATGACATCCTGGTAACGGTTAAAGAAATTTAAATAAAACTATTTTTACGGATTTTATCGCGGTTTTAATTTTGTTTCAAAACTGTCAGCAGTGTGATAGAAATGGTTTAAGAAATATTGTGATGGAACAATATCTAAATTTTTGCTCCCATAGTGAACACGCTTGGCGATCAATGCTTGTTTTCTTGCTTTGTATTGGAAGAGGTATTTGCCATTCGGTGGGACAATTATACGCTGCTCTTTATCACCTTGTATACGATCTAGCAACGAAAACCTCGCGATTCCAATCGCCATCATCATCCTCTATCAGTAAACAAGCGTCACCATGCTTTGCTTGTTCATTACTCGTGCCTTCTGAATTTAAAAGAAGACTTGGCCCTTAGAAATTATGTAGATTTACGATAGCTAGGCTTAAATTTGAAATATTTTTGGCAAAATACTGTCGTAAACTAAAAGTATTGGAAAATGGAGAAGTGGGAGTTTATTCTACTATAAACAAGAACTGCTTAATAATAACAGATGTCAATGTCTGTGTGTCAGCATAGTAAAACGTTTAAATACCACGCTTACCGCCTATAAATTCTAAACAAAGTGCTCGTAAACCAATTATTTACGATCTATAAGATAATTAGTTTGTAAACTTTCCAGTTTCAATGTTAATTACATTATAATTAAACACTATTTGTTAGTATCGTAGGATCTTAGTATTATTATAAACATTTTTATGGATTTTATCACAGTTACTTTCTCTGATCATTTGATTAGTTGGCAGAACATTTTTCGTACTGTAGGCTAGGCATTCTATGCTTTGAAACGCGGAATCAATCTCCATGCAAGCTCTTTTATGGTTTTTGTGCTACAGAATTTGTTTCGTTTTCAATTAAGTGGTTATGAGATATATAATTACGGGTATCCTTTAATTCCAGAATCGTAAGTTGTCCAGCAGTGGACTGCAATAGGCTGATGTGATGATGATGATAAATAAATGTGATGTGATGAAGACAGAAACAACTGTGAGCAGTGTTTATCATCAAGTTTACTTGTTGGTTTTCATAACATCACGCCTGTATTCCCCGCAGGAGAAGGCAGAGGTGCACATACAGTACACCCACATTTTGCCAGTTATGTGGGCTCCAATGTAATAGGTGGCAAGCCTATGGCCATCAACCGACCACAAGTCAAATTGCTCCGTACTGCTAAAAATAACCTAATATGGAAACCCGGTAACACTTTGCCCGACCCGGGATTTGTACCCAGGACTTCACGCAGTCGCGCTTAGCGATCACTAGACCAACAAGGCAGTTCTGACCTAACCAGTCTACTAGGTACTAATTCCACTTACACCGTATCACGTGACCCCAATTAGGATGTTATTCAAAACATTCAAAAGTAAGTTCATTTCACTGTCCACTGTACAAGCAATAAGAATTTCAAAATGAGGGAGAAGGAGCATAAAAAATAGACCTCACATGAGAGTTGGCCTCAAAGACCTGTAATCGCATTATGAAGCTCCACTCACACACACAAAGGTGCTTATAACGCACACATGCAAATCGCTAGGTAGCGAACATATGAAAGCACTGATTTATAAGAACTATAAGCGGAGCTCAGCCGTCGACTAGAAAATTCATGTAGCAATTACGAGGATCAAATGAAATTCCGTATGAACCACTAATTTAGCTCTACATACATACATTTTACGGTTGTTTTAGCATCCAGTTTAGTATTTTGATTGGTGGCCGGTGCGTCCTACTGTACAGAGCCTGGGCGGGGCGAAATATAAAATATTGGAAGCGATACAAGTAATTTATAACGCTCATAAGTTAAATGAATGTTGTGATTCATTGGTAACAGTGTAGAGGAAATGTAATCTTTACGACTCACATTAAAGTGCGGTAGTAAAATAGTCGTGCTGGTGGTATGTAGCGTAAAGCCGGCCGGATGCGAGGACACCAGTATACAGGTTCAAATTAAGTCAAGTACCAGCGTGACATTATTGTCATTCTCAATAATGGTTTTTCCACTGAGTGTATATGGAAAAAATTGAGATAATTTTAATCCGTTTTTTCGGGTATGATTTTGTCTCAAGCCCGAAACACGCAGGGAGCGAGCGTGGTGATAAATGCTTGTACCTTGCCGATAAGAGAAAATGTCTTTGTCTTGTTGTATGTAACATAGGCTGGTAATAGCTAGCTATATTCTAATTGCAATTGAAAGCTTAAAAAAATAGAAACCATTTATTGAAGTCTCTCAACGATGCCTTGCGGTGATAGATCATAAAATTAGAAAAATTCTTCAGTCACTTTATGACTCGCAATTGGATCTACAAGTTTTATTAGATCAATTAAAACTAAAAGATAAGAAAATAGTCACAGTCAGAAGTAGTTTCTAATAACAGTTTCGAAAGGAAGAAAGTCAGGGATGTTGTTAAAAAGTTTAACGAGAACGAAGACCCTTTAACTGAAAACTTTAGCAGAAGCAAGGACATTAAAATGGACGACTTTGATAACGGATTTCAAAGAAGTAAACAGAAAAAGAAAATTGTTACGTAATTTTTGTTTGAGCTGAGTTTCGCCGTCATCTGTGACTCGAATTTGAAATGTGGATCTTTTTGTGGAGTTTTTTGACTCGATTTATTAGAACCTGCCTTTTGCAGATTTATGGGGGACGTGGAATTAGGAGAAAGTACGAAAGTAACACTTTTGAAGATTGAAGCAATGAACGTGCTCAAAAATATATTCAAAATAAAAAAAATTGTGTGCAGAATTGATATTTCTAAACTTTTCCATCAAAGTCTACTTATTAATAACTAATACACAAGGCATAATTATTTGTACATGTTTTGACTAAGTTGTTTGTGAATGTGTTCCCTATATGTCTTCAAGTAACATCCTACAAATTAATGTTAACCATTACTCGGCCATCATAAACGCTTAAACTGCTGTGCTAAACATAACATCACGCCTGTATTCCCCGAAGGGGTAGGCAGAGGTGAACATATAGTACACCCACATTTCGCCAGTTATGTTGTAAGTCCCAATGTAATAGGGGGCGAGCCTATTGCCATCAACCGGGCACAAATCCAGACTCCGTGCTGCTACTGAGAATTACCTAATGGAAGCTCAGTATCACTTTGCCCGACTCGGGATTTGAACCCAGGACCTTATGCTCAGCAGTCGCGCTTAGCGACCACTAGACCAACGAGGCAGTCAGCAGTGCTAGTTAGAAATAAAAAGCACCATTATTAACAAGGTAATTAGTATCAATAAATGCCGCCAGCAAAAGAGACATCACAATCAAACTAACACAAGTATTCGCAGCTCCTAACCGCATACCAGCTGATCTCGGAAAAGTGGCGTCCACTACGTTGAACAATAATTCTTTACACGATTTCCAACGAGCGCATACTCGCTGCGTTTTCACTTGACAAGACGACCGGTAACACGTACGCCGGGAATTGTCCACGCATGGCTCTTATATGACCTGTATGGATCACGGTTGTACGCATAGGTTGTGTATCATTGACCGGGACCCTTTTAGATGACCCTTGTAAATATGTTTTTAATTATCATCACACAAGTGATTTGTGCCTCGTGTGTGTTATGATATTTTTGGAATTAGTTATGATTTCATGCAGTTTTGGAAATGCAATAGGAACTTGGTACATTTAAAATTGTTTTAACAGCTATCTTCTATTTTGATACTAATTACATCCTTTTGGCTTCGCCGTAGTCAGATAAAAATATCGATGATTTACGAAAACAATATGCACATGGAGGAAATACTCTTATTTACAAACGTATCAATAATAAATATCATATTATATCGACGTCTTTTGAATGACTGACGGGATTTTTTTCAAAAATTATTCATAAATGTCGTTAGTAATAAGAAAGTTTATTTACCGTATTTTATTTTCTAATTTAACCGATCTATAATTTGGATAGTTCAGATAAAAATAACCTAAGAGCTTATCTTTTTATCAACATATTATGCACTCCTTTATTCAATTTTGTCACCGATACGAAATAACAAATGGTGTCATATTTGCAAACAAGCTTACCCTACTTACGTAGAAGAAAAGTGTAAATGGTTTACCCAATGTGGGTCACCCGTGCCATTTGAGTTCTGTTTACATATTCTCTCAGAACCGGGGTCAATGTTTCAGGGGTTATAAACATTTTTGGGTCCTTATTTGATATAGGATACGTGAATTGGGGAAACCTATTTATTTGGGCTAATACAATTTTGCCTCGGTAGGTAACATTTGCCTATGTAACATGGTAACATTTGCAGCAATATTAAGTAATGGTGCCTTATATTTTGTGTAGATATTTATTATTGAAACCAACTATAAAATTCAATTACCACGTAGATTTATAGTATAAAAAATTTTGACTAAAATTTGACGTGAAGTAATATTAACACAAATTCTAGAAAATTGAGACCACTTTCTTCAAGTCTATCCAGAGAAAAATAGACGTGAAGGGATCCCATTGGTTTAAATTTCACCATTTTGGGCGTTAAAGGCATAGCGTCTGATCAAGGACACTTTTCTCACTCTTTACGATTTTCATCCTAGCTATTGGCGATAACTGTCGAACCAACTTTGTGTATAGTATACCTTTAAGAATAAAATGTTGGTTAAGAAAATTACATTTGGTGTGGAAGGGTCCCTAGTAACACGCTTTGACCCTATCAATCTACGTTTTTCCCTTAGCTTTCCTTTTTTGCGTCGTTTTCCTTTTCCCTGTAAGAATAACTTTACACTTGTGATCTCTGGAGGTAGGTAGGAATGTTTCATTATAGCCCCATATTTCGTCTTTCACATTTAAGTAGCAAAATAATTCACATTCCATTTACAAAAGACTGACATTTTCTCATTTCTAGGCATTTTGAGGCACTGATAGCCAAGTAAAACGTCGCAAGATCAAAACCCGGCACGCACCAGTGTCTTTTCAAATTCATACGCATAGTGTTAGCTGCATAGTGTAAATTAGTTATCAGTTACTAAAAACGATGAAGGAAAACATTGTGAGGAAACCGGCACACCTGAGATATTTTTCAACGGTGTTTAAAACTATGATCAGGCCTACAGGCGGTTTAAATTCTGACATCAGGTTGCTCATCAACGAAACGATAAGAAGAAGATTTCAAGGTGGATGCAGTCATCTATTGTTTATGATTGGTTAGAGTGTTCACGTCTTCGCATGCAGCCTAAGATTTGGGCTATATTTTGTAATGATGTTGGGTGCTACAATTCTAATTCAGGCAACATAAAAGCCACAGGTTGACATGGCAATCAATCAATTTCAACACCTTTCAAAACGAGTTCGCAGGGATTATTAGCAATAGGATGAGTCGTTTGATGAAACGCATGCAATGAGATTATTAGGAATAGTGAGAAATTTTGAAAAACTGATATGAAGAGCCAGTATACAGAAGCACAGTAGGGTTAATAGGATAATAATAATAATAATATCATTTATTCGACAAGAATATGGTACAAAAGATGTTACATAATACAAAAAAACCGACATATCCGCCTTTAACAGGCATGCGAATATTAGTTACTTGTTTTACATACAATCTAAAACATTGGTATCTATACTTAAACAATCTATGACAACAAATTTCAAGATGGTTAACATTTTAACTTATGAGATCAGAATAATTATAAGCATTTTAAATATAACAAAAATTTATAAATAAATAAATAACATTGTATAATTTTTATTGAAAATAATAATTTGAAATTAAAATAAACTAGGAACCAAATAAGCTTAGTCAATTATTACAATGCATTCCTATAAATTTTATATCGGTAAATGAAAGGAATAGGGACATTTAGAAATTTTAAGAAGTCTTTGCCTAGCTTTTCAATGCAGTAGGCTAAACAAAGGCTGTCATTGAAGTATTGTTTAGTCTGAGAATCAAAACGAGTCCGTCCAAACGACATGGCAGTAATAGTCATGGCTCCTCGCTTTCAATTTACTTACGCCCTCGGCTTTCTCTTTTTCCATTGTTTTCCTTTTCGTTTATGTCTTTATTTAATTATTTGGACCTTCGACCCTTTTTATTTAATTATGCTACTGTTTGATGTGTTTTATAGAGTCGTTAAAAAAGGTAGTACTTAGATGGTTAGGTATAATATGCATAAAAGGTTTCAAGTTAAAAATATATAGGTGAGACATTTTCTAGCCCTAAGTAAGTACCGCAAAAAAATACATTTACGGCATTTTTAAAGCATAATTTTAAGGTTTCACAATAAAAGCCTAGGTACGCAAACCAGTTTTAAATCTACGAGTGGACCACCAAGTCAAGGGTTTTATTTTAATATATTGATTAAACATTATAATTATTTACCAAGGCCGGTTAAGCAGTGGGAACCATCCTAGAAGTAGTTGCAAAAAAAAAGTTTATCCAATTTTCTGAATAATTCTCTGCAATAAGCAAATTGAATAATAGCCTAGTATTATCTGGTTAAAGGCCGTATGTAGGAGCGTCATTAAATAATCTTGTTCCCTTCAATTTAGTTGGAAAATCGTGCGTGCTACTCAGTGGGTCAAGTAACATATTGTACACAGAATAAAAATATACTGAGAATGGATACTAAAGATCGTGATCATACTGATTCATTTTTCTAGTTTTATTATATACATCGTGCGCTATTCAACTGCAGTAAGCTTAAATTTAAACAGTTTCGCTGTAACCAGTAAATCTTTTAGTAGGTGGTTAGGTATTAGATGTTTGTTCTGCAATTTGTTAAGTTGTGTATGTTTCAAAAAACTGTAGCTACCCAATCAGCCAGTCTCATTTTTAACGCTCGCAATTTATAAGTTTAGGGGCCTGTTTCACCATCTACAAGTAAAGTGTTGAATAGTTACTTTTTGATTAATGCTAATCGGCATGTAAAGGTTACTAGTATCTTCTGTCATATCTTAGTTACAGGCCAGTTTATCCCCTGATTAATGCTACTCAAATATTGTGAAATTCGTATGAGTAGTTTCGGGTGACTTTAAGTGTCGGTTAGTCTACTTGATACTTTACTTGTCTATGGTGAAACAGGCCCTAAGTGTCAAGATTCATATATCACACGTAAGACTTCAATAACTAAAAACACAATTCACTTAATATAATTCTATTTAGCATTTCACCGACATGACAAGCCGTCAAGAGCCAAAGAAACAACTAAACGCCAATCAAAACAAAGCGAAATCAATAATCGCAAATTAATTCAATATTGATGCCACTCAATACCCTTGTTACTGACACGAGATAACTTGTCACTAATGTCAGTGTCAAGCGAAAGTGACAGTGACAGTTAATACATCGCTGTCAATCAAACGAGAAAGCTCGGTTAAGTACGATGGCAAATTTACTTGTCAAAACATTGTAACGAATTTGAAGAAAGTGCTGCGTTGTCTGCCCTAAGGTCGGTCGTGACTGGGCAATTTTTGTTGCGATATGTGCTTGCTTGTAGGTAGGTAGCTGTTGGCGTGCTGTGCCGATTTGTGGGTAATTGTGATGGATATTAAATGGTTCAGTGCTTTACTTAGGTACTGTTTTCATAAATACAATTAATTATTTCTTACTGTTAAACTTTTTTTCTGTGGCAGTACCTGTTATTTAAAGATTTGACTTTCAAATAAAAGCTGAATTTCTTGCACCCCTTTAAAAAAAGACGATGTACCAATTGTGTCGATATTTTTAATATTATTGATAATTCTTTAATTGAGCTATGAGTTAGTGATGTGGCGGGATCGCGGATCAAACTGTTTTTACATCGGCTATGTTTACGATGGCCTCAAATGAACCCTGAAAACTAAAAATATATGCATTTCAGTAAACAATAACATTCTGAACCATCTAAAGATTCCGTTCTATCAAAACGAGCGTCCGTATCGACATGCATATTTATTTATTTAAATATCTGCATTCTAAATTCAAAAGCTTCAACATCTGTGCTATATTAAAATGAGGTTTTCGTTTGGACTGGAGTTTTTCTTAATTGAATGGGTTCGTCTGGCGTTCAAGTAATACTATATAGACTAGTACAAATAATATATACTAAACTTATTATTGAAGTAGCCGGACGATTGTCAGATTGTCTGGATATGTAGGTATGGGTGTGCAATACTATGCATCTGACTGAGAGATATTGAAAGGAAAGACGAGGTTTTTGGCTAGAATTCACGTGAAATGAAAATGCATTTTGTATAAAGCGTGATTAACGCTCAAATTAAAAAAATAAGAAAACGTCTCCGCACACTAGGAATGTCTCCTGTATCGTGGGTGCGTTTCACAAACATGAAACATTACATACACCCAGACTCGGGACAAACATCTGTGGATCGCACAAATTTTCGTCCCGTGCGAGAATCGCAATCCGCAACCCCTAGCGTAGCAGTCCAATCGCTTAGCCACTGTGCCAATCAGGTCTTCAAAAAATTATATCTACTAAAATATATAAAGTTTTTCTTGTAACTTTACTATCCCTATCATTATTATTTTGACATAATTACCTACATTTTTATTTCACTTAAAAACAAGTATATTACCTTCAAAACACTTTCACTTATCCCCAACGCCGAAATAACGATAAAATCTTTTATGTGTCTGACACAAACATACTATATCTTTAAAACAAAAGCTTACAATGTCTGTACATCAGAAAGCTCGTAAAATATGTCTGACCTACAAATACAGACACGTGTATGTAGGGTGCAAAGATATTAAGGTAATGGATGTTTGTCTGTAGTCTGACAGCATGTTGAGGCAGCTTGGAGAACGTTTGTGTACAGTTGTCTACAATAAACCTAAGTGCAAAGTTTTTAGGCTTAATATTATTACTCTTATGCTGGGTTGTACCATATAAGTGGTTAAAGTTATGGTTTATGACAAATTTGACGATAACAGTATCTAACGCTGACTTTAACATTGACTGTGGATTGGGTTGCACCATCGTTTTCCTTGGTAAAGTTAAAATTATCAGGGTTGCTAGTGAAATGAGATCTTATTTACCCTAAATCAGTGGCGAAAAATATTTTTTAAAATGGCAATACTAGTAGTAATAATTCTTTAAGCATGGACATGATAATATGTTGGAGCTATTAAACGCTATTTCGGTTTGGAGATTATAATACAATTGACGCATCTGACAGCTAGTTAACTTTAACAATAGCTTTAACCAGCGAAGTTTGGGCGGTTACAGTTACTGTTAAAGTTATGACGTTATCTATCGATATATATGTGTCTACTTACACAAATATGTTTATATTATGTGTATGTATGCATATACTATTGTTACAAGTTTACAAGTATAAGATATTAGTGTCCGCATTTTACTGTTAAAATTATAATGTAAGTTAGTGACTTTAGTTTCTACAGTCAAACCGTTCAAACGGTTTTATAGGGCAAATAATTTTTAAATAAAGACTATACATACATACATCAAATTGTCAAATAGTGCAACTCATTTTTTGCCTAACCGCTACTTTAACATGATAAGGATAAGGCGTAAGTGACATGAGGTTGTAAGTTCATTCCTCACGCGTGGTACTGTTGACAGGCACACTAGAAAACAGCTGACGGGCACCTATTCTTAGTATAATCTTCCCTTATTTATAACTGCCTTAACTCCACCTTACAGTCTAAAGTCTTATGATATCGCTATTATTTTACATGCATAAAAGTGAGGGATATAATTTAATCAATGGTTAAACATGGTTAATTTTTGTAAGCGAGGAGTGTTAGTTTAATTTAATAAGTAACTATTATTAACAGATATGCGAAGCCAAAATCATAAATACGCTTTTACATTTTTGAAATCTATTTAATAACTAACTGCGCCCAGCGTTGTTACCCGCTAAATTTTTCACGGGATAAAAAGTAGCCTGTATGTTAATCTAGGGTGTCAGCTACCTCCATTCCAAATTTTACCAAAATCGGTTCAGCCGTTTGAGCCTGAAGAGGTAAGAAACATACAAACACACTCACTATCTTTCGCCTTTATAAAATTGGTTTGATTTTCCTTTCAGTAGTTATTTTCCAATATACGAAAAGAGAAATAAAAACCCATATTAATTATTTATTATCATTGATAGTCATTTGTTTCCATTCAAAAGAAAAATAGGGAAATAAAAGCCCACAGTTGATTATGTACTCATAATAACATTTACACCAACTAAACTGTCATATAAAAATAAATTAAAGCGTAGAAAGTTTTCTAGTAGGCAGAACAGCTAAACGAGTTAGGTTAATTCGATTTAATTGCACCACAATGTTCCGTAGAAATTGCAAATCAGGTCCCTTGGGACGGTTTCTATGATACTAGGAATCGATGGTAATTTATTGTGTTAATAGCTTGGCATCCAGATAATTGAGACATTATGTCGACTAGTAGGGAAATAATTATTCATCAGATTTCGCCTTTACTAGGATTTTTTCTTTTGTGTGATGTGTTTTAGATTTTATGCCCCATGCACGTTCAGATTTGTAGTTATCAGATGATCAAAAATTTATGTATTTAAAAAATCTCGGTGGAAAAAATTATTAAATTTTATAGGTAATAATATTAATTATACCTAATAATATTAATATTTATTGTTTAGTCAATTTGTACGTTAAATAATATTGATTTTAGTATTTAAAAAGTAATGCAGAAAAGGAAACAAAAAAACAATTTATTCCTAGGAAATTTACCACAGCAGACGTAAACTATCATGTACAGACCTGTCCTTCAATTGTCAAATAATATTTAAATTAGGAACAAAATTATAAAATTTAAAAACAACAATTTTATATCATGACAGTTCTTTTACTATTTGAAATTAGAACACAGTTTATGAATAAATGCAACAACATTATTTCATGCCAGTTCTGACGATAGCAAATGGCCGTTTATACGGAAATATTTTTTCCCATCACTTAGCTGGCAGTGTAGCCATACCGTAATTACGTTTAAGTATGGTCAATTTAGCCTGGTAACGGTATACATATGACATCTAATTTGTGTCTAAACGTTTGATACGCTTCCCATTTTCCACTAGGTTTTCTAATGAAAGTGCAATTTCACTTGTTAATGTGGCCTATTAAGATGCTTCGCTGTTATTAACTGGATTTCATTTTCGAAACAACTTGGATCTATATTGGACTTTATTGAATATGTAATAGGTAGGCACTTTTTACATCAATTCTTTATCAGATAATAATATGAAGTTTTATTGTTCTGCTGAAAATGTGTTTACTATGGGAAAGTCTCATACGGAGCCGGAATGAACATTGATCATCATACCTTTTCACTGCGAGTTCTTGCAATATTAAGTCGAGGATTCATTATACCTACAATAACTGAGAATTAATATTGAAAAAGTCACACTGACACTTGCCTTAGTTTGAACCAGCAATCATTGAAGAACCATTAGACTACCAAAATTAAATATAAAAATTAAACATTTGCCTTAAAACGATTTTAGTTAAAGCACAAAACAAACTTAATTTATCAAAAATAAAATGTAACCGGCCGAAAATATTTTAATGTGACCATACCACCGTATGGATTCGACACGAATCGTGGGCTTTCATAATGGAAATGACCGCAGCTGGAAACGGATTTCTGTCGTAAACCACACCGAATATCCCGCGAATTTGTCGCATAATATTACCGGGATATACCTATACAACACATTAATAGGACTAGGATCCGAGACACAGGTTTCTGCCTAGTTCGGAGGTAGATGTCCTCAATTATTATGTAAAAGTACCCTAGCTTTATCTTCAGCTGTTATAATGTAACAAAGGAACTGTACTTTGAAAACGTACGTAAATAAAAAAAAAAAATTATGACTATTATTACTTGTGACGTAAGTATGAAAGTCCTTTAATAATTGTAGGGAAAAAATGTTTTCATGCATGTTGTGTATTGTTTTGAAATTATTACCGAAACCGATCGAATTGCTATAAATGGTCTCAACGCTCATAAGCATCATCTGTACTTTTTAACTACTTACGTCGGCTTATCATATTCCAAAAAATATAATTTATGTTACCATCCAACATTGGTAAAGACGAATATTTATATGTTAGGTACTTAAAATTAAAACCAATGTCTTTTAGAATTCACGTGCGTATTATAAATTAGTTATCAGTTGCTAAAAACGGTGAGGGAAAAAATCGTGAAGAAACTAGCACACCTAAGAGATTTTTCAACGGTGTGTAAAGCCATGTCAGAGGCCTACAGGCGGTTTAAAATCTGCCACCAGGTTGTTCATCAACCATACGATAAGAAGAAGAAAGACCATAATTGCAACACTGGTTACTGTTTTAATCTAAAAATTAATTTCAACCTGAAACAAATATTTCAATCTCTTAAGTAAAACTAATACTACTTAATCAATAAGTATTTTAAAGTAGCACTAAAATACTCTAGATACATACTACAATATCGGCTAGAATAAAAAATCATTAGCATAAGTTTACATCCAGTTCTCACAATGTTCTCGGTAGCTGCGAGATTAGTTCGCACGCCTGTCAACACTTGTTCCAAGTTGATGGAATCGACAGGGAATTATTAAAGCTGGAAGAGATAAAGACCTGCCGTTTACTGGCATAAACAAACCTGCAACTACGTGCCTCTGGCCTTTGCATTAAAATAGGATTCCCATTTCATTGGAAAAGCAGTTGTAAAGTAATCCCGGGTTGGACTGGATTAATGGCAATAAATAATAACAGCAAATAACTGTCCCACTGCAGGGCAAAAGCCTCTTCTTTGATAGAGAAGGATTGAGCATTTATAATCATGCTAGCTCACTGCGGGTTGGAAATATGTGTATTGAAGTGCAGATTTTTGTAATTGTTTTTTTTTTTTTGTTTTTAAAAACATCAACGGTACAAGAGAGAATTCACGGCGCCCCCCGCCGTGAATTCTCTCTTGTACCGTTGATGTTGATTGATTTAAAAAATTAAAGATGCTTGTTACTAAAAATACTTCTTCTTATGATACGCCCATTTTTCGTCGGAACTTTGGGCATTTTTGCATGTCACATTTTAGGCACATATTAAAAAAAGGTAAGTCTCTTTTAGAAATCTGTCTTTATATCCTCGTGACAGTCTATCAGCTTTTTACCGGAGCGCTTCTATTTAAAAGCTTCAAGGTTTATTAACTCAGGTGGCCCACATTAATGACGGTGCTTGACTGGTTGACACAACCTAGTTTTCTCTGGCGATATTTTTATAGAAGAGCACTTACTGCTTACAGGAAAATTGTCTTGATTTTTGCGAGGGACTTTTTACGTGATACGATAAGTTTTTGAAACAATTTTGGAGGGTTTGATTTAAAGAAGAAAAGTATATAAATACGCATATAACAAAACCTATACCCAAATTAAGAACATTCAACATAAGCTTTTTAAAATTTGGTGAAGTGACTACATTTTCCCAAAGTACCTAAATTAATAATTATTTCTCTAAACCCTAACGGCTTAGGACATAATTAACTACAGCAAAACTGCACATGGAGTGAACATAATATGATGAATGTTATCCAAAATTAAAAGTGCTTTTTCTTAAGCTTACATCACATAACTTATTTGATGATATCACGAACATCTGTATGTAAGATAATCTTTGTTACATACAAATCTGTTATCAGTGTAAAACGTGCCATGTAATAATGAATAAAGCCTCCATAAACGTAACTCTTAGGTAGTAAAGTAAGCTTTCTCATAATATTTCAACGAGATCGTTTAATAAAGGTTGTTTTTTTAATAAAAATTCCGGGCTCGCACTTTATGTCTCTGACGTCGGTTGAGGAAGCCCCTCCTCCATTGAACTCTCTCTTCCAATAAAAGTCGTATTGACAGATCAGTACGGTTGTGTTGGGACGTCGGGCTTTGAAAGCTGCGAGTGCAAGCAGAAGCGGGATAAGCTTTTCAGTTTTGGGTGATTTAGGTATAGTTCTGGTTGATAGAGAGCAAGTTCACACATAAGCGGAAAAGGAATCTGAACTCTTTGGTGTGATTAGTAAGTATGGTTCTTGATTGGAAACTACTGGGTTTGACAGTGACAGTTGCCAGTTTTGTGAGAGAGTATTGACATTTAAGCCGCAAAAAAAAATTTGGTCGTAGGTCATTTTGGTCTATCATTGAATCTCTCCCAAACGTTCGTTCCAATTTCCAATAGTGACAATCAATCGACAATTATCCAAATTGCTTTAATAATTCTAATGGCTGCTCTTATTTTATGGCCCAACTTAAGTGCCTATAAATCTAGTTACGTAAGAAGAAAATGTTCTGAGAATCGTAAAATGTGTCTTCCTATTTACTTTCACCTTTATCCCGGGTTAAAATGCATTTTACAGAAAAGAGAGATATCATAGGTTTATCTGAAATAGCCTAATTATCATAAATGTTTGGGCACTTAGATTGAATTATTTTATAGCGTCGCTATTAAGTGATTCATTCTATTTGAGTGTGTGGTTAGTTAGATATCCTGTTAATATACTTATATTTACGCGAATAGATACAACATGTAGGTTATTTATTGACATTATTTTTTATGCTTACTAGTGCAAGATGCGAAAACTAAAGTTATGTTGAACGTTTTCTTTGCTTTTCTACTTATAGCCAAACGTTAAAATAATTGTTAAACTATTAAGGACATTTCAAAGCTAGAACAGAGAATACTTGTTACATACTGGATCTCCGACTACGCATGCGCTGCCATACCACAGGTGCATTTCGATAGCCTAACTTGTCATAGCTCGGTCGATACCAGGAACTAATAATTACAAGTATAGTATCCATAGACATACAAATATAGGCTATTAGATGTCCTCGCGGTTTCAGCCGTATTTAATATGCTTTATTGCAGATGAAACCGCAATACATAGCTAGTATCGTTATTAATTATAGCCCATGTGTATTCTGATGTAAAGGCTACTCGAAAGTTTCGTCAAAATCTGTCCAGTAGTTTTTGAGTTAAGGAGTAACATTCTTACAAATTTTGGGATATATATAAGTACTTATAGATAGATATATTAGTAAGCGAGACAAATGACCGTCGACATAATTGAAGTAGAACGTTTTATCGCAAATATTTTAACGACGGCAGTTTAACAGACAGGTATGATAAGCGATTCTCAAATTAAGTTTTGATGGCCATGTCTGAGTGGCGTGAACTTTGAATTGTGAGCTGTAATGTTTCCAACGATCTGTAGATTGATATTATATAAATGCTGTTAAGAACGTCTGTCAGTAAATGAAGTAATTAGTAAGAGTGTTTTTGCTTGAATATAAACTTTTGATAGTGAGGATTTAATTTTCCACTATGCTTTTGCATATTAACGAACGGATGAGTGCCACGTTTTAGTCTTAACTTTCATTTCAAGTTTTGCCTAAAGCGTTCTTATTTCATCATCAGCATTTCAGCCCGGTATCCCCCACTGCTGGGTAAAGGTCTCCGTTTTTCTCTGCCATCCTTCTCTGCTTTGGGCGTCTCTCATCCAGGTGGTCTTTACAGTTTTATAATTATGTCGTCACTCGTCAATCCAACGTGCTAATGGTCGTCCCTGACTTCTTTGACCTATCAATAAACACATGAGAAATTTTACTGTCTATGGCAAAATAAGGGCTTCCAGACCTCTTTCTGCTATACAATTTTACCTACTTAAGTACCTACGTTTGCACAACATGACATAACGTTAACCTATCTTTATATGAGTCATTCTATACTTATCATAGTTTCTGTGCAAATGATTTAAAGACCTTTGAAAAAAAGCCTGAGGAAAATTACAATAATTCCCGAAAAATTATACCCATAAATCAAACGACATGATGACGACATGTGTTTAAATACAACCATTTTTCCTTAAACCAACAATCAGGAAATCGCAGTCGGACACCCCGAGCCCACTTGTTTGAACAACAAAAGTTATAATGTAAATTTTCGGTCCCTACCCACATAGTTCGTGTAACAGAGTTTTTGAACTTGTGCGCTTCGTGACAAGGGACAAAATGGTAGGACGTTATGAGATTTCAGAAGCAATTTTTGAAGTTTGCTCCTGTCGCATACCAAACGATGTATTGTTGGGGAATTTCGTTCACGGATTCCACCGGTGTCTTGTGTTCAAGTGGTGAAATTGAATTTTGTGTTGCCACGTTCCTTCTTAAATTATGGGGATCGTTGCGTTGTATTTGGCTTTTTTTTTGAGTGTATATTTTTCATGTAATCTCTTATCTTACGACAAGTTCGATGAATGACTATGATGATAATGATATCACGCCTAAATCTCCGAAGGGTTATATATAGCAAAAGACATCTGTATATAACCCTTCGCAGATTTAGGCTTGATTTTATGTATCTTTTAGATCTCTCGATCCCCAAAGAAATTTATAATATAACAGACCATTTGTGTAAATATGAACAGTTTCTACAGCCACCATTAATAATACCAAATCTTTTTCAGATAACTTATTCACATAAAATATCCTTCGTATTTAAAACTTTGGATGCTTGTACCTAATAGAACCTGCTTTGTGACCTATATAGATCTATTGTTAGCAAATCTAAGGCAGTCAAACATTTTAAAACCCGAATTTTCTTCCGAAGCTCGTAATTCACTAATAATATAAATTTATTATTGTTATAGCACTCATAAATATTAACGACGGCTACTTTCTCGTTATCGCAAGCGACTTTAATAGCCGACTGTATCAGAACTGGGCCAGCAAAATATGTACAACTGGGTATAAAGGTTTTAACACTGCCCTTATTATGAGTGCGAGATAAGGAGAAAAAAAGCTGTGCGTCGCGTTATCTTTTGTTTCATGAAAAATATTATAGGACTCTTTCATTTATGTTCGTATTTCAAACGTAAACGATCGTCATTTTTTTTCTATATAATCTAAGTTTATTTATAATAGGCCACCTACGGAGGTTGCAAATCTATTTCTCTTTTAAACTTTCATAATTGAAGACTGACAAGATCAACAGTGCATTGTGAGGTTTAATGTAATGACCTCTCAATCGTTAAACTGATGCTTAACTCATAGCCATTGTCATTCAAATGTATTCCCGTACTCGATAATAGCACGTTCAAGACAATAAACATCCCATTTATGGCTGACTTGTAGCTGATCTTAGTAATAAGAAAATGTGAAACTGTTTGGTGTTTCTATATTAGCTATTTCAGTGTTTATAAATGTGTTAACAATGATGAAAGAACTTCAAACATATTTTTAATGTAGGTAGGTACTGATCATTACGCTGGTCTTCCTGCAGGAGCTGAGGTTTACTATTGCATTTTTATAAAGACTGGAATTTTGTACGTAATATCGAGCACACCACGGATTTGGGATAATTCTCCATCTATTTCTATTTGTAGCATTAGATGCACATTCGATGACAGAAGACTTCATAGCGTTTATGCGCGTTAGCGCATTCGTAGTGATCTAAAAAGGTCCGTACGAAATATGTATTTATTCTTACCAAAAACGATTCCATTTCTCTGTAAACTAGGACACATTATTCAAGCTTATTTTAGAAACCAAACTACCTAATAGACCCTCCAAATTTCATTCTACTTTTCAGCAAGTTTTTGATTGATCAATTATCAAGAGTACCTATTATTGCTTTCATTAATTCTCTTTCAGACGCACCCCATTAGCTATTGGTTCATATATTTTTGTTCCAGTCTTTAATTTAACGATAACCGCTATGTGTCTAACTCCAAATTGCTGTTAAATTATTCATTTCCAGTTTGGATTGTCTGAAATGTGTTTTCAATTTATTTTGCTTGGCAGATGTTTGTGTTTAATTTAATTTTCATTGTGATGTATTTTCTGATTCAGTAACGCTGTTGCTGTTATAGTATCAGTTTTTGTTGTTTTTTGGTATAATTTTGATAGTACTACTAAGTTTTTTGAACTAGTATACGCGATTGGTGCCGTGTGGTATCCGGCCTAGAATTGACCACCCCCTTTCCTCCTGTGGGTGTCGTAAGAGGCGACTAAGGGAAAATCCAGAAGATGGGCAGCAGCGTCTTCTGTAACTGGACCACCAACACTGCGATCTCCAAGCCGCTTGCCAAGCGTGGGGATTAGTGCAACCCCCGCCCTTCTAAAAGGGGGAGGCCTTTGTTCAACAGTAGACGTCTTTCGGCTGATGATGATGATGATGAAACGCGATTGGTATTCTGGTCATTTTATGTAGGTTTCATAAAGGTAATCTGTTGTAGTGTAGATGTAGTTTTTTTTTATGAATATCTTTTGGAGCTTCTTGATGAGACAGTTCTTTCAGGATACGATATTTTTGAATTTCGCAAGTATAATAATGCCGTTTCGTAAATGCATTATAATATTTTCATCATTAATTTCAAATAGTTTATTAATCATATTCAGTTGAAGTAGTCCAGAAGGAGTCGATAAATAAGCAGAAGGAGAACAACTCTTTCTATTCACCTTCTCTTCGAGAACAGAGGGCGAGGGTATAAATCTAACTCTGCATTTAACTAGTCCCAGCAGACTACTTATTTTTCTTAAAAAAAAAAAACTTCACCCCGCACTAGGAATTTCTCCTGTATCGTGGGTGCGTTTCACAAACATGAAATATCACATACACAAACACCCAGACTCGGGACAATCAAATCTGGATCGTTCTAATTTTTGCCCCGTGCGGGAATCGAACCCACAACCCCACAAAGCAACCCTTAGTGCAGCAGTCTAATTGCTTAGCCACTACGCCAATCAGGTTGTCATCATTGCATTTATAGGAAATCCATCCACACTACAAGGTCTTAGGTCTTCGCAGATAGAGGTCTTAGGTTAATTTCATTCGACCCTTAATACACAGTCATCACAGTCTTCCCTTTATTAATTATGTTTTGTTCTTTCCAGGTGTGGTTGTGATGACATGGTGGTGGGCGCTGGCGCTGCTAGCGCTGTTAGCGCCCGCCCGCCCCGCGCCTCGGGCGGGCAACGGTGAGCTAATTTACAGTAAGCATCACTTAGTGCACTATTTCCTGCTTGATTGCGCTCCTGGTAACCGATAGTGTCTTATTGCAACTTAATAGCATCGGTGTTCTAAGACCTGGGAATAAAGGATAATAATTTTTTTATCAAGAAAATTCCTATTAAAAAAAAATGTATTTTTTACTATCTAGGTTACTGAATTTAAAGATGGAAGTATTGTCTCATGTCTATATACTTTTCTATATATCATTAATACATAAAATAATAATGTTCATTCATCCTTTTCTTAAGCATGTACAAAGTTTGATCATGAATACTAAGAGCATTGACAGTCAATCAACAACAATCTTTAACAAAGGCATTATCGGTTGCTCCAGTTACATTATAAGCGCAGTATAAACAGTGACGTAGTAATAGCTGCTTGTGCTGCGCGCGCAATCAGGCGACTGTTCACTCTCTTATCAGCAGATTTGACGTCAGTAAGTTTTGCACTTACACTTACACTACTTTCGATCTTCTTTGGCATACTGCACCGGTTCTATGTAGGTACTTAAGGTTTTTAAGAAATACTATATTAATTTTTAAGAATTGAAAGCGATGATTCGAGATGTTTAATCTTAACTAACTGACCGCTATTCCGGTTCATGTTTAGGACTCTTCACTATGTAAACCATAGTTTACTATTGGTAACAACAATAATAAGATAATTACTTTTTTATCCATAACTATCACTGTCCCACGGAGGGCATAGGCCTTGATTATCTTCTCATACAGCAAACAGAGTATAACAATTAATTAATGGATAACGACATTGTTTTCCACAAGAAAGCTTTTAATCTTGGAAGTTTTGATAATTCGATAAAATAATGGGCGACTTTAACTGCTCTCGTACTTCGTGACTAACGTTTTTATTAACCGACTTCAAAAAAAGGGGGAGGTTATCAATTCGACTGTATTTTTTTTTTTTTTTTTTTATGTTTGTTACCTCATAACTTGCGACTGGGTGAACCGATTTTCATGATTCTTTTTTTATTTGAAAGCTGGTGCTTCCCGTGTGGTCCCATTGTCACCATTTCAATACCTGATGATGGTATCTTGTAGAAATCGGGGGAACTCTTCAATAAATAACAGCAGATTAACCGCGATTGTTGCTATAGCATATCTAAACATTGTTTACGCCATCACACAACATAATATCACGCCTGTACTCACTACAAAGGTTATAAAAACAATTCCGAAAAAAAAAATGTTCCAGGTCACTTACAACGATTTACAAAAAAAACGCAATTCTGAAAAATAATTAGATGTTTGTTCTAATGAGATATTCGGTTATATGAACAAAACTCTTCAAATTTCGTACGTCCTAATTACGTAAGCTGATCCGTGATCGCGGTACTGTCCCTGGGTAACCGTGACCCTGGAACGTAAAGGGCTATTGAAGGAACACTGTGGATGAGTATGACAGTAGTATGACTGTCAGTACAAGTCTGACAGTCCCTCCACCCAGGGTGGGAGGACTCATTGGATGATTTTGCCTCGTAAATAAAAGGTGTATTATAACTTACTTATGTACTACTGACTTACTTATCTACCTTCATTATCGGAAGACAGATTTCGTAGTCTTGTCATTTCCTGCAACGATCTATCGTCGTGTGGTTTATTATATTTTACTAAATACCCATTTCACAAAACAAAATTTAAATCGCTAAAATGGGCATACAAATAGCAAAACCACGTTAGCAGAATCTAAAGCTAAAAAATTGTGAAATAATTTTTTTTAAATAAAAAATTATAACCTCCTTCAAAAAACTCAAAAGTGAAAAATAATATTTTATCACTTCACTTTACATAAGCGAAGTGGAAGTCGGCGCCAAATCCCAACATCCGTTAAGCGATTCAGAAAAATAGTACTTATGAGAATGCTGCCATACGTGCGTGGTTCATAGTTTAAAAGCTAACACTATAAACTAAGCGAACGCATAGGATTTGGCGCCGACTTCCACTTCGCTTATGTAAAGTGAAGTGATAAAATATTATTTTTCACTTTTGAGTTTTTTGAAGGAGGTTATATTTTTTTATTTAAAAATTTTTATTTATTAAATCAAGTGGTTTAAGTCGAAACGTTTGAATAACTTGGACAACTACTTGCATTCAAGTTTGCAATACAAGATTTAATAATGTGAAAAGGTTTCTTATCAAAGATTGAAGTGTTGTTTATATAGGTATTGATTGGAGCAGGCAGATTTTCAATTCGCAATACAAGTAAAATACTCAATATTTGTACACCTTTCCACGCGAATAAGCCTTGGTACCATCTGCAAAACATAAAATCTATTACACTCCAGACAGATTCTTATTAAAATATTCTCAAAAACTTCGATTATTTTCTTTCCAACTGGACAAAAGAAATGTCAGGAGTTCTAAACTGTTGAAATGAACGCGAAATTACAGCGTCGATATTTCGACGCTTTCCTAAAGTTCCTTTTTTCTTTTTCTTTTGTACAAAAGGAACTTAAGACACTTTGATTACTCGCAGATAATAGCACTTTTATATCTAATTCAAGATATTCTCTGCTGATGAAACTTTTTATTCGTTAAAGAATAAGATATATCTTGTTAAAAGTAATGAGGGGTGGAGAACAGATTCAAAGTTAGTTTTTATAAAGAATAGTTTTTCTTTTTAGCTTTCGACTATTTGCTTTTATTAGACAAGTTAATAGAATAGTATAAAGGTTGTTTTCAAAAGAAAATGGTTTTAGGTACCTTGATTTTCTGACTTAGTATCATGGACAGATTTTTGTTAAAAAATAATATTTTATGAGATTGTTTTTTCAAATAATTTTCTTTTATAGATTTTTATGTTTATGACTTCAATTGTATTTGAGCACATTATTTCCAGACTAAAAACATTGCTAAGGTTACTAGTTTTATTTTGTTTTGTGAGTTTATAAAAGTTTCGGCCAAAGCTGACTTAAAGATTCTGAGATTTTCTTTATTCAGAACTAATATCTGTTTGATATTCTTTTTTCGCGCTAAAGACCTTGCATTTATTGCACTGTGCCAATCAGTTACTGACAAACTTACGAACGAACAAGATGACTGTATTAGTGATACTATAGATTCCGAAGTTAGCCGACCTCTCACGACTACACATGAAATCGCTTTTGACCTGTAAGAACATTTTGACACAAGTGATTATGTAACTTTATCAAAAACAAATGCTACATTCAAATCAGCGCTGTAAACAATTACAATTGGTTTATAAAACACAGAAATTGGAACCAACCTTATTAGTTTTACATACAAAGCTGCAACTATGTAACTGTATTATACGCAGGCTTTAGCGCCATGACTCTGTGCACTGCTATATTTATGGTCTCAAACCCTATTTAAATATTCACACAAATCCTAGCCGCAACTTATTATTTTAAAATTATTAGTTTGTAATGAGGAATGTAAATGGGCTTCAAGAGGAAGTTGGCTATTTATTCGTTAGTTTCACATGTATGGTGTATGTAACAAATGAACAGAACAGTTTTCTCTAAAGTAAAAAATAGTATAATTATGTTAGTAATTTTTTTTCATTTATAATATTAGTATAGAGTCATGTACTCGTTTTGAGAGTGCTTGAATTGTTCCGGACTCAAAATGAGCCCGAAAAGAGTTAGTGACGCGACGGGGTCATGAATTGAGTTAAGTAAAGTTAATTGAGTTATAAACTATAAGTAATTTAACATATAACTACTAGCTAAATGTGGTAAAACAAAAATCTAGAGACGAAAATACCTTTAAATGGAAAATCAGTAAAGGAAAAAATATTTTGACTGTTGAGGTCCATTTATTTCCTTGGCTTCTTTTAACGTATTACGAATATATCTTCGCACATAAAGATTGGGTTTATATGTAAAATAATGAGATTTGTGTTGCTTACGTCCATAAATTTACGTATTTTTTGCGTAATAGCGGTAAATTACGAACAACGGTAGAGAGGTTGTGTGATTTACGGTTTTTCTGTATGTAGGTATAGGTATAGAATGAAGAGCAATTGTTATGTAGGAAGGAGGTTAGTAATTACGAATTTAACGGACTTTTTTCAGGAATAATGACACTAGGATTAAGTAATCACACTCACACTATTATTATAAAGGTAAAATTATATGAGTGTGTTTGTATGCTTGTTACCTCTTCAAGCTCAAACGGCTGGACTGATTTGATTAAATTGGGTATGGAGGTAGTTGGCATCCTGGATTAACACATAGGCTACTTTTTATTCCGAAAAATTGAGCAAGTTACACCACGGGGTAATATTTGTGTACCACCAAGTAATAAATTGTATTTTAATTAGACGACCACCAGTTTTTGTAAATTTATGATCTATCAAATAATTATACCAATGATCAAAACGTTTTATTGTTTATTGATAAGTTCGGTATTATAAATTCGATTATTAGGGGAATCCACTATTTCGTAAACCTATATGATTTTTTTTTTAGTTTAATGTAGTTTTGTCTACATAATGTTATTTAATATGAATTCATTCACGTAGGTACCCTCTGGGAATAAGCTATACGTTCTAACTTACACATAAACAATTATTTACACCTGTCTCACTAAAATATCTGCTGATTGTCTATCTAATCGTTAAAAACCTGCTTATGACAACATTACTTGTATATCACTGGTCATTTAATCGGACTGGTACCGGCGATAAAAAGTTATGGCAAAGCTTATGTTCTATTGGAAAAAAGAAAGAAAAAAAGAAAATTATCAATTGTTTCTTCCGTCGTTTAAAAGTAAATATTGAATATTCCATCCATCCAGACTTTCGTGTTTATAATAATAAGTATGATAATAGAATTTTAATTTACTATTTTATCGGCAACCCATGGATGCAAATGGCAAATGCAAGTTGTCGTTCATTGCGACGTTCTAAGGGGGAGGCCTATGTCCAGCAGTGGACGTCTTCCGGCTGATGATGATGATGATTTTATCGGAAAACTTTTCTATTATATTGTTTCACATCAGTTATAAGCACTTTTTTATTTAATTAAATGATGTTTTATCAAGAACATTCAAGCGTAAAGAATTTAATAGTTTCCGGAAATTTTATGGCACTTGTTTTCTTGGCCCAAAACTAAGCATGCGGGCGTGCCATGGAAAGTGAAGTGGTTTCACTTTCATACAAATTATCGTATGATGAGATCCAACACACGCCTTTATTTGTTTGACGCGGCCCTTATGTAGGGTCACCACGCTGGTTTGTGGTCAGGATACGGTTACTAACGCTGGGGCTGATTTTTATTAAAATTATGTAAGTACTTGTGAGTCGTAGTAGCTTAGTGGTTGACGAACCGGATTTGTAGGTAACAATGTGGCTTTTTCAATATTATAAATACTTTCTAAGATATTCTAAGACACCACTGACTAACCTGGATTGGAGAGAGCCCTGACACCCATAACACAAGTTAAATCTTAGCTTGGGTGCCAGAGGTCCATACCCAGTGATGTCTTTCAAAACATTGTATGTAAAAAGCAAAAAAAAATGTATTATTTTAAGTTGGACATAAGTTTGTGCTCAATAAATATATTATTATTATTATTTATTTATCCGAAATCGCCAACTAGCAGTGAACTAGCATGGTGATCGATGCTAAATCAATTATACACAAGGTATAAGAGAATAGGCCTTTGCCCTGCAGTGGGACTGTTATAGGCTGTTATTATTTAAGTACTTGTAGCACGTGTGAGTTCGTTGCCAAAAGATAAAAATATGCTTGTATAGTTTACGTAGAAATGTTAAAACCATCGATACAAATTGAATCAAGTTAGGTACTTTTATTTTTAGTAGTAAACATTACAGTGACATTACTCGCATTTTCACAGAGCCAGCCTATTTTTTACCGACATGCATTTTTTTTACAAGGATAATCTTATTTTTCAAGAACGCTTGCACACCCTACCGGTATGGAGCAAACCTTTCAAGTTGTTTATTTTGTATACTCTTTACTTTCGATCGTGCTTCCATCCACTTGGCGACTCGGCTGTACCAATAATCTTGTGCTAGTACTTGACTACTCGCCAGTACTGATATACTTACTTATTATTGAACTTTTCTGCCCTTAAGTACATACCTATTAAGCTTTTAAAGGCTCGTAGCTATGTGGCTACCGCACAGATCAGTCGATCTGCGGGGTTAAACCGTGCTCGCCGTGGTCAGTCTTGTGATGGGTGACCGTTTTCACATGTCGAGACCCCTCCGTGTTTCGGAAGGCACGTTAGGCTGTCCTGCGCCTGATCTCTCTCCGGTCGTGTCGGTCTGCCGTCCCATCGGAATATGAGAGTGAGGGAATAGGGAGTGCACCTGTGATTGCGCGTACACTTGTGCACTATAATATCTCCTGCGTAGATGGCTAGTCTTAGATGGGATAGGCCGCCGTGACCGAAATTCGGTCAGGAGGACATTATTATTATATACCTGTTATATAATATGTAGGCTGTCTCGTCACTCCAGTGGTCGCGACTGCTGAGCATGGGGTCCTGGTTTCAATTCGCGGGTCGGGCAAAATGATATTAGGCTTTTCATTAGGTAATTTTCAGTAGCAGCAGCACGGAGTCTTGATTTGTGCCCGGTTGATGGCCATAAGCTCGCCCTTTATTACATTGGGACCCATAGCATAACTGGCAAAATGCGTGTTCTTCTTATTATATGGTTAATAAACAACCTGGTGTCAGAATTTAAACCGCCTGTAGGCCTCTGACATGGCTTTACACACCGTTGAAAAATCTCTTAGGCGTGCCTGTCCTCACGATTTTTTCCTTCACCGTTTTTAGCAACTGATAACTAATTTATAATACGCACATGAATTCGAGAAGACATTGGTGCGTGCCGGCCTGACTTATGACCTTTGACTTGGCAGTACACCGGTCATACCTCTCGGCTATCAGTGTGTGTTCCTATTGCTATTTATTCAGCCATTACAAAATATTCCTAAAAACACAAATCTCACATAAATGCATCGATAAAGTTCTTTGTAACACGTCAATCGTATCTTCTACATAAAATGTAGGTGAGAGTAAACTTCTCAGTAAGGGTTCCATTAAAAGTTAAGAGATGCTGGCAACCGACAGGACTTATGATTGATGATCGAGCGGATCGATACTTTACTTCAAACCTCTGGATATATACATTTAGCTACACCCACACTACACTAGTACACTTCACTAGTGAACTAGAACAGAAAATGTTTTATTTATTTGGAACTCCAACAAAGAATACACCTTACTTGCTATAAGTATTATATAGTAGTACAATTAGATTAGATACCTTGTGTTTCTTTAATTACAGGAGATCACATTATGCGAAATAATCTGACACAACAGGCAAAATTAATGTAAATCTTAAAACTAAAAATAAAATATAACAAACTAAGATATAAGACAACTGAAATTTAGAGCTACAATTCAAAATTTGCTTAATCCTCTATGTAACTTAATATAATATATTAATAATTTGTTTGTAATGTTTTAAATTGTTTGTTACATTACATTCGTATGAATAAGATTACCATACGACTTCCACAGTTTTACTTTTTAAGCGAAGAAAAGACAAGAGCTTGATCATCACAATTATATTTACAAAACAGTTTTATACACCCAAACGACGACCTGATTGGCGCAGTGGCTAAGCGATTGGACTGCTGCGCTAAGGGTTGCGGGTATAATTCCCGCACGGGGCATTTGTGCGATCCGCAGATGTTTGTCCCGAGTGTGGGTATTTGTGTATGTGATATTTCATGTTTGTGAAACGCACCTACGATACAGGAGAAATTACTAGTGTGGGAAGCGTTTTATTAAAAAAAAAATTTGAATGATAGAACAGCCACCAAATACCTTTTATTTTATGGAACCCCATATCAATAGATTACAAATCATAGAATTGGTCAGTACCCAATTTAAAAACCATATTTGTAGGTACAAATATTATTTTTAACAACTGTAGTTTAAAATAATCTCGCGGAACTCTGGTGACTATTCTACGGAACCACTAGGTTCCGCGGAAACCACTTTGGGAATCGCTGTTATGCACACCAGTAAAGTAGGTATTATAATAAGTCCTGAGATTTAGTCCAGTCACAGCCAAGTTTAGACCAATGAAACGATTTAGATATAGAAAATAATAGCAATTCTCAGTGTGAATGGGAACTCGTGGCAAGAAGAGCTACATATAAGACTGGACTGGATTGCGAGTGAAATCTACTCGGTTTGACACTTGTCTCGTAAGTCGCAATAGTAAAGGGAATCGGACGAAGATGTACAATACGTTTTATAGAAGTGACTTGTATTATACTAGGGACTAGACTATTTGATTGTAATACATAAAAAAAATCAAATTGATACCTAAAGGAAATTTGGAAAAATTATGGACACGAGCGGGAGCAGTTGAGTAGCTGCTTTAGAATATAGAAGTGACTTGTTTGACACTAGACCATCTGCTTGTAATACATAAAAAATAATTCAAACTGATAAAGGAAATTTGGTTAGAATCCCGCTCGTGTCCATCATTTTCAAATTTTCTTTATAAATTTTGAATTTAAGTTTAGCATGCGCAACATGGCTTTTGTTCAACAGTGGACGTCTTCCAGCTGACGGTGATGATGAGCAACAAGCTAAATGATAATAAAAGTCATATAAAAAAGAATGTTTGTTCGTATTTTGTGCGCTGCCGTGCCGTTAATCTGACTGTGTGAACTTCGTATGGAGTAAGTTTAGCTCTCAGAAAGGATACATGCTGCTTTTTAGCTTTAGCCTTTAGCATTGAAATTATTCATGCGGAAATAGTCACGGACGGAAGCTAGTACTTACATAAAATAATATGATTAAGAGGTACTGTTTGGATGTTATGGTAATCTTCAAAATGATCCATCTCCAAAAATCTTTCGATCGCCAATATTTAGAATGGACTTTCAGAGAAGTCATAGTCAAATTTTTGCCCATAAGAGGAGCGTTGTTTTCCAGGGCGAAGCAACAATGTCTAGGAGATTTGACCTCTCTCAACTAAGCTTAAAACAATAATAGCTGACAAACTATTTGGTCTAGATAGCTTCAGACATCCATTTCCAGAGAATTCTCTGTCGCGAACAATGGAATAGAATAATCCACTAATGAAACTCCAACAATTTTGTGTTTACTATACTCAGATTGTATTTACGGAATTAATGTTAAAGTGTTGGATATATTGTTAGGGCGATTGAAAATTGCTGCTATACTTATATATTTTTGATTAGCTACATACCTGACTAACACAGCACCTAAAAAGAAAATCACCATGATCCACAGCCCGTCTTCACTCACGCTAGTGTTCTCTGAGCTTGTGCCTGTCTCCACGACTCTATGATAAGGCAACCTTACTCAGGTCCTACTGACGATGGCAACTATGTATCCATACTTCACTACATAGTCCATATCCCTATGTATGCTTAATTCTTTAAAACTACGCAACGGATTTTGATGCGGTTTTTTTTAATAGATAGAGTGATTGAAGAGGAAGGTTTATATGTATAATAACATCCATTAAATAGTGGAGAAATACTTATAATATATACTTTTTACCCGTGCGAATATTCCTGTACAATTCATCTTAGAATACACTTAAACAAAAACTCTGGTATACCGTTTTTGTTGCCATACCGCTCAAAGAGAAACGTTGCCTTATCTAGCGGACATCAGTGATAATGTGATTGTAGGTAATTGTAGGATTTCCGTGAGACGAGCAAACATTTTACCGACGCGTGGAAAGTGGCGGAAGCAGAGTCGTGGACAAACTTTATGGCCTTTCGGCGGAAAAAGTTTGGGTGACGGTGTTTATATTGCGTAACATCGAACGTAGGTATGTACGTAATTGTGGGAAGAGGAAATTGCCGAGATTATGGTTTTTCTTATGAATAGAAAGGGCTTTGTATCAATTTGTGTGTATTTTCGTCAACTTATGTATCGTTATTAGACGTCTGTATTTCCAAGTTTCTGACTTTGTTTTCTGATAAATCTAAGTTTGTGGAAGAAAGTATGTCTGGGTTGACGGAATGGCTAAGTAATATAATTTTTTTTAGACTTCTCCCCACGCTAGGAATTTCTCCTGTGTCGTGGGTGCGTTTCACAAACATAAAATATCAGATACACAAACACCCAGACTCGGGACAAACATCTGCAGTTCGCACGAATTTTTGCCCCGTGCGGGAATCAAACCCGCAACCCTTAGGGCAGCAGTCCAATCGCTTAGCCACTGCGCAGATCAGGTCGTCAAACGAAAAACGAAATTGAACTGCTGAGGTAGGTTTCATGTTTCTTTTCCACACGGATAAAACCATTATGTTATCCCGTGTTTGTGATAGTGATTTAACCAATTCCAGTTAAACGATACAGGAAAATTCTTAGAGCAGGGCATTCTTAACAAAAGGGATAATTTAAATATGAATTTTGCGTAGAGTAGAGGTAATACATCGGAAAATGCGGCTGATAGAAAAAATCACCTACATTGTATGACAAAACCGAGAAAGCACGAAACGTATTAAAACAAATAGGTTATAAGAATACCGTATACTCAAACAAAAAAAGATTAATACCCGACCGGAATCGAAGCGGTCCGACATCGCAACACTCTAGGTCTTGGTCATTACCTTACCATTGTAGGGCGTAATTGTAGGATTTCCGCAACGTGTGCAAATAGTTTCACCGACACGTGGAAAGTTTCATATTGTCGGTAAATGACCGACTGACACGAGCGGGTATTGGACCATCTTTACTTAGTATAGCTTGTAGGGGAAAACAAAGAACTTGGCATTATTAGAATAATATTTGAAATGTTAAAAGAAGGCAAGAAGTTCGACTTAATTATGACCATAGAAGATAAACCATATCATTTTAATGACTATTTCTTCATGTGTTTGTTTTGTCCTGTATTCTTATCTCTTTGTAAGCGTTTTTTATTTCAACTGTCTCGTTATTCGATCTCATTTACATTCGATTTACTTTTAAAGCCTTAAAAAGATTTAAAGAGATAATATATTTCAATGTAGGTATATAAGAATTTAAGCACTTTTTATATGGGAACTTCGATCTAAGCTGTTAACTTCTCAACCGAAAGTTTTATCTATTCGTATCCAACAAACTTGTAGCTATACTTGCATTTCACTATTATTTAGTTATATTTTTATCTAATTTGTAGAATGAACGATTAACTTACACATACCGGGCACCAAGACATATGGCAAAACGCTAGATAAGTAGAAATTATTCCTATAGATATATTCGATTTCTATTCGTGGAGCATTTTGCCTCTTGTTTAAGGCTATGCTTTCGTGTGAAGCACTCTCTAATGGATTAGCGATAAAGAAGATGCACCAGAAAATTTCGCGCCCCATTTAAATGCAAGCTCGACTTAGAATATTCTCAGTGAGTTTGTTTTTCCTCACATACGAGTAACGTGCGATATTTCAAAGGTTTTCTCTCCTTTGTAGCAACACAAAGTATTTACTAGTGAATAATGGAGTTGTCTTACAGCTGTCGGTAACATACGGGTTTGTAAGAAAAGTTGTTAGAAATTTTCAAAGTTTTTCTTGTTGTTTAAGATTTGTTTAGTTTTGCACTTTGTTTTTATGGGATAAGCTGTGTTTAACAGTCATAACATTGATGTGAATAACGTGAATTATAGGCTTTTTTTTAAAGTAATCGTCGCTGCACACTAGTAATTTCTCCTGCATCGTGGGTGCGTTTTACAAACATGAAATATCACATACACAAACATCCAGACTCGGGACAAACAACTGCGGATCGCACAAATTTTTGTCCCAAACGGGAATCAAACCCGGCAACTCTTAGCGTAGCAGTGCAATCACTTAGCCTGCAAATACAACACTGCGCCCATCGGGTCGTCAGTTATAATCACTAATTTCTTGTTCTTATTGTAGCTTACTTAAACTTCACACTCACATTAAACAGTCATCATTTTCATAATTCCCAGAAATTTCTCTTTTATCATTTCATTTCTTTACAACAATCATATATGGTGAAATGAATGAATTCAGTGATTGCCACAAACGTAAGTGACCATTCTGAGCTTTGCAATATGATTTAAATTATTAGGTTCAGTCAGCATCATAAGTAGCTGAACATTTAATTTTATAAACATACCATTAATTGAAGAACAACTAATTACACACTAAAAAGTCTTAAATATTTTAAGATCATCCATTGGACGCTCCTATAATTTGAAACAAAAACTTGAATTGGTTTTTGTTTCTTTCCATTATTTGACTTAAGGTTTCGTAATATGTTAATCTACTTATGATGCTGACCGTACCTTAAATGGTTCTGCAATTGCGGTCTTTTTTTTTTTTTTTAATGTCTTTAGAGCTTACCAGTCCACTTATGACCGTGTACTTCCTTAACAAAGCATGTTACATCCCGATAGAGTAATCAGAGTTGTAAATAGTATCTAACAACGAAACGACTGTGATTGGACAATTTCCTCTATCAAGACATACGATAAGTTTATTAACAGTTCAATTACTGTGGACGTATTTCTCGATTAATTGGATTAAGTAGTGCCATTACCTGTTACATTAGCAGTAAATCCAATTAATTATCGATATTAATTATATAATACAAGCGAGGTCTTAGACTATTAGTTCGTAGCTAAACAAATTAATAGATACTTACACACATAAACGTAAAACCAACTAATCAGTCAATCTTGAGTATATTATAATTAATTTACTGCATAATAGGTTTGATATTGACTAAATATTATGGAAAGAAATATTGATGTTCTAGGTAGGTAGTATCTTAAAAACAATACTTCTTAAATTACATCGTATGGTAGCTTAAAAGTTTACAGTCTAAATTCGTATCCACGGGGTTCAATTCCTTGCCAGGACGTACTTATGTAGGTTCCCTTTAAGGCCTTTAAGTTCGTTTTTTTTTATTATTCTAAGGTTACTGGAACCTCATAATTTAGATGGCAATAGGCTCGTCCCATATAATATATGGAACTTAAACTGTATTGCGGTTTAAGAAACCTTATAAAGTTGTAAGTAATTTAAAATGGATTTAAGCCCCTAAATATTTATCTTTTAATGTGATTCAGTCTTCTTCTTCTTATCGTATGGTTAATGAACAACCTGGTGACAGAGTTTAAACCGCCTGTAGGCCTCTGACATGACTTTATACACCGTTGAAAAATCTCTCAGATGTGCCGGTTTCCTCTCGATGTTTTCCTTCACCGTTTTTAACAGCAGCTCCCATACCATGAACACTTAAAGCAGGACAGTTTAAGATGTGCAAGCAAGACGCCGCTACGTGCTGTGTAATGCGGCGTCTCGCTTCCACAACGTAAACTGTCCTGCTTTAACAGTTCATGGTAAGGAGGCTAACTAACTTATAGTACGCACATGAATTCGAAAAGCCATTGGTGCGTGCCGGGGTTTGAACTTGCAACCTTCGACTTGGCAGATCAACGGTCACACCATTCGGCTATCAGTGCTGTACTATGTATATGATTCAGTAACAACATAATATATATAATATAGCTTGATATTCCTTTATAATTTCCCTACATTTTGGCCCCTTCAAAGTAACTTTACACTACACATCGGTATTATAGTAAACAAGTAACAAAACCAACAAAACCTTGTCTCGTAAGTGTGCCAACACCTGCACACTGACCCAAGTACACTATCAACGGAGCCAACGAAAGTGACATCTGACACGCTTTGGTAGTGAGGTAACTCGATATGCAGAGTTGGTAGTTTGACGGACTCGATGTAGGCCGAACTTATAATTGAGCAATCAAAATGTTATTAAATTATAATGAAACTTTAAGTTCTTCTCAAAGTATAAAAAAAAGAAATGTCTGTAATCCCCGATGGGAAATTTTTAAGTAATAGGAGTATTGGTACATTCTCAATTGCAGCTCCTCTTTAAAACCATTTATTATAGGTACAATTATACACAGGTGGCATGGCTCGTAGCTACGTGGCTACCGCGCAGATCAGTCGATCTGCGAGGTTAAGCCGTGCTCGCCGCGATCAGTCTTGTGATGGGTGACCGTTTTCACATATCGAGGCCCGTTGCGTGTTTTGGCAGGCTCGTTAAGCCGTTGGTCCTGCGTCTTGACTCTCTCCGGTCGTGTCGGTCTACCGTCCCATCGGACTATGAGAGTGAGGAATAGGGAGTGCAGCTGTGTTTGCGCGCATACTTGTGAATTATAATAACTCCTGCGTTAGTTGGCTAGACTGAACTAAGACAGGCCGTCGTGATAGTACCTAAGTATGTCCAGCGCAACCTGGGCGGTCAATCTCCACTATTACCGTCTTATATTATCTTATATATATTATCACCATCTCCATTATTACGCTACCATCTTTGTTGGCTGGCCTATCTCTACACTACAGCATCAACATGACCTGTTCCCTTAGAGATAGCTCTTGCCGATAGGAAGAAGAAGCATGAGCTTATTGACTCATAGAAATAAAATCATGGCCGTGGCGAAGAGATTGGCCAGACAACAAGGATGGTACCGGTGTTCACCGTCCAGGATGTGACAAAGTAACTTAGGTATCATCACTCGTGGAGGCTCTCTAGTTCTCTCTAGTAGTCTACAAGAAAGTGTAGGAAACGAACGACGAATATACAATAATACAGATTTCAAGTTGATTGGCATTGTAGACACGAGATTTATGGCAATCCTAGTTTCAAGAAGTGTGTGCCAATTATTCTAACTGCTTATACAATCGACTCTAGGTACAAACCATTTCAATATTATTTATAACACAAATAAACAGATAGACCATTATTTTAATAATACAATATCTTAGAAACTCTTTAAGTATGCAAATGTCGCAGGTCACAATAATTCAAGTTATATTGCCTTTAGTTAGTTTTGCCGTCTTCTATGATTGGTTTATGATTATTATGTTGACGCGAAATCAGCTGAGTATGGTTTCATTTTTTGAGTATTTCCATAATCTCTAGGATAAAAATCTTTCACCGGTATTTTGTAGAAAAATATATATTTATATAAGTAGATAAAGATGTAAGCACAATTTGTAAGACCCACCTAAAATGCGAGAATAACTGCCGAAAAACTGTCTTGCAGTTTGGTAGATAATATTTTTTTGTAATAGTTTTAGGAAATACTGAATAAATAAAAAAAATATAAAAAATCTTTAACTTAACATTTTTTGATTCTACAATGTAGCTTGCAGATTATAATGAATATGATTTATGTTTTTGGCATGTTTATTTGTCTGTCTATTTGTTCCATCATTGCGTCTAAACCACTGAAGCGATCATAATGAAATTTTATATAAAGACTAAACCCTAGAGTATCACAAAGGCCACTTTATATTTCGAAAAAAAGACACAGTAATATTTTCCACGCAAGTTGCGCGGGAAAGCTAGTTCTTTATAAAATGACTGCGCGGTGTTACCCACTATATTTTTTCGGGATGAAAATGGCCTATGTGTTAATCCAGGTTATCGGCTACCTCCATACCAAATTTTAGCAAAATCGGTCCAGCCGAAGTAACAAACATACAGACAGTTCGCTACACGTTTCAATTTTATAATTCTAGTATACAACAGCACTGTAATTTTTTGTAACTCAAGATTTCTAATATATATTTTTTATTGTTATTAATGACACTCACACACTTTCGTCTTTATAATATTCGTGTGATGTGATAGCTCAGCCTCACCTGATGATGTTTAGGTATTCCATATATCTTGAGAGCTTTTATATAACGAACACTAAGTATCTATATATCATAGATCCTTGAGATCTTTTATATTACTAATACTAAGTCTATAACATAGATAGACCAGTTACAGTATAATACTACTCAAATTAATGGCTTCGTTAATGTAACTCGATCATCGTAAATTATCATCTATAAATTAAATTTGCACTAAAATGGTACAATTCTAATTGGTATTAGATTATCATAACGTTTCTATGTTAATTGAGTTCATTAATAAATATAATAGCAGACAGTTGTGCGTAATTATACTCATAATCAATCTTGGATATCGATCAACTTTGATATTTCATTTATATTTTTCATCACTCCACGTACACGTCCGTCCATTTTATATGTGAACTAGATTTAGTCCGCGACTTTATCAGCGTGGATTTTCTTTCCAATTTTAGAATTTTAGATATCGGATAAATCTTTATTTTATTAAATGAGCCTAAGCCATTATAAATAGAATGATGAAATTGACGTTTCAATTAACCAGTTGAAAACATAATTATTATGACTGTAACATTAGATCAAACAAAACCGATTAATCTAGAGGACAGTCATAATCGCAATACTTCAAAAACATATTCCGCACACTTCACAATCATTTTACAACTGGTTAATTTATTTCCACGTGACCCATACAATTGTTCAGTTCATTAAGGTGAAACGGAGAAAATTGCTGAGTCGAAATGGACGCGAGAGTGTACACACTGCCCAGTAATACATCCAATAATAAAACCAATGCATATATTATAATCATGCTTGTAATCCCCAAGGGGGTAGGCAGAGGTGACCAGGACCTTCATATCGACAGTTATGTTATAGGTCCCAATGTCATAGGGGGCGAGACTATTGCCATCAACTGGGCACAAATCCAGACTACTAAGAATTACCTAATGGAAAAACCCAATAACACTTTGCCCGACCAGGGATTCGGACCCAAGACCTCATGCTCAACAGTCGCGCTTAGCAACAACTAGACCAGTCGAGGCAGTCATCATCATATGTTATAGAACCCTGGAGAACACTGGCACATTGTAGAGACTTACCCTTTCGGAGATAATAGGCGTGACTTTATGAATGCATCCAATAAAATTATGCAAATCGCCAACATGACTGTCTACTTACGAACTCATGCTACTTGAATCGAGCAAAGTGATCGTTGCAATAGATACAACGTGCAATTGCAAGTAAAACATGAACATTTAGAGAGAGAAATTGATAGTGTTGATATTAACTGGGCAGCTTCTAATCTTGACTTGAGTTTGTTTACGAATTTATCTTGGTTTCTCTTCTCGATTTGTGAAATGCATTGGAAAGTCAATTTTAAAGTAAGTGCCCAGTGGCTCACGTGACTTGTGTTTATGTTTGAAGATGTTAAGTGTTTAACAATATTTATGTGGTTGATTAAAGTCTTTGTCAAATGGATGCTTAAATAAAAAATAAATATGAATGCTTTTTGCAAGTCTCTGATGTCAAGATTCGAGTATCTGAGAAACACTAGTTTTAATTTTTGACTAACGAGCTCTTCTTCTAAATCTTGCTTACTTCCTTCCACTTACGTACCTTTTAGGCAATACAATCTCAGGTTTTCTATACAAAAACTCCTAATCAAAAACTCAAAAATAAGATTTCCAGATTTCCAAAAAGTATCAATAATACTATGGGTAACAAAATGTTGATACAATTTCACAACCCCTTTTTTATCATACATTAAACAATAAAGTTTTCGCTCGCCACAATTTCTACAAGTGAGTCTCTGAGCAATAGACGTACAATTGAAATAGTTCCATTGTGCCAAATGAGATAAGATAAACCCCAGGGTTTGTCCGCTATCTACCATTGTGGGCACCGTGTTTATTCACCACGGTTATTAAGTAGAATTTACTTATAAATCTGATAAGGGGAACATTTCTGTGTTGATTTGAAATATGAATAAACAAGTGGACTCAATAAATGATATTCATTGGGAGCTTTCATTTGTTACTATTAGATTGGTACTTAAAAACTGATTGTATGGGGTGAATGGTTTTTGTTTCATTTAAATTTCGTCCTCTTGAATGTAAGTTTTGCCAAAGAGTAAGCAACCTCACATATCAGTAAAAGACTACAGAAAAGTCAGTTTCTCACTTATTATAAAATATTCAATTTGCATTATTTATCTTTATTTGCATATTTTATGCAATTTGCAAATTTCATAAAATATGTAAATAAAGATATCTATTTTATTCTATTAAATACCATATGCCAAAAGTTTAAGCTAGTACAATATTTTCTTAAGACAACTTAATAACAACGGTTTAATGGTGCAATATAAAATTCAAAACTAATTTATGCTGTATTTTAGAAGATTAAAAAAAATAATTGTAAAGGTCTTTCATTACTTGCAAGACTAAGAAATTGTATCAGACATAGACATAGATAATGTCTTCATTTTACTTAAAAATTACCATATTGTTCTAATTATGTTTATAACTCAACTAAAGCATCAACCAACTTGGATGACAAATTAAACGAACGCAGGAATTTACTGATAACATTTGTAATACAATTTGGAGGCATTTCAATCAACCTGATTAACTTGACTGAAACGCTTCTAAAGTCAGGACGTCAATGCGATTGACAAGACAAACAGACACGTCAATGATAGCATATATCAATCGCGTACATTTCGCTGACATTTCTATTTCATGGCAATTGCTGATTGCCATTCGGTATAAGGCGGCAGTTACATCAAGAAAATCAATTTCATGCCAATTCGACGACCCGATTCCCGATGTGGCTAAGTAATGGGACTTCTGCGTTAGGGGATGTGGGTAAAACAATAACCCCATAATAAAAGTAAGTTTTAAAATGTATCAATGTTTAACCATCAAATGATAGTGACAATTAGATTTTAGACATTTTAGCATCGTTTATAATTAAGGGGCTTAAAGTAGTACAAATAGGTGAATTTAACTAGTTCCGACTGACTGCCTCGTTGGTCTAGTGGTCGCTAAGCGCGACTGCTGAGCAAGAGGTCCTGGGTTCAAATCCCGGGTCGGGCAAAGTGTTACTGAGTTTTCCATTAGGTAATTCTCAGTAGCAGCACGGAGTCTGGATTTGTGCCCGGTTGATGGCAATAGGCTCGCCCCCTATTACATTGGGACTTACAACATAACTGGCGAAATGTGGGTGTACTATATGTTCACCTCTGCCTACCCCTTCGGGGAATACAGGCGTGATGTTATGTTTATGTTAACTAGTTCCGCTCATCCAATCCATCACCTACATACGGTGGGGTTGTAAGAGCCAAATACTTATGTGATCTGTATTTTTTTTAAGGGAAATCTTGATCATTATTCATTAATTAATCATTCTAAGGTTAACTAAATGAATGTGACTGTTTTGGTTAGAAAATTCCCTTTACAATTAACTTTGACCAAAACTTCTTCGTAGCTCAAAATTTTACAGCATTGAGAAAAATGAATCCATGCTAACAGTACAAAACTTTGCAATAGAAGCAAGAATGTGTCTATTTTTCAACGAAGTTCCAAGTGGATCGCCATAAAGTTATAACAAGACATCATTTCAAAGCGATTGAGGCACAAATCGATCGCTCTCGACTAATAACAGATATTTTTATTACGTGAAAACTAGATAGACGGCCGTATAATTTGGGTTTTGGACTTAATGCTAGATAATTAACGGCTGATACCTGATTTTTCTTCCCGTGGATCTACTTTCGCTTTATACTTATCGAGCTTATATTTTACGTGGGGATTTCGGTGAAGAGGTCTTATTTCGTGATTTGTGAACATTTAGATACTGATAAAGTTTAGAGAATAGGTACCCATGTTCTTTAGCTATGTAAGAAATACATCGTGATCACACTTATATTATAAAGGCGAAAGTTTGTGAGTGTGCGTGTGTTAGTATGTTTGTTACTTCTTCACGCTAAAACGGATGAACCAATATTGATAAAATTTAGTAAGGAGGTAGGTGACAACTTGGATTAACACATAAGCTACTTTTTATCCCCAAAAAATGTAGCGGTTAACACCGCGGGGCGCAACTAGTATTATATCTTTAAATTAAACTGTTTGATGTCCCACTGCTGGGCAAAAGCAATTGTTAGTATAATAATCGGGAGGCCTGAAAATAAGTAACAAGTACCATAGCTACAATTAGATTTATTTCAAAATATAACTAGTAAATCTTTTAGAATGAACAGACAAACTGTTTAGGCAGTCTTATTAGATAAGACTAATGATTTGAACGGGACTAAAAGCGGTAATTTAAATGTTTTTGATAAAATCTTAGATTCTTATCTACTCTTATTTATGCTGCTTTGTTAGTCTAGTGGTTGCTAAGCGAGCATGAACGAACCCAGGACCTGCTCAGCTGAAGCATGAGGTCCTGGGTTCGAATCCCGGGTCGGGCAAAGTGATTTGGGTTTGCCGTTTGTCCATTAGGTAATTCTCAGTAGCAGCATGGAGTCTGGATTTACTGGACCTATAACATAACTGGAGAAATGTGGTTGTACTATACACCTCTACCTACACCTTCGGAGAATACAGGCGTGATGTTATGTTATGTCTTATATTTAATAAGTAAGTATGCAATACCAGCCCCCTTAGACGAGTGGCAAAACGCTTGGCAAATAGAAATGGAATAGAATGATGATTCGACTATGATATCGATGACATATGTCATCCCCGTACATTTTTCATTCTATCCTATTTCTATTCGTCAAGCGTTTTGCCACTTGCCTAGGGGGGCAGATCTTTTTGTACCATTAAAGAAGTATTTCGATAATTCTAACAATTAAATTAAATGTTTAACAACGTTACAGTAAAAATATATGATGTTATAGATATCAGTATATATATATATAGGTGATATACCATACAGCACGTTTTAGGTGCCATAAAACTAGTAAATAAATAAGTAGGCAAATTATAATAAATGATGGATGAATATAGTGTGCCGTTGCTTGATTAAAAATGAAACCACTTAATTAGGAAATTAATTAAGAAACATTTTAGATAAACATCTTCACAATTTTCTGCCGTTATAAATCATATGTGTTTTTATATTAGTTAAATAGTTCTATTAATTAGGTATATTTCCGTGATTTATTGGAGGATAACAGGATAACGGATAAGTCACTATATAATAATATATCACATTTATTATTAATCCGATGTATGCTTGTTAGAGGCTGTAATTAAATTATTTTTTATTTACTTACGAATCATAAAATAAATAATGGGAATAGACCGAGTGGTATGCTACACCATTTACCAATTAAGTATATTAGGTCCCATATAATACAGAGCTAGCCTATTGCCAGTCGATATCTTTAACCCTTTCCTAGTCCGATGATCCATATCTGGTACATTTCGATTGTTACCTACTGTATCTGCTACGTGGACAGTCGTCATCATCATCATCATCATCAGCCAAAAGACGTCCACTGTTGAACATAGGCCTCCCCGTTTAAGCGGGGAAGGTTTGCCATAATCCCCACGCTTGGCAAGCGGCTTGGGGATCGCAGTATTGGTGGTGGTGTTACAGAAGACGCTGCTGCCCATCTTCTGAATTTTCCCTTAGTCGCCTCCTACGACACCCACGGGAGGTAAGGGCTGGTCAATTCTAGGCCGGATACCACACGGCATTCGACTACGGACAGTCAAAGTGTTACAATTATTGCCCACCATAAAATAAATCACAAAATAATCCAGAAAACGCTGAAAGTAGCCTATCTATGAAAGCAAATAATGTGAATGTCCTCCAGACCGAATTTCGGTCACGGCGGCCTGTCTCAGCTGAGACTAGCCATCTGCGCAGGAGATATTATAGTGCACAAGTATGCGCGCAGACACAGGTGCACTCCCTATTCCCTCACTCTCATAATCCGATGGGACGGTAGACCGACACGACCAGAGAGAGATCAGGCGCAGGACCAACAGCTTTACGTGCCTTCCGAAGCACGGTGGGGTCTCGACATGTGAAAACGGTCACCCATCACAAGACTGACCGCGGCGAGCACGGCTTAACCTCGCAGATCGACTGATCTGCCGGGTAGCCGGATAGCTACGAGCCCCACATGAAAGCAAAACATAATGTTTAAAAGGAAACCCAAGCAGAATACATCATAGTACCACTTAAATAATATAACGTAACTGACAGGGGCCGATTTGCATAAGTTATCTCATTGGAGAGACCATCATCAATCATTGTGGGAACGATCAATCAAAAGGTTTATCACAATGGCGTTGGAGAACGAGGTACCTTCGCATTTTGGGTTATAAAGCGACTGTAATAATTTAACGGTTATATCAAAGTATGTTTGCATAAAATAGGCTCAGATTTTGAGTGGATATGCATAGCATAGGGCATTTCAATTCAATCTTGCATTAAATATGTGTAGCCACAAGATTAGCTTATACCTAATTATAATATCGGGAACGAACCAAAACTCCAGGAAACATAAAAGAATGGGATTTTATCGGTTAGTGTTATCAAATTTTTTTGATCATCAATACATCTCATAGACTTTTTTTTTGTTCCTGGTGAGATTTAATTACTGTTTGCGTAAAAAAAAGGAACACTAAAACAATTTACTCTTTCAGAGGTTTTCTTACATTTTGAATTATGTGTGGAGATGCATAGATAAAACATGATTTATTGTACCCCATAATTTATTGCTATTATTTGAGTAATTTATCTTCATTTATTACATTCAGAAACACTGCCCGTCTTACATAAAAAACATATATAATTAGGTCAAGATGATAACGTCAATTGGAATCGTATCAAACCGCATCTCTTCCGTAGATTGGAAAGTACTACAAAAACCTACAATAGGAAACACCTACATAATTTCTAGGTTGTGTCCAGCCACTACGATGGCTATCGTAAGAAGAGCTACCGCTATAAAACATAAAAATCTTATTTATCATCATGATTTAGTACTTTGAAAGCAGTAGACAGAATCTTGATTAATCGATTTAAAATTGTACCTGTAGCTGATAGATTGCCTAAAAATTAAAACAAAGAATCCCTTAAAATGGCCGCTAAGTTTATCAGGCTTAGTTCTAAGGTAGTTAAATAAGACTTTGAGGTAGTATGAAGTAGTAAAATTTTTTCATTGCCTGGCTCTGAACACGTTATATTATCCATACTTTATGGATCTAGTTGTCGAACTTTAGAGCTACCTCGATTAAAAGCCAACAATTATCCTTGTATATGTCAAAGCATAGGCACTATTATGTTCTATTAATATTAATGGTCTCCTGGCCGATTTCTTGTCGGTTATGGCGCGCGGCGGCCAGTCTCATCTGAGACTAACAGACGCAGAAGATATGCACGCAAACACAGGTGCACTCCCTGTTCCCACACTCTCATAGTCTGATGGGACGGCAGACCGACAAGAAATAATAATAAAACCTAATAATATTACCACTTTCGCGACAAACGTATATTGCCTGACTCAAGTAAAGGTAAACACATCATAAAATGTAATTATAATATATTATGACTATCTTAATTATATGACCATCTCTGGGATATAGGTTTATTTTGATTTTACTACTGACTCTCACACGGCTTGGAGATTTTACTGGTTACTCCGCACATTGAACATCTGTGGGAATTAAATGTGTGATGATTACAGTATTTATATGGAACTTTATTATTATTTTATGGTATGAATGAAATATGTATTACAAAACTAATATTTATGCCTTCCTGATCGTATTTGGGTCACGGGGTGTGGAAGCTAAGTAATCTCCGCTTGCCGGATGAGACTGGCAAAAAGTTCAGGTACAAGACCTCTCTGAAGTATGCACCGGTCTCGATTAGTGAATAACGATCACCCATCTAGAGATTGACCGTAGCAAACGCTGTTTAACCTCATAGATGGTGATGATTCGTTATACTATGATCTGTGCGGTAGCTTCTCAAGTTTCGAATATTTTTTAATCTCAATACTTATATCCAGAACAATCATCGTACCAACAATTTACGTATTCTTTTTATTATACCTTTACGGCAAACGCTACGATTTTATTTTAGAAGTCTTCAATTGACTTTCTTCCAACATTCGGAACTCCATAGACGAAGAATTTTCTTTGTTTCACTTTAATACGAACTTCAAAGACAACGTTAAGTGTCTCCTCGTTAAAATTTGGAGCGTGTAGTGTCTATCTTGTATTTGACTTCGTATCTTGGGGACATCCTTATGGATTTTGATGAGGACTGCTAAATATTCTGGACTCTAGCTCGTTACAATATCTTCGATGTTCCTGTGGCTGTTCAAGATTTACTCTGTCATTTACAAATCCTCATCAGATGTATTTTTCGTTTGCCCTTAGTTATTAAAAGCAGACAAAAGCAAGATTTTTCCTAATTTTGATCCCCAGTCGTTTTAAGCTGTTCTTTAAACAGTTCTATTCATATTCTTAACATTTGATGCCTATTTACACAAATCTTACATACCAGAACACCCAACCTTAAAGTTTTTCGTAGAAATAAAAATCCTGAGTGAGGCATCAAAGTAGAAAACCTTAACGAAACGTGCTAAAACCTTACCTTACTTACCTACTACATAAATCAGGTTTAGCTACCTAAAAACGTAAACCAATTCTCCATTTGCATGCAAATTCGCGGTGTAAAGCCTACTCAGTATTACCTATACCTATAAACCGATATCTGAGCTGCCCTACTTTTTCAAGTCACTATATACTAGCGATAACCAACGCGAAAATTGTTTATAAGTCCTTAGCACACTTCTTATGGAAATAAGGCAGGTTATACATTGAAAATGTTTAATCCTTTCTATGATAATTTCATCATTTTTTTATTTATCTTTCATCATCATCTAGCCTGAAATCTAGATTATAAACTAAGGGTTCAATAAATTTTGGACTACCTTTTAAAAAAGTCCAATCACAAAAAAAGCCCACCAGATTAAATTTACATTAGATCCATTAGGTATTTCACAAACCATTGAACCAGTCCAAAAACCAGTCAACCTAACTATAAAAAGCAGAAATTAACTAGTACAAAAAATGTGCCAAGTCCCCAAGCAATTCATATTTCACTACTAGTACCTTTAATTTTCCACTAATCAAAGCATCCTTGCAACATTGCTCATAAACTAGTAACCGCCTATTAGGTACTTTATCCATGACATGTAATGTGGCAATTTCTTTGCTTTTTCTTTAAGTGCTGGAATGACAGCCGGAGATGGTTTGGAAGTTATCAGTTGTTGATGAGTTCCTGGTACCTGCACATGTTCGCATTTGATTAGACTCTTAAATTATACGGATTTATATTTGTAATGGAAATTGATCCTTAAATATAGTTAATTTAATTCGAATACCTAATAATGAAAGACCTGAAATAAACTCCCAAGAACCTAACCACAACTAAATTAACAAAATCATCAAGATAAATGAAAACCCAAGCATAATTGGAACTCGAACTAACGAGGCGTATACAGCGAAAGGCAAAGTGCAGAAATAATTAATTAAGACTAAAACTTAAGACTTAATTAGAGGAGTAGGCCATCTGCTCAAACCGTACGTCTCGTTAACGAAGTAATTAAGTTAGAAGCTTCTTTCAATGCGCTTACATCAATATAACCCGAGCCACAAGGCTAGCCTCAATACCAGATTATGGTTACCCCATTTTCAAAGACGACCCAATTGGCGAAGTAGGATTAGATTTAAATACAGAATAATGCGTTGTTTGCTGATATTAGTTCCGAGTCTAAGCGCTCATGCGGGCGAACCGTAGAATAAAATACACCAACGATACTATATATCTATTTTTTTTTAAATTAAACAATTTCTTAAGGTTCCCTTAACTTTAGATTTAGACAGTCATAAGTGTCAAAATAACGACAAGTTGGCCGACGAGCCTTCGAAAGAACCAAACCTAAATTCAACCGAGAGATTGTATGGTCCTCGCGTGACTTTAACTTCATGACAAAATGAAGTCAGCAGAAGATCGCAGTATTCCTATACGAAGAAATATCAAGAGGGTCTATTATAAGGCCAGTGTTCAGCATGAGACCTCTGAGCATGATGTAATTATTTAATGCATTAAGTGTGAATGACGACAGGTTATTAGCCCAGCGCGCCTGCGCAGCGGCAACCTGTTTTTAACGAAGTTCTTCATTCTTCAATTATCTGGTTAATTAATTGTCATGGTTCGTGTCGAATTTCTTGGTTGGTTTTAACACATTATTGCAAGATATTTTAGAACATTTTGGGCCATACAAAATGAGTAAGGACGAAAACGTCTTATGTTAAACTAAGTTTCGAAAGAATTATAACATATTTTGTGATTTAGTTTTTTTCAAAAATTAGGTCCTATTCTGCACAAGTCTTACACAAAAAAGAATGGTTGCTAACCGACAACCTAACCGCACACTCGCGACTTGGTCATGGCTCTGCTCCCTGTAATGAGCACTAAGCTTATGTTACACTTTTCGCATAAATTAGGCTGAATTTGCATTTCAAAATATATTTTCTTGCTTAAGAGATTTGTCCCATAATTTATTTCGAGTTTACGTGACGAGCGAATCTAAGATGATTTGAATTTCCATGAATATACATACTTTTTTATGCAGATCTTTTAAGACCTGTTTATTTCTACAGTATACATGAAGTCAGAAAGCTTTAAATGAGTCTAAATGCAAGTTTTTAATTATGAGAAGAAACAATATGGAGTAGACATAATTGGACACTTGTGTATTATTATTACAATGAAAGAATGATCTTATATCACAAGGATTCATTCATCACGGGAGAAATGCCTAAAATGATCAAAATACGGTTAAGTTGAATATAAAATACGGAGGATGAACAACAATAGCGATTGCTTCACTGACAATAACTGGAACTCCTAAATTAGTTAAGTTACGAAAATGCTTCACCTCAAGTAAGACAGAAATTGTTCACTGTTCTGTAAAGTGAACGATATGAACTTTATTTTGATGGTTTATTTTTATTTCGGTTGCTGTCTAAGTGAGTTTCAATCAACTTGGCACACATTTTGAGGTGTGAAAAAAAGTTATTTCAAAAGTACTCAGAAATGAATTCCTAGTTTAATTGTTAGTTGAATAGTATTCCTACAATGTCTAGGGTTTCCAAAGCGTACAATTTATCAACGTCCAAGCGTGCGACTTGAGTGATTTACGGCGAAAACGTTGTTTCTAAAATTTCAATTTCCTACGTAATCTAAATTTCGACCGTAAATTCAAACAGCTCAACTTTAATTTCAAAACTAAAATATTTGTTTAAATTGACTTTGATTAAAGTTTAGCAGCCTATACGCATAATTTTAGTGATTTCATTAAAACCGAAAATGCCAAATTCCAAATACGTTATAAACTTTTCAAGTCGGAATAAATTTGATATAGCGGTAGTAGGTATACCTAATTCATGCATCATGCATAATTTGATGACAGATGCAATCAATACTGCTAATAACTGTCAAGCATAAACTACTATGATCGGCGTTTGAAACAGTAACATTACCCATTAAATCTTATGCATGAAACAACTAGATAATATTTAAAAAATGCAGTTGAACAGTGTGTAGCCGGCTTTATGTGTCGTTGCCTCGGCTGAGGATCCAACTAACTGTATATCTATGAACGATAGTGAAAACGCGAGCCGTTTGCACGTAAACTTAGCCGTAATCCGCTACTGTAGGAGATACGAAGGAATTTTAGTTTTGTATTACAGTTTTGAACCACATAAATAGTTAATAAAAATAATAATTTAATATATTATAATTTTTAATATTGTTTTTTATTTGACAAACAAACAAAAGACATAAAATGGATACATTAAATAAAATAAAATAAAGTCATTTTTGTTTTTTTTATACATTCTAATATTTATGAAAATTTATGTATAACAATGTATCAAAAAAAGATTCCAAAGAATCGTCAACTTCTCCTTTTTTTAAGTCGGTTAAAATATTGATTGCACGTCATTTTTTACCTAACTAAACAGAAAACTCAAAGGATAAAATCGAATAAAAACATTGTACATATTTATTAAACATCAATTTATCCGGTTACGTCCAATAAGACCCCCCTCGGGGTCGTCGGCACAAACTATACCGAAAAAAAAAAAAAAAAAAAAAAAAAAACATCAAGTTCATCAACTTTTCTGGTCAATGCGATCGCGGTGCGTGCAGCGCGCCTTAACTCCAAGTCGTTGCCTCAGCCGGCACCAAACTAACTGTACTGGCCAACGATAGTGAAAACATCGGTCGTTTGCTTACTCCACTTCGCAGCTCACTCTGATGCAGTATAATTCAACGGTTATACTGTGTACGTTGTTATACGATGCGGTTTTGTACATATGTAAATTATTGTTTGAGATTGAATATTTTTGTATGAAATTAAATGATGTTTGGGAGAGTCATTGATAATGTTAAAAAATTATTATTAATTGTTATAAAGATTTTACACTATATTTTTAAGTGATATAAATCTTGTTAGCATAATGACATTAATTATATTTTATAACAGTTGCGTCGATATTGAGTAGTATTGATTCTGGATTTGCAGTCAATTAGTCTTGGTTCGACAGATCAATTATCTATATCCATAAAAGCATACGTAGGCCCACAAAAGCTTCACACAAAGAAAAATTAATAATAATAATTATGATTTCTTATTGGCCGTCAAGGATTTTAGAATTTACTATCGTAGGTACCTATTTAATAAATTATAGACGTAGTAACGGCTGGTACGTTAGTTCGTCCCAACAATGGACACGCAAGAGCCACCTCGAGTAGCGTAAAATTAAACGATGCTATTCAGCGAGATCTCTTCAGATACGTAAACTAGACTGACTCTAGTTACTAGTGTATTTATGCGAGTTAGCGATTTAATAGCATGCTATTTATCACACCTGCTATGCACTTATTTACCGATACCGTTTTTGTATGCGTTTGTTTCAAATTTCTGGTTCGTTTTAGTGTTTTAGATGTAGTTATTAATTTTTTTATTATATTGGCTCTGGAATTAGCAGTGTTGCTACAGTTTTGAGTGAACAAGATCCATTAAAATAAAGTTTTGTTGAATGTTATTAAAATCTATAAATTAATAGATGTATAAGGATTTAAGATAGTAGGTAGGTTTAATTAATAGTGTTTTTACGCAGTACTTTTTCATGTAGAAGGAATGATCATTAGAACAATTATGTACGTCCATGTCGATGTTAATACAAAAGAATACATTTATGCTTTGTTATTTAATACCAGGTTTGTTTGATATCAACATTATCAAAACCAAAATTTCAGTTGTTTGAAATTTGTATACGACTTTAGCGAGCTCATATATCAAATAACTGACAAACATCTCTTTAAGTCTGATTCAATTTGCTACGTCTTAACTTGTATTTAATGGTTGATCAAATTACTAAGTATTGACATTCACTTTCAGCTTTCTCAAAGAGTGTGTTTGTTGGTATGTCAATATCTTGTTGTGAATTTCAAATATATCAATTTTAAAAATGTCAAACATACCATCCAGTATAAAACCGCAATTAAATGAAAAATCATTTTGTTTCAATGATTCGTATACAGCGCATAGCGTAACAGACGAAAATCATTGAACCATCGCTCGTTTCTTGTGTTTTAATGAAACACACCCTGTATGTGTTCTAACCTGGAATCTGTTCAGCTGTTCGTATCGCATTAAGGCCGTGACGAATGACCTGATTCTGTATGAATGATTCTTGGGAACCGACGCGGTGTGGCGGACGCCCGCCACTTTTGGCATGGCCGCTGGCAACATCGAATATGGCCAGCCCCACTTGTGGAGTATTTTATTACTTCTTGTTGAACGCTGGATCTTTGGTAATCTACAGACTTGATATTTATGAGCTGTGGGCTGTTTCAAGCATAAATTAACTCGCGTTGATTGGACAACCATGATTTTATTTTTTCGTAACGAAGCTATTGGTCGTGTTGTTTGTAAGGATATATCTGCTGTGTTTTAACTTTACTGTAACAATTATACTATTTAATTAATCTGATTTTTAATATTATTAATACGAAAAAATGACTTTTTCTTATTCGTAAAATTCTAAAATCTAAAACTCTTAAATTTATGGATGCAATTAAGGTTTTCGTAAAAACTGTTTTTAAGATCACTTGAAACTTAAACGTCTAAATGAAGTAACCATTTTTAAGTGCTCTTTCAGCTCTGCACATTAAGCTGTCCCAAGACTCAGGCTCATAATCCGAGCTCCAAATCAAATGTCTGCAAGGATCGAAGTCTGAATGGATTAATTTAATAGCAGACGAAGTTTAAATGGATTCCGCTTGGATCTAATGGACCATGAAAAGATCTTCGGCTAACATTGAATGTCATTCGAGTTGATTATTTTTGAATGGCTGTATTTGTTGGATTTGTCTGGTGTTATGAGTTACTTTTGCTTTGTTCAGATTCTATATAGATTTTCGTTGGTTTTCTCGCGGTTTCTTTTACATAGAAATTGCTCCATTGAATTGTCCATAATGTCCATATGATACACTTTTTCTTTATAAAAATAATAAAAACAAAGTCTTAAATAACAGTTATGGTGCCGATTAAATGGTTAACGTTGCCGGCATCTCGATACCGCTGGATGACTACATAATTGGCAGCAAAAACGGCTGGCTCGACTTTCAACCCTTTTCGAGTATTTTGTTCGAATTAAATTCTGAAACGTGATTCCATTTTCCATCCGTGGTTCACGAAAGCGAAATGTAAAAAGGACTGTGTACACTGGTCGATTGGTTTTTGTTACCCAATTGAGTAGCTTGGTATTTGTTACGGGGCTGAATTGGATGTGATTTATTTTGTAGAATTTAGATTTTTGTATCGGGTTATTTAGATTGGAAGTTTGTTAAGCTTGGTCAATGTTTGCTCTGAAATTGGATTGGGATTATCTGATGTTCTGATTAAAAGCAAATATAGGCATAATCAGTATATTTTATCAAGTACTTATCTACTACGATGTAAGCAATTTGAAAATATTTATCAAACTTAAATTCCATATTATATCGACTGAAATTGGCACTGAATTTATCCATCAATTCAGGAAGCGGGGTTATTGCGAATAATACCATAACCTCGTAATAAATTCTAATGGTGTGTTGTATGCGATTGTTGATAGGAGGTATAACATGTCACGTTTAGCATAATCCTCCTACGCAGCATACATTTAACGCTAAGGAATTTTCACAAAGACTGACAATGTTTGTGGAAAATCTTCAGGAATTTCACAATATATTCGGTTTGCTCTTCAAATAAATAACGGAATCTTAACATTCATGTAATAAGCCCGAGTTCCCTACTTCCCGGATATTGTAGAATGCATTCACATTTTTTAGCTGAGTCCGCATTTTTCTTGTCTGTTGAATTCTGCACTTAAGTTTATTTTGGAGAATTTCTTCTATATTTTCTTGGCCTACTTGTGAAACTTTAGTAGTATTGCTTTAAAAGCAGGTTAGTTTTACCTTATTCCTGGTAGTTTACCTTTGAGCTAGTCTAAATGTTAACCTTGCTTATCAATAATATGTCTTGATACCATAATTGTGAATTAGACTAATGCTTCTTGTGTCATTATTTTGTTAATACAAACTTCTGTCTTACTAGTACGTTACCTTATCAGGTTTTTCACCGACCCATTCAATCTTAACATCCTCTTGCACTAATTTTAGTCATCCCACTGCTGGGCTAGGCCTCTTTGTTTATGTAATTCTCAATTTGTTCCTTCGATCATCTGATCAAGGATTTTTTTTTTCATAATATGTCTTATCTTTATATACCAAGCACTAATAGCCGAGTGGTATGACCGTTGGACTGCCAAGTCAAAGGTCGCAAGTTCAAACCCCGGCACGCACCAATGACTTTTCGAATTCATGTGCGTACTATAAATTAGTTATCAGTTGCTAAAAACGGTGAAGGAAAACATCGTGAGGAAACCAGCACACCTGAGAGATTTTTCAACGGTGTGTAAAGCCATGTCAGAGGCCTACAGGCGGTTTAAACTCTGACACCAGGTTGTTCAACAACCATACGATAAGAAGATATACCATATACAACATAAATTACTTGCGTTTTCTGCATTGTGTAGGCTTCTTAATGCACTATAATCGCCGATAAAGTTTTATTTTATCTGTACTGCTCATATTCCCGGGTTTTTACTGCTTTAAAATTAAACTTGTTAAAATACTTTAGGCTTTATTTGGCTCGACTTTAACGAGCAAAGTGTTTACAAGCTTATTGCATATTTGTGTGACTGTATTATTGGTCAAATCTTTAACAGGCTAATTCTAAGTTTCACTGGAGTTTTGTTTTTTATTAGTCAAAATTACAACTGACTTGGAATTTCTCCCGTATCGTAGGTGCGTTTCACAAACATGAAATATCACATTCACAAACACCCAGACTCGGGAAAAACATCTGCGGATCACACAAATTTTTGGTCCATTCGGAAATCGAACCTGCAACCCCTAGCGCCATAGTCCGCTTTGCCATTTCGCTAATGTCGTCAAATGCTGTTGTACTGCCCAACTAACCTTTCATGACTAGGATGAAATGAAATGCGAGCATAAGAAGAAGAAGATGAGTTCATTTTTAGCACCCATAGTACTTCTATTTGTCATCTTGATAGACATAATTATAGGTATCTGGTTGTTACATGCTGTACAAGATAATACACATTGTACCTAGATACTCCTGTTTCGTAATCGCAAGACTGAATAAATACCGGTAGGAAATGGACCCGTGACGGTAGGCGAATCACTTAGGCTCTCCACCGACTACTCCGTCATTTACAAAGGTAATCAAACAGTTTTTTTTTTTTTTTTTTGCGTTTCACAAACATGAAATATCACATACACAAACACCCAGACTCGGGACAAACATCTGTGGATCACACAAATTTTTGTCCCGTGCGGGAATCGAACCCACAACCCCTAGCGCAGCAGTCCAATTGCTTAGCCACTGCGCCAATCAGGTCGTCAAACAGTAACAGTCATGACATTGAGACTGTAAACCTGTCTGACATGTAGAGGTAGGCAGAGGTGTATAGTACAACCACATTTTGCCATTATGTTACTGATCTCAATGTAATAAGAGCGAGTCTAGTGCCATCATCATCATCATCCACAGCTTTCAATATCAGACTGCCCCGGCATACGTCTCTCTTATACTATGCCACCCACCCCAATCCTGTGCTAATCTGTTGCTAAACCAGACTCCGTGCTGCTACTGACAATTACTAAATGCTAAAACCCAATAATAATAATTATAATCATTGCCCAGCAGTGGGACAGTGAACAGGCTATTAAAAAAAAACCCAATAACAGCTTGATCGAGAAACCAAACCCGGGACCTCAAGCTAAGCAGCCGCGCGGTGCCAGTAAACTAACGAGGCGGCAAACAGTAAATATATTTAAACCACATCTTGTTACAAACACACACCGCTACCGGTTCTACGTAACTGTATTATGATATAATCATATTTTTTACCAATCATCCAACGCATGACGTCATCCGCCATTTCAATACTATTTGATGACCGTTACAGTAATTTTGAACTAACCGTCAGTACATTCGTGCCTTGTTATACCATTATCGAGGTAGTGCGGACAAATAAAGAAGTATCGTAAATGTGCCTGATTATTTAAAAATGGTAATATTGAATCGTTTAGGTACTTAGATGGCTGACTAGTTCTGGATGTTCAAAAAAGTATAGGGCTGAAATATAAAACAGATAAAGGGAAGAGAAGAATATACAACTAATCGCTGATTCTAAGGAAAGTAAGGAATCAAACTGTTTGAATGAAATTCTCTAAAAATATGGTCATTATATTTCGAATAGACTAAGAATAGATTTCAATATCTGAATTATGTTTCAATAACTGTAATAACATGAAAGTTTTTGAATTTACCTAAACTAAAGACAGAAAGAATAAGCGAATTACTGTCGATGTTCCTGACTTGACAGAATTAACCCTAAAGAGGTAAGAAGTAACTTTTCCTAATCAGTGGTAGACTAGTGTAACAGGAATTAGAAGGGCCATTTCAATTTGGCAGGGTTATAGTACCTAATATTGTGTATTTTTCGGTCCGCAAGACTCTGTAATTAATTTAATTGGTTTGAAATATGTCTGTATTTGTTATAATTATTATGTAGGTGTTTGATTGAATGTGTCAGAATAACACCTACATAGAAAATTACACTATTTAACTTTTTGTGTTTTAGTAAATTACGTTCTGTTTTGTAGGCTAATAACTTAATAGGAATATTGTAACAATTACGCTGTTATCAAAGAAGAATAGTAGACGTAAAATGGTTGCGATATTATTTTTAAGTGTTTTTGAATAATGAAGGCATGAACGACTTTGTGGCAGACCGAGAAAAAGATGGCGTGACGAACTGGAACTTCTATTTCAAAGACTGGCTTTAGGCAGCTGAAGACAGAGTCACTTGGAAGGAATTAAGGGAGTCCCTCTTCAGTTGGACAGTATGGGCTAATCGTCGTCATCGTCAGCCAGAAAACGTTCACTGCTGGACAAAGGCCTCCCCCTTAGAACGCCACAATGAACGACAACTTGCCATTTGCATCCATTGGTAATGAGTTAATAATAAAATAATATTATATTGGATCAAGTGCTTAATGTAGATGGCCTTACTGCTGGGTAGTTTGTTGCGCCGTTTCTTCTACCCAGCTGTAGCACTAGGAAGCGGTGACGGGTGGGCGTTTTGGGGGCTGTCTTGATGTAATTTGACGTTCAAAAAGTACTTTTTAAAGTCTATTTTGAGTAAATGCTTTAAATTTTATCTTTTATTTTAGAAAGCGGCACTCCTCGACACGGCACGCTTTGTCAGGAGGTTCCTCTCTCTGGAGCCCTAATCTCTGGTAGCTTAGACCCTGTTCCGGTTGCCGATTGGACATTATATTTTTTATTAATGTTATTTTTATATGTATATTTAACATTTTAATTTATATGTTAGATGTTTTAAATATAGGAAATAATTAGAATCATCACTTAAAGAAAAAATAAGCGGAAATAAAGGTGACACACTAATCTGTAAGTATCTTAAAAATGTGTGTTTGAGATTATTAGTCATTTAAAAACATAAACCTATTTATTTACATATTAATTTTCCAAATGATTATCGTCTCCTAATTGGCACTAAAATTTCAGATTTCTCCATACAAATTCATTAACTTAATTATATTTAAAAATATAAAACTTTGCATCATTAACATATAAATTAATTATTAAACGCACATAAAACTTTGTAGGACTCACTCTGTTAGACTTTTTTATATTAATTGGTACATTTTTATGCAAATCTAGGAAAATATGAATTTAATGAACTGTTTAGCTTTTATTTGAAATATCGTTTTCGATTTAAACTTACGGGATTTTGCCAACCAATGGTTATTTACCGGTCAATATTAGTCTTAGTTGTCAGCGTTTCTGACTAATCATATAATTAAGTTGTTTTTTCAAATAAAATCACGGAATTTCTCTAAAATTGCTGTGTATTTTTAAACACCAGTTTTTAGACAAATTATATTTTATACTTTCACATTTTTTATCTAAAATAGTTTGACGGGCGTAACCGCAAAACGCCGATTTAGGAAAAAACTATACCTACTATGTTCAAATTAGTAAAAGATGAAAACGATTTAGTCTTTTCGTGACTTCGATCAAAGCAACTCGAAATTGGTGCGTCGAAATAGTAGTAGTAGTAAGTACAATAATTATATGTTGGTACAAATATAAACGTGAATATGACCCTAAACTATTTCAAAGCGCTAACGAATAATAGAAATTACGAAAAAGAAAAATAATAAACGCTTACATTCAAAAATAATAAAGATTTACAAAAAACAATTGGTGCCCACTTCAAAGGAGAATAATATGAAAATCTCCATGTGGGACTCTATAGTTTAGTAGACTAATAGAATAGTTTTATAGTCCAAGCATAGCTTTAAAGTAACAACAGCAATTAAGAATCTCTCTTTATAATCGTCAAAAACCATCCTCAGAGAAGGATGTACTCATCATTACTTACGAAATCCAAAAAACGGTAACCGAATCGTATTCCATTGTTTGCCAAAACTAACAATAGAAATGTACAGATCATTTATTTCCTACTCCATTCCAAGTGCTATTGTTCACGGTACTCCAACGAACTAATGTTAATACAATTAAGGCGGCAACAGCACACTGAAATACACTTTAATATTAATGCTATAAAGCCAATATTCCTGTGAAAGTTTTGCACCAAAGATCGTGTTACTGGCGAGGGTGTTGCATTCTTAATTGATATGCCTTGTTTTTTGTCGTATACTAAGTTGATCTTTTTTTTTAAGGAAAATTAATCGATGCTCAAATATAAGATACGTTCCGTTACCCATTATGTTCCGATTTACGGTATCAATATGATTGTTTCTTTTTTAATTTGATATGTGTTTTTTGTGGCTTGTGTCTTGGAAATGTTAATTAAATTGGAGATTATAAAACCGAAATCATTTATCATTTGGGATTGAAATGTTAGATAGAAATCATACCTACCGTTAGAAGATGACACGTGTAACGCCTTTGTAACTGCTGAAGATTTATTGGGCTATTTCTGACTGTATATCTTGTTTTCGGGCACAATACAGACGGACAATTAGACTGTTTGGGTTTAAGTCCAATTAATTCGAATAGGCTTATACGTGGGACAGAGTTTTACAGCAATAGGGTAAAGGGCAAAAGCGTTCGTATTTAGAGAATACGGACGGATGTCAAACATACATTTGCTCCGATACAGCGCACATAAACTGATCACAATTACTTACCATACAGGCAAAATAACGAAAGACGAAACACCCACAATTCTCATTCAAACTTAATTCGTCATATTATACGCCTGACACCTAATACCAAATCTTTTTATAACGCAAGCGAAATTAAATAAAAACAGTAAAAGCAACGGCCACAAGGTGGTAATTGGATCTGCGTAGGGAACAAACTCCCCTTATATAGAGGTACCCACATTACTCGAATCGAACAAAGGGCGAACTCATTACGTTCTAAAGGATTTTCTTCTGTAAAAAGTGGGTCAAGGACCTCTCGTCTCAAAGAAAATGGCGTTTCGATTGCGTTTTTGGTATCTATGTAAATCTGGGGTGATGAGAGTGTTGATTGGTTTGATTGAACTCTGGCTACAAATATGCCTCATTATATTCTTTTGATGTGGCTAGGAGTGGCTGAAAGTTTTGCAGTGATTTGCAAGCAGAAAATTGAGGGTTTTCAATTTGATACCTGACAAAATGTTATTTAGGTTCTGTTGAAAAATGGAAACTCCTTGTCCAAAATATTGCTAGGCACTTTATTAAACTCATAGTCCGTCGTTTTAATACACAATAATTGGCGTGTGCTTTTTAATCCTTAGAACATTAAAACTAATTTAAGAAGACCCAGGCAAATGGTTATTCAAGATCAAAATTCTCTTAGGTACAGAACAATTTCACCAGATACTTCAGACAAAAATATTTCTTTTACACAATTTTGTCGAAAGTACTAAAACATTTTTTTTTTTCCATAAAATACGCAGCGTACTAAGAGCAGATACAATCTATTTTTCCCTGATCACCATGGCAACGTAATAAATAAACCCAGCTTAGTCTTTAGAGGTTATTTATGCTGTCTACCCAACGCCTCCCCTGTACCTGAATAATTGTTACCCCTAAGGCCGTTTAATGCCTAGCTCCGGCGAATCACATTGATTAAGAATACAGATGCTGTTATGTCCTGCTAGCTGTTTATTAAGCTTTAGTTTCCGCAAACTATTGGCCCTACCATAGGTGTAAATGTTTAGGGATAAAAATAGGAGACCTGGTAACAAGATAAGGTTTCATCTTCTTGTTAGTACACGCCACGTCTAATACTTCTAGATTGAGGCCTTACAGAAAAAAATCAAGGGTCTACTAAAAAAAGATACTAACAGCAGCTCTATGAATTAGTTTAAAGTTTGTGTTGTGATGTCTTAAAATGTATGACAAACTTAATTTTATGGCAAAATTTATTCCATTCATTTGTGCTAAATGCAATCGAACTCAATTTAAATGTTTCATCCAAAAAATATCATTCAATAGCTTTCCATATTTTATGATACCTAACAGGATTTAGAAAACACCGAGTTTCAAATCGAAACATCTTAGTAAGAATCCGTAAGAATATGCTACGCGTCCTTGGTATTCAACGGTATCCAGGATCTTAATAGCTACTGGTTTTGACGCATTAAAATTATGAGCACGGCCAACCAAGAAATAGCTGAAGCAGACCAGTGTTCATGTTACAAGCAGGGTTACTACATCCGCAGAATAAATTCGTGAAGTTATAATGGAACATATTTTCTTTTAACTGTTCTAAAACTTTTAATAATGGTACCTTAAACCTTCGTTTCGTTATAATCTAGTAATTTTTGAGGTTTTGAACTTACATTGTGTCCAAAACTGCAGCTTCTTGACTGTTTTATCAACATTTGTTTGAAATCAACATAAATAAGTCTATTTTTTTGAGGTTGAAACCAAGCTATCTAAGTTGACATAATATTTTAAAACCGAGGTCGATGATGATGATGAATCTTAGTGATTCATAAAGAAAAATAGGCATAATTTTTCTCGGCGTTATGATTGACACTGCATATAAATTGTCTGTAATGACATAGGCGAATGATAAAGACCCTTCCATCTATCAATAATTCAGGTCGTTAATATCGGTCTCACCAAAGTGAACAGAAGTGTCATGGTATATTATTATCCCTATATTTACCCTTCAACAGCGTAAGCCCAATGTACCATTATTATTTTTATTTTTTTTAAAAACGTCGCCCCACACGAGGAATTTCTCCTGTATCGTGGGTGCGTTTCACAAACATGAAATATCACATACACAAACATCCAGACTCGGGACACTCAAATGTGGATCTCACAAATTTTTGCCCCGCGCGGGAATCGAACCCGCAACCCTTAGCGCAGCAGTCTAATCGCTTGGCCACTGCGCCAATCAGGTCGTCAAATTATTGACTAAGTACATTTGAAAATTATTTTACAAAAAGCTCCCAATATCGTGTAAGTTATTTTAGAAGTTAGACTTCATTCACTGCATTTACCATAGGATACTGATAAACTGTTTGATTTTATAAATTAAATCCAAGACTTATAATATCTATAGATGTCTTATGGCAAGCATCCATTTACATGCCAATGATATACCTATTTCTGGCAAGTATTCGGAATTTCATACTTACATAGCTATCAACCCTAAACGCGCATGGTAGGCAGGCGACGTCGTTAACTGTTATTTTAACAGTTATTATAACAATTAGCTATTTTATTGGCGGGACATGTATTTTGAAAATAATTATCCAGCTCCTGTTACTTCCGTCATTCTCGGTGTTCATTTTGCTAAGCGGTAGCTGCGATTTTTGTGTCGAAGATAGTAAAACTGCTGCGAAAAATGTAATCAAAACATATTCACAATATATTCAGCTATTTTTGAATTGTTTTTTTTTAGTGATCGTAAAGCGCGACTGCTGAGCATGGGGTCTTGAATTCTAACTCCGGGTCGGGCAGTCTTACCCAGGTTTTTCCATTAGGTAATTCTCAGTAGCAGCACTGAGTGAAGATTTGTGTCCGGTGATAGCAATAGGCTCGCGCCCTATTACATTGCGATCTATAACTGGCTAAATGTGCGTGTGCTATATGTGAACCTCTGCCTACAAATACAGGCGTGATGTTCTGTTATGCTTATATGGCAATATGCCAGTACTGTAGCAATAACAGTAACTCAAGTCATTACTATAATGCTTTGGAACAAAAGTTTTTGGCTCAGCTTAATGTAACGATCCATTACCCAAGGATATTTTCTTAGGTTTTATTTCCTTGAGTAATTAATTATTGCTTTTGAGGCCGTAATAACTTGCGGTTTATGTGTTGGACAGAAATGCTGGATTACTTTCGTTAATTACAAGCCACTGTTTTTGTATTAATGAACATTCTGGCCAACTACGCTCATTAGCACGGTTTATCTATAGTAAGGTATACATTACATCCATACTAATATCATAAATGTGAAAGTAACACTATCCGTCTGTCTGTCTATTACACCTTCAGGACTAAATTGCTAGACGGATTTAGATAAAATTTGGCATGTAGAAAGTTTAGGACCCGAGAAAGGACATAGGCTACTTTTTTTCAATTCAACCCTCTAAGGTTTAACTAGGGTTAACGCGAGCGAAGCCTGGCATTAAGTCCGCCTTTATACAAATGTGTATAAGAAGTATAAATAAATAAGTCGCGGGCAAAAGCTAGTGGATTGTAATTCGCAATAACAGTATTAATTACTTTTTTGACACTGGCGTCAAGCTAAGGAATGATTCCAAAAACCTCGAAGAGAATCTTTTTTTAATCGCCTTCATAGAATGTGGAGGTTTTGTATTCGGGGCGAATCCTTTTTACATTTACTCGTCCAAAATTCTTCCCCTACTCTTATAATGTGTTTTTGTGTCTGCAAGTAGGTAGATGAATTGACTACTGCCTACAATAATACCTATAAGCATATCTGAATCAGAAAAGAAAACACAAACACCAGTGATGGCCATTCAGTCGAATACATCGACGGATCGATTTTCGCCGTTAGCAGTGTTATTAGGATTTTCTCATTAGTAAGGTGAGTGGCAATCGGCCCGCTTCCAATCACAAGAATCAATAGTCATCGGCAATCTCTGCCTCTTTGGGGAAAACAGACGCATTGTTATATAACAAGTTGGATAAATTATTGAAGACCTTAACTTTATTAATCAGAATCTTGGAATTTTTTTTAGTAACAAGAATCGTAGTGTAACAAACACTTAAGTACGATTATTTCCAAATAAGTTCTTCTATTTCGATGGTGCATTTGAAATACATGACCAATTCTCAAAACAAAAAGATAATTCTGTAGATAACGTGCAGAATGCATTTGTTGCCAAAGTAAATCAACAAATCAATCCAGATTTGATCGAATTCAAATATATGATTCTATACATATGCAATCAAAGTTTCGCATCAATTTCTTCCATAAGCATATACCTAATATACGTAGTATCATCACGATAAACACATAGACGCTGATTGTGAAACATAAGCCAACTTCATCCCTCCATACGCAGTATCCTCACGCCTAATAACTCCATAACAAGATATCATCAGCCATTACCTTACATAACAAACAAGAAGTTTACTCATTTGTGTAGACAATAGCGTAGATAATACAATTCCTTATGAACAACAATATGTGGAAGTGGTTCGCTTTGTTCCGATACTACGTAATAGGTTGGCTGAGATTGGTCAGCTACCCTGTATAGATATCAAGGCATTCGAAGAGACAGTTAGATAACCTGCAGGTGTTTAAAATGACTTTGCTAAAAACGGTCTTAAAATCCACGTATCGACTATAATGTGACAAGCAAGAGATGGGTAAAAATCTTCCATTAATCTGGCGTCAAAAAAATATAGGTAGTCCGGAAAAATTAAGCAACGTATGACAAATTCCGAACACAGCGAACGATTACGCAACCCAAAACAAAACAACAACGATTACCAAAAAAATATTAAGCACACGGCTTCAAACAAATTCTCTGACATATTATAACATGACAAAATACCCTCTGAAGGTAACAAAAACCTCTCTCCATTGTCCCATCCTTTTACCGCTGTAATGATACATAAATAAGTGAACACAGAGATGTTACAAAAGGTTTACATCACACCCCCATTGTTATTAAAAACAAAAGGGACTAAGAAAACAAAATTCATGTTATTAAGGTCATATTTTACGGTCTAGTTGCCCAAAATTTTGGACTTCAAATCTACAAGTATTATGAAATCGTATTCTGTAAGTAAAGTAAAGTAAAATTTGTAAAAAAATTGGTCTGTCGTCTGATTATGATAACGGACATTGTTCGTTTGATGTTGATATAAATGGAAACGTGAATAAAAGGAAATTACTATCATTTCTTATGATTCTTATTTGATTTCTTGTCGTCTTTTGTTATGTTAAGTAGAACGGTGACTACTTAAATGTGCTATGTAAATTGCGACGTTGTTGATTTCCCATGCGGTTAGGTTAGAACCCTATTTAGTGTCTTACTACTGGGCAAATGCCTCCTTATCATTCTTCCATAAATCTCTGTTCAACGCCATTTCGGGGTTTTCCATTTCTGCATAATTGTCAAAATATTCCCACCATTGCGTTTCGGTCTGCCTACATGATGGCGCCCGGCTGTGGGTATCTATTTTGTGGTAATTTTCCAATATATTCTGGCTTTTGTACTATCGAATATCTAATACTACTAATGCATAATCATAATTATGCTTCCTGTAATTATTACCTATGATTATTTCTAACTTAACGGTCGTCTAATAAATAGCAGTATTCAAGGTCCCATTATATTCATCAATTTGATTACCAAAAGACATGGTTTTTGCCAGTTTCTCAACACATTCTAGAAAACTGTCAATTGCATGTGTCTCCGTGATTACCGATTTAAATACCACAATATTAAAACTTTCCCATTAAGTCATTCAAGGAAATGTAAGTCACACGATTGCTTACTTTTTAACAGCATTCTTAGCTATCACCGTAAAAGCTAGTAATCTAACTAACATCTTCAATTAAGGCCTCGTCTTACTTCTAATGGTGTAATTACTGCCCTCCTACATAGATCGCCGAGATTAAGGGATCTTAAGATGTTTGTGCATGTATTACCTACTTATGGTCTATTAAGTCAGGTAATGTAAGATGGAAACGAACGAAATTGTCTTTTTCCGTTTTTAGAGGAAATGTAACTGGGTAAAATAGATAAATTATGGAAGTGAGGGTAATTGATTTGACTCTATACGGTTCTCTGGATTTCCTAGCATAGATTCTTTAGAAGAAAAAATTGAGTCAGTTTTATTTTAGGCCGGTAATACTTTCCGCTATCACAAAAAGCCTTGCGTACATAAAATTATTGAAAAGAAATTGGGATCAAATATTAGGTGCCTAGTCTTAATACCCTGTAATTAATTTAAGTGCCCAAATCGTGTTTGTATCCCTCCAAAAAATTATTCTACTTTCGTCTTGTTCTAGCAAACAATGAGGTAGCATAATGTTTCAAATAAAATGACGCTGATGTCACATAACAACAAGAAACCTTAATAAATTCATCCTACCTGACAGTCACAAATCTCATACTGGCTCAGTTCTACATCTGAGGGCTAAATCACAAACAATCCGCTTAACCTCCGTCAAACGCGCCGTGATAAGTCTTCTGTGGTCTACAATAGAGGGTACGTTAATCTTCTTCTAAAATGTATGTAAATAGGCCAAAACGATGTATAATAATAATATAACAGAATACGTTTATATATACAATATTGTTGTTAAAAGGCAGACGTCGTTTTTATTCAATAATTAACTGATTTATGAGGCCACGAAACATCGCAATACAATAGACCAAATTAAGTATTTTAGTATCCATATTTCACAATAGTCCTGCACCTTCTGGGGACTTTTCATGGCTGTTCTTTTATAGAGCAGTTGTGTGTTGGCCCTAGCTGTCCTATACCCTTTAAGATAAAAGTTCTCAATGGGCGTCTGCGTGTTGGACCTGTGTCCCCACGTAAGCCTTTCAAAAGACCGGGTATTTTCCGCACGGTGGATAGCCCGAGTAAAAAAGAAAGCGATATATAACAGAATAAGAATTCCTATTATTTACAATCAGTGAATGTAGCAGAATATTCTTCGTATATTCTCAGTGATGTACAAAAAATCTCATTTAAACTACAAAGACAATCAATTCATCAGTCCTGGTTGTTGATCCCCTAAATTAAAAGAAAAAGTAAACTTGCTTTCCCACATTGCTATTCAAATACAACCAAAAAACCTTGTCCCCTGTGAATTAGCTCAACCTTTAACCTACATTATTCAGGCTCCATTCACGCTACCTCATGACTATTCAACAGCCAACGTCCCAAGACTATCGACTTTTCCACAACATACCAAATTCATTGCTGCTAATCTTCTATGATGTAACTCGACATTGATTTATTCGCGTCAATGGACGTGCGAGTGTACCTGCGACACAAGTCACGTAGCCGTTTGAAAGGGAAAGTTTGAGTCCAAAGGGAATCAACGGTTATTCCTCTCGTGTTCATTCATAAATCAAGTGCGACAGGGGACGAGACTTACCTTAATTGACAGGACACGTTTCGCAGACATTTTGAACTTTAAATTGGAGCGCTAAAGTCCATTTTCGTAATTGAATTGTTCACGATTTGAAAAGTTTACTAAAACAACGGTTTCGGAAAGGTTGACGCTTATTGAAGCTGTCAGTGAAATTAGTTATTTAATATTTCAGCGTGTTTTTGAGCACAGACATGATATGTATTCCCTCTGATGTCTTTGTAAAAGTTTCACCTAATGGGGCCTCTTAAGTTCGTCTTTACGAAATGATAAAGGCTCTTTGGGACAATATTCTGGTGACCTTTTTGTACCTTCATATTTAAATAGATGTGATTTCATTTTATTCTTGGAAACACAAAAAGTTACAGCCTTTGTGTTTTTACGACTCTTTGGCGCTGAGAATAAGTATTTAGAATTCTACACAAAAGTTTCGATTTCAACTTAGGATTTATGTATTTGTTAGTAGATCTTTAAGCGAACCTATAAAATAAGTTTGTAAACATAACATCACGCCTGTATTCCCCGAAGGGGTAGGCAGAGGTGTACATGTAGTACACCCACATTTCGCCAGTTATGTTGTAAGTCCCAATGTTATAGGGGGGGAGCCTATTGCCACCAACCGGGCACAGATCCAGACTCCGTGCTGCTACTGAGAATTACCTAATGGAAAACTCAGTAACACTTTGCCCGACCCGGGATTTGAACCCAGGACCTCTTGCTCAGCAGTCGCGCTTAGCGACCACTAGACCAACGAGGCAGTCCAGTTTATAGAAAATAAATTTAAAGTTAATACTCTTGTAAAAATTATAAATTATCTTCTTTAAATTGTCCATTATGAACATTAAATCGTCTCTCAAATGTAATCAAAAATAAAGGTGACATTAATTTGTCTTCAAAGGCAATCTATTTACCCACGTAAATGTTTTTTCTGTCATAACTAACATGATGATAGTAAAATGTAAGTAAGACGGAAAAATCAACGCAAGAGAGTACAAAGGTAAATTTCTATTACAAACAAAATGATAGCATCCGTCTTCAACATTACTAAAACTTTATACACATAAGACAAAGAATAAACCTTTTTTTTAAATTCAAGCTTATTTATTTCAAGATTTATTAATAAAATATTAGATTAATAGAGAAGGCCTTAATTTTTATTTAAAAATGGTCTTGATATATTTTATCTGAATCCTAGAATTTTTTTGAAAATAATATCTAACTTATATCTGATGATTTGGGTCAAGATCCTTTTAAGATACCAACCTTATTGGTAACATAACTTCAAACCAACTGCTTAATTATATTTTTAGTCATGTAGACAGAATTAAATGTATATACTTGAGAAGTCTTGTTCTATATATTTGTATATAAAAGATAAGTAAAGAATATAATACCAACAAACAATAGGCCTGGGACAAATCTAGAACTTTTAGCACCACTGTAGATGTAATATTGGCATAGAATGAGCTTCCGCGAGTCTTCAGTGCAGGGAAATACTACTGGGAATGACATCCTGGAGGAAGAGGATACTTAAGGACTGAATTGGAAACCATTTTAGAGCGGAATAACGTGGAAATTGCGACTACTGTAGTTTTTAATGTCGGTAGGTGACGCGAAGTTGTGTAAGGTAAGGTAGGTATAAGGTATTTGAGAATACCATCTTTTGAAATGTATTCATAGTTTGGAGACTTGGGGTACAATGGAATGGTGATACATAATTATAAAAGTTATGTTCTAATTATATCATAATTTGCCCGCTAATGAAATAAACATAACAAGGTGACGAACTTAACGAAGTCAGTGTACTCAGATTGAAACTAACAAAGATGAGAAATTGCCTAAAATAACATTGAAAAAAAAAAAAATTAATTTTCGCCTTTTTATCAGAATACGCTTTCAATTCCTAAATAAAACCTCTTTCCATCAAACGCAATGGCAAAAGCACTGCGATAGCTTATTTCTAAACAGATCTTAACATAAATAAATTGATGTTGGCTGTCGGCACAGTTTCCCTTGCCTTAATTAGTGATACGATAAGCAACACCTGTGTTTGTTGCAGCCACGTTTATTTGTGTTGATTTTCTTAGGAGCTTCCTTGTTGAGTGGGTCAAAGTAATTTTGTGTGGACGTTTTCGGAGAATATTCTATATTTGCTACTGCAGTTTTACTGAAAGCTTTGCTACGAAAACTTATAATATTTTTTTTCTGAAAATCAATCGATAATCTTCCAAAATTTTAATGTTTTAAGCATGCCCATGCTAGGCAGAAATTTAAAATAAAGGTAATTTAATAAAGATAAGCAGAAATGCAAAATAAAGGAAATTTAAAAAATAATGGACACGAGCGGGATTCGAACTCGCAGGTTTCGCTCCGTGCCGCAGCTTTTACCAACTGAGCTACTGTGTCGCTGCTCTTTTATGCGGCTTTGTTTCATAAATTTTAAAAACAATTCGTTAAACTTATTATCACTGAAAATCTAGACGCATCTGTAGATACTAGGTTGCAATAACACCTACGATGACCAAACAAAATTCCAAGATTCCCATTTATCCCGTTAATGAAAAACAAAGCGAGCAAAGTAAATATGATGGTAAGCTAAACACACACTTTCCCCAAGAGTCGCGTGCGCAGATCGCATCGATGGTCCTCCGGAACAAGCTAGTAAAACGGGCCGAGTTACTGCCGAACGGCGGTTATTTGTAGGAGTGATGTCCTAGGCGTAATGTAGGAGTAATGCTCTAGGAGTTACAATTTAGCACATATGTACTAAGTTAGGATGCTATTTGTAGATTTGAACGATAATATTTATTGTATGCACATTATCTTCACACTGTGTGAGAAATGACAATAGACTCGCCTTTGTCACAACACAAAGCTGTGCTATAGTGCACCGAAATTTCAGCAGACAACACGTGTTACCTAACAGAGGGCGCCACAATTGCCCCTTATAAATACAGCTGTTATTGCTCAACTAGTAGGTAATGTTTTGTTGAAGCAAAATATATTTTAACAAAACATATTTAAGCATACAGTAAAAACAAGCATATTTAAAAGGGTAAACCTACACTACCTACAACGGCCCAAATTGAACCAAACTAACAATTTATCAAGTAAACTTACGAGCAAACATAATATTTTCATCGCTGACTTTGTTATGTGAGCAATAAATCATATAGAATTTCCCTAATCCGTTTCAGCGTCGTCCCTTAAGCCACACGATCACAAACTGGTAGCTAGCCTCTGCACTAACTCACAATATATTACTTACAATTTATCGCCACTTGAAAATTATTTCACGATGAAAATCCAACGTTTAACAAAATACGACTTGAAGTCTTCGTACTAAACCAGGATTGAATGTGTACAGCAGGTTTGTGCTAGATCAGTTTGTGCTGCACTGACTTATTTATCGTTATTACTATATAATGCTACGGAAAATCTGATATTGAAGACAGCTATGTTTATTGGTTGGGATTTATTGATAAAGGTTGCGTAGATTGTGTAGAATGTAAGTTACAAGATAAGATGAAACATAAACAAAGGCGAGGAGCAATTATTTCAGTTATTATTTCTGGTCTATAGTGAATAATAGTTGAGACGGTAATAAGAAGTTAGGTATCCTGTTTTACATTTTATCTAAGAATGAATTGTCTAAAGAAAATGATGGGCAAATTGCTTAAAATGGCTCTGCATCTTTGTCTGCTTCAACTTCTTTTGTTTTAATGAAGTGTACTTTAATATAAATAACCATTTATCCTTTTATCAATGTAAATTTAGAAGCCTATGTAAGCAGACAAATATTCATAATATATTCGTTTTAGTAGACTTTTGTTTCCTTTTGGCAAAGACTACAAAGCCTAGGGCACTCTTGTCCAAACTAAGATACTGCTAAATCTCTTTTCCATCCATTACCGATCAAAAAACAAAACTTCAATCTTTTCTTCTAATATTAAACATTTCTATAGCAACCACACAATAAGTACAAAATAATTGTGATTTCTTTGAAGGTCTAGTTGAATAGCATGGTCTGGGAGCAAGCTTTCATTACTCGTGACCATTTCGTATAGCCTGGGGCTTTCGGCCTTGCAATTCAATGCTAGTTCTTAATAAGTTACTCCAAGAATAGATTCATTGTTATTAGGATTGAAATAGAAGCCAATGTTTAACAAATAATCTTAATAATAGATATATCTGATTGATTATAAAAATATTTTTGTTAAAACTTTGCCATTTTTGTATTGTTTGGGCATTCTTGGTCATCATTAAGACTTGATATACCTTGTGGCTTTTTTATATGACTTAACCTAGTTATAACAACATGAACAATAGTTTTAATTAAATTATCCCTTACTTACAAAAAATAATTCTAATAAGTTTGTAGTAGATGTAATGACTCTTACTTTCCTTAAATTACTTCATTGATAAAAAAGACACCTACACAATAATCTTAACGTAATTTCAACCTGCTCTCTGAATCAATCCATACTATGCTCCTATTCTTACAAACACTAAGTATATTGTTACAATTCTAGAATATCGCAATAACTGAACACCACGTAACGAGAACTATTAAGTACCTACTTATACTTGATGCTATAAATTATCTGCTTGTAGCACAAGTAGCGACAAGCTGTTAAGCCATTACAAATGTACATTATATTGCTATTACGAATAGAAGGATAATCACTTGATAATCCATTCGAAGATCATCAGCTATACTAGAGAATGTGGAGACTTCTACAATCTGATCAATGCAAAAATTTGTTTTACTGATACTTGGTTATGATTAACTTTGACCTATGTCCTTGTCACAACAGTTATTCACTTGTTTGTTCTCTTCTAAAAGAATTGTAGTGGTATAGTATAGGCTGCTTGACATTGTAAGGACCAACAATATAGTTTGGCAACATTTCAACGAATCTCTGGTTTTCTGGATTCATGATATGAGCTATTGCTTGTCATCGAGTGAGCAGAGCATGAGTTTTCTTGTTTTGAATACATAGAAAAATTTAATATATATTTTGTTCATACATAGGAAATAATACGTATATTTTAATTTTACGAACAAAGTTAAATTTCTCTTAGGGGATGACACTAAAAATAGTGCCAATAATGTTTTATTAAATGTAATAATAAAATTGCCTACTTAAGTAATATGGATGGAAGAAAAGCCACTTACACATAGACATTGTAATTTAACAATGTTCCAGACGCGAACCGAGTAGGTTTCCACGACGCAGCGTACGAGGCGACGGGAGCAGCGCCGTGCATTTCAATAAAACCTACTTTACTTAATGCTACCTCAGCTAAATGCGAAACTACAACTTAAAATAATTATAAACAATTTGTACCATGGCTTGAATATTATATCGTAAGAAACAATATTCTCCATGAACCTAACAATTGTGTGGAAAATCCTTTAGTTTTCAATACTTATGATGTAACAACGAAATGATGAATAACACGCACGCCAGCCTGTTATTTCTTCCCAAAGCTTTCCTAAAGAGATCATGGTAAAAGAATTACAGTAATTCAATTCTCGATAAAATTATGTTTGCGATTTTATTTCTGTTTAAATTACATTTATTTGGCACATTGCAAGAATTTATTGTTTACAAATTATCGTGTTCCAAACTAGTAATCCGAAAGCCTTGTATCAATTTCTCTTGATTGAGCTAATCTTCCTCCTTACCATGAACTTTAAAAGCAGGACAGTTTCCGTTGTGGAAGCGAGAGCCACAATACACTGCCAGTGTCGGCGTCTCGCTTTCACAATGGAAAATGTCTTAAGAGTTTATGGAAATGAGGCAGATCCAGGTTTCCAGCAAAGTTGTCAATGAAAATTACACTTTAATTTTATAAAACACCTAATCAGATATTAGGCGTAATGTTATTATGCTGACTGACTGAACTGCATTTCTTTTAATTTCATATAAGGCACGTATTCAGTTACAATAAATCAGGATCCATTCAAAAGTCTTGCAAAGGGTTAACGCTCCCAACAAAACTATGTGTACTTTAGATAATGGGTTTACATAAATATTACAATAGGTTGAGGCGGAACAAGATTTCATGATAGGGTAAAGTCTCAAGAGTATTGTTGAATCAATTATAAGTACTCAGAAAATTTTAGTCCAGATATACAGTCGTTGTATATGCATAGCGACTTGGTGCATTTGTGTCCTCGATACTAGTTGTCATTACAGCGGCGTTGTGGGGCTCGTAGCTATGCGGCTACCCGGCAGATCAGTTGATCTGCGAGGTTAAGCCGTGCTCTCCGCGGTCAGTCTTGTGATGGGTGACCGTTTTCACATGTCGAGACCCCACCGTGCTTCGGAAGGCACGTTAAGCCGTTGGTCCTGCGCCTGATCTCTCTCCGGTCGTGTCGGTCTACCGGACTGTGAGAGTGAGGGAATGGGGAGTGCACTTGTGCACTATAATATATCTCCTTCGGAGTTGGCTAGTCTCAGCTGAGACAGGCCGCCGTGACCGAAATTCTGTCAGGAGGACATTATTATTATTTTCGTTAACCCTATAATTATACTAAACTAAAAATGACCAAAACATTGTTTCGCCTAAAAAATTTTACGCACGTTTTTTACACTTTTCGGCCGTTTCAATTTTTTGACGAAAAGTCATTTCTTTGTCTGAAAAGAATGATAAATAATTTAATCATTATATAATTTGGCCATGCGACTTTTTTTTCAAAAAGAAGTTGAGGTAAAATAAAGAAAAGATTTTCCTTGTAGTACTACGATCTTTTCCTTTTGTTTGCATGTTGATTTAGGTATAAAAGACAACGTACAGCAATCAAGCCTGTTTGTTATTCCGACCAAGTTTTCCTCGTGACCCATAAGTCAAGAGGGATTATTGCGGTGCTTTCAGGCGACAGTCATACAATATGTCATTTCTTATTCACCCTTGTTATAACCAACTGAAAATGCGTGTAGAAATACTACAGTCCCCTTACTATGGACTTTTAAAGCAGGACAGTTTACGATGTGGAAGCGAGACGCTGCTACGTGCAGTGTAATGCGGCTCGCATTCCACATCGTAAACTGTCTTGCTTTAGGTGTTCTTGAATGTATGCTTTTATTTCTCTTTAAAAATTGGTAGAGGGCTTGGTAGAGGGCTGTACTTTAAATATAGGATGATATGGTGGTATGACGGAGCTGTTGTCTTTGGAAAGTCATACGTGTTTTGTTGTTTTTTTGTGAAAGTGATTAAAATTCATTCCTTTCACAATGTCAGCCGTTAAGTGAAGCCAAACCGACGAAAGCTGAGAGAGTACTTTGTATTCGCTTATGCATATTACAAGATTATCTCAATAATTACCTATACCTGACTGTTACTATAAATTATAAGGTAATTATGAACTGTGATTAAGAGCTTACAGTGTGTTTTAATTAGAAATCAATTCCGCTAAGTTTATCGCAAAATCCAATTATAATACATAGTAGACTACATACTAGTTTTAATAAAAGGCTTGTTTTACAAATAACTGAAGTATATAAATTAGCAGCACTTACAAAATTTGCAAGAACAAGTTAGTCAGCGATGCACCGAGTCGAGGTTCGAGTCCCGCAGGGGGCGCCCTCGGTAGCATCGCTTAAAATCTTATTAGTAGTTAGCCTGGCTGGAGGCTCCAGAAGTCTCGCCTTTATCCGGTTACGCCCAATAAGACCGCCCTCGGGGTCGTCGGCATAAACCCATTTCGAAAAAAAAAAAAACAAAATTTGCAAGACGCAACGAAACTGGCATTCTGATAAAACCCCTCTACATTTACAGCACATAGATGGATCAACACCGCCTCCAGCGATCCATTTGTAGACCACCACGTGTAAATTTATTGGCACCACCCCTCTCCCCTGTATATGATTTATAACAATGGGTGGTACAGAAACGTGCCAGCGACTGGCAGATTAGATTGTCCGCCATACTTCAGCGTGCAATAAATAGAATCTTTCGCGAAATGGAAAATAGACAATGCATTTAGTTGGGCGATTTTAACGGTACGTGTGAATTAAGTATGATGCTTAGCGCGTTGGGTGAGTGTACGGTATTGTTCTTTTTAGAGATTTGCATTGTATGAAGAATTATTTAAGTTTTGGAATTTTGCTAGCATTAAAGTTGTTGAACTTGAGAATAGTATTCATTCTCAACACAGGGAAAGTAAGCTGTACGAGGCAACAAAAGCAATGTGTCTGATGAATTTCAGTGTTATCGCCAACTTTTATTATATCTGACATAATAATGATAAACAGCGAAGGGTGGGTGATTTTTTGGAGAGTTCAGTGAAAATAATCTGTAATATTTTTGTTGTTAAAACTGCCTGAAGAAAGTGTTACGGAGTTTTTCCATTCGGTAATTACAGCAATAGGTTTGCCCCCTATTAAATTGACACCTATAACATAACTGGCAAAATGTGGGTGTACTATTTTATATGCACATCTATCTACCTCTTCAGGTAAAACAGGCGTGATGTTATGTTAAGTCATGTTGTTATGAGTCAAGCAGATTACCATAGTAAAACGGTATACTGAAATCCCTTCTGCCAATGTAATTCATCGATACCTATCAGTTTATCCAGATTGATATTCCGTCTCTTTCATAGTTATGTGAATCCTCTCACATGTCGCGTCAATTCCCTTTCAATTTAACTTCGTCTCTTTTCATTTGGGGTTTGTCCCTCTAACCATGTTTTCCGGGTCAATTAATCGCGGGTAGTAAGTTATTTAGTGACACATGTAGTTTTCGAAGTTCATACCTTTGACCCTTGTTTCGTATTGGGATAGTATTGGAATTTTAATGGCATCCTATTTGTTTTGAGTGGTATTTTGTTGACTAGGTTGGCATCAAATTAACTATTCGAATAACTATTTAGAACAGAAAACCATTTTTTATTTTTAACCTGATCTAATTGAAATTAAATTTGGCGTTCCTAATATTTCTACTTCTACTTACGCGTCAACAAAAATGTAAGAGCATTATTTTTAATCAGCCTATCATCTCTGCTGCTCTGGCGTAACAATAGTAGTATTCAAGGTTTTCTTCACGATACTATTTGGGATTTCTATGCATATGGTTTACTAAACCTTTGCAACTGCGACCAAGCCCTTTCAATGGCACTATCTTTCCAATCATGATTGATATTCAATTTAACCATAATGTTTCCAATGTGGTTTGTAAATATCATTATGCAAGTAATTAAATCTTCGTTTCATATTTCTTCTTTTGATCAAATTTTTCTTTCTGCTTCCAGGTTACCAAATGTCGCGCAAGTCGTGCGTGGCGGGAGGGAAGCGCGGTGCGTGCATGTGGGTGCAAGAGTGCAACCGGGTGGGGGGAATACACGCGGGGGTGTGCGTCGACGGCTTCATGTTCGGCTCCTGCTGTCGACTGCCCGACAAGCCGGTGCATGTGGAAGGTAGGTGGAAGGTCATTAAAATTGGGAGAATTTTAATAATTTGAGAAATCCGGATGTGATTTTCTCGATCCTAAAAAAATGGTACAAGATAGAAGAGACCTATATACCACTATATAATGGATTTATAGCAAGCGTATGGTAGTGGTGATGATACAAAAAAAATAAGAAAAACATCGATCTACGATTTGTTCAACTCGGAGTAACTTGGCAAAGGGAGGTTTGTAACAAACAGATCGACATACGCCAACGATGATTTATTTTAATGTAACTAACTAGAAATTTTTAAAATAAGCATGGGTTAGGAATTAATTTAGTATTGTAAAGTACCCTGGAAAACATTACTAACGCCATCTGGTATACCAAGAAGTAACTATTATAGTTATGTGTAATATGGTGTAATGTAGAAGAAATAGAAATTATGTTCGCCCGTTATAGGTATTGTCATTTTTTATATATTTGTTTCAGAACCCCTGCCCCCTGTTATAGTCACAGAGAAGACGTACACAACGCCATCTAGTACAGCTCACACAACAACTCAAGCACCAGAGACGTCGACACAAACTATCTCGCGGCCAAACTGGCAAACACAACGGCCGTCGTTCATGACAAAACCGATAGATGGCGCTCCAACATCATACAGCTACCGGCCGCCAGAAATAAACTTACCTTCATTAGGAAATTTAGATTCAAGTAGCGAACAAAATAGTGATATAGTTAATAAAATACCTTATAACAGTGTAAATAAATACCAAAATGTAAATAGGCCGATCAATGAAGCGGAAGCTAGTCCCCACAATAAGATTTCGTCTAGTCTTAGCATATTGTCTGGTGCGCGGCCTATGGCCGTATCGGAGCAACACGCTGATAACAGCATCAACTCAGGTGAGCCCAACCCTATTATAATTTAATAAAATGCTCAAAACAATAAGAGCTCTTTGTCATTATTCCTGTCGAAAGAAAATTATTTCGGTAAGTTTTTAACAAAGGATTGCTGTTCAGAAAAGTTGCAGCAACATGGTTAAACTTTGGAAAAAGAACTACTGGTAAAATGGGGTGCATCGGAACTCTAGGGTGAATAGAAACAAAACTTTGTAACTGTTTTTTAACCGACTTCAAAAAAAAGGAGGAGGTTCTCAATTCGTCGGGATCTTTTTTTTTTACATTAAATTATTGCAGTTGTTTGTCAACAATGACTCTAGATTGTTGTCTATAATATAATATAAAGTATAGGGTCCTTAATGGTAACCATCTGTACTCCTTTTACTCCATTCCCATTTATTTCCATAAAATCAGCCCCAAAGTTTTGTTTCTATTCACCCTTGAGTTCCGATTCACCCCGTTTTACGGTACCCTACGATTATTATGAAGAGCTACCTCAATAAGAGGTCCAGAGGCTGCCTGCATTTGTTAACGTTTCAGTAACAAGTTGATAGATGGCGCTGATTTAACATTTGCTCGCGAAGTTTGATGTTCCCTGCTACCATACTTTAGATAAACCATACTTTAGATAATATTATAACTGATTTGAATTCACAAGAACTTAGAGTACCTATAGTTAATAACTCGAGGAGTCTCGAAGTATCGTCCGGCGCTCTCTAGGCAGTGGTTATCTCTGCCAACCTGCTGACTAGCTTATCTATCTTTAACGGCACGAGATAACATTGAATACTGCTCATGTCAACACAAGAGGTGATGAAGCTTCCTAAGCACAAGGTTACGAATTCAAATCCAGGCAAGTACCAATGTGACTTTTTGAATGTCATAAGTACTTTCTTAGTGTAATCTTAGATACCTAATTCTTTCCTTTTTTAACACGTTGACTGTCCGCTAAGTAGACACAGTAGTTAACCAATCGCTCTGTTCCATATGTGGTAGGTACACTGGACAGTGAAAGGGTTAAACTTTTCTTTTCTATTTAACACATAGATACACCATATTACTGTCGTTACATCTATGATTTAACGCGAACTAATTGACCACTGATGTCTCAATTTCCAGCCCAATACATATCAAGGCCAAGCAACCTGAACACGATACACTGGCAGGCCACAACAGAGCCGTCCTTCATCACGAAGCCTCGTCCTTCGTGGGAGAAGCCAGTGGGCAAGCCGAAGCCAACAAAGAAGTTCACGACGACGACGAGCAAGCCTCACAAAAACTACATCAAGCCGAAGGATCCCGCGTTAAACATGATCAATAGGACTGAAGAGTCCACTTTTGCGCCGATACAAACTACGGCTGCATCGAATACTGTCGGTAAGTAAGACTTTTTTAATCGTAGTATACATCAAAAGACTGCCTTGTTGGTCTACTAGTCGTACGCGACTGTTCAGCGTGAGCTCCTGGATTCGATTTCCGAATGGTAAAGTGCTTTTATTGCAAAAAGGAGAAGAACAATCCTGATGATTTATTATTATTACGAATGATCGGTAAAAGTTGATAGCTAGCACTTTTAAGTTCTTTTAGTCATACTAATTGGTGCAAAGATGTAGGCGGAGGACCAACTGCATATAATTTGCCGAGTACGATTTATATTTTGACTGTCCACCGTCCAAGTCATGTTAATGTTTTCAATTTATTCAGTTAATTAAGTAAACAATACACCAAAGTAAAAGCAACACTCTTTGGCTTCATCATTTACAAAAAAAATATACGTAAAAAACAATGTTAAAGACTTTTAAGTAGCTACTTCACCATACTGTTATATTATACCTTTACGACACTCACGGGAAAAATTAAGATGGCCAATATACACATAGGGTTAAAAGCCGTTTAAACCTCCAGAGAATTAAAATTACCAAATGCAAATAGAGTCGACCCAAATAGACTTCCGACTCACAAATCTTCATGGCCGTTAGGAGCCCTTACATTAACTGCATTATATTTTAAAAGCCATTATACTCAAGCTGAAACTTTTTATGGTTTCCACAGTTTCCCCTATATTTTACGTTTGTAACCATTTCGGTCTGCATTACAATGATTTTATCTCCACTCAGTATTTTCAAATGTGCAGAGCTAATGCGCACATTATCATGCATTTTGGCTTTTGGATAAGATTTTGGAATTTAGTTTAATTTAACGTTTTTCATATTATTATTTCAGATTATGTTTCTGATTATCCTAATCTGTTACGAACCCGTCCGTAGCCTTTATTAATTTTTAATTATCATTTTCACGTCTAATCCTACGTCAATTAATTTTAGTGATCCGATGATGCTGACGTTAATTAAAAAGATTAAATTTCTCGACAGGCCTCGTCCTAAAAATAGGATTTAATAACATTACAACGCCTTCTAATGAAGACTCGATATCGAATTCAGTTCAACTTTGTAGGATACACCTACATAATAATTTATTTTAGATATCTTCTGACCTATAGATACTTCCACTGTTTATTGTTATGACAACTTTGGAAAAGTTCTAAAATTATTATTTTACAATAGCACCAGATGTATAACTTCAATCATGTTTTTCAGAATGCGGTCTGACAGCGATGTGGCCGCGTCCAGAGTCGAGGATCATGGGCGGCAAAGACTCAAGTTTCGGCCGGTGGCCATGGCAGGTGTCTGTTAGGAGGACCTCCTACTTCGGCTTCTCCTCGACGCACAGATGTGGAGGAGCTATCATCAACGAAGGCTGGATCGCGACAGCTGGCCATTGTGTAGATGAGTAAGTGTGTTCAAAATTTGAAAATTTCTTTTTACGCGACTGCGTGTCATCAGAGAGTGTAATGTTATCAAAAGATGTATAAGGTGTCGTCAGAATCCTTGCATCATTCTGAGTAACAAAGGCTAAAAATACAAATTTAAAAAATATATCACGAGCGCCATGGCATTTTTCAAATTATTTGATTTTATTTGCTAAGCGATACTTCACATTTCGCTCCGATTAGTAATCAGTTTATAAATCTCTTGTAAAACAAATATTTTACAAGTTCTTCGTTCTGTGACACAAGGTTTTTTCATGCTTTGGAAAAATACATAGATGTATTCAGTTGCAATGCAATTCTGCAAAAAACCTCTATTCATTAGATTTTTTTTTATTCCTCGTGACTCTATTTCATTCATCATCATCATCAGCCAAAAGACGTCCACTGTTGAACATAGGCCTCCCCGTTTAAGCGGGGGTGTTTGCCATAATCCCCACGCTTGGCAAGCGGCTTGGGGATCGACTTGGGGAGTCTGTTTCATTGTGCATGCCAAAATAGTGATAAAAGAATATTTCCGCTCGTTCTTTGTGAACAACTAGTTTCATTATTTTGATTGTGTGCACCGATTTGTGTTTTGATAAAACAGACGCGTCTAAATGGACCCGTACGAAAATTGGACTGGCAGTTCTCCAGCTTTTAGATATAATAATTTTGTTTAAAAATGCTCTGTTAAAATTATTTTATAGGTAATGTTTTTGGCTGGAAACTTTAGTTAGGCTTTCCTGCAGTCGATGTAGCATAAATTTTCTCGAGTTTGATGCGAGAAGCTAAAGGTAAACTCATTTTTTTAAAATGTTAATCAACCGTTTAAGTATATTTTGTAAGTACTAGTTCGATATAAATCTACGGGGAATCACTAATCCAAAACTTCATTTGTGAATTAATATTCTTTGCTGCCAAAATTCCGTAATAGATAAGGACGCTTTGAAAGCTCCAGCCCTACCTACGAATGGTACAAATGTATTTTAATCACTTCGAAGAAATAACTCCATAAACGTTTACTGCTTAACATGGACCAAGTTCAACGTAAGCGTTAATAATCCACAAAACTGGCTGCTTTACAAAAGCCAACCTTGAAACAAACTGGTCGCAATTCCGCAATTCGCATTCCGGCTTCCGTTTTATCGCGAAAAAAGTCTTAAACATCTTAAGTCTTCCTGAGATTTTTTTTACCAAAACCCATTTACTAATCCCCGAGATTAACGCATTCATACAGACGCAAGACGGACCGCTCCCTTTTCATTTATTTTTTATATTTTCCGTCTTTTAGCTTGTTGTAAGTAGATTACAGTAAAAACAAAGTAAAGGGAATAGTCTAAACACCGTAAAAAAGGAATTAAAATGAAGCATCTTTAATAGAGTCTGTCTTACAGGACAACCTGGATTCACAAAAAAATGTTTTAGGGACCGCCTTTTTATGTTTTACAAAATAAATTGAGTTTTTTACGACTCTGATAAGTGTGCCTACTATTGTTAGTTATTTTAAGGTGGAAGCGGAGCTATGAGCACGGACTTTATTGCATTACCTTCATAAATGTTTAGAAGTTATACTTACTAATATAAATCTTGGACAAGGGTCATATTCAATGTCGAATCTTTTATTGTTCCTACAAGCTAGCTGGAAGCCAAATCGGCATTTACTGAGTTAGCCTTACTTACCAAAAGATTTCGTGGTAACTAGTTACCGAAATCTTTATGTTCACAAACGTGACATTCTTCAAACCTAAGGACTAAAACTAACTAATCAACCTTTCTGTTGCAGTCTGCTAACATCGCAAATAAGGATTCGTGTCGGCGAATACGACTTCTCATCGGTATCAGAGGAGTTTCCCTTCGTGGAGCGAGGAGTCGCCAGAAAGGCAGTTCATCCAAAATACAATTACTACACGTATGAGTACGACCTGGCGCTGGTGAAGTTAGAGTCTCCAGTGCAGTTCGCTCCCCATATCTCGCCGATATGTCTGCCAGCGTCTGATGATCTACTAGTTGGAGAGAACGCTACGGTCACTGGCTGGGGCCGGCTGTCTGAAGGTGGTGTGTTACCGTCGATTCTTCAAGAGGTAATTTCTTTTTTGCAATTTTACGAAGTTGTTCTGTGTCTCAAACTTTTTAGTTTACATAGGCTAGTGAATTGTCCAAAAACCCAAGTTATATGGTTCCAAACTTGAGTGACATTCTAGTAGAGAAGAACCTGCAAGATACTCCATGAACATTCTTTGTTATTGGCAATAATAATATCTTTAGCCTTTTTCATAGTTTTGTCTATTGGCATTCATCATCATTTCAGCCCGGTATCACCCACTGCTGGGTATAGGCCTCCCTTTTTCTCTACCAATCCGCTCTATGTTGAGCGTCTCTTGTCTTGTATTGGCTTTAGTATTGTCTTAATTAGCCAATACGACAAAAATATAAAATTGTGATAAATATTAATCTTCAATTTCTCTTCAGGTTCAAGTACCGATAGTATCGAACGAGCGATGTAAGTCGATGTTCCTGAGGGCTGGCAGACAAGAGTTCATTCCAGACATCTTCCTGTGTGCTGGCCACGAGAGGGGTGGCCATGATTCCTGTCAAGGCGACTCCGGGGGACCTTTACAGGTAAAGTCTTTTATATGAGAACATCACGACACGATCGATTAGTTTAGACTGGAGAAAAGTCCAGTATTTCATGTACACATGAAATTAACAGGAAAAATATAATAATTATGTACAACTGTACACTTATGGTGTGTAAAACGAGAAAGAGCATTTCGTCCTGCACTGGGACAATACAAACTATGTAAATAGATCTACGCTTTAGGTGGATTGTCGTTGGTGATATTAGTTTGGCTTGCAACCAACTTTTGGTGACAAAGAGTTACCATATTATCTCACAATGATAATACCTACTGACCTACAACGGGTGAAACACTATCCACTCGCAAGATATGCACACACATCCAGATTATACCGGGATTGCTAATAATAGGCTATATAAAGAGGTCGGGAAAAGTATTAGAAGAAATATATTTTGGCGTATATGTTCGTACTAAAGATAATTCTGGTAAATAGGGAGTGGGAATTTAGCACGAGCCCTCGGCTACCACATTTCTGTAGGAAACTCAACAATTTCAATACTGACCGCGGTGAAAGGCATGTCGGGTAAGTACTTAGAAAAGCTTAAATGGTGCTTAAAGTCTATCCGTCCCATGAAAACTTTTGGGGACACATTAAGCCATAGAAACGCCATGTAATAGTTATAACGGAACAATTGTAAACCCGCAAAATTACTGGTTAAATGTTGATTAACACTACCAACAGCCTTTGCCCCTTAAATTCTACTACTTGGGATATTTTCAAGTAAACTGTCGCTGTTATAAAATGCCAACAATTTAAGTAACAAGTTAAGCGTCGAGCTAAACTTGGACTGAAACTGAACAAAACTTTTATGAATAACATTACAGGTTTTATGAAATAGTTTTGGAGTTTTGTTATTCAAAATATTTAACAAAACTTTACTCCATTGAATCTTTGCTAAATAATGTGTACTGATTTGAATTGTTGAACTATGTTTTCAAGTTCAAACGTATTTATTATAAAAATGATTTTATAAGAGCTTGCTAGATTAATCAAAAAGTTTGCTGAAGTATTAAAGTTTATAAATTTAAGTATGTTCAAATTGTGTTGATGTCTTATTATTATTATTGCATCAGTGTAATTACCTACTCATCTACGTCTGCTGATGGCCCATAATTACGTTCTTCAAAAAAGTTCCTTAAAAATCTTAGGGATCTATTGCCCTTAATCCTGCACCGTATTATTTGAACAAATATCGTTTTTATGGTAAACATGTTCAACAAAAAGTTAGGTTATTTTAGATTCTTTATTTAAATGATGATAGAGTTATTAATGATGCTTGTTTCTATTTCCAGGTGAAAGGAAGAGACCAGAAGTATTTCTTAGCTGGAATTATCAGCTGGGGCATTGGCTGCGGCGAGGCTAACTTACCAGGAGTTTGCACAAGGATATCAAAGTTCGTGCCTTGGATCCTGCAAACAGTCAACTCTTAAACTGTGGCATCTAAATCACCAACCGGTGATCAATTGTGAAAGGTGATAAAGTTAAGTGACAATACCGTGATGAACTCTGTGAACAAAAGACACGAAACGAATTAGTTACAAGTGCAGCATAAGTTACCTTCAAAAATGTTGATTGGATGCAACGTTTTCTGAGGCGTTTTATAAAAATCTTGCCAGAAGCTTGCACAACTCGCGAGAGTGAGAATCTGCATGAATCTTACCGGAGCTTCGATATGGTGGTATTTTTAGGCTTCGACAATAAACGCCCTCATGACTGCTTTAGGCTGTTGAGTGTAACTTTGAGTACGTGAGACTGTGAACATACTATTTTAAGTTTCTTTTTAATGAAGTTTTCAATTTTGTTTATGATTATAGATGAATAACAATAATGTTGACTGTATTCAAATTCTAAGTTTCAAGTACGAATAGCTTACAGATTTTTGCCTTACTATTGTAATTTTTATTAAGGCATGCGTATGATGCAGCTTAAGTTACTAACTTTACAGATTTGTTCGTCTAGAAAACATGAAAAAAATATTTAAAATTGATAACCTCGTATTCATTACAAAAATAATACTTTAAGGACTACAAATTATAAGGTTCACTGTGATAACAATAAATTTAAATAAAATAGTATGATTACATGTCACTCAGTACGAATACTTTGCCTTATGCACTTGAAACAACAATTCTTTGTAAATACAAACTATCTTAAGTTCGTTTTTATCTTAACTAGTTTAATTCACAAGATAACACTTTATGCTCAAACGTATTGTAAATATTTTTGCGTATGTATCTTGCCGTTTAATTAAGTTCGTACTAATAATACAGTATTATTTACTTGTTCCGACATTTAGCAATGGAATCAATATTTTGTAAATATCATCCGTTTTTGTTCTTGTTAGGGAATCAAGATGTTTTTTATTCAGAAAATGAAGTAGATGGATTTACTTTACAGAGAATAAAAGTCAAATATGAGAGGGGCCTTATTGTAAATTGTTTTAATTTGTCATCAGTGTCATGCCCTCATATTTTACTTCTATAGTTTGTCCCTTTTTTTACTTCTTTGATTGAATGTGCTATTCAACATGAATTGAACACTTTTATCATACGTATAATAGTAATAATTAATAAATTTTTGTAAATTGATATTAATTAACTTGTTATATACAAAGAGGATGAATGTGAATATTACCAAATCGCGCATTATTATACTGCATTTAGTAAAATATCGACGCCCTTCAGTGATGTTTGTTTGATTAGTTAACTATTGCGATTTTATTAAATGATAGTTTATGATGACGTTGATTGTTTCACAATAATATTATTGTTAATAATTATTAAAATATTGAGATATTTTTTTTACAATTTCGTTTTATTATTGACCCTGTAAACAACGTCTATAAAATATTTTTGTAACTAGTTTTGAAGCTTCGCCCTGTGGTTCATCTATGAGACGACTGAACAATATTCAAATGTAAAAAATAAAATGTAGCAGTTTGGCCCATATACTATTTCTATGTTAAATATTTCTAGAGTCTCATACGATCAGTAGGTACATAATAATGATGATGCAAAACACACGAGTCACCGTTGTTTATTTGAGCTTAAAAAATGGTTCCCCAATATACCTTGTTTATCATAAAACAAGACTGAGTAAAAATTTGAGGCAACATTCATTTTACAAGCCGCTGAACTCATTTTAATTCGGTTGATGCATCCATCTGTCTGGAGGCATGAATACATTCATCAGATGGGACCGATTCATTTCTTTTATTACTTATTGTGAAAAACGAAATCTCGTTTATTTTACAATAAAATGTATTTTTTGTATCTAGGTTAAAATCTACTGTGTCTAACTCTGATCAGATTGGAGATGTATTACTAAAAGTCTGGGTACCATACTCGGTAGCTAAGTACCCTAATTAAACATGTATGAAGAATGTGATTTAAGTAAATCAGGTGAACGTGGTTATGCCAGCGTCACTGAAAAGGATCGGTGACTTATTATGAAACTCTATTGCAAACCCACATTAAAATCTGAATGCTTTCCCAATTCAGTTGATTACCTTAAAGAATCTCCAAACTAAGGTCAGCTCAATAAATAAAGAGCAAGCGTGAATTGAATTCCCGAGCGGTGGACCCACAAATTTTCTCAGAGTCATTAGGGACCTTAAATTTAGGTCAGATTTTGATGAGAGAATGCGGTTTGAACAGCGTACAATCAACTGTGGATGTCACAAGGTAAAATGGAATAGGTCTGGCTTAAAATTAAAACCTTACTCACTGACATGTAAGTTTGATTGAGGGATTATTATTTTCCTCTTTTGCTGTGCTAAACGGGAAAAATAAGAGTTAGTCATGAATTTCGACGACTAGCAATATCCGCATGGGACAAATTACCTAAATAATCGTGTGACCCATAATAAAAAGATCAACCAAAATCTATACTGAAAGGTTAAAAAATTCAAACAGCTTGAGGCATTCAAAGTTTATTAAAATCCAAATTAAAATTCGACGAAATCACATAATTAATTTTGAAAACAAAGTTATACATGCAACATGCTTTAGGGCCAGCACAGGCCTAGAACCTGCATTGGTATCAGCAACCATGACTGAAAATTCTCAACCGATGAATCACATTTCATTATAATATAACCTTTGTACCACGCTGATACAATGCAGTCGTAATAAAACAACAAAACCTTTTTAAAATCTTCATCGCAGCTTTCAAATCCTGGATGTATAGCATCAGGCGCATTTTTACAATGAATGCTATTAAATTTGACATCATAAGTAGGTATTGGACGCGTTATAGGGGATTTAGGAATGCCAAACTCTAAGTCCAATAGCCAAGGAATATGTTTCATCAAATCAGGCATTTTACAAAATTCATTTATAATTGGATTCGGATCTAATGTCAGCATTCTCGCTGTTGGAAATAATTCTTTTGGCAACATTAAATACTGTTCTAAAGAATCAACAGGACTTCCTTGGTAATCGATTACAGTGTTATTTTCATTATTTAATGTATTAGTATCATCTAAGAACGCGTTTGCTTCTTCCTGCATAAAATAAGTGTGTTCATTGGCACTCTCTGTAACCCCAACTTGATCTGTTGGTAAACAATAATTGTTTGTGTATTTAGAAATATCTGTCACATCTTGCACAAATGTTTGTGGCACTATTGGTGATACAAATGGCTGAACGATGGTTCCCGTGTATGGGCAAATATGTGTGGCCAATATTGGCTTTGGTATAATTACTGGAATAGGTGGTACAGTGAATAGAGTTGAATGCATTGGATGCCATTCATTTGTAGCCAATGGGTAGCTATAATCTTGTGGATCAGTGGGTACTATAGTTCTTGGAAGTGCGAGGGCAGTTGGTATTGATACCCTATGTTTTCGACAAAGTTTGTGATAATGTGCTGTCTGGAATGGATACATTTCTTTTATCTTCTGCTTATGATGAACGTGACCTTTGATAAGTTTTTTCTTCGCTAAGCTTCGAATTTCTTTCATACAATATAAGTTTTCAGGTTGCATTAAATTGTACGTGGTTTCCAAGTTCATTTTTAAATATATTTCAGTTAGTGGTGCAGTAGCCATTATGTACCATAATTATCTGAAAAGTGAAAAGTTCAGCCGTCAATGTTTATATTTTCATGATTCATAAATCAAGAAATTTAACTTGTAATTAAAATTGAAACTAGAGAAACGAGCAAAAAGTGAACCGAATGACCTTAATTTAATTACATCTCGTTTCCAATTACTTAATAAGTTATTGTTAGGTAAAGCTTTCCAATGAATGAAAAAAGGTGAATATTTTGTTAACCCTTCCACTAAATATTTTATCTATCAGTAGATAAACCCTTTATCGCTCGTTTAAATTAAACAAATACAATACTGTTCACTTACGTTTTTATTATGCTTTGTTTGTTCGGCGTTTATAATTTTGCACCACTGCTGCTGGTTTCTTATTATAAAATTTATATATTAATAATCAATTTATTTTCTTCAAGTTTATTAGCTATCGTCATAACATTTGTTTTGCATAATTTTCTTCAGTACACCTGTTAACTAAATTACGGATGTGGGTAGATCGGATAAACTTGTAACCATAGATAATTTAAATTATTTTTATCTTCGTCTTATGATAAATGATTTTATTTTTGCAAATAGGTTTTAAGACAACACTTTTACACGTCATATATTTTTTAAACTTGTTAGAATGATGGTGTCGAAGAAATACCGAAACAAACAATGTTTGTATCTTGTTCTTTATTGATTTAAAATAACGACAATATACACTTATGAAGGATATTCCACATCGGCCGCGAAATAAATTTTTAAATTGCCTTTTTACATAGTAATAAATAATAATAATAAAATAATTAATTTCCAAAGATTGTACAAAACACTTATCTAGTTACATAATGTTATTTAACTTTACATTGTTAATTACGAGAAAAGTGTTTTCGATGAACTCTGGTACCCGCAATAGGATATAACTTGTGTTTAGGGTACCAGCGTTCTCGCGCTAAGTTTAGACAAATAACAGCAGTTGTAGGACGAGCACAGTTTTTAAAATAAACATTATTAACTAAAGTAGTCTCTTATTCTTTGTATGTGTGAATTGTATTTTTTTGAATATGTATGGGTTTGTATAATATATAAATATTTGTACATGATGTATTTGAGTATAGCCATCTGCTGTACTTCAGAATCGAAAAGCCGTGAAAATTGAAAACCGTAAAAAAATTTATGTAAGTATTTCGAGAACTGATATTTTTGACTCAAATCTCGACAGAATTACAGGCCGAACGAACTGTGTACTTTTATTTCGGAATCGAATCGTGTCCCCAAGGAATCCCGGGGGAGTACCCTGACACATTTCTCACTGACCGACCGAATTTTCTTTTTCAAAATTATTTGTACCGCAGCGGTATATCCCATTTTCATGCTTTTGGGATGATAGTAAATATAGCGAATTATGAGGTCCCTTATAATATTGGTGATATTAAATTCAGATGAGTGTTTTCAATTTAACCGTGTTCTTACGTAGCTTAGGCTGATATAGAAATGCTTCTGGACATTAAAGATAAAGATAAAAATCATTTAATCAAAATGGACTTAAAAAAAATTTCTTTTTGCAAGTCAAATAACATCAAGGTAGCCCCCAAAATGCCCGCCCGTCACCGCTTCCTAGTGCTATAGCTGGGTAGAAGAAACGGCGCAACAAACTACTCAGCAGCACAATCTGTCGGTCAAAATTTGGATTATATTACAGAAGTTATATAAACCATGAGCAAAATCGCACGTAAATTTAAAGTAATCTACCTATGGTAAGTTAGGTGTTATGCAGTACAAACTGGAATCAGAGTTAAGGACTGATTATATTGCTCAATAATAAAAATAAAATATATCATTTTCTCACCAAAACCGAAACTCATAAATGTATAAACAAAAGCTTTAATAATCATACCATCATCTTTGATCTCAATAGTTTAGATCACCTAGCCACTATTTAATCGCCAGTTCTATACTATACTGCCTCGTTGGTCTAGTGGTCGTCGAGCGCGACTGCTGAGCATGAGGTCCTGAGTTTAGGTCGGTAGGTCCCGGCTTGGGCAAAGTGTTACTGGGTTTTTCATTAGGTAATTCTTAGTAGCAGCACGGAGTCCGGATTTGTGCCCGGTTGATGACAATAGGCTCCACCCCTATTACATTGGGACCTATAACATAACTGGCGAAATGTGGGTCTTAAGAGATTGGGTTACTTACAATTAGGTTAATTTTGTGACTGACTTGGATCGATACTGTTATTATACCAACCGGTAAAACCCAGTAAACAAGTCAAGTGAGTAAGTGGATAAATCGACTTCTCCCCTATTTTGTTTCTGTCACTCTCTTTTCCATTTTTCTATACGCGTTCATTTGTTTCCAGCAACCCAATATATGAATTAATTTCTATTCATTTACTTACTCCATGTGCTTATTTTTCATTAGCATAATATTTAGCATTACCTGTGCTATATTCTTTAAGAAATACAAGTTTAATTAATTTACTTGAAACCATTCTCGTTCCAATGCGTTCTACCCACGGTTCTGCCACACACCCATATTTTTTTTCTATAATGTGACGAAGCTTTTAAAGTAATATGTAATAATAATAAAGTAGAATGTTCTCACCTCATGGTTGAAGCTAAAACCTTGTGCGAATATGAAATAAGGTTACTTGACCTGAATTATTAATGGTATGTCTGCAGTGTAAGTGTTAGGCTAGATTATGAAAGATTTGTAGAGAGGATTAGCGTTAATTTGTAAACGCTGTGCGCTGTTAGAACAAAAGAAAACTTAATCCGTTTCTAGCGAAACTCTTTATTCATAGGTATAGGTATAGTTAGACTCCATAAATATTTTATTCAGTTCGACTCCTTGGATATTGTACTGTGCAAAGCAAATATGGTTTTCTCAGAATGTTCATTATCCAATGTCTGTAGTAGTGTAGCCTGACTTTGTATCGAACACTGTAGTAACATTTAATACTCTATTGAATTTTCACAACCAGTGCAGCTTATTTTGTCGTTCTGTAATTTCAAAAGTGAATAAAACCTCCTTCTAGTTTTGAAAGCTACTGTCCCCTTACCATGAACTCTTAAAGCAGGACAGTTTACATTTTCCGATGTGGAAGCGAGACGCCGCTACGTGGCATCTCGCTTCCACATCGGAAAATGTCCTGCTTTAAGAGTTCATAGTAAGGGGGCTGATCGCATCTTTCCCTGTATTGTTAAGAAAACAATTTACTCATAAAATCATACTTGCCTTGTCTTATTTATAGTAGACTGAGATCTTACTTTCCCAGTCTGCTTCATGGAAATTTAAAGATGAGTTTCGATGGAAAAGTTGAAATTAAAACCACGATGCAAAAAAAGCTTTCTACCTAGAATTTAATAATCGCAGATTGTCGTAGCAAAACAGTACTCTAGAGACGATACTCCTTCAGAATTTCATTTTAAATCTCCATCATGTATTTTCAATAGCGCGTCTGTTAAAAGAATCCGTTTAGCTACAAATTGTCGTGCCGGCGACTTCTAACGACCAGCCATTGTGCTGCAGACCATCTCACCTGGACTTGTTGTTACTGCATCGAGATTCTTTCGATCTACATTTATATTTTGTTTCATCTTAGATGATATTTTTGCAAAGGAAAGTGAAAGAAGGACGAAGAAAATGACATAAGTACCTAAACATATTCTTACCAGATATTCATACCTTTGTGATGCCTTATGCAGCAAAAATTTACCTTGCCAAGCCTTGTATTTTTGGCGAGATTAATTTTGATTACACAGATGAATAAATCGAGAAACTACTACTGAAATATGGAGTGGCTTTTTGTATTACCAAACTTTTGAAATATTCGATCACTGCCACTTGGGTTCTTATAGCATTTTGGAACCAATCAGGCCTAGTCACTATCCAGCGTGTCATTGGTCAATCACCTGACAAGCCTACAGTTGCGCGCGTTGCCCATCAATTCTGAGTATTGACGGACTGACGCCTGTCAAAAAGCTACGAGCACACAGATACAGTGTTACAAATCACTCATACAATCTCTGCAGGAGAAAAGGCTTTTTCTGCTTTTGTATACGCTTGATATAAACTTTCCTTAGGTACTTAAAACAATTTTGCCTTTTGGGATTTTTTGTGTATAATTACAAACAATTAACTAAAAACTATTTTGATAATCGTCAGCTATGAGAACTTTCTCAATTCTTAAAGAAATAGAGTTTTTAAATTATTACATAAAAAATAATAAAGGTATAACTGTACAAGTAATAACTAATAATATACCATAAAAAGACTGCATACCCTCAAAAACATTATCACGGCAAGAACGAACCACATTTTTTACCTCATTATTTTCGCAGACCAAAATTGGAACAGTACGAAAACGGAACACATTTAAAGAAGATATTAAATATGACATTACGTCAGAGGGACCCAAGACCTGTGGAGGAACAAATAAAAAAATCAAAGAGACAAGGGTCGGCCTCCAGAGACGTCACGTGTCCTTATGTTATGGACTTGTTCGTATCCTTGAACGAAATAAGGGATATAATAAAAATGTAGACAACATGTTGAAATTACGAATATGATATGTGTTTTGGATTGAAATGTTTGCTGTGATATTTAGGAATATGCTTCACTTTTTTTATTAAGAATTTAGGCGCATTTTTATTGATAAAAGTATTAGAAACCTATTTTAATTTGTCTCATAACCTAGCAGTCCACGTACTCCACCAAGTGGCTAAATGCGGAAAATGCCCAGCTAAACTAAACTTAGCAAACAGAAATTTAGATATGCCACGTGGAACAAAATTTGGGATAGGAACTAATATTATTGTCTCATTCGGAGTCATTTTGCAGTAGGTTGCAGCAAGCGATATTATAACAAAATATTCTGTCATCGTTGTCAATAAATACCTTATAAGAACGGAAAAATTACATCTTACTTCCAAACAAGAAATGCAGTAAATTGTTTTAAAACAAAGCTATATTTTCAGCTCTCACAAGAATAACTAACTCCAGTATACAGAGTCCGTATAACCTTTATTTCCTGAGAAAATATTAAGAAGCGTTCCTAGATGCAGTCTTCTTTGACCGTCAGGGGCGTGGGGCGTTGGATTCACGTATTGTAAGACTGTGGTCCTAGGTAGACGCGAAAGCGATGTCTTTCAAAGCGTGCGTCTTTCCTCCATAGATCTCATTCGGATCTGTGATCCTGGTGTCCCAGGAGCAAATATGTGAATCTACCTCATGGATGTCGTTTTTAGAGGACTATGCATTATAGCTTTGCTTCCAGTTATCAATTTGTTTTAGTGATGTAATTTATATTGTAGATACCTATTGTGAAATTACACAAAGCATAAAAATATTTTTGTAAAGGACTCGTTCTCCCCGAGTGATCTCAGATGAGATGGCAGTAATAGTCGTCACATGCGTTATACTGTATATACAGGTCCTAGAGCAGATTTTCAAAAAAGATCCGACACGAAAAACCACCTACCTAAGCTCCAAAAGGGAAGATCCCCTTTGGAACTTAGATAGGTGGTTTTTCTTATAATATTTTTCAAGAGCTATAGTAAGTATTGTGTAAATCTTCTAACGCCAATAACTACCATATTGCACCAAACCAATTCAGTTTGAGAGCAATTGCTCGTGGTCCTTTGTCTTCCGTACGTCGTCGTTTACACGTCGAGACCAAACACGTGACCGTCATCAGAACTATAGCTGAGGTATGCTTTGGCGTTCTTCTGTCTGTGCTGCTAAGAAAATTAAAAGGAATTATGTAGCTTTATTGTTATGGTACAAGCTTGCGACTTTGTGTGTCTCGTCTTATGATAAACGATACCTTTGACTAGGAGCCTTTCACTGTGGTTGGTTAAATAGGTATGTTGTTTAAAAAAACTATGCCCTACATTAGGAGTTGCATTTTATGCATTGCATGCCGTGTGGTATCCGGCCTAGAATTGACCACCCCTATACTCCCATGGGTGTCGTAAGAGGCAACTAAGGGAAAATCCAGAAGATGGGCAGCAGCGTCTTCTGTAACTTGACCACCTACAATGCGATCTCCAAGCCGCTTGCCAAGCGTGGGGATTATGACAACCCCACCCCCCCTTCTAAAATCGGGAGTCCTTTGTCCAAAAGTAGACGTCTTCCGGCTGATGATGATGACATTAGGAATTTCTTCCGTATATTTTTATAGACATAAAATATCTGACCTAAAAATGTGACAAATACCTATTTGATCCCTTGATAGACATAAAAAAATTCTTGCACAATCACCCAGAATTGTGACAAATATTTGTTACGTGCATGAATCGAACCTGCAAACCTTAGCACAGCAGTCCTATCAATCGGTGTTGGTGCAAATCGAGTCATCGAATATACCTAATTGAATGATACCTGTACAACAAACCGGCGATTTTCTTTTGTTTTCACGCCCTCACTGTCAGCTTTATCATACTTACAAATCATAGTTTTATGTAACGAACGGACAATTTAATGTTTACGTTAGATGGTGGAACTCGGCCATAACGCTGCTACATAAATAAGCTTTATTACTTGCAGAGACTTGTTGTAGAATACTTTGTTAGTTTTTAATTAAGAAAATTATAATCCTCGCTCTTAATAGCCGTACGTTGGTCTTACACTGTAAACTGTGAAAAAATTAGAACATTTTTGGAAGGAAAAATTGTTAGACTATGTCATTCGATCTATCTGAAAATATTATGGTATGAGGATATGGTTACATTGGCACCCCACCGGCGATAAAATTGTGGGGGTATCACGTAACGCCGTCACGCCATCACGGCATTCAAGTCGATTTTACTGCTAAGGCGCACCAATAGATGTTTCATATCATAACTTAAATAATATAATGTTCTAGTGCTAGTGAGAGTAGTACCTACAGAGAATGCATGTTTTAAATTAGGTTTAAAATCATATTCAGTACACATTTGAGTACCTACCTGTAGAGCTAATGCCACTGAATTAATATTTCGAAATATAATTGAAAACAGTTAAATCCTGGAACAAATTGTTCATAAGCTGATGATTAGGCAGTGTATTTGTGTTTATTTAATTAAGTTGTGTTTAAATCACACTGACCCAACTCTTATAATTCGTTTTAACGACATCTTGGGCTAATAGTAGACATGTATTTTTAATTATCATTACGTTCGAAATATTATCATATGTACTCAAAATAATACTTTGATTAAAATGTATATCCTTATGTTTTTTCTCGTAGCTATGCGGCTACCCAGCAGGTCAGTCGATCTGCGAGGGTAAGCCGTGCTCGCCGCGGTCAGTTTTGTGATGGGTGACCGTTTTTACATGTCGAGACCCCACCGTGCTTCGGAAGGCACGTTAAGCCGTTGGTCCTGCGCCTGATCTCTCTCCGGTCGTGTCGGTCTACTGTCCCGTCGGACTATGAGAGTGAGGCAATAGGGAGAGTGCACCTGTGTCTGCGCGCATACTTGTGCACTATAATATCTCCGGCGCAGATGGCTAGTCTCAGCCGAGACAGGCCGCCGTGACCGAAATTCGGTCAGGAGGACATTATATCCTTATGTTTACTATAAGAGAATTGTTTTGACCTTAGTCAATATTTAGTACGAAACAATGAATTGCAATTGCAACTTACACGTCTAAAAAACAGCAAAAAGATTTTGTATCAATCATAAAAATATTATCAAAGTTTTCCTAAAAATTAACACAGTGTGACCACAACTTTAGACATTTAAAATGTATTCACTATAAAATAAATTCAGCTTTTATTATTTATTAGTTCGTTAATTGTTCGAAGCCTCAAATAGAAATGAGGTTAGTTAAAGCAACATTTAATGCTTTAATTATTCATACTGATATTATATATTTATAGGTATTTGTTTCTTATGTAGGTAGGCGGTAATCTTTGAAACTCTATCCAATTTCCGAAATTCAATATTTAGAATGGACTTTCTAAAATTCTTTAATATTAATAATAGATATAGGCTACATTAATATAAGAAAAGACACAAAACAAAAATAAAAAGCAGACGAAGTTGTGGATATATGAAGCACATTTTAAACTTACATAAATGAACTAATATTGATAGATTTGCTTCTGACATGCGGTCAAGGAAAACATCGTAATAAAACCTAGAGTCGAAGGTAGAACAACAATCAATTCTTGAGAGTTGATTGTTGTACGTTCAATACCTTATTCTTTGTACGAGAAAGTTGAAGATCCCAAAACAAATATAGTACCCAACAAATAATATTCACGTACCTACTATTGATAGCTGGAAAATATAAATATCTATAACGGAAGAGAAAGATAAACTTATATGTTGATACATGTATTCAGTAACAATTCAGATGATATTCAGTGTGTAGAATATCCGTGATGCGACACGCCGTACTGCAGGTTAAAGTTCACGAGTAACGTTAGCAATGGAAATGAAGCTATGGTAGGTATGGTATGGTATTGGCGGTATTGTATTAAAAATATAGATTATTGACTATATATTCCAGTTATACTTCATCATCAGCCGTATGGCGTCCACTGTTGAACAAAGGCCTCCTCCTTTTAGAAGGGGGGTGTTGCCATAATCCCCACGCTTGGCATGCGGCTTGGGGATCGCAGTGTTGGTGTTCAAGTTACAGAAGACGCTGCTGCCCATCTTCTGGGTTTTCCCTTAGTCGCCTCTTACGACACCCACGGGAGGAAAGGGGGTGGTCAATTCTAGGCCGGATACCACACGGCCATACATACTTACGTGTGTATTCGGGAACGCCCGACTAGTTTCGCAAATTCCTCACCTCTTCATCCATCTCATGAGCTTACACTTTAATTTAGTCTTCGCCTTCTCTCGCTTGACTACGGTCCGCGTAAGGATTTAACTACTCAGTATAGGAGAAAAAGTTGCCATAAGAATAATAATAATAATCTTTATTGTATAAAAATATAGATTATTTACTATATATTTCGGTACTCAAGCATTCCCGAATACGCATCTTCGGGACTTGAGTAAGAGAATACTAAAAGACACTAGGAATGTCAAGAAACCCACTGGTTATAATTATGAGACTTGTGCAAAGGCGAGATTTTGGTGTATACCTGGAACAGATTTCTATGCAGTCGGACTAGGCAGTGGTTCCAGGATTGTAGGCACGACTTAGTCATTTCCATTGGGATTACTTAAAGAAGAAACCTAGTAACACTTTGTCCGACTCAAGATTCAAACCCAGGACCTTATGCTCAGCAGTCGCTCTCAGCAACCAGGCAGTCAAATAATTAATTTAAATTTTCCTATAATAATAAAATATACTTTTATAATATTAAATGCGCATGAATATTGCAGCTTTGCATGCTAACCGTAGCTACGAGTATCAGCATCGAGTGAAAACTTGAGTATCGTAGGGTTGAATCCAACTTCGACGCCTTGTCGCCTCCAGAAGTACACCGAATTGGCGCTCTCCAACAACTGAACATTGAACATATCATAGTTGCGACATGGTTCTACTCAGACATAACCTTACGCAGCTACTTCTGACTGTTTTCTGTACTTATCGCGCTTACGGGTTAGTAAATGTGACAAGTTATCGACTGATAAATGCTTTTATTTCTGCAAATAGGTTATACAAAACACTTTTACACGTCTTTTTTTATTACTAAGATGGCGTCGGCATTTCCTAACTAACTACCTCTGAGAAGAAATACCTAAACAAACTCAGGCGTCAAGGTCTCTTTTAAAGTCAAGACAAGTTCAATAATTTATGTGAGAACAGTGGACACTGAAATATTATGTAACGAATAATGTGGCCCTACTTTGCTCCTGCATTAGATACTCAAATCTTTTAAAAGGCTTTTTTATCTGCGTCAAGTTCATTATTTTTGTTTCTGGTCTTTGAACTATGAGTTCGTTTCAGCATTCTCCTCTAAATTAGTCAATCAGGAAATTTCGGCTCTATTTCCAAGAAAATATTGACGTTTAAAAGTGTTCGTTGGAACTCATGTATTTACAGCTATAATATAATTTGAATTGTAAAGCCATTAGCTAGAATTAATCCATTCTAATTGGGCCTCCCTGCCTAGGGTACACCAGTCATACAATAAGGTACTCTCGCTCCGTCAGGCTCTCTACGTGCACCCCAATTATAATAATGAACATAGGTAACAATGCCATACTTGTCGTAATACCCCTCTATTCAGACCTTTGTTCTTATATTGTAACTGAATCCGCCTTGATATTACAATGCAAACACCAATCCTGCCCCTTTACCATGAAGTCTTAAAATGGGGCAGTTTACGTTGTGTAAGCGAAACGCCGCATTACACTATACATAGCGACGTATCACTTCCACACCTTAAACTGTTCAAATAGCTGCTTTATCGATAATACTCAATTTGGCATGAAGTCTCAATTTTCTACTGGACCGCCGGTGTGTATACATTTATACTAATATTAATAAGCTGAAGGGTTTTTGTGTTTGTATGGTTGAACGCGCTAATCTTAGGGAACTACTGGTGTGCTACTGGTTCGAATTGAAAAATTATTTTTGGGTTGAATAGTCCATTTATCAAGGAAGGCTTTAATCTATAAAATATTCTCAATGTCGTATAACCAGAATCTACATCTCTAGTATATTTTCCACTGCTTTTTGTATGAAGAACGAATGTTCAGTTATCGGTACCTTTATAGTATCAGGAGGTACCTATATCAAGTGTACTCTGGATGTTTCATCTCACTACCACCTTGATTTTTACTAGCTGCTTTTGTCACCACATGATTATGGCAATTAGCTCTTCCCTGCCTGTTTCTCAAGACCTGTTCCATGTTATTTCCTATTTAAGTATTTCTAAGTACTTTAGGGTCACCAAATAAACCAATATTTTATTATTTCCTTTATCAACATCCCTATAGCTTTATTTCTGCCAAATATCCATTCAAACGAAAAGAAATCCACAAGAGACGCATTCCAAAAACAAGATATTTAAACGAATAATGTCGACGGCATAAGGACACCTAAGGGAAGGGCACATTAATAAGGGCTTGCTTTAGTGCCTTTTAACTTTGAAACGAATTGCCTAAAATGTGTGTTTACGTTCAGTTTGTTGTTTTTTACGAAGGTATTCTTGTTGTTGCTTTTTTGTTTAAAACCAGTGAATTTTTTGGATTCATTTTAGCGTTAGGTATTTTAATGCTCAAAAACCTAGCAGTTAATAAATGAATAGTAGTTATATTCTACGTCTACTAGTGTTAGGAGTCAATCATTTTTCCAACAAATTTCAAGTCCAAAATGTTTCATGAACTGAAATTGCTTTAGGAATGAAACTTTAAAACTCCTCTTGTTAGTCTAGTTTAGTTTAAATTTATATTTTCTTGAAATCCTCGGTTTCTTGTTTTAAAATCCTTCCTAGGTTGGGCAAAGTTTAACTCGGTTTTACATCGGGTAATTAGCAGCACGGACTCTGGTTTTGTATCCGGTTGACGACATTAGGCTCGCCCCCTATTAAATTGGGAACTATAACTTAACTGGTAAATTGTGGGTGTACTATATGTTCACCTCTGCCTACCCCTTCGGGGAATACAGGCGTGATGTTATGTTATAATTATTTTCTATCAACCGGGCACTAATCCAGACTCCGTGCTGCTACTGAGAATTACCTAATGGAAAACTCAGTTACACTTTGCCCGACCCAGGATTTGAACCCAGGACCTCTTGCTCGGCTGTCGCACTTAGCGACCACTAGACCAAAGAAGCAGTCATAATAATTATAATTAGTTTCAATAACCTAAAACAAATTAACATTTGAAGTAGATACTTTAATAAGTTATTAACCAATACTCCGCCGATAAAATTAACAGGAGCAAAGTCTGTAAGCGGCAATAAAGATAAAATTGCCACTTACAAAATAGTTAAGTTTGCCAACATTGCCGTAGACAGCGTTAACTAACAATTTAACTTTGTTGGTTAAAATAGTTTTACTGCAGCAGTTTCATGTAGATTGTTATTGCCGGAGATAAGTTAACTATGTCCAGTGTTTAACTTAATCTTTGCTTGCTGATTAATCTTAGGGTTCTGTGTGCTGTTTAAGATTTACGTGAGATGTTTTGTCTGTGGCAGCTTTGTTTAGGGTTATTTTATCTTCCGGAGCCTTTCAATAAAGGCTTTTTTTAACAGCCGACCCCCTAGAAACAACAGATTTTTGAGTTCTCGCCACTTAAAGAACACTTCGAAGATATTTTCTTTCGTATCCTGTATCGTTTCGGATGCTTCTCTTCCGCCATCTGAAGACTCACTACAAATAGAATACTTTCCAAAAAGCCAACCTCAAATGCTTAGAATAAACTAAGCCTATATTTTATTAAATAAATTAATTTGCTGTCTGTCGTACATAATGGCGAATTTTTTGCTTCAAAGGTTTTTAAACGGCTTTTGAGTATTTCAACAATATTATTTTTACTTGCACAAGCATCATTTTAAATAATGCAATTAAAATAAAAGAAGTTATAATGTTGAATTGTATTGTATTTTAATTAAAGTAATTCTCATGTTAGTAGAATGCTAAAATATTAACACCTCTGATAGCTTTAAAACTAAGCGCACCCTTTTGTAGTGCTACATTCTGCTCATACAAAGGATCTTAAAACTACAAAGTGTTTAACTATATTGTTATAGGATCGTTCAAAGTTTATTACTTTCATCACATCAAAGAATACAAGTGCTACAAAAAAAAATACACGTGTATTTTCAGAATAAATAAAACAACACAATATGACAAAAACAGACTTTAATAATTTCAGATGGCTATGGATTGCACATGTTTAAAAATATGAATTGTGGTACATTCAAATTAATCAACTATGTTCACTTTGACCTGTTCTAGAAGTTTCGATTTGCTTCTATTTATTTTCTTGTATTTAGGATTCGCTTTGACAGATCTCCTTATACTACTTCTGGTCATAACCCTGTCGAAAATTTCCTCACTGGTATCCTCGCTGCCATCATCAGAGAAATGGTTATTCATACTATCATTTACTTTGTTCGGTCTTATTACTAGAGGCTCGATACCACCGTCTGAGAATAAGGAATCATCATGGATATGTCTTTCATCATCACTTGGCGATTTATCATTACTAATTTGACGATCAAACACTCTTTTATCTGCTGTAGGAACTTGTAATTTGTTCTTCTTATCGTCCTTCTTCTTAGCACCTTCGCGATTGGAGGGTTTGTATTTAATGGGTGAAAAGTCTACTCTCCGAAGAAAACTTATCGTATCTCCGAATCTTCGACTACATTTTCTTGTGGTTTTTACGTCAGGTTTGGTTTCTTCTGTTTTGCTATCTTCATGTTCTAATGCAACGCCTGAATCCGAATTGGAATCGACCATAATGTTTATTTCTGGTACGCTACCATTGAATTCGTTTAGTTTCAATTGCTTGCTCAGTTCATCGATTTTTTCCGCTTGTTTCTGTATGATTATGTCCTTCTGTGCGAGTTGTTTCGAAACCGCTTCGGTCCTTAGAGCTAAATTTACTTCGTATTTTTGCAATTCTCCGGATAAAAACTCCAATTCCTTTTTCCTGTTCGATTCCAATTTCTTTATAACGTCAGCTTGTTTCGTGTGTGCTTCCTTCAGCCTCACAACTTCTTGTTTATGTGTCGTGTTCAGGAATTTAATAATGTTTATTGCCTCTTGAAGTGTCGTTGGCTGCATTATATTTTCTTTTGTAGCGCCCTCTGACATTATTGCTTCCATTCTGGATCTGTAACGATAAAATTACGACATTAAGTTTGTTTCCAAGAATTGCGCAACATTGCCTTGTTTATACGATGATTGCGAGCTATTAATTTCCTATTAGACGCTAATTATCCTATTAGTTAGTGATCTAATTATTGCAAACACAAAAAGGTTGTAATTGAAATGACTTGGTGATTCATCGTTTCTTGTATTACATTTGTATTATAATGCAATATGCGTTGTAACGACTACAATTTTTAATTAGGAAAAATTACTAAACCTATTTTGTTTTAATAACGTGTTTTTTTCAAATTAATTTCAAGTAATAAACTTAATTAAAATTTACATTTAACTTATTTATATAAATAAACAATTAACGGTGTTCTAAGTAAGATAAAATTTGTGACAATGTATTTAAATATAGGTCTACTTTACGATCACAATAGTAAATGTACGCTATCATATAAAATGAATTAATGAATGATTTATATCTGTATAGGTTCTTACACGTCAGATTTCAATAAAACAATAACACTAAGATGTAATTAGATGACGTCGACATTTTCTAACTGACTACCTCTGAAAATAAATGCCGAAACAAACTCGAGGGTCAATGTATCCTTTATCCAGACAATAATTATTATACATAGTCTTACAAAAAAGCTTTACTTATCTAAATGTATATTATTACTTTAGCCTAAGCAGAAAGCCTCCAATCAACAATGCCTGAGATTGTTTAGTATATCCAGCGCACTCTGGGTACTAGGCAGTCAGCTTTACTATGATATTATGACTGGCTTATCAACACTACAGCATGATCTATTTCTATTAATACTTACTAATATTATAAAGAGTTTGTTTGTTTGCTTGAACGCGCTAATATCAGGAACTACCAGTCCGATTTGAAAAATTATTTCAGTGTTAGATAGCCCGTTTATTGATGGAGGCTTTAACGTGGGCGAAGTTCCGGGCGCAAGCTAATAAAGTCTAATCACGTGAAGAAGGGTACGGAACAAACCCTGCGATTCCTACATAACTATAGGTCGCATTCCGCAGTACAATTGTAATATTTTCAATTGTTTTATCAACTATTCATAGAAAAATCAACACGTGGTAGACAATGATCTCATTCCTAACATATCATCGTATAGTTTATAATTATATTCATTAATAACAGTACATTGCTATAATAACAAGTAATTGTTCCCGCTTATGACCTTTTTGTAACAAAAACAGAATGTTTGACATACTTGGCGATTGTTTGGTTTCGAAAGATATGTTCGAGTAGCTTCGATAGAAAGGTATAGCCCTAATATCTTTCTTTCGAAGTTTGTGGTCTGAAGCTATTTTGAGGTGCATGGGTGCAATAATTTACCAATGTAAAGACCCCTTAAGAAGTAAATACTAAAAGGGGACTTGAAATTCGATGGGTGCGAGCAGTGACACGATGGCTCAGTTGGAGCAGCGCCACGGTACGGCCAAGGTCGCAGGTTCAAGGGCTCAAATTTCCTTTATCAATTTAAAATGTAAAGATTATATTATAGAAAGAAGGTTCTTATTTGACATATACCACAGATCAAAATTCTCGTCGATCTAGATTTATCATTCATCGTAGAATCTGTTGCTTACGGTATCAATGTTTTAACACAAAGGCATAATTATAATAATATTTTTTCCATTCACATTATTTTATGTTTATGTAATTCCTATGTATTAGGAATATTAGTAGAATAGTTATTTATGCCTCGTTGGTCTAGTGGTTGCTAGGCGCGACTGCTGAGCATGAGGTCCTGGGTTCGAATCCCGGGTCGGGCAAAGTGTAACCGAGTTTTTTTGTTAGGTGTAGTAACAACACGGAGTCTGGATGTGTGCCCGGTTGATGGCAATAGGCACACCCCCTATTATATTGGGACCTTAATATAACTGGCGAGATGTGGGTGTCTTCTTATCGTATGGTTGATGAACAACCTGGTGTCAGAGTTTAAACCGCCTGTACGCCTATGACATGGCTTTACACACCGTTGAATGTGGGTGTATTAAGGGTACATCTCTGCATACCCCTTCCGGGAATACAGGCGTGATGCTAAGTTTATGTTTTAGTTATTTAGTTTTTCTTACTAAATAGTATAGGTATATTTTAGCTTAGAACCATTCATATATCTTAAAGAAAATAAATCTAAAATACGTGTGGTCTATGATTACATTTGGTTTATGCGACGCAACTGAATGCAGTCGTTATAAAAATTACATAATAACTTTTGTTTTTGACTACAATAAGAAAACAAAACACTAAATGTAACGTAGTATCGCACCTCGGTTTGTAAATACACATTGTATACAAACGTAAACACGCTTGAAGGAGGGAACCTACTAAATGAGGTTTAGCTAGGCCATTGATGACTCACGTATGTCAATAGTTGGGCAGTGTCACGTGAATAGGCTTATAAAACATCTTCTCCGTATCGGCATGAGCCAATAGCTACATGGAATAGGTCATGCCGTAGTGTGGTGATTCAGTCAACAAGGATGGTAGCGAGGTTGACCGACCAGGGTGCGCCGTACGTAGTATCGTCACTCGTTTAAGCTCTTTATTTGCACCCCATTATAAAATATTTGGAGTCTTCTTAGAAGACAAACGAATGAAGAATATTATGGGATTGTGAGACTAAAAATATAACTTAACATCACGCCTGTATTCCCCGAAGGGTTAGGCAGAGGTACCTATATTTATAGTGCACCTTCATTTTAACAGTTATGTTATAGGTCCCAATAACTGCCTATTACCATTAATCTACACTTACTGGTGTACAAATTCATGTGATACATAGTGAAACATCACACAAATATTACATAGTAGTGTGCGGGAATCGAACTCGCAACCCTTAACGCAATAGTCCCATTACTTAGCCACTGTCCCAACCAGCGCCCTACCATGAGCTTGCATTGCAGGTCAAATTAACCCCGCAGGTCATCTTTTATTTGTACGTAATTAACATCAAACTTGCCGTGTAGTATCCGACCTAGAATTAACCACCCCCTGTCCTCCCGTGCGTGTCGTAAGAGGCGACTAAGGGAAAATCCAGAAGATGGGCAGCAGCGTCTTCTGTAACTTCACCACCAACACTGCGATCCCCAAGCCGCTTGCCAAGCGTGGGGATTATGGCAACCCCCCCTTCTTCTAAAAGGGGGAGGCCTTTGTCCAACAGTGGACGTCTTCCGGCTGATGATGATGATGAAAATCAAACTATGTACCATAATTAACAGGTAAGACCGCACTGTGGCTTTAAATTACAGGGAGTTAGTACCCTGCTAAGACGGGGTACAAAAGGACATGTCTTGCGCCATGTGTCGATAATATTATGACAAAAGGTGGTCCAGATGACAGGCAACATTCTGTTCTCATGTAACATGACCCTAGGAAGCTCAATGAACATCGATGTAGGACATTTGAGTAGGTCATGTGAAGTAGACACTAAAGCTGTGTGACAGGAAAGTGTGTAAGTATGTTTGTTACCTCTTCACGCCCAAACGGCTAGACCGATTTTGCTTAAATTTGGTATGCAGGTAGCTAACATAGGCTGTCTTTTATCCCGAACAATTGTAGCGGGTAACAACGCGGGGCGCAGATAGTTCAGTATATTTAAAAAATGATTTTGGACCTAACATTAAAAGGTACCTTCACATTCACTACTTACCCTATTTATACGCCTATACAACCTTTTTCCGTTAACGTAATCTAAATGAACCAAAAACCATCTCATAATCTGAACTGACTGCAAAAATCTCTGCAAGCTCTAAAATTTTTCGAATTTTAAGACTCATAAAATAGTAATTATTACTTATGTACACAACTATAACTTTAATCAATTCTTAACACAAATTCGTCACCTCCATGAATCCCAAAAGAAATTACTTAACACCCAAATATCCAAGCGATATCACGGTATACCATACCTCTTATTCCAAAATCAGGAAAAACGATACCAAATTTAATAGAACACGAACGAAACATAAAACCTACTTCCCATACAATTTTACTTTTACCATTTCCACCCCTTTATCGGTAACCAATTTTTTATACTTCCAAATCTGTGACAGGCTCCGTAATTTATGACTGAGAAAATTCGCTTTTGAATCCTTTCAATTGTTCTTAAGATTAGACAAATGCTGAGAATTTTGTTCCTTTTGTGCTAGAAATAAAATGGTTGTAAACGCCGACAGTATTAGGATGTTATGGATTAGCAACGCTAATCCTGTTACGAAAATACTATTATGGTAATAGGATTACAAGATTTTTTCAAGGAATTACTGTTTCTAAGTAGACCTTTGTGTTTAGGGAAATTAACTTAATAGTCAATGAAATTTGACGACCTGATTGGCGCAGTGGCTAAGCGATCGGACTGCTGCGCTAAGGGATGCGGGATCAATTCCCGCACGGGGCAAATATTTGTGCGAATAGCAGATGTTTGTCCCGAGTCTGGGTGTTTATGTAGGTGATAATTCATGTTTGTGAAACGCACCCACGACATAGGAATTCCTAGTGTGAGAAGACTTTAAAAAAAAAGAATTACAACCAAGTCATTCTAGTAATTTTGAACATAGTTTTGGCTTAGGGTATTTCGTACATTTCATCATTCAAATAATTCCACTTTTTATAAAACTAGGTCTGTATTCAAAATTCCTAACCCGAAATTGATAACCCGAAAAGACGTGTCATTACAAGAATCTTGAAGCCAAGCACTATTAACTTATTATCAAAGTCCTACTGTCCATTAACCTACTAGTTACCATTTAAGTCTCAATTCTAGATAGCAGATACGCTATCTGCCTACTATTTGGGTATACAGCCTTGATGATATACATAAATTATTTAATTCTTCTAACGCCCTAACGTTAACAATAGCACTCGCCTAGGTACAACATAACTTGGACCTGCATACCTATTTTAATACATAATGATTATCAGGCATAGAAAATGTAAACGCGCACTGCGTCTGCGCCGCCGTTGCTCATGCGCAACCCTATGTAAAGCTTACTTAGGCACTACATACTGGATGACTGAGAAAGTTGACCGTATTTAAAGATATAGTAACTAAATAAACGCTAATTATAATTATGTTAACGACTTATCTCAAAGTTAAACAATCGTGTATAAAACAATATCTCTCAAATTTTAACAATTTAACAAAGAAACATTCTTAATATTACGAAAACTTAACATAATAAACACCAACCTGACACAAAAGATCCCAGGACGATCACAATGGTTGTAAATCCAATAACACTTCCTACGATATTTATCCAACTGACACACCCTCTCCGTACAACTGCCGAGCACTGACTGAATTCAATACCGTCTTCATGACAGGTGTTATGTAATAATCATTTAGTTACTAATAAACTAATCACGTGCATTGTTAAGCCATTTTAAACCTAAAGTCCGAGAAATGCGGTTGAATTTTAAATAACGGACTCTATAACAAAAGACGGGATTATGTTTGACAGGTTTCAAGAATTCTATGGGTTTCTGGAAAGAATATGGGGATTTTGTAATCTTTTGCTTTGAAGTTTGGGTCATTGTTGTAATGATTGTTACGTGCGAAAGGTGCTTATCAGGTAGCTAATTTGTTAACGAGTCTTAACTAGATAGTTTTTTATTTGTATGCAACAGTTATGCGTTACATAGCATGTTTAAACTTGTCTCTATCTGATTAGGAAGCTGATGTTTAAAGTTTACTAGCTTTTAAAATTTTACCGCCCCTTATCTCGGCACGCGATGCCGCACTTGGCTCGCGTATCATTAGCTCATGAATAAGGGCTCTGCTTGAGTCCAAAGTTAGTCACACATCCCCGAATAACGCGTGAGTAAAACCGGTATATAATAGTAAATAATTGTATTACATACACACAGTTCCCGATCTTGGATGTAGATATTAGCCAATCAACAAGAACTAAGCAGTAAAGCAGGACAGTTCACGTTGTGGAAGCGAGACGCCGCATTACACTGCACGTAGCGGCGTCTCGCTTCCACATCGTAAACTGTCCTGCTTTAAGAGTTCATGGTAAGGGGGCATGTGACTGTCTAAAATGACATAGGTAGGCTCTGTCACTCAGGCAAACTCTACTTGCATTTTATGACAACTGCTGAAGTTAGATTAAGTAATTTTTGATTTCATTGATAAAAAAGTTCGAAAAAAACATCCATAGCACATGTTACACAGATGCATTTACCTGTGTTGTGTGGATTGTAAAGGCATTGGTAAGCCCAACATCTGTTGCTATCCATCGTAGAGCAACGAAGACAGCTGCAATATTGTGCAGGTGGCGGATATTTTGGAAAGGTGAACTTACTGACAATGCTGTCCCTTATTTAGTTAAGGACAGAAAGTAGTTTTGTTATCTTTCGTTGTTTAAAGTTAACAGGTGATCAAGTTGGTGACTGGTTCTTGACAGGTGCAAAATTTAGGTAAACCGCCCACTCGTCAAATAATGCTTGAGCGTTTAATGATGCCATCTGTTGCTGTCAAATCCTCAGTGGTGCAAGCAGGTGCAAAAGTAAACACAAGAACAAATAAAATTATTGTAAGTATGGGTTTATGTATTTTTAAATTAATAGTAAAAGTGGGTATCTTCTTTAGTGATAGAACAATAACCAAATGAAAATTAGTCAAAATATCAAAACGGGGTAGTTATAAAAAAAAAAAATACAAATAGTGCTGTATAACATTTCTAAATGATAACGACGGATAGTTATATTATTGAAGTTTAGTAAAACTACTCTTCTCTTATTTCATTAATATTACCAAAGAAAATATAAAACGTACAGAAGCAAAAATATTTAGACTATTCCACAAAGAACAGCTTTACTTTGAATAGAATTAAAGCGGAATCTCACGAATGCAGTTGTTTAGAGTATTCCTAGGCTGCTGTGTTCTTCGTAAGCTCAAACATACATGACTAAAAAAGAAATGAGAAAAAATCATGCATGATAAAATGAAACGTTTAAAAAATTAAAGTCGTCATTAAAGACTTTCACCAAAACTAAAAATAATTATGTTTATAGGTCCCAACGTGATGATGGTGACGAAAGCGTAATGCTATTAAGTTACCTTATTAAAAAACCCTATAAAACTTTGCCTGATCAACAATTCGAACCGAGGACATCGAGCTCAGCTGTCGTATTTGCAAACTCTTCTCCTTCTGATCGTATGGGTAATGAGTAACCTGGATTCAGAGTTTAAACTGGCTGTGGGCCTCTGACATGACTTTACACACCGTTGAAAAATCTCTCAGGTGTGCCGGTTTCATCACGATATTTTCCTTTACCGTGTTTAGCAAAAACCGTTACCAACGAGGCAATCAATGCGTAACCTCTATATTTCGAAGTCAGTAAAACAAAAAAAGGTAGCTGGGTTGGACTGGATACGGAAAGCGGAGGACCGGGTGTTGTAGCGAAAATTGGGAGAGGCATTTGTCCAGCAGTGGATCGCGATAGGCTGAAAATGAAAGATGAAAACAAAGATTAAGAACCCCTATATTTTGAGGTTGGAAAAAACTCTTCATGCGGCATAAAATATAATAAAATTCACCAAGTTTCTTCCACATTACAACCTCGTATAATGAATCTGAGCTTTTATTGTTAGTTAATACCTCACCGCACATTCAAGTTGTAAAAGTTAGCCAATTATAACTTGGCATGACTTATCCAATGTTACAGCTTTGAATGGAATATTTGAAATTTTATTCGGCGACGCCTTGTATACATGTTATATTAGGTATAGGTAATGTATTTATTTCTAGACCATTGTAACATTGGTTTTGGTTCCAATTTTCTTTTCGTAATAATATTCGATCTTTTTGTTATTTCGAAAACGCAAAACATATTTTCTGGATGTCATCTTCCTCATCATCGTCATTTGTGAATGTTGCTTGTGTTATTTTGAGATTACCAATTATTATTTGTGTCAGATGTCATTTTTTAAGACTGACATTGCTACGATAGTGGGATAGTAGTAGCCTCACTTGGGCCATAGGCCATAGAGGTTATACTTTTAATCGAAACACAACACAAAATCATTATTAAAGATATGATGTGAGATTAAAAATGAACAGCAAACTAATCAAAATCTAAAACAGTTGTTTTTCATTAAGCTTTGAGCTAGATCTCTGTATTTAATAAAACTACAGTAAATGTTTTCAGGAAACAATTGCTCCATTCAACTCGCAAGGGACAAAACTACAGATTATCCCCGAGAAAATAGCAGCGGAAGCAACAGTTATTTTCACAACTGTTATATTATAACGAAATTTATAAGGTAACGCAATAGCTCATCTGTGCGGTCAATATTCTTGTGCGTCCTGATGATTCACTAGGAAAGTCCCTTGGATACACCTGCGTTAAATTCACCGACCCGTAGCGGTCCAACGGTCATACCATTATATGAAATTCGTGTGTTGGTTGTAGAAAAGCAAGACGTGGGTTCAAAAACAATACTTAGCTTTACAAAAATACGTAACACAACAGTTCTGATAAAATAAAATGCAAGTATAACAAAATGATACATTGTATTAGATCTATAACATGGTATTACAATGTTTTGCTTCTAGTTTTATTCACAATTTCAATCTAGAAACAAAGTTCCCTTAGGATATAACTAGGAATATCATTGGTACAAGTAGTGAAAATAGTTTTTAATTACATTTAGATATCGTGATCGGTGATAGTACAAAACTGCGTAACTAACAGTGGTGATACCTCGGAAGTACAAAAGTAGCAAATGAATTAAGGGCCTTGAAACAGCAAAAATGATTGGCTAAGGATCCCATTGATTTTTCGGTACATCGCTCATTCAAAAACGTCCCATCACAACGAATTGAAACCGCGTGGGTATATGCTACGTGATTTGACCGAAATATTCAGTTTTTTAGCTCTCCTGTAAAGGTCACCATACCTAATTGACGCGGGATCTATTGTTGGTTACGCTGTTTTGCACTATCACCGACGGTGTAACATTTTCATATGTATGTAAATTACTGAGAATGTAAGTTTGAAACTTTAGGGAATTAATAACTACATCTGTTCACTTGACATTGACGGGAATTAATGTCATTTTGATATCAAACTGGCAGACAAAGAAAAAAGAATTTAGAAAAATAGTTTGAAATTGGAGACGAAACTTTATGAAAAGAAATTAATAGCAGCCCTAAATATTATTTAAGATTTATGAAACTTACTTTTTTAATAAATTAAATATTTTATTACGTACTATGTATTTTTGAACTTGTATTTACGGCCAGTTAGGTTCGTTCTTAGACGAGGATAATACCGATATTAACTTAAACCCTACTTAAGTCTATTGAGAACCTATTCTCTGACATGCAAACTTTTAATACATGGTTTAAAATTGTCATTCTTTATGAATAAGAGGTTAAGTAAGTATTAAAAAAAAGGCATTTAGTACCTATCTACTAAATGAATCCTTAAAGTACAAGCAGTGATAGCAGAGTGGTATGACCGTTGGACTACCAAGTCAAAGGTCGCAAGTTCAAACCCAGCACGCACCAATGTCTTTTCGAAATCATGTGCGTACTGTCATTTAAATATCAGTTGCTAAAAACGGTGAAGGAAAACGTCATGAGGAAACAGGCACACCTGAGAGATTTTTCAACGGTGTGTAAAGCCATGTCAGAGGCCTACAGGCGGTTTAAACTCTGACACCAGGTTGTTCATCAACCATACGATAAGAAGAAGAAGCTTTAAAGTGTTTAATTGAATGATTTAGTCTTCGTTTTCCATAGAACTATTACCTACATAATAATACGTGGCCAAGCACCTACGTCTCCTGTTAAATGTTAGTAAATACATTTGCGAACACATTGACATCCGCACCCTCGTCTGCCTTCCACAATAGATGAAAACATTTCTCACAAACGTAACATATTTGTACGTGTCACAATATTACAACAGGTTCTTTACCTGTATTGCCATTTAGCTGAGAAAGTAATTTCTAAACCGTCTGGGATACCAAAACTTAAACTTGAGTGATAAAAATATTTGAATGGTAATTTTAGCATAACATAACATCAAGCCTGTATTCCGTAAGCGGTCGACAGAGGTGTACTATTAGGGGGTGAGCCTATTGCCATCAACCGGGGACAATTCAAGACTCCGTGCTGCTACTGAGCATTACCTAATGGAAAAATCCAATAACACTTTGCCCGACCCGTGATTCGATTCCAGGACCTCATACTCAGCGGTCGCGTTTCTTCTTCTTATCGTATGGTTGATGAACAACTTGGTGTCAGACTTAAAACCACCTGTAGGCCTCTGACATGGCTTTACATACCAATTCTTAGCGACTACTAAGCATACAAGCTAGCCTAATGGTAATTTGTCAGTAAACATGAGTATACTCTTCTATCAAGATGACATAAGCTATTATCACTAATTGCTTAATTGCTTGTGCCGCAACACAATGAATGCGAAGTTGCTTAAATTGCGGCGTAAAATCGCACTTATATTTTATAGGCAAAAGTTTGTGAGTGTGTTTGTATGTTGCGAAAATTTGGTATGGAGAAAGAAAGAAAGAAAGAAAAAGCATTTATTCGCGGTAATGACGCATTTAGGACACAAATAGAGAAATATACATACATACTTACAAAACAAAAGAACATTGAGGTAGTTGAGACCCTGGATTAACACATAGGCTACTTTTTGTCCCGAAAAATGTATCGGGTAATATCACGGGGCACATCTAGTAATTGAAATATGAACCATGAAGGTTTAGGTTTACTCTTCCGTCAGAATCCATGTTCTTTTTAAAGAGCTCGACAAATACCAAGTATTTGTTAATATCTTATACGTTTATGACTGCCTCGTTGGTCTAGTGGTCGCTAAGCGCGACTGCTGAACAAGAGGTCCTGGGTTCAAATCCCGGGTCGGGCAAAGTGTTACTGAGTTTTCCATTAGGTAATTCTCAGTAGCGGCACGGAGTCTGGATTTGTGCCCGGTTGATGGCAATAGGCTCGCCCCCTATTACATTGGGACTTACAACATAACTGGCGAAATGTGGGTGACTATATGTTCACCTCTGCCTACCCCTTCGGGGAATACAGGCGTGATGTTATGTTTATGTTTATGTTATACGTTTATTTGTGATCCACAATACCGTTTTAAAATATTCAAAAGTCCAATATTTAGAAGTATTAAACCTTCTTTTAAAAATTTCTTGAGTATGCATCAGTGAGTTTCACAGCCATAAAATATCTTCTGAATAACAAATCTATAAAATTGAAGTTATCAGGTTTTTATGGAGAAGATGGCCGACTCTAGGAATATAAATGTAGGTATAAAATAGAGTGCATGCATACCTGAAATTCCTTTACCCATGTTTGTGGTTTTGTGCCGAGCGCTCACGCCTGACAGATTGCGGTGGATGCGTTGAACATGATATGCGCAGCGACCGGTCACTCACCTGTCAACGTTCCTTTGAAAATTCCTATATATGTATATTCCGTATATGTAACCTGGGGTTAACTGTAGCCAGCTTACAGTAGTCCACTGTTCTCACAGTCCTCTTCCAAGTTCTAAAATGAGGTTTTTACACCTTTATTACCCCTGCCTGGGAATCGAGTCTCGATAACTATATGTATTATACAGTACTTACATACACAGGTACTTTAAACACACGAACCACCAAGTATATTTTTTAAACAGCCCATTTTGTTTTCCACTACTGGGCAAAGGCCTCACCTCTTGTAATCCAATTCCCCCTATCCTTGGCCAGCTCTGGCCAGCCGCTTTGGAAGGCGTTCAAATCCTCCCGCTACCTCCGTCTGAATCTTCCGCCACCAATTAAATGACGCATATTTATCCACCTATAAAATAAATTTTCAGTATCTTATCATGAATTAAATTTTCATACAAACTACTCAAACAAACCTTCAGATTAAAACCCCTAAAATTCTCTGATTTTATTTATGACCACACTAAACCATAATAGAAAAAGGTGGAGCATAAATCCTCAAAATATGCGATACTCGTCCGCACACAATACAAATATTTGGTTACATAACGTAACCGCACATAAAAATGACGTATAACTTTTACGCGGATCCAGCCGCTTTGGGATTGGGTAATTTTTCCTAAATTTAATTCCCACTTCGAACTTATGTGGAGTTGGGAATTGGCGTTCGTTAAGCTTGATGGTGGGGTGGAGATTTTATGCGATTTTCATTCTGATTTCTGAAGCGGTAACGTGTCGTTATATCGTTAGGGCTTTACAAAGTTAAGGTGTAACAATGAGTGTTATTTTATGAGATATTGTAACGGTCTTTGTTCAAGTTAATCTAGTTTAGGAGAGATTCAACGTCACCAGCTGAATACAAAAATACTTTTAGGAGTAAGTTATAAATATGACACTTTATGACCTCAGATTAAACTGACGTCAGTTTTTAATAAGTCATGGCATAGCTAGAGCATAATATATTTCTTAGCAGCTCTTCTCTCGGTAGCTAGGCTGAGGTGGAAGGCCTAAGCTGGGGTCCAAAACCCATTATTGAAAGCTCTGAGTTGCATTGTTCCTTACATACATATGTACATAAGACCTTTAATTAGGTCCAACAAAAAGCCCACTTAAGTAGTCGTAACTCATTTTAATTCGGATAAGAGAGACAACCTTGATTTACTAAGATGCTGATATGATTTTTCTACAAAAAAGAGTTCATATGAACCCTGATAATTCTTTCAATGAGGCAAGATACTGCGAACGCCCGTGACATCAATAACCACATATACGTCACTAAGACCGCCAGGCAAAATTCACATCTAAGAAGAACTCACTGATACAGAGCAACTCTAACAAAAACATTCATATATTGCCGCGACCGTTACACGTTGCGCTCAATGGAGCAACGGATTTACGCAAGAAAGTTTTATTAGGTTCCGAGTAAACCGAGCAGTAGGAAATATTTTTATGTGCTAGCCTTTAGCCCGTTGATTTGCGTACTACCAAATATGGAGCCATTTTGCCATTATTTGGTGAGATATTTGGAAAGCTTTTTGTAGATTTTGGCGCATTAATTGGTTTATTATTATTAGGTTGGTTATTATTAGGGATTTGGGTTAATTGTTGTTTTTATTGAGCTTAATGAGTTTTATTTTTCAGATTTGAATGTTTTTACTACTTTTCATTTACAATAACATTTTTTCTACTTGTAAATAAGACGTTCTACTACGACCCATCGATCAAATAAGTATATAATTTTACCAAATTAGCACTTAATTTTTTATTTATAAATACCCTTTTGGTTTTAAATGGGGATCAAATTAAACTCATAAGTTTTGAACATAACTTTAATAACATGAAATACCCTCTTTAAAGACTGCCGCAGTCAGCTGAAAAGCATCGTGCATATTTTTCAGAAACTATTCACGAACATCGAACAACTTACATTATCCATTCACAAAGATGTACAACTCTTCAATAGTTCGAAACTTGACGGCTGTCGTGAACTACTGAAACGTTAAGTGCTTCCAAAGTTGAGCCTTAGGCTCGTAAAACATGAAATATGACGTCATATTACATGAGAGGATCAGGGTGTATGAAACGAATGTTTTTACGCCAGTAAAATGTTACGATGCAATTTTCGTAAAGTGATATACGGGTCGAGTGGATCGCAAGTATTTGCTGGAGGTTTGTCGTTGGCGCCTCCGTCGACTTTTGTTTTTTGTTAGATAGACATCGTTATGTTAAGTCAATATTTCAATGTGGTAGGCCATGCCATGTGAAAGGCATTTATTAATTTTCCATCAAATTATTTGTATATGTTTTTGGATATCCGAATGTGTTCTATTAGAATACCATAAAATTTATCGTCCATTTAGTTGCCTTACTCAATACTCAATACTTTATTAGCATTCCATAAGTCAAATACAGGTGTTACATATGAGATAGAATCATTATGGACCCGGTAGGGCACAGCTTAAAGTTGGAGAGATATGCAGCTTAATACTAAAATTATAATTATTATATCTAAAATACTTTTTTGGTAAAACTACTTAGTAGTTACAATAATATTAAATAAAAATGTTTTGAATGTGTGCGTGTGTGAGTAGGTATGTATGTGTGTGTATGTGAGTATATGTGAGTGTGTGTGTGTGTGTGTTTGTATGTGTTTATGTATATATCGTATAGGTAGAGGGGCTTATCCCTATAGATATTAATTTATTTGAATTGTTTGCACTATCTTTTTATTGATTTATCATCGTTGTACTCTTTTATGGTATAGTAGCATTTGGAGTGTTTAAATGTCATTGAGAAGTAGTATCATCATAAAAAACATAATTATTACTTCAACTATATAAAATAATTCCCGATCATGGGTAATTCAATTATTTTTATTATCCACGCCCAATATATAAGTATAGTATTTACCTGACCCCTTTCAGTAACTGAAAACTAGCTTACTAAACATGAGACCCGTGTGTGGCACACAACTTAGGTTATAGAATAGTCTACTTTACGTCCACGAAGAATCTATTTGGAGTGAGGCCAGTCTGGCAACTCCAGATAAGCAATTGGTTAGACCGAGTGTTTCAAGACAATTGCTTTCTTATATATTTTACAGAAATGAAATTGCTAAATGGGAACTATTTTGTAATAAAGTTACAAAGCTATTTCAACAAAATCTCTTAAATTTCTACAATGCAACAGGCATTGTAGAAATTTAAGAGATTTTGTTAGAAGTTTTTGGCACAATGTAATGTTTAAGCTAGTTTAAAAATAGCTTTATATAAGTTTACAGATAAATAGAGGGATATGCAATCGAATTAAATGTTTCTGTTAACTTTGCAATTCTAGATAATCATTTTATATGAACAAATACTATAATTTTAGACGAATAAAATGTTGGCTATATGCAAGGAATTTTAATCAGCAAATTTTGAACCAAAGTGGGACTTCATATCACGTTAGTTACAACTGATTAAATGTCCATGTAACATCAGATTATTATGTCACATTGTTACGTAATTCCATGGATTATCATCCATACCGCAAATCAATTTGAAATTCCATCTGGATTCACTCCAAATGTTTGGTAATTGGGCATTATCTAATTGTATCTGTTTGTTGATTCTGCGTTCAACCGATATTGTTAGTGACCTTTGATGTCATGTATGAGACGTTCTTGTTGTGTATTTTCTTTGTTTGAGTCTCTTATGAGGTAGACACCGATATATCTGTTGCGAATAATAAATAATAATAAATGTTACAAATATCAATATTTTTCAAATATTAAATCGTGTTTTCCAATGGATACGAAGTGATTGAACATTTATTAAATGATGAAGAACAGGAAGAAAGTATTTAAACAAACAATGACTATTTTTTCATCATTGCCAAACCATTAATAATTAATGTCCTCCTGACCGAATTTCGGTCACGGTGGCCTGTCTCAGCTGAGACTAGCCCGCGCAGGAGATATTATAGTGCACAAGTATGCGCGCAGACACAGGTACACTCCATATTCCCTCACTCTCATAATCCGATGGGACGGTAGACCGACACGACCGGAGAGAGATCAGGCGCAGGACCAACGGCTTAACGTGCCTTCCGAAGCACGGTGGGGTCTCGACATGTGAAAAACGGTCACCCATCACAAGACTGACCGCGGCGAGCACGGCTTAACCTCGCAGATCGACTGATTTGTCGGTAACCGCACAGCTACGAGCCAAACCATTAATGAAATTGCAAAGAGCAAAGAATCATCAGAAGGCATTCCAAAGAATCAACAGTCTGTCACACTCCTAAAGAATTTTCATTTTAACTAAAATTCTAAATCCCTTTACAACGTACCACAATGATAAACACATGGATTTCATTTTAATAGGAGTACCAATCATTTTACGGCTGTTGAAGCGTAGTGGGGTGTACACACAAAAATAAGAATAATATCGCTCACAAAACAAGAGGACAAAGCTGCCTCGTTCCTAAGGGCACCAATAAAGGTTTATCACAATTTTGTTTTGGAATATTCAGGTACAATAAAAATGGATGACAATTACACCGGAGCGTACCACGAAATTTTTTCGATAACATTACCAATTTTTTTTTGTAAATATTAGATTTGTTTAAGTGTCAATAAGGTTTAATGTTTTACTCAGCCGGATTTAAAGTATGATGATGAAACTAGAACCTCTTTACATAAAGAACCTACATGCAGTTAGCTATCAAGGTAACACAATGCTTGTTTCTCCTATGTGTGAGACTGGCTGATATAATTTTTACAAATATTATAAATTATAGTTTGTTTTTTAAACATTACTGTACTATATAATACACGACTGTCTGCTCACGAGATGTCCCTATTGTTCTTCGGGTACAATTCACAAACAGGCCCTGACAAAAAGGGCACCGATTTGATGGAAAAACTCTCTGCAATAAGAAGATGAGAGCGTTCTCCTGGGACCTGGCCTTTCTGTAAGGTGTCAGTGCTAGAGAAAAAAAAAAAAAAAAAAAAAAAAAAAAAAAAAATTTTATTTCAATTACATAAGGTCGGTTACACACTAGGTTTGGAGATCTCCTTTTAAGCAAGAAATTGCTTGTGATAGGAGACTCCGCTCTTCTAAATTTAGACATTATCTTATAATATGCAGTTGAGATATTTATCAAATAAGACAAGATTTAGTTTTGCCTTTGAAGAAGGCTATGTATACAATATGATCTATAACAATTTATATAAAACTATGGGGTAAGTACAAACAAGCGCAATACAGTTTTGTGTATGCAAGTGTGTGTGGTGTGTGTGTGGGTGTATATGAGTGTGTGTGGTGTGTGTGTGTGTTGGGTGTATGTGAGTGGGTGGGTGGTGAAGTAAGACGTGTATGTAGTGTTTAAGGATTTTTGTTTGTTGGGTATACTAGGAGGTAGTAGTTAGCCCTACGACATCGGTCTTGGGTTCGGAAAAAGCTAAGCACAGCTTTTTCCACTAACTTTAAATACCATACAGAGGCCAGTAATAGAAAGCTACTCAGACGTTGATATTATTGATTCGATATCATCGTAGTTTTTAGTCTTTAGCCAGTCAGCTACAGCTTTTTTGCAGTCTCGAGTTTTCATAGCATAGATGCGTAATTCTTTATTAAGTAAGTTGTATAGATAAGATGACCGTTTTGTGTACTGTCTTTTAGCAAATGCTGATCTTACGGAGACAATTGGAGCTACTGAGTGGTACCTTCTATTATTTAATTTAGTGGGATCGTATGGAAGGGATTTGTGTGTTCTTAGAATGATATGTAGTAGGTAAAGTTTTCTTACTGATAGAACGTCGTTTATTTGGTAGAGACTTTGGGTAGGGAATCTATAGGGTTTCAGATACATGACTTTCAGTAGCGCTCTCTGCGCCCTTTCTAGTTCCAGAAATTTTATTTTTGTCGTGCCTCCCCAACACGGTATACAATATGTGAGGATTGACTGTGCAAGGCTTACATACACTTGGTGCAGTAGGTTCTTAGAAGCTACGTGTCGCAGTGTCTTGAAAGTCCATATCATTTTCCTAATTCTTTTCATAACCAGTTCCGTATGTATGTGCCAGGACAGCCGCTGATCGATCATGACTCCTAAGTATTTTGTATGTCGCAATCTGCCAATTTTAGCACATGAACAATTAGAATTTGGAGAGTTGTGGCAACTGTGGATATATATTTGGAAATCAGATGGTGGCTGCGTGTTGTTATACTTAGTAAAGCAGATGTAGTTAGACTTAGTAGCATTTAGTGTGAGGAGGTTACAGTTAAGCCAGTGAGCTATCTTTGTGAGACCACTTTCGACTAGTTTTTTAACATTGGACCAAGTCTTATGAGTGAAGACAATGGCGGTATCATCTGCGTACGAGAATATGTGACCCCCCTCAATTTCCATGTTACAAAGGTTGTTAATATAGATTAGAAAGAGTGTCGGGCCAAGTACGCTTCCCTGCCCGACACCGTAGGACACTGTCATTTCTGAACTAGTGTATGTACCCAATTTAACCGATTGTTTACGTTTATTTAGGTAAGATTTGAATAATTCAAAAGGCGGACCCCTTATCCCTATGTTCTCGAGCCTGTTTAAGAGAATGGGGACAGACACCGTATCGAAGGCCTTTTTAAGGTCAAGAAAGACTGTTACACACTTGTTGCCTTTATCTACATTGTCTACTAGGACGGAGGTAAGCGACAGGATCGCGTCTTCAGTAGACATACCTTGCCTAAAACCATACTGCGATGGGGATAGTATCTTATATTTATTTAGGTATCTGATTAAGCGAGAGTTTATGAGTCTTTCAAGGATTTTCGAGATGGACGGTAGGACTGAAATGGGCCTGTAGTTTGACGGGTCATTTCTGTCACCACTTTTGTACACGGGAGTAATTAAGGCTACTTTTAAAGCTTCTGGGAAAATTCCTTGCTCAAAACATAGGTTTACTAAGTACGTTATAATGGGGACGATTTGCAGGTGTGCTGCTTTTAGAAAGTTAACTTGTATATTGTCCCAACCCGCAGCGCTGTCTGATTTCAGGTTCATAAGAGTGGCATGAACTTCGCGAGCGTCCGTTTCAAGTAGAGCAAAAGATGAGACTGTGGGGTAGTTTATTAATGTGCTAGTATTAATGTTATTTACTGAAGTAGAGGGTGCTGTTGTTATGTTATCTGCAAGAAGCTTACCAATGTTAGAGAAGAAGCTATTAACCTTGTTTACGGATTCTTGTGGGGTAGGGGTTATATCTAGAAGTTCTGTGTTCTTTGTTTTCCCGGGTTTGCGTTGTGTAATGTTGTTAATGACTTCCCAAGTCTTTTTAGGATTTTTATATGCTTTAGTTAGTTGGTCTCTGTCATATTTTCGTTTTTGTTTTTTAATTATACAGTTACAATAATTTCGGTATCTTTTATAGGTTATTCTTAGTACATTATTAAACGGGTCAAGTTTTAGCCTCCTTTGCATGCGGTTTCTGTTGTGTATACAACGCAGGAGACCAGTAGTCATCCACTGTTTTAAAATTCTATTTTTCAATGGGATAGTCATGGTTATAGTACTTCTCTTTATGCAATTTTGTATTATTTCAATTAGATTGTCAGTGAGCTTATTAGGGTCGGTATATTTCATCAGGGTAGGGAGATTGCTAGCATTTAGATACTCGAGACCTTTCTCCAAGTTAAATACTGATTTAGTTTTGACACTTTTTGTTCCATAAGAATGAGAACCGATTTTTAAAAAAGTCATCAGATGATCAGTAATAGTTGTGTGTAATATTGCAATAGTTGCGGAATTATTAGATTGATTTAGTTTTAAAATGAAATGATCCAGACAATTTTTATCTCTCGTGGGAAGCGTATGTCCAGGGAGAAGGCCGTGCATTGCTAGCATGTTAAGATAGGTTAGTCTATTTACCCGCTCGTGGGATTTTTCATTTTCATTATATATCAAGTTAATGTTTATGTCACCCGTGATTATAATGTTTTTACGTGTCGCGATGGTACTAAGGTGATTATTTAATGAGTGAATGAATTCGTCAGCGTTTGTAGTTGAGGGGGACCGATAGATTGCTATGACAGTAAGATCAGGTGAAATAAAGAGCTCTAAGCAGGATGCATGAGATAGTCTTACTTCTCTTGTTTTAGTTTTATGTATACATCGAATGTATGCGACTACTCCATCTGCTTTATTAAGGTGATTAGTTGTTTGATACGAGGTGTAATCGGTTAATTGAGGTAATTGTTTATTAGAATTCAGTCTGCATTCCGTAAGTATTGCGAGGTCAATGTCGGTTTTAAGGCTTTGTAAGCTGAGTTGAAAGTCGTCGAAGTTAGTATAAACTGATCTAATATTTTGCGAAACAATGGTAAAACCGGGAGTGTTAGGATTCATATGCTTAATAAGGTCAATGATTTCACAGTCAACGACTTGGGCTATTGATGAGTTGTCTATATAATTTAGTGTTTGTAAGGTACTATCCATTATAAGTTTTATGTGGGCAGTAATTCTCAACTGTATGGAAAAATAGTGTGTGAGTGTTGTTTAGTGTATGGGTAAGTAAATGTGAGGTGCTGTGTGTAAGTGTTACGTTTATGATGTGTTTGTGGGTGTGATACAATAATCGTTTATTGACGCGCAGTCGCTTAACATATTTTAACTTAATAAGTAACTTATATAATAGTTTAAGATTAACTGAGGGTTTTAACTCAAATTTTATCTTAGTGTTAATTAATTTTAAACTTCCAAAAAACCTATAAAATAATATTAAATGCTTTAAAAAGGTTGCTAAATCCAAATTATTACAATAGTATTCTTGTATAATTGTGACTAGTCATTTAAGCTGTAAAAGATTATGTACCTGCGACTCATTTTTTATTATAATAGTAGGCGAGCTATCATCCTTCTTAATATGTACTTTTCCGTATGCTGTCCAACAGTACTTATAGTCCTTCGATTTTGCCAGGTCACGTGCCAGAAAATGAAGTCGGGCTCCCTTCGTAGTCAGTTGTTCTGAGACATAAATTGGAGTGTATTCTTCTGTCTGGAATCCAAGATGTTTCGCACATAACTTTTCATTATGCTTTCTATTAAAGTCTTTAGACTTCTTCAAGAAGTCGGTTTTAACAATAGTCGAGGTCATCTCAACTATAATTGGACAATTTTTAACGTTACTACGTTTTGTATGTACCCGATATATGTCGCTTATTTCCGCTTTCGTAACATTAACACCGATTTCGTTGGACAAGCATAGTGTCATTTTTATTAGGTCTTCTTTAGTCTCTTTGGCTATTTTCGAGATTCATTGATTGATCAACATTGATCAACAGAGATTAGAGAGAATGTTAAAACAAATTTTCCCTGTTCAATTAATTAGCTATGGGTATTTTGTTTTATTCACCTTTCTCAACTTTGAGTATTTTAATAGGATCTATTGTTAAATAAATCTTTTAGTCCAAAAATTGCCAATGGCGTCTCTTTCAATGTTTCAATGCCTTCTAAAATAGACTGTTATAATGGCACGTGTAATGAGAAGTACTGAAGTAAATACTTCATGTGGATTTGTAAACGTTCTACTATTTGGAACGTATATTTTCTTTAGGATGAGCTATGATAAAAATCCTAACCTCAACTACAAGTACATAAAAGCAAAAATCTAAAATCCTATTAGATTTTATCATTCCATTCCTAAGTTTCATTGTAAGCAAAAGCCACGGGTTGCTCCTTAAATTGATCTCAACTCTGAATTTCTGCCTCTGCTATTATAGTAAGCAGTTAACTCTATTGAGTTCAACTTTAAGCTGCTCTTACCCATTTTTAAACAAGGATTGGCTCCGTCTTACTCATGGTCAACTACACATTATCGTATCGCTGAAACTTGCACCATATCGCCAACCGTAAACCCACCTTAATCTCTGTGGCCCTAGCGAGCATTTCAGCAGCCTCCAGAATCGGGGCCACAGACACGGAACCCTATTTTTTAAGGTCCCGCATTGTCTTTATCGTGGCAGTATATGTTATGTTTGGGATTTCATATATTTTCCTGTTTACCTGTATCGTGTGCGTAAAGTACTGTGACAGTTTGGATTACTATAAATATTGTCACGATATCTTTTGTGTGGTCTTCGTGTAAAAATAATTTGTTATTATTATTAGACTTGATGGACAATGGAAAAGTTTTGATTACATATTCGACTAGCCACATGTCATGTGTCAGGTATTTCTATGTAAGATTATTGTACAAAAAAAGTGCTAATGGTTACCGTTACCACGTACCGTACCGTATATTTACCATCATCTTTTGTACAATAGCTACAGAACATTAAAAGATTAATAAGTGTTTGATAATACAAAACATTATAACAAGTAGAACATAAAAAGGGAACCTGCGCAATTCACAAATTAAACCACCGTTCACCTCGTTAAAACTTTAGTTATGAACCAATTAAGAAATTCCTAACGACACGACACTCAAAAGAAAAGTAATAAACTGTCTATTTGAAAGGTAGGCACTTTATGACACAAAGTCTCAATTGCTAGATTGACCTGATTGGCGCAGTAGTATAGCGATTGGATTCCTGCGCCGGGGGTTCAGGTTTGATCCCCGCACGGGATAGAAAAATGTGTGATCCGTAGATGTTTGTCCCGAGTCTCGGTGTTTGAGTATGTGATATTTCATGTTTGCTAAACGAACCCACGGTACAGGAAAAATTCCCAGTGTAGAGCGACGTTTTAAATTATAGAAATCTTATTTCAAAAAGTCGCGTAAAAAATCAGTGTCTTCCGGATCAGTCTTTTTTTTCACAAATTATAACCGCTCTTAAATCGTACTACCTACAGAAAACGTAAAGGTCTGAAAAAAAACAAAACATTTCCATAAAAACAAGGTTTTATTACTTAAAAAGGAACATGACGTAAAATAATTAGGGATAAAAGCGACTCTCATTGAGTACCTAAGTCCATTTGATTAATAATATTTACAACTAAATTCTCCAAAAGGTAAAAGTCTTGATTAACTCAAGAGCCTTAAAACTTTTAAAATCCAAAAGCATCAAAATAATGAAAGACTACGAAAACGAAATCTCTTTTGTCAATTTCGTGATGGATTGAGAAGATTTAGTTCTGGGCGACTAATGAAAAATACTTGAAAGAAAAACACAAACAGAAGCTCTCGGCTTTATCAGTAATTAATTAATGCTAACAAACCTACCCTTCGAAGCAGATCATTAAATAAATCTATACCAAAGGAAATATTTTTTGTTCACTATTTCTTCAAATACAATTTGTCAATTAAGCAGTGAAGATGATTTGATTGAAATTTGGAGATTTGTGAATGGTAAAAAGCACTTTGTTTTGGATATTTTTTTTCTGTTTTTCCGTTTTCTTGAAATTGGTGTTTTAGAAAGAGCCATTAAATTACGTTAAGCTAAGACAACTTAAGCATACCCTGCAGCCTGCAAAACTAGACTTGCTGCCTCAATATCGAACCTTAGGTGCTGCAGTTACTTAGGGTTTTAATTTTCTAATAAATTAATTATTGGGTCAACTTGGGCCAATTCTCAGCTTACGATAAACTGAAGCTAACAAAAGTAACGGAAATATAGAAGATCCAGAATTGATATTGGAGCATTAAAACAAATTACGAAAGCAAATGACTGCTTTGTTGGTCCAGCGGTCGCTGAGTGTGCCTGCGGAGCATGGGTATTCCAAACCCGGACGGTTTGGAATCCCGGGTCGTGCAAAGTGATATTGGGTTTTTTCATTAGGTAATTCTTAGTAGCAACACAGACTCTGGTTTTGTGGCCAGTTAGTGAAAATAGGCTCGCCCCCAGTTACATTGGGACTTATAACATAACTGGCCACATTTTTATGCTTCTAGCATACTAGTCTTTGTGTCTCCTGCTTGCGATGGAGGGAAGTGGGGACAGTCGAGTCATTTCTCTGGGACGCCTCGAGCTTCATTGCCTCGATGGTTCTTAATGGTTATCATTGTAGATCCTGGCTTACAGGAGTTGCAATGATGGGCATGAGTGGTAAGCGTGTGTCCCGTAAAAAAAAAAACTGGTAACATGTGGGTGTGCTTACACACCTCTATCTACTCTTTCGGGGTATACAGACTTGAACTTGTTTAACGGAAGCAAAATTTCGTTTACAGTCAAATCGTATGCATAGCAATATGGACTACAATCTTAAGCCACGTTCAAGTTTCTAACAACAAGACGTATCAAATAAGGGGGCGGTGGCTCTTGAACTCGTAGTATTCATGCTTAGTTGCCAAAACAATCTTCGTATCTTAAATCTAGGTTGGGGTTTAGCGTTTAAGGCCACACAACGTCCGCAGTATTACCCGACTCAGGTGCGTACCAGAAAAAGAAATTGAAATGCCTCATTTCAATCATGGTCGGGATTAAAACAGCCTTAGTATACAATTTTGAAAATTAATTTTGATAAGTACCAATTTTCGCTGAATTAGGATATAATTATTTTGGTGGAAAGACGTCATGGTGGGGAGGGACCATTATGGGGAATATCAGTTGAACACAATGGGAAAATTACCAGTTTCATTATATTAGTAAATAGAAATTTGTCAATGGACTGTGAATAAACTCTTGGAAATAGTGCTTATTTTTGCGTGAGCGCTGTGATCAGGGGTTGTAAACAAATTTTTGTACCTTCTCCATTAATCTTAACATGTTTTTCACCACTGGCTGAAGGCAATGAGGTCATTGTACTAAATTCTTCTTTTTTCGCAAACACTTTAAGTACTTAAACTTAAGGATTTTAAGAGTCTCCTTTGTTCGTAACTGTTATGTGATGCATTTCCTTGCTAAGATCCTTACAGAAAAAATTGCTTATAACTTATACAGTGGCTTTAGAATTCCGTGTGCATCCCTCTTCCTTGGGGTATTCTAATAATTTAAGTTGGTTAGTCTTAGCTGAAAGTTTGACTTATGTGCACTCAGGGAAGTAATATTAACCCTATTTAGAACACAATACTTAGCCAAATGTGGTTTGTATATTTATGTAGGTTACATTATTGTATATAATTTGGTATGTAGGTGTAGCGACATCTACCCGTCGAAGGACGAATCATGATGACATTCCTGCATCGCGCTAGCGAAGTAATCACACGCGCTAGCTATATATACAGCCGCCCCGAGTTGAGAAGTGGGGCGCCGCGGCCCACCAGGCATACCACCGCCTGGTTGGAAGATCTTCCTTTTCGTTGGAGGAACTCCACATCCCTTCCTCCACATAGGTGAATAATATCTACACTACACGTTAGTAGAGCTTCCAGCCCCCTTACCATGAGCTCTTAAAACAGAACAGTTTACGATGTGGAAGCGAGACACGGGCGAGACAAGGGGGCAGGTCTTGAATAGGATTCGGTTAAAGTATATTAAGGTTTTGAATTGGGGAATTTTGTTACCAGGTGTTTAATGTTTAGCGACATTGTATACGATAAATAGCAACTCAATAGGGCCATATGCGATCAGACTGCTGCGCTAACGGTTACGTGTTCGATTCCCTGGTGGTGGTTCGGGACTAAATTTGTGTGATCAGCAGATGTTTGTCCCGAGTCTGTGAAACGTTTGTGAAACGCACCCACAATACGGGAGATATTCAGAGAGTCGGGCCACGTTTTAAAATAAATTATTTCGGAACTTGGTTTAGATACCATACAGCTTTATCATTATATAATAACAGCCTATAACTGTCCCACTGCAGGGCAAAGGCCTCTTCTCGTATAGAGAAGGATTGAGCACTGATCACCACGCTAGCTCACTGCGGGTTGGCGATTTCAGATAATTAAATCCAGGTTTCCTTACGATGTTTTCCGTCACCGTCAGTCAGTGGTGTCTTAGAATATCTAAAAAAGTATTAATGACATTGAAAAAGTCACATTGATACTTGCCTGGGTTTGATCCTGCAACCTCGTGCATAGAAATCCGGTATGTCAACCACTAGGCCACCACGACATTTATCATATAAAAGATTTTTTAAAGAATACAATTAATCCCAGAAAAATACTTACTCGTAAATCCCACCCAGACGAAATCACTACTCTAATCTGATTATCTTACTTATACCGCTTTCAAAATTTCTCTCTATGCAATATTGATTTTCTAAACTTGAAACATTGCTTGAAGTGCTGCAACTTGCGACCACATTTTGCATACCGGTTTTAACATCCCAAAGAGTATGAACAGACTCGACATAAACTGTCGTCCCATTACTTAGGAGAAGTTTGTAAGTGATATTTAGATGATTGGATGTTGTACAAGATGGAAATTAATTAGGTAATCCACAGAACAGGGGTCCTAGATAAGTGGCAAATCGTAAGAATGAGACTTACATGGGGATGACATAATGTTTCGACTATGTAGGTAATCTATGATATAATTATGTCAATCCCATATATTTTTCATTCTATTCGTTTTATGGTAATAATACTATGCAATATATACCTATTAAGTAATAATTATGATATCTAAGAATTTGTTAAGTAATAATTTTAGCGTTTATAATAGGTATTGATATTAGATAAATATTGGCATTTCTTCTCAGAGGTAGTCAGTTAGGAAATGCCGACGCCATCAGTCTAGTTTCTTGTTGATTGAAATCTGACGTGTAAAAGAGTTTATAAAAACCTATTTACTGCCCTGTTGGTCTAGTGGTTAGGGGCCCTGACTGCTAAACCGGATGTCGTGGGTTCGATTCCCACCCAGGACAAATCATTGTGTGATGAGAATAATGATTTGTTCTGTATCTGGGTGTTATTTATCTTATGTTATTATGAATGTATTTAGAAATATTTAAGTATGTTTTTTTTTTTAAACTTCGCCCCACACTAGGAATTTCTCCTGTATCGTGGGTGCGTTTCACAAACATGGAATATCACATACACAAACACCCAGACTCGGGACAAACATCTGCGGATCGCACAAATTATTGTCCCGCGCGGGAATCGAACCCGCAACCCTTAGCGCAGCAGTCCAATCGCTTAGCCACTGCGCCAATTGGGTCTGGTTGCCATAATACAGGCTCTGCCTAGTTTGGGATCAGATGACCGTGTGTGAGTTGTCCCAAGATATTATTATTATTATTTACAGAAATAAATCATTTATTATTCATAACATCCATTTTAAAATTTACAACCATTTATTAAATAAAACATTTTGACAAAGATACGTTTACCTAACATGCAAGATATCAAAAAAATACGGTAATAAAAACGCATCTAAGAAAATCGTATTTCGCAATCTCTAGGGAGTAACACCGAAGCAAATTATCCTGCGATCTTCATTCTCTCACGCTTTTCGTAACGCTTTCTTAAACAAAGAAAACACGCGCTATCTTCCGTAGTTATCCTTCAGTGGACTAATAGTAACCTTAAGGGAGCCATAGAGTAGTCAACGCGATGACAAAAGTTTTTATATCGATCCCTCTTGTCGTGCCATTTGGTAATCGAGATGGAATATTGATAAAGCGTGTTGTGATTTCAGATATGTAGTTGTAAGTTTCAAAATCAAAAAAATGAAAATCTTATTGGACAATATTTAGTGTACAATATTAACTGTGCGTTTGGAAAACTGTGTCGCAACTGTTTGATACAGAGATGTCTAGCTACAGGCTATAACTGAAATTATGGAACGGAATAATCTATTTAGAGTAGTATGATAAAAATCATTAGTTTGGGCGTTTTGAACCCTTTTGCTAACACTAAGTACAAATGTGACATTTTAAAAATGATTTCCAAAATTCATTTCAAGTCCGTCCTAATTTGGTTCCGTTGTATGGCAATCGACTGAACCCTAAATGAAGGTTTGCTTATTCAGGTATATTGCCTTCACATTATTATCTTCCAGAATCGAGATGTAAGGCTTTAATAGATAATAATTTATTTGTACCAAAAACTTAGTACAATCTAACAATTTGGCAGTTTTATTTATCACTATCACTACATAGTATAAAACAAAGTCGCTTTCTCTGTCCCTATATCCCTATGTATGCTTAAATCTTTAAAACTACGCAACGGATTTTGATGCGGTTTTTTTTAATAGATAGAGTGATTAAAGAGGAAGGTTTATATGTATAATAACATCCATTAAATAGTAGAGAAATTCTTATAATATATAATTTATACCCGTGCGAAGCCGGAGCGGGCCACTAGTAACATATAATATTTTGAATTTAGCTTCTGTAACCGAACTAGGCAACGCCTGTAGCAATAATGCTTGTAATTCAGTTATAAGCGGAGATTATACAAAAGTAAATGCCAACATAATAATAATAATACATATAATACCGATACCTACTGCTGAGTATGAGGTCCTGGGTTCGAATCCCGGGTCGGGCAAAATGTTACTGAGATTTTCCATTAGGTAATATTCAGTAGCAGCACGGAGTCTGGATTTGTGCCCGGTTGATGGCAATAGGCTTGCCAGTTATGTTATAGGTCCCAATGTAATAGGGGATTACATTGGGACCTATAACATAACTGGCGAGATGAGGGTGTTACTATACACCTCTGCCTACCCTACCCCTTCGGGGAATACGGGCGTGATGTTATGTATGTAGATTATTAACGGGGCCTTGAGATTTCATTTGTTTAAATATTTCAACCGATATAAAAAGTACATCCAATGCTTATCTAGGACCCCAAAACGATATCTTTTTATCCCAAACGCTTATCTGCTTATTGGACTTCCTGGTAGATACAAATGAGGCGAAAGAAAAGAACCCTTATCGATTTTTCAATATTGTTTAATTTAGATGAAGTGGCGGCGCGAGGTATTGAAATAAATAAGGAAATGAGGCTTTTAATGTGCTTTTAGGAGAATCGTCATTTGATTTATGTATTGTATTTTAAAGACTAATCCAGATTAAAACCTTGGCTCCCTTGGAATTAAATTATACCTGTCACTGTCGTTTTCATATCAAAGAATAGAGATGTCAATAGACTTAATACGGGGTTTAGTGAATGCCGGTATGATCCTCGTTTATGAATAAGAGGGCCCTTATAAGTGCTCTTACAAATATTATAGGTAATCAAGGAATAACGATCATTTTTTATCAGAAATTAGTATCTACACATAAACATAATTATTAAAATGATGTGCGCTAAGTTAGGGTTGGCCATGATGTTTAGATTTGTTGTTACTATCCGATTATTTTAAGTAAAGGTCTGATTCTCGGGGTATGACATAGCTCACTGAAAAAAAAATGAATTTAAAGGTATCTTATATCGCCAAAATGCAGGAAGCAAGCATTGAATTGATCTTTGCTTCTCCGGACCAGTCACAGACTGGTATTAGAATAAGTTTGAAATTGTGAAGAGCTAAATGACGTTATTTTAGCCAGATTCAGTGACAAAAGCTTTTCCTTGAGTTTTCTAAATGAAATTACATTTTATAAAAAGTATATTATAATATACACAACCCTACGTTAAAAACCGGGATTAATTTTCTCGCTGGCTATTTAGAGTTGTTTTATAATTTTCATAGCTATTAAAAATTCCCTGGATTTGTTCAGCCTTTCAGGTGCATGAATACGAATGGAGGTGAGTTTACATTCAGTTTTGGTTTAATGCCAGTTTAGAATGAGCTGCTGAATAATCCTTGGAGAAAGATTTGAGATTTGCGGTTTTAATTTTTTATAGAGTATTTATTTAAGTTTTTTTTTAGTATTCCAGTATTATATTTTTGTTTTCTTTCCGTAATTTGAGGTCACGATTAAATAAATTGTTAAATTAATATGACTGGCTGACTAGTTCACATAGAAATAAGGGTCATAGCACATATATCAAATAGGAAAGGGATCGTCAACGTATCGCCTGACGCCTCGCCTTCAAACAGGCGTCCATCATCATCATCTCAGCCGGAAGACGTCCACTGTTGAACAAAGGCGTCCCCCTTTTAGAAGGGTGGGGGGTTTTCCAAAATCCCCAGCAGCAGCTATCCCTAGCAGTGTTCGTGGTTTAGTATCAGAAGACGCTGCTGCCCATCTTCTGGATTTTCCCTTAGTCGCTTCTTACGACACCCATGGGAGGAAAAGGGATGGTCAAGTCTAGGATAGGTACCACACGGCACGGCAAGCGTCCATTAAATCCGAGAAATATATTTTTGGACAGATAACATAAGGTATCCTACTGCTAAAATGCAATAAAGTTCACAAACTCAATTCACCTGTATCTTCTAATTTGTTCTTTGCTGAAATACTAATTTATACCTTATCCCATTTATTACGCTAACTTTTAGAAACGTCAATGTTTTCGCGTCATTCTAAACTTTTTTACGGCCGTACGTCAAATGTGGAACATTTATGAAAAAGTCGCAAAACTCGTAAAAAGCCAAGACGTGTTAGCCGGGCCGTAAAGGGCGCGTAATTCTTGCGTAGCCGCGTAATTTTTTGACGGTACACACTTAAATTTTTAAGGTTAAGGTCACAAACATTTATACGGTTTGCCTATTACCTACCTTCAGGTATTTTGTTCTGTTTTTTCCTGGAGCTAAGAAATATTTGACGTGACGTGAGATAAAAAATATTGCTAACACAATTTATTTTAGAAAATAGGTACTTACAAGAATAATTTTTACTTTTATAAACGTTTGGCAGTCGGTCCAAACAGTAAAAAAAAAACCTTTTACACATTAAAATATTTCATACCTATACTTTTTGTTATAAACAAAAGATAACCGCCACTCTGCTTTGAACTGCTATTAAAACAATATTTGAAGAAAAAACTGACACATACAAATTATTGTACTTGTCAGGAAATCATAAGAGACCTTGACCCCTGAGTTTGTTTCGGCATTTCTTCTCAGAGATAGTCAAGTAGGAAATGCCGGCGCCACTTAGTTAAATAAAAGACATAGAAAAGTGTTTATTAAAACCCATTTGCAGAGATGAAATCATTTATCATTTGCAAACGCTTTTACTATTTGACAAGGTATGTAATAACGCCGGAATCCATCGCTTACATTAGAAATGTCCCAGAATTAATAACAATGAGCCGTCACTGACACGTTGCGATGACACTCAACTATGGAAATTGTTCAATCAAAATACATAACATAACATAGGATAGGCAGAGGTTCACATAGTACACTCACAATTCGTCAGTTAAGTTATAGGTCCCAATGTTATAGGGGGCGAACCTATTTCCATTTGCCATCAACCAGGCCACAAATCCAGACTCCGCGCTGTTACTGAGAATGACCTAATGGTAAAACCCAGTAACACTTTGTCCGACCCGGAATTCGAACCCGGGACCTCATGCTCAGCAGTCGCGCTTAGCAACCACTAGACTAACGAGGCAGGGACTTCACGGAATAATATCAGCTTATAACAACCCCTCTGCTTTCCAAAGTTTCTTCACATATCATAGCCCGATAGCCTTGAGTTCATTAAGTCCAGGTTACATCATGATAGAAAAACAACGGTAGTATGTAACATTTTCACTGTAATGTCCTCCTGACCGAACTTCGGTCACGGCGGCCTGCGTCATCTGAGACTAGCTAACTCCGCAGGAGATATTATAGTGCACAACTGCACAAGTATGCGCGCAAACACAGGTGCACTCCCTGTTCCCTCACTCTCATAGTCCGACGGCACGGTAGACCGACACGACCGGAGAGAGATCAGCCGCAGGACCTACGGCTTAACGTGCCTTCCGAAGCACGGAAGGATCTCGACATATAAAAACGGTCACTTATCACAAGACTGACCGTGGCGAGGACGGCTTTTCCACGTAAGCTACGTAGCTACGAGCCCCTCAATCAAATTTTCCTCTTAAAATCTTCATTATAGTTACACGGTAGTCTTTAAATATCTGGAAAAGGTAATAATTGCATCCATCATCATCATCTCTCTTAATTTAAATCAATTAAAAAGTCCCATTGATAGTTGGGACGAACCTGTGGGCTTGTGCATATGAAGCCCGTACTTCGACCGCTAGGCTGCTCTTTGTACTCTTTAAAAAGTAGGCTACTGGCTTTTTATTTTAATGGTGCATAAAGCTAAACTATTTCAACTAACTAGCTACCTACATACTAACGCTTTTCGCTGCTCATTAAAAGTTCTAAATTTAACACAAACATTGGAATATTAAATTAGCGCTTTAACTACGTAACTAACTTTTAAATGTCCAATTTAACATTTACTATATAAAAACTTATAATTACTAGCAGACCCGGCAGGCATCATCCTACCCGGTAAAGCAGCGGCCCTGCCAGGCCCAATTGTATTTTCAAACCATCCAGAAACCCGTTGAAATATTCACACAACATTTCATATAAATCGGCCCAGCCGTTTAGCAGGAGTTAGGTGGCAAACACACGTAAAGAAGAATTATATGTATCAAGAAGAACTTAAACATTATATAACATCTTGCGGCTCACCTGTACTTCGATAATGTTACCCACCTAATTGATATTAATTTATGATACGTGATAAGAGAGACGCCTCTGCCAAGCTGCCTACCCGTTCGAGGATTACAAGCGTGTGTGTATGTAGACCTCCAAAAATTTCTTCATAAACTTTTGCTTTTCAACCCTGTTAAGATGTTCTACATTAAAATTTGATTAAATAGGTAATAGAAATTAAAACTTTCGATTCAATAAATAACACATTTAATCGAAAGTTATAAAATACTTTTAAATGTTACCTATACTTTCGACGTTAAATTAACATCTTTTAGTTACGCTTCGTCGAAATTATTCGGCTCGAGTTCCTCGCTTAAATAACTGCTTAACAAGACTTTTGGGAAATCTTAAACAAAGTCTTTACCTAACTTTAAGTCTTTAACTTAGTACCTAACTCTCGAGAATGATCTTGACAGATTATCAAAGATGGCGGAATTAATCACTCCTGTAATTTAGGCAACATTATCCTCTTGACTGGCGAGCGACCCGAATCGGGTCGCGACATCAAAATGTGCTTGACTGGCGAGCGACCCATTCTGGGACGCTGACCTTGACTCACATTTCATAACAAAAATCAACCGACAATGTTATCGCTGTGTTACTCGAACCTATTTTAATGTTTACGTGATAGAACAGGCTAGCAAACAAGCCAATAATATTATGGGATTACAAGGAAGGATATTTATAAACTGTGGTCAGTGCCGAGTGGCGCGAATTTTGAATTGTAGTAGTAATACTATTTGAAGTGTATTTTGTGCGTTTATCGGGGAATTACGCGTGTTTGTGAACTAAAAATGATGCGTGGGTAACTAATCTACCGTCTTATTACAATTGTAGATGGAATTGTAAAAATTTTTAGTATTAATTTTACAAAAAAAAAAAAGTCGGAAAATTTTCATTTTCCATTTTCATTTCCAAAAATTTTCACAGTATGTTTTTAGATTTTACAATATATACATACTAATCAGTAAGAAAAATTAACAGAGAATCCAAATATATATATATATTCGTACGTATTCTTACAAAATCATCGAGAAAACTGCAAAAGAATGCACCTAATCCCCTCCAGGGGGGCCTCCCGTGCGGGGGGGGCGCCAGACGCGGGGGGTTGTGAATCGTCCCATTTTTGGTCGCTTGCCAGTCGAGAGGTTATAGAAAAAAACAATAAACTGTACCTACTTCGATTTTTGTTTTTTTAAAGAACTTTGCCCCACATTAACAATTTCCATTGTATTCTATCCACATACAGACACCCACACTCGGGACAAACATCTGCAGATCACACAATTTTTTGTCCCATGCAGGCATCGAGCCCACAACCCCTAGCGCAGCAGTTCTATCGCCACTGCGCCAATCAAATGATGATACAGTACAATACAATGATGATGTGATCCGGCCAATTTCCGCAACGGCGACGGTTTCAACTTCTTTGCAAATGTCGCTCGTGCGCTCGCGTGTGGCTTATGTAACCACATTCTAAATCTATCTATCATCTAATCTTACCTACATTAAAATATTACCTATTGTAAAAAAATTATGTTAATAATAAATGATTATTTAAAGCAACTTAAACGTAAATTACAACATTTTTATACTGGCTAATTAAGGTCAGATTAAGTGTCATCTGTAGCCGAACGGCTATATGAAATGTGGTGACCAGATTTTAGTCACAGCGGCCATTCTCATCTGTATCTTTTTTTACAATGGGCACGGAGGGGTCTTGAACTCGACTTAAGAAAAACGGTCACCCATCACTAGACTGACTGCAGATAGCACTGCTCAACTTACCAGATCACGCTTGTGGAGGAATTATGGTTATGAAAAGATAACAAAGAAGTTACGCATTTGTAGCAAAACTCAACACGTGCTAAAATGTTGTTTGATTCATGCCTATTATGGATAAACAAAGCACGTGTGATTCAGAATCTACATCAAAACATTACAGCAAAGATTGTTGTAAATCAAGTGGACACGTGTCACTATGATTAGTATCAAAACAATTGCAATGCAAGTGTTTCTTGTATATTTCCTGAGCGCTCGTCATCATCAGCCGAAAGACGTCCACTGTTGAACAAAGGCTTCCCCTGTTTAGAAAAGGGGGGTTGCCATAATCCCCACGCTTGGCAAGCGGCTTGGGGATCGCAGTGTTGATGGTCAAGTTACAGAAGACGCTGCTGCCAATCTTCTGGATTTTCCCTTAGTCGCCTCTTACGACACCCACGGGAGGAAAGGGGGTGGTCAATTCTAGGCCGGATACCACACGGCATAGCGTTCGTACAGTAACCTTATCCTAAATCTCATTTACTATCAGCATTTTAGGTAAACGGAATGAGCTTTTCAATACACAATAATATTAATATTGCTACAAATGTAATCATAGGCAGAGGCAGAGCTCTACTTCAGCTGCTAACCATTTAACTTACATTTTTATTTCAACGTTCTTCTTCTTCGTCGTTTCGGCAAGAGCTATGTCCAAGGAAAAATGTCATGCTCATATCGTAGTAAAGAGATTGGCCAGATAAGATAAAGATGGTAGTGAGGTTGAACATCCTGGGTGCGCCGGACTTACATACATTGGTGTCACATTCATGGAGCAAACACCACCCATGAGGCACTCTACTTGCACCCCAAATTTCGAACATGATTTCCGAATTATAAATTCAAATTCATCGTGATTTTATTATTTTATATGTACGTCCGGTCGTCCGTGTGTCACTGTAGGGTGCCAACTGAAAACCAGCGCTGGGTGTTCTACACTCAGCATATGCTGAGTTGGCGACCTTTTCGGTATTGCATGTTTGATGGTACTACTTATTATATTTCCTTGTTGTTTTACCTTTTGTTTGTGCTGTCACATGTGATGTCGAAAAAAATAATAATTAAAAGTTCATAAATTAGCATAGCAAAAAAATACTAGGTATTTACTGTAAGTATTGCGTGCAGGTATTAAAATATCGTATCACATAAATTGAAGTATCGTTTCACCGTAATTCAGCGTGCCTGCTCTAAAACCCAACATTAAGCTACAAAACGTTATCGCTAAAAGTACCAAATAAATAATTCTGGATAATTCACTCCGGTAGCCATTTAAATTTATTTAGATTGGGTCCATTCGACCCTCGGTTTGCCGTACTTGATACCATAATCGTTTTATTGCGATTCTAATTCCACTCTATAGGTTAATGATCTGGACGTTGAAATAGGTTCAATGTTAGTTACTAATGAGGTTTATATTGCATCTTATACTTTGCAATAATGTTGTTGTCAGTCAGTGTATGTTTTTTGGCCTAGCACCTTTGTCCTATGCCAAATTAATATTATATCCCTTTGCTTTTATCCATCCTTCCATATTATAAATGTAAACGTAACTCTGTCTGTCTGTCTGTTACACCTTCAAGACTAAACCGCTGCGCGCTGGACGGATTTTAATGAAATTTGGCATGTAGAAAGTTTAGGACCCGAAAAAGGACATAGGCTACTTTTATAAAAATTCAACCCTCTATGGGGTAAAATAGGGGTAACCGCAAGCGAAGGCGCGGGCAAAAGCTCTATATATATATATAATATTAACCAACAATCTAAATTAACGCAAAGGAAGCCGCGGGCAAAAGATAGTTTTCAATATTTTCCGGCCACACAAAGTCCAAGGAAACGACATAACTGGATGCAAATCAGAAGCACATGAGTAAGTAAAGAATCACAAATAAGACCATAAAGGCATCATCATCAACAGCCGATCGATATCCACTGTTATAAAGGCATACAAACTTTCATTATGGATATAGAAAAAGCGAAAAACTTAAAATTATACGTACCTACACATTTTAACATGAAAACTGAAGTACCTCTCCTGTAACTATCCCACCTTCTTACCTAACATTAGATACAGCTAGTACACCTATAATACATCGCTGCATTAGCATGAAACCTCATTCTTGCCACAAGTCTGCATCGTAAGTAAACGCAATCTCATCTGAGTAAAATAGCTGCATGCCTTTTATGATATTACACAAATAACGCTCGTAGGGCCTTCACAAGCTACACCTGGGTTATGGTAATGAATATTGCACCATTATACAAACACATATACTAGACGGGATTATACCGGCGGGTAACCCGAGACAGTATTAAGGGCTTGTGGTATTGAAAATGGACTTAGAAATCGTGCTGGAAAATATATTTTTACTTTTTATTACATTATTATTACGGAACGAAGTATTCTGGGAGTTAAACTTGTTGACAAAATCAGAAATACTGTAATTCGTTCCAAAACTTAAGTTTATTATGTCACTCAAAACGCTGCTGCGTTAAAATGGAGCTGAGCTGGTCACGTCTGTCGTATGGCAGACGAACAATGGGCCAAACTAACATCAAACTGGACCCCTCAACAAGGGAGACGGCAGCGAGGAAGACCCAGACGGAGATGGCGGGACGAACTCGACTTGTATATGCAGGACTGGTCATTTGCAGCAGATAACAGGGAGATGTGGAAAGAGAGTGGGGAGGCCTTTGCCCAGCAGTGGGACACTTTAGGCTAATAATAATAATAACACCTGTAATACCTTGCATTCTATCGTGTCGATTTACGATCAATCTATATGCGCGCTTCTAGCTTAATTACGGTCACGATAGCTAGACTCAACTGGAACTATATTCTAGCCACATTCGCAGGAGATATTTTATAGCACAGATATGTGATCTAACGCAAGTGCACTCTCTATTCCCTCATAGTCTATATGGGACGGTCAACTGTAACGTCTGGAGTAAAATAAAGCTGAGGCACGAAGGGTTCTTGATAACCAAAAAACCTTCACCCATCCAAGGACTGACCACAGGAATTGCTGCCTAATCACGCAGATTCCTCTGGGAATAGATCTGCGAATCTGCGATCGATTCATTTGACTCACGAGAAAATTAATTAGGAAATATTTAGATGATTTTGGCCTTTTTTTACTGGGGTAATTCTTTACGGACTTCCTCCGTCCTGTAGCGGACAAAGGGGTATGCCAGACTCCCACCGGCTAAAACCACAGGGTGTCCTAGTTCTAGCTACCTTAGGTCGAGGGACGCCGAATCTGCGTACGCTACACCGCATCCCTTAACAGGTCTCAACCCGCCTCTCTCCGACGGGTCCCGATGACTACGTACGGCAGATGATGTCGACCAAAAATACTTGTTACAATAATTCAATACTGATAGTTTCGATCAATCGCTTGCGTTTCCCAGCTTCCCATTTTGAGTCTCAGTATTTGACTCGGTAAAATCTGAACAGTCGCTATAAAATAGTTTAAGAAGCAGTCGTAAAGAAGTTACGTCTCGGACCAAATCTAAAATCCTTAGAAAACTTAGCTCACAGCCACTGCACTAAATAAACATAATATTATATTGTACAGTTTATTTCTCTTCAAATTGCACAGTTCATCATAATAAAACTTTTTATTACCTTAAAACGATCTCTCGAATAATGCTAGATCAAATAAAATAACACTATCAAATTAGAAAGCTATATAATGCAGGGTACTTTTGTGAGCAAAGTGCACTTTTAACTTGGTCGGGTTATAGTGTAGTTGTCAAAGCACTTTTATATCGAGTGGCTATTCCCTGAAGCTTGCACCTGAGTTTTACGATAATGAATATTACGCGGGCAAAGGGTGAGGTTATCCTTTGAGTTATATTTTGTATTTGTATCGATACAATAGTATACGAGTTGAAGTTCAAGTCACAAAACTATTTCTAGGACATTATTGGTTCTTAATTAAATTAGGTCGTGCAATACAATTTTCAAACGACATTTTTATTTGATGTTGTTGTGCTGTGACCTTTGCAGTGGTGGCTTTGTGACTTGGGAACTGGTTTTACTAAAATACAGGGTTGCAAGTACAGGCAATTATTTTGTAAAAAAACGTCGCCCTGCGCTAAGAATTTCTCCTGTACCGTGGGTGCGTTTTACAAACATGTAATATCACATACACAAACACCACACTCGGGATAAATATCTGCGGATGGCATAATTTTTTGTCTCGTACGGGAATTGAACCCGCAAACCTTAGCGCAGCCGTCCAATCGCTTAGCCACTGCGCCAATCGGGTCGTCAATACCAGTGTTTTTTGTTAGAATTTATAACGTATATAAATAGTTTTCACTTAGGACATAAGCTAAGCTATATATTATAAAAATCCCAAGTAAATGTTTGAGTAAATAAAGTCACAGGCGTTACCTATTAAAAAATAAACAAACCTAATACGTAGGAAAACGTTGAACAAATTGTCGCATAAAAACTGTTATTTATTTTGCCAGCCATTTCAGCTAACCCTTAAGGTCCCACTACAGGAAACGATCCGACGCATCACACCGATCGTAACGATAGATCGCACGTATGCCAACATCGCAAACAATTTACTTCGTCGAAGACGATATCGCAGATCGAAAAAAAATCCTACGCAATAATTCTTCTTCTTCTTATCGTATGGTTGATGAACAACCTGGTGTCAGAGTTTAAACCGCCTGTAGGCCTCTGACATGGCTTTACACACCGTTAATAAATCTCTCAGGTGTGCCGGTTTCCTCACAAAGTTTTCCTTCATCGTTTTTAGCAACTGATAACTAATTTATAGTATGCACAAGAATTCGAAAAGATAGTGATGCGTGCTGGGGTTTGAACTTGCGACCTTTGACTAGGACTAGTCCAACGATCGCACCACCCGGCTATCAGTGCTTACGCAATAATGAATACACTTTTCTCTTATTCTGTTCCAAACAAGACCATCAATAACACGAAAATCGTAACCGATGGTTGAAGTGTGTGAGCGATAATATAGAAGCGATTGTTCGTCACGACTTTCGTGCAAATGATCGTTGCGTTCGTCGATCCATCGCCTCGTTTATAAGGCCCTTTAGATTTAATATAGCGCCACTTGCTAGTGTGCACCAAAGGAATTTATAACGTTATACTGTATGATGGAAAATATGCAACCGCTATTTACATTAACCATATGGGTCGAGGGTAACGAGAATAAAATGTTTCTATGCAGAGGTTTCGCCTTTATAAAGTTTTACTTTAACCTTTTTCTAGGGAAAGCTCGTTTTATAATTAATTATATCTGGATTCAGCTTGTTGTTTGACTATTTGACTTCGGCTATAGTGTACAAAGGTACTTCTTGTTCATTTACTCGTGTGGATTTGCATAATATGTACTTATCCATACTTTCATATTAATATTATATATTATGTGAAAGTAATTTTGTCTGTCTAGTATAAATATACATATAATACTAGCTTTTGCCCGCGTTAAACCCTGTTTAAACCCATTAGAGTGTTGAATTAAGAAAAAAGTAGCCTGTGTCCTTTCTCGAGTCTTAAAATTGTTACATGCCAAATTTCATTAAAATGAATGAAAGAATGATAAACAGACAGACACACAGAGTTACTTACACATTTATAATATAAGTATGGATTATACTGAGTTGTTCATCCACAGATCTTTTAAAATGAAATAATTTCATCAAATTGTGGAAAATATTCCACAATTTAGTTAAAGGGATTTAGTACAAACGAATAAGTATGGAAAAATATCATGAATACTAAACAAAAATTCCTGAAAACAGAAAAATACTCCACATCAATACTCGAACACCATTACCAAAATGAGCGTAATAAAAACCGCCCATCCAAAACCATGAACAACAGCGCTAAATGTAGCGAAAAAACAGCTGTCAAAGACAAAGCGGTAACAATATTGAAATCGCCAACGCATTCATCCTTGACCCGCTAAATGGTGTTTGCCAATCTCACCCAACATACCATAAAACCGAAACCGATCTACGGCAAGCTTGTATAACCCTGCTTGACCCTAATAAATCTAGCTATGTCCCCATTTGGAGTTTTGTTTACATCGCCATTATGTGCTTTGAATACCTGTCCTGTGCGCAAATCATTTAGGCTTTAAAGATGTCATTTAAAATCTACGCTGTTCGTTTTTTTGGTATCTTTATTTTTTTTCATAATTCATTTGTACTTGCTTTTTTAGTTGAAAGAATTTTGGATGGCATTAATTATATAGGTATTTAACAAATTCAAAGACCTAGGTTTCAGTTGTTTATTTTGCTCTACCTATGGTACAACCTTTTTCTTCTTTTGTTTAAATTGTGAACTTTGTCACTACGAAGGCTTGAAAAGGCCGTAGAATATTCAATTAAGGTTTGCCTTTGTACATAAGACCTCCAAATTATGTGTATTATTCTTGTTATTTGTGTACAGCGTTGAATAAAGCAGCCTTCTTAATTTCAACTCGATTCCTCATTCTAAGAGCAAAAGGAACTCGCGCTAAAAATATTTTTGTCTTGAAATGCCAGAACATTTAAACCTAGGGCAATTTTTCAAATCTCCAAAAAACTGAAACGAAACACTTCTAGCTATAAAACCTACCTCCTTACTCCACAAGGATTGTAAGGTAAAACAAACGCTAATTGGGTTTCGTCGGATGATTGCGTTCATCAAAAGTTCAGTGGGCAGGCGTGTAGCGGTGTTCGGTACCAAGCGGTCGATAGTACTGCAATTAGCTATGTTGATCACGTGCGCGGACGTGTCGGCAATTAGGAATTGTTTAGTGGCAGGGAGAATGTAGGTGTGAAGTTTAGAGATGTTGAGGTTCTACACATGGGATATCATGAAAGTTGTCTCACATAAAATGTTGTAGGTATTATCGTTCTTGAAAATCGCCTCCGTAAAAACCGTCATAACTATTAACATAATGAGATTTCGTGAAACAAGTTTTATAAACAGGTATTTCCTCTAATAAGTACGCATAATAATTCCGAGCATGCACTTTTTTTCACATTTATCTTCATTGCCATAAAGTCAGCTATCGTAGAACAATTTTTTTGTAACCCAATGGATTCGTAACAAAACTTATTAGGAAACTTAAATCTCCGTCACAACAAAATTAACCATTATATTCATGTTGTGATCAGCTCGTAGCCTAAACAACTTACTTTAGCACACAAAGAGATAGCCTTAAAAAAATCCCTGTTCAAATAACACCCGATCACCAACATAGATCTGAACATCGCTCTAAAACTCGCATTTGAAAGTGTAAACACACGAAACCACGTCCCGAAACGTGGAAAACTCCAGAAATGTATGCAAAAAAGTTGAATGACACCGCGCCGCAATAAAACGGACCACGAACGTTTTACACTTACACACTGAATAAAAAAGATGAGCGGGAAAGTGTGGACTTTATGTATCGGGTTCTGTGATTTATTTAATCGTTTTCCAGTAAATACTTAAGAACGCTCAAAGTGAGAAACAAAAATTAACACATTGCATATTTCATGCAGTTATCATCACATGCAGTCGTCCAACGACCAATTCTTCTTCATCTTTAATTTAAGAGCTTTGCTTTTGTCGGTGGAGCAAACCGTACTGTTAAAACGACAAATTACTGCAGGAATTAAATTATAGTTTGTAAGAAATATGGTGATAAAAGAACCAGTTGTACACGTCAGTGATTCTCAAAATGACCAGGCATAGAAGCTTGGATACACTATGAAGATTATACATTGAATTAAATGCTGCTACGACGTTATTGTTTCCTGCATCGCAGAATCGAAGATGTCACATGTTATCGACATTTCTTTCAGAGTGAAGTTCTTTTGGGTTCTGATCTACATAAAATAAGATCAATTTGAGTTTTTCAACCAATGGATTATTAGCCTTTTTGGTAATGCAGCAGATTACATAATTAATACGCAGTTAAACTCATACAAGTTTGTTATGAGTAATTAACCGTTCGGATGAGCACTGCAAATAATATAAATTATTTCAAACAAAGTGCCAATATATCAATATTTGACGCCCAATCATTTATTCACTGATTTAACGAATCACCTTTTAAATAAATTCGGACCTTTGAATAAATTATTTTTGATCAACAGCAGACATTTTGAGGGCCTGGTAAGATTCAACATCATGAATGACATCATCCACAGCCTTTGTGGGGTCTTCGTTAGTGATGCTGGTTTAATCTAATTTTACTGTCCACTTATTAAAGCAAAGATTTGTTTGTATGATAAGGGCTTGTTAACACCATCTCACTCCACTTAGGTTCTTGGGTCCGAAGTACCAAAAAGGAATATTCTTCTTTGTTATACATTATTACCTAATTCCTTACTTTTACCTATACAAAACCAAGTTCGGCAAACACATACCTAATATCCACGTAACCGCGATTTCACGCCAACCGTACGAATGGTGTCTACGGAATCCTAAAAACGGAAAACTTGCGGTATTTTCCACTTTTTATTCGGAACCAATACAAATTCCGGACGGCAGCATTGGTAACATTCGCCCACTAGAATTTATATTGAACAAAAAAGACCAATAAATAAAAATGCTTTTTGGATAGCGTAATCAATTCGCCCTTTTTGCGGCCCACTGGACACAATTTGAGGACAAAAAGACTTTTCAACTAGAAAATAGGATACCTACACAATTGTAGGTATTGCTTTTAATTTCCTATTGTTGATCTTTGATATAAAATATGAATGCTCCCTGCAGAAGGGTTGCCTTTTGTCCATAAATTCATTACGTTTCGTTAAATGTGTTGGAAATTTCAATATATTGGAATTATACCTAGTTTGTATTTTCTGAGACATCATTTGTTGTCTGTATGAAATATGTTAAATAAAATTCAATGGAATTAAGTCCGCACCGGACTGAATTGTGTATTCAGATAAATAACATCTTATGATACTGTTATGTGCATGCAGGTATTGGACCAATTCTACGATACGATATTTACATTCAAAATGAAGTAAGTGGAGCTTATTCTCTAGAACAGTCATACGGGTCTATCGATTAAGGTAAAACTGCACTAGCCGCAGTCGGTCCATAGATAAGTGACCAGTGATTGTCATGCCGAAATTTCCCCGTACCATCATTACGCCGTCGGCTCCGGCTGTCAACCGAAGATCTTTGACAGGCGTTACGGGTAGCAGGAATCCCGAAAATCTGACCACCAGTCTTGCTAAGGTGTATCCATGTTTTACCCAGAGACTGGGCTGTGGAGATCAAATGCAGTTCCTCAATATAGAATACAAGTTCAGCTGCATCTGATAACTTTGGAAGCTGACTCCAATATAGTTGGGAAAAATTAAGCAGGTGATGAGAAATTCAAAAAGTACCAGCTTGAAGATATTATACTACTTGATCTATTATGTCAATCATCATCATCATCATCATTAGCCAAAGACGTCCACTGTTGAACATAGGCTTCCCGTGTAAGCGGGGGAGTGTTGCCATAATCCGCACGCTTGGCAAGCGCCTTGGAGAACGCAGTATTGGTGGTGAAGATACAGCAGATGCTGGCGCCCGTCTTCTGAATTTCACCTTAGTCGCCTCTTATGACACCCACGGGAGGAAAGGGGGTGATCAATTCTAGGTTGGATACCACACGGTCATTATGTCAATCAATTCTGTAAAATGCAAAATACCTAACAAGCTAGCATTAAAAAAATGCCTGAGCATTAAAAAGATATATGACGTAAACAGAATTTGCTTTTTAAGCATGCAAGCCTCATAATATAAAAGCACCCTATTTTCTATAAATGTTTAAGTATAAGAGATAGAAAATGTCTAACAATCATGTATAAATATTACCTGAGCTATAAAAACTGTCGTAAAGTGCGATACGAACACGTATTAGACATTAAGATTCATAATAATAGTGTAGATATTGTTGATAGATGGCACATAACTAGATATTTTAGGTAAGTAATTAGGTATATAATAATGGCTTCTAACGGCGTGTTATAATACAGGTATCGACGGACCCACTCGGAGCTGACACAAAATTTCAACCAAATCGGTCCAGCAGTTTAGGAGGAGTTAGGTGACAAACACACGTACAGAAGAATTATATATAATAAAATAGCATAATAAAAATCTCTTGGTTGTAATAACACTTTTATTTTACCAATGCGGCGTTGACTTGATTAAAATTATACCATAATATTAATTTAAACTGGTCGTCCCACAGCTGAGCAAAAAGCTTTCCTTTCCTTCCTCCATTCCTCCCGGTTGTGAGCTGCAGATGTCCATGCATCACTATAGAAGTCTCTCTCTTCTTCTGGGTCCGCTGCGACGCATTTTGATATTGTGTGGCAAAGAACTATCTAAATTTTACTCCATTTTAAAAAACGGTAAGACATTTTTAAGAAACTCCTGATTACTGAAGGATCAGTCGATTTCGTCTTCTATTGCATCAATTACAGTTGGTATTTTTAATTCATTTTTGGTATTTTAAACTTTAATTAAAAGGTTTGTATGTTTTTCTATTATGGAGTTTAGTTGCATTCACATTTGACATTGCATTTTTGTTTTCAAATTAATAAGTACAAGAATTCCTTAATAATTAGGATAAGTAACGTGCCCTAAATTGGTTATTTAATCTTTTAAGATACGGTAAAATATCTGCTGATCCCATAAATAATTTTCATTGTTAGGATTGAACCTGCTATACCTAGCACAGTTCCATCATGCAATATATATCTCTTTGTTTGTTAGAATTGGTTAAAGCAACTAATAATTGAAAACAATAAATACAGTTTTACAGTCGATTAACAGATGCACATGTAAACATCTATAGATATTCCTTAAATATATATGTACATACTTGCATTTTTATAAGGTACAAAGTAAAAACCAACGACAGTTTTATCAGTATTAAGCGTAAACAATATCACTAGTACATTAAACAAAATATCTCCAAAAATAATAAAATTTAAGTACCTTTCCTTCGTTTTCTTTAATTAATCTTAGGAAAATTGCCAATAGTACTTCCATGATCGTTACCTATTAGTTTTGATATCCAAGGAAATTGGATGTTTAGGAAGGCACATTGGTCCCATAATTTTCGATAATATTAATTAACATGCCAGTAGCACAAGTACAATGATTTAAATTAAGAAAGTATCTTAATTTAGATTTATACCTCTGTCTTCTACTTTGAACATTACATCATTGATGTCTAATCTGTGTTAATCGTCGTATTGATTAAATCTGTTCTTCCATAAATTTTCAAAGTAACCAATCGTTTCGTGGTTTTTGATACAATATCTTATAATGATGTATTATTTGAATTTTGCTTGAAAAATATTGTTACGCTCCAAGGTGTAAATTGTGTTTGTAAATAATATTACACCATTTAAACTCATGTTTGACATCATTCTTACGACGAGATCTAGTTTAAAAAAATCATATTTAAAAAGTTGTTGTGAAGCATATTCCAATTCACTCAATTTTCCATAAATATTGTATTATCTATCATTAGTACCAATAAAGATAACAAATGTCATAGAGGGAAAACTACCTACGACACAATATAGGTACAATACTATAGTGTATACAATTTAACAATCATACAACAGCAATACAATTATCTAGCTACCTTCTAAAAATTAAACTAAAGCTGAGCAAAAAATTTAAACGTGGCAGTACAAGCGATATTAAATTCTTAACTTGGGTAGGATTAGATTATAACCCTAAAAAAGATTACGGAGCCAATTAAAATAACATAACATAATTAACATAAGACGCATTTTCACAAAAAAATATCGTTGTTTGTTTAATAAGGGACCTTCCTAAAACTTTCTGATATTTATCTTAATAGCATAGTAACAACATTCTTTAATTCGTCCTAAAATTGATTACTCTAGTAAAGGAACAATACTTCCCAATGAAGGAGCATAGAAATCAGGTTTAATAGTTTTGTGTGCTAGCATTGTATCTACAGTCGTGTTAGTAAGTAAAAGCAAAGTTTTGAATCCAGTCGCTTTACCAAGACCGACGTCTTGCTCGATCCTGAAAGAAAGAGAAAAAAAGTGATAAAAACAAAAGAAGAAACAAACAGTAATAAGAGAAGTACAGTACTAGAAACAAAAAAATAGGTGTGAGGTGGTAATAAAAAATATATAATCACTATCAGAACAAAAAAGAGAAAAACGCACGCCGATTAAAAACAAAGCACGGTTCACATAAATAACTAGAACTCCAATCAACCAGCTTAAATAATGCACAACATTTTGTAGACGTGTCAGTTAATTCTCATGAGAACTATTTTTACATCGACTAGACAGCAATTGCTAAAATCGAAGAAGTTCATGCCTTAACATTTCGTTTGCATTGTCGACCTTCAGTCAAAAATATTATAAAGAGCGGAATGAGTACTTACATATCTCCAATAAATAGGACTCGGCTAGGATCAGTCACTCCAGCTCTCTTCATGGCAAACTCTCCCAACTTCTTACCAGGTTTTCCCAACATTATGGGTTGCCGGTTTGATTCTTCAGCAGCTAACTCCGTGAATACTCCAGTACCTAAAAAAAAATTATCATCTATCGACAAAACCCAATGTTCCAGAATCTTTGAAAAAACAACATTTTAATTAGAGATTATCTTGTTACGTTGGAAGCCAAGATTTTGCTAAGAAAATAGAAGTTTATTTTTGTTTTGATTTCTGGAAAGTATTAGAAAACCGTTACTCTGAAAACGATTTCACGATGAACCGTGGGCTTAAATAAATAATACAGCTAAAATTAAAGAAAATATTCGAACCAAACAGTCTTAAAAATTGCTTTTTAGATAAATAAATTGTTACTAATTGAATTTAGTATCAGACTAAGATTATGATTCACGTAGAAAATTTACTTAGAAATATGATTTGTGAATAAAGTTTTATATTATTTTAAAGCTCTATTTTTAATTTTTACCTTGTTCTGTTTGTTACAAATAATAGAAGTTAAAGCTGCACAATACTTGTGTGTCTCCTTTTCTTGTGCCGATTTTCTTCAGTAAGTTCCGTCATTACTTCAGAATTATTTTCATTTCTTAACTACATAATAACATGACGCCTACCCCCGTAGGGGTACACAGAGGTGACTTTAAATTGTAAAGTACGCCGGCATTCGCCAGCTATGTTATAGTTCCCAATATAACAGGGGGCGAGCCTATTGAAATCAACCGGGCACAACTCCAGATTCCGTGCTGCTACTGATAATTACGTTATGGAAAAACCCAGTAACACTATGCGCGACCCGGGACCCTTATGGTCAGTAGTTGCTCCTAGCGACCACAAGACCAGCGAGGCAGAGATTCCGGAAGCGAATTTCTTATCTCATAGAATTCAGACGTAAGATTTTAATGTATATTTTACGTTACCTAAAGTTTTGACTCCTGGCTTTAAATACACATGTCGGTCCGTAGCACCGCACAGGAATAGTACTTCTGGTCTGTTTAGATACGTGATAGCTTTGGTCATTTTAGGCAGGTTTACAGTAAAATCACAGTCGAATACCACAGCACCAATCTCGGGGTCATCATTTGTATACTGGACGTAGTCTTCATAATAATCTGCTCCAAGATCTGGCTATAAAAAAGAATCATTAACAATATTAACGAAAATCGCATGAAAAACAATTCCAGGAAAATATTAAAAAACCCGTGCAAATGAATTTTCATTAAAACAACACCTCAATTAAAAAGATGAAGAACTGTTGAAAATATTATCTTGATACATTTTATGTAAGTACTAAAAATAATCACTGAATGGGGAAAATCTAAACCCAGTATTTGGATATGGTGAAAAAATCTTACCCCTTCTTTGCACTCAAATCCATATGATTTGATTACTTTAACCGTCTCCGAGCAGCTAACACAAAACACTTTTTTGTTGAAATTTACCGACTTTAAGTACTCAGATATGGCAATGGACGGTATAGTAAGGTAATCCTGAAAGAAAAAAAGAAAATTAAAAAAACACCTAAATCCTGGGTCTATATGGTACTCACCTATCTTCAAGGGGAATGATTGCTTTTGGTGTTTTAAAAGAAAAATGTTAAAAGTAATCCAGTCACATTTTAGATTCATATTTTTAACAATAATAATATTCGTCTTATTCATCAGCCAGCCGGAAGACGTCCACTGTTAAACAAACGCCTCCCCCTTAAGGGGAAGGGGGTGTTGCCATAATCCCCACGCTTGGCAAGCGGCTTGGGGATCGCAGTGTTGGTGGTCAAGTTACAGAAGACGCTGCTGCCCATCTTCTGGATTTTCCCTTAGTCGCCTCTTACGACACCCACGGAAGGAAAAAGGGTATTCGACCTAAAATTGACTTCTAGGTCGAATACCACACGGCAAATATTCGTTTTATTACCAACATAAACACGAAAAAAGTGGTTGAAACTGCAGCAAACGCTGTTACACAAATAAACTACGGCCATTAATATTCCAAATAACCCTATCGTAATTCAATACACGCAAACACTGCATTTAGAAATATGAGTGATAGTATGAAATTATTGTTATTCAAGCAAGGTATCATCTATTATGTGTACAGCGAAAAGATTTATGCGGCATAAGAAAATATTTATGAAACAATCATGTTAGTAGAATGCTGAGGTTGTGTAAGAAGATTAGTTTATGAGATTACATTAGTGGAGTATACTAGGTAATGACGGTACGCTCATGAATCTCTGAGTAAAATATTGCTGCAGATTGTTTTTGTTTATTTAATTTTGCTTGGCTGTATTTGCTAGAACAGGCTTAAAGTCCGACAGTAAGACGGTTGAGAAAAACAGCTTGTATACTTGATGTTATGATTTTCTGGCTCCTTTTACTCTGTTAGCACACTTCATTATCAACACAAACATATAGGAAAGAATATAAAAGTGAAGTGATTCGATGTTATATGTGTCTAGCCAATCATTCTCTTGAGAAGACAGGTAATTTCCGTCTATTTATGATTTTGATTAAAGTAAAAATATATTGTATTTAATAAGCTAGTTCTACTATTAATTTGGCTCGATTTGAAAATATGATGTTACATGACCTTTTCAAGATAAAGACAAAAATATGTAGATACTGTATGGCCGTTTGATCATGGCCGGTCTGAAGTTCGCGCAAATGCCTGCATAGTAGCATTTTTAATTAGATTATGTGGGAATGTCGCGGAGAGCGCGGACTGCAGTACTGTGACATGCGCAGACTTTCGTATATGCCTAACTTCAAGCCAGCCAAGATCAAACAGCTGTACTGTAGGTATGAAATGCAAAGCATTAATTAAACTAGCAGACGTAAAGGAAAGATGTCTCTTTTGAATTGATAAAGAGACCTACATTTGCATCCATAGTAGGTAAACTAAATTGCTGATAGCACTGATTCGCACGCTTATTATCTGGAGATAATCATTACGTTCCAGTACAATGTTTCAATTATATATAACACTAGCGGTGCCCGCGTCTCCGTCCGCGTAGCCATTCGGAAACAGCAAAATTGGATTCTATTTAGTAGTTTTTACGCCAAGCCCTACTGTTTTATTACATGTATGTAAAAATTGTCGTAACTTTTTTGTTTGTGAACTGATTTAAATGAAACAAACTCTTAATGGTTTGGAAAGCTTGCCACAATACATCAGTCAATTGCATTCAAGTCGGTTCAGTCGTTTCTGAGATTAGCGCGTTCAAACGCACAGACAAACTGACAAACAGACAAAAATTAAAAAAAAACTATATTTTTGGCTTAGGTAACATAAATATAGAGTGTATAAATTGCTTTTCTTTATTAATATTGAATGTACAGACACGGGTCGTTTACGATTTTATTATACGAGTATGTTTATAGATATATATAATATAGATATAGATAATTATATAGATTATAACAGTAAAGCTTATCTTATCCATTGTCACGTTTGGTTGTAAACTGTAAGCAGACATAACTTTTATTGTGGAAGATCATCACGTTATCGTATTTACCTAACAGATTATATAAAATATAAAAATCTTACTTACTTTTAATTTTACTATTAAAAACTTAATATTGTACGGTTTAATTTTACCGCTCTGAACATTAGGCTCTGAACATTAATGTTCATTATGTTCAAAGCAATCAAAAAGTCTGACGTGGGGCATATCGTCATATTTATCAGTTCTTAAATTAAAGCCTTTATCGTTTAAAACTATTAAATCTAGCACGAATATTGCGTGTATTATCATAATTCTATTAACTTAGTAAAGATAAATACTATCGTTTAAGTATTCAAGTGCTCGTCATCTTAGGAATTGTAAAGGTTGATTCCAGACTTCTTTGAAGTCTTGTCAATGAAGCCTAATTTATTTGTACAAAGCAAATGTAAATAGACTTCAACTTCTAAGAGCTAGACAGGCATACGTTTTGTTTGTCGGAGTTCAAATAGTTAAAATTTAAGAAATACTGTGTTTATTTACTTAGGCAATGAATTGAGTGTTCTTTAGAATCGCTATCAAAGATCGTTGATACTTAATTATAGCTTACTTTCGTTTGATCATACATTTCTGAGCATTTAAAACAAGTCCTGAAAAGGTTTTTTTTTTAAAACCTCGCCCCACGCTAGGAATTTCTCCTGTATCGTGGGTGCATTTCACAAACATGAAATATCACATCAAACACCCAGACTCGAGACAAATATCTGCGGATCACACAATTTTTTGTCCCGTGCGGGAATCGAACCCGCAACCCTTAGCGCAGCAGTCCAATCGCTTAGCCACTGCGCCAATCGGGTCGTCAATACCAGTGTTTTTTGTTAGAATTTCTATGGAATAACGTATATTAATAGTTTTCACTTAGGACATAAGCTAAGCTATATATAAAAATCCCAAGTAAATGTTTGAGTAAATAAAGTCACAGGCGTTAAAATTTATATATTCGCAATCATAGTTATTATATGCTGTTTCATAATTGTATTGTCCCTCTACATTAACGAATAGTGTTAGTATCTTTAATTTAGTTCTGGTTTTTTCCCTGGTGGAACTGGTTTATCCATAGGGATACCCATTACCCATATTACGATTCTTTTGTTTCATTGTTATTATGTAAGGAATTTCCCTAAACCACACAATTATTGTCAGTAGTTGCTTGCATTATTTCTGTTTATTTGTAAATTGTTGTCTTATCTCGTCCCATAAACCTAAAAACTGCAATTTTGTCTAAAAATCCTAAATATGAAGCCTTCTAAAATTTAAACTGTCAGCAAAGGGCAATCTAAGAAAATTCTCAGGAATTATGTTCATTGGCATCCCGGTGTCCCGTGTTTACGAGGCGGGCAGACCTCCAAGTGGTTACAGAACTATGGATTGGCTTAGAGCCATGGACCAGTGACGTCTAGTTTTACATTACGGCGTTTTACATTACACGCTGTTGAGACAAGTTTCAATTTCAGTAGGTAGGATACTCACTGTAAGAGCGGGGGCACACGATGCGTTGCGGCGGCGGTGCGGCGCCGGAGCGGTGTCGCTGCGTCGTCTTACATAGAAATATCTGCGGCATGTCACACGATGCGCTCCGGCGCCGCACCGGACTTGCAACCACCGAGACGAGGCGGGGAGGGGTGAATGCGTTGCGACGTCGGAGCGGCACCGCTCAGTTGTTTATGCGTCACAGATTAACAGACTGTCCAACGCTGCTACGGCGCCGCTGCGACATAATAACGGTGCGGCGCCGCACCGCTTGTGTGCCCGCTGATACGGTGAAATCTTTGCGGTGCGGCACCGCAACGCATCGTGTGCCCCCGCTCTAAGAGGTTAAAGATTATTACGCTCATAATAGTGACTAAATCCAATTTCGTTAAATTGTTTCGTCACTGTGGTCAGTTTCTCGGTAAATATGTATGGTTCATGATGTACCATAGGGTTGATTTTATTGTTCTAGATAACTGTTAACTTTTTGCCAATGTTATATTATTTTAACTCGACTATAATTATGTTAACAAATATTAATAAGGAAACCCTTTGAACTGTTATTTTTATAATAAAATGCTTGAGAGATGTCCATGTTATAAACATATTCGACAACCTGATTGGCGCAGTGGCTAAGCGATTAGACTGCTGCGCTAAGGGTTGCGGGTTCGATTCCCGCACGGGGCAATAATTTGTGCGATCCACATTTGATTGTCCCGAGTCTGGGTGTTTGTGTATGTGATATTTCATGTTTGTGAAACGCACCTACGATACAGGAGAAATTCCTAGTGTGGGGCGACGTTTTTTTAAAAAAGAAAGAAAGAATATTTGCACTTACATATTACTTACTTATATTGTTAACTTATATTATTAATTATTTTAATTATCACACTTCTATACTAATATTATAAAGCTGAAGAGTTTGTTTGTTTGCTTGAACGCGCTTATGTCAGGAACTACGGGTACGATTAGAAAAAATCTTTTAGTGTTAGAAAGCTCATTTATCGGGGAAGGCTATAGTTTATAAACCATTCGAAATCCAGGGCGAAGTCGCGGGCGGAATATGTTACAAAGGCGAAACTTTGTGAGTGTGTTTGTATGTTTGTTACCTCTTCACGATCAAACGGCTGGGCCGATTTTGATAAAATTTGGTACGGAGGTAGCTGAACCCCTGGATAAACATATTACTGTAAATCCTAAAAAAATATAGCGGGTAACACCGCGGGGCTGTCTATAATAATTTCGTTCTAACGTCTTGGTAACACAAATTATGGAAAATTTCAAATGCAAAATAGAGACAATTTTCTAATCTTATAACATCAAATGCAGAAAGTTTGGCAGAAAAACAAGCATCTTAGGAAAAGCACTTCTTGGCTTTCTATGTTCACGAGGTGGGCAGAACTCCAAGTAGTTACAGAACTATGGATTGGCGAGACGCCCAACACTGGTGACGTGTCGTTTCGTAATTCATAGTTATGCATCAGCTGTTATAGGTTTCTTATCAGGTTTCCAGACAAGTGGCAGAACGCTAGAGGAATAGAAATCGAATAGAATGAAAAATATATTGGATTGACATAATTGATGTCATAGATTACATAGTCAAAAAGAAGTCAATTTTTTTTGTTAAAAAAATCAAACTTCGCGTCACACTAGGATTTCCCCTGTATCGTGGGTAAAACGTGAGTAAACCAAACATGAAATATGACATAACCATACACCTAGACTTTGGATAAACGTATGGGTGGCACAAATTTATGTCACGTGCGGGAATAAAACCCTTAGCGCAGCCGTTCACCCGTTTAACTACTGCGCCAATCGGTCCCTTTACCATGAACTCTTAAAACAGGACAGTTTACGTTGTAGAAGCGAGACGCCGCTACGTGCAGTGTAATGCGGCGTCTCGCTTTCAGAACGTTAACTGTCCTGTTTTATGAGTTCGTGGTAAGGAGGCAGGTCGTCATTCTTATCATTTATTATTATATTTGTTTTCTATTCGTCAAGCATTTTGCCACTTGTCTCAGGTTCTTAAAAGTGCTTATAATTTTATAATATGATCTTAAGATTCATTGCACATTACACAGATATGCGTTCTTTCCAAGTCAGTCCTTTAAATAAATCATTTCCAGTTTTTAAGTTTCTTTTTTCAACTCTTTTATAGGAGACTCGAAAGTTTATGGTGCTTACCAACTAAAGATCTAGCCAGGTGTCAATCATAGCTTGCAAAGTTTTGTTACAGCCGTTCAGCACGAGACAACACCATGAACTTTGTTCTTGGTCTAGCTTTTACGGATATGATTGTAAACGCAAAACAAGACAAATTCTGGTGAGCAATGATATTACATCCTAAACTTAACAATTTTGGTGACATTGCGCAAGCGCAATAAATGCAGCAAGACAGCAATTTTAGCCTTATTCTTACACGATGAGTGAGTTTAGCCTATACTATATTTATTTTAAATCGTTTTAGAGAACGTGATTCATATCACAATGGCATGCACCCAAATGTATATTTATTAGACTTGGACCCGTTTACGTAACCAGAATAAGCTACTCACACATCCATTCTCGATTTCCGCCGCCTTGAACCTCGATGCGTAGTTATCTTTGCTGCGTAAACTGTTATTTGAGACGAAGTTCACCGACTTTCCATGTTTCTTCATCAGGCTGAAGAATTGTCCGACATTCGGGAATGGATTCGTGCCCCATATTACACCTAAAAATAAAAATTAAATTACTCAAAACATAATATGATTACATAGGTAAGGGGATAGAAATAAATAAAATAATACAAATTACAGGAACTGATCATATAAATATATATAAGTACTTAATTTTAATTGATATTTTAATTCATATTTCTTTTGGCGTACCCTGAGAGAGGCCTACGTCCAGCAGTGGACTACAAAAGGCTGATGTGATGATGATGTGTGATGACGTTGCAAGGAAAGTGAACTGTTGGAGGCGTCGATCCAGAGTAAGCCATAATCTCTCGTGAATAGCAATAATCTCACCATATATACATGTATTACATGGAACGTAAAAAAAAGCACTGATAGCCGTGTGGTATGACCGTTGGACTGCCAAGTCAAAGATCGCAAGTTCAAACACCGGCACGCACCGATGTCTTTTCGAATTCATGTGCGTACTATAAACAGTTATCAGTTGCTAAAAACGGTGAACCTAGCTGGAGGCCTTGTATTAGGTCTCACCAATCGTCCGGTTAAGCAGTAACAGCTCCCTCAAAGCTAACTGCGAGAGACAGAATAGAAAAAAAAAACAACGGTGTGTAAAGCCATGTCAGAGGCCTACAGGCGGTTTAAACTCTGACACCAGGTTGTTCATCAACCATACGATAAGAAGAAGATAGAACTTAAATATGTCGGGTGGAATGTGATCTGTTAATAGAATCCTGATACCTTCAGGAAACGACCGGAATTTAATTGTATAGTCTAGGGTATATCTAGTAAAGGGGCTCACGATTCTATTCTTTTGAGGAATACATGCATGTTTTGTGTGTGATAGGTACTGTTAATGTATAAAAGGGTCGACAATTGCATAATATTTTAATAGACTGAAATGAAGAATTGACGTACGACTTTGCACATTGTACGCAAATGTTGGTCTTACAATGGAACGGCAACGTCGCATTGTCACTTTGCACGGGAGATTTGTGGATGATAACTGTCGTGTATAGTGACTAAGAAGAACATTACGAATATGGATATTATTAGAAATAGGTCATGTTAGTAAAGACGTGCGTTTAATCGCATAGACAGACCTCATGGCAACCAGTCGCAAAGTCACAAGTCGCAATAACCTACTGAATGATAGATACCGTGTGGTATCTGGCTTAGAATTGACCACCCCCTCTCCTCCCGTGGGTGTCGTAAGAGGCGACTAAGGGAAAATCCAGAAGATGGGCGTCTTCTGTAACTTGTCCACCAATACTCCGTTCCCAAGCCGCTTGCCAAATGTTGGGATTATGGCGGCCCCCCCTCCCTACTAAGGGGGAGGCCTTTGTCAACAGTTTACTACTTCCGGCTTACGATGATGAATGATAGATTAGCTATTAGTTACATAAACAACGTACCGTAAATTATTTAATTCAATTACCGACTGATCTATCGGCTTATAATGATTAATATTTAATTATTAGCTAACGTTCGATATCTGATTATTGCGGTGAACCCGGAGCAATCAGTTCCTACCACTTTAAACCTTGCTGAAAATTCCAGTGCGCAACTTGATGATACAATGATTACACAGACGAGGACATTTTGATACAACTTGTGACATCAATGCGCACCACTTGTAATTGAACGTGTCGCTCGTATAGTGTGTGTTTTTTTTTCGTAATCAACCATGTCGAATTAATGTTGCCGCGCTCAGCACAACAACCGCTTCGTCTGCCATTGTGGAATGAACAAAATGCTCAGAAACGAAACCAATGTTATATTATAGGCGAATGGTAGTCAGTCAGGGAGGCAGTATTGAAATTTAATGCTCAAAGTCGAATCTGTGATTCTGTGGGCTTACTCTCCAATTTTAACCAAATTGGATTGGAATTGTTAACTTTTAGACTCCTAAACCTAATACTGGCGCTAAATTATTTCAATATTATGTGTCCATTGGGAGGAACTAACTGATATGAAAAGACGGACAGCATTTTTTTTTAACTAAATCATGTTTTTGTTAAATCAATATTAATATTGCTTTGGTCTTGTTTTTATTGAAATTAAATTGGAGAGCCACCTGAAATGTTTAATTACAGTTGAATGCTTTCAGGTAAGGGAGCACCTCCATACGTCCCAATGTAATAGGGGGTGAGCCTATTGACATCAACCGGGCACAAATCCAGACTCTGTGCTGCTACTGAGAATTTACCTAGATACCTACATAGGGACCTAAAACATAATTTACGAAATGTGGGCGTACAGTACACATCTGCCTACGCCTTCGGGGAATACAGCCGTTATGTTATGATTGTAAAAAGTTGCTTGCGTTCAAAATAATACAAAATCAAATATTTATTTATCATCAATCTATCACATTGTTTTTGAATAATCGATAGAATATTTGTACAAAATTCATGCTTTTTCTAATTTTATTGCAACGAATAAAAAGTCAATTTGCAATGATCAATTGCATCACAATTTAAGAGTATGTCTCATCTTTATTGTATACATACATACTTAAACGGCCATTAAAATAGAACGCTTTTTCTCACGTAGGTGTGTATTTAATAGTTGTTATACTACAAACAATGATAAAGAAATCCTCAAGTCAGTTAAGAAGATGAAAACTGAGATAAGCAGACCCAAATCATACTTCAAGAGCATAAATCTATTCCATAAACTGTATTTTTTCTTGTCTATTTAAATTTACGTTTACTTTGATACACGAAGACGCTTACTGAAATTTATCTGTAAAAGATATTTCTGCGTCATCATTTATCGTAATTAAAACAAATGACAAAGTTTGTAATCATCGTAAAGATTTTAGTTATTTTTTGTAACTGCTTGATTAAGTCATGTTAACATTAATTTCAGTTCTCAATTACGACTGTTGCACTAAAATGTAACGTGATTTATGAATATAAATAAATATCATAATAAGTATAGACAAAGAGTAAAAGACATCGATAAAAGTTTCCAAAACAGTCAAGTCTTTATCAATGTTATCAAAACAAACGACCACTCGATTTGATTGACCGAAATAGGAGAACAGCGACAAAACAATAGGTTAAAAAGCATAACATAGCAAACATAGTGTAACATACCATCACAATCCGAAAACACATGATCGAATGAATCGAGAAACGCCTTGAACTCCTCCGGGTTCAACTCTAAAAGATTCACAGGTAAACTCATATTAGGAAACGATTTTCTGTTATCGATAAGAAGTAGTAAGTATTGATGATTATTTAAACACGTGCGTTCATAACCTCGTCGCGTGTGCTACTGCGCCTGCGTGAGGTCGTGACGTCTCGAGTGTGAAGTGACGTTTCGGTGTGTGCGTTTCCGTTCGTATAGCTTCAAATTAATTAGATATTACATATATTATGTTGTCGATGGTAACTGGTTTTACTATGAATGTTTTATAGTTTATTGTTTGCGTGCTATTTAGTTTTAGTATCATTATTGAATTTACTTACATTTAATTACAATTCTGCATAATTTAGTGGACTGAATTCTGAACATTGAAATAAACAATGTTATTCCTGACACTATTAAAGAATTGCCTTTAAGTAAATTTAAGAAATCGTTAAGAATGTGGTTGTTTGAAAATCATTTTACTAAATATCAGAATTACTAAAATAATTATTATGTCGATTTGCATGCTGTGTAATTGTTAACTGTATGTGTATTAGTTATTCTTAAGTGACGAAATATTTGCATGTCACGAAACGACAAAATGTATATGGTTCTGATTATATCACTGACTATCTTCTATGTAAGTACCTACATTTTACGCAAATAAACAATTATTATTATCATAACAACGATGATATTATTTTGTTATAAGTATGAAAGCCTGAAAAAGACGCGAGTCTATTGTACCAAACAAAGAAATTGGTAGGTATTTCGTTATAATTTTCATTTGTTATTTCCATAACAAAGTTCAATGACAGTATTTGTTATCTACATCTTTATATTATAGATGCTGGTATGCAAACGGTATACTTAAACAAGTCTAAAACCAAGATATACCATCTCAACTTTCATATGAATATTGCCGCAATGGCTAACGGATTGGACTGCTGCGCTAAGGGTTGCAGGCACGATACCCGCACAAGACAAAAAAAAATTGCAATCCGCGGATGTTTGTCCCGAGTCTGGGTGTTTGTGTATGTGATGTTAACGTTAAAACGCACCCACGATACAGGAGAAATTTCAAGTGTGGGGCGAGGTGTTAAAGAAATAATAATCCATACTTCAATACGCTATTACCTTACGATTTAATTCCGATACCTAGACAGAAACAAATAAATTTCCTAGCCTAGCTCGTCTTAAGATCTCCCCGGAGTGCCACTAAAGTTACACGGATAATAAATCCTCGCGCCCCCTATTTAAAGGGTTGTTCACCTTCAGATTCGCCGATTGATCGGCGGTAAAGTATTTAGTAGGTTTTGCACTAGGGTAGTCTGATTTGAAAATTAATTGCCGAGGGAATGGTGTGGGCTTAAAATAATTCAGGCAGTTACTTAGTAACGAAACTAACACGCTGTATAATAATAAAAAAAAGTATCATCACAATCGATATTCCTAAAGGCCAACTGCGGGTGACGTTACTTAAGGACGTTCGCGCACCCTGGATGGATAACCTCGCTACCATCCTTGTTGACTGACCAATTTACACACCACGGCATGACCTATTCCATGTGGCTATTGGCTCATGCCGATACGAAGAAGAAGCCCAACGATTTGAATCCAAACAATACGTATACAATGTAGAATAAAAATCGTTTCGTAATATATCCTGTCCCTATCATGTACGCGACGACAAACAAAGATAGCGATACATAACCCATTTGGTTGAACAATCGGTTACAGTCATAATAATTTAAAATATTTTATAAATATATATTTTAAATTTATACGTCGCCTCACTCTAGGGATTCCTCCTGTATCGTGGGTTCGTTTGATGAATTATAACATACGCAAACACTCAGACTCATGACAAACATCTGCGGATCGCACAAATTTTTGTCCCGTGCGGGCATCGAACCCGCAACACTTAGCGCAGCAGTCCAATCGCTTAGCCACTCCGCCAATCGGTATGATCAATATATCATAAAAAATAGTTCATTTATAACGAATTGTATTCTCTTAAATCTAACAATAATAATACAATGGAAACGAGTCCAATATTATCGATTAGCGTCCATGACAGAAGCGACCTTGTTTTTAATTTTTACTCACAACTCACTGCTGTTCTAATTAATATCATTATACCCAAATTATACCTATATTGATTATGTTTCTACGTGATATAATTTTCTTGCAAATTATTGCATAGTCACTACATAGTATAAAACAAAGTCACTTTCTCTGTCCCTATATCCCTATGTATGCTTAAATCTTTAAAACTACACAACGGATTTTGATGCGGTTTTTTTTAATAGGTAGAGTGATTGAAGAGGAAGGTTTATATGTATAATAACATCCATTAAATAGTGGAGAAATACTTATAATATATATTTTATGCCCGTGCGAAGCCGGAGCGGGCCGCTAGTTACTTATATAATGTAAACAGTATCAGTTTGTTGCTAAGCGGAAAGTTTCTATGTTAAAGTCAATCAGTCAATGAATAATGCCATTATTGTCTATTTAATTTATAATTGTTTCCTGAATACTACCAATGTATGAATATTTTTAAAAGACTTCATAAGAAACCTTATACTGCCTCGTTGGTCTAGTGGTCGCTCAGCGCGACTTCTGAGCACGAGATCCTGGGTTCGAATCCCGGGTCGGGCAAGGTGTTATTGGGTTTTTTAATTAGGTAATCCTCGGTAGCAGCACGTAGTCTGGATTTGTGCCTGTTGAGGCAATAGGGTCGCCCCCATTACATTGGGACCTACAATATAACTGGTAAAATGTGGGTGTACTATATGTGTACCTCTGCCTATTCCTTCGGGGAATACAGACGTGATGTTATGTTTATGTTGTAATAAAAACAAATGACTAAATATCATCAGCCTGTATCTCCTCCGTCCTCATGCTGCAAAGACCTCATCGCATAGAGACATAGGGCCAGCACACATCAGTTTTCCACAACCAAAGAAATATCAACCTAACACGCATCGAAATTAAGTCGCAAATAAAAATGAACACTTATGAGTTTGACAGCTGACGGAGATGAAAAATTGAACCTACTGGTTATTTAATTTCAACTGTATGCTAATGAGTTGTAGGTTGATATTCGTTTGTCAATGGAAATAGTTCTGCGCTGCGCTTCGCCTGATGAGTGTCGGCCCTTGCAGTACACAAAAAAAACGAGCATTGATCACCATCCTTATCTACTGGGTTTAAATAAATAAACTTACACAGAGTCTCGTTTGCTTCTTCCTATAAATTCTCTTCAGCTAAAGGAACTGCCGTGCCATGTGGTATCCGGCCTAGAATTGACCACCGTCATTTCTCCTGTGGGTCTCGTAAGAGGGGACTTACAGAAAATCCAGAAGAGATGGGCAGCAGCGTCTTCTGTAACTCGACCACCCACCCTACGATCCCCAAACCGCCGTGGGGATTATGGCAACCCCCCCACCTTCTAAAAGGCCTTTGCTCAACAGTGGACGTCTTTCGGCTGATGATGTTGATAATGAAGATGAAAGAAACTGCTCCTATAGGAGCTTAATAGGTTTTAATACTAGGTGTATGAATCTATTTCGCATTAGGTCATGAGTCTAACAACAACAAAGACTTACCTAACTCCTTTACAGACAAACAAACAATATACAAGTGTGAATACAAATAAATAAGAAAGGGATTCCTAGAATCTTCTTTTTGTTTTATTTTCGTCCCCCTTTTCTCTACATCAAATTACTTCTCATTTAAAAGTAATGATACTGCCAGATTTTATATCATTGTCATAACTTTTAAGGTGCCTGCCATCTTGCTGTCATTCAGCAAAAAATAACTTTATATAATATTTACGCTACACGCATGATATGAATGATATTTTTTTTAATCCGATGCTTCCATTAAGAATTGTTGAAAATCCAATGCAATAGTAAATAATTTGATGAAACTCTATTATTTGGCATTTGATATCTATGATATTTAGAAGATTGTGGCTCGCCCCCTATTACATTAGGACTTACAACACAACTGGCGAAATGTGGGTGCACTATATGTTTACCTCTGCCTACCCCTTCGGGGAATACAGGCGTGATGTTATGTGATGTATTAAGAAGAGTTTCATGCTAAGCACCTCCACTAAATTACGGAAAATGTTTAAAGGCTGATTTCCACGAATCAATTTCGTGCAAAAATTGTTTTAATAATAATCACGGCAATAGAAATCTTGCAATTCAACCCATTTTAATACATTCGTTTTGTGTAATTAACCGAATGAGTAAGTATGTTACAGGTGCTTATATTTCAGTCGATGAAATCACGCAATCACCAATCTCTCCACGTAAGTCAGGTAATGTAAGGGCTAATGCAATCGACTAAATTCTCGCTTGTTTCAAGCTTCGAATCGAGTGAGTCCTTGCGGAGAAACGGTCGGGATGGAAACTAAAGAGACGGTTTCTCGCACACTGATTAGAACGCCACTCTATTCTCGCAATGAAACTCGAATTAAATTGTCTCCTTAAATCGATTTATTACTTATTGGCTGCGCTTGCAGCTTTGCCTGCGTAAATAGTAGTTTTCCGCAATTATAAGTAAAGAGCTTATGCGATTGCTATAGCAAATTTTTATCAAATGTAAATACTTTTTATTTAAATCAAGGCTATAATGGATATCAAATTCCGCTATCAATATAAAACAAAAAAACGCCTAAATCATAATCCATAAATTAAAATTTCCATTTTCTATTCTACCTTCGCATGAAATGACGTCATCGTTCAGTCAAATTGAACACTCAATTAAATATAGTCGTGTGAATCAGTCCTTAGCGATGAGTACATATTAGAAGCGCCACAAACACAAGTTGTGTTATCGTTCCTAATCGATAACTCTCGACCACCGATCACGGCCTTCGCAGTAATTTATTGTTATGTATTAGACACAATATTGTTTCTATCGTGTTTGTTTTCGTTACTTTAACTTCATGTATTTATACATGGCTTTTGTTTTTTTTTGCTTGGGAAAGTAACGTAGTTAGAGAAAGGTTTTTTTTCTTTTTGAAAAAACGTCTCTTTTTAAAGAAATTTCTCCTGTATCATAGGTGCGTTTCAAAACATGAAATATCACATACACAAACAATCTGTATCTCTCGGGACAAATATCTGTGAATGACACACAAAGTTTTGTCCCGTACGGGAATCGAACCCGCAACCCATAGCGCAGCATTCTAATCGCTTAGCCACTGCGCCAATCAGGTTGTCTTGTTGGCGAGGAAATGTATGAAAAATATTATGATTGAACCAATCTGATGGAAACCCATGATTGCTTTAAAACCTTTGGTCGGTTTGGTTTTCAATGTTCAATCAGTTTGCATGTAAGTCATTGTAAGTTTTACATTTTATGATATTTAAAAGCTGTCAACTACACCGTAAATATATTAAAATTATTCCAAAATGTAGCAAGTTTATTATCACTAACTAGAAGTCGCCCAGAGGCCCAAAATTTACCAGTAATAATTATACAAATTTCAGTTTTCTACACTTCTCCACAAAAACTCCTCCGTGCGCGTAATGTTCTTAAAAAGGGATCCAAACATTTTGCCTAACGTATTAATAAATAATTTCATTTATTATTAGTATTTGATCAAAATTCTCATTCATACTTCATGAGAATATTTCTTAACCGATAGTACGATCCCAACCAAATCGATTAGTTCCAGCATTGACATTCGAAGGGGATTTGATGGAAACCGTAATAGAGACTTTTTGTACCGTAAACGATTCCGATAATTAACGTAATTGCTAGAATGGCAATTGTTTTACTTTGACCAAGATTGAATTTATCACAAAAACAGAAGCCAAGGCAAATCGTTTAGTACCTACTGGCAACGAAGATAACTGATTATGACAAAAAAGAATAGTTGATAGTTCTAGAAATATAAATGTAATGAAAGGATTTATTAAAGGCAAAGTTCATATTGGAATCAAGAATTCCTGTAAAAGGAAATTACGAAAGGTTAAATTCGAATGTATGAATACACATCACCATAGTCTAAATACCCTTATGTATTGATCTCTTTTTTATCTGGTTGAGATAGAATAATCTTTGTCTCAACATCTTAATAAAATGCACCTTAAAATTTTGGTTTAATAAACTCAAAAAAACTTTAACAACAAGTCCGTTGAACCCTTTTAAGGGATACATCCAAGATTTTACGTGGAACACGGCAATTATGGTAGCTACCAACTGCCTTTTGAAGCCAGCGAGATAATAGAACATTTTGCAGAATCCACTAAAGGGTATCCAGATAAGAATTTTTCCTTAGCAAACTTTCTTTACAATATTTCCTTGAAGTTGCCAAGTTTAAACCGACTTTGCAGAAATTGTCATACTTTTGTATTAGATGTCGCCAAGATATTTACATTCTGTAAATTTTCGAGTTTACTGCTTGTATTTTTTCGCCATGAGGTTTAATTTAAGCATTTACACTATAGAGAAAACGGAAAAGAGATCGCGTGATCTACCCACCGATGTCATTATAAGAGTTGGGCATGATAAATTTCCCGCAATCCTTTCATAACGGTATACTCGGCAGTTTTTCATCGTAGTAGCCAAAAGTGATAGCGCTGATTTATTCCCCTTGTTTGAGTAGTCTTGCCATTCTCACCTGGTCTGACCCTCAAGATGAATGGTTGACCTTGTAACTCTAGTTTTGTTTATTTCTTTGTTATGACGACACCGAGTATGTTGAATGTTGTTTTGTGGTCTCTAGGTGTTTGATATATAGGTGTATAATTGTTATTCCAGCAGAAGATATCATGATATTTCCATATAAATACATTCATACAGCTAAGCTAGGTGGTCCAAATACCAAGTTCAGAGTCACGACAATAACTTATTGTCGCCACTTTTATAAGTTGTTCGCTTAAAAGGGTACTTATTATGATCCCAAAATCAGTATGCCAAAAATTTCCCCATTCACATCTCCTATACAAACCTATTCCATTTATTCCTTCGTTCTCCCACTTTCCTTCGTCACCGTTAGGAGTCATAGCCCGTGACTCGACATCCGTTTCAGGTAACAACATACAAAGCGAACCCTTTCCAACCTTTTATTAAGGACTGCCGAGTGCCGGTGCCTATTTTTATAAGCGTTTGTTATGGTGATATTTTTAATACTGTCTATTTAACACCGTTGCGCAAAATTTCCAATATTTTTGATACAGTTTTGGCTTCGTAACAAAGTCTATCAAAAATCTACAGATACGATCGTCAACCCCAGCTATAATTTTAAAATCTTTGCTAGTCGTTGCTGTTTGTCAGGAGCCCTCAAGTCTAACAATGAGTCTCACTTGTTTTATCATAGCACTGATAGAAGTGGTATGACCGTAGGACTGCCAAGTCAAAGGTCGCGACATAAAACCCGGCTCGCACCAATGTCTTTTCGAATTCGTGTGCGTATTATAAATTAGTTATCAGTTGCTAAAACCGGTGAAGGAAAACATCGTGAGGAAACCGGCACACCTGAAAGATTTTTCAATGGTGTGTAAAGCCATGTCAGAGGCTTACAGGCGGTCTGAACTCTGACACAAGGTTGTTCATCAACCGTACGATAAGAAGATTTGTTTTGGAGTTATTTTACAACATAATTATACTTTAGTTCCAACTATTAACCCGAGTATCAAATCAGGTTCCCATTCAGATAACGTTGCACTACGGTATAATTGAAGTCATTTATTCAAACGAGGAAATTGATTTCGTTGAGAAGTGATTTCATTCGAGAAAATGTCAAATAGCTTTTAGATTTTTAGTTAGAAAGGTAACGTTTCGTATAAAAATGGACTATTTTAATGCACGTAATAAAAGAATTTATTCGTTTAAAAATCTCTGATAGCGTTTTGTAACGAAACGGAACTATTCATTCATAGGACTGCCCCCTTGCCATGAACTCTTAAAACAGGACAGTTTACGTTGTAGAAGCGAGACGCCGCTATGTGCAGTGTAATGCGGCGTCTCACTTCCACAATTTAAACTGCCTTGTTTTAAGAGTTCATGGTAAGAGGGCTGTTGTAATAATTTCAACTTTGAATTTTATATATTTTTACTCTCTATATCAAAATGCATCCATGGATTTAGTATAAAAATCGAAGGAGATTCCCCTGTGCAATATTTCAAACTCTTCACTGTCTTATACATTATTACATACAGGAAGAAAACCTTCCTTTTATGGCTCCGCCAAAGTATGGGTAAAATACGTATGATACTTTAAAAGTTCAATTGGACCATGACTGATATTGAATTGGTTCCATAAACTTCTGAGCTACTACGTGTTTGAGTGAGTGACCAGCTGTAAATCTTATTATACCTAAGCGACATGTTTACATACCTACCCTTTTGACAAACTCTGACATCAAATGAAACGTAGTTAAAACTAGGATTAAGACAGACACCACGAAAATGCCCAACTGTGTATGACCACTTACTAAATTAACAACGTTCTGTACTGCAAAGCGAGTGTCAACTTTGTCATAAGCTCTCGTTGTCATGACAACTGAGAGAGTGACGTCATCAGCCAATGTCGCCATCTGACGTCAAAGGGCTGGCAAGCTTAGGTTTATGTTCGTGGGTTGTTTGATTGCAGAAACGTTTTACAGGACCTATTATATGTAGAGCCGTCCTGAATTGTGATGTTTGTGTAACATTGTCATGTAAATTTAGTTGTGTTCATGGTTTATGTAGTGTATTTAAATTAAGGCAATTAATTGTCCCAATCGCGCGACTAGGTAACCACAGTAGTAGGCAAGACATTTCGAGTCCCACTTTATAGTAAGCAAACCATTTAAAAGGGCACAATTTAATCACCGGTTAATCAGTAGCTTAGCCAGTATTTATGGTTCAGAAGTTACATGCGAAATAGGTTTAATCTTAAAAGTCAGTGTTTGAAAAACTTAAACCGTTAAGTCATCCATTCCATATTTTGAAAATGTGCTCTATTTCGTCAAAATCGATTTTTATTATCACTTATACTGTTGTATAGTATCACAAACTCTTTCGTCTTTAGTACTCCTTTGTCACAAGAAACATTGACCATTGGCTTTCAATTCTGATTCACTGACAATAGGTACAAAAACTCCAACGGCTTACCGAGACTCCCTGATATTATCACTTAAACTGCGACAAAGTTATGACCACCAACGGTTTCGAGTTAGCGATAAAGATCTTCGAGATAATTTTCGGAGCTCGCGCCAACTGTAATAAGATTGAGAACTCAAGTACAGAATCGTTGCAGAAGGTTGAACTCAATGATATGTCAAAATGTATAGATACGTCATTTGCTAACAAAATGATCGACATTAGGTAGTGTTCCAAATTTTGATTCCGAACTGCACTAGTCTAATGTCAAATCAGACTACAATCGTACTACCCAAGACTACAATTATCCCCTTTTCGAGTCTTCAAAATTAGTGCGCTAGTAACATATCTGCACTTTTTTTAAATATCGTTGGCTGAACCCAGTAAATGCACACATGAAGACGAAGAAATAATGAATCTAATATAAAAGCTTATATTCGGAGCTGAAGTAGCTGTCTCTTGGCTGTAAACACAACGGCTGCCGTTCGGGAGGTCATTATTTGATTTTTTGTTGAGATTTAGAAAGTAATTTTAAAATGGCTTTCAACGTAGGTACTTAAATTGCTGGCTACGGCTGGCATTGATTGGAAGCGGAAGGCCGAATATCGAGCCCAGTGGCGTGCTATAGGAGAACCTATGTCCAGCAGTGGACGGAGATAGGCTGATGATGATGACTTAAATTGTAATAAAAAGTTATATAAGTATTTATTTCTTAATAATACTCTATTATTATTTATCTAATTTTTAATAACTAAGCGCGACTGAGCACGAGGTCTTGGTTTCGAAGCCCAGGTTGGCAACCTACTGTTTTTTTTACAAATCCACCTTCTGTAATATTCTTTAGTGTAACAAAATAACTTTTTTCATCAAGCCTAGGGGAAAGGACGTTTAGAGAAAGATGTCGAAAAATGAATACTCACAAAAGGGCTGTTAATGTTCGCATTTGCATATTTTTGTTTGGAACGACAACTTCAGTGAAAATTGTTTTGTGTTACTTATGCTTTAACAACTTTATACGTGGACTTTATTGTTATTGTTACGTATCTCAGCTTTTTCGGTAACTAGTTATTTAATTCATCAGTGCGTTCGAATTATTTTGGATGCTGATCTGCATTTTCAAGACTATTGACTTACGCCGTAAATTAGATTTCACCGGGCAGCGAGGCAGTGGCAGCATTGGCGCCGCACACACCGCTCGGCTAGAGTGCACCGCTCGTACGCCGGTCCCCACGCCACCGCCCCGCTGCCCGCTTTCATCCAGTTTACGGCCTTAATGTTGAGAATAAATGCGTTTTCAAGATTCAATTATATATATATAAATATATATAGTCCAGAAAGAATGAACTGTCTTCTTCTCCTTTGTGTCGACATGTCAACAAAAATGGGAACGAGGTTTACCGCCCAGGGTGCGCCGGACGTACTCAAGTACTTTCCCACAAGGAGGTTCTCTACTTGCAATTTGCAATTTTAAGTAGGTAACTTTTTATAGATTATTATATTATATTATTATGTATGTAAATCTTAATATTTAGGTCAAGAGGTTAGATATTAAGAGGAAGAATCCAACTCGGATGGGCCGCGTTCGGGAAACGACGCGATATCTTCGTTCAAAATTTCGCAGTGTCTGAATACGAGGGCCTTTAACCAGTGTGTGTTGCTAGAAATGATAACGTAATGCTCTGAGACGTGATCTCTTGGAGAGGTTCAGAGCAACTCAACGAGCTCTGGAGAGAGCTATGCTTGGAGGTGCTAAGCATGCTTTGCACGACAGGATCCGGAATACGGAAATTCACCAGAGAACCAGAGTCAACGACATAGCAACCAGTGATTTTCTGTTTCCTTTTTTTTTTAAATTACCTGTATTCTTCGATGAAGGGGTACGCAGAGGTATGTGTGTAGGTACACCCACATTTCGCTAAAGTGACCATTTCTCCCCCCTGTCTCCATGTGACAATGAGTTCCTACCGATACGAAGAAAAAGAAAAACCATGTCTGTAACGAATCACGTAAAGTATCAATGTGACTTTTTCAATGTCATAAATACTTTCTTAGATATTCTAAGACACCACTGACTGACGGTGACGGAAAACATCGTAAGGAAACCTGGATTTAATTATCTGAAATCGCCCGCAGTGAGCTAGCGTGGTGATCAGTGCTCAATCCTTCTCTATACGAGAAGAGGCCTTTGCCCTGCAGTGGGACAGTTATAGGCTGTTATTATTATATTATATAACGAATCTGGTCCGTACATTTTTGCTAACCACGGTATTATATTTATTGAAACAGAATTCTAATCCTGTGTCAAGTACCTCAATCAATGCAGGACTCGTTCCCTAGTCAACAAAAGTAGAAAGTTAATGTTTGTCCCTAATCAGTGACAAAAACTTCAAGTTGAGGTACAACCAACAAATAAAAGGGATTCAAATTAAAAAGTTTTTTAAATCGCTAACGAATTGAAACTATAACTTGATTAGCCTATGTTTACGGTTTAGGGACGTAATCATCGATAAAATTGTGTATTCATCGCATGTTTTCATAAAATTAAAAGTATTGATTTAAGTACTATATATACTAGTTTCGAACTCGAACGGAGCCCTTATTCATGAGCTGGTTACTAACAAGTCGGGCATTCTCGAATACACACATAAATAATATGGATAACACGCACGAAAGTTATTATTTTAAAATTAAAGTGATAGGTGTAATATGTACATAGGTAACTAGGCTGATATAAATATGATGTGTCAGGGATATTCATTAACGTGAAACACTTCATAAAAACCATTTTCCTATTGTTAATCCTTTAAAAGAAAACTAAAGAGCGACAGGACGAAATAACACTCATAACGCGGGTACGTTTCATTCAAATGACGGAACCTTTCTTTTGTTCAAAATTATACGTCATTATCACCGTCATAATTTAAAACCGAAATAAATGATTGTTTTTTTAAAGTCGTACAGTCGTCGACAACGAAACAATACAACAAAGCCCGTTAAATGCGAGTGTACAGAATTTTCTCACCCCGAACGTCTGGTATTATAAAACTTTTATTTCTTCGTAATGCCAGAAGGTACTTCCATAAACGCGTTTATGTAAATGGATATTGCACGTTCCTACCTCGACACTTTTGCGTGAGGAATTTTTTTGCACATTCGTCTGAGCGTGTCCCTATTAAGGATAATGGTTTAATTAACGTGACGAAACAGGCTACAGTGTTTTTGTATTTAAGTCCCAAGATTTCTTTTTCAGACGGCCTATAAAGTAGCATCAAGAAGAATGGTAGCTCCCTTTATCGTAGACCAAATATCATCTAATTGAAAATGTAAATGATTTACAAACAAAGAAGACCTAAAATCTCTCTTCTATCTAAATTGATAAAGGAAATTTGAAAAATGATGGACACGAGCAGGACTTAAACCTGCGACCTTCGCTGTACCGTGGCGCTGCTCTAACCAACTGAGCCATCGTGTCACTGCTCGCACCCATTGAATTTCAAGTTCCCTTTTAGTATTTAGGTACGTCTTAAGGGTGACGTCAGGTATTATCTGTTGGAATCTATGATTACCAACTCAGTGTTATACCTTTACAGCTATCAATTACTGAAACGATAATACCAACCCAAATTTATAAATGAAATTTGTGTCATTTTTGCATGTTGCCCATGCTAAGCTTAAATCTAAATTAAGAAAGGAAATTTGAAAAATGATGGACACGAGCAGGATTTGAACCTGCGACCTTCAGCTTCTTCCTTGACCTGGCTCAGTTGGTTAGTGCAAAATTTGGACACTTTAATTGCACCAGAAAACCTATTTATTAAATCTGATTGTTTTTTCTATAAGTATGACTTAATGGTTTCATAGGTTTTCCTGGTTACATCTTTGTACCTATCCCGCCAAAGGTCTCTTTGGGTTTACAATAAAAATAACATACTGAAACTAATCGATATGTTGTCTCTATCCCTTGAAAATTACAATGAAATTGGTATAATCAGCACTTTGCCAAAAAGAAGGTAACGTATAGAATTGGTCCATTGGTTTTTGGTAGTTGAAAACTGGCGTGCAGGCATCATTATACATAGTATGATAACTCCGTACCTTTTGTTTTCCATTCCATTCTCTTCGATACGAACGCCTGAGGAGAAACGACAAGTCATAATAGTTTTTCTTCGAATATAAGTAACGTTTTCGCAAACAGGCGCGGTATACCTCGAGGGCCCAAAAAATACAAGGTATGTTATAATTATGTGTTGCGAATATGATATAGAATAAAAATATTATTAGTATAGTTTATAGAATAATAACATTGTACGTTCTAATATACTTATATTAAAAAGAAAAAGATAGATCTGATATACCTGTATAAGGTCACAGGTCGATTTAGACATACCTAGCGAAGCAATGCTATTTAAAGTTCCATTTCAAAATTGATGCTTGAAATGCTTGAATTGATAGTTATGGTTCAACACACTGCATAAAATGTACAATACAGCAATAAACGTAAAATCTTTTTTCTGCATTTTTTATCTTCAGGTAACCTTTATTTATAGCATCTTGATCCAATTTTTTCAGTCCAATACTCCCTGTGTTGCCTCCTTTGCTTTTTGACATACGTAGGTATATTTTAGGCATCACATTATAAAATTGAGCTTCCCGCAAGATCTACGGAAAATGTACCAAATAAATAAATAAACAAATCCGATTTTCACTTCGTACAAGATAAATCACAAAACTGACAGCACGTCAACTCAAACAAAATATAACCGCGTAAAAAGAAAACAATTCCTCCTGCGATTCATAAAAGAAACTTAAACATTCACGAAACGGGAATTTGTCAAAATACAACTTTGTTAGATGACGGTATGCGTCATAGTAAATGAGAAAACTTTGATTAGAGTAAGCCTTCAGAAATTCATTAGCGGCCTCAAACGAAATTAACGTCCGTAAAAACTTGGCTCGGTTCGGCATACTACGTGGTGGTTCACCAGAATAGAATTCAGTTTGTCTTTATACTTTCTTGAATTGGGTATCTACGTTTTATTGCTTTTGGTTGGCGATTTAATAGCTTCGATTTAGTAGCGCATTCTTTTATGGGCTTCAATTCAAATTTTTACTTTTGTCGGTAGTCATTCAAATGACTGCATGATATCGGTAAACATCTTCACCCTCCTTATGGGCGTATAACAATTTAGACAAGGCTAACAGTATAATAATTTTGTCTAAAATACTATTTATCGCTCCATTGGAATAGTGCAATGGTAAAATGTGCCCTTGGATTTTGTCTTACGCGCTGAACCATTAAAAAAGTATTTTAAGTAATACCAGCATAATCCCAATGTATCGAATTTCAGTATGTCAAAAGAAACTAAATACCTAAACTGTGCATAATATATCATTTTCCATTTCAAATTAATTACCAAGTACCTCGATGAAAACATCAACAATTAATAGGTATTATAAATTCAAAGAACACTGGTCTAATTCCAGTGAATTTTTAATCGTTCTCTCTTAGAACGGGTAAGCCAACAAAATAATGTCCGGACTTAGTAATTACAAACGTACGAGAAACTATACCACCCCTAATTACAGGGGATAGATACGTGGCTTAAAATAAAGGGTAGGTTAATTTGGTATAAATTGTACGGGGTTGTGGCTTGTTTTATAATGAAGTTTCGGGCTTATTTGAATGGGACAGTGTATTTTGTTTGTAGGAGTAACATTTCTCCTATTTTCGCAAACCGAAAAGCAGAGGCATGCTTCAAATATTATTCTTGAATTATTGTTCTTGCACATTTCAAAGGAAAGAATTACTTTCAAAGAGGGCGAGCCATTTTTTGCCGAGCGCCACCATTGTTTAGTCCAATTTTTTTATAAACTTCGGGATATTTTCTTTGAATATGTACGATGTCACCTCAGAACTCATTTGAGTTACATAGTTTTCCATAAAGAACAACGTCAAATATTTCCCTGTATTGAGTTTTATTTATAACTAAAACGGGGGAACGTGGCAGAAACATGACGATTGATTTACGCATATGAAAAATTGTCTATCCAAAATTCCGTAACATTTCCACCTGAAATTGTTTCTCCAATCGAAAGTAGGGTTTTGGATGACAACATTAATTTTCCGGTCCACCTATTACCTTTACTATTAATTCCTTGACGCAATAATGACCTTTATGTACATGAAGTTATTAATCAGAATTGCGTGAATGTAACTTGACGAGCTGCAAACGAAATTTTGTGTGGCACCAACGTTCTCGCTTCGTAATTCCCTGTGAGAAATGTTAAGAATATGTGTCGACATGTGAACATCTGGCAAGAAATAAAGTATCTGCGTCTTCGTGCTTCGGTCTCATTAAAGAGAACCCTCAGGAACTTTGTTTGATGACGCCTGTATATATAGTAATTAGGAGAATTTCTGTTTGCTATCCCTTGAAACGTATTTGTCTTGGCTTCTGTGGGCTTGAGGTAAAAACCGCGAAAGTTCAATGTTAAGCGAGCGTGTTTTGTTAAATTTTTATTAGTCATGTTCCTCGTTACGTAGATTTGTTTGAGTTATGGTGATATATTTTTACGTATGATTATAATTATTTGAGCTACTAGGAGGATCCATTTGGTACTTATAGTAATGTTTATTTTTTGTATGTTAGGTTTAGCAAACATTTACGCATTGCGTGCTTTTCGTTCCATTTTATTGAAGCTGTTAGTTTTCCGCCCGCTACGTGCATTTTGTTGTTACACGTGTTTTTTCTTCTGTAAAATACTTTGAGATTGAATGAATTATTTTAAGTACGGTTTAAATTTTGTTTTGGTTTTCCAGTAATCATACCGCTCAAACTTAGTACAGAAAAAGAAAGAAAGAAAGACAATGATCTTCAGATAAACATCATTCTTTGAAAAATAACATGATTCACATATTGGTTACTTAAAAAAATGTCATTTCATAAGATACGACTTTTTAGAAATGTAGATATGATACACTAAAGATGCCTAGAGAATAGTTCTTCTCAGTTACACAAAAAATTCTCATTTCCTCAACATCGCAAAATACTTGCCAATTTGACAAAAAACTATTTTGCGTACATTCCTCGCTTGAACTAAAGCAGTGTTACCAAAAATAAGCCAAAACCAGACGCAATGTTGCCAAAACAAAAAATGCTCACCAAAAGCAAAAACCAACGAGAATACGGAACGAATTTTTACACAATTCCATTTAAATTCAGAACCACTTGGATGAAGAGTCGAGATGTTGAATTTTTGACAGTTGGAAGCGTTAAGCCCGCATGCATGCACGTAAAATGAACGAACGCTTTGCAACATAAACTTTGTTTTGGCAATTTGTGTTTTGTCAAAACATTTTTCCTTTGTATAATTTGTGGGTTTTATTAAAAATGTGTATTGTTAATGTCGCTGCTGTTGGGTAACTTTGTCCGCTATTCTGTAGTTTATGTTTACGTTTTACGATGAATGTGAATGTATAAAGGAGCTTTGCAAACAGAACGCATTTTTCATTTTTTATCTTTCAGCTTCAATGCGTTGCTGACTAGTTCATTCTGTATAAGCCGACTAATATTTAATTACTTCCTAGAGTTGCCTCTGAGTGGGACAAAGGCCTCCCCTTTTACAGGGGGGGGGGTGCCATAATCCCCACGCTTGCAAACGGCTTGGGGATCGCAGTATTGGTGGTCAAGTTACAGAAGACGCTGCTGCCCATCTTCTGGTTTTTTTCCCTTAGTCGCCTCTTACGATACCCACGGGAGGAAAGGGGGTGGTCAATTCTAGGCCGGATACCACACGGCAAAAGTGGGCCAACAAGTCCCTACTAATTCAGCTCTGTCTAACTAGCGACCATAAATTAATTAGAATAGTAATTGGTATCCCCGCTATGGACTTCGGGGAATTAGTACTAACAGGAGCTCAGAGTTGAGTTCTTATGCCTTAGGATTAAGTCTGCATTTTCCAACGTTACACCCAGATTGCTCTTCCTTTGAGGTAGTATTTCCAAAAAGCCATCCAACTGACTGACATTAATAGAGGGATAACAACTTTTATATAACGAAAAGTTTAGTCTATTAGCGCCATTTGAATGTAGACGCAAAACGTGTGTAGGTATATCATCAAACCTCTTCGGTACAGTAGACTACTTTATTGTTGCTGTCATTTCAAATATTACAGTACATTTAAGGTTAAAGCAGACTTGGTACTTTAAGCATCAGCGATCAACGATTTAGTAGCTTTTGGAACACTCAACGCGTCCAAACATCATTGGCGGCAATCACATCGCTTTTAAGGCGCTCGATACGTATTATTTCGATATCACAATCAAAAGTAGTTAGTTGTCCAAACACCACACAGCGATAAAACTACTTAGGGCAGATACTTTGAAATTATTAATCAAATTCAATACGCATCCAATCGAAATAAAGATATTTCAATGCTCGGAGGTAGACCTTGGAACATTGCAGCGCAGATTTCACCAACTGTGCGATTTCAATATCGCGACTAACCGTGCAGTCGCAAAACGCGTTACACCATCGATGCAGTCACAAAACTCGCAGACAGTAAAAGTATCGTGTGTGGTATGACCTTTAATAGTCTTCCTTAATCAGTTATTGTTAATTAAACACGCTTTAACTTAGTTCCATATTCCGTGTTTAGTGCAGACATACTGCACTGAACGGAGAATATGTGACTAACTCATACTCACTGGAGTAAGGATTTATTGGAGTTAGAATGTGGCGGAAAACCGCAGTCTATATATTTTAAATAACAAGAACAAATAAACATGGATTTAGTAACCCAGGCGATATAATAACGTTAATTATGTACCGTAATGACGATACGATCTCCATAACATTCAGTCACGTTTGGTTTTCCCCGAAGCGGTAGACAATGGTGCCGTGTCTTCTTCATCTTAATACGCCCACATTTTGCCAATTATTTTACGGGTCGTTATATAATAGTTGGTAAGCCTGTTGGTACCGGCTAAAGGCTGATACAAACTCGCTTTTTAGTCCAGTGACGACCAGTAAGACCGCTCTCGGGGTGTTCCAAATAAAATATTATATTGAATAAAAAAAAAATTGTCTTACTCGGAGACAAATCCAGACTCCATGCTACCACTGTGAAGTACCTAATGATCAACGAGAAAGACTTAAATAAGATACATGTTGGAATAAACGTCTTAGACAAAGTAAATTTAATCCAAAAACGTAGGTAGATACAGGTTATAAAATATCGAATATTAACTTGTTTGTAACAAGCTGCCAGAAATATTTTTAGTTCTTGTGAATACTTGAACGGATCCTTTCAGTGTTGAAGTGTACACAAAAGAGAACTAAAAGATGAAGTGTTTTAGAGCAAAAATTACTGAAGTGAAGTGAAATTTCTAGGAAAAAGACTGAAGCGCGCGTTCGTCTTTGAAGAACCGGTGGAGCGGGGAGATTTATCTTTGAAACGTTGCACTACAAACTATTTTTTTGTTTGTTAGAATACCTATTTGATATTAGGTGCTTGTAATAAATAATAACAAATAGGTACTCTTTTTGTAATATAACAAGGTTTTTATGAGAAGTCATTATTATCAAATAATACAATTTTAAAAACTAGCACGACAAATTTCGGTTTGGTTTTCTTTTTTAGGCGTGAAAGGAACTCTTTCATTCATTTGCTTACCTGACACTCATAACGCTAACTGATTTCAGCAATTTCAAAAGTTGCAAAATAAAAATATCTTTTTAAGATCTCTGTTCATCACAGCTCAACCAGTGCATGCACCGACCGTATTGAAAAATATGGCGACATTCTTAAGTCTATACAAGGAGAAACTTCCATTATTTTTATTTAAAAAAAAACCGGTAAATATCTATACAAGCTGGCAAAGTCGCGGGCAGAAGCTAGTGAAAGAATATGCATCGTTTATTTTCACTATAATAGAAGTAAAGAGAGCTCTTGTGCATTCAAGCATCATTTTATATACTCTTGTATATAGGTGCTCTTAACCCTTGCTTTGTATTTAGCTGACGCCATGTTCTAATGCAGCATTTATTATGTATAGAGATAAGTGACGTTCCGCCAATTATGTGGGTAAGGTACATATTGAGTGTGAGGGAACTTGTGTACATTGAACATAAGGCATGACGTCACATGATTGGTTCCAACATAGGGGTATACTAATTGATAGTGACTATAGAGTTACAGCTTGTTAGACTTGACCTTATCAGTCTTGCATTGTCTTAACACCATGCACAAGGAATAAGTTTGATGAAGATAACATTTTTATAAAACTAAGTCTCATTTAAGGAATACTGGTAAATTGGCATCTGAATCGAGAAGTTCTGCCTCCCTAGGCAAGTGACAAACCGCTTTCATCATCATCATCATCATCATCATCATCATCATCAGCTTTTAGGTGACCCACTGCTGGGCATAAGCCTCCTCCCTTAAACCGCTTTACGGATAGAAATCGAATAGAATCCAAAATATATCGGTTTGACATTTATGTCATCGATAACATAGTCGAAACATTATTTCATCCCCAGAAATTTTTCATTCTATTCGATTTTTAATCGTCAGGCGTTTTGCCACGTGTCTTGGGGGCTATTGAGCCCGAACCATCAGGATTAAGGAGGCTCTTTAATCTTTAAGTTACAGTGCTTCTGTACAGCATACCTACTTAGATAATATACTACGCAATGAAGAAATAACAATAATCAAAAGATATTATTGTTATAAATTAAAAGTCATAAAAAAATACAGTCGTATATTACATTTCTACATAATATTGCTTCTTCAATCAAACAAAAAAACATAATGTCATCTATATCTTTTTTTACATTCCTTGATCCACGTTAGCTAACACCAAAGACTAAGTCCAACACAAGTAATCAACGCAAACATTTTATACGCCGCGCTTTAATCAACAACAGTTGCGACTCAGCATCAGTCTGACCTAAGTTGAGTCCCAAGTAATGGCATTACAGAAATGACGTCATTATGGCGAGTGCGGCGCGGCTCGGCTGTACTGAAAAGGACCGTTGCAATTAAATTTAATGCGATACTCTATTTTCAGTGCATTTATGTAGGCTTAGCGCGCACGTTGTGAATATTATTAACGAATGGACTTCTTACTAAGTTCACTTGATTGCTATGATTTGGGGGATCCAGTGTATAAGCTGCTATGAACGATTAAATTTTGGCCGCATTAGGTTTGTTATTCTGCATTTTTTTTTTAACTTTTGTTTTCATAACAAAACCTCTATAAATATTTATTATTATTTATCTTTGTTTAAAAATCTATCAATCTTCGATGATTATAAGGCTCGCTTGTACTGATTGGGTTATATTTATTGTGAAGGGGCAAAACCTATCTGACCATTTCAGGGAATATATACATCGTAAATTGACGTGTTATAAGGACACACACTCACACATCCCACCACTTAAACAGCTATAGAACAAAGCAAACATAGCCAACCTAAATCGTTCCAAAACAGACCTAAAACACTCGGCAACTCTGCAGAATTTCAAATTTCAATCAACGCCAAAACGCAAAACACTTAGGACAAAATCTATTTGCCATCCTAAATCCATATGGGGGGTAGCAAAAAGCCAGGCACATCCACTCACACTGATTAGGTATCGTAGAATCGTTAGTGATCATCCATCATGGTGTCGGGTTGGCTCAACCCGTCCACTATTGTCTTAGGAGTGTCCAAAACTTGGTACAGTTTAATAAGAACTGGTGTCGATGTAGCTTAAGCTGTTTGGGCATATGGGGGATTATTGTGGGCGGAAACGGGTTAGTATGTAAGTTTAGCGTATTGATTGATTCGTTTCCAGTGGATTAAATGGTAGCTACTGCTCGAAAATTTTAGTTTTGGTCCCAAAATGTCATACGTTTAGTTTTAGAATTAGAATTATGTTTATTGTTTGTCACAGGTAAAGAAAATATAACATTCAGATGGTTTAAAATACAAACATTGGTATCACTGTAACATACCCACAGGGTTTACAATATTATAAGTTGAGTGGAAAGGAGTACAGACTTAAAATATAAATACTTATCTATTAATTTGTTTTTTCTATTAGAAAATCCGATAGATTATAATAACATTTGCCCGTTAAATAGCATTTAAGTTTTTGTTTAAAAAGGTTATTATTAAGTTTTTATAGACTTTGGAATCTTGTTATATAAAATGTGTGCCATGCAAAAAACACTTTTATGCAGCAGAGCGGTATTTGAAAACTTTACACATAACCTATCATTATCACGTCGGTTTCTTAACACAATATCATCAAGACGGCTAAATAGATGCGGATTCTATTTTACAAAAACCGCAACTTCGTAAATGTACAAAGATGGGATGGTAAGGATATTGTATTTTGTAAAGTATGGTTGGCAGGAGTCAGTACATTGTAATTTAAACATAGCTCTGATACATCTCTTTTGCATTTTAAAGATTATTTCTTTGTTTGTTTTACGTAGAGTACAGCATTATTATGGTTTATTACAGTAACAGAAAACAAAACAAAGACATGTTGTCTCTTCTTGTTGAACGGTCCATTGAGTCCCAATGTACTCCACCAAACGTATATGGAAAAGATTATTGATATTTATCGCAATATTGTATTCGAAATTTCTGAATGAGAAAATATTATTATCCTTACCGATTTGCTGTTAGGAAAGTAGACGCGATAGTTAAATAAAGACCGATAGATAAGCTGACAGTCGAGTGGTTTTTAGAGTTATAACTTACATCACTACTGAGTCCAAGTTAAAAAATAGAAATCAAGTAGGTATAATTTATGGTGCGTTTAAATTTATACCTTCTATATCGATTATATTATCTACTATCGACTATCTTTATCGATTCCTTTGCCTAAATGAGTGACTCTTTTAGGCAAAGGAATCGATAAAGATGTGTAAAATACTTTACGTTTACGGCCACTGCCAAAATACTTAACCATGTGTTTTTGAACCGTCGATATTTGAACTAGTTAACGAATGTTACTTGTTGTTGTTAAAAGGTTTCCCTTTCAAGAAGCCAGCGAATGACTCAAATCTGGCGGAGAATATAAAAAATTATAAGATACCTACAATCAGTTCTTTGGTAATTATATTAGTTTAAATAATCAATTGGCAGGCACGTCCAAAAAAAGTACTTAAACCAACACTTACAAATTATCCCCAAAGCAGATGAAAACAAAATAAATCCCAACATCCAATCAAAAGCACGACCCAAAACCGAAACCACTTCACAAGTTGTATAAAAACAAAAAAATGAGGCGAAAACGCTAACAAGAAGCTGTAAATAGAACGTGGGTGTACAAAATGTACAAAGTTAGGCAGTTTAGTGAAACAGGAACGAATACGGCGTCCATCGATCGTCGTACATTTATTTGTGTTGCTCAAGTCGCGTAAATATCTTCAATGGATGTTATAAATTGATTTTCCTTTAAGCGTTTGGAGTTAGATTTGTATTTGCTGGAGGGAAATTGATACGAGTTGGTTTCTGTGTATTTCTGGATTGGGTTTGTAAATTAGAAGTTAATTATATTTGTTCGTAGAAGGTTGATTAGATTATTGGTTTTACGGAAGCACACATATTATTTCAAAGTGCATTTAGGGAGCCCCAGTCTCATAAATTTTGAATTTGAAGAATTATAATAAACGTAGCATGGTTATTAGGATGCAATATGTGGATTAATAAATTATATCAGTATGTAGTTCAAGCAGTTGTAAACATTCATCATCATCATCAGCCAAATACGTCCACTGTTGAACATAGGCCTCCCCGTTTAAGCGGGGGGGTTTGCCATAATCCCCACGCTTGGCAAGCGGCTTGGGGATCGCAGTATTGGTGGTGAAGTTACAGAAGACGCTGCTGCCCATCTTCTGAATTTTCCCTTAGTCGCCTCTTACGACACCCACGGGAGGAAAGGGGGTGGTCAATTCTAGGCCGGATACCACACGGCACGGTTGTAAACATTATATAGGTAGAAACTGGTGAAACTCTTTAAAAATTCAAGTTTAGTAGAAAAAAATGTATTTTTTGCTAACCCTTTAGTAGAAATTTACCTTTTTCATTTCACCTTGCCGTAAAGGAATCATTTAGCTATTAAGCCACTCCATCAAACTTGAGTATACAACGTACTTGTGCCCTACATCACAACTCAATGATATCATAGCTGCACCAGTGTACGTTGAGCCGCGATCATGTCTAGCTGCTCATATAAAGGGCTCAAGTTAAGTTGGACTTTTACAACGTGTATTGTATTCCCAACGTAGTCTCGGATAAGGGTCTTGGAAATTGTTTTACGTGTCACATTATGTAACGAACGAGACTGTTCTCTTTGAACGCGTTTTGAATTGTTAAAGCTATCGACCGATTTCTTGGGTGGCGAGATTTTAATGTTTTGCAAGGGGTGTACTAAAGAAAATAATTTGGAAAAAGATTTTTTGTGTTACAGAAGAAATTTCATCATTTTTTAGATATATTAATTGAGATGAAGAACGTAGAAAATGTAAAAATCAACTAAGTTTTAGAAGGGTATATAATTACTGCAGTAACAAATCATGCAAAAGAAAACGTTGGAAATTGTATCAATCCAACAATTCAAACTACACCACACATTTCAATGTTAAACGTCGTTGATAATAATGACACCAAATTTCCCGATACCCAATATGAAATGCCATCTAACAAAAGAGTCACCGAAACTTCTTATGACAATCACTTCGGAATCACTGCAATATAAATGTAAATACAAAATCCGTGGATGTCGTTTAATTAATTTCCATTTTGTTGTATACCAGTCCGCCATAACCTTTTAATTTGATTACCAGCGGTCTGCGGTGGAACTGTGCGGAATTATCCGCTTCGTTGAGCGTTACGCCGGGCTATGTGATTGGTCGCCTCTTTATTTTATGAGTAGTTTCAACGCTAGTGAGTATACTACTGATATCATTAACTGTATCTGCCTATTAGACATTGAGATTCTTTTAAGTATCGATAGTTTGCTTAAAATTTCTGAATATCTTTGAATTGATGGATCAAGAACTGAGTTTCCAATCGATGCTGACAAAGCAGTACGATTCCCGGTAAAGCAGTAAAAGTAAAAACGAGTCATTGGAGTCGAGAAACCTTTTATTCATCCGAGGAATGTTAATTGCCATTCGACCTAGCAGCTTATCATAATTATGTGACAAGCCCATTGGCTTAACATAATTATGATAAACCCGGTTATCATTTGAAGAAAGGCTATTGCCATTGATACCATCATTGTGATATGATGAGCCTATTGGCTCAACATAATTATGATGAGCGGCTAAAGGCAGATGTATAGACTTTTGATAAAGGAACATTCAATATCCCTTTCGGGTATTACAGGCGTGATTGCAAACTCTGAAGATTAAGGCAGAAGTAAAGTACCAGGTGCAGATGTTATCTGTCGAGTAAGTCTAGCTAACTTTTTGAGTGCTATCGTAAGTAGGCCATGTATTATGTAGGGCGACTACGTGATTTCCCTAAATTACCATATAAAATACCGGACGACGATAGTGTTGTCAAAGTTGACTAAAGAAAATGACCCGAACGGTACAGGGACTAAGAGATGCGCCTCCTGTTAAAGAGAAATATTTCTGTAATCCACGAAGATTTGTTTCAATTCTGGTTAATCATACTGTGGAACTACGCTTAAAAAAACATCTAAACCATTTCAATCAATGGACAAAGTCATTACGCTGGCATAGAGAGAGGTACGAATAAAATATAATGGAATAGTGAATTGTTCAAAATAACATTCTTCCTGCAATGAAATAAAATCACTTAAAAATATACAATTAGACGAATTAATAGTTGCGAATCTACTAATCTACTTGCTTAGAAGATAATAATATCATACGATCACCAGAAGTACCAATTAATGTATTATGATCAATATCACAAGACTTTATTATTACTTTAGGTATCTACATGACTGCCTCCTTAGTTCAGTGCTTGCAAACCGCGTCCTGGATTAGATTTCCGGGTCGGGTGAAATTCTACTAGACAATTCATAAATGCAACACGGAGACTGGTTTTGATCTTAGTGGTAAACTTAATAAGCCTTAGGTACACAAATCAGCACATATTTTTTTCTCCAGTTTCGTATTGATCTAAATTATTTATTATATTTTGCAAGTTTAAAGGATTTTTTAAACGAAGAATTATGAAATAAATCCCTGCAATAAGAAAACGGTTTCATTGTTTTTAATTCCTGTATACATAACTAAAACTATGACATTAATTTCTTGAAGTTTTAAGAGGAAGAAAATTGAATGAAGGAATATCTTATCTGCAAAACCTGAAGACGGAGAATGTTAGAGTAATAAAATTACTGGAGGCAAGATGACACTCGTTTCTTGTAAAATATTGATATTCAGTTGAACCCGGGAAGGTGGAAATGGATTACAAAGATGTTTAAGGAAAAAGCTAGAAGGATGGGAACAATTACTAATTGATTATTGATAAGACCTGGTCGCCTTCGCGGATTGGTTGTGTTATATCAACCAATCCGCGCGGCTTGGCAGAAGACGATTTGTGGTCTCCAATTTTCTTCTAAAGACGATTTTACCTATCATTTTCGGTACTTTGCATATTTTAAATACACTGGAATCTATTGTTTTATTTTTTCTTTCAAATAAAATAGTAAACGGAAAAAAGGGAAGACTAAGAAGAAATATTTTAAAACTAGTGACGAAGAAGGCTGTAGTAGTGATAAATAAAGAGTTAAATGTAAAAGCAGAGAAAAAAAAATAGTGGCAAATGCTCCACCGACAACAGCTTTTCTAAAACTACGGATAATAAGCCACAATCACATGTGCCTTTGTAATGCTAATGCATTCAAAGTTAAAACCGCTTATTTGGTACCAGGAAAAGAGCTTCAAGAATAATCCGCTTAATTAAGATGATTATTCATTTTGAATGTTAGTTTTGGTTCAGGGATTTTATCTGGCTTATATTATAATAATAATTACATTTATGTAGTGAAACTATGTGGAAATAGTTGGATCTTTGTTACTATCCAAACCACGGCAGAACCTGTTTTTCATGTGACAAATTAGCTTATGCCAATACAAAGAAGGAATTTGTAAAAAAATGATCGATAAACAGATCTTAACAAAATATTGCTGGCAACTGAAAGAAGAAACTATTGATGTAAATAAAAGCCGTTCAATTTTCAAGGATTTTCAAATTAAATTGGAACAGTTATAGAATTAGATTCACGTCTGTCCTGATGTCACAGGCCTTTATCCGGTGAAGCGACAAGCGCTATTGACCCGGATAAAGCTAGTTATTTAAATACGGAAGTCACGGAAAATATAAAGGAAAATACATTTTTAAATCTTGATGTAGGGAGTAGAGTTCACACAAAACTGTGATACTTACATTTCTCTTTTCATCTTGGATTTGTGGCATTTGAATAGTGTAGCTAAATTTAGTCATCATCATCATCAGCCGGAAGACGTCCACTGTTGAACAAAGGCCTTCCCTTAAAAGGGGGGGTTGCCATAATCCCCACGCTTGGCAAGCGGCTTGGGGTAGCAGTATTGGTGGTAAAGTTACAGAAGACGCTCCGCCTCTTACGACACCCTCGGGAAGCAAGGGGTTGATTAATTCTAGGCCGAATACCACTCGGCATGACAATGGCAATGGCAAATTTAGTCATAGTGTGCATAATATAATAATATGCCATGACGCCTGAATACCCAGAATTCTAAAGATAGGCACAGTTGTACACTCTAATTTATGACTTTGTGTGATTTATTGTATGTTTAGAATTCACTGACAGTAATATAATTCATTGTAATGAATACATGACTAATCAAATAGTCTAGAGTGTCCACTTGTAAGTTCCTCCACTAAATATACTGCTAGAAAATTTTAAAGCGTATTTTTTTTAACTTATTTTAATAAGAGAGAACCCCTACCTACTCATCATTAGCTTAATGTATAAATTGCTGATAAAGAAAAACATCTACACCTAATTTTAAGTAGATTACCATGATAAAAATGTTTGTATCCCTTGCTATGTTAGTAATTGCTCATTGAAACCACTAATTAAAATCGATAACCAACAGGAATTTGCTTATTGCGTTACATACCGTTTAGCGGATAATTGAATTCAATTTAATTTTATACAAACCAACAATCCGCGTGTTTATAATATATTGTTAAGCTTTACAATAAATCCTGATCGCAGGTGTGGCTTGCGTTGCTGTGGCCACAAATTTCATAGTCCTGCACTACACATATGCATTCCCACTTTATTTATGTATGTACATATGTACACATCTGCCGTTGGTCTAGTGGTCACAAAGCTGACTGCGGAGCGGGAGATCCTTGCTTCGATTCGAGGCGCAACAGCTTTATCAAGTTTCATAAGTGCCTGTTAATTGGTTTTGAATATGATTTTTGGAACGGGTCGGGTCATTGGGCTTATCCATTAGAAAGTTCTCAGTAGTAGCATGGAGTCTGGATTTATGCCTATGTCAATGGTAATAGTTACCTGTTACGGCCCCGAATGGACGTGAGACGGTAAAATGTGGGAGTACTAAACACCTTTATTTTCCTTTTTTGTAAGTTTATTATACATATTACGTCACATGTAGCTTTAAACTTTAAATTGTGTTGTTTTATTTTCTTCTGGATTTTAAATTATGTATCCGATAATTATTTAAATTACACTACGTTCGAGGGGGGGCCTGGTTATCTACGTGACAGGGTTTCCTAGTGCGGATACCAGTCTCCCACAAAGGACCAGTAGTGTAAAAGTTGTTGTTATTTTAATTTTAAGAACCCTTGTGGAAGAGAAATATACAGTTATTATACTTATACTTATACCTTTGACCATCCCTTCGGGGTTATCTGGCCTGGTATACACTTAGGACCTACACATAGTTTTACTCTCTTTCCTTATAGAATATAGGATCTTAATTCTTCTTCTTATCGTATGGTTGATGAATAACCTGTTGTATTAGCTCTGGAACATACCTACCACCAAGTACCTATTGAATCCTTAATCGTCCGGGCCCAAGACTAGTAATAACCGTAATTCATGCTTAAATTCAAATATCCTCCACGAGCACGACTGTTACGAGTTTCGCGGTTAAATAGCTCTCTGTATGATTGATACAGCAATTTCGGCAAAAACTAAGCTTTGCGTTTTTGTTCTACACCGACGTGCAGGCCAACTCCATCCAAAATTACTGCAGTAACCAAACCGCGGGTAAATTACAGTGCAGCTGTTTAAACACCTGCAATTGCAGTTTTTACTATTCATTCGGTTGGATATGGATGTACCCTCTCAACTTGTAGTATAATTTTAGTAGATTTTAGTGTGGTAGCTTGCATCAAGCATGGTTAAAAACCGTATGGTGTATTGCCTCATATTAATTTCTGATTATTTTTACAGTAGTGATTTTTTTAAACAGTTTTCGGATCCATTGAATAAAAATCACAGTACAGTACAATGTGCTTTGCTAATATTCCCATTGCGGACTAGAAAAATGTTGTATTAACAGTATCGTTCCGTATTAAATTGTAGATGAAAATGGGTAAAAATTTCCTATCAGTAAAATTTTGTTTTCCAGTTTTGTCATTTATCTGAAAAATATTTCTTAAAATTATGTAATTTCGTACTAACGACTCGATGGTACAAAGACTCTTTTAACATTATCGAAATACTAAATCTATAAGTACTCACGTATTTTAGATAAAAATATTATCAAGCACTAAAATCTTTGCTAATTCTAATGTCGCTAAATTACAATATAACGGTGCTCGAAGATTTTACTTCATTATTATTATTTTTCTTCCTTATTTTCAGGGCCTAGCACTTGCCGGTGGAGCAGTTGACACTATTTCTATTATATATACAATATCTCCTCATCTTAAGGAATGGCTAGAAAGAGCTGGAGGAATTTCGTACACGTGAAAGAGAAAACTGGAATTATGTTAATTATTAAACCTAATAATTTAATCACCACCAATGGTAATAGAAAAAGGTAGAAAATAAAAATAATACAAATAGACATATTGATGTGATTGAATGACCTGACATGAAATGACATAACAAACGCAATTAGTCACTGGAAAAGAACTTGTTACCTCCCCTCAACTACAAGCTGCCACAAAATATGCAGTAATAGAGATGGACGGTAAGAAATACAAACATACACTCATACACGGTAAATTACCAGTAGGTAACACCACTATAACATAATCAGATAACAATCAAATTAATCATTGATTTCATTGATTAGTCATACAAATCTATCGTTATCTGGCTACTGGAACTTATATAAATTGAACATTATATTATGGATAACACGTAATAGTTGCAAAGTGATTGTAATATACTGTGATTTAAAAATGGCGATTAAATTCTTGGCATTGTTTGTTGTAGCAGCAGCATTGACTCAAGGTATGTAACATTTATTTGACAATCCATTCCGACTATGTCATCCAATATGTTGCAAAAGTTTCATTTCAACAAAAAAAAATCCTAAGAACACTGTGGGTTTGTTAAGCTATGAGTCTCAAACCGTATCACTATGAATAAGGACTAAGTATTACGCCTAATTTAAAAATTGTATTCAAACTGCAAACGAAATCCACAACCTAATATATTTTGTCCTAAATTCTTCTTTTTTTCAGGTCATGCTCTAACCGAAATCACTCTTGCGGACCAGTACCACACATTCTTAACCAACCAGCTTATTGGCAAATCTTTGGCCATCCCGAAGTTTTTCCTGGACACCCTTCAGTCTTGCCACGTCATCTTCCCCAATGGAGTAGTGTACGAAGCTTTCCCCAACAACAGGCTTCCTCAAGGCAATATCTTTTTCTTGGAAGCAGTTCAACCCTTTACTAGCTGCGGTATCGGATTCTTGGGAGCAGATGTATCTCTGAGTGGAACATATCAACTAATGTCTATGGTCCAACATACAAGGGACAACAGTCGCAGCGTGACAAGACAAAGGTTCCATTTGACCCTTCTTGAAGTTGACCCATGGAACGCAGAGGCTTGATAATAATATGTAAAACCAAGTACCTAATTAAAAGTACTTTTTTAAATTGGGAGTACCCATTTTCTAAATGTATAAAGGATATCCATATTTATTGGATTAGAGTACATAAAAACCTCCCTTGTTCATGTAATGGTTTCATTTCTTTGTTATGGCTCCATAACTTAAAGGTAATAAAAACCATAATTTAAAAAATTCAAATACACGACTGCCATGGAACTGGTTTTTTACTTTTTAGTTCGTTTTTTGTCATGGCAGTCGTGTTTTTTATATTTTTTTATTTGTTTAATTTTTTTTATAGCCTATATTACTTACGATGGTGTAAGGATTCTAACGATATTCCATACATCATAAATACCTACATACATGAACCCTGAAAATCATACACTCCTTTTTTGGGCAGTCGTGTAAAAAACACTAAACTTTCAGGAAATTTAATATCATTATTGAACTATACTTTGATCTTTCCTATTTCATCAGCTTATTCCATGGTTATGTCGTCAATCTAGAAAACAAGACTTAGTTCCTAGTTATCAACGTAGAAACAATAAAATTTATAACCTACATATCACTCAACCAGCCTACATTTTACCCAAAATCAATACGAATACTCCCGCGAAATCGCCAATCAAAAGGCAACTAACAAATCATCCGGAGCTACCTGCCAACAGCATTGTTTTGCGGAACGGGCGCTTGACAGATCGAATTAATAACTGGAGTTCGGGTATTCCCAGGGACCTGTCACAGTTCACGAAGTGGCCCGGAGAAGTCAGTCCGATGTTTAATGCAGTTAAGTAACTACGCCTTACTTGTTGGCTGTTATATTCATTTATATAGATCCTGATGTGGATAACTTTAGGGTCAGGTGGCTTCAATGTGGAATTACTGATAGATTTATTGAATTATTTAAGTGATGTCTAATGAAAATTTAAACATCTGTTTATACTATTACTATTGTTAGTGATTTGGATGTTGCTTGATCTTTGGATTTAGTTTGTTCGTTGTTTAGTTACAGCGTGGGTGTGAATTTAGATTTATTCGTAGAACATGTCTTATCATAAAGTTACTTACCCCGAAAAATTTCTTCTTATACTCTAGATTCTCTACTTCCATTTCAAATAACCAGTTAACGATCCTTGAAAATCAATACAAAAGTGCCCATTTTACCTTACTCAACACAACTTTGTCATTCGATTTCAGTCTTAGAAATAGAAGTAACAATCGGTTTTTATTTGGATTACTCATTAATTGATTTATTGACGATGGAACTTTTTAAAATCTATTATTAAGAAAGTTTAAATAAATATATTATTATCAAAAAGAAAAATCTTGTAGACTATCGGCACTTATAAAAATAAACTCATATTTGATTGACTGACTTTTATACTTTTTAAGCCTCGTCCAAAACGTATTGAAATATTTATAAAACTTCTTAAATGTCAAATCTAAACAATGTAAATCTAGATAGAGTTACTTGAAACCAACCAACCAACTTTACTCAAGAGATTCAGAACCTAGCTTAACGTAATTTGACAAGTGCAATTTGAGATTTCAAAAGCAAGAATTGTACGGCTTTGAAAACAATGTTACCTTTATAAGATTTATTAAGAATGGATAAAAAATATTGAGGTTGTCTGGTTTTAAAGAAGTGACTTAGAAAGAGCTTCTTCTTCTTATCGTTTAGTTGATGAACAACCTGGTGTCAAAGTTGTTTTTATTGTTTAGAAAGGGCTAAGATTATTACTAAAATATCACTTTGGTAAATAAGCTTATTCTTAGGCTAAGAGTAAAATTAAATAGGAAAATTTAATTAATGCAAAATTTTAAATATAGATGGCTAATAAAAAAAATTAAACTAATAAAGTCAATCCAAGAAAAACACAAAAAAAATTATTAAATGCTGAATATACGAAGGTACAGTAAAACAAAAGAAGATAGAGAGTTATAATTGACCGAAAACAAAGCTAAATCAAACAATCAGACGCTTCGAGCTAAGTGGAATGAAACGTAAACAAAGCTGCAGAATAATTACTACTACACCATATTTAGCGCTAAAACACAAATCCAAATTTAAAATTTCATCCGTCGTCCAGCTCTGCGTTTATTTTTCTCTTTTCCATTTTTATTCAGTTGATTAAGTTTTCCAGCGCTACGAATTAAGAATAGTGCTTCTAGAAACTTCTATTTTTAATGTAGATACTCCCTTGTTGTTTAAAGTGGCAAGTTTGTGATGCAATCCGATGTAAATAGCTTACAGTTTTGTTCCTCGAAGCATTAAGGCCAAGTTATGTTGATGGAAATGGTTTAAGTTAAGTTTGGAGTCCCCTCTGAGAATAAAATATGTTTTATTTTTAGAGTTTATTCCGTTCGTCTCAATTCGTTGAAGAGATTATTTGTAAAAGTATTAGGGTGCAGGAATCTTTGTTAGACCGGTTTACTTATCTCAGTAATTGTTAACAATTTCCTTCAATCAACACGTCTTATAAAAAAGTGTTAACTACTTTGTGAATTTTATAGTCTACATTTTTAACTGCCAGTAATGAGTGCCCTGTCAATTTCAATCTAACCTCACTAGTGAGTCTAAGGTTTCATATAACTAAGTTTCACTTACTACCAACCACATAGTAATTTAAAACAATGTTTTATAACTGTTGAAAAAAGAACAAGAAGATTAACATTTACACAGAAACCAAATAATAATGCCCATAAAATTTACATAACATGATATTAAATATTGAAGTCATAACAAGATGATTTTCCAAAACGCTGAAACGCACAAAAAACAATATTATAATAATGAGAAGGCACAATAATAAGACAAACAATACTAAGAAATTCACAAAATCCTCCTAATTGAAATCTAAATATAAATTTACATGAAATTAATGTTACGAAGTTGCAAAAACATTGAGTTTAAATACTCTTAAGTTGTGGCCCTAAAACAAATAGAACTTAGCCTATTCATAAGAAACCAATCGTTTGTGTAACAAAATATAATGTTTAATGATTGCCATCAATACATTATTGTTGCGCGCTTAAACACTTATATTGTGCGCCGGTGGGAATGCCAGTATAAAACGCCGACGAGGGGGACGGTCGAATGTCACTGGAGCAGAGCTTCGGGTCTCTTGACTTGAGTAAAACACCTTTTCTTCAGAGTGCTTCCTTTTATTTCTTCCTTTTCTTCTTCTTATTACTACTGCTGGTTCCGGAATGCCAAACCGCAAAAAGTCGCCTCTTTTTATACTATTTTCCCGATATTGATCGACCAATCAGCGATCAGATTTAATCGCGCGTGACCTTGAACTCTTATGACTGGCCAATCCGCTTTCAGTATGTTTGCATCTCTTTCTTTTACCTTTTGTCTCTTTTTCTCCTTTAGCAAAACTATTTCTGGAACTTTCTGGAGTTTGGCACACCTTACAATGATAATCTTATTTTTCTATGATAGATTCTTACTTATTCTACTAAATTACATAAACTTTCCTTAATAAAATATGCCGTTTTCTACATAAAATTTACAAACAACTTATAACGGCTCTCGTTATGGTAAAGTTCCTTCGTACCTGATCTTTTAATGCCAACCTACATGTGGCGCCCTCTATATCGAAACACAACCAATTCTAATTGTTTATTATGAAACCTTATTCCTCATTCTAACCTACTCTAATAAGTCTTAATTAGTTAATTCTAATAGTCTACTTATAAATGTAAGAAAAAACCCTTATAAACTATATACTGCACTTACTACCTTAAACTTATTTCTACGTTTGTTATACAGCACTTATTTATTCTAAACTTATTTGTACGTTCTAGTCGTCGCTAACATTCTCCCCAGCAGTGCGTAGCACTCCATCTTCTTGACGCGACGACGATGCAGGCACCAGCACGACAACTCGCCGAGTGGGTCGCCGTAGCACTCCTCCTGATGTCCGCACGTCCAGGATCCTGGTTCTTCCATCTGGTCCTGGATACGTCTTGATGACTTCGCCGCGGGGCCATGAGTTGCGTGGTAGGGTCGCGTCGACTATCAGTACTATGTCGCCTTCTTTAGGGTCAGTCGTTTCTCGCCCTTCGATTTTCCTTGGCATCAGCAGTGGCAAATATTCTTTGATCCATCTTTGCCAGAAGTGATCTGCCAATCGTTGCACTGTTCTCCAGCTGGGTTTGCCGATCAGCTCGCTGTCGCTGAACTCTCCCGGCGCCATCGCTCCGCAGGATCTACCCAACAAGAAGTGATTGGGTGTCAGGCTCTCTTCGTCTTCTGGATCCATGCTGACGGGGGTGAGTGGTCTTGAGTTGACGACGTGTTCAACTTCTGTCATCAACGTGTGGAGAACTTCTTCTGGTGGGTTTCTCTCGTGAAGAACTGCTGATAATGCCGTCTTGACTGATCTTACGAGTCTCTCCCAGGCACCACCCATGTTAGGACTGCCGGGTGGTATGAACTTCCACTTAATGCCTTTTTCTCGTGCAGCCTCTTCCAGTTCTCTATTCGCCCCGATGAAGTTTGTACCGTTGTCACTGAAGATTATCTTCGGGGTTCCTCTTCGCGCCGACATTCGACGAAGTGCCATTATCATTGAGCTAGTGCTGAGAGAATTCACTAACTCCAGGTGTACTGCTCTCGTGGTCAGGCAGGTGAACAGGGCTCCCCAGCGCTTTTCGACTCTTCTTCCAATGGTTACTTGCATTGGCCCAAAGTAATCGACTGCTGCGCACGTGAATGGGTGCTGATGATGCTGCAGTCTTTCCCCTGGCAGATCTCCCATGGGCGGAATTGCTGGTGAACCTTTCTTCGTCTTGCACCATTGACACTTGTGTATGAGCGCCTTCAGTGTTGTTCTCAAGCCTAGGATCCAATACTTCTGGCGAATTTCATTCATGACTGTTGCGGTGTTGCCATGAAGGAACCTTCTATGATAATACTCTATGATGAGTCGGGTGATCTTCTCTTTCCCGTCCAAGATGACAAGATTTGTTTCCCTTCCTTTGAACTTGTTCGTTCTACTTCGTAGCTTGATGATCCCTTCTTCGTTCATATAAATGTCGATCTTCTTTAGGCGACTGGAATTTTCCAGTGGCTTTTCTTCCTTCAGCTGTCTTATTTCCTTTGAGAAGCTGCAACTCTGGCTCACTTTGATTAAGATCTCTTCTGCTCTTCTTAGGTGCTCTTCTTCTACCGGGATGAACATTTTTCTCTCTTTGTTTTCAATGGTAGCTCTGGCTTCTCGCTTCTTGTTTTCATTTTGGTATGGTTTCCAAGTGACGTCTTTGCGCTTCACGATGTTGACTGACCGGTGAGTTCGCTTCTTCAGGATCTCCACGAAAGTGATTACTCTGGTCATGGTGTGGAGCAGCCGTTCCCAACGTGAGAATCTTTCTACGTTGATGAAAGGTTTTTCGGTGATTCTCACTGTTGCCACTTTATGCTTGGTCTTTTCTTCCAACATCGTTTCTTCTTGCTTGAAGCTTCTTATAGGCCACTTTCCTTCTGGTTCGCGTAAGAACCCTGGACCTCTGAACCATCTCGCGCTGTGGTCGAATTCAGTCGGCGTTCCTCTCGTAGCATCGTCCGCTGGGTTTTCCTTGGTCGGTACCCATCTCCAGTCGTTTGGCTTGGTAAGTTCTTCGATTTCTGCTAGACGGTGGGCTACGAATGTCTTAAATCTTCTCGGGTCCGCCTGTATCCACTGCAGTACAGTACTGGAGTCGGTCCAGTAGGTCTTCTTCGTTATTTTGAGGTTCATTTCGCGTTCAATCGTCGCTGCCAACCGGCTTCCTAGTAGCGCCGCTTGTAGTTCCAACCTCGGGACAGATACTGGCTTCGTAGGTGTCACTCTGGCTTTTCCAGCTATGAAGCTTATGTGAACTCTTCCCCCAGGTTCAACTGTCCTCCAATAGATGGCAGCTGCGTAGGCCTCTTCGCTTGCATCAGTGAACGTGTGTAACTGTCCTTCCACGTTGTTGGGTGAGATGCATCTTGGAATCTTCACTTTAGTTAAGTCGAGCACTTCTTTCAAATATTTAAGCCAGGTTTCCTTCTGTTCCTCTTTGATCTTTTCATCCCAGTCTATCTTCGATCGCCAGATGTCTTGTATTAGCTTCTTGCCTTGGATAAGGACTGGAGTTGCAAATCCCAACGGGTCAAACGTCGACATGACAGCGCTCGTTATTTCTCTTTTTGTCGGAGTTTTCCTTCCTTGCAACAGTTCTTCCGACGTGTTGCGTAGTCCGACGTTGAACGCTAGTTGATCCCGCTTCACTATCCACCGCAGCCCCAGTGTCTTTTCTTCTTTCGTGAGTTGTAAAGACTCTCCTTTGTTGTTGTCTTCAGACTGCTCACATATGTCTGGATGGTTGCTGGCCCAGCCCTTGAAGTAGAAGCCCGCCTTCTTGTGGATTTCATCTACTTCTGTTGCTATTCTCTTTGCTTCTGACGCTGACGTAAAACTTTGCAGGTAATCATCCATGTAGTGGTTTCTGTTGATCGCTTTCACGGCTTCAGGATACTTTTCTTTGAAGTCTTCTGCGTTTTTGTTCATCACGTAGATGGCTGTTGCTGGTGACGAGGCTGCACCGAAGATGACTGAAGTCATTCTGAATTCTTCGGGCTTCCTGTTCCTTTCTGCACCTCGCCACAAGAACCTCAAGCTGTCTCGGTCGTCTTCTCTTATTTTGATTCGCAGAAACATATCCTGAATGTCCGCCATAACCGCTACTGGCCCTTCTCTGAAGCGTAATAATACACCAAACAGTGACTGCAATAGGTCAGGTCCTGGCAGTAAGACGTCGTTGAGACTTCTTCCTTCGAATTTCGCTGCTGCGTCAAATACTATCCTTGGCTTCTTCTTGACTGGGTGTATCACAGCAAAGTGAGGTAAGTAGAAAGTTCTTCCTTCTATCTTGCGACTGGGGGCCTTCTCGGCGTATCCTTTTTCTAATAGTGTTTGGATTTGCTTCTCATATGATTCCTTTAACTGTACATCCTTATCCAGCTTCTTTTCCACGTTGACTAGTCGTCGAAATGCTTGATTGTAGTTATTGGGCAATACCTCATTGTCTTTTCTCCACAAGAGGCCCGCTTCGAATTGCCCGTTTTCTAACCTCTTCGTATTCTTCTCTAGAATTTCTAAGGCTCTTCTGTCACTGTCGTTGCTCGGCAGCTGGGGTTTGATTCCCATTGATTCTAGAGAAAAGTGATTTCGAACGACTTCTTCTATGTTCTCCTCTTCAGCAGGAGATTCTCCGTGATTTATAAAGTTGACCACAGTATTTACACTTGAGTCGCTTCCGTGAAGTACCCATCCCAGGCTTGTGAGAGACGCCACTGGTTCGGTATTTTTCCCTTTCCTTATCCTTCTCGTCACGATGAGTCCCCAGTTGTCTTGGCCTATCAGCAACTTAGGTTTCTCCCTTGTGTAGAGAAGCTGTTCCTTGATGCCTTCAAGATGCTTGCAATTCTTCAAAGTGTCCTGTTGAACTTCTTGATCTGACAGCCGTAGATTGTCGATGGTCCTTGCTTCTATCGTCTTCTTATCCTTTTTGAAGGCTCCCTTTATTTTCAATTTGATCTTCTGTGATCCACTCTTCTTGAATTCCTTGCCACCGATTGTTTCTATAGTGAGCGTTTCTTGTTTTCCTTCAGCTCCAATCTTCTTGGCTATCGTTGAGTCCAATAGTGTGATAGTTGATCCTTCATCCAACAATGCTAGTACACGAGCGTGTCCTTTCGGTCCGTATAGATCGACGGGCACCATCTTCAAGTAGGCCCTTTCTTCTCCCCTGGTGTTGTGGATAGAGGCGACCTTTTCTTCAAATGTGTCTTCATCTTGTTCCATGGTGTAGCAACAAGTCTTCTTTTCTTCCATTTGTTCAGCAGGTGCAGGTGGTCTATCGGAGTGTAGCATCGTATGGTGCCACCTTCCACACTTCTTGCAGGTAGGCGCCTTGCAGTTTAGTCTTGAATGTTTCAGGCGAATGCACTTGAAGCAGATTTTCGCCTTCTTCACCAGGTTCCACTTTTCATCTATATCGGCTTCTTTAAATTTGTTGCATTGTAGTAAGAAGTGCTCTTCTTGGCACATGGGACACATCTTCCACTTCTCTTGCGTTGCTTCTTGGATGTTGGTCACTTGTCTCTTGATAGGCTTCTTCTGATCCCCTGACGACTCATATGATCTAGGGTACTTCTTTGATTCTAAAGGCACTTCAGGCGGCGCGAAGTCTCCACACATGTCAGCTTCAATCTCTAGGAACGCTTCGATGAGGAGCAGTTCCGAGATGTCTTCTTCCCTTCTGCTTCTGTGGTAAGCAAACCAGCGAAACTTCATTGACGACGGCATCTTCTCTATAATTGCCTTCATGGTTTCTGGTGAGCTCAGGTATTGTGGTTTCTTCAGCGCCTTGATGGTTGCGACTGCATTTCGCACTTTACTAGCGAATACGCATATGTCACTTGGGTATTCACCCACCTTTGGCATACTCTTCAGCTTTTCTAATTCAGCCAGTGCGATTGCTCCGGGCCTCCCGAACCTCGCTTCCAATCCTTTTAAAATTTCTTGCGGGTCTTCAGCAGTAAACAGTAGACTTTGAACCGCTTCTTTGGCTCTTCCTTGTAGTGATCTTCTTAGACGTGCCAGGTTCTGTGTATTGCTGTAACTCTTGGCTGTATCTTCGAATGATCTCTTGAAGGCTAGCCACCCTTCACTGCTTCCGCTGAAGTATGGGAGTTCGACGTGCCTTGGTGCAGTCGCTTCTTGTGTTCTTTCTGATAGCTTGAATATGGCTTCAGCTAACTCTTGAATTTCACTCTTATTTTCCTTTCGACTTGGTTTTTGCTCTTCGTTCGGCTTCACACCAGTTTGGATGAGCCATTGTTCCACTTCGTGTGTCCTTTCGTAGATCTCTTCGCCAGCTCCGTCTTCATCTTCAGACTCGGCAGCTATGAGTTCTAGTTCCGCTTGAGCAACTCTTGACTTCGCTTCTGCAATTTCGAGTTCTCGTAATGCAACTGTCATTCTTGCTTGCGCTTCTGCTCTCTTCCTATGCGACGAGCGGGCGGACTGCGTGTCCATCTCGCGGGTCGGCTTCTTAGTCGGAGGCTTCATTATCTGCTGCGTATTTTTCCCTTCTGTGATCGGTGAAGCGTCTTTAGTCGTACTTTCTTCCTGACGACGTAACCCTTCCATTTTGCTTCTATCCGACACTGGCAGCGTTGAACGACTTCCTTCTTGTTGTGCGGATTCTACACTTTTGATTCCTTCCCCGGTGGTGCGTGCAGGGGGCGCACGTAGTGCGGTATCCCGCTGCGTCGTCGTTGATCCACCGCCAGCTGTAGTACTCCTTTGTTGAGATGCGGGTGATTTTCTATGCGATCCCGTAGTGGATTGTCCCGCAGTGAGCGTCGCACGGCTTGACGCGGATGTACTTGCACTGTCACTGGGCGTATTCATACTCCAGTCGGACGACGTAGCTTCTCCCGTAGTTTTCGAGCGTGACGAATCCGACCTTGTAGTAGGCATTTCTGGCACCGAACCCAGATCCGGCTCGAAGGACCAAAAGAATGTTGCGCGCTTAAACACTTATATTGTGCGCCGGTGGGAATGCCAGTATAAAACGCCGACGAGGGGGACGGTCGAATGTCACTGGAGCAGAGCTTCGGGTCTCTTGACTTGAGTAAAACACCTTTTCTTCAGAGTGCTTCCTTTTATTTCTTCCTTTTCTTCTTCTTATTACTACTGCTGGTTCCGGAATGCCAAACCGCAAAAAGTCGCCTCTTTTTATACTATTTTCCCGATATTGATCGACCAATCAGCGATCAGATTTAATCGCGCGTGACCTTGAACTCTTATGACTGGCCAATCCGCTTTCAGTATGTTTGCATCTCTTTCTTTTACCTTTTGTCTCTTTTTCTCCTTTAGCAAAACTATTTCTGGAACTTTCTGGAGTTTGGCACACCTTACAATGATAATCTTATTTTTCTATGATAGATTCTTACTTATTCTACTAAATTACATAAACTTTCCTTAATAAAATATGCCGTTTTCTACATAAAATTTACAAACAACTTATAACGGCTCTCGTTATGGTAAAGTTCCTTCGTACCTGATCTTTTAATGCCAACCTACATGTGGCGCCCTCTATATCGAAACACAACCAATTCTAATTGTTTATTATGAAACCTTATTCCTCATTCTAACCTACTCTAATAAGTCTTAATTAGTTAATTCTAATAGTCTACTTATAAATGTAAGAAAAAACCCTTATAAACTATATACTGCACTTACTACCTTAAACTTATTTCTACGTTTGTTATACAGCACTTATTTATTCTAAACTTATTTGTACGTTCTAGTCGTCGCTAACAATTATCATAATCAAGTACATGGTAAAACTTACATACTAAATGCATAACTACTTACAGACAATCACCGCGTGATAAGAAAAAACCTACAAAATGTTCTATAAGAAAAACCTACAAAAAAATTTGTAAGGAAAAACCTACAAAAAAAATTATAAGAAAAAAATTGAGAAATTAAGGTGATGGATAGGCATGAGTACACTCCAGGATCAGTACTAAATACATTACTGGCACTCTGTATAATTCAGGTATTATATATACTATTACCCGAGTGGTATCCGACCTAGAATTATTAGACCACCCCTTTTCCTCCCGTGGGTGTCGTAAGAGGCGACTTAGGGAAAGTCCAGAAGATAGGCAGCTGCGTTTTGTTCAATAGTGGACGTCTTCGGGTTGATGAAGATAATATATATTATACAATACCTGGGCAATGTATTAAGTACCTGAGACGTCCATATTACGACCCTCTTCATAAGTCTTAAATAGCAGTTAAGTAACAGCTATGTGACATTAAAATGTTGTCTAATTTCTATTTGTTTACAGAACATGTTTTCACTTAACAGTCTGGCTCACAGACCGTACTTTGTACTACAACGAATAGTTCAACATAGTTAAAACCATCCGGGGAAACTAGCTGGTCGAGTCATATCCGGATTTACCCGGTGCTAGTACGGTAACAAGTTAAAAGAGATTACGGTTTTGATAAATGGCGGAATTAGGTATTTATGCACAAGCTTAGGGTTTAGAACTAACATTTCTATTATTTTATGAAGAAATATAACATAGCAACGCCTATGTAAGTAAATATCGTAGTAGTATATAGTAAAAGTAGTTGTAATAGAGTCCTAAATACGCTCTGTATTACATTGTCACGTTATATGCATGCTATCTTAGAATAAAATAGAATAGAAGATTTTATTTTAATCATTTTATGTACTTTTAAGTTCCTTTTTATTATAATATTTACTATAGGTATGCTACACTAAGCATGCGGTGTTTGCCTGTAAGGGGTTATGCATTTAGCTTGTATAATTTTGGATGTAATCTGTATTAAATATATGTAAAGTAATAACTTTTGGGAATCCAAATGAATAAATAAACGCCTGTATTCCCTGAAGGTTTAAGCAGAGGTGACTGTAAAATATACCCTCATTTCGCCAGTTATGTTATAGGTCCAAATGTAAGACTCTATCAACCGGGCACAAATGCAGACTCCGTGCTGCTACTGAGAGAATTGCCCGACCCAGGATTCGAAGCCGGGTTCTCAGCTCAGCAATCGGGCTTAGCGACAACTAGACCAACAAGGCAGTCATTATGTCACAATCGTTTATATTACAGTAAAAATGTTCAATGTTCGCAAGCTCTTTTTTTGCAGAGAAAATTTAAAAAACGATTTTTTTTATTATGAAAACCGCCCATTTTAAAAACTTGGACACCACTTGTAATATTTTTTGCATAAAAATGCAGCTCACTGAAGCATTCAAACTATACGACTGTGTCCGAAAAGTGGTTACATCACTCTATAACAAGGTCCTTTGTGATTTATCATTATGTAACTGTAATACCTTCACCCTTTTAACTACAGTCAGTTTTTTGCCGAACACTGTGAATAATTGAATATCTCCTAAACTGTAGGCCTATTTTATAAATATTTGCTGATTACATAAAATATACCATATACTTATAAATCTAAACGGTTGGTCGACTCTTCACGTCACCAAAGGGCTTGTTTGTTTTTCGGCCAAAGAATTAGCATTGCCATTCAACGTGGCAATGCCGCCAGCCTTTTGGGCACTCTACCAGTCGACAGTGATGAGGAGGAATATTTCGATGCATAATTTTTGATGTTTTTTGGTTGTATATTATAAGTTTTAATGTAGGTAGTATAAAAAAATCTAGTGTATATATAATGTAAATGGTTTTTTTTAAATAAATAGATTCCATATAGGAGAGGCTTATGTCCAGCAGTGGACTGAAATAGGCTGATGATGATGATGATACTCGTATTTACAAGCAGAAATTGCATCTGCAATCGCACTTATCACAGATTATTCGTAAAGCCACCGCGCTTATTCAATGTAAAATCTTATCAAAGGACTACAATTTAGCAATATCTTATGATTCATGTTATAAATACCAATAATACACAATTGCTTATTACACTCGCAGCTACCAACATAAATTAAACCAATCTCTTCCACCGCACTTATCAAATAACCCTATGAAACCACAGCCCGTAATTTAAACTACAATCTTAGGAACTTAACATTTGACACTATCCCTTATAATCCTTAAACAATTAACTCCAGTATTTGATCTCGACGTAATCCTGAACAAAATATGGTCATATGTCCTAATAGTGAGGAGGGTACCTCGTATATCGTTGTCAAAGACGGTCGGAGACCACAATACCGCTGCTGTATACGTTTATTTAAATTGTTAGTAATGGCGCCCGACTTCTCTCGATTTTGGAACGAACTAGTATTATATTATGCGTTAGGTTAAGCGTCCTAGGATACTTCATGGCGAGGTTTTGGAAGAGAAACGGTGAGGATATTTTTAGGATGTTGCTTGGGTTGTGTTGTTTAAGACATGTTTATTTAGAAACTAGATAATCATCAATAGGATTTTCGTTGATTAGAAGTAACTTAAATCTTAATTTAAGAGGCTTGAAAAAATTAAACAGCAGACAATTGATGACCAAAATCTTAATTAGAAAAAAGAAAAATAGCATAATTTTACAAAGTAATTGCTACCGACAGCTGGTATTTATTTGTGGAAGATAAACTGGAATGTTCTACGGAATATTACAATTCTTGGACATTTATTTTACAAACACTTTTTAATAATAATAATAATATCTTGGGACAACTCACACACGGTCATCTGATCCCAAACTAGGCAGAGCCTGTATTATGGTAACCAGACAACTGATAAACATACTTATATATTTCTAAATACATACATAATATAGATAAATTACACCCAGACTCAGAACAAATGATTATGCTCATCACACAAAGATTTGTCCTGGGTGGGAATCGAACCCACGACCTCAGGTTTAGCAGTCAGGGTCACTAAACATTAGACCAACAGGCCAGTCAGTTTTAAATTTTTTATAAGTAAATTCAGTGCCTACAGGTTACATTGTGACATTTTTTTTTATAAAATCCAATCTAATAATGACCATATCATTTTCACACATCACATTTAACACCGTTCCAATTAGATAACACTTCTAATTGGCAACCTCAATTTGAGACAGGCGAGAACAAAACAACGAACGTATCGATTTGCAGTATCGGTAATGCCCCGATCAAAGTTAGTTACTGGCACTGTTGACGCTTCACTCTGCATTGCGGTATTAGATGCTAACGAATGCCTTTTCGATGCCTAGATCGATGTTGAAACACTGAATAGATGACTTCACGGCTGCGACCAAAAATTTGATTCGACGAATTAATATCCACAATCCACCTTAATGTTTGAAGGCAGGCCATGTCTCTGTTTTGCCGACTAAATTTAAACCGCTTATTACAATTAATTAGAATTTAGGACTCAGTATTATACTGGGAGACAAGTCAGATATTGAACTTGTTGATGATCAAGTTTTAACAATGATTTTGAATTTAAAACTTGTTTGAAAATCAAAACCAGTATAGTAAAATGCAAATAGGTTTTTTAGTAGATACATATATAAACTATATTTAAACGTTAACACTGTCTGTAAAACGTCATATTACACAATCAACATAAATGGAAAAATGAGACCGTTCGCAATCATCATTCGGTTGGCCTGGATAGCAATTGTTTGAGGCATTAATTTGGAAGCCAATTTTTGGAAATACAACAATCTGACGACATGCAATTACTGACCTATACAGCTTTTTGTTTAAGGTTTATAATAAAAAACAAATATGACTTTTGGTGCCATTTTAGAATGTTGCCCATGCTAAGCTTGAATCTAAATTGATAAAGGAACTGACGTCACCCTTAAGACGTAAATACTAAAAGGGAACTTGAAATTCGATGGATGCGAGCAGCGACACGGTGGCTCAGTTGGTTAGAGCAGCGCCACGGATCGGCGAAGGTCGCGGGTTCGAATCCCGCTCGTGTCCATCATTTTTCAAATTTCCTTTATCAATTTAGAAAAAACAAATAATTATGTACCTTTATTTAATTCGTATTGAGAAAATTCCAAATCCAACGAAACCTTTAGTAACAAACAAACAAAAAAATCTAACGAAGGAAAAACAAATACTAAAAATACAGTAATCTGAGATGCATAAACTTTTTATATAAATAGCTGGTGTCAATCACTAGCTTAAAAACGAACATTAATTTATTGAGAAAACTAAGCTTTACATAATCGCAGAGCACGGAGGTTTCATAGAAAAAGCTCGTCTAAATTATGGCTTATTTACAAAATTACTCTTCATCTAATGAACTATTCACATTTTTATACATACTGCTTATTTTTTCAAGAGGTGACATAAAATGTCGAGTTTGGATACACAATGGGGCCTGACGAGCGCTATTAGCATATCAGTTGCGTCGTTAGACTGGGTTTTAGGTCCTTCTGTACAAATGAAACAAGCGCTGCAGAGGAAAAGTTTTACGCCATTATAAAAATATGAATTAGAGTTCATGGAACGTTCGTGGGGATTTGTACGTGGAATTTTTGTTTGGATTCGTTTTGAATAGGCTGTAGTATGAAATTGTGGAAGTTTTGAATGCTCGGCAATATTTGGAGCTGATTATGTTTTTTTCGAGGCATAATAATAGAATAATGACTGATAAGTAGTAAAAACACATAATCAGAAAGTTGTTTATAATGATTAAACTATTTATATATTAAATAGTGTTCCTAGTGAAATAGATTTGGAACTAGATCAGCAATTTTTTGGTAAAAAGTCCTACGCTAAACAAAAACCCAGATTGAAGTATCTAAATGATAATATTAACATTTCACCCTGTAAAATTCACATCGATGACAAAAAACGAACGTGCAATATCCCGCATTAATTCATTACCTTGCTTGGGTATAATATTAAAATATCATATTTGCTTGGTAGTGCAAACAAAAAACGTCTGGGTATTGCGCAGTAATAAAGTGTATTGATATTTATGAAGGCAAAAACATATCTAGGTGTTTGTTAGAATATGGAAACCGAGGAACGGAAAATGTAATGGAATTCAGAATTTTAACTCCCTATGAATGATTTGTTGTAACTCAAAAAAGTGTTTTATGAGAGTGTGAGACGCATTATTTTGATGGATTGATTTTTTGTGTAAATTCTTTATCGTCGTTATCTTCTCAAGTCTCATCGAACTAATTAATATTTTATCTGATTTAGTATTTTCTTCTGTCATGGAATTTTCAGAATTGTAATTATTGGTATCAACACTGATCGATAATTTTTGTTCTATATTAAATATTTAGGCAGTCTATTAAGAACACGCAATTATTAATATCTGGGAAGATGTGGGTGTGCACAACTGTAAACACTTCGGGAAAACAGGCGTCATATTTTAAATAATATTGGGGTAAAAATACCTCACCATTCACAGCCCGACTCACCACTAACCCACTGCTGCCCTTGGTATAGGCCTCTCTTTGTTTGTGCTAGTCTCCACGCTTCTGTGCGAACCTCATCCAGGTTCCACCTACGATGGTAATATCATTTTCATATTAATTGTCGACGGTATGTGTATGTGGTATTTCATGTTTGTAAAACGCACCCACGATACAGGAGAAATTTCTACAGTGGGGCGACGTTTAAAGAAAACATATTGTTATAAAGTATTTTGGTTGGATATTTTTAATTTTATTTATATGGGTGCATTTCCTGAAAGAAATTAATTTTATTTAAATTAAAAATTAAAAATTGAAAGATATTTAAACTATTTTTACGGATTTTATCGCGGTTTTAATTTTGTTTTTTGGTCCCGACGTTTCGAATCCTTTACAGCATTCATGGTCACGAGCAAAAAGCAAAATTAAAACCGCGATAAAATCGCGTAAGTGATAGAAATCATAATGATTTTATTATTATTATTAACTCATATTCGCAGCTGGTTAGAGCTGCGCCACGTTACGGCAAAGGTCACGGTTTCAAGTCCCGCTCGTGTCCATCATTTTTCAAATTCCCTTTATCAATTTAGGTTTAACCTTATGACAAGCGTGGGCAATATTCTAAAATGACACCAAAAGTCATACAAAATATCGTGTTACATACATATGAATTGTGTACGTGGCGAATTTAGAAAAGGAAGCATAAATACTGCGTCGTCAGTGGTTATTTGGTTAAGCAGATTGGGTTGACATGACACTGGAACCCATATCACGATTACCTTTTAATAACCGTAACAGGCTGGTTTCTGTATTGTAAATTATAATGTTTTAAGGTTTTGACGTATTGCTTGTATTTTTAGGTACAAGATTTTACCCTTTAGTTTCTATATTTGGATATTATTAAAATTAATCGTCATAAATAAATCTTGCCTGTTGCTTGCTGATATTATTTCTTCTAGTAAATATTAATTATGTATATTCGTGTTTATCGGTCAGTTTTTTGTGTAACGCCAGTGATTTGTTCCAGTTTTTTATTCAGACATAACATAACATAACATCACGCCTGTATTCCCCGAAGGGGTAGGCAGAGGTGAACATATAGTACACCCACATTTCGCCAGTTATGTTATAAGTTCCAATGTAATAGGGGGCGAGCCTTTAGAGTTCTTAGAAATCCTTAGCATTATTTTAATAAATTTTGCTGTGGATTTATTATTAGAAGACTGTTTTGGTACAAATCATAGAATTAAAGTCTGCCTTTATTAGCAGTTAAGTTTACCATGATAATAATTTCGGTAGTTCTCATTACGATGTACCTATTTATTATATAAGTTTCGATATCAATGACTACATTAAATTTCCTCATGTAAACAGTATATAATAAGTATCTACCAGTCTGTTAAAACAACAAAACCATGTCGCTGAAATACTCAAATAATTTCAGTGAACTTATTTCCCGTGGTCCTATTACATTTATTATCGGCCAAACAGCCTATCCAATTTAAAACTGAAACCATTTTATGGGATCGAGTTTATTGGTCAATACGATGCGGGCTCTAATAAAATATACAATAAACAAGTTAACGTTGGTACAAATTATAAAAGCGGTCGAATGCGTGTGTTGGTGACAATTTTTATAGGCTACAATGTTCCACCCTGTATATATGTAGGTATGTACATTTGTACAGTCAACAACATATGTAACAGAAATATAATTTTTAAACATACCTTTGACTGAAGCGCATTCTTTTTAAATTTCGCCCCACAATAGGAATTTCTCCTGTATCGTGGGTGCGTTTCACAAACATGAAATATCACATACACAGACACCGAGACTCGGGACAAACATCTGCGGATCGCACAAATTTTTGTCCTAAGCAGAAATCAATCAGCAGTTTAATTTCTTAGCCACTGCACCAATCGTTTTTACAGCAAAACGTCTTAAAAGTTCTCAGATCATCTTTTGGACTCTCTTATAATTTAAAACTATAACTTGAATTGAGGTATATTTCTTTCAATTTTTTTTACATTTGTTTTCATTTGTTTAGCTACATCGTTATAGAGCGTACCTCTCTGTAGGTATCTGTATGTCAGTATGACGTATTAAATCGTTTTTTATTCAAACCGCAGTCAAAATTTTGTTGAGATAGGTTTTATTTTTGGCTTTCTATGTCTTATCATAGATACCTTTTTCAGTTCCTCAACTTGATCAATATGTACCATCTTTTCACTTTCATCGTGAGTTCCAGTTCATCAATCCAAGTTCTTGTCGCCGATCGTTTTAAATTTATTATCCCATCTCGTGAGAAATCTCAACGATTTTCTTGAAGCAATGTCATTGGAAGCCATCAGCTTTGACGTATGAATTTATTGGGTAATATGTTATGTTATAGGTCTATTAGTGAAGGAATTCGGTTCTGGACTAATACATGTTTGTGATCGTATGTATCCAGCGTGGATGGAAATTAAAAATGTGTGTTTTTTTTATTGCCTTGTTGGTCTAGTTGTTGCCTATTGTCATCAACTGGACAGAAATAGGTACAGACTTCGTGTTGCTAATGAGAATTACCTAATGGAAAAACCCAGTAACACTTTACTTGACCCAGGACTCGAACCCAGGACCTCGTGCTCAGCAGTCAGTCAGAATTTCCCAAGAAAAGCTTCTTGGGAAATTCTGACTGACTGCTGAACCTGTATTTCCATAAGGCCTGTTACCCTGCCCAATAGTAAATATTACAATTATTATAAAAATTAAAAATATTCCTTTAAAAAAATCGCAAATTCATAAGTCAAACGTCTTCAATTTCACCCCTCAATACCTCATTTTCTTGTCCTATACATAGATATGTATAAATAACGAACCTCCGTATGTTCTCCCCTAATATAATTCAGGAGGCGTGAAACTCGCTTTTAGCGTAGCACACCGACAAACGAGGTGTTTTGTGACACAATTACGTGCCCTTAAAAATTCTGAAGGCGTTAATGAAATAACATGGTTGTTAGGACGCGAGAATTCAATCATTCATTAATATAATCATGCCTTTCAAGGAGGTAGAGATGTTCACCTTCATCATCTTTGTATCGATACAGATAATAATAATAATATTGACACGGCGCGCATAGTCAGGAGGTTCCTCTCTCTGGAGTCCTAACCACCGGCATGCGGCAGCTAGTACCCTGATCCCGTTGCCGGTTGGTGACTATTTTTATATTTTAAATATATTTTATTTTTATTTTGCTGTTTTTGGACATAATATATATTTTAAATGTGATTTATAAGTAAAAGTTTTAAATAAAGGAAATGATAATATCATTTATTTCGACCAAAAAAGGATCATATTACACGTTCACAAACATCACAAAATAACATATAGCATCACAAAAACACATTGCATCATTAGAAATAGGAACACAGACATATTAATTACACATAAAAAATTACAAAACACAAATACGTACCTATACGAAGCTACATGTTTAAATTGGTCAATACATGAACCATACAGCAATGGTTCAAATACCGACAATTAAACCTTTGAGCCAATGCCCTCAGGATGCCGGATATTTTCTAATGGATACAGGTCGTGTCATTGTGATGAGATTGGTCAGTCGACAAGGATCGTAGCGAGGTTGATCGCCCAGGGTGTGCTTGGCGTACTAAGATATCATTTGTGGAGGCTCTCTGCTAGCATGGCATTCTTTATTTTCTAGGAAGTTTCTGCGTCCTGGGCTGGCCGTAGGGTGTGCTGGACTCTTACCGGCTAAAACTCCAGGGTATCCTACTAATCTTAGATAGAGTCTCTTTATATAGTATGCCAGGATCGTAGCAAATGGAAATCCGTGGTGTTTTCCCTTTGGAATACAAGCGTGACTTTATATAATATAGAGGGACTTTTCAGCTGCCAGCTCCCTTAACATGAGCTCTTAAAGCAGGAGATTTTCTATCTTGGAAGCAAGACGTGGCGTCTTGCTTCCAAGATAGAAAAGATAGATAGAAAATCTCCTATGTTGTAATTAATCTAATCGGCTCTTTGTACCGTCTCCATTATACTTATGTATATCAATAAAAAATGGGTGATGACTTGACGATATACCCGTTACGTCTATAACCGTTCATCGTGCCCACAGCGAGTTCATCGCCTCTTTCGACACGAATTTATAGCGACATAAGGGTTTTCGGTGCCGTGTGGTATCCGGCCTAGAATTGACCACTCCCTTTCCTCCCGTGGGTGTCGTAAGAGGCGACTAAGGGAAAATCCAGAAGATGGGCAGCAGCGTCTTCTGTAACTTGATCACCAATACTGCGATCCCCAAACCGCTTGCCAAGCGTGGGGATTATGGCAACACCCCCCCCCCCCTCTTTCTAAGGGGGAGGCCTTCGTCCAGTAGTGGACGTCTTCCGGCTGATGATGATGAAGGGTTTTCGGTATTGTATTAACAATCTATCCAACGCGAATGACAGTAATAATTATATATTCTTTCAGTACATCTATCAATAATAATCTCTTTGTAAATGACACTTCATGGAAGACCGTTAAATAATTTGTCTGAAATTACCAGTAATAACATTTATAGAACAGTGAAATTGAGAGGTATTCATAAACTAATCTACGAAACGTCATCCCAATCGCTGAATACGATTGACGTTTTAATTTATCATCAAAAGCTATTCGGTATTCATATATTTTAAACTGTTTGAGTTCGTATCGTGATCTTGTTTCGGTCGCACAAAGGGATTCGACTGTTAGTGGGGTTGACAATGCCGGTGGGTCGCCTTGCTTATGGAGAGATGGTGGATTTTTAATTAAAATATCGCAGCCCGTTTCGGTTTTGGTCAAAGGAATATTAGATATCTTATTGAGGATTTTGATTAGGTTACTAAATTGTGGGGTTAGATCATTTGTTTAGTCATAATCACGCGAGTATTGTCCAAAATTCGAAGCCATTCGTTTGAAAGTAAGTAAATAGGTGTCTCTGTAACAGGGTGGCCAAATTTCATCAGTAGTTGACATGAAACATTTATTTTTTATTTTAGCGCTGTTTTTTTTTTATAAATTACACTATGAGATTCATATCGTAAGTGCAGTATTCTTATTCATGAATTATAATGATTTCATCAGAAATGATTTTTTTAAATTTCATTTGTATCGTTTTAAAAACATCAAAAAAAGCAAACATCACATATCACTCGAGACAAACATCTGCGGATCACACAAATTTTTGTCCCTAGCAGGAATCGAAACCGTAGCCCATAGCGCAGCAGTCTAATCGCTTAGCCACTGCGCCAAACAGGTCATCAATTACATTGTTAAAATTATTAACAATCATTTGGTACCTGGTACCTTTTTTTTTATTCATTTATTCAGTATTTCCTAAAACTATCACAAAAAAATATTATCTGCCAAACTGCAAGACAGTTTGTCGGCTATTATTCTCGCATATCAGGTGGGTCTTACAAATTGTGCTAACATCTTATCTACTTATATAAAATATTTTTTTTCTACAAAATACCGGGCGAAGATTTTTATCCTAGAGATTATGGACACAATGAAAGATAATGGCTTTTTAGTTTTTTTTTAACCTAGTGTATTTTATAAGAAAGAAATAACATACATTTAAAATGAAATTTTAAAAGTCACATTGGTATTTTCCATGGTATAAAGCCATATCCTTCAGCATACAAACCTCGTCCACAACTATATTTACCCTTTCCTCACCGATGTGACTTATCAGTACACAATCGTTTCACTATTTACTACTCGTACAGTGAAGGTATCAAGTCTTTTCAAATATTTTGACACAAATAGTGAGAAGTAAGCGGCGTACAAAAATTTTACATTCCTAAAATATTTTACTCTAATTACTAATACTCGTAATAAAGCATGCCCAATTTAGGTTCATTGAACCTTCTACTATAATAACAATCGTAAGTGTTATCCATATTATTATTTACTATATACGCCGGTTGTACTCACGTGTGTATTCAAGATTGCCGGACTAGTTTCGAACTCGAACGGAGCCCTTATTCATGAGCTGCAGGACCCCTTATGCACGCCTTATGCTTCGTGACTCCGCCGCGTAACCAACTCATGAATAAGGGCTTCATTGAACCTGTATTTTATAGTTAACTAGCTTCCGCCCATGATTTTCAACGCGTCTTTGCCGCGTAAAGAGAAGCCTGTGTTTTCTGGAGCTTACTACTTACCAAGTTTAATTGCATTCGGATGAACGGTACATACGGCACCACATAAAATAGGAACAAACAAACATTATTTTTTACATATTTTAGATATTCGAAGGATCGATGTTCGATACCTAATTAAAAGTCCCGAATTGTGTGTTAACTAATCCATGTTAAGAATAGGCAGCCTAATTAAAAAGTAAACTCTCATGAGGTGTTCCATTAGAATTTAAAATTACATTAATATTAAATAACTATTTAAAATACGGAGAAGTTTACCAAGTTTCGTTATAAATATTAATTACAAACTTCGTTTAGATATTAAAATTACGTATAACAAAGACCGCACTTGAAGTTTATGATTCATAATATATACGGCTATTAATATAAGTGTATTAAGAACATTGTTAAGATTTTCACCAACAATTCTAATTATAGTAGTTGAATCTTTCGTAATATAGGTACCTATCTATATTAAAACAAAACGTCAGATACGCTCACATGACGCGCTGCAGTAGCATACACGAAGGAGCTCGCGTTACGCGAAGTTGACGCGTTACGCGAACTTGACGCGTGCGTATCCAAATGCTTTGGTCGAAACGTTCCTGCACAGCCCCCTTAGACAAGCGGCAAAACGCTTGACGAATAGAAATGGAATAGTCTTAGATTATCTAGATGGAGTCTGGCGCTACATTGAAACAAACATCATTTTGCATGAATGCGTGACAGCTACGTCTTACACAAGTATATAATTTATTTAACATACGGGTGATAGGATACATATTTATTAATATTCAATCGGCCTCTGTAATTTCTACACACCATATTAGCTCATTTCGCCATTTTTATTACGTTATTTTATGATAGAAAAACAAGCGTCTCCATTGACAACGCAATTGACACTGCTAACCTACCTTACAGCTTTTTGGCGCCAATTGTGAGGAATTGGCGCTAAAAAATACCGACGCTGTCAAGGTCTTGACACTCCATATAGACATATATATAATCAAAGGGAATAGTATGTAAAATGTGTGGGAATGATATGTCATCGATAACATAGTCGAAACATTATGTCATCCCCTGGTATCTGGTAATGAACGTGTTTAGTGTCGAGAATAATTAGCGTATAACTGTTCCTACTTCAGAAAAGAATTCGGTTTGTTTTAAGAATGGCTAAAAATGACGTTTTAGTAGACGGGGGTAATGTAAAGATGCGTAGGTACGGTGCTACCGTACGATCAGTCAAGTAATTAATTGAGTATAATTCTGCTTTATGTAACCATTTTATAAATATACTAGCATCCGCCCGCGACTTCGCCCGCGTGGATTTCGAATGTTTTATAGCTTATAACCTTTCTCAATAAATGGGCTATCAAACACTGAAAGAATTTTTTAAATCGGACCAGTAGTTCCTGAGATTAGCGCGTTCAAGCAAACAAACAAACTCTTCAGCTTTATAATATTAATATAGAATAAGTATAGATTTGCAGGAACTCTAGAGAATAGAGGAATTGCCCAATGTGATTTATTAATATTCTAGAGATCAGCTACACTGCCTTATTTTTTATGTAGCCTCTTAAATTCTTGAGCCGCTAACGCGACAGGCTTACCCATAACCAACTTGGTTATATCTGTTCAGTGGCCGCAGCGCCCCGCCTAATATTTTATGCAAAGACGGGCCATGTCTGCGCCGTGACAGACTTCTGTTGTTTGCACAGGAGAGATCAAAAAGGGAATTGGCTTTAAATCCTCAAGCCCGTGTCCTGAATAACAAACTAATTTATCTGCTGTTCGACGTAAAATTTAATACAAATTTCTCGTGTCAGTACAATTCTGGTGATGGTGTTTTTTGCTGGGTTTAAATTTTTTTTCGTTGTTTTGCTACGCTTTTGGTTGGAACTTAGAACTTCCTTTTATTTGTAGTGACTTTATCATTATAAAAAACTATGGATTTTTTTATGAAGGTTTTATTTATTAAGTGTGAGTTGCACCAACAACTCTGACATATTAGTTAGCGTTAAATATGGCCGCTTGTTGTGAATTTCCTACTAACTTATCGTTGACGTACGGACTTAACGATAACAGACGATTGGTGCAACCCACCCTAAATATTCAAAGTAAAGTACTATAATAAGACATCCGTTCGATAACTGACTGTGCGTATGCACTGTTTCGAAGCTAGAAAATTAAAAAAAAATGTAGAGTAAAACATGACAATATGTCATTTAACATTTGATACACAAAGTTTAGGTAAATATTTCTTTTATTTGGACAATAACCTACTTATGTATATTAGAGGGCCTGCTATTATTATTCTGTATATTATATAAGTCAAGGAGACTGAAATATCTCACTGTCAATTTACATACAAAATGTAGGTACAGATATATTATACAAAATACATCCATAAATCCACTCCTATTGGTCAGCACATAGGTACCTAACTAGACTAGCAATATGACCACTAAACACTGTGGTAAACCAGTGCCTTGCGGTATTCCTGTGATGTACACACCACAAAACTAAAACTTATAGCTCTGTCTAACTATAACACAAATACTTGCACAAATAACATAATATCACACCTGTAAACTGGCGAAATATGGGTGTAATTATCTGCAGTCACCTCTCCTTACCTCTTAGGGGAATACAGGCGTGATGTTATGTTTTATACCGGTATAATATTATCATCATCAGCACATCTCCGCCCAGTGCTGGACATGAGCCTTGCCTATGGCATGCCACTGAGCTCAATACGACACGCGTCCAATCGCTACCAGCCGTTTTGCGTATAATGTCGCCCCTCTTAGCTGAAGCTATAATATATTATTCCAGCTAGGAGCGGTGACAATATACGCAAAATGGCATCCTACACTACGTTTGCTGAGCTGAGCGCGCAAACACAACTGCATTCTCGATTTCCTCACTTTCATAGTCCTATGGGACGGCAGACCGACACGACCGGAGAAAAATCTGGCGCAAAACCAACAGCTTTACGTGCCATCCGAAGCATGGAGGAGTCTCGACGTGTGCAAACGGTCACCTATCACAAGACTGACTGCGGCGGCTAAACCCCGCAGATCGACTGGTCTGCGGTAGCCACGTAGCTACGAGCTCCCTAATATTATGAATGTGGAAGTAACTCTGTCTGTTACGCTTTCACGGGTAAACCACTTAAGCAATTTCGATGACATTTGGGACGGCGTAAACTTGAATCCTTGAATATAATTTGATTTATAGGTACTTTAATACAAACACGATTAACATTTTATTTCTAAATTGTTAGGCGAAGTCGCGGACGAAAGCTAGTTTATTAATTTACAGCTACATCGGACTATATGCACATTTAATTATTATCCCATTATAACGCTCTTTGATCGAATCCAATGAGTTTCTGTGTGATTGGAATCGAATGTTTGAGCGCGTGTGATTAAAGGTAGCTACCTACCTACAAGCGTTTGTAGTTTGTTTTTCCGTAATAATAGTCTTTTATTTCAAATTCGTTGAAGGATTTCGGTACTGTAAAAGCTTTATTTTGAAATATTGAAACTTGTGTGTAAGCCTATAACCGCCCCTCTGCAAATAAAATACGAGAGGTATTTGGCTTGCTTGACGTTTATAGGCTTATACTGTCGATAATAATAAACTCAGAACAAATTTTGCATATGATTATTAAATATTTCCATCGAGCAGAAATTAAATCAACTTTTACAACTCTACCAAACTACAATAAAGAGAGCCCTTTCTTATCATACACTTACACACTATAGGTAACTGTATAAATGTAAAAATTAAATTAAAACATTTAAAAACCCCCAACGCAAAAAGGAAAAGCGGTCATTTAAAAAGTCAAGAATAGCACATATCATTGAGCCATCAAATCCGATCCGAGTAACACCTATTTAAAACAATATCGCGGCGGGGTAGGGTGTCTATTATGTTTAACTAAAGAAATAGGTAAATTCTTTTTCTTATCGTATGGTTGATGAACAACCTGGTGTCAGAGTTTAAACTGCCTGTAGGCCTCTGACATGGCTTTACACACCGTTGAAAAATCTCTCAGGTGTGCCGGTTTCCTCACGATGTTTTCCTTCACCGTTTTTAGCAACTGATAATTAATTTATAATACGCACATGAATTCGAAAAGACATTGGTGCGTGCCGGGGTTTGAACTTGCGACCTTTGACTTGGCAGTCCAAAGGTCATACCACACGGCTATCAGTGCTGCAATAGGTTAATAATAACAGCGAATAATAAAGCCAATCTAAGAACTAATTCGGTAACAGAACATCAAGGTAAGCGTCCTCCAACCGCCCCTATAAATCTAGTTTCCATCGGCTTTATTTGACAACGGATAAATTTATAGGGTGCTAAATGCCCGCGACCTGAAAATAAATTATTTGCGAAACATGTGACTGAAAATCAAGATAGTGTTTATTTTGAAAACGATTCAATTTTGATATGTGGATTGTGGAACGTTTTGGCTGAAATAGAACCAGAATCTTCAGGTACACTGGTACAGGAGGTAAGTTGAATGATTTACTTGCAAAAGTACCTGTTCTTGTGAGTGCACCGACCAATTTTCCTAAAACATTGTAGGTCTTATAATGCAGAAATGTCTGCCGGGTGGCCTTCAGTTTGATTTTCAGTATGGGTGGTGTTTTCGATTTATCTGATAAAGTATTATTTTCAGTTACAAATCTGTTAGGCTTGTGCTATTATTTGCTTCTTATAAAAAGACTTGTAATAAGTACTTCAGATACCAGTTATCTTCATCATCAGCCGAAAGCCGTCCACTGTCGAACAAAATCCTTCCCCTTTAACCGCCATTAACTATATTTAAAACTGATACATACGGTGCATAGTCTAAACGTAAATGAATATCTAAACCTTGGAAATAACGCATATAAACCTGGAATTCCACATTGAAACCTAACTAACATCCTCTTATCTCTCCTTCTTCCAAATTTCATCGACACCATCCATCCGAAAAAGGAGAAATATCCACCAAAATTTCCCACCCAAAGTTTAAACCACTAAATGCAGCCAAGCTTACGTTAAAAGGTCCTAATTGATACATACATAAGTAGGTAGGTAACTGTGAATGGAGTCTTGATGTAAATTCAATTTAATTATGCAGATGGCGCCTGCTTCTGTTCGACAACACGTCAGCGTCACCTGTGTGGCGTCAAATTGTGTCAAAGTATGTTCATTCGGGTTAATGGAGATTTTAGGATGTTAACTTCTGTATTGTGGTGGCTTGGTTAACTGGTATAATGTGGATCAATTCATGAAGAGAATTTAGTAGTAGCTAAGGAATTGTGGGTGCAATTTCTGCACGGTGCAATTGTTTTTAGTATCATATTTGATTAAGAACCTGATTGGCGCGGTGGCTAGTAACTAACAAGTTCCGTGTCTGGTCGCAGGAAAAAACTCTAAACTCTACCTAATAATCCTAAATAATAAAATAAAATATGTTCTGAGTTTAATCAAAATAAAGTAATAAACACGACTAAAAAGAAAATATTCAATATACCTACATAAGAAAATCATCACAAATAAAAATAATCAACCAATTTCAGTTAAAATGAGAAAGTTGTCTACACAATTTCATTGCACTTCCGAAAGGAAAACATAGTAAAGATCACTGTTTAAACGAAAAACAAAACTGCAGGATTAATAAAAACAAATTTAGTACGAACTATGGAACGAATAGCTTTAGGTATTTACTGCAAAATGCGGGTAGTTAAAAATAAAAATCAACGTAGTGGGAACGGCGGGCCGGTACGTCAGTTCCTGAGAATGGCATTGCGCCAAAGAATGTCTTTATTGCTTTCAGGAATTTCCTTTGAAGGAATTCAATATCGCTAGATCGAATTAAAATATAATATTGTGTTAGGTTCCTGCTCATCTACGGATAAATAACTAAATTAGATTTATTTAGAAGTCGACCAAAAAAGGAGTAGGTTTTGAGACGGATATTTTTGTTAAAAATCTTTCAGGTAGTATACAAGCGTGCTTTTTATCTTTTTTTTTTTGTTTTTTTTTTTTTTTTTTAAAAACGTCGCCCCACACTAGGAATTTCTCCTGTATCGTGGGTGCGTTTCACAAACATGAAATATCACATACACAAACACCTAGACTCGGGACAAACAAATGTGGATCGCAGAAATATTTGCCCCGTGCGGGAATCGAACCCGCAACCTTTAGCGCAGCAGTCTAATCGCTTAGCCACTACGCCAATCAGGTCGTCAAACGTTACCCTAGACTATTGCCTAGTCTACGATTAAGTTACCCTTTCCCAGTCCGATGAGCCTTAATGTACATGACGATTGTTAACCAATTGCGTCTGCTCCGTGAACAGTCAGTGTTAAAAAATAAGTAAATTGGTATAAATTGAAAAAACGACTTCTGCATGAATTAAAACGAGATTACGTATTCATATTCACCTTATTACCATCACAGCCTTAGTTATATTATACTAATAAATAATTTAATAGACATAGTTAAAAATAAAATTTTAATATACCTTAAAATCCTCATATATAATTTCAATCTAGGCATGATAACCTAACAGTCTATATTTTTCAGAAACGATATTAAATTCATGGCTTGAAATATTCCAAATATTTGTGCAGTTGCATGGCTTTAAAGTTAATATCAAAATCTGATCGATAGTTTAATCTACAGTTATCCAAAAAGTATTATTGAGTATGCTAAAACAATTTTAATCAAAAGTTTGAAAACCATAGAATTTCATTACAACTTTTATGATTAAAAATGTTTGTAATTTTTTCAGGTTCTTAACTGATGAAAATTTATTCCAGGCGACTTAGAAAAGCGATTGGACTACTGCACTAGGTGTTGCGGGTTCAATTCCTACACGGAACATAATTTTTTGTGATCCACAGATGGTTGTCTGACTTTGTGTATGTGATGTTTCATGTTTATGAAAGGCACCCACTATTAGGCGACGTTTTAAAAACAAAAACCTTTGCGTGGTATTGTATGTGGAAAACATCTTTCGCCAATGTAACTATAAATGACAATCCCATACATTTTGCATTCTATTCGTTATGCATTTTGCCACTCGTCTACGGCCCCAGAAGTATGTTATGTGTATAAAATAACAGTTAATACACAGTATTCGATACTATGGTAGCAGTATCAGTACGTACCAGAAGTACGAAAAATAATAATGTTTTATTTGAAATCAACCCCTCCGTGCCACAGTCACGTTTCGAACTTTTTAAACTTGGAACGTGTTATAATAGTATGTTTTCGTATTAAAGTGGAATTTTCTACTATTGTAAGAACCAATAGAACGAGAAAAATGTCACGTAAGTTCTTTTGTTTCATATTATAGAAATAAACTTGTTTTTCTAAAGCTAGGGATTTTGATATTACATTTAAGTACCTATTAGTAAAAAATATATAATTATGTGATTACTCTTGCAAGTTATTGTGAGTGTTGAACCACGAAATAGTTTTTCTTAAAACGTATTTATTTTTAATAAACACAATGCTAAATAAAATACTGTTTTTCAAACTGAAAATAATATAAAGTAGCTAGTTAGTTTACTTTTTTTAGTAATCTTTGTCACTAACCGCCGAACTCTGAAACGATAATGAGTACTAGTCTAGTCTCTGAGAGACTAGTCTCCACGACAAGGGGAATCCTAGTGTGGAGGCTAGTGTTCTAACCTTGCCTGTAACACTATTTTTTTTTTGAAAGAATAAAATTTATTATTACTTAAACTGACACTAAAGATGGATTTCACAAAGTAAACGGCGGTAAGTTAGCTTACTGTTAGTCATCTAAAATTATTTAGGATTTCTTCCATATTATTGGTATCTAGTCATAGCTTGACATAGCACACAAGCTCATTTCTGAAAGAACAAATACATTCGAATATAATCCTTAGAGGCTACAAATCTTTGACTGAAACCAAAAAAATTGCGTCTCACAAAATAAGTCCAAGTTAATAAACCTTTTTCTTAATCATTCGCCTGTTTCTTTCGTTTGACGTAAATAAATCAGACGGGAGTTACAAAGAGAATGCAAGCTTAGCTCCCTTCGCTAAGTACACTGCGAAAATTAATGAAACGCACAATTTTAACACGAAATTGTAACTTTAACTTATTAATAAGTTAAGCAAAGTACTGCCCCCTTACCATGATCTCTTAAAAGAGGATATTTTACGATGTGGAAGCGAGACGCTGCAATACACTACACGCAGCGGCGCGCGGCGTCTCGCTTCCACATAAGAAAATATCCTGTTTTGGGCTGGTATTCCAAAGTTTTGCAATGCGAACAGGTAAGCATGTCTTCGAAAGACAAGCACGAAACTCGTAATTATTTTTCATATTTATTTTAATTAAATTGTTTAGTACCGAAGTTTTGTGTTTGTTTCATTTCATTTATTTGCACAATGTATCGTTACTTTGAACTTACTTCTGTAAACCAAACCGGAATGTTAACGATGTTTTTGAAATTGGCCTCGTATGGTGCAATGGGCACAATCTAGCCTAGATATTATAATGTTATTTGATATCTACTAATTTGTTTATGTCGGGGTTTAAATTCAGAAATGGTTTTGAAATTGTTCTCGATTGGTGCAAAGGGATGTAGCCTAGGTATTTGCATGTTATTTGATACTTTCGTTTTGTTGGAGACGGAATTTATTTATTAACCACAAAATTAACCACAAAAAATTCTACCATTTTACTTTTCTACAAAGAGCAGGTGTAGATAGAATAGAGAATAAAATATAAAAGACTTAAAGATTACAACTTTTTCCAGACAAAAGTAAAAAGACAAACTGTAAGTCACTCTTCATTTGGAAACAGAAAAACTAAGACATAACAAACGTAGAATGCAAAAACAAATTTAAAAAGTGTTCTCCTAATTTGAAGACGCTTAGTTTCTCACAAGCACTACCGAACAAGCTCTAAAAACTCTTAAACCGTTTACGGCCAATGACGAGACGAGGGGCTAGTATAATTGCAATAAAAGAACTTTAACAGTTTCACTGCTTGTAACATGTCACAATACCTAAAGATCCCATTAAACTTTAGCAATTTCTAACTTTTCCTATTAGGCTTACTGCACATATCGTTCGTATACGTTACAAATACTTGTATGGTCGTTTATTGAAAGTTTGTGTGTATGTTTTATAAGATGGATGCTTTTGGATTTTGTATAAGAATATTCTGAATTTGTTTATGAGATTTCGGATTTTGAGATTTGTTTAGTAATGTGGCGTTTTAGGGTTAAATTTTGTCTTTGACGCGAGTCAAATCAAATTTTTGCAATAAATTAAAAATCTAGTTGATATTTCTAGCGTTTTCGATAGATTTTTTTAGTTATAAATAAAAATTGTTAGTGCATATTATAATTATATACGAAAATCCAGACTTTAATCAGAATATTAAAATGATCTTTTTTATAAATAAAATTTATTATGAACGAATTGCAGTTTTGATCAGACTTTTATAACTTCGGCGATAAATAACTGAGAATTAAGTTTTTAAAGTAGGCAAATAACATTTTCTCTTGCGTTGAAATTCGCTAGGATTTTCACAAGCTGCCAGTCTGGCTGCCTTCTTCTATTGAGTCGACGCATAACAAGGAAGCAAGCTCAGGTGTTTTAGCGCCAAGCTGGTTCTTAGAAATGTTGGGAGGTAAACATTTTTGTATTGGCTTCGTTCGACCTATGTAGAGTAGTGAAAGCTGTAATAAATATTCCATATTTTAACTCTTAAATTTTATAAAATAGAAGCCTGCTTAAAATTCCTGAGTTTTTTATGTGATAAGTAGGAAATCGCCGTGTGGTGTAGAATATTTAGTTATCCACTGAAGACTATTGCCTTGTTTCTCTTACAAACAAATATTTTTACTTTCAAAAATTGTTATGGTATGTTATAAAACGGCTAAGTATGTCACAGTAGATAATTACATTCATCGCTTGTATGTTGCCTTTTTAATTGTTTTAATAATAACACTATGGCTTATAAAATATTGTCATAGAGATTGAATTATACAGTCGAATGATATGCTGCAATTACGTAGTATCTATAATCATACATAATTCACAATACATTTAAAATTATAGCTAAATCTAAACACACAAAAAGAACAACACTACTACAATAATAACTGCAAAAGGCTATAAGTATAATATATCACGAAGAAAAAAACTATACTGTTTGGCCTATTACACGCCACCTGCTACACCCAAAAGTTTTGGCAATTACATACCTTTTTCGGTACATCGTTATACCTAAGTTAGACCATTATATCGCAAAAGAAATAAGTTTATTGCCTTATTATTCGCAGTGCCCAGACCAGACTGAAGTGGGCACTAAAATTAGAACTTTGTATCGCTGTTTTTCTTAAGACGTATGTTGGCTTATAACATTAGTGTTAGCTTTTTGTTGGTATAATATATGTTTAAGTTAATGATGTTAGATTTATTTATTACATAGATGAGAAAAAAAGACAACTATTTTTGAAGCATCTTTTATATCTATACTTAATCATGATAGTTACAAAAGATATAATAAGAGTAGGTGAAACATTAGAACTCTAAGCCTAAACCAGGATACATACATTTTAACAAAATATGTACAGTAAATTATATTTAGTAAAAAAATAACAATGATCACTCTTATAACAGCCAAAGCTAGGGCTGCAAATTTATTTTAAATTAAAGTAACCGATTTTTTTAGCTACCTTATTTATAAAAATAGTAAACAAATTTAAACTGCACTTAAGAATAATACTAGCTTCATAAAATTCTTTTAAAAAGTCTTTAAATCTGATACTTCGAACTAACACTTAGACAAAAACCCGAAACTCCAAAACGTTCATTATTAGGTCATTTATTTTACCAGGCCGTAACTGCTTATCTGATACAAACGTAAAGATAAAAGTTTCCTTAGCCTTTGAAGTATTGAAAGGGATAAATTAGATTTTAAATATCGCGACTGTAAGTGGAGGAACCGGGAAATGACCCGTTAAAAGCACAGTAATTTTATATATATCCTTACTTGAAATGCCATGAAAACGGTCAGACTCTTGCTATCGTTATAGGCATAATTAATGTTTGTAAACGAATAGAGTTGTTCCTCAACGATGTAGCAGGGGCGTACTTCTGCAAAGTCATTTGAAATCTCATTAAAGAAAACAATACGAAGAGAGAAAAATATTAAGACATCAAGCATTTTCATATTGTAACGTAATAATACCCGTAATAGAACAAAATAATTTAATAAATTTTTTAAACAAGAACACGAAAAGGGTTATTATTAATGTTATAACATTTTTAATTACTACCATAAAATATAACATAACAAGAAACCTCTCACGTAAACAACGAAGAACAAACGAAATATAAAACAGTATCCAGCAGCCCTGTAGCCAACCAATAAAAACACTACAATAAAACAAAAGAACATAAACAGATCCCAGAAAATTTTACTTTAAGAATTAAAACGCTGACAAGACCGAAAAAGCTGGGAAAATTCATGGAGACTAAGAATTTATATAGTCTTACCTGAACTGTAGGAAAACACGGAGAAACTTCGAGGTAGCATCATGAACAAAAGTTTATTATACTATCTGGATGCAAACCTTACCTACCATTTATCTTTGTCGACGGAACTTTAAGGTAACTCCGTTAAAGTATTTAGTGGAGGAAATTAAAGACAAATTCAGTGAAAACCTTTTTTATCGACACTAATTGTGTTTTTGGTGTAAGATGGTGAGGTTGGATATAGGTCAAAAGGATCTTGCAATACTTATGTAGATATGTGTACGTCACCATCCTACGAAATTTAACATGAGAATGTTTGGTCCAAAAGTAGTGTAAATGTCCTTTTCCATTTTTACAGGAGTATAGTCCAACTAATGGATAATTTTTCACAAGCCTAAAAAGTATATTGGAAGAAACGTATTGGTATCTACGGTTAGTAGAAAACAAAAATTTAAAACGTTCTCAAATATTAGTTCCAACATCAGTTGTTGATGCAGTGCTATTCACAGCAATGGTTCCATGAATCGTAGAAGCTTCAATTTAATCTACTTCGTAATTCTGTAAATCGTTTTCCGAATCTGAAAATGGAGGTAGCACTGTGTTGAACACTGAACATTTATGAGTTAATTATAACGGCTTAGCTCGTGTGCGAACAGCCATATAGAGATATATTTGAGATGGTAAAGCTAGTATTATTATGTAATTATATCTTAATTAGAAAAAATATTTTTGTAAAAGATTGTAGAGAACTAACTATTATCCTTGAAAAATGAAATTATAGTGTAATTCGGGATTGTAGCCAGGTAATGTATGATTTCACTTTTTTTTAAGCACAAGTTTTACAGCTAACTTAAAATCGCTCAGAGCGTTTGGAACGGTGTTATTCATAATATTGTATTAAGACAATCTTTTTTTTATGATGAGACTATCAAATGAGGTAAAACCATTAGGTACCGCCGAAAAGAATATCATTTGATTCTTCTTTATTAACAATCTCAATGTATTTGAGTTTATAACATGGCGATAAACCGCAATAATGCCTCAAGGCACGTTAGTAGGTCCACTTTTAAGCTACCATGCGAAGCGTGTGACGATCGTTGCACATATTCGGTGCAAGTTACGGTTACGTGACCTTCCACACTATCTATGGGAACATGCTAGCATTCTACTCATTATAACCATATGGGGTTAAGTATTATTTGAATTGTGAGGTCGTTTCTGTAGGTAAGGGAAATAAATCGTCAAGATAAATTTTCAATTGAGTAAACGTTACGTGTGAATTCGCAAATTCTCAAAAAATACTCCAAGGCTTTCTAAATAAGGATTTTGTCCAAAACCCCAGTTCTTTGGCAAATCACAAACGGGGCATTATTGCAAAGTGAAAACAAAACATTAAGTGATCCTTACATTCGGTAACGGACAGCGGTGTTGTGGTTACATGTTGCGCTCTGACAGCCGCGCCGCAGGCATTCTGCAACGTGCCAGTTAACTTTGTTGTACTGAAACATCAAATTATTACCGTTTATGGAATTAAAGCTGTCGGAAATATAACAACTTAAAGTTTTTTGGTTATATTTTAATTGAAAATTCAATTAGCTGTCCATACCAAAATTAGTGTATTGTAACTCGAGCTAAATATTGTAGGCTTCAGGGCAGCTACAGTCGAGGAACACGGCTTCAATCCTAATCGGCTTGTTGTCGTAATGAGACAACAAGTTCTCTACGATTTGTTTTTCAAAATTGACCTGCAAAATTGGCAAAATTATTGCCTAGTTGGTCCAGTGGTCGTAAAGCAGGGTGCTGAGTGTGAGGTCATGGGTTTCCGGGTCGGGGAAAGTTTTATTGTCCCATAAGGAGATATTCAGTAGCAACACGAAGTCTGGATTTATGTTTGGGCAATGGGCTCACCCCTATTACATTAGCACCCATGACATAATTGGCGAAATGTGAGTGTACTACACGGAAAATACAGATGCAATCCTATGTTATATTTAACCTGAATTTAAATATATACGTAATTCAACGTCCAGATATGCTGAGCGTGAAGATCTTTGCATACATTTGCAACTTTGCGGTCAACGCGCCCTGACCTGTCTCGACACGTCCTGTCCTGTTCCGTTGAATTTGTGATGCCATTGTGCTAAGGCACGGGCTAAGGTGTGTGCGGAAAAATCGGGCTTAGATTTTGACCTAAAATACGATTTGGGATTACGAAAACTAGTGTAAGTTAAAACTATTTAAATTGAATAAAAACGATATTATATTTATATATATTATATACGGTTTATCTTGTGAAAGCGAGACGCCGCATTACATTCATGGTAAGGGGGCTGTTGACCATTCTTAACATTGACCAAGCTGTGTTTCCAAAAAAGCAATGTTTTTATCATCTTATTTGGACTCTATACGAAAATAATAAATAAAAGGCACATACTTTTTGTGAGTATTTATTATTTTATCGTTCTGTTTTATGGACAGTCGTTACGCCACAGATCATGACTAGGACAATATTTGACATTGTTCACTGGACTTAAAACTGACTAAACCTTACCATACAAATATTTAACGTAACCAGTAGGTGAGAATTACAATAGCATTTGGCAAAACGTAGAATCTAATCTGCTTAACTTTCAAATGAGGTGTCATTTGAATTCGCGACATATATACTAAATGACGGTTCGTGTTTCAGTACAATTTGGTACGTACGGCCAGCGATACGGAGGGACTTTCCGACTTTATATCGCCATATTAGACTCGCTTCGCACTTTAGGGTTGGCTGTTTAGGTAGTATCGATGTTTCACTGTTTTTATTTCAGTTGCGTCAAAAATAGTGTTGACGAGCTGAATGAGTTGAATGATGCGAGCGATTACTTGATCTGCACTTGTATGTTTAGAAGGAAAATAATAATAGAAGTAATGTAGTTAAGTATTAGTAATGTCGACTGTTCACGTGGCCTGGCTTGTTTTGTGACCAAAGAATTAGCAATGCCATTCAACGTGGTAATGCCGCCTTTTGAGCACCTTACCAGTCGACAGCGCTGAGGAGGAATACTTCGATGCATAATTTTTTGATTTTCATTTTTCTTTAATTATTATAATAATTGAAGATGTCTATTTTTTTTAACGTAGGTACGGAGTAGGTACAGAGATAAGTAATTGAATAATTATGTACAAAGGATAAATAATATGTAGTGAAGTAATTATGATTTATTTTAATTTAAGTATAATAATTTAGATAATATGTACTGACTTACTTAAGACTGAAATTAATTTTTTGTATTCGTTTTAATAACCGTCCTCGAAAGAACGAAAACGCCTGATAATATCCAAGATATTGAAACCCGAAAGATTATTCAAACTATATTAAACATAATCTGATTCTCCAATACATTTTCAAAGTCCACAAAAAGAGAATTTCCCAGATTCTCTCGCCTCCCTAACACAATGCGACGGTATTGTTTTGTGTTGTAAATATGCAGGGAAAGGCAAAACAACTCGTACTGATTCCTAATATTTGCATAATCCTCTATTTTGTTGGAATTATTCATCGGGAGTGCACTTGCAGCATAAACATCTGCTTCTAGCAGCTAGGTAGACAGTTGTTTGGATTTTAGATTTGACCAATACATTATGGATTATGTTAAAGTTGTCTTACGTTCGGTACGATTTTACAAACTGACTACGACCACGGATTTTTTGGTATCTTTTTACACGACTGCTCAAAAAAGGAGTGTAATGTTTTCAGGTTTCATGTATGTATGTGAGTTTCTTTATTCCACCATAACTTCTGAATGCCAGAACCCATTTTGATGTATGGAGTGTCGTTAGAATCCTTACACTATCGCATAACGCGTAACATAGGCTATAAAAAATAAAACAAATAAAAAAATAATATTTAATATCATTAAACAACACAACTGCCATGCGATGGAACTTGTTTTTCAATTTTAGTTCGTTTTTTTCATGGCAGGCGAGTTTTTTACTTTGTGTGTACAATGTATATTTATTGTGGCCTTGGTTGGAATAGCTACTGTTTTGATGGAATTTTATGTCATATATTTAGGAAATTCACATTCTAAAAAAAAAAAAAATAGATTATAAGAAATGAAACGTAATATTCTTTCCAATAGACTGATTGCATAAGAATACGAAATGTAAAATCAGATTTGTAGAAAAAAAAAATTACAGAATTTTTAAACAAGACGTTGCCCTGCCTTAAAATTGAAAAAGCTTACAAAAAAACCTGAATTTTAACAGTAATATAAGCAACTCAAAGACCAAAAATACAGGCACAGAAAATACCCCATGAATTAGAAACCAAAATGATACAAACTATGGCAACCCCCGTAATTGCTAAATTGATTCGAACACTTACCGAGATCGATGCCACTACATCTCCCTTTAATCTGCCCCATATTTTCAGCTTCGACACATTAGTGCTGTACCAATTAGTGTTGTGTCGTTAGCGTGTAATTTACTGTCACAATCAGACACCGGAGTACTCTAACGGGACGATGTTAAGTGTTGATAGAGATTTCTTGATAGGAATTGTGATTTTACGACTTTGTTAGAATTTAGGGTAAAGCCATTTTTTAAACAGTGTATATTGCATACTAGTATTCTCTATTATTGCAATATACATTGCATACTAGTGTATAAGTTGCTCTGGCTAAAAATACCTAGAATATTAAATACAGATAAATCTAAATTTTCCGTTATTTAAAAAAAGTTTTTCTTCTACTAAAAGCGTGGTTTCAAAACATAGCATTTGGCATTATTTGAATAGTCCATTGTTAATTATGTTTCTATATGGAAATGCAATCACACAATTTTAACTCCTTGGAAGATTATTTGTACTAGCCGAGCCTAGGCAAAGGCTTATAAGGCAAGATTATATGGCTATAGAAAAGCTAGATACTAAACAAAAAACAAAACATGGCTTGGCTAAGTATAATATGATAATATTCTGGATAAAACCGCATAATATCTAACAGTCTATGCCTTGTATAATCACTTAATAAAATCACATACAAAATTGATAATATATAAGATAAATTCAATATCTATGACACGTAACTAAGCCCCAAGAAGTGCTAAGACTCACGAGCCAGTGATTAAAGATTTTACTTCGCTCCGTTGTGTTACAATAAATGCGGTCGTGTTACTTACTGCCGCGTGTATTTCTTGCTACGATACTGTGCAATAAATATACTTGAAATGGTTTTGACTCTTGTACTGTTATAGCGGACTTTTGTTTCTTAATAGAAAAAATACCAGCCTATAACTGTTCCATAGAAGGTCAGAGCCCTCTTATCATGAAGATAGCGAATGATCATTAATCGCCACCACTGCCGGTTAACGATTTCTGATCTAAGACTTCTAAATAAAATCAGTTTATTTTTAATAAAAAATTTCGAACATACAATCGTACAGATTCTTCTTTTACGAAGTCGGTTAATTTCTAATAATAAAAAATTCGCGGTCATTCAAACATAACCTAGAATACATAACCTCCTTTTATGAAGTCAATTAAATAGTAAAGAAGAAAGCTTACAATGAAAACTATTGAAAAAGGTGTACCTACGTAAGATAGGAAGGAGAGGACTACACAAATATAGGAAATCTTAAAGTCTGGAAAAGGGTCACACAATCGAAAACAAAACTATTTAAGCTTGATCGAACATTGTCTTGCTTTCAGCATTTAGTTTCAAAACAAGTTGACATTGAATGAAAATTAAACCAAATATTTCAATAAATACCTACCTACCAACAAAAAGTAACACTAGAATAAACAAGATTAAAGCTTTATTTCGTTTCGTTCCTTCTTGCATAATATTAAAAGGTTTATACATGTAAACAAAGCCAGCAAACATGTTATGTGAAGATAACCGTAGATTTACGTTCCTTAGATATCTTAATTAAAATCAGCAAGACACTTTACACACCCGTTTTATTAAATCTCTGCTTATTTTAACTGAATAATTACGAGTGCCATTTAAAATTCACATTATCGTGAGAATGCGAGTTTATTTTTATAGGTAAGGGGGTAATTTTGGAGTCTAAGGGATCTATTGTGAAAATTATTAGCCGTTAGCAAATAATATTCTTTTTTTTACTTTTCAAATACTAATAGAAGATTTTATCTGTGCAATTGTATTTGTAACACTTAATTTGAAATTGACTAAAATGAAATTACATACGTAGATTATTTCTTAAATTTGGCTTTAATAAGATTTTTATGCTTTATTCAAGAAAAGTCTGCCAGAAATATTTTTTATGACAGATGTGAGACTGTATAAGATACAATAATATGTTTTCATGTCTATAAACTGTATAATATATGTGTATTTGTAGTATATTCATAAAAATATAGTCAGTCACCCAGCTCAACTTGTTTAGTTGATAACTAGAGATCGTTATATCGGACTCCGAAGCATAACAATTTAAGGGTTTAACAAAACAGGGATTTAAAACTTTTTCAAATATTTATTATTAGCATTAAATAATATTTACAAAACATTTTGATCAAGTGCTTCAAATAGAGATTAAGAAACTCAAGCAAGTGAAAAATAAATATAAATATTTTTTAGTTCAAAGGTATTGCAGAAGGACAAAGCTGCTATTAACTGTGAAATAAACGTACTATGTACATACTTAACATCACGTTTGTATTGCCCGAAGGGGTAAGCAGAGGTACGGTACACCCTCATTTGACAGTTATGTTATAGGTACCAATGTTATACAGGAGGGTGAGCCTATTGCCATCAACCAGCCCCAAATCCAGACTCCATTCTGCAACTAAAAATTAGCTAATGGAAAAACCTACCAACATTTTGCCTTTCTCTATATTCAAATCCAGGACCTCGTGCTCAGCAGTCGCGCTTAGACACCACTAGACCAGCGAGGCTGTGAAAGCGATTAGATAATCCCTATAATATAACAATATCAAGAACAACTCAACAACAACGTACCTCAGTTGATTGCACAAAGAACACAACCACGTGAAGTTCTCGTTTGCATTGAAAAGCTGTCTGTTAACTTGATGAATACGGGATCGTACCTGGGATTGCCGTGAAGTATTTGTTTCTAGTTGCTGTCGAGTTTGAACATAAATTTATATTTGAAGCAGAGCAGAGGGGTGTTGAGAATTCATGGTCCGGACAATAATTTGTATATGGACTCATAAAATTTACTATTGTGACATACATTTTTGACTGATTTTGGTTTTTTTAATTAAGTTGTGAATGGTTTTTAAATTGGTTACAGTTACCAACAGAACAAGTAAAAACGATGATTTAACATAACCTAACATCACGCCTGTATTCCCTGAAGAGGTAGGCAGAGGTGTACATATAGTACACCCGCATTTCGCCAGTTATGTTTAAGTCCCAAGGCACAAATCCAGAATCCGTGCTGCTACTGAGAATTACCTAATGGAAAACTCAGTAACACTTTGCCCGACCCGGGATTTGAACCCAGGACCTCTTGCTCAGCAGTCGCGCTTAGCGACCACTAGACCAACGAGGCAGTCAAAACAATGATTTAATTATAACGAAGAAATAACGGAATATATTTGAAGGACGGTCGGTGATTTTATTTTGGTATAGTTTTTCTTATCCGTAACAAAATCTATTTTAACTATAACTAGAAACATTTGCTGAGAAATAAAAACCAAATCACTTCTTCAGAATCATCCTCAATAAAAATAAAAATCACTTCATCAGAATCATCGTCGATAAATTCTATTTAAAACTATACACCAAAATTCCAAAGCAAATCTCAGACGAAACTCGACAAGAACGGATCAGAACAAATAAAAGAGACGTAAAGGAGGAGCATAATCTATTTTATCGAATAGTTCCTTGCAGTGTAAACACCCATTAAAGAAAAGAGAAATATGGTCCCTCTGACGGCGATTTTATAACTTACCATATTTTGCCTACCAAATTCCAATGAAGTCGATGAAAAATAACTAATTGCATCTGTGCCTATCAATATACATTAAAAAAAAAAAAACAATTTTATAAATCATATAAAATTGTAAATCTGCATGTAGTCAATTTAATGAAATTAATGGATCGGAAAGTTTTGTAAGATTATTTTTTCATATTATAGTGTTAAAAATTGATATATAAATTTATAAGTATTATATTAGATTACCACTTCGATGTAAATCAACATCAATCACAATCAACATTTTCTCTCATATTATAAGTAATACAAGGCAGAAACAGCCATTAGTTTCTCTTCCACCGCTGTCACTAGGGCCCCAAAATCCTCGGCATGGCCAAGACAAATTCCCTAACGTGCCTAATTGTGCTAACATTTACTTCCGTAATCACGTACAATGAATGGACTCAGCCATAAATAACTAGGAATCCTTCGGATCTTTGTTCCGCAAATATGCTCTAATAAATAACACAATGATTATTTTTATCGTCCAAAGAATATTGTGTGAGTAAATATTGGGAGGCATAAAAGAAGAAAATAACCGTGTTATGGACTTCCATTATCTGATTGTGTATTTGGGTTATCTAATGGGTTTTGTGAATTATGTGGTGTTGTCTTAGGTAATTAAATGAGGGTCCCGCGGCGGGTCAGTTTGGCCTGCCGGACGAGTTTCTGGACTCGTATCGGGCGCGTCCCCCGGGTGGCGGATAGGGGAACGCCGCGCAGATATGCGCGGTACCGGTTTCGACCGGCGCGGACCAAAACCAGGCGTTGGGATCGCTCCTCATTGCTCGAGGACGCGATCAGTGCGGCGGGTCCGGTCAGTCGTGTGTTGATTGGCCGGGCGGCGACTTCGGTCACCGTCGGACAACCCGTAAGCCTCACTGAGAGGAACGGGAGCTCGCATCGGCTTTGCCGGGACGGGCTGCGAGGAGAACACCTCTATAAAAAACCAAAGGTGTCTGTCGCTTTTGGGGGGTGGGGAAGTTCGCTCCCGGTACGTGTCTGTTTTCAGACATGACTGTGGATGCGAACTGGCGACATGGCACGGGGATCGCGTCTTCGCGAGAGGACGCGATCGATGCAGCGGCGGGTCTGGTCGGGTGTGTTTTGCCTGGCCGGGCTGCGACTTTTGTCGGCGTCGTTGGAGTTCCGCTCTTCGTGGTTTTGCGAGGATGCGGAGTGCCCGTCGGCGTCTCGGACGTATTCCGAGTAGCGGCGATGGGCGTGGAGCTTGATCCCCTCTCTCATACTGGAGGGGGAGGCGGACGCAAGCGCGGGCGGCGGGTCCGGCTGCTCACGAGAGTGACAGTCGGGCATGGCAGTGGGCCACCGTCGGCCGAACCCGTACTCCTGTTCTTTTTGGGACAGGTACGGGGGTCTCTTGCCTTCATTGGCCGGGGACCAAGTGAAGAAAACACTATAACATCACCTCGAAGCTCGTGTTTTGACATCCGGCCGTGGGCTGCATGGCGGGGGAGCAACTCCGTCCCAAGGATGTCACAGGGGACCGTCCCCTGTACAAAAAAAAGGAAAAAACTATGAAAAATGGCCGATGATTCTTTACTATTACCCCAGGGAGGTACCGACCGCTCCGCGGTCGGAGAATCCTCTGCGGGTCCTTCGGGGCCCGTCTGCCCCTCGTATTCTGGGGGGGGCAACATTCGCCATGAGAGCCTAAGAAGCTCTCAAATGAGTCTTGTGGGGTCGGACTACGACTCCACAAACAGCGTCAAGAGTGACGGCGGGGTGAGCGGGAAGACTACCAAAGTCCTCCGCAAAAGACCACGTGGGAACGCGGCGACGGACTATGGGTCCAGTGACGACGCCGCGACGGTTTCTGGCACCAGCACTCCCAAACGGGGAAGGGGCCGGCCTCCTACAACTGGGGAGCACGTAGGGCTCTCCAAGCGTAAGGCCGCCCTTGCAGCTGCCAGAAAAGAAGAGGAGAAGAAGGAGGCCTTCCTCCGAAACGAGTGCGAGCTCGACAGATGCGTGGAGCGCGCGGACGTCTCGAGCACGGATTTGGAGGAGGTCATAGCTGCTGGCGATGATACCAAATCATCGCTGGCAGTCAGCAGGGCTGTCGAAGACAGCATAAACGTCATCCTGAAGGTTGCCGCCAAGTCTGGCAACCTGAAGGGTACGTATACAAAGGCGCTGAACCAAGCGGCGAAGACAATCAAGACGTCTTTGCAAACGCTTGCGAGCAGAACGGTCTCGGAGGAGACAAACTTGCTGCAGGCCGCCAGTTCCAGACTGGAGGCGGATAACTCCCGCCTACAGAAGGAGCTGGAAGGCTTGCGGCGAGATTTTGTTGGGCTTCAGGCCGAGGTGGCTAAGCAGCGGCTGCCTCATACCGCTCCAGCTCCAGAAGTTCGGCCTGCGCCGGACAGCGAGGAGCTGATACAGAAAATCATGGTCCAGGTGGGGACCATGGTAAACGCCCGACTTGGGGCGTATGAAGAGAGGCTGTTGCCTGAAAAGCGTCTGCGACCCCCATTGGCCGCGGACGCTAGGAAGGCAGAGGCACAGAAGCAGCAGGAGAAGCCACAGAAAAAGCCGCAGCAGATGCAGAAAACTGCGAGCTCTACTGTCGCTGTACTCACTCCTCCTGCTGCCACCGCCTCCAAGAAGGGCAAAGGGAAGGGCAAGGGGAAGGGCAAGACAACCCAAGCTGCGCCCATCCCTGCCACCGCCACCAGCACCACTCCGCCGGAGGCCAGTACCAGCGCCGCCGAGGAGGGCTGGACGGTAGTGGCCAAGAAGCCGAAGAAAAAGAAGAGTCCTGAGGGGTCTAGCGGTCAAGCTAAGCCGGGCCCCAAGAAGGCTAAGAAAAAGAGGAAGCAGTCCGACAAACTGCGTCCTCCGCGCTCCTCCGCTGTCGTTATCCAACTGCAGCCGGGAGCGGAGGAGCGAGGCATCACCTATGCCTCGATTCTGTCTCAGGCAAGAGACAGAGTCCCCCTGTCTGATCTGGGCATCACCAGTGTCCGGATCAAGAAGACGGCGACAGGGGCCCGGATCCTGGAGGTACCAGGGGTCGGTAGCGGCGACAAAGCCGACTCTATCGCCAATAGGTTCCGGGAGGCTTTCGCGGAGGACCTCAGAGTCTCCAGGCCAGTCAAGACTGCGGAGTTGCGCGTCTCAGGCCTGGACGACTCCATCACCGCCGACGAAGTGGTGTCAGTCGTTGCCCGGGTGGGCGAGTGCCGGCCTGATGCCATAAAGGCCGGTGAGATTCGCCGTGGCCCTTCAGGCATGGGCACCATCTGGTTGCGGTGTCCAGTGGCGGCGGCTAGCAAAGTGGTGCAGGCAAAGCGCCTCCTCATTGGGTGGGTCTCAGCCCAGGTCAGGCTACTTGAGGCCCGACCCACTCGCTGCTTCCGCTGCCTGCAGAAGGGCCACATACGGGTCACCTGCAGCTCGGAGGTCGACCGCAGCGGTGAATGCTACCGCTGCGGACAGGTCGGCCATATAGCGCGGCAGTGCACTGCAGCACCGCACTGCACTGCTTGCGCAGCGGCTGGGCTGGCTGCGGACCACCGCATGGGCACTAAGGCTTGCGACAAGCAGCTCGCCAAGGTGCCCAAGAAGAAGGCAGGGAAGGTCGCTCCGCAACCGACCCCAACACCGGCCGCGAACGCCGGGGGAGAGGTGGTGACCATGTCGGATTAAGATATGGCCCACCGATTCCTCCAGGCGAACATCAACCACTGCGCCAGGGCACAAGACCTGCTGGTCCAGAGCATGGCGCAGTGGGAGATACACATCGCGGCGGTTGCGGAGCCCTACTTCATCCCGCCCAGGGACAACTGGGCGGGTGATGCGGCGGGGGTTGTTGCCCTCGTCTCTTCTACTCCTCTGCGGGTTGTCGCTAGGCGTCCAGGCTGCGTTGCAGCGGTGGCGGACAACATCTTGGTTGTGGGGGTGTACTTCTTGCCCAACAGGGTCCTTGCTGAGTTCGAGGTTTTCCTCAACAGCTTGGAGGCCCTGATTGGGCAGAACCGCCCCCTCCCAGTTCTTCTGCTTGGGGACCTCAACGCCAAGTGTACGGCTTGGGGTTCCCCCGCCACCGACGCTCGCGGCGAGCTCGTGGAGGAGTGGTTGTTGACGTTGGGCCTGTGCGTCCTCAACCGGGGTTCGGTCGACACGTGCGTGCGGCAGCGCGGCGGGTCCATAGTGGACATCACCTTCGCAAGTCCTGTTGTCGCGCGCACGGTCGCCCACTGGAGGGTCTTAGAGGGGGTGGAGACACTGTCCGATCACCGGTACATCCGGTTCGATGTTTCCACCCCTTCGTCGTCATCGTCGTCGAGTCCACACCCACCGGCATTTCCTCGGTGGGTGCTCACCAAACTCGATAGGGACATGGTGCGGGAAGCGGCCTTAGTCCAGGCCTGGGTTGGCTCACAGGCGTTCGTGGGGGTTGACGAGGAGGCGGCTCGGTTCCGGGATGCGCTGTCCACCATCTGCGACAGCGCGATGCCCCGGGCCAAGTCGCGGCCTTCACGACGCCAGGTCTACTGGTGGACGGCTGAAGTGGCGGAACTGCGCGTGGCGTGCTCGGCGCGCAGGCGCGACTACGTGCGCCAGCGCCGAAGACACCCCGCTGACCGCGCGCTCGAGGCCCGGCTGTATGATGCCTACAGGGGGGCAAAACTGTCCCTCCAATCGGCTATCAGTCGGGCCAAGGATGTGGCTCGGCGGGAACAGCTGTCCACCCTTAACGCCGACCCATGGGGGCGCCCATACCAGTTGGTACGGGGCAAACTCCGCCCTTGGGCGCCTCCGCTGACACAGACGCTGGAGCCCATGTTCCTGGAGACGGTGACGACGACCCTCTTCCCAACGAGGACGCACCACATTCCCCCGCCGATGCTCTCGCGAGTGGCGGTGGACGACGGGGAGGTGCCCGCGGTTTCCACCGCGGAACTTGGGGCGGCGGTTCTTCGCCTCAAAGCGAAGAACACCGCCCCTGGACCTGATGGCGTGCCGGGCCGAGTTTTGGCCCTGGCACTCAAGGCTTTAAGGCCCCGACTGCTGACGATGCTCGACGCCTGCCTGCAACGCGGAGAGTTCCCACAGCTGTGGAAGGCAGGCAGGCTGGTACTGCTCCGGAAGGAGGGGCGCCCTATTGACGCTCCATCCGCATACCGGCCGATCGTGTTGCTTGACGAGGTGGGAAAGCTGTTCGAGCGAATCATCGCCGCTCGCCTCGTCAAGCACCTGACCAGGGTAGGACCCGACCTGTCAGAACACCAGTTCGGTTTCCGGGGGGGTCGATCCACCATTGACGCAATCCTGCGCGTCAAGACCCTCTCGGACGAGACAGTGTCGGGCGGCGGGGTGTTGTTGGCTGTGTCTCTTGACATTGCCAACGCCTTCAACACTCTGCCGTGGAGTGTCATCGTCGCGGCGCTCCGATTTCACGGAGTGCCGGAGTACCTACGTCGAGTAGTCGGGGCCTATCTGGGCAACAGGGTGGTTGCCTACGAAGGTCGTGGCGGGCTGGTCACCAAGCAGGTGACGTGCGGTGTTCCACAGGGGTCAGTCCTCGGACCTCTCCTGTGGAACATCGGATATGACTGGGTCCTGCGAGGCGCGACTCTCCCGGGTGTCAGCCTGGTGTGTTACGCTGACGACACATTAGTGCTGGCCCGGGGGAAAACACACCGAGACGCGTCTCTGCTCGCCACGGCTGGAGTGGCCCACGTTGTGGGGCGCATTCGCGCCCTTGGCCTTGAGGTGGCGCTACCAAAATCCGAGGCCCTGTTTTTCCACGGGCCCCGGAAAGCGCCACCTGCTGGGTCCCACATCGTTGTCGGGGGGGTTACAATCAGTATAGGGTCCACCATGCGGTACCTCGGGCTGGTGCTCGACGGCAGGTGGACCTTCAACCCCCACTTCGAGCGATTGGGGCCCAGAGTGGCCGCCGCGGCAGCCGCGTTGGGGCGGCTGCTGCCAAATTTGGGGGGGCCGAAACAGAGTGTCCGACGTCTGTACATGGGCGTGGCCCGTTCGATGGCGCTCTACGGAGCACCGGTCTGGGCCGAGTGTCTGACGCCGCGTGGCGCCATGTTTTTACGGCGTCCGCAGCGAGTGATGGCTGTTCGGGTCATCCGCGGCTACCGCACGGTATCCGGCGAAGCAGCGTGTCTGCTAGCCGGATCCCTGCCGTGGGACCTGGACGCCAGAGCATTGGCGGACGCCTACCACTGGCGGAAGGAGCTGGTGGCACGCGGCGATGGGCCTCCGCCCAGAGCCGTGGAGCGGCGCATGAGGGAGCTCCGTAGAGCCCTCGTCCTGGAGTGGGCGGTCAGGCTGTCCCGCCCAACAGCGGGACACCGTACGATCCAAGCCGTCCGCCCACAAATATTCCACTGGATGGACAGACGTCACGGGACACTCACGTTTCGGCTGACGCAGGTACTGTCGGGGCATGGGTGCTTCGGCAGTTACCTGTGTCGGGTGGCTGGCAGGGAGGAGTCCACTTCCTGCCACCACTGCGCTGGCAGCGAGGACACGGCGCAGCACACGCTCGAGCATTGTCCTGCTTGGGCTGTGCAGCGCCGGACACTCGTTGCCCAAGTGGGGTCGGACCTCTCACTCCCTCTTATCATCGAGGAGATGGTGGGGTGTGAGAGGTCATGGAGCGCCATCGCAGACTTCTGCGAAGAAGTGATGGCGCTCAAAGAGGCTGCGGAAAGAGAGCGGGAGCTTAACTCCGCTCTCCCAATCCGCGCCCGGCGACCCCGGCGGCGGCGGAGGGCAGATAGCGCCCTCTACCAGCCGCCATAAGACTCGGCCTCAGGGCGGCAGACAGGCTGAACTGCCGCCCGCTCAACTGAGGCCTGAGTCGCGTGTGCGCACATAGTGCGCACACCAAAGATGCGCCAAGGGGCACACCACCGCCCCTTGCCACAGGAGGCCTGCGGAGTACTGGGTTGGGAGACCCACCTCCGCACCGAATAGGCCTCCGCTGAAGTCCTGCAGCCCCCTCTCCAACAAGGGGGCACTGACGTTGTTTCCGCCCCTCTTTACAGGGCGGATAGCGCCGGCGGGGTTGGCGGTAGAATGCTGCAGCGATCCCGCCTCCCCGCCATCAAAAGCGCAGAGCAGGCATGTGAGGTTTTAGTGGGTATGCCCCTGGATCTTATTGGGTTCGGGGGAGAGTCCCACATACCCTCGTCGTCTCCCAACGGCGGGGGATGCGTAATGCATTTCCTCACTTGAAAAAAAAAAAAAAAAAAAAAAAAAAGGTAATTAAATGAGGGTGTTAAAGTAGGTATACGTTTGGAGCAAAGGTGCTTAATTTTATTTTCCTACCTATTTAATACACTACTGACTATTGAATAATATAAAGTGATACCATCCGTTTACGAGAGGTTTAATCGAAAAAAATAAAATATTGTTTTGGGGTTCACGAGAGCTCAAAGATAATCCTTTACCCATCATGGAGTATTTATGGATCTATGTTGTTTAAAACAAAGAAAAAACTGGACTTTTGTGATATTATTATGAAATTCGTCAATAACTCAATACGCTTTGAGCAATGATAATTACTGCACTAAATAAGAAGAGTCATTCGGGCCGCCATCTTGAAAATAATGGCGCTGACTGCAAACCACTTTAATCCATTCTCCTCTACATGTTTCATGCGTCTTACTAAGAAGTAATTGTTGTTATGGAATCCTTTAATTAATCCGACGAACCGTGGTAGGTATGCGAAGTTCGCCTAAATTTAGCCTTATAGAAGTTTCATGTCTCAACTGGATTAACAATTTCGGGAATCATGATGTTGGGCTGGATTGAAGGCACGGCTTTATTAAGATGTTAGATATTGGTTAGGATTTCGTTGTAAATAAAGTTTGAGGTGTGTTTATTGTTGTCAGGGGATTTAATTGGAGCAAAGCTTTCAATTTACCGTACAAACCAACAACTGAATATTACACACTAAACTAATGAGCAGAAAAGCAAACTAGAATTAAACTAAGTTCTGGCTTTAGAATAAAAATCCTTAGTCATTACTTAACACTATGGGAAAAAGTAGTTTTTTACCAAAATAATTCAAGTATACAATCCATACTTCCATACTAATATTACAAATGTGAAAGTAACTTTTTCCGTCCGTCTATAAATTGTCTGGCTGTTGCACCTTCACGACTAAACCGTAGGGTGGATTTTGATGGAATTTGGCATGGCAAACCACTTACAGGGCTGAATAAAAAAAAAGTAGCCTGGGTCTTAAACTTCCCAGTTTAAGACCCGAGAAAAGACACAGGCTACTTTTTTTAATTCAGCCCTGTAGGTGGTTTAAATAGGGGTTAACGCGGGTGAAGCCGCGGGAAAAAGCTATATATAGGTACATAATTATATATAATACTAACCAATAATCTAAATTAACGCGAGCGAAGCCGCGGGCAAAAGCTAGTATTTAATATTTATTATTATAATATTTCCCCTGTAAAATAAGAAAGATATGGTTAAAAAGCTTTATTGGAAATTTTTATCTCGTTAATAAGTTTTAGGTTCTTTTACTAACCAAGAGAAGCTGAGAAACCATCAAACCGAGCTAAATGAGATGAGATTATTTTGACGGTAGGCAAGGGAACATTAATATCATTTTCAGTATTTTATTCATAAGTTAGAGTTATGCAAGGCCGTTAAAAGCCATTCCGCACTATAAATCTATCGAGCACGACCGCCGAACGGATTCAACAGGTCCAAATTTGTTTTTAGAGTATTTGTTGGTAAGGTTGGCAGAATATTAGGAATGGCAGAACGCCAGCCTGCCAAAAATGCCACTTTTAGAACATTTGTTCTACACCCAGTTAAATTAGTTACTGAACAATTTTTATTATATTACTCCAAGGTGACATTCAGACCTCTTTATAGTCACCTAGACGCAAACCTCTTTAAAATAATGAGATTTCTGCAATCATCATACGAACTTTACCTAAAATATACTGCATTACAATTTATATCTCTAAAACTTCAAACTCATTCCTCATTAAGCGATCTCATTGAATTTAATATTGTAAATCTCATCTGTGCGTATCGTAAAACAAATATAAAGATAACTGGATAGTAGGATTCGGGAGAGCGGTGATGAAATTCAACCCATAAAATGAATAGACTGGAGGCTTTATAGTATCGTAAAGCCAAGGTCCCGTGACCACTTCTTGTAAAGCGACTGTATAAAAAATATTCTTCTTTTACATAACATCTTTTGTAGGTAGATTAATGAAGTTTACGTTGGAACCATTTGTTCATTTTAATGGAAGAAGGTACTAGTAAGATTGTTTTGAGACCTTCAGTTAGTGTTCATGTTTTGATTATAAATATTTATATTGAGACTTGGATGAAACTGAAAATACATTATTTCTGAATATCATTGTTCTTCCGTCCTCTTTTATTGCAAAAAGATATGTGATGAAACTCGAACTGCAGAGGATAATGACTATGATACAATATCATTGTTTCAATACTCATTGTGTGTAACGTTGCAATTTTTAAATATTTCCAGATATATCTATGAGTCCGTAGCAAAAGTAACTGTTATTAAAAATGAACTTTTTCATTCTTTTCACAAAAGGTAATAAGCATCGTGCATATCAAGCTCACGATGATACCATAAAATTGCGTACGGCATCGCAAACATTGAGCCCTAAACATAATATGATCTAAATAGTAAGCCACGAAAAAACGCAGTATCTACTTAAACAAAGAAACAGGTATCGTATCGGACCAGCAATAATATGTAGATTGTTGGAAGGAATTTAAATAGAGAAGTATGGTCTCTATCCCGTTTCGACGTACGTAAACAAATTCAATATGCATTTATTCGGAATTCTGTGGCTCTGGCTCATTTGAATAACTTTAGAGGATTTTGGGACTGCCTGTACATCGGTACCTAAAGTCACCGACCTATGCCCAGTAAATGTGCCTTTTCCGTTACTTTTAAAGGCAAATCAAGATTGTCTGTTTCGAAATTTCTTATTGGGGTTTATTTTTCTTGTTGGAAGATTCTTTAGTGATCTCAAAGATGTAATAGAAAATGGATTGTCTTGATTAAATTCACTGGGCTTTGTTGGAATTTATTGCAGTGGTTCCAAATAGTGATTTATATATTTTTATCTGCGTCTAGCGTTTTTAGAACAAATTGAATCACTGGGAGAAATAATAATTTACCGTTTTAATCTGAATTAATTGGAGTAAGATCAAGACTATGGAGCTAATTGTTGTGATTCTATGGAAGACATAGTTAACCACATTTCAGCTACGAAACCTTCTACCAGTGTTATCAAGCCATATCAGATTGCTGCAAGACAAAGGCATCCCAGTGGGGCATTGCGTTCAACAAGCTTCTATCGGTCATGTTCTGAATGGAGTTGCACCATTTAACCAGAAGCCACATGGGAGCATGAGACGTTGGCTTTAACAAGGTCTTCAATCTACAACCTATATAGTTGTTGTCGCCCCTATGGACATAACTATAGGCTTTTCAGATATTGTTCATTATGTTTATAGATAGTCAAAATCTTGTAGTTCAAAATATCAGGTTCACGTGATGGGAAACGTATTTTAAAATGAAATAGTGATAAAAAAGTCTTTCATTCTATTTTTGATTTCGAATGATTGATTTCTATGTGAAATTCGTATAGGTAGTTACGGGTGACTTTAAGTGGCGGTTAGTCTACTTGATATTTTGCTTGTCGATGGTGAAACAGGTGCTTAACTTAACAAAACATTAAATAGAATTACTTTTTCTCTGAAAAAACTTAGTACTTGTAAATTAATTATATCCTAATGCCCATTTATCATTAGGTCTCTTTGAAGTTTACTTACATAGTGACCATTAAAAATGCTGTAAGCGTAGTGACGAAGTAATCCACTTGCGTTAAATATGCGCAAAGAACCTTTTTGTGGCTTCTTTAAGAAGTTTGCGAATTCCTCCGAGGGCTCTGTTTACTCCAAAGGATAAAAGCAAAACAGACACATAACATTAAATCTAGAATAACATTATCATTGATAAAGCGAGCGCTTTCAGTTATTTGTATTTTATGCGCATATCTACTATCATAAATGTTTAAAGAGAATGCGTTTGTTCATTCCAACAGAAAAGATGTGGAATTGTATTTATCAGACAGGTATTTTTGTTTTTTTTATTTACGTTAACGTCACGCCACAGCGTTTGTTTTAGCTCTGGGATTGTTAATTATTTTGGTTCTGTACCTATTAAATCATTATCATGAACAAACAACTAGGTCACATCAAAATTTATAGAAAAACTTTGACCATCCCCATTTTTAATACTAGCACAACCAGAATTTCGAACAGAATTTTCAAAAAATCTCCAAACTAACCGAACGCGGCAACATTACATATTTTCTTCCAGTCACGTATTACTTGAGAGTAGTAACAGGCAAAGCCTATACCTCAAACCTTTAATATTCAATACGCGTACAAAATAATGCTTTCGATACATTTCTGTCAATACTAGACATCGAAATTAGTCAGAGTAATTTGTGTGGATCTGTCTTTATAGTCGGTTATCGATTTTGTCTGGCTTTAATGGTTATTTAATAATATCGTCTTTCTTTGAGTAATTGGCAGTGTATATTGGAGCTTGTTAGCAATATATCATCAGCGTTAATAGTTATAACTTCATATATTATTATTTCGGTCGTTTATCATTGGCCTCGATTTTGTTCATACAAGATAATTATTTTGAATAAAATTGAAAGCGATACAATGTTCCTCGTATAACATAATAATTTATGTGAGCTAACACAACGACTAGCTGAATATTATTTATCTAATGTTGACGCCATCTATCGTCGGGGGGCACAACTTCGTTGCGCTCTAGCGGCGCGTGGCGGAACTGCGACGATCGAGACGCCCCCTCACAGTGGATAGCGATACTTGAGATCGATTCGGTCAATATTATTGTGTTCATTCGTTCGTTCAGTTCGGTTTGTTGGTCTTCATTACGACCGTTGAAATGCGGCGCACGTTTATTGTAAACAATAACTTAAAACTACATTAAATTCATAAAAACCACATGGAGCATTATTGAAGACACCACATCAACACCCCACCTGCCTCACGTTACTGTGCGTGGACATAAAATGGTCCTTCGAGCCGGATTCACGAAGATTTCGTTGGCCCGGCCCCGGCGTTGATACCTGCGTTCATCAGGCGTCAAGAAAGACATCCACCAAGCAGAAGTGGCAGGTTGGCATATCCCGTCAGTTCCCCATCCCATCCTTTGGTCTGTGCTAATCGTTTGTGCTGTGATTCCAGCGTTTGGGTGGTGGTACCTGCCTACGCAACCGGTGACTCCGCTCGGCGGCGCAACGTTTTGCGCGGCTATCGGCAGCCATTATCGTGCGTTGCGAGGTTCTCGTTCTCGGGAAATACTGTAAGTACTCCTTATTTCCTATAACTTGTCCAAAATGAGTGAAGCTAAGTTTTCAGATTTTATTAAAAAACGTGGTACCATAAAGGGTAGGCTCACATTATTTGAAAATTATGTCAAAAAACTTTCGTTTCCTTTATCTGATGAGCACCAGGTAGAAATTAACTTAAGAATAGCCAGTAGTTCTGCGTTATTGAACAATTTCAACGATCTCCAGGAGAAAATCGAAGACGTAATTCAGGACGATCTCGAACTTTCACACCAGTTGGAAGAGAGAGATCGCTTTGAAGAACAGTTTTATAGAGTAGTAGCTTTGGCTAAGTCGTTGTTATTGAGGAGTAATGTACCGACTGGTGAGACGAACAGCGCGGTTAAGCCAATAACTTCCATTAAATTGCCTGAAATCAGGGTTCCCTCCTTTGACGGTTCCTATGACCGTTGGCTCGAATTTAAGCATTCGTATGTCAGTATAATTCATGAGCGCGAGGATCTGAATTCGGTACAGAAATTTCATTACCTTAAATCATCTTTAACCGGCAGCGCGCTGCAAGTAATCAGTGCATTGGACTTTTCGGCCACGAACTATATTCACGCATGGGAGCTTTTAAGTAATAGGTATAACAATACACGTTTATTAATTCACAACCATGTAAAAGCGTTATTTAAAATTCCGTCGTTACAAAGGGAGTCTGCTACTCAAATAAGAAGCTTATCTGATACGGTTTTAAGAAATTTACGTGCTCTCAAAACACTAGGAGAACCAACAGACTATTGGGACACTTTAATTATTTTTATGATCGTTTCTAAGTTAGATCAAGCCACGGAACGCAAATGGGAAGAGTACAAGGGAACATCTAGTACGTTAATAGGGTCAAGGTCAACCACAAACCTAGATGATTTACTTAAGTTTCTCAAAGATAGGGCCGACATGCTAGAAATGATCAAAGTAAATAACAAACCTGTAGATTATAAAAGTAGTGAACACACATACAAGAAACATTCATCACACACACATACATCCCATAGTCATCTTGTTACTCAACTTAGTAATAATAAAGTTAGTACACAACAAAATCGGGTATCGTGTGCAATGTGCACCGGTAACCATCGGCTTTATACATGTACACGTTTTCTTAATTCGGCTGTTCAGGATAGGATTAATTTAGTTAAAACACATAATATTTGTATTAATTGTTTACGCACGACTCACCCTATAACGGAATGCAAATTTAGATCTTGTAGGTTGTGCAATAAGAAACATAATAGTTTAATTCACGTTGATAGGCAAGTAGATAATACGTTGCAGGTGGGCGGGGCGAACGCGCAGTCGCAACCGGCCATCGCCTCATCTAATGTTTCTGCATCTTTACACGTTATGACTAATCATTCTAAATCGCAAAGTTGTGAATCGGATTATGCGTTATTACCTAACGTTTTGTTATCCACGGCGTTAGTGGATATTTTAGAAGGTAATAACGAATATCACACTGTGCGCGTTCTTTTAGATAATGGTAGTCAACATTGTTTCGTTAGAAAATCGTTATGCGATTCGTTAAATTCTTCGTTAATACAGTCCACTTATCACGTTGCCGGAGTGGGTGAAAAGATTTCGCAGTCTACCCACTTATGTAAAATACAATTACGGTCAAAGGTCAATAATTATATTATGAATATTGATTGTTTGGTGTTACCGTGCATTACTAACCGCTTACCGTCGTGTTGTGTTAATATAAATAACGTACATATTCCGGACAATATCCAACTCGCTGATCCAACTTTTTTTTCACCATCGGATATTGATATTTTGATTGGTGCGGATAAGTTTTGGGAATTATTATCTGATGGAAAATTAAAACTAAATAATGGTCCATACTTACAAAATACGAAGTTGGGTTGGATAGTGTCTGGGCCGTTACAGAATAGTACACTCCGCGGTAATAAGATTCATTGTAATTTTACCCAAACAATCGATACACAATTAAAATTGTTTTGGGAATTAGAAGAAGTTAGTAGCGTTAAAAATGTTCTTAGTGCTGACGAACAGGCGTGTGAGAATATTTTTATTGAAACAACAAAGCGTATGGAAGACGGTAGGTTCGCCGTTCGTATTCCTTTAAAGGAATCGGCCGATGTTCTCGGTGAAAGTTATAAGGCGGCCGAAAAACGTTTGTTGTCAATAGAACGTAAATTTTCGCGTTCTTTACAATTTAAGGAAAAATATGTCGAATTTATGGATGAGTACGAAAGGCTCGGTCACATGAGTCGTGTAGAAAAATACGGGTCACCTCACTATCTCTTACCGCATCACGGTGTTATCAATGATAACAGTAGTACTACGAAACTACGCACGGTGTTCGATGCGAGTGCGGTTACGTCGTCTGGAAAATCATTGAATGATATTCAGCATATTGGGCCGCCATTGCAAAATGATATTTTCAGTATATTATTACGTTTTAGGCAATTTAAATTCGTAGCATGTGCAGATGTCGAAAAGATGTTTCGTAATTTTCTAATTCAACCGGATCAACGCGATTTACAATTAATATTATGGCGTAAAAATCCAGCGGACCCAATAGGTGTGTATCGCCTTAACACCGTGACGTATGGTACCGCGTCTGCGCCTTATCTGAGTATGCGGTGTTTACGACAACTCGCGTTGGAGTGTGGGAATGAGCTGATCGCGCGGGAGATTCGCGAAGATTTTTTTGTAGATGACGTTCTTTTAGGTGATGATGATTTACGTAACTTACTGGATACCTGTGAAAAGTTAAAGAATACATTAAGTTCGGCGTGTTTATCTTTACGAAAGTGGTTATTTAATGTCGATATTAGTAATCACGAAATATTTAAAAGGTTATCTTTAGGTGATCATTGTCACAGTAAAACGTTAGGATTAGGATGGTATAATAAAGGTGATGAACTCCATTTTTCTACACAAGTAGTTAAGAGCAATGACCCCTTATCCAAACGTACTATGTTATCAACAATAGCTCAGATATACGACCCGTTAGGTATCTTAGCGCCGGTTATTATAGTAGCAAAGATATTATTGCAACGTTTATGGTTGTGTAAAATTAATTGGGACGATCCCGTTCCCAGTGACGTCACGTTGTCCTGGGACAAATTTATTAACACACTTCCTTACTTAAGTAACTTACGAATTCCGCGTCACGTCATGAGTGCGTATACTCAATATATAGAATTACATATATTCACTGACGCGTCACAGAGCGCATATGGTGCTTGCGCCTATGTACGTACCTACTCTGATGGCTCGCCGGTAGGTATTAAATTGTTGTGTGCGAAAAGTAAAGTTGCACCGCTCAAGCCGGTTACTATACCAAGGCTCGAGTTATGTGGCGCTTTATTAGGTGCGCGCTTATATAGAAAAATAACTCGCTCGTTGCGTATTGTTTTCTATAAGACGTACTTTTGGACAGATTCGACTATTGTTTTGGGGTGGCTTAGGATGTCACCACATTCGTTAAAACCATTTGTTCAAAATAGGGTTGTAGAAATAAATGATATAACAAGTAATGCGTTGTGGTTACATGTAGGTACGAAGGATAATCCCGCGGATTTGGTTTCGCGCGGTCTTAGTCTAGATGTACTTATTGAAAATTATTTATGGTGGAACGGCCCTACGTTTTTACAATCTCCCGAGTCAGACTGGCCATCACAATATAAAATAATAAATTCTGATTTAGATTCATTGAATTTACCTGAAGTTAAATCTCAAACTACTGCGTTGGTTTGTGACGTTAATAATAATAAATGTTTTACGTTTGAAAGGTTCCGTAGTTATATAAATATGATACGTGTTGGAGCTTACCTGTTACGATACTTACACAACTTACGCTCACCGAAGTCGGAACGCGTACTAGGTCCGTTAACAGCAGATGAGATGTTGGCGTCTTCGCATATGTTGGCACGTCACGCTCAGCGCGAATCATTTCATGATGAATATAAAAAATTAAAATGTAACTTACCTTTGAAGACTACTGCTTCCGTTGCTTGTTTAAATATATTTCTCGATGAAAATAATATTATTAGAGTTGGCGGGCGCCTTAGTAATTCACCTACTTTTACTTATGATAAAAAGCACCCTATACTTTTATCTAGTAAACATTATTTTACACAGTTGTTGTTTCAGCACCAACATAAAGAACTTCTTCATGCTGGCCCCCAATTGCTATTAGCTACCGTGCGTGAAAATTGGTGGCCATTAGGCGGTAGGAACCTAGCGCGAAAGATTGTTCATCAGTGTATCCGCTGCACTCGAATGAAAGGTAAAACTTTAACGCCAATTATGGGCAACCTTCCATCAGAACGGTTAGAAGCTGGTTTCCCGTTCATTCGATGTGGAGTGGACTATGCAGGACCTATATTGGTATTGAATCGTAAAGGGAGAGGAGCCAAGCTTGAAAAGGGTTATATTTGTATATTCGTTTGTTTTGTAACCCGTGCTGTTCATCTTGAACTGGTCAGTACGTTGGCCTCTCAAGAGTATATGTTAGCATTAAAACGTTTTATATCTCGAAGAGGTAAGCCAGCTCAGATTTTCTCCGATAATGGTAAGAATTTTATTGGAGCTATGAAAGAAATTAGAGAAATGTTCATAGAAAATTCAGATCATATAATTAACACGTTGTCTAATGATAGTATTGACTTTAAATTCATTCCCCCTTATGCTCCTCATTTTGGTGGGTTATGGGAGGCGGGAGTCAAATCATGTAAATTCCACCTGAAGCGTGTGGTTGGTACCGCTAACCTAACGTTTGAGGAGTTCAGTACTGCGTTGGCACAGATCGAGGCAGTCCTGAACTCCCGACCTATAACTCCTATGTCCTCAGATCCAAATGACCTTCAACCTCTTAGCCCAGCTCACTTCCTCGTCGGCCGGCCACTTACGTCACCAGTCTGCAAAGATCTCTCCGAAGCAAACACTCATTGTCTGACACGGTTTCATCGAGTAGAACAAATCAGACAGCACTTCTGGAACCGCTGGCACAAGGACTATATCGCAGAGCTTCAAATAAGGACAAAATGGAAGTCAAAGGATCAGGACCTAGCCAAAAACACACTCGTAGTTATCAAAGAGGATCATACTCCTCCACTGAGGTGGCGTATGGGGAGAATTATAAAAACCTTCCCTGGAAACGACGGTGTGTCCCGGGTAGCGACAATCCAGACATCTTCAGGACCAGTAAAGCGAGCGTTTTCAAAAATCTGCCCGCTACCGGTGGCTCCATTCAAGGACGATGGTGTGGATGCAGCCGGGAGCGTCTCCAGGAAGGCATAACTTTGGTTGAAAGCTGTGAGCTTTCAAGGCGGCCGGCATGTTGACGCCATCTATCGTCGGGGGGCACAACTTCGTTGCGCTCTAGCGGCGCGTGGCGGAACTGCGACGATCGAGACGCCCCCTCACAGTGGATAGCGATACTTGAGATCGATTCGGTCAATATTATTGTGTTCATTCGTTCGTTCAGTTCGGTTTGTTGGTCTTCATTACGACCGTTGAAATGCGGCGCACGTTTATTGTAAACAATAACTTAAAACTACATTAAATTCATAAAAACCACATGGAGCATTATTGAAGACACCACATCAACACCCCACCTGCCTCACGTTACTGTGCGTGGACATCTAAGTATTTTAGAGTTTTTTTTTTAGAAATTATTCCTAACTGCGTTTTAATAAATTGTAAGTTCGTATATTGATACGAACCCAGAATTTATTAGATGGTGCCCATGGATGGTGGGTAGTTGAGCCCCATTCAATAATAAAAAAAAACTTAAAACCATTGGTTTTACCAACGCTCATTCGTTGTTGAATGAGGTACTCATCTTTTTTTTTAAACAAACGTCGCCCCACGTCCTACGTCACTAGTAATTTCTTCTGTATAGTGGGTGTGTTTCACAAACATGTAATATCACATACACAAACATCCAGACTCGGGACAAATATCTGCGGATAGTACAAGATTTGTCCCGTGTGGGAATCGAACCCGCAACCCTTAACACAGCAGTTCAAACGCTTAGCCACTGCGCCAATAGCAGTAGAATCTTAGCACTTTTAAAAATCAAGATGCGAGACTAAAATCAATAAGTCAATCGCATAAATAGTAAAGTTCTAAGTGCGGTCGAGCTTACCCGTGACACAATTTTAAGACTTATTTGCTTTCGACTGGACCTTCTATTAGATTACCGTTTGAAAAACAACTAAATTATTCATACTGAATTAAGTATGATCTTCAAAATTACTGCCTTGTTCGTCTAGTAGCCGCTAAGCGCGACTGTTGGGTACGAGGTCCTGGGTTCGATTTCCGGATCGGGCAAAGGAGTCTGGATTTGTGCCTGGTTGATTATAATAGGCTTGCGGATATTACATTGGGACCTATTACATAACTGGTAAAATGTGGATGTACTAAATGTGTACCTCTGCCTATTCCTTCGGGATATACAGGCATGATGTTATGTTATGTCTTTGAAATTATTATAACTAATCAATTTCGTCATGCATTTAATAAAAGTATTGAAAGTCCGAAATCTAGCGTCCTCAAACAGCTTTTTGCTAGAAGTTTAATCTAAGACACAGAGCCTTCGTTCGCTGTCCTACTTTGGGAAGGGACTACCCAAAAATCATCGACATGCGGCGCAAATTTTGGAAAAAAGCTGGCATCGAATTTTTTTTTAGAATTTAAGAAAACACGTTGGTATTATAATTATTTAATAAACTGCATTAATTATTAATTATTTGTTCTAGGTTTTAGTATTTTTAGATTCTTGGAAGATTAACTGCATTAATTGTAATTTTCTTTCAGCTTTTGTAATATTGATTATTCTATTAAAACAATTAAAATGTGTATCATATTAATAGTTAAAAAGCGAAAGGATTGTAAGGCTGTAAACATAACGCATAACAATGGCACCTGAATTTTTTTCATGATCCAAAAATGTTCAAATGATGTTCTATAATGACATAAAATTAAAAGTAAAGCTATATCAAAGAAGTAAGTAATCTCAAGCACCTATTGATGCCTTCCAATATTGCCAAAAACTCTAAAGATCAATAACTACATTCTGAAAAGCGAATATAACAATGATTCGATAACCCAATCTGTACAATTCAAACGCGTCATTATTTACATCAGCGTCGATATTTTTGGGAGCTTCCCTACTTTCCTACGCTTTGATTAAAAAGGCAAGGGGTAGCAAGGCTTTGTCTCGGCACTGAGACAGACTTTTAATCTGGAAGTTATTTCGAAAAGTGGCACGACATGAACTGAAGAATAATTTGAAGGACCCGATAAGATGGGACTCTGAGTTCACTGAAGTTTTGGCGTAGATAATACAGCAAAGACTTTGGAAATGTCAAGGGAGATGACAATGCAAGATAATGGAAGAGTTTTTTTTTTCGGTCGTGTTTATGAAAAAAAATTGCCGATAAATTTTTCTTTTTTTTAAATCTTTTATAAATTGGTGATAATAAAAATTCAATATCTAGTAGTAGTACCTAATGTAGCAAGGTTTAAGATTAGGCAAATTCTAATAAAAATGTGCGAAAGTTTTCTCCCTGGAACATAGGTTCACCGACAGCTTTAACCCTGTTTCCTTTTTTCCCTGGTTCCAATAGACCCTTATTTTATATGTTTTGATTATTTATTATTATATTGTGTAATTATGTCTAATGTTAGTATGTACATACATATATGACTATAATACTGAGTTGAGGCGATAACAACCGGAAACAAACCTTATTAGTTGTGTCCTACTCTCCACAACACGTATTAAAAGTCTAGTCATTACTGTTCACTCTGGCTGGAGGCTCCACTGGCTGGAGGCTCCAGAAGTCTCGCCTTTATCCGGTTACGCCCAATAAGACCCCCCTCGGGGTCGTCGGCATAAAAATTTTCGAAAAAAAAAAAAAATACTGTTCACTGTTCACTTTGTTTTTGCAAAAATAATATATCATGTTTTTATTAGAAGTCCACCTAAAAATAGGTATGATGTCTTTGAGAGTAAAGCGAATGAAAAAATAAAATACAAAGATACTCAGCCATTATCTGTATTATACAGATGTTAGTAAAGTTAAAATAAATGTATTCATTGAAAAGTTGCAAAGTTTTTTCACTGTAGATATGAAATTAGAGCACAGTATCTAAGGGAGCAATGTAAAAGAAAACTAGGAAAAAAATTTAAGAGCTCTAGGACATTATTTGTTTTATATTATTTTAATTTATATGTTATGATTAATAAATCAAGTTTTTTTTTTGCAAAGCATGGTATATTTAACTATATAAATTGGACGCTATTTTTTGTCTATAGATGAGGTACATATTTCTTATTTTATAAGATAATAATCTTATATTCGAATTATTTAAAAAAAAATATGTCTATCGTATCAGTACATGGTGAAACTCATTATTGATGCTATCTATATATGGATACTTGAAGAAAGATGTTAGAAATGTACCTTACGTACCTTTTTAAAGCATATCGAACGCACAGAGGATATCATTTAGCGTGGTTATAGTGAATACAAAATGAAGATGGAGAGCAAAGCTAAAATTATATAACATATCGAACAAGCGGTCACTAGAAAATTTACTATGAGACAAGTAAAACGGGAGTCAAGAAATAGGTTTATAATATACCCAAATGGGTATTTAGACCCTCAAGTCTTGGTTACCTAAGTAAATAAAAGTAGGTCTTCAAGGGATAATATTGCTCGCTATTATCCATAAACTCAAAGAGTATTGTGCTTATAATTGTTTTATCTTAAGTTATAAAACTTTGAACGTTCTTACTGTGTAACAGGCAGTGTGTTTTTATTGTACATAAAAATGCACGCGGCTTCGCCCGTCTAAAAGGTTTTTAGAACACTTGAACTGGTACCGTAGAATTATATTATTGTGGTGTTATGTGACGGTGTGTGGTGTTATGTGTGTGAGATAGTTCTATCGTTTGGAATAAAAGGGTTAGGGCCTGTTTCACCATATACAAGTAAAGTGTTGAATAGTTACTTCTTGATTAACGCTAATCGGTAAGTAAAAGGTACGAGTATCTTTTTATTTTTATTTTTAAAAACGTCGCCCCACACTAGGAATTTCTCCTGTATCGTGGGTGCGTTTCACAAACATGAAATATCAAATACACAGACACCCAGACTTGAGACAAATATCTGCGAATCACACAAATTTTTGTCCGTGCGGTAATCGAACCCAACCCAACCCTTAGCGCAGCAGTCCAATCGCTTAGCCACTGCACCAATCAGGTCGTCAAATCTTCTATCGTATCTCTTAGATACAGGCCAGTTTATCCCTGATTAATGTTACTGAGATATTTTGAAATTTGTATGAGAGCGGTTAGTTTACTTGACACTTTACTTGTCAATGGTGTAACAGGCCCTTATACAAGTGTTTTACAATAATATTAGGTTAAGACATTTGTATATTAGGTTTAGATATAATAATATAGGTTTAGATTATTATTAATTAACCATGCAACTGAACAGTTTTACCGTCCTAACGTCGTAGCACACATATCAAGCTGGAAAGGGATCGTAAATGTATCAACTCGAGTCGTGCAGTATTCCTTGTATGAAACTTCCTACTGCATAGCGCACTAATCGAATTCGTAACGTAATCGCTTCGCTTCGAGACTGGCCAGCCGAAAGCGCGGCGTCGCATAGCCGTAGCCGAGTCGACGTATCAGCCCCCCTAGACAAAACGCTTGACGAATAGAATGGTAAATGTATGGGGATAACATAATGTTTGGACTATGTTATCGATGACATATATTAAGTCGAATATTTTTCATTCTATTCGTTTTCTATTTGTCAAGCGTTTTGCCACTTGTCTGGGGAGGGGCAGAGCAGCTGATCCAGTTTGGTTACGTGCTTACGTAAGATTGACCCCTGATTGTCGGCAAGGTGAAAGGCGGCACGGTGACGATCTCTTTCAGATTTGATATGTGAGCTATGCTACCTTAAAGTGGGCAAGAAATGAAAGTGTTTTCAGGTAAGGTCAGTCAAACCTTAGTTGAACTAATAGAACATTTTTACTAGCATAATAAAAATAATAGATTAAATTATTCATAGAGAGCTATATGCATATCTAAAAGATATGCTAACCATTCAACATCACGCACGTGTGGCATGCAAAGCGCCAAAATTTTATCATCGCCGATAAAAAAGGTTAGTACAATAAAAAATTCAACATGTAATCTTTAAATTATTTCGTTTTATATTTCACCAAAGGGCGTTCGTGGGTGTAAGATAAGTAGGGTATCAAAATATACGACCTCTCATGGATTTTAGGGCTGACCGCAATTTAATACAGTTCTCGAATACGCTGTTAAATGTTGTCATCGACATGAGGTAATCTATCTATCTATGTATTTATTGTCGCGTGGGAAATCGCTTTCAACGATAAACCTGGCCATTGTACATTTTGGATTATTATGTTTATCTGGTTCGATATTCAAATATGCCATTCCATTTTTTTGTGAGAATAAATTTCCTATTTTAATTTCTTATGAAATTTGTTGTGCCTGCATTTTTTTTGTCTTCTAAATTCAGATACTATGTTTTTATTCATAAAAGCGACATTCAAAACAAGCGTATTCAAATAATATTGCTGACCTTTTTAGGTGGCATTGCTTTGTGGGTTCATAATTATTTGAGAAAAGATTTGAATTTAAATATAGAATTTATGCCATGATCGTAGCAAACAGAAAATTCGTGGTTTCTCCCCTTGGGGGTATATGCGTGACTTTCGGTATAAATATTATATATGAAATTACAGGTATAATAGACATGTAATTTTACTTTATGAAATAGGAATTTGAAAAAAACTTACCTGTACAATAAGGTTAGGTTTCAACTAAATTATTTTTAACGCCTGCTATGTCACTAGTTTCAATATTTTACGTAGTTAACTTGATAATTGCGTTTGTTTTAATTATAAATGGAAAACACGCCAACGGGTCGGTGTTAACGGGGCAGCCACACGTAAATAGTGTATTTTCCCTTTTTCTTCTTCCCTAAGAATTAACTAAATGTCGATATAAATAGAAATAAAATACAATGAAAAATAGGTATAAATTGTGGCATAGATACATTTTATTTAGTTTACACAGTCCAAACATTATCATCATCCCCATACCTCTCAATATAGAAAAAACCAGAATCCGTAAACGCGCACAAAAGTGAGGCAACAGCAATGACTCTAAAACGGAGTAATTGCCTAACTGTACGATTTGACATTTGGTTAACAAAGATCGCGCGCATCGTTGGAACGTTTTACAGGCTGCGTATTGCCGTCATATCGTCTGCGTAATACCAATGTGCAAAACTGCAGTCGGAACTATATAAAAACATGTTAGGATTACATTTCATTTGTTCACAGTATACGGAAAGGAAAATAGGCGGCACGCGGTGCCTGTGCTTCGTACATTTATTTATCTATTTGATTTCTATTCCAAATAAACACACTATCACTTTAACAACTTCTTATAGATTAGGGAAGATTTTTCACGATATAAAGGTAGCTAGTCTAATTGGGTGCTAAATTATAAGTATTAGAAATACCGAGGCTCCTATTACTAATTCTAAGAAGAAAATTCAATACAAATTTTTATGTCTAGAAAAAACATTTCATTTTTTATTATTTTTTGGCGCCATTATAAGAAAAATATATTTTACGTGTTCAGTCAGGTACCTATGTTAGGTATTCTTTTCTATGTTGTAAGTATCTTAGTTATTCTAATAAATCGAAAATGTTATCTATATTTTTTTATATATTTTAAGATAATATTGGTTGTCTGAGGTATTACATTTGATCATTTCAAAACTACAGGTCTTAATAAAATAAATATTATGGTTAGAATGTTTTTTTGACACTAAATAAAACTTGCACAAGTCGCCAGGCCTTTCCATAGGGTCAACACGATCCTAACCAAGAAATCTTTAAAACTACAAAATTAACAGTAATGTGCACAATTCGTTCGTAATTCGTTGCCAAACAAAGCTCCCTGAGACTTCAAATTTGCTGATTGGCTATCTCTGAACCACGACATAATAATATAATATAACCTAATGAAGAAAACCTGCTTTCAAATGAAAAACCGCATCCAAATCGGTTCACTAGTTTAAGAGCTCCGGGTAACACAAACAGACACACACATAGCCGTCAAACTTATAACACCTCTCTTTTTGCGTCGGGGATTAAAAAATACCACAGGCTTTATTGATCGCCTTGTTGATAAACTACTGAGCAACCAGATTTGAAAGTAAGTGCTATTTTGTAGCCTATATGAAATGAAAACATTATGACTATGATAGAACCACATAATGCCATATTCAATTAAACAGCTCCAATCGTTATCAATGAAATAGCTTAACTCAACATAGATCTAATATTCAAGTAAGACCAAAAAGTGTAACATTTGAAAAAGCCATTAAGCTAAAATAAAAACTACAGTTCCCAAGCGGCTATAAGTCACGAGCCAACACAATGCATAGAAAGTAGGCTCTGTATAACCAGCCAGGTATAAATTTAGCATTTTTGACAGCCGCCAAAATGGTATTGTCACCTTTATTTTTTATTAGACAGTTTTGCGATAAAAGAATATATATATGACTTTAGGTTGAACTCGAGATTCACCTAGATTGTCAAGGAGAGGTGTTATTCAGGACTGAATTTCTTTTGTTTTTTTTTTCAGAATAAATTTCGTGTATTGCTTGAAAATAAAGGCAAGTTGGTGTGCACAATGCGCTATCGCGCATTCTAAAATCTCGGACGATTTTTTTTTTAAATACGGATAATTATTAACTTAACTTTTTCAATTAAAATAGTAATAAAACTTACAATCGAGATGTTATAATTTATGTGTTATACTGTGACAAAGTTAGGGATTAATTTTTTTTAACGATCTTTAGAGGTACCTAAACCTATGTTTAGGTTCTGTTAAAATATTTTAGAAGCTGCTATTAAATTTTTCTTCATCATAAATCCCACCTATATTGATCGCTGCTTTGGCTCACCTTTTTCCGATATCACCTAATCACGGACAACAGTAAACGAAAATGCCCTTAAAAAGCGGATAAAAATAATAGTCTATCATCGTAAATCCCGTTTTAATATTCACGATCTGCACTCAATCTGCTGAGGGCCTGCAAAAACGAGCTCCCTACCTTTTTATAGGTGATTGATCGGCGCTGGAGACAATTAAGATGACCCAAGATATAACGCTATCTATCTTGTTAGACCTCTACATGACTGATTTATATTGATAGTTAAGGTTTGTTCAGACGGCGATAGTAGTTCGGTCGAGTAGACAATGTTTGTTGAAGTAAGGTTTTAATGCCCTGATGTCTTTTTGTGGTTGTGAGGTAGCGCCGGCCGGCTTGATCATAATTATAATTTAATTTAAACATATTGAATTATGAACACAAAAACTATGAGAGAGATATATTATTATTGTGATAAGCAGAATGCCTACAGAATGTGAGGTCCATACTTACACTTGACTGAAAAGAGTAAAATGGAAGAAGAAGCGTTAATTTTGCAAGGAAGTATTAATTATTATTTGACAGTTTTAACACGTAAACGAATGATAACTATACAACTAAAAGTTTTAGACGTCAGGCATATGGCGCTATAGTCCACGACACAAGTCCCTTAAAAAGGAGGCGTTCTTTTTTCAATGCTTAAGTTTTTGTATGTGCATAATAATTATAATAACAGCCTATAACTGTCCCACTGCAGGGCAAAGGCCTCTTCTCGTATAGAGAAGGGTTTGAGCATTGATCACCACGCTAGCTCACTGCGGGTTGGCGATTTCAGATAATTAAATCCAGGTTTCCTTACGATGTTTTCCGTCACCGTTAGTCAGTGGTGTCTTAGAATATCTAAGAAAGTATTTATGACATTGAAAAAGTCACATTGAAGCCTGGGTTTGAACCTGCAACCTCGTGCGTAGAAATTCGGTATGTCAACCACTAGGCCACCACGACTTTGTTTTTGTATGTGCAAAACATGATAAACATTTCCGTCTATACTTAAGAGATTATGATAAAAAACCGATAACCTTCAATGTTTACCTAAATAATTTCATTTCATAAGCTCGTAAGGTTAAAATGAATTTCAGACTTTTTTGTTTCATGTGAAAATTTTCCAGGATTAATTCAGGTTCCGTCTAAAGCTGTTTTGTAAAATAAAGATAAAAGTCTCGTTAGTAACCAAGCAACGGTGTTTATTAGAGTGGGCTGAGATTGTTGGTCTAGTGGTTAGTGACGCTGACTGCTAAACCGGAGGTCGTGGGTTCGATTCCCACCCAGGACAAATCTTTGTGTGATGAGCATAATGATTTGTTCTGTGTCTGGGTGTAAATTATCTATATTATGTATGTATTTAGAAATATTTAAGTATGTTTATCAGTTGTCTGGTTGCCATAATACAGGCTCTGCCTAGTTTGGGATCAGATGACCGTGTGTGGGCTGTCCCAAGATATTATTATTATTATTAAGTTGGAAACGTAAACAGCAAAACAGCAAAAAAATATCGGAAATACTTATCACGGTGATTAGGTATAATCGCCCGTGACAGAAGGGCTTAAGAATGTTTACTTTTCTTTGCTGAAAAGTGTGAGAGAGAGAGTACCCAATGATCATAGTAATTATACGTATTTATTTAAAAGAGTAGATCTTTAGAGTTTCTTGCTGGTTCATCTCCATAAGAATGTCATTTTTGGAAGCGTGCAACAAGCATCTTAGGGTTTCATAAACGCCTGTAATTGGTTTACATGAAATAAAAACATTTTGAATTCGAATTTGAATAATGATACCTATCATCATCATCATCATCAGCCCGTTGCAGTCCACTGCTGGACATAGGCCTCTCCCAATGTACGCCACAGAGCCCGGTCTGCTGCTTTATGCATCCAGTCATTGCCTGCCCTCTTATGTAAGTCATCCCGCCATCTGGCCAGAGGACGACCCACGCTACGATATAATTATGATACCTATCATATACTGTAATTCCATTGAAATATTCGTGTAGTACCTAATCAATTTCTTTATAATATATGAGGAAGATCAATTTGACCCAACTATAATATTGCAATGACCATAGCATCAGACAGAACAATTGAGGCATGATCAAAACGTCTCCTAATTTTCTAAGAGGGGAATAAGAGCTCTATACAATGCCTGGACTAACAGAGAACAGAGACTAATCGTTATTTGTGTAGACAGTCGCATTGTCCGTTAGATCTTGATTAAACCCACGTAGCTAGTGGGACAAATGTTCAGCAATATATTGGTAGACCTGTTGAACGATTGTGAACGAATGAACGGTATGTAGGAGTTCCGTTATATTTTGCATTAGGAAGTCACGTTTCGGGTCATATAGCGAGAACAGACGTGTTGCGGCACAAATATTTTTTGTGGAATTTGCGGCGTGGCATGTTGATGCGTATTTTCTTGGAGAATAGTTCGAAATACTAATATAAATTTGACCGTAATTGTATTGAAATTTTAGCTTTTCGGACTCCTGGATGTTAATTTGAATTGTGCCGAACTTAAATCCGTTGCGCCTTTTCCAAAAACAAAACGCAATTTAAAAAATCTAAACACGAAGGCTAAAAATTGAAAAGAAATATCAAGTGCAGCAGTCTAGATGTATGTTATGTGATAGCATAGCAACTTTAACAGTCGGGAGCCATGAAAAATCACGACCATCTTCTCTTGACGACCTGATTGGCGCAGTGGCTAAGTCAGCCATTGGACTGCTGCGCTAAAGCTTGAGGGTCCGATTCCCGTACGGGACCAAATTTTGTGCGATCTGCAGATATTTGTCCCGAGTCTCGGTATTTGTTTAAGTAATATATTTTTGTTATATTATGATATATGGTGTTTGTATACGGGTATAAAAAAATGGCTCCCGACTGTTAATTGAAGTAAACGGGAAAGGGTTTAAGCTAAAAACCACCGCTTAGCAACCTCTTGTAAGGCGCTAAACACAAGCTGACGCATAAACCTTTTTCTCTCGGTATTATATTACTTTTGTATTCCATATACTAATCACTGTAATGCTGGAAACAATAAACAACTATTCTATTCTAAAGTTGCTATGTTTTTACACTTTCTACTCGACTATCCACTATCGTCGTCTGAACAAATCTTTACGGACAGTCGATAGTTATATTTGATTAATTACTTAGATGACATGTAAGTATTATATATTAGGGTTTCTTAGTTAGATGGTCATGGGTTAAGATGATTTATCGATGTTTAGATACGTGTAGCTATTAATTGGATGGACACTGGACAGTATGTCAATATTATCAGTTCTATCTTTATATGACGTTTGGTGTCATTTTAGCATGTTGCCCATGCTTAGCTTGAATCTAAATTGATAAAGGAAATTTGAAAAGTGATGGACATGAGCGGAACTCGGCACTTACCGCCGCACTCAGACACGTTGATGATTACTTAAACTGACACTAAGTAAAGATTTCACAAAGAAAACCTTTACTTGGTTAAGTAATCATTAAAGATAGTTTAAGAAATCATTAAATGCATCCGAGGTCGGCGGTTAGCTTCACACGATAGCTCATTTGGTTAGAGCTGCATCACGGTACGGCGAAGGTAGTTCAAGTTCCACTCGTGTCCTTCCTTTATCAATTTAGAGGAATATCTTTATTCTATTCTATATTATTCTCTGAGTGGTTTTCAAATAAAGATAAATATCACTTATTCAAAATAGAATACATTATTACTTTTTGTACGTCAAATTACATCAAGACATCATCGTTCCGACGGTCATCGCTTCCTAGTGCTAAAGCATCATAAATTATTATTTAAATTACAATCAGGGCCTACATTTTTTGGTTCAATTTCGTCATATTTAGATATTTACTACACGTTATTATGACAGATTACGGCGAACTTAATGCCTATATTCCTTACCTATGTTGTCACTCGTAGAGACTCTTATAAGGCGTCTGTAAATTAGACTACCTCTTTGGTCTAGTAGTCCGCAAGCGCGAATTCTGAGCGTGGGTTTCTAGGTTTCATTCCCGGGTCGGGTAAAGTATTATTGGATGTTTTCACTAGGTAGTTCTCAGTAGCAGCACGGAGTCTGGATTTGTGCCTGGTTAATGGCAATAGGCTCGCCCCCTATTACATTGGAACCTATAACATAACTGGCTAAATATGGGTGTGGTCAGGCGTGATGTAATGTTGTTTCGTGAATTAAATTCAGTCATTAGTTGTATTATTTCTATGATTAAGTCAACGGAACTCTTGATCACTAATCAACGTCTGCTTCTTATTTTTTTACCTTTCCTTATGAAGATTTATTATCTCATTCATAAATTGTCTCGTTTTTTATCGGATTTTGTACGAATGGCAGTATTAATAATGACTTCGTCTTCTAAGGTCCATCAAGTGCTATAAATCCTAGTAAAAGTAGGTAATATTCTACCATTTATTGTTTTTGGAAAAGTTGGAATTTAACGAACATATTTAATTTTCATGATTTCTAGAGATGGAATCTATTTCCTATTTTCTCTTTAGGTTACATTAATCGACTCTACTTTTTACCATTTAATTACACCTCTAAAACGGTTCTAAAAAGATTCCTGTTAATAATACTGCATACACATATCTAATAACAAGTCTTGAACAAAAACCAACACAGAATTTAAGTCTATTATTCTCCACAAAAATAAATCCCTCTCTCCTCAGACGCACGACACGACATACGAAACATATCGATGTTTTCCTACAATATAGAACACGCTAGAAATCACATATACATCCGACTTTAGCTTGAACGTGAATAATACAAATTCACACTGAGTAAACACAAAATAAAAGCGGATAAAAGTTTCAATAAAGTACGATTTTGTTTCGATCTTCACGCAATCTTGTTACGTCGCCATTCGCTCGTGAGGCGTACAGGCACCCACGTAACTTATACTGAACCAAGTTATCGTATTCCTCGAGTCTGGCATGCTTGTATAAACTATGTACTTTTATACATTCCAGAGAATATGCACATTTATCAACTCTAATTATAATTTGGTTTTTTCCCTCATAATGTCCTAAAATGCCTCCTACCACGTGCTTGTTACTGCACCATCCAAGGTTGACTGGCAGAAAATTCCTAAGGCATTAAGTTTGCCTCTGTACATTTGTGAATAAACAAAAGTTTATACATAAATATGACAATATAAAAGCATAATTTATTGACATCTAAACACATAATTTTATCATTTACATACATGGTGGAGTTGGCAGAATGTGCCTGTTAGCTGTTTTGCAAGGTTAAATAGAACGAGAGCTTATTTAGTCCAAATATATATTGACTATGCACGTATACTACAGAAAAAACTGATCCATGTTGACCTAGCAATTTATGCATAAATAAAAGATGCATAATTCACGGAAAGCCATCAAACATGGACTGAGTATCGAATGCAGAGAAAATATGTTCTCATACACAACATTTTCGTCTGATGTCACTTGACAGGAAAGGCAAAATGATATTATATAATGTAGATGAAAATAAAGGATGGATATTGTAGATATGATGTTGTTTATCTCTTCGGCAAAAACAAAATATAATAAAAACTAAAATTACGCTAGCAAATCTATGATTTTTTATTTTATAACATTAACTTTGCTCTTGTTTCTGTAATAATAGTTACAGCTCTGTCAAATAGCAATTTTAGTAATAAATAATCATTTTAGATTTATAAGGGCATTAAATGTATATAAGATAGACGGATAGGTATCTACTACAAGATAAGAAATATTATACCTAATATGAAGTTATAATAAAATTCTGAACTATATTCACCTTTGTGTCACATAGAATATAATACTGTCTTTAGTTTCCCTCCCATTCTAAGTTCATGTTATATTAAAATCGCTAACACAGGTAGTTCAAACCGCGAGAATATGAAAGGAACCAGGGCAAGCACTAATTAGCTCTCAGATTAAGAGGTGAGTTTCTTCATTTAATTATTTATGACTTACTTGGAACATGTCTTTGTTCACTGCACTTAAAGAAATATTAAGACAGGTACTATCTAATTGTTTTAATAAGAATTATAAAAAAGGGGGGCGAGCCTATTGCTATGCTATGCTATTGCTACTGAGAATTACCTAATGGAAAAACACAATAGCACTTTACCCGACCCGGGATTCGAACCCAGGACCTCATGCTCAGCAGGGGCGCTAAGCAACCACAGGACCCTCAAGGCAGTCTGACTGCCTTGTTGATCTGGACGGTAAGGTCTTCGGCGAATACAGGCGTCATCTTTCTCTTCGTCGTGTCGTCGGATCTTGCCATTTGTTTAGGGCCTCTGGGCTAATTGAATGGTCGCAGAAAATATTCTACCCTATTTTTTATTATCCTTGGTAATTTCCAGAAATAATAAGAATTGATTGTATTTCCACGATATAAGCAGATTATTATCTAATGATTGGTATACTTCCACGAATTAAACAAAAGGTTATATTAAAAATAATGGAGAAATTTCAGTATAACGAACATAGGTACCTACTGAATGATGTTTTGCGAAGAACAAACTTGTCGATATTGTTTTTTTATGCTTAAAAACGAATATAATTAGATTTTATTAATAGACTTGGTATTAAACGCTGTGGAGGCAATGATTCGAAGGGGCAGGTTCATACCTAATAACTATGAAGGTACTTACAATACAAGGTGGTGGATTAATTCCTTACTTACTTGTGTAGTTTTACTTCTATTAGGATCTTGTTGTATAATTATCATAATCATCTCTCTGCCTATCGCGGTCCACTGCTAGACTTAGGCCTCTCCCAAATTGCCCCACAGCACCCGCTCCCCCGGCTAATTATCTTGTCTTAAAAATATCAGTAGGCGTATCCGAATGAGATTTCTGTTGAAATTAATGCGTGCGAAAAGCTCTCTGAGGAATAGGATACAATATGATGAAATGTCGATGTACCGAACTCCCCAAGACAGAGGGGAGAACGATCACCCATCCAAAGATTGACAGGTACACTGCTTAACTCATAAAATTGCATGATCTAAACTTTATCTATGTAACAAACCCCAATAGTGACGTTCAATGTTAAATATCTCGTATCCAGCCAATCAAATCTCACGGATAGGTACGGCGCACCACAAAAAGCAACTGTATAAATACGTGAACACATTTCAGGGGTCTGTGGCCGTCATTATGCGGTAATCACGTGGTCCGTCTTCATCCAAACTTATTCAGTGATTGATCGGACCCACTCGGGTACTGTACGGTTTTGTTCTTTTATTAACTTTCGTTTCGACCCTCGATTTTATTTCAGTCGGCCAAACCATGTGATTGGTTGAGCTTTGTTTTAGTAGTGACGATTGTTGTTTCTGTATTCTGTGTGGGTTTTGTATTTTTACGGATTAGTCGGATAGAATCAACATGCGTAAATCTACTGACTAAGCTTAACCAACATGGCTTGACTTGTGTGACCGATAATGTCAGTATTACTTAACTTATGAAGCCAGTAAGCTACAATTACCCCAAAAGTCATGTATATGAAAATCCATCGCGCCGATTTATCAACTGACAAGGTAAGGCAGCTCTTAGTGCGGTCTGTACTTTGAAAGTGTTTTTCACACATCGAGATACCTCAGTACATCGGAGGATTTTCGCTCATCTTTCTGCGATAATGTCGGTTTACCGTCCCATTGGACAAATACACAGTGTAAGGGAATAGTGAGTACGTCCACCTGCGGGGTACCTATATACCTACATTGCAGGACATAGTATCGCTTAGCGCACACACTTGTGCACTATATTTGTATATTATAAAAGTTCTAATATTATATCTTTTATCAATTTAGATTCAAGCTTACCATGGGCAACATGCTAAAATGGCACCAAAAGTCAGTTATCCTAATAGTTTTATTTGGCATAGGCCGCTGTAACCAAAATTTGGTAAGAAGAACATTTTAAGCTCCAATTGTCTCAATTGGTTGTTAAAGTTCTCAGCTCTTTATTTACAAAGTTAAAGTTTGAGGAACCATACTAGATCGGCTTACAGATTGGGGACTTGTAACTTATTTAAGTACTTCAACATGAGTTTCACGATTACGTTTCTAACTAAATTCATGAAAGGTGTAAAGCCATTGGAAGCGGTAGGCCGAAGATCGAGCTTAGTGGCGTGCCATGGGAGAGCTTATGTCTAGCAGTAGACTAAATAAAATATGCTGATGATGAAGATGTAAAGCCATTAAAAATAAATTGATAAGAATACATACATAGTCACGCCTATTTCCTAGAGGGAGGGGGACCACGGATCTCCATTGGCTAATATCCTGACATACTTCTTTCGCCTCATTCACTCGCAACACATTCCTCATACACGCTAGTCGGTTTCTGGAACAGGGAGCTAACCTATTACCATTACCACATATCCAGACCCCGACCTGCTACTGAAAATTTTCGATAGCGAAATTCCTACCTCGTTGGTTTACGCTAAGCGCGACTGCTAGGCTCGAATCCAGGGTCGGGCAAAGTGATACTGGGTTTTTCCATTAGGTAATTCTAAGTAGCACGGCGTCTGGATTTGTGCCTGGCTGATGGCAATAGGCTCGCCCCCTATTGCATTGGGATAACATAACTTGCGAAATGTGGGTACACCTATGCCTACCCTTCAGTGATGTTATGTATGTATGTAAGTTGTAAATAGTTTCAACGTGTATATACTTACACTAACAATTATTTTTTATTACCATGGTCGAGTTTTATAACGGGTTTAATAAAATTGTCACCTTTTACAATAATTAATGTAATAATTAAGGTTTCTACTATAAAATAGAAGATAAAATAATTATGTTACCTACTTTGACGATTAATAAAAACTTTTGTAATAATGTTTAAGAAAGTTATGTAACTATGTTTTTAATTAACTCTGTCTTAACTAGGAATACTAATTGGATACAAGTTAGTGTTTACGACTATGCTTGCGTACTTAAACTTCAAGATTTTACCTTCATATAATCTTATTGCTGCATATTCTAAATTAGGGACATATTATATTATGTTTAATTATTATCTTATGAATAAAAGTTTATAAAACAAAAAATATAGTACTTGTGAGGAAAAACAGACTATCAATTTATCTGCTCTTAAATATTAACAAACAATGAAGTAGGTAGTTATTTTTCTGTTACAAATTACAATCTTTTTATACTTTTTTTTACAATACCTCATACAATCTCAATATATGTATGTATAGACTAATATCTATGCTATATATAGTCTATGGAAAAAATAGATTAGGTATCTTTTGAAAACCAAAAACACCATTGACACATAAATTACAATTAAGTTTCCTTTTCCAGTAGATATGAGATATAAAGTTATTAGTACGACCTGATTGGCGCAGTGGCTAAGCGATTGGACTACTGCGCTAGGGGTTGCGGGCTCGATCCCCGCTCGGGGCAAAAATTTGTGCGATCCACAGATGTTTGTCCCGAGTCTGGGTGTTTGTGTATATGATATTTCATGTTTGTGAAACGCACCCACGATACAGGAGAAATTCCTAGTGTGGGGCGACGTTTTATGTAAGAAAAAAAAAATATATATATGTATAGCGGAAGTGACACATAATGGCTCTTCTTAAAAGGCTTTTTTGCGTTTGTATTTCTTATTATGAGTCATTTTCTTTCCGTGCAAACGAATGCTTTTTCTTACTTTCTATCATTAGTTCTGTACACATAAGGTCAATACACGGTCGCAAGTGGAACATGGCCGATTGGCGATCGATCTTAAGCCCAGTGATTGGCGCCCGACTCAGCGAACTATTGGCGACAGGCTAAACGTCCACACTATTGAACAATTGGTTTATGAGGTGTATACTGTACGTCCTTGTGTCCATTTATCACGCTTGTTATCTTCAAAGGACGGTGCAGAAATGTCAGTTGGTTAGGGTTGCAAATAGTGTCCACGAATGAAGATACGTATGGTCGCACGCTGGGTGGTTAACCTCGCCATTTTTGACCGGACAATTTTTACCCCATGATGGTGTGACCAGCTTCAATGAAATGGTGAGCTCATGCTGATTCAAGAAGCCTGTTAACGACGGGAGAGTTTCCCTGTCTTTTGATTGGTAATGATCAAATTAAAGAAACTTATAGAGAACATATTATAGGTGTCAAGCGTTCAGGTATCCCCTGGTTTCTCTAAATAATAAAATATAATCATAATATTATGTCATGAAAGTTTATATTTGATTGGCTATTGTACTTTATTAGAATTCTAGTCGACCAATCACTGAAGAGTCTAATCTAAAAAACTAAGTCATCGAAAATCTAATAAATACTGACAACTAAGATGCGAAAAATTTACACACGCACGCTAAAGCAAGCCAAAAGAAGAAGTTATTTGGAGAAACAATTAATTCAAAGTAAATAATAATTATGGTAGGGCGAAATGTTTGCTATTTTATGTAGATTTTCTACACAGTAGAAGTCCCAAAAACAGGCACCAAGCGTTTTGCCTCCGCCCTCTCTATGCAAACCGCCAAGCTATGGAATTCCTTACCGGCTTCCCAGTTCCTGGGGAACTAAAATTTAGCGGCTTTCAAGACGAGGGCGAACCGGTTTTTATTAGGTGAGCGCGCTCCATCGTAGGCCACAATATCGCTTATCATCAGGCAAATTATGGGCAATACACCTATTAAGTATTAAAAAACTGGCCAATTGCAAGTCGGACTCGCGAACGTAGGGTTCCGTACCATTATCATTATCAAAAATCATGACTGTTGTATGGGAGCCCCCCTTAAATATTTATTTTATTCTGTTTTAAGTATTTTTTGTTATAAGGATAATAGAAATACATCATCTGTGAATATTTAAACTGTCTTACTATCACGGTTCATGAGATACAGCTTGGTGACAGATGATCGGACGGACGGACAGCGGAGTCTTAATAATATGGTCCCGTTTTACCCTATGGGTACGGAACCTTAAAAAAAGCCAAATTAATAAAAGTCGATTTCGTAAGCCGGTAAAAGACCAACGTTTCTGAACGTATTTGTATTCCTCGTTTTTGTTATAAGTCTATTGATACGCATGTTTGAAGATTATAAGGTTAGAAACACATGTATGGAGGACTGACTATCTGTGGATATACCGAGGCGGTTTTCTTTAGGCATCTTATTATATCCCTACTAAGTAACAGATCAATCAACACTAATCAGAAGCGTGGATGTGCGCATACAAACATTTATTAGTCCCATAGGCTTTTTAGACAAAAAATTAACAAAACAATGATTGATGACGATGACTGCCTCGTTGGTCCAGTGGTCGCAAGAGCTACTGCTGATTTTCTGGTCCCGAATCTTTGATTAGGCAACATTAATCTTATAGCTATGAACTAGTATGAATAGTCACGTTAATATTGCCTTGTTTCATTATTAAAGCACATACATTATAAAAAAGCACAAACCACCGCGCTGTTGAGCCCCGAGCCGAATTCTGTCTACATTTTTTTCAACAAAACCCGCCACATATCCTCTTATCAATTTCCTTCTTATACCATATATTTTTACACGCCACCAGGAAAAATACAGACATTTACTAAATAAGCTTTCTTTGCAAATATTAGGTTACTTAAATAAACTTCATGGTTTTGTGAAGGTACGGGGAATATAACGTTATTGTACGAAACTTGTGTGTAATGGTACACGTTAATAGGTAGGTAAGTGCTTGCTATTCTCACTCTGTGGAATCATACTGTTTATGTTACATGTTGGAGGTTGAAGTATGTATTATGTACTAAGAAATATGGTACAGAGAACACAGATAAATATTGTAGCTCCCGCTACCGGTGTAGCTCGCATCATAATAGGGATTTCCTAATTAATGTGCGCGGATAAAAGGTTCAATGTACTGATGATGGCAAGGTATGGTAAGGTTATCATCTACCAGCGTCACAAATTACATCTAATTACTTGCTCTTGAAAACATACCTTTGTGGAATCGTATATTTTGTAAAATTATTGTTCCACGCTATCATTATTGAGAACAAATCGTTTCGTATATACAAGATTTTTATCAATTCGTGCCCAATAATATCTAAACTTTTGAACTTAAAAAAAAATATTTTATCGGAATAATGAAGCTACTGAACTGTTTTTAAAAAAGATATAAGCCCAAACAATTGGTATGTAAAATTAAATTTCTCAATAGATTTTAAAAGGACAAAGAATTCCCAAAATCAAATTAACAAAACAACAAGAATGTAATCATTAAAATTGGCAAACTCCGAATTATTCATCCAAATTACAAAGCACAACCAAAAATATGTAATCTAACGATTAGTACGGTTCACTTATTAAAAATCCAATAATTATCGAAACGATTTGTGTTCATCAATTTAATGTAAAATGTAAACCCATCAACGAAATTACTTTTGCTTATAAACTGGAATGAACCGGGATTGATAGGTATAATTTAATCCCACGTGTTACGGGATTATTTTATTCAAATCGTGCTGATGGATTAATAAAACGAATCTATATTTTTAAGTGAACATTGATTCTACTGGGATTTCTTATTATTATTGGCCGAAGAAAACTATTCAAGATATTTTGTTACGAAAAACACAAGTTCTTTTATCTTAATTCATTGAGAAGGCATAATCTTGACCGTTTTAACGCCAACACGAGTAAAATTGCAGGTATTGGGAATGAAAATTATACTATTCCAATTTGAAAGGAATTGTGAAAATAAAAAGGGTGGTAACTTATTATGATCGTTTAAGTGTAGGTTAGTTAATGATTTTAGTCGCATTTTACCACGAGGTCAAATTAACCAGTACTAGCTAGTAAATAAATAAATAAATTTTGGTCAAAACCTGACTAAAATAAAGCAATTTTCACTAATCTCTGATTTTCACATTTTATTTTCTATTCTAACCTACATTGATAGACACAATTCTAGAGTTATTTATTGAAGAAATATTTACATTTTAATTTTAAGTTAGCCTGGTTTAGCTTAATTCTTTTGGCAAGCTATCTTTCATACCAAATTTCATAAAATCTATTCCCATTTGGTGGACTGATAGTTTATTCATGAAATAAATCTAGCTAACGGACGCAGTGTTTTATAAGCAAACTGAGGAAATCACTCTGCCAGTGACCTGAATACAGCACTCAGTTAAAATACATACAGACGAACATAGAACCTCCTTCATTTTGAAGTCGGTGAAAAATATAATGCAGTTTTACAAAACAATGTTATTGAAATTAAAAGAGTTTTACAAAAAAGTCGTGATACAATGTTAAGGTTTTTTAGTATACGCCTCAAGCAAAAATACAGAATTAGTGCCACACGCAAGATGAAATCAAAGATTAAATCCACCGATCCAGACCGAATCCAAATAACCTAATTTCCTTAATATTATCGCTCCGCAAACTATAAAGTTTATGTTAATTAACTGATCAGGGAGTCACTAATGTCCCTATAATGTAGGGGTTGATAGAACGTTACTTCACACCCTTTCGTATCGAGATAGTGCTGTGCTAGCGTCAGTCGCGTCACGAGCGTCGAGCGGGTCGCACGTCGGGAGCGATCGGCCGTGAATTCAGTAATAACTTCAACGGGAGCGTGGCACTGTGACAAATATCCGTGTTTTAACTTTTCTGTGTAAAAGTGATAAAAGGGGGATTCTATAGACATTCCGATTAATGTAAGTAGCGTTGTCCTTTTTTTAGGATTATTTTTTAGACGATAATTACAAGAATATTTTTAATGGGGGTTCAATTACGAGGGTAGAATGGGCTAATGTTTCCGATATTTTGAAACGGGAAATGTTTGGCGCTCAGTTGTTTTGCACCTTTAAGGCTTTATTTATGAGCTGTTAATTTGTTAAGTGCTGTAGCGCTACTTACATAATTTATACGTAAAAGGTTTCCATTTGATTTAGTTTGACTTGTACATAATTCCTTTTTGATATAAATGATTTGGTTAGTGCTGAAAATGTCGTCTTCATTTCGAGTAATTTAGCCGCCATATTACCTTGCAGGATTGGTATGAACAATTTTATTTAAAGCTGTATGAAGATATCCCAAATCGTATTTATAAAGCTGAATCGATTTAAGGTCTTCATGTCAAGCAAATAACAAATTAGGTAACCTATAAACGCGTTCATCCATAACTCTGCGATGAAATTTTCATTTTTATTTACGCTTCGCATACCTGCTTCGAAAACGAATTTTGTATCAATATTCCACGCGCTCGGAGTGCTTATAATCCTTCTACGATTTTGATTTATTATGTTCACGATTAGGAAGTATATAGGTATCTGTAATAGGTGGTTTTTACTTCAGATAAGGTTTTAAAACATCTATTTAGACATAGGTAAAAACTATTTATTTTAATAATGATTAATTCTTTGAAAAATCCCTCATCATCATCATCATCAGTTTCCTCCCATAATTGGACCATGTTAACCAATTCACAGAATGTTTAACCGGATACCGAAAATTCCGCACAGATTCGGAAATAAAAGAAGGCATGGTTGAGCTAACAACCCACGCGTGTTAGCGGAATTGCTTACCGAGGTTCTCATTAGCAGTAGGTAGATTGATGAAACAGAGATATTGTGGGATCCTAATCCAGATGTCAAACAATAGGTAGGCAATATTAATAATAGCGATCCAGCCCACCTGGGAAATGGAAACCTAATAGACGTAACGAAGTAAAGCCATATCAATGGAATCCTTATCGCTGTTGCTGAGTACCGTAAATGAATAGCGTAAGCTACATTATCTGGATCGCTTCTGTTTCTTTTTATTCAATCACATTATCTACCAACAAGGAAGACTAATTTGAAACAAGAGACGATCTAAATCAGACGAACAGCTTTCTACCTATTTTGGATCATGCCAAACATTTCGCTGTACGTGTGTATTTTTTGTTACTAGCTACCTTTTGGGCAACATACGCGAGTATAACCAATGTAATTAAATGAGAGACATTTTTATTTTGTTTTTCACAGTAGAATTTGTTATAGCAGCAAGTTCTTGTACGTTTTGACCGAATTTTAGTTTCGAGGTCTCTCCATAAGGGTTTTGGAATCATTGTGATGTCAGAATTTGCCATAAAGATACTGTATTTTTTCCCGTTATCTCGGCATAACGGGACTTTAATAAATTAAGAGATTGGTTGATAAATGTAACTTAAAGAGGAAACCACCTTTCATTACACGGCTATAGTTTGAATATGCTTTATCTCAAAAGTTACCAAATAAAGCACTGAAAATTGTATAATAAACCTATTATTAATTAAAGTTTTCGAACCAACATAATAAGAACAGCAGCATGTGATTATCACATAGTAATTAATTTATCAATTTAACCCCAAGAGCAATAACTGTTTGTTAACAGCGTTAATCCTGTTGGATATTAGATATGATGGATGACCTAGCTGGAAATTACGCTAAGTAACTGGCTATACTCGTGCCTGCAAGAAACTCTTGAATATGTTTTATTTATTTTACAATTTTATGTTTTATTTAGGTATTTCTATAAGTGTGCCAAGATCGTAGCAAATGGAAGTCCGTGGTGTCCGTCTACCCCTCTGGGAAACAGATGTCAATTATATAATTATGGATGTATGTATATTTTTGATCCATACACAGTTTATTATCTGCTGTAATACTTAATGGGATATGCAATGAAGTAATATTAATCAGGAGTTCCATAGCTACGTGGCTACCGCTCAGTGCAGTGGATCTGTGCGGTTAAGCCTAGCTCGCCGCGGTCAGTATTATGATGGGTAACCGTTTTCTTATATCAAGACCGCTCCATGCTTCGGAAGGCACGTTAAGTCGTTGCAAGCCTGAAATTTTCCGGTCGTGTCGGTTTACCGTCCCATCGGACTATGAGAGTGAGGGAATAGGGAGTGCACCTGTGTTTGCGCGCATACTTGTGCACTATTATATCTCCTGCGTAGGTGGCTTGTCTCTGATGGGATAGGCCGCTGTGACCGAAATTAGGTCAGGAGAACATTATTATACATCAACATTACCCATCTTAAGCTTCAAGTAGGTGATTAGCCTATTGCCATATACCGGGCTGGTTCAAAATTTCATATTACACTTTTACTTTGTATATTTAAATCTTCAAGATTTCTTTTAGAGATTCGTAATACTACAATTTAATTACGAAATGGAAATCACATTCAGCCAGGTACTGTCTCAGTTAGTTAACTGACTTTGCTTTAAGCCGTAATGAAGTTCTTGTTATAAGCTCCTTTTAATATTATGCTCACTGTTGCCCACACATTTTGTTGTAGAACTGTTTTAGGTGAAGCTTTTGAGGCTGAATTTGAAATGAGGTGACATTATAACTATAGCTCGCGGCCGGGACTTTAAGCTACACAATGAATGATGCATAAGTCATCTGCTGAGACATGCAGTTTAAAACAACTTTATTTTCTTAAAAGAATCTTTGTTGTTTAAAAAATATTGTCTGTTCCAAGGTATAAAGGTACAATATCTACCTATTATATAACTCAGAAACTGGATTATGGACGTTATATAGACAGTGGCTCCACGGCTGAGAGATTTTCAACGGTGTGTAAAGCCATGTCAGAGGCCTACAGCCGGTTTAAACTCTGTCACCAGGTTGTTAATCAACCATACGATAAGAAAAAGTGGCCCCATGTAGAAAGTTGCTTTCCTGTTTCCATGGGTAAGATTAGAAGCCTACCTCAATATGTTAGGAGAAAGTTAGGCAGATGTTTATCAGGACTATGCTATATCAGTTGAGTAGATGAACTAAGAAAACAATTTCTCACCGTCACTTGGCACTGATAGCCGTGTGGTACCATTGGACTGCCAAGTCAAAAGTCGCAAGTTCAAACGCCGGCACGTAGCAATATCTTTTCGAATTCACGTGCGTACTATTAATTAGTTATCAGTTGGCTAAACGGTGAAGGAAAACATCGTGAGAAAACCTGCACACCTAAGAGATTTTTCAACGGTATAAAGCCATGTCAGTACCTGCCAGGTGGTTTAAACTTAAAAACCACGTTGTTCGATGTTGATCAACCATACGATAAGAAGAAAACCGTTACTTGGCAAAAGAGTCGTAATAGGGTCGGTATAATAGGTACTTGGTGTGGACCCAAAGAATTCATAAAATCCAGTGGACGAAGAAATAAATTCCGTCCTTCACCGGTATACGAGTTGTGATTATGTCGATTCTTTGTGGACCTAATTAATGAGATAAGGCTTGCCACTGATAGAACTTATGATGAGCCGCAGTAAGCAACTAGACTTATGATAAAGAAAACCTTGGTCTAACCCTTCCGGAATGTATGAGAAAAGAAAATAAAATTTTCTTTGTAATTCTAATATTTGACGTCAAAAATTTATTGTCCTTGATATTTTTCCTGAGTAGCGGTTCAGAAAACAATATAGCGGTATTAGGTTCACTGTTCCCCGTATATTACGTAACAGTTTGCTTGAAGGTTTAAAATATTATCTGAGCCTGCAGTGTATATTTTACGATCCAGGTCACCCAAGATAATTCTTAATAACTCATTAAAGCCAAAGTGCCTCAAGTTTACAGCTTATTTTGTTAACAGTCAGCGTTGTATAAATAAAATGTTAATTCTGGAATATTATTACTTATTACTGCTTCTGCACGCAACTTCTTCCGCGTGAGTAAAATATAACTGGATTATTTCCTGAAAAAGTGACTGCTTCATTGGTCTAGTGGTCGCGTCTGATCGGTCCTGGGCTCGAATCCTAGGTCACGCATTGTTGTTAGGTTTTTCTATTAGGTAATTCTTAGTAGCAGCACGGAGTTTGGATTTGTGACCGGTTAATGGCAATGGGCTCGTCCCTATAACAAAGAACCTATAACATAACTGGAGAAATGTGAGGGTACTATATGTGCACCTCTGCCAATCCCTTCGGGAAGTACAGGCGTGATGTAAATCCCAATATTTTTCATACTATTTGATTTCCAGTCGATAAGCGGTTTGCCACTTATCTAGGATCCCAGAACATATCCTATGTCATCATAATGTGGTTCACGGTACTTACCATAACCTGCTTAATATTAAAAGTGCGATGTATACAAATTGGGAATTAACATTTGACCCGTAAAAGGTGGCAAGTGGCTTACCACAGACCTCAGAGTATTTAGGCGCGTTATTCGTTATTAGACCTCTGGGCTCCCTTGTTTTCGTTTCCTAAAACCAAATAGTAAATTGGTATACCCGCAATGGGCAAACCGACTGAAGTATTAAATTGGAGATTTAGTTATAAATATGAATGAATACTGCCTTGTTAATAGAAAAGTTTAGTGTAGAAAAAAAATTTTTTTTTATTTATTATTTTGAAAATAGATTTACAAGAAACACTTCCTCTTCACCATAAAGTAATACAATTTTTAACTCGGCCTAGTACCAATTTAGTTAAGTTTTTTATTTTCATTGCTGTTTATGACACGGTTAAGTAATAAGCTCGCCAAAAAGATCTTCATGATTAACAGCTGTAAAAATAGCACTTCTAAATACCTCTCCAGAGAAACCAGGCATGATGGTAATCATAAAAAAATTATCGAAGATAAGAGCCATAGAACAGAATACCGATAATATCGAAACAAATTACTGTTTGTAGTTTGAAATGTTCTAGAAACTACATTTATAGTAGTGGGCAGTTGATGGTTGTAATTTTTTCTAGACATGCGAACGGGTCGTCAGCAATTTGTACCTAATATTTACTGAATTCATATCAATGATAACCCTGAAACTAACTGAAAAAGCATCAATTTGCTAACAAATAAATCGATTATAATGAAGAGGAAAAAACAAACGACACGCGACGTTGAAAAATATAGTCATTTCTAAATTGTGACCTATTCATATAAGACATATAAAGAATACGCATTTTTGCAAGATTTTATCAAATAATTACAAGAGATTGGATTTTTAAATGATTGTAGTAGTTTTAACAAATGATAATGGTAAAATCCGGTATAACAGTTTCAATGATAATAATTATTATCATTGAATCATAATTAAATGACACTTTCAACTGTAAACTGGCTTTGTTTCTGCAAGAACAGAGAACTACGGAACTACTACCAGACAATTTCACTTATAACCAGCAAAAACGCCAAAGAACAGCGACAAAATAAACAATAGAATGAGAAGTTTTCCAAGATACTGTCAGTCCAAACTTAAAACCAAATTTGCCTTAAAATATCTATCAGAATCAGAAACACGCCGACGTAACTCGTAATAGGATTTAGAAATTAATAAATCAAATAATATTCTTCGCTGATATCAGAACAATGCTACTTTGCCTTCATTTTGTAGAATCGCATTTAGAAATTGGTTCGTGAATTAAGCTCTTCCAAAACGTTTGAACACATTATGGGCATTTAAATTATTTATAGGTATTGTTTGATCGTATTTCGTTGAATACGCAGGCTTTGTAAATATGATACAAAATTGTTTCATTAAATTTTCTCTCAGTAGGCAAATGGTTGCGATTGTTTTCTTATTCTTCGCTTTGTTGTTGAGTAATTGTTGTATTTACCTTACAATTTTCTGCTTTATGACAATTTACTTAATGTGATTTATTTGTATAAATAAAAATGCCAGTCAAAATAAAGGAGAAAACATAATAAATGTTTTTAAGGAGTTTGTTCACGTCTTTGACTGCCTCGTGGGTTTGGTAGTCGTTAAGCGCGACTGCTGAGCATGAGGCCCTAGGTTTAAAATCACGAGGTTCTGGGATTGTATCCTGGGTCGGACAATGTGATATAGGCTTTTTCTATTGGGTTATCTTCGGTAGCAACATTAGGCCTGGATTTAGGCCTGGTTGATGGCAATAGGCTCACCCTCTATTACATTGGGACCTAAAACATAACTCGCAAAATGTGTGGGTGCTACACAATTCTCCCTATCATTGTGGCGAGTACTGGTGTGATTTTATGTTGTTTATGGGCATACAATTTAAAAAAAAATCGTCGCCCCACACTAGCAATTTCTCCTGTATCGTGGGTGCGTTTCAAAAACATGAAATATAACATACACAACACCTAGACTCGGAAACAAACATCTCGCGCAAATTTTTGTCCTGTGTAGGAATCGATCCCGCAACCCTTAGCACAGCAGTCCAGTCGCTTAGCCACTGCGCCAATCAGGTCGTCAAATCAATATATAAACGCATATTCAATAAAAAGTTTATTTTGAATGGGAATTCAATGCAATAAACTATCATTAAGAAAATAAGTATGCCACTAAGTAGACAGGAGAAAAATGTTATACCTTGGTTGAAAATCAGACTGTCTGGATCTTTATTTACCTTTTATAGTGCTCTTATTTAGAATAGGTACATAAAACCGTCTTGGGTTTTTTTTTGGGACAACCCCACCACTCATGCCTATCATGGTGACCTGTAAGCAGGGATCTACAATTATAACCATTAAGAACCATCGAACCAATGAAGCTCGAGGCGTCCCAGAGAAATGATTCGAATATCTTGGAACCTGTCCTGTCTTTAATCATAAAAGAATATATAGGAGGAGTAGGAATTCGTAAAAGGTCGCCCCCTATTGCACTGGGACCTATAACATAACTGTCGAAATGTAGGTGTACTATAGATACACCTCTGAATACTCCTTGCGGAATACAGATATAATTTTATGAACCCATATTTTAAATCCATCTATACCATACATACAAGATTTAAAATTAAACATCTGAATTCCACGAATAACAACCAACTACTGTGACGTCAGTAATAAAATGTCAAAAGCACTACAAATAAGTGCTCAACAAAATAACGACTACTCTGATACTAATTGGGTACTTCTACCCTCAAATCTTCAGTACTGCGTATATGATTAACCCTCAATTCAAAGTCAATCGTCACATTGATTCAAAGCCAGATGTATATATTTTGATTAGTCTAGTTTGAGTTCCACTGCTGGGCAAAGTCCTCCCTTCCAAACCATTCTATCTCCACCGAAATTACCACGTTGACCGTCCGCTAAGTAGACAAAATAATTAAACAATCGATGGGTACCAATGTAGGGCACTGGACAGTGAAAGGGTTAATAAACGTAAAAAAGAGTTAGAGAAAGAAAGTGGCACATTAAAACTGGACCAATTAGCACACCTGAACTCAGCTCATCTCTTCGCTCGCTATAACTACGCTATGCCGTCTTACTTCCTTTGCTTACTTAGGGTTGATTTTTCAATGGCCGATAGACTTTAAATATTTGAAGGATCAAATTGTCATTTTAACGGATAATGTATGAAAAATATATCAAGACATCAAATTTGTCCACTGATAAAAATTATGTGACGATTGAAAAATCATGTCCAATCATGCCCTAAGTGTTTATAAAGGTATAATACTGAAAGTCGGTACTTATAACTTATCTACCTCTTTTTATATCATTGATTCTACGATTACCTCTCAAAATTCAACGACAGTCAATCCATTGATTCCGAGTAATAAATATTAAAGTCGTTTATTCAAAGATCAAGTACAGAAACTCGAGCATTGTTCCGTCTGATTCGCTCTCCGCGTTCGAAACAATGGTCCAGAGTGCTTTTGGTATAATAAATTGGAGTTGTGAATGGTGGCATAATAACTTTCATTGGTAATGTTAACGTGGCGCCCCCTATTGTTGCTACAATGTCTAATTCATTAATCTGTGTTGGAAATTTGGATGTCTTCAGACCGACGCGACGTTTCGTAAGAATTTTGGTTTTAGTTTCTTAACCCCCAACGCAAAAAGGGGGTGTTATAAGTTTGATATGCCTGTTTGTGTATCTGTTTTTAGTATCGTATATCCTAAACGAATGGGCTGATTATGATGCGTTCTTTTTTTGTTTGATAGCTGACGTGATCGAGATGGTTCTTAGTTATAATTCATAAAGATCCGTTCAGGTGTCCGTTTGATAATTATCAGCTTATTTTCTATCTGGCATTATTTGTAGATTTAGTTCTTTTACTTCATTTATTGGTCTTGTTGGTTTTATCGCATATGCTACTCCTGAGTGTTCGAGATCTTTTCGAAAATGAATTCTATACACAAATGATAGGTCAAGTCTGATTGATTTAAATTGTGTCAAGATAAAATGAAACTGACTGTTACAGAATGACGAGACATTAGACTTGTTTTGTGTATCACCGTGGAAAATATAAATTTTATATCAGAACAGTATTATCCGTCTGAAAGCCTTCTTTAAATTAACTGCCTAAGTAACTACTTTACTTTTTTGCCGTGTGGTATTTGGCCTAGAATCGACCACCCCCTCCCCTTCCGTGGTTGTCGTTAGAGGGGACTAAAGGAAAATCCAGAAGATCGGCAGCAGCGTCTTCTGTAACTTGATCACCAGTACTGCGATCCCCGCTTGCCAAGCATGGAGATTATGGCACCCCCCCCCTTCTAAGGGGGAGGCCTTTGTTCAACAGTGGACTTCTTCCGGCTGATGATGTCATGATGATGATGATGAACTAATGTAACTACTAAAGGTCGAAGTGACTAAAGATCTTAAAGGTCACCTGTCAAATGATATACTTTTATAATACCCGTTAATAAACCAATATTCTATTCTATTCTTCAATTCTTTTATAACCCGTTGGCCTAGTGGTCGCTAAGCGCGACTTCTGAGCATAAGGTCCTAAGTTTGAATCTTGGATCGGGCAAAGTGTCACTGGGTTTTTCCATTAGGTATTTTTCAGTCGCAGCACGGAGTCTGTATTTGTGCCCGGTTTATGGAAGTGCCACGAAAGGCTCGCCGTTTTTATTTTGGGACTTATAACATAACAGTGGGTGGGCAAAATGTGAGTGTACTGCCTACCCCTTTGGGGAATACAGGTGTAGTTATATACAATTGATCCCTTCAGAGCTCGATAAATAAAGCAAGTAAATATTTTCTTTTGTTTCTAATATATATACCTACTTCAAATCCCATTCAGTTACGATCTAAATGTAATTCCAGCTTTCAACGTTTCGTGAACACACACACGGTTGAAGGTAAAACAAAACGACTTTCTTTTACTACAAATAAATACAACGAAATCAAGATATAAACAAAAATAGCGAGTGATGTCGGCACTCAAAAATTCTTATCTTTGAGTATAAACTGATTACTGCTTTCTTATTCCACAGAACCAAGTTTTAGCGGCGCGAACCGTAATCTACCGAGTTAGCAGAAAGGGTTTTATGATTTTTTTATTGCAGCACCTTTTCCATCAAACTTTATATATTTAAGTTGAGTAATACAGATCGGGAGAATTCCGAAGCGCAATAACTGTAATATTGAAAGTTCGCTTCGGTGTGAGGGTCGGACGCTAATGCTGCACACTCACGACTTTTTGTCGTTACGTCGTTTGGGGGAAAATATTACGTTTTATGGAGTGCTCATTTAAAGTTCTGTAATGGGATGAAAAATCAGTTGTGTGGTCGTAAGCGTGTCGGCATTTTTCACTTTTATGTTGAGGTATATTAATAATAATGATACCAGCCATTGTGGTCTTGCAAGATCAAGACTTGTTCTCATTTGGAGTAGAATAGATTACTGATCACCGCTTGTTCAATGCTAATGGCCTGCATGTCTTCCTACATCGTGTGACGTGTCCTAAAATAATTTTTAAAGTAAACAGCGCAATCAATTTTTTTTTCACATTTCCTTTATCAATTCAGAAAAGTTATATAAGGTAATGAAAGAGAAGCAGGACCTATTGTAGATATAATTGTTTATTTGCTTCAACTGAGGGAAGGCTTATAATTTGACAAGAAAACTATTTTGCGACTCACTATAATTTATTATCTCTGGCGTCACTTCAATTTTCAAATCTGATTATGAGGTCAAACGTAAGACTCAAAAACGCTGAATGCTATCAACAATCGCGGGGCCCTAAACACTTTATTATACTCCAAATTCACCTATTGTCCTCAACAGCGTCATTTGCAAAACAAAACTGATTCGGGGGTCGTATCATGAGCGCAAAACGTTTATACGTGTGCCTATTGTAAAAGTTAGGCGATGTTTGATAATAATTGAAAAAGTTATTGAATGCCTCAAAAGGCTTTGTGAGTAATATTTATTCCGGACTTTGTGATATAAATTACAATTTCGTGCGTATTGTGAATGGGCCGCTTTGTTTACGGTTTTTCGGCGTCCAGGTATCTGAGAGGAATTTTAATTTTGTTCTCCTACGATTGGAAGAGAAACGTGGTGTATCTACGGCCTTTTGTGCCGATATTTGTTGATTTAAGTGAAAGAATTCGATCCAATGGGAATTGGGATTCAATCATTGCAGAAACAGTTTTGGGTATATGGATAAACAATGAGATTGTTTGTTTAAAATCCTGTTGTTTAAATAAAAAACGCAAGTAAATTGGTAATTGGTTTAATGAGATTCTACGTTTATTTAAAAAAATACATTTATTAATCAAGCTATGATAAAACCTTGGAAATGATTTGATTGAGATTAAAATAATGTAGTAGGTAATAATGATTGAATTTACAAATAATTGGTCTTACATTGTATACCGAAATATTATAGAATTCATTATACATTCAAAAAGGAAGAAATATTAGCGATCATTAGGAACCAGGCAGAGGCAACGCATGTAATACGTTTGATTGACCAAAATACGTAAGGCAACAATGATGCAATAGCTCAGTTGGCAGAGCAGTCACCACGAATCGGTGGAAGTCGCGGGCTCCAATATCGCTTAAGTTAAACATTTTTTTAAAAATTTCTTATAAATTCGAAATACCATCAAATTCAAATCCAAACACACAGACGGTAACTATCGGATGTAACTAATATCAAAGCTCCGTATAACAGGTACCTTTCACAGTATATTCCGTATAACAGGAACCTCCATTTGGCGGTATATATTTGAACCAACACTTTGCGCTGAATCGAATAGATTCCGGTTGCACGAACAGGGCTTTCTATTCATAGGAAGGAAGCAAGTTGACTATGACAGTTGGAAATGGACTGTTGAATCGATATAAATCGAGAATCGAATGAATCGTTTGTTGTTTACTCGTATTAAAGTGAGTTGTTTCAAACAGTCCGTACGTAAAGCAACCCACCCTTAATATGCCTATAAACAGCCTTGTTAGTTTGGTAGGCGAGAGACTGTTCGGCATGAGATCCTGCACTTGAATCTCGGTCGCTGCTACGTGATGTCTGAATTCATGGCAATAGGCTTTCCATGCCATATCATTAGGTGACTAATACTTTTCGATAATATGTACATATGTATGTTTGAAATAGCACATATATATGATATACTTACCAAATTTTATTATAAATCCCAGACTTTGTCGTTAAAATAAAAGGTTTATTATGGCATTTACGTTAATAAATTAACAAATAAAGCTTTTGAGGTTCGCATAAAGACATTATAAGTTAATAGCCATAATGATTATTATTACAATAAAACTTTATTCAAATTTTGTTTATGATTATTAAGGGGGTTATGATAAAGTGTAAGCAATCATAAAAATAAAGTAAAATTAAAGGGTTAAATGATGATAAAAACCCTTTTATTTTTAATGAAGGCGTTTATTTTTAAACACCATTATATTCTGTGGGATTATCTATTTAATATACTTTTCTATGGTAGTTCGAAAAGCGAGTAGTAAGAGACTAGTATCCTAAACTATTACATGGGACTTATAGGGGCTCGTAGCTGCGTGGATACCGCACAGATCTGTCGGTCTGCGAGGTTAAGCCGTGTTCGCCGCGGTCAGTCTTGTGATGGTCGACCGTATTCACATGTCGAGACCCCACCATGCTTCGGAAGGCTCGTGAAGTCGTTGGTCCTGCGCATGATTTCTCTCCGGTTGTGTCGGTCTACCGTAGTGGAATAGGGAGTGCACCTATGTTTGCGCGCATACTTGTGCACTATAATACATTAGTATTCAGCTGAGACAGGCCGCCGCGCGCCGTGACAGAAATCAGAACAATATAGGCAATATAGCCAGTGAAATAGCAATAGGTTCGTACCTATTGCTATTTCACTGGCTCATTAAGGGTACATATGTATATCATAGAATCCTAATAAAATGGAAACCTCTTCATACCCCTTCACGTAACGTAAAACTAAAATAGAAATGAATAATTTATGTTTTTATGTTTACGTTGTTAATATCAAATATTTAAAAGAAACATTCGCTTTGTAATTACACGTTTGTGTAAATTCGTATATTTTTTTCTCTAAATTGTGAATTTTTTATAGCCGCGCTTTAGGCGTTTGTCTTTTTTATCGTTTTATAGCATTTTAGTTGAAATATTTCAACGCAGTTTTAGCTATCACAAATATTCATGCGTGCATATGAATAAAAATGTTACTAACAGACAAAATATTCGAATAAAATGCAAAACGAGTTCCCATATTTCTAGAAATAAAATGTTTATGGTTTAGTACGTATCTGTGTTACCTTTTTAATACAGGTTGTAGGTATGAAGAGTTTTTGTACATTCTCAGCTACGAGATCTTAAATATTTGCGTTTGCAAGGCTCAAAGCTACCACAAACCTATCACTAAAATCCGCATAGTCATAGTCATAGTCATAATGTTTTTATTTCATATAGGCTACAAAAGAGCACTTACAAAACGTCAAACTAGTTGCACGGTTCCAAAAAGTCGTTTCTATGGAGAAGAACCGGCAAGAAACTCCATAGTTACTCTTTTAAAAATATGGTTTAACAATCATTTCAAGTATGAGAGAATAATGAGCTACACAATATACCTAAAATAAGAATACGAGTAGCATCAAAGTCAAATAAAAAATATTAATATAGATCGATTATTCTCTCATTTACAATTTGGGTAAAATACATGACAGTGAAATGGTTCAATATACCTAATCAGTAAACAATATTAAATATCAAAATTATGGTTGAATGGCGGGTATGCCAGGGAAGCCACAAATGCAGGAAAAATCAGTGCCACACGTCCCTATCGTCAATATAACTATTAATACTATAGTAGGCTTTCTTAATTAGTACTTGTTTCACATAGGATTTAAACTTGCCTTCTGTAAGGTCAGTTATAGAATTTGGAATTTTATTATAAAACCGAACACAGTACAACGCAATAATACCTACACGAATATAAGAAACTAGCTTTCGCCCGCGACTCCGTCTGCGTGCATTTCGAATGTTGTGCCTATCCTCCATCCAGCTTTCCTCGATAAATAGGCTATCTAAGAATTTTTCACAGATATATTTTTTCAAATCAGACCAGTAGTTCCTGAGATTAGCGCGTTCAAGCAAATAAACAAACAAACTCTTCAGCTTTATAATATAAGTACAGATAGTATAGATTTATATTTAATTAAACTCGCGTAGTTTTTTTTTCTTGAGTTGAGTATATTTTACGGGTGAAATTTTTTGATTTAAAGATTATTTATTTTTTCAAAAGAACAATGTTCACTTACGAATAAACATAAAACTCAGGTCATCATACATATCCAGTTATACAATGTATTGTTATGCAAAATAAACAAACAGTTGCTTAAAGAAATAAGTTGTCAAGTAGGTAGTTTTAAGTAATTTATGTTTACGTAGTAGGTTAAGGTAAATTTTATCAACTGAAATCGGGTTACTACTATACGATATGTAAATATATAATTATTTTATATATTGGACTACCTCGTTGGTCTAGTGGTCGCTAAGCGCGACTGCTGAGCAAGAGGCCCTGGGTTCAAATCCCGGGTCGGGCAAAGTGTTACTGAGTTTTCCATTAGGTAATTCTCAGTAGCAGCACGGAGTCTGGATTTGTGCCCGGTTGATGGTAATAGGCTCGCCACCTATTACATTGGGACTTACAACATAACTGGCGAAATGTGGGTGTACTATATGTACACCTCTGCCTACCCCTTCGGAGAATAAAGGCGTGATGTTATGTTATGTTATTATATTTAAAATGTGTAATTGGTTTCGACCGTTCTATTTAAGATATTATACTAAAAAAATATCATTACCACTTTAATTTTTTTGGGATACAAGTCTAAAAAATACCTTTCCGAAAACAAGATTGCTACATACGTTTTTCTTTTTAAAAAAGGGTCGATACTTATACAAATAATAATTTAGATTCGTAACAGAAATCTGAGTGCGGTCAGGTTTCGGCCTTCGGCATAAACCCTCCAATTACGAACTCTGTTTAAGAGATTCTACCGCATTCAGAATTCAGAGGTGTATTTAGTTTTATGTATAAAATTCTTAATGCTGATGAGAAAACTGAATTTTTGATGGTTATATTTAATATGGAAATGATAATCTTTCATTTACTAAACAAAACAACTACTAATAGGTCTACCTCGATGGTCTAGTGCTGAGTATCCTGGGTTCGAATCCTGAGTAGGGCAAAGTGTTACCGGGTTTTTCTATTAGATAATTCTCAGTAACAGTACGGAGCCTGGATTTGTGTCCGGTAAAGTGCAATAGGCTAACCCCTACTACATTTGGACCTATAATATAACTGGTGAAATGTGGGTGTACTATATTGTGGGGCTCGTAGCTTTGCGGCTAGCCGGCAGATCAGACGATCTGCGAGGTTAAGCCGTGCCCGCTGCGGTCAGTCTTGTGATGGGTGACCGTTTTCACATGTCGAGACCCCACCGTCCTTCGGAAGGCACGTTAAGCCGTTGGTCCTGCGCCTGATCTCTCTCCGGTCGTGTCGGTCTACCGTCCCATCGGAATATGAGAGTGAGGGAATAGGGAGTGCACCTGTGTCTGCGCGCATACTTGTGCACTATAATATCTCCTGCGCAGATGGCTAGTCTTAGCTGAGACAGGCCGCCGTGACCGAAATTCGGTCAGGAGGACATTATTATTATATGTGCACCTCTGCCACCCCTTTGGGGAATACAGGCGTGATGTTAGGTTGTTTTACGTTATGTAACTAATAGGTTATTTCTTTTTATTAAGATGTTCTATCCAACGAAGTCCGTTTGGCTCTCGCTGTAGCTGTAAAGCGCGCTTGTGTGTGTCCGCGTCGCAACTGTGACTGATAACCGAGTGGTATGACCGTTGGATTGCCAAGTCAATGGTCGAAAGTTTAAACCCCGGTACGCACCAATGTCTTTCCGAATGTGCGTATTATAAATTAGTTATCAGCTGCTAATAACGGTAAAGGAAAACATCGTGAGGAAACCGGCACACCTGAGAGATTTTTCAACGGTGAGTAAAGCCATGTCAGAGGCATGCAGGCGGTTTAAACTCTGACACCAGGTTGTTCATCAACCATACGAAAATAAGAAGAACCGTGGCTGAGCGCTCTTCAAGTAACACACACTAAAGTAGTGTGCACGTGCACGCCTGACAACATTGTTAGTCAAACTGACTATTATTATTACCTGCTAAAACAATCAAAAGAACGTTTTTTTTTTTTTAAAACGTCGCCCTACACTGGGAATTTCTCCTGTATCGTGGGTGCGTTTCACAAACATGAAATATCACATACACAAACACCCAGACTCGAAAAACAAATGTGGATCGCACAAATTTTTGTCCTGTGCGGGAATCGAACCCGCAACCCTTAGCGCAGCAGTATAATCGCTTAGCCACTACGCCAATCAGGTCGTCAAAATATAAAAAAAAACCTTTAAATTGTTGTTATTTAGTTACTTATGTATTACGTAAACCACAAAGTATTTTTATTCAAAGAATTTCAGTCTACAAAAGTTGGTAATAAAAAACTACAGGGAAAAACTGACAAGTCCAGACATGGGTGAACGATATAATATAATTTGTCAGGTCCAACTAGATTATAGACTGGCGTGTGGATATACGAAAGAAGTATAATATACTAGGTACGTTATCTATCTATGTATCTTAGAACTTAGCACACCGAGAAATACAGAATACAGAAAAAAAAACTGAAAACTTAAAACAGTGCTAGTGGCGGTCTTTCTGCTTGTAGATATTTCTTCCAGACAACCATTAATGGATAGGCGAGAAAAAATATTTGTATAGAACACTTTAAATTTCCACGTTCACGTAGTTTTATTGGCTTTGCTTATTGAAAACTTCTCAATACGCGTATAGAGACTGGGTTCGCTAAACAAAGTGATCTGCCGCTCTAGATAAGTGGTAAAATACTTGATGAATAGAAATTTAATAAAATAATAAATATATGGGTTAGACATAAATATGTCATCGATAACATAGTCGAAACATTATGTCATCCCCATAGATTTATCATTCTATTCGTCAAGCGTTTTTACACTTGTCTGGGGCTGGTTGGTGACTATGAATATAATAACAAATCAAATTATGAATATAAAAGGTTTACGTGTAAGATTCAAAATCTTTTAGTGATATAAATGATGACAAAACTTCTTTTAATTAATCACCTCTTAAGACTATCGACATTACTGTAAACATGCAAATGACAGTGAGAGGAATAAATTTAAGCTGTGCTTAAATTTATTTTTTTAAAGGTGGTATAAGCCATTTCTTTCATGAATGACTTGCCTTCCTAATACCACAGATACCGCAAAACTTCGCATCGAAAATCTTCACTCCATTAGCCAACACCCAACAAAGTTACCTTTCTAAATGATCATTATCTATCGATTCGAGAAATAGCGTATTACCTAACAGAGCCATAATAGGCTATGATCACTTATTCACGATCTGATAAATGTGGGTTGGCTGGAAGCAATTAATACGATAACCGAACACTTGAATAAATACCAATTAATCTAGGTTCGTTAAAGGTAATATGTGTAAGGTCTCGGTTGGAAACATTTTGTTCATTTACTGTTAAATCTTTCGTGAATAATAATTACTATTATATACAGTAAATATTATGGGTAACACATCCATAATAATTACTATAATATATCCTAATATTCGGGAACGCCCGACTAGTTTCGGACTTAACGGAGCCCCTATTCATGATCAGGTGACACGGCGGGGTCGCGAGCCAAACGGGCATTCCCTAATATTGAGTAAAACCGGCTAATATTGTTTATTTGACCGAATTACTGTTGCGGCTTGTCAACTAAGACTAGTTAACTACTCAGGATATCTAAATTGATAAAGGAAATATGAAAAATGATGGACACGAGCGGGATTCGAACCCGCGACCTTCGCCGATCCGTGTCATTTTTCATATTTCCTTTATCAATTTAGATTCAAGCTTAGCATGGGCAACATGCTAAAATGGCACCAAAAGTCATATAAATTTGGGTTGGTATTATCGTTTCAGTGATTTATAGCTGTAAAGGTATAACACTGAGTTGGTAATCACAGATTCCAACAGATAATACCTGACGTCACCCTTAAGACGTAAATACTAAAAGGGAACTTGAAATTCGATGGATGCGAGCAGCGACACGGTGGCTCAGTTGGTTAGAGCAGCGCCACGGATCGGCGAAGGTCGCGGGTTCGAATCCCGGTCGTGTCCATCATTTTTCATATTTCCTTTATCAATTTAGATTCAAGCTTAGCATGGGCAACATGCTAAAATGGCACCAAAAGTCATACTCAGGATATATTGAAATTGTGCTGAAGTGTGTGCTCAAACACTGCTGCACTCCCTATTCCCTCATGTTCAACTGGAACGGTAAAGAGATACGATCGGATACAGCACAGATATAGTTACGTCTTTTAATTTAAGGATTGAGTCGTTTCATCCTAATTTGTTTCGAACCAAAGTACGTTACTACTCTATCAGTCTATCACCACCAATCACAGTACAATAGATAGTTATTATTTAGCCTGGAACAATGATATGTTAAAAAGTATAGATACGTCATAATATGCTAACAAAATTAACGAAAAAAGTTTTCCGTACTCTGACTCCGAACTGCACTAGTCTATGTCAAATTGGACAACAATTGTACCACCTAAGACTACAATTGTCCTTTTTTTAGTCTTCAAAATGAGTGCGCTAGTAACATATCTTCACTTTTTTCAATTGTCATTGTTCTGGAATATATCCCAATGTAGGTGAAACGACTCATTACCCTCCTTTCCTTACTCAATCTACCGTAACTTGGCTCTAATGAGGTCAATTTATCCTGGCATCTTATTTCGCCTGACACGAAATTGCTAATATTTGAGACATCGAAATTATGATATTCAATCTCACTTACATAAACGTCATTGTAATTTATCTCCAATTACATACGACAACCTTACAAGAAGCCGCACTCTAAAATATAAATTCTAAACGTGTACGTAATTCTGTGAGAGCTGACAGAAGCGGCGCCACCTGTCGCGAGGCATTAACATATTCTCTGAAGACTTAGCTGTTGTATACTCAAGCGTGTACTAAGTTTGGGAGTGCGTGAGCTTTGAACATACATACAATAATGCCTGTAATCTCTATAGACGTAGATGGTGTCTTCATCAGGAATCTATGGACCCACATTGCCACTCATCATAAGTCCAATGTAGTGAGGCCTTTGCCATTTTTCTGCCCACAACGAGTTCATAGTCTTCATCGTGTATTATAACTTGCATCCCCTGCGATGTATGTCAGTAAACACATATACTTCACGGGCAATCAAAATCAGTTCAAAGTCCTTGACTTGACTTGAATATCACAAACATATACTATAGTTAGTTATAGATTATTAAAAATATGTATAATCTTTTCACTTGGTAATCCTAAATAACTCTGACGAAGAACTTTCATAACTTGGAGATTTTTCGTCTAAAAAGTCCGAAAAGTCCATTAAAAAACGAAAAATTCTCCTACTATTAATCCCTGTCTGATTGCAAGATAAAAGCACAACATTAACACCCAAGTAACTTGCGAGAGTAATTCCAACTAATTTCACTTTTTACACCAAAACCATATGAACCGCTCGAAAACTGCCTACTCAAAAACCCTTTTCACATTTACACTGAAAAGGTCTGTTATCCAGTTAAATCACTCCATTTATAACGTCGTACTCAGATGCGTGAAGTCAGCGTTTCAGAATTAGCGCGCTTAATTTCATATGTGCCTTGACGCATCGTTTTTTAAGTGAGGATAAAAAATGTCGGTAACTTGGGGATGATATAGTTTTTTGGAGGGTTACCTCCGTAGCTGTGTTGCGTTATATCGTCCATTTGTTTTATTTATGACTGGTATTTTTCCGTCCTTAAGTAGAAGTTTCCCACCCTTGCCAGACAAGGTAGTCTGAAGAGGCCTGATGTGGGTTCGATGAATGATGATAAGCTTGACATGTTTTGTATAGGACTTGTGATGAGCGGTAGAATGTGGACGTGAAGAGGTGAACCTAGATCTATCATACTATATACTGCCTATTGTATTGACGTAATTCTTTGTATGTAGTCTAAGCATACCCTGCGTAGATTTTGGATGTGAATACAGAGTCAGAGTTTTAGTCTACATCATTATCATTTAAGAATAGTTTCTGCCTATGCATGTGATCATGTGGTGACCAGTTTTTCTGCGAATAGCCTTCAAAATTTTATTTAAAGGCAGCCTCTCAATATCATTTTCCGTGTGGAGCTGGAATCGGAACAAACTCTCCGTTGGCCATTTACTTTCTACCAGAGATTGCAAGCCAACACGCTCGCACGTGAACAGCCATATTGTGTTCTGCCACACTAAATTAGATTTGAGCTCAATTGCGAAGTACAGTTCCACTGAGTCATCAGTCAAAGAAAAAAAGCTAATCTTAGTCCGCTAACGCTTTCTACTTTTGGAAAAAACAAATCTTAGTCTGAAAGTGTAGATTAAAAGCTGGGTAATTTAAAATTAGCAGTGATTGGCACAATTTTATAATAAAATCCGTCCGTCCACTACGCGTGAATAGACAGGAATGAACGGAATCTATCGAATTGTAACTTGTTCTATGTTTATCTCATCGGATTTTATTTAGCCTAACAAAAAGCAATTACAAACTATTTGTAATTCGATTACATCTGTAAATTACAACAAACAATGAACAAACTTAACTTTGTGTTAATTTAAAGCTACTATCATGCCTTTTCCACAACTTGCTTGGCTTTGTAAACCAACCATACTTTTGCTGTAGCCTTAATATTTATGTTGTATGAATTGTTGACAGTCTCGTTGGTCTTGATGGTTGCAAAACGTGAGGTCTTCGGTTCAATATCCGGGACGAGGAAAGCGTTCTTCTATTATGTGATTCTCAGTAGCAGCATTAAGTCTCCATTTGTGCCCGGCTATAGGCTGCCTCTATTTTGGAACTAAGTGTTGCTGTGGTATCTCTTTCTACTCCTTTGGGGAATACAGGGGCGTTGTTGTGAAATACGAAATTCATCAAAATTATTTTATTCGTTAACATTTAATATAACGAACCCAAACATAACCCTTCATCACTCATAACAAATTACTGGCATGTCATTCTAACCCTTCTCCCACTGGCGAACGTTGGGCCTCTAATGTTGAAAAATGTAAGTTTAATTTCCTACCATATGTTGGGAGGCTCTCTGAGCGTTTGTTGGGATAACTCAAGTGCATAATGTACCGAAAAATATGCTGAGCTGTTGTAACATTACCGTTGAACGTTGTCTATACATTTTTATCTTTCATTTTTGCTTGTTATGGTTTGGTCTTTATCGTCCAATGGATGGTCGGTTTAAATAAATATTGTTCTTTTTCTGCTGCATTTGTTTTTTGTATATTTATCAGTTAGTTATAGTTGTGTGATTTTTAACTTGGTACAGAGTATATAAACTTATATCTACTAGTAGTTTACCTACTGGATGATTAATAAAATTATTGCCCTTGATATAGCAAATATTTTAAGGTAAAGAAAAAAATGCTATCCTTTTGCGACTTTCTTCTACAAGACATATAAACCAAATCTTTCGGTAATACAATATTTGGTTTCAAGGAACCTCAATGTAATATGAACAAGAATAATTTGTTCATTTGGCTTTTTCATCGAGTTCCTCATAATGTTTACTCAATGGTATAGGTACTTATTTCATTATAGAAAAGCCTGATTTCACAAGATATGAATACGTTGATATTTAAATGTACGGAAATATATCATTTCTGTGGTACATGTTCACTTCCTACAATAACCATAGATATAAGACGGGCTTTACTAAAGACATATTATAAATTAGTCTACTTTAACTTCTTATCGTGTCGATGGTTTCTTTGTTAAGTTCGATCCACCCAATATATAGCTAAATTAATTGGTGTTTGGTTAGCCTCTAGTAGGTCTTCCGGTGTGGCGCTCACTGGCCATCCAGGGTTGAACAGCAGGTGGTCCATAGTTTGGAAGACACCGCAGTCGCACCTGTCGTCATCGTTGAATCCCGATTTTTTCTGATTAGACCGGCTTCTGCCCGCTCCCGACCTTAACTAAACCTATTTTAACTGGCCCACATATATTTAAATCATCTTCATCTTCATCCGGAAGACGTTCACTGCTGGACAAAGGCCTCCCCCTTATAATGAAACATTGAACTCTGTCAAAATCATCGGTCTACCTGGTGGGAGGCCTGCTAACGCGTCTTCCGGTTCGTAGTCACCACTCGAGAACCTTTCTTCCCCAGTGGTTAACGGTTCTTCGAGCGATATGGCCTGCCCATTACCACTTCAACTTGCATATGCTTTGAGCTATGTCGGTGACTCTAGTTCCGGATCCTGTCGCGCAAAGAAACTCCGAGCTCTCTCCATAGCTCGTTGAGTGACTCTGAGCCTCTCCAAAAGGCCAACCGTTAGCTTAGCGACCACATCTCACTCAGAGACATACGTCATCACTGGCAGCTTATACATATTTAAGTAAAGACGACATATTAAAATTTATTAAACACGGTATCCTGACGTCAGTCATAAATCCTTTACATCTGAAAATAGACAACCCACTCGTTTTCGTGGGCGATGTTCAAAATACCATGGGTATTGTAGTATTGTCGTACAGAAAGGCCTCTGCGGTTCTCGAGTCAAAATAACGATATTGTTGGCAGACAAATAGCAATGCGCACACAACAATACACTCCGTATTTTTGTTGTAGACCCCTCGTATAGGATTTTGGTATCCTCAATAGCAATAACGATACAGGAAAAGTCCTTGTCCAACTAGGAGAGGAAAACGAAATAGAAGTTGATATTTTGATTTCTGTGATGACATCGTTTAATGAATTAGAACATCTGCATCCACTTGTCCATTCTTTGAATAAAGCTTCTGAAGACTTCTTGTAGAATGGGCCTCTATAAGAAGAGTATTTTTATAGGTTACTTCATCTCTTCAGTATGCCAAAAATTTCCACGAAAAATATTTTAAGGTTTTATTTGATTTTCCACTGCATTTTGTTTTCCCAGAAACCTTCATGAGAATCAATATTACTAATTTGATTGTTCAAGAGAAAAACAAACTTCCACACTCTTGAGAAACTCATTTCTAGATACCTCCGGGCAGTCAAACCACGCAATAAATCAATATCTCTTGTCCAGTGAAACAGAATCGGTAAATGACGTCCCTAACCTTTGTTAAAGTAATAACGCTGATATATTGAGCCCTGTCTTTTGTTCCTTTGATACGACGTTGATTTAAGACGAAGGTATATGCGAACAAAAGTGGGAATTAATATCGTCTATTTGTAATACTATTGACTTTGTAGGTTTACTTAAGAGTGGCTCAATGAGATGAAGACTATTGTTATGAATATGGCGAGTGAGTGATGGAACTAAATTGATTTTGGGATCCAGTGTTTTTGTTATAATTAACTTCTCTTTGTCAGCTAATGGTTTGGTAGAAAGAAGTTTTGATTATAAAGATTTCCCGTTTAAATTATTTGCAATTTTAAGCATTTCAGCATTTATTAGCTAGCTATCAGTTGCTAAAAACGATGAAGGAAAACATCGTGAGGATACCGGCACACCTGAGAGATTTTTCAACGGTGTGTAATGCCATGTCAGAGGTCTACAGGCGGTTTAAACGCTGACACCAAGTAGTTCATCAACCATACGATAGGAAGAAGATTAGCTAGTCTTAAATTTTGAAAACTAAGCTTTCTTCATTTGGTTTAGTACAGGCTATATCGATGATAGAGATATCTATATCTAGAAATTGATTAAGGGAATCATCAGCTTTAATTTTAGTCGAATTCATTTTTTTTTTAATCATCTTTTGTTTCTTTGAATTAACTCGCCCTCTACTTGTAATTTAATCTTTCTTCTGTATTATGCAAACAAAAGACTTCACAATCTTCTGGAGAATACATAGACACTACCTTTTAGCCCCACCCCTAAAGTACAAAATATCCTAACTAACGTTCAAAGAAGCAGATCCGTACACAATCCGGTATTTTTTTAAATAAATACCGGTCTAACAGAAATCCCCTTACACAGTTTCCTTGTTGATCTTGGCGTCTAATATTTGCATCGCCGTCGTTGCCTCCAAGCAGCCTTTAGGGAATTTCCACAACTTTTCAAATCGTTTGGGATTGGTGGAACGTATATTTTTCTTGCGTCCATCATTCTTTTCTTTAATTTTTGTATTGTCTCTTTCTTCATATCATCTATTAGGCAATCCATACTTCTATACTTAAGCTTATCACTCTTCTATGCACTATGTAACTGTCAGAACTTTCCACTATCGTAAGTATTTCTAACATGATAAACATACTCAATACCTACTCATCAGCACGTACTTGCTATGTGCCTGGTAACTTGAAACACAATACCTCTGCTATATTATTAGCACAGATGTAAGGAGGCTTTTAGTTTATCTCAGGATATGAGGCAAGGAGTGCCACTCTTCGAGGCTTAAAGGCTCACATAACAGGATACAGAACCTTAAGTAGGCCGTGTTTGAAGGATTATTCAAGCTTTACAGATTGAGTTCATCCTATATAATGATCAGTAGTAATACCTTTAACCAATTGTTGTTAGTTAAAGGGATTACATTACAACGACAACATTTTGTATGCTAAAACGAGCTGTATTGTTTAGCTTTTATGGATGTAATTTGGTCTTGAAAACTTGTATCTTGAGAATTTGGGAAAAGAATTCGAATTATACTATCTACATCACGCATTTTTATTTGCAAGACTCAGATGTTTCTATGACTGTCTTACATAAGTACATTACCATTATCAGGTTTAAAATCCATAGTTTCATAAAATTGAGCCCAAAAAAATAAGTATTATCTATCATTTGTATTGTCTTTAAGTAAAATAAATAGATTTTACCAAACATTTGTATCATCTCTGAACATGCTTGATTACCTAATGTCCGTCAAACCTACACTGCTAAGAGGGCAATATTTTGTAAATAAAACAATAAATAAACGTCCTATTTTCATTACTTATTAGCTCAGTACTCACTCAAAATGTTCGCGATCAACCTTCAAGTTAATTAAGATTCACGTTTTATTAACTGCTTTTATCATCTGGAAGCTCGAAGAAAAAAACTGACGCCGCACAAAATAACTCACCTTGACCCATTCAGGTACCGGCAAATGATTATTATAATTATGTAACAACTCCAATGTTACACAAAAACAATTAACAACACCCTTTTCAACTGTTGACAGCGGTAAAGTGTCCTACCCTGTATATGTCTTTTTTACTTTAACCTTTTGAATTAATTTTGTTTCAATATGGAAATAAGGTTTAATTTTATGAGTAAGCGTTTGGAATTTAAATGTAGGATCGAATGTACTTTTTAAATCATGTCGAGTTTTTTAATCAATGGCCGGGGACACTTGATTTGCAACTTAATTGAAAACTTTGGAACACCATTTTAGAAGGAAGCATTTAGTAAAAGGAAAGATTGTGTAGGTATCTAAGGTTTATGCAACAAGAAAATATCAATAAGTCAAACAGGATAATAAATGGTATCGGGTTACATGCAAATGACGATGAACTCAAGAAATTTACCACAAATACCAACATTGCAGTTACAAAGTCAACTTGCGACTAAAAAGACCAGTTTTAATATAGACCCTGGTCTTTTTGGGTACAGTTAAAACGATACTATATTCTATATAGGTATGCTGGTTTCTTACGTGTGTATTAGGGGTTGCCCGACTAGTTTCGAACTCGAACGGAGCCCTCATTCATGAATAAGGGAATTCACGAATACACACGTAAAAAAAACCATCGTAAATAGTAAATAATACGGATAACACTCACGAAAATTATTATAATAGAGTGGTTAAAACTGCCGTCAAAATATATGATAGGTACTTTTCATAGGTAATTTTAGTAATATAATGGGTAGTGCCAGTTCAGTTCTTAACATTATACCTCGTTTTGCTAATGATAAGCGGCCTCGGCTTTAATCTACTCGGCCAAGCCCGATTGTACATCTGATTGCTAGTGTATTTTCATTCTGCTGTCGTTAGGCTAACCTATTTTCGTTTGCCAATATTAAGGTGGCCTAAAAGGTAACAAACTTGATGTAAAAAAAGGTACGGATCGAGAATCTTCCACCATTCAATAAAAAGTGTAACACACAACGACTTAACACGCAACGGTATATCTGAACTCTTACGAAAATGAGGCATATTTTAGGCCACTCACAACACGCAATTCTTTCGAATTCAATCCATAGCGTGAATCTTATCTGAATGGAGTATACAATTCTCCAAAGGTTCGATAAAACAAAGCATTCAAGCACACGGAACACTGAAGGCTGTAATTATTCATATACGCGTAATTGTCGAACAGCCAATCTTAATTCTGTAAAGCATTTGTAATAACAGGCGTCGTCTAATAGGAAATTTATTATTTAGGTTTATTAGCGAGGTTTTACGGTCGTACGTACGCCCATTCTGTTTTATGTCTATGTGAAACAAAGTTTAAATTAGTTGACCCGAAAAATAAATTATAGATTCTATGTTCATTAACGCCTAAAGGTAATTTAACGTAGGGTTGGAATACTTTAGCTTACGCAGTCTAATTATGTTCTCTCTAATTATGTCTGATAATTTAAACATAGATTTCTTATATCCCTAAGTTTAACTTAATCAATTAAAATTATAATTACTCAACGAATGAACAGAATTACAGTACTGCGGAAAACATCTCTCATTTTCCAACTCATAAAGCATTAAATTTTTCATTACGCAAATGATAAAAACAATTGAAATTTTAATATATCATTCTTTGTTACAGATAAAAAATGCAAGCCAGAAAACGTCAAAGAAAAAGGCGAGTGAAGAGAATTAGTGCCGTGCGATGGACGTGCCATAGGAAAATGTAATTTTGTGTAAGGATGTTAAAGTTCAAAATGGGTTTAGCAATGTTTTGGCCAACAATGGGCAGATTCACGAACAGAGATCTGTTGGTGGTTGTTTTGTTCTTGTGCAGGACAATAGTTTGTGACAGTCAGTGTCCAAAGTTTGCGGAAAAGCCACTTGAGACAAGAGTTCAAGACGCGTCCATAGTTTTTAGGGCTGTGGTCGTGCAAACACATTATCAGGTGAGTTCATTTATTTATTACTAGAACTAGAATGAGCCCGGCCGCGACTTAACCTGCGTGAGAATTTTTCTTTATGTGTTTTTTCTTCAGCTTTTGTTGCTAGTCGAACCTGAACATCAATGATATTTCAATTAAGTACAGATATGTTACTAGCGCGCTCAGTTTGAAGACTGAAAAAGAGGACAATAAAATTGTGGTCTTGGGTAGTACTATTGTTGTCCGATTTGACATAAGACTAGTGCAATTCGGACTAAGAACTCGGAGCACTTATCTCGTTCATTTTTTTAGCTGACGTATCACATATCTATACCCTTTGATTTGGTAAACAGATGGATAGTTTTGATGATTACTCCATACGTAAATTCAACCAAATTTACCGACAACCGACTTTATAATACTAATTCGAGGAATAATCCATCGTATTTATATACATTGCTGCTACGAATTTGTTTCTTTAAGTTAATATGAACGTTTAATATTTAAGTTGTAAATAGTTTTAAATAAGATAGAATTTAAATGTGTATAATTATATATATAATTATAGAGAAATAAATAAACTCAGCTATAATTTTTACGATTCCACCAATACTTAGCCATTTCGGCGCCCTATTACTAAGGTCCTTAAAATACGTTTTCTGGGAAGCTTATTGAACATAAAGCATAATAAGTAAGTTGTAGAGGTGAACAACTTAGTAAATGAAGTAGTTTGTGTAGATGGTTTATAGTCAAGCTACCGTCGCGTGTACATCCAGGGTTTTGTCAAGAAACTTAATAATCTCTTTCTCGCGTGTTGTAGTATGTTGCGTAAGTCACAGGAATGGCTCAAAATAATGTTTTTGTAGTGATATTTTTATGCAGCATTATACTTACACCGTGCCGTAGTATCCGGCTTCATTGACCACCCCCTTTCCTCCCGTGGGTGTCGTAAGAGGCGACTAAGGGAAAATTCAGAGATAGGCAGCAGCGTCTTTTGTAATTTCACCACCAATACTGCGATCCCTAAGCCGCTTACATAGCGTGGGGATTATGGCAACACAACTTAAACAGTGGACGTCTTTTGGCTGATGAAGATGATACATATACCACTAAACACGAATATATTGAAATCATTATCTTAAAGAACACAAGGATATTTGCAAAAAACTCGCCCCCTATCACATCGGGACTTAACATAACTTTTTTATTTATTGTCGCCCCCCAGTACGGACAAATATCTGCGGACCGCACAAATTTTTGTCCCGTGCAAGAATCGAACCCGCAACCCTTAGCGCAGCGGTCCAACCCTTTAGCCATTGCACCAATCGGGTCGTCAACTTAACTGGCAAAATATGGGTGATTTAATACACCTCTTCAACCTTTCAGGAAACAGACGTGTTATGTTATTTTGTCACAAACACACTCTCTCTTGAAATAAAGTCTTTGTTTTAGTTGCTTCTACACTACTTCTGCCACTACCCTGTTCCCACCTTTGTCAACGACTTAACCTTATTTATATTGTGTTAGCATATACAACTATTATTACTCCGTTATTCTCTACTCTTGAACTGAATGAAATAACAACAAAAATGTCTCAGTTCCTTGTATTTTTAAGGTAGTTGTGGAACAAACTGATGTTACACTGAGCCTTGAAATAAAGTGGCTATAGTACGTGAAATGTATAGCAAGCACTTTTTTGTTTAGGAATAAGTCTTGTGTCTTATACAAAGGTTAATATGAAATGATATTCTTTCGCTTCGCTTTCGTTTTATTTTGTTTACTGACAGATGAATTTAGGGAAAAGCGTCGTATGTTCAGCTTATAATAAACTCAAACAAGAGGCTCTGACAAAATCTTTAATAATAACACTTTGTTATATTTCAATAAATACGTTTTCTATAAGTTTTGAACTGACCATGACACCAGCTCAAGAATAAAAGCTCCGTGTAAGTCGAAAACTAGTGGGCGTTCTCGATAAAACACGTGAATACTACCGGAGAATAGTAGGTGTCGTCATCAGCCCGTTGCGGTCCACTGCTGGACAATGGGCATATGCCTCTCCCAAGGTACGCCACAGAGGCATAAATTACATATGAACAGTACTCACGAGATAAGTCTCGTGAGTACTGTTCATACGAATACGTGTACTGTTGTAAGCAACAGTACACGTATTCGTCCTATCTTTGGATAGTTTAACCTCTGGCTCAAGTATTGGGGATTCTATAAACAAGAATCTGAAAGGACATCTTGTTTTCTTTAAGCTCTGTCAATGTTTTTCTAATATCACTCATTCCACACAACAATAAAAGCGGTCTGAAATCATTCAGAAAATAGAATTCTTAGAATGGTTGGCGTTTACGATGCGAATACGCCATCAAGGGTACAGCGTAAAATTTTACAGCCAAAGACCTCAAAGATGAGCTCAAATAAAGAGCCCTGCTGGAGTTTGTAGCGTTGAGAATAAAGTTGACGTACTTATCTTCAGTTTTAAGAAATATATTTTACAAAGTAAGCAGATCCCTTTTTATTATTTATTTAAATATTTTTTTGAATCGTGGTACCATATTTTTTTTAACATCGTTGACCGTTAAAATGTCCTAGTCCGAAGTTAAAAGTCCAAAATATGGAAAATTCTGGATTACAATTTATAGTATTTCAGAAAACTAATGTTTTTTTTTTATATAATAATTATAATAACAGCGTATAACTATCCCACTGCAGGGCAAAAGCTTCTTCTCTTATAGAGAAGGATTGGGCATCACCACGCTAGCTGACTGCGGGTTAGTTTTCCTCTATACTTTTAAAGTATTTAAGTTTAAATTTTGCCGCTTATCATACGTCCCATGTTACGAGCTAATTGTTATTTATCAGTATTAGTAGTTTTATCATACAAATAAAGTTAATATTTAACCAATTATTTTGGGAATGCAAAATTCTCTGAAATACCTAGGGCACTCGCTTTTACATTGCAAAATTCACATTAAATTAAGCATGGACAATTAAAGCAAACTTAACTGGTATGCTTAATTAAATGCAAATGTAATCAGAGTTTTGTCCGAGCGCGTGAAATATTACCAATAAATTAATGGTAGGCACTTCAGCAATCAATGCCATATTCATCTGTATAGTGTTGATTATTTGGAAAATTAATACCTAGCAATGGTAATTTTAATCGAGAATTACAGTTCATTGAACGATATTGTGAATTGTGTTATACATAATATTTTATATTAACCCTTTGACCGCCACGGTTATAATTATATAGATGACAAACGTTTCCTAACCGTAACATTTGTGGACAATTATCGTAATAAATGTTATAATTAGATATTGTCTTTTAATAAAATCGTGGCGTGAAGGGCACGAAAACATTTGTTTACTATATACCTAAGCCCGTGGCGGTCAAAGCGTTGAAAAGCTCGTCGTTTTACATGGCGTTTTAGCTTGTGATAAATAATAATTTTGTTATTTTTTCAACCATAATCAAAATCGGTACTAACACGTTAGCAAATCATCAAATCAGTTGAATTGAAAAACTTCTCCATTTTTGGAGTCGGTTAAAAAGTTCAGTAATAAATGCTTAACCATCAAAATCCTTTGCAATTTATTTCTCAAAGAAAACATCGAGAAGAGATTTCAAGGTTGTCCAATTATTTACAACATGCTCCTTGATTTCATAAGATAACAGCGACATAAATCGAGTAGGTATAAGCAGATTGTCTGAGTGTATTCGGTTACGGTGTACTTACTAATAATACTCCAATTTGCGATTAAGCGTTCTAATTGGTCAAATGCTAGAGTAAGGGCTTGTTTCACCAACGACAAGAAATGTGTCAATAGACTAACCGCCACTTAAAGTCACCCGTAACTACTCTTACGTAATTCCACAGTATCTAAGTAGCATTAATCATATAAACTGGCCTGTAACTAAAATACGATAGAAGATCCTCGTAGCTTTTACTTGCAGATTAGCGTTAATCAAGAAGCAACTGTTCAACACTTTACTTATTGATGGTGAAACAGGCTCTTAACGCCGCACTCAGCGACGTTAATGATTACTATTATTGCTAACTTTATTGTTGTAAGGTATCATTTTTCTTTGACTGAATCGTTGGTCTAGTGGTCGCTAAGCGCGACTGCTGAGCAAGAGGTCCTGGGTTCAAATCCCGGGTCGGGCAAAGTGTTACTGAGTTTTCCATTAGGTAATTCTCAGTAGCAGCACGGAGTCTGGATTTTTGCCCGGTTGATGGCAATAGGCTCGCCCCCTATTACATTGGAACTTACAACATAACTGGCGAAATGTGGGTGTACTATATGTTCACCTCTGCCTACCCCTTCGGGGAATAGAGGCGTGATGTTATGTTATGTTATGTTTTATCATTTTTCTTTCCACCTTCATAACTGCTGGGCAATGGTTTCCTTTTTTTGAGCCAATCAAAACTATATTGATTAAGTAGTAGAATTTAGTTTTATACCGTGTGACATGACGTGACGTCATTTTTTTTTCTAACCGCCCCGCATTTGGATTTCCTCTTACATCGTGGGTGTGTACACACGACAAAAACACCCAGACTCGTGATAAATATCTGCGGATCGCACAATTTTTTGTCCAGTGAGGGAATCGAACCCGCAACCCTTAGCGCAGCAGTTCAATGGCTTAGCCACTGCGCCAATCGGGTCGTCAATGATGTAGGTATATACCGAGGTGGTGCAAGTAGAGTGTCTCAACGTGTGATAGTACTTAAATCTCTACCATCTTTGTTGACAGGCCAATCTTTACATTACAGCGTATACATGTTTATTTAGCTTATGCCGATAGGTACGAAGAAGTTATGTATTGACAGATAATATTCGTGTATCGATCTTTATAAAGCTATTACCAAAAGTTTTGGATGTTAATTAAAATTAATTTTGAAGGAATTTCTGAGACGAATGAACCCTGTGTGCTTATTAAATATCGTTTAATGAGTATTTCCCAAGCAATTCCATAATCAGAATTCTAAGAGAAAAACAATGTTCGAGATTTCCTCAATGTCTTCGTCATAACTTTATTAGAAATTTAAAGTTAATTAAGGAAATTTTTAATTAGTTCGCTACAGATTTGTCGTCAACCGACGCTTGGTACTTTTAATTACCTATTCTATTAATATGATAAGAGTTTGAGTTAGTACCATTAATTTATTTTTTCAATTCAGAGTTCAACGTTTTTAATACTTGATAAGATCGATGAAGAAACTCTATGGAATGCTTTTTATAATATTGGTTGGTCAAAGTTCCATCATTCCTACTGTTATAATAGCAGACAATACTTCATACTAACATTAAATCACGCCTGTATTCCCCGAAGGGGTAGGCTGAGGTGAACCTACCTATATTAGGGACATTTCGTCAGTTATGTTGAAGTCCCAATGGGGCTACAATTGAAATAGGGGCGAGCCTATCAATAGAGCACAAATCCAGACTCCGTGTTGCTACTGAGAATAACCTAATGGAAAAACCCGGTACCACTTTACCCGACCCGGGATTCGAACCCAGGACCTCATGCTCAGCAGTCGCGCATAGCGACCACTAGATCAACGAGGCTTGTATACTCCATACTTTCTTATTTATTTAGGGAAACTCTAATCGTAGTGTTCGAAAAAGGGTAGACTCGCCTTCTATTATACGGCTCTATTGCGGAATCTGGAACCAACACATGTATCCCATCGGAGACAACAGCGCGATACATACTTACATTCATTACACGAAGGACCGTAACTCTAGTACATAAATCCTCGTCTTCACAAAGTCGTTGCATTCGTCCGTTTATGAAGAAATTCTTCGAAGGTCACCCATGAAGGATGAGGGCTGATGTAGCTAGCGATAGCTTTATTACGGACCGGGTCGACTGGTAAACGTGTTGAGGAGATCATTTGAGTGTTTAGCCAACGTTATGACTATGACGTAAGGGTTGAAGGACTAATACGAATTAAGACTTGATAGTTTGTAATTTGATTTTACTGGCTGTAGGTTGTAACTAAGAATAAGAATAAGAATAAATTTATTTGTTCCATAGATGTTACAATATAACAAACAATTAGTAATTAAACCTAAATTAATATTATAGATAATAATTGTAACAGGCATTAAAAAACATTGTCAGTGGTCTCCAAACTAAGCATAGCTTGTATCTTGGAAACCAGAGTTGGGTAAACATTAAACATAGTCTCGTTAAATCGGTGAAAGTAACAGTGAGGTCTTAGTTTAGGTTTTTTTACATATATTATATTACAGAGATCATAATAAAATGAAATTATATTAACTTATCATAAATAACTTATTATAAATAACTGAACATTACTTATCATAAATAACTGAACATTAATGTTTACTAGCTTTAGCTCAAGACATTGTCTCACACAGACAAAATATCGGGCTTTTCCTTCCTATTTTGACGACCAGATTGGTGCAGTGGCTAAGCGATTGGACTGCTGCGCTAGAGGTTGCGGGTTCGATTCCCGCACGGGACAAAAATTGTTGCGGTCCACAGATGTTTGTCCCGAGTCCGGTGTTTGTGTATGTGATATTTCATGTTTGTAAAATGCACGCACGATACAGGAGAAGTTACTAATGTGGGGCGACGTTTTAAAAAAATATTTGATAAATGAATCAATTCCTTTAAACTCTGTTCAGTCGTTTTGTGTGATTAAGGGACAAACACAAAAAAAATTACGCTTATATTATTAAGATATGATTTGAGGACTCGATTTACGCACTGGCTCTGGATAAATGTAAACGAATTATGATCTTAACACGATAATACGTTATTGTTTTGGAAAATATGTTTACGGATCTTGATTCCCTCATGGGCCACTTATCAATGATGCTGGGTTCTATCCAAAACAATATTCTAACTTATAATTATTCACATGAGAAATATAGGTCTGTTTAACGAAATATTGGTCAATCAAACCTCATCTGACCCCATTGAAGAAAGGGCTTAATGATAATGATGCTTAAGGAGAGTAGAGTAAATACATAACCTATTAAAATAAATAAAGACTGCCTCGTTGGTGTAGTGGTCGCTAAGCGCGACTGCTGAGCAAGAGGTCCTGGGTTCAAATCCCGGGTCGGGCAAAGTGTTACTGAGTTTTTCATTAGGTAATTCTCAGTAGCAGCACGGAGTCTGGAATTGTGCCCGGTTAATGGCAATAGGCTCGCCCCCTATTACATTGGGACTTACAACATAACTGGCGAAATGTGGGTGCACTATATGTTCACCTCTGCATACCCCTTCGGGGAATACAGGCGTGTTGTTATGTTATGTTTATGTTAAAATAAATATTAATGAAAAAACGTAGATGAAGTCGCGATCAAAAGTTGTGAATATAACTTTGAACAATAGCGTTAAACACAATACTTAATGACCCATAATTAGACACATAAAACAAAATTTGGACCTAAACGATGTTTGCGTGGTCTGCGCGATACAGTAATTTATTGTTAATTTTATCTTTGAACAATATTTTAAACATATCAGCTCGTATATTTAGCTGTAACGACATTGAGGTTATAAAAGCAACAAATCTATTACTGTGCTCAGCCTTTTCTTATACAAAGAGTAAAAATAACATAAAATCACGCCTAGTAGGCAGAGGTGTATACGTATAGTACCTACACTTATATTTCGCCAGTTATATTATAGAACCAAATGTAAGAAATAGCGAGCCTATTGCCATCAACCGGGCACAAATCTAGACCCCGTGTTGCTACTGAGAATTTTTATAATAATTATGTCAGCCATGGTCGTCCCACTGCTGGACAAAGGCCTCCCTTTCCTTCCTCCATTCCTCTTGGTTGTGAGCTGCAGAAGTCCATTTCTCATTAAAGAGGTCAAGTTCATCCCACCATCTGCTTCTGGGCCTACCGCGATGCCTTTTGACATTGTGTGGCATCCCCTCTGAAACTGAGAAATAACCTGCGTTATATGTCTGAAGTGAGCATGATTTGTTGAATACGCTCTGCTTGAAAAAAACATAATTTTAAAACTGAATAAGATATTAAAAAGACAATCACTTAAACTTCCCTACATGTAGAAATTTTTGGAGCGGCAGCAGGTTTACATTTGCTGTTCATTCAAAAGTCAATCTTATTCCCAATCACATAGAGTTCAAACCTCTATCTATACGTTACGTACGTTATACCTACGAGTAAAATGAGCTAGAACTTCTGCCTTAACAAGCGAGATATCTTTACGGTCGTATATGCGGCCACAATCCCACAAATTAGGTCCGCGTTGGCTTGGCAAAGATCCTCTATTTGCGACTCTCGAGGCCCCGTATGGCAAATGAAAAACAATAATGAGACAATTTGTCTAGCAGGTAGTGTGGGGTTGTGGTAATTAGGACTTCATTTAAACCCGACCCTTTATTTAGTGGCTGGATATGAAGTTGTGTTATACTTTGAATTTCATTTGGCTTTGTATTTTGTAGAATGGGTTTTTTGGATTTAATATTTCTCTGACCGAATTTTATTTAAAGCGACCATTTGTTTGTGAACTGGGAAAATTTAGGACTTCGTCCGTCTTAGAGCTAACGAAAGGGTGTGCTAGCTGTTACTGGCTAAAACCCCAGGTCTTTTTCCTGACTATTATAGTTTGAGGGACGTGGTATCCTAGTACGATGCTGTATCGCTCGACAGGTCTCGACCCGCCTCTTACCATCTAAACTAACACGGGACAAACTACGCAGGTGATATTATAGTGCACAAAGAGTTTGTATAAAGATAGCTGGTGTATTCTTCTTCCCTCGACAAACCAACACGACTGAAGAGAGATCAGTCACAGGATCTGCTTTACGTGTTCTACGAATCGTGAAAGGAGTATCAATGAGTGAATAACAGACAACTTCTTCATGGTACAATCGATATTTAACTTTGTTCTATTTTCCTAGTACTTTTTGTTCATCTGACGATTTGATTGGTGCAGTGGGTAAGCGATTAGAGTGTTGCGCTAGGGGTGCGGGTTCAAGATGTGCACCGGGCAAAAATTTGTGCGACACGCAGATGTTTGTCCCGAGTCTGGGTGTTTGTGTATGTGATATTTCATGTTTGTGAGACGTACCTACGACACAGAAGAAATTCCTAGTGTGGGGCGACATTTTTTTTAAAATAATATAGTAAAGATAGAACTTTCAATATCCTAAACGTCAGTTCTGAAAAATTATACAATCACATCATAGCATAGGATAACAAAACTCATTCCAACACAATGCTCCATTCTTACAAATCAATACGGTTAGTAGATAGAACAACACGCTTCATCAACAAAAACTTTCCGACTGTCTGTCTGGCTTTTATTTTTGATGTCGTATCTTTCCGATTACCACTGACATCTGGTTTGAATTTTAATTACTGTTGTGGTTACTCTCTGATACTTTTACCTCAGCTTATGTACGTTAAGGCTGGTTTCACAGATGTTCGGCAACCCGCAAGGGCTCCCGGAACGTAGATATGTGGCGCTAGAGCATTTTTTCAAAGCGACGCGGATTGGTCCGTACGCGACCGGCTCCGGGTAGATCTCGCACAACGCTATCCGCGTTCTAGCAACCGTATCGTACCGAACCCTCGTTTCAGAGCACTGTGGGCGCTACCTGTACAGGTTTCCCGTACATGGACGGCCCGTACAGTTCCCGGACAGCTGTGAACCCAGCCTTACTATACGAGTATACTGAAGTAGCATCCTGAAGTTAATTGTTTTTTTAATGAGCTTTAGATTTACTTTACGCAGGGTCGTACATTACAAAAGTTGGTTTATTTTAAACGGTGTTTTTCAATGCTAATTACATTGTAGTGTATTGAAGGATAATTAAAATACACTAACATAAAAGTAAAATATTAAAAGTATCTCCTAGACGCGATTTTGTGTTGTCGCATAGCGTTATTGAAATTATAATATTAGAAATAATATTCTCTTCTTTTTAAATGTAAGAAATTGAAAATACTTCTTACCCAATCTCTATTGGAATGACTTTATTCATATTCTTGTAGCAGTAGCACCAATAAGAATATAGAGGGAATTAAGCAAAAAGATGTATCAGGATTATAGCATAAATAAAGCTCATGGTATGTGCCTTTTTTAGAAATCTAGCTTGATTTAATGTATGTAAAAATGTGACCTAATAAAAGATCGCTTTAAAGTCTATATCAATCGTAGTAAACTGCTTATCTGTTGCGCTATTTATTCATGAAATCCTAAATACTCCAGGCCTATTTCTAGCTTTGGTTCCAGACCACATAATAAATATTACCTACATTAAACGGCTTGACTATACGTGCGGCTAATTTCAGAGCAAGTTACTCGTACATGGAATTGGTGGACTTTGCCAAGTCAATGTTATTTCGGATTCCGAATGACATTGTTACACACCGAACTATTTGGCTCCGCTACGATACATGTTGGGTTTATAATATTGAATATGTATACGCCGTGAATTTCATTGGAATGGTAAACATTTGAGGTGAATACTATTGTTACTTGTCGACTGCCTTGTGGATATAATGGCTTGCTAAAACTGTGAATGTTGGTTTGGGGAAAAAAAGTCTTCTGGATTTTTTCTGCCAAGAAATTCTCTCCGCGTAGGTAAGAAAGGTTGTGTTTCACCCTTGTCTTGTAAAGCACGTCAAGCTATTGGCCTTGTCCCTGATCTCTCTTCATTTGAGCTTGGTGCTCTTTGGTGAATAGAGTGCATCTGTGTGACTTGATGGAAACGGGAGAGCGGGCCTTGTGGGACCCTGGGGGAGGCCTACGTCCAGCAATGGACTGCAATAGGCTGTGTGTGTATTTTTGCGCTCGTACTTGTGCACAATGAAAAATTGTCTATTATGTAGTTGGCTGGTCTCCAGTCACGGCCAGTCAGACTCGGCCAGAAAGATGAATAATTTAAAAAAACCAAAAAAGATTAATTTTTAACCCGACAGAAAAAGAGGGGTGTTATGAGTACTATCTATTAGTACAATATAGTCGGTACCCCGCCGCAACATTGTCTTAAATAGGTGTTACTCGATCGGATTTGAGGGCTCAATAATAGGTATTATTTTTGACTTTTTAAATGATCGCTTTATTTCATTTGCGTTGAGGGTTTTTTAAATTTTTAATATAATTTTATTATTGTAATATGATGACCTTAAGATATTTTTCCGGGCCAAAATATTCGCACGTGTGAATTGTGACAGTAGGTTAGATCCAAGATATCCATATTTTATTTTTTGCTTTTAAAATATTTTATTAGAAATTAAGTTACGTTCTTACCTGCTTACGCAAAGAACGTTGGTCTATTAATTATTACTTAGTTACCTCATTCATCTTGTAATGAGTTTTTGATTCACCAAATGCGACTGCCGCAAGGCCACTGTAATCTTAAGGAAAACTCGTTTTCCTTTAAGGAGAAAACGTCCCACGTCATAGTTTCGTAAATGCTGAGCAAAAGATTTACCTAAATGTTTAATAGGTACATGGTGTGGTTAGTGTTTCAACATTATATTGTAGCCATAGCACTATAAAGCGGTGAAGAGTAGCTATTTTTGAGAGCAGTCTTGTAATGTAAGTTCAGAAAATACTATTATAATATACTATTTATGTTTAGTAGTTAGTTACTTTTTAGGTTTTTTACCTGTAAGTATTAGTTAAGTTTTCAATTGTTATTATCTTTCTTGCATCTACAACGGTCACATTTCTGCAACGTCCTAAGGTTGACTGGGAGAAAATGCCTATGGCATTAAGTCCGCCTCTGTACACAATTTTAAGTGCATAAAGTATAAATAAATAGAAAATACCAGGTAGTCTACTTTGAATAAATGATTTTTAATATTTAGTCTCGCTTTTTTTGTCCACAGACTGAAAAGGACATAACATTATTAACTTTCAAATGTGGATTTATATTTTATAATTTAGTTACATAATAGGTCATCCAAAAGCAGTATTCTCTTAAATTTTATAACTACGACGTTTTGTTTAAACCGTTTTATATCTATGCAAGAGAACGCGTTTCTGGGAGCGAAATTATAGCTATGGCTTTATAATAAATATTTTGTAAGTATATTTTAATGGGCTCTTCATTTTTCGTCATCAACGAACCTTGAAATTGACTTTTATTTAAGACTTAAAACTCCAATTGTCAAGAGGCCTTAACTTAACTTATACTTAAAATGTAGGTATTCACCAAAAAATATTTACTGCATTAAACGAGTTACTAACTGGCCACTTATATGAATTATTCGTTAAGACATAAGGGCCGTAAATGTTACGTGCGAAAACAAAAAAAAAACATTTGTGTAATTCCATTTACAACATGTAATTTGATTTCTCAAAGCCAATTTGTGAAGGGTGCTGTGTTCTGAAAAACAGTCTAGACCTCCGATTTACCTTTCAGAAACTATGTTAGTTAAATTTATGTAAGTACTTAAGCCATAATTTTTTTATTGGATTGTTGAAAGAATTTCATAAGTGAGTCGTGAGTAAACGATTTTTGACCAAAGATATGGTGTTTTAGAGCTAGACTATCGTTGATAGAGGAGCGAAGGATTGATGACCTGACTGGCACAGTGGCTAAGCGATTAGACTACTGCGGTTCGGGTTGCGGGTTTGATTCCCGCATGGAACAAAAATTTGTGCGATCCGCAGATGTTTGTCCCGAGTCCGGGTGTTTGTGTATGTGAGAATTCATGTTTGTAAAACGCACCCACAATTAAGGAGAAATTCCCAGTGTGGGAAGAAGTTTAAAAAAAAATGAACGCAGGAAGAATAATCATCTTTGTATCTTAAAGAGATCAAAGAGGAAAGAAAGTAAGAAAAAGAAAATTGCCAGTCTACAAACTTGCGCGATATTACCTTTTACTAGACAAATACTAAGACTAATGTTTCTACCATAACATAACAGTATTAAAAAAAATATTCTCAGTAACTTGTCTGGAAAATGGCAATAGGCTATTACATTGGGACCTATAACATAACTGGCAGAATGTAGGTGTATTATTTACTTCTGCCTTGCCCTTTGGTTTACACAGTTGAGATGATAATATGTTGAGTTAGATTGCTATACCTTATAAATCATTAGTGCCGTGTGGTATCCGGCCTAGAATTGACCACCCCCTTTTCTTCCGTGAGTGTCGTAAGAGGCGACTAAGGGTAATACAGAAGACGGTCAGCAGCGTCTTCTGTAACTTGACAACCAATACTGCGATCCCCAAGCCGCTTGCCAAGCGTGGGGATTATGGCAGCCCCCCCCCCCTCGTTAGGGGGATGCCTTTGTTCAACAGTGGACGTCTTCCGACTGATGATGATGATACATCATTAGAAATTGTGTTTATTATTTATATTATTATAAATTTAAAGTTAGAAACTTTATTAATTGTTGAATCTGCTTGTCTGTCATAGAAATGTGTTGTGTAAAACTTTCAAGCCGAAATTATAATCAAAAGTTTATATGTTACTTATAATTAAGTTACTCGTAGTTTCAATTTCAACATCAAAGTCAAAAACATTAATATTTTAACGTATCGAGTTATTTCGGAATGTATACAAGTATAGTAAATAATAATGGTCTGATACTTTATCTTGATGATTGACAATGATGACACAGCAGTGATAGCCAAATGGTATGACCGTTGGACTGCCAAGTCAAAGGCCGCAAGTTCAAAAACCCGGCACGCACCAATGTCTTTTCCAATTCATGTGCGTACTATAAATTAGTTATCTGTTGCTAAAAACGGTGAAGGAAAACATCGTGAGAAAACGGGCACATCTGAGAGATTTTTTAACGGTGTGTAAAGCCATGTCAGAGGCCTACAGGCGGTTTAAACTCTGACACCAGGTTGTTCATCAACCATACGGTAAGAAGAACAACGGACAGACAATATGTTAAGTTGCGAGAATTTTCTCAATGTTATTAACTTGATGTTTTGTCCATTAAAAGAATTACAAGATTTTTTTAATAAATAGGTTTATCTACAAAACGAAATTATGTTCATATCTCACGAAACTATCTCCAATCCCATTGTTAAGTACCTCTATATAAAACTTTGCTAATAACATAAACTTGTATTTCAATCTCCGAGCATGCGTGAACGTGTGAAGATTTCCACGTAATTCTAAAACGAATATTAACCTATGAATATCTGATAAAGACTTTATGATGTAGGTCGTAAGGTTAATATTGCCTTATCATTATTACACAGGTGGTAATGCCATATAATTTTATGGGATCTGTTCTTATTATTCTCAGTTGTATAAAGGAATTGATGTTAGATACGATTTTATGAGAAGTCTTATGTGTGCCTATGGTATTATTGTTATTGTATCGGTTTGTTTGATGGGTTGACGATATTGAGACGAGCGAATAACCTGGATAAGCAGAGTACAAAGAAAATTGACACTTGGGTGAAAAGGCGTATGTACCGAACGTGTCGATGCCTATGATGGTAACGGTCCTCACCGTGTCAACCAAGTTTGATTCCAAGAGTATATTGTTAATAAGGTTTTTGTGCTAGAAAATTCCGCCGTGTGGTATCCGGCCTAGAATTGACCACCCCCTTTCCTCCCGTGGGTGTCGTAAGAGGCGACTAAGGGAAAATCCAGAAGATGGGCAGCAGCGTCTTCTGTAACTTTACCACCAACACTGCGATCCCCAAGCCGCTTGCCAAGTGTGGGGATTATGGCAACCCCCCCCCCCCTTCTAAAAGAGGGAGGCCTTTGTTCAACAGTGGACATCTATCGGCTGTTGATGATGATTATGATGATGCTAGAAAATTCTCAGTAGCTGTACTACACTTTAGAACGTAGGTATACGATAAAAGTGTAATTTTTTAATATTTTTACATTAAGTTTGATTTTTTAAAGATTAAGCGTTTTGGCTAAATTGTTGAACAGCTGCAAGTGGACTTTAGCTTCAATCCTAGTTCCCCCGTAAACTTGCAAAGTTAACTCTGGAGTTCAAATGAAAGAAATTCGAAAAATTATTGACACAAGTGGGATTCGAATCCGCGACATTCGTCGATCCGTGGCGCAGCTCTTACTAACTTAGCCACCGTGTCACTGCTCGCAGCCTTCGAATTTCAATTTCATTTATTTGGGATACCAAACATTAGTACAACGATAATATGTTACAGATAATAAAATAAAATGTGAGCTTAAACAGAGTAACCTTGTTGTACAACCAACACCGTTATCCACTGATCTCTAAGTAATAATTATAATCTAATTTCCAAGTAATCATAATATTTCAAGTTCCCTATTCAATTTTACGTCTTAAGGGAGACGGAATTTTGTGGGTAAGTTTACCAATATGAATAACGATTACCAATGTTAAAATCTTGTGGCATTAAAGTTATTTAAGCGATTTTTGATGTATAAAATGTATCCACGGAAAATCCTAGTGATTGTCAACGTATTCTTTTACCAAAGTATATGAAATTATTTTGCTTTTGGTATTTTTAATATAGAAACTGTTTTAATGCATTGCAATGATTTAAAGAACAGCGGAGTAAGAAGTATTTAAATAATCCATTACAAGGCAAACTAGAGTACATTAAAGCTTCCTCGAATGACGTACTGTTACTGCATCACGTTTGGCGCACTAGCGGTATTCAGAAACCTCTTACAAGTTTATAGACTAAACCTTTTAAACAATTGCATTTTTAACATAACATATTGTATTTTACTTTACGAATGACAAAATCTAGGACTTAAAAACACATCATAATATATAATTATAAATATATTTACAATAAAAAGCTAACGTATTTTCCTATAATAAAAATAACATTAAAATATGTACATCGTTATATTTTTAATATATAAAAAAACACAAAAAAAAACAATATTAGGATTTTGAAACCGAAGTATTCTTAATTAAATACAAAGTTAGTTTATTCTGTATTAGTCTGCAATTGAGAAGCACTCACTTAAGATTTTGAAATTCTGGTAAAAACCCTTAAGAAATGGGTTTGAATCTGCAGTAACAGGTCATGATAACAATCTTTTGTATATTTCGTATAACTTCTTTATTACTAAGTTGCTCAACATTCGTGGCTTGCTCATCTGCAGTATTGAAGAATTAACCAGAACAGCTAACAAGATAAGAGCATGCGCTGACAGTACCTACCTGATTATGTTCGCTAATAAGGCGTACGTACTACGGCGTAGCACACGGCGTAGCTCACCTATGCGCTACGACGTAGCTTTTTACGTAGTACCAAAAAGCTTTTAGCCTTGCATCACGCGGGGACTTTTTATTAGGGATAATGTGTATTATACATTTTTTTTAAATGGCTTCGTTTTTAAACTAAGCCAAACCCTATATTTTAAATTAAAGTAGGGTATAATTTTGAGGGGCTTTTAGCACGTAGGTGGTTAAATAAAAAAGGTGTGTCTGATCTTCGTTGGATGACCATTTTATACTCTTCGAAAATCTATCGTGCCTATTACAGCAACTTAAGTCCTTCTGCGCCTGATTTCTTAACAGTCTCGTCGGTTTCTGGTCTCATTCGAATGTTCAACAAAGGTGCACAGACCAGAACAGACGCGGCCTACGGTGGCGGCCAGTTGTGTTGTGTGTGAATGCTTCCCTTATAAATAAACCAACACAATTGGCCGCCACCGCAGGCCGCGTCTGTGTGGGCGACCCTTTATTAAATGCAAGTGCACCTATGTTGAGAAGAAATCCGTGCACTTATAATAATTCCTTGTGTAGATTAGCCATCTCAGTGAGATAAACATCCGTGACCGAAACTCTGCCCGGACGTCATTACCTATATTACGAAGCCGAATTAAGCACTGATAGCCGAGTGGTATGACCGTTTGACTGCCAAGTCATAGGTCGCAAGTTCAAACCCCGGCACGCAGCAATTTCTTTTCGAATTCAAGTGCGTATTAAAAATTAAAGTGAAGGTGAAGGAAAACATCGTGAGGAAACCGGCACACCTGAGATATTTTTCAACGGTGTGTAAAGCCATGTCAGAGGCCTACAGGCGGTTTAAACTCTGTCACTAGGTTGTTCATCAACCACACGATAAGAAAAAGCTGAATTAAGTACGTCACCATAATACTTAAACTCTTGTTCGTCTATTTTACGACCAACAAATAAGATTTGAACTACTGTGACGCAAGTTTCAAGTGAGCGTCGTGTCTTAATTTTCAATAATTCAATATGTAAAGTTTTGGAACACTCAGGACACAGAATATGCATTACAGTCTCGTCTCAGTTGTAAATGTTATTAGAGGTAGTAACATAGAGGCACTGAAAATCAAGGGACCCTGAACTTTGTCTTAGGCTTTGAATCATGCTAATGAGCTGTGAGCATAAAGGCTCCCCATATAGGCGCGTTATTATCGGCCCATAATACCGAATGCGTTATTGCGATAATGCGTCTTTATCCCTTGCAGTCTTTTGCGTTTTTATCGTCCGATAATTATATTTCTTATTCGTGTTTTTGGCACTTTGTCACAAGTTAAAAGTCACCATATTTGTGATGGTCACACTGTAAAATGGATACCCTACCGGCCCCTTCCGCGCACTCGCACTACACCTCCGACTTCGCGAACAAGGCCCGCATATGTAAGTGCCAAATTCGTCGTTCATATTATCAACCGTTAATAACGCCCTTGTGTGCCTTAACCCCTCAGGCATCCCTCTTAGGGATTATAAGTGAAAGAGTATTCTTCTTTAATTTAAGAATTAAGCTCTTGTCGATAGAGCAATCGCCACTGTTCTCTATCATCTGCCTTCATAACCTTTTTAGTATAGGCAGTAATAACCGAATGGTATGACCGTTGGACTGCCAAGTCAAATGTCGTCAGTTCAAACCCTGGCACGGACCAATGCGTTTTCGAATTCATGTGCGTATTATAAATGAGTTATCAGTTACTAAAAACGGTGAACGAAAACTCCATGAGAAAACCGGCACACATGAGAAATTTTTTAACGGTGGTAAAGCCATGTCAGAGGCTTACAGGCGGTTTAAACTCTGACACCAGGTTGTTCATCAACCATACGATAAGAAGATCACAAATTATGTTCTCAATATCGGGGACTCTATTGCTTTTCATCAGGTATAAATAAAAAATGCTGGTTTAGAAGAAATTGAGAGAGAACATCTCGATAAATTATTTTTGTAGTCATCTTACTTTTTTGCCTGAATCTACAGCTGTAAGACTTCGCTTTCCTTTATTTCTGTTACTGAAAAGAACCCTTGAAAAAAAACTTGAACCTTGAAAGATCTTTGTATTGTACAGTCTAGACAGTATATTTAGGTCCTATTAAAGAGAGAGCCTATTGAATGTTGTCTAGAAAAAATCCGTTGGTGGTTTCTAAAAATAATACTGAACACCTGATTTTATAATATGAGCACTGAGCACACTTATGTTTTAAATTTCCTAACCTCTAGACCTCCTAAATGTAGGAATAACAATGTCTTCCAAAACGTAGGCGTACGCCATACAATGATGAAAAAATGGATAGTCTAATATACTGATGGAACAGAACATAAAAATGTTTTTTTTAATTCTATAGAATTGGATAGTAATTTTATAAAATAGTAGCTGCGTCCCGCGGTGTTACTCGCTACATTTTTTACGGGATAGAAAGCTTATGTATTAATTTCAGGGTGTCAGCTATCTCCATACCAAATTTCATCAATATTGGTCCGTTTGAGTGTGAAGGGTTAACAAACATACAAACACACTCAATTTTCTTATCCTCTGTAACATTATTATTCATGGTCCGCGCTAAGTTTCACCACCTCTTATATTTCCTACACGAAACCTCCATAAATATGTTTCCTTAAACACATAACTTGTGCCTGCAACTGCAGTACCCCAGGGACGAGTCCTATGTCCCGGAACGAAAACTTTGTCTAGTGAAAGAAATGTCCCAGATACAAGGGAAAATATTAATATTACCCAACCATCCCTTCATACCGTATGAGAAAAGACAGATACGTAAAGAACTCGATGCTCGTTTACCTGTTCCAAAGGAAAGTAAACTTTATTACGAACCGCTCAGGTTGGTTTTTCTTTGACAAAAGTTTTATAACTCGACGGCCGATTATCTTCGCGTTTTATGTATATGTCGCAGTCATTTTGGTGAATCCGTATTTTGTTTCTTTATCCCGCTAAGACAAATAAGCCACGAATGTAGTATTTTCTTTCGTAAAACAACGTACGCACTTGTCAGTTGTATAAAATTGTAGGTTTTGAAAGGTTACAAGTTGAGCGATGCTTGCACGTGTCTTAAAAAATTAAAAGGCTTACTAGTACTATTACTATACTACTAGTACAAATTTATGTAATTGAAGAAAAATTATGACTATCCAAGTAGGTATGTATCCGAAATCGCTGAATCGTTCGGTTTAAATAGCAACTTAATCGTTAACTCCAAAAATGGTAAATGTTGAACGATTGATTAAATTTTACGTCACTGTCATTTGCATGTCAAAGAATAGAGATTTTAGTAAAATTAAGAAGTGGTTAACTTAAAACACATTTTAACATCGTTTATAAGTAGGAGATATAAATTGCTACTACACTTCACAGTCGTCAAGATAGTTAATTACATCCAATCTCCAAGTATCTTCTAAAAGTCACTACATACGTACAAGGTTCATACTTCATGTAAATTCGCATTCTTAAGTCGCTAAGCGATTGTAAAATACCGTAAATTATTAAAAAACTTCTGACATGACTTTATAAATTAAGGTCATAGCTGCAAGATTTTAATCCATTAAAAATGATCGCAAAAAATGGGAACGTAATAGAAGCATTAACAGTGTAGGTCTAAAAATAAGCCTTTCCTGCACGAACGCTCATCGCGTGACCACCCAGTATTTAGCAAGGGGCTCAGCTAAGATCAGCACCCCAACCATGAGGTTTCGCACATAAACTCGCTGGCAAACACGTAAATAAAAGAGAAACATAACATCACGCCTGTATTCCCCGAAAGCAGAGGTGAATAGTATATCCAAATTACGCCAGTCATCTTATAGGTCCCTAAATATTTTTAAGGGTTACTGTTATCTAACATAACATGCAATTCTGAATTATATGAAAGTTAAGGTCTTCCTAATATAAACTTTTTAATAAAAACCATTTTAATTTTATATTCGAAATCACTACTTAAGCTTTCATATAAAAGCCTTTGTTCAACAGTGGACGTCTTGCAGCTGATGATAATGTTATAGGGCCTAATGTTTTTTTTTTAAACGTCGCCCCACACTAGGAATTTATCCTGTATCGTGGGTGCGTTTCACAAACATGAAATATCACATACACAAACACCCAAACTCGGGACAAACATCTGCAGATCGCACAATTTTTTGTCCCGTGCGGGAATCGAACCCGCAACCCACAGCGCAGCAGTCCAATCGCTTAGCCACTGCGCCAATCAGGTCATCTAATATATTAATTAATTGGGGCCCATTGCCATTAACAGGGCACAAATCAAGACTACATGCTGCTACTGAGGATTACCTAACGAAAACTTCAGTAACCCTTGCCTGGACCCGGATTCCCAGAACCTTATGCTCTGCAGTAATTGCGCTTGACGACCTTTAGACTAACGAGAAAATGTTTTTATGGAAAACCATAATTCCCTATGTAACCGCTAGAGGTGCTGTATAGTTGGTGGGGTGGGGTGCAAGTAGAGTCTCCACGAGTGACGATACTAAAGTTCGCCCTGCGCAACCAGGGCGGTCATCCTCTCTACCATTCTTGTTAACTGACCAATCTCTACACTACTGCATGACCTATTCCATGTGGTTATTGGCTCATGCTTCTACAAAGAAGAAGAAGAATCAGTATAGTTTGCCATACAAATATTTATCTTAGTCGCTAGCGAGTTTACGTGCGAAAACTCATGGTTACTTTGGTACAAATCTTGTGTGCATGTTTACCTAGTTAATTGCTGATCGTAGCGTGCGTTGGGTTGTTAAGCCCCGTGATCAATTCCTGTTTGAGGTACATAATAGCTGATGCCAGTACTATCAGTCCTGGTAATTAATTACTAAATAACTTATACATTATGTAGTGAAGATACTGTTGATTCTGTTAACTGTATTTTCAGATTCGATACCTACGTGTGCTTAAGAAAACAACTTATTTATGATCACAATATACCCGTAATTTATAAAGTTTGTCAATTTACTATCATTGTCGTTGACTCAAAATGAAATAATGATCCAAGCAATTATGGATTAACAATGTTTGGAGAACCACAATAGATTTAAGATGCTCTTACATTTAGAGAAGTTTAACCATCGTTTAAAAGGGAAGAGTTTAATATAAATATACCCCAATGTAAATGTAATGGATTACCATTTCGTAGTAATAACAAAATCGATAGAATTACTTGAGGATGTTAATAAAATGTATGTGTCCATTTGTTTCAGAGCAAGACACTAGACTTAGCTCTAGTGTCAATATACAGAGGAGGCGTAGAGTTAGCGTCCATCAGCCAATATGCAGGTTCACCATACAACACTACTGACAGGTAAGTTTTAACTGTTTGGCTTCTTTCTTCCTTTTTGTAATTCTCAAGAACACCAAGTACATTCCACTTAATGTCAAATCGGTCTTCTTAAAAATCTAGAATACACTCGAAAAAACAAAAAGATTTGCACGCCTTTTACAAATGGCGGGACCCGTGAACTATGTATACCTATAATAATATAATATAAATAAGAGCAATGTAAAGATGATGCTTTTTGCGAATACATTTCTATTTCTATTTAAAAAAAACAATTTTGATTCAATCAACATAATCATAACTGTCATCTGCAACGGATAGATAAAGCAGATTCTCTTTTGTCTTTTTAATTACACTCCCATTTTGTCGCTATTGATCAGACCTAAAATTTGCCAATCATTTTTAAAAAGCACCCACATACATATTTGTCGACACGCAAATGACCGAAAACTTTACCCATATTATGTCTCCTTTAGGTAAAGATGTCATAATATTTCACCGCAATCCCGTTAAAAATCATCTTGCTTTCATTAGAAGAGCAGGGTGCCATGTAAGACCTCTATCTCACCGTGTAGCGTAATAAAACGGTTAACAAAACAAACTAAGTGAAAGCCACCGCGGCGGTATTAGAAGTGCTGAAGTTTGCCCAAGAAGACCCGGGTAAACACGCACAAGTTAAGCAGACCGGGCTAAATTATAAGCGTAGTGACTGATTATAATGTTAAAATAAGTTGTTAAAGTAGCAAGTTAGGATTGCGGTTGTATTATAGACCGCTGATAGGCGAGCAAAAAAAAAAGTTTTACGATGAGAACATACTGCATAGATAACCAACGATTAAAAACTGATATAATTCAGGTATACGCTGGTAGGAGATATGTATATTGTAACTATACACTTATTGCAATTAAGAAGAAAAAGATTGGTGTCCAAAAAAAGCGCAAAGGCGGAAGGTAAATAGCCCACTACCTAACTACCATAGAACACTTTAGTTGGATTTGACACTTAAGAAAACGGTGGACTGGTAATACATTTCCTAGAGGAAGCAGCATTTACGGTAAATGGAACGTTTAAACTTCCCAGCACTTTATTACGGCAGTACCTCACAAAGGATTTCTTGGAACCACTTCTCTTGTAATTTAGCAGCTTAGAAAATTCAAAATCTTATTCTATCAGACTAAAAACGTTTTAAAACTTCTAACCAATGAACATCTCGCTTATCGCTCGCATCTTGCCACATAGACGAAGCAAGTTAAAGATTAGTGCGGAACTCAATTAAAGCAACGAAGTTTCTGAGAGATCGCGATCCGTATAATTAAATTTTCTCAGCAAAAGTGCTGCGTGATCGGAATGTACTTCGGATGCAGGCGTCGGTGTTTATCGCTCGCAAACTCTGTTTTATTGAAATAAGGTTGAAGATATAGTGTAAAGCAGTTCATCATGAAATCCTTTGACGTGAATGTTTGAATGAAGTTTGTTGTTTTTTAACTTGTTTAAGCGTACATATGTTAAATGATAAATGATTTTATTTCAGCAAATAGGTTCCAAAAAAACACTTTTACACGTCATTTTTTTATAAAATAGTTAGAATGATGGTGTCGGCATTTCCTAACTGACTACCTCTGAGAAGAAACACCGAAACAAACTCAGGGGTCAAGGTCTCTTTTAAAGTCCAGACAAGTTTAATAATTTATGTGAGAACAGTGTAGGTGGTCCGAAAAGAGGTCTTTTTAGGAAAGAACCACGGCGAGTTTGAGTCGACCTGTCCTTACAGACGCCCCGTCTCGTACCATCTGAAGGACATTTGGGTAGGCCGCATGAAATACTCAAACCGTCAGACACTTAAAAAAAAAAAGAATTTGTAAATAAATAAAGAAAAAAAAAAGACCTACACAATGCTCACATTTACAAATAACATCATTTCATGTCGGTATGTACAATGCAGGTCGTCTGTGATGGCCTTTTGAAGAAGGAGCCAAAGCAGATTTAAGTCAACCTGTCCTGACAGATGCCCCGTCTCGTACCATCTGCAGGACATTTGGGTAGGCTGTATAAGATACTCAAACCGCCAGACAAGAAACTACATAAAAAGGATAAATCCTACATTGTACATTATTAGTTAGTTATTATTGAACGCTACAACGAGAGTCATGAAACATAATACAACGCTAACGCTAGGGATGCAGTTTAAAACAAAGGCTGGATTCCAATTTGTTTGTGACCGAAATGCCAGCCTCCGTCGATGCTCAATACGTCATACAATATAATTATTGACAGTTGACGTTATGGACGATTCTACGTTGTGTTATTAATTCGTTAAGTACTACATTTAAGATTGTTCAACGTTTAGCAACCAACAAACCGTAAATGCACTTATTGAATTACAAAAATATACTTCTTTTCTAAATATAGTGAAAACATTGGAAGAACAACGTCAAAATTCTTATTCGTGGAAGTCGGCGCCAAATCCTATGCGTTCGCTTAGTTTATAGTGTTAGCTTTTAAACTATGAACCACGCACGTATGGCAGCATTCTCATAAGTACTATTTTTCTGAATCGCTTAATGGATGTTGGGATTTGGCGCCGACTTTCACTTCGCTTATATAAAGTGAAGTGCTAAAATATTATTTTTCACTTTTGAGTTTTTTGAAGGAGCTTATAATTTTTTATTTAAAAATGTTTATTTCACGATTTTTTAGCTTTAGATTCTGCTAATGTGGTTTTGCTATTTGTATGACCATTTTAGCGATTTAAATTTTGTTTTGTGAAATGGGTATTTAGTGAAATATAATAAACCACACGACGATAGATCGTTGCAGGAAATGACAAGACTACGAAATCTGTCTTCCGATAATGAAGGTAGATAAGTAAGTCAGTAGTACCATAGAGAAAATAAGATACACCTTTTATTTACGAGGCAAAATCATCCAATGAGTCCTCCCACCCTGGGTGGAGCGACTGTCAGACTTGTGCTGACAGTCATACTACTGTCATACTCATCCACAGTGTTCCTTCAATAGCCCTTTACGTTCCAGGGTCACGGTTACTCAGGGACAGTACCGCGATCACGGATCAGCTTACGTAATTAGGACGCATGAAATTTGAAGAGTTTTGTTCATATAACCGAATATCTCATCAGAACAAACATCTAATTATTTTTCAGTGTTGCGTTTTTTTTGTAAAACGTTGTAAGTGACCTTGAACATTTTTTTTTTCGGAATTGTTTTTATAACCTTTGTAGTGAGTACAGGCGTGATATTATGTTGTGTGATGGCGTAAACAATGCTTAGATATGCTATAGCAACAATCGCGGTTAATCTGCTGTTATTTATTGAAGAGTTCCCCCGATTTCTACAAGATCCCATCATCAGGTATTGAAATGGTGACAATGGGACCACACGGGAAGCACCAGCTTTCAAATAAAAAAAGAATCATGAAAATCGGTTCACCCAGTCGCAAGTTATGAGGTAACAAACATAAAAAAAAAAACAGTCGAATTTATAACCTCCTCCTTTTTTTGAAGTCGGTTAAAAAGAACGCAATTATTAAAAGAAATACCAAAGCCACATTATAAATCATTTTTTTTTAATGCAGCCGTTAAACGTTTGATCATTATTGTATTTCAATAAATAAGCCTAGGGTTAAAAATCTATACTTCACATTTTAGTCTGTTTCACGGTACGTGAGTCCGACATCAACTAAAACTATAGATACATTACAAAAGTACATTCAATTCACAACAATTCTCTATAACTAAGCTATGCCCTGACAAGGCATTTAGTTGGATTCCCACTCAATTTACTACATGTTTGGACTCGTATCACTGAAGTCACGTAAGCTGGTCGTAAAAAGTTTTTGCCAACTACCTTTCTTTTGGACTGGCGGTGCGGATAACCCCAAGTTCTGTTGGAGTAACATAATGATGTGTAAGAAAGGTAGCTACAAAAAAACGACGTAAATGAATATTCTACAGTTGAGCTTTGGCGTAGAATTTCGCTTTTAGTAATGAACATAAATGTTATATTACTAAGTGGTATAATTATTACATTATTAGTGTATGTTGACGATGTAATAATAGCATCGGTGCATGCATCATCAGCCGCAAGACGTCCACTGTTCAACAAAGATCCCCTTAGAACGTCCCAATGAACAACGACTTGCCATTTGCATCCAACGGTGCATAAATACTATGTAAATTCATTTTTGTTTAAATTTATTAACTATTTAAATTCGAGAAAAGTTATAGGATCACATCTATGAATTTATTATATCATTGTTATCAAGTAAAACAGTTTTAGTATTATTATCCCTTTCTATGTTCAGATTGTACCTACATAAAACACAGAAGCGGTTGTAAACCGGTTTGCTTCGCGGATATTCAATGTTAATCATACCCAAAAGCCTAAACCTTATGCATGTTTTAGTTGCATTTTTAAATTTCATAAATTCCAACAAAACATTATTTTGTTGATATCTAATATCGTTCAATAGTAAAGACAAAGACACACCTTTTCAAACTTTACTCGAATTATGACAATCATGCAGAACTACTACAATATTTTCAATGCCAAATAACCCATAATTGTCAACACCATCAATCATCATTATCACGTGGTTTAAATTACCATAATGAATACATGGCAAATTTAAATTTCCCCAATTTATTGTTTTATCGGCCCAAAACATCCGGAAACATCCTTTGTAAATAACATTAATATCAGAAAGAGCAATTTTAATGTGACAGTATTGTAAACTTTCGGTTGAATAATTACCAGACAAATGAACATTATTATTGAGGATTTTGTCCCTGAATTATTTACTTTGTTTGGGAATAAAGGGTTACAGTTATAACTTGGATGATTTGTTATTGGATAATCATGGAGTTCCTCAATACATTTCTTTAATCCCACGTAAGCCTCCAGATTGTCCACAAACATAATAATTTATAAAACATGCTCTGTCGATGATTTATTCACCTAAACACTGAAGAAAAAAAATTGCCATTATAACGAACATATTTGCTTTTCTCTAAACACAGTAGTACATTAAAGTTGGAAGTTTATAAAATATAGTGTACATGCTTGTTGAAAAGAAACTTGAAGCTACTTTGAAAGGGTAGTAGCGGTTGGTAGCAAGTTTTCACGCCTTTTCTATACACAAAGGACTTTCAAATTATTTACGCCACTTGTATGATGTATGAACTTTTGTAAATAACTCGTACGTGATAGTAATCTGAAAAGAAAGAGGTACGATGAATTTTAACTGAATAAAATGACTTTAAAACGTAACATGATTATAACAGTAGAAAACTTTACTTTACAATTTTTATATTATTACGTAAAGCCATAAATTATGTAAGGCACAACGAATATTTTAGGATATCAAAGAGCTCTAACATTACACAGAAGAAAGAAAATACCACTATGTTTAAAGTTTATTTTGTGTATAAAATAAACTTTAAACTAGATATTTAAACATTATCTTAAAGGATTTCAAAGACAGAAATGATATAAATAAAACAAGTTTACAATTTTTGCAAGTGTTAAGTAAATCATAAGGTAACGCACGATAATTATTTACTGGTAAATTTGTCTACAGGCAGGTGAACCTGAAAATCAATCCACAGCTAGGCGACTGTTTCAACTGGAGCATGACTCCCTCACAGAGCGAGCTGGTGGTCTTCGCGAGGATCAGCGATCCTGCAGTAGACCTGGAGACCACGCCACCAGACGGCCCGTGGCTGGAGGCTACGGCGGCCGCAGTACCTTGGAGTCTGGGCGTTGATATAGCCATCTGGAACGCCGTTGGTCAGTACAATTTACTGGTTTAACTCACGAGTTAAGGGTACACTCTTCTCTTTCCATATTAATATTTTAAACAATATAATAGATACTTTTATAGTTATTTTAAGACACTAATTTAGGGATGCCCGACTAGTTTCAGACTATTCTTGTAAATATAATGATGATAAAAGGTCTCCAAATCTTGGCGCTTTGTTTTATTGGCATCTCTTATTTGAAATTCCAACAACAAAACTGTTATAAGCATTAGGTACTACACTATATTAAGTATATTCATTCAATTAAATCATGAGTTAGGACTTTTACAATATTTATTGGGTATTTAAAAGTCCTTATTACTGTACAAGAGCACAAAAATATTCAACTTAATGTAACATAAACATTATAAAAATAAAAAGCAATGCAAACATCTTGCAAAATAAAACCAGTTGATGAAAAAACTTTGCAATTTACTGTGAAAGTTCGAAAGTAAACTAAGAGAAATGAGTTATTTATTTTCTGATCTAGAATTGCCATTTATAACACTGTAAAAATGAGCTTTGCAATATAAACTTTTCTTCGTCTGACTGAGAAATAATTTAATCTAGGGGAAGCGTTTGAAGGCTTCTATAGCATAAAATAAAATTCATGCCTAAGCTGGTACCTTACATTTGACTATGAAGAATACAATTTGAATAATCGTAGCTAGGTACGTCCCTGAAAATAGGCAACAAAGCAGCTATTTCGCCATTTTTCGAATAATATAAACCTGTATGAGTGAAATAAAATTAGGGTCTTAACATAACAAAATTAAATTATGAGAAATTCGTACTCACTAATTAACTCCACTATCCAAATACTACTTCAAACAAAATAAAGGAAAGCCAGTCAGTCCCCACCGCAAACTTATTTAATCCGCTCCAAAACACAACCTAAAAGTAAAACCGACCCAACATTTTCATACAAAACTTCCACACACCTATCAAAAACAGAATAAACTCCTCATAATAACTTTTAACAAACGAAATTACACAGCTCTCAGTACAAAAGTTCTGCACAAACAAAACTATTGCAATAACTCCAGGAGGAGACTTCATCTATCAATATTGCAGGCTGGGCGGGGTGGGGGGAGTGGGGGGCGTGCAGTAGGACCTGCGGCGTTGGGCAGCAGACTCGCAGAAGGTACTGCTCAAAACCTACCTGCGAAGGTTACGGGGAGCAAGGAAGGTCGTGTAACTCTTTCGACTGTGAAGGTAAGTGGAATTTGGCAGTAATTTAGGAACGAATAGAATAAGAAATTCGATTTATAAAACTTTGAGGATTACAATACGTTTATTGTTTGATTTTGCTTAATTTTGGACCTTGTTTGGGCACATCCTGTGACAAACTTGATTCATTATTAGTGAATAAAACTTGACAGCGGCATGTGATTGTGTGGTTAAACAATTCCTGCATCGTTAAGAACTTTTAGGGTGAGGATAAATGTACATTCAACTTGTTTATATGCAGTAAAACTAAAATACCTTACACGTACCTCACAACATAACATTGAATTCAAAACCCTGAATGCAAACGTTTACGTTAACGTTCCACATCACTAGAAACCTGCTTCCCTCCTAAACGTAAACGAATATTGGATTTTAAATTATTTCCAGACTAGCTCGTTAACTGACATCGTAACAGCATGAAATCGATAGGTCGACTGGAAGTTGCCCAACTATTCCGATCAAGCATACAGGATGTAGGTGACATTTTGATAAAGCGATTTTAGCTTCAAAACAGCTTGTAGCAGAATAATTTTTTGATAAACTTTGACGTGGAACATTTGATTGACGAGCCAAACGAGTGTGTTTGAGCATGTTGAGTTCATAAGTGGAGGGTGAAAATGAATGACAGTGTGTTGCTGCACAAATAATGGATATTAACAAGATTTTTGTAACCAATTCACAAGTTGTTTGTAGTATCATTTATAAATAGTAGGTTACTTGAAATCTTTCATGCTACTTACACGGATTTTTTGACATAATAAACAGTAGCTCATCTAACTATCGTGTGAGCGTTTTTGTATGTACCTATGTGGTATTATTTAATCACATTACAGTAATCAATCAATTTATCAAGCTCTTCTCTCATACGAGGTATAAGTAAATATAGTAGTAAATTTAGCTGTAGAAAAACCATAAAGGCCCTGTTCTCATCTCTGAAAGCTAGTAAATTTTCATGAAACGTTACATAACAACCTTATTTTACAGCGTGTAATAATTTGCGTAGAGCAATAACGTCAACATACATTAAAATTTAATTCATCGCAGGTACAATAAACCCGCTTGCGCCGGGGGCAAGGCGCAACTTTCACCCAGCACAGGCGAGGTGGGGGCCTGTGTCAGATCGACCACATGCCTTTAGTCTAAGGCCTAACTCCTACATATGGATCGCGTCTTCAGAACTATTCGCAGCAGGGAAAACTTTCCCAAGAGAATTCACACTATTCATCTCACTCAGATTACGGCCGGAGGTAAGTTAACGGAATAATAGAATATTGATTGAATAAACAAAACAAATTAAACTGTTACCTGCTAAATGGAAACCTGAATTCTGTCTCATAATATTTTCATTCTATAATTCGCATTGATGGTAATTTATTCAATTTAAAGCGAATTTCTAAAGTCTATCGATGAAAGAAATGACATTTATTAAAATATAGGTACCTACCTCTTTTATGCGAAAAGGTAAACGAGTAATTGAAAATGAAATATACTGGTATTGCTTTTGTAAAAATAACGCAGAATAAACCACTTTTGTGAGGCGAATACTGTGGATAAATCGGTTTACTGATTTTCAAATAAACAGAAATAATTATGCAAAACGTATAAGTGAGCTTAGATGTTGAATATTTTATTATAAGAAATTCTTTGAAGCCGTATTGGACAATCATAAGACTTTTTGAGTTTTAATTGTGACTAAGAAACGGTTGATAAAAATCTTAATTACGATCTTCACGAAATGATGCAGGCAATTAAGTGATCTTCCAAAAACATTCTATCAGATTCTAATGTAACAGACTTTACGTCAACTTTTCTGGCTCAAGCCTGCTTTGATAAAATTTTAACTTAATTATAGCATTTTGGCTCTTATAAGTCACCATTAGAGTTTTTATTTACATTTATAATGTTGAAATTAATTTCATCATCATCATCATCAGCCGGAAGACGTCCACTGCTGGACAAAGGCCTCCCCCTTAGAACGCCATAATGAAATTGATTTGAGCAACATAAAACCGGTTTTTTTTGTTTGAATTTGCTATACCAAACTTTTTTCTATGTTCGGGTCGACTGTTGTATTGAAATGAAAATGTGTACTGCGTATGACGTCGGTAGCATACACTGACGGCTGTTGACGGCTAACAGTTACCTGAGTCGGTGACTAAGTTCAGATTACATGCAAAGTCCCTGACTAAAACATTTTATAACTACTATTTTCATTATTTCATGTGCCGATGATATTTTTAAGAGTTTCTTGATTTTGGCCAGTTTTTTTTTAGATTCCTTAAAATAGGAGGAACAATTTTAGTGGTTCTTCTACGAGTTTGGTCTTGCAGACTGTATCTTTTTCCATAAGGGCTTTAGAGAGAAAAATAACATCAAAAAGAATCATGGTTCAATAATTTAATTTTCTAATTTTGAAGTCGATGCCTTAAGTCTGTTAAAGTCCAGTCTGGCTCAACTCTCGGGAGAAATGTAATCTAGGTTGAATAGATTAGGCTTTGTTGTGATAATGCTACAAAATAAAAATGTTAAACTTAGAGGTCACTAGAGAATTTAAGGTCGACTTTTTTAAATTAGTAAATTTCAGATTGGAGTTAGAAATTTCAATAAGATTTCCACAAATAAGTTAGGACTTCTTAACTTAGCAGTTTGTAAATACTAAACACTTTTAGCCTAGTTTGACTAGGTCAAGTGTTGAAACTCAATTTTGGCTCAAAACCTAATCTCGCACTTGAGGGTACTGATAATTTGATCTAAAAAGACGACATTATTATCGGTACTAATTAAATGATAAACACACATGATCTCCAATCATAAAGTGGGGTTCTCTTTTGAGCTAGTAGCTTCCTGCAGTGAAGTGAATGTATAGACGTGGACAGTATTAATATAATTTATTATTCACCGGTTTTACTCACGTGTATATTCTGGAATTACCAACTAGTAGCGGACTCAAACGAAGCCCTTTTTCATAAGCTGATTCCGCGGTGGAGTCGCTAGTCGAACCAATTGTGAGTAAAACCGGTAATAAATAATATGGATAACACTCACAAAAGAAATAATAGTAAAAAAGTATTAATATAATTATGAACCTCTACATACTTTTGAGTCTATACTCCAACAATTTCGAGCTTCTCAGATCCTATATCACAGCGAGCCTAATGCTATTCACAGACCATCAGTCTTAACATCCACAATTCACAGCTCATAAAAGTATGTAGTGACACAATCCTATCTTTATTTATATTAATATTTATTTCGGGTGTAATGGTCCCGCTACAGATCAAATACCATTATCGGGCATATAAAGATCATCCAATAGGTACAAAATTAAAGGTGTTCTCCACAGAGTGGCGGCTACGGTCAAGGGACGCTCTTCTCCTTGAGGTCTCGAAGACGCACCGGCTCCTTCCTTTCTTTGGAGTTAGCGGGCCGGGGGGCCGCGCGACTAGTCCATGCGGGCTCAGGGGCATCCCGGTCCATTTACTTAGCTGTACCTTTGTATGATTTCCGCTGGCATCATATTGCTATCAGGTATGGGTGTGTTGTAAATATTGCATGTTTTTTTATTGATGAATTTTTAGTTTTCTTCTATGTTGTTATTTAGTTCGTTTTCCTTTTTATGCTTTTTAAGTTGTTGGACCTTTAAATCGATCCGATTGGCGCAGGTGCCAAGAGCTGTAAACATTACTTGAAGTGTTGCGGGTTCGATCGAGTTTTTTTAGTTAAATACAACGGACAAGATTTATTTGTTGTTTTTTTTGTATTATTTGATTAAATACGAAATAATTACGCAAACGTCACAAAATAGTAATACATTTTTATTACAAATATTTTAATGTACAGAAGATTACACCAAAAGCACTTAAGACACGAAAAACCAATATGGCGACAGCAGCATAGCTTGAATAAACAAAGTCCCCGTTAGAAAATCTCATTTTCCCATTAAAGAGCAGCCATGAGACTAATTTAATTTTGTGTGGTGCAACGAAATGAAAAGTCCAAGCGGAATTAACTGGTTCAGAAATCTCATTAAAGTCCCCTTGATTTTTTAATAATGTAGATGAGCTGTTCAGTCTCTTATGCCGATCTAATAAAAGTAATGCTGCACGATTTAAATTATAGCATCGAGAACAATTTTTATTACAGAGGTACTATAATTATCTAAGTATTTCTTAATTACGGGCCATGTCTTTCCCGCAAAGATGTCCAAATTATCTCGCCATCGCCTTCTCGGTCTGCCATTGGCATTGGACAGGGTTTTGTGAAAAAATAATGGGGAGGCCTTTGCCCAGCAGTGGGACACTGAATAGGCTAATTAAAAAAAAACTTAATTTAAATGGTTCTCAATTTTCCATAAATTTTTCATACAATTAGATTATGTTAGTTGATGGGACAATCTTCATCCTGTGGCAATCATAGAAAAATGAAAAAGAAGTGACGCAATTAAAAAAACATCTAAACTAAAGAATAATTTAAAATTAACACAAACCCTTTAACTAATAAACATTATAGCTATAATAGTTACTTAATATAATAGTTACAGTTACAGACTCAAATCTAAAAAGGCAGCTTTGACATTAAAAAAAATTGATACCCTGGTCTTTTAATCCCTACATTTCAAGTTTTATGAACACACTGCACTATATATTCATCTAAATTTAGCCATTTGTTAGTTGATACAAACTGTTCATTGGCGTCAGCGCTCATAACAGTTCGAAACACGGTCGGTGGAGTTTTGTTATAATTGGCGGCACTATTCCGACGTTAATTTTGTCCAATATTTATTCTTAGTCATGAAGTTTTTAACTACTGTGCTATTGTTTAAAACTTGCTATTTCATTTAGCTTTGAAATATAGAATGGATAGAAGTTAGATATTATTTGTTATTGGTACATACATACCTTAAAATTTTCTAAAGTGGTAAGCCTGAGTTAGGTCTTTTAATTTATAAGAAATCTCTACACCTCCACTTCAAATTGAGTATGTCTATTCTACGTCAGTTTATTTTCATTCCAATCTAATAGCTTCATTTCTGTGCGCAGTAAAAAGAAACCATTACATTCGGTAAACAGAACATTATTTCTCAACCAAAAAAATATTTCTAATACTACCATTACTAACATACTTCGAAATTTATATAAATGCTTCACAAGGGAATACAAAAATAAACTTTTAATGTCAAACCAAAACTACGAGTATCTTGTTTCTGTAAAAAAGGCCCAAATCACACACAAGATAGTACACAGATAGAATCACACTGTAGGGAACTGAATATCGAAGATACCATCCTCTGGGGAGATATAACCCTATCAGCTATAACGCTGGTAACGGGAATAGTTCGATAAGGGTTGAGGGGAATCGAATTACTTAGTTTTTGTTCAGTATATTATAGGCCTCGTAATAAATGGTAAATGTTTTACTTGGAAAATTTGTTTGTTAGTATACTTCTTCTTACATAAATCTTAAGATTTTAATGAAACTTTGAAAATGTATGCTTTATTCCGATAAAAAGCCTTGGCAACAGGGTTAGAGTATTTTTTTACAGAGAAAAGGAATAGGCTTGGATGATGCAGTGCGTATCATCACAAAAAGGCATCCGTATTCTAATAATGCACCTTTTTTCATATAAAATTCACATGCCGCCAGTGTTTTATTTAGGCATAGATTATGAATACCAAGTAGTTAGTTATAGGCACCTTACCAGCCATCAGCGATGAAGAGGAATACTTCAATGCCTAAAAAACTCACTTTAGATTTCTTTTATGTTTTTTTAATAATAATTATTAGTTTTAATGTAGATTGTATAAATGTATATTCTATATATTGTTAATATTATTAAGTTAGTATATACCGCTATATTACTAGATTGTTGAACACATATTAACGTAGGTATATTATTTCTCAGTGTCCACGATGACAATACTGTCCGCGCCTTCGTCGATTGCCGTTGGCTGAGGACCGACGTCCTCGAGAAAGATGCCCTCGACACACCGAGGGACGCTGATCTCATAATAGGCTATCTTTTCTCAGTAAGTACACATCACATTAAATGAAATCGTAAGCGGACCGTGAAGGGTCTAGGTAAATATTTATACGGGACATGTAATTTCAATTTGAGTCAGGTTGGTCATCGGCATTGTATGATTAAGTTACCTAGCAACGGGAATGTAAATATAGATGTACGCTGTGATTGATGTTTGGTGTTGCTTCGGTTTTATTTGTGTTTGGTAGAAAATATTGAGATTTCAAATTTGTATACTGGAGTTTTCACGGGTTTACATAGACTTTATTAACTTTTAGCTTAAAGTAAGTGATACTGTGTTTAGCTAAGATAACTTATTTGATAAATTTGTTTGGTAAATAGTATTTCTGTTAAATATCTAATATAAAAATATTTTTTGATTGTATAATTTGTTATCGTTGAAGAAGATTTACACATCTTTTTCCACTTAGTATCGGCATGAACTAACTGTGTCATGCTGTCTGAATTCATATTTTAATATGAATTCATTCATGCTGCGGAAAGGGTTGCGGGTTCGATTCCCGCACGGGACAAAAATTTGTGCGATCCGCAGATATTTGTCCCGAGTCTGGGTGTTTGTGTATGTGATATTTCATGTTTGTGAAACGCACCCACGATATAGGAGAAATTCCTAGTGTGGGGCGACGTTTTTTTAAAAAAGAATTAAAAAAAAAAGAAAAAAGAAAGAAAAAGAATAATATCCGAACAATAACTCTGATTATAACTTCACCTGAAAAACCATTCAGAACGGAATCTTCCTAGTTTCCAGCAATACCTTATCATTTTAACACAGTTGTTCTGCTGACAGGGCGACCTCGAGCAGTTGGTTTTGGTGCCAAAAGCGGGACAGGCACAGAAGCAGTGTTCCAGCCAAGTGGTTGGCCTTTCTACGCCTTATGTCACGATGCATGAAACGTAACTGAGTTTCAGAAGATTATAACAACGTGCAATGAAAACAAGAATAATGCCGCGTAAAATGGAAGAAGTAAAAAATAGACGATTGTGATTTTGGAAATATTTAAGTGTTTCATCTTGAGAAATTGATTTAAGGATCAAAATATTGGGACATTAATATTGGAAATGATCCAAATGTATCCCTTTATTGTTACTTATTTGAGAAGTGTGCACGAAAAAACATTGTGAAATAAAATTGTCAAACCAAATAAGGGTCGGTGTTCATTTCCGCTGATCGTCGCATAAAATATGGTAACTGCCGACTGTATTGCAACGCATTCACCGAATGAGCGCGTTGATCAAACGGGTTCTTATTAAAATTTACTGTTTTAATTTTCTGATACGGTATGCCAGTCGCTGTCAAGTACATACGTGAAAAATTGCCTTTTTTATTTAACTCTATCAAAGGGCGTTAAATGTTTTTCAAGGATAATCGATATAAGCCTAAGAAATAAAATATTGTATAAATTAGTACCATAACGCTGTATAGAATAAATAGATTACATGTGAACTGTAAAAACAGAGACAATGGTTAAATATTATTACTAGATAAATCGAATAAATGTAATCATGAAGAACCTAAAATTGTTTTCTATTTAGACGTAATGATTTTTTTATTATTGCAAGCTTATAATATTTGCAAAGTATTTAATTATTATGCATTCAAATACGACTGACTGCTCATTCATACGTAATGATTAGACTTGATACAGCATGTCTAAGAATTGTAATTTAAATACCATGATTTACATTATTCAGTAACTGCCAAAATCATTAAATTACGATTTATTAAAAACTACGCTAAATTTTAGATACAATTTTATTTTGACCCATAATTCCTGAATAGTAAAAGTTTTTTTAAATTGTTTAATGATTGTCGAAAACAAAATGTACCCTTATTTTATGTTTAGAGAGACGAAGACATCACGTCACACACGTCACATCATAAAAAATAAAATAAAATGTATCGTATTCTAAACCGAAATTTGTATATTACTTTATTTAATACAGAATATAATGATATTAAAATATATATTTAATAGAATAGCATTTGAAATAATAGCATTTCTTACATTAGCTGGCCTAACGGTGTAAATAACTTCTTTGATTGTAATTCAATAATTGTAATTAAAATGTTAGGATATAATATTGTTAGTTTTTTTTTGTAATATTATTGTGTTTAGCCAGTCTGTTGATCACACACGTTTAGTTGATCTAACATTTAAAATAATATTATTTTAAAATCTGTGTAATGTTATGAAAGGAACTGTTTATATTTCTCTTGGATAATGAAATAAAGAAGATTATACATGCGTATTGTTTGATTTAAATTCGTCATCAAATAGAAGCATAGACACCAATTTACCTCAAATTGATTATTTCTACCAATTCAATCATTTAAACAGCACAACAATAAATTAATTGATAAATGACAGACTCAAAAAATAAAATTGGATTATAAGATCTTCACCATAACAATATTGACAAACATAAAAGCAAACGCAGTGATACAGGCACCTAAAGTAACTATTAAAAAAGAAGAAATCATTTTAGATAAAGAAAATACAGAACTGAATGTAATGCAACAACAAGTTTTCCCAACTTCCGAAGAAGAAATCTATCCTGGTCCTCAATGCAATATTTTAAGGACTTTTACTCAAGTCTAGAATTAATCGAACCATTAGTATGCGCCCTCGGTCATAGCAGCTGATGAGGTGAAAACGGTAAAGTATGTAAGCACAGAGCAGAGTAAGTCTGGGTGTTTGAGTCTGAAAAATAACTGATATGCCTGTGAAATCCCTTTCGATTTCTAAAGTCTTAATATAGGAGAGTTGGCGTTCAGTCTCCACCTTGTATCAAGTTGTGACAATGTCATTTCAAAGGTCATAATAATAGCTTCATTTTATTGTATGACACAAGCATTGATTGATGTGCAGGGAAATTATTATGACTGATTTTCTTCTTGATTTGCCGATTCTCTTGATGAGGATAAAAGGACGATTATGATAAAGAAGATACCAACAAATTTAATGATAAACAAAGGGTATCCAGCGCTTCTAATCGACGACTGTCATTATAATTTTAAAGGCATCTACAGCGTGATTTATTTGACGCAAATCTTCGTTTATAAGATCACAATCTCCAAGAGAATTCCAATTACGATGGTGGAGTGCGTGATGCGAATACAGATGGCTGCCTATTTATGGTATTAGAGGCAAAGACGTGTACAGTTGGTATTAGACTCGTTGATTCGTTCAGATACTGTCTGAAGCAGACGATTGGATGATTTGATAAGATAAGCCTTGAAAGCGAATGGTAGCGTCTGACGGTCTTTGTAAGGTAACTGTGTTTTGCTGAAGTTTTAATAGGCTTAGTTTGGGATGTGTTAGTGCTGTTATCGGTGATAAGTTACAAAACTGCAAAGTTGACTAATTGTGATGCTTTAAATGTTACATCGCTCAACTGATTTTGATATTTGACATTATAGAAAACTTGAACCACAGGAAAGTAGATAGGCACCATTTTATTTTAGAACTAGCTACGCACCGCGGAACAACCCGATTTTTTTTTCGGGATGAAAAGAGAGTAAATCAGGTAGACTATATGTTAGTCCAGAATGTCAAATACCTCCATATCAAATTTTATCAAAATTGGTGCGGCCGTTTGAGCGTGAAAAAATAACAAATATACTAATACTATAATATTATATACTAATACTAACACACACATTCGCCTTTGTAACAATACTAGCTGCGCCCCGCGGTGTTACCCTTTACATTTTTACGGGATAAAAAGTAGCTTATATGTTAATCCAGGGTGTCAGCTACCTCCATACCAAATTTTAGCAAAATCGGTCCAGCCGTTTGATAATGAAGAGGTAACAAACATACAAACGCACAAACACACTCACAAATAATATATAGAAATACGTTGAAGGAAATGTTTCCATTTAATAATTCATTATTTTACTTAAAAATTAAATTTATTAATTGCTCTAACGTCAGTATAAAAAACAAAAGCTTTATATCATTAAGTGCTACATAAATTTTCATCATAGATCGCGGCCGATTTCTCCACCGTTTATTATTGGATATTCCGTACGGTCGCGATTAAAGCCTCCTAAATCTGACTTTGGTATTTATTATGCGGACGTGCGGCCTATAATTTTGTTCGGCACTTAATGCTGTTGCCTTTGTCTAGAAGTTTTCAGGTCAAAATAGTAGGTTATCTAGCACAGATATAATACATTATTAAAGTGATACCACGCCTTTGTTTATGAGGGTAGGCGAACCTATACCTTTTTTTTAACGTGCGGAAAATGCATTACGCATACCCCGTCGTTGGGAGACGACGGGGTTATGTGGGACTCCCCCCCGTGAACCGAAAAGGCCGATCAACGAGGGTATACACACTAAAAAACACACATGCCTAATGGCGCCTATGATGGCGGGAAGGCGGGATCGCTATTAGCACTCTACCGCCAAACTCTCAAACGCTAACATTAACACAGTTTAGTGCCATGTCACTAAGTCTTAAAAGTCATAAAGATACTTATTTATTACATTTCCAAATCTTACTCTTGTAGCTATCCTATCATCATCAGCTGGTTGACATCCAATGTTGAACAAAGGCCTCCCCTTTAGAACGACATGAATTTTTACTTCAACTTGCATATTCTTCGAGCTGTCAGTGACTCTAGTTCTTTAGCCAATTTTCGTAATCCGGATCCTATCGTGCAGAGAAACTCCGAGCATAGCTCTCTCTATAACCTGTTGAGTGTCTGAGCCTCTGAGATGCAGAATTTTTTGCCCACTCAGAGAAAATACTCTGTTTGTAACCACGACACCAGAGAGGCGCATCCGGTAATATTATGTTATAATTAATTTTAAAAGCGATTAACATCCCGTTTTAAATTACAGTTGGTATTTGAAAGGTCTTTGTCCTGACCCCCGCGTAAACCTTCCTAAAGAATATGTTTCATCTTAAAAAATTCAGGGATTGGAAAATAAAGATGGCTGCTTTAAAAACAAATTAAAATGACTATAGATTACATAACATCACGCCGCAGTGCAAATTGTTGTATCTCAGCGAGCCTATTGCCATCAACCGGGCACAAATCCAGACTCCATGCTGCTACTGAAAACTATCTAATGGAAAAACCCAGTAACACTTTGCGCGACCCGAGACTCGAACTCAGGACCTCATGCTCATTACTCACTTAGCGACCAATAGACCAACGAGGCAGGAAATACAAAATATACAGTAACGTAAAAAACAATGTGATCAATTTCAAAAGAAGGAAACAAGCTTTTCACTAAAATCTATCTATCTTGTTCAATCTATGAGGCTTCATTTGGTTAGTTGTGCACTCGCAATATTGTTTCACAGTCAAGTTTGGACCTTATGGTACCTACATTCTAAGTTTTCTTTAATTTTTTGATTAAAACACATAGGAATTAAACCTAATTACGAAAACTGCATAAACAATAATGATCTAATCTACTATAATAGCTTTCGTGAGTGTTTTCCATATTATTTACTAGAGTCGCGAGCCGAACTCGAACGCGACTCTGCCGCGTTACCAGCTCATGAATATTGATTCCGTTAGAGTTCAAAACTAGTCGGGCATTCCCGAATACACACGTGAGTATAACCGGAATATATAGTAAATAATAATGATCTCGATCGTGCCGTGTGGTATCCGGCCTAGAATTGACCACCCGCTTTCCTCTCGTGGGTGTCCTAAGAGGGGACTAAGGGAAAACCCAGAAGATGGGCAGCAGCGTCTTCCGTAACTCCACCATCAATACTGGGATCCCCAAGCCGCTTGCCAAACGTGGGGATTATGGCAACATCCCCCCCCTATAAGGGGGAGGCTTATGTTCAACAGTGGACGTCATCCGGCTGATGATAATGATGAATAATGATCTAAGGTGATCCTACGGAATCCAAGAAAAAACAGCACATCTACGAATACCCCAGTTCTCTTGAACTGGTATTTTTCTGGATGTTGAATGTACAAGTAGTATATCAACATCCAGAATAATACCAGCCGGTAATAAATTATACAACGGAATTAAGAAAAAACAAAGGTTCTTCCATAGTGTAGGGAAAAAATAAGTTCGTGCAACATTAATGAAAAGATACAGAGTAATTGGACCAGTCAGGAACAATGAAGAGTTTGAAAAGCCTTGCTTGCCGAGAATTTCGAAATAAAAAATAAAACAATTCTAAAAAGTTTTTAAACCCAGCTGAAAGCCATGTAAAAAGCCGAAGTTGTTGCTTCAAACTTTTGATCCTGAAAATGTATAATCAGCTGAAAAAATAGAGTAAATAGTTCAAGCCTCAACTAAGCTGGCTTATTGCTTGCCAACTTTGTCTGGCTGGAAATATTTTCAGCCATCATTTGTTTACACTGTAGTGAACTGTTACATAAAAGAGAATATCCAAAAGTGGTACTACATTTTCTCTTGACTAAATGTCAAAATTAATTATAATACATACCTAGTTTAAATTGATAAAGGAAATTTAAAAATGATGGACACGAGCGGGCTCCATCATTTTTCAAATTTCCTTTATCAATTTAGATTCAAGCTTAGCATGGGCAACATGCTAAAATGGCACCAAAAGTAATATAATACCTAGTTGTCAATTTTCTCATTATTATAAAATCGTTGTCATAGTTGTAGTGTGCTAGAGTGACCCGAAACAAACACCTCAGGCTGTCCTAAGAGCCGGGTAATTTAAAAATAGATCATTGTAAAAGTATAATACCTATAATTAAATAATCACACTTTAATTATAAAGGCGAAAGATACATATATACATACATAAAGTCACGCCTATTTCCACGATGGGTAGACAGAGACCACGGATTTCCATTTGCTACGATCCTGACGATTTGTTTGTATGTTTGTTACCTCTTCAGGCTCAAGCGGCTGGATCAATTTTGCAAAAATTTGGTATGGAGGTAGCTGACACCCTAGATTAACATTTAAGCTTTTATCCCGAAAAATGTAGCAGGTAACACCGCGGAGCGCAGCTAGTACAAACATAAGATAAAATCTCTATACATGAACATGTACGCAGAGGTGAGTTATGTTATAGGTCGCAATGTAAGTAATACGGGCCTTGGCTAGTGCTATTTAGTCAATAGCACTAATCTAGAATCCATGTAGCTACACGTGAATTAATTACCTAACAGAAAAACTTAATAACACTGTGCCAAACCCGGATATCTATCCTACAACCTTACGCTCAGTAGCTGCACTTTGAGACCACTAGAATAACAAAATCATTACTATAATATTGTTATCGTATGGTTGATGAACAACCTAGTGTCAGAGTTTAAACGACCTGTAGGCCTCTGACATGGTTTAACACACCGTTGAAAAATCCCTCAGGTGTGCCGGTTTCCTCACTATATTTTCCTTCACCGTTTTTAGCAACTAATAATTAATTTATACGCACATGAATTCGAAAAGACATTGGTTCGTGCCGGGGTTTGAACTTTCGTCCTTTGTCTTGGCAGTCCAATGGTCATACCACTCGGCTATCAGTGCTGTAGCATAATAAGTATAATAAACATGTAATAATAACCGGTGTAATTTATTATGAGGACATTGTTGCGACCAGAACAAACTTCCGTGCTTTCAGACGTTTTTGCCATACCTACTATTGGAATCAAAATAACAGCTAGGACCCATTAGTTATTAACTTTTTTACCCATGGTGCTTGCCGACTGGGCTTATCTCAGTTGTGGATCCCTTATGATGCTTTTGGCATATTAGTCTTTATGTTTCCCGCTTGCTATGGAGGGAAGTGGGAACTAAACATTTATTCCTACTCCTCCTATATATTCTTTTATGATTAATTTCGTTGCGGGTTCCAAGACAGTCGAGTCATTTCTCTGGGACGCCTCGAGCTTCATTGCCTCGATGGTTCTCAATGGTTATCATTGTAGATCCTGGCTTACAGGAGTCACAATGATGGGCACGAGAGGTGGGCTAGACCCGAAAAAAAATAAAAAAAAATGTAAAAATAACATTTACTAATCAGTATATTACACAATCCCTAATATTCGAGGTTTGTGGTGTAGATGTGGCGTGATGTTGCATGCGCAGGTATAGCTTGCGTGCAGTGTAAGAAGGCGAGTTAGAAATAATAAGCACGTGCACGGAAGAATGAAAAATAGTTTATTACAAATCACAGACACAGTTCAGTTCACAACACATCAAGTTTTAGAAGGAGTAGATGATAGATGAGCGACAGAATGGACAGAAGAGTTATAACAATATTTAGGCGGTAGCGTATCTAGATTTAGGTTTAGCGTAAGCGTGCGCGGAAGCGAAAGTGACACAGGTTTTGCGTCCCGGTGTCTACAGCTGACTGGCCTGCGCGGCGGCGGTGCACCGCGGCGCGCGCGCCTCTCGCCGAGGAGCGGGAGTGCGGCGTAGTCGTTACTCGTTGGACCGGTTTTAGACAATGGCCGCGCGACACCGGAGCACAGGCCAGATCACTAATAACAAAATTGGTTTGCGTGTCCTAACACAATATACAATATTTTATTTATTTATGAACTATATAATACACTTACATAACACTAAGATGCTACACAATTCAAATTGTTCTTTACACGACATTAATATCTAGGTGGCACACGCCACATCACCCCCTTCCAGAGACCGTCACTACGGGCGATAATAGTCAGGAAAATGTACTACCCGACCTGATCGTGTCGTCTTGATATTATCTCTTCCGTCTTCAGGTAACTTGGTGGTGGGTGGTGGTTTTTGTGACGAGTTAGTGTCTGAGTGTTTTTGTGTGAGTGTTTGTGTGTGAGTATTCGTGTCACGTGTAATGTAGGCTGGCTTGAGCCGGTCAATTGAAACGGTAACCGTCTTTCCGCTAATTAAGATCTTAAAAACCTTATCCCCGCGCTGTAACACTTGATGAGGTCCTGTATAAGAGGGTTTAAGCGAACCAGTCGTATCATCCCTAACTAATACGTGGCTGGTTGAGCTTAAGTCTTTAAAAACAAAGGTAGTCCTATTGCTATGACGGGATGCTGGTGCAGGTTGCAATCGTTTTGCAAAGGTCCTTAATCGTGCCACATAGTCAGACATGTCTAATGTGTCATCGATATCGGACTTGAAAAATTCACCAGGCAGCCTAAGGGTCTCTCCGTACAGTAATTCAGCTGACGTAGCGTTGAGGTCTTCTTTATACGCATTTCTTATACCCAACAGTACTAACGGAAGTGCTTCAACCCAGTTTTCTGTGGCGTGGCAAACGATGGACGCCTTAAGTTGCCGGTGAAATCGCTCCACGAGACCGTTGCAGGCTGGGTGGTATGCCGTGGTACGTCTGTGGTGGCATCCGACCATTTCCGAAAGATGCTTGAAAAGCGTCGATTCGAACTGTCGTCCGCGATCCGTTATGATGTCCCTGGGGCAACCAAAACGGGAGATCCAGCCGGATACCAAGGCTTTGGCTACAGTTTCGGCTGTGATATTTGGTAGCGGTATTACCTCAGGCCAGCGTGAGAACCTATCGACGGCGGTGAGGCAATACCTGTATCCTTGCGACAAAGGTAAGGGTCCTATAAGGTCAATATGGACAAACATAAACCGAGCCCTAGGTAGGTTGAAATTGCCCAGTGGTGATGAGACGTGGCGAGTGACTTTAGATCGCTGACAAGCTATGCAAGAGCGACTCCATTCTCTGCAATCTTTTTTCATACCTGGCCAAACGTACCTCTCGGTAACAAGCTTAGTCGATGCGTTGGCACCAGGATGACTCAACGAATGCAGGCTTTCGAAGACTTTTTGTCGATATTCCTTCGTGACATATGGTCGAGGGTTCTTGCTTCTCTCATCGCAGTACAGTTCAGCCCCTGAACCTGGCAGTTTAATCTTCTCCAAGTGTAGGGAAGTATCGCCGCTCAGCAGTTGTTTTAACTCCGGATCACTCTTCTGGGACTCTGCCAATTTATTAAGGTCTACTGGTTGAGTGATCTCCTCTATCCGTGAGAGTGTGTCTGCGACGACGTTGTCCTTTCCTGAAATGTGTTGAATATTCGTCGTAAACTGCGATATGAAGTCAAGGTGCCTGAACTGTCTAGGTGAGCAATTCTCCTTCCTTGAATGGAATGCGAAACAGAGTGGCTTGTGGTCCGTATAGACCACAAAGTTCCGCGCTTCGACCATATGCCTGAAATGTTTGATGGCTTCATAGATGGCAAGCAACTCTCTGTCATACGGCGAGTATTTTTTTTGCGATGGACTAAGTTTGTGAGAATAGAACGCTAAGGGTTTCCATGGTTCGCCATCTTTGCACTGTTGCAAAACCGCTCCTAATGCTGAATCGGAGGCATCGGTAACTAATGCTAACGTAGCATCGCAGTCAGGATGTACTAACATTGCGGCCTCGCAGAGACTCTCTTTGCACTGATTGAAGGCTGTCATCTCCTCGGGTGTGAAATTAACCGGGTGTGATCCTTTAACAGAACCTGTGAGCAACGCGTTCAAAGGTGCCTGATGTTGAGCTGCGTTAGGTATGAACCGCCTATAAAAATTAACCATGCCTAGAAAACGGCGAAGTTCCCTAACTGTTTTGGGTACAGGGTACCTAGACACTGCGTCTACCTTTTCAGGTAAGGGCTTAGCCCCGCTGGCTGATATGCGATAACCTAAAAATGTTACCTCGCTGGCTCCAAAAACGCATTTGGCAGTGTTGATCACCATCCCATATTCTTGCAGACGTGTAAACACTTGGCGCAGGTGGTCCTCGTGTGATCTTTGGTCTCTAGAATAGATTAAAAAATCATCCAAATACGGGTAGCAAAAGTCTAATCCGCGGGTCATTTCGTCGGCAAAACGTTGGAAAGTTTGTCCCGCATTCCGAAGACCAAACGTCATAAACGGGAATTCAAATAACCCGAATGGTGTAGTTATCGCTGTTTTAGGAATATCGTCGGGACATACCCGGATTTGATTAAATGCCTTGACCAGGTCAATTGTACTAAATACGGTACATCCAGCAAGATTGTGTGCGAAGTCATGTATGTGCCGAATCGGGTATTTATCCGGCACAGTCCTGGCGTTTAGCATGCGGTAATCACCACAAGGACGCCACCCATTCTTTTTAGGTGCCAGGTGTAGCGGTGATGCCCATGGTGACTTTGAGGGTCTGGCTGTGCCAATCTTCAGCATCGCTTCAAACTCCTCTTTGGCTATTTTCAATTTATCGGGGGCCAGCCGACGTGGTGTGCATGAAACTGGGGGGCCAGGTGTGGTATGTATGTGATGCATTGTATTATGTGTTGGTGTGCGATGTATACCAGGTGGACGGACAATGTCGGGGTATTCCCGTAGTATGTGATTGTATGAGGACTCACCAAGAATTACCTTCACAGAAGAAATAATATCAGCCGAACGTGCAGGTGAAGCCGGGGTCGCGAGCGTTGTATTGTTGTCAATTAGGCGTTGATTCCTGCAATCAACAATAAGATTATAAAATGACAAAAAATCTACGCCTATTATCGCCTTCGTAACGTCGGCGACAGTAAATTGCCAAGTGAAGTCACGACGCAACCCTAAGTTTAGATAAATAGTTGTAAAACCATAAGTGTTTATTAGAGTACCGTTAGCCGCACATAACTGGTATTCACTAGTTTTTTCACGTCGTCCTGGCAGTGCCGATCGGGGGAAAACACAGAGGTCGCTACCAGTGTCGACCAAGAATTGCATCTTCGACCTGTGATCGGTAACAAACAAGCGACCAGCACTTGGGCAATCGTCGGCCGCCATTACTGATTGCCCCTCGAGTTTCCCGCTGTGTGATAGTCGCAAGGTCTGACGCACTTCTTTGCCTTGTCGCCATGTTTTTGATGGTACCAGCACAGCGGGTAGCGCCTGTAGTTAGACTCAGACCTCGTAGAACTGGAGCGATTACGGTTGTGAGCCCTGGATCGATCTCGCGGACGGGATAGCCTGTCCACTTTTCTCGCTAATGACTGTACTAGTCTAGTTAACGCGGCGATCTCGGTGTTCGTACTTACAGTTACGGGAGCAGTGGTCGCACTGTGAGATGGTGACGCAATTGCAGCGATTGATGACACTTGCGGGCCGACCACGTCACTTATGCGGTCTGCCAGCTCCGCCAGGTCTTCGGTGCTCATCTTGGTTTGTGACGCGATGATTGCCTGTGTCCCGCTAGGTAGGCGACTTGCCCAGATAGTCCGCAAGAACTCCTCGGGCACTCCTGGTCCGGCCAAATTAAGCAGGTGCCGGTAAAACTGTGAAGGCTTCCGGTCACCGAGTTCTTCGTGCATCAAGAGTTGTTTGACCTTCTTCTCCCTTGAGGCAGACAGCCTTTTGATTAGCTCACTTTTCAGCTTCTCATATTTATCCGCCGGTGGGGGGTAGGAAATTATGTCGTCGACTTCGGACGCATATTGTGGATCTAAATTGCCCGTAATAAAGAAAAACTTCGTCTCGTCCGATTTTATATTCGATAACACGAATTGAGCTTCCATTTGCGCGAACCACAACGCTGGCTTCTCTGGGTAAAACGGAGGTATTCTGACACCCACACGAAAAGCTTCTAGAACGCCGCCACTTTGTGCCGGCGCCATGCTGCCGTCGTTTCCTTTGTTCTCGCTCGACATGTTCTGCTCGGGGTCACCAATGTAGATGTGGCGTGATGTTGCATGCGCAGGTATAGCTTGCGTGCAGTGTAAGAAGGCGAGTTAGAAATAATAAGCACGTGCACGGAAGAATGAAAAATAGTTTATTACAAATCACAGACACAGTTCAGTTCACAACACATCAAGTTTTAGAAGGAGTAGATGATAGATGAGCGACAGAATGGACAGAAGAGTTATAACAATATTTAGGCGGTAGCGTATCTAGATTTAGGTTTAGCGTAAGCGTGCGCGGAAGCGAAAGTGACACAGGTTTTGCGTCCCGGTGTCTACAGCTGACTGGCCTGCGCGGCGGTGCACCGCGGCGCGCGCGCCTCTCGCCGAGGAGCGGGAGTGCGGCGTAGTCGTTACTCGTTGGACCGGTTTTAGACAATGGCCGCGCGACACCGGAGCACAGGCCAGATCACTAATAACAAAATTGGTTTGCGTGTCCTAACACAATATACAATATTTTATTTATTTATGAACTATATAATACACTTACATAACACTAAGATGCTACACAATTCAAATTGTTCTTTACACGACATTAATATCTAGGTGGCACACGCCACAGTGGCCTTATTATGTTACTATTAGGATATACCTACAAGAAATGTTCCCAATAACAATACAAGCAAATAGCGACTGTAGTTGTATCTATCGAGGCAACAATAGCTTCGAACGTCCCACAATGTATTTTGATTTTATGTTACGACTTAATACGTTGTAATAAGCTTAGAAATAGAACGAGTTGGAAATATAGGTACGTACCTACTTGTTCGTTTATCGATCTAAGTAGTGTAGTGTAAAACTAATTACTTTCTAATCTAACTAGCTACCTACCAACTACAGGTAGCTAACCGGGATCCAGGACACCGGGCAAATACCGGAATTTTCGGTGTTTTCGATAACCGGTATTTGCCCGGTATATTGTTGATTTTAGGTCCCGGTCCCGGTATTTGAGATCCCGGTTTGTGACCCAACTATTTGAGGGGTTTGTAGCTAGCTCAACTGATTACACACGTCGAGACCCTTCCGTGCTTCAAAAGGCACGTAAAGCCGTTGGTGATGCTTCTGATCGTGTCGGTCTGCCGTCCCGTCGGACGATGAGAGAAAGGGAATAGGGAGTGCACCTGTGTTTGCACGCACACTTGTGCACTATAATATCTCCTGCGTAATTGACTACTCTTAATATTAGATAGGCCGCCGTGACCGAAAATTCAATTAGCAGAATATTATTATCAATTACTAGGTATATATCCTGGTTTTACTTAAGTGTTTATTCGGGATGTCCGACTAATTCTACACTCAAACCGAGGCCTTTTCTATGAGCTGGTGACTCGGCAGACCTCTATGGGGTTTTACTGACGTGCACGGTGGAAATCCAACACGGTTTTGCCGCCGGATACACCGTCAACGGCAAAAAAAACATAGTTTTAAGGCAAAAAAACGTGTTGCCGAAAAAGCGAGTTGTAAATAGCTCTTCATATAAAACATGGAATTTATGATGAGTAGCTAAATAAACTAGACAAAATAAGCTGATAAATACAACTCTAATACCTACAGTAATTTTGTATTAGTTCCTTGTATTTACAAAAAAACCCTGAAGTTAACAGTAAACTAAATTAATTAACTTTTTTGCCCTATATTCAATTTAATTAGAACAAAATTAACAAACTCAATTACTTAACTAATTAAAGCGTAGTTGAGTCAAGTAATTTTGTCCGTGTCATAGAATCATGATTACTAAGCAAAAGTGTTCACAAACAGAAAGTATAAGTCAGTGACCAAGTTTAAGGCTCATAAGCGGACAGTCCCAAATTGAGACTTAAACAATTGCATCATTATCATCATCCAGCGCCCGACTTCACCCACTGCTGGCTATATACCTCTCCTTTACTGTGAAAAAAATAAAAATATAAAATGAGCTTAACAGATACCAATTTTTCTTAGAAAAAGCTTTGTTTACATTGTTGATAATGATAGTCAATTATAATCACAAGCGTAGAGACTTAAAAACACAACATTTGTGGTTCACATATTTTCTTTATATGATTGAACCTTTATTTTGTAGTGCGCGAGTCCAATTATAAAAACAGAGTGAAATAACCCAACATACAATACAACAAAGAGTTTAAAACAAAAATTAAAAAAAGTGTTTTTTTTTTTAAAGGATTCTAGCGACACTCCATACATCTAAATCGGTTTAGGCATTCGGAAGTTATGGTGGAATAAAGAGACTCACAGACATACATACATACATGAACACTAAAAACATTACACTCCTTTTTTTAGGCAGTCGTGTAAAAACTCAACAATGTGTTAGCATCAATAGAACGTTCAACTCTCCAGGAGTTACTATGAGCAAAATGAGAGAGTTTAGACACCTCCAATAATGATTAGCACCTCTGCCTATTCCTATAAGGATTACAAGCGTGAGGGTACGATGATGGAATATTAAAATACTAACGAACACACACGTACGGACTGCGTTCCTGTAATCCGCTTACGATGTATTTTGCGACCTACTTCCTTTTAATCCGGAGCCCGGTAATTGCCAGCTGTAATATGAACGCATTATTTATAGAATAATAATATTCAATTCCTAGAATACTACGAAGGTAACATAAAAAAAGTTTACAGATACTCGACCTCGAAATAACCGAAATTTCAAAAATTTACTTCACCTAACAATTACGCAACCTTTAACGCAACCTTATTGGTTAAACTACTCGAGTGATAATTAAATTGATGATAATAAAAAAAAAACAAAAATCATTGGAAGTTTCAGATTTTTTGTAGGAAGGAAAATTGGTTTGTACTTTAAAAAAAAAACTTGATTCTTTTTCAAGACCATTTAGTGTGTTCCCCACACTTTGGGAAACACCGACTCTACCATGTCCAATATTATTTTCGAAAACCATAGTCACACTAACTATTACTTGAATAGTAAGAAAGTTTTAATGAATGTACTTAACGAGTTTGTTCTTTCAAACACTTGTGGTCCCTTATTAATTATACAAAAATTGTATCTTAGTCAAATTGTTCTTTTGAAAGTAATTTATAGTATCAGTTATTTTTTGTCTAACTTTTCTCCGAAACTAACATACAAAGTCAATTTAAAAAAATATAATCATGGTAAATAACTTTCCAGTACGCGGGCAAACGCGGGTTGTTCAGGCATACAATTTTAAATGCACAATGTATGCTATATTTATTACAATAATGTAATAAATATAGCATACAGGGAGTACGGTACATACAGTGTAGTAATTATAATTATTACAATAATAAATATAGCACGGTAACTCTGGCCTGAACTGATCATTGGTCTTGTGCCTGATCTGTCTCCACTCTATCGGTAGACCGTAACATCGCAATATGTGTTTAAGTTATTAGATTGCACCTGTGTAAGCGTTCACACGTCTTTTGCATTATAATAGTTCCTGTGTAGATTGCTAGTCTCAGATAAGATTGCTGCCGAGATCAATTGGTAAGACCGACCGAAACAGAAATTTTAAACGATCTTCACGCGTGAAACTAAACGTAATACTATTATTACTCTCGCAATACCATACCGTACCGTACCATAACGTTTGTGTGCTGATCAGATTCTCATTCTTCTTCTTCTTATCGTATGGTTGATGAAACAACCTAGTGTCAGAGTTTAAACCGCCTGCCTGTAGGCCTCTGACATGGCTTTACACACCGTTGAAAAATCTCTCAGGTGTGCTGGTATCCTCACGATGTTTTCCTTCACCGTTTTTAGCAACTGATAACTAATTTATAGTACGCACATGAATTCGAAAAGACATTGGTGCGTGCCGGGATTTGAACTTGCGACCTTTGTCTTGGCAGTCCAACGGTCATACCACTCGGCTATCAGTGCTTAATCTTAATCAGATTCTCATTGCATTTATCTATACAATGTATGTGTATGTGCCTTCTATTTAAAATAATGGAGCCATCACTTTTGCATCAACATCCTAGCAAAACCAAAATATTTTATCGTTGAATAAATTGACTTGATATTCGATTTATGTATCAGTTACATCTAGGTAAGATTGGCTGCCGTGATCATTAAGCCAGAAATACCAACAGTAACATCATCATCATCATCAGCTGGAAGACGTCCACTGCTGAAAAAAGGCGATGGCAATGAACGACAACTTGCCATTTTCATCCACCGGTTGCGCGCAACTCTGACGATATTGTTGGTCCACCAAGTTTTATACATCAGAAACAGAAATTGGAAAAATACCTTTACGCAGAAACCAACGTTCAATCACTGTGTCAATCAAATTATCAAATTGCATTTATCTATAATTCTATACGATGTATATGTGCCTTTGAATCAAATCAATGATACGATCACTTTCGCATCAACATCCTGACAAAAACTAAATATTTCATCGTTGAATAAATTGACTTGCAATTGGATTTCCGTATCAGTTACATCTAGCTTATTTAAAACCGCGACATACCATTTAACCCTGCGCTGCGTTTAATTTGACATTTAATTCTCGTTAATCCGCACCGTGGTATTTGTATTTTGCCCAGGTTGGAGGTTAGTGCAGTTGTTGAATGATGATTTAATCTGCATAACATTGTGCAATAGGATAGCCCGGTGATCTGTTACACAGGTTTTACCTATCAGATACCTGCCTCTATTTAAATTGTAATTTTTTGTACTAGTGTGATGATTTATAAGTAAAATATCAATTTTAATATTTCCTGAACAAGTGTCAGAAATAGGCTGCTACATTGCGGCTATTCGACAGTAATTATTGTCATTAATATCAGGTAAAAATCTAAACTCCGTGCTGCTACTAAGAATTTACCTAATAGAAAACCCAATTATAGTTTGCTCGATCCGGGAATCTAACCCAGGACCATAGGCTCAGCAGGAACGTAATTCTCAGTAGCAGCAGTCTAGGTTTGTGCCCGGTTAATAACAATAGGCTTGCCCCCTATTTTCGTTCCGGCATTGGGACTTATTGTGCCGTTCTAAGGGGGAGGCCTTTGTTCAACAGTGGACGTCTTCCGGGTGATGATGATGATTGTAACCTATAACATAACTGGCGAAATGTGAACTAGTACCCGTACATTAGCATCTACAATTCTAGATAGAACTAATTAGCGTTAAATTTAGAACAATGACTCCTGCTGTTTGTAGTTCCATCCAATTGCACTTTGAGTGTAATTACTTGTTGAATAACATTTAAGTACCAAGCTGTTCGTATCGGTTTAGATTCACATAAACTAAATACGATGCGGATACGCTAGAAACATATGGATGTTTGTGGAATGAACATGAACATGACCACCTGATTGGCGCAGTGGCTAAGCGATTAGACTGCTGCGCTAAGGGTTGCGGGTTCGATTCCCGCACGGGAAACGCACGATACACCAGGAGAAATTCCTAGTGTGGGGCGACGTTTTAAAAAAAAAAAAAAATGTTTAGGTAATTATAATCATCATCCTGACGTGCTGCATTTGCCACCTAACTCCCGAACAACAACCTAGGGAGTAGGAGCGGCTGAAAATCAGCGCTGAACCTGGTCATGCTCGTCTCGGTACAGCATTCGCTGAGCCCACTTTCTCTTGCTACTGTACAATTTGTTTTTTTGTGTTTATTTTCGTAATTGTCTTTGATGTAGCAATATGTCTTTTTATTTTATTTATTTTGTGTGAATTTAATAACCCATGTTTGGTATAGGCCTCCCTTAAAATATTCCATTCGCCGTAGTCGTGTGCTGATTGGTCTAGTTTTGTCCTGCAAAATAATGATGTGTAATAAATTTTTTTCTGCGTTTTTCTTACATTTTTTAGTAACTTTGTTTGGATTAGCTTCTTGTAATTAGTTGCAGTTAAATTTTAGGTTGATTACCCAGTCACTAGGCATTCACTTCCATTACCCAGTCTCTATTTGGGCAACACGACACGGTACGTTGAGGTGTTTCAGTATGTTCATCTTCGAACCGACCGCTTCAATTGTAGCTTAACTTTGACTGATAAACGCGTGATGTCACTTTGTAAAATACTCATTTATTTGCCTGGTTAATTGTACTCTTTCATCAAATTCGAAGCAATTCGATAAATATATCTAATAAAATATTCATATTTAGTATGTCAAAATGACAAAAAGCATCACCCAATTTTATGCTCCGCACGCAAGTAGAAAATAAAAAAAACTGTGAAAAATAGGTTATTGTGGTGTCGCCGTAATTCTTCATAAATATTCATGTGCCTGCCAACGGGAAGAGATTAAAGCTGCACTTACATAATGCTTCAGAACTACAAGTACGGTGCAAGTTTTCAAACCTAATATAAAATTAAAAAATGTTGTGAAACACTTGTTCACAGGTTGCCAATTAAAATTTCTGCAAATATTTTATTTTTCATGATCATTATTTATTCGTCATATGTATATGTAGCCAAGTTTATTATAATTTCGCCAGTGTACCTTGAAGGGGTAGGCAGAGAGGTGTAGCTACGAGCATTCACTTTATTTTTGTAACACAGTTTAAATACGATGATATAGGGCGACCTATTGACCTTAATCGGCCTCTATAATCATTATTGCGTCCAAATATTCATTTCATCATTAGTTATTCTAAAACTTCACTCAATAATAACTTAGAATAAAAGAAAGTAATAATGAGAGTGTAAAAGTCACTTAACTTAAAAATTGGTTGTCTAGAACCGAATGTGTCATTTCTAAAATGGATCCTTTCTGTAAATCTTTTGGTAGGTACATAATAGTAGTAATTGGCGCAGTGGCTAAGCGATTAGACTACTGCGCTAAGGGTTGCGGGTTCGATTCCCGCACCGGGCAAAAGTTGGTGCGATCCACATTTATTTGTCCCGAGTCTGGGTGTTTGTGTATGTGATATTTTATGTTTGTGAAACGCACCTACGATACAGAAGAAAATCCTAGTGCGGAGCGACGATTTAAAAAAAAAATACGTTGTCATATTTTTAAATCTACCCGAAAAGCCAGTAGATGTAATCAACGAGTACCTCCCAAAAGATGGACCTCTATAATAACGCTGACGGCAAAAATAAACTAAACGATAGATCAGGAACAATTGCTAATAAAGTCTTCAGACCTCCTGCAGGTGGTCTAAAAGACCGGACTAAATTTATACCCTCATAGAATATGCTGCGAAGTTAAGCAATGATCTCAATAAGCGCGTGCCAATTCGGGAATAAAATGGCGTGCCAGACCATCTGGCAGGGTGCCAGCGTGACGCCAAGCATAAAATGTGGAAAATCGACACTTACTTGATAAGTCTGCCAATTTGATTTATTGTTTTTGTTTTGTGGTATGCTGTTAATTTGTTTGATGATTGAATTATTGGCTTTTGTGTACTCCCGGCCAACGGTCTCGACGGTCAATCTCAACTGAGACTAGCTATCTAGATTGCTAGTCTGGATATAGTGTATAGTAAGACTTTTTCAAACCCCTGAAAACTTAGGCACACTAGTCGACATACTAGAATTCACACTTTTTGCAGTAAAAAAATCAACACAGGAGATATTAATGTTCATCCAAGAGTTTATGTTACGCGAGAGATAATTGCTGAAATATGTGTAAAAATGTAAACGCACTCGCTATTCTTTCAGTCATAGTAAGAAGAGACTGCACTCCTACACGATCGGATAAAGATCAGGACGTGTGGGAATAGATTTAATGTCAGTATATCATAGACTCACTCATTTACAATACTAGCAGAAGATTACAAGCTTAGGCGACATTGTTAGCATCTCTAGCGATGTAGCATACATACACATCTTTGTCTATCTGTTAAGGGATTATACTATTTCGATATATGATTGACTGGAAGTAAACTCGTTTGATATGCCTAAATAATAAACAAAAATTGATTCAAACATTAGCAATTGATGAAACACTAAATTAACTGTACAAAGTTAAATATTCTACACAACGATTGGCACATCGGTTTATTATAAAACCACATTAGGTTTCAGCGTTATTTGAACATAATTAATGTGCTTTCACTAAATTCAAACTTTGAATATACTGACCTAATTAAATTAAATTATTACCTAATATTATATTCAAATAAAATTTGCAACTAAAAGCTTTATGATTCCACTGAACTTAGTTTACACAGCTAATAACCGTTGGTCGAAATATTATGTTTTTATTTATAAATGATGATTAAAAATTGACTGCCTTGTTGGTCTATCTCGATATGCGCGACTGCTTATCGTGAGGTTCTGGGTCCGACTTTCGGGTTGGGAAAAGTATGTATTATTTTGATTTTTATAAGCCTATGATGTTTCTAAGTGCTGGGCAACTGGATTTTCCATTAGGTAGGTAATTTTCAGCAGAAGTATGGAGTCTAGAGAGAGTTTTTTGTACTCGGTTAACAGTAATAAGCTACTTAACAATGGCACCTATTAACATAGTTAGCGATAATATGTAGTTGTGTACCTAGTGTGTGACAGACCGGATTTGTATACACAAAATTTCAAGTACAGACCCAGGCAAGTGTTAATGGGACTTTTTTAATGTTATAAATACTGTCTCAGATATTCTAAGACACGACTGACTAACGGTGACGGAAAGCGTCGTGATTATCTGAAATCGCCAACCCGCAGTTAGTTAGCATGGTGATCAATGCTTAATCCTTCTCTATACGAGAAGATGCCTTTGCCCTACGGTGAGACAGTTACAGGTTGTTTATTTATTGATGTACATAGGTGTATTATGAAGTACCTATATACCTCAGGAATACAGACGTGATGTACTGTTGTTATATTTTCTTTTTGCTCAAAAACGGATATTTTCCATGATACATTGAGTGCATTCAAATTTTTTCTGGTCCGTTACTAACGACTCTACAAACTGTTAATTTATTGTATTTGGCTTACATTTTTATTTATTTCTTCTTTCAGTAACATTTTAACTGTAAATAACTCATTAGTATAACCTTAATTTCAGTAGAAAAACCAAGTTTTGTATAATTTAAATGTTGTGTACAGTTGTAACTCAGGATTTCAGGTTTACTCACAGTTTGTAGTTAAGATCTTTTTTTTGTACTATGTTAATCTGTTGTCTGTATCGGTACCTATTGAATAAAATAAAATATTAAACTATGGGGAACTATAGTTATGTATGTCTGTAATAATCAAAGCAAAATTCAGTTCGTACCTAGAAAATACAGCAAAAATTGCATTTCCTTGTTTCAACATGAGAGTACGTTTTAAAAATGTAGTTTCATATAACAGCATTACATTTAATAAAACATGCACTACGTTACATTGGAGGTGAAATATGACGTCATTTCCTGACGGCACTCCCCTATTTCCTGGTACAAGTGCATCGTCGGTTGACGGGGCGCGTTGGATTGAAGACTAGCTCTCGGGGGCAATATGTTGTTAATAGACAATGTTTGTTTTTCCTTTTGTTCTGTTGTTTATTTTTAGTTTAATTGATAAGATTGTTTTTCTTACATAGAATTATGTCATGCCATTGTCTGGTCAAATATTCATCAGACTAATCATTAAGAGATTTTTTTTTAACGTTGCCCCACACTTGGAATTTCTCCTGTATCGTGGGTGCGTTTCACAAACATGTAATATCACATACACACAACTGCGGATCGCACAATTTTTGTCCCGTGCGAGAATCGAACCCGCAACCCTTAGCGCAGCAGTCCAATCGCTTAGCCACTGCGCCAATCGGGTCGTCAAATTTTAATGAAAAGGCAACGCACAATGATTCGACTATCGAGTCAGGCAAAGTTTTACTGGATTTTTGCATTTGATACTATTTCTCAGCACTTAGTTAAATTTGTTCAATGTTGAAGCCAATAGGTTCGCCCCTATTACATTGCACACCACAGTCTACCCCAGTGTGATGTTATGTTATTTTAAACAAAAACCAAACAAATAAATTGTATCTTTTACTAACTGCGCCCCAAGGTTACCCGCTGCATTTTAACGGGATAAAAAGTGGCTTATATGTTAATCCAGGGTGCCAGCTACCTTGATACCAAATTTTGGCAAAATCGGGCTAGCCGTTTGAGCAAGAAGAGGTAACAAACGCACAAACACACTCACAAACTTTATAATATTAGTGTGATAATACTTGTATCGATATCATAACATACAGTCATTCACGTTGATAAGTACATGAGAAAGTAAGTTCAACACATCTCATTTTCCCGACAACACGTTGCCGTTGGTATCACGCAATGCACTCGCTGCAATACACGCCACGCCTGGCGACTTGCCAGCCGTGTTTGTGGCCACCGCCAACTATATGCGACATATTCACACCGTACACGATGCCAGTTTGTCATTAGTAAATTCTTGGTCTTGTTTCCTGATTAGCTTTTAATGTTTAAGTTTTTTGGGTATATTTTCGCCTGTATTCCTGAAGTAGGAACTTAGGAAGCATGTTCAATCGTTCACCACACTGTGATTCTTGTATGTACAGTCAGCATCAAAAGTAGCAAACATTTTTTTTTACATACCATTAATTAAATAACAACTTCTTATGTAGTTAAAAGTCTTAAATATTCTCATATCATTTGGACGTTTCTATAATTTGAAACAATAACTTGAATTGATGTTTGTTTCTTTCAATTATTTGACATAAGGTTTCTTAACATGTTAAGCTACTTATGATACTGACTGTACCATTAATTGCTACTACAATTATTTAATAGGTAGCCCCTTATTCTTAATTTTATCAAACACAGGTTTAAAAACTTCTGTCTTGCGTAAATAAAGTGCGTTTTAATTAGTTGAGATTTGAACCACATTAACATGTTTCACTGACTCAGGGCGTGCCGGTCTACCGTCTCATCTGAATATGATAGTGAAGGAATAGGAAATAGGGTGTGCACCTGTGTTTACGCGCATAATTGTGCACTATATCTCCTGTGTAGTTGACTAGAATCCGATCGGAGATAGGGCACTGTGACCGAAATTCGATCAGGAGAGCATTATAGAGAATGACCTTACACATTTTTAAATAATATTATAATTATTGTATATCGATTGGTTAGTATAAGTAGAAGAGCGTAACAAGGCGTAACTATTTTGTTTTTAGCAAAACGAAAGCTTATGTTAAAGAACATAACATAACATCACGCCTGTATTCCCCGGAGGGGTAGGCAGAGGTGTACATATAGTACACCCATATTTGCCAGTTATGTTGTAAGTCCCAATGTAATAGGGGCGAGCCTATTGCCATCAACCGGGCACAAATCCAGACTCCGTGCTGCTACTGAGAATTACCTAATGGAAACTCAGTAACACTTTGCCCGACCCGGGATTTGAACCCAGGACCTTTTGCTCAGCAGTCGCGCTTTAGCGACCACGAGGCAACGAGACCAACTAGGCAGGCATTTTTAAGTAACCGTATAAAACGCTGAAACATTACCTGTTCTAATTAATTTACTCTACTCAAAACACCGTTTCAACTGGCGTATACCTAGACATAACAAACAGAATGATCTATCAAGCTAATGGTAGCTACGCTCGTTTTCAGAAGATTTACGATAACATCATTTACAAAATAGAGGCTATAAAAATACCTAGCCTAAACAGGTAGCAGTTACATATTCAATTGCCTAATTAGATCATGGAAGTTTCCAGAAAGATTTACAAGCAGTTTTATTGTTGAGAGTTGAAGGTATAAGGTATGGTGTCATTGCTTGAGTTTTAGGCAAAGTTTTGAAAGTAAAGTTATGTTGAAACATAAACATAACATAACATCACGCCTGTATTCCCCGAAAGGGTAGGCAGAGGTGAACATATAGTACACCCACATTTCGCCAGTTATGTTGTAAGTCCCAATGTAATAGGTGGCGAGCCTATTGCCATCAACCGGGCACAAATCCAGACTCCGTGCTGCTACTGAGAATTACCTAATGGAAAACTCAGTAACACTTTGCACGACCCGGGATTTGAACCTCGGACCTCTTGCTCAGCAGTCGCGCTTAGCGATCACTAGACCAACGAGGCAGTCAGGTTAGGTTGAGTGTACAACGAACCAATTAGTTGACCTTTAAAAGTTTTGGTGCAAAGTTTTTTTCGTGAATTGCTTGAGTATACGGCTTTATAATTTAAAGTCGTTCATTCAAACACCCGGTACATAATTCAATTAAGATGTTTTTTAAAGTCGTCCCTATATTCTAGGATAACACATTTTTTTGTCGAACCCCCTACCCTAGCGCAGCAGTCCAATCGCTTAGCGACTGCGCCAATCAGATCGTCGATTCATGAATTCAATTGATTCTTTTACACTTTGCCGCTTAACAGAAGTCCCATGAACATTCGTCACAAATCTTGTGGATACCTATATCACAGGTTTGTCTCAATAACCGATGACTTTAAGAAAAGATTACACTGCGAAAAAAACGCTAGTGTTGGTTTCATTTGATGACCGAATTAATTTCCTAGTCAGAAACATCAAGAGAAATAATATAATACATTGTAGGAATATAAACGTAAATAACATTAATGTGTTCGTATATGAAAAAAAGAAATATAATTCTTAGGAAATGGTCAGCGAGCGATAATTGTAGGCAATAAATCTGCGATCGTACTGAATGGCGTTTATTGGTTTCTGTGTGTTAATTGTTATTTAATATGGAATTGTATCTTGGTTATATTCGTGTTGTATTATGATTTATTTATTATTGGTTTATTTATATCCATTTTGGTGGGTTTTTCCATTAGATAATTCTCGGTAGCAGCACGGAGTTTAAATTTGTGCCCAGCTGATCTGTGGCTCGCCCCCTATTATATTGGGAGCTATAACATAACTGGCGAAATTTGGGTGTACTATATGTGCACCTCTCCTACCCCTTCGGGGAATACAGGCGTAAAGTTGTGTTATGTTATGTATTTTGGTCTGAACATGAGGTCTCAGCTTTCAATACTTTTAATTATCTGGCTAAGCAAAGTGTTTTTATATTATAAGTATAAATATTATGCAAAAAAACTTCGACGTTTTTTGAATGGAATCAATTTTTTGTAACAAATGCAACACGATTTTTTTACAACTGGCTTTTGAAAATAACTTACCGCGCCACTTAGAGATGTTAATGATTACTTAAACTGACACTAAGTAAAGATTTCACAAAGAAAACCTTTACATAGTTATAGTTTAAGTAATCATTAAATGTCCCTGAGTTCGGTGGTTAGGAAGTTAAGTTAAATTAATATTAATATAGCTTTCACTATGTATTTAATTTTCCTTTTCATCGCAATCTATTCTGATATAGTTTTGGAGTCTACCAGCAAATGCTTAAAAAAAAACCTTATTTAAACTTCCCGTAAATCCTTGCTCACCTAAGAAACGCAAACCACAATTATCGGAATCCAATTTAAATCCATTTATTTACAGCACGATTCCGTAACCGGACTTTTACAACTGATTTCACAAGTTAAGCTCACTTTGTTGTCTTTTAATTCCGGGATCAACCGGGATCAATACTGTGCAATATTATGGGAACACAAACTTGGCTAAGTTCCTGACTTGGACTAACTTAGTTTTCCTGTTTGTCAGTTCTTGTGAACGTGTTATTGTTAGACGTGGTTTATGTACACTGGTGAACATAAACACCGGTTTACATAGGTAAATAAGCTGCTGTGTGATTAATGATATAATTATAATATTTATTTTCTCCCCCGTTTCTCCCGTGGGTGTCGTATGAGGCGACTAAGGGAAAATCCAGAAGATGGGCAGCAGCGTCTTCTGTATCTTGACCACCAATATTGCGATCCCTAAGCCAAGCCGCTTGCTAACCGTGGGGATTATGGCAACCCCTCCCCCCCGTGAAAGGGGAGGCCTTTGTCCAACAGTGGACGTCTTCCGGCTGATGATGATTTACTTGTAAGGGTATTTGTAGAACAAAGTGATTTTGACATAATCTTTAAACAATATTTGATTACAAATAGTTGGGTGCCTTACTGATCTCCTCGCTGGATGGTAGAAGATTATTTTTGTAAATTAGGGTATTTTACACAATGTACATATTGTTATAAAAATGCCTGTTTATCCACCGCACTCAGAGACGTTAATGATTACTTAAACTGACACTAAGTAAAGATTTTACAAAAAAAACCTTTACTTCGTGATAGTTTAAGTATTCATTAAATGTCTCTGAGTTCGGCGGTATTATAGATTTCGTAAAAAGTAAACGAGAAACGTCTGTATTTAATCATAAAAATGCATTTTTTTAAAATCTTTATTTTTAATCTGTTCTTCAAATGTGTAAAACCACATACGCCATATTGATTCTGACGTGACGTCGATATTATGCTTTGTGGTATTGGTCGCTAGAGGAGTAACATCACGAGCCGAACAGCATGGCGGTTAGCGTTTCCGCGCGAAAATTCAAAATTATAAATAAATATATAATGTTATGGCATTTTTCGGTTTTATAAAATTGAAATATAAATTCTACTGGTTCATTACGACCTCAGGATTGATATATGTAAAACAGTTTAAAAATATGTTATACCTTATTGTGTCTGAAAGTATTGTCAAGCCAATTAAGCGTACTAACCGAATCCAAAAGCAACGTGTTCTGTGTTCAAACCCAGGAAAGTTTCAATTGTTTTTTTTTTCAGTCTTCTGGGCACGTTACCTTTTGACAACGATGAGGAATAATACTAAGATTTTGAACCGCAGATTGTCCCGAGTCTGGGTATTTATTATTTATTTCTGGGTAGATATTTCGGTGATAATACAGGAAAATATCATAGCGTGGGACGACGTTTTAGAAAAAAATCACTATGTTGAGTCTAGTTTGAAATCGCTACCTAAAAGCCGACAATATACGGGCAAATTTATAATTATATTAAAATTGTATTCTATATACCGCCGAACTCACAGACATTTAATGATTACTTAAACTAAATTTACTAAAGGTTTTCTTTGTGAAATCCTTACTTAGTGACAGTTTAAGTAATCATTAACGTCCCTGAGTGCGGCAGTTAACGTCTTAGGTCCAGTTTACTACTCTAACGACGTATTTAAAGTTTTTTCTTAGCAAATTCTTCATTGTTTCTGGAGTATCTGCAAGTAAATTACAGTTAAGGACGGTGGGTGCTACGTTTACCGTTTCCGCTACGCTGCTACGTTAAACGCTACGGTGCTACGAAATGACTGCGTAGCGGTAATACGATTTTAATCACACATTTTGCACAAAGCACGGATATCATTAATTATATATTTTTTTATTACTTTTGATCGTGTGGTTTAGCGACTGCCTCATTGTTTAAGTGGCCGCACAGTGCTACTGCTGAGCATGAGATCCTGGGTTCGATTTCCAGGTTATGCAAAGTGTAATTAGGTAATGTTCTCCTGACCGAATTTCGGTCACGGCGGCCTGTATCAGCTGAGACTAGCCCTCTGCGCAGGAGATATTATAGTGCACAAGTATGCGCGCAGACACAGGTGCACGCCCTATTCCCTCACTCTCATAATCCGATGGGACGGTAGACCGACACGACCGGAGAGAGATCAGGCGCAGGACCAACGGCTTAACGTGCCTTCCGAAGCACGGAGGGTTCTCGACAAGTGAAAACGGTCACCCATCACAAGACTGACCGCGGCGAGCACGGCTTAACCTCGCTGATCGACTGATCTGCCGGGTAGCCGTATAGCTACGAGCCCCACAAATTAGGTACGCAGGTTACGAAGTCTGGATTTGGGCCCGGTAGATGGCATTAAGCTCGCACCCTCCTACATTTGGATCCATAACTTACCTGGCGAAATATGGGTGTAGGTACTGCTTACCCTTCGAGAAATTCAGGCGGCCCTTAAAGAAATAGAGGCGGTTGTTAATGTTTATGTTATATTTTAGGGGTCGATCCATCCCAAGCCGATATTCTATATTATATCATGATAAATTGTAATTTTTTAACATCTAATTTAAATAAATAATTATGTACAGAGGCTATTGGAATAGCAATGATAAATGATTTTATTTCTGCAAATAGGTCCTTAAAAAACACTTTTACACGTCAGCAAATATAATATTTAATTTATTTATACATCTATGCGAAAAATATAAAGCACTGTGAAGCATACCAAAATAGGTAATTGATACTTAATTAAAACATTTGATACATTACAACAAAAAGTAGTTAATTAAGTTAACTCGTAAAATATTAATTAAACAATTCAATAAAAAAATTAGGGGTTACCTTTATACTTGTTTTAATTCTCGTTCTCCATCCAAAACATACCAAGTCTCGTCATGTGTAAAAATTAAATATAAAGTGAGATTAATTAATCAAATAAAACCTACCAACTGTTTTTGATTGGATGAAAATTAACTGTTTAGACTCGTATTTCATGAAGACATAATTAACAAAAGCTTGTCTATATCTGATAATAACTGGGGCCCTAGATAAGTGGAGTAACGCTAGACGAATAGAAATCGAATAGAATGATAAATATATTATGGATTTGACGTAATAATGTCATAAATTCTAGTCTATTCTATTCTATTGTGTTCTGGGCACGTTACCAGTTGACATCGATGGGGATCAATATTATGATGCTTTTTAAATTTTTATATTTTTATGTGTAGGTATTATTTTTAATTTATGTTAGTTTTAAAATGTAAATAATTGTAAAAAACTTATATAATAAAAAATTCTGTACTTGTATTTTATGTAGGCATTCATTAGCAATATGTTTGTCTAAATCTGATAATAACTAGGGCTCTAGATAAGTGGGATAACGCTAGACGAATAGATATTAAATAGAATGAAATAGGTATATGGATTGGACATAATTATGTCAGAGATTACATAACTATTTTTACTCGTATTTTATGTAGGCACAAATTAGCAATATGCTTGACTAAATCTGATAATAACTAGGGATTTAGATAAGTGAGATAATGCTAGTCGAATAGAAATCGAATAGAATGATAAAAATAGGGGTGTGGCATAATTATGCCATAGATTACCTACATAGTAGAAACATAGACAACCATTTATCATTCTGTTCGATTTCTATTCGCCTAGCGTTTTTCGACTCGTATGCGGCCCCAGTTTTATTTAAATTTAAGGGTAATATAATGTATATTATATAGTTTAAAAACAACAAAACAAGAATTTAATAGTCGTCAACTGGCATCGGGAACAGGTTTGCGTTTTTAGCAGTTAAATATTATAAGATATTTTTTTTATATTTTATTAAATAGAGTAGAAACTTCATAGATGAATAACATCATTAACATCGTAGTTATTGGAAAATCTGAACAAGCACTACATTGGTGCACTACGTTGATCGCTTCATTTTAGCGAAAATATAAAAATGTAAAAATTGTTATATGCCAGAATTTATTTTATACATGCAATCGACGTTTTCAAATATTGCTATAGTAATAGCCAAATGTATTGCTAACGAGTGCCAGTGCAACTAAAAACAGCTGACACATTTGTATATAAAGACATAAATATATTTTAAAAAGCCTATTTGCACAGTATGTTCAGTGAACTGTATAAAATTTATATTTTTAATAATTTCTTTTGATATTTGATTAGTATTTATGTTATGTTTTCTCTCTTAATTCTTTATTGCACTCAATCAAATACAAAACATTAAATTTGATGTACAGAGGCTAGCTTAACTCAAAAAATCAAGTTTATAACCTTTGAGTAATAGATACATTTTATTAATAAGGACAGAAAAAGTGCACATCAAATATCATCTGTTTATGTTCATGTATTTACTTAATAGCCTAGTGCAATTTAAAATGTACCTTAATCTCTGCGTTTTAGAATATATAATTCTGAATTAGTTATAATGAGGAAACTAGTTCCACGGAAAACAAAAAAGATCTTCTCTTTAAAATTATAATTGAATTATTTTTTGACTTAGCTACACACAAAAATAATATCAATCAATGAACAACATGGGTACGACGTACGTACCTATACTTATATTTGGTTAACAATAAAGAGTAATCTATCCGTCTATCTAACATGTGTATATAAAATAAATATACAAATACTCCAGCATACATATTATGTAACCATTGAAGTATTATTTTCAAAAAAATAAAATACCAGGGAGTTTGTATTTTAAACTCTAGCAATCTTCCAGAGAGTAGGCGGTAAGACATTGTTGTAAAACAATTTTAATAGTTAATTCGTTTGCTAATTATCTAGTTCAAAACTAGGCAGCAATTAAAACACATTTACATAAAAACCTAATAACATTTATCTCTTTAGGATTAAAACTAATACCTTTTTTCACCACAATCATGTTTCTAGACCTCTTATAACCCTTATTCATAATAATATTATACGATAATTGGTTTTAGCTTTAGAATAGGCCTGCGGGTAAGACTAGGCTAAATAAATACTAAATAACAGTCGAACAATTAGTGAAATTAATATGTCGGCTACAGACTACGCGAGAACACTTTTAAATGAATATGGACTAAAATAAATAACTTAATTTGTTTTATTCAAAGTCATTAGTTTAAAAGAGCAATAAAAGTAGTAGGTAGCTACGTAATTTTAAAGAAAATGTTGCCTTGGGATACATTTAGTGTCTTTTTAATTTATTAAAATGACTAGATGTACAAGATCTGTGTCCTTTTGAATAAATTCTATGTATTTTTCTTTTTCTGATAGGTAGAACAATATTGGCAATAAAAAAAACAGGCTGTGATATATTATCTTTACTGCTCATCTAGTAACCACGATCGCATTATTTTTATGCAAAACGTCGCAAACCGAAAGAAAAAATTCTCCTGTATCGTGGATGCGTTTTACAAGCATGAAATATTACATACACAAACACCTAGACTCAGGACAAACATATGTGGAACGCACAAATTTTTGTCCAGTACGGAAGTCGAACCCGTAAACCTTAGCGCAGCAATCCAACCGCTAAGCCACTGCTCCAAGGTCCTCATGTCATTGACAAACGATTCTCTCAAGTACCAAATCTCTCGACAATCAACAGAAATGTCTCACTTCACCACATTCAGACATCACGTTTTTACTCCGGCCCGGTCAATCGAAACTTTTTTATTCCTCCACATTCCGCACATACGTTACCCGGTTAATGAGGTCAGATCTTACCCGGGTCCAATTGAAAATGGGACCGTGATATATCTTCGTGCAATATCTCATGGGAGACACTTATGTGTGGGACTTGAAAGAGTAATATACTTTTTGTAGATTGAATTAAATTTGAAAAGTTTGGTTAGTTGCGATGTCTAAGGCTATTTAGGATCGAAAACGGAATTTTCTTTGGTAGAGGAATTTTATGATGCCGTGCTCCCCGCGGTCATTCGTTCACATGTGTGACTCCCCTCTGTGCCTTGGAAGGCACGTTAAGCCTTTGGTCCTGTGCCTGAACTCTCTTCGGTCGTGTTGGACTATGAGAGTGAGGGAATAGGGCGTGCACCTGTGTTTGCGCGCATACTTTTGCACTAAAATATCTCCTGCGTAGTTAGCTAGTCTCAGATGAGATTGACCGCTGTGACCGATATTTGGTTAGGGGAACATTTAATCATATGACAGTACTTAATTATCATAGCCCGGTGTCGATTAAGCACATTTTATATTGTGTCTATGCTACAGAACTTGTATCACGTCCTTCATCACTCTTATATTCCTAAAGAAGTAGGCTATGTTCACTTGTATATTCATAGATACAGGCAACAAGCTTATTGCATTTATCAGGCCCAATCATCATCATCATTATTAGCCGGAAGACGGCCACTGTTGAACAAAGACCTCCCCCTTTTAGAATTGGGGGGGGGGGGTGTACCATAATCGACACGCTTGGCAAGTGGCTTGGGGATCGCAGTGTTGGCAGTCAAGTTATAGAAGACGCTGCTGCCCATCTTCTGGGTTTTCCCTTAGTCGCCTCTTACGACACCCACTGGAGGAAAGGGGTTGATCAATTCTAGGCCGGATACCACACAGCAAGGGCCCAAATCAGTCATAAAATTTTCTTCTCTATTTATAGTCTCATAAATTACAGTTAATATAAATAAAATATTTCCCTCTAATATATCTGAAAGGTTTTATTTATTAGACTATAACTTTCGTATTCCCTTAGAGAAAAAATAAAAATCCAATCTTTATCACAACACTACGTCAATCACACCACAAAAATCAAAGGAGACACAGCCCGATTCATAATTTCCCTTCATAACCTCAGTCAGCCTCCGAAGGGTATTAATATCTCCAGATTTATTTCTCACCCGCAATCTCCTGACCGATCATAAATCATAGGCCGAAAGCCAGGCCGCTGTGGACATCGCGCGTAAGGCCTCGAGCAGACGACACGCAATTTCTACGCATTTTCTCTGCTGGGTAGTTTGTTGCGCCGTTTCTTCTATCCATCTATAGCACTAGGAAGCGGTGACGGGCGGGCGTTTTGGGGGCCGTCTTGATGTAATTTGACGTGCGAAAAGTACTTTTTTAAGTCTATTTTGAGTAAAAGATTTTTATCTTATCTTTGTCTTTATCATGTAAACATGAACAACTCCAATTATTGTAATTGTTATGGTGTAAAAAGAACAAAACGACAAAAAAACATTGATTTTAATATTCTTCTTCATGTTACACCAGCTCCCTCACCATGAACTCTTAATGCAGGAGTTTAAGTGTGGAAGTGAGACGCCGCTACGTGCAGTGTAATGCGGCGTCTCGCTTTCTCAACGTAAACTGTCCTGCTTGACGAATTCATGGTACGGGGGCAGCTCTCTAGTCAACTGACATAACGTGAATGTAAGGAGTTGACATGATGATACGACTATGTAAATGACGTCATCTATGACGTATATTTAAAAATTATGCGATATACATAAATCCTTTTAGCCCAGTGTCACCCATAGCTAGGCAGAAGCCTCCCTTTCTGCTCTTCCATTATTCTCTCTTTCTTGTCTAGGTTTTCTAGGCGAATTCGTCACTAAACTTTACACTAAAGTAACACCACATTTATGCTTAGATAAGTTTTTCAAGAGAGTAAGTTACATCGTTTACAATCGCACAAAGCGAACGAAGCCTGCGCGAGGCCTAAACGTGAATTATGGTCATTGTTATCCGATACTCGATGCTCGTAAGAAATTGCAAGGATTCTCGCGTTTGTTTTTGATTGTATGAAGGTAAATACGAGCGTATATGTAGTCTTAATTCTTATAAGTGCTAGTGTAAATAATGATAGTGGTTCTTTTGTGGTTGGCTTTCTATGTCGTGATAGTGAAATAAACCTGTGTTTTAGATAATGGACTGGACGGTTATTCATTGTTAAAAGAGCTAAATATTTACAAGTAATATAATTATGTGACCTTGACACATTAAAAAAGTTTATAAACCAATTGCTACGTTGTAATTTAATTTTACAATTGGTAACCTGTCTTGGTAGACTGTATAGGACTGCCTCTAGTTTTGGAAAACAAATACTTAACATAAGGATTCAAAATATTTTAGATACATTCAAATAAAATATATTATTGTTAATATCAACACAACACTACAGTTTAATAATCTACCTACTATTTATTGTTACACGAAGATCTTTTTGTCTCCCATATTATCTCACCTCGAATCAACAAATTACAATTATACAATTTATTTAAATCGAATCGGTTCAGTCCAGTTTAGTTCAAAATAACGTCGCCCCACACTAGGATATTTTCCTGTATCCTGGTTGCGTTTGCATAAACATGAAATATCACATACACAAACACCCAGAATCGAGACGCACATCTGTGGATCACACAAAATTTTGTCTCGTGCGGCAGCAGTCCAATCGCTTAGACACTGCGCCAATCAGGTCGTCTTAGGTATTTTATCTTTAACACCAGATCCTCGAACTACAAAGACAAAGCATTTTCCGTAAAAATGGTACTCGGGCGCGTGCTAACGGAGACTCATGACTGTTTAACTGGACTTTAAAGTTTAAAACGGTATCCTCGAGTTACAAGGAGGATCCTGTCACAATTGATAACTAAACTTACAATAAGTGTATAGCGTTTATTTAATAAAAATAATACCGTCGCCTCTGACGAGGTATTTCTCTCGTGTCGTGGGTGCGTTTCAAAAGCATGTAATATCACATACACAAACAACAAAGGAAAGAGGTATGCTCGGAGTCTCTCTGAAGGACGAAATTCGGAACGAAGTAATCCGTTAGAAAACTAAAGTGACCGACTTAGCTCTGAAAGTTGGTAGGTTGAAGTGGCAATGGGCTGACCATAAACGAGTATGTCGTTGAACCGATAACCGCTAGAGTAACCGTGTTCTGGAGACCGCGTCTTGGCAGACGTAGCGTATTCTGCAATTGACAGCTCATGTCATGGGTGCCAGAAAATCAGAAGTATCATGGAGTTAACACAAATTAAATAAAACGCGGCTGAATCCGCGGGGAACAGCTAGTTTATAATATATTATTTTCAACGGCTTTGTATCTAGAATATAACATACTGTAATTAAATTACAATCGCTAATTTAATTCATTAGTTTCAATGAATACATATTAGTGTTAATAAACGTATATTAGTGTCCTGTTTTGATTAAAATCTGACGTGTAAATGTGTTTTTAAAACCTATTTACTGAAATAAATAATAACTAATAATAATAAATAAATAATATAATTATTATATTATATGTATATAAATAATAATACACAAATATATATAGTTCTTATGTACGTGTGTTTGTTACCTAACTCCTCCTAAACGGCTTGACCTATTTAGACGAAATTTTCTGTGTATGTTTCAATGGGTTCTTGGATGGTTTGAAAATACAATTGGACCCGGTAGGTGGCGCTGCTTTTCCGGGAAGGACCACCTCTGCCATGTGCGCTGGTTATAGAAAAAAAAAGACATTAATAGGTACTGTATAAGAAAATCATCAGTTAACCATAAAATAATTATTCCACATATATTACGGTTCGTTGTCCTAAAATGACTCTAATACAAAAATCTGAATGTGTTACGAACCAATACCAACAGCGATTGAAAAAGAGAAAATATGAAGTGCTATTTATCTTAACCCGCAAGTTATAAGAGTCGACTGTAGTTGATCTCAGACTATCTCTTAGGTGGAGCAAGGGTTAAGTGTAGCAAAAACTAGCGCTGTTGGTATTTTTATGATTTATTATTTACTTGATGTTAGTTATGTAGGTAAGCTAAAAGATAAAGCACTGTTTAAAATCAATATGAAGGATATAAGGTAAAGACATGTTTTAAAATAAATCCTATATCCTAAAAAAGTTTTAGATTTTACTAACCTGTGAAATACATCAACTTAGGACTAAAAGCAATTGAATTGTGTTGGTGCATCCGTAATTTACCTTTCACAGTAATATTTTTAGACAAACTTACCCCCGCACTCAGAGACATTTAATGATATTTAAACTATCACTAAGTAAAGGTTTTATTCGTGAAATCTTTCCTTAGTGTCAGTTTAAGTAATCATTAACGTCTCTGAGTGCGGCGGTTAGTAATTTATTTTGATCAAATTTTAATTAATGTGTCATAAGACCATCGTTGCATCCGTCCTAGAATTGATCACCCCCTTTCCTCCCATGGGTGTCGTAAGGGGCGACTAAGGGAAAATCCAGAAGATGGGCAGCAGTGTCTTCTGTAACTTCTCTTGCCAAGAATAGACAGAGGCGTGCCACTCACACACACACAGTTCACACACATATTTCGCCAGACATCACAATACGCTGTTCTAATACGTCAAACCACCACATAAGTGACTTTTAGTTACAAAATCATTTTTTACTGTATTAACTTTCGTGAGTGTTATCAATAATATAGCTTCCGCCCGCGACTTCGCCCGCGTCGATTTCGAATGTTTTATAGCTTAAACCTTCCTTGAGAAATAGGCTATCTAACACTGAAATAATTTTTCAAACAAACAAATCTTCTTACTTCAGCTTTATAAAATGATAATAATAATAAAATAATAATAAGTAAGATATATTCCGGTAATACTCACATGTGTATTCGTGAATGCCCGTCTAGTTTCGAGCCAAATAAGCTCCATTTGAATTCGAAACTAGTCGGGAATTTCCGGACAATACAGTAAATAAAAAGTTTTTTTTCAACCACTGTAACAACTGCGTCTGCAAAACAAACAACAGCTTATGACCAACATCTTAATTCTTAATAACTTCATAAAACAGACCTAAATTCTTCATTCCCCTAATTTGCGAAAGCCCGAAATTGTAGCAATGAAGAAAATGATGCTGTAAACTGGCAATTAAAGTCGCTGGAGAACATTAACGCTGGTCTGTTAGTAGTCATACTGCTCACGATGAAGCCGATTATCTGGACGTATACAGGGTGGCACAGAAAAAATGGTTTGACCAGTAAGATCATGTGTTAGCTCCATTATGCAGTTCGGTAAAATTAAGTTCTTCTTCTTCTTATCGTTTGGTTGATGAACAACCTGGTATCAGAGTTTAAACCGCCTGTAGTCCTCTGACATAGCTTTCCACACCGTTGAAAAATCTCTCAGGTGTGCCGGCTTCCTCACGATGATCTCATTCACCGTTTAAAGCAACTGATAACTAATTAATAGAACGCACAAGAATTCGAAAAGACTTTGGTGCCTGCCGGGGTTAGATTTTGCGATCTTTGATTTGGCAGTCCAACGGTCACACCACTCGGCTACCACTGCTATATATAAAGTGTAGTTGAAGGGGGCGTGGCTAAGTCACAACTGCTTAATTAAGCCATGATTGCCACGTTCTGTTTTAATATTTGATAACCCTTTATCTTAAGTACTATGCGCTACATTGTTTTTGATTATATTATTAGTTACAATTCAAGTAGAATACAATAATAAACCACGGGCATATGGTAAGACTTGATTCTAAACTAGCTGTGCGGCCGCTACATTTTTTTTGGAATAAATATAATAATTCAGGGTTGTCAGCTACCTCCATACAAAATTTTATCAAAATTGGTCCAGCCGTTTGGGCATAAAGGGGTAACAAATATACAAACACACTTACAAACTTTCGCCGTTATAATATTAGAGTAATAATAAAAATACAAACATAGAATGCATAAACACATTTTATTTAATAAAAGCTAGTTATAGCTTTTAAAAACTGAAGTCCTCGTTGCTAGATCAACGTCATTCCAATATTGTGCTTCTTCCTGCCTTTAAATATTTTATGTAATTCCGGTCGAAATATCAATAACGGGGTTCCTAGTATATTATTAATGTTCTTTTGAGACCGCTCGGGTAACAACCTGTATACGCACGCTTTGGCAGCGCTCCATGGAACGTGTCAATGTCCAGTGTTTGGTAAGCTTTAATATTTAAGTTGGCTACGTTGGTATCCAGAGTGAACGGTTCCCGAACGAATAAATACTGGGCTTACGTGTCAAAATTATGCAAATATTGGTTTATTTGCTTTGGGCATACACCTAGATATTACCGCGATGCTTTCTACAGTTATCTATGTTGTTATTAATGTGTGGCTGTGAAAGAATTCGGCCTTTACAAAAAATAATCCTTGAATGATGATTGTAGGACAGCAATAAAATAGAATGATTGACAGTAATATAGTTTCTCGATCGAAGTCAAATCGCATCCAAGATGGACTAAAATACGTTTTTTTTTATATTGATATATTAACGATACAGCTGATTTCAATTTATTGGAGTACTTTTTTACCAAAAATTTTAATATTTTGCTTTTTACGAACCCACAAACAGTAACTAACGATTATAAATTATTTTTAGGTTTTTCGTCGCCTAACTATCATAGATGATCGAATAGTATTATATATCACTGTGTTTACAAGATCAAAAGTACTGCCCACCTTTTCATGTCACTGTCTAAGTCACAGTTTTAAGCTAGACATTCAAAATAAGTGATTCTCTGTTAAAAATAACGGCACGACAAGAGCCACCAAACAACAAACAAAACTCTGGTTTCGTACTGACTTAATAACCATAATTTACTCTCACCGCATAATCATATTTCGTCCACAAACTCCTCAACTTCAGTCGAAGCTACTGTGGACTCCAAACTGTAATAAAAGCAACCCTTTACTGCAGTTTCAGTTCATTCATTCAGCAGTAAAACTCGAAAGGAAGTGTCGACAAATATCAAGGAGTGACTGCGATTAGGTCGACCACGTTGGTAGAAGTAATTGGGAATTGTATGGATTAAATGTTGAGAATTTCATCGTGTTCATGGCTGGTATTACCTCTTTTTTGTTGGCTTTTTCTTTTAAACGTTGACCGTGGATAGTTCGCGAGACAGAGATACGCGTTTTTTCCATGAACGTTAAACGACATTAACGTTCAAATTAACGTTAATTAACGTTTCAATAAGACAGGTTTTTTCAATACGTTTGTGGGAGTTGAAGTCGTGGAAGAAAAATTATACTTTCTAATTTTGCGTTTATTGGTTTTACAATCATCGAATTACATGGTTATTACTTTTTAGGTTAGGATGGTGCACAGACTCCCATCTAACCCTATCGTCTCGAATTATGTCGTCAACGTCAAGGAATTTAGCTTACTATAAATGTTTACACTTAGGAGTTAGCGATCGGAGAAAGCGATTGACATTATGTCTAACACCAATTAAAAGCTAAATAGTAACTCTAAACATAGTATTATTTTTTTAAGGAACCTTCTACAAAACTTTCCTCGTTGTATAAAATTAGGATAAATCCAAAAAATGGTTACCCTCAGAGCATATCTCAGCGGTAACCCTTACATTCTTTGACCTAATTAAGGAGTTGCTAAGGACAGAAGGAGTATCACAAGTAAATGGCACCGCCACTTAGGAGTGGCCGCAAATGAGGGATGTTTCTTATTACTGAAGAGTTTGAAAGAGAGGGTAGATGAATTTATGTAGTAAGGATAGTGACGATAGATAAGATAATTTATTGCATACCAAGAGATACAGAGCACGATAACAATATCAAGGTTAATTTTCAATAATTGGAATATTTTTTCTTTGCTACACAATTATACAACATACAGCTTACAGGCTTTTCAATATACCTGTTTTTAGCCTTCAAAAGGCATCTGGCCCCTAGGGGGTAAGGACCTAAGAATGTGGGATTTCCACTTCAATAAAGTTACCGGTGGCCACTGTAACCCTAACTCAAATAATTGTGATACAAATAATTGTTGTAAATTAACTACTTAGGTATAATTTTGCATGCCCGTAATGAGGGTGAAACATGTCCTGTGCTATACCTTAATATAACATCTTGTGTACCCACCATGTTTCAGGCAAATAAATGATTTTTTATTATTATATGCATTAACGAGGGAGGTCCCGGGACCTCTGGAACCTCCCCATGAAACGTCTATTAGGCACATCCCTAGGAGAATATACAATAGGGCTCTCCTGTCAACAATATACCTATAATCTATCCCAAGAACAATGCACAGCGAACAAGATATTCAACCGTCGAGGCATGGAAACGGGGTGGGGGGGGGGAAAGGTAGAATGTAACAACAATGAATTTCCTAGATTTTATCATAATTCTATAACAACCCCACGTTATGGATAACGCCTCCTTAATGAAAGGACAACACACAGTGTTTTACACACACATTATTTCAAGAAAGGGATCTTGGTATTTTCGTGTATATAACAATAATATTATTTCAAGAATGTTTGGAAAGTTGAGACGGTTTATGGGTATTTGAACGTGGAAAATTAATCAAAAAGCACTAAAATAAAGAACGCACGAGACAGGTTTCTGGAAAGTTTAAAACCTAAATCTGCCTAGCACTGGCTGATAAAAATAGTTTCAATTAAAAATATTTTAGTCTTAATATTTAAACGCTTTCAACATTTTAAAAATTTAGAACACAACGGTCATGTGACAATACGTTCTGTTTTTTTTAATAGAAGAACCTTAACATGATTTATATTATAGAGAAGGCATAATTAGACACCACCTGAAGTTAAGTTGAACTGAAGCGCATAGCATATGCGAAACCGCTGATGCTATGTATTGAAGTATCCAAAGTGTGGCAAACATTAGAAGTGGATCTTTCGCAAATATATGCTAATATTTAAAATAAAATGGATAGATACTTAACCTATTTACAGAATCACACTGAATTGTATCTTATGTTTGTTACTAAAGACTTCTTGATGAAACGTTTGTTATAACAAATACCTTTGACTATCAGAAAGCAACCACAAAACATTGAAGTAGAAACTAATTGGATCAGCCCCCTTACCACGAACTCTTAAAGCAGGACAGTTTACGATGAGAAAGCGAGACGCCACATTAGACTGCTCGTAGCGGCGTCTCGCTTCCTCATCGTAAACTGTCCTGCTTTAAGAGTTCATGGTAAGGGGGCTGGGCTGGCTATAAGAACATTCCGTTCGTTTATTTATTCCCTAATTTTGACGTCTTTCTAGAAAAGTGATTACAATAAAGTTACGTCGGTTTCTTTGTGTTTGATGAAAATTGTTGTTGCTTAAACACTGATTTGCGATTAATATGAATTGTTTTCTGTACAATTTTTATGTTTATATTGTAAAACTTTCTATGCCTGCTGTAAATTTTACGAACGCTATCTGCCTAGTCTGGGACCCTAGACGGGTTGAAAAAGATTGGCAAAAATCGGTTTCATTTTTCATTATTTTCAATTTCTATTCGCGTAGCGTTATGCCACAGGGTCTTTGAAGAAGAGAAACACGCAAACGCGACGAAACCAAATAGTTAAATAATGAGCACCTTCTTCTTCTTATCGTATGGTTGATGAACAACCTGGGGTCAGAGTTTAAACCGCCTGTAGGCCTCTGACATGGCTTTACACGCCGTTGAAAATCTCTCAGGTGTGCCGGTTTCCTCACGATGTTTTCCTTCACCGTTTTTAGCAATTGACAATTAATTTTTAGTACGCACATGAATTCGAAAAGACATTGGTGCGTGCCGGGCTTTGAACTAGCGACCTTTGACTTAGCAGTCCAACGGTCATACCACTCGGCTATCAGTGCCTATGAGCACCAATATATACTAAATAAATGGATAATGCCAAATTGCTAACTGATACGTGTTATTATTAATTCAGTCCCAATTATACAAGGCTGAAGTTCCTTCATCTGTGTAGATACAAATCATTAACTAAGGAACATTAATCAATAACTGAAGAATATAATCCTCTTGTTACATCATCAAAATCTTCAGAATTAAGATTGTGCTGCTATTTTGTGATATTACCGTATCTAATTGGTTCAATCAACTTTATTCTTACGTACGGATAATTTCACAATTATTATCATTCTCTCATATTTATGAAACATTAGATATTCTTGGCAATCTCGTCTGTATTATTTACGAAATCATTAAATAATAACAGAGTTTCTCTAATTTATTGTCGATAGGTTTTGCGGCGTCCCAGATTGGTCCCAAAATAACTTTGAAGGCTGTTCATTTGAATAGAATCGTTTTCGGTGTTTACATTGTTACAATTTTGTTGCTTAGTTTTGCAATCATATTTTTTACTTGCTCAACGTTCTTATAGATAATCACGCCTGGAATCTGAAAGATAGAGTTGTTCTCTTATTAAAGCTCTACATTTATCCATATTTCGTATTTCATTATAAATCCCTAAAGAGACGAGCCTACGGCCATTGAGGCTGAGTTCGTTTCTTACAGAAACGAAACTTAGTACTTGCTTTGTTGGAGACAAAAAGGCTAAAAGCTCATATTCTTAATCTGTTCTCATCGAGTCCAATATTTTTGTTACACTAATAAAAACTGAATGTAGTGTTATGGTATCAGCAGTTTTCTACCTACCTCTTTTAAGATATACGCGTTCACGAATAAAAATATCCAAACAATACTATACTAGGATACATAAAAACCAGCTCAAAGACTAGACAAATAAGCAGACTCGCATAAAAACGTAGGCAGGTATTATCTGGAACGTGCAAGAGAACGCACTCAAGGCGTCGCGTTGAGAGCCAGGGATTATACGCGAAGGAGGCACTATCAGCCGATTCCGTCTTCAGATTTGGAGAAAATCACCATGACAGCGCGCTTATGCCGCAGAACTGTAAGTACGGACAGACTTTCAGACGAGTTGACGAACAAAATAATAATAATAATAAAAATAGGTACGATTTTCGACAATTTAGTTTGAGTATAGTAGATTAATTAGCTATAGCCCGCGGCTTCGCTCGCGATAATTTAGATTGTTGGTTAGTATTATATACATATATATAGCTTTTGCCCGCGGCTTCACCCGCGTTAACCCCTATTTAAACCGCCCCATAGGGTTGAATTTTAAAAAAAGTTGCCTATTTCCTTTCTTGGGTCTTAAACTATCTATATGCCAAATTTCATCAAAATCCGTCCACCGGTTTAGTCGTGAAAACGTAACAGACGGACAGACAGATAGAAAGTCGGACAGACAGAGTTACTTTAACATTTATAATATTAGTATGGAATTATGGATGAGGTCAGGCAAAGCTTGTGTTTAGGCTATAATTCTAAGGTGAGCCGACTTTAATGAGCTGAAGAAGATTTGATGTGAAGAGAAATCTGCCATTTCAAGGGCATGCTTTGAGGATCTGCAAATGTATTAAGTGTTCGCCCTAAATATAGCTGGAGCGATAAAATTTCACCCTAAAGTACGTTGAATACAATGTTTAGACAATACCGCGTAAGTTAGGAAAATATGGTAGACGTTGGTATTGAGTGAGCCAAGAAGCGTGTATTTAGAATAGAATGAAAACGAGTACCTAAAATAAAAATGTTATAAAAGTGTCAAGTCTCTACATACCTTTATTAAAACCAAAGAGTTCCAGAGAAAGATCTTGGAAAAACAAAAGACTAATAGAGCTCGCTAACTCTACCGTCAGTATGTCACGATTGTTATTGAAGGCTTCAGACTATTTCGCTATTACGTTTTTTGGGAGCCAACTGGGCTCAAGAAAATTTTATCCTCGAGTTTTCAACTAAGAGGGAATTTCCGTCAAATTTACTACTCGTTAGGTTGGCGCTCGTATATCACATCATTTTGATGACGCAATTGGGTATTTGGTCGTTTAATTCCTTTGAATTTTGCTACCCAATTACTGAAAGTGGCTGACATAGTTTTTAGCTCTGGTTAGTGTGCCTTGAAAGAGCTTTTGAGTGATACATACGAATCGACCACTACCTACTACTAGACTTATAGTATCATATTCTAGCTAAATACATATTTTTTTACCATGGCATGCGGCATGAGTTATTTTGATTAAACTTTTTATGTGCTGTCTCGTTGGTCTAGTGGTCGCTATGCGCGACTGCTGAGCAAGAGGTCCTGGGTTCAAATCCCGGGTCGGGCAAAGTGTTACTGAGTTTTCCATTAGGTAATTTTCAGTAGCAGCACGGAGTCTGGATTTGTGCCTGTTGATGGCAATAGGCTCGCCCCCTATTACATTGGGACTTACAACAAAACTGGCGAAATGTGGGTGTACTATATGTACACCTCTGCCTACCCCTTCGGGGAATACAGGCGTGATATTATGTTATGTATGTTTGTATGTGGATACGATAGGCAAATTAATGTTATATGTTACTTAATTATCTTGAAGCATTAAGATTTCCAGACTTATATAATTTACCTACTTAAGAATTACATCGTTTTCGGTACTTCTTCTTATTGTATGGCTGATGAACAATCTAGTGCCAGCTCTTAAATCGCCTGTAGGCCTCTGAAATATCTTAAAATCTCTCCGATGTGTCGGTTCCTCACGATGTTAGAAACTGATAACTAATTTATAGTACGCCAATAAATTCGAAAAGATTCTGGTGTGTGTTTTAATAAATTGTAAATCAAAATTGTAAATCGTGTTGATCAACTTACAAATTCATACCAGAGATGATTATAATGAAAGTGATTTAAGCAATTTGCCATAAAAAAGTATACCGTCAAGGTTAACCATGTTAAGTGTCTAACGTGTGTAGATAATCCCTGTGGAAAAGAGACATAACTGTTAATATTTTTGGAAAACAAGTGAGTGTTTATATGTCTATTACGTTTTGTTATTAAAAGAACGCTGACTGCTAGCCACTCGGCTGTTTCGCTCCAACCGGCAACCGTGAATCAAAAAGATCTTGTACTGCGCTGCGAATAAAGTTTCTCGTATAATTCTTCAGAATTATCGTGTTAATAACGGGCTTCGCAGGGATGTAAGAAAATAATATTTAAATTTTTAAATATATACTTTGCAGGATTATAAACAATTGAAATATAATTATGTTACTGTGATCTACTAGGAAATTATATCTTTTAAAGACCAAAGGAGATATTGTGACTAAATTTATTCTAATAAATCTGCAAATTTTATAAGACATTTGACAGACACAAGCTGGTTTGAACTTACTACCTAAACCTACATACTAATCCGTGGCGACTGGCAATTGCACTTTCAAAGTTTGGAAATTGTGCTGACCATACTAATAACTACTGATATTATAAATTTATTCTCACTGTCTTTTCAGGCAATTTTCAAATCATGACAGAAGAAACGTCATTAAAATAATTGTTTCTAAATACGTACAACACAAACAGAGCAGATAAACAACACCCATAATAGAGTACACCGAACACAAATCAACGGAAACCGATACACAGTACTGCCAACAAAACAAAAAACACAACTACCAACCAACCACAACGAACGGAGAACAAAGGGAAGAATGAAAAACATTAATGAAGCAATTTGTTTCATGTCCACACTATACGGGACAGGATTAACGTTATCTAGTCTGAAAAGAACGTAGGGTATATGAGGGATGGGGGGGGGCTGGACGTGCCCGGGGAAACGTACCGTGCAGGTGAAGCAGAAAGTTCATTCTGTATTGTTCATAGTTTTATTTTGATCTTCTGCAATTTAATAAGAGTTTGTCTTTAGTACCAAGTAACTATTTTTTTAGTCATCTTCTTATCGTATGGTTGATAAACAACCTGGTGTTTGAGTTTAAACCGCTGTAGGCCTCTGGCATGACTTTACACACGGTTGATAAATCTCTCAGGTGTGCCGGTTTCCTCACAATGTTTTCCAATTTTTGTTAATTTTATTATATATTGTTTATTTTTGTTACTTAAGTTAAATTTTATACTGTAACAAATACTTGTTTAAAATTATGAATTAGTGACCATTAATCTTGAGGTTTACCATTCACCTATAATCTTGTGCTTGCAGCTAACAAAACTCGTGAATATTAAAAAATATTTCGTTAATTTTCTTTATTTTTAACGTATGTATTATATACAAGAGAACCCAGTAGTTGGGTGGTGTTTCACTAGATCATAGTACACTAGAAATAGGTGACGCGTAAATTGAGCGGCCATTTTCACACAATAGCGTGGGCTACAGTGACCTAAATGAAATTTCCACACCATATTTTACGGGGCCCTAGCGATGTGTATTGGGCAGATTGCTTGACTTTGGGATTAGGGATTTCATTTTAAGCGATGGATGGAAGCTTCAAAATTATGCTACAGCATGCCTGGCAGATATTTCTGAAGGGATGTTATTGATATTGTTTTCCATTTTACTGTTTATTTTGTATTTAATATTGTGTTTCGTCACAAGATATTTTTCAAATTTCTTATCAATAATTTTTACCCTGTGGAAGTATGTAGCTATTTTTGTTACCATCCAAACCGTGACACGTTTTGGTTTGTAACGGCAATGTTGCGCAATTTTGTGTTTAATAAATAATATAATATTATAATTATAATAAATTTTAAATCTTTCAGCTTTTGGATTATAAAATAATGATCACGTTTTTCAATAAAACCGTCACAATACACGCTTTAAAATAAAATAATTAAACAGTTTACAACTAACTTGGACGGGTACATCTCCGGAATAGACGCGTAGCTTTGTATTGTTGATACAACACAATACAAATGTGCTTTATTGTACAAATGTTCACCATTTGAATAATACAGAAGATAACAATGGTTCTGTTTGTTCGTTGCGTTTTGACGTCTCAAAACCTTAACGCTGCGACGCGGCGGAAACGCGGCGTCACGTCAGCGGTAGAAATACACTGCGTCGACGCGGCGGAAACGCGGTTTCAGCGTTAGAAATACGCTATTCACAATAAGTGTATCAAAATTTTGACTGGGTCGTTAGCCTAGTCGTCGCTAAGCCCGACTGCTAAGCATGAGGTTCTGGATTTTAATCCCGGGTCGGGCGACGTGTTACCAAGTTTTTATATTAGGTATTTTCAGTAGCCGCACGGTGTCTGAACTTGTGCCCGGTTGATGGAAATTGGCTTCGTCCCATAATACAATCAGGCACACCTGTATTCCTCCTAGGGGTTCATGGCTAAAGACACATTTATTAGTTATGTTATAGGTCCCAATGTAATAGGAGGCGAGACTATTGCCATCAAATCCAGACTCCGTGCTGCTACTAAGAATATCCTTTTGACCCATATGTTGTGGGATTCGAACCCTGGACCTCATGCTTAACAGTCGCGCTTAGCGACCACTAGACCAACAAGGCAGGTATGTTGTATAAGTTAAGTAAAAATAAATCAAAATACCACTACACCCACATTTGCAGAATAACCCAACTGCATAACATATTATCACGCCTGTATTCCCCGAAGGGGTAGGCAGAGGTGCACATATAGTACTCCCACATTTTGCCAGTTATGTTTTAGGTCCCATTGTAGTAGGGGGCGAGCCTATTGCCATCAACCGGGCACAAATCCAGAATTATAAGAATTACCTAATGAAAAAACCCAGTAACACTTTGTCCGACCCGGGGTTCGAACCCAGGACCTCGTGCTCAGCACTAGCGCTTAGCGACCACTAGACCAACGAGGCAGTCCCCAACTAATCAGCAAATAAGTTTCCTCTAAGATGCAATTTGACCGAACAATAGATTGGAACGCGATCAATCACTCGAACAAATAGCTCAATCACGCCCGCAATCAATTATAACGGAAATTAAATTATTAATCCGCTTGTAAAAGTTAGATTAACGATTGATTTGATACTGTAACAGATGGCTCTTTGTGTAAATCAGGGTTTATTAAACTTTGGTTTTACAATGGTTTTTGTTTGTTGAAAATCCCTTAGGGAGGCACTTGTACTCTGTTATTCATAAACAATGATACTAACTACCTGTCTTAACTTTAACCCTTCCTAAGTATATTACCAGTGACAGGTATAATTTATTCCTTGGCTTAAATATTGATATTAATTATAAATAATTAGGCGTAATGGTCTTCTTCTTATCGTATGGTTGATGAACCTGGTGTCAGAGTTTAAGCCGCCTGTAGGCCTCCGAAATGGCTTTACACACCGTTGAAAAATCTCTTAGGTTTGCCAGTTACCTCATGTTTTCTTCACCGTTTTAGCAACTGATTACAAATTTATAATAAAATATTTATTTTATAACCAGTTTTAAAACCAACAAATGCTTGTTTAATTAAGGCCTTTTGAAAATTCTATTTGAAAATAAACATCTGTAACTTTTCCATCCTAAATTGATCCAAATTGATAAAGGAAATTTGAAAAATGATGGACACGAGAGGGATTCGAAAAATTCCCTCCTATTTAAAAAATACTTTTTTCCACAATTCGTTGGCACCTAAACTGTTTCTGCGCATTCCACATTTTTGGAAACACCCATCTTTACCAACCGGATTCCGGTACAATATGATAAAAACCCGCCGACGAATCGACACAATAATGTCCCACATTAAGACTGATGTCAACATTCAAGGGGTACAGTTCCATGAATTCGACGAAAAAACTGCCAAATCGTCAAATGACAGACCGAAAATACAAAATGCGATGTTAAATGATTCCTACTCTCTTTAATAGGTGTCAGAATCGGGAGAACAGTCGGTCGTGTTACGATCGAAAACAGAATTCATTTCGTAGCAGAATTGTCGTGCGGTTGGATTGGGAGGTAATCATCTAATGAGTAGATGCGGTGTGTCTGTTCCATTAATAGTTTACATCGATATGTTGCCTTTCCTCAATTAATCTTTATGTAATTGTGTGTTCGATAGTGATCTTCTTGTAGATGTTAGTTTATAATTAGGTAACTAGCGGACCCGGCAGTCGTCGTCCTGCCGGAAAAGCAGCGCCACCTACCGGGTCCAATTGTGTTTTCAAACTATCCAGGAACCCATTGAAATATACATTATACACACGTAATTTCATCCAAATCGGTCCAGGCGTTTAAGAGGAGTTAGGTGACATATACACGTACAGAAGAATTGTATACTACTTACATAATATAATATTAAAGATGGTCATACGACAATGCAAAAACACATAATTATTTCTCTCGACATTCGAATTAATTCCATTTTATATATTATGTTAATAACACCCTAAAACATTAAGTTATAAATAATTTGTAATTTGTGCTGGCACTGCTGCTGCTGCTGCGGAGACCGTTAAGCGGCGGAAATACAATAACCTAATTGGTAATTGTAATTTTGAGCCGTTTGGGGTCGAAACATTTGGACCATGGGGTCCGAGCGCTCACGCGCTGTTTAGAGACATAGCGAAACGCTTAGTTGAGTCTACACGTGACCAAAGGGTTGGTGCATTTTTTGGCCAAAGAATAAGCGTTGCTATTCAACGTGGCAATGCTGCCAGTCTTTTGGGCACGTTACCAGTTGACATCGATGGGGATCAATATTATGATGCTTTTTAAATTTTTATATTTTTATGTGTAGGTATTATTTTTAATTTATGTTAGTTTAAAAATGTAAATAATTGTAAAATACCCCAAGTTATAAAGAGTTTTTAATTTTAGAAACAAAATTATAACTCCGAAACAAAAGTTTTTGTTATTCATTTTTGAAATGCGCCTAAACCTCAAATTTGTAAAATACTATGTGTGATTTAAGACGTTATTAATTTCAATAAAAAGCTTATGGCCAATGTATATCATTGCAAATATCATTATATTTTTATATTAATGAAATATCATTTTAAATCATCTCAGTGGCCGTGAATTAGGTAAAAACATACAGACATCAATATTTACATAATTTTATTATGGCAGGGTCTGGTAAGGTATGGACACTACATTTTTCCATTAGGTAGTTCTCAGTAGCAGCACGGTATCTGGGTATTTTCCGGTTGATAGCAATAGGCTCGCCTATTACATTGGAATCTGTAAGCATAACTGGCGGAATGTGGGTGTAATTCACACCTATGCCTAACCCCTCCGGGGAATACAGGCGTGATGTAATGTTGTTGTTATTATAGTAAAGATGTCTACTATCATCCCTTTTTATATCCAACATTTAAATACATTTTCATACCCTGAAACAAACAAAAGAGGTTGAATTCGTGCCAACTTTCATATGCTCAATCACAAGCATGAACAGAACACACAGTCAGCACAGCTGGAATTAAGTTAGATATAATCTAGTTGTACAAGTAATATAACGTTTTGCTTTGTAATCTGTTTGTTTGTGTTTTTATATACGAATCTCTGTTTATGAATGTAAGTATTTTGTTGGTTGCAGTGAGAATTTTGGACATTTTCTTTCTGTATTGCCGAGTGTACTCGCAATGTTCTGCTACATATAATTTGTGTACCACAAACAAATGATAAGGAAAGTCCAATTTATACCCAAACTAGCCAATTAGTCGATTGGCCAAACATTCACCAGCATTGTAGGCCAAACAATACCACGCTTTGTCAAACATTTCGCAAATAACGAGTAACAAGAATTCTTTCACTGACCAAAAGTGAATGACCCTTCTTAACGATTCTAATGTACGGTAGTTCTGAATACAAACACAACTGAGACCTTTACCAACTCTTCAAATAGTGTAGGACCCTCAACGACAACACAAATTGTAACCCCACAAAGTTCTAGGGGATCTTAAAGCCATGGAAATACAAACACTTAGAATGAGGATTTCGGATCATGCATGATGTCCTACTAAGTCAAACGTTGCGATAATATAATACATACCTATATAAAAGAACATATGAAAAAAAAGCATTTCTTTTTTAATATGCATACAATGGCGCCTATTTACCCGAAGAGGTAGGCAGACGTGTAGACACTACCAGAAGACACATATTGCGCCGCTAATCATTTTACCACCATGTTAAGGAGCCAACACTAGATTTGTCTCCTGTTAGTGACTGATAACTTAAACTATTATCTTTTTACCTTTTACATTCAGAATTCTAATTTTCCTTTTAGTATACACACAGTATTCTACATACAGTATTAACTTTGGTGACACTAATTAATAATAGCTATTGGCAGCTACAAAATATAGCATTCAGTATCTATCGCCGATCACCGCCTAGTGAGGCAGCATTGATTGTGTCGAGTTGCATATCGGTCGTATGTGACTCGTTTCGAAGCCGCAAAGGGGTAAATAGGGGGAAAGGGGGGGAGCGGGTAAGGGTTAGTTATTGGAGCAATCAGAAAGCAATTTTGTAGTAAGTTAACGAAGACGGTTTTGTTGGATGGAAACTATTGAAAGTATATTATTGTTGGAGTTGAATGGATAGAAAAATAATATGAATCGAGCGTATCTCATGCATCTTGAATTCTTTTTTAGAATCAATAATTTCTGTATGAATGATTCATATTGAAAAATAACCTATTGTATGCTGCTATAATGATAAAAGTCTCCCCCTTAGAACGCCACAATGAACGACCACTTGCCGTTTGCATCCACCGGGGGAGGCCTTTGTCCAGCAGTGGACGACTTCCTGCCGATGATGATGATGATAAAATAATAATATATTATGTTAATGGATTGATATCTTCTGTATCGTACCTACGGTCTCACAAACATAATTATATGATCTCATTGTCAAACTGGAATTAAAATGAAGGACACACTCTAGTGACGAGTAGTACAGTCAGCATCCTATGTAGCTGAACATTTAAATGTTTTCACAGACTATTAATTAAAGAACAACTTCTTACACTGTAATAAGTCTTAAATATTCTCAGATCGTCATTTGGTTGTTTCTATAATTTGAAATAATTACATGAATTGAAGTTTGTTTCTTTCAATTATTTGACATACGGTTTTTTAACATGTTAAGCTACTTATGATGCTGACTGTACATAGGTACCTATGTATATTGTATATAGGTACGGCTAGCGCATTCTATGGCGGTCAACCTTGCTACCAACGTTGTTTACAGGCCAATCTCTACGCCACGGTACACATTGTTACCATGTGAAAATTAGCTCACGTCGTTACAAAGAAGATTAACAAACGCCAAGACTCGAAGAAAAATCTCTGAATAAATAAAAGCCTATAACTGTCCCACTGCAGGGCAAAGACCTATTCTGTAACGAAACGATTGAGCATTGATCGCCACGCTACCTCATTGCAGCGCAGTAGTATCATACAATATCTAAGAAAGTATTTATGAAATTGAAAAAGTCACATCAGTACTTGCCTGGAACCTTGTTTGAACCAACAACCTTTTGCATACAAATCCGGTCTGTCAACCACTAGGCCACTTCGAAAATTCCTGGATCCCTGAATCATACGAAATAATCAGTATTCCAACCATTTTTCAACATCAAAAATAAAATAAATCCTAACCGCTTGCATCTAGGACCCTGTTCCCGATGCCGGGTGGCGACAATTTTTTTACACGACTGCCCAAAAAAAGGAGTGTAATGTTTTTAGGGTTCATGTATGTATGTATGTGAGTTTCTTTATTCCACCATAACTTCTGAATGCCTGAACTGATTTTGACACGACTGCCATGACGAAAACACGACTGCCATGACAAAAAACGAATTAAAAAGTGAAAAACAAGTTCCATCGCAGTCGGGGGACCGTTCTGTGGAACACTGTTTTTTGTCATGGCAGTCGTGTTTTTTAATTTTTTTTTAATATTTTATTTTGCTGTTTTTGTACATAATAAATATATATTTAAAAATGTAATTGACAAGTGATATTTTAACTAAAGGATATAATAAATCAGTTTAAATCTAATATAAAACACGAATAGATTTTATATGTCAAACTGGTGTTCTGGACAAACAGAAGCAAGGTAAAATGCTCTCATCACATTATTTACACGAGTAGCGTGTCAAGATCAAAACAAATGAACATCCGTGGTTTTAATTTACCTCCTAGTACGAAGCTCGACTGTGTATTACTCCGTATATGAAAAGGCGAACAATATCCTACGTGTAAAGTTCCCGATTATAATACAAACTCATATAAGTTGCTCCAACTAAGCCTATATTTTGTATGAAGAAAATCCGTCTTGGAAATCCCAAGACAGCCTACTTTCACTATTATCTTGAAAACTACGCAAGCAGTCTTCTGTATGAATATTATTATTGTACAAATAGTAGTGTAATATAATGTTTTCTCGTTGGTCTATTGGTCGCCGAGCGCGACTTGAGCATGAGGTCCTGCGTTCGAATCCCGGGTCGAGCAGACTGTTACTGAGTCCATTAGGTAATTTTCAGTAGCAGCACGGAGCTAAGATGTATGCCTGGTTGATAGCAGTAGGCACGTCCTATATTACATTGGGACCTACATAACTGGTCTTCTTCTTCTTATCGTATGGTTGATGAACAACCCGGTGTCAGAGATTAAGCCGCCTGTAGGCCTCTGACATGGTTTTACACACTTGTATAATCTCTCAGGTGTGCCGGTTTCCTCACAATGTTTTCCTACACCGTTTTTGCAACTGATAACTAATTTATAGTACGCACATAACTTCAAAAGAAGTTGGTGCGTGCCGGGTTTGAACTTGCGACCTTTGACTTGGCAGTCCAACGTACATACAACTCGGCTCTCAATCTCTCAATACATCAGTGCTATATTACTGGTGAAAAGTGGACGTACTACATACCTCTGCAGTTTCTCCGGGGAATATAGAGAACGTACTCAAACGAACTTTGTGACAGAAATACCAGTGATGAACGTACAGACAGAATTGAAAACGCAGGAAATGGAACCGCAAAGCATGTTACAAACGTTATTGAATTCGTAAACTAAAATGACGCACGTAAATGTAATTTTATACTTTTTTGCCGATCGTACAGTGTAGGGTTGCCCGGTTACCCATATTTAAATGTGAAAATGAGCGTGAAAATATATTGAATAGGTTTTAAAATCAGAAATGAACAATAGGGAATACATGATAAAAATAAAGGTTATTACGTGTAGGGACCGACTTAAAATACAATTCTTTTCTTTTGCCAAGAAAGTTAGTCGTAATATGCAAAGAACTCAGTGGGGAACTAATGATGAGATATATACACCCTGCGACATAGGACACCTATCCCTTCGTCATCAGCCGGGAGACGTTCAATGTTGAACCTGCCACCCACTTGAAAGGGAGGGGTGCCATAATCTCCCCGCTTGGCAAGCGGCTTGGAGATCGCAGTATTGGTGGTACTAATCTGCTGCATTTTCTCTTAGTCACCTCCTGCGACACCCACGGGAGGTACTATTCTGGCCCGGCACTCAACGGGACTATTCTATCACGTAATGAAAAATTTACTGAAAACGAACCTAAAAGCAAATTTTCATTGCAATCATTTAATTAATATTTATTTACTAGTTCAAAAAATTAGAGCTCGTGTTTTTAATTTTAATTTGCAACGCACGCCAGCCCTATGTACCAAAATTTTATTTTACTGCCCTTGTGGGAAATACATATTTTTATGTGCTAAGAAGAATTTAATTTATGCTATTTGCTTATTTATCCGTCTCTTGGGCAGGCCGAGATCGCCATTTGTCACTGTCAAAGATGATATAAATTAAATTTTCGGCCCTACTCATCGGATATTGTTTCATGGCAAGTGCAAGATTGTAGGTACTCATGCTTAGGGTTACCAAGAAACGGATATATTATTATAATTATTGGGAAAACTGATTCTGTGCGAATTAAAAAAAAAAAATTATGTATTACGAGTGTTACTTATTTTGATATTGTTATAGTTATAAACTAGCCTTGTGGTATCCGGCCTAGAATTGACCACCCTCTTTCCTCCCGTGGGCGTCGTAAGAGGTGACTAAGGGAACATCCAGGAGATGGGCAGCAGTGTCTTCTGTAACTTGACCACCAACACTGCGATCTCCAAGCCTCTTGCCAAGCGTGGGGATTATGGCACCCCCCCTTCTAAAAGGGGGAGGCTGATGATGATAGTTATAAGCAGGTGACGAGCTACTTGCTTTTAATTGTAGCCAAACTGGGTTTTTCACCTCTTTATAACTCGTTTTCTCAACATCGGACAATTCGGAATAGTTCTCTTAATTTTCATTTTTAATATAGGCAAAGATAATAAATTTTAACTTTTTTAAAATAGTAACTTAACTCCAAATCATTTAACATTTGACAATATATATATATTTCATAACTACCTACAATAAAACTGTTTACAACTTCGATATCAAATATCCTTCTTTTTAATACAGCCTACATATTATTTCTTTATGCTATAGGAATGTCTACTATAGATAATATTATTATGAAGTCGAGTGAAAAAATATCGCTCATACGCAATACGGAATAACTTATCGAGTAAAAAAAATACTTTTGACGTAGCCAAATGTTACCTTTGATTCCAACATGATATTCTGAACCCTAAAATTGAAATTCAGTGCTAACATCACGAGAACAACTTTCTTGTTTCTTTTAATGCCTAACTTTTTGCAAATAGATTCTTTCTTCAAGTTTGTAACGGTTCATGATTATTACTGAATGTTGAACAAAAAGAGTTTTAGGATTTGCGCCCTACAATCTTCTGGGAGGAAAACCTTGCCAATGACTGTTTCAATCCTCCCCATTTTATGTTAACTTCATTATCAAATATTTTTTATGAATGAATGGACTGCCAAGTCTGTTTGTAAATTGTTCTTTTTTTGCGTAAACGATCTTGATATTATAATTTTTGTGAGGGATTTCTACAATTCCGATCTACAGGTTGCGCGTTAAAAGATTTAACTGCAATGCTTTTGTGAGTTTTCAATATTTTATGTTTTGAGTATTAACTTAAAATACTTTTATAATTATTATTATAAGCCAGTATTGTTCCACTGCAGGGCAAAGGGCTCCTTTTCCTCCTTCCACTTTTCCCTGTATACCGCCACTCCTTCAGGTAGGAGTCTAGTCATCACGCCATCTTTTCCTCAGCCTGCCACGAAGACGTTTATGCTGCTGTTTGGGGGTCCACTGTTTAGTTAATCGTCTACTGGTTTATCGCTGGTTTTGTGGCCGACTACATGACACCAGTCAGCGAAACACGACGCCGCCACTTCGTGTGTAGTATAGTTATATAATTGTATGTGTTTATAGTATTTTTAAGTTATATTAATATAGTATTGTATTTATAGTTATGGGCCTTTGATGTCTGAAATAAATGGATATTATTATTATTATTAATTTCGCCCATAGCTCCTCCGACTAAAAAAATATTGTAAATAAATTTAATTCCTTTTGCTTAATTGTAATTCACCATAAAGAACTGCAAACAGCAAGTTGTCGTTCATTGTGGCGTTCTAAGGGGGAGGCCTTTGTCCAGCAGTGGACGTCTTCCGGCTGATGATGATGATGATGAAGAACTGCACTAGGCAATAAATTAAGTATTTCATTTTCAATTGAGAGTTTTGCAGAAATGGTCTTCTTATATCCACTAAATGTTAACATTCTTCGACGCATGTATTGGCAAGGTACGAGGCCTTAAATTCAGACTCGATATTGAAATTTCAGGAGGCAGGTTCAAGATAGAGCGTATTATATATATATTATAAGTAACTTTAAAAGGCATACTATTATATATACTTTTTAGTAAAATTCAGTAAAAACTGACTCAATTATTCTTTTACCAATACCGAACGGAAAAAATGACCTGCTTTTAGACTTCATGGTAATGGGGCAGATCTACCTGCCTACCCCTTCGGAGACTACAGCCGTTAATATTGTTATACACATACATGTAGTTATATTATATTTTATTATATAAATTTTTGGTAAATCTCAAACAAATACAATACAAAGAATATTCAATTTACCAATCATTCAATTTCATTATTTATTTTAGATACGTAAATCCTATAAGTGTTAGCTTAACTTAATTACTGAGGCATTAAGTTGAATAAGTAATTAACAATATGTTACTTATTTCGTTCTATTTGATTTTACTTAGATTAACGCCTTTAATAAAGGTATTGTCAGAAACATTCGACACGTTAATAAAACAGGTTAGCTTCGGAGTTTTTATTTATAACTATTTGCGCCCCGCGGTGTTACCTGCTTCATTTTTTTAGAATAATAAGCAGACTACGTATTAATCCAGGGTGTCAGCTACCTCAAATACCAAATTTCATCAAAATTGGTCCAGCCGTTTGAGCGTGAAGAGGTAACAAACCCACTCTCAAACATTGGCCTTTATAATATTCGTGTGAAGTGTGAAGTATCTAACTTTTGCTGTATCTTAGAGTTTATTGTAATCATGGATAAGTTGAGTGCAACAGCTACTAACTACTATTAAGTTAAACATTAGCCCTCTTACTTATAAACGATGGTAACATGTGTTTTAAGATAACCACTTGTTAAGTCTATTGGCATCTCTATTTTTTGACATGCGAACGACAGTGACAGGTATAATTTAAGCGATTGTTCAAAAATGACAATTGTGACAAGAAAAGGGGTTCATAGTTGTTTCTTTTCATTGTAAGTTTCAAAATCAGATGTATCTGCTGAGCATGAGGTCCTGGGTTCGAATTCTGGGTCGAGCAAAGTGTTATTTGGATTTTCCATTGGGTAATTCTCAGTAGCAATACGGAGTCTGGATTTGTGTCTGGTTAAAGGCAATAAACTCGCCTTCTATTACATTGGGATCTATAACATACCAGGCAAAATTCGGGTGTACTATACACCTCTAATGGCTGGCAGAGGTTAGAAGCGGAAGGCCGAAGATCGAGCACAGTGGCGTGCCATAGGAGAGGCCTATATCCAGCAGTGGACGGAGATAGGCTGATGATGTATTTGATGATACACCTCTATCTACTACAGGCGAGATGTTATGTTACTTCCAGTTGAAGCTACTACACGTCTAATAGTTTATAAACAAACAGTTCAAATTATAATATAACAAAGGCAATAAGCCGCGACAGTTCAGCTTGGGGACGTGTTTTCGTATGGCGCTGGTACCCGAGGTGGGTGATTAAAACTAACATTTATGGAATAATGGGTTTACACGGGAGAATGTTTGGAAGAGCTAGTTTGAAGTTGAAGTTTGTTCCAGGGAAATTAGTCTAGTCTATTAAAATTTCCTTTATCAATTTAGATTCAAGCTTAGCATGGGCAACATGCTAAAATGACACCCAAAGTCATATAAATTGTAAAGTGTAAAGGTATAACACTGATTGGTAATCATAGGTTCCAACAGATAAAACCTGACGTCACCCTTAAGACGTAAATACTTAAAGGGAACTTGGAATTCGATGGGTGCAACAGCGACACGATAACTCAGTTGGTTAGATCGGCGGCATGTTACGGCAAAGGTCGCGGGTTTAAGGGCCGCTCGTGCTTATCATTTTTCAAATTTCCTTTATCAATTTAGATTTTGGAATTTGTTAAATATATTTTACCTTTCAGTTTTATGTTGGACAATTTAAACTCCCGTACGTACACAAAGCAGGGGTGCACTGCCACTGTATGCGCTCACCAACACAGCAAGACCTTCCGACCCCTTCGTTGTGTTTCAAATTGCCCATAAAAGCCAACTGCCCTGCTTTTTTAGAGCTCTAACTTAATTGGACGTGTTGTCCCGACTATTGTATTGTACACTTGGGATAATTTTAGTTTTGTATTAGTATTATACTATTTCGTTCAGTGCACTGATAGCCGAGAGGTATGACCGTTGGACTGTCAAGTCAAAGGTCGTAAGTTCAAAACCCCGGCACGCATCAATGTATGTTTAAATTCATGTGCGTATTTTTAATTATTTATTTATTTATTAACATCCTTAATCACTATCTTTACAGGCATGCCCCAATACAATAGTGACTTTACATAAAAAATAATTAACACTAATTAAATAAAAACTTAAATAAAAAAAACATATAGAACATATAAATAAAGTAACAGAAGAACTTACTCCTATGAGAAAAAACAATAATATTTAATATCTATAACATAAAATAAGTAATGAAACCTTTGCGAGCTCACTCAAAGGGCACGTAAATACGTCAATTTTTTAAATTACAACATTTTAAATTAGTTATATAATATATATACAATAATTAGTAATATATAATAGTTTCATACATAGAGAACTGCTGCGGTTATGCAATCGGACTTCCTACCAACATCACGGAACATTGGATCGGTTCGTGCAATCTAAGATATGTTTCCATTCTAGGTGACTGTACCTAATTGCTTGCTTGTCTAGCAACCACATCGGTTTGTAATCTTCGTAAATTAAAATCAAACTGGTAAGTTAAATAAGTACGAATATGTACCCTTTTCGCTAGGACGCCTACATATACCTAGATGAGATTAAAATGGGTATACTTAAATAAATTGTCAATTAGGATGATAAAATATCAAAGACCTTAAACCTACGCAGGAGCTACAAGGTTGTTACTGAAGATAGTGAATGTTAGATTACATTAAATAAGCCAAAATTTGTTATACCCACGTTGTGCTTTTAGGAATGCCAAGAACTTTTAACTTAATCTCAGCTCTTAACCATGCGCTGGTCTTAAGAAATAAACATACAATACACAATACTAATAGAAAGTAGGTATCTAATAAACAAATAATTTACCTAATTCTAAACCTTGAAAGAAAATGTGGACATTCGGTGCTGGTTATAAGCCATTAGAGGTACAAAAACTCAAAAGAGCTGTCTAACAATAAACCCGAAATTACCATGAACATTGAAAGTTCCTTGTAACAGAAAAACTTTTGTTTCATATTAGCTACGACAAACGTCTCTTTGTCACGCACTTGGCCCATTTCTGATATTTTTATCGTCTCAGATAACAGTCTAAAAGAGTTTGAATAAAATTGACTGGAATGTTTCAAAGCTAGGCGTGTTAAGTACATCGTTATTTAAAACCTAGTTATATTAATATGACTTTTGTTGTCATTGCATGTTGCCCATGCTAAGCTTGAATCTAAATTTATATCACCCTTAAGACGTAAATACTAAAAGGGAACTTGAAATTCGATGGGTGCAAGCAGTGACACGATGGGTCAGTTGGTTAGAGCAGCGCAACGGTACGGCGAAGGTCGCAGGTTAAAGTCCTGCTCGTGTCCATCATTTTTCAAATTTCCTTTATCAATCTAGTTATATTAAGTTTAGTTTTCTACTATATTTATCATGGTAGGTTAGTTGTTGTGATTTCGTGTCGTTTCTTTAATTTTCCGCCTTTTTATGGGCTTACTAAAAATATTTGTTACTAGTTGGCCGCGCGGTGTTACCCGCTCCATTTTTTTTGGGGTAAATCGTGCTTATGTGTTAATCCAGGGTGCCAGCTACCTCCATACCAAATTTTATCTAAATCGGTCCGGCCGTTTGAGCGGGAAGAGGTAACAAACATACAAACACACTCACAAACTTTCGCCTTTATAATATTAGTGTGATACTCTAGTAAGAAATCTTCTCGGGTGCTCGAGGTATAGAAAAAAGCCTAATAAAATGTATTCATTATAATTATCGTTTGTTAATACTAATTGTGAAAGCAGTTAAAACATAGATGATACATAAATATAATGTGAACATAGAAAAGTCGCTTATGCTATGCCTTTCAAGAAAACCTACCTTAGTTTAGCTTCCATGGAGGTACTTTTGTGTCAAATTCACCAGGTTATCAATTAGTGATACCCGATTGATGTTTGTCCCGGGTCTAGTTGTTTGTGTATGTGATATTGCATGTTTGTGAAACGCACCCACGATACAGGAGAAATACGTAGTGTGAAGCGACGTTTTTAAAAAAAGAAAATATTCCTAATCACTTTCTTATGTCAGAATTTTTTTTCCATATAGTATTTCGATGCTCTTATTCCTTTTTTTAATTCTTAATATGTCAAATCTGGATAACCAAACAAATTATTTTCTTAATACTACACAGCCCAAATTTATCCACGCGCAAAGCGTAAATTAAGTTACTCATATTTACCTGATACACACACAATACCGTACACAGCGAATTATATAGTAGCAATAAGATACAATCAAACATGTTGACAATTTGTATCACCGACAAGAAAAGAACAACACATATCAAACGCCTAAATAAATAAAAAACAATGTGCGCGATGAAATTCAGAAAATCTAATAAAGGGAAAACTGTTTTTTCTTTTATTTTCACTCACTATTGTGGAGAGCTCAATTTTATCGAGTATCGAGAGACTGGTTGAACACTTAAAATGGTTTTTTAGTTTTTCGTTTTGCTTAAATTCACACGTACTTATAGGTATATTTTTTGTTTACGAGTAGACTATTAAAAATGTAGAAAAAAATATTATTTTTAATTTGTGGCTCTCAGATTTTGGACTAGATCGATAAGCTTTAAGTAGCGGGTTTGAAACGAGACTGACATTAATGAGAATTTTTCAGTGTTAAATCGATTTACGTTCATTATAAGAAATAGTTCTAATAACTTATAGATTGAAAATGTTGGAACCGATGAATGACGATAGGCCCCATTTGGGAATAATACCTACTAACAATGTATACCGTAATGTTGGTGACCGTAAGTTTTTCCCAGATGAATGGACAGGAATACTCCTGTCCATTCATTCGAGAAAAACTGGCCTTAAAACTGAATAGAAATAAATTAAAATTGTACCTATAAAATATTTTATTAAACTTATTTTATTCGAAATTTATCGGTTCAACCATATTAAAAGTATCCCTATTTTATAATTTCCCAGGTGTGCATTGCGTAATTTCATCAACACGAGCTAGCCAGTCAGTAAATTATTTGTATTCAATATTAAAAATCCAAATATCCGTTCCAGTTTTACCACATACCTACTACAAAAAAAGGCGAGGACAGGTAAAATCAGCTCCGAAACAGAAACCTAACACCAAAATACTGACTGAAGGGAAAACTACACCACCGTTCAATCACGATATAAATGAATAGGTATTATTAAAGCCGTCACCTCGTGGTGAATAATGCGTTTGTCGTCATACGAGGCCCGCCATTATAGATGAGACCTCCGCCATATTGGAATTTGTAAATAATTCTATTTTTTAATTCAAAACTTATCGATTCTCGGTGTTTTGATTATGTATGTTCCGATTCTTTTGTTTTTAAAATCCCGAATATTATATTTTTGAATAAATTAATTTTCGAAGAAATGTCATTTTTTTGGACGATTGACAATACTAACCGACATATAACCGAGAACGAATATGAACAGTGTTGCTAAGCTAATAAATTCGATGTTTATTTATAAAGAAAACACCAATTATTATTTAAATATTATTGATATTCATATTCTTTATTCGCATTCCACAATGTACAGGTGTTAAAAATAGTAGGCTTAGAGCTACATACAATATTGGACCCTGTACAGCACAGCGAAAGTACTTATAATTAATTGGTTAATTTATGAAATTTGTTATCATAACATTATAATATTGTAAATTTATTAATTAGTATTTGGACAAGAAATTAAAATGTAGCTTAGGCATTTTATTCAATGTTAACATTTGTATTTTAATTTATTTTTTAACTTTATTTATATACTTGTATTAAAACAAATACTTGTATCACTATAATACCTAATACGTATATTTTCATTCCATTTCAGACATTTTCTTATGATAGTGCCGAGTATAAGCATCAATGAAGTTTTAGTTTATTGACCTCAAATACAGGCTGTTTTGAATCTGGCCTTCAATCTTTGTGGGCACAGTATACATACAGGTGCCTTTACAAATCAACACAGATGAAATAGTTACTGGACCGTTTGTAGGTATTGGACTGCCTACCTGTCTACCTGCCTTTACGCATACATGAATTTTGATTAAACAAGCTGATTTTCAAGCCAGCGTAGTATTTAATGTTAAGAGTGGCATAATCTATTGAAATATTTTGAAGAATATTTTGTTAATTAGATTTTTTTTTCTTAAAAACTTCGCCCCACACTAGGATTTTTTCCTGTATTGTGGGTGTGTATCACAAACATGGAATATCACATACACAAACACCAGACTCGGGACAAATGTCTGTGGATCGCACAAATTTTTGTCCTGTGCGGGTATCGAACGCGGAACCCTTAGCGCAGCAGTCCAATCGCTTAGCCACTGCACCTATCGGGTCGCCGAAGATCGGTGGAAAATCATCAAGTTATTTGTTTACGCAACATAATATAATTTCCAAAAAAACGCGGAAACAATTGCAGCGTCACTGACCCATTGCTCCATAGAGTCTTTAAGCCCGGGTGTCTGACGAAATATAAGAATTGACGAAGACGAGTGTATTGAAATACCTATTTGAAGAAATTAAATTATTGACTGTATCTAAAGGGCTAGAAAAGTGAAAAAACGCTTAACGAACAGAATCATAATTGTATGGAGATGACATAAATTCACAATAACATTATATTATTTTTATATATTTGGTTTCCATTCGTTAAGCATTTTGCTATTTGTCTAGGGTTTCTGGGTGATCGGTATATTATTATTTTACTCGAACCTACCAAAACAGTCTGTGTCCTTTCTTCTAACTGCCTTCTTGCCTTATTATGTAGAAACAGACTCCCCATTACGATCACTTATCAATAAAATATTCAAACAAAAATGACACAATACGAATTCTTCAAAACCAACCTCAACCGCATCCACGTCTCATTCAGAAACACTCAAGTAATCAAGCATACACAATTTTTTGCAATCTCCAAATCTCAAAACGAAATTACTCTCTGTAAGCAATTTTCCTCGTGTACCAACCGACTTGGATTGTGTACATTTTTTCCTCAAGCGTTAGGCTTCCTTATAAATCTCGTGCGACAGCCTCCAGTGACGCAACGTATCAGCCAACAGTCTTATATAAATCATAACTGCTCTTTTTGTGGCTTCTGTTGTACGCAGAATGTTGGGGATCCTGACAGTTCATACGTCATGCTTGAGGCATTTCAGCTATGGTGATGAACAGAAAAATGTTTTATGTTGAACTTTGCTGACGGTTCGCTGAAGGCTTATTCAAAGGTGTGCTGTATCGCGGGCAGATGCTAGTCAAACTTAACACTTAAAAATATGAAATTTCTTTAACTGCTTTTGATGTTTGTAGTACAAAAATGACTTTTCAAAGCCATAATAATGTCTTTGGACCTAAAAAGCTAAAATACTATTCCATCCAGTTGCAGTATTTGAATAAACAGTACAAAGAACTGAAAATATTAACTTACAATTAATTACGTACATCTCGTTACTGCACTGTTTTCCTTTATATTTCATTTCCCCTCTTTTCAATTACATTAGTAAGCTGCGGCATTCAAAGTTTTTATTTATAACAAGCCAAAGCCATCTTGATTGAATTTCCAGCAACCACCGTAAATTGAACATTGTAATTTATCATATTTTTCTATTTTGCGAAAATTCTGTCGGGTTTTGAAAATGTATAAATATTTTGTTGTTGTTGTCTGCCTCGTTAGAATTAAAACATGATGGCCATTCTTATACTTTTTTTAACAGATTTTTTCTACGTATTCAAGCGTTTGGAGATACATAAGAACTGATAGCCGAGTGGTATGGCCGTTGGACTGCCTACCAATGTACCCTGTACGCACAAATGACTTTTCGAATTAATGTGCTTATTATAAATTAGTTACCAGTAGCTAAAAGCGGTGAAGGAAAACATCGTGAGGAAACAAGCACACCTGTGAGATTCAAAGGTATGTAAAACCATTTAGGTTTAAACTATGACACCAGGTTGTTCATCAACCATACGATAAAAAGAAGAAGAATAAGCGTTTGGAGAAGTCGCGGCTCTTACATACTTATTATTAGAACATACTAGATAAAATTCCTTTTGTTACTATTCTCTGGTTGTAAGGACGTATTTATTCTGTAATAGTCGAAATGCCTAGTTCAGGAATTTGCCCTAGGTAATATTTCTTTCCCCAAGCCGCTTGCCAAGCGTGGGGATTACGGCAAACCCCCCCCCCCGCTTAAACGGGGAGGCCTATGTTCAACAGTGGACGTCTTTGGCTGATGATGATGATGAATATTTCTTTTTTATAAGATCGTACTGTACAATTTTATATTGTAGACTAATTTTAAACTCCAGCATCTCAAAGAAACTTAGTACAAGCCTGTGAGTGTCATATAAAGAAAAAGTTTAATATGGCTAGAATATAAAATGTAATGCCTTTCTTAAAACGTACGGACCATTAACTTTATCACTTGAATACGAGATAATACTTAAACTTTATGAGATCTACTTTAAACGGAAACAGTACATGAGAACGTTTAGCCAAAAAAATGTCCGTTACGAGACGAAAGAAATATGAAGATTGTAGGTTTATTTTATTTCTCTGAGAGAAAAACGTCACAATGGAGACATAATGAATACCAAGCCAAATATCTTGACATGGTGCGCAGTAAAGTATGTACTCTTTGGGACACACGGATTGATAATATGTAGAACAAAGCGTGTGATTTACTTAAAACCCGCCTAAAGAAGGACGCTAGCCGAATATAATAGAATAGATTGGTAAGTGTATAGGGTTGATGAAGTATAAGTCAAGATCATCGGCACTTATCTAACAACACTGTCTTTTGACACAATAGTAGGACATTTGCTTATGCACATTATTACTCACTGTTGTTCTGATGCTTTAAGATTACAACCAACAAACTGTCCTGTTTTAGAGCTCATGGTAAGGGGTACCATGAGCTCTTAAAACAGGACAGTTTTCCATGTGGAAGCGAGACACCGCTTCGTGCAGTGTAATGCGTCGTCTCGCTTACACATCGTAAAATGTCCTGCTTTAAGAGTTCATGGTAAGGCGGCAGTACTTATTCTATACTATTCATTAAAGATCTTAGTGCCGAGTGGTATCCGGCCTAGAATTGACCACCCCCTTTCCTCCCGTGGGTGTCGTAAGCGGCGACAAAGGAAAATTCAGAAGATGGGCAGCAGCGTCTTCTGTATCTTGACCACCGATACTGCGATCCCCAAGCCGCTTGCTAAGCGTTAGCGGATTATGGCAACCCCTCTCCCCGCGCTTAAACGGGGAGGCCTATGTTCAACAGTGGACGTCTTTTGGCTGATGATGATGAAAGATCTTATCGTCTCATCTCCGATACTCCAAATAAGTAATTCAACAATTTTTTTTGGCGGATATGAATGACATTCTTCTAAAACATAGATTTCATATTCATTCAAACATAAAAGTGAATCGACAACATAGTCGGTTGGCTTTACAGAACACCAGTGTTCTCCAAAGTTAACACGAGCCATAGAGAAAGAACTACTAACGAAGCGTGTCACGCCAGCTGGCACCACGTTTTATATGACCATTCTAAGCTCCGACATATCAAACGAACACGTGGATATTATGCCCCGTACAGCTACTCCTCTATATGGGAGAACGTTGGAAAATGTGTTTGTAATGGCCCTGTTTTTCGTGAATTTCATATTTGATTCTTATAAAAGTATTCATTTAATGTAGGTATGATTACGTTTGGTTCAGAATCCAAGTGAATGCTTCGTTTGTTGCTTGTACAATGGCAGCGGAAAAGAATTAAATAGAATATTTCATTGACAGTATTTCTATGTTATCTTAGGATGGGGAAATGAATCAAGAATATAATAATTAATATGATTCTCCAAAGCGGGATTATGTCACGATGATTGACTTGCCGCTAAATAAGTTCTAATAGCAATGAAATTTGGGAGTATGGACTATTTCTTCTTCTTCTTTTCGTGTGGTTGATGAACAACCTGGTGTTAGACTTTAAACGGTCTGTAGCCCTCTGACATGACTTAACACACTGTTGAAAGAATTCTCAGGTGTGCCTGTTTCCTTATGATATTTTCCTTCACCGTTTTTCAGCAACTGATAACTAATTTATAATACGAACATGAATTCGAAAAGACATTGGTGCGTGCCGGGGCTTGAATTTGCGATCTTTGACTTGGCAATCCAATGGTCATACCACTCGGCTATCAGCATAGACTAATAATAAAGACCGACACGGCCAATATGATCGTAAATTAAGGCGTATGCATGTAAATCAATGTTATATTTTTCCCAAACGTGGCAGTAAAAGTAATAATTGTCACTTGTGCCGCACACTGACTGCGGTTTCACACCGCAATAGCCAATCTGCGTTACAAACGTAGTGATTATGGTCGTCTCGCCCAAAATCATTCACTATATTGGTCTCTGGGGCACGCCTGGGCTCGGGAATGGGCAATTGCGGACAGATGTGTGTAATTATTATGTATGATAACGATATCACTTATTATCGTATCGGTCATGATAATGATGTCGTAAATGTGTGGAGTTTACAAATATGTTTTAATTTTGTGGCCTTTGATCTGGTGGTCGGGAGTGAACGTAAGGGCGTGGATTCTCGAATCGGGTCGGGTAAGTTAAGAGTTTCTCAGTAATTATTGCTTAGTAGAAGCATGGAGTGAGAAATTTTGCTAGAATATCAATTTGCACCCTAAAACAACTGGGAAAAAATGTGTGTACACCTCTACCTAAACCTTCGTGGATTACGGCATAATTAAAATTATTAGCTTCATAATCAGAAATTACAATGTTTTTGGAATTGTACTAATAACTCAAAAGATTAAATAGACCAGGCAAAGCCAGGAACACGTATAACGTACAAAATTTCTAACAAAGGACGATTCAAGCTAAATATATTCGCAGGTGCGATTTTTATTTTGCAATAAAAATATCGTAAAAAAATCCTTTTTTGCCATATTTTTCTACGGAAAAGCCAAATTGACGGTCTGCCCGTTTGTTTAAATGACGAAGCCAGGTTTGATGTTTTTCTTTTTTTAGTATCAGTTTTTTGATGGATAGACGGTCTGTGTCGGATAGATTATTTTCTGTCATACGTGCAGAACGTTTCCCCTTATAATTAATCGATGTTTATTACTAACACATACCCTATCTAGTAAGTATAAGAGCTATTATGGCAGATCATAGTTGTAGGTAAACGAACATTTCGCCAGTAATGATAAAAGTTCCAATGTAATAGGGGGCGAGCCGAGGGCTTTCATCCGGGTAAAAATCCAGTTTCCGTGTAGCAGCATGGAAACTGGAATTGTACCCGGTTCTCAGTAGCGACTGAGAATGACCTAATGGAAAAACCTAACAATTTTCCCGACCCGAGATTCGAACACTGGACCTCATGCTCAGCAGTCGCGCTTAGCAACATCTAGACTAAGGAGGCAGTCACTAATTATAGGATTAGTGAGGTGAAATATCATTTATTAATCGACTTAAAATTTTCAGTCATACATGGTGCCAATTCTGTCTTTATAATCTAGGAATTCACTTATTTAACTGAAGCATCACGTTCAAACACATAAATAAGTGATCTTAAATGTTCCTATTCGTTCCAGAAAAAACAGGTACCTAAGTAGCTACATCAATATTGTTAATAATCCCAGGGACTCAATGACCGAATATTTTGCGAAACAATGAATACCTTATGGGCGTTTACAGACAATAAATGCATTGTACAAGCCAATGTTATTGACAGAATCGTAACATGGGTTCGTGTGTGGACGACATTTTGACATATGACTTATTTTATCAAAGGAAACAATAGGTCGTTCCACATTGTTTATGGGTATTTTGTCAATTGGACTGAATTGGATAAAATAATTGTTTTGAATATCCGTCCAATCTGATAAAAATTAAATAGAAAGAGACAAAATTTGTTTTTTTTGCTTCGTTTTTCTGTGTCCTATATTTTGCTGTGTTATTTAGTACATGTGATTGCTTTATGCTACCAACTTATAAAATTATATATGAACCGATTGTGACCGGATTTTATGACCAGCTTACAGAAAAAAGAAAACCTAGTTTCCAATTTGTTATGATCAGTAGACGCGCTTAGCGACTTGGCCAACCAAGATCGTCTGTATACAATTTAGTATATCGGTACAGCGATTGTTTAAGAATTGTATCTGTATTGTGGTCAATCCAAATGTTAATGTTAACCCTTTCGCTATTTGTAATTCAAATCCAAACACCGGGCTACTACCAAGAATTTCTTATCTTCCTATTCTTCACGACTCGGCAATATAATTTTTGTGACCAATAAGGCGGTCTTTAAAGCTATTATTACATGCAATATTAGTTTTTTTAATAGTCTGTTCAGTGTCCCACTGCTAGGCAAAGGCCTCCTAATTATTCTTTACAAAACTCTGCCCATCGCCTTTTCAGGCCATGTCTTTTACCCAGAGTGGCTAAAAATTTTCAAAATCGGTCCATAATTGAAGAGTAATCGGTATGCATACACTAAAAAAAACGCGCCGAATACATAACCTCCTCCTTTTTTGAAGTCGGTAAAAATAATAATATTCATTTTATTGCTTTAACTTATTTCTTACCAATTTCCACGCTTATGTAGGTTCCACCTGTATTTATCAATGATATTTTTTCTCCTAGATCTTAATTTATTTTTATAAAACGTAGGAAACAGACTACGCTGGCGGTTCAAACATTTACCAGCGCTATTTTCCTCTCCCCGCTTCTTTGTTCCAAAAACTGTTCCCAATTGCAATCCTGTTCTCAATAAGGAAAAGGCGAAGAGTCGCAGTTTTCCGGACTTGATATCGAGTGACATAATACAAGTAAAACGTAACAGTAATAACGTATAATCGAGGATAGCAAAGGTCGTCATCAAGTTGTAAGAGCAACGGGAAACTGGGGCTAGTTGTACAGTGAGAGTGGACAGTAGATCAACTGTTTAATTGTGTTTCAAGGACCTGATCAATGCAATGGCTAAGTGGCTGGGCAAGAGGTTGGGAGGGTGTGGGACAACTTTAATCATGCACAACGTGTTCAATGTTTCTAGTGTAGTTCTTAATTACAGTGTGAAATTTATTTTGTAAATTTTAAGTTATCATATACTGCTGTGAAGTATTATGTACATACATATGTTTGACTGACTGTTTGATGGTTATATTCAGCCAAACAGAAGTTTAGGTTACTTACACTAGTAAGATAATCTTAATTTATTCATACAGATATAGAAATAAAACTACTTTTACGGATTTTATCGCGGTTTTATGTTTGTTTTATGGTCCCGACGTTTCGAATCCTTTACAGCATTCATGGTCACGGGCAGACTGAGGTGTTAAACGTCTAATTTGAACAATAACTATCAACTACCTTACATTTTTAGTTATTATTTACAATCCGATTCACGCAAAATGAGCTCACTGTGTCAGTGTAAGCGATAGAAATCATCATATAGATATAATTTTACCCAGCATCGTTGACCAGTAGGTATCAATACAATATTGCAATTGTTTATACTTTAATTTTCCGTTCTAATACATGCCTGAAAAAGCTTTTGGTCAGACTTGGTATACTGAAGGCACTAAACACTGTCAGTTGTCAGTCGGATCACGCTCTCGATAGGCGAACGGCCCATGAGTGCCTCAACGTGACTGCCAACCGATGAATATTTTCAACAAGCCTTTTGTTTTTAAAGTGACTGCTATGGGAATATTTGGGAAATGAAAACGTTGCTTTTATCACCGGTAGTTGGCTTTAATAAATACTGTTTTAAGCTAATGATCATCTACGTTTGCCCGCTATTCTTATTGTTTCTACATTTTCATTATTGGTTGTCTGGAAGAAATTGCTATAAGCAATAAGACCGCCACTTGCACTCTTTTTAGTTTTAAGGTTTTTCTGTATACTGTGTTTCTTGGTGTGCAATAAAGAATATCTATCTATCTATTAGTAGAAACCTGTAATTCTTGACTAATGACTAAGCCTAATTCTAAAATACTCTGTGGGCGCAGTATGCACTATGCATAACAATAGCTATCTTTTTTTTACATATTTTAGCCTCCAACACTTACAAGCAGAATAGAATATAATTGAATATAATACTACTAATTACAACTACAACTAAATGTCCCGTGGAGTCCGGGCCAGAATTGTACCTCCCCATTTCGTCCCATGGGTGTTGGCATTTAGTCACTTCCTACAACACTCATGGGAACAGCGTCTTTTGTAACCACAGCACCAATACTGCGATCCCCAAGCCGCTTGCCATTGTGGGGATTATATACACTCTCCCTTTAAAGGGAGGCCTTTTATCAACAGTGGACGTCTTCCGGCTGTGTGTGGTTTCTTTCATCTTCCCTTTCGTATTTACTTAGTTAAAGCTAACGACCTGATTGGCGCAGTGGCTAAGCGATTAGACTGCTGCGCTAAGCGGTGTGGGTTCGATTTTCCACACGGGGCAAAAATTTGTCCAATCCACATTTAATTGTCCCGAGTCTGGGTGTTTAAGTATGTGATAATTCATGTTTGTGAAACGCACCTACGATACAGGAGAAATTTCTATTGTGGGGCGAAGTTAAAAAAAATAACACCAGTTAGGTTATGGCTAAAAATCAATGCTGGACCTGGTCATGCTTGTTCCGGTACATCACTCGCTGAGCCCACTTCCTTATGCTTTGCGTTTGTGTAATTGTTTTTTTTTCGTAACTGTCTTTGATGTAGCAATAAATGTATTTTTATTTATAGGTAATTATTTGGTGACAGATACGTAGGTATTTATCTAACCGATCTTCATACGGTATCATTTTGTACGATATACTAGGTCTGTATAAGTAAACAGTTAGGCGGTATCATATTCCAAAACGGCCAAAACACCAGCTGCATCTATTGACAGCTCCCAAAACTAATTTTCCGAGGTGTGGAGAGACATTATAAAGGCGCATATATTATAAATGCAAATTAATTCTGCGAAGTTCTTTGTGATCCTATTAATCCGGTTTGCTTGTTTTACATGAGATTTACCTGCAACGAACTCCTTTGTGCACAGTAATTGTCTGTTGATATACCGATATAGTGAAGTTGGAATGGTGGAAAACTGCACAGAAGATAGCCTGATGACGTCATTTTATTTTCTAAAAAGAGATAACAGAGGTTGAGCTTACCTACATGCAGGCTCCATAGACAAGACGTATATTAATAAGGTGACACATTTAGTAACTTAAGTCAGCCAGTTTACAATTTGAGGACGCAATTAAGCACTGGCCAAATAGACTGCTGCTCGGGAAAAATATTTCTGTGATCTACTGATGGGTTTTTATTAGAATTAGAAATCATTTATTCGACACAGCAGACATGACAAATAAAAGGTAAAACAACAAATGAAACAACAAACAAATATTATCAGTAGTACCGTCAAACATGCAATATCAAAAAGTCAGCATATGCTGAGTGTAGGACACCCAGCGCTGATTTTCAGTTGGCACCCTACACTATACACGGACGACCGGACGTACGTAGAAAATAAATTATATAAATACATAGATATTTCAATAGAATAATAGTTAAATATTTATTGAATACTAAAATAATTAAAAATAATTTATTTTTATCACTATTGTTTGTGTATGGCCTGAAGCGCACCTAAGAACAAAACTAAACTAAACAAAGTTACTTACCACATTACAGTACCAGTACACATTACTATCACCATTCTTAATTTCGTAATTCTTTGGGGCTCGTAGCTATGCGGCTACCCGGCAGATTAGTCGATCTGCGAGGTTAAGCCGTGGTCGCCGCGGTCAGTCTTCTGATGGGTGACCTTTTACACATGTCGAGACCCCACCGTGCTTCGGAAGGCACGTTAAGCCGTTGGTCCTGCGCCTGATCTCTCTCCGGTCTTCGGTGTCGGTCTACCGTCCCATCGGATTATGAGAGTGAGGGAATAGGGGGTGCACCTGTGTCTGCGCGCATACTTGTGCACTATAATATCTCCTGCGCAGATGGCTAGTCCGACCGAAAGACAGAAGTTCGGTCAGGAGGACATTATTATTACTTACTTACCATTCTTAATCTTAAAGAAAGCAATTTAAATCAACCCTGCATATTGTACATAAAGCTTACTAAGAATCCGACTACTAAAGCCCGTATTACCATAATTTTATAAGCTCATACGAGGCAGTGCAACAAGTGTAATATATTTTCCAATATGTCAGTATTATAAACTCGGATTTGCTTAACCCTGTGCAGCCGACAGACAGCAAAGATTGGTTAGGTTTAACCGACTTAGAAAAGGATAGGAAAAGGATGTTCTCAATTCGACTGTATGGTTTTTCATGTATGTGCAACGATATTTTCTGTGTTACCTGTATTTGTGATTTTACTTCCATCAGCATTTTCCTGAGGTGGTTTCATGTGTGTGCATTTTTTGAAGATTAAATGAAGACTACCTCGTTGGTCTAGTTGTCGCTAAGCGCGACTGCTGAGCAAGAGGTCCTGGTTCAAATTCCGGGTCGGGCAAAGTGTTACTGAGTTTTCCATCAGGTAATTCTCAGTAGCAGCACTAAGTCTGGATTTGTGCCCGGTTGATGGCAATAGGCTCGCCCCCTATTACATTGGGACTTACAACATAACTGGCGAAATGTGGGTGTACTATATGTACACCTCTGCCTACCCCTTCGGCGTGATAGGCGTGATGTTATGTTATGTTATATCTAATGAAGACTTTCGTGAGACGACAGTGGAATAAAGTTCGTCTCCTTCTTCTTATCGTATGGTTGATGAACATCCTGGCATAAGAGTTATAAAATTATTTTTTTAATTTCGGGATATTTTATTCCGTCGACCCCGAGGGGGTTCTTATTGGGCGTGACAAGATAAAGTGGAGACTTCTTGAGCCTCCAGCCAGGTTAAAAAGTTCACGAAGTGTAATTTTACGTATGAGAGAATAGTGCACCTATGTTTGTGCTCACACTGGCGTACCATAATATCTCCTGCACAAATTGCTAATCTCATTTGAGATTGGCCGTTACCGAAATTCGATCCTTGGAGAATAGGCTTAAAATTCTATATTAACTAAAAAAAGAACTGTGGTACTTTTAATCAAAATAATTTTAATGAAAGAAAGCTGTAAATAAAACAATGCATACGTGAACGCTTTATTATCATATTTTAAAACTTATTTAATTTCTCTTTGTTTTGCTTTACGCTTTAAAATATTGTGATCAAGATTTATTTAAAAAAAATAATTAAATAACTTTGTTGATGTGATTTGCATAAAAGTGTATTCATTTAAAAAGCTTTCTTTTGTTATTTCTTCTTTCTATTGTTTGGATACCTCCAATAGTACTCGTACAATTAATTAAATTCTATCTCTTATTTTTAAGCTAGCCTCTTGTCGGGAAACAATCTCCATTCTGTTCTGCTCAATTCCAAAGTCTTCTTGGTGGGTTTTCAAGCCAACTTCCATTTAAATATACAGCCCTTGGCTTTGCAGTTCCTTTTCTTCCTTAAATTTTCCATTCTGATGTAATGTTCCTAACATTTTCGCTTTTATTTTTCTAGGTTACTCATTAACTTCCTAATTTCTATCTTATTCACTATTGAAGGTAGCCTTTTCTTTTTACAAGACAAGCCCACCTCTCGCGCCCTTCATTGTGACTTCTGTAAGCCAGGATCTACTATGATAGCCATTGAGAACCATCGAGGCAATGATGCTCGAGGCAACCCAGAGAAATGACTCGACTGTCTTGGATCCCGCAACGAAATTAATCATAAAATAATATGTAGGCGAAGTAGGAATATAAATTTAGTTCCCACTTAAAGGTAACTCTTAATAAAATTATAAACTCTCCAATAATATCTAGATATGTAGAGTTGGTAGTAACGTTACTTCTTTGCAGATAAAACCAGTAAAGTTCTAAGTAGCTGTCGCTATCTAAAAGGCTTTTGCATATTGTCCGTAATGGTATATAGGGCAAACTATCGCTAGCGTAGCAATTACTAGTCTTACTCCTTAGGGGAAGTTACTAAAACTACCTACATAAAGACCGATTCTGATGGTTAAGTTAGATATTAATAATATATATTCATATACATGCCTATACTTTTCATCAAATCTTAAATTAAAAACATAATAAAAGAAAATTACTAAGCAATAGGTCTGTATACAAAAGATTATTCCAAAAGATATCATTCATTTTCTCGTTCAATACAACATTGTCAGCAGAACATTGTGCTCTGATTTTCATTTCAAAATAAACGCAAAATACCTTTACTTCAAAAGTTAATCAAACAGGCCTTTTCAGCTATCTCATAACAGCTGAAACTGGCAGATTATTTAAAATGTCCAGTTAAGTCTCTTAAACAATTCTGAGGCTGCTGTGAAAGAGATATCGACCAAACTTGATATCAATGAAAACGCCTGGAAAATAGTAAAGAACAATAAGATTAAAGAGTCTTTGCCTTCAAAGGACTACGTGAAATCTTCTTTTGTTTGTCATAATGTTAATCACACCGTGACGTAATCGTTATTGAATGTAGTCGCAGCTATTTTTAGTGTTACAAAAATCGTGTCAGCCGAAGACTATCCCACGGCAGGGCAAACGTTTACAAAAAATATGAATGAATTTTCGATTCACTTATTCACGTTATGGATAGAAGATGTTGATTCGTGTACGTGCGTACTGTAGCGTGACTACTGAGTAATGCATGAGGTCTTGGATTCTTATCCCGGGTCAGCCAAAGTGTTACTGGGTTTTCCCATTAGGAAATTCTCAGTAGCAGAACGAAGTCTGGATTTGTGGCATTGTTGGCAATAGGCTAGCCCCCTATTACATTGAGGCATATAACATAACATGTGAAATGTGGGTGAACTATACACCTCTGCCCCTACCCCTTCTTCGGTGAACAGAGTCGTGTTTTGTTTATAAATAAAACTAATGATTTGTTATAAATTAAAAAAAAAACTTTTAGTTTTTTCTACTTACTATTTTTAATGCTAACCTTATTTAAGCACACCGTACAAGTCTTGTATCATTATAACTAATACTAATACTTAATACCATACTATAATTAGGTACATTAATGTAATCAAATACTCATAATAAAGCACGAACGTACACCTAAACATAATTACGTAACGGTGTAACAGCGTGCCATGTTAAATGCAACGGACAAAGTTGAATCCATTTTAAAGTTAGTTCCGGCGGGGCTTTTAGCGCAATAAATGCCTTCCTTCCTCCACTTTCTTAAAAGTTTCCTTTAAAACAAAAAGATTTGTTTCTTATTCTAGAACAAACGGTCGTCTTAAGCATCGCTACTGTCTCGCTAGCGATTTTCTTAGAACTATTTTCGCAATTTGAATCGAAATGAGCTATTTTCCTTTTGGTTTCCGATTTTCTTTTGTTAATCTTCTTTGCTTTTCTTTCACCTTTGTCTGAACTGGGGTAATAAGTTGGGGTATTTCGATCATCTTAAGCTGTTAAATCTTGTTGTGAAAATATTACCTTTCCTAAATGTCGCTGTTGACTAATTGTTTTTGAATTGTCTGTAGTTTTGAAAGGGTGACTTTATGCGTAGATTATAATACTTTCCTAAGTAACAATTTAGTGTGCTCAGGTATTTAATGGTATACCTAATTAAGATCATTTTATTATTTATCAATTGAAAATTAATTGAAAGGGATTCATCATCATCAGCCGGAAGACGTTTACTGTTGAACAAAAGCCTCCCTTAGAACGCGCAATGAACGACAACTTGCCATTTGCATCCACCGGTTTCCCGCAACTCCGACGATATCGTCGGTCCACCTGGGATTAAAAGATTAACCAGAAATTTTACAGATTTAACAAAAGACGTAGTTTGAACTGCCTAAAATTATAATTATATTTACCTTTTAACCATATTTTAAATGTATAACGTGTTTTACTTAAAACATCACATCAGTCTTCAGTCAGTCTCACCTTCAATTATCCGCATCACTAGAAATTTAATCTTCAAAGGCAAAATCTTATATCAAAAAGTATAGCACAAATTCTGTTCCACCAAAATTCCTTACAGCTTACACGTATTTCACGTGTTCTCAGACAAGAATATTTCGTAAAGAAATACTATCAACAGGTTGCTAAACCTCAGAATTGTATGAATTAATTTTCAGTTATTCAAGACACTGCTATGTAAATTCCCGTCATATTTTGCTGATAATAGGTTTTAGAATTATCCAAGGATTTGGTTTTGGTGTTGAACGTTAATTTCGGGATTCGCTTTATCTGACTAATATATATACTTATTACCTATATTGAACCGGATTGTTAATAGAAGCGCGAGGACTCGGGCAAAATATGCCCAGCAGCGAATGAAGGTGGGCTGTGTAATGTGCATCACACTAATATTATAAGGCGATAGTATTTTGAGTGTGTTTGTATGTTTGTTACCTCTTCACGCGCAAACGGCTGGACCGATTTCGATAAAATTTGCTAAAGAGGTAGCTGACACCGTGGATTAATATACAGGCTATTTTAATCCCGACAACGCCATGGGGCGCAGCTAGAGATAATCGCATAAACCATTAGTGATTGGAATGTTGTGTTAGAGTAGGCATAGAGCCCCCTGCACTGTGCGGGATATAGGTACATTATACATTTAGGATTCGCAGAAAACAAAATCTTTCTGGTCATGGAAAAAAAAATTCTCTTTTAATATAGCTATTCTCGTGTTTTATGTCAATGATTAAATGATGCCTTGTTAACATAGTGGTCCTGGGTTCTAGTCCCGTATTTGGCAGAATCTTATGTTTTTTTTCTTACTATCGGCACTGAGTTTTGGTTTGAGACTAATGGCTTACCCTCTCTTATCATATTACATGGAATCTAGTTTTTTTAAGAACATTTTTTATTTATTTAATAAATAAGGAAAATAGTGCCACAATTAAAGTTTAAAATTGGACGTGTATTACGAAGAGAATCAACAAACTAACTTCAGAACTACAAGAATGAGGTGTATAAACGCTTAAACTTCCTTAATTACAATCCCACGTGCAAACTAAATGCTTTAGTTAAACTAATTGCAATTTATGATACAGTTTTGAATCAAGCATCGCAATTTAAAAACTAAAGTAACACTGGGATATTAAAGTGTACGCTTGTTGTGGTTCTGTACGTGTTAAATCCATGATTTATAACGCAAAACGCAACAGTGAATATTTTAATAGTAAGTGGTGGAATGTTTGGCGCAAGTTTTGAGTGATACAGTTTCTGTAAAGCTAAAAACATTGATGTTTTTCCAACTATAGTTTTTATTTGGCTGTGGGACACCGAAAAGGCTAATAAAAAAGGCGCTACTGCAAATTTTAGTTTTTTATAAATAGTGATTATGATTATTATTTCTTCAACGTTTAGTTTTTGACATTTTAATCTGTAAAAGTTGCCGTGACTTTAGTGTGTTTTTATGAAAAAAAAAACAAAAAAATTGCGGTGGCCCACTGACAGGCTATTTAAAAAAAAGAAAGAAGTTTCTTTTATTTAAAGCTATAAAGGCGCGCACGGGAATTCACAAATCCAGAAATATGAGATATCATTAGGATGTTTCAATCCATGTTAAGTTACCTAGTTACTTTCGTTTTTTTTTCTGTAAGTTATAAGGTATATGCTCTGTGGGGCTCGTAGCTATGCAGCTACCCGGCAGATCAGTCGATCTGCGAGGTTAAGCCGTGCTCGCCGAGGTCGGTCTTGTGATGGGTGACCGTTTTCACATGTCGAGACTCCACCGTGCTTCGGAAGGCAAGTTAAGCCGTTGGTCCTGCGCCTGATCTCTCTCCGGTCGTGTCGGTCTGCCGTCCCATCGGACTATGAGAGTAAGGGAATAGGGAGTGCACCTGTGTCTGCGCGCATACTTGTGCACTAAAATATCTCCTGCGCAGATGGCTAGTCTCAACTGAGACTTGACCGAGAGGTTGTTGAACAGTTATATGAAATATAATTTTAAAGGTGTTTTTGTGCCTTATTATGTTAAAACAATTCAGAATATGCACCTGCGTCCAAACACATCACGTTATATTGACGTCTAAGCCTTATGACGAGGGTGCAAAATATGCTAATATCTTTCCAAATTCATTTATCTGCGGTAGGCTTATATGGATATTGGTAATTAATTACAAAGAAAATGTTAAGCCTAGTCACATTAATTAAGTTTACAGTTTATTTGCTGGGAAGACTTTTCTTTTTCGATTTTATGACTATATATATAATGTAAAGGTTACAAGTCAAATATCTGAAAATGTTTTATAAGATATCGATAACTCTAGGTTTTAACTTAAGAAAAAAAACGCAGTTTAAAACTTCTATACGTCGTTCGTTCAGTGCCATCTGGCTAACCCTTCGATATAGACGGCTAAAGTCTAGACGGGTTTTATCGTCTTATAAAATAAAGATATTTCGGTTCTGATCCTTGCTTACACACAACATGTTGGAATTTACCATAACATCACGCCTGTAGTCCCTGAGGGGCATCTATGGTAGACGACCTGATTGGCGCAGTGTCTGCGCGATTGGACTGCTGCGCTAAGGGGTGCGAGTTCGAATCCCGCACGAGCCAAAAATTTGTGCAAACCGCAGATGTACATATATGATATTTCATGTTTGTGAAACGCACTCACCACACAGGAGAAATTCCTAGTGGGGGACGACGATTTTTTTTAAGAAAAAAAAAAATGTAAACTCACAAATTTTACCAGTTACGTTATAGGTCCCAAAGTAATAGGGGGCGAGCTTATTGCCATCAACCGGGCACAAATCCAGACTCCGTGCTGCTACTGAGAATTACCTGATATAAACTTTAGTATTACTTTGCTCGACCCAGGACCTCAGACATGCTCAGTAGTCGCGCATAGCGACCACAAGACCAACAAAACAGTCTCATGTTGAAATCTATTGCCTTATAAGGCTATCACAGCTCGGAGCTACGATATATCGTAGTATGCGATTTTAACGATATTGGGTCAATTGCGTTACCTATTACTTTGAATTTCAGGTCAGTCCGCGACGAAAATCTGTTTAAGTACAGAAAACTAGACCTTTTTTTTTCCAAGTGAGGAAATGCATTACGCATCCCCCGCCGTTGGGAGACGACGAGGGTATGTAGGACTCTCCCCCGAACCCAATAAGATCCAGGGGCATACCCACTAAAACCTCACATGCCTGCTCTGCGCTTTGATGGCGGAGAGGCGGGATCACTGCAGCATTCTACCGCCAACCCCGCCGGCGCTATCCGCCCTGTAAAGAGGGGCGGAAACTACGTCGGTGCCCCCTTGTTGATGAGGGGGCTGCAGGACTTCAGCGGAGGCCTATTCAGTGCGGAGGTGGGTCTCCCAACCCAGGACGCCGCAGGCCTCCTGTGGCAAGGGGCGGTTGTGTGCCAACAGAAAACTAGACCTGTGTAACCACAGTTAACCTGTGTCACTTTATACTGGTACTTATCAATGCCTGTAGGGCTGTATTTTGAAAGGGTTTTTTGTGGCATTTTTTACGTTGACGGTGAGTTCAACATGCATTATCACTCACGTCGGGTATTTGTATACCTACAAAAAGTAAATGCGTGTGTCTGTTATTGAAGTGAAGTGTATAATGTATAAGTGGCTGCTGTGCTAAGGGTTATAGGTTTGCATCCCTCATAAGGCATTTTGCTATAAACATTGATTCTAAGTCAGGATGCTTATACTATAAATGTGATGAAATATGAAAAAGATATTGCATTAGGTTCTGATCTTATTATCACTAGAGGTGCTCCGCGGTTTTACCCGCGTTAAATTTGCGAAGCGTAGCTAATATCGTTGTAAATTATAGTCCATGTGTTATTCTGATGTTTATAGTATATTACTGTAAAGTTTAAACAAAATCCGTTCAGTAGTTTTTGCGTGAAGGCGTAACAAATATATATACATACAACCTCACAAACGTTCATATTTATCACTAGCTGCGCCTGCAACCTCGCGGTGTTACCTGCTAATTTTTTTCGGGATAAAGAGCCTATGGGTTAATCCAGGGTGTCATCTACCTCCATACCAAATTTTAGCAAAATCGGTCCAGCCGTTGAACTGTGAAGAGGTAACAAACACACAAACACACTCACAAACTTTCAGCTTTATAATATTAGTGTGATAGTACGTTCCAAAAGTCGCTTTAATCTCCTGAATTGATACATAAATAAACTGGACGCGGCAAATGCCAGTGCATATCGCGTTTCATAATGAAACCGCTAAACCAGGTGCATGGATAATACCTAATCATTGAAGTTATCGTACAGATTCCATTAGTGGCCTCAAAAGGTTTAGTCAATATGCCACTAATGGCATTGAAGCTATTATTTAGATTTTGTGTATAGGCCCTTTGTTCTTAAATCTAATGCATGGATTGAATAGTGTTTGATGTTTGTATGGAGATCAAAATGTTAAGGACACAGTGCTTTTTGCCAGCCTTTCAATAACATATGTACCTACTCATTGAAATTTTTTTGAGTTGATTTGTTACATTACATTAAAACATATTACAATGGCACCTGTATTACATAGTGCTCACGCATTTTATGGTTTAAGAACTCTATTTTCTCATAAAGAATTACAATAATTCACTTACTGAGAAAACTATTTTAACTTAAATAAGGGTTAACTAAGAGTATACAAAAAAATCACATGAAGTATAAAACTAAGAGTGTTATCTTAAAAAACAACGACTAAGTATCGACGCTAAGAAATAACTGGCCAACACAGATACACAGTTCTAAAAAATGTGAATACTACTAGATTTTGCCAGTTATATCTCAGTTACCAATGTTAACACACTCACTACAGAAATAAATCGTTTATAGCCGGCTTGAGTTGTAAATAAATCTCGTCCACTCAAGACAACACAGAAAAAATTACATACTGTGAAGACATCGCAATTGCCACTAATGTATTCAAGTACCTACCTACGCAATCAGTAAAATGGTACAAGATTGCAATTGTTGAAATACAATTGATGAAACAACCAATCCCGTAATAGACTCACATTGAAAGTAACACTGGGTGCTCCATTTTTCTCCTCGTCGAGATCAAGAAAGATGCAATTTGATTAAATCTCCACCCAGTACAATTTTTCTTTCACTTCGTTTAAAATCAATTTTCGCGACTTCGTTAGCTTTATCGACTCAAGATAAATCGTAAGACGACTAGAGCGTTTTCTTCGACCATTAATTCTATATTGATGATATCAATCAGCAATTACTAGGACTGAAAAGCTTCTAGAAACATCGTTTGGGAAGAAAGTTCTTGAGGCAATGAACTTGGCAGTTTTGTTTGTAAGTCACGTATTATTTTATTCGTTTAGTTCGCGTACGAATTGTAATGTTCTTAACGTAAAGTAAATTTAATTTAATTCTCCTTCTCTGTATGAGAGGGCTTTGCCCTGCAGTGGAATAGTTATCGGCTCCATTGTATATTGCATATTAAGCCAACCATGTAAAACTATCAAAGAGGTATTTTAGCATTTTTTTTAATTAGCCTATTCAATATTCCACTGTGTTTTTTATTTTAACAATATTGTACAATATTTTAAACCTCCAACTCAGGCGTGGTTCAAAGAAAATTGATTATTTTTATTTGATTTCATAGTTCATGCCACCCTCGAGACTTTTTGTTAACTACACGTGTTAGTTTTCAACGGCATAATCGTATGTAATGTCTTAATGTTTCGTATTAAGTTACATAATATGCTGAGATTTGGCTCACATAGTCTCGTCGTCATTGCCTCGTCTCACTAAGCATTAGGATTTCCACATTCATAATGATTTAGGTAAGCACTTACACACAGACTGTCGTAGGTGCAATTAGCAGACACACATAGATAATACCTTTGCATTTGATAAATTGATATATTGGCATGAATCTTCGTCGTCTTTTCGTATAGTACATGAACAACCAGTGTCAGAGTTTGAACCAACAGTAGGCCTTTGAAATGGCTTTGCATACAGTTCAAAAATCTCAGGTGTGCCGGCTTCCTCACGATGTTTTCCTTCACCGTTTTTAGCAGCTAATAACTAATTTATAGTACGCACATGAATCCGAAAAGACATTGGTGCGTGCCGGGGTGCTGCATTTTGTACAAGCTTGCGACCTTTGACTTGGCAGTACAACAAGTCATACCACATGAAAAAAATCTTGAATACCTAGTTGTTTGATGACCAATTTCTAAAGTTATTGCTTTGAATGTGAATGAATTTCCAATCAACGCAATCCTTAATTACATTATTAGCACAATTGCCAATAACACAACATCAGCGTCCGATTATTATTTTCAAAATGAGCACAATGTTTGGGCTGCGTCCAATCAAATATGCAAATAGTGCGGTGACGTAGGGTGACGCGGTGTTTACCGATCGATTGCATATTAGGGCTTGGACACACCACCGATATTGGTTTGATTACGTTTTTGTTTAGTCCTCATTTAGGATACCTGTCGTAACAAACAGTATTAATGTTAATTTAAATACAAGTTCCATGTATCGGGTAAGAAGACACTGTGTATTTTTGTTAAAATAAATTTCTTTAAAAATAGCCATATTTGTGTCAAGTTTTTGGAGCAAATTTCAAATCACCTAATAATTCAATGAAGCAACACTGAAAAACCGAAATAATTACAACTAACATCCATAGCAAGGTTAGAATACTGGTAATAAAGACAAAAAGTGAGAATAAATACCTAAACGGAGAAGAATAATACGATAAACAAGAATGTAAAAGTCCTAATCGAAATGAGCACAACGGTGTTGCTGCAACCAATCAAAAATTCAAATAGGACAGTGACATGAAGGCCGTGGTGTGTACGGAGGGAACGTGGATAAATCTTTGGAACATAAAACTGAAACTACACTTAAAGATAAACATGAAATAATAAAACCATTCAGTGAAGTGAAGAAGATATTATAAACTGGAATGGTTACAATATCACATACAATGAAAAAACTTAAAAAAACAATTTATTGGAATTACATCTAAAATTTAGTTTAGACTGAATTCGTCTTACAACACAAAAATATGCGTAGGTACTTACCTTACATCTCTAAATTATATAAAAATGAAACGTAAGGACGGCTGGACCGATTTTGCTAATTTTGGTTTTAAAATGTTTGTGGAAATCCATCATCATCAGATCAGCCAAAAGACGTCCACTGTTGAACATAGGCCTCCCCGTTTAAGCGGGGGGTGATGCCATAATCCCCACGCTTGGCAAGCGGCTTGGCAAATCGCAGTGTTGGTGGTCAAGTTACAGAAGACGCTGCTGCCCATCTTCTGGATTTTCCCTTAGTCGCCTCTTACGACACCCACGGGAGGAAAGAGGGTGGTCAATTCTAGGCCGGATACCACACGGCACACGGTGGAAATCCATGGAAGGGTTAAATCGTGGGAAGGCGATATTAAGTTCGCTGGGTAAGCTAGTATTTGATACTTTCTGATTATATTATGTAATAGCAATAATATGTTATTCATGTCTAGAAATGCCTACAGGCGGTTAAAACTCTGAACCCAGGTTGCTCGTCAACCATACGATAAGAAGAAGATGTCTAGAACTTAGAGCCTGAAATAACAAGACTAACAGGAACGATAAGGCTATTGATGATATTGCAACTGTTTTCAGTCAGGAAGTCAGCCGTGTGGTAGCACCTTTACCTGTAGATAGGCCTATGTTAGGATTATGCGGTAGTATTGGTTTGAACAACGCGCTGTGATTAAAATTAGTTGGATGAAACGCATGTGATTAATTTTGTTCATCCTGTACGTCCAAGGTATTTTGATTAGCTTCGTTGGAACGGATTTTAGCCTAATAATGTATTAACGTTTCGCTTAAATTAGATAACAGTATCGGTTTTGACACGTGTCCGATGCACTAATCCATATTTTGGATTGTTTTGGATGAGATTTGATGTTTATTTTATTCAATTGGAATTAACTAATATCCGAGTGGTATGACCGTAAGACTGCCAAGTCAAAGGTCGCAAGTTCAAACCCCGGCACGCACCAATGTCTATCCGAATTCATGTGCGTATCATAAATTAGTTATCAGTTGCTAAAACAGTGAGGGAAAACATCGCGAGGAAACCGGCACACTTGAGAGATTTTTCAACGGTGTGTAAAGCCATGTCAGGGGCCTACTAGCGGTTTGAACTCTGACACCAGGTTGTTCAACAACCATACGATAAGGAGATTGAAATTTTTAATATTCGTGCTACTTTTCGTATCTAATGCTAGTAAATTTTGAACTAAGGCCATAATTATTATTTGTGTGTACTTTAAAAAGCTTATGCTGCCATGTAGGCTTAAAGAAATATTTCCCAAAAATACCGGTAGCAATATTCGCAAATCGCATTCAGGTAAACTACAGAATTCGCAAATCGCAAGCCTCGCAAGATAATAGCAAATATTTTTTAAAGTTTCCCATTTCATGAAATATTTAGGTTGTGCCCGCAATAAAATCAAATAAATGTGCTTCTTAAATAAAATTAAACTTCTTAAAAATGTGTATTTGTTAAATTGAATCGCAACAAAAAACAATAAAGAAAATCATAAAATCCAAAAGACTGCACCAAACAATTCATTCTTTCAGATATTCAAAGACCGCTTACCAAAAAGAAAAAATATAGAGCAAAGAATTCTTTTCCAAGCCAACACTTTTATTATGGTAATGATTAAACCAATCTTTAATATCGCTGCGATTATTACCGTTTAGTCGTACGAACCTATTTTGGAACAATGGCGGCCCTTTCTCGCCTTCAATAATATTTTTGCGAGCACAATGTTTAATAAAGCGATAAAATATTATTTGGTAAGAAAACAATAATGTCTGAAATGCGGAATGTGTTTTGAATATCCGCGTACTTGTAAAGTGGTACTTTGAGATCTGTTATTGCTTTCCTTTGGTTGGTTTTAATATTACTAAGAGTTTTGACAAGACGATAAACAGATCGTTGTGTTGCCTGAAGACAAATTTGTTCTAATATAATTAGGACTGCCTCGTTGTTCTAGTAAACTCTAGTGGTCGCTGAGCGCGACCGCGGAGCAGGAGTTTCGGGGTTCAAATCCCGGGTCGGGGAAATCTTATCCATCCGTGCCAATCTCTTCTTTCAATATTAAGATCTCTTGAAATGCGTAGATGATAATATGATTATTAATATTCGATGAAACTGAACGTGAAATAAAATTTGTCTGACCATAATATTAGATTATTCTGACGTAACAAAGTCATACGATTTAACATAATTGCTAATACATAAGTTTATATCTAAGACAATAAATATGACAATTGCTATGTTAATTCTATCTTATCAGAATTCCTAACCAAAACAAAAAAAAATGAAAATAAGGCTTTCTTATATAATAATTATGAAAAACCTTCGGGGCTTTGTACCAAATTAATTAAGTCTGCCAAAATTTCCTTTCAATTTGTTTTCGCATCTGTTTGTAACAAATCCCGGGGGCTCTTAGTATGGATTTGTTTAAGGGCAGGCCCTAAATATGGGAAAGGTCTGTTTTATCGATAGTTGTGATAGTGTTTTAGAATTTTACAAACGATTGCTTCTTATGACGAAGTAGGTAAGTCCTCAGTGTAGGCCGAATCCAACACTTTTGATGTTACTTAAAAGGTTAACTTGTTGTTTTAAATGAATAAATACCTTCTTCAAACTATTGGGGTGTATTATAAAAGCCCCCTGCTACCTAACTCTGCTACCAATATCATAATAATTAATCTGCAATTTAATTCTTTTATTCCAAATTATAGCCAAATCTAATAGCAAACACACAAAAATAATATATGCCTTTGTAGTGTTAAGTAACCCGCTCACACTCGACCCACGCCTTCTCCATAGCTTTCAAGTTTACGAACGATGGGCTATCAAAGTGGGCGCAAAATTTCAACTGTCGCGATACGGATCCCCAATTAGTGTGGTTCAAGCCTCTCTGATCCCCAGTTTTAGTATCACGTCCTCGGTATAAGAAGAATCAATCATTAATTGTTTCCGGGGAGAAATAATGGTGATTGAAATTGGTTTTCCGTTTGAGAAGAAATTGCAATTTTTGGATTCTTGCACAACTTCGTTTAAGATTTTTTGTCAGACGATCTAATTGGCGCAGTAGCTGTATGACTTTGCTTGTGTAACGTCAAGGAGGGTTATAATTCTGATCGGCACAAATATTTTCTAAGCATTTGATCCACTGATTTTCAATTTGAGTATTCTGCAAGTGATACGTCATGATTCATGAAACTCTCTCACTCGTAAACATGAGTCACTGGAACGCACTAATACTACAGTAGAAGCGTACAAAATAATATTAAGCGTGAGATATTGTGAACCCAGTGCATAAAAATTATTCTGCATCAATAATTGAGCTTTAAATTCTAAATTGGCCATAAAATCGCATCAAACAAACTGAGGATCATTTTCTTTTGCATTAAATAACCCATAAGTACTTTAGCGTCCTCGAATTTCAATGTTATAGTGTTATTAAGATTTATATTAGCTTCATCAACATTCCACATCATACGAGGATAATCTTAGATTAAGCTTCCACATTTTATATACTGATCACGTTTTGCCATTAATGCGTCTATACTCGTTACGACTGTTAATACGTTCTCATTTACTGGGGTTTTTAATTACTTGGTATCAGAAATTATATTACCGTGGGCGTCGTTCTCTGTATCAATTAACGTTGTATGAAAATACTGATGATTTTCAGTATTCGTTTTTATTAGGCTTTTACCGTATTTCATGGTGTAGGTATCATCACAACTTTGTGACTTTCTAAATGTAGGTCACGATGGATAATCTTCCGGCAGAGGTGGGCAACATTGCAATAAAACACTTAAACAAGTTTTTTTAAAACACAAAATTTTTCTTTTGTGTAGTGTGTATGTATTCTTCTTCTTAAAAAAAAAAGATTTTTTTAGCGTTTGGACCCGTTGAAACTGTTGTTATTTCAGTTTTATACACAAAAAGAAAAACTGAGATGTCTCAGTTTTTCTTTTTGCTAGCCTACATTTAAAGCTTCATCATCATCATCATCAGCCGGAAGACGTCCACTATTGAACGAAGGCCTCCCCCTTTTAGAAGCTTAACAATATGATAATACATCTCGCCATAAACGTACCTCAACATTCCTCATCCAATCAATCTCGGAGCCATTCAAGCAACTAACCTAATCTATTTCAAGAGATAGATGACAACGCTGATACTAAATGGCACTGATATCGACTCGCCTCACTTCACCTCATCTCCATTTCCCGTAGATTATCTGGCGTCATGCATTCCCATTACATCTATTATTTGCAGGTCACGTATTGCCATTCACGCCCCCTCGGTACGCGTGGCGACTGCTGAAACCTTCCACAATCATTGTGATGTATTACTGGGGTATGCTTGAGTCCTCGTTATAGGTTAGCCACTTTATCTGTTTAGTTCAAACGGTGTCGTCAATTCTGATTTTGTTTGGAGAAGTTTTTTGATTTTATTGTATGGTAAACCTGTCGTTAGTCAAACTTAATACATTAACAGCCATGTCAGTCACTTGATCATTGCTGTATTATGTTAATAACAATTGCACTCGTATATTAACATGATTGATTAATTTAGAGAAACACTTGATGTTATATTCTTCCTTTATTTATGTTAAACGGGACTAATTTGTCTACCTTAAAGTAAATAATTTTATACCTTAATCAGGATTTCTTAGACTATTTTTAGTTATAGAAGATCAAAGAAAATTCTAATTATAAATTTATTCCACAAAAGCTTAAAAGTCGAATTTAGTAGTAATTCAGAGGTGAAAATAATTAAGACCTTTGAAATTGAAGCTCAAAGCGATTAAAATTGAACACCACACCAACATATAGAAATACTAAAGCAAATAAAGTACGAGAGTAATTCGATACCACACAAAAGCGCTGCTACAAAACAGAGGATCGCCTGAAGTGACTAATTATCCCACCGGATCCCCTCAGGCCTTAGTAATTAACATAACAATTAACATACACAGTTATGGTCTTAAATTATAATCCCATTGAGACTAAAGTCACAATAGAACTTTAGGGATCGTGAGGAATAACTTTGGCCGGGTATTTCGGAAATCGTCCGGTCTATTCGAGTATTGTTTAGGGAACGACTAAAGAAGATACTTTAATTGTAGTATCAGTTTTACAGTTGAAGATTGTTATGCTTTCGTTCACTCTTTATTAGAGTGTAGTTACCTATACTTCATAAAATATAGCTTGATACCTGTGACGTTTGTCAGAATGACATTACTAGGGATGGGAGCGTCTTTCGTATTTTATCGATATCTATGTGGTAATGAGTATAGCTACCGACTTTATCCAAATCTCCAAGGAGGCGGAGGTTTTTGATTTTTTGAAAAACGTCGCCCTACACTGGGATTTTCTCCTGTATCCTATAATACGCACATCCTATATCTCCAGTACGCACCCAGGGTGCATTTCACAAACATGTTATATCACATACACAAACACTAAGACTCGGGACAAATATCTGCGGATCGCACAATTTTTTTTCCCGTGCGGGAATCAAACCCACAACCAGTCCAATCGCTTAGCCACTGCGATAATCGGGTCGTCACTTCTTTAATACAGGTATGCCATTCATCGGGATAGGCCCACTTGTAATAATAATGAGAATGAAAATATGTGTTAAATACAAGTCCTATTTATCAAACAAATGAGTACTGACAATTATAATAATTATGAAATAATTATGTTGTTATAGATATCTCCATCAATAGCTCTGGTTATATTGATGACGTTTGGAACGCTGCCCACCCAAGACAGATGGCGCTCCAGTAAATAATTATTACCTCCATCCATCTGAAGATGTCAGGGTTCGTATCGGTGGATACAAATCGTTCGTATTGGCATATTTATTGTTATGCGCAGTGACCGCCTATAAATGCCAGACTTTGATGGCAGATGGACTGTTGAGAAGTGATATCCAGAGATTTGGGATAAACATCTTCCAAATAATATCGTAGAGATTTTATTTGGAATGTATCTGATGAACAGGAATTTTGTCGGGGTTGTAGAATGAGATGTAAAAAATTTTGAACACTAAAGGTATATTACTATAATAACTTCCGTGAGTGTTATCCATATTATTTACTATATATCCCGGTTATACTCACGTGTGTATTCGGGAATGCCCGACTAGTTTCGAACTCGAACGGAGCCCTTATCTAGCCCGGCACTAGTCGGGCATTCCCGAATACAGCTTTTGGAGCTCTTGAATTGAAGTAGAAGAAAGTAGTTAAGAGTTCTTTGGTAGGAGATATTTTTATCAGCTTAGTCATTGTAATGTGCCCGATTTATGAGAATAAAATAAATGGATGGTCTTGACAATAAACTCGTATTATATGGACCTGTACAGTGTAATTTCGTTTTTGTTATTGTCATCGTGGTATATTCTATTGTAATGTTGTCATTGTCATCGTGAATAATTTTTTTGCAATCAGCTTTCGCTGGTGTAGCTCTTGGATATCTAATGTAACCATGACTTGTATATTTTTAACATGGACAACACATCACTTTTTTTGTACCATGTTGGTACCACATGGTTCTAAAGTGTAAAAGTGTTAAATAAATCTAGAGGTATAATGGAAAGGTGGTGGCGGCGTGCGAACCTGCCCCAAAAACAAGAAAGGATTAAATTCACCACACAGAATAAAAAGACTGCATATTGGACAAATTTAAGTTGCAAACTGTGTGTCTTAGCCTTGTGTGAATTTAAACTGGGTGATGCGTTGACACAGTCAGGTAATAAGGATGCAAAGAAGAGTAAAACATAGTTAATAATCAATGCAGCGTACAATGTGTACCTGTACGTAAAGATCTGCCGTGTGGTATCCGGCCTAGAATTGACCACCCCCTTTCCTCCCGTGGGTAATGTAAGAGGCGACTAAGGGAAAATCTACAAGATGGGCAGCAGCGTCTTGTATAACTTGACCACCAATACTGTGGGAAGGCTTTTGTTCAACAGTGGACGACTATTGGCTGATGATGATGACGTAAAGATCTTATTCGTGGATCATTAAAAACATTTCTAAGTAAATAACATTTCTCTGCTATTCTTTCTTACCTGGACTGACTGTGCCTATATTAATTTAATTGATGCTTCTTTTCCTTCACAAGATACACTCTTCTCGGTGAAGCGACGATCTTTCCACTATCCATTCGTACAACTTAACATCACGCATAGCATCACGCCTGTATTTCCCGAAGAGGTAGTAATGACTACTCCATCGAGGCAGCCGTTTAAATTCCAGATTTTTAACTCTCTATAAGTCTGTAATATGCCTGTATTTATCTTCTTTTCCTCAATATATTGGACCTTTTCTCCTTTTCCTACCTTCCATTCCAATCTTGACCGTGATAAAAGGTACAAAATGGTTGTGACCGACTAGAAATGGATAATCTATAGTCCTGTCTTCCCAAACATATTTCCGATCGGACGAGAACGCTGCATAGACTGGAGGGTAATAAATTACTTGCACTTACTAAGCTAGGTCCAGACATATACGAATATGTTCACACTATTGCCCTGAATAGTCAGTCTTAACGCATTATTGGTGAGATGCTATAGGTTCGATATCTTCAGGATCTTGTTGATGTCCAAATTGTCATATTAAGAGCAAACGGACATTGTACTCGGAAAATAATGTTTTTTTTTTTAAACTCATGGTTTCATATTAAAAACAATGACATAACGACGGTTATTATTTAATAAGGTGTACTTGCACGCTTCACTAAACTTTTCGATACAATTGCTGGTACTGAAGCGCTTTTTATATCAGCAGTGGACTGAGATAGTGTGGCTGATGATGATGATGAAGCGCTTTTTATGAAATTCAGTTATCCAAAATTCCTAGAAAACTGCCAATTACAAAAATGTTTTCCACTAAATAAATTCTTTTACTTTGTACACATGACAAGACAGTCATAGTCAGAATAATTAAATTCCTTGAAACTCTTACACATTTCTATGCTTACAAATAAACCTCCTTGCAAAGTCTAAATTGAATCCCACAGAATGCCTCAAACATTCTGTAAAAGCTATAAACAGGTTTAAAAAACATGAAATAACAAATTTTATGTACCGATAAGTCCTAATGAAGGCTAGATGGACAACATTTCGTTATAATCGCCGTCGATTCCGCTCACAATGGACGGATATAATAAAGGAAACGTGAATTGCGTCATACTCCAGTTTCGGACACACTGCTTAGATTATAAACGAACAAATTGCTGAAACTTTCAACTTGATGTTTCTATCTAGAAGAAAAATCTTGTACAGTTATGTATTTATTTATTTTTCATCAGCCGTAAGACGTCCACTGTTGAACGAAGGCCTCCTCCTTTAAGAATGGAGGGGGGGTTGCCATAATCCCCACGCTTGGCAAGCGGCTTCGGGATTGCAGTGTTGGGGGTCAAGTTACAGGAGACGCTGCTGCCCATCTTCTGGATTTTCCCTTAGTCGCCTCATACGACACCCATGGGAGGAAAGGGGGTGGTCAATTCTAGGTCGGATATCACACGGCGCACGACATGGCGGTTTTCAAAAGTAACGCTACCTAATATGTTGTACGGCGCACATTGGCGCGCTACTGAGCTGGCTGCCAATTTTTTTACCACAGCATGAGCTATTCTTTTTTTCAAGCTCAGGACGTCAAATTATATATTATAATAATTTTGCTCAGTCAAGGCCGCCATCACAGCTGGAGCTTGACAGTCAAACAATTTATTTTGGTTTTGCTGACAAGATTACGTAAGAAATTCATGTACGGAACCGATAAATCCGTTGAATACAAAACTAACAAACTAAACTACTCTGTTTTCCTTTGAAAACATGATAGTGTAACACAGTGAGTCATTATAATTTTTCTACCGTCATTATAGCTCGTTACAACCGACATTACTGGATGTTTGGTAAACTTGATACTATAAGGATTATAATTATATAAAATAGACTGTTTTGTAAGACAATTACCGACAGTCTTAGTAGTAAATGGTAATTATTTATACATACATGCTGGTATTACTTATTAAGCACGGTACTTATGTACTTAGTTTACAAAAAGTTAGTTCCATGTTAAATTTTTGTAGTTAGTTTGCTGGGTAGATTAAAAAAATCGCTTTAAATAATTATGATTTTTCTGGGGAAATCCTCATGGACTACGGAGAGTCAGGCATACCCCTCTGTCTACCCTATGACGGAGGGGTATGCCGAAATCTTACCGGCGAAATCCCCAGGGTGATCTTCTAACTACCTTAGGTCAAGAGACATGGGATCTGCGTACGCTGCCCTGCATCCCGTGACAGGCCCCGAGGTCCCAACCCACCTCTTCACGGTGGATCGCGTTCACTACGCACGGCCTACGTGCCGCACGTCCCTTCTAAAAAGTTACGTGCCGCCTATTTGGGCCTATCTGATGGCCTACTGACAAATTTAATTTCAATTCTAATAGGCCTTGGCCAATGAAAAACTTATATTGATTTAAAGAAACATGATTCAGTTTTATTAAAAAAATGTTGTCAATCTTTTGATCTCAGTTAGTTTCTCTCAATGGGCGCATAATATTGATATAATCCGGCGCCATTTAAGTTTAAGAGTACAAAATTTACAATTCCAATGCAATTTGGTCGGAATTAAATTGGAGAGTGTGGTGCATGCCCACTGGTCGAGCGACTAGTCCTTGTTCGCTCATTTCAATGACTGTATGTCCGCTTTATTAATATCCGTTTGTGAAGAATATCAACAAGAGAGCGCAACAAATAAATGTCATCACGAACAAGGGAACTTCGACTACAGTCCGATGAGTGGCCATTTTATGTAGTCATGATTACATCATGAATCTTATTTATCATTTGTCATGCTTTAGAAAATATTTTATAAATTACATTATATATCAATGACCAGTGTTGCACTAGCACTGATAGCCGAGCGGTATGACTGTTGGACTGCCAAGTCAAAGGTCGCAAGTTCAACCTCCGGCACACACCAATGTTTTTTCGAATTCATGTGCGTACCAGAAATTAGTTATCAGTTGCTTAAAACGGTGAAGGAAAACATCGTGAGGAAACCGGCACACCTGAGAGATTTTTCAACGGTGTGTAAAGCCATGTCAGAGGCCTTCAAGCGGTTTAAACTCTGACCAACCATACGATAAGAAGTAGAACCATTGTTGGCGTGACATCGAGGTGTATAGATAGGAGTCAAACAAGATTGTGATTTCAATGGTTAGACAACTAGGCTATGTGACTTTTTTAGTCAAATTCATACTATTTTTAACTCTTATTACATGGATCTTTAGATTTCAATTGGGACGAATGGAAGAAGGAAATAATTTCTTCATCGAACGCAAGTAGTCATAGCCAAGATTATGATTCCATTTCTCCCAAAACATAAGGAAAATATATGTAGAAGAGCTATTATACATATATATTTTTCGTCAAATGACCAACCAAACTATACAAATAACTCCCAAATTATATACGTGAATACATACTGCACGCAAGAGCAATGTTTGTTTTAATTAATTTACCAAAAAACGGGTGCCGCCTAACAAAAGGTGCTGATAAATCGACGGGTATTTTTCATGCTTCCTATAATTGTGGGGCAAAATACCACTAGGAAATGTTGATTGTATTTACAATGCGGAAAAATATCCTTTGAGCTTGTTTTGCATTCAAGTGTAAATGGCCAGACCCTTTTGTTGGAATCGTTTCTTTCATCTGTTTCTTAGAACAACCTAAACAAACTTATGCAACCACCAGTCCAACAGGCTAAATATTTTCCATAGTATATAAATACCAGCTTTTTCCCGCGGCTTCGCTCGCGTTAATTAAGATTCTTGATTAGTAGTATATAATATGTATATAGCTTTTGCCCGCGGCTTCGCCCGCGTTAACCCCTAATAAAAACCTTTTGGTTGGATTTTAAAAAAAAGTAGCCTTTGTCCATTCTCGGGTCTTAAACTTTCTACATGCCTCATCAAAACCCGTCCAGCGGTTTAGTCGTGAAGGTGTGACAGACAGACAGACATACTTTCACATTTAAAATATTAAGTATGAATTTAGTAGAATCACGTGTAATTTTGACATAACCTCCAAAGAAAAGTGATAATTATCATTATAATTACATCACTTTTCCTTAGAGTTTATAATTTTAACAGCAAACAGTGGGTGGGACTTTATTTTACAAACACTATAATTGCTATCAGTCGATCTGCGAGGTTAAGCCGTGCTCGCCGCGGTCAGTCTTGTGATGGGTGACCGTTTTCACATGTCGAGACCCCACCGTGCTTCGGAAGGCACGTTAAGCCATTGGTCCTGCGCCTGATTTCTCTCCGGTCGTGTCGGTCTACCGTCCCATCGGAATAGGGAGTGCATCTGTGTCTGCGCGCATACTTGTGCACTATAATATCGACTGCGCAGATGCTAGTTTCAGCTGAGACTGGCCGCCGTGACCGAAATTCGGTCAGGAGGACATTATTATTATAATTGCTAAACTTACCTTCGGTACCTTTTTGAACATGAAAGGTAATCTTAAAGGGTTATCTGATACTTATCTACTTACACAAGACGAAATTAAATACCGTAACTTGATGTTACAAGTACTATTTAAAGAGCCATTTCTCTCTTAATGTCGGTCATTAAAATAATTCCGTGAGAATAAACGCTATGTTCAGTCAATTTGTAGAATATAATTATGTGTTATCAGTTAGGGACGGAATGAGAACAAAACATTCGTCCGTAATCGAAAAATTGACGACCCGATTGGCGCAGTGGCTAAGCGATTGGACTGCTCCGCTAAGGTTTGCGTGTTTGATTCCCGGGACAAAAATTTATGCGTTCCGCAGATATTTGTCCTGAGTCTGTTTGTTTGTGTCTGATATTACATGTTTGTAAAACGCACCCATGATACAGGAGAAATTCCTGGTGTGGGGCGACGATTTAAAAAAAATACTATTTCTAGAAGCCGGCAAATCCGATTTATTTTCCATACAAAATAGTAAACGTTACGTAAAAAGGAACCTTTTACTTGTGACTTGTAATGAGCGAAGAAATGTGGGTTTACACATTTATAATGGGGGACCTCTGAACAATTTGCTTATATTTCTTACATTTAAATGTAAAACCTAACTTCAGTAACCTTACTATTTTAGAAGATAACCTAAACATTTACAAGAAGTAGACAAAAATATATTTGTTTTTCATTACATTTCATTTAAATATTTTATACCAAAGTCCCCTTTGCTATTTTACAGCCATTTTACTAGACATTACGAAAACTAGAACAAAGAGTAAAAACGACCTAACTCACACAAAGCTACATTTGTCTCGCAAGTCTGTCACGCTAACACGTCACGTTTGCGCCACATATCCCGGATTCACGCAGATCCGTCAGCTTATCTTGTATCCTTTGCCCCGGTCCTTGTAAAAATCCCACTCTTCGAGAATATTCTCTGGAATCGAACATTAATAAGGCTGAAGACGCCGTTAGTGGAGCTTGAATAATTTTCCATGCATAACGTTGTAAGGTAGAGATGTGTTATAGTTGATTAATTGCGGTTTTGCTTTGCGAATTATGCAATGCTAGAAAATTTAAGTATCAATCATGTTATAACTATTTATGGTTTAAGTATTTTATAACTTATATAATTATAGTAATAATAACAGCCTATAACTGTCCCACTGCAGGGCAAAGGCCTCTTCTCGTATAGAGAAGGATTGAGCACTGATCACCACGTTAGCTCACTGCGGGTTGGCGATTTCAGATAATGAAATCCAGGATTCCGTCAGTCAGTGGTGTCTTAGAATATCTAAGAAAGTATTTATGAAATTGAAAAAGTCACATTGATACTTGCCTGGGTTTGAACCTGCAACCTCGTGCATAGAAATCCGGTATGTCAACCACTAGGCCACCACGACTAGTATATAGTAAGACCACTTAAATATCAGAATAGGGTAAATTTTCGTGTCCAATGAAATGAACAATGCACTTCCCTATTCTTCTTACAAAAGCCCACAAACAATGAGAATGAAGACACTCCAGCAAGAATAATGAGGGAATTTCAGAGAATCCAACAAGATCTACCAACAAAATCTTTAGCACTAAAGCTACAATAAGTTCTATTTAACGGGCGCGACGAAAGCGCATTCACTTTAATACATCCCCCTGTAATGCACCATACATCACACTGTTATATATTTCACTTGCACGTCGACATGGCTGGACGCTGTGGGTAAAGCCTGGCTCACACGATGTCAGTAACTAATCATAACGGAATCATCGTGATATTAGCTTGGAGATTGGCTATGTGGGTTTGTTTGAGGCTTGCGTCACATACAAGCCAGTAACGATGGTTGCTTTTATGTCATATTTTATATATTTGAGTTGTTTTTAGGGTTCCGTACCTCAAAAAGGAAAAACGGAACCCTTATAGGATCACTCCGTTGTCTATTTGTCTGTCAACTTCTTTTTATCAAGAACGCGTTAAGGTATTAAGTAGAAATTAATATCAAATACTCGCTGTCCTTTGAAGCCGTGAAAATAAGAAACTTCTTAATCATTTTTTTTACAATTTTCAAACTCGAAACCTCGAAAATTCAAACTCGAAAATTTCATGATTCTAGGACAACGGGAAGTACCCTATAGTACTTCCCGTTGTCCTAGAATCATGAAATTTGGCAAGAAGCATTGTCTTGTCAAAAATCTGAAACCTGAAAATGTTCAATAACAATCACATAAAAAGTAAGAATAACTTATCTGTGTGTCATCCCTATTTTCTCAAGAACGCGTAATGGCATAAAGTTGAAATTAATATACTAACAATAGGCGGCTTTAAGGGACAGCAGACCCCAGTTTCTGCTGTCCCTAGTTATCAGTTGCTAAAATCGGTAAAGGATAACATCGTGAGGAAACCAGCTGAGAGATTTTTCAACGGTGTGCAAAGCTATGTCAGAGGCCTACAGGCGGACATTGACACCAGATTGTTCATCAACCATAAGATAAGATGAAGAAGATCCTCTTCATTGGTCGTATAAGAATTAAATATTTATAATTAAAGATGACTTTTACATTTAAAATCCGAAATTTAAATTACTTTGCTTAAAGCATAATTTAAAAATAAGGGCGAATAGAATTACCTGTAAACTTGTAATTACTGGATGAAACTAACACCGTCTGAGCCGAGCTTATCAGAGCGTTGCGACGGCATTTACCAAGAAAATTGTATCATTACTGTAACACAACATCAGAGTGGTTTACAGTTCCCGTGGTATTGCCTCTATATATCAACCGGATGTGTTCAAGAGATATCACTTATTACGTCCAAGGTAAAGGAGGGAGCGACAACAGAATTTAGCTGAATTATTTCGAAACAGAAATACGAACGTATAACTTTTGGTTATTTAATATTCTTGGTAGACCTCAAACAATCAACTATAAAACAGCAACAATGCTAACACCAATCATGCGTAAATCAAAACAAATCACATTGCTTCTTAGTTTTTTTTTAATAATGATAAGTTTAATGATAAATGATTTTATTTTTGCAAATAGAGTTTAAAAAAACACTTTTACACGTCATATTTTTTTAAACTAGTTATAATGATGGTGCTGGCATTTCCTAACTGACTACCTCTGAAAAGAAATACCGAAACAAACTCAGGGGTCAAGGTCTCTTTTAAAGCCAAGAAAAGTTCAATAATTTAATTTATGTCATAATACTAATATCTTTAAACTTTATACGTCGCCTCACACTAGGTATTTCTCCAGTATCGTGAGTGCGTTTCACAAACATGAAATATCACATACCATTATATCATATCACACACACCCAGACTCGGGACAAACATGCGGATCGCACAAATTTTTGTCCCATTCGGGAATCGAATATGCAACCCTTGGCGCAGCAGTCCAATCGCTTAGCCACTGCGCCAATCAGGTCGCTTATCAGTCTGTTCTACGAACATGACGCATCCCGAAATGATTGACGGAATACATCCACATTTCATCAGTTATGTTATAGGTCCCAACTTTGGTGCGGAAAAAGCCTACGAGAATTAACTAATGTATGAACCTAATAACACTGCCCGAACCCAGAACCTTACACTCTGTGAGCAATAGACTAACGAGAAAGTCATAACCAAATTATTTTGAGTCCATTGTTGAACCAAGATCTTCTTCCTCAGACCACACCCCACGGATCCTTGAAACTATTCAGCTATTCCATCTGTCAGCCGGTCTCTCTCAGGCGATATATCTCCAAAATATCCGCTTCAATCTCCTCCAGCGTTCGTGACGTCATTTGTAATCGTCATAACATTCGTACAATACCAATAACTTGGGTATATAGCCTTTATTTAAGATACTAGCTTTCGTCAGCGACTTCATCGATGTAAAAAAAATAACTTGTATTTTATGAAATACAAAACACGTTACGTTTTTCCTACGGATCTAACTGGTAGTGCTGATAGCCGAATGGTATGACCGTTGGACTGCTAAGTCAAAGGCTGCACGAACCAACGTCTTTTCGTATTCATGTGCGTATTGAAAATTAGTTATCAGCTGCTAAACGGGGAAGCAAAACATCATGAGGAAACCGGCATACCTTAGAGATTTTCAACGGTATGTAAAGCCATGTCAGGGGCCTACAGGCGGTTTAAACTCTGGCACCAGGTTGTTCATCGACGATATGATAAGAAAAAAAAACAATTGTTAAAATATCTAATATTTTTAAAGAGTAATGGAGTTTCTTTTCGTTTTATCTTTTGAACCAAGCAACTTGATTTGACGTTCTATAAGTGCCTATTTGTAGTCTTTATGAAATAAAAACACTATGACTAAAGACTAATAGTGATCGGTACGTTTTCTTTTTCTTAAAACGAATTATTTTTAAATGTAAGTTTTAAAATATGAAGCTTCTTTTAAAGCCAGTTAAACACACAGAGTCTTTATTCTATAAGCCCTTGTGTCTTAATATGAAGACAGCTAGTCAGTAAGTTGGTAAGGAGACTGACTGCCTCGAGTGCGACGATTACTCAAGTATCGTTATTTGTTCTAATGCTCAGCAAATTCATTTACAAAAGCTTGCTTAAAAAGTATTGCGCCTTTAATGTTGCTTGTACGGAAAAATATACGCAGCATTACACGCGGCTCTGATTTAAAAATTTCCTCACAAAAATTTCTCCGTGCCGTATATCTCACGACAGCTTCAACATCCTTCGTCTGTGGTATTCAAATATTTGCGTTAGACTCGAAGCTGAAGTGTTATACTGTTGGTAAGACTGACGAACAGTTTAGTAGGTACCTATTGTCTTTTCGAATTCAATTGTGTATTATAAATTTATCAGTTGCTAAAAAACGGTGAAGCAAAACATCGTGAGGAAACCGGCAAACCTGAGAAATTATTCAACGGTGTTTAAAACCATGTCAGAGACCTTCATCATCAGCCAGAAGACGTCCACTGTTGAACAACGGCCTCACTCTTTTAAAAGGGGGGGGGAGGAGGGTTTCCATAATCCCCACTCTTGGCAAACTGCTTGGGGATCGCAGTGTTGGTGGTAAGTTACAGAAGACGTCGTCGACCTCGTCTTCTGATTTTCCCTTAGTCACCTCTTACGATACCACACGGCACACCGGAGCAAAACAAAGGCCTACAGGCGGTTTAAACTCTGCCATCAGGTTGTTCATTAACCATACGATAAGAAAAAAAGATAAACAGATTTGCAAGTCTAGTTTCTTGGCTTAATGCTCTCTGAAACGTAGTTTGATCACGTTTGTGAGAGTTTCAGTGTTTGCGTGCGGCGTCCAGTTCACTTTGTAGGCGTGCCAGTAGAAGTTGTACACGGACTTTGTGATAGTATATTTACTCGTATTTCCATTAAAAAGGTATTATTAAACTTTATTTACTCTTGCTTTAACTTACTGTTGTAATTGGAGTAAACGATAGGTACATTTAGATATTAATCTCACTCTGTTTGTTAGTATTCATAGGCATAGATTTTCGTGTATATATTTAGAATTTTATTCAAAATGATAATTGAAGAGGTTTGATGAAAATTAATGCTAAAGTAAATCAAAATTAAATTATTTACATTGCATAGGAACTTCAGCTAACGTAATCTAATAATTATAAAATATAATATATTAAAAAAAAAATATAATATATAAAAATGAATCCCTGTTTCTGTGTTTTTGGTTTCGAAATATCTGTGGAAGTCCATCGTAGGCTTAAATAGTGAGAAATTTTCTGGTTCAGCTAATATTAAATTAAACAACATAAATATGTGCATTTAAATAAACCAGCATGCGGTAAATAAAGCTCGTACAATAATACTGACAAATTTTTAATCTGATAAGTTTACAAATAGCTAAAAAATAGCTTACATAATTCACACCAACGACCAACACATAATAAACCAAAAAATAAAATTTAAAATGTCTGCCAATTCTTTCTCTAAGAAAATATTTATATAAAACATAGTGCCAAGTTTCCATTACAATGGCACGAGAATATGAGTTATGTTACAAGGAAATAGGTCTCAAGTCCTTCCACGAAATGGACACACAAATGTAATACCAGACGGTTACTTACTCGACTGACATTTACTTGGCAGTTCAGTAAAGTGCCTTCTAAATGTTACTGAGATAACTCCATTACTTGTCTTCGTAACGTAATGCAGGCCACGAATGCTTCAGATGGTTTATTTACCAGACTATTACTGTACTGCTCCAAACAGGGAAGTATCCAGCATTGATCACCACACTTGCTCATATTATCTGGTTGGTGACTGCAGATTGTGTGGCGTGCCGTGTGGTATCCGGCCTAGAATTGACCACCCCCTTTCCTCCCATGGGTGTCGTAAGAGGCGACTGAGGGAAAACTCAGAAGATGGGCAGCAGCGTCTTCTGTAACTTGACCACCAATACTGCGATCCTCATGCCACTTGCCAAGGGTGGGGATTATGGTACCCCTTCTAAAAGGAGAGGCCTTTGTTCAACAGTGGACGTCGTCCAGCTGATGATGATGATGATTGCAGATCACAGATTTCATCTACATGTTGCTCTTCAGTGTCAGTTGATGTCTTAAAGAGAAAATAAATATAACGTTGAAAAGTTTCATTAATTTTTGAAGCTTGAACCGGGCTTGTTCAAGCAATATTTTGACTGAAAAGACGAACTGACGAACTACGTCAAACCTCTAGTCTGTGAATGTTAGCCAATAAGAAACGCTGTATGTCACATGCAACCAAGAGCACAGATACACACATTAGGTTGGAACCCGCAATCTGCTGCCGGCATCGAGAATCTGTTAAGGATACGATCACTCGATACGATGGCGTTTAGGAGACGCCCCTTTCTGATACTTCGCGGAACGGAACGTGTCGTAAATCGAATCCAAATTGGAATCGAGATTACGGTGGGAGGTACTCGATTTTTTGTGAATCGATTTAAATTTGAAGTGGTTTTCGTAACGGATTTTCTTATATTTACTGATTTTATGAGCGATTTGAGGGTAATGAGATGATTTCCAATTTCAAGATGTATCCTGAGGCAGTTGGCGTAACATGAAAAGTAATATAATGAGTGCATTTATTGATCGAATTATATTATTGTACTTTTTACTTTAAAGAAAGGTTATCTGTATTCAGTTGTAGTAATCAAATACTTAAAGCATTTTGGTACCTATATATGGATTTGCTAGTTATAAAACGCAAAATAAGCACAACATATTTTTAAAGCCTAAAGAAGTAAAAATGTATCGCTAAATAAGGACTTTTTCACTTATACAACCCATCTTAAGTGACTCCAACTCCAAAAGTTTTAGTACATTTATTGAATCCTAATATACTCGTAAAATCTAGGTTCAATTTGTCAAACTCCTAAGCTTTCAATTGAGATAGATCTGAACTCTACCTACGTAGGTATATTCGTATACACCGCGTACAAAATGGACTCGCCATTTTTTACGACCGCCCTTTGCAAATAGACTTGTAAAACGATAGTAAATTGGACAAGCGAATTCGAGACTAATTGCGACGGTACCGTTTGGAGCTATGCAGTTACGCTCATATTCTATAAAACTGTTCTTTTAAGAACTCTGTTGAGGTGCATTTTTGAGATTTCCGCTTCACACACAAGCTGCCACCCGCGACTTTATTCGTGTCTTTTTTTGGTATAAAGTAGGCTAGATTCAACTTCAAGGTCCATTCTGATTGTTAGTGAAAGAATGTGGTTAAATTAGAATTAGAAAACATTTATTCGACCCAGCACACATGACAGCACAAACAAAAAAAAAGTAACAACAAGCAAATATTATCAGTAGTACCATCAAACATACAATAACGAAAAGGTGTCCAACTATGCTGTAGAACATCCAGCGCTGGTTTTCAGTTGGCACCCTACAGTGACACACGGACGACCAGACGCAAGTAGAAAATACATTATTTTAATACATATTTATAATAAATAATAATAAATCGGATGATTATGTAGTTCTAAAGATTATTTATTACAAACAAATTATAGCTCTTTATAATATTGGTATAGATTTAAAGAAAAATGATAAGTGCGGGTCTTCTACTTCTTTGTATCGGCATGAGCCGATAGCCACATGGAATAGGTCATACAGTGTTGTAGAGATTGATCAGACAATAAGGGTAGCCAGGTTGACTGTCCAGGGTGCGCCAAACGTACTTAAGTATCACACTCTCTTCTTGTAAAACTACTGCATAGTTCTAAATAAAATGATTATCATACAATTTACGTATATCAAGACGGAAAATTAGATGTAGATGATTATTATTAGATTCCTCGATTCGAATTGTTTTAGTACTTGGATATTAGACATTATCTTCTCTACGTACGACGATCCTTATTGATTTCTGAGTTTAGATCCTAAAGCAATACAATTACCAATACTACTACTACTTATAGTACTTCGAATACTTCGATTAGAGGCAAATATTCGAAATGAATTTCGTATTTTTCCGACACTATCTTCATCACAATATTATGACACTATCTTGTATTATTAAAACGTTTGGTATAGTATTTTGTCATGGTACTATTTTTTCCAATCTGTCAAACCAAGGTAGGTAACAAATATTAATATAATTTATCGTGGACGTACTCTTTATCGTCAGATATTTTGTAGTGACCTAGATATCGATAAATTGTAGCTCTGAATTGATTGCTTGCATCAATTAGAATTGGTAAATCTTCGTTGACTTCTACCTCTACTATAGTAGATAAATTTGCTGTATTAGCTTCAATAAAAATATGATTCAATGTTTTGTCATTAGCTCATTCTTTGCTGAATATAAAAAGGTAATATAAATGTCGTTCATGATCACATCAAGCAACCTTTTCATTATTGTTCGTATATCATCGCTTTGAGTTATCCAAAAAATACATAGTGTAAATATTTATACGCAAAACCCATTATAACTCAATATTCTCCAAAACCTTTCTATGTAACATCAATAAGGTTGTTAAATCTAACATCACTCAAGATTTAAGTCAAGCGAAGGGCAAGAATATTTTAGTCTAGGCTGCTTAGGTCTGATTTATGCCCAAAATATTCTTGGACGTAATATTGAAAGGAAAACCTCGTTTACAACGCAATTTCCTTTATGTCCCAAAATGTCCCGAAAGCACTTTTTAAAGAGATAGCACATTTAGATAAAATGCTAATTTATTCATTGGCGTGAAAGAAGAAAGGAATAAGCCTGCTGGCGTTTCAATTGAATCCTGAAACAGTAATTTATTTTTGATGTTAAATTAAAAAAATGTGTTTACTGGGTATAATAATGTAAGTGGATTGGGTTTTTTACGTTGGCTGCTTATATTTTCCGGCATCATTTGGATCAGTGAACGTTTTGCAAATTCGTTTCAAGTGACTTGAGAATTGAATGAACTTTTAGGAGCTCGTTTGTAAATATTACCGCTGATTACGAGATTGTTAAAGATATGGTTATGAACCATATTTTGGTTAGGTAATGAATGATTTAATTTGGTTTTAAAAGAAGATATATAGATTTTTACAGCCCTACTACAAAGAAATTCCAACTGATTACTTACGAAATCTAGCATAACTAATAACTTGTCACTTCAGAACTTTATTGATTGTACTCCGTGAAAGGTACAGGTTATATAAAGAAAAGAAAATAATTTATAAAATCAGATATCAATTACCCTTTTGTTACTGTCCATTGCACTAAACACAAACAGAAACTTCCAAAAGATAACGCTATCCAAGTAATAGATAAACACGACTAAAAATCCTATTATCCTAAGAAATAAACTTAAAAACACAATTTTATCAGCAAATATAAACTCGAAAATGTCAAATGGAATTCTCAAATGAATTCATGCCCGCGTAAAATTTTAAACATGCAGTTTTAACTTCATAAAGCTTGAACGCAGAAAATAATTGTATGAGAGAAAAATAGATTACACGCCACTCGAGACTCTTCCAATATGCATAATAATGGTAATGGATTCAGCGACGCAAGATGGAGCTACCGTTATGTGTGGTCCCACCGAGAGATGAGCGAGATTCTGTTGATTTTATTTTGCATACCCTCGATTTACAGCCTGTGGAATTGGCTTCTATTTTGAAGAAGATTGTTAAATATGAGATGACGTATGGACAATTGGACATGACAATTGTTTTCTTTTTCGGTAACCCTTTGTATATTTTCATATGGTCTAATATTTCTATTTTTTTAGGCGTGCACAACCTGCCTAAGCAACAATTCATGTGATGATCATCAACCTCTTCTTATCGTATGGTTGATGAACATCAACTGGCTTTTTGCCATGTTCATGTGAAATACGACGGGTGTGACTTCTATTTCAACGTAGCCGGTTTTCGAGTGTCATTATCAGTTTGACTGGAATTAATAATATTTTCGATTCTGCCAGCAAGTTTAATTCCCAGAATACTTCGTTTACTTTTTTTTTTCTCTAACTCATTCAACCATATTTACATTGCTACCACCATTGCTAGCCCTACAACACATACTTAACAAAAGAAACTGTTTAATTTGGTAATGGTTATAGACTATTGTTTAGTCCTAACGTTAGCTTTTTGTTGCAAACAAACGATTTTTTTTACAAGTTTTGGGAATTGAAAAACGATTGTCTTATTATGAATACTAGCGGCCCGCTCCGGCTTCGCACGGGTATAAAATATATATTATAAGTATTTTTCCACTATTTAATGGATGTTATTATACATATAAACCTTCCTCTTCAATCACTCTATCTATTAAAAAAAACCGCATGAAAATCCGTTGCGTAGTTTTAAAGATTTAAGCATACATAGGGATATAGGGACAGAGAAAGCGACTTTGTTTTATACTATGTAGTGATAATATATTATCATTTTCGTTAACCTCGCTCATTTCTCGCTTTGTTTTCCACTACCCAGTAACCGAACCTCACCTGAAATGGGAGTGCAGATTGAATGCCGGTGTAAATTTGAAATTTAAAATTCAGTGATTATTATCCATTGAAATGAGTAAAAAAACACCATTTCGTTGAATCTTGGGCAGATTTTTAAAAGTAGTTTTCTGAATCGACTTTATGAGAGTCGTTTTACGCAAAAGGAATATGGAATTTTAAAAATTGCTTTACATAATGGACCTTTTTACTATTCCGTAATATGATAACGTAATATTTTTTCGCAGAAACGGTTCTCCAACATTCTATTACATTTTAAAGTTTTCTTTAAGAATATCGAGTCAGAAGCAATATGGTCCATTGAACTTTTTTCGTAACCTGACGTAATAAAAATATTGTTGAAAGCCATATACAACTATTGAAGTTACTGACTACCGATGTCGCATAGTTTTTCGAATGCAGAGTTCTGAGAATATTTCAGTCTAACTGGCTCCGTTTGAGACAAAAATAGTCGGGCGTACCCAAAAAACACATGACTACATAAATGCTTTTTTTATTTGACAACCGGAGTGTATAAAATTCAATATAATGTGAAGTAGGCCTGCCGATCAAAACCTGCCTTGGCGACCGACAATATAAGCTAGTCCTACAAGTTTTCGATAAATATTATTACAGTATATTTGATGAGTATGTTTGTATAACGTCAATACTGGTACGCTCCAATTGAATTTACAATGTTGCTATTGTATTTCTTATAATAGTTTTGTTTATTTAGTACTTCCTTTGTTTCGACATGAACTCAACAAAATCAATATTATCAATGAAATCACAAGGTGATTCGTATTAATATGTCGTTTGTTGGTTTTGTTCTACTTTCGTATTTTTGTTAAAAGCCAAATAAAGTAAAATTTCTATAATAATAGCACATTTCGTGTGGTATCCCGCCTAGAATTGACCACCCTCTTTCCTCCCGTGGGTGTCGTAAAAGGCGACTAAGGGAAAATCTAGAAGATGGGCAGCAGCGTCTTCTGTAACTTGACCACCAATACTGCGATCCCCATGCCGCTTACCAAGCGTGATGATTATGGCAACCCCCCCCCCCTCCTAAGCTTTTGTTCAACAGTCGACGTATTCCGGCTGATGATGATGATGATGATGAATAATAGAACAAACAAACATTTTGTTATGAAAAGACTGACTCTATTAAAAACTTTCCTGTAACCGCACTTGAATACCACCATATCCTATCTCTAGCACCTTCATTACATTCCTTTAGCCTAATTGAACTAAAGCCTTTAGCTAGGTTCCAACTAAAGACCAATTCAGTGGTTGGGTAGTTGTCACCAACCAATATTCCTATTCCAAGACTTCTCTAAAAAATGCTTTAATTTAGCCCAAAAATCCTCCACATTTTTAATTAACTGTATAATTCAAATTTTATTTGCTTTGAAATCAATAAATATTAAGTCAATCGAGTTTGCAATCTAGTGACGTCACAGGTTCCTATTGCCATACAAAATCTATGGAGGAATAGATTTTTGACAGCTCATAAAAAGAATATCAATTGATTGGTTGTGTCAACCACCCAGTTTTAAATCTTTTACAGTTTATACGAGCTTTACACACTTTATCAAATGCCTTACCCAAATCCTTTTAACACATTCTCCGAAAATACTCCAAAACAACACGCAATATAATCATAAAACACGAATCAAATTTACTCATTAGCTTTTATATCTTATCGTCTCTTTGATTGCTTTGACGCAACAAATTTAATTACTAAATCCCGTCCATAGAATTTTTTTTCTCGAGCACTCCTTTGTGTATGGAATCCGAATTTGGAACAAATGTGTAATCAATTTGGAGAATTATTTTTGTTGCTCTTTGTGCCTGTTTGGCTGGCGTGAATTTATTTGAATTTACACACGTTCTTTTTATTTGAATATGGAATTAAGATGTGAAATAGAATAAAAAATCAACCATTTAATAAAAAGAGGGGTGAGATACGAATTACGCTTTTATAGTCTGAGATCACACTGAATGATAGATCAAACACCTGCTTGTTAACACTAAGTGGTATACATAAACAGAACACATTGACACTCATACCAATTGTATATTAAGTTCTAGCTATCGTATTACAGTGCTCCACTAATGGCAATGCAGTGTCTAATTAACATTAGTGTATAATTAATAAATTAGTATTGTATACTGGCTGGTAAGTGACGTGGAGGTCTAGTGGTTGACATACCGGATTTGTATGCACAAGGTTGCAGGTTCAAATCCCGGCAAGTATCAATGTGACTTTTTTAATGTCATAAATACTTTCTAAGATATTCTTAGACACCACTGACTAATGGTGACAGAAAACATCATGAGGAAACCTGGATTTTATTATTTATCTAAATTCGCCAACCCGCAGTAAGCTCAATCCTTCTGTATACGAGAAGAGGCCTTTGCCCTGCAGTTATAGGCTGCTATAATTATTATACTGGCTAGTAATAGGTGTTACTTTCTCATATACATTTTTATCATTAATATTTTTTAGACGGATCGTAAGAAAAAGTATTTAATAGTATTTGCTTACCTTATTGGAATTTTATAAAAGATAAAATGGAATTCTGTCGCCAATCTTCTTAAGAATAAGGCATGATGAATGAACATAATGTCAAATTGTATGTGTTTATGTCTTTAACAAACACACACTCACAAACTTTCGCCTTAAAACATTTGTGTGATGTCATTAATAGCTTGGATTATTAACATAGGGCGATATAATGTAGCGCAATAGCACACTCCTGTTGCCATGTATTTCTGTATTCCTTTCTCAAAGGCCCTTTGAGGAATACAGGTATGATGTCTGTTATATTATACATTAATAGCAGATTATACAGTTGTACGTGCAAGGCTTTGCACCTAATAACACCCACAGACATCACGATGCATGTACAAACGGCAGTGTATCCAGTTTTGTACCAAATCAAACGGAAAACCCATTCGGATGTGAAGAGAAGTAAACAGTTTTGCACCGATGCTTGCAGTGACCCAACAGAATGCAGATTTTTATTTTGTTTGTACTATTATATAATGTTGCAAATAAAGGATGACTTTAGCCCAATTAACAAATGCTATATACCTAAAAACTGTCTATAAATATATAAAATCTAATAAAAAAATTATAACTGTGTCTAATAAAATAATGAGATTAATTGCGGTACAATTCCGTAAATGTGTGTTATTGTATAGTTCTGTTATTATTTTATTTTATTATACACTTTTAATAAAGGTTATTTAAATAAAAATAGTAGTGCAATCAATATTATAAGTGCTTTCTTCTTTTATTGGTGCAAATGATTACGTACGAATTTATGAACAATTTATTTATTTATTTTCGTTTGCACGGTGCATGTGTCCAGAAATACTTGAATGGTAATGTCAGTTTTTTTCTTCATTGAATTTTTTTACATACTGCCATACAGTCAAACCACTTAACTAGTTTTGTGGGAAATTGTTTAATGTAAATTGTGTTAAAATGGTATGTCCAATACCATATATATTATAACACAATTTACATTAAACAATTTTCAATGAAGAAAAAAACTGACAGCTCCATTTCTATTTAAATATTTCTGGACACATGCACCGTGCCAACGAAAATAAATAACAGGGCGAGCATAACCCCCTTTTGCTGGTTTTTTTTTAGTTTTACTATCTCTACGGAGAATGCAGGATTGGAATTTTTCACAGAGGCCAATTTAGCACGGCGGCTAACAAGGGATTTGTGAGCACGGAAAGGTGGCGCTTTGCTTAGTTACATCTGTATATTGAGGGAATCAAAAGCGGCTGGCTGGAAAAGTATTCGGATACGGAAGAGAAGGATTCTTGTTAAAACGTAGCTGGTAGAAAGATTTTTTGTACAGTGATTGCATTTAGAAACTAATATTTTTATACACACAAACTGTTGCGTTTTACGTGTTATTTTTAATTGTGGATTTGTTTAGGTAAAGATTTGGAATATAACTAGTAATATAACAAAAATAGTGATGCATTTAAACAGATTTTAGACGATTCAATCTAAGTTTCATCTCGAAGTTATCACGTTAAGTGGTTTTTTGGAGATATTTCAACGGTGTATAAAGCCATGTCAGAGGCCTGCAGGCGGTTTAAACTCTGGCACCAGGTTGTTCATCAACCATACGATAAGAAAATAAACTTTAAAACCATCGACAGCTAACCTAAACCCGATAACGCTTAACCTGACACCTGTCCTTCTTTCCACATCAAGGAAACAAACGAAGATCAAACTTAACTTAATACCTCGCCCAAACTTCAAAATACCTCGACGATATTCGAGAACATAAACAAAGACATTAAAGTGCCGAAATTCTGTTAAGAACTTCGCTAGAGTTATTCAGCTGTTTGTATAGAGTTTCGGAGCCAGGGTCAAGTAGGAAGCAGGTTAAGGTTGCCACATTTTTATTTTTAAAGTATGTTTGTGTCACATAACACCCCTAAAGGCCCAAAACTCAGGGCACTAAGTGCTAAAGTAATATAATTGCGACATTATCGGACGTAGCCATGAAAAAATAGTACCTACTTTTGTAAATTCAGGAAACAAATTGTCCTGAACTTTTATTATTAATTTTTATATGGTTGTAAATTCTTTTTTATTTTTGCTTCGGCCAGAAAAAGTTTAATATTTTTAAAATAATCATTGATATTTTATTAAATCCTAATAATTTGATTCATAATTATTAAGATTTAATAAAATTAGCGATAAAAATTAGAACATATCGTAATAATATATAAAAAAAATTAAGTATATGTTCAACTGGCAAAAATATATAATAATAATAATAACGTTTATTGTGTCTAAAAGTATTAGAAAAATCAATTTTAGGTTTGGAGTCTTTTTTTAAGCAAATAATGCCTGTATTAAAAGACTCCGCTCCTTCACAACAGTAGCAGTGGCAAAAATATATTACGATACTATATATTACAGTACAGGTGACAACCCTAGAGTGAGTACGTGTTTTTTGTGCAAAACATTGTTTTTGAAACGAGTTTTGAGTTGTTGTGTTAACTTTTTAGATTGTTAATTGACGTAGTTTGGGAGGGGTGCTTTACTAAATGAGCTTGTATTGTGGGTGGTTTAATAAGGTGAAAGAGAACTTATTTCAAACTAACCGCCGCACTCCGAGACGTTAATGATTACTTAAACTGTTACTAAGTAAGGATTCCAGAAAGAAAACCTTTACTCATTCAACTTTAAGCAATCACGTCTCTAAGTTCGGCAGTTATGTAAGGCATCTTTTATACCTTAAGTAGTTTTTATAGATACCTTTATTTTTTCATCCATACACAGTGCCTAAATGTGTATACAACTTAAAATATTGTTTAGTGCTTATTAAATTACGTAGCTATCAATATAAAATTAGTTACATGCAAATCGGAATAGATATAAGAAGGAACACTCTGTAGAATCAGTAAGACACTACAGCATGTGTTTTATTCATAACTAGCTTTACTCAGAGGGCCGGGGTTTGCCCTTTTACGGATTACATTACCATAAATCCGTTTTTAGCCGTTATCTATAAATAACATATACACAAAACGTGTTTAACGTTGTGATAAGTTATATAAGAAATGACGAGGAAAGTATGGATTGAATTTTTCGGTTATTTTTGCCCGTTTATCTATTTTCCTGGATATGAGCATTGAGCAATGTGCACACGAATCAATGCTTAGATATACAAAAATAGCTTCAGAAGTGGACTGAGATGTTAAATTATACCCGTCACTGTCGTTTGCATCTCAAAAAATAGAGATGCCACAAGACCTAAGAAGTGGTTATCTTAAAACACATGTTAGCATCGTTTATAAATAAGAGGGCTAATTGTTACAATTAGCTACATTTTCAGTTTTCTCAACAATTTGATTCACGCAAAATGAACTTAGGGTTTACTGTCAACTGTTTCGAAAACCGAACTCACTCAAAAACGTAATAAAAAAACCTATTTTTTGTTGCCACAAACCACTTGCTGCATTAATTAAAATAAATGTGCCATATCTACGAACACAAATTTCATACTCCTTGATGGATGTAAGAACTTCAATTTTCTACCATAATTAAAAAGACAATTGATAAATGATTCATTATTGTCTTGTCAAGAGTTAATTAAGGCCAGCATCTGCCTGTCCGTGTCTAAATGTAATTTTAACTTATGACAGTTTTCTTCTCACAAAACTTTGGACGGGGAAAAAGTTCGCCCAAACGTAGCCGAGTCGAAATTTTCATAAATTTGCCGAAATCCGGAAATATAAATTATGTTGACGTGTGCTTCGAATACGATTATTTCTTTATCGATAATTTATTGTTATTTAAATTGTTCGGCTTTTGCAAAAAGAGGCATTCATTTCTGTCGCTTGTTTGTATTTAAATCAATTTATTTTCCCGGATGGATAGACACAGAACCTACATACACCTACACATCTTTATTTCATTGAACACGAATTCAGTTAGACTGACATATAATTTTATGATCAACGGTTAGACTGTTTATAATAATGTCCTCCTGACCGAATTTCGGTCAAGGCGGCCTGTCTTAGCTGAGACTAGCCATCTGCGCAGGAGATATTATAGTGCACAAGTATGCGCGCAGACACAGGTGCACTCCCTATTCCCTCACTCTCATAATCCGATGGGACGGTAGACCGACGCGACCGGAGAAAGATCAGGCGCAGGACCAACAGCTTAACGTGCCTTCTGAAGCACGGTGGGGTCTCAACATGTGAAAACGGTCACCCATCACAAGACTGACTGCGGCGAACACGGCTCAACCTCGCAGATCGACTGATCTGCCGGGTAGCCGCAAAGCTACGAGCCCCACAGAGACTGTTTATACTAAACAAACAAAGGGTGCTTCCGACTTTTATGAATATAGAAGAATTTGTTAAAAAGGAAAAATAATAAAAATCTGGTGAATACATTTAAAAAGAAAATGACATGATATTTAACTTTCACGATAACAAAATCTGTGAACGATTATCCAGCCAACAAAGATGGTCGTTTGTAATCCATCAATGAGTCTAATGACAATAAGATCGGCATCAAAAGCCGCCATTTTGTATTACCGAGTCTGTACAAATTGCCGTCATTAAACCGTCTGAGATTGTTTAATTGTTTCAAAATACGACGGTTTGGAGGACCAAAGATTTGCATGCAAAGGGTTTTTCTCGTATCTTATGTGAATAAGTTTTTTTTGCACAACCACGTCTTGTCAGAGATAGGGCATTATCATATATCATTATCATATTTAATATTATAAGTATAATAACCAACAAAATGATACTCTGTAATATATTCTGTAAAACCATCATTAAACTTTCTAGGAATTCACAGACAATCAACGCGTATTATAGGATTTATTCGTCAAAGGAGGTTCTACATGGAATTATTCCTAAACAAGGAGTATGTATTTTACAAAGCACATCTATTACAAGCATACATAATCAGTTCCAGGAATGTATTAATATTTGTGAAGTATTGAAAATATATTTTGGAGCTAACGTAGAATGAAAGATGTGAAAGGTCTACCAAGATTTGGAAATAGTTACCTACTTTAGGCATAAGATAGCGGTAGGTATAAAATATATTGTCTTTATGACAAAATTTTGGTCACGACGGCCTACCTCATCTGAGACTAGTCAACTACGCAGGAGGTAATATAGTGCACAAGTATGTGCGCAAATACAGATGCACTCCCTATTCCCTCACTCTCAAAGTTCTATGGGACAGATGACCGACAAGACAGAGATCTGGCGCATAACCAACGGTTTAACGTGCCTTCCGAAGCACAGAGAGGTCGGTCATCACAAGACTGACCGCGGTGAGTACTGCTTAACTTCTCAGATCGACTGTTCTGTTCTGCGGGGTAACCGTGTTGCTACGATCGGTATATATGTATGCATTATGGATGTTCTGCACACGACAGGTCGACATGGCAATCGGGGTATGGACTGAGGCGCGGGAGAGTTGTGTATTTAAATACGGAATGTCAACCACAAGGCCACAGCGAATCTACTTTACCTTTATTACAAATAAACAGATATAAAATGTAAACTATTTCTTTTCGTTTAAAAAACAAAAGAAAAAACATCGCCCCACACTAGGAATTTCTCCTGTATCGTAGGTGCGTTTCACATATCACATACACAAACACCCAGACTCGTGAAAAACATCCGTGGATCGCACAATTTTTTGTCCCGTGCGGGAATCGAACCCGCAACCCCTAGTGCAGCAGTCGCTTAGCCACTGCGCCAATCAGGTTACAATAAAAACTAATATTGGACTCATTAAATTTAAATAACTGCTTAACGACCAACTCAATAACCTAACTTAATTAAGTTTAAAATAAGTATCTATTACGCTAAGAATACCTCCAAGTCAAAATTAAGTTTAAGAGTCATAAGAACTAAGTTTCACATATTCCGAAAGATATTAGAATTCTAATGTTCATTACATTAATGAGAAATTAATCTTAATTAAATTTCAGTTGGGTTTATGACCTAAGTTTTAGGATCTTGTCTAGTAGTTATTAGGTAATTAGAATATTGGATGGTTTTAATATAGGTTAATTAATATGATAAAAAATCATTAAACAATTCAGACAAAAAAGCACTTATGAGAATGCTGTTATAAGGTCATAAGTGCTTTCTCAATATTTTAAATGCTAAAACTATTAACAAAGCGAACGCATAGGATTTGGCGCCGACTTCGAAGTGAATAAAGCATTATTTTTGACTTATAAGTTCGTATTTTTGAACGCCGTTTTTATTTTATAAAGAAAATTGGTCATACTTTTAGTTTAACCCAATAGTTACCCATAATATTTATAATTTTTTGTTTTAGAGTGGCAAATGAATTTTTTTTTATTCAAAATGATATGGTAATTAGGTGATGTATTTTATTTCATTTTGCAATGTGGCTACCACTTGTTAATGACGTGATTAACTGTAATTAGACCGACCTATCACTACACAAAGTAATTATAATTTGATACACAAAATTGACTGTGATTACAGCCGACCTTTTCGATAGCAATTAATTTGGCTAGAATTAATAATGTTGAAATGGGTTTCAAATTTCTGGTCGAAATTATTTTGATATTTCAATTGACTTCTGTGTGTTATTTAATCATTTATAATTGCAGGCAATCATGTTATCACCACTGTCCCTATGTATGCTTAAATCTTTAAAACTACGCAACGGATTTTGATGCTGTTTTTTTTAATAGGTAGAGTGATTGAAGAGGAAGGTTTATATGTATAATAATAACATCCATTAAATAGTGGAGAAATACTTATAATTTATTTTTTATACCCGTGCGAAGCCGGAGGGGGCCGCTAGTATTATATATACATATAAGTATGCACAAAGAGGAACATAGGTTTTACTCGTTCGCAAGCTAAGTATTATAATAATATTATTGTTTTCTACACCTTAAAAACATAACTTCATGCTTTTATTCCCTGAAAAGGTTAGAAGAGGACTAAAGGTGTATAGTATTTATTTATTTATTATTTACTGGGTACACCCTGCGGTGTTAACTGGTACTTTTTTCGGGATAAAAAGTAGCCTATGTGTTAATTCAAAGTTTCAGCTACCGCCATACCAAATTTTAGCAAAATTTGTACAGCCGTTTGAGCGTGAAGAGGTAACAAACATACAAACACACTCACAAACTTTCAGCTTTAAAATATTAGTGTGATGCACATAAATAAAAATATTAATATACGATGTGAACTATGTAATGTGCCTTAGGCATTTTCCACCAGTCCACCTTATAAGACACCTTAGAGACAATAATTAGGTAGATGCACAAATATATATTATCAAAAAAAAACCCACATTTCGCCAGTTATGTTGTAGGTCCCAATGTAATAGGGGGCGAGCCTATTGCCATCAACCGGGCACAAATCCAGACTCCATGCTACACTCTCTAATACATAATTCCTTTCACAACCTTAGCTAATTAGTCATCAATTCCTTATACGTGTCTAGCTTATGTAACAGAAACTAATCAAAGGCAACCTAGCTTATAACTCTTTGTCCTCGGTCAGAGGCGAATGTTAAACTATTAACGCGGTACTAACCGTGCAGACTAATAAATTATGTAATCTGGTAACTTGATAGTTTGACAGTTAAATATTGTAGGTTATTTATGGTGTGGTGGAAGGCGTTCTTGTGTTGAAATTGAAATAGTATTTTAGATTTCGATCGGAACTCTGGCTTGGAAATGTTTTTATGTATTTGGTAAAAAGTCTGATTTGATATTATTAAGCACTAATAGCCGAGTGAGATAACCATTAAAATGCCAAGTCAAAGGTCGCCAGATCAAACCCCGGCACGCACCAATGTATTTTCGTACTCAAGTGCGTATTATAAATTAGTTATCAGTTGCTAAAATGGTGAAGGAAAAGATCGTGAGAGATTTTTCAGAGAAGTGTAAAGTCATGTCAGGTGTAATGCGGTTTGAACTCTGACACCAGGTTGTTCACCAACCATACGATAACAAGAAGAAGACTAAGGGAAAAGATATTTTAATTATGGTCGTTTAGGGTACGTAAAGATTTCGTTTGTGATTTACCTACAGAATACATCGGTAATAATACTATGATTTTTTGTATAAGTGTATTAACTAGATAGTTACATAGTCTCCTACCAGACTAGTCTAGATTTTAGGTAGTATTTCAGACAATGTTTCAGCTAAAATCGTTTTAGTCCACTTGCTTTAGTGCTTGATTTACAGCTGGGAGCTTGAGCAAAGAGCTGAAATCTTTAAAATATATTTCAACTAAGTCGTGAGGATATAGTTTATTCTGATAAGGTTTATAAATTACTGTGTTTTAAGTGATTGATTCTTTCCTCTCTCAATAGTTTCCATTACTTCGTTAGTAGACGATATTTTTCCTCTTTCGTATCAAGCTTCTGGTTTTATACCCTTCGTAACTATAACATGGTCCCCTTAAAACATTACATAACATCACGCCTGTATTCCCCCGGAATGGTCCCCTTTATCAATAAAATATGTCAATTTTAAACATTGGATTAAATTATAATTGTCACTGTCGTTTGCATGTCAAGGAAAAAAGACGTCAATAGACTTAAATCGAGTTTAAGTTAATACAGGTTTATCCTCGGTTATGGATAAGAGAGAGTAGGATATACTATATAAATATTAATTCATAGAATGCAGTTAGTAAAGCAGAAAACCCTGGGCAAAACACTATGTCGTTCTCTTGCAGCGTAATTTCTTCTGGCTCGTGATCCACCGCGTCACTAGTTTATAAATGAGAGCTCTATTTGACTTAGAAACTAATGTTCTCCTGACCGAATTTCGGTCACGGCGGCCGATCTCATCTGAGACTAGCCTACTTCGCAAGAGATATTATAGAGCATAAGTATGCGCGCAAACACAGGTGCACTCCCTATTCCATCTCTCCCAAAGTCCGATGGGACGGTAGACCGACACGACTGGAGAGAGATCAAGCACAGGACCAATGGCTTACCATGCCTTTCGAAGCACGGAGGGGTCTCGATATGTGAAAACGGTCACCAAATACAAGACTGACCGCGGCGAGCACGGCTTAACCTCGCAAATCGACGGATCTGCGCGGAAGCCACGTTGCTATGAGCCCCTCAAAAAGAACTGTCACTTAGAAACTAGTCAAGCATTCCCGAAAATACAAGTAGGTATTTAATTAATTAATTAAATACTAACTCTAAAATCGGTCGCCAAGTACGACGACCGGGCATGAGACCTTGAGTTCAAATCCTGGGTCGGGAGAAGTGTTACTGGTTTTTTTCATTAGGTACCTAATTCTCAGTAGCAGGGGGCACGAGAGTCTAATTTTATAAATACAGGTGTGATGTTTTGTATTAAATCACATGTAGAAAAGGGCACCTTTAAAAATACTACCTCATTCGCTGACGTTTCGCCTTTACCTCAACCATGAGTTTTCTCACTTAAACTGGCTGGCAACTACGTAAAATATTTGTATGGCAAACTTTAATTCCCTATGTAACTGCTTCTTAGTCTTATCGTATGGTTGATGAACAACCTGGTGTCAGAGTCTAAACCGCCTGTAGGCCTCTGACGTGACTTTACACACCGTTGAAAAATCTCTCAGGTTTCTTTACGATGTTTTCCTTCACTGTTGGTAGCAACTGATAACCAATTTATAATACGCACATGAATTTGAAAAGACATTGGTGCGTGCCGGGGTTTGAACTTGCGATACTTGCCTTGGCAGTCCAACGGTCATACCACTTGGCTATCAGTGCTATATTTTACGTGGTCGCTAGTGAGTATAAGAGAGAAAACCCATGGTTGAGGTACTGTTCAGTCCTATTTTGCTCAATTAACTACTGCAACGGACTCAAAGCAAGACATTTCCCAATTCATTCTACTAGATCAGACCAGAGCGTACGCGTCTAAATCAATTGGTCTTTTCGGTTCTGTCGGTAATTTAGTTTTCACATCGAGTGAGAATATACGTGTGTTCCAAATTGATAACACATTGGCGCATTGGAAAGGTAACTGGACTTCTATACTAAAAGTAACTTGGTTTTAGACTCGTTCCAGCATATAAAAAAAATATTTTAGGCGAGAATGTCCCAAGATTGGGCGTAAGAGCATGTAATGATATTTAATCTGTCTAAAAGCACAAATAACCAATGTAAGAGTTATTTATTTGGAATTAAAAGTTGAATAATAAAGCCAGCCTTATTTTTGCAGAAAATAAACAAAACACACTACGAAAAATTGGTCTAAAAGAAACAATAAAAATCAAAACTCAAGCAACAAGTACGGCGAGCAACTAAAATCAAAAGTTCAAGGAAATGGATTTTTTTAAAATACAGCAGATAAACTTTAAAGTAATTATGTTTTTACCCTTTTGTTCTGCTTTTTACAATTTAGTGTCTTAGTTTTCTTATTTTCGGGTTTACGGACTAACTATTTTTTATTATTATATTGTGTTATTTTTTTTAAAACGTCGCCACACTAGCCATTTCTCCTGGAAGTTTCATAAACATTTAATATCACATACACAAACACTCAGACTTTAAACACACATCAGCGTATCACGCATATGTTTGTCCCGTGTTGAAATCGAACCCGCAACACCTAGAGCAGCAGTCTAAACACTTAGCCACTGCGCCAATCAGGTCTTGAAGACCTTGTAGACCAGTTGATCCGCAAGGTTAGGCGGTTAAGGAGGTAACGCCAAAGTCTGTATTTGGAAGGGTGACCAATGACCATTTTACACACCATCAAGACCTCAAAAAGCACATTACGCCTGTGGTCCCACGCTGATCTCACCACAGGCATGTCAATTAACCGTTACCATAAATGTGAGGGAATAAAGAGTGCACTTGTGTATGTGCACATACTAGTGCACTTGTGTTTATGAACATACTGCACTTGTGTTTATGAACATACTTGTGCACTTGTGTATCTGCACATACTTGTGCACTTGTGTTTGTGTACAACCACTATACACAATTTTATCTATTTTTGCATAGAGTTCTAGTCTGAATTCAGAATAACCGATACCGGACAGTTTCCAAAATTGTTCTGATAAAAATTATTCGGTATTATTCTCCGACAATAAATTCCAAGTGAGCGCAATAACTTTTTATTTTACACCAACCACTTCCGACGATGTTTAGCGACATGAACCGAAGTATCCATTTTATTGTCTTATAGATTATCTTTATTTCTTTGGGTTTATGTTACATGAATATTATGTCTTGCTTTTATAGTGTTATAATATTTTGTAATGGCTGCCGTTAAATTTGCCATAAACTTATTATGTTGATTCAAGTGTGTTTTATCTTTCACGAAAAGATGACTGTTGAGAATGTTATCTGTAGATTGTGTATTATTATAATGTAGATCGTTTTAAAATAGATATTTAAAGCATAATATTTTCAATGCCTCTTTTAAAATCTAGGCTTATCCGAATCTGTGGACTTAAGTCCTAAAAGTGATATTGTGTGAGTTTCATAGCTGTGAAGAAGTTTTGTTATTGGTGATCTATTAACAAGTATTTTAATATTATTGTTAAAAGCTTCGTCACTTCACGAAGTAGTAAAAAAGTACGTGATAATTTTATTTTCAGGAGAAATTGGATAAGGTAAAATATTATTACAAAATGCGTGGTTATTGAGAGATGCGGAGTGAATGCAGATGTCATTACAAAAATCGAGAAGAATATGCTTCGATGGTTTGGGCATGTAGAAAGGATGGATGAAAGAAGAGTGACAAAGCAAATATATGAGGCGAATGTTAGTGGAATATCGGGAAGGGGAAGACCTCGGCGAACATACTTGGACCAGATCGGAGATGTTCTACAAAAGGGTCAAGTGAGGAGTACCCTTAACCAACGAGCGTGTATGAGGAATGTGATGCGAGTGAATGAGGCGAAAGAAGTATGTCAGGATCGTAGCAAATGGAAATCCGTGGTCTCTGCCTACCCCTCGTGGAAATAGGCGTGACTTTATGTATGTATGTATGTATGCGTGGTTAATCCACTAAACTTAGGTTCCAAAAAAATTTGCAAAGGAAACGTGAGATAATACCTACATCTTAAATCTATATCTATAGAAGTTACGTAAGGAACAACAAAATATAAATTGCTATTTGGCTGTGTACCTACTCTAAGAAACTAATAAAAGTCAGAATTGCTTTCAAGCAAAACAAGGAGAATATTTTTACATTGCGTAAAACATTCACGAATATACAAAAGGAGGATTTCTCCAAACGGTTAAACTTCCAACAGATTGTTAAATTAATTTTCTCCTAAACAAACACTCTTATAATCTCTACTTAACGTTAAAATGTATATTAGGCTCTTTCTACCTGTTTCTTTATATTTCGTTTTCAAGAAAAATAAGATCAAGTATGTATCAATTACTAGCTGCGTTCCGCGGTGTTATCCGCTACAATTTTTTCGGGATAAAAAGTAGCCTATGTACTAATTCAGGGTGTCAGCTACCTCCTTACCAAATTTTAGCAAAATCAGTCCGTTTGAGCGTGAAGAGATTACAAACATACAAACACACTCACAAACTTTCGCGTTTATAATATTGGTGTGATTATTTTAATAATTTGAAGACGTTTTGTATTTGCTTGTTCAAAGTTATTTCGTGTTACGGTTGTACTTATTGTATACTTTTAATTAGATTACTTACTTCACAAAAATAGACCTATGGTATGGAATTATTAAAGTTGTAAATTTTTGGAAAGATGGACTTTGAAAGTGACACACGGCAGACAGTGCGATCGGTATAAGGTTTGTTGTTTTATTTCTCTCACTATTTAGACTCTGATCAAGTTACGTATTTGACACAACATTGAGGCATTTATACCTCAATTAGACAGTATATCTGCTTCAAATTCCCCAAATAAAAGTTAACCAGATTGTTTTCAGAAAAGAAAAAATACCTAATTATGAGCTGGTCAAAATCTTAGTCCAGATAACGCAACACATACTGAATTAAATTCTCATTAATAACAGCAACCTGTGACTACCATTCTTCAATTGTATTCTTCGTTCTACCAGAATGTTCGCACCCTCTACGAAAAAGCCTACGGATTTCGTAGCAACAGAAAGTGCATGGCAAAATAAATTCGTAGCGCATTGGTCACGTAGCAACTTTATACACATCACTCTGACGTAGACTTAAAAATTGTACTCCGCCGAGCAAAATAGAAAACGTGTGTTGGTTGCTATATTAGGTTCTATGTTGTTACTTAGTTACGTGAGATGGCGTATCAGTAACTTTGTTATTTAACTCGTAGTTTGTTGAACCAGATCCAGATGTAGCTCGTAGGTGTGAATTAAAAGGTTTGTATGCTACGAATGGTTTTCTTTTCTATTTATACAAAATGAAGATTCGTTGCTGTTTTTTGGTAGATTTTTATTAAGAATAAATCAAACTACAAATCTTTATCTTATCGTATGGTTGATGAACAACCTGGTGTCAGAGTTTTCTAGTTGTCCTATAGTAACCTATAAGTAAATAAGCTAATTACAATAATCAAATTTTCCTCTGACAAAATGGTTATTAAACACCGCAGCGAGCAAGGCTTAACCTGTTGTGTGGCAGCTACGTACCTAAGAGCCCCTTTGCTGCACTGCAGTATATACATAATTGGAATAATCCTTTATACCACATCACTAAGCCAAGCCTACTTAACAGACAACAAGACAATTTAAAACGAAGTATAATAATAATTATTATTTCATTCAAAGCAAACATCATTTCAATTGAACAGCAAACTCGACACTCGAACTAAAACAATCAGTAACATAGAACATCACAGTATCTTTACAATAACTAGTTGTCGAACTAATTGCGTGTAAATCTGTCTTGGTGAGAAATTTCGATAATTTGCTTTGGCAAAATTAAATGGGGTTCGCTTGATTGGCCAACCCTTTGAATATAAATGACAGTCAATTTCTACTGGCTAACAAGGTTCGACGTCGAATTGCGTTGAGTAGCAAATTATAGTAAGATTTTAGGTAAATTGTATATATTATTTGAGTGTCTTAAGATTTTAGCTGAGTCTGGGCTTAGGTTGGTAAATGGGTTAGTAAATAAGAGATGATCTAATTTGCTAGTACAACGTTTAGTAATAGTTTATATTAGAACAGATTTATGATAATGTTAGGTTTCAGCATAGATTTTAATAACCTAAAACAGAATTGTTGACTGTTAGCTTTTACGCATGAATAAAATACCTAATATTGATAGTAGATAGCTGTATCGTGGCATTTCAGGGAAATGGTAAAATATCCCTGGCGATTTGCCTGGCAAATTTTCGTTTATTTTTATTTCGCCACAAAAATATAGCCTCTACATTACTCAGTATAATATCCTTGTACCAGGTACTTACCTACAATGCTTCGATAAGTTATTTTATAAAATTTATCTAAGGCTAGCTTTGTAATAAAGAGTTTGAAACGTATTTAGTACCTAGGGAAGCAAATTCAATTAATGTCAAAGTAGGGTAATTATATTTAGAAAGACAGGGCAAGCAACACGAAAGAAGCAAACAGTATAGAGCAACGACAGCCTAAAAAGTAATTGACTACCTTGAATCGAGCGAGAAAGATCTTGTACGTACAAATAAAACTTAGACCAACTTTTTCGCAAGTAAAGTAAATTGACATTTGACAAAGGTTTTTCCCAGAAAAAGAGTGCCTACACCAAAGTCATACTGACGGTAGGAATTCAGGTCGAAAGAATATAGCAACAAAACCCAAAATAAATAACGAACTAAGACCTCGAGAATTGCTATCGTCTATCCATTAATAAATAATGTTCTACCGACATGTTTCACAATAAAACTAGATTCCCAATAAAATTGATTTATTGATTGTGAGTAAAAATATATATATCCATAAAACTCAGCGCATTAGTCCAATCTACAAATCGCAAAACGCCAATTTAATAAAAGCTAAAACATTTTTAGACTTGCTATTATAATGTCCATTGAAACACGTAATAGTGCAGATAGAACGGCGGACTTTTTACAGTTTTATTATTCATAACCCTCGATGATATGTGGGTCTACAGGGGTGAAGAGATAGTATCTAATTCAGCGATAGGTTTTCATTTATTAAAGCACATATTTCCACTAGTTTGGCCGACAGGTGACAATGCGTAAGTGAAAATGATAAGGATATTTCAAGAAAACGTATGATAAATTATTTTGAGTTAGGTTATGCTTTTTTGCTATTGTGACCTTTGTCACTTCCTAAAAATGAGCGCTCATCGGTGAGTAGTCAGTGGATGAAAAATTGAGGCCATTTTTCGCATTTTTTCTCAAAATAGGGATATGTGACTGAATATTTTATCAAGATGCAGTATATACCAAAGCATATGTTGATTATTATTATAAAAAACGAAGTCAACATACACTAAAATTAATCTAATGAAGTCAAACCATTGTTTTCAGAGCAGTGTAAGAAAGATAATGTATGAGGACAAAGAAGGCAAAGCTTTCTTTAGGGACAATGCTAGAAATTAAAGTGAAGGTAACCACGGGAGCCATTACCTTGTAATACGTAATGAATTCTAGGGATGTATTAGAGACAAAGAATAAGATATTTTTTCAGAGAACGTCTTCGTTGTAAAAATCCTAATTTTTAAACTATGTAGTAGCGTAAATTACGAAGTAAGTACTTACTTTGTAGTTTTTCTTGTTTATTCGTAAAAAAAATACCTATTGCTTCGCCTGACTAGCTTCATTAGTGAGTTCTATTGTATCATTTCCATAATACATCACTATTCAGTTTTTAAAGGCATACTATACATACAATACTTATTTTAATTTTTTCCCAAGAAAGTTCCATGATAAAGTCGTCAACGTACATAAAAAGCGTATTCCTCAATCAAGTACCTCATTCATTCGTATGTTCGATTTCGCAATAATATTCAAATATAAAACACGCAGGAACGGTACGTCTCGTTTGGAATGCAATCGTGCGAGAAATTAGGGGCGAGTAAGAAACATGTACACTCTAAATTGAAATCTGTCTCGGGTTGTTGAGGCACTCTGCTGCAGTGAAAGTTAGGGGAGATGAGCGGTAGTAAAGTAGGAAGTGGTTTAAATCTTCAATAATAATGAAGAAGCCAATCAAATAATTAGAAGAGCTAGTCACACTTCCGTTTATAAACAAAATCAAAATAAAATGAAACAGTAGGTAAATATTCTATAATTTATGATTCAGAATAAAAAATGTAGATAAAAAATTTATAAATTAAATAAGGTTTATTTTGCTTCATTTCTCAACATTTCACAATGACGGTATGGTACCTAGAACCTAAAATCTTGAATATAAACATACCATTTTTAATCAGTCATCAAAGTAAAGAACTGGAACCTGGTAAAATTCCCACCCAAAGTCAACACTTTTATAGCTACGTACCGATTTCGAAAATTTCATATCTATCTTCTCTTGTTCACACGTAACTTTCTGGCCCACCTCGTATGCAAACAATAACCTAAGTATTTGACAAAACAAACAAACATCCCACCCTCTTATATCTTGAGCCAGACATAATGCTGTCCGTTATTTCGTGAAGTGAGTTTTACGTCGTGAATACGTAATTCATGAAAACCTTTTGAGGTTTCCACTGGATTTTTTCTTGTACCCTTTTATATTTCAGCGGTAAAACTTGATCTGTACCGTTGTACACTCCTTTCATATTGTACGAAGTTTTATTGAAATTGAATAGGTAGTAGGGATTTTATGCTGGTGATGTTACTAATACATGATAATTAAAAACACTGATAGTAACTACTGGGTGTGGATACGGACGATGGACATTAAAGCAAATCAAAACAAATTAAAAAATTGGGAATAGATTTTATTCTAAAAAAACATTACGTCTTTCATTGCATAAAAATAGTCATAAACGCTAACATGTTTTTAAGATCCATTCACTGGGTCCGTTATCAACAAAAAATAGATTACGAACAATGCAACGTATATGCAATAAAAACAACTTTCGTGGCTTAACTTTGAAATAGAATACAATGGTCACTACGTTTTTAATCAAACAAAAACCTACATTGTTCTCCTACTATCCACAATACACATATTATTTTTAATTAACGTGCACTCTAGTCTTGCTATTTTTGTTAACAACAGGTTTAGCAGTTTTTATAATATGGCTTTTCATTAGGCACAATAAATTTTGACTTCGGTCGTTGTGCTTTAATTCTAGCTTTGGTAAATTGCTAAGAGATTTCTTCTTCTTCTTCTTATTGTATGGTCAATGATCAACTTGGTGTCAGAGTATAAACCGCCTGTAGGCCTCTGACATGACTTTACACACCGTAGAAAAATCTCTTAGGTGTGCCGATTTCCTCACAATGTTCTTCTTCGCCGTTTTTAACTGAAAACTAATTAACAGTACGAGAATTTTAAAACACATTTGTGCGTGCCGGGGTTTGTTCTTGTGACCTTTGAGTTGGCATGTATTTAGATCACAAAACACGCAGCATTCGATAGAAAAAGTAAATAAAATACATCGTGTTTCACTAAACAATTAATTTGTCACTGAACACGGAAATAAATTGAAAGAAAACGGAAGGAGTTCGATTGTAATTCGTTTTCTGCTTCGTCTATAAGCTATAAACAGAAACTAAAAAACGTTTACTGTGCTGCGATTTCAAGGAGCAATAGTCTAGATTTAAATCGAGGATTTACTTCTGTATAACAGCTTAGTCTAAGAGCATGTTTTTAATTGAAGCAGCTTTTTTATTTTTACACTTAGAACACGTTTTTAATAAGTAGTAAGATTTCTACTGACTTATTGGCCTGGCTGGTTTAATGGTTGCTAAGTGTGCCTGTTGAGCATGATGTCCTAAATTCGAATCCCGGGTCCAGAAAAGTGTGACTAAGTTTTTATTTTAGATAATTCCCAGGGGTAGCACGGAGTCTAGATTTTTGTGCCCGGTTAATGACAAGAGGTTTGCCCCCTATAACATTGGGAAATAAAATATGACTAGCAAATTGTGGGTTACAATTTGGGACATCAGTCTCAATTTGTAACACATAATACAATGTCACGACTGTATCCCCAAAGGGGTAGGCAGAGTGTAGAAGACCCACATTTCGCCAGTTATGTTATAGGTCCCAATGTAATAGGGAGCGAGCTTATTGCCATCAACCGAGCATGTAAGTATTAATTTTACTGCTTAATCTTAGGATTATATTGACAGTAGTTATTCAACGAAGCGTTAACCTTATTGACCTATAACCAGACGTATGAACTAGGGTCCTGTTTGTTTAGGATCGTTACCATCTGTGAGGTTCTTGATTAGGTCTTCATTTTCTTGGTAAAATGAAGTAAAGGATTACGCGAAGGTCACTTGCTTTAAGCTGCTTAGAAGAAAAATTATATTTTAAGTCTTTAATAAAGATTCGATTTTTAGAACTTTTGGGGCTAATCCTTAAGAACTTTTATAAAACGGAGATTCTAAAAATAGATATATTTTTCAGATTATACCAGGTATGAAAAAAAAATATAAAATTTAATGTAGAAGACGCCATTGATTAAATATTTGATATGGCTTATTTTGATTATTGCTCAGTAATATGATGTTCTAATTAATGTAATCAATGTTAGTGATTGTATCCTTTTCCTAGAAGTAACAAACTGCATTAACTGAGAAATAATTTACTAGAACATCAACACAATTTCACAAATCCAAAAATATACTAACATTACAGATGTATAGCTCAAAATGCACCAAAACATTTTTAAACGAATTCGATCTTCTATTGGTTTTACGCCAACTCCCAACAGAGCAATCCAAAGCCCAGATAAACATGATATATATGCGTAATATAACGTCACCCTAAGGACGGTATTGTAATAGCGATGTTAATAGGAACGTATGGGTAGGGTCAGTCTAGCTAAATTAGAGCAATGTGTCTCAGAGAATCTTAGACAAATAGTTCAATGACTTACTGCTGTCCTAACTTACGGTTTATGTAACAAATAAAGCATTGCTAGCCGAATGGTAAGACCGTTGGACTACCAAGTTAAAGGTCGCTAGTTCCGAGCCCGGCACGCGAGATTTTTCGACGGTGTGTTAGGCCATGCTAGAAGCCTAGAGGTAGTTTAAAAACAGGTATAACAAGAAGACCTTAACCTTCCATGCGCTAACACTCAAATGGAAGTTTATATGACATGGTGGCTCAGATGGTTAGAGCAGCGTCACGGTACGGCGAAGGTCGCGTGGCGCGCTCGTGTCCATTTTTCAAATTTCCTTTATGCATTTAGACTCACTCGTTGACTGCCTCGTTGGTCTAGTGGTCGCTAAGCGCGACTGCTGAGCAAGAGGTCCTGGGTTCAAATCCCGGGTCGGGCAAAGTGCTACTGAGTTTTTTATTAGGTAATTCTCAGCCCGGTTGATGACAATAGGCTCGCCCCCTATTACATTGGGACTTACAACATAACTGGCGAAATGTGGGTGTTCTATATGTTTACCTCTGCCTATCCCTTCGGGGAATACAGGCGTGATGTTATGTTATGTAATTTAGACTCAAATGAAAGGAAAAATTTGGGAAAAAGACTGAAATTTAAACAACCCGCCTCGCCTTTTTCAGAATTTTATTGCTTCAGCTACAGCACTAACCAGGTTGTCAAATGCTTTAAAAGTAGCGTACATGAATGTCCAAGAACATTTTTAAAAATAGTTAAAAAATACGAACTTAAAAGTGAAAAATAATATTTTATTCACGCCACTTTACATAGGCGAAGTAGAAGTCGATGTCAAAAACGATGGCCTCAAATACAGTCGAATTTAGAACAGCCTACTTTTTTGAAGTCCATTAAAAATAAAAAACTTGTATTTGCGTTTTCATCAGCTGTGTTTGAAACGAAAAAGAAAGGCATATAAGTTTCAGTGAATCAATCATAGTTGAGTAAGTCGTGGTGGTAGTAGTTGACATACCGGATTTTTATGCACGAGGTTGCAGGTTCAAACCCAGTCAAGTATCAATGTGACTTTTTCAATGTCATAAATACTTTCTTAGTTAATTTTTCTTGTAGGCTTCTTAATAGGTAGCTGAATAGATTTCAATGACATCACACTAAGATTATAAATGCGAAAGTTTGTGAGTGTGTTTGTATGTTTGTTACCTCTTCAAGCTCAAATGGCTTGACCGATTTTGCTAAAATTTGGTATGGTGGTAGTTGACGATCTGGATAAACACAAAGGTTTTTTATCCCGAAATGTAGAGTGTAACACCGCGGGACACGTAACATAACATCACGCCTGTATTCCCCGAAGGAGTAGGCAGAGGTGTACATGTAGTACACCCACATTTCACCAGTTATGTTGTAAGTCCCAATGTAATAGGGGGCGAGCCTATTGCCATCAACCGGGCACACATCCAGACTCCGTGCTGCTACTGAGAATTACCTAATGGAAAACTCAGTAACACTTTGCCCGACCCGGGATTTGAACCCAGGACCTCTTGCTCAGCAGTCGCGCTTAGCGACCACTAGACCAACGAGGCAGCTAGTTCATCATAAATTGGAGTGATTATAAACAATAATTACAATTTTAATCAAGTATATTCCCACAACCAACCGATCGATTTTGATCGATATGTAAAAGTCCGAGTTGACCTTAACATCTATTTTAACGGTTCAATGAGACCAGTAACATCCAAATCTATTACGTAAAGTTAAGGGTTGACCGCATTCGTTCGTTATATTAATATAGCTTACGGTTCGAATCCCCTAGGGTGTGATAAATTTGTAAAACCTTTCCGGGTACATCTGTTTTGAGATAATAGTTTTAGGTTAGCCAAAATATATTGATATCAGTTTAAGCTTTTTCTGTGATATCTATATTAAATGGATTTGAAATAAATTATGTGATTTGCAATAGTGTAGAAGAACAGCCGGTGTCCGAATAATAAATCTGTAATGACAATCGATTAGTTAGATAGTTAGGATCGAACTAAAATTAAATCTTTAGAATTACTTACGATAAAGTTACGTGTAAGTGCATCTAGGTCACTGGGAGACGTTCTTTTTCGTTACGAACCCAGTATGGGTCTTATGAGTAGACATAGACCCTGAACCTAATATTCAATATAATAACTTTCATATTTTTAGACCCACAAATCTAAAAAAAAGTATTCTGATAAAATTAAAACATTTTCCCTCAAAACAATCGACTGAGGAGCAAAAAAGGGGTTAAGGATTAAATATTTCCTCGAGATGTTTATCGAAATGTAGCAAGAGCTTGTGTTTTGGACGAAGGCGTCCATTGCTAATTAATTACGATTGCTGTTTAACGAACCGTTGCGTCCCAAGGAAATGGTAGCAGATTTTTTTGTCCGCCAGTGTAAAAGGAATTGGTGAAGGCCAATTTTTTTTGTATCTTTAAGGATAAAATAAAGAGGAAGTCTCTTTATATTATTAGTTGAAAAAAGGTAATTTGTAAATATTGAGAGAATATAATCGAGTTTTTCTTTGACAATTTGTGTATAAACATAAATATTTAGGAGCCAAAACAAATTAGGTATTTATGATATTAAAAAGTTCGATTTGGTGCTTTGGTTTAAACCCATATAAGAAAAACAATTCGATCTGTAATCTTTAGGACCACTTATGCCATTACAACACTGCTTTATACACCTCACACTTTTGGAATAAGCTCCTATGGAACTCAAGTACCTAACTTCTAATAACAAGAGCTAAATTGGAAACAATAAAACCCATTCCTTCTAAAATCGTGTGCTTCCAGAATGTTATTAAGCGTCTGCCTGACATAGGAATTAATTTCAGGTAATTTAGAGACAAAACGCTTTCCCGTATGAGCCAAATTATGTACTAAGAATTTTCCCAGTAACAAGAATTTCCTTATTACACACAGCTATTGGTTTTTTCACCAAAATACTAACTATAACCATAGCTGTTAATTTGTCATGATTATATCCCTCTATAAATGATAAGACATAATTAAATTGATTATACATTTGTGTGTACAGTGTCCAGTATAATAACGCACTCCGGATACTGCTGGGGTTGCCGTGGAGATGTAGCGCGTCAAAAATGTTTGCTGACAGACATATAGATGGTTTCGCAGCCATTATTCGTAAAAGGTGTGCCTCTCTGCTCGCACGTCTCCGCGGCAGCACCAACTCTGTCCTGAGTATTTTCTCAGATAGATGGGAGTCTCCGATGCTGCGACATTGGATGAAACTCCATACTCAGTAAATAAACAGTATGTACTACCTACTAACACTAGAAATTAAGTTAAATTGTTACTAACACTATATGGGTTACCTGAAATAAATGATTTATTATTATTATTTACAATAACATAGTTACCGCGATTAAAAGTAGCCTATATTTTCTAGGCTCAAACTCTCTCTCTCTCTCCCTCAGTCTAACGCGGTCCACTGCTGGACATAGGCCTCTCCAAAGTTGTGCCACAATACTTCCGCATCCAGTCTGATCCAGCTACCTTTTTCAGGTCGTCGGTCCAAACTAACTCAACTAACTTTAACAGTGTTAAATTTCATAGCAATCAGTTTAGAGGTTTTGTTTAGAGCAGGGATCAAATGGACGGATAATCTTAAGCTAAAGTAAGAATTGCGGTCTTCAAAGCTTGGACGGGTCAGGGTCTTTTCAGTGTCACGTAACTATCAGTAAAGTTATTATATTACCTCTTGCAAAAATATCATCTGTCACTCTTCCTAGCACATCAGTAGCAAGCTTATTTAGAACAACCAAGAAATACGCTACAGGTACTGGTCCCTACCTAATCAGGAACGTTCGTAAGCACCATACGTGCCGATATTAGGTCATGCAAGATATAAAATGATCCATTCCGTCGCTTATCTGAATGAATTCTTTGTAATCATTAAACCTAGAAACTTTCCGTAGAAGCGTTAGCATTATTTTGTCAAAAGGATGTGATTCGAAGAATTTTTATTAAGTACGAAACATTCCCCAAAAATTTCCCCATTACTTAATGATCGTTACTTTTTAAATTATCTCAAAGTAAATCACCGAAAGCACTTAACAGATTTGGATAATTCCTGTGAAGAAAGATTCCAAAGTAAATGTTTATCAGGCAAAGGAAAGCTTTTTTTAGTATTAGAGTAATGAAAATAATTATTTGATCCTAAAACAGCCAAAGGAATTAAGTGAAGCTATTGTTTGCCGAAGAATCCTGAAGATTCAGTTTTGAGGTTTTATTTACTGATGGGTAAATTTTTAAAAATTTGTGGGTTCCGGTGTCTTTTCTGGGAAATATTTATTTTAAACCTAGGCCCAGAAATGGCGGAAAGACCTTTTTAATCGCATTATTATGTTCATACAAGGGGATTAATTCCCTTCAGTCGTCGCTGGAAAAGTGTGTCGGAAGAGACAACAAACAGCCCAATGGATGTCAAATAGCCTCGCCAGCTATGTTTTCTACATGGAACTTGTGATAAGCGACTAAATGTGGGTTTAAAGACTACTATTAAAAATTAGCACCTAGGTTTATGCCTTCAGATGCTCCCTCTTCATAGATAGGTGCTTCATATATTATTTTAAACTACAGCGGAATTTTCTAGTCACATTTTTAAACTATCCTTTTGTAGTATTCCTCATGATGTATGACCGTTGGACTGCCAAGTCAAAGGTCGTAAGTTCAAACACAATGCACCAATGTCTTTTCGAATTCATGTGCGTACTGTAAATTAGTTATAAGCTGCTAATAATGGTGAAGGAAAACATCGTGAGGAAACCGACACACCAGAGAGATTTTTCAACGGTGTGTAAAGCCATGTCAGAGGCCTACAGGCGGTTTAAACTCTGACACTAGGTTGTTCATCAACCATACGATAAGAAGAAGTACCTACTCCTCATGATACTAACAAAGAAGATTACGTTGTACATCATGTATGGGATATAGAGGGATCAAATCACAATAGACGTGATTTACCTTTGACTGTAAATTTCTACGAACTGGTATTACGATGCACGTAGTAGCTATCAAAACGGCTTTAAGGCTAATCTAGGCTATAGCCAATGAGGTTCTGACGTAAACGTAGTCACTGCGGAGATTAAGGCCGACATCAGTAGGCTTATCTTTTTTAACTTTAGGTGTAGTCTAGTTTGAATGATAAACAAATGACATGTGAATTTTAGGACAAAATTCTTCCGAATAATCACACTAATATACCTATGTATATTTTAGTTTATGTATTATAATATTATGTACTATTGGTATGTAAATAAGTATATTTTTCTTATATATAATACCTGTAAATTAGTATAATAATAATTATTTTTTTCTTTTCTTCTTGTTGTACACTTTTATTATCCTCGTAAGCAAATCTCTCAATAACTCAAAGGAAAGTTGTTAGAAAACTCAATTTTGAGTTAAGCTCGCCTCTGTACATCTAATTTCATGTGTATTTTATATCTAAATGTATGTTTTGTATGTACAATAAAGAATTAAGAATTAATATTATAAAATAATGTGAAAGTAACTCTGTCTGTCTGTTACTCCTTCACGACTTAGTTTTTTGGTTTGCTTAACCGCTGGACGAAGTTTGATGTAATTTGGCATGTAGAAAGATTTTAGTTTCAGATCCGAGAAAGGACATAAGCTACTTTTTTTTTTAAATTTAACTCTCTAAGGGATTTAAATAAGGGTTACCGCGGGCGAAGCCGCGGACAAAAGCTATATATAGTCACTGCCTGAACAGCCTACTGTTATCTATAAAACTAACCAAGAATCTAAATTAGCGCGAGCGAAGCCGCGGGCAAAAGCTAGTGTTTTAAAATTACATAAATTGGTCCTCAGAGCATAGAAATGTTAAGACATACCTAAACAAAGATGTCCAAACATTTCTAAAAATAGTCATTGTTTTTCGTATATATTTTTGGATAATGTCTTCCTGAGTTTCTGACCGACTTCGATGACCAAACTAAACTGAGACTAGGAGATATTGAATTGCACTATTGTGTGCGCGAACGTGTACTGAGTGCACTTACTTACTCTTATAGTTAAATAGGACGGCACACTGACGCGAACGAAGAAAAATCAAGCGCAAAACCAACGGCTCAACGTAAACTTGCAGAGCGAATTATTTTCACAGTAGCTTTAAACTCCATTATTTTATAGACCATCTTCCCATTAGTATATCTAGATTGATTTATCTATAACATTCCCAGATCAGTAAAAGATCTCAGTAAAAGAAAGGCTTGTAATTAAATTAAAATTATTATATAATGAATAAACTATACAGACACAACATTTTGTTAATTGTATTACGATAAAATAAATAAGATAAGCTCTACAATTTTCACACAAACGATGCCAATTTTAGCACTAATCGTGACAAAGAAATAGAAATCTTAAATCAAGGCTTTAAATTTCTTTATCCCTTAACGAGTAATAGAAAAACAATTATAATTCTGTGAGCTCAGAAATTATACTAAGTCGTATAATACTGTCTTTTTATTAACAGAACATAAACCCTCTTACTTATAAACGATGCTAACATGAGTTTTAAGATAACCACTTGTTAAGTCTATTGGCATCTCAATTTAATGCCATGCAAACGACAGTGACAGGTATAATTCAACCGATTGTTCAACAATGTCAATTTTTGTAAGTAAGGGGGAAAGTGTTTTTTAAAATTATTTTTAATTAGCTTTGATAATTATTAATTATCAATCGTTGCCATTTATAAGGAAAGCATTCGTTAGTGGTTAGGTTCCCTATTGGAAGTGTTCGATAAATAAATAAAAATGAATATTAAATTTATGTACCTCATTAGATTTCGTTGCCATATCATGGAGCGTGCAAAGGTCTGCCATTTATTAAACACAAGTACAAACTTCTGCCTGATACTGAGAATTTCCTATCAGTAGATCCTAGACAGAGAAAAGAAGAGAAAGGCCTATGACCCACGCCCAGCAGTGGGTAAGGTCTGGCAGTGGATGATGATGATTTTTCTTCTTATCGTATGGTCGATGAACAACCTGGTGTCAGAGTTTAAACCGCCTATTGGCTTCTAACATGGCTTTACACACCATTGGAAATCTTTCAGGTGTGCCGGTTTCCTCACGATGTTTTCCTTCACCGTTTTTGGCAACTGATAACTAATTTTTAGTACGCACATGAATTCGAAAAGACATTGTTGCGTCATTGCCGGGGTTTGAACTTGCGACCTTTGACTTGGCAGTTCAACGGTCATTCCACTCGGCTATCACTGCTGTTATGATGATGATGAAAGCCTAATACCACTACTAAAACTGGAAGCAAACCAAAATACCAACATAACATAACATCACGCCTGTATTCCCCGAAGGGGTAGGCAGAGGTGAACATATAGTAACACCCACATTTCGCCAGTTATGTTGTAAGTCCCAATGTAATAGGGGGCGAGCCTATTGCCATCAACCGGGCACAAATCCAGACTCCGTGTTGCTACTAAGAATTACCTAATGGAAAACTCAGTAACACTTTGCCCGACCCGGGATTTGAACCCAGGACCTCTTGCTCAGCAGTCGCGCTTAGCGACCACTAGACCAACGAAAATACCACATAGAAAAAAGAAAAAACCTAACCTGGACTGACGCAAAAAGAGAAACCTATATCTAAAAGTGGGTGAGGTCGGTTAGCGGATGATAATGATGATTAATCCTACCTAACTGAACCAAAACACTACACATACAAAAGAAAAACCTAGGTAACATGGCCGACATTATATTGCATTCTTAAACTCGGTAGCGGAAAGCGGAGTGACGTCACAGATCAAATTGGTTTGTGCGGTACAAATATTTCTCCAAATCTACGAAACGCATTCTGCACTCGCTTTGTTCACTATTCAATGTATATTGTAGCGGACATTTGTGTCGCTGTGCTATTGTTTTCACCTTTTATTTTGGAGCTTTACAGCGATTGATTGGCTGGATTTGATTTAAGGTGACGTTTTAGGATTTTGTGTGGTTTTAGTGAGCTCGGAATACTTCACTGTTTGTCCAAAAAACTGAAGAAATTCATACCTACTTACATGCTTGTGTTTTAGTTTGAAATTCGTGAATTTGTTGTCTATTTTTACTTTAGGATTAGCGCCACAACTTAGTTCATGTATTAAATTTTGCACACAGGAATACTTCTTTTACCGCACGCGACAACCATTTATTATATCCACTGACTTTAATTGTTCTCAGTCCAGTCATGCATGAAATCATTAGTAGGAATTCCTAGAAGTAGTTTAAAGCAATAAAGAAATCTAAAAACGTCCCTAAATAAACTTCTCGTTAGAGTAAATGAGAATGCAATCATGACATCAAACCCAGCTCCAAAACTCTAATTTCATCCCCCAAATCAATCGTCAAACGTCACTACATTTCAAAATAATCCATCAAGCTCCAAGTAGGTACTATTGACGGCTGAATCTCGAGCCATTTATCTTGGGACCATCGTACAGAACAAATTAAACACTTTAATACACGAGGCGTGACTAAAAAAAGAAAAAGGGGATGAAAAAAGTGCCCTATTGAGTGGCGACGAAGATGTGAAGACGATAGAAGTGTCTTAAAATAATAATATTATGTGAAATGACTTAAAAATTCAATTAGCTTTCAATTAATCGGTAAAAATAACGAAACTTTACTTCAGTTCCACAAGTAAAGTTTTGTTGCTTCTACCGAACTTTTAAGAGGATTAAATAGATTTTGGACTGGTTGATTTTTGGAGCTAGGTATGTGGCATTGTATTTCTATGAGTTTTCAGTGTGAAGGTGGCTAACTAACTGCAGCGTGTCTGAGTAGTAGTCTTAGGTGTTTTATTACCTCTATGAGAATGAGAAACATTGTATGAAAATGAAATATGCCTCAAAAAAGTACACGCATTCTTTAACATCGAATTGCAAACTTTGTACCTAAATTAACTATCTAAAATCAAAACCAACCATCCATTCACTAAGCATCTGTGGCACCGTAAGCCATCAGTCGCGCGACGTAACGCCGGCAAAAAACCAAAGTTCCCCCGATATCCGCATTCTAAATCTGTCTGCCGACCCCCGTTCTAACGTTCACTGAAACGATACCTTTGATTAGTAATTTTGTATTTCTGAACACGTAAATAGTTTGAATTGAGTCGAAATTGAAGTGGACGTAAAACGCATTTGAAGAAATTTTATTACGCCAACCTTTTTCGATAGTAACGTTAAGATTTAGTTGGTGGGCGCCGAATGAGAAATGGAGTTTGTCAATTAATAGTGAGGTGCAATTTTGGGTAAGAAACATTTATTTTTCACTAATTGCGCCCCGCGGTGTTACCCGCTATATTTTTTCGATATAAAAAGTAGCCTACATGTTAATCCAGGGTGTCAGCTACCTCCATACCAAAATTTAGCAAAATCGGTCCAGGCGTTTGAGCGTGAAGAGGTAACAAACATAAACATAGGTACAAAGCCACTGACAAATTTTCGCCTTTAATATTAGTGTGATTACGTAAATTGACGACCTGATTGGCGTGGTGGCTAAGCGATTAGACTGCTGCGCTACGGGTTGCGGGATCGATTACCGCACGGGGCAAAAATTTGTGCGATCCAGATTTGATTGTCCCGAATCTGGGTGTTTGCATATGTGATATTTCATGTTTGTGAAACGCTCCCACGACACAGGAGAAATTCCTAGTGTGGGGCGACCTTTTAAAAAAAAAAACTAACTCTATAGATAAAAGGTTTATATAATACGCCTGTAACCCTGAAATAGTAGGTAGACGAGTTGTTTCTTATCAAGTGTCTATACATCATACAAGTCATGGGCATTAATAATTATGCCCAAACTAAAGCCTAAAGAAATATGATTAAACTCTATAAAGATGTTATGTTCAAAGCTTCAACTTAAAAAAAAACCAAAATAACAATACATGAACTCTAAGCAGACCCTTATTCAAACTTAAATAAAATTCGTATTCTCACAGCACTTAAATCGATTCATTCTAAAAGTAGGTCTATTATTTGAATTGTCGCATTAGACTTGTACAAACATACAAAGCGACTGTTAAAACCCTACCAAATATATCAAAATCCATTGCGGGATATAAATGCATCAGCTGTAAAACAATAAAAGGAGAACAAGTAATGGAACAGCAAATGTATGCATGATTGTATTTCTCAGATCTCCAAATTTAGAACCGTCTAGACATCATATGCCTCGACTCTTCAAGAATGTCGTTAAGACGAATCATACAAAAATCTAATTATATAGAAATGAGAATGTGTAATATGATATTAGGATTTTTATATCCTTTGAAATAAGTGAATATAATGTGCTTTGATCTTACAATTTTTTTAAGTGCTTTCAAATAATGTTGGTTTTATTTTGTACTACACACGCGGTGGTTTTATTTTGTACAAGGGTAGGTGGTGTTTTTCTGTTACGTAAATCTCTTATTATAAGTTCCATGTAGGTGGCGAGCCTTACTTGTCATTCATCAAACCCACACACAGTTTGCACAACGACTATGATTTCCAAAGAATTATTACATAGAAATTACTTTAGTATTCAAATCATTGTTATGTTAAAAATAGAAAGGTGTTTTTTTATTATTTATCACCGTGTTTCGCTTTGTTCCTTCTTAAACGAGATTATTATTTACAAATCCTTCCATCAACCAAAATTATTTACGGATGGTTAATTTATCAACTTAAAGAAAAAAACACAACAAAAAGTCTACATGACGCATCACAGATGTTTCAATTGCTTCAGATAAAAAACCTTTAACGCTCCAAATTTTCAATGACTCAAATCACCCAAATCTGAGCACGTGCTTAAACTTTTTCAAATCGACTCCTATATTGACAACCCTATCCATTCGTAATTTACGATCTCACTCGAAGTTTAACGACGTCATTCGGCTACGTCACATCCACGGGCCCGTTAATGAGAATGGGAACTATCAGTCAGCAAGCGGCCGGAATCAACGATATTGGATAGAGAGCGGATATCTATTTTTGGATTTTATCTTTCACTCTGTTAGTGAACATGCGGTAAGAGAGGAATCTTACAATCATTATTATCGTAATTTTTGTGAGATTTTTTTTGGAATATTCCGAGATATGGTTCGGCCATGTTAGTCACCGTTGTCAACCTGGTGGGATTATTAACGATTTTATTTCCAAAGGGCAACATACAAAGTACATTTGGCTACAAATTAAGCTCGATTTATGAGGTGCAGATCTTCTTCTTCTTCTTCTTATCTTATGGTTGATAAAAAATCTGGTGTCAGAGTTTAAACCGCCTGTAAGTAGGCCTCTGACATGGCTTTACACACCGATGAAAAATTTCTCAGGTGTGCCGGTTTCCTCTCGATGTTTTCCTTCATCATAAGCGACTGATAACTAATTTATTGTACGCACATGAATTCGAAACAACATGGTGCGTGCCGGGGTTTGAACTTTGGACCTTTGACTGGGTAGTCCAAAGGTGTTACTACACGACTATCAGTGTTGTCAAATGAGGTGCAACAAGAAAAATTATATTATGATTACAAATGTGTGTTTTTATTTAACAAAGTAAGCAGATCGTGTTCCTTCATTCAATAAGGAGCTCGATTTAGCCCAGTGACGTATTGTAATGATATTCCAGCTATATCCGACGCTCACGAACTTAGTCAGTTATAAGTCTAGCCAGTCTTATTCTTTAATTCCAAATTTGATGACGAATGATTCCAAAAATGATTCTTTAATGTGGAGTAATTTCTATTGCTATTCGAAAGGATATTAATTAAAAAAATATTAATGATTTAAGCCTAGCATGGAAAACATGCTTAAATATATTTAAATCTTGTTCTTTTGCTATTATTTCTTATTTCATGTCTTCTATTTGACCTCTCCTCTTTCCATTTTGATCTCCTATTTAGTTAGTGCGACGCCCCTGAGGTTCGAAAGGGGCACCCCTTTCGTTGGACGGTACGTGATCAAATCTCGTTTCCCCAAGACATAGGTAACAAGATCATTTTAGAAATTTAAGCCTGTGACAGCTCAACTTTGTGGGAAATGGCAGATGTTTGGTGAAAAACCAATAAATAAATTTCACTTATTGTGAGTTTTTCTCATTTAATTTACTGTTCTCCATTCATCATCAGCCGTAAGGCGTCCACTGCTGAACGAAGGCCTCCTCCTTTTAGAAGGGGGTTTTGCCATAATCCCCACGCTTGGCAAGCGGCTTGGGGATCGCAGTGTTGGTGGTCAAGTTACAGAAGACGCTGCTGCCCATCTTCTGGGTTTTCCCTTAGTCGCCTCTTACGACACCCACGGGAGGAAAGGGGGTGGTCAATTCTAGGCCGGATACCACACGGCTGTTCTCCACTGCACTCGCGTTATTCGGATATGCTCAACTAGTTCCAGTCTCAAAGCCCTTATTTATAAGCTAGTGAAGCGGCGGCCAGCCTATTCCCAGACTAGTAAATAACTGAGCCATATTCAAACAGCTGTTATGATTAAATCCTGCCTTGAACTGTTCACTGTACAAAATCCCATTGGAAATAAGTGTGATAATGATAATGAAACTATTATTTTTCTTATTTGTATCTGACAGCATATTTCTAACAGCGTATTTATTGATATTTATTATATATGTATAAATATATATACATTATTATATGTATGTTTTATATATATGTATCTTGTTTAGACTCTCATCTTTAAATTATTTCGTATCTGTTTTATTATAATCTACGTACTGCTGTACACCACTGACTATCCATACTTTTTCTAACATTCTGTCCTTCCAAAGGTTGCCTGGTAGATATCGCTTTAAGCGATAAGGCCGCCATTGTACCCACTGCATTAACGATAATGTAATAAATTAAGTATAAGACATGTATTTTATGGTGTACAATAAAGCATATTCTATCTATCTATCTGACTGACCGACCCAACTGCCTCGTCGGTCTAATGGTCGCTATGCGCGACCGCTGAGCTCGAGGTCCTGGGTTCGAATCCCGGGTCGGGCAAAGGGTTACTGGGTTCTCCATTAGGTGAGTAGCAGCACGGACTCTGGATTTGTGCCCGGTTGATAGCAATAGGCTCGCCCCCTTTTATATTAGGATTAAGACGTATTACATAACTGGCAAATGTGGGTGTACTTTAGACACAACTCTACTCCTTTGGGCCTGTATTCACAGGCGTGATGTTATGATATTTGTATCAGCTTGAGCTATGCCAAATAAAAAGATCATGCCAAAATGTAAAGTCAACAAAGTTGATTGTCAAAGGCACGATGGACTCTTTTCTTGCACTCCAAACACAAAATAATTGCAAATCAATGAATAAATACCTTTACCTTTAGATATTTACTCCAAGCTGTGCGAAAGATTATTCCTTAAATTCAATCTTTACACAAAAATGTTTCGCTTAACAATATGAGCGCACAATTTAAACGGGATCAAACGCTTGCGATGTGATTCATAGGATTTCCTCCAAGGATGTATCATGTTATCTATCACGTTACACATCAAAAGATCTTTCGAACCACTGGTTAGGTATACATCATGAGATCATAATATTTTATTTAGAACAAAGAATATGCTTTTGAGTAAAAACTAATAATGTATGAATCCTTTATTTTGTTTATATCTAGGTATACATTATAAAATTATAAAGCTAAAGAGTTTGTTTAGTTGAACGCGCTAATCTCAGGAACAACTGGTTCAAATTCCTCTCCTTCTTATCGTTTGGTTGATGAACAACCTCGGGTCAGAGTTTAAATCGCCTGTGAGCCCCTGACATGGCTTTACACACCGTTGAAAAACTCTCAAGTGTGCTGGTTTCCTCACGATGTTTTCCTCACCGTTTTTAGCAACTGATAACTAATTTATAGTACGCACAACAATTCGAAAAGACATTGGTGGGTGCCGGTGTTTGATCTTGCGACCTTTGACTTGGCAGTGCAACGATCATACCACTCGGCTAACAGAGCTTGGTGTTCATTCAGTGGTTCGAATTCTTTTTTTTGCGATTTTATTAAAAGACAATATGGAATCGTAACATTTATTACGATTATTTCGTTCATATTACATTACACAAATGTTTCGATTAGCCTTATAAATAAAGTAATGGCGTGGAGAGCACGGAATCTATGTCTTCTATACACGTGGCGCTCAAAAGGTTTATTACTTCTAAAATTGGTGAACATTTAATATTAGTAAAAATATATTTTAATAGATTTTATTAGAAAAAGGTGTGCAATCGTAAGTAAAAAGTCGCAAAAAAACCCGTAAAAACCGTATATAATTTAAACTATTTCCACTTCGGTACCTACATTAACTCTACTTAACAGTATTTAGATGGGCATACTAACGTATAAATGTACATTTTTACTTTAAAAGCTGTAGCAGGATATTCTCCTTTTTAGCCCATCAAGCCTAATAAAAGTTAATTACACATGTTGTGTCCTGTTACAGTTTAAGTACGAACTAAGCTGCTGAAGTTACTTTAATAACAGTTGTTAGTAGAAAATAGAATATTATGTAAAAGAGGCTCTATTATGGTACTAATGTTTGTGTTATTAATATTATTAGTGGTCGCGGAATTACGAATCCGACTTTAAAGGCTTTTGCGATTATTTTTTTTTTTTAAATGTCGCCCCACACTAAGAATTTCTCCTGTATCGTAGGTGTGTTTCACAAACCTGAAATATTACATACACAAACACCCAGACTCGGGACAACCGCAATCCTTACTTAGCGCAGCAGTCCAATCACTTAGCCACTGCGCCAATCAGGTCGTCTAATTCTACGTCACTTCTTCTACGTGAACCTCACATAACATCACGCTTGTACTCCCCGAAGGAGTAGGCAGAGGTGTATGCTACTCTATCTTCAACTCATAATTCGCCAGTTATGTTATAGGTCCCAATGTTAAAGGGGACGAGCCTATGGCCATCAACCGGCCAAATATCCACACTCTGTGCTGCTGAGGAATACCTAATGAAAAACTCAATAATACTTTGTCCGACCCGGGATTCGAACCCAAGAACTCATGCTCAGCACAACACTATACACCTTTGCCTACTCCTTTCGAGTATGCAGGCGTAATGATATGTTTATGTTTTTTCTAAAGATAACACTTGTAGTACTTGGGTTTCATTTCTTCGTAGTTATTATTTTCATAAACACAGCATTTAAATCTGTCGATTCTTTAAATAACGAGACAGCATGAAATGAGATTTAGAAATAATTATTGAGTAATTTGATTGCGTCGGCTACACTTGAAGATATAATTTTACAGATTTTACGGCGAGCTATTGTTACAAGGCTGGTATTGTAGTTAATAGACGAAATACATAATAATATAAAGCTTTCAAGGACTAGTGTAACTTATTCTGTGAAGTTCTTGCCGGTTCTTCTCCATAAGAATGACATACTAGAACCAAAAAACTAGTAAATTGTCGTTTCATAAGTGCCTGTAATTGGTTGAAATAAATATTAATTGAATTTATTCAATGTCACTCATAGTCTTTTATTAATTCTAAGGTACCAATGACTAAAGAGTGGCCAATAAAAATAAATTTTAATTAGATGGATGCCTCGGGCCAATCACCAACGAACTTCATGTCAAACTATACCTAAATTCTGCCCATCAAATGAAGAAAAACGTAAAACTCTAATTATAGACACGTTTTGAACTTAAGTTTCCAATAAATAGCCAACACACACATTTACATAGTTACATAAACTAGAGAGCACTCTTCAATCCCTAATGCTTCCATCAGTTATAGCTGAACTTCAGTTAAAAGCGAATGACATCGACATACCTTTCAGCCAGAGCCGAGTGAACGAACCCGAGTACACCCGAACAAGCTTGCGCTTGCGCCGGTCTAAAATAACTCGTCGGAGGGCGCTCGCTCCCCTCTTCTTTTGTTCCTATTTTGAAATTCAAAAAATAGATTCGAAGGGTGTTTCGGGATGCGCGTGAGTCAGTGTCGGACGGCGCGCCGGCGCGTGCGCAGTTTCCGCCGCGGAAATCGGTTTTTTTGAATACCGGAATTCCATCTAAAATTTTTTTTAAGTAGTGTTGAGTGGCTGTGTTGCTGATTTGAATACGGATGTGTTATGTGAATTGTGATTTTGAATATTTTTGGAAATTTAAATCTTCGGTAAGTATTTTTATTTTCTTTATAAAAGTTATTTATGTTAAACCACGTGTTGAAAAGTAATAATGGCGACAAATATAATATAATTAACTCTATCAGAAGTACAAGTAAAATGCTAATGCTTATACAGAAAACAAAACTATTTAACCTTTTGTTTTAAATAATCACTCTCTTTTTCTAAATTGAGGAATAGAGTCTCTTGCGATCTAAATATGGGTAAATTAAAATAAACAGTGTACAATTAATGTAACTCCATAATAACTTAACATACCTAATATACCTACCTAGGTATAATATTATTAAACCTAAAGAAATTTCTAGTAGACATATACATAGATCAGTTGACCCATTTCTTTGCAAATATCGTAAAACCGCGTCACGGATGACGCTAAACATCGTAATATTTTTCTACGAAAACTTTATTTATATTATCTATAGGCCGAAGAAGAAAGTCTTAACATTAAGACCTAGTATTTGGTGTACAAAGATGTATCCTAGGATAAAAAGGAGCTAATTTTAACTACATTTAGTCCTATTATCCAGCATTAGTTAATAATGCATCAACATTAGTATAATTATAAAATTGACATTCAAATATTGAACCACTATGAACATATTTCATAAATTTCAAACTATTTTACCGAAATTCAGTATCCTTTTATTACGAAATTATTAAAAGCGGCGCTTAACGAATTAATAAAGAGTAGTTACCGACCTCATTTATATGAATTGCTAGAGTAGTACTCGCTATTTGCGGATATCACGAACGAAATATCCGCATAACTTTCCACTTCGGATAAAATTTGGCATATTTAGTTTAGCATTTTACAATGGTAACAGATAACATCTACACGAAAATGTTTACAGCCAAATCAATTTCATTGAGTTATTAAAATACATCATTATTAAGTGTCACTCCAGTCATCTTATTTATGCTAAAAATGGGAGTCATCAAAGATTATTGTACACTAAATATTTTAGTGAATAAATAAACCGTCAGTTTTTTACCGAGTGAAACTAATAACAACCGTTAAACGAATGAGTATATTCCGAAATATTAGATTACTAATTAATTTTGAAAAACGTCTATATTTTGAAGCCCACTCATCTCCAGGTTTCCACCGGGAAGGTTGTCTTCTTAATCACTACCAATTAGAAGACTCGATTGGCGCAGTGGCTAAGCGATTGGACTGCTGCGCTAAGGGTTGCGGATTTGATTCCCGCACGGGACAAACAATTGTGCGATCCGCAGATATTTGTCCCAAGTCTGGGTTTTTGTGTATGTGATATTACATGTTTTGAAACGCACCCACGATACAGGAAAAATTCCTAGTGTAGGGCAAAGTTTAAAAAAAAAAACAAAATGCAATCATATCAAAAATAATTAAAATTCAAATATACCAATATCCGAAACTTACACTCGAACATCACTACTGTTACCGTTAATAATTCCCGTCCATCGGTACACTAAAGGGGTCAGCAGACAATCCAATGCGGTCGATAACATTAACGAAAATATTTCTGGGCAATTTCAGTGTACGTTGGTAAACTATTTTAATGGTTTTAGGCTCTTAAGTAAGCCATTGATTTGTATTGGGATTTAGACGATGAGCTCAGGGATTTCCTTGGAAAGACAAATAAATATCAGCTGTTTACTGTATACTTAAAGAGATATGAGAATCGTCTTTAGTGTTTAATGCTCATAGCATGAGTATTGTAATACTGGTTAACGATTGTATAATCTATACTTTATATTTATGTAATATTTAATTTTTAATATTATAAAGCTGAAGAGTTTGTTTGTTTGTTTGCTTGAACGCGCTAATCTCGGGAACTACTGGTCCGATTTGAAAAATTCTTTCTGATTTAATATGTTTTAAATTTTAACACCCACCTCTAATTTGATGTGCAAAAAGTACTTTTTTAAGCCTATTTTGATTAAATGATTTTCATCTTTATCTTAATTATCTTATCTTCATAATATACGCACACACACACAACAAATAAAACAATTTTTGAACTCTTAAAAGCTCTGCACAGAAATTTTACCAGTACAGAATCGTTTTAAAATAGCCACAAATATTTAAAAATGTACGTGGATATTGTCTAGCATAAATAGACGTGCCCTACTAAACGTTATTTGTTTACGTATAAAAGTTGAAGAGAGTCTGTGACGTCATCCTTTATATGTAGGTGTCTATAGGTAGGTATATATACTTTAGCAGATATAAAATGAAAAAGTAGATAAATGAGTTTTTATATATTATTTTATCCTTCTCTTACGTCGAGACTGCCTTAATAGTCTTGTGGTCGTTTAGCGCGACAGCTGAGCAAGAGAACCTGGGTTCGTATCTCGGGTCGCGCAGTGTTACTGGGTTTTTCCATTGGATAATTCTCAGTAGCAGTACGGACCCTGGATTTGTGTTCGGTTGATGGCAATAACCTCGCCCCTTATTACATTGAGACTTTTGACATAACTGGCAAAATGTGTGTGTACTATATTATGTGCACCTCTGCCTTACCCTTAATACCTCATACATAACGCCTGTATACCCCATACAGGCGTTATGTTACGTCATACGTGCGTTTATAGATTTTTCACGAAATGTCAAAATGTCGAACAAAGACCCATTAAGAAATTAAAGTTTATTTTAATAAGTGGAGTTTTAACGTGAAAAGAGAACATTTCAATAATAAAAAATCATAACGCTAAAAACAACAAAATTCATTTCCAACGCAATAAATTCTTTACTCCGTAAATGAAAATAAATCGTACAACACCACACAAGTAAGCAGGTAGGCATGCTTTTAGCGGAGTAGGTACCTAACGCTTTCCACCATAAATTTCATCTACGCCAACAATCCGCCATCTTTGTATCATGCCCTTTGCTCAACTGGAATTTATTATGTCTCAGTAATTTTGATAAACGACTACGCTCAAAGACAAAGCGGATTCTGTTTCTTAGAATATGTTAGGCAGGATGTGAATGTGGTGTTAAATTTGATGGTTGAACGTGTTGACAGATAAACCTAAGATGCAGGAAATAGAATTAAATGAAGTTATCAAATGAGGATAGGGTTTTAATTATAAATGAGAAGTAATGATTTTTTTTTTAAGTGTTTTGGGACTACTTGTACACTGTCATCTGATCCCAAATTAGGCAAAGCCTGCATTATGGTAACCAGACAACTGCTAAACATACTTACATACGTAATATAGATAAATTACACAGAACAGACACAGAACAAATGATCATCACACAAAGATTTGTCCTGGGTAGGAATCGAACCCACGACCTCCGGTCTAGCAGTTAGGGTCACCAAACACTAGATCAACAGGCCAGTCAAATGAATGTATAGTATCAAAGATAAAGTTTAAAATTATATGACACTGAAACTGCTCGCCGTTCGCTGCCATCTCGGTGTGAATTGAGCCTAAGTGTATTCTGACGGTTTGAGTCTCGTCATATTGAAAGAGAAATTCAGACGATGCATCCGACCTGCGCCTTTGTAATTCAATGGAGGTTTAAAATAATTCCGTGCAGTCTAAAATTAAGTCATTTTTGTATGGGCTTTAAATAAGTTGAGAATTCAGGTTATTTTATATTGGATGTTTTTTGTTTATTATTTATTACGTCTTAAAACACCTGCACACACTAGAGCTAGTAATCGTCAAGTTGAGATAGCTTGTAAAAGAAAAAAAAGGTATTTACTTCACTAACAGATGACATTAAGAAAGTGAATAAACAGATCTTTTTCAGCCCCCTTACCATGATCTCTTAAAGTAGGGCAGTTTACCATGTGGAAGCGGGACGCTGCATTACACAGCTCGTAGCGGCGTCTCGCTCCCACATGGTATACTGTCCTGCTTTTTGAGTTCATGGTAAGGGGCTTCTGAGTAGCTTAGAGGTTTATAGACCTACAAACACATGAACATTGAAAAACCTGGCGAGTTATATTCCAGACAAGACAACCTAACTACTAATAATGTGATATTTCCGAAGATGAAAAGACAGTATTGACGTGTTAGGAATTATAGTACCTAAATTGCAATCATCTCGCCCCTTATACAACACAAGCTTCCGCCCGCGACTCCGCCCTCGTGGATTTCAAATGTTTTATAGCTTTATAGCCTTCCTCGATAAATGGGCTAGCTAACATTGAAATAATTTTTCAAATCGGACCATTAGTTCCAGAGATTAGCGCGTTCAAGTAAATAAACTCTTCAGCTTTATAATATTAAGTAACGTATAGATTGGATGCTTATTGTGTAACAGTGTGGGTGTGCGACGGCAACAAAATCAATGAACAGGTCTAAAATTTCAATAAAATGTATTTTCCCTAGCCGCCTTCACAAATTCTTTCGTAAATTTTGTGGTTTTCAGGTATTATTTGAACCTTAACCCACGCATTCTACCTACATCAAGCAAAGCAAAGTTTAATCAGACGACGAGGTTGCGGGCTTCAATGAATGAAAGCACGTGGGTCCATTTATAAATTACCGTACAGTCAGCATCTTATGTAGCTGAACATTTTTTTTTAACATACCATAAATTAAAGAACTACTTCTTATTTAGTAAAAGTCTTAAATATTCTCAGATCATCATTTGGATGTTTCTATAATTTAGAACAATTGATGTTTTTTTTTTCAATTATTTGACATAAGGTTTCTTAACATGTTCAGCTACTTATGATGCTGACTGTACCATATTATACGAAGATACAGCGAAAACTGTTCCACCTACGTTAGTAGCTTTGAATTTTTCATGTTCGTTATATTTTGTACTAGCTTTTGCCCGCGGCTTCGCTTGCGTTAACACCTATTTAAACCCCATAGAGTGTTGAATTTTAAGAAATAGTAGCCTATGTCCTTTCTCGGGTTTTAAGCTTTCTACATGCAAAATTTCATTAAAATCTATCCAGCGGTTTAGTCGTGAAGGTGTAACAGACAGACAGACTGTATGGATGAGCATGCTTTTCGATTCATACTAAATTATATTCAAATTTTGCTCCTACGCCAATCGGCACACCTAATTTGATTAGATCTTCACTTCAGTCATCTTTGGAGACGTTAAGTTGAGTTACAAAATAGCTTGCTTCAGGTAAAAAGTGATCATTATCTTCTGTTTAAATACACGTCTTGTACAAACCAATCAGTTACTGCTTGTTGCGGCGTTATTATTATCATTTTCTGTCGTTTCTCTGCTGTTTCTCTTTTATTTTACTGACATATGGAATGTAAAGAGTGGTTGGCATGATTTAGTTCAGTATTATGCCCCATACTGATAGTCATTAAGAGGTAAAAACGAAAAAGCGGGACTTGTGACGTAACTTGGGGGAGGCCTACGTCCAGCTGTGGACTGCAATAGGCTGATGTGACGATAATGATGTTCCTAATTATGTATAGTTCTCATATTATTTATGAGTATAATTTTCTTTACAACAAAATTTACGATACCAACAAACAAACCATAACGAACTCGTTAACCATTAGAACGAAACCACAAATCTCCAGCTTCCATTTAATAAATTCCAAGAAAATACTAAACAAGATTTTTTCAGAAATTGACACGAAAATTTCTCTTTTGGGAATCGCTACCAAGAAACCAACAAATTCAAGTACATAATTTATTAATGATGCTGATCCCGAGAAATTAGAGAACAAAAAATAATTGTAAACGAAATTCTTTACATCCCAAAAAAGAATCGGTAATCAACTAGCTATATATCAGTCACTTAGTAATACTGAAACTAATAACAACACAACAACCATAGTATACAAAGGAAATGCTGTAACAATCAAAATAATGGTAAAGATAAAACATGAAACAACAGCTTTTTTGTTGGCTGTGTACAACAGTACACCGCAAACATAATAAAGACATCGCAGTCCACTCCCATTAATACTTCAATCAACGTTCCATTACAAAAAAAAAAACAAAATGGATGCCAAATTAAAAATGAATCCGTTTTCCATTAATATTATTACTCACGAAGCATTTGTAAAATCAAACCGGTCATAAACTTAACAGGTAGAGTGGAATTGTGAATTTTTCAGCACAATGCCATGCCTGCTGAAATTGTCCGGAATACCGAAAATGTTGCCGATAAAAATTGTTTTCCGTTGAATTTTTGTTCATTACAACGAATTTGTGAGGTGCAAGTGCTGAGGGATGGATAATGTTTATAAAAGTATTTATATTTAATTGATGTGCTCTCAAATGTTTTTAACAATTTATGGAAGGTGTTTAAAGGAAGTAACTTACCGTTTATGTATAGAGATGTACAATGTACATGACACCTATATTGTTTGAAGGTATGTACACTTGGACAGTGACTCATATTTGGTCCAAACAAGCCTATTTACGGAGCGCAAATCCATGCGATGTGCTGTACTAATAACCGTTGAAGTTATTGTTAACATCATATAACCAACCTCAGTATCACTTAGGTAGTAGGTATTAGCCATAGTTTTCTAGCCAAAAACCAGATAAAAAAACAGCAAATCAAAAAAACTTTATCAACTAAATAAATAAACCGAATCCAGAAGTAATTTCCTTACTTAGACCACACAATTGCAATACGAGAAAACCGAGCCCACGAATAAGTTTGTTCCGTCGACACTAATTGGAAGGACAGATTCTGATAAATGATTACCATTTTAATTGTTTTTCAAGTTTTGATTGAAGATGGACCCGAGTTTGAGACATCAATCTTAGTAGGCGGGAAATTGGTAGAAAATTTCCAAAATATCAATCTTATTAACCTGAATGACAGATTAAGGATCTTTATTGTTTCTATTTGCTGTAAGATTTAAAAGTTACGAAAGATTACATGGGCTTGAATCGATAGGACCGGTCTACATTAGATAACAATGATTATTGACATTTAGAACTTATTACCTGATGTGCCATGTAACATTATCAACAAATTGCAATACATCCCGCACCATGGATGTTTCTCTATGCGATCGATTTTGTAAGTTTTACATATTATGTACCGCAGAACCACCACAAGCTAAGGGGCATAGAACTGAGACATAAAGTTTCTTTGTACCTATACATGGATGAATGGAAGCAGGTCATGCCATGGCGTAGAGATTAGTCAGTCAACAGGGACGGTCGCGAGATTGAACGCCTATATTACTATGGTGGCTCTTTAATATTTTAAAGCCTCACAGATAAGAACATCTCATCTTGACGACACTATTTAACAAATAGAAACCTATGCTGTCAACTCGTATAGTTTTCTTTATCAATGAAGTGGTTTCTAGAAATAATTTTGTAAGAATTCAAAATTTATATAAACCCCTTGAGGTAAACATTTCAAATATAATGAAGCCCGAGATATTTCGTCGCACAATAATTTCTATTTGCTAACGATGAACTTCAACATTTTCTATGAATACCTACTCCTCGAGTATTCAAATTGCAAGTATTCAATGTATTATAAGACATTCAAGTTTATAAGGAATGTTTAAAGTATGCTGATTGGGGAGAAATCTGGTTTTAGTAATGTGTGAACTTTCCTCTATTACAAATTTACCTATTGCCTACCCCTGTGGGGAATACAGGCATGAATAGAATAGAATAGAATATTTATTTATTTGCTCAGAATGTGGGTATTAACAATAAGCTGGTTATATGTTTTTTTTTTTTTTAAGTATGTTTACTAAATTATAAGGCATACACTTTACTTCAAAATAATTTATTGAAAGCACAGCACGAGTTTCCTTATCACGTTTCAACTCGATTAGAACAAAAGACGTTCCGTTCCGATTGTCAGTCGTATTCAATGTGCGTTCATTTCCATACTATTAAACCTGTATGTTAGGCATGTACCATTGGGTTTCGGCCATGACAAAAAATTTCGGCCTAAACGAAAATAAAACGTTTTATGCAATCAATTATTAACCATGTGGTTTATGAAGTTTTTTGCCGGTTCTTCTCCATAGATACTACTTTTTAGAACCCAACAACTAGGTTTGACGTTTTATAAGTGCTTTTTTGTAGCCTCTATGACAGTGGTTCCCAACCAGTGGTCCGCGGACCACCAGTGGTCCTTCCCAGAATATGGTAAATATTACTTGTCTTTGTACTAAAACGCGCATGTTGTATTTTACTATTAATTTTTTTTTTGTTATGCACGATACTATTAAGTTTTTGATTAAAGTTCATTTTTGGATTAATTCAGTTTTTTTTAATCGTGGGCCCTGCTAACAAAAAGAAACTAAGTGGTCCCTGGTCAATAAAAGGTTGGGAACCACTGCTCTATGAAATAAACATTATGACTATGACTTAAATACTGTAGACTACTACTATAGAACTTGATTATTGTGAATTTCGGACATTCAACATTGACCTTTTTAAAAAGAACGTAATTTCCATCAATTCGTAACCTAAAAATCTCGAAAGGATCAAAAGGGCTTTAGGCCTCTTAGGGCGCTCAGTCGAGCACGAAAAGCATAGCTTACATTTTATAAAAAACCGACGATGTGGACCATGTGGACTCACGCTAGAAATTTCTCCTGTATCGTAGGTGCGTATCACAAACATGATATATCACATTCACAAACACCCAGATTCGAGACAATCAAATGTGGATCGCACAAATTTTGTCCCGTGCGGGAATCGAACCCGCCACCCTTAGCGCAGCAGTCTAATCGCTTAGTCAGTACGCCAATGAGGTCATCATTTGTGTGTAACAGGCCTTCTAACATTTATTCCCATATCAAAATCACAACACAAATTATCCCATAATTTTTCGTATTCTATATTCTTTTCCATAAATAATCTTAAATTGAAATCTCTTTCTAGTGCTGGCTGCTGGCTATTCTAGTCTTGTCTCCCACTAAAGTAATGCAGACAATATGAAAGCTGCTGACATTATAGTTCCAAACTCCTATTTCAATTCTGTCTGTTCACATATAGAATGCCCGCGGCACAGTCCGTGTGAAAGTTCTTAGTTCCTGGACACATTTTCTAACTTTGTGCTAAATTTCGTCCGAAGTTCCTACACTATTGTGTCGGCAACCTCAAAATATCGCTAAATACCTTTCGCCATTAGTTTTCTTAATTATAATTATTTTAATCTTCTTTATCTTTATTTTACATTCAACTAAACAATATATTTAGTGACACTTGGGATAGAACATTCTGACGCTACGCATGACTTTGACGAAAAATTTATTGCCGAAAAAAATCTAGCCGAAACTACACATTAGGCCGAGCCCCAAACTTTCGGCCTCTCTTTAGCCTGTGTTTAAGATACTCAATGTAAAATGAGTTCTCTACGCGACCAAAATGGAATTCTCCCTTATCACACAGTTTTGTTTTGTATGGTTTTTTGTATTCGAATTGTTATTAAACTTATTAGATAAGGACTAGTTGTAACATACTGGTAATTTTTGACAATGATTATTTGAAATTAAATACTGTTTGTTAGTATCGGGATTAGATGAGACTAAAATGACTTTTGTTCTTGATTTGATGCTTAAAAGATCTTGGGTTCTTGCCCGAACGGAGCATAATATATTTATTCGGATATGAAAGAACAATAGGATCATATAATAATAGACCAATCATAATTGGGGTGTGTCATAGCCCACATCTGTCTTCTTGCATGTTCACATAGTGTCAAATTTACCTACACTTTAAACACTTCTTCCGTAATAAAATTTCCTTTAACCAACCTCAAAATTCAGCATACTTATAATGTTGAGGCAGAAAAAACACGTTCATATTTTAATATTTCACGCCTGTCACAGCACGTCCAATGGAGTTCCGGCCCACGCCACTCCGTATCCACAGATTAACCGTAGAGGTCGAATACCAGTCTCCTGGGGCCACTGACTGAAAAAAACAAATGCAAAAACTTTTTTAACTCTCCTTTTTTCCCAGTTACGCAGGCTTCACGTAAAACTACTAAAATAAACCGCATTTTAACGACTCCCTGTGAAATAGAGCTGATGTTTTTTTTTCTTTGTTTTTTTGAATTACGGTACAGGTTTTGTAGCGGGAGTTTTCGGTCCAATTTTTGATTACTCGACTGTGCGGAGAACGGTTTTTTCCAATAGAACGAGTATATTTTCAACGAATGTTTCCCTTGAAATCACGCGCTCAAGCTTAAATGTTTAGTCCGACATGTGTGTTATTAACAACATGTGGATTTAAGTTAAAGCCGATGACGGCAGAAGTAATTTATTTTTCATCAAATACAACTCCTACTTAACTTACTAAAAGGGTTCTTCTATAAATCATGATTGTGTTAAAGAACACCCTGAAGTCCACCAGTGAAATCTAACACACCTAAATACAGATTTAACGCTAGGCTATTGCATGTCAGAAAACATATTTCTGAAGACTCACAGAGTTAGCACTCAGTACTACTGTATTATCTTCTTTGAACGCTGCTGTAATAAGACCGTCAATAAACGACACAGATACTCTTATTACGTCTCTGATCCAACGGACTAATAAGGCAGCTGTTTCTGTATTTCTTGTCTAAACATTAATTAAATTCAAAACCAGTAACTAAAGAGGAAAAAAACAAAGCGAGACGTCGAAACAAGTGACTCTCATAAAACAAGTAAAAAGTACCAAAAAGTACCATTTACATCGTGTCCTTGAACATAGGAGCAAGGGAAATTTTCTCATCAGCTTTCATATTAGCTTTTATTAGGGTTCCTTGACAAAAATATAAAAACTAGACATTGGTTCTGAAGGGATAGGTCAGAATTTAAATCGTGATGTTAGACAAGCGAAAAATATATGTATGATGTAATATTTTGCTTAAGCTTAGGGTTATGAGGCCACAGCATATTTATTAGGTATTGATATCCTAACCTCTTTTCGCATCAAAGTACCGACACAAAGTAAAAATAATTTGATAGTAAATCCATAATAAATCACTCTTTGTATTGACGAGCTACAAAACTAGGTTAGTACGGAACTTAATCCTATAATACCACTCGTTATTTAAATAACATCACGTAAAAGCCGAGTCAAAATTCAACGTGCTGATTCCACATGAATTTTGCAGACTTTTTTTTAATTTTACCGGGCGAGCCGACGAAGTGATACGTTCGGATCGACCCACACTTGCCATACCGTAGCTGATAAATTAAATTTTGCAGCGAACTGACGGCTGGAGCGATAAACGAAATAACACAGCTACACGGGAGATACCGTTGGTAAACTCACTGGACTCCGCGTGGTTTTATGCACTAAATATCTTTGTAGTTTTGTTCTTTTTTGGTGGTAGTACAACGATTTAATGACGACGAACGAGTGCCAATTGGTCGGCTTTTGGTCACGGGTTTCGCTGCGTTGCATTTGGTTTTAAGTAAGCACCGCTTTTGGTTACCATTTTCAGGACCCTCGTTTTGTAAGGTTTATTTAAATTTATACCAAGGTATTCAAAATTATGTGCCGTGTGGTATTTGGCCTAGAATTAACCACCCCTCTTACCTCCAGTGGGTGTCGTAAGAGGCGACTAAGGGAAAATTCAGAAGATGGGTAGCAGCGTCTTCTGTAACTTCACCACCAATAGTGCGATCCCCAAGCCGCTTGCCAAGCGTGGGGATTATAGCAACCCCCCTCCCGCTTAAAAGAGGATGTCTATGTTCACCAGTGGACGTCTTTAGGCTGATGATGATGATGATTCAAAATTATCATGGAGGACTGCTGGTTTTGTAAAATTTTCGTTAACTGCCAACATGGATTGTAGAATAGCTGTTAGTGAAAACAGAAGAAGATTGGTGTCGTACTTCGAGACAATTTTTAAGTAAAAAATAATTGTCTTCATCTTGATTGTCATATTTATGTTTAAACATAATAATAGCATTCAACAATACAATTTTTGTAGGGACGTAATACTCCATTTATTATTTATATTTACTTTTCTATAGCCACAAAACTATTATTCTTTTGTGTCCTAGCTCGGAACCGAGTCATGACAAACGATCGTAAGGTGTAAGTTTTACCAGGTCGCTGTCTCTGTAAAATAATAAATTGTCGCCAACAGAAACTTGATAAAGCAGTATCTATGCGGAAAAATTACTTCAGCTATATTTTTAGAGAGGTTTTCTGATTCTTTCCAGTTCAAGCAAATTCTTTGGATGAGGATAAAATTCTGAGTATCAAAAACTGGAATATCAAAGACGGAGGAGTTTGTCAGACAGAAAATAAAAACTTATATCCTTGTTAAAAGTGATCTTATTAGTATCTATTTGTCTTTCTTTATAATTTTCTTAAATCTTACTCTACGATCTATAATATTATTTTACTAAGCTTTATCATGAACATTTCTTTACGAGACAAATAACGTTGGTCATCGTTACTTCGTGAGTTTGCACATTGGTAGCTTCTATCTCGCCTAAACGAAAGCATGATAATTATATCAGCCCGGACTTATCCTCTGCTAAACAGGAGCGTTCTCGTGCATCCCTAAATACCAATAATAACATAAGGATCGTTGGACGTTAAAATGTATTTATTTGAGCACCTTAGTGGTCAATTTTAAATACCTAACACATTTTAACCAATCATCTTTTGAAGACGCAAGAGGATTTCAATTTAAATGTCCAGTTATGGCAGTAGCGGTATTTATATCGTAAGATGGTGACGTATTGGATTTCTAAATAAACAATAACTCAAGTGCAAAGATTCGTAAAGTGAGGTCAATAAATAGTTGTCTTCTGTGGGATAAGTCTATTCAAAAAGTTTTGATTAAGTCATGTCATTTAGGATATAATTTCTTAAGTGTAATATTTTTATATTAAATTTATTTGCTAGTAAATAAAATATTTCCTGGTCTACTTTAAAACTCGTTGTATCCGCCAACAGTAGGTATACAAAGCAAAATATTTATTTTCGGTGCCGTCGCGTGAATTAACGCGATTCCCAGCTTATCGGCATCATCAGTAACATTTGGTACATTTCTACTTTGATACCTGCCCATTCGTAAAACGGAGGCTTTAATTAAGCCTTTATTGCCCCGAAATCGATTGCTATCATTTGCATATGAATGCTATTTTTTGTTTACGTGAAAATGTGAAGCGAATTATTTTGTTTCCATCTGTTTTGTGGGGTTTGGTCTGTTCAATATTTTTGGATCCGCTTTAATAATAGGCAGTAAATTAAGTTAAAACGTTTGCTCTGTTTTATTAAGGTTTATATGTTGATCATTGACGTTGTGATGAATGTTGATTTCATTTTAATCAGTATTAAGGGTATATGGGGTTTTCATGAAGTACTTTTGTGGCACTATCTGTACTAGCGTAGGATATTAAACCAAACACAATGATGAACGCTCAAAACCATTCCAGTCCAGTTTTTTACTGATATTATGATAAGGAGCATCACATGACTCAAAATGCTTATCATCTTTCATAGACAAAAAATACCTTTTCATTGGTGAAAGAAATGATAACAAATTGCGAATAAAACCATCTATTTGTAAAAGGACCACAAACTAGAATACATACAGAAAGACCGACAGAGTTCCCGCATTCTCGTACATTTGCTCGCCCACAAATCGCATGGGACAATTGAAACATTCCGCTTAAAATAACAAGAACAACATTAATACATACTAAGGCACCAAATCTGTCTCCTGTGCCACATTTGGTACCTCTGAAGCGAAAACCAATAACGTAAATATGCCTGACGGTAACCAACTTCTAGGGGAGGTTGTGAATGGTATAATATCTGAACTCCAACAGATTAAGGCTTGAGGTTTGCCGTAGATGCTATTTACCTTGAAAGGATGAAACTAAAAATTCCGCGAAAGGGATTTAATCTTAAATTTCTGTGAAGCAAACGGATGTTTTGAAGAGGTAAAAAGTTTACCAACTTCTTACAAAGGATTATTATCGTCGAAACAAGTACATTAACGTTTCTACGGAGAAATAAATTGATTGGTCTTTTTGTTGGTTTCAAAATATCATACACAGCACCAAACGCCTAATGATCCCTAAAACAATGCTCTGATTTAGTTACAGTAACGAAACTGACTCTATTTATATAGCGCAAAAGTCAAAAGCTGACATTTAGATGTAAGACCCGTGCCGTGTGGTATCCGGCCTAGAATTGACCACCTCCTTTCCTCCCGTGGGTGTCGTAAGAGGCGACTAAGGGAAAATCCAGAAGATGGGCAGCAGCGTCTTCTGTGACTTGACCTCCAATACTGCGATCCCCAAGCCGCTTGCCAAGCGTGGGGATTTTGGCACCCCCCCCCCCCCTTGTAAGGGGGAGGTTTTTGTTCAACAATGGACGTCTCCTGGCTGATGATCGAAACTGTAGGTACTTAATGTGTTTTTATTACCTGAATCTTCTTCTTTCTTCCCAGCTATAAATCCCACGGAGGGCGGAGTCAGCATTTTGTATTCTTTCCCTACATTGCTCACATTTTGGATGGAGATCGAAACTACACTTTTGAAGTTATGCATAACAAAACCTAACCACATTCTATTCTCGTTCTTCTTTGATAATCACTTTTATCTAGACCTCTCTCTTTATTACTTAGCCACAAATCACATAATTATATTCACTCATCATCATCAACATGCATTCCTTGTTTTCTCCACTTTTTTGTCTATTAACAGTCAAATTAAGTCTTATCAAAACTTTGGGTCGAGGTTCATTCCAGGCAATTAATGAGACAAATATTTAGCGCAAACCTTGACAGGTCATAAGCGTGACGTTTATTAATTAACGCTGTCGCTAATTAGAGTAATTGTGCTAGTTCATTATTACCCTTTCGAATAGAAATTTCTAGGCTTGTAGGTTAGTGTAATTTATTCTCGTTACAATCGGGCTGTTAGATGTTTCGTCTCTGTATGAATATTCGTATATAGTAGATATACCTAGTGGTTAGGCAACGTGAGTGATGATGATTAAAGATTAATTACCAGATTTTGCACTTAATATCTTCTTTTTCGTTTGTTTGTCTATCACACAGCTAGAGATAGTAGTAATTTATGGGATCAAAACTGCAGTCTTTTGGCAAAGCAATCTGAACCGAAAAATACCTAGTGTTAGACACATGATCTAACGAGTTCTCTGACGCACGGAGTGATGTCAATATGTTCCAAACAGGCACCCATCCAAATACTGACATTAGCAAGCGCTGCTTAACTTGACAAGTCGCCCGATCTGTGAGCCGTAGCCGTATAGCTACCTCTCTCTTGGCACAATACACAAATCTCTTACTATTACAAGCTAAACGACACACTTAGGCAAAAACACACACGTTCCCTGATTCCCACACAAAACCAGTAGGTACCTACCTACCGACACGAGTGCAGCAACTCCCTCAAACAGTTTCCCAAACATCATTTGGGTTGCAAGTTTCCCAACATTCCGTTCCCACTAATATACGCCGGTGGTCTACTTGCGTCCAAACGATAAATTCCCATTAGTATGAGCTAAAGCGTTTGTTCGCCTTATAAATCAACATCGGTCTTAACGTCCGTCGTGTTGAAGTGCCGTAAATAATTGTAAATGGAAACTGTTTCTAGTTTTTGCTTTTAATTTGAAAAGCGGTTTCAACACCTATTTATAACGTTGAACTTGAAACAATTGTGTTAGCTTGTTCTTTTTTTTTTAAAAAAACGTCGCCCCACACTAGGAATTTCTCCTGTATCGTGGGTGCGTTTCACAAACATGAAATATCACATACACAAACAAAACACCCAGACTCGGGACAATCAAATGTGGATCGCACAAATTATTGCCCCGTGCGGGAATCGAACTCGCAACCCTTAGCGCAGCAGTCTAATCGCTTAGCCACTGCGCCAATCAGGTCGTCATATTCTTTTTATCCTTTTGAGTGATTACGTAATTATTGACACTTTACTTCTTCGAGATTAGCATGAGCCATGTCAAAGGAAACAGGTCATGTCGTAGTGTAGCTATTGGGCGAAAATCTTTGATGGTAGAAAGATGCGCCGGACTTAGTACTTAGGTACTATCACACGTGAAGGCACTCCAATTAACACTATTTTTTAACCCCGATGGAAAAAAAAGGGTGTTATAAGTTTGACCGCTATGTGAGTCTGTCTGTGGCACTGTAGCTCTTAAACGGGTGAACCGATTTGAATGCAGTTTTTACCGAACATTATTTACATGTATTTAATAGTAACATACCTTATAAAAATTACAATACAATATGCTTTATTGCTCACCATTAAACAAATATTATACAATATAACTTAAATTAATTACGAATTAATTAATTCATTAATCGTAATTAAACTATTGTGTCTATTTCAACAGTGAATTGCTTAACCACCTTACGTAAACACAACTCAACAGAACTCTATAAAGGCAAAGTTTTATTTAAAACAACACTACTTGTATTGTTTTAGTCTACATAAATAAACGGTCGTACTTTCCTAAGCCAAACACGAGCTTATAAATCAACATCGAGTGTTTACAAACTGCGCCACTATTAGTGCCAAACTAGTGTAAACAACGTGGAAGAAAACGATAAAATTCTAGTGTTAGTGCCTAAGTTTATCTGTTCTTTAAAGTTGTTGTGTAGCGGTCCGTAAAGTAGCAAGTAAGGACGTGAATTTAAGTATTGAAGTAGTTCAGAATTTACTGCGGTTTTCTTTTCACGAACGTGGAGATGGATGACGAATTGTTACAGTAGTATATAATAATGTTTAATTATTATAGTATTCAATAAATATTTATGAGTAGGTATTACTCTAGCAAAAACATCTATGTATTGATATAATTTATTTTCTGCGTACATCCGGTCGTCCGTGTGTCACTGTAGGGTGCCAATTGAAAATCCGAGTTGGGTGTTCTACACTCAGCATAAGCTGAATTGGCGAACTTTTCAGTATTGCATGTTTGATGGTACTACTGGTATTTTAACTTGTTGTTTCTTTTGTTGTTTTACCTTTTGCTTGTGCTGTCATCTGTGCTGTATCGAACAAATAATTTTTAATTCTAATTCAACAAAATTCTGTCACCGAAAAAGCTTTTATGACAAACACGGTGACAATCATGATGAGTGGCAGTAGACTTATCGTATGGTTGACAAACAACCTGGTGTCAGAGTTTAAACCGCCTATAGGCCTCTGACATGGCTTTACACACAGTTGAAAAATCTATCAAGTGTGCCGGTTTCCTCACGATGTTATCCTTCACCGTTTTTGGCAACTGATAACAAATTTATAGTTTAGACATTGGTGCGTGCTGGGGTAGAACTAGCGACCTTTAACTTGGCAGTCCAATGGTTATACCACTCGGCTATCAGTGCTGCGGCAGTAGACTAGCCACATGTGACTTATGGTAGGTGGCAATATGTGGTTGTAGTTATAGGAAGTGTGACGGAGGGGACCTCTACCTAATATTCATAAAGTTACGCCTATTTCCCAGAGGGGTAAACCTCGGATTTCCATTTGCTACCTTACACTTTGAATTAAATTGTATTTTTTTATGAATAAAACTGATCCCTTGAACCATGTTGACATCGTAAAAGGATCCGATTGAATCTTTTTAGTCAGTGGTCATAGAAAGTAGTGATTTGAGATTTGGGGTGCAAGTGGAGAGCCTCGACGAGATTTTTTTTTATAAACTTCGCCCCACACTAGGAATTTCTCCTGTATCGCGGGTGCGTTTCACAAATTTTTGTCCCGTGCGGTAATCGAAACCGCAACTCTTAGCCCAGCAGTCCAATCGCTAAGCCACTGCACTAATCGGATCGTCAACCAAATCAATGATACCTGAGTATGTCCGGCGCATCCTGGACGTTCAACCTCGCTACCATTCTTGTTGACTGAGCTATCTGTACACAGGAATGACCATTTCCATGTCACCTTTGGCTCACAGAAATGAAGATTAGCAACAATGTATTTGTGAAACCGCCTATAGCCACTCTTGAGGGGCTCGTAGCTACGCGGCTACCGCACAGATTAGTCAATCTGCGACCGTTTTAATATGTCGAGACCCCTCCGTGCATCGGAAGGCACGTTAAGCCGTTGGTACTGCGCCTGATCTCTCTCCGGTGGTGTCGGTCTACCGTCCCATCGGACTATGAGAGTGAGGGAATAGGGAGAGCACCTGTGTTTGCGCACATACTTGTGCACTATAATATCTTCTGCGTAGTTGGCTAGTCTGAGATGAGATCGGCCGCCGCCGTGACCGAAATTCGGTCAGGAGAACATTATCTTATGTAGGCACGTATAGCAGTACGTTACCCACCATTTTAGTAAGACACGCACACACGTGATTGAGCTTATAGATTTCTCCAGAAACCACAATCAATAATTCATTCTGGAACTTTACATCGCCGCCATATTTATCTGTAGCCGTTCCCCTATTTACATATTTATCTGATCGTCGACAAAAAAGGGAATGGCGGCTAAAAACCGTAAGATATGTTAGCATTTACATATTTATATGAAAATATGTTTTCAATTTTCCTTGTTGCTTCTATTTTTTTGTGGCTTGGTATTATATACGTGGGTTGTAACTATGGAGATACGTTGTATTTTTTACCTCTGGATTATATTTCTTGAAGGTTATTTTTTTGTAATAATAATCCTTTTTCGAGACTAAAATATTTGTGGTCCATGTTATAGGTAGAGGTAGTTTAATTAAATCCTAAACGTTTTGAAATACTGTTTTATTTATTTGATTATTGATAATTATCAATTGATATTCATATTGAAAATGGGTAATCATGTTTTTATACCAGCTACTGTATTTCTGAGCTAAAAAAATTAAGTCTGCTCTGAAATTCTGGAAATTTTAATACCTTCCCTGATGTCATATAGTAAGCAAAAGATAAAAGTAATTTATCTATTGAAAATAATTGAATAGCTAACATTTACGGACAAAAAAACACTAACAAGTATAAAAATATAAAATAAAATATATTATGACTTGTATCCAAAGCGTTGAACTGTAACCTTCAACTCGTATAGCGACGACATTTTCATACACAATCGAATAATATTCCACGCTTAATTTCACCCACAAGAAACGTTACACACTTTAGAAGAAGCAAAATATCATAATAACAGAACATCACGCTTATTTTCCCCGAGAGGGTAGGCAGAGGGGACTGTATAGTACACACACTTTTCGACAGTTTCGTTACCTATAGGTCCCAATGTAACAGGGGGTCAGCCTCAACCAGGCACAAATCCAGACTCCGACCTGCTTCTGAGAATTTCCTAAAAGAAAAGCCCAATAACACTTTGCCTTACCCGGGAATCAAACCTAGGGCCTCACTCAGCAGTCTCGCTTTGTGACTCCTATACGAACGAGACAGAAAATCAATAGTTATATAATAAGACCTTCTACATCTTGAGTATAGTATCATGTTACCCTTATTATCCCCGTAAGGCATAAAACTAGTGTTGTGAAATACGCGTACTAAGTACTAATAGGTAACGATACTAGGTACTGTACGAAAACCAACGTTACGGAACGCGAACTGTTAATCGAACAATCGGAGTATTCGTATACCGTGTGAGTTTGAACGAACCTCTAAGAGTAAGCTAATGACAAATTCTTATTACTTATATTGGATAAGTTTAATAGTAGCAGTAACAGCAAGTATCTATAGGGTAATGATTATAATATATCTGTGTACTATTAAGGTGTACTAATACATTATTCAGAATATACTAGTATGCGTATAACAGTAGCAGTAACAATAAGTTTCTATAGGATCATGATTATAATATTTCTGTCTATTAATAAGGTGTACTAGTACATTATTCGGACTGTACTAGTACAGTGCGAACCTAAAAGTGTCCGATTTGGCACAAAATTACATAACACGACGATACGGCCTCAGGCGAAACTGTGCCCTAATGAAATATTAGCTTCGCTTGCGACTCTGTTTAGCTTTTATTACGATTTATTTACTATATTTTTAGCTTTTTCTTCTTAGCGTGTCGATGGCAAAAATATGTGTATATAACTATAATATATTAAAAATACGTATGTAAACACTAATTATACAGTACTATTATCCAATATTACAATAGCTTGGCCCCTAATTCTAACTTGGCTAGGCTTGCTGAGGTGTTCATACGATCCTCAGGTGAGCATGTGACAGAGCAAGAGGCGCAAGATGGGAGGTGAGCCAAATGCTATATTTTTAGCTAGTATAACATGGCTTGATCAGCTTACTAGAAGTCTTCGATTTACAGAATTACCGTAATATGCTAGCTAAAAATGGTAATGATTTTTACGTAATCAAAGGTTGTCTGCTGGAGATCTCATTTTGTAAATTTACGTACTTTAAATAGTATACGATTCAGTTGATCCTATTTCTTTGTGAAGGTTTAATGCGATTATAATTAGATTTTTAGATCAAGTACCATTTGAAGGGAGAAAATAAATGCTTTGAACTAGTGCTTCACCTGCATTGGGATTATAAGTATGTCTCAGTATATATTTTTGATGCCCGTTTCTGTAAAATTCAAAAGCCATATCTGAGAAATCAGTGATGCTCAATCTTCATAACAAAATAAATGAAAAATAATTTACTTACGGCAGCCAGAAAATTAAAAACAAAAATTGAAAATTGAAAACCGAACGCCACAAGTAAACAAAAAAACAAAACAGGCCCGATTAACAAAACATGAAACCCAACAATGCAATTAAATGTGAAAGTTTGTTCAGTTGGTTTGCGAAAACGATATTACTCGGAGAAAGAAGTTTCCTCAAGTGGAAAAATGCTGGCGATAGGGGGTTCTGTACGTTCTTAATTGTACGTTGTTAGAACATTTGTGGTGGCTTCGTCCTGTATTTGATTACGGAAAACGAGTAGGCAAAGAATTGAATCGACGGAAAAAAACGTGCATTCGTTTTGGTCGTGCGTATTATGGGTATATCGTGTTTTTTCTTTAAAATGCTGACCTGAGTTACCAGGACCTTAAATATGTCTTTTCTTTTTTTTTATTTTGGATTAGATCCTTGAGCTTATAATATAGCTATACTAGCTGTCTATTCTTGTATACAGCTTGATATCTTTTATTTTAGGAAGTTTTGTCACATTCTAAACACAAAATAGATCATTATTGTGTTTATTGCATATGAAGAGAGTATGATATCTTAGGAGGATATCGACTACATATATCTTGGAAAAGACTCTTTCTTTATAACGCGGACAAATTCATGCGCAGAAGTCAGCATAAAACAAACAAAACAAAAATGGAATGTAATTTTTGAGATGTTTTTGTTTCAATATCGGCGACAAATCCTATCAAATTTACGACTTAGCGCCAATCCAAAACAATACCTACAATCTTCGCTAAGTCCCGCGATCCCTCAAGTATTTCACGGAAAAGGTGCTTTAATATCTTCCGCATAAGTTTAGAGCAAAATTCTTACTTAGACCAAATCCGGACAGGAATGTATAATAGGTATGCTAAACTGCTAAAGTTTGTCCACACAGAGACATAACGTGCTCGTATATGGGAGGCAGAGAGGAGTATTCTGATTTAGGAGTTAATAAAACCTGCATACAGCTTTAATAGTTTTAGTTCCGCTTCTGATATTATGCACATAAAAACTTTGAGACACGGTGGATTCAAGAATAAACTCATAACTGTCTTTTTTTGTTTATTGTCGTCATGAGCTGTACAATAAGCTTATACGCAAAATAGATTTAGCTGTGAGCAGGTTGGTAGTAAGATTTACTGTCCAGCGTTTACGTACGACGTTTGAGTTCCGACACTCGTGAAGACTCCTTTGATGGTTCTTTGCTGGCTCAAATAATAACGTAACCAAAGTCTTTGTTAATCATTACATTCGTTGTATTGTTTGACTCCGATGAATGGCAATAAGCTCGTTACCTGTTAGGGAACTTAAGTTAGTAGCAAAATATAGATATCTGGTAAAAACGGTCACTTCTATCTTGTCTAGATCTTAGGGGATAGCAGGCAATATTCAGAAAAAATACTTTTCAGAACCACCGCCAAAAGTTTTTTTTTCTTTAGCCTAGGCTCCTCCTCCGAGTTTCCAATTTTTACCGCTAAAAGCTTAGCTCACAAAAAATATACAACAAAACAGCTTGAATATAACTTTTACTGAAAATAGCCTCTACACAACTAATAATATCTAACAACGCTTGGAATCCCTTACACCTAATAAATCTCTCATAATTAATATCCTGTTACCACTGTAAATAACAGCGGGTTCTGTTGTACCTACGACTATGCCTCTGTTTGTAGCTATTTTTTGCCTCGCCCCATAGTGAAGAGGCAAATGATATGGTGTATCACGCGAGTATAGAAAAATGTGTGAATGTGTATTTTGATTTGCCTAAAATAATACTTTGCTTTTTACTCAGAAAAATATTTCGTGTTTGCTCTGGCTGTCTATCATTTAGAATATCTTTCCTATTATATTTCGCATTGATCTGTTTCAATGTTGTGACTAAAATTATAGTAGCCAAAATTTCTAAGTAACGTAATTTTTTACTGTACCAAAATAATCTTAGACGGATTTAATTTGGGTGTTGAAATATTTAATGGCACACCTCTGCAGTTCTTCAGTGCTTATAAATATATGAAATACGTATACAGAAAGCACCTAATATCACCTATATTATCATGTATCTGCCCCCTTACCATGAACTCTTAAAGCAGGGCAGTTTACGTTGTGGAAGCGAGACGCCGCATTACACTGCACGTAGCAGCGTCTCGCTTTCACATCGTAAACTGCCCTGCTTTAAGAGTTCATGGTAAGGGGGCTGGTTAGCAAATTCAGTCGTAAGCTCAAACAATACGTCATTCAAGTCATTGACAATTGTATAAACGAATTAAAGCAGTCAAAGACACGCTACACAGTCAACTATTTATCTGAACCCATTGATTAACAGCATTTACAGCCATACACAAGACTATTCTCGTAATATTCTCAAGGTACCTCATAAAACACGAGCGTGTATCTCATTTACGGGCACTTGAGCTTCATAACAAACGGCTAGTCTCACACCGAGTTGTAATTATGATAGTAAATAAATGCTTTATTATGTAAATAAGTCTGTAACACTCTTTTTTTCGTATGGTTGGTGAACAACCTGGTGTTAGAGTTTAAACTGCCTGTAGGAGTGTAGGCCGCTGACATGGCTTTACACACCGTTGAAAAATATCTCAAGTGTGCCGGTTTCCTCACGATGTTTTCCTTCACCGTTTTTAGCAACTGATAACTAATTTATAATACGCTCATGAATTCGAAAAGACATTGGTGCGTGCCGGAGTCTTAACTTTCGACCTTTGACTTGGCAGTCCAACGGTCATAACACTCGGCTATCAGTGCTTTTTTATTGTTTCATTAGAACACTACAATTAAGAATACAATTCCTATCTAACGCTGGAAAATAAAACAATGTAGAGACGATGAAAGGCAAGAAACTCTCTATCTATTACATTGGACTTCTGTTACGCGTATTAGTGGATTTAAATACTCCTGATAAATATCAACCACTGTTTATTCCTTAGGAGATTCCAGGGTTACCCCTTCAGATACCAAAAGACCTAGTTCATATGGAAATAAATAATGTATAAATGATTCAATGTTCCGATAATATACCTACTTTATTGTACGTCATAATTGTTACACAAGCTTCATATTTCCCGATTACCACAATCATTTGTTCTGCGTCTGGGTGTAATTTATCAATTAATTAGAAATATATAAGTACGTTTATCAGTTGTCTGGTTATCATAATACGCGCTCTGCCTAGTTTGGGATCAGATGACCGTGTGTGAGTTGTCCCAAGATATTATTATTATTATTTTGTATCTTATATTTTTACTCGAGCTATTAACCATGCAGAAGATACCCGGTCTTTTAAAAGGCTTGTTAATATTATAGAAAATTCCTAAGGCCCTTTACTCTTTAGCAAAGAAAACAATATATCCAGCTTACCGTTACATTCGGGTGTGACAGGCAACAAACGTTAGCATCGTAAAATCAGCGAAATCCGAACGGAGAGCGAACTGTTATGCTTCTACGTGTGAATAATAATGAGGCGCTTCAGGATATCATACTTTAATAGTAAAGTCTCGAGTTCAGGTCTGTGTGTATGGAAAAGATGGCTGAAATTTGAACAATCTAAAGATTTTCTGTTAGCTATTTGCTGTAGGTTCGAATATATATTTTTTTATAATTTAAAGAAAGAAAGAATGTGATTTAATTTTGGTCTCCAAACACACACAGAAAACAATAGAATAAATAGTACGTTCTTAGAAGTTCTAAGATATTACTGACAGACGGTGAGGGAAAACATCATGGTGAATTCGGAATTTAATAGTCTGAAATAATGAGCAGGCTTTTATCAGTAATTATGGTGGATTGTTATCGACTTTACCCGTTTTTTACCCGTAAATAGAACAAGGAGCCTGAAAATGCTCATAGAAACATACAAAGATTAGATTGATAAGCAAAATTACCTACATGCTAACACAGGACTTTTAAATTTAAATTAAAAACCCGATTCAGGTACGTGCGAGTCTGAATTAACCAAAGCTTTTATAAAACTCAACTTTATTGGCTTAGTTTTAAAAACCAATTTCAATTAAATCAATCACAAGCACTGCAATTTGTATTGAATCAACGTCCAACATAAATGGGCGGTTCAGAAATTTTTACATAATCCGCATTACACTGTAAAAAACTCAAAAAAAAAACAAAACACACAACATTCGACTGGGAATATGATAAAAAGATTATACGCTGACTTGGCAACAGACAGGGTTTTTTTGCGAGGCAATTGACACGAATCGCGAAAGTGGAATATGCGGCCGAGCGTGGGCGAAACATCACAACACGAAGTTAAAAATACAATTACCTATCTATTACGACAGACAGACACGGAAACTTTGGAATCTATTGACGAATAACTTGTAATTGTTTTGAATTTTGATGCTTTTGTTTTTGTTAAGTTGGGATTTAGAGATTTAGAAGATTATTTGATCTAAACTGATAAAGGCAATTTAAAAAATGATGGACTAGAGAAGGACTTGAACCTGCGACCTTCGCTGTCATGGGTGCAAGCAGTGACACAATGGCTCAGTTGGTTAGAGCAGCGCCACGGTACGGCGAATTTCGCAGGTTTAAGTGCTGCTCGTATCCATCATTTTTTTAAATTTCCTTTATCAATTTAGATTCTAGCTTAGCATGGGCAATATGCTAAAATGGCACCAAAAGTCATATAGATTATTTGATATCATAAATTAGTTTAGTAGGTCATGCTCCCAACTGAATTATGAATCATTATGAAACCTTGAATTCGTCATTCCAAATTACATTGACCGAAATAGTTAATAATGTTACAATGTTGAGCAATCCTTAAGCTCCCACTCGTGTCCATTATTTTTGAAATTTCCTTTATCAATTTAAATCCTTAAACTTTTTTAACCTAATTCGTCTAGAATCTATAAAATGAAGCATGTATGTATCTTTTCAAATATCCTTGACCTATTCACAGAAACAATTTAAAAACTGTCGACAAGAAGACCGTCCACCAATGTATGCTGAATTGATATAAAAATGTAACTGTCTAGTTCAATTTCAACTTAGAAGAATACCTCCAGACAAAAGTCGATCATTGTTATGTAACAATGTTTAGATGTGCTATCAGAATAGAATTTATTATGATTTCTGTAGTAGATTGGTAATTTGAAACTAACGTCTCGTTAATAAAGGCCAATCAAGTTGATTTAATAAAAATACTCCACTAAACTCTTCTAAGCAAGCATGAACATGTTGTTGCTATAATCGACAATCTGACATTACCAATCCTATATGCCATAACCTTCACCCAAATCTTACTTTCCCTAACCCAAACACCACTCTGAAAGTACCTGAAAGTATGATCTCATTTCAAAAACATATGCAACCCAAAATTCAGTCCCCTTTCAACCACCTTTTCTTAATTTTACAAACGCCGACGCAATCCGGGCTCCCGTCACACGATCTTATGCAACAAACGAAAGGTACCAGATAAAGAAATCGATTCCCACCGAGACTACATCTAGGGGACAAATAGGGTCCTTTAGAACCTTCTCTGAATACAAACTGTTGGATTTGAACCCCCCCGGCTAAGTTCGATGAGGTAATGACCCCAAAATGTGTGTTACAGTTTTTCTGTCTCGGGATTATGCTGTGTTAGGTTTTGTTTTTTCTTAGATGACTGTCTGTTTAGGAAGATGGTTTAGTGTATCATAAATTAATATTTCGTTTATTTATTTTAATGTAGTGTCTTTTAAGCTTGTATCACTTTTATTTTTCTCTATTATATCACTTTTTCAATGTCACTTGTTATCTGTTTCACTATTGGCATGAAATATTTTTTTGTTCAGAATTATTTACGAAAAATACTAATACGGAGGTTAGTTTTCTTACAGATCTTGATAAATTATGTGTTACATTAATTCACGTAATGACACAATCCGACTCAGAAACAGTGATTTGTAATAGCATCCCGGAAAAACTCGATAATCATTATATCATCTATAAATAGACATCGTATTGAGAGTTGTCCTGCCTCGTGTTTTGACCATTCAGATGTGAATAACATGAAATGAAAGATACTGCTCCAATGGGGCTTTTCTTGACATCTTATAAATAATTCCTGAGACCTCTTCATGCAAATAGTAATTTTGTGTCAGTTATTTAGGATGGTGCAGTGTGTTAAAACAAAGGCACTTTAAATGTATTTTTAAATAAATTTTAAAATTGAATTGTATTTAGCACTTGACAGGAACTATTTTTTTTAAATATACTCATGAAAACTCTTTTTCTCCACACCTCAAATCCGTCACTCTTTTGTCATGAATCAAGCAAGTCTTCTTCTTCTTATCGTATGGTTGATGAACAACCTGGTGTCTGATTTTAAACCGCATAAGTATAGGCCTCTACACACCGTTGAAAAATCTCTCAGGCGTGCCGGTTTCCTCACGATGTTTTCCTTCGCCGTTTTTAGCAATTGATAACTAATTTATAATAAGCACATAAATTCGAAAAGACTTAATAATAAATCATTCAGAGTTTTATTATGTAAACAACGAGGAACAGTCCAAATCTCTTATTCTCGTAAGTGGCAGTGATAGCCGAGTGGTATGACCGTTGGCCTGCAAAGTCAAAGGTTGCAAGTTCAAACCCCGGCACGCACCAATGTCTTTTCGAATTCATGTGCGTACTATAAATTCATTATTATTAATCAGTTGCCATAAATGGTGAAGGAAAAAATCGTGAGGAAACCGGCACACCTGAGAGGTTTTTCAACATTGTGTAAAGCCATGTCAGTGGCCTATAGGCGGTTTAAACTCTGACACCAGGTTGTTTATCAAAAAAAAAAAAAGAATTAAACGTATTATTATTATTATTTATCAACCATACGGTAAGAAAAAGAAAAAGTGAAAAAAATACAGTAACACCTATTCCTTTCTCAATGCATTAAAATAAGTATTTGAGTCAATTGTTGTTCTGTTGAGTCAATTGTTATTCTTGTTGAGTCAATTATGTTAGGAGAAATACTTCCCCTAAAATCAGTTCTGCAGTCGGTAAAAAATACACCATTGTTATTATTTTGATTTTTAGGCCTATACTCATATTTACCTACTGTTATTTCACGGATGTTTCCTTCACCACAGTATTGAAATATCTCACAAACAGTAACACCGATTCGAACAAATAACAGCAGTCTATACAAATATTTGCACAGGACAGAAATCGACCAAACCGCAAACCGAGCCGGTTAGCAAAATTATTTTGTTATTCCACACAAAAATTTTAAAAACCGCAGTAAATGACCAATCTATTTTATTCATCTACATATTCTTCTGTAAGTTTGTTCGTCACCTCAATCCTCCTAAACGGCAGGACCGATTAACGATGAAATCCCCAAACCTTCCTTGGATTTCTGAGGGTTCCTGGATGGTTTGAAAAGACCATTGGACCCGGCGCTGCTTTTCCGGACAGGACGACGTCTGCCGGGTAGTAGTATATATATAAATGGATCCCTGTTTTCCTTAGTCTCGCCATAATTTGAGAAAAGCTGGACTGATTTGGGGAATTTTAGTTTTAAAATATTTGTGGATGTCCAGAAAAGGTTATAATAGTGAGAACGCGGTACGAAGTTCCGGCGGGTCAGCTTGTATTATATAAAGGTCATTTCAACTCCACGCAATTAATCTCGCGCATGTAAATACACTGACACTGTTCCTGTGTTATCAACTGCGTCAAGCAAAACTGAATAGTTTCAGCTAATGGAATGAGTCATTAGTGATACAATCAATCTAATGAAACGGTGTTATATAATATTGTGTTTATGAGCACCCGGATTTGTGTTCATGATAATGATCCCCAAAGGATTCATTGTGTAATTATGTTTGCTGGATATTGGAAGAATTATTACTAGGATCTTAATTGCTGTTTATGTCTTTGTCTCTCTTAGAAAGCTTATACTTTGATGACCTAATTGGTGCAGTGTCTAGGTTATTGAACTGCTGTGCTAAGGGTTGCGGGTTCGAGTCCCGCATGAGACAAACATTTTTGAGATCCGCAGATAATGTCACGAGACTGGAACGCACCCACAATAGAAGAGAAATACCTTGTGTGGGGCGACGTTTTTTTATTTAATAGAAAGAACAAATAGTCTTTTTCGGTCCGCTGATAACGATCTCTCCTAACCCGGACATACAATTACCATACAATTATTGTATAGCTTACTGGTATTTACTTTGATCACGTAAAAACTTGTAATCATCCCAACTCCACAGAAGTATCGAATTGTGGTACCATTGACTGTGATTTATCATGATACTAAATTAAAGCCAGCACTCACAATAGTATTTGATATTAAAAACTAATCAATGTTCTGTGTAATATGAACTTCTAAAACCTGATTTTAATTTTCGATCATTACAAAGATTGCAGCCAAATTTTCGGAAATAAGCGGGAATATCTTAACGAAAGTTTGTCACATAATCCAAAAACACCCTCGGATCGTTTATCAGATTTCCATTATTCCATCTCATTAAACATCGTTGTAAATCCAATGTTGATCCAACGTTTGCCGCATAACATTTAATTTAAATTTATGCCAATCACTTACAAAACCTTTCCAAATCCAGAATTTCAGGGCATATTATAAGATCGTGTCTTGAAAATTAAACCTGGATAATCATTTTGGATTTAATTCCCTTGAAATACATTTTGTTGTTGATTCAGGAACTTGTTTCGATCGATGACCTTTACGGCGGGAACGAATTTCCTTCCTGAATATTAAAAACAGCTACCCACCTAGCACCTGGTATTTAACAAGATTTTCATCATGAAATTCATATTTTTAGTATTTGCGTAAATTGATTTATTATTGCTAATCAAGGATAACATCGAATTCAGATTCATTTTTTTTAAAGAAGAAACTATATTTCTTCTTTTAAGTCTTTCACCGACAAAATACTCTCTCAGACCATCTTTTACCAACAATACTTTAGTTAGCCAAAATATCACCAAGCTTTAGTAGGATTTACTTCGATTTCGACCAACCATAAATTTGCTAGAGAAGTCAGTCGCTTGCGGTCTACCAAAAACCCAAAAACTAGCTCAAACATTTCTAGAGCTCAATTTAAAAGCGGTAGAGCTTGCCAATTACAGTCGAAATAACTTGAGTGAGAACTTTTAATCAATCTTTAAACCTTAAACTTGGCGAGTGTAAGTGAAAACGGATCCATACATTCGAAGTTCGGCTTCCAAAATGGAATTCAAAGTTGAGCGTTTAAACTTGTTAGCGAGAACCGATGCCCAAGCTGCAACTTATTTTACCCGTAAATCTTTTAAGCTGAAATTATATTAAAGTTAAAGAAATGTATGTTTGTTGGTTGCGTATTTCGCCTCGGTGCCAGCTCTCGGCGAACGACGCGAAACTTTGATTTTTACGCCCAAAAATGTTGGTGTGAATTTATGGACTTTCGTACGGTTCAGTAAAAGTGTGAAAAGTAAAGTTTCAAGTTTCTTGAATGTAGGTGCCGTTTGACAAACATTTCGTGATACTTTTTAAGGCGACGGATAAATAAATCTTTCTTGCAATATTGGCTGGTAGGCAAAGCTTTTTCTTTACCATTTTACTGTGGCAGCTGTTGTTTAATTTACTTGTAGGTATACTTATATTTCATAACATTAATACAATTCTAGCGATATTAAATAATATTTGTGATGTTGAGCTTACTTGATTTACTAAACTGGAATCACGACATCTTGCAGCTGTCACATTTTATTTCAAAGATTTATTTGCTAAATTATGATTTTAATAGTTGTATCACATATTATATTATTTCTCAGCATGTACCTAAAATATTGAAAAGACGTTGTGAGCAATATTTTTCGTCAAATTCCAAAACATAAATTTTTCTATGATATAGGTATCTTTCAAACAGAATATAAATCCAACTCGACGCAACACATCCTGAAACACGGCACGTCCCATGCAAGTTACCTATTCGTACTGCAAGCGTCACTGACTATAAATCATTCGGGCGCATTGTTTATACGGACAGATGGCGCCACGGTATATGTGTTAATATTCGAGGCTCGTTCTCGACCTGCCTACGTGATCTGTTCGAGGAAAATGGTCCAAATTAACGGTTTGTACGGCTTTTCATGGGTGATGGGCGATTTTATAATTGTTCAGTTTTAGTGGTGACAATATTTGGTAAAGGGTTACAAATTGAAGACTGAATATAAGGGGCACTGGGGCTCACTGAAGGGTTTTGTATTGCTGTTCATTAAGAGTTATGTGGAATTTTACAATATTTAACATTTTCAAATTGCTTCTTTTGTTTTCGCTGTATGAATTCGTTATTTTAATTATGCCTTTTTGCACTGATCGGACTTCTGGCTGCGTTGTTGCTCTAGTGGTTGCTAAGCGTGCCTGCTGAGCATGAGGTCCTCAGTTTGAATCCCGGGTCGGCCAAAGTGTTACTCGGTTTTTCCATTAGGTAATTCTCAACAGCGGCACGGTTTCCGGATAGGTGCCCTGTTGATGCCAATAGCACCAATAGGCTCGACCCCATTGGGACCTAAAACATAAGTGGTGAATTGTGGGTGTACTATATGTGCACCTCTGCCTACCCCTTCCGTGCATACAGGCGTGATGTTATTTTATGTTGTGTTTGTTAGGCATAGCTGTTTATGTAGTAGGTACACCAACATTTCGCCAGTTATTTTATAAATCCCAATGTAATAGGGGGCAAGCCTTTGCTATTAACGTCATCAAAAAGATCTCAAATTATTATTATTTTATAGAATAACTTTTTTACGGAACCTGTAATCCATAATGTCTGTAGAAATGCCCTGCAGGAATAAGCAGAGTTCTGCAGTTGCCACCTTTCCCTTGCTTGTTTCAATATGAATGTGTTTCGGTTCCGCCCACACAGCTAATGTCAGATGTAAAGCACATATCACTCGGCCACACGTCCGCACCACACTGCACGTTTGAAATGTATATCGTTGTAACTGTTACTTCGTTATGTTAATTAGATTCGGTTAATTTTGAGGAGCTGTTTGCGCATAATTATGATTATGGAATGACGCCTGAAATGTGTCGTTTATTGTGTTAGGTGGTATGTCAGTTTTATGATTTTTAACTCGCGATAGATTAGTCATGGAGTTTGATATCAGTTATCAGTTTGGCATAAATCCATACTAATATTATAGTGTGAAAGTAACTCTGTATGTCTGTTACATCTTCAAGGCTGAACCGCTGAACGGATTTTGATGAAATCTGGCATTTAGAAAGTTTAAGACCCAAGAAACGACATAGGCTATTCTACTTACTATACTTTTTTGTAAATTCAACCCTCTATGGGGTTTAAATAGGGATTACCGCGGGCAAAGCCGCGGGAAAAAGATGTGTATATATAATACTTACCAACAATCTAAATTAACGTGAGCGAAGCAATAGGTAGTATTTTATATCTGTAAAACACATTTAATGACACAGGAGAAATATTTTGTGTTTTTTGAATCGACTGGTCCTGAACTATGGAAAAAGAGCAATGAACTACATATAATTATATTTAGACTGACTAGACTAGACTTTTATTAAATTTAAATTTCCTTTGAAATTCCCCGAAGCATAATGATCATTATAGAGAGAGCACTTAATAAAAATATGAAATGCATCGCAAAATTCAATTCTCGGTAATCATATTTTGACGGTAGTATAACATAAAAATATCCAACATTCTGAACTCCTTGTTCTTTCCTCCCTGTTAAAAACTCCTTCGAGGAAAAAACAAAACAACAATTTTCTCCTTCTACATCAATAGGAAACATGACGTCATACATATGTACACATTCTATACATGTGACATCATTAAATCTGGCTTTAACGTGATGCGTGAACGTAAAGGCGTGTTCTAATGAAGTGACTGTGGAAAGTCTCGCAAAGGGCCCTTCCATGCCTACTCGCTTTGATTCTAGTGTGCGTACTGCTTTGCTCGAGCACATTTGCGCGGTGAATTTTGAAAGCAATGAGGCTGACGTATGATTGTTGACTGTTGTTTGTAAGCTGAGAATGTCACACAATGGGCTGTATCTTGGTCTTGTTTACTGAAAATATGGGTACGCGGTATTGTGGTGATTCCAAAATATACAATTAAGGTTTAATCATGTTTTCCTTAACCGTTTTCGAGTAGGGTCTAAGAGTATTTAAGAAAGAAAAGTCACATTGAAACTGGCCTGGTTTTGGATCTGCAAATACGTGCAATGCTCATTTGATGGCGGTTCATGGACTAGGCACCGCGATAGTCACTAAGTTCCTTCACTGATAGCCGAGTGGTATGACCGTTGGACTGCCAAGTCACAGGTCGCAAGTTCAAACCCCGGCACGCAACAATGTCTTTTCGAATTCATGTGCGTATTATACATTAGTTATCAGCTGCTAAAAACGGTGAAGGAAAACATCGTGAGGAAACCGACACACCTGAGAGATTTTTCAACGGTGCTTAAAGCCATGTCAGAGGCCTACAGGCGGTTTAAACTCTGACACCAGGTTGTTCACCAACCATAGGATAAGAAGAAGAAAAAGTTCCTCAATTGAAAATTCGTTGTTCTTTTGTCAGAAACCATCACCATCATCCGTAGCCTGACTTCACCCACTGCTTATAAGCCTATGCCTCTCTTTTTGTCTGCCAGTCTCATTAAACATGCATTACATTTAGTTTACTCTGGTTTACACCTGCTCAATGCTCACCAACATGGGCGAGTCGAGCATTCATATATTTTTTATAAGCCTATATTGTGTCCCACCAAGAAACTACGAAGGATAAATTAGTTTGGAAAAAGAAAAGGGAGGCTTTTTCCCAGCAGTGGGACACAATTCATATTATTAAGTAAATAATATGGATTCGCCTAATATTTTTAAATTTCTTTAAATTTTCTTTCTTTTTTAAAAAACATCGCCCCACACTAGGATTTTCTCCTGTATCGTAGGTGCGTTTCACAAACATGAAATTTCACATGCACAAACACCCGGACTCGAGACAATCATATGTGGACCGCACAAATTTTTGCCCCGTGCGGGAATCTAGCTCGCAACCCTTAGCGCAGCAGTCTAATCGGTTAGCCACTGCGCCAATCAGGTCGTCAAATTATACCTTCAAAGACTATCATAAACTGAAAGCAATTTTCACCCTTATATACTTTCTAATTACTTTTTAAAAATTACATCTACATTTTAATAAGAAAATGTAACTAATTCCACGTCCTGTCTGAGAAGTAACTTTTAAACATATTAATTCTGTAGAATTCACGTCTTGCCGCTTCTGATGTGCCCCATCGTAGATGAGATTACACGCACGTGAGGTTGTAAAGTGAAGATGCAGAAGGTTTACTTTGCACACCTAGAAGGCCAGAAGATAAAATAAAAATATTTAGTTTTGCTTCACACACAATTATAAATCATACTTTACAACTTAAAATTAACACAAAATCAATAATTATACAATTATAAATAAATAGAAACATTTAAAAAGCTTCAAAATATTGATCCCCATCGATTTCAACTGGTATCGTGCCAAAGACTAGCAGCATTGCCACGTTGAATGGCAAAAAAACTTATTTTAACAAGGTTGTGTAATCTTAAGACATTTATTCGGATAATACTGTTTACTTGAATAGTTTTGTCATAAATTTGATGTCATACCAATGTCAATTGACAACTTTTGTACCATATGAGCATGTTTTATGCGAAAATAAATATTCTATTCTATATATATGATTTGTCATAAGAGATTCGTCCCGTAGCTAAACAATACCCTCCCCTCAACGTTAAAAGTATTCATCAAATTATGCTATTTCAAACGAACTTATTTATTATTCTTCAGACGAAGGTAATGAAACTGGGTATAAAAATTATCACTGACGAAATAAAATTTAAATTTCGACAAGACAGCATTCAATGTTTTGACCGCCACGGGTTTTAGAAAACAAACATTTTTTGACCTCCACGACACGATTTTGTAAGAAAACAATATCTAATCGTACCATTTATTACGATTATTGTTTGTTTTTACATTACACAAATGTTACGATTAGGTATTGTCTTCTATTCAAAGTTATGGCGTGGAGAGTACGGAAAAGTTTGTCTTCTATACATTACTGTGGCAAAGGGTTAAAAAAGACATCACCTACCAAAAATAAATAAAATCCTAAACAAAAACGAGAACCTTCTGCGACCCCTGCACAACACAGCCATCCTAACAGAACAGGTGGCGTGTTGAATTAAAACGTGGACAAAAGCCGGTACACAATGAAGCAAGTATGAAAAGCGAACGAATAGAGGTTTTCAGGACGTGCGTAATAAAATCTAACGTGCTATGTACCGTGGCTGTGCGCTTATATTATACATGTCTCTTTATGGAACGAATATGCCAGGTTTTTACGCAGACTGAAAAAAATGCAATTTCTCTCTCGTTCTGAGGAAAAAAGGTACAAGGAAAGCAAAGTACCTACAATAATAATAATTTCCTTCGGAACCAATATTGATCAGCTGAGACCTAAAAGACCGAGCCTGCACACTCTATTCTCCTATATTGTTGGTCCGATGGGATGGTAAAAGGACTCAATTGGAGAAGTATTGAGCGTAAAACTAACGCCACAACGTGCTCTCAGAAGCTTGATATTTAAAACACGGTCTCCTGTGCAAGAACTAACCGCATAGTCATTGAAGAAAGCTCTCCTATCCTAGGACTGGCTGCGGTAAGTATTTAAAAATAAAGTCGGAAAATGTTGTTAATTAGGGCAAGCAAAATAATTATAGTAGGTTGTCTTAGAGGCCTTAAAGCTAAAAGCACGCAAATAATTAACATACAAAATTATATTTGGCAAAGCTGCAATTATAAAAAATAAGCTTATAAAAAACCCTTTCCGTTATTGCCGTCTCTAGCAGACTCCGCTTAAAATATATTCACTTTCACAGCCCCTAAATTCAGGACAAGAGGCGAAATGCATAATTTCCGAGAGAACAAATCGTCTGGAACATTAAGCGCTAAATTCACGAAATAAACAAAGCCACAGGTGTGGGTAGCAAATTAAACACGAACTGTATAAGACTGGCCCGTGTATAAATAATTCTGCTTTAATTTCAACGTATTATGGTGTGGACACGTTGAATTAGGAGGACTGGATCTGTTTTAGAGGCAAACCAGTCGAGGTTTTATTTTAGGTTTCGTTAAAATCAAATTGTAATTAGTCTATTAAAATTCTGGGTGGCTCTGAAAAAGAGGTTATGTATGAAAAAGGTTCAAAGTGTGTGTTCGATGGATTTTAATAGACATACCTACAATTCTACGTGGAACAAGCATCGCCCGTCGAGGTCTGGCTTAATGTAAGTGTGCCTTTGCCTCGAGGAAAGAATTAAAAATGGTTTTACTAATTTCTAGCGGACAAAAGTATAAACAAGTATTAAAACCGTTCATTCGTTCTTAATTTGAACGATTCAACTAGGTACAGTTTTTTTCATATTATGGTTTCCTCAGAGGATATTGTTAACAGAAGAATATTGTTCATTCATTTACTTAAATTGCAGTATCTAAGTAAAAGTATGTAATTATAATTATGTTAAACAAAATTATATACAATAAATGTAGGCACAATCATAAACTCATATCTATTCATCTGATTCCATAAAATTTTCCCATATTGCTAGCAATTTTGGGTTATTGGACAATTCGCACGAATTGAACTCGCACGAAATGGGCGAATCGACTACTTTTAATAACATTATTTTTTCTGTAGGCGATTCGCACAAAGTAAATTTACTAGCGTGCGAATCGACACCTCGAATAGAATGTAGTAGGCAATTGGCACACACATTGTTTTCTATGCAATACAGTTAAGATAAAGTACACTCAAGTACAGAAGTGTTAAGGGTAAAATATTTGTATTGATATGAAATGAGAATCGAATAAAAAATACCGTTTTATGAATTCAAATTATTGAATTCACACTTGGTATACTTTGAGTAGGAAAAATATTGTAATCGATAAGATCAAAATCTACTTCGCGATTTAAAACTGTAGTATGCTATCGAGTATCTTAAAAAAAATTGAGATCCGTTCAAACATAAATTAGCCCAACGCTGCCAGGTGTTTTTAGTCGTCGGGTATTAGGATATCAGAAGTTTAATAGAGATTACACAAGTCGTTTTAAGATAACTAACTATTTATTAATTTAATTGTAAAATCCGCATTGTTTCAAAAATTTGCCCGCCGCAGTCGCGTGTTTTTGATTGTTGGGTACTAGGATATCAGAAGTCTTAGGAGTCTACAGTACAGCCGACGGTTCATATGATTAACAAATAAATTTGATTTGATTTGACTCCTATTAATCTTCTGATATCCAACGTCCAAAAACACGTGGGCGCGGTGAGCAAATTTTTTATATTTTTTGGTTTAAAATCATTTATTCCCAAAAAGACAATAAAGCCACTTACATGAGAATACAAAATAACATTTAGTATAATTATCTAATTAACCGCCACCGAGATAAGTAAGTAAAAAACTGTTTACGTAACACAATCGTAACATCATTTGAGACTTATTAGGTAATACCATTAGCCGGTAGGGTAGTTTAAAACAATAAAAGCGACAAAATGCGTAATGTTAAATAGGTACCCGCTCAATATTTTTATTTTTTTATTACTCGATTGGATTAATGTAACTCTGGATAAGAAAAGTTTTCTGTTATATATTTAGACAGTTGAGATTTAAAAATGTTGAACGAGCTTACACTTTTAATGTTAGACGGTAAATTATTATAAATATTTGCCCCTTCATAGGTGATGTTTCTTTTGATGATCTTTCGTTTGTTTCTTCATATTTTGATGGGAACTCAATTTTTCAAGGTATGTTACTCGCAAGCGAACATAAATATTGTTTTCTCCCTCTTTTTGTTTTGTCGCCTGTCTATTATATTCAAACGTGCATAATTTCTCCACTTTTTAAGTTGAGAAACTAATTACTAATATAATGCCTTTCTTTCTAAGATCAACAAGTACAATATCTAAGATCTACTTCTATTAATTCTTCATATTATTTCCGAGGCGTGTGGGCACGACTGTACATTTTATCATTTGTTCTTCAAAATGAAAAGTGTGCCAATTGCCTAATAAAATCATTTGGAGTTGTCGATTCGCACACCAATAAATTCACTTCGTGCGAATTGCCTACAGAAAAATTAATATTATTAAAAATTGTCGATTCGCACATTTCGTGCGAGTCCAATTCGTGCGAATCTTCCAATAACTCGCAATTTTAATGCTTGCGATTTATTGCTCTTAGCTGTTTTATTTGCACAATATTATTTGATAGTCTTGTTTATGCGATACTGTCTTTATTTATACTATGACGTAATATCCTTTTGGAATTATATAAGGTTGCGTATTGACAGTAAGCTTGACAAGGAAATACGCAGGTTTGGCCCACGGAAACGTTTTTATTTCTTAGTAGATATTAAGTATGTTGTTGACTTACCAATCTCTACACCACGGCAGGCCCTATTTCATTGTGGTTATTGGCTCATGCTGATACGAAGATGAAGAACTGTTATAACAAATTGATAAATCATTGTAACTACACCCATTCTATTACGACGTTCCTATGTAATAGGAGGCAAGCATATAGCCATCAATTGGGCACAAATCCAGACTCCGTGATACTGAGAAATACCTAATGGAAAAACCAAGTACCGCTTTCCCGGATTCGAACCCAGGACCTCACGCTCAGCAGCCGCGTTTTTCGACCACAAGACCAATCAATGAGGCAACCCATTTTAATTACAATTTAACCGTTATTAACAAACCACGGAACAAACCAGATTTAATATCCGTTTATTTTGATACCTTATTAATTAACTAAAAGGTATAAAGGGCCGGATAAATAATTTATTTCCAATTAAGCGTAATCTTAATCCATACATTCAATTTCGATAGGAAATTACGCTGCGAACACATAATTAATAAACATATACTAATTCGTAATTAGGAATCATTCAGATTTTAATTACATCATCATCATCATCATCATCAGCCGTAAGGCGTCCACTGCTGAACGAAGGCCTCCTCCTTTTAGAAGGGGGTTTAATTACATATTGTGATTCTATTCTTTCATCATCATCAGCCTATCTCAGTCCACTACTGGACATAGGCCTCTCCTATGGCAACATTTCTTCTCTGCCTATCTTTTTGGAAGGAAAAGCTAGAATTTGCTAAAATTTAAAAAGCTGATAAAATTATATTTCACGTAGGTACGTATATTTTTCTATTATACTATTGCTATAACTGGGAAGAAGAAACGGCGCAACAAACTCCAGCAGCACAATTTAAATAAAATACACTTAAAGATAAAAGTAGTTTTAATAACATACATACATAAAGTCACGCCTATTTCCACGAGGGGTAGGCAGAGACCACGGATTTCCATTTGCTACGATCCTGACATACCTCTTTCGCCTCATTCACTCGCATCACATTCCTCATACACGCTCGTCGGTTAAGGGTACTCCTCACTTGACCCTAAATAAATTATAAAGAAAATAATATCATCACCATAGCTTTTAGGTGACCCACAGCCTTCCGATATTGGTCTTTTTAGAGGTCCCGGGACCTCCCTTGTTCCTACAGATGGTGACCACCGGGGTAGTTTTAGTGAGGTAGTTATCCCACACTCCCCCAGTCCCTATCCCCCTAGGAGCCGGGTGGGTGACTTTTAAGGTTACCCCCCAAAGGTCACCCACTGCTGGGCATAAGTCTCCTACTCTGAATGCTACCTGACACTGTTTTGGACCTATACAACATAAAATTATAAATAAACAATATTCCAAATAGAATATCGTTGTCACATCTATTCATCTCATTTCAACGTTCAGACCTCAATATAGACGGTTTGTATCACCTGAAGAACAAGAGAGGGACAGATAGACTTCAGTGTCTTCATCTGTTAATAAATAATGAGTTTCAAGCATAGACAATATAGACATGGACCTCGGACGTTCCTAATTCAAATAGGGTTAAGATGTGGACGTTATAGTGACGGATTCTGTATTTAAATGGTAAGGGGTCATGGACAAAGTAGAGTGTATTTAAATTTTGTAGCGAAATTAAGAAATTGGGTCAGCGTGAACTACGCATTAAACGCATTTATTTAGTTTTTCGTTAAATTCGACCTATATGGCATCTTAGCATCAAATTTTTTACCGAGTTTAGTGCGAAACCGATTTTTGACGTTTTAGCTAGTTCAATAAGCTTTCCACGTTTTCTTGCAACCGTACCCAAATTTTTTACCCAAACTTAGGTCAAAATATTTGCAGTCCATCATATTTTATCCTGCGCGAGAATCGAACCTGAGACCCTTAGCAGCTACTTACTTATCGAGAAACATCAACAGAATCTCCCTAATTCTAGATATAAATTACCTAATAATAATAGCCTAATATATAACATGTGCTCATATAAAAACAGCCTTACTTTCAATATGATAACAAAATGAGTGTTAGGGCAATTTACGTCAAATCGTGTGTAAACTCCTTAAGTCCGGTGCTTGGTGTCCAATGAATAGAAACTGTGATAAGCTGATAGTGATGTTTTATGTGGTTTAGAGGTGGGAAAGTCCGGGATTAACACGGGATTGGAACGATGACAAGGGTTAATGCAGCCTTGCGTGACGTTTCGGTATGTCTTAAAGGCGCTCATTGTTGTGATGAGCTTTATTCAGTGTAGCTGAGTTTTAGGACGTGGCCATTTAATTTATATTTTAATTATTTATACAGATGGGAGTTGATGAATTATGTAACGGTGAATCACACTAAACTAAGTTATAAAAAGGTGTTACAGATAAAAGTTGTTTTGGATATTTACACCCAGTACCTAGATAGATAGATATACTTTGATAATAATTTTATTTATTTCTCTATAATTATATACAAATACACATTTAAATTCTACCTACTTCACAACTATGTATTTACCTACAACTTAAATATAACATTAAAAAGCATCAAAGTATTCTTCCTCATCGTTGTCAAAAGGTAACGTGCCCAGAAGACTAGCAGCATTGCCACGTTGAATGGCAATACTGATTCTTTGACCTAAAAATAAACCAGCCCTCTGAACACGCGAAGCATCGACTAAACGTTTTGCTAGATCTTTAAATAAGGCTCGGACCCAATGGCCCAAATGTATACTCTCTTTGCTATTGTATACTTATTACGTACTAAGAAATACAGAATACAGAAGAAACTAAAAACAGTTCAAGTAGCGGTCTTGTCGCTAAAATTTCGCTTAAAGTTTCGTTTTTTTAGAACATAGTCAAGTAAGTCTTAATCACAATATATTCAGCCAGAATTTTACAAAAACCTTTAGCAAAAAATCCCCTCATATTCCTTTAATCCCGGTGCGTCCCATCCCAGTGACAAAACAAACCACTGCGCACTTTATTTTATCGGGGCAAGACACTCAAATCACAATTTACGAGATAGAACCACATTTTGGAAGAGATTAAGAATGTCCTTTACCTAGGTTTTCTCCGGACTTTGGTATCTTGTGACCTAGATAAAACCTATAAGGGTCTATACAGGACGATCGTTCGCAAAGAAAATCGTGACGATCGATCGCTTCGAATTGCCGCTCACACACGTCAACCATCGGTTGTTACGATCTGTCATATTCTTATTTAGAAACAGTGATGAGGAGGAATATTTCGATGCATAATTTTTTGATGTTTTTTGGTTGTATATATTATTAGTTTTAATGTAGGTAGTATGAAAAAATCGAGTGTATATAATATAATGTAAATTGTTCTTGTAAATAAACAGTTTATATTCGAGCTAATCGGAATGACGTTCTGTCATTTGCATCGCTTAACGTTTTTATATACTTAGCCTTGGCTTGGCTGATGGCTCTTGACTCTTGCCAAGTCCGATATCGAAGTTGAAGACTCCCTGGTGCAGCCTGAAGCAGACCTAAAAAAATCGTTCTGTCATAGAATTTTGTTGCTACCCGCGAAAAAAATCTTTTTTTTTTATAAAACGTTGCCCCACACTAGGACTTTCTCCTGTGTCGTGGGTGCGTTTCCACAAACATGAAATATCACATAAACACCCAGACTCGGCACAAACATCTGCGGATCACACAAACTTTTGTCCAGTGCGGGAATCGAACCCACAACCCCTAGCGCAGCAATCCAATCGCTTAGCCAGTGCGCCAATCAGCCCCCTTACCATGAACTCTTAAAACAGGACAGTTTACAATGATGAAGCGAGACGCCACTACGAGCAGTTTAATACAGCGTCTCGCTTCCACGTCTTAAACTGTCCTGCTTTAGAAGTTCATGGTAGGCAGGTCGTCAAAATCGTTTGCGATGTTGACATGTAACACGTGCCATCGGTCGTCACTATCGGTCTGTTGCGACGGATTCTACCGTACAAAGGGCCTTTGAGTCAGTATTTCAAACGTAAATCAAGTCTTAAGAGTAGATTTGAGTAATTTTGTACAGCTCGCCTTTCAATCTCTAGGAGCAATCTGCTCATACTAGATTTCTGACTTAGCGACGTCCTGCGACGGACCGTAAATGTAATAATTTCCTATTTAAGTATACGTTCTAGGAAAGACACTAACTTGGTATTGTAAGTTTAGCTAAGAAAATGGGCGTATGTAATCTTTAAAACCTGTCATCGAAAAATACATTCATAGATGTAATCAGGGAAGAAATAAGGGAAGGTTGAGTTCTGTCTTAATAAGAGTCAATACATCCACATGTTGCCAGCCTCGCAACAAGGGTTTTATGATTAGTGGCAACACTGATCATAAAATATAGTTTTGGTCATAATTGTTGTCGAACTCCTCTTTATAGAGTTCGGTTTTCTATATTTGTTAAGACGTACAATCATTCTGCTGCCACCAGGTGGATCGACCATATTGCCAGAGTTGCGGGCAAGCGGTGGATGCAAATGGCAAGTGGTTGTTAATTTTGTCGTTCTAAGGAGCAGGCCTTTGTTTAACTGTGAACGTCTTCCAGCTGATTTTTTTTGTCATTTGACGACCTGATTGGCGCAGTGTCTAAGCGATTTGACTGCTGCGCTATGGGTTGCGGGCTCGATTCCCGCACGGGGCAAAAATTTGTGCGAACCGCAGATGTTTGTCCAGAGTCTGGGTGTTTGTGTATTGATATTTCATGTTTGTGAAACGCACCCACGACACAGGAGAAATTCCTAGTGTGGGGCGACGTTTTTTTAAGAAAAAAGTCTAACTAATACATGCTCAACCATACAGAACCTTGCATAACCAACAAAAACTTCAATCATAATTATCCCCAGAAAAATATCAAACGAAAGCACAGCAGATCTTTCGCCGAAGATGGGTTAACCGAACATTATTTTAATCGGGGCTCCTTCTACAATTTACGAGAAATACACAGTTCATTTGAGGGGCGAACTCTAATGAAGCATGGAGACCTTGGGATCGCAGTGGACAGCAAGCCACGTGGAAGAGATACAAGTGTTTATTATACGGAAACTTTGGCGCCCCTGACCCTATTAACGGATTAATGGGTTCTGGTATTTATTGGATTGAAATCTACACGTTCTTGGAATGATATGGACTTGTATTTCATTTTTGAGTTAAGAGAAGTTCTATTAGATATTTTTGCTGGGATTTTCAGTAAAAAATTGGGCTAGTTCTTTTTTATGTGTAATAAAAAACTGAAACCCACAGTCTATAAGTGTCCCACAAGGCAAAGGCCTCTTCTTTTCTGAAGAAGGACTGAGCATTGATCACCACGCTAGCTCACTGCGAGTTGGCGATTTCAGAAAATTAAATCCAGGTTTCCTCACGATCTTTTGGTGTCTTAGAATAAGAAATCATTTAACATAATATATAATATCTAAGGAAGCATTTTTGACTTTGAACCAGCAACTCTGTGCAAAAAAAAATCGGTCTTTCAACCACTAGGTCACCACGACCTTTCAGGGACTTTCCAAGGACATAGTAATGAATAATTTTATACGATTTAGATCCAAAATGATCTAACAGCCGTATTATTTTAACATACATACACTAAAACCGTTCTGCAAATATTTTATGTCTACAAAATAGGCAATTTAAGTTCAAAAGAGTTAATATTTGTTGGAAATTTTTAATGAAATGCTGTTATTTATTAAATAAGTTTATTTTACTTACATTGAAGGTTACCCAACATGAGGTCACCTCGTCTCGTATTCAATTTAACTTCAATGTCTACTAAGTATACACCTATATACATATAAGTATATTTTTCATGTGTCGCAAAATTTCAAAATTTTGGTGAGGTGAATATGTGTAAGTGCTTTCAATGTACATTTGTTTTTAGTTTCTGTGGAAAGAGACTGTAGGTATAATTTGTTATGTAACGTGTTATTCAATTATTCAAATTAATTAAAATAGAAATAGGTCGCTTGGTTTATATGTCCACAGTATACACGCGTATTTGTTTAAACTTTCTTTTAGGCAAATAGTGATGTGACTTTTAAAATTACAGTGATGTTCACTTCACATTGTTAATAATATTTATTTTTTACAGATCCATGAAGCTGCCGTTTATAGATGTAAGTAATTCATCTTTCGCAATATCTATATTGTTTTACCTCTACTTTTCTTTGATGTATTTAGCTACATACAATCACGCCTTTAATGCCCTGAAGGGCTTGGCAGAGTGGTTTTAATATCTAGTTGTAGGTGATGAACCAATTTCCTAGTATAGATACATTAATGAATCTAATAATAATGTCCTCCTGACCGAATTTCGGTCACGGCGGCCTGTCTCAGCTGAGACTAGCCATCTGCGCAGGAGATATTATAGTGCACAAGTATGCGCGCAGACACAGGTGCACTCCCTATTCCCTCACTCTCATAATCCGATAGGACGGTAGACCGACACGACCAGAGAGAGATCAGGCGTAGGACCAACAGCTTTACGTGCCTTCCGAAGCACGGTGGGGTCTCGACATGTGAAAACAGTCACCCATCACAAGACTGACCGCGGCGAGCACGGCTTCACCTCGCGGATCGACTGATCTGCCGGGTAGCCGCATAGCTACGAGACCCAATAATGAATCTAAAACCCTTATAAATAGTTGTGTAAAATCACGTTTGTGTATTTAAAACGTATAAAATCGAATTATTGCTTAAAAAGTAAAGTCAAGAAGTATAATCTCGTTCCCACCATTAGCATAATCACTGAAGTTAGGCCAGATTCTAATAACACGTTCCGTGACAATCCTAATTATTACTTTGTTAAATCACGCGAGAATATGGTGGGTTATCGTAATGATCCTATTGAATAAAGGTTGGGATATTAAAGTGTGCTTACGGTGTAATCAATGTTATTGTTTGGTTCGAAGAAAAACTTTTTACTTAATTAAAATAAATAATATATATTAATTTATTATACTTATCGTGTTTCTTTTATCATTTTTTATGCTAAAGGTGTAGTCCATGTTATTGTGTAGTGGATTGAAGTAAAAAGAAGTTGCTTTAAAGAATAATATATTTATCGTGTAATTTATTATATCGTATTTTTAGAATTGACCACCCCCTTTCCTCCCGTGTGTGTCGTAAAAGGCGACTAAGGGAAAAAAAACCAGAAGATGGGCAGCCGCGTCTTCTGAAACTTGACCACCAATACTGCGATCCCCAAGCTGCTTGCCAAGCGTGGGGGTTATGGCACCCCCCATTAAGGTGGAGGACTTTGTCCAAACGTGGACGTATTCCGGCTGATAATGATGATGATGATCGTGTTTCGTGTATCCGGGGGAATATTGTTGATCTGCTTCTCTAAAATAGTAATATTTTGCAAATACCTTAAAGGTGGATCATTTCCTGAATTTCTAGAAATTGTTCTTATATTGACTGCCTCGTTGGTCTAGTGCTCGCTAAGCGCGACTGCTGAGCAAGAGGTCCTGGGTTCAAATCCCGGGTCGGGCAAAGTGTTACTGAGTTTTCCATTAGGTAATTCTCAGTAGCAGCACGGAGTCTGGATTTGTGCCCGGTTGATGGCAATAGGCCCGCCCCCTATTACATTGGGACTTACAACATAACTGGCGAAATGTGGGTGTACTATATGTTCACCTCTGCCTACCCCTTCGGGGAATACAGGCGTGATGTTATGTTATGTTCTTATATTTATGATCAGATGGTTACAATTAAAATGGTTACAATTAATTCCTTGATTGAATCATATTTGATAAAATGAATGAGTTCCATGATAACGGACGCAATTACGCAGGTCATGTTATGAATTGCAACCAATTAATTACTTTACTTTACTTTATTCAGAAGATGGGCAGCAGCGTCCTCTGTAACTTCACCACCAATACTGCGATCCCCAAGCCGCTTGCCAAGCGTGGGGATTACGGCAAACCCCCCGCTTAAACGGGGAGGCCTATGTTCAACAGTGGACGTCTTTGGCCGATGATGATGAATGACTTTACAATATGATTTATATTATAATACTTAATCCTTATAATATCATTCTTCTATATTCAGCGGGGTTAGTATGAATTTGCATTGCAGGTCATTTTCTGCTGTGGAAGCGAGACGCCACTATGGGCAGTCTAGTGCGGCGTCTCGCCTACACAGCGAAAAATGACCGGCAATGCAAGCTCATACTAACCCCGCTGTTACCTGAAAGTAGTATTGTATTGGGTATGCTGCCCTACTAACTCAGGTATGCGCGTGAGCTAGTGGGGCAGAATGCCCAATACTATATAATATACTACTCTTGAAGAAATTATGTATGAACAAGAACCAAACTACAGTCCGTTCACAATTATTTTACCTCCAATTTCGCATCACATACATACATAACATCACGCCTGTATTCGCCGAAGGGGAACCCACCCACCCACATTTTGCCAGTTATGTTGTAAGTCCCAATGTAATAGGGGGCGAGCCTATTGCCATCAACCGGGCACAAATCCAGACTCCGTGCTGCTACTGAGAATTACCTAATGGAAAACTCAGTAACACTTTGCCCGACCTGGGATTTGAACCCAGGACCTCTTGATCAGCAGTCGCGCTTAACTACCATTAGACCAACGAGGCAGTTTCGCATCACAATGTTCTGTATTCTCATCAACATAAGGTTGGACTATATAACTGAATGGACTATAAAATAGTGGTATAGGTGCACTATTTTATAGTCCATTCAGCGAAATTGGAGGTATAATAATTGTGAACGTACTGTATGTACCCTCCGATAAATACAGGTGTGAATACAAAACTAAATAGGTACCTAGGTATATATATTCAACCCTCTATTAACAACCGTATTTAAGGGTGTGTACGGTTAGTTTCATTCAACTACGCGTAATTTTAGCTACATCAAAGAGTCGAGTCTTTGTTTAAAGTTCGTAAGGGTTGAAAGCAAAATAGAGAGGGAATAGGGTGCTTATTTACATTTGCGAGTTATTTTTGTAGCTTTGACATATTACAGGTACTATGTAATATATGCATGACAGTCGGCAGAAAGTGTGTCCAATGCGTACTTGACAATATTTGCGGCAATGTATAGGAATCGACTTAGCTTTGCCAAAAAAAAAATTATTGCTTTATTCCGACAACATGACTTTCTTCATCTATACAAATAGACAACTATTTGTAAGTAAGAATCAGGTATAAGATTTTTGATTCTGGTATCCTGATTTGCGCAGTGGCTAAACGATTGGACTGCTGCGCTAAGGTTTTCTGGTACGATTCTCGCTCGGGACAAAAATATGTGAGCCGCAGAAATTTATTACGAGTCTGATTGTTTATGTATGTGATATTTCATGTTTGTAAAACACGACCGCGATACAGAAGAAAATCCTAGGGGAGGGAAATGTTTTCATTTCTTATTTATTTCCATTTTTTTTTGTAAATATTTTACTATATTCTTCACAACAAATTGATCGAGCCATTATCTATACCACACATAATTACGCCTACACCAATTAAAATCGTCACGCCAATTTTAATCAACCACCCAAAAATAAATTTCTACCCCCCAAACCTGTTCCATAAGTAAATTACATACCAACACAAACACCCTAATTACCTCCCAAACATAAATAACGATGCAACCCCGTTTAACCCGACGGTCTTAAGTTTCGTCTTATCTTCCGCAAAAGATAAACAAGTCATCGGGAAGCTAAAAGCCTCAAAGATAAATTTAGGGTCATTTATCGGGATATATTTAGGGTTACACGTGCAGCCGGGGCGTTACACATGTATTTATATCTTGAGACGCTAATCCTAAAGGGATGAGGCTGAGAAAAGTTTCTAAATATCGTATTTAGTTTCCTTATTATTTCATGGATTTCGGAATTTCTTTTGAACTTTTGGGGCTTCAAAGATTTGCGAGCACAGCGAAATAAAATACTTCAGCAGCAGTGAAAGAAAACTATATTTTTACGGATTTTCGATCGGTTTTGTTTGATTTTTGGTCATTACGTTTCAAATCCCTTACAGCATTGATGGTCATGGGCAGACTGAGGTGTTTAACGCCTAATTTAAACAATTCCTATACAACATTTATACTTTAGCATTAGACAGGTAGTGGGACATCGTGAAGACAGTGTTAAATTAAGTATCTAATTGAACATCGCATAAAAACTGCACCACTACAAAATGCCATTGGCTCAAACTTAAGCGCTGTCAAAACACAAATACCTTATAATGTTTCAAATCCTTTTCCAGAGTTTCCTTTTGCAGAAAATTGCTGCAAAACGCCTTGTGCCAATGATCTGTAAACGCCAACAGTAGACCACTATTTATAATATCAAAGCTAATGTGTGAGAGCATTAGAAGGTTGTGAATGAAAGGATTTAGCTCATACTTGCTGACTGCAAAATGATTCAACGGTTTTGAAGCTCTCTTTATTGACCCAGAAGCTGGACGTTTTAAGAACCGAATTCCTAAAGCAATGCAAGAAATATGCACAAGCAAGTGTTTTTTAATGGTATCAATTTATCTATATTAGTTTATTTACGATTTTATTAACAGAAGTGGCTAATCTTCTTGTTGCATAGGACTTAATGTAGAAACACTGTCTAACGAAACATGCGTGCGTGCTGTTTTTTAGTGTTTAGTATGTTTTCATAAAATTATTTTTTGTCACCTTAAATAAATCCTAACTCCACACCCCACTCCATTTACGTAAGCTAGAAACAAAAAATACTGCCAACGTACCATCTTAAATTGTTCCTACAAAAACCCTTGTAATCTGCCTACACCAGCCGGTTCCACAGAAACGATTTGTTATGCGTCTCACAAGGTAATGATAAATAGATTAACTTGAACAAATGGGAAAATAATAAAAGGTACCGTTTGTATAAAAATTGATCTATCATTGATGAGACTGGCTGGGTAAATTAGGTTATTAATACTACTGAAAGAAAGTGTTAATAGAGGACTTCTTCGAAGGAATCGACAGAACATGATTATGTGTTGTCCTGAGAGTAACTTCGTCCGTTAAATCCTAGGCAGTCAGCCCCATTAAATCATCATCACCTTTTCTGTAATATCTTAATCACATTTCGAAATTTTAATAGCAGGTAAAATGTATACCATGTTTTTATGTGCTGTGTGCCGAAGGTCATCAAAATCCGTTATGAAGTTCAACATACTGACAAATATTATTTCCATTTTAAGTTTATTGTTAAAAATGTACAAATATTATGTGAGGAAATTCCCGTGGAGTGCCGGGCCAGAATAGCACCTCTCTATTGCGAGCCATGGGTGTCGTGGAAGGCAACTATGGGAAATTCCTGAAGATGCGGCAGCGTCTTCTGTAACCGCACCACCAACACTGCGATCCCCGAGCCACTTGCCAAGTATGGGGGTTATGGCAACGCCCCTTTTAGGAGGAGGCTTTTGTTCAACAGTAGATGTCTTACAGCTGATGATGATGATAATGGTGTGAGGATGTGTAGAATATCTAAGTAATAATGCATTGATTGCCCTTAAACTTGGGTGATGAGTTACAGCAGAAGACTTCTTATGTATATCATTTCCAGTTAGCTCGTTATAAATAATCTCCTCGACTTCATCATTTGCAAAGCGAGCAGTGCGAGCGACATAGAGTGCACTTAAATAGTTTATTGCCTCTAATAATTAAAATTTAAGCACGTCTGTGTCTGAATTATGGAATACTTTGCTGACAAAGGCACTAATGAGATTTTTTTGGATCCTAAATATTGCTTAAGTGACCAGTTTAGTTGAAGTAGCTTCGAGAGTAAAGGCTGATATACATAACGATACTTGATCAAATCCAGACAAGTACCATTATTATATGTTATAATTATGTACTTGCGTAGTTATTCCAAGACACCATTGACTAATACTCGGGGCTAATTGGTAATCGGCTTGCTCCCAATTTCACATGGGGTTTACTAAGTTTGGCAGAATCTAGAAGTGCACTATCAAAATCTGTCTTATCATTTAGGCAATAAGCTTCATGACATTCCTACACGCATTTAACTTTATAAACTTTTAAACTATCGCGTTGCATGACGATAAATCAGACTCTTGAGTCTGTTTGTGACCATGACAGTTGCAACACGGTTGAAACGTCAAGCCAAAATTAAAAATTTCCGTGTTGTAAATCAATTTTTAACTTTGCCAAAAATACAGTATTTTTATAACTGTTCTAGAATGTTCCTAAAAATACATGCAGTTAGTTTTCTCTATTCAAAGGGTAAGTTACTCTCAAGGAGCACTAGTGCGACGTCAAGATACGTTTGCATAAATTATAAGACGAGTGTCACCTTTGGAACGGGATGAGGACGGAAGGGATGACACTCGTACCAAAAATTTTCAAGGCCACGTTGAAAGTAGGTTGTATAGGTAGTTGAAGTGGGAACATGTCGACTCCTGACACATCACTGGGCGACTCTTATTGGGGTTATGTCAAAGGTTTTTGGACACAAGGTATAAGTAAAAAACATCGTTCCATACAATTATAGAATTGAAAGTGACTCTGTTTGTTTGTTCCCAATCAAGACCAGAGAAAAATCTAATCTTTTGAGTGGATTAACCTTAAAAAAAGACAAAGGCTATTTTTATCATAATTGTTTTCAAATGAGTCGCGGCAGACTTCATCAGGTCCGTATTCTGTCAAACAGGATGAACAAAATGATTAGTGCAATAATTGTGATTATTAATTCAGGAATACAGGAGTAATATGGAACGTAATTGATTTCGGTACAAGCCCACCAATCGTGTCCATCATTGCAACTCTTATAAGCCAGGATCTTCAATAATAACCATTAAGAACTATCGAGGCAATGAAGCTCGAGAGAAATGACTCGACTGTCTTTGAAACCGCAACAAAAAAAAAGGATATATGGGAAGAGAAGGAATTTAAATTTACTTCCCACTTTTCTCCATAACAAGCGGGAGATACAAAGACTAATATGCCAAAAGCATAAGAGGGTCCACAACTGAGATAGGCCCAGTCGCCAAGCACCACGGGTATTAAAATTAAAAAAGCTATGATATCGAACGTAAAGTAATACATAAAATATACGCTAATGGTATTCCATATACTCCATTAAGAATATTGAAAGTGTTCAACCAATTACATGTGACTCCATAAACGCCTAACGCGTGTTTTGCGTCAAGGAAACTTAATAACAGTGCTTCTCCAAAGCTCGCGGTATAAATTATTCATAATAACGAGGAATATATCACGATCCAGAAATCTCACCCTTTTGTGAGAAGTTAACGTATGCATTAAGTCGAAGTTAATAGGATTTAGTGTATCACACCGGTATTCTCTGGAAGGATAGGTTAAAAGCTCTTCCACACAGGTGCGTTATCGTGATAATGCCGATTTCTTGCACACAACTACGATTCTAGAATTGCAAGACTATAAATACGCAGTTGTGTGCAAGGAATCGGGACGCATTATCGCAATAACGCCCCTGTGTGGGAGACCCTTAAGGCGTTCTGTTGAATTGTTGAATATAGAATCTTCCTTATTTCGCCAGTTATGTTACAGGTCCCAATATAATAGAGAGCGAGCCTATTATCATTCACCATACAAAAAATCCAGCCTCCGTGCTGCTACTGCCACGACCTCATGCTTAGCAGTCGAATTTAGTACTTACTGTCAAATGCTGCTTTAAATCATTTGAAGAGGACTAGCCCACTTACCATGGACACCTAAAACAGGACATTTTTCGTTCTAGAAGCGAGAAGCCGCACTACACTACATGTAGCGGCCTAGGAAGAAAAATGTCCTACTTTAAGAGTTCATGATAAAGGGATGGTTTGGTTTCATGGTTATAGAAGTAGCTGTCACAAATATTGACCCAACAGACCTTCAGAGTTCATACCACACTATGCCCCAAAATCACACATGTTTCTGTCATTTCTTATTGGTTACAAGTCATTGGCAAATAATTGTGAACGTAAAATTACGTCTTTTAAACGCACGTAACAACATATCCAAAGAAACTGTCTAAAAAGGGTTGCTACAAAATACAAAAACACGACAGACAAAGAAACATAATCCTACTTAACGGGTTGTACCAGAATTTTAGGCCGTATCAGTAACAGGCATGAATATCTAAACAGTGCTTCTTGCCTATTTAATATTCAACCCCCATACAAACGAGACGCGAGCGATTTGTATTAAGGCAACACAGGTGAAAAAACTAAGAAGGAAGAGTAGCATCTCACGTTTCAAATTGACGCTCATTCACTTGATCCCAATCGCGATAAGTGCGCGGGCGATGTCCCAATGATTGTACACACGTTCCTATGTATTTACAGTAGAAAGCCAATGTGTTTGGGTCATACGGCAGCCTAGTTGCGCAAACAATAGTGTATCCTATATTATATCCATTTTGATTAATTATTTTCTTGTGGGTTCAAATACAGCCGTTCTTTTCTCTAGGACGCCACGAGCTTCATTGCCTCGATGGTTATCATTGAAGATCCTGGCTTACAGGAGATACAATGGGCACGAGAGGTGGGCTTGTCCCGAAAAAATTAATCGTGTTCATTAGATTTTGTAATCATTTATTTTTAAAGTGCGACTGCTGAACGTGATCTCTTCGGTTCGATTCTTAGGTCAGAAAAAGTATTATTGGTATGACTTTTGGTGTCATTTGGATCTAAATTGATAAAGGAAATTTGAAAATTGATGGACACGAGAAGGACTTGTACTTGCGACCTTCGTCGTACCGTGGCACTGCTCTAACCAACTGAGCCACCGAGTCACTGTTCTTACCCATCGAACCATTAAGTAGTACTGGGTTTTTCCATTAGGTAATTCTCAGAATCAGTGCGGAGTTTAAATTTGTATCCAGTTAATGGCAATAATCTCGCGTATCTCTAATTGGGACTTAAAGCATCTGGTGACGTGTGGGTGTACTATATATCTACCTCTGCTTACTTCCCTTTGGGGCGTGTATTTCCATTTTGAGTAGAATTTAATGATTACAATATACTATTACAATTTATTTTATATTTACAATTACCATATTTTTATCTACAGCAAAAAACAGAAGTCTATCTATATATCAATCAGCCCCCTTACCATGAACTCTTAAAGCAGGACATTTCCCATTCTTCTTCTTATCGTGTGGTTGATGAACAACCTGGTGTCAGAGTTTAAACCGCCTGTAGGCCTCTGACATGGCTTTACACACCGTTGAAAAATCTCTCAGGTGTGCTGGTTTCCTCACGATGTTTTCCTTCACCGTTTTTAGTAACTGATAATTAATTTATAATACGCACATGAATTCGAAAAGACATTGGTGCGTGCCGGGGTTTGAACTTGCGACCTTTGACTTGGCAGTCCAACGGTCATACCACTCGGCTATCAGTGCTGTGGCCATTTCCCATTGTGTAGGCGAGACGCCGTTCTAAACTGCACGTAACGGCGTCTCGCTTCCACAACGGAAAATATCCTGTAATCTTGATTTTCCAGTACATCTGGTGGCACGTGTAAATAAATATGATTCCTACAAATGTTTAACTCAAGGCCCTTATTGATTTTGTATTCCAATATCCTCAAATTCACAACAAGTACGCTTAGATTGGTATTCGTAATTTGATTTTATGAATACACGAGATTCGCTGCTTCCTTCAAATTGCTATTTTAGGCTCATTACATCACTTATTGCTTATTTTGGTTGTATTTTGTCGTTGGATTCTCGGACTATCGGGTGAATTGTTAGTGAAATTCCATGTATAAATCTCGACTAAGACAGAGCATTGTACGTTTAGAATAGTTTTTAAAATATTCTAGTCTTCAAAGTATCCTACCAAAAATACGTCGATCGATTTTATCTTATTTGTTTGTAGCGTTTAGCCATGAACATTTACGACATTCATAAAGGTCACAAAAAATACAAATACATTAAAAATAATCTTCACAAAAGTACGTAGGTACTGTTTTTCCAAAAAAGTTCGTAGTTTCTCCAACCCAAATGTCACCAAGAGATACGTTTGGAAACACCAAACGAAATCAACTTAAAGTAACGGACTACACCGATACATGTAATCTAATTACATTCGTACGTTTGCTCATTGCGCTTAAACGTAAACGCTCGCGTTAAAGCCATTGAATTTTCCGTTGTTCGGTGTTCTATTTAGCTAAATTAACACAGCAAATCCGAGGCAAATAACAGTTGTACTGAAAACATTTACAGCTATTTTATTTTATAGTTAACACATTTTGTATCCTTTAAACTTCTGTTCGTTAACGATGAAGTCAATTACAAAACAGTGTAACACGTAATTCACGTTGTATTGAACATAATAATTACGCCTGTATTCCCCGAAGGCGTAGACAGAGGTGCGCATTATAGGACTTACACCCACATTTCACCGGATATATTATAGGTCCCAATGTAATAGGGGGCGAGTCTATTGCCATGAACCAGGAACAAATCCAGATTCCGTGCTCATCTTCATCAGCCTATCTCAGTCATGGACATAGCGGCTTTCCTATGGCACGCCTCTCCCAGCCATTTTTCGTTAATCGTCGCCCCACCTAGCTGAAGGACGTCCTACACACGTTTATCAAGCCGTGGTCTCGACTTCAAAACACGTTTCCCAACGGTTCTGCGACAGATAACCTGCCCACTCCCACTTCAGCTTGCTAATTATGTGTGCTATGTCGATAACTTTTTTAATTTCAAACCAGCCTTTGATTTTGCTAAGGGACCTAGATAAACCACATGGGATAACGGTACTATAGTACTAATCAGTCAGCCCGCTACCAATCTTCTGATTTGCTGATCTATTTTCCACGGCATCAGCTACTATTATTTAACAGCTCATAATATAAATCTCATCATGCGCTTATTTTGTACTAGCTGCGCCGGGCGGTGTTACGCTCCATTATTTGGGATAAAAATAGCCCATGTGTTTATCTAGGGTATCAACTATCTCCATACTAAATTTTATCAATATCGGTCCAGCCGTTTGTGAGTGAAGAGGTAACAAACATACTCCCAAACTTTTGCCTTTATAATATTAGTGTGATGTAAAATACTGTAAATACTAAAAATATATTTTTGTTTTCCAGATCGTACCTTCTTCGGTACTAGAAACAACAGTAAGTAAGCAAAACCATACTTTTCTAGATGTAGAAGTACCACAATTATTTACTAATGCATGCATTTCTCGAGCGGGCAACTGCAAAACGTTATTGTTTAGCATAAGGTTAATAAGAAAAGTCTTGTCCGTTAGGGTAATTTGTAAAAAAAAAGAAAAAACGTCGCCCCACACTAGGAATTTCTTCTGTATCGTGGGTGCGTTTCACAAACATAAAATATCACATACACAAACACCCAGACCCGGGACAAACATCTGCGGATCACACAAAGTTTTGCCCCGTGCGGGAATCGAACACGCAACCCTTGGCGTAGCAGTCTAATCGCTAAGCCAATCAGGATGTCAAAAAAAAAGAGATGTTTTTTAAAAAGTTAGCAAGCAACCCAAAATTTGGATTCATGCTCGATAAATGCCCATAAGCTCAAATAAATGATGGACTTAACAAAAAGGAATGGAATTCGCGAGCGAATTTTTACGTGTATACTAGTAGTGTGAAAATACGCTACAAAAATAAAGCATGCTACGGACTATAAGCTAAATTTTTCTAGTATGCTTGTCATGCTATGTATCTCGCCCAGGAAAATTTACAACATATCGCGCTTTCGCTTTATCATAGCACAAAGACTATCTGCTTTAAATACGCTATTACTGAATACGGACTGACGCCGTGCGACGGTGCGATCAAGTGCGATGTGCTATTTACTACTATCAACTGCTATGGTGCTACGGTCTCGCTGCGTATGTATATGCTAAGCACACTCGTCGAGCTATCATATAGCACCGATTGCGATTCAAAATATCACGTGCTAGGCGTTGAGTTGAAATCGCATGCTTTGTGGTGCTATTTGCTATATTAGCCATCACTAGTGTATCTACCTACCTACGTCCAACGTACCCTAAGCGGTCGACCTCGCTACTACTGGCTAGCCAATCTCCACGACCTTATCTAGGCCACGAGAAATTCCCAAGTGACAATAATCTTATTCCGATACCAAGAAAACATAATTAATGAGGTCTTATTCCAGACCTCACTGTCCTAATTAATAAGGTACAAGTCAGAGCCTCTGACATCGGCTAATACATTTCCCAATAAAAATATGGAACAACAAATATCGGTCGATACGACGGAATCCCGGCGGAGTGTTCCATCGTTTACTGCCAGCACTTTGCGTTATTAGTTTTGAAACTTGAACTGCGGATAAGGTTATTGTGAAGTTTAATATTCTTATGTAACGGTAAAGTTGAAAGCTCAGTGTAGCAGTGTTTTATTCCCGGTAGAGAATTAACAAGTTTTATACGAATGTGATGATGATAGAATTTTCTGGAATTGTAAATTTCAACATTTAGCAACATTGAAGATATTTCCGCCTTCTTTCTATCGTATGGTTGGTGAACAACCTGGTGTCAGAGTTTAAACCGCCTGTAGGCCTCTGACATGGCTTTACACACCGCCGAAAAATCTCTCAGGTCTTGCCTCTGCTGCCTTGGTCTCTGCAGGTGGTGCCGGCTTTCAGACGATGTTTTCTCTCACCTGATAACTAATTTATAAATGTTAATATAAATTTAAACAAATTAATAACACTGCCCTTTGTACCACATAAGGGAATACGGACATGATAAGAACCCTATGCATAAATACCTAGCTGTACATCGTAAAGTCACCATGAAAAGGCAAATAATAATAAGATTCTTATGACTGTACGTCTACCTATTTTATACGCTTTCAGAATTCTATTAAAGCCAGTGCAACAACTGCTTTGTAACTTCTCTAATTAGAAATTGCTATTCTATAGCCCACTAATCCGGTAGAGCACCCTGGCATTAAACGCAGCCAATTTCCTTCCACAGTTTTCATACTTCAAAGCACAATAACCCTCTAATGCAATGTGTTTTTCAATTCCCAGCAAAGCAAATCTATTTTCAATCTCTCACACAATAAATTTCATAATAACAATAAAATAAAAATGTAATACCATTTCCTACCGAATCCACGATCGAATCGAATCTTCTCGAACGTAAAATTAAAACCAAAAAGCATTGTAATGTGAATTCTTTGTGGTGTAAATGGGACGAGTTCACGAATTACGTTCCAAATTTAAATTAAAGCACTCCTGGCGGGTTTAGACGGTGTTAGTGTGTATTGAGACGGTGTTTTAATGATGACGACTTAATCTATTAATACTTTTATAAAAGTATCTATTTATAAAGTGTTAATAAAAATCGCGTTCCTGCCTGATTGACAGATAAAGCAGCTTAAGTATAATTGAATATAAGAACGCAAGTTTTGGAAATAATGATGTTACGTTTAACCCCAAAACGACTTTTGTATAGTCAAATTATAAGGAGCCCTATATATTCGGATGAAAGGACTACAAGTACAACAGATTAATACTAAGCCCTGTCTCCCCTCGAACAAAAAATCTAAAGTCCAAAACAAATCCCTTTTAATATCCACAACATCGTGGTACTAGCGTAACTGTCAACTGTCTGTGCGCGTCTGAACCCGACTTAAATCTATTATTATGAAAAATGCAAAGCGGTTTTACTCCTACCTCAGTCGGAGTCGGATTAAAATATTTGCCTTCACATTTGTAGGCGCCCAGTTTTCGGGAATGTCATTTGCCAAATAATAAAGGACCTTATAAATTAAACAATAAGATAGTTTTTTTCTAAATTGTTTATACAAAACCAATTGAATAGTCGTAGTGGCTTGGAGGACATAAGCTACGAAATTGCGGAAATTTTTTAATCTTGCAAGTACCGAAGATTGATATATATTTCCAGTTCTTTGACCTCTACTTAATAATCTGAAATTGCCCGAATATTAAGAGGGTCTCATACCCCAATATTGGGTCTAAATACAGCATTAAAGCATCAATAACTATTGTGTGACCTAAATACCTTAAAGACTGCGTCTTCACCTGTAAAATTTCGGCAAACATTCTTCAATAACCGTGAGAAAATGGCGTAACAAATTTGGTTTCAACACCATACTCTCGAAGAAACTTAGTTACGGGCAAATGTTCTCCGGAATGTTACGGTAACATGTTACAAGTGTGGACAGTCAATCTGTAATGTTCGCCGGAATCTTACAGGTGAAGACGCACACGCCTTAATAATACACCCTAGGATACCATAGTCATGCATTCGAAAACCACCCCAACAACAAAGATTATACAACTGACATTCAAACCTAAATAATAGCATGTCATTTAAATTTTTACTGTTGCGATGAATTCTGAAAACCTTGCCAAAGAGCATGAATAAAAACATACCATTAATCAAGAAAAAACATAACAAGCGAACAAATTTATAACAAATAGCGGACGTGTGTAATGCCCTGAGAGCGTTGATAAGCTGAATTGCCTGTCACGTTAAAGTAAATAAAACATACAATGATGCTTTTTGTACTCTTAAATTATTTATTCTGTGGCATCGGTGGTAGGTATTAAATGGAGACATTCAAAGTGTGCTTCTTGTAAGGCACACATATTATATGTCTTATTAAGTTGAAGATAAGTTTAAGAGCTTTGCTTACTGAAATAAGTGGGAAATAACTTTCGGATCACTTCTTCTTAGCGTGACGATGGCAAAAAAAAAATAAAAAAAAATATGTGTATACAAATTATATAATATAATATAAGTAATCGGATCACTTAAGTAGTAACGATACTAATAGCATTGGAAAGCGAGTGCCAATTAAATAATATTAGTTGGTGCCTTTGAATAATATCTACATAAGAAATTAATGAATGATGAATCGTCTACCCTAAGCTTTAATATAATAATTGCTGGTACACAAAAAATATTAAGTTAGGTTTTTTCTTACGAAATGACAGCTAATTTTATATTAACTGTGCGGACAAATTATTTTAAAGATGCTAACATTATTGTGTGAGAAAACTCTTAGCAAAACAATCGCCAACACGTCTTCGTCGATAAACAAACTTGTAGAAAAAAGTTTATATTTATCAATCCTCGAACGACCAAACCCGATCTATTTGGGCAGTATTACTAATAACTACAATACCCATTTTCACATCTCACAGTTCTCACCCAAATGTGGGACAATAGTAATTTTTCTCTGAAATTCAAAGCCACCGTGCGACATGGATTTATGTTTGGCACAAATCAAAATTTACGCTTGCAAATACAAATTTATAATTCGCAGTGTAAAAGTTTAAATAAATTGCTCAACACCCTTATGTTTTGTGTGGTAAGGTCCAAATTAGTTTGCGTGTACATTTTTAGATGAAAACAACCTAAACTGTTAGCTTACTGGCGGGATATGGAATGGGCGTGCTGTCACACCGTTGTGTAACAGGAGTAATACAATTATTTATTTTCACAGCAGTTTAAGTGACAAATGTGTGTTTAATATCATATTTCGGGCTAATAGATACGTTAACACTAATTCCATTTCTTTAATTAACAGCTGTCAAATGATGTAAATTAATGTTTCTGTAATGGATAAATACTATAATAAAAACAACCGTTATCCAACACAGTTATTCACACTAATATTTTAAGGCAAAAGTTTGTAAGTGTGTGTGTTTGTATGTCTGTTACCTCTTCACGCTCAAACGGCTGGTCTAATTTTGATGAAATTTGATATGGAGGTAACTGATACCCTGGATCAACAAATAGGTTTTTTATCCCGAAAAAAAATAGCGGGTAAAACCGCGGGGCACAGCACGTTATTACATAAGATCACACATGTTTAAAGAAAATTATTAGTACCAATTTGCAACCATGAATTTCTTTGTAGACATGTTCAAATCAACTGATATTCCTAACAAATCATTAAAATACAGCCCCCTTACCATGAACTCTTAAAGCAGAACAGTTTAAGATGTGAGAGCGAGACGCCGCATAACACTGTACGTAGCGGTGTCTCGCTTTCACATCTTAAACTGTCCTGCTTTAAGAGTTCATGGTAAGGGGGCTGATAATTACAAAATACGGTATTAAATAAAACCCCAACCTTAGGGGTTTTATTAAATACCGTAATTTTTCGCAAATTAAAACACAATATACTATTTAATACGCATGAGACACATGCTTAAAAGCTCAGACTCAGAACAAATATTATTTGCGGAAATGAAAAATATTTGGTCTCAACAGCGATACTTACCGATTAATTTATGACAATTTATTGGTCGTTGCATGCACCATTTCATCATTTATGATCCATTATAATATATATATTTTTGGTTTAAAGATTATTTATTTATTCAAAAGAACTATGTTCTCTTACGAATAAACATAAAGCTAATGGGTTATCATAGCTATACAGTTATACAAATTTCAAACATTACACTTCGGTGTGAATCCTGAAAGTGAAGCGAATCAGCCAGACGGGGTGACGTCACGGAAGCGGCGCGGCGGAAGCGCGCGCGCCGCGTTTCCGATAGAACCGCCGCGCCCAACACGCTAACAACATCAACGAACTGTGCACTGTTGGTGGTGTATTGTTGATTATATTAGGAAGACTTAGGTATTTTACTGTGGAATACGATGATGAGAAGTTAAATAATTAAAAAAAAAATGAAGTAAATGGTATTTTAAGGATTTTTTTTGATGATACTAATTAGTGCAGTGGCTAATTCATTGGTTGGTTACGCTAGAGGTTTCAATTTTAATGTTTATGTTGTGTTTTTTTTTATTAAAAGTCTTCCCATACTAGGAATTTCTCCTGTATCGTGAGTGTGTTTCACAAACATGAAATATACACAAACACCCAGACTCGGGACAAACAACTGCGGATCACACAAACATTTGTCCCGTGCGAGAATGGAACCGCAACCTTTAGCGCAGCAGTCCATTTGCTTAGGTACTGCGCCAATCAGGTAGTGTTGATGGTAAATTTATAGAAGACACTGCTGCCCATCTTCTGGATTTTCCGTTAGTCGCCTCTTACGACACCCAAAGGGGTTGGTCAATTCTAGGCCGGATACCACACGGCAATAAATACTGCGTGTGCGTCTAATATTATTGATAAAATAAATATCATCATCACAATGCATAACTATAAAAGCCAAGTACACAGCCCTAAATAAAAAGACAACAAACCCAAACCTCTTTTAATTACGACTCTTTTTAATTTGAAAAGAAACACAAATGTCCATCTATTTCATACAGACTGCGGAAGCTAAAATTCCATCACTTACTGCATGTTCCCTTCGTTAAACATAATAAAACTTGAGAGTTCATTACCGGAGTTATTTGCGTCAGTGTATTTTTGGAACGGAAATGACAAGAACATCCGTTTGCTGGGGGTCTGACAGTTGAATATCTCGCATTTTGTACGAACGACTCATTCGAAATAGTTTTCGAATGGTTCTCGGCTTTTGATCTTTCTTATTTCTTAAACGATATTATTTTACACCAATAACATCTAAATGGGTAATTTTAAAGTTAATATTTATTTGTATTATTACGTATGTTTAATTACCTGAAAGTTGTGTTGTTTTAATGTAAACATCACTATTACAGAAAAGATGCTTGTTATTGATGAAGATACTAATGACTCTGAAAAAAACAACACGAACTTCGATCCCTCATTCCTTATTTATAATATTTTCTCTCGTAAACATCAAAGTAAAAAAAAGCACACCCCATAATCCAACTTCAAGCAACTTTTAAACTTCTTTAAACAAAAAGATTCAAAACGAACAACGTCAGGATTATCGCAGATTCGATTTCCACGTCTGAACTTTCAACGCTTCAAGTTAAGGCGTTCGGAATGTTGTTGAGGTAACAAAAAAAACGTATTTCAAAAGAATCGAAAAGTTCTAAAAAATTCCCTGCAAAGGATTTTGTGTCGTCGCCAGTTGACAGTTTTGCAGTAAGCCGAGTGCCAGCGGAAAGTCAATGGTATTACGTGTACAGATGAACTATTCGGGTAGGCGATCGTCGTTTTTCTTATTAGTCCAATAGGCAGTGTTTAAAGACTGAACGTTAAAATCTGCTCGCCAATCAAAGATGGTTTAGGAGGAGCGAACTACTAAACTAACCAGTGGATTTTGTTTTAAACTGAATTATGTTGCCGTTGAGAAATATACAGCGGCTGAGCATAGGTACATTTTTAACAAGTTTTTAAGTAGTTTGGAGTCTGTATTGTTATCAGAGAACCTCTGCATGAAAAATTCATGTCGTGGTTACGTAATGGTTAAAATATTTCATATCAAATTGAAGGATGCTTTATAGGAAAACAAAAATGATTCCAACTTATCAAATTCCAATCTACTTTTACCACCTTTGGTGTAAGTTGATCACGTGCATGAACATGCTAATCGTATCAACCATAAACGAAGTAACGTAACTCCCAAAAGGAATAAACGCCAATTGAAGTTTCAAATTGCCATCACACGTAATCGTGCCGAAAGAACTTTTCCCAACGCTTGCCAATAATCCTTTTGTAACAAACCAGTTTGACAGATGAGAATTCTATTGTTGGAATTTTTCTCGATTTATCACGTCTGCTATGAATAATGGAGTGTGTCATAAACTCAAAAATTAATCCGTTAAACGGAAAATTACATAAAAATTGGTATCAACACATTGGTAGCTTTTAATTTCATTCATTACAAATAGGACAAAGGACCTAAACTTTAAATGTATCTTTTATGTTAATTGTTTGAACATTCTTTAATTATATAATAAATGAAATCAATAATGTTTATTTTTTCTTTTATCATAAAAATATTGTGTCATTTCCAACGATCTAAAATGATTTCTGACACTTTCTTAAACGATTTAATTTTGACATCACCAAGGGCGCCCTGACGCGTAAGTTGATTTTGATGTTATTTATTCGATGAACATCCGAGGAAATTATGCGAAACCGTTACGGGCGTGATGGAGAGTCTGTCGGGGGCATTATTGTGTCGAATCAATTTCAACACCCCTACTAAGGACAAATTTTCCATTTAATTTTATAGCGTAAGAAATTCAATCAGATGAAATGTTATTTATTCTAGAAGACTATTCGGCAGCATACCAATTGAAGGTTACCATTAAATAAAACCAACTGCGAACAACAGTAACTTTCCCATTTCCAATCGGAAATTGTAAATTGTACTTACAAGGGCTGTAAACCAAAAAAACGGTGCAAGCATCTAAGCAAAATCATTTATCTTGTAATTATGATGAATTATTATTTTTGTAATTCAACTCTTACTGCGATAACCTACGCTGGATTACTATAATTAAAGCGGATCAAAGCGCTTAACTGTAACATATTAGGTAGTGCTTTTTTACTATTCAACTTGACATAAAAATTACTTATTTATCTAATGTTACTACTTAACGTTCGTTAAGACAAAGTAATCTCGATCAAAAATCACAAATATAATATGACCCGTGTATAAAAGAGTAACAAATAGTAGTAACCACAACAGAAGCCGCGACTTATCAACACAAATAATTTCCTATTACAAGCATACACTAAGCCGCTTTTCCAATTTTCTAAAATAAACATTCGCTCGCTTGAGTTTTCACATTTAAAGCTCAGATGGATCTTAGAATGGGGTGCTACGTAATTCGGGGTATACCGTCTCTAATGTTGAGTATAAGGGAAAATTTATATCTGTAAGCAAGAACGGATTTAGATTTTTCATTAATATTGTATCGTTATTTAAATAATAAATGTATAATTTTAATTGTTTTTGGCTACTGTTGATGCCTTTTCTGAGAATTTTGATAAGGTGTTTATAAGCTCATAATTTTGGTTTTCTTCTGATTTTGCAGACAGTTACTTTAATAGAATTATCTTTGTCAATGATGGTAACTAACTTCTAAGAACGTTGGTTTACTTACTGTTTTATTATCTTAAATACGACAAAAGTTCATAGGCCATTGACAAACATTCGCTTTTATTATTTTTGTCAGTGTAACGAAGAGCATTCACTTATTTCAAGCACTATCTTATCATCATCATCGTTGTCTATATGCTATAAAATAATATAATTGTCACCCGAAAAAAATACTTGAGTTTTCAAATTGTAGGTTCAACTTTAATCCACACAACCTTTCATACATTCAGTGGTTGTTTTTTCACAAATAATATCATTAATATGCTGCATGATGTTATTGTTACCTTCACAATTCAAAACTAGGTTATTTCGCTGGTACCCACGTTCTCTAATAAAATGGCAATATGCAATATCGCCCTGTTTATCCATCTCCCTTATCTTTGGTATAATAGCAACAGAGGCTAATAATAACAGGCAAACTTGCGAGGACTGAAATAATTCCGGAAATAGCTGACGGAATATCTAAATCATGGCATGCCTTACAATTTTAGATATAGGGTGGGGATTAATCTTTACGACTTCATGATTTTCTATCGATTGTTTAAAAAGTTTGTATGCTGATTGAATAATGCTTTCCTTTTTTTCGTTGTGGACATAATTATAGAAAGTCTAAAAAATATTTTTTTCATTTACATCTTTGGTTGTTAATTTTATTTATACAGCAAGCATGATGTTGTGTACTTAAATAATTCCAGAATATAATAATTATTATTATCTATCTTAAACCGAATTCTACAATATTCTGATTCAAAAGAGACTTGACCATAAATCTGGAAGTTTTTTAATCATTATACAGCCAGAAATATTGCATTTTATGTCTTTCCAAGAAAAACTGGTTGAATTCTATCTATTCCTAGTACTTTTTCAGTTAAGCCATCCTCTTTATTAGAAATCGCAAATTAGCATCTACCAGATGCTCGTACTACGACTCGTATCGACTCGTATTGCGTAATCACCAAATATCTGAGAAAACTGATTCGAAATTCAGAACTCTCCCATCCCTAGTTCCAACCTCGTTTACTTTAACAGCCTCGTTTACCCTGAATAGACAATTTCCTTATACTTAGCGTTATGTAGCCGCCAGAATAAATGATTTATCATTTTTTGTTTATGTTAACTTTGTAATAACTAAATAATTTTTAATGATTTGATTTGAGATTCTTATTTTGATGTTCTTGTTATAATTCTGTGGTTTTGATTAGCCGTGGTCGCGTAGTGGTTGACTAACCGGATTCGTATGCACCAAGTTGCATGGACTTTTCAATGTCATAAATACTTTCTTAGATATTCTAAGACACCAATAAATACCAGTGGGAGAAAACATCGGATGAATACCTGGATTTAATTTTTAGAAATCATCAACCTTCTCTATGCGAGTAGTAGGCTTTTGCCGTGTGGTGGGATAGTTAGTTAGTTATAGTTTAGGAAAATGGATCAAACCATAGTTTCGTGCTAGCTTCAGTCGCTTGAATTAGTTAAAACGTTAGCTGGCCATTCCAGAACAACATTTCTATTGATAGGTATAGACCAGAAACTAAATGGTACTGACGGCTTAACAAAGTCATTTCAAAAATGAAATATTTTGGACTCAGAAATGTGTGAATTTGTAACGAGATAATTATATATTTTAAACCGATTAAAACATCATTATAAATGTTAATACATATTATACATAATATTATTTTTAAACAAACTGTATTATCATGATATTATTTATTTTTATTAATCGATTCTTGCCAGACACAAAATTATAATGAAAGACTTAGTCAAATATTGTTTATTTGATCTTATATAATACAAGTAGGATGATTGAATAATTGTTATTACCACTTTTTGTTAAAGACGATCTGTTGTACATTATTATCTTGAGCAAATGCGAAGAAATAGTCGTTTTTTTAACAATTAACCCTCTTAACTTAATTACATATCAATTAAACAAAAATACATGGAAGGTTTTTTTAAACTTAAATACACAATGAAATAAACGAAGCACATAGCTATATTATTTCAAAAATATAGCCACCACATTTCTTATTACTTCGTTTTCTATATAATCAAACAATTTTTTTTATAGTAACCCTTGTTAGTTTATAATTATTGTTTTTTGGCTATAACCGTTTATTGTTTCGGCACGCTTGATGAGAGTGAACACGATGCGCGCGCACACCGACGGATAAAAGCGACAAAATCAAGTTAGCTGGTAAAATATGTGTCTTTCTTGGGAATTGGTACCTATGTATATAATATTCAAGGTAGTTATTTTAGGTTATACTTCTTTGATAATTACATTTAATGTCTTTATAATTAATCATTCTATGTCTGTATAACAACATAACAGTTGACAGTAGAATTTAATTTGAAATTCGTTTTGTGATAACTAAATTCTATATTACTAAACAATTTTTTATTGTTAAGTAAAAAAGCTTATTTTATTGTTTAGAGAACTGTCACAGCGGAATTTTTTTGAGTAATTCTTATTTTGTAACGCCAAAAAAATATAACTTCTTACGTACATAAGTACACACACACATTTTTTTATTTTTTACAATGTTGTACTTGTATTTATCCATGACATCCGCAACCGTGATAAAATTCTTCCTCAATTCCTTCTACGTCTTGAGCCTCATCTCCACTTAAGACTTCTTCTTCCTGATTATGACTGCAAGGACTTGTATCCCCTTCACCTCCTTCTTCACCTCCATCACCACTCATACCATCATCGCCGTCTTCTTCAACTCCATCACCACTCTCACCATCATCAGCTCCATCACCACCCTCACCACCATCACCTCCTTCTTCACCTCCATCACCACCCTCACCGCCTTCTTCACCTGCATCACCACCCTCACCGCCTTCTTCACCTCCATCACCACTGTCACCATCATCGCCTCCTTCTTCACCTCCATCATCACCTCCTTCTTCACCTCCATCACCACCATCACCCTCTCCACCATCGCCCTCTTCACCATCGCCCTCTTCACCGTCGTCCTCTTCACCATCGTCCTCTTCACTATCACCCTCTTCACCATCGTCATCTCCACCATCGCCATCTTCACCATCGCCCTCTTCACCATCGCCTTCTTCACCATCGCCCTCTCCACCATCGCCTTCTTCACCATCGTCATCTCCACCATCGCCCTCTCCATCATCACCTCCTTCTTCACCTCCATCACCACCATCGCCCTCTTCACCATCGCCCTTTCCACCATCACCCTCTCCACCATCGCCCTCTTCACCATCGCCCTCTTCACCGTCGCCCTCTTCACCATCGTCCTCTTCACTATCGCCCTCTTCACCATCGTCATCTCCACCATCGCCATCTTCACCATCGCCCTCTTCACCATCGCCCTCTTCACCATCGCCTTCTTCACCATCGCCCTCTCCACCATCGCCTTCTTCACCATCGTCATCTCCACCATTGCCCTCTCCATCATCACCTCCTTCTTCACCTCCATCACCACCATCGCCCTCTTCACCATCGCCCTTTCCACCATCACCCTCTCCACCATCGCCCTCTTCACCATCGCCCTCTTCACCATCGCCCTCTTCACCGTCGCCCTCTTCACCATCGTCCTCTTCACTATCGCCCTCTTCACCATCGTCATCTCCACCATCGCCATCTTCACCATCGTCCTCTTCACTTTCGCCCTCTTCACCATCGTCATCTCCGCCATCGCCATCTTTACCATCGCCCTCTTCACCATCGCCCTCTTCATCATCGCCTTCTTCACCATCGCCCTCTCCACCATCGCCTTCTTCACCATCGTCATCTCCACCATCGCCCTCTTCACCACCACCCTCTCCACCATCGCCCTCTTCACCATCGCCCTCTTCACCATCGTCATCTCCACCATCACCCTCTCCACCATCGCCCTCTTCACCATCGCCCTCTTCACCATCGTCATCTCCACCATCGCCATCTTCACCATCGCCCTCTTTACCATCGTCATCCCCACCATCGCCCTCTCCACCATCGCTCTCTTCACCATCGTCATTTCCACCATCGCCCTCTTCACCATCGCCCTCTTCGCCATCGTCATCTCCACCATCTCCCTCTCCACCATCACCCTCTCCACCATCGCCCTCTTCACCATCGCCCTCTTCACCATCGTCATCTCCACCATCGCCATCTTCACCATCGCCCTCTCCACCATCGCCTTTTCCACCATCGTCATCTCCACCATCGCCGTCTCCACCATCACCCTCTCCACCATCACCCTCTTCACCATCGCCCTCTTCACCATCGTCATCTCCACCATCGCCATCTTCACCATCGCCCTCTTCGCCATCGTCATCTCCACCATCGCCCTCTCCACCATCGCCCTCTTCACCATCGTCTCCACCATTGCCCTCTCCACCATCATCATTTCCACCATCACCTACTCCACCGTCCCCACCTTCTCCACCGTCCCCACCTTCTCCACCCTCGCCGTCTCCACCAGCACCTTCTCCCCCTTCGCCCTGTCCACCATCAACTTCTCCGCCTTCGCTCTCTCCACCATCACCTCCACTTTCGCCCTCTCCACCATCAGCTTCTCCAACTTCATCCTCTCTACCATCTCCTTCCCCCTCTCCACCAACACCTTCTCCACCATCGCGGCCAATAGACGGTGTAGGTTCACCGCTATCTCCTTCACTAGGTGGAGTTGATTCACCGTCATCTCCTCCTCCAGGTTGTGATGGTTCAGTAGCTGGTGTGATTTCAGTAGCTGGTGTGGGTTCAGTACCTGGTGTGGGTTCAGTAGCTGGTGTGGGTTCAGTAGCTGTTATGGGTTCAGTAGCTGGTGTGGGTTCAGTAGCTGGTGTGGGTTCAGTAGCTGGTGTGGGTTCAGTAGCTGGTGTGGGTTCAGCAGTTGATGTTGATCGTCGCGTTCCACCACGGCGACGGTTATTTCTTCGAGAACCGTAATCGTTAAACGTAATCGAGGAACTTGCTGATGAAATTGCTGAGGCCACTGCTGAGATCTGTGGTCTAGCTTCGACAGTATACGACAACGCCATTAGGCATAGCGAGACCTGCAAAAATAAGAGCTTTTTTCAATCAAAATTATGGTAGCTGCGTAAAAAATTACTTGGATCGTCAGAAAATATTTTTGAAGAAATGAGAAAGGAGTTTATTTTGATCCTAGATGGAAGTTAATTACTGCATTTATAAACATTAGAATAATCTCTATTGTATGTCAAATAAGCTTATCCCACCGTTATTGGAAAAAAACATAACATAACATAACTCCTATATTCCCCGGTAGGTAGGCAGAGTGAGTAGATCTGCATTTCGACAGATATGTTACAGGTCCCAATGTAATAGGGGGCGAGCCTATTGCTATCAATCGGGCAAAAATTCAGACTCCAGCTGCTACTGAGTATTACATAATGGAAAAATCCATTAACGCTTTGCCCGATCCGGGATTTAAGACCTGGACCTCATGGTCAGCAGTCGCGCTTAGCGAGCATCGAGGCAGTTATTGGAAAATATTCAAAGGAAAGCCTGTAACCAGGTAGATTATTTTGCATACATTCAACATTTTCATAATAGTTCATAAGACGAGACAAAGTAAAAAAAAAGATACTTACCAAAACTAGAAGCTTTAGGTCTCCCATGTTTGTGACTGACGCTTCAAAACTGAATGTGGTAAAATTACACCAACCATGCATTTTATACAAATTAAAAAACTATTACCATGCGGTTGATATGATAAAACTCCTCAAAAATGTATTTTAACTTTGCAAATTAAATTTGCTATCTATGTTTTTTGAAACTCGGTTTCGATGTTCAAATTTATTTAATATATATGTACTTTTTTATACATAAAATATATAAAAAAAATACGTGTGCATAATAAAATTTAGAAAACATGAACTTCCCAATTTCTTGCGGACTATACCGAAATCCTCATGCAAATTATATGGGGCCAAGGAGACAGCATTTTTTTGGTATTTAATACATTTTTTGTAGTAATCACTCCGGTGTCTTGTCTATCTTCAAAGGTTAAGAGTAGAATTTCTTATCTAAAACTCTATTAAAACAATATAATCAGATTAAAAAACTAAACGGCAACTGGTATGTGACCTTTTTTCTTTCAGCCCATATAGTTCACATTTTCCTAGGCCTAATCGTTAACACATGTTTCCAATATTTACCAATGAGGCTACCAAAAAACAAAATACTCAGAATATTATTTCACTACTCAAGAAATTGATGGCTTTGTGTTTATGTTTTTATCTGGGGGCACGGCAGTGCCCCCGCCAAGTCGAGCAAAAAAGCGGCACGGCCGTAGCATCCTTTTCTCGAAGTTTTGATTTTATGGGACCTATAACATGCTGACGAAATGTGGCTATAATAATAAATACCTATGCTTACCTCTCTTTATGCATTTAGTCGGCAGTGGTGACATAAATAGGTAACCTCTAACAGTCTATACACGTAAATCTACACGTTTATCCGCTCATTGCAAGTTAAATATTAGGTCCTACAAGTATTCATTCCAAAAGTTCATGTACCTAGGTTTTCACATTTGAGTTCGTCCATAATATCCTACGATAACAAATTGCAGACATTAAAATTTCTTGTAAAATTCTTCAAATTATTTATACCTATTCACCAGCTGTTCAAATATCTGTATTTGTTTCCTTGGCTTATCAGCTAAATAATGTACTCGTATTCCGCATAATATTACAATTAAACTAGTTTTCTAATAAACGTTTCTCTTTATAATTATTCAATTGTAATATAGATTATTTGTCGTCGCGTCGTCGTTTCGATCTAATGAAAACATTTGAACACACGAGGCAATCATTTATTTGTTTCATACGAATACATACAAATAACTACGGCTCACTAAAATATTTGTCCCGTATAGGAACCAAAACTTAGCGCCGCAGTCTAATCACCCAGCCACTGCTTCAAATCATGAAATTGAAATAATTCTATCTGTCATAGATTTTGGTGAAACAGGATACCTACCATTAATCTTGGCCTCGTTGGTCTAGTGGTTTTTAAGCGCGACTGCTGAGCGTGAAGTCCTGGGTTCAAATTCCGGGTCGGGCAAAGTATTAATGTGTTTTTCCATTAGGCGAATCTTAGTAGCGGCATGGAGTAAGGATTTGTGCCCGGTTGATGGCAACAGGCTCGCCCCTTATTACATTAAGACTTATAGCATAACAGCCAAAATACAGGTGTACTGTTTGTTTACCTCTGCTTACTCCTTCGGTGAATACAGGCGTGAAGTTACGTTATGTTAATCTTTTCCAAAAAATTAACACCAAAAACCGAAAACGTGCATGAAAAAGAACTCGAGGCACAGCTCTTACAATCTGGTTTATATTGAATGAGTTCATCATTTTGATCTGAAAGGTTGCAGAAAAGCTCTCAGCCATTTTTGGATCAACACAAACCCAAACGTGAAAAGAAAAACAAATAAATTCACTATCTCCTTTTACTTCTAATTCCCTTCTATCTCTAGTACTACGAAAGTATATTACGTACGGCAAACAGTGGGAACTTCGTCGAAGGAAATATCCATAAAATAGTTGTATTAAGAGATATGAGCACATTTGAGCTCCGACGCTCTTTGCTGGAGTACCGTGATTTACAGCACGCTAAAAGCTCTCAGAATGGTGTAAATAATAAGGAAAAAGAGGTTACAGCTTCGATTGTTGTTGCAACTATAGTAGACGAAGAATAATATTATAACGTTTTGACACAACACGTTCTTCCTGAAGTTAGTTAACAACGCCCACTTTTCCAAAAAGCAAAAGACGACTAAGATATGACGTATCATGATCTCTGTATTACAATAAGTCTGATTGATGGGTCTGATCATATTATGTCTATTGTGTAGGCCTGATTGGTAGAGCTAGTTTTTAAATACATTGATGCAATTGCATAATGTTAACTATGTATTGTTTATAACGTTAAACCTCTACATGTGTTATCTGATTAACCCAGTATTGTCACACTAAAACTTTTTAGACCATAATCAGACGAATAGCATTTTTTTAAATTCATGCCAAAATTACCACTGTTCCCAAGTTTAAGTATTTGTCTTTCTTTTCCCTACAGAAATCACGCTATCGTGAAGGTGCTTGTTTTGATTCGTCTCGTAAGCATAGATACTGAGACTATATATTTATTCCATATGCCACAAAACCCATTCTGGAAATTTAACCTCCAATTACGTCTACCGAAAGCTAAGTGCTTACTAACAGCGCTAGTTGTCGCCATAACAAGACTAAATAAGCTGTCATCGTATAAATTACATCAAGTATAGTCTCGAATTTGGTTGAAGTAAGTGCTCAGATCGATTCACGCAATTTGGTTCGCCACGTTGGCCATATTTCACCTTTCTATGTTATATTGGAGCCATAAAACAAGCTGCGTTATTATTAAAATTCGTATGCTTGTTATAATCTTTTAAATGCAAATGAATAACTTTTTTCGTCGCTACAATTTTTTTTAACTTTTCATATATTATATCATGGTGATGATGATGATAATATTATAGTATTATTTATGCATTTAATAAGTGAAGCATTATAATGTACCTATTTAAAGAAGTTACAAGACTAACTCGTCTAAATAATAAACCGTAAATGGAATTTTTTTTATTTAAGTGTTTGCAATTTCAAGTTGTATAACGGGAAAATTTTACAAGTGACATTTAGGATATGATCCTGGACAAGTAAAAAATGTAAATGGAACCAATCATATTTTCCGTAGAAATCATTTTATTCTTCTTTTTTTGTTTCTTTTTCAACTTTCGCTAATCTCATGGCCACAAATAAAAAGCCATCAATGCTAAAAGCCTACAAACAAATTAAACTGATATTGTAAACTGTAAAACCTATTCCATTAGAGGTTGACACGCACCGATGGCACCATAAAGTGCTAACATTGAATATGCAACAAAAGACAATCGTAATGTAATATTGGTTTATTGAAGTTATAGGACTTAGGAATCGAACATAAAACAAAATTTGTTAACTGACTAAAAAAAAATGTATTTAATGAACTGTAAAAATTCAAAAACAATATTTTCGAACGGATTGAAACAGGCTCATATTGGTACTGAAATATTTAACAAAAACATTGGAATCACTTTAACATCTTTATTTGACAAATAGTGGTACAGAGTATTAAAATACCTTTAATAACATCATTAAAATTTCCATGAAAGTTGTAGACATTTTCCTTATAAGGATCAGACTGCTACTTTCTTTTTCTACTAATTTGATCAGTAATACCCTCTAGTGTGGAAAATTCCACATCAGGCAGATTTGTCGCAGTAAAACCACCCAAGTCCCCTTCTTCTACTTCAGTTGTTTGACCATTTACTACAGCACACATCGATAGTGCAATCAAACATGCGATTACCTGTGGAAGATTAAAAATGTAAAAAAAAAAAAACATTTTTGAAATAATAATACTAATGTTCGCCTGACTTAATATCGATCACAGCGCAAATATCTGCGAGCTACAGCGAGAAAATTCCTGTAATTTTCTCGCTGCAGCTCGCAGATATTTGCGATGCGTTGCGAATTCCACACATGCAAAGTCTTACTAAAAGAGCTTCAAAAATGTTAGGATTTGTAGTGCGAAATTCTAGGGGCTTTCATACTAAAACCAAAATAATGCTGTACTGCAGCCTCGTGCGAAGTATCCTAGAATATTGCAGTGTTGTGTGGAGACCCCACTATGCCGTTCATACATTGAGGATTGAGCGTGTGCAGAAGAGGTTTCTGTGGCACCTGGCATTTTCCGAAGGAAGATCCAAACGCCTACATTCCTATAGGACGCGTCTGCACTACTATAAAATGCGTACTTTGTCAACGCGTAGAGATATAATCGATGCTGTATTCTTGTACAAATTATTAAGACACAAAATAGACTGTCCTCAATTGTTAAGTCTTATTAGAATCCGTGCACCGTCTAGATACCCCAGAACCGCATTAACACCACTCTGCCCACCATTGCGGAGGACTGTGCTAGGCGCGAACTCGCCAATTCCTAGGTTATGTAGGATTTTAAACAACTACAGTGATGTTATAGACATACACCAGGATAGTGCCAGTGGACTTTGTCGAGTAATTGTGGATAACCCAATTGTTAGAACATAAATCATGAATTGTTCATTTTATTGTACGTTTATTATTATTTTTTATTTTGTCTTAATGATTCAATATTCAATATTTATTCAATTGTTAATGATGTTATTTTGATCTTATTTTAATTTTATTTTATTGTAATCATTTTTAATTGGTCTTGAAGGTATAATTGTCTGTTTGTGCTTAATTATTAATTTTGGTAACCAAATTACTTAACTAACTAACCAAATTATTTTATTTTTTTATTTTTTTTTTATTCACAATTTTATAACCGTTTTCTTTGCATGTGGTGTTAGCCTTTAAGAAATTGTTACACGTACTTTTATATGTATTACTCAAGTTTGTAAAAATGTAATGTGTAAACAGTTGTTGGCTGACCTTAATAAAATAAATAAATAAATAAATAAAATTCGCAGTTATGTGTGGGAGCCCTAAGACCAGCCAACGACGCAGGAGAGATTTTAGTGCACAAGTATGCACGCACACATAGGTGTACTCCCTATTCCCTCACTCCCATAGTCCGATGGGATGGTAGACCGACAGGACCGGGACAGGGACCAGGACAGGACGCAGGGCCAACGTACAAAGCACGGGAGCATATTTTGAGATATTATAGAGAAATTATGGTGTTTGTTAGTACCTACACCCACATATGTTTGCCCCGTGTTTGGTTAGTCCACTTGTCAAGAAAAAGAAAAAATATAAGTATTTATAAAACAAAAATGTCGAATGCATTGACTAATTAGAAGTCATCCTTGATTGTAGGTACTAAATAGGCCTTGTTGACTAATAAAATATCTTGTTGCGTGTTGATTTGGCTTATAAATATTAAAAGTTGTTAATTATATGCTTTAGGATTGTCAGTAGAGAGTTCCATTTGCAGTTAGGGTTATACTGCGTAAAATAAAAGAAATTAATTTACATTTAAAAAGATTTTATTTTTGCAATATAACTTGTATAAGGAAAACAATAATTATTGCTCAAAAAATTTTTGAGCAATAATTATTGTTTTCAATTAAGTAGAATATTTTATTGCACTGGTTTTTTGGAAATAAATGCACTCTCCAACTCGAAAAAAAAGCCCCAGTACCAGGATTTTATTCTTTTTAGTATCCTTGGGGGGAAGCGTGTTTAAATCAGTATTTTCTCAGTTGAATTCAAGATCTACCTTAGATACACAATGTGAATGTCTTATAATCATAATATTATGCTATTGCCAAAACGAATATACACCAGTTTATAAAAGTTGTCTGGATTCAAAAACCGTTTGATTGCATTTCAATGGGTAATCGATAATTTACAGTAATTATGTTTGATGGTTATAGATCCATTTTAATATCTGCTTTTAACACCTTTAGGGTAAGTTTAACTATGTGAAGAGTTTTCAGGCTTAGAAGAATAATTCTCAGTGTTGCCTTCACTTGATTCTGATACATTATCTCCTGGTGCAGTGGAACTATTCACAGTATTGCCTTCACTTGACTCTGATACATTATTTCCGGGTGCAGTGGAACTATTCTCAGTATTGCCTTCACTTGACTCTGATACATTATTTCCTGCTCCAGTCGAACTATTCTCAGTATTGCCTTCACTTGACTCTGATACATTATCACCTGGTGCAGTGGAACTATTCTCAGTATGGCCTTCACTTGACTCTGATACATTATTTCCTGGTGCAGTGGAACTATTCTCAGTATTGCCTTCACTTGACTCTGATACATTATCACCTGGTGCAGTGGAACTATTCTCAGTATTGCCTTCACTTGACTCTGATACATTGTCACCTGGTGCAGTGGAACTATTCTCAGTATTGCCTTCACTTGACTCTGATACATTATTTCCTGGTCCAGTCGAACTATTCTCAGTATTGCCTTCACTTGACTCTGATACATTCTCACCTAGTGCAGTGGAACTATTCTCAGTATTGCCTTCACTTGACTCTGATACATTATTTCCTGGTGCAGTGGAACTATTCTCAGTATTGCCTTCACTTGACTCTGATACATTGTCACCTGGTGCAGTGGAACTATTCTCAGTATTGCCTTCACTTGACTCTGATACATTATTTCCTGGTCCAGTCGAACTATTCTCAGTATTGCCTTCACTTGACTCTGATATATTATCACCTGGTGCAGTGGAACTATTGTCAGTATTGCCTTCACTTGACTCTGATACATTATTTCCTGGTCCAGTCGAACTATTCTCAGTATTGCCTTCACTTGACTCTGATACATTATTTCCTGGTCCAGTCGAACTATTCTCAGTATTGCCTTCACTTGACTCTGATATATTATCACCTGGTGCAGTGGAACTATTGTCAGTATTGCCTTCACTTGACTCTGATACATTATTTCCTGGTCCAGTCGAACTATTCTCAGTATTGCTTTCACTTGACTCTGATACATTCTCACCTAGTGCAGTGGAACTATTCTCAGTATTGCCTTCACTTGACTCTGATACATTATTTCCTGGTGCAGTGGAACTATTCTCAGTATTGCCTTCACTTGACTCTGATACATTGTCACCTGGTGCAGTGGAACTATTCTCAGTATTGCCTTCACTTGACTCTGATACATTATTTCCTGGTCCAGTCGAACTATTCTCAGTATTGCCTTCACTTGACTCTGATACATTATCACCTGGCTCAGTGGAATTATTCCCAGTATTATCTTCACTGGAAGCTGTGATTTTATTTACTGGGCTAGTTGAATAATACTCAGTACTCATTTCACTTGAACTGAATGTTGTGCCAGGATAAGCAGTTGATGGCATTTTAGTAACAGGTCTAGCAGTTGGGAAAAAACGGTTCCTTATACTATCCAGTCTATCAAAAAATTGAAATAAGAGCCCATCAGCAAACGGTGAAAGTGTAATTAAACACCCAATTACCTGTGGATATTAAATTATTAGTTTTCTCTGAAATACATATTTTCATTACGATATTATGGTCCTTTTTTATCTTATGGTGTTGATGACAAAATTTATTTAATATGTAAATTATTTATTTATAAATAACTATAAATATAAAAATTAATATTAAAATGTTACCTACACAGCTGTATGTTTCCCTCATAGGATGTGCACATTTTTTTAAAACTTTAATGGTAAGTTATAAAACTATTTACACATATTATGTATATATTAAATAGTAAAAACATACAGTATCGTATAGTTTAGTATACATATTCTTATTTAGCTACATTGTAATCGGAGTTTAGAATTTGAACCAAAACGAAACGTATGACACATTTTCATCATCATCATCATCAGCCAAAAGACGTCCACTGTTGAACATAGGCCTCCCCGTTTAAGCGGGGGGGTTTGCCATAATCCCCACGCTTGGCAAGCGGCTTGGGGATCGCAGTGCTGGTGGTGGAGTTATAGAAGACGCTGCTGCCCATCTTCTGAATTTTGAATTTTCCCTTAGTCGCCTCTTACGACACCCACGGGAGGAAAGGGGGTGGTCAATTCTAGGCCGGATACCACACGGCAGACAGGCAGGTGACACATTTTGCTGGAGTCTAATCAAGACAATATGGACGAATGTATTGCCATTTATCGACAACTACTCGATGTCTATTCTAGTCTCGCCCTCGAGAAGGGATTTGCGGCACGTAGGCCGGACGAAGTGAGCGTAACCCACCGTGAAAGAGAGGTTCAGGACCTGTCAAGATATGCGGTGTAGCGTACGCAGATCCCGCATCCCTCGACCTAAGGTAGCTAGCAGGACACCCTGGGGTTTTAGCCGATAAGAGTCCGGCCCTGGACGGAAGAAGTCCATTTCCCCAGTAAAAAACAAAACAAGTCTATACTCCATTTAAAGTCACATTGGACCATAAGAAATCCTTTATTTGCAGTCCATGCAACCGAATTTAAGCTCTATTGCATTGGTGATAAAACAATTTACAGCTGCAGAAAACAGTTGCTATATTAAATACGTTTTTGCTTAAAAATAGCATTAAGGACAGCCTTATACCCAGGAATAAGAGGTTCAAAATCTTAATCGTTGTATAAGTTTGAATTTGTTTGTTTTTGAAACAAATTGAAATTGTTTCGCCGTGTGGTATCCGGCCTAGAATTGACCACCCCCTTTCCTCCCGTGGGTGTCGTAAGAGGCGACTAAGGGAAAATCCAGAAGATGGGCAGCAGCGTTTTCTGTAACTTGACCACCAACACTGCGATCCCCAAGCCGCTTGCCAAGCGTGGGGATTATGGCACCCCCCCCCTCTAAAAGAGGGAGGCCTTTGTTCAACAGTGGATTTCTATCGGCTGTTGATGATGAAGTTTGAATTGTTTGTCTAATGCTATTAACTATATATTCCGGTAATACTTAGGTGTGTATTCGGGATTGCCAGACAAGTTTCAAACTCGAACGGAGACCTTATTTATGAGCTGGTTACGCGGCAGTGTCGTGAACCGAACCGCGCGCGCAGCGTACCGCATACCGTTATTATAGTAAAATTTTCTAATGCTACTTTTAAAGGAGTATAGGACAGGACAAGTATCCGAGTTGGTCTTTTTAGAGGTCCCAGGACCCTTGCTCGTGTAGATGGTGACCACTGGGCTTATTTTAGTGAGGTAGAAATCCCAGACTCCGCGGTCCCTAACACCCATAGGGCCCGGGTGCCTTTTGAAGGGTTCCACCGAAAACGAAAAAAAATAGCATTACAAGTAATAAAAAAATACTTACAAGTATAGCGGCCCTCATTTTTCAATATTAGTTATATCTAGACGGTGACTAGCCGAATGCAATGTATCGTAGCATGTTTTTCTTTTATATTAATTGAAGTGTTTAAGAAATAGAAATACATTTGTATTCAAATGTAGGCTTTACGATAAGGTAAAACATTCAAATTAACTCTACCAGTTCTTTGCATAATTATTGATTATATGTTAATTATATATTGGATATAAAGGATTATTAGGTATACAGTAACTAGGTAGAGCTGAATTATTTCTTGTTACGTGTGTAAAAGTTTGTGTGATAATCATTTTGCGATTTTTTTTTCTGTTGTTTAAAATTGTACTTTATCGTAGTAAGTTTATTTTGTAGAAAAAAGAAGCCAATTTTACTTTTACTTTTTAGCTTAAAAAATGGGTCTATGGCCTCCATTAAAATTTGTAACTAATAACGTCTCTGCGTTACTGGCAAATATAGGTGTACCTACTATACACCACTGTTTTTTTTTTCGGGATATATTGTTCTTGCCGATTCCGAGAGTGATTTTATGGGGCGTTACCGGACAAAACACCACTGCCTTCTGCTTCTGGAAATACAGGCGTAATGTTATAAAGTTTTTTATAAGAATGAAGGCCTCCTGATAGGATGCATTACGAGACCTAGCTATACAAAGATCAGTACAAAATATATAATAGCACTGATAGCCGAGTGGTATGATCGTTGGACTGCCAAGTCAAAGGTCGCAAGTTCAAATCCCGACACGCAACAATGTCTTTTCGAATTCATGAGCGTACTATAAATTAGTTATCAGTTGCTAAAAAAGGTGAAGGAAACGTGAGTAAACCGGCACACCTGAGAGGTTTTTCAACGGTGTGTAAAGCCATGTCAGAGGGCTACAGGCGGTTTAAACTCTGACACCAGGTTGTTTCATCAACCATACGATAAGCGGCAGGTCAATCTAGAAAGCTGTCTTGATTCATATCTAAATTTAAAACAACCTAACTGCTTTCATCTCCAACTTATATTCATATTTAACTAAACAAAGTCACAGGTAAACCCATTAAAGTCTAACTTTCATGTAAGCCTAAAGCCGGGTACTCACTAGTGAGCTGTAACTGAAACCGTTCCACGTTAGGTACTGTTACCAAAAGTCACAGAGTTGACGTTGCTCGCGAGTGGAACGCGCTGTGCTCGCAGCGAGCCGATGACAAACAGGTACCCATTCTGTAACTGTTACCGCTGCACGTTACTGTAACCAAGAGACATAGTGTGTACGTAGTTTGCGAACTCTAAAATAACTGGAACCTCGTTAGGTACTGTATCAGTTTCAGCTCGCTAGTTAATACGCTCGATAAGGGCGCTCGGTGAACGTCGCGAGTGAACTCACACACAAGCATATTTACATACACACATGAAACCTGAAAACATTACACTCCTTTTTGGGCAGTTGTGTAATGAAGCTTAGGATTTTTCATGGGTACATAAAGACGCCTGATTCCCAGAGGAGAAGGCAGAGCGCTCGGATTTCCATTTGCTACGATTCTGGAAAATCGTTTTACGCGTACACACTGGAACCTCGAACTGTATTTGCTTGCTTACAGTTATAGCTCGCTAGTGCGTACGCGGCTTTAGAGAAACAGATATTAACTGTGACATCATATTGAAGATGACTTTGAAAGGTTCAGGACCTAGTTTTAAATATACGGGTCATAGCTAGTAGGTACTTATACAAAATCTACGACGAAGTTAAATATTTAAAGGGATTTTAGACGTTATGTCATCTATTCAATCTTACTCAAAGACTGGAATGTATATTTTTTTTTAAAGTCTCCTAAGAATTTCTTCTCTGCTATCTAGCTAAGGTATTTCTGGGCTATCGCTTAGCTAAGCGGCGATTGGACTGCTGTGCTAAAGGTTGCGGGTTCGATTCCCACACGGGGCAAAAATTCGTGCGAACCGCAGATGTTTGTCATGAGTCTGGGTGTTTGTGTATGTGATATTTCGTGTTTGTGAAACGCACCACACAGGAGAAATTCCTAGTGTGGGGCGACGTTTCTTTAAAAAAATTACGTAAAAGATGGAAAAATCCAAAAACACTTTGCCAAACTGGGATCCGAACCCAGGACCTCATGCTCAGCAGTCGCACTTGGCGTCCACTAGACCAGCGAGGCAGTTAGTCAGGGTTTATTCTTATTTATTTTACATTTTATTTATATTTAATGCACACTTTAGCACAAAGGCGGACTTTATAACATTAGGCATTTTCTACCTAACCTTACAACCTTTGTTGAGTATATAAATTTCAACACTATTCAGAAACACCCAGCCTTAGGCTGTAAGCATTATAATTACTTTAGTCCACCTCTTTTCTGTTTATAAAGCCACTAAGCTGAATTACTGGAGCCTAAATTTAATTTCGGTCCAGCTCCTTAAAAAATTTTAAGGGTTTGTTCACAAAATGAACCGCTTACAAAATATTTATGCGAAGTTTTGTTTCTCTTCATCTCAAAATAATGAATTGCACAGAACAACGTATAGCATTACTTCGTTAAATGAACTTTTATGATATTTTTAATTCAACTAAGGTAAGTAGCATACGTTAGCTGTCGGGCCTGAAAAGCACCTCCCCATCTCATCCCGTTGGGTGTCGTAGGAGGCGACTAAGGGAAAATCCAGAAGATGGGCAGCAGTGTCGTCTGCTACTTCACCACAATTACTGCGATCTCTAAGCGTGGGGATTATGGCAACGCCCCCCCCTCCCTTTAGGGTATCGTGTGCGTACTATAAATTAGTTATCAGTTGCTAAAAACGGTGAAGGAAACCAGCACACCTGAGAGATTTTTCAACGGTGTGTAAAGCCACGTCAGAGGCCTACAGGCGGTTAAAACTCTGACACCAGGTTGTTTCATCAACCATACGATAAGAAGAAGAAGTTTAGGTAACTTCTGGACGTTTTAACGTTCCGAGAGATCAATGTCAAATACCATCTTTTGACACCATTTTTATAGTAGATAGAGGTATTCATAAATCTATCTACATTAAACAATTAAGACGAGGAAATTGTGTAGTTAATGTGCAGAACCACACTGATATTTGACTTTGAAATGACATAACATAAGCAGAGGACTTTTCGACATAGGTAGAGAGGGGAAAGCCGAGAGCTCGGATTTCCATTTGCTACGAGTCTGGCATACCCAAGTTCACCTCATTCACAGTCGGGTAAGGTATTTCCAATAAATAACAGCAGCTTTATTTTCTTAAGAATTTTAACCTTAATAGCAGTCTGTCTACTACCTACGTTCTACTAGTAATCTGCGCAACTACAAGTAATAGAAAAAGTTTCGCGACCTAATAAAAAAAGATTTATTGAAACAATTATTACGATGCTAAATAAATCATTTTTATTCGCTCAATATGATTTAATAGTGAAAAGAATTGTAATAGAAATATTAACCACATCTCATTTAAGATACTCTGGTCTCATGATTTACTGAAACTTTAATAAAGACTGTAGAACAACGGTTCTAGTGGTCGCTAAGAGCGTCTGTTGAGCATAACGTCCTGGGTTCGAATCACGGATCAGGCAAAGTGTTACTGGGTTTTTCCATTAGGTATTTCTCATTAGCAGCACGGACTCTGGATTTGTGCCCGGTTGATGGCAATATCCGGCCTAGGTGCCGTGTGGTATCCGGCCTAGAATTGACCACCCCCTTTCCTCCCGTGGGTTCCGTAAGAGGCGACTAAGGAAAAATCCAGAAGATGGGCAGCAGCGTGTTCTGTAATTTGACCACCAATACTGCGATCCCCAAGCCGCTTGCCAAGCGTGGGGATTATGGCAACCCCCCTCCCTGCTTAAATGGAGAGGCCTATGTTCAACAGTGGACGTCTTCTGGCTGATGATGATGATGATCGCAATAGGCTTGCGCCCTATTGCATTGGGCCCTATAAAATTACCGGCGAAATGTGGGTGTACTATAAATCTCCTGTCTTTCATAAATCCTCCTTTGCTAAATATCTAATTAATATCAAATACGCTTCACGCTTGGCTTGTGACCTGTAATGATCGACAACGCAAGCATAATTTATAGAATCCATTACAAACAATGACTGATCATTAAAGACAATCATATATTAATTAACCCATTACTGCAATGAGTAATATTGTTGTGCTGTTGCATAATAAACTGCTTTTGAATATTATATAACCTACCGGTTTATATACCATCTATATACTTTACCATGTATACATATACGTGCGACATATGGGTGAAGTATAATTTTAATCAATAAGTGGAAGGTAAAAAATAATAGGATATCCCTTTCGATATTATAAACAACGTAAAGCTGTCGTTGTAAACATAACATCTAGCCTGTATTCCCCGAAGGGGTAGGCAGAGGTGTGTAGTACCTACACCTGATTGGCGCAGGGGCTAAGCGATTGGTCTGCTGCGCTAAGGGTTGCGGCTTCGATTCCCGTACGGGGCAAAAATTTGTGCGAACCGCAGATGTTTGTCCCGAGTCTGGGTGTTTTTGTATGTGATATTTCATGTTTGTGAAACGCATCCACGCAACAGGAGAAATTCCTCGTGTGGGCGACGTTTTTTTTTTAATTTAAAAAAAATAATAATGAAAAAATCCGCCAGATACGTTTTAGGTCCCAATGTAATAGGGGGCGAGTCTATTGCCATTAACCGGGCACAAATCCAGCTCCATGCTGCTACTGAGAATTACTTAATGGAATAACCCAGAAACGCTTTGCCCGACCCGGGTACGAAGTTACAAACCCAGGATTTCATGTTCAACAGTTGCACTTAGCGACCACTAGACCAACGAGGCAGTCAAGATGATCCACAATAATATCCGAATCCCACTTTAATCCGCAAGGTTGACAATTTTACTATCTATAGTTTCCTTACTTTTCAGAAACGTGACCTAATATTATTTAATCGAAACAATACGAACAATATAGTTCTAAAGCACACTAAGTACTGCTGTTTCGTGCAGTTGCATGAAATAAAATTTTATGTTCAACTGTATCTCGGAATTTAATCGTTTGAATTGTGGGTATAGAACTTGTATTTGATTTGAAAGAGTAAACATATCCTAGCTATTTCCCGAAGTTGAAGTTTGTTAGTTAAACCAAGAGTAATCAATTCAATTAGTTTGGCGTTCTGTCTTTATATTCCTAGAATGATGATTACAGAGAGCATTAAACCAGGACTATGTCCAAATAAACAAAGCATCAGTTAGACAAATCTTCCTAATGCAATTCAAATTTAAAATGTTTTTATTTCATATAAACCTATCATATAAAGGCGCCTATGAAACGTCGATGACGATGTCGACGATGATACTTGCACCTTTCTAAAAATTATCATTGCTATGGAGAAGAACCGGTTAATAATTATTATAGATAACAGCTTATCAAAAAACTACTACACTGACGTTATATTTAACACCGCCTGCATCTGTAAGCTTACCCAAAAACCAACAAAATTTAAAACCTTATTTCGCCAGCCCTCATCGCTCGCGTTCGAAACACATTTCTATCTGCCCGTGCTCACAGAATTACAGCGCTTCTCATTACCTCTGTGCATGCTCAAAGAAACGCAGAAGAACGATTTCAATCCGTGAAAATACAAATCTATTGGGAATTTAGTTTCCTTTGAAAAGATTGTGTTATTTTGTTCAGTTTGGGGTTCCGTGTTTAACGAAATAGTGAAGCTTGTTAGATGGGAAGCTGAATATAACTTAGTCAAAAATTAATATTATAGAAAACGTACATAATTAAGATATGAATCATCATCAGCCGGAACACGTCCACTGCTGGACAAAGGCCTCCCCCTTAAAGGGAGGGGTGCTATAATACCCACGCTTGGCAAGCGGCTTGGGGATCGCAGTATTGGTGGTTAAGTTACAGAAGACGCTGCTGCCCATCATCTAATGGTTTTTTTTCCATTTCTCGCCTCTTACGAAACCCTCGGGATGAAAGGGTGTGGTCAATTTTAGGCCGGATACTACACGGCAGTCATCATCATCATTATCAGCTTATCTCAGTCCACAGCAGCTGGACATAGGCCTCTCCTAGTACTTAATTAAGATAGGAATTCTGCTAGTATACCAAAACATATTAAAATAGAATCTTCTGACAACTAACATTAACCAGATAATCAGATTTTTTTGGAGATGTGCAAAATAAGATGTTATTCTGGAAAATATCAGCGGCACTAAAGGCTGTACATACATTATTCACGGCTCAAATACCCTAAATCAGAAACAGTAACACAGCCATAAAACTAGATAGTAAAATAGTCATAAACATGTCCAGTTCGATACCGCATTCTATGAAGAAGTAGCAGGCAACTTTATGGAACCTTCGATAGATTTACGTCCGTCCTAAAATGTTGATGAGCTTCTGCGAATGCTTGCAATCGAAAACTATATTCCAAATATTATTATGCATTTTTATTTTCCATCAAAGTACTTCAAACCCAATAATATGTGTTTGCTTTCACTCCATCTCCTTCGCAAACTCTTTTCAGTTCACCGGAAAAAGACCCAGGCAACTATTTCTCATTGGCTAAACGCCTGTTTCCGTTTTCTGTTTGTGCGGCTTTGGCTTAAGCGAAGCTTACAGCACATTCGATTTATTAAATTTTTGTCGGGAAACCAATCGAATGGAACAACGTGAGGTCGACGTCGTATCACGATTGTGATGAGATTTCGAAATGGAATTAGATTTATATTTTACAGCTCGTTGGGCACTTTCGTCGTTTTACATTGAAACTAATTATTAATAACATACAAAAAGTCAAAATGCTTGGTCGTAGCAATAAATGGGGTAGATTTGAAAGCTTTTTGTGACCGTATAAAGGTACCTATTAAGGACACTTCTTTTACCTATTGCAAAAAAACCACTCCATCCCTCGGTCTGCTCCTACATGCTACACATCATTCACTTTATTGAATCTATTATTGTTATTGTTGTATAGAGTATTCTTGATTTGGCCATTTAAACACAAAAACTATATTTAAAATGATTTATAAGTAAAGCAACTAAAATCATCATTTAAACAAATGCGTTAAGGTTTCATTTCATTTCAAGTTTCATTTCATCTCGGTATGAAAGTAAATATCCTGCATTTCGAAAAGTCGGGGAACAAAAGTTGTTGCTCTTTGACACTCCGTTTTAGTTCGGTGCGGCTTTCACGCCATTTTGTGTAACCCTGTAAAACGAATGGTTGTTACGGAAATTTAAATTCTTATGAAATTCGATTCGTCATGTCACTTGCACAAATCTATTTAGTCAAAGAAATTAATTGAAGCTACTCTAAAAACGAAGACTTTTGGTGACATTTTAGCATGTTGCCCTTGCTAAGCTTGAATCGAAATTGATAGAGGTAATTTGAATAACGGATACGGTAGATCAGTTAATAGAGCTGCGCCGTGAATCGGCTAAGGTCACGGGTCAGAGTCCTGCTCGTGTCTATCATTTTTCAAATTTCTTTAATAGATTCTTTAATGATTGAGAAACTCTAAAGTCATTAGATACAAAATACAATAATATATAGTCAGTCATAGTCATCATCATCAGCCGGAAGACGACCCTGGCAGGACAAAGGCCTTGCCATTAGAACGCCACAATGAACGACCACTTGCCATTTGCATCCACCGGTTGCCCGCAACTCTGACTATATCGTCGGTCCACCTGGTGGGAGGTCTGCCAACGCTGCGTCTTACGGTTCGCGGTCGCCAATTCTATTATGTACTCACGGAATTAAAGCTCAGTAGTTAAAATATCCATACACATAACACCTGCAAAAGCAGTATCTGTTAAGATAGTCCCACAAAAAATCCATTAGCGTTTTTTCCATAAAACTCTGATTAATGTTAGATGGATACCGGGATGTATTTTACGATACACTTACACAGGTATTAAAAAAGATACTGGAAATTCGAAATAAATGAACCATTCAAAGATAAACTAAATATTTAAGGAGCTCAGTAAAGAAATTAAAAGTATGTTTTGACTTTTAAGTTTTTTATTCTCAAAAACGTTGTTATTTGAAACACCAATACAGGCGCAAATGAAATATTAATAGAATTTCAGTTGCATTCAAAAAATAATTACCAAACAAATGAGTAATTTTTTTCAAGACTTTCTATTTTATGTGCCCATAGGTAACGTGGTAATGTTACGAACTACATTATCAACTTATACCTAATCGAAGACCTCTAATAGTGACGGGTATATCGGGAAAATATTTATGTTAACAACTGTATCATGTGCATCCTGTCATCATCCATGTCCTTGTTGTCAATGTTAATGAAGAGTAATTGTTGTTAAACCTAAAGCTTTATTAGTCTAAATACCATACATTCTCTAAAACCGTATGGTTCAACTAAACTTCTAATAACTAACTTCTAATTCGCGTCTACCACCAATATCTCTGAGATCAGCCTCCCAGGATTTATCGTGAAAACTTATCGTAATTTACGTCCGACAATAAGTCAGGGGCCACCAACTTTTTGGGTTGCCACTTCATTATTTGGCTTGCTTTTAATTTAAAGAAGTTTCAAATGTAATGGCATATACATTGTACACCTGAAGGGCTGATTTATATCAAGGGCTGTTCGTGAGCTTTATTATATTGTTGTTTTGTTTTCAAATGTAATTCGGCTGGTTCAATTTGGCTAATGTATGTGGGGAAGGAATTATTTGTCAATTTATGCGTGTTCTGTAATTTCAGTAAAGTAATGTATGACATTAGGCTTTGCAATTGATGTTGGTTCGGAAAAGGTTTGCTACCTCTGATTTTGTTGGGTGTGACGAAAATTGGCTAAGGGGTTATGTTTAGTAAGTAGATGAGTAGTCACAGTTTCTTGTGTGCTAACGTTAGAATCTGTTTTGATTTAATCTATATTTAATTTTGATTTTAGAATATTGATCTAAGCTTCGATTATAGTAGCTGTCAACGTCGGTTCAGATAATGAGCTAGGTAAACTTTACTTACCTACCGTTATGAAATCAGTGATGTTATCAGTACTTGTGGCTCAAAATTTAGCTAACTCAAAATGCAACTGTATCTATAATCTTCTTGTTTTTTACTCATTTTTCTTATTTTAGTATTTCATGCGGCCTACCCTAGTGTCTGTAAGGACAGGTCGACTCAAACTCGCCGTGAAACTTTCCTCAAAACCCCACTTCTCAGACACCCTACACTGTTCTCACATAAATTATTGATCTTGTCTGGACTTTAAAAGAGGCCTTGAACCCTGAGTTTGTTTCGATATTTCTTCTCAGAGGTAGTCAATTAGGAAATGCCAACACCATTTAGTTAAAAAAATTACGTGTGCAAGTGTTTTTATAGAAACTTTTTGCAGAAACAAATTCATTTATCATTATTAAAAATATATTCTGGTTACAATGCCAAGAGTCAATCGTAAAGTCCAGTCACGTACCCTGATTAACCACAAGTAAGTACTTCGCATGAATTTTCTAATATTAGCATTCTCTCCCCTCACAGGAATTAGAACTTAAAACATCAATAACCTATTCAAAATAATGAACAAAACTACTTCTAGAACAATGTTCTATACACCATTCTATAGTTCCACAAAGGTTCTAAGGTCATGCTTTAACAAAATCAAAACCACCGCATCAAAAGGCAGGGATCCTGCGAATGTCTAATTTCCATGAGTTTCCATAGCAACGAGGTTCTATTGTCCGTAGGCTTGTCAAACCGGCTTTGATGCTGAGCAAGCCCGCATAAACAGAAGGCTTTAATGTCCAGTCGAGATATGACGTCATCATCTGATGTTCGAGGTAGTGGATTTGTTCAGCCAAGCTTACATTTTGTATTAGAATTATGATCTGGCTTTGTCGGTGGCTTTGCTCGGTTTACTTGATTATTATAAACGTCATTAAGCCTAAAGGCTTTTTCTTGCAATTTAAAAATATGCTTCTTTAAAATCGTAATTTGCAAATAGGCATTTTTGTTAGTTTCCTTTTTTTTTCAAGGAATAATGTATTACAGACATTTTTTTGTTAAATAGAAGATAGATAGATAGATTTATTTATTTGCAAAGAATGTAGGTAATTAATACAATTAGGTTTTACAACATTTTTGAATCCTTATACATTGCCTCATGGCATGCAAAATTTTAAAAACATAATATAGTGCACTTATTCTATTTACTAAAAGCTATTTAATTACATATTAGACATTATAAACTAAATAGTCTTATCATTTTAAAAATCTGATACAGAGTAATAGCATTTTTGAACGAGTAATTTTTTAAGGTGCTTTTTAAATCTTAATAAAGGTTGCTCTTTAATCATTTTCGGTAAATGGTTATAAATAATAGGTGCCATACACATAACGCTCTTTCTCAGTAATGTAGTAGAAAATCTCAATAACATTTTTCCTGGCCCGGGTTTCGAACCCAGGACCTCATGCTTAGCAGTCGCGCTCAGCAACCAGAGAGAGTTTATTTATTTATTTATGACGTATTGGCTAAGCGATTAGACTGCTGCGCTAGGGGTTGCGGATTTGATTCCCGCACGGGTCAAAATACAGGAGAAATCCCTAGAGTTGGGCGACGTGCTTTTTTTTAATATTTACGTATTTCACATTTTCGTCCTAATATACATTATGAGTTTGAGGTTTGTGAGACCATAGACGCGGACAAAGTTTCGTTTTTTAAATACTAGTTACGATGACTAGTTTTTTGAATAAGGAGCATTAGCCTTCTTAGATATCAAATTGCGAACAGTCAAGCGAACAAAAAATACAAAATTGCAACTATTTTATTTCTAGGTCAACTGATAGTGATAAAACGGTTTGTAACAAAAAAAACAGTAATGATAGTAAAGCCCAGGCCGCACTGCGGTTAAGCCGCCGCGGTTTTTAACCGCATGATTTTGTGACACAAGGAACTAATACGGCCGCACTTGCGGTTTTTTCCCGCGAAGATGGGCAGCAGCGACTGCTGTAACTTGACCACCAATACTGCGATCCCCAAGCCGCTTGCCAAGCGTTGGGATTATAGCAAATCCCCTCCCCTACTAAGGGGGAAGGCTTTGTTCAACAGTGGACTTCGTCCAACTGATGATGAAGATGATATTTTTTTTAAGATGCAGAATTTGTGACATGTAAATTGGCTTTCGAAATAAACGAGTAAAAGTATGGGAGAGATATGCAGTACACCCACATTTTACCAGTTATGTTTATGGTCTCAATGTAATAAGGGACGAGCCTATTGCGATCAACCAGGCACAAATCCAGACTTAATGCTGCTACTGTCAATTTATCTAATAGAAAACCCCAATAACATTTTTGCCGAGCCAGGATTCGAACCCAGGAGCTCATGCCCAGCAGTCGCGCTTAGCGACCACTACACCAACCAGGCAATCCTCGCTCGACGACCTGATTCGAGCAGTGGCTAAGCGATTGGACTGCTGCGCTAGGGGTTGCAGGTTCGATTCCTGCTATGGACAAAAATTTGTGTGTACCGCAGATGTTTGTCCCGAGTCAGGGTGTTTGTGTATGTGTTATTTCAAGTTTGTGAAACGCACCCACGATAAAAAAGAAATTTCTAGGGTAGGGCGAAATGAAAAAAGAAACTTGCCTATTTTCATCGCGACGCCAAAATAACAGCAAATATTGCCCACCACTAACACCCGAGATAATACTGGCAATATTACTAGTACTTAACCTAGATACTTCTGACCTTTCCTAGGGTTAATACTGACCTCATTTAAGGGCTCAAGTCATTAAGCTGGTTATAAGATAGTGACACAATTTATCCCTTCCAGCGAGACGATCTTATTCTAACATTATTATTTACTATAAAATATTCCGGTTATACTCACGTGTGTATTCGGGAATGCCCGACTAGTTTTCATCTCGAACGGAGCGCTTTTTCATGAGCTAGTTACGCAGCAGAGCCGCGAGCCGAACCGGAATATATAGTAAATAATATGGATAACAAGGAAAGAGAAACGTGGGAAGACCACAAAAACGATGGGTGGACGAGATAATATTGGTAGCGGGTAAGAACTGGAGCCTGACGGCACAAAACAAATAAAAATGGAGGGGAATGGAGGAGGCCTATACCCTATCAGGGATTCCTGTAAAAAAACACACCACACTAACATAAAAAGTAAAATTTTGACTAACACTAGTGCCATTTCCTAAAATAGGATAAGAACAGTATATTTTGTATTTTTATTTTATTTTATAAGGTTTATAGGAAATAAGAAGGCTTTATTATTATTATAATATGGATAACACTCACAAATGTTATTATAGTAAAATATTAACATTATTTTACGCCTGTGTGTCTTAAAGGAAAAAGTGTATAGGAATTTACATTTTACTTGTTAGGTATGTTATAGCCTATAGGTCCCATGTATTAGGTCGCGAGCTGATTATAATAGACATCTCACAAATCTAGACTCCACGTTGTCACTCGTACCCGACCTGGGAATCGATCCTAAGACCACACGCTCAGGCTCAGCAGTCGCGCTTAACTACTAGGTACTAGAATAAAGAAGTTAACATACCAAAAATTTATTTTTGACGTCGCCTAACACTTGGATTTTCTGCTGTATCGTGCGTTTCACAAGCCTGAAACATCATATACACGAATACACAGACTGGGGACACATTGCATCATCATCAACATCTGCGGATTACACAATTTTTTGTCTCGTGCGGGATTGAATTTATTCGCATCCTGAAGTGCAGCAGTCCAATCGCTTATAACGCAATAAACTGGAATATTTCTTAGATCTACCTATTTTTATAAGAGATGTACTATCTAAACCTATTAAAAGGCCAGGTAACTCCTCGGAAATTAGACCCTAGAATACCAAATATACGCTAAAACGTTGAGCCAGCTTTAAAATGGAGTACCCAAGGGAAATTAATTACAAACTAACTATTAAATGTCATAGCAAGCTACCAACCAGACAAAGTAGAAGTATCGTCGCCCCAGTAATTACAGAGATTAAACTAAACGCATATTAAGTTTCGTATGTTGAGTTGACATAAGCTAAATTATATAAGCCTGCAACTGTCCCACTGCAAGGCAAAGGCTTCTTCTTGTACAGAGAAGGGACGTGCAGCGGTTACCAAGCTTGCGCGTAGTGTGGATAATTATTATTATTAATTAAACTCAGGTTATTAATTAAAAAAATCAACTTTAAAATGTAGATAAAATTATACTTGTCACTGTCACTTGCATATCAAAGAATAGAAATGTCAATAAAATTAAGAAAGGTTTAAGTTAAGACAGGTGTTATCCTCGTTTATGTATAAGGGGGTGTCATCATGATGTCTTGCTAGGCGGTGCCGTGGTCATCAGTGACGTGACGTCAAACAATGGAATTACTTCTCTCTGCTGGAAAATCATGTGTTATCAGCGGTGTCTAAACACAACTTCTTTTCATTTCAAATGCGAATTTTAGGTAGGTAGCAAACCTTTCTAGTGGGATTATCTGGTTAAACTGCAATTTCTTTCAGAATTGCACACGTTTTGTTGGTGCGTTTACACATAAATCTGCGTGTGTAAACATCGAGACCGGACCAATATTTGTGGTAGGTAGAACGCTCTATGTCGCAATGTTCGAAAAAGTAAGATTAGAAAAACTATTATTGGAGATTCTTCAGTCAAAGCGCCATCTATAGGTTTGTTACAGAAACGCAATGCCCTATACACTTTGAGGAAATCCAAAACATTTCTTGAGATATTCAATAATTCAGGCTACATTTTAATTACTTAAAAACTTATTATGTGCATCTACATGCTGCATGACTTCTTTATAACTATAATCCAAAACCTTTTTCAAAATACGGGTATACTTTTGAATAAGGCTGATAAATGGCAATAAGCTCCCTATTCCACAGGACTGACTACCTCACTAATTGTTGACCAACAAAGACCACAGTTCTAAACCCTTGAAAAACAGAATTCATAATTACATTCATACAAACACACCGCATTGCTGTACTGCGGTAATATAACCAAAAACTCGGCAGACGTTCAAGTGGGCTCTCCCCTGAGATTAATCCAAACAAGGCTTCAACTCGAAGTCGCCACAATAAGCTATGTGCAACGAGACAAAGTTGTGACTTTGCGCAATGTCGCTACATTGCTCTAGTTGTGACTGGGTGCTTAACCAACGATTAACTTGGCGATTTGTGGTTTAATACTCTTTTAATTTGAGTTGTTTGGATTACTTTTGACTGCAGTTTTAGGTGTTAGCTGACTTCCTCGGCTACTCAACTTTGTTAACAAACGATTATGCAGATGCGTAACATTAACAAACGAAGTGTTAATGTATTCTAATGTGTTAATCTTGAACAAATTAATAGTGAAATATCATTTATATAATAAATGTCCACTGAAGGGGATAGTAACCTTAAGGTTGGTGACCAGTGCTTCATCTTTTTAAAATTATCATCACCTACTGCAGATTTAGCGCATACTAACATCATGTAATGTCCGCAATCTTTTTCAAACCATAAAAAATTGAGCTTACAATGTAACTTAGCAAATTTTCCATCATTATACCCCATAAAGCCAGTTTATGATGCTGCAGTTTTAATGTCACATTAAACAAAAATGGCCGTAGTTTTATCTAGTATGCAAGCTTTTATTCGTTATATAAAAACGGCAATCTCCATCCAAATAGTTAAAATATGTACTATTTAATTACCGGTATTCTCTGAAAGATTAGGAAACGTTTCAGAAATCATCTCTAATAATCTAAAAAGGCAAGATAGGTTCCATTTAAAAGGCATATCCGAAATTAAGTCACTTTAAGTAATCACATACCGAATGAAAAAAAATCTGCTTCCAACTCCGCATAAAGAGAAGCTTCTGTTAAACATATTGTAACCGAATTAAGTCAGACATACCCAAAATGATCACAAGTAGATCCGATTTGTTCCCAAGGAACATCAATAAAGTCCAGTTAACAAAATGCCGTATAATCCCAGTATTTCTACTTACATTATGTTGAATCCTTTTGGTTAATCGCCTTTTACACATCCTTTACACATGGCCGGACCACCGGAGGAAACCTTTTTAACCCTTGTCACTCATCTTCCTTTTAACCGCTACGATCTCTTATCACGCCTTCTTTCATCAGTTAATCGAAGTTATAACGGATATGCTGTGGAATAACGTTATTTTTGAGCGACCTGTTGTTCTTTTTTGATGATGATCATGAAATTGTGATGGTTTGACGAGCTACAGTGTCAGAATTTTTCTGTTTTCTCTTACGGTGGTTGAGATTTCATTCATCATAATTATGGCTACGCTCCTATGGGACTAGCAAGTCCTGTCATGACCCTGGTTCTTCCTTCACCTCTTTTAAGTTTTCTTAATCTTCCGAATTGTAACAATTATTTTATTTTTTCTTTTGTACGTTGTCATTATATTATGAAGGCAGCAGCAAATCTGAAGTATGATTATTGTCACATTGAAGATATATTGCTAATATTAAAATCGTGATGATCGAATGGTGAGAAAACCGGCACACCTGAGAGATTTTTCAACGAGCCATGTCAGAGGCCTACAGGCGGCTTTAACTCTGACACCTGATAGATTATTAACCATACGATAAGAAGAAGAAGAAGCTGATAATTATGAAATGTAAGCTTTTTCTGAATGCGGCCCAGAAGCATCCCATGTCTAACTAGGAACTCAATGTAGACAGTGAGGGCACTAAAGTCTGGCGTGTTTGTAAAAATGCGGTTCGCTTTACATTCCAACAGCAAACTGCTTTAAGCTTGGCACTAACTTCGGCTTAATTACAGTTGCAAACCAAGCGAATGACGGACACTTTGAAGCTTTGCACTGCATAATAGTTCGTTAAAATGTTTTCGTTGCAACTGTGTTAAAACTCAAGAGGCCCTGAATAAGTTGGTTGGTAGTTAACGATTCTGGTAGCAATTGTGGATATTTTAGTAGTAGTATCAAAATAAATGCAAAGTTTGTTTCGAACTTGTATTTATAAAATATTTGCTGTGCTCTCTGACGAAGCAGAAATTGAAAAATCTCACTGTTGTACGCACACGTCGCGTATAACGTAAAATTTAAATTGAATGGGTCCCGAATACTGTACCCAAATTAAAGAAATATTCCATAAAATTTTACCAGGCACAATAATCGAATCAAAGAACTACAGTCTCTAAATGATGTATGTATGATAAATAAATAAATAAATAAATAAATGTGGACCGGTAAATGGTTACCAATCGTTATGATGGATCCACAATTTCCAAATTAAAATCGCTCTGTTCTGCTATTGTGAAGATTAGAGTACATTTAATAACATCGTTCATAAACAATAGTTGAGGATAAAATACAAAATTGATGTAAATCCTATTCTAATGACATGGAAAATATTATCGATGACATATCCATTATCTCAAAACACCCTCGTTTCCTACGCACCAAACAAAAGAAGTCAGAAATATAAAAAAGCGCCATTTGCAGAATCATTCGCTCCCTTCGGCTATATTGATTCTAACATGTCTGCGCCTCGGTCGACCAGACCATTTCATTTCCTGTGATGTCGCCTTCTCTCATCTGATATTTTTTAGCGGTTGAGTGCGTTCGTCCGTGATACGTGTTTTCAGGCTATTGGCTTTTAATTTCCGGCCTGAAGACGTGTACACAGTATTCAGTAATATTAAATTGAAATTAAGATTTAATTTTTAAATATTCAGATCGTTTTCGTATTATTGGATGGTGAGATTAATAAATTGATTCAGATATTAATTTTTAATTCACGAGTAGCGCTGCTAACGCAATTTTATGATTCTATTTTAATATGCCGAATATCGGTATCATTTTGACGACGATATTTGAAGAATTTAGCTGGTTTTCTCAACATTATTTTTATATCCAGTTTGTTACATGTTTTTCAATTATGAATTATTGCACTGGTTTTAAACAACATTGTATCAGTTTTCACCAAAACATAATCTCCAAGCCTTATGCACCTCATAACGCATTTTACAAAGGACCCATAGAAGCCTATTGATCTATTGTTGTTTAACCACAGCGCATACGCTCAAACAATATCGTAGACACTGACACAAAAACTGGATCACGATTTGAGCAAGAAATCGTCCTAATCGAATAGTTCAAAGGTGCCTATTGTACGGAGAGCGATCGACAGCAGTTTCATTACAAGCCCCCGCCTAGCTCCTTGTATAATTAATCAGAACTAGTGTTGTTACAGTAATCTAATCGATTAAGGTCGGATGTGGGGATAGGTTTGTATGTATATTTGTAATTTCGTCAGTTATATCCATTATAATATTGTCGGTTTTTTACCTAGCGTTAATTCGGTATTGCTTGGCGGAAAATAGTAATAATATGCAGATTTGAACTTTATCTTTTCATTCACACCAAGATTTTTTGATGGCAATAATATAAATATCATGGTAATAATCGTGGATTCGAATCTTGAGTCAGGCTAAGTGACATTGAGTTTTACCATTAGGTAATTCTTGATTGCAGCACGGAGTCTGTGATTGTGTCCGGTTGATGGTAATAGGCTCGCTCCCTATTACATTGGGACCTATAACATTCATGGCGAAAAGTAGATGTAAGTACTATAAATACACCTCTGCCTAATCCTTAGAGGAATACAAGCGTTTGTTATGTCAATGCAATTTACCATACTTCTATACTAGTTCACCTAATATTTAACTTTCATAATAAATATTTAAATATTTTTATTTTCAAACATCGATATCACATATTATCTGTCCCCACACTGCTGCGGTTATGTGAGTGGTTTCGGCACGTGTTAACTATGAACAAAAGATTGGGATAACCCCATTTATCTCAAGCTTCGCTCGTGCCGTGTGCTCGTACAAATTAAACACACATCAAACTCAACAAGTTATGGCTAGGAGGGTTAGATTACATTTTCAACACTATCTTCTGGAGGATCTTAATCTGACTTGAGCATGTTTTATGTTCTAAGACTCACTTCATCGTCAGCCTTTTTTTATCTTTAAGTTTTACTCGTAAACTCAGCTGGCTCAAACTTCAACCAACTTGATATTCTTTCCTCAAACCGTAAGTCCGGTGTGTTTTTACTGGCATATTTTATTTATTTACTTACTACCTGCGCCCTGCGGTGTTACCCGCTACATTTTTTCGGGATAAAAGTAGCCTATATGTTAATCCAGGGTGGCAGCTACCTTCATGCCAAATTTTAGCAAAATCGGTACAGCCGTTTGTGCGTAAAGAGGTAACAAGCATACAAAAACACTTAGGTACAAGCTTTCGCCTTCATAATATTAATATGAAGTGTGATTTGTACAAGAAACTTCACAGCTTACAATTCTAGATGTACCTACAATAATTTATCAACATACAATACGCCAATGAAGAAGTTTACATTATTATTTATCAATAATTACATAGCGGTGGACTTCACAGTTAAATCACTTTCGACAGTCTTTCTAAATAGGGAAAGCATTGATGCTGAAAATCTGTTCTTAATGACATTGAAACCACAACCTTGGAATGCTCCCATCCGTACCAATATGGCCAGGCGACATAATCCTCTAAGCTTATAAGGCTTATGTCACCCTTGCTAGGCCAGGCTACTTATGTAAACATTAGCCTAGCGTTCGACAACTGAAGTAGGAGACTAATCTGAAATTTTAGATTTTTGTTTTCATATTAGGACTGTTCGCGTACGAGCAATTATAAACCTGCTAAAGTATTAGTTCATATTTTTTTGTTCTATTTACTGTACCGTTCTTTTTATAGATACACATCATCATCATCAGCTCGTTGCAGTTCACTCCTGGGCCTCTCCCAATGTACGCTTCAAATACACACACACATAATTATATTGGCTCCTAATTATAATACACGTCATGTCGTTTTAAAGAAAGAAAGAAATAATTTATTTGTCAGAATATAGTACAATTTAGGTGTATATAATTTGTATAGTTTAATATATTCTACCATTTCTGGTGTTCAAATATTTAAATCTAATAGTTAGGTAGGTACTCTTATAAATTCTTATCATTTACAGAATAGTAACATTTGTTTAGCATTTGTTTAATAGTAAACTCACGCGTGTAAGTTTTACAAGTATATCATTGCTCACACATTTATAATTTGTTAACTATTCTTGCTTGAAATAAACTAACCCTCTAAAAATTTGGCAACTGCTAACGCCAATCACGTAAATACTAAAATCAAGAATTTATCGCGAATCTCAATAAATCTTATGAATTTAAGAGTAAGAGTTCAAACACCTATGTACCCAAATAGACAAGGACTTCAAACTACAAAATAATATGTGGGTAGATTATTTATCTAAGGGGCCCAGAATTAGGGTTCCGGGTCTATTTTTAGCCCCTGGTGTTGCTAACACACCTGGTGCAGATGTCTGTCATCCTGATACCAAACGACGTTATGATTATGGAGTTTCTATTTTAATGATCGGTTTAAAATCATGGCTCGCAGCTGTTAATGACTTAGACTAAAAATAAAGCTATCAATGATAGCATTTGATAAAATATGATCCTCAGGCGAATAAAGAGTTTAACAATAAACGTCTCATTATCGCACAAAAGAAGACATAGTTACAACTTGGGCCTATGTCCAGCAGTGGACTGCGATAAGCTGGCTGGAGAAGTGTTGATGAAGAAGACATTGTTCTACTAAAAGTAATCTAATCTCCAAGAACAGAGTGTGTTGGTTAATAAAGAACCCTATATCACACGTCTCTATTATAAAAAAAACATACCTATCACGTCTACTCGTAGTTTCACAATTAGTCGCAATTTCACATTAATACCTACTGTAAATAATTTAAATTAAATTAATATATCTATTTATAAACCGACTATAAAATAAAAAAGTACAATCGACATTAAGGTCGGTTTAGCGTCATCTATGAATTTAGACGGTAACTTTCACAGAGCCAGTGGAATATGGAGCGAACTATCAAGCGACCGTTGAGTAAAGTAGCGTTCGTGTTAGTTCTACTATTATTTAATAGGTGGCGGTATAGTTAAGTTTTATTAGTTTTATCTATGGTTTTATAAAAGCTATGTTGCTTTTAATTTTGTACATTAGAATAGGTTATTGCAATTATAGTAAATTCTTATGTAAATTAATTACCATTTTCAAATATTAATTAAATTTAATATACTTTACAGCTTATAATTATCGGTTTCCATTTTGTATTAAAACAACTTTTCTCATTGTTTCAGATTGCCCTCGACCAACGAACGAGTAATTCCTCCAAAATTAGTCAGAACAAGTTCCTAATAGATTAGTCTAGTATAAAAATGTACAATTCCAATGAATTCTTGCATAGCGCTGGCGTGAGCCGGCACATGCAAGCGACAGGGGAAACGCCGTCGCAAAAGACTAGTATGAAACGGCGATCTTGCGAGGTGCCTTTAGGCGATATATCGTCAAACAATTTCAAGGTATCTTTAGGCGATATTAGTTCTAGTGAAGGGCCAAGCTACGATTGCCGATCGCTTCGTTCGGTAAAATCCGAAGATGCCCGATCGGTTCGTAGTTACCGTCCAATAGATAGTCGAAGCTATAAAAATTTTCGGTCGTCACTGGCCGATATTTCTGGGTACTCTCTGTCGAGGCCTCCTAGTTATGATCAGCTGTCGCGAAGGTCGTTGGTGGAGGGACCTGATGGACAAGGGATTACGTCGAGCATCGAAGGGGTCCTGTGGTCTGATGAAGAGGAAACGGAATACTTCTATCATGAGAACATCACTTCTGCTTGGAATGAAGGTGAGTGGTATATGAAGTTTTATAAAATGAACGGTTTCTTACTGTAATGTGTAATGTAATTTCTTTGGATTACACAAAATCCCATGCAGGCTTGGAACTCCAATGGTCTCCTATCAAAAACTTAGGTAAACGCTTACTTTTCTAATCGTATTAAATCAGGTGTAAATAGCGTGACCCTTGTTCAAGGGAGAACCCTTGAACTAGCTATTTCAAGAGCATCAAGAATCCAAACAAATGCTCAAAAAGATTATGCAGACAGAACCATAAGGAAATAGTCCTAAATATATCCCCAAACAAGATATTAATATACCGATCATACTGCCAAGTTCATTGACCGCTGGAGATCGATGATCAATGTCCGACATTACCATAATTACGGGTCTCCGTAATGCATCGATACACTGTATCAATGTATGTAAACATTTGGTTGCGAAGGGCTCTTGAGATGATATCACGAGATTTCTTTGTTAATATCATGAACACAGAATATGCACAGAGGATTGGCAGAGAAAAAGGGAGGCCTGTACCCAGCAGTGGGTGATACCGGGCTGAAATGATGATGATGATGATGGGCACAAATCTCTTCTACTATTCATGGAATACATGTGAGTTTTGTGTAGATTACATAATGTAATCTTTGGACTTTTTAATAATGGAAAATGGAGAAATTACTTTAGTAGGTACTGCTGCAGTGACACAGTGAGATGCAGAGAACAATATCATTAGTCCCAGCGTTTGTACCAACCTGTACTCAACCTGTAGTCCAACTTCATATGGGGTCTAATCATTACAACAAAGCATGAATAGGACATTAATAAATGTTATGCCATCAAATTCTAGACTCACAAAGTTCTCATGAACCTTACTAATCGATACAGACGCCAAAAATAAATAAAAGCGAGAATCCATTTTCCGATGAAAATTATGACAACATCAGGACCACTCGTTTTTATATAGTCGAATCCTGATGATACTTTTTGTTGAACTTCCGACCATATTGTAATTAGCGGTTGACCACTATACTGAAGGGGTTCATTCTAAAACTGGTAGATATTAATACGAATACATATTTGATACCATGGACCTGTATGCAATCTCGTATGTTTCTTTGGCTAGTCGTAAATATGAACATTTTGAAGTGAAGACGCAGTTGGATAGTCTAACTTATTGGAGTCTTTTGAGTAAAAACGCCAGTGCAATGTTTTAACTTCCCGTTTAACTCAATTACTAGGCTTACTTGATTTTTCTATTACTTTATGTAAAATGAGCAAGAAGATGTACAGAAACTGGAATTTGTAAGTTGAGTGCGTCTCGAAATGTCACAAAGCGATCTTTGAAATACTTCACACGAATAAAAATTATTAGTTATAGATATCAAAGGAAAGATAAAGACCACACACTATTTAAATAATACACATATTTATACATTTTAAGCATGATTCATTATGGCTTCAATATGAAGACTGTGAATGACGATGATGATGAATACCCATTGCTGGGTATGGTATACCCACGATATTATAACGCACGATCATACAAGCCAATTTATTTTTTTGAAATATATTTTGACGTAGTGCCCGCCACAAATTATCGAGTATTTTGAAAATACAGGTTCCCACGAAACCACGTTCATACAGACTCCCGTCCCATGGGTCCATTATTTTGCGATTTTGCATGGTGTTTTTACAAAATTATACCGGCGACCGACCACGTTTTACTCTTCCGAATATGGTAACATTGTGGTGAGTATTAAGTGGCTTCGAGTAGGAACCAGTTTCTTTTGTTTCTTTACGATGGACAGTTGTAGTAAGTGCGTTGCTAATTTTGTTTTTTATTTATTAGCTAAGGTAAGAATATTTCGAAAAGTGTCATCATCACGAACTAAATCATGTATTTTACTGACAAAACCATAATTATATAAAAAAGGATCATTATATATATGAAAGCCCACTTGCCATTATATAAAAAAAAACCCGACGACTTGAGAACCTCCTCCTTTTTTTGAAGTCGGTTAAAAACTAAATTCAATCAACGTTGCTACAAAATTATGGCGTGTTTTTAAACGTTAAATTTAACAGCTCTAAATAAATATTATGTTCTATTCATTCTTAGATTTGCTGGTAAAATATTAGTGCAGATGAAAGAGAAACAGAGTAATTTAAAGTAGTAATGCAGCAGAATGAGGCAATTTAACCTATCTGAAAATCGCATCAAGACCGTAAATTATAAAAATTCTCATATTAACAAAACACGATCAGACAAAAAATATACGAACAATTAAATGGGTAGAAAACTTGTTACACACAGATAGCCTTTCTAGGCAACACATGAAGGTCTATAAACAACTACCGGCTTCCTGCAGATTGCATCTTGATCGATGAACGGAGTCTGGAGACAGCCACTAATTGAGAGTCAGTAATGAGACTACCGTGCTGAATCAACTTTCTTATAAAGAAAAATATTATAGATTTGATTTAATGAATACGTTAATTTGCCACAGTGCATAGAATGTTAGCAAACTGTAGAGGACAGGTCAGGCCTTATTTTTGTTGCCCTAAAAGTCTAAAGCTACAAAGATACGAGTATCTATTACCGAATTTTTGACACACGAGTATTTTATCTATCGTCTCGTATGTACCCCTAATTGGGCAAGCCTATTTATACCATTTGTTTGGCAAAAATATTAAGTTGTGAGACACCGCGAATTTGAAAAAAAACGAATAAAAACTGAGTTTTAGTCGAGTTTATATACCTAACAGACTCATAGGTATTATATATATATAGTCAATCTTACTATTTGCAGAACATCACACACGTTCTTCTTAGGTCAAGAAGAAGAACGTAGGTATGACAAAACTTCATGGCTTTAACGATATGTAAAATTACTTGACCTAAAGTAAAACCTATCATTTTTAGTCAAAATCTGCAAACAGCATAATTCTGTTAGAAATAAAATCCGGTACATAACGACATAAACCCAGCAACTACGGGTGGTCTTAATAAATAACTTACAAAAAGTCTACCTACAAGTTAAGTGCACTAAAAACTGGCGTATGAATTAATGCAGTAACAAGTTAAATGCGCTAGTCTTGGCCGTAGAAAAAGTAATGAGTCCAACCACTACTATTTGCCCGTAAAAGTGATTTTATGAGTGATAAAATTAAAGAAATCGACGTGTTACGTTTACTAAAGATTAGCTTTTACTAACTATGTTGCAGAGCGCCATCGTAGCAGTAACTTAAAGGTTTTGATGTCACTGTAATCTGAAAGTTAAAATTCAGGGATCTTGAAGGGTTAACTGACGACCTGATTGGCGCAGTGGCTAAGCGATTGGACTGCTGTGCTAGGGGTTGCGGGTTCGATTCTCGAACGAGAAAAAAAAATTGTGTGATCCGCAGACTTTTGTTCCGAGTCTGGGTGTTTGTGTTTGTTTTCATGTTTGTGAAACGCACCCACGATACAAAGGGCAATTCCTAGTGCGGACCAACTATTTTTTTAAATTGAAAATTCTAGTGTAGTTTTCGCGGAAAATTATTTTTCTCAATCAATCGTTGCTGAAGACCTCACTCTACGTTAATACCTAACGGAAGTAGTAATTAAAATTGTATAGTTTTTTGTTTGACAACGTTGCATAAGGTTTTACACACACCTAATATAAAGACTGCTTGGTTTACTTAACGAAAAAAACCGAATGCCTTTTTGGAGCTTACAACCACCGCCACCACCACCCACTTGACAAGCAAGACTATCTGCTAAGGTCTGAGACATTAATCTCATAATATTCTCGATCGTTTATCACCTTTCTCAAAATACTTTCAGAACCCATAGTACTGATAACCAATAGAGATCTAATTGGCACAAGAGAGTGCGTCCTATAACTTGACAGATAAATCGGAATTAATACGTACGATCATTGAGGTTTAATTGAACGTTGTTCAGTTTACCCACTTAGCGGGGAAACTGTGGTGTAATTGTGTCTGTCAGTATTATGGAAAGTGAGTGTTTAAGGGGAGATTTATAAAAACTTGGAACTTTCCTTTTGTTTTTCTCCTAGTTTAAGGAGATGTTACTTTATTCATGTGTAGAGAGTTTGGGGCTATGTAAGAGCCTCTGTTAATCGAAGCTACGCTTGTCCTGGACTGTAAACGGATAGGTTCGCAAGTACTAATGTTTTGTGACCCCTTTGTGCCTTAAGCTGTTGGCTGCGAAAGACAATCTTTACCCCTTTATGCCAAAGGTGCCCAAAGCCGCTTGCCAAGCGTGGGATTAATGCCATCCCCCTCCCCCCTTCAATAAGGGAGAGGCATTTGTTCATCAGTGGACGTCTTTCGGCTGATGATGATGATGATGTCTAAGCAGTTGGTCTCAGATGGTCATCGTACATTTTTTACAGTCGCTAAGGGTTGGTATGATGATGTTTTTCTTTTAAGTTATAATACAATAGAATAGAAGATTTCATTTTAAGAATTTTATATATTTTTAAGTTCTGTAGGTATGCTACACTAAGCATGCGGTGTTTGCCTGTAACGGGTTATACATTTAGCTTGTATAATTTTGGCTGAATCTGTATTAAATATAATTATGTAATCTTATAACTTTAAGAAATTCAAATAAATCATTCAGACAGATAGTTATACAGTTCTTGGTTATATCAACGGATGAAACTAGTAATGAAGTTAATTCTAAGTATTGATAAATAATTGCATATGTCAGAATCATGTTTCAACAAGCACCCACCCAGAATAAAATCCGAGTATGGAGAGCCGTATAAGTAATGAATATCATTTTTAATCCATCGCTTAAATGGTCAAAACCGATTAATTAATTAAGCAATAATTTCCGCAAATACATATTTTTCTTATCTTTGTTTAAGTTAACTTAATGTATAAGTTGATATGTTCAATAAATATCGTCTATATTTAAGGTGACGATTGCGTAAAAAAAGTAAAAGTTAAGTTAAACTTTATCGTTCATTTCCTTGGGTCATATATTTTATGCAAGGTGTTTTTTTACCCTGAAAAGGGTGATAAAGCGTGACGGTCTTATGGGCCTTTATTAAATGGTACCTACACTTAATTTTATGACATATTAATATCATCATCATCAGCCAGAAGACGTCCACTGTTGAACGAAGGCCTCCCCCTTTTTGAAGGGGGGGTTGCCATAATCCCCACGCTTTGCAAGCGGCTTGGGGATCACAGTGTTGGTGGTCAAGTTAAGAAGACGCTGCTGTCCATCTTCTGGATTTTTCTTTAGTCGCCTCATATGACACCCACGGGAGGAAAGGGGGTGGTCAATTCTAGGCCGGATACCACACGGCACACATTTTTTTTAAATAAACCTCGCGCCACATCAGGCATTTTTCCAGTATCGTGGGTGCGTTCCACAAATATGAAATATCACACATGAAGAACCAGACTCGGCACCAACATCTGCGAATTGTCCCGTGCGGGAATCGAACCCGCAACTGTTAGCGCAGCAGTCCATTCACTTGGCCGTTGCGCCTACTAGGTCGTCTAATAAATGTCTAACATTTGCTTTTTCTATGCTTCTAATTAACTCTTAAACACAAATCGATCACCCGATTTCTGAGCTTCGAAATTCGGGACCAATAAGAGAAATAACTTTGTAATCTGCCAGGCACTAATAGATTTAACTATACATACGTTCAGTCGTACATATGTATGTGAATTAAAATACCAACATAATTATGTACCAAAAATGTCAGTAAGCATAAAAATATAGAACTACGTAACCTAGAGTTCAATCGCTTTTGTGAAATTGTGAAACATTTTAAGTAAAAAATAACCTTTATTAAGTACCTACTGTAATCGATTTTATCTCGATTCAGAAAAAACTTCTTTCAGATACATTACAATTACAAGTTATATAAGTACAATTGTGACATTTAAAACCGATTCAAAATCGATCGTAAGGACCCACAATCGAAAAATCGAATATTCACGATTATTTAAGATGCACTAAATTACCATAGACCGTTGCAATACACATAATTTCTGATTACGTGTAAAGGTGTTAATTAAACTCAATTGGAAATCTGCAAAACGATGCGGTAAACTACTATTTTGAAATATAGTACACCAGTAAATGTATGAAAAGATTAAACATTGAACGAACAGTTATTCAATATTGAATTAAAAACTAAGAAAACATAATTAATTGCTAGTAGATTGTTGTTCACATTAAGAAGAACATCATCATCATCATCATCAGCCAAAAGACGTCCACTGTTGAAAATAGGCCTCCCCGTTTATGCGCGCGGGGGGGGGGGGGGTATCCCCACGCTTGGCAAGCGGAAGTAAAGAGTTGAATAGTTACTTCTTGATTAACGCTAATCGGCAAGTAAAAGTTCCGATTATCTTCTATCGTATCTTAGTTATAGGCCATATTATCCCCAGATTAATGCTACTCAGATATTGTGGAATTCGTATGAGAAGTTAGGGGTGACTTTAAGTGGCAGTTAGTCTAATTGACACTTTACCTGTCGATGGTGAAACAAGCCCATAAACTTATAAAAGAGGACTAAATAAGATGCAATTGATTAGGTTTCATCGAAAGTTGTGTTGTGTTGTATGGCGGAAAGTTTAATGCAAATATCTATTTGCATCAATCTTCTCGAAGGCACAAGAGTAACACCACAAACTAGATCACATCAAACGCGAAAATAAATCAAAGTTTTCTTTCCACGCTTTCATCTACTAAAACCAAAGCATCCAATCATCCAGAATATGTTCAAGAGCTGCCGTCTGGTTATTAAATCCACACACGACACTATATATGCAAATAAGGAGAAAATGATGTCGCTAATAGCATAGTTTACCCTTTGATTAAGTGCTAGTGCAGAAACCGTTGCAACCTAAATATGCTTACATTAGTTTTGCTTATCTTCAGTGCCTCATTGGCCTAGAAACTGGTATAAATGTGGAGACTTTGATAGGAGAGAAAAGTGGGCATGTGGTGCTGGAAAACTTTGTAAGGCTGCTTTCAGATTTGCTAATAACACTAATAATGTATTTGTTGAACGAAAGGCTTTTTTAAGTTCGCTTAAGACTAAATTCAAATGAAATTTTTTGATGATACCATTGTGTTCTTTGGAAAATAATTTCTGTAAAAACACCTTTGTGTTCGACCTAAATTCAAATTTATCAACGACATAAAGAAATAAAAGCAATCTTTGACAAAACACGTCGTTTACTTGCTCTCTTGTGATTGGCGCAGTGGCTAAGCGATTTGACTGCTGCGCTAGGAGTTGCGGGTTAGATTCCCGCACGGGACGAAAATTTGTGCGATCCGATGATGTTTGTCCCGAGTCTGGGTGTTTGTGTATGTGATATTTCATGTTTGTGAAACGCACCCACGATACAGGAGAAATTCCTAGCGTGGGGCGGCGTTTAAAAAAATATATATATTCCAAATAAAAGTAGCTAAAATTATATTAGCCTCATGACTGTGTCACAGAATAAATGATTTAATTATCTTCGAAGATTATCCTTTAGTTTAAAAGGAATCAAAAAGCATGTTGTGTTAGTTTTCCTCCCATAACATAAGCTGCAACATAGTATTTCACAAGTCTACTTCACTTTTACGATCGCACGCCAATTTTCGTCCAAAGAAACACAAAGTACACACTAACGAGTTCACGTCAAGTAAAAATTATAGATTCTTTTGTTACCAAGCTTCCGGCACCTACACTCTTGGAAATTAACCAACAAGGCGCTTACCATATGAAAGCAACCTAACTTCAACGGCAGAATTGCAATAATATTAGCAGTGCTAATACTGATAAAACCAATCACGATTTTCACAGTCTCATGTCTACTTTCGTCGCTTTTAAAAGTGTATCTGGACGTCGATTTGTCAATACAATTAGTTTGATCTTATAATCCTGTAATATGCACTGGTTGGCAAAGCTTTACATTTCTTTGGCACTCGTGTGGTATATTTAATTTACGTATTAGATCACTGACTAAGGTTTAAATAAATTTGTAAACTCGTTTAATAGTCTGTTGGGTAAGAATTATCTTTTGGACACTAATTTCTACTCTAAATTCCTAAATTCAACCTAAAACTCAAAGAAAATAATTCAATCAAATGTAAAAAGACATTAAAAATATCCAAAATTTTCTATACTTTCCCTTCTTACACATCCATCAACAGCCTTCCATCGAAATTACAATTTATCATTTCTATCGGTCATAAACTTTAGCACAATATAAAAGCAGCATTGAGTTGATCCGGCGCAGGCGCAGTAGCTTTCCTGTCCGCTTTCCAACGACGAATGCTATAAATAATAACATTCACACGGTACATGTATTTAAATAAATACGTATCAACTTTCCCAGCACTAGTGTTTGGTAGAATCGATTCGAGTATCGATCCCTATTATAATATTCGGGATGGTGGTACAATTCGTGAAGAATAAATTATGTAAAATATGACAATGTTCGATTTATTTAAATTGAAGTTAGTTTTTTATCAATTTTAAGTTGTATGTAAGGGGCCTTAGAAAGTTTACACGTTGAGAAGGCTCTTGTAAATCTTTACATTTTAATAAAATAGTAATGTTTCTACTGAACTCTACACACTTTTCTAATAAGTAAAGCTCTCCATAATGAAGTAGGGAGCAACGATTTTTAACCGACTTCAAAAAAGGGGGAGGTTCTATGTTCGTCTGTATGTTTTTTTTTTATGTATGTTCAACGATTACTCCGTTAATTGTGGACCGATTTTGATTTTTTTTATTTTGTTTGCTATTTTAAAAAAACCTCTTAGCTGAAATAAAGAATTAATAATATTTATCCAATTTGATCCTGGTCATCATCAACTGGAAGACGTCTGCGCTTAAATAAAGGCCTCCCCCTTATATAAGGGGGAAGGGGGAGGGGTTGCCACAATCTGCATTCTTGGCAAGCGGCTTGGGGATCGCAGTATTGGTGGTGAAGTTACAGAAGACGCTGCTGCCCATCTTCTGGATTTTCCCTTAGTCGCCTCTTAAGGCACCCCCTTTCTATCCTGGCACCATTCCTATATGCTCGTCGTTGAATGTAAACTACTCTTTAAGTTTATTAATCCTAAAGCAAGAGGTTACGTAAGCCATGATAAACCTATCCTACATTAAATTTAAGTAATATGTAAATCAGCATCTAAAACATTTGTTTATGTTTTAAATCGGATCAAACCGCACCACATTCAGCCTGTTTTCTCAACCCACTTCTTGACTTTAAGCACATTTTCTATTTTCTGATCAATCACAGCAATCAACGATAGCTATATATAACACAGCGTACCATATCGAGAAAATTGAAATCGACTTAATCGCTCGCTAATCATCGATCACGAGTAACGACTCTATCGATGCGTTTTATCGATTATGACAGAATCGATTTATCATGGCTCTAGCATCTTGCCCTTCACTAGTGTGCAAAAATTATGGAAGGATATACGACTATACGTCCCACTCTCACATGTAAACAAGTTTGATGACATTGGAAACATAGTTATCTTGGCGTCACGTATTTATTACTTGAAGTTATTCCTAATTGCTGCTAGACATTATAGGAATGAGGAATTCGCAATTAAGTTTTCTCGCTGTTTATGCACGGTGCTGTAAGGAATTGGTAGTGACTGTGAGGTACACAGTTCCGTGTTTGTGATGCAAGTTTCTGTTTTCTATGTGTTGACATGCGACTGTTTTCGTCGCGTTTGCAATTGTGTTGTTTAATGTTATTTAACAAAAAAAAATTCTAATCGGTTCATAAATGTCATACATAAAAAAAAATCCCGACAAAATGAGAACCTCCTCCTTTTTTTGAAGTCGGTTAAAAAAGACGTGTCCCCAATTTATATTTTGTAAAAAACGAACTGGTTTATTAAGAATCGGTCCAGGTTATAATCAAAATATTAAGCATACTTTGAAAAAAAAGACAAGCAAAAAAAAATTAGATTCCATAAAATTTATGACTTCCAAAAAAACGCATAACGTAAACATAAGCAAGTTAAACAAATTAACAAAGACATTAATATATCAAGTATGAGACAAGGAAGGGGGCACAAAAAATGGCTACCGTTATGCCAGACAAATAAGTTGATTCAATCTGAGTGACTGTGAGTAGGGTGAAGAAGATAATTACTAGCTTTGAATTAATATACTTATTTTTAGTTTTTGGTTGATGTCATACAGACTTAATTTTGTAAGTTCAAACAAGATGCAATAGATGGCACTAGTCACTCTATTTTTAATTACCTACATAATTTAGCAATTAGCTCGAAGAGTGTATATTTCAAAGTATAAAATAAAATAATATACATAGTGTAATTTTTATACTAAAAATTACTAATCGTTTCTTAAATATTATTTAGCTTCATCATCACTACATAAAACAAAGTCGTTTTTTCTGTCCCTATATCCCTATGTATGCTTAAATCTTTAAAACTACGCAACGGATTTTAATGTGGTTTTTTTTTATAGATAGAGTGATTAAAGAGGAAGGTTTATATGTATAATAACATCCATTAAATAGTGGAGAAATACTTATAATATATATTTTATACCCGTGCGAAGCCGGAGCGGGCCGCTAGTAAATACTAAATTTCAACTTTCTAAGACTTCAGGAAAGACCCTACCATTTTAATGATCATCAGTGAGTCAAAGTACTAAATTGTTTAATTTGTCTTTCTAGCAAGAACTTGAATTTTTTACTTTAGGTTTTCAATGTTTTTTCAATATTTATTATTATATATTATCGAAGTATTAGATACCAAAAAAATATTTACTGACCAACAACAGTCTCCTGCACCCTACTCAAAAACAAAAAAAAGGCACCATTATCGAGCAAGAAGTTTAATCAAGTGACTTTCGCATTGCTTTCACTCGCAAATCAATTATGAGCTGCTTTACTTAATCTTAGAGCGAATTTAAACATTACTGAAATCGTTGTCGTTGATAAAGTAGTGTTTTTAAGTCATTATGAGAGTTGCGAGCCGACAATGACGCTTTTTTATTAAGTTCATAGTTACGATTGATATTTGGTTGAAATTGTTTGAAATTGACAATGTCCTTAAATAACTATGTCGATTGTGAATAGATAAACTTATTTTATTACATGTAGGATATTATTATATATAATTATAATAATATCCTGCATGTAATGGCCTACAATAAATATATAATAGGTTGGGATAATCAGAGTCTGCACTGTACCTACAAATATTTGTACCAACAAAAATAAATACTAGTTATACTATTTTGAATAAAAAATATAAATACAACTTGCCTAGAAACATTACATTTTTATTTAAATATCGATAAACAACTCCAAAATCGACATTGTCAGCTCGCCACCAAACAAACCCTCTTAATATTACGTTGAGTAATGTTGTGTTTACCCGGTTCCCCGCTGTGAAATAAATGTAAACAAGTATAAGTACTTGTAATCAAGTGATATCCTTTCCAAAATGCCGATATTAAACGCGAAAATGTATTTTATGAACTGTTTTGTCACATCCATTTGTCGTGGTAACTTGAGCTCGCAGACTTCATTCACAAGGTTTTAGTTTGAAACTTTAATCGAAGGAAACCACCAATTGACTTATTTAATGCCATCTCTCTTAATAATGGTAAAATACCATTGACAATGCTCGATATATGGCAGTTTACTTCCTATTACAGCCTCCTTACCATGAACTCTTAAAGCAGGACAGTTTACGTTGTGGAAGCGAGACGCCGCAATACACTACACGTAGAGGCGTGACGCTTCCACATCTTAAACTGTCCTGCTTTAAGAGTTCATGGTAAGGGGGCAGATGTAAGTTAAGTTTATGGAAGAGGGAAGTTTGCCAGAGGCCAAAAGGCCGTTTTAAACTCTGACGCCAGGTTGTTCATCAACCATACGATAAGAAGATGTTTATGGAAAAGGATATCACAGTGGTGGTTAGTATGCCTATCTAGTATAGGATTCTTATCGGTTAAAATCACAACTGCAGTTGTGTGCCTTCCCACTGGCCATAGAACTTGAACCTCCACGCTCCAAAGTATTTCTAACAACAACTAAAACAGTTGACTATCCACACATCAATTACCACTGCCATACAATTTATATTTGACACAATAATTCACAAGCTCACATTGTTTTCTATCTATTAGTACGAATAGATTGTGTAAGACAATTGTGTGGCTTAATATAATAAACACGTGCATAGACCGTGGAGTGAATGAATTGTTTACGATGCCTCAAATGTTCTTTATAGTTAGTGAGTTTAGTAATTTATTATGTTACCGGGTATGAAGTAAAAGGTTGTTGAAATTCCACTCACGATGTTACGCTGGTAGCCGGGTTGGCGCGGCACGCGGCGTTAGCTCTCTGCGGTAAAGGGTTGAGCTTTCAAAGGCTGTAAACGAGGATTTTATCTATACTATGGGTAATGCATTCTCTTTTGTTTTTAATTAGCTTCCAACACTGTGTTTTGAATACTAATTTACTTAATATGAGGCAAAACGTATGATCAAGCAGAGGTAATGGTGCTTTTTTTACGACATTGTTGATGGTATCACTGTTACGGTGTCTTCAGAAGACTATTTACTGTTTAACCATAGGCCACACAAAGCAAATAAGTATCTATGTAAGTTCTTGGAATTTTAAAGGCCGTAACATAATACGCTTACGGCGCCTACTACAGCCGTTTAGATGACAGAAATACCAGATACTAGCATTGCATAAATCCAAAAAGAAATCTATAACAGATTGTCCCAATTGAACAAAAATAAGACCCAAACATAACCTATATTCCGAAACGCAAGATTACTGGCAATCAAAAGTGTTACTTAAACAATGAAGCAACTCGAAGCTACGTTACCTATAGCGAATTATACACGTGTATCAGCACAAATCAAACGGGAGTTCCATATATAGAAAGTACCTGAGGGCTTTGAGATAGGGTTTCGGCACTGCAGCTATTTATTAGAAGATTTCTTCCTGTATCTTGGTTTGATAAATCTTGGATAACTACTTGAAGTGTTGTTTGTATAGATGATTACCAATATGTATTAACTGGGGTCCTTAAAATGTCAATCAAGCTTTCTATACTCGTATATTATGATGCATTTAAATTATTTTCTGTGAATCTGTCATACTCCACTTTAAAGACTAGTACGAAATTGTCTATCCTAGCAAGATCAAATTTAGGATGAAATTTAATCGGATTATATGGTTTTGATCTTATTGGTATAGAGTCTAGATACGCTCGGGTATCTGGATACAGAATTTTAAGATAATATAAGGAATGTGAGTAAACCCAAATGAAATTATAATTGTGGCCATTGTTTTAATTCGCTTGAGGATGGACGCGAAGAATTTGAATAATGCTTAAATGGAAAAAATTATAACAAAAGCTAGTGTTCCATCTATATCTTCATCACATGGTCACCACATAATCCCATCACGGCTATTGGAAAGGCAGCGTTTGAAGCCAGATGCACAGCTAACGGACGTAAATATTTACACTTTTTCTTATGCTTCCGTAATGAAATTATAGTAAAAATAGTCTACTTCTACTATACGTTTGTTTAAATCCACCTTTATAAGGTTCATGCGATGTTGAAATAATTGAAGAGATCTACACGTGTTTGCGGGGTATATTAGTGTTGTATTTGTGGTAAATAAACACGTGTAATGTGTTTTTATTACGACACCGAGATGTGTTTGTGCTGAGGAAATTTGTGGGCCATGTGTGGTTACTTGATGTGTTTTCTGAAGAGAATTTCTCTCTTAGTTTATTGTAGGAAGCAGATAATTTGGTGACTCCCTTATTCACTTCCTATAATAAAGTTACATTTGATGGGACTACATTCAACCAAATGAACACAATAAAGGATATCGTAAATGTCGTGAGGCTCATATTTCTTATTTATAATAATCTTTTTTATTTTTTCAGGTAAGCATCCAACAATATCAAATTACGTGAGTAAAATTTTGTAACTGACTAAGGGCCAGTTGCTTCAGCTTCACTTGACGCACACGTACACGTTAAATGGCATTACCTATTTCTCTTTTCTGGCAGCCTTAATAACGAAAAAGTTTTATTTTCAACCCCTAATCTACTCTAACAAAATTTTCGTGATCGTGTCTCATAACCTTCTTGATCTTGATCTTTAGAGGTGCTTAACTATTTGTTATTAGGTCTCAACCTATAAGTATTCTTCTTCAGTTTTCTTTCCTTTGTTCCATATTAATTGGCTCACACTCACATTATTTCCAAAGCGAATTCGGAACAGAAGACAAATTGGAGCTGTTAAATCTCCAATCTTCCATTAATCATCCAAATCACTGGCGACATTTGCTTTCATTCAATTACCAACCCATGTTCAGTCGGTGTAAAGAAGCAAAAACTCGGTTACGTCAAATAGAGCTGATTCAATTTGAAAGATTGCGAAAAAAAATGGCGTCTGAATATCTTAATTAAGCTCATGTAGGCAAGTTACTTCTGCACTATTAAATGCAACTATTAAGTAGTTGTTGGGTTGAATTAAGCTAAGGTTTTTTGTTGAAGCTTGTTTTAACTGCTATGCATAAGTACTTAAGTTACACCGTGAGACTTAATAAGATTGTTTTTGTGCAAATTATGTTCATGTCAAGTGTGAAAAGGCTAAATTTATAATGTGCTAAAACATGAGTTAAAACAGCATTCAGGATGATACATTTTATGTACAAGGACATCATGGTTTAAAAGTTAAAAATATCGAAGATACTCAGGGACAAAAAATATTTTGATATTAATATAGGGACCAGCTGAAAATCAGTGCTGTGCCCTTCGCACAGCAAATACTGAGCTGGATCCCTTGCCACACATGTCATATTATGAAGATATATTATGTGCAATGTTATGTGTTTACTGTGTGTGGCAAAATAAATGGTTTAATATTCAATTACTTTCCTTTGCGAAATAACGAGGAATATAATAAATGCTTTGCTTTATAAACGGTAATTTAAGTGAAGAAGTCAGAAAAAACTTAAGCCTAACTCCTTAAAGAGAATGCTACAAAGGTGGATAAAAAACTCGAAGGCTATGTATATTTAGCTTAGTATAACGTTTATGGGAAAAATGCGCAGACGCACATGAGTGATTCATTCAAACAAACATAGCTACTGAACTTGTCTGAGGGTGCAACATAACAATGGAACAGGTTGCTGCCGTTTATAGCAAACAATTTACTTATTAGACGAGAGAAAAATTGAGACGCTAAAATGTTGCATGCGATCGTATCCCTTAGAAGATTAGATCATAATTTTTCTTTTGTGAAGCATGAATTTCGAGCATTTAATTTTTTTGTGAAATTAACTACTTACAAAGTATTTAAACTGGATCGTGTACAGATCTGACCAAAATACTTAAGTAATGGAACTCCTTTCTCTTTGGAATACGAAACAAAGCGTAAGCGAGCAAATTTTTGTAGCAATTTTAAACGATTAAAACATTTATTATAGAATAAAAGTCTAATCCAAAGGATGTTATGTTGACTTCAAATCTCGAGGTCCCTACTTCGACCAAAGTTATGTAGCTTATGAATATTCGTCACTAATTAATTTGCTTAGTGTTTGTTTTCCGTCTGTCTGAGCTACATGACGAATACTAACAAACAACTTCGAACAAACACCTAAGTAAAGCAGCATTTTAGCTACCCGCGAGCAAGTTTTTGCGTTCAACCGATGAGTCACAGAGTCAACGCACGGAACCAAACCGCGCGCCTTTGATGAAACTTTTTACTTTAAGCCTTTTTTGCAAACCCCATCCCGACGCGATGGATTCAATATTATTTACATTAATAAATTCCTTGCTTGTCTCTTCTTTGATAGGATCTGTATCGGTTCCTAACTTGATTTTGACTGTTTATTTTAATATCAAGCCTGTTCTCACAAGGTGTAAGAAAATATTATAACTTAATGTATGTAAATCATGCCTGAGTTCTTTAGAGTGGTAGGTAGGGGTATATTGTTGACACACGTTGACGCATATAAACTTGAAGGTGTAGTCAAGTCAAAGTCAAGTGTAGTCAATATACCACCGACTGACAATAAATCGACTATAAAGATGCAGAAGCCACTGATTATGTTACACTCATAATTCGCAGAATATTCGGAGTCTAATGACATAAGTAACTTAAACCAACATTTTGACTAAAACAATACAAGTCCCAAGCACCGACCCTAGGCGTTCATCGGGCACAATTCCAAAACTACTGTCCTGCAGAAAAACCCAGTACCACATTACCTAAGCATCCAAAGTCTTTAAGATCAAGAGCACACTTAACTAAGCGTTCTGCGATAATCGCGTCGTCGAATTCTAATACACATTCGCGATTGCAATTGTTCAAATTTATCTATAGATAAATTATCAACTACCACTCAATTTGCGCGGGTTGATAGTTTCATATAAAAAGAAACTCAAATTGCAGTATTATCAAATTGCAAGTGTGTCTTGCTCTAAGCTGTGTAGTCGCGTTTAGGCTTAGGGATCGAATCGTACCGGGCTAAGGTAACCGGTTCGCCTTCCATTATACCCGACCTATTCCGTCTTTGGCGTGGGTGTACAAACACCTCTACCTTCCGTTCAGGAAATTAAGGCGTTGTTATACGTATAGTGATTGTAATTGTAGGCAGTCTGTAAACCTCTTTTATTTTACGAGAAGACCTATTTAAGTATTTTTATATCCCAGTTTCTAGTCTCTTGCGTTGTATTGAATTTTGACATTTATGACGTACAAATCTGTAATTGTTGAAATTCAATTTATTGAGAAAAATCCTCAGAAAAAATCAACTTATGAAAAGCAAAACTTTAAATATTACCCGTCATAAAAAGGAATGTTTCATTTGCATTATGTAAAATGAAAATCTGTACCCTAGACATCTGGCAAAACGCGTGACAAATAGAAAGAAAAATATATATATGTTTGTTATATTATGTCATCGATAACATAGTCGAAACATTATTTCATCCCAATACATTTATCATTCTATTCGATTTCTTTTCTTCAAGCGTTTTGCCACTTGTCTAGGGGGGCTGATGACCTTTAGAGATAGACTATACAGATATTTGAATCTGTTAGATACTTACTTTTTGAAAATAAGTTTACGACGTACGATTTTATTGACACCAATGATCACCATGAACGATTAATACAGTATAGATTCAGACTAGACACATAGAAATATAGTACCCGCCTATAACTGCAGGTACAATCAAGCACAAACTTGTAAAACCAGCAATACCCTTATATCAATCGCCACAAGATTTTAATTGCGGTTAATTAAATTTATTATTAGAAAGTGCACGGCACTTGATACTAGTACTTGCGAGGGACTCTGTCCGTGTGGAAGAATTATCAAATGAAACATTAATGCTTGTTTGAAAAGTACAGTCGTAAATTAATCTTCGGAACATAACACTCGCTTGCATTGACGCTTGGCGCGAAGTTTTGAAGTTCCTGCTTCAATTCTGACTACAATATTTTTTATGATTCCTTGCATCTAATATTAAATCTGAAGTATGTCCTGTTCAAAATTTATGATTTTTTCAAAAAACCAGGTGACTCATCACTAATGAGGTACAGGACAAATTATAAATATTATAAAAAAATAAAGGCCTAGAAACAAGTGGCAGGCCTAGCTTAACTCCTATAACAAGACATGGACAACCGTAGCCCACCATGGAGAGAATCAAGTAAGGAACGGGAGGCCCTTGCCAGTATACACCAATAAAAAGCCTTACACGCACGTCAGTGTCGACAAAAACCATGTTCTATTCAAACAGGCAGCTAAGAGACTGACAAAAAAGAATTTGAATTATTAGGATGACAATGCATGTGATTTGTCCAATTTTCTGTCTTATCGCTTATAGTGATCTCTTTTAAACATTCTTTGGATGGCGAAGAAACTTGTGACAAATAGTTGAGGACTGGTTAAGTTGGATATAATAAAATTATGAAAATATTGAAAAAATTTCAGGATTGCCGGTTTCCTAACGATGTTTTCTTTCACCGTTATTAGCAACTGATAACTAATTTGTAGTACGCACATCAATTCGAAAAGACATTGGTACGTGCCGGGGTTTGAACTTGCGACCTTTAACTTGGCAATCCAACGATCATACCACGCGGCTATCAGTGCTTTTTTATAGTTATTTAAAGCAGGTTTATAGCATTTTTTATAGCATTGCTTTGTTTGTCTTATGGTCGCTAAGTTCAACTACTGAGCTGGTATTACATAGTTTGAATATCAGGTCGGGCAAAGTGTTACTGGGCTTTTCCATTAGGTAATTCTCAGTAGCAGCACGGAGTTTGGTTTTGTGCCCAGTTAATGACAATAGACTCGCCCCCTATTACATTGGGACCATGACGGACATGACACCTCTGCCAACGCTTTCGGGGAACATATTCGTGATGTTTACATTTTATGAATTTTGTATTATTCAATCAATACCTTTCGACAACATCTTTGTAAACCAACAGACAAATCTCTCAACAAAATATATAATGTTACTTAAATAATAAAAGCTATACCAAATATATCTTAAGCTTTTACAACTTGTTCATTAGCATTACCGTTTTGTAATTAAGTAGCTTCAAATAGAAATTACTTAGACGTTAATTGGGTTCTCAGGTCTTCATATAATTTTTATGTGCATGTAAAATCTAATGAGGCCTATAAAAAACATTGTGAACTTGTGTATGAGTACTTTAAACTAAATGTTTACATTAAAATAAAAGAATATGGTACATACGAGTGAGGGTGCTATATAGATAAGAACCTCTACGAGTTACGATACGTAAAATGTACGGTATCTTGTATTATTTACCTACTTGAAAATAAATCTTGAACATTATCATCTATGTATGTGTGATCAGAGCAGCCCACTTACTATGAACTCTTAAAGCAGGACAGTTCCCGTTATGGAAGCGAGAAGCCGCACTAAACTGAACGTAATGGCGTCTCGCTTTCAGAACGGAAAATGTCCTGCTTTAAGAGTTCATGGTAGGGGGGCAGGAATCACGCAGAACGCTTGTCATATTAAGATTAAATTAAAATTATCAACCGTCGTCAACAACTCTTATATTTCGTTGCAAAATATTTCTAACTCCATAAAAAAAATAAGGATTCTAAATTCGTTTTCATAACTCATATTTATACAAATCGGCGTAACAGATCAATTTATAAAAGAATAACATTATGTTGCTAAGCGACACTAACCATCGGATAGGAACAATAATTATTTAAATGAAGGGAATCGGACTTCGCCCGAAGAGACGATTAAAACGTAGACAATTTGAGCAACCTTTTTTTGTGGAACCAAAGTCAACGGGAACAGCTCGTGATAATAATAAAATTAAAAGGATCTATATCAAAGATTCTAAACATAATATTATAATGATTGATTTAATAGACGACTCATTAACAAAACTGGTTGGCGAGCTTATTTGTATTTAAGATATTAGCATAATTAATGAAGATGTTTTCAATTTTGGACTTTTAGGTGCTGAAAAGGCGACGATCAACGACTAAAAGATTTAATTAAAACACGTTAAACTAAAATAACATATCACTATCATTAAGTCAATATAATAATTAAACATTCATGAATAAAACAAAACACATAATAGTTAGCTTCTTAAAAGTAATTTGACACTGTAGAATAAAGTGATCCTCAAATATTCACACAGTCGATTAAACTCCAAAAGCTTACAAAAGATTCAAAAACGGAATAAGGACAACAATGTTAATAATGAACTTGAACAAAATCTTTACTTACAAGTTCGTCGCATAAATCCAACAAAAAAACAACAAAAGGATCTTTTTGTTTATGAAAAAAAATCTATGGGAAAGAAGCGAGGCCCGAACGCTTAAAAATGTTAGGAGCGCGTTTCACCCGGTACGGGAGCGGAATTTTAAACAGGACTCCTTAAAGGGAACGTTGGGGATGCCTTAGGCCTCAAGAAAAACATCCAGACGGTGAATCAGAACTCCGTCTGCGCCTTAAAATTGTTGGAATTATTGTTTTTGATGAAAATAAAGATGAGCGTGATGGTATGAAGTGTGTGTATGAAGATAACATCGTAATGAAAGTTTCTGATAGGGCAATTTTTGGAATAGATTAATTAGGTCTTATTGAAGTTAATTAAAAACAAAAACTTATGGATAAGCTACGAGGATAACCAGTACAACATTGTAACATTATATAATTTTAAAATGAACTAAGTGACAAATTAATAGCCATTCGAAGCGAATATTTTAATCACTACGTAGGTAAGGTTGCAAAAGTCTCAGAAAACGGATTAATTTCATTAATTTATTTTTTTGCTGTAATTCATCACAGTTTAAAAAAAATAGCAGTTGAAGCACCTGCTAACAAGCCAATTAAATACGTATAAAATAAATTGTGACTTAATATTAATCTTGCTCTTGTTAACAAATACCGTTCACAATCCTACAAAGATTCAAATCTATAATTTGCGGTCTACTTACCAGTACATTATGAACTTGCAGAACTGGATCAATTTCTGTATGCATATCTATACTTATAATAAAACTGTAGAGAGGTCAATTCTGTACATTGAATATATTTTCAAAATTATTATTGGAGGATAACTGGTGATCGATACTGATGCCAAAAATGCAATTAGTAAAATTTTTGTCGGTCTGTCTGTCTGTCTGTCTGTCTGTCTGTATGTGCACGCATGGGTCAAAAACTACTGAAGGGATTTTAACCAAACTTGGTACGATTGTAGTCCATACGCCTGGGCAGGTTATAGGCTATATAACATAACGCTAAAACACATAGGAGCTGAGCAGTAACGATAAATTTGAAGCAAGTCGGATGAAAATGCGCTTTCGAGCTCTTATCCTCGCATACGTCGATCATACACCAAAAGTATGTATTACAAAAATGATGGTCTCTAAAAGATCTACAAAAAAGTCCTTAATAGTATATATCTACCTTTTATAAATTAGCCACAATAACGTGTTTAATCTTTAGTCACTTCTTTAAGTGTATTAATAAAATATATAAATATATTGTATTTCACATAGATATATCGTTATCAAACTCCAATATTCAAAAAGTACATTTTAATACCTATTTTATATAAAAAAAATTAAGAAATCGGTTTATAAGATATAGATGAAGTAAAACTTCCAAATCACGCCGCGACAGTATGGGTACGGCTATACGCATGTACGCTGCATTTTTAAAAAGGGTGGGGGCGTTCTCGCGCCACCTTTACTCACATTGTCACTGCTAATGCGAACGGACGTGGTTCTTATTGACTCTTTGGATCTTCTTCGTATCGTATGGTTGATGAATAACCTGGTGGCAGAGTTTAAACCACCTGTAGGCCTCTGACATGGCTTTACACACCGTTGAAAAATATCTCAGGTGTGCCGGTTTCCTCACGATGCAGAACAAAAATTACGGTCTTAAATAGATTTTTAAAAGGCAGCGTCATATATTGACATTCTAGCAGCAAGATAGTTTTTTATCCTGTGTAATTCGGCTGAGTGTACACTGTACAGACTTATTCGCCTTCGCCATGACATTCAAAATCGACCATTACCATTGACTCACGCAGCCTTAAAGCAGCCTTTAATATTATGAATACTTAGCTGCTTCTTACACGCACACACAATCGTACGGCGCTTACTCTTAGGTCACGAGTTCTCTATACATTTTGTCTGTTGAGATACTGTGCCGGATTCATGGCAATAGGCTCGCCCCCTATTACATTGGGATCTACACCAAACCTAGCGAAATATATAGCGATAAAGTGGGAGTAGGTACAATATGTGCACCTCTGCCTACGCCTTCGCGGAATACAGGCGTGTCGTTATGATATGTTTTATAACAATTTTTTTTTTTATAAGATTTAACTGCAATGGTTTACTATTCGAATAAACCGACAAACAGACAAAACATCCAAAATAATAAAAATGGGTTGTATTGTATTGTATAGGTTTCTTTTTTCTTAAATAAAACGTCACCCCACACTAGGAATTTTGGCATCGGTGCATTTCACAAACTTAATATATCACATACACGAACACCCAGACTCAGGACAAACATCTACGGATCACACAATTTTTTTGCGGGCATCGAACCCACAACCCCTAGCACAGCAGTCCAATCGCTTAGCCACTGCGCCAATCAGGCCGTCACGGTTGTCTTTTATCCTTGGCATTTTTTTTTCTACAGTAGTTTCAATGTACAGGAACTCAAAAACGCACAAAACGGATTTATTTATGTTCTCTTCTTCAGTTATATATTATTTTCAATAGACTTTTTGTAACTTCCGTAATTACCGTTCAATTTTGCGGTTTTTTTAAATACCGGAAAGTATTCTTAGTTAAATAAGTGGTTTAAAGATTTTTAACCTTAAAAAAGCCTGCCTGGTAGGTATTTTTTTCTGTTAAAAGTTCAATTTACTACTGGTGTTTTATCCGAAATACACGCGGACGAAGTCGCTGGCAACAGCTATACATGTAATAAAATAGTACGGCATGGCGTAAAAACTACTAAATCGAATTCGCTCAAACTTAGCTAATATATTAAAAACAATTTAAAAATACTTTTGCTGTTTCCGAATTTCCACGCGGACGGAGTCGCGGGCACATCTAGTATATTATAAAATTAACATTTTCTCTCGCAATTTTCATAAATGTTCGATTTATCAGATCTTGCACAATTTTCTTTTGCATGAAGACATAATTACGTGTAAAAACACCGAAAAGATTCCCTTGAAAGACAACGTTTTTAAACACGCATAATGTTCAGTTAATTCGCGCCTACTTACATTTTAAATCATGTCCAAGTTTTATAAATTGTTCAGGTTTTTCGTCATACATTTTATTACGTAGAATACGCCCAACATCTGTAAGAATGGGTCATTATGTAGATGACGTAGCTATAATGACAAGTGTTTGAGCCCATTAAATAAAATGTGATTTTTACGATCGATTGGGATCGATATAGTTCTGAAGTGTTCACCGATCATTTTAATGAAGCGAATACAAGTATCATTCTGAATTTCGTTGATGGACATAAATTTCACTCTCGTTTTAATTTTAAAATTTTGCAACGCGGTATTACGAACAATGGTACACCTGTCAACGAAAGTAGGGCGATATTAATAAATAATCGCTATTCCGTTGAATGAGGAGTTTTGTCGCAGCCTGTACTTGCCACATGTAACTGAGTGATTACGTGTAATCCATTACGATTTCATTTTAAATTTCACATCAACCCGATATAATGTAGTCCTTACGCAAAACGGTCAAATATGACTGGTTGAATATATAAATAAAAATAAAACAAACAAATTTAATATTAGATCTTTTTTCATCTTATTGGACACAGACAAGAGTATTAAAAAGCTTTTTTATCTATTAAAAACTACGTATAAAGTTAAGTCCGAGCTTCCGAGAAAACATGAAATTCATTTTATCGCTATTTCCTTTTAAAACAAGCGGAAATTCAAAAGCCGTCGTTTTAAAATTGGTGTTTACCTGTTTCAAACTTTCACTGTCGGGGAACAGTTTGTCATTCTTGAATCACTCACGATGATTAATGGTGTACAAAATTATAAGGTGGTCGCGTCCGACGAAATTGGCCGGGAATCATAGGGCCCTGGATCATAAAAATAAAAAACAACAAAGTCGGTGTGGGAACGTCCCTTTATATATTACGTGAGGTTTGCCCTTTTTTCAATCGAGCGATCGTAAGGAAGCACGCTCGATCTGATCAAAGTTTTGTTACCCACTCACCAATTTTATGGTTTTAATTTCAATCGGAGAAGCTGATAACTTGTCGACTTGCTCAGTTGGTTAGAGCAGCGCCACGGATCGGCGAAGGTCGCGGGTTCGAATCCCGCTCGTGTCCATCATTTTTCAAATTTCCTTTATCAATTTAGATTCAAGCTTAGCATGGGCAACATGCTAAAATGGCACCAAAAGTCATATAAATTTTTGTTGGTATTATCGTTTCAGTGATTTATAGCTGTAAAGGTATAACACTGAGTTGGTAATCATAGATTCCAACAGATAATACCTGACGTCACCCTTAAGACGTAAATACTAAAAGGGAACTTGAAATTCGATGGATGCGAGCAGCGACACGGTTGCTCAGTTGGTTAGAGCAGCGCCACGGATCGGCGAAGGTCGCGGGTTCGAATCCCGCTCGTGTCCATCATTTTTCAAATTTCCTTTATCAATTTAGATTCAAGCTTAGCATGGGCAACATGCTAAAATGGCACCAAAAGTCATATAAATTTGGGTTGGTATTATCGTTTCAGTGATTTATAGCTGTAAAGGTATAACACTGAGTTGGTAATCATAGATTCCAACAGATAATACCTGACGTCACCCTTAAGACGTAAATACTAAAAGGGAACTTGAAATTCGATGGATGCGAGCAGCGACACGGTGGCTCAGTTGGTTAGAGCAGCGCCACGGATCGGCGAAGGTCGCGGGTTCGAATCCCGCTCGTGTCCATCATTTTTCAAATTTCCTTTATCAATTTAGACTTTGATACAGTTTAAAAGAAATTCGAAACGGACAACGCACACCCGCCTAATTTAAATTTGTATATAAAATCTGCCTTGTTAATTTTAAATGTAGAGGGTGGTATTATTATTCAGTTTTGGCGCATGCGAGAACAATGCGCGGTCCCTAGGGAAGGGCTTCCGACCCCTTTCGCAAGTAATAATTCGTGTACAATATTATCACACACGTTGCCCGTATGTTAGTTTTATTTTCGTTAAACAAAAAATGCAAATTTAATTGCGTGTTTTACTCAAAAGCGTTCTTAAAACAAAGAACTGTGAGATCAATGTCAATAAAAGATAAGTCTATAAAAGGAACGAAACATACAAAACAATATAGAGTATGTATAATCAGATTATCATGCAGGTCAGTCCGTCCGACTTGAATGTAGGCGCACATGTCTGCAGCTCACGCAACGTCATTCGCGTCGGTGAGACGTTACCCGTCGGACGTAAGCGCGCGCGCCGCAACAGTTGAAATTCAAATTTCTAACAGTTCAAAGAACAAGATCGTGACTTTATCAATCAAAATTTTGTATTAAACAAGTGTTTAGAATATCAAAAACTTACTTTTTGGATTTTGTGAGTGAATTCAGTGATAACATAATAATTGGTTGTTGATCCTGTACTTGTGTGCATGTAGAGACAAGTGGTTGTGACCTTCTGTGTTTTATAAAAGGAGTTTGTTCTCAAACTTGTAAGCAAAAGTGATGAAAATATGAATTCAAAAAAATTGGAATGTTTTGACGACGACGATTCTGTGGATGATAAGCCAAGTCTCAGCTTTTTAGGTGAGTTAAAATAAGATAAATACAGTAGTACAATATACGTAAACAGAAATAGTTTCATTGATAGCTCCTGATATTTATGAGGTTGACTATTGATATGAAAATTGTGTGTCAGTGATAAAGTGAAGGGTTAGGAATGCTATTAGTAAACGTCTTATATCTAGTGAACTTTGCAGCAGAAATCATGACTCCGTAATATACATTATTATCTTTAGATTAGATTTCTACATCAGTAATTTGAAAATCCATTCATGAATACCATAATTGGGCTGTCTGATTCAAATTTAAATTCAAATGGGTATAGTCTGAGGGTTGAAACTTTATAAGGCTTAAATGGGGCTCTAACGTATAAAGTGAGGTATTAATTCATTTTATAAAATTTTAACGCCTTGGCGCTTGATAAAGTTAATGTACGGCTTGTCAGAGTGATATACTAAAAAGATCGTGTCTTGCAATTAACCTTCGCAGTTTCCAGCGACTGCAGTAATTATTCCAGTCCATTGAAAGAGTAATACGTGTTCTAAAGTATTTTATGCATGTCAGTTTTTATTCGCCCAGACTGCAAATCTCCAAGTTTTTGCTCAAGATTATTTTATGTGTAATTTGTTCAGACGACCTGATTGTCGCTGTGGCTAAGCGATTGTACTGCTTCACTAAGGGTTGCGGGTTCGATTTCTGCACGGGGCAAAACATTGAGTATACCACAGATGTTTGTCCCGAGTCTGGGTGTTTGTGTATGTGATATTTCATGTTTGTGAAACGATCCAACGACACAGGAGAAATTCCTAGTGTGGGGCGACGTTTTTTTCATAAACAAAAAAAAACAAATCATTTAGATTTGACTCTTTACTATATTGTGTGTGTGTATTTTATGTGGGTCCTTAAAAATCCATAAGTTTTTCTATACCTACGTAATATCTGGTACTTAATACTTTTTGGAGAAGTCCAAATAGGAAATTGCCCAACATTTCACAATGTCGTCTGAATCTGGATATTGTGGGGGTGTATTGACTCATAGACAAATGAAGCCACGTATCCTGGTATGAGTCAGGTCCACCGAAGGTTCATAACCCACGCCCATAAATATGCCTGTCGGCAGACTGAAGAGTTTGTAGGTAGTGCAAGTGAAATTTAATATTCGTTGCCAACAAGAAATTGTATCTGCACCAACATAGAAAGGACGAAAAGAATTAAAAAAAAATTCAATGTACGATCTGAAAATTTTAATACGGTTAGGTATAAGCAATGTGTACGAAATGAGGTTTATAATTTCAAAGTGAAATTGTCGGTGTATGAATTATGTTTTCTTTTTAATGTGTGTTTATTATCTTGTCTGCGGCTTTTTATTGCTCTTATTGATTTGTAATTAAAGTTAAGTCTAGCCGTCTAGATTATTTTTAGTATTAAAGATAACACATCATGCCATGTCTTATCAGTGACGTTTCATCTTTTCGAAGTCAAATAATTATGATCCTAATCATGAAACTGAGAAACAAGACGACTCAATTAGCTTTCTGTTCCGCAACTATTATTTTTATTAATACCGTAAAGACAGCAATCTTACCATCTAAACCCTATTACAATGGGAGGCCACACTAGATGTTGATTTAATCTTTAACTTTTTACTGTTCTTTAGAAGTGTCGTTTTAAGGTACGTAGGTCTCTGTGAAAACGGAATGGTCCTGTATCTAAGGCATGATCGCGATAGACACAGCATTACTTCGCAAATCTCGATCTTGCAATGTTCACGGTGGCTGTTTGAGGCGATTCCTGTCCAATCTCAGCACGAAACAAAATTTTGTATACTTGATTTATCGAAGCAATATAAAACACTATGAAGGTCCTAGTGTACTTCGTTTTTGATAGTGATGGACTTTTTATAGAAGGTCGTTTTGTCGTTTTAGATGTAGATTATGAGTTAGCAGCAAATAATAATTCCTTGATGATTTTAAACTGCAATGACGTAACAGCATTTGACTTGTCGATACCTATGTTTATGACGTATTGACAGACTGCTGCTGAAAAATGTGTTACTTATAATTCGCAATCCGAAGTAAGAAATGTATCAGCTAAACCGCCAGCCAGACTTATGTTTACGTCTGACTAATTAGCATTGACCTTAAAACCATAACGTGTATGCAAAACATTTCAATAAATAATACATAACTCACATTTTTCCAACTGTATCGCTGACTTATCACTCGCTATGAGCCGCTTGAGTTCTGCCATAATCTTCAAGGCCCATTACTGTGTGATTACGTTTATCATTTCATAGAATTCTGGATTAGTTATCAATGTGTTTTTATTTAATTTTGACTCGAATCTTTACTATGGATGGAATAATACTCCTTAATATATCTATGTACATTTTTAATAATATTTTTTACAACTGCTACGACTTTTATATAAACATGAAACAATATCACGCCTGTCATTTTCCTGACGGGAAAAAGCATTTCGCCTGTTATGGTTTCATGTAATAGGGGACGAGCCTATTGCTATGAACCGGGTATAAATCCAGACTGAGAAAAATTACCTATTGGAAACGTTGATTGACTCGAGAGTAGATCCGGGACTTCATACTGAGCAGTCGCACCTTGCATCCACTAAACCAATGAGATACACTCGTTCTTAATTATTTAACATCTTATAAAATCCCATTCAAATTGATTAAGTTTTCTTTATCTGCGATACCAATCAGGTTTGCTTTAATTTTTTTTAGTCAAACAAACAAGAATTTTCGTTGATGTCAAGTGCGGTTAAGTAGTCCAATTTGTTCTACAACATGGGACCAATTAAAAATGGAACTGGACGTTCTAGTTTTATGGACAATTCAACTGGTTTAGCTATTGGCGATTAATTTAATTAAACTTAGTCATGGATTCAGACCGATTATATTTAACTGTAATCATCAATAAGAAGATAAACTCGATATTTATGGGGCGACGGTTTGTCCTGAGGCGCTGTTGGCTCTTTTAGGTTTTATAGCGTAATTATATCAGCAGATGGAAATCTAATTTAATAGAGCTTAGTTTTATGGTGGACTGGATAACTTAAAAGCTTATTTTCTTTTATTTTACCATTAAAACGATCGAAATAGATTAAAATGAATTGCTGGAATGGAAGTTTCTGCAAATCTATAGACGTTAAAAAAGGCACATTATCCAAATAAAAATTTCAACTTTATTAATCATCACTTGTTTCTTATTTGTTGTCATAAAAATAAATAAAACGACGTGTTTATCCGTAACAGATTGAAACGGATAAAAAAGGAAAATCATAGCAGACAACATGCTTAAAATTCCAATTTTAATTACCATATTTAGCTTAGAATACATTTAAGTTAAACGTAAATTGCCACTTATTACTCAAATTACTAAACCGATTTAGATAAAAGAGGTATCATGACTTTAACTTATCGGCTTGTTCCAGACTGGTATGTATCTTGGTTTAATCGAAACTATATTTTACAACACACAACAAAAATTGTGTAAGAAATTACTGCAGTGCAGTTTGTAAGAGAAATAAAACTTACAAGCCGTAAGGTAAAGTATTTATTGATGCCTAATAAATAACATCGTAGGACAGAAGAACTTAACTAACTTACTGAACAACAGTTTATCATCTTACTTTCTATCTTAATGCTATTAAAATACGTCTCAAAATCGATTGCACTGCTGTACCCTCATGTCTCTGTCCCATTTTTTGCCAGACTGCCACTAAACGTTTCATCAAAACACCTGTACCTGTTGTGTATAAACAACAGTTAGAATGGATTTCGACGATCGATACATGTAATAGTCATCTGTCATGATCAGTCTGAGATGGCGAGTGACGTAATAGTCATTGTAGTCACTTTGTAATGACCTTGATTTGACTCCGATTAACAATGTGCGGAAGCATTAAGGAGTTCGGTAACTATTATTAATTGTGGTCTGATACTTGAGTCATTTTTTTGATGGAGACATGTTAGATTTTGTAACTGGTATTCAAATCTCAAAGCATGATGATAAAAGGGATATTCTCATGCAAGATATAACATAAACCCATTAGTATGATGATGACGACAATTTCCGTGATAACCCTTTTGATCTTTTAACACTTTAAGCGCCTCATAAAGATGCCTATTAGAATACTAATGCTGAATAAATCGTAGACAAAACAATAATAAGTTTGATTAAGCGTACAACTTTAATAACTCACGCATATTCTCTTGGGATAAGCCAAATCTCAGAACGGACTTTGTCGGCACTTCTCAAAGCTAGTAATTGCTAGTTAGATAGTGGTGGCAGGTTTGAATATCACGGTACTTGGTCTTCCACTCTCTCTGCGTATCTCTGTCAAGGTTTGACGTGGCAAGATATGCATGTAGAGGGTGAAAGCTCGCCAGTAGCTGAGGGTTGAGTGCTTGAGAGAGCTTATATTGCTGCAGTTTTTTTGTTGTTTTGCATTTAATTGCACTTGTGCGACTGTCTTTGATGATAGACGTTCAATTAAAATTATATTTACAGCGTCGTGATCAATTAGTCGGGATTCAATAACTAAATACAACGGACGTTGTACTATAAAAAAAATATAAAGAAAATTATTTGGTTCAGAGATCATTGACTTGCAATGTTAAAAGATTTCTAGAAAATCAAACATTTAAAAAAATGTATTAATAGTGAAGTGATTCTTGAAATAGCATCAGTTTTGCCTGTACTATTTCGAGAACCAATAATCTAGGCACACAGCGGGGTATTTGCCAAGACCTAAAAACTAGTTTCAAAACAATTGTTTTTGTTACGATACAACAAAATCACGGCCTGCACATGGAGTAAAACTTCTATATAACCAGATAATAACGATAAAATAGTAACTACTGGACACGGTTACACGTATACTCTCAGCTACCAACATCGATTACAAAATCGTAACTCTTATAATCCAATCGAATAATATTTCTAAACTACCGAATCTAGTATCGATTTATAATAAGCTATTTAATTCCCTTACATTTGAGAGATTCTTTATAGGATTATCCCATGTAATACGATGAGTGTTATCGCTTGGAATCGCTTTACCCACGGTCATAAAAAAGTAATTATAATTTTTACTTAAACCTTTTTATGGATTGCTTGCACGTATGTTTTACGGTATCTTTTTTGAAGAAACAAAGCAAAGAAGCAGGAGCTTTAGAGAAGTGGCAAAAAGTAAGGCGAATATAAATCCAATATAATATAAAACGTATGGGGATGACTTAATGTTGTCAATCCTATATCCTGTTTATTCTATTTGGTTTCTTTTTGTCTACTGCTTTGCCACTTCTCTTGGGTTCGAGTTCGGACAGATTTAAAACTACTTTGTTGCAGTTAGTTAGAATAGTCATAATATCGTTTAAGTTGTATACGCGGAACTTCATTGAGTGCCTTTGACGACTGCAAACTATAAGCGGTCTAGAAGATTACGCTTCAGGTATGATAATGCAATACGACTTCTTGGACACCTTACAGATATTGCTTTAAAACGTAATATAAAATGTTTCAGAAGATCTATAAACCCTCATAAATTAGGTGCAGTATTTATGCAAGAAATAAAAGAAATCGTTTTATCTACAAAAGAGATGTTGTTTATTGCTTTTAAAAATAATTATGACGTTATAAGAGACAGACAAGAGAGGGTCAAAAACTTTAAAGTTGCTTTCCAATCAAAAGGCCTCAAGTTATTCATGATTGAATTCACTTTCAAACAAAAGTAAATTTAAGTTACGCAGAAACACTAATTGCATCCTATTTGCGGAGCCGATATCAAGTATATTGCATCCGTTGTGCCCTATTCAGCTTTCACTGTGTACTTTCTTATGCTTCGGCTTCCTTTTTGTTAAATATCAATATACTGAACAAAAGCTCTTAACATTGACACGTTATGATCAAGATTACACGTAAAAGTAGAAGCAAGGAAATTTAAACTGGATTATGTTGGACTAGTACAATGATATGTCCAAAAGTATAGATACGTCATATGCTAACGAAATGAACAAGAAAAGTGTTCCAAACTCCGAGTCCGAACTGCATCAGTCTTATGTCAAAAGCTAGTAACATATCTGTATTTTTTTTAAATATCATTGGACCAGAAGTAAAAGGAGATACTATTTTATCTAGTGCTTATCATAAGCAAACTGATGATATAAGCTACTGTTGAGACTGTTAACCCATTGACAAAGAAATTTAACTCACTACACGTACAGCCAATACCGGCATTACCGTTGCACCTTCACATTTTAAAGCAATTCCTCCGGTCTAAGAACACATGTGTTCGTTTAGGTTAATGACAATTCGTGTTTAGATTTCTTCATTACATTTACCCAGGGTAGTGAATTGCCACCATCAATATATTATTCTTCAAGTTGAAATTTCGAAATTACTAAGAAGAAATAGTTATCCTCAATAGTAATTGCATCGAAATCCAAATAACGAAATTGATAATGCATGGTTTTTTTTGTGATAAAACATGAAATACCCAAGTAGGTTAAATCCGATTTTAAATTTAATTAACGGTTTGTTTAATCCATAGGAGATAAGCTTGGCTTTAAAATATTTGTAGCTTATAACCGTAGATTAGAAAGAAAAGCTGATAATCTCCCAATTTTTATTTAATGACGTGTTTTTCAATAATTTATTTTTAAGTTGTCACATTGGGACAGCGAATTTTCCATTCAATAACCTACTTTTAAAATGCTACGTCAAAATATTTAAAATATCGAAAAAGTCCCTACTTTTAAAGAATAAATACTATCTCGTATAATATTAACTTGTATATTATTATCCAAATGAAGTGTATTATATACCGCACTACATTCATCACATTTTTCACAAATCATAACCTTCATTACACCTATTTTGTTAGATCTTTGTCTATAGTTAACAGTTCTTATATTTATGCCCCTTCATCCCGTAAAGCTTCCTTAATCTTCCATAATCCGTAAACACACTGTGAGCAACACATCGGTGCATGAACATGTGGTGTGGTCTACTGACTATCAACAAAGGGGCCGTTGAATCGTATGCATTGTCCTCGGAGACCGGTACCACTAAAGGTTTTTTCTACACCCTTAATGAAGTGGCGATACCTTTGACTCTTCTACCTGTTTAAACAAGTTGACCGATGGGAATAACAAAGACAATAGGCTATCCCTATTTTTAAAATATGGTGAAATATAACTTTTGTATATTTCATCATATTTGTCATAGCAGATGATCCATAAGCATTACCTACGATCTTCTTTTTGATATACACTGATGCTAGTACGATTGGTTGTAATTCAGGATAATTAGTTTATTTTACTTTGTCATTTATTATTTCACATAAGCGAGTATCTTGTTCATTTAAATGCTTTTTGTCAGGCCATTGATTTACTACTATCATAGATTTACACTTCTTAATTCAAGTCATTATGCAAACATTGAAAGCCTTAATCAAATATTTAAATTGGAACCAAAACTGGACGTTCTGATGTTTGTCTAAATTCATGTCAATATTTAAATTATTGCTTTATAACGAAAAAGTAATTTAGGAACGTAGAAGTTAATTAGCTTTGTAAACCTTAATTTAGTATATCAAAACATTTATATTATCATCAACATATTTTCTCTCAAATCTACCTATAATTATGATATTTTGGACCTAGTATTATTTGGATTGTATGTGCCTTATTTTATTTCAAATATAATGTTATCGGCTTTTTTGAAAATTAAATTTAAGCTTCCCTGCTCTTGAAATTAACGACATTTGACAATTACGTCCAAAAATTTAATGGAACAACAATCGGGCGATTTGTTCTATAGAAATACTGTCACGGTTTTTCTTCAACATCTTTATTACCGATTGTGTCTGTAATCACAACATTTTCAGTGTGACATTCCCCTCATATTTCATTTTAATCATCGCTTGCAGTTCTGTTAAAGCTCCCATTAATTGGCTCGACGATATTTTAAATGCAAGCAGAAACTATTGTAGACATTAACCGTGTAATGTCATTATTGCACCATCGTAAGTGTGTCTAACCTAGTATTTCTGTAGTGCATCCGTGTAATTCTGATTCTTCGTTGATTTCAACATGAAACGGTAAAGAACGATAATAGTTTTCTAATTGTTCATTATGTGCATGATTTTATACTTTAATATTTATTACGTGTACCTTAAAAGGACTTGAACTTTCATGTCTATAACCATTAATACCATGATAATTTCTTTTACGACCAATAAAAGCATAGTAAAACACAATGTAATTAATACTTTCAAGGAGATCTTACTTTTAGGTCTTATTCGTCAGCGCCTGCAAGAAAAAGCCGTCTAGCCGGTTCACAAAACATGGAATCCTCTTGCCTTACATGGAATTTAGCTACAGTAGAACCTAATGTTAGTATTCCATCAATTCTGATAAAACAAAAGAGGGATCGTGCCTAAACAAACCGCCGGGTCCCTCTAATTTGTTCGGATAATATTTGTCCAACTTCACTTCTTCGCTTCCTAAAATAGATAATGGGTTTTAGAAAGGCCATTTTTTAGATATAGCGGTATGCACGTAAAGAATAGCTTTCAAATATTCCAAATCTAGCATTTTTCACAAATTATTATCAATGTTCTAAACATCCTGATATATAACCTCAAAAGAATACCGTTAGACTTATCTTAAACTTGTCTTCGAATCTAAATGGTTGTAAAATGAAACTGTAAAATTAAATTAATGAAAAGGAAGTCAATAAAATGGCTTTGCCTGATTATAATTTCCACGGAGTACAAACTGATAAAGACGCCGTACAAGGTTTTGATCGAAGGACAGGTAGTCATGTTGGGGTCCCACGTTGACCTCAGCAAATGTAAATAGAAAGTAAAATATTGAAGACTGACACTAAATCTTTAGGATTAGAAAGATGGCGTATTGTGTTACGGAAGTTTTATTTATTGTGCAATAAAATAATTTCTGCGGACATGTTCTTGAATTCCATTTGCTGGATGTTTAATTATTTTATTGCCTATGTCCTTAACAAATTGGAGTTCTTTGACATTTTATTTATAACTATTATCTATAGATTTAGTATCGTTTTCTGACGTAGTAGATTCTAAGATTATATTATGTGAATTAGCATCATCATTCTAAAAAAGTTGTTTAGTCTAGTCTTTGATATTTAAAAACATACATTCATCAATTTTACTAATTGTGTGAATTAAGCTGTCTCATTTATGTTTTTGAATACTTTTTTTACTGTTCCTAGAATTGTTTTTTTTTCATTAATGATCCGTTATTTCCAAGTTGTATAATCGATTACATGTAAAATAATAATCAATTATTCGCAGTTATGAATACGTTTACAAAAAAAGATTGCTTCGTGTTGCGCCGTTTGACAAAAAGGTCAATACACTACGTTTACTTTATTCTTAAACTACCATGAAAGATACTGGTATTCAATATTATTGGAAACGTTTCTACAATTTACTATTATAATATAGATTTACTATACAGTTAGAGCATTTAGCTGTGGACTAGTATATTTATTTAGTTTCAGATCCGGGTTTTCGTTTTAATGATCATCGTTTATATTAATTAAATCTGCTTTAATTTTGTGTTAATTGATTCTATGTCGTTGAACAACAGTTTAATATGGTGCACATGCAAAAATCGCCTTACTTTTGCTTTTAAAGTGTAACACATTAGTGTGAATTTTTAAACAACAACATATCCTCCGGACGGAATTTTAGTTATAAAGCACGAGTAGTATGATGGCAAACACAGGTGCACTCTAATCCCTCGCTCTCCGATGAGATGTTAAACTGATACGATCGGAGAAGAAAAATCTGGTGCAGGACCAAGGGTTTGACGGCTTTTCTGAAGCACGTAGTAGAAAAACTGTCACCCATCGAAGAATTGACTATGGCAAGCGCTGCTTAACGTACAAATTTACTGATCTGTTCGGTAACCTGTTTAACAATAACAAGTAGATAGCTTACCTAACTGAGAAACAGTTGATAATTCCAATGATATGAAAACATATTTAGCGCTTGTTATAAAGTGGATTGTAGATTTCAAATCGCGACCGTTTGACACTTACTATTGAAACAAGTTTCGGAAATACTGCAATTACGGTAACCGTTTTACTTGGATATTGTTTTGTGAGTGTAAGTTGCAGTTTTGACATTTGAAATTACGTTTTACGAATTAGTAACGAGAACACTTGAAGGGATTTGTTGTTGATTGAAACTGAACTTATGAATCGAACTACATATTATATTTTACTACATACTATTTCGAATTTAAGACCCAAAAAAATGGAGAAAAAGTTTGTCCAAACACTACTACAAATAAAAGTATGAATACAATTATTTCATCATCAGCAGACACAGTTATTTTGGATACAGTCATTTGGACAACTGACCTAAATAAGTCACGCAGTACTTCATACAGCAGACACTTATGCAAACAAAGCTACGTGACGTTTTAAGGGACCCAAAAAGAAATAAACACCCACCAGCTTCGAACACTCCGTTTGCTTTTTACATTAGCATTTGTATAGAGTGCAATGTACATTTAACTTATAAAAAGATATGAAAATACTTAAGTTTAGTTTATGCTCCATCACGATCTTCATTGAATGCTTAACTGCAGTCTAAATTTTCTATTCATTATTGGCAAGTCAAAGCTGGAAAGTAACGATTTCAACCACTGTATGAATATTTTTCTTCATCAAAGTCATAAAGGATGTGTTAGTAGTAACTTGTTTGTTGAAAGGTTTCTTATTCAAGTTTATTACCATGCTAGCCTGGGATTGAAAAACCTGGAGTATTACTTATCTGTCTGCGAAAGTTATGAGTCATGAGATCGTCTATGCCGTGCCTGTCTCGATGTTAATTGAAATATTTTATTCAGATTAGGCTTTTACCACGTTTTCACTGTTTTGCGTAGGAGTAGATTCTCGTTTGTTAATATCAATGTTTCTAGTCCCAAATGTCTCACCTTATCATTACTTTTAGACAAATTTTAGTAATTGACTTTTTCAAAGTTACCATTACAATCTTGTGTTGTGAATATAAATATTTGCATATGCTGGTCTTAAAATAACTTCAGTGACACGAAATATCTGGGCAGTAATTATAATAACGACGAATGTAAAATAGCTGTTTTGCTCTCTTAAAATTCCTCAGTCGCTTCGTACTCTTTCGTCGTATATAACTGTTTTATTTCTTATGGTTTTGTTTATTTGTTTTATTACTTTGATACAGAAACGAACAATTTAAACAAATGACTACTTAGTTGTGTTTTTCCATTTACTTTTTTGCAGTTAATAGTTGCAAAAACGGTGCAAATTTGATTTCAATTGACTTTTTATGAGGCTTAATTCAATTGGTTTTACTGTATTTGAATGTGCAGTGTGCTTTTGACTCAGTGATTACTAGAATAAGGTACAAATTTACATGATAACAGAGTAACTCAAACTATTAAATATTAATCCTTTGGTCGTTTGCATTTCAAAAATAAATAGTTAATTCGTTTTGTTAAAAATATCTTCCCGTAGCTTATTTTTACAATATTTTTAAAATGGCATTAGGCCAATGTGCCACAGTTAACTGACGTTAAAAATACAGTAACGAAATTTCGCAAAACGAATATTCAACTTCTGAAGTTCTTACCTAAGCTACACATACAAGAATACATCGAGCGATCGTGCCGCCTGCGCAGGTTGCGCGTGAGTACCCCGGCCCGTTCTTCTGTCCCCGCGCACACTTAAAATTCGCAATTAGAATTAGCATGTATTTAGAGCGGAATAATAAATCTGACTTTATGAAGGATTAAGGAAATATTAACAACAAATATCTACTTAACTTATTTTAACAAGCTTTACGATATGTTATAAGGCCTGTTCAGATCCATTTTTTCTACATTCAAGTTTATTATATACGTTTCCAATTAATATTATAATGATTTGAATAAAAAACTAAGAGCAACAATTAAAAATAAAAACAGTAATCGTAGTTTCAACAACATAGCTAATTGAATCGAGATCTTTAGAGCCACAGGAGTCCCGTGGGCGTATGGAATTGATTTTCTGTCTCTATCACTCTTCTGGTGTGTGAATGAGAGAGATGTAAGGTCTACTATTGTTAAGGGACAACGGCAGGTTTAAAATAGGGTCGCCATGCTTTTGAATGGACATCCAATCGATAGTTTATAAGACCAGTCATGTGTAAATTTTAGTTTTCGGAATTCTTGATAAGATGTCATCCAAAAAAAACTGTTACTACTGACTTATGAATACCTATGTAATAAACACGTCATTAAATAATAAAAAAAATTAACCCTCTTACTTATAAGTAATAATAAAAGGCCAGGTAACTTCTTAAGTCATTGATATCTCTTTTCTATGATAAACAAACGATAGTGACAGGTAGAATTAAGCCAAAGTTTTAACATTATGCAACATTCTTACATGTGAAGTCGGAATGTTGTTAACATGTTTTTTTCTTTTAAAGGCAAATAAACACCTAAGTTAACAATGAACATACAGATATTCGCAGACGTTTACAGGTTGACAGCACTATCGATTTATCAATGTATGTAGTTTATTAGGTACCTAATGATATCCCTGGATCTTCAGAAAGCATGGCCTCTTTGAGTGGGATGGTTAACACTGCTGTTTACTGGTTACAGCGACACAGGAGTTAGTTCCCGGTAAGGTTCCTTTGTACTCATGATTTATGTGACTTATTATTATTACGGTCTATTTCTACATAATAATTGGTGTTAAAATACAATGAGTTTTGAAGATTTTTCTTATTATTTCTAGTTAATAATTTTACTATAGGTGCTTTACTTGCGAACCCTCGACTAATACGAAAATTCCTTTCCAAAAAACCCCAAAATTACGGCCCCATAAATGAAAATCTTATACTCAGCTGTTGCGTTTGATAGTACGGGATAAGCTAGGCATTTTTGTAGTTATATTAAACCGGAATTTAAATGTCACAATAGTAAAAAGTCAAATTTCGTATTTTGCGATTGTTGTATTCTTTTAAACTCATCTACTATAAGATTAGTATCATCAATTATAAATATTTCTTCTGTATGTATATTTCCAACTCTCTAGTGTTTTGATAAAAACAGAATCGATCACTTACATTACCTGTCGATACCATAAAAAGTGTAAATAAAAAAGGGATCAAAATCAACCATCTGCCACAGTTTGGAGTTTCAAACACCGCTAATTGAAAAGGGTCTATTGGAGCTGACGAAATGTAATTATCACTTGAAAATAGATTTCTAGCAATAAAATGTTTTTTTTATAGTTTTGTTGTTGATATAGAATTTTGGTTGGTTTTTATGTGTTTATGGCCGATATTCTCGTAAAACATGGTTGAAATATGATACTCCTAAGATAAGTCACTAGCTCTATAAATCATAATGGTCATGTATGAATGAAATTAAATGCTAAGTTTGATACAGCTAATAGAAACAATTAAAATTAGCCTTAAAAACATAAAAATGGTAAATTACAAGAACAAAATAACAACACAAATAAATTAGTCGAAATAATTCATAGAGAAGGTTATTTATATACTTCCGACAAGCGTAACCACCGCCACGGTATCTGCTGACCCAAATTAAACCATCAGATACATGCACCTTTCATTACCATGGGAGAATATAATTTAGAAAGCATTAAAATCAACAGATTAAGACTTGTAAACCAATCCTTGGGAAATAATCAGAATCCAACTGTAATTTAACAAACATAAGGTTGATTTTAAGTAAAATTTCTGAGGCAATTTGTCTCATCGGAGTCCTGTTGTAACGAAATTTATTACTAAGAATTAACTATTGATTACCAGGAATGGTTTGCGTTTGTACTAACAATTTATAACGAACAATCTCAGTTCTGTATGACCGCTCTATTAATGGAGATATTTTTAATAATACGCCTTTAGTTGTGGTTTGATTTATTTAGGAAAGTTGCTTTCGGTGTTATAAACTTTTTAACGGAGACATCAGTAAATGTATTTATCGTTACTTCTGTTTCTCTTTGTGGATTTGTTTTAACTGGTACAAACTTTAAAAGATTTCTTTTTTCTTTTATGCATCGGTCTTTATTTCAAAAATCTCGATCTAAAAAATGTATATCTTCGTTTGGTTTTCAAACATTATCAAATATTTTGAGTGTTATGAATTTTTCTGCTGCAACAGAGTTCTAAAATTATTTCATTGATACAGCTTTTCTATCTATTATTTACTTATTTATGAGGATAGAACACAACCATCGTTACCAATTCATTTAGATGTTAATTACTTTTAACCGAATAATTGTTTCATTAACGCTATCTGGTATTACAACACTTTTTTCCTTCGATCACTTAATTATGTTTTTGCGAAGGGCAATCAAGTTTTTTTTTGCTTCAATGGTATTGTTAAGTAATGGGCTTCAGAAACGCCTATAATAAATTAATTATTATTTTAATGTGTTTCAAATTGGTACATTGGAAGGCGTTAAGTTATTATTTTATCAGATATAATTATGAATATTAGAAAATGTAGGGCACAGCTCTCACTCAGTATGTTTTTCTGTTACTTGTTGATCAGTCTGTATCAACAATATTTTATTGTCTATTTGTCTTTACGCGTTTTAATTTAACAATCTTATTTTGCGTAATCGTTGGCACTTTTTTAATCTACTGTTGGCTTATGACACATTAAATAACGCGTTTATTCAAATGTAATATTTTGTACTGAACTCTACAGCTAATGTATAACATTATGATTAACAAATTAACCACGATTGATTTAAAACCTTGACTCAAAGCAACAAGAGCGAATCTTGATTACCAAAACAAGTGGGCCATAATTACCTTGTTGCGTAAAGGTTTCGAGCTTCATTGTGCTTACAAAAAAAAACATGTAATACGGTACTTTTGCGAAAAAAACTTGAATGACGTGGCTACTTAAGAGTATGTGATCAAATGATTGCAATATAATGTTAGTCACAAGGCTGAAGTTGTTGAAGGCCTAAATGACAACATGCATCACGCAAACGAGAAATAAAGAAGAAAAGATGATGTTGAGAATCATGGTAATACGAAAATAGAGGATAACTCAACCCATCTATCAAGTTTTTTTTGTTAGTTTTGCTAGTTACAATTATCAATATACATAGGTATTGAATGCAGCATTTAATGGAATGCTTAATTTCCATGCTGTAACAGGCTGTAACCTCTTTCGTTTCAATGAAAAGTTTTTTGAAAGCCATTGCGGTATTTAATTTCTTTTACAACTTTAAGAGAAACAATATTTTTATGAACGCAATTTTAAGCATCTAGACTCAATATAAAAATACCTATATAGTAAGAATATAAATTATGTTTTGATAGGTTGCTTATAGCACAGGTGCTAACCTAGTTTAAGTGACAGTGTTAAAAATTGTAAACACAACAAACTTAATTGAGCCAATAAACGTTATTATTATATATTATTATTATTATAGGTTGAAAAAAAAATTTACTCCGAATGAGCAGGTTCTCTTCGCCTCCACACAAATATGAAAAATTTGTTGTGACCTCGCCATTCGTTTGTAATATACCGTTAATCCATCATTATTTATATGTATACCTTCACGTATATACATGTCGATGTAATCACCTTATAAAGTGCATGTCATCATAATGGCCAAATGATGATAATGTGTGCAAAATTCTAAATTTAGAAATTCTGACTTCATCGAAAAGACAGTCAGCTGTATATTTTGTATTTTCATTTATTATAGGACGTTCAAATTATTCTTTAGATTACTATTTACATGTATTACCTACAGAAGATCTTTACAATCAAAGCTATCAACCACGAAACCACAAAACAAGTCATAAAAAAGCAATTCATCAGTCCAAGAACAACTTAGCCGACTGACACCAAACAGCTGCTTAGTTAAAAAACAGAATTCCATTACTTAACCTAACTCCAAAGCAATAAATAAACGATGGCAAAAATTCTTACAACCTTATATTACACGATGCGTGTGTAGGCACTCCATCATATTTTAGACCCTCGGGGTACGCAAGCGAAAAGAGGTCGGTCTTGTTCCAATAAGTATTATTAAGAAGATTTATTTTATTTTTTCTGCGTACTATTAAGGTTCAATAGCCGGGGCCCTTGTTGAGCAATTGTCGTGACGTAATTTCTACACCTGTTCTGTGGTTGAAGTAATAAAAAGAACTTTTATTGCTTTTGTTAGTATGAAGGTACCTACTACAAATGGATGTCATCATCATCATCATCCGCCAAAAGACGTCCACTGTTGAACATAGGCCTCCCCGTTTAAGCGGGGGGGTTTGCCATAATCCCCACGCTTGGCAAGCGGCTTGGGGATCGCAGTATTGGTGGTAAAGTTACAGAAGACGCTGCTGCCCATCTTCTGAGATTTCCCTTAGTCGCCTCTTACGACAAATGGATGTACCTTCACCGATATTCGTTGTAATGTCAAACTTGATAGCAGCGTTCATGATCTTTTCGGTTTTTATGAGCCTAAATGTCGCTAGTTTTGTAACTAACTCTTAGCGACATTAGTCTTTAGATCTTTTAGTTGTCTTAAACCTAATGATAAATCGATGTTACCTGCTCGGTGAAGCAGATATTTAGATAGATAATTCAAGTCGCATTATAATGAAGACCAGTCCATTGCCATTTATTGGGACCTTCAAAATGAGCCTTTGAGGCGTAAAAAATGACGATGGAAATATTATAATAGCCTAAATTTCAATATGCTTTCCTGCACAAAGAATCCTTATTTTTAATCGAAAATAATCTTAATATCACCATGTCCCTTTTCTAGACTCTATGTAATTGTTTCTACATTATTGATTTGAGGACTTGAATCTATGTCCGGAATATTTCTTTAAGGCCAGCCTTAAAAGGAAATGATGCATGTTCGATAAACAATTGCATGACCTTTACTGAAGAAATATCTTTAAATGTGTATAATAATACCGAAGAGAATCCACTTTCTCGTTAGATTACAGTATGTGGGTGTGTAAACAAATCTTATGGATAGGAAGTTGGGATTAAAAGCCAAATGAGACGTCTTTTAAAATTGATTGAATTGCGTTGTTTATGTTTTTAAGATTGATTGATGTTGCCTCGGTCGGTGCTCAAGGTCTGGTCCAGTGTGCAAGTTAAACCCACATATGAACTTGGTTGGTGTTTGTTTTTTTTTATGTTTGAAGTATATTTAGTGTCTTAATCCAAAGTCTCTTTTTTGGGTCTTCAGATTGTTTTTTGGTGCCGGTGCAGGTTCTTTCTATTGAATTCAATCAATGTCAAAATTTGGATTTTTTCGCCATCTTGAAACTTGTGAATATTATTTTATGTACAGGCAGTTGCATTCATTTATACAAAGCTGTACACTAACGAAATGTCCTCTTTTTGGGTTACTTTTAGCTTTAGCAAACAAACTTCAGATCATGATAATTACATTACAATGGAAGAAACACTAATTGTTCAGGATTTAACGCCTCTGTGCTGTTATGCTAATTAACAGACATGAGCAATGGCCATTCCACATACTGCACTTCCATAAGTAACAGGGAGTATTTCAATTCAACGGCTTAAAGTATTAATGGAACATTGTTGTTAATAAATTTCTCAGCAACAAGACCGCGTTAAGTTTATTAAAGGTTGGAACAAGACTTACTTCATTGAACTTTCCTTTCTGAAATGAACTATGTGGTGTTTCAACACAAAGTGAAACCTAATTAATTAGTCGATCATCAATATGAAAATCATTGTTTTGATTTTGCTGGTATTATTAATTTTGCTTAATTCATTATAACCCATCATCATCAATCAGGGTGTACGGTTTACGTACACATATTATTAGCTGATTACGCGAAATCGGCGGCAATTATTTTCCGTCACTGTAATTTGATTTAGTGTGCATTTTAGTTGACCAACGTACATACGTATGTGAGAATCACTCTTTAATATAGAATACTGTTTAATTGACTTATTAATAAATTACTGAATTACTACAAGGAGTTTTCTCAAGCACACTCAACACTACCAACCTACATACTTAACTACACTTCCTAACTAACTACCTGAATGTATGGTTTACTACAATGTACACAGGGATTGGTATTGCTTGCTAAGACAGCGGTAATGAAGTGCCAACAAAACTGCAAGTGGCCGGCAATCATTAAGTAGAACATAAACCTACTTAAATCACCACAATGCAATGGTGTTTAGAGTGATAAGTTAAGTAAAATAACAAAAAACTGTCCACTAATTATGTTATGCTAAGATATAGATACATATTTACTAGATCCACGGAACTTCATAAATCGTCATCAATATTTAAACTCCACAGAAGTTAAGTACATATTGTTAAACATTTCAAGCAGTGACCAGTAGCTATTTTAGTTAACAAACAATCAGCCTATTAGGGAAATAGGTTAACTTGATGGTCATTTGACGACCTGATTGGCGCTGTGGCTAAGCGATTAGACTGCTGGGCTAAGGGTTGTGGGTTCGATTCCCGCACGGGGCAAAAATTTGTGCGATCCACATTTGATTGTCCCGAGTCTGGGTGTTTGTGTATGTGATATTTCATGTTTGTGAAATGCACCTACGATACAGGAGAAATTCCTAGTGTGGGGCGACGTTTAAAAACAAATTCATCACTCAGACATTTACGACATCAATTGGAAGATAAACTGATAAATTGGATTTTTACTTCCACTTCTTACAATAAAAACTTAAAATAAAAATTTAATTTCTAACCTAATCTAACGTTAAAATCTTTTTTAACAAATTACCAAATGCAACTATTGAAATCCTAATTATAAACTTCCTCAGTTTTGCGGTCAACGTTGATTGTAATGATTTTCGTGCAAAAATCTTTCACTCATATCCAAACAAAGCTATCTACAACTTAACCACTTTCTAAAATCAAGAAGAATACTACGATTTTACATTGCCTCCGTTGGCTCTAATCCACTTTCATCTCTGCTGATTCACTACCTGAAAAGGAAATTCTACCGTCTTTGTCAACGGGCCAAGGGATTTCGTATCTCCTTTACGTTATTGTATTGTGCTCTGCGTGATCGTATTACTCAGACTTGTTTTAAATATTGGTCATGCATGTTTGTTATTCCTGGTTTAAGTTTCATCACAGCATGTGGTATTCCTAAGGCTTCTAATTGGCTGTTCGCTTGAAGTGTATCGGTATGTGTGTGGGGGCCAAATGCCTTGCAATTGCAAATGGAAATTACTTAATATGGCAGTAAAAAATCTTGTTTATGTACTCTTTTTTCTTGCGAATACTTATTCAATTAAATTGGAGTAAAACTCAATTTGCACTGGTATGGGATTGTCGTTTCGTTGTCGATTATATTAAAAGTTAACTGAAAAAAATGTGCCAGTAACATATGCATATTGCAACTTTAATTTTGAAATTTGACACCACATGATAAATTTAACGAACCCATCACCTTTAACATTAATGGCCAACCTTATTATTTAGAACTATACTATATAAATATCGGGGTTTCTTTCAATACAGACTTTATTCTTTCTTTCATACTTAGGTAATTGCACATTCAAAGGAAGAAGTCAACGCATTTTACAACGTTTATTATTAAGTACTTATCTACTTATAAAAGGTATTATAAACAACCAAACAAAAAACCCCACCATAAAAGTCAATTCCCATCATGCAGATCCAACTGTCAACCATTAAAGTCCACCACGGCATCCGTTATTTGAAATAATTCCTCATTGTAACAAAATCGTGTCTTCCAATGCTATCAATACATCCAGATGGAAGCGATACGCTGCGTAATAAATTGGCTGCTGACTATCTGAATGCATACCGTTAACGAGTTATAGATAAAGTTGCTTTCACACGAACAGACGCTGCGATAGTTTAATTAATTTGAACCTAGGTGTATACATTGGCCTTTGCATCTACTACAGACGATTTAAGCAGTGTCGTGTAGATAGGTACTATTTTGGTGGCTAAACAACCTAATTCGGAAGAGACAGGTTCTTCTACAGCATCAAAATCATCTTCACCAGGTGTATACAATTGAGTCTAAGCAGTAGGATGTTCTCCTTCATCAGGCGTTTATACTTCCAAATTCTGCCCCTTTTAGGTTCCATGTTGTTGATTGGTATGGCAATCCTATTATCATTCATCTAGCCCGTACCGAAAACTGCCTCTTACGACTCGTTTTTCTGGCTGTCATGACATTTCATCCCACGGTTATATAGAAAAAGTTATTTTACCGGTCTACTTATATTAAAATTGTTTGGATTAAAGATTTGTTTTGATAATTAGCTTTAATTAGAATGTTAGCATCTTATTTACACGCATTATTCAGTAGTGAATATTTTATATTAGCTAATTAAGTTGTTACGCTTTTTAATGAATAATCTTCACATTCTTCTTTTTTATGAGCGTATTTTATAATTTTTAGATCATTATTATTAAAATTCAGAGGCAGACAAAACAATCGCATGGGAAAATTAAAATTTACTATTTATTTACTTTCGGTAGCTTCTACTCTTAGTAAATATGTAAGCGACAATTTCAAACAAAGATTCTAGTTTTAAACAATAAATTGAAATTTATGGCAACATAAAATCGCAGCAACATCAAAAACAGTGTGCACTGCCCTCTCCAACGCAATATCGAAATATAAATTATATTCCAAGACCTTTAGTAGAGAAATCCAGCAATAAGTATAAATATTAAAGCTTCCACCCTTCAATTTCGCTTTGCTTTCACTATCATATTCCATAAAGTTCTTAATACCTATTTCTGTCTCATGGTTATACCCATAATATTGGTCATAAATTTTTAAATGGAAATGACTGCCATGGTGATTTGGAAGGACAAAATATAGATTATAGTGACATTCCATTGGGGCCGGTTGTTGAGTGGACTGTGATGGCATAGCTATCCACGTCGGTCAATGCTCGGGATGATACTTACAAAGCTATAGGTAGACTGATATCTCGAATATTCTCGATTGGCGCAATGTCTAAGTGGGACTGGTTGGAGATGGCAAGCCCAATCCACGTACTAGAAAAATATTTGTCGAATTTGTAGCAATCTGCCACAAATTGTATGTTTTTGGTATTTATTGACTATTTAATAAACCAGACAGGAGGACTTGTAATTTCCTTAAAAATTTAATAATCTAAGGTCTACTGGAGTGTCATAGAAATTCACTGAATTTGTTGCTAATTTTCTATTATGTTAAATTTCGATCAATAGTCTCTTTAGACGGTACTACGGTTACTTCCATCTTTACCAGTTTATATAAAACCTTAAACAGTTTATCTAAAAGATTGCTTAACCATTTTTATACAGTAAACGTATTATCCGTATCAATCAAGTTACGAGTAGATTTCGTAACGTCTACAAATAGAACCATTACTGGACTCCTTATCAGAGCTTTGATGTTTTATTTCCTGTGCTTATCTATCGGAATGTATTTAGGGCTTGTAAGAACATGTCCGTGTTTAGTCTTGGTAATTAATTCAATGTTTTTGCGTCTCGGTTTTGTACATAGGCAAGTACGATTTTTTTATCTCTTATGTCTGATTAACGGTTGCCTTTTTAGTTTAAAAACACCATTCACTAAATAATTGGTACCCCATTGGACTTTTCCGTCAATGCGAAAAAAGTGGGTTTGCATATAACAACCAAATATGATTCAATCATAATTGTAAAATTCATTGCTCTATCTAAAGTCCTAAAGCAATTGTGGCCGGTAACTTCTGTACGGTGTACTTTCGCATTTATAATATTAGTTAGGATTAGGAATATTCTCATAATAGGACTATATATTCCAAGACATTGCTGACTAATAATCGTGCCCGATAAATGGCATTAGATTTGCCCCCTATAATATGAAACTTATACCTTCTTGCGAAATGTGGGTGTGCTATGCTATGACACAATCTGCCTACCCCTTTAGATCTTTCGAAATGCAGGCTAACTCTAAGGTCTACTTAAGCAGTTAACTTAATATTAAACTCAAATAATGTTAATTCATACTAATTGTATTATTTTTAATGTATGATAAAACAAATAACAATAAATAAAATTATTAATTTCTTTAATTTTGTAGGCTCAATGAACTAAACACTGAATTTAAGGGGCTGTTTGGCCATTTTATTCCTATTCAATGCGGCTTCATAATACCTTGTACTCTTAGCCTTAGAGATTAACATTTTGACTTAAATCAAAATACCAACACTATTTCAGGGTGTGTACTCAACAATTAAATGTCAAGTAGAACAACGATTTCTATGTTCCAACCAACATTCGTCACAGTGATAGATAACAATCGATTTATAGAACAAGTATAATTCCTCCATAATCCAAAGCTTGTAGACGTCCAATGCTAAGAGACCTTACTTATACAGAGTTACTATTGACAGACAATCATAAAAATGATCGTGGTAAAGATATAGACTGGTTACACGAAGCAAGAAAAGTTCTCCATGATGTAAACGATGAAGACTTTTGAATAGTAAATAAAGAATAAGCAAATACAATAAAATCACCTACAGACGACTTCGACATCGACAAGGTTGACAATCAAACTGTACGAATAAAATATTGACAAAGAAAACAACTCAGTCGATAAGAAAGGAAAGTTCCACGAAAATAGGCAGCATCATCCTTTACACTAAAAGCAAACTCATGCAACCACAACCCAACCGTTTTTCAACTGATGAACTCCGTTACAACCGACATAAAAATAGAATGAACTTAAAAGTTAGTATGCCATTTGTTTAAAACCTTTTATACAAAGTGCCTTGCCTTATACGTAAATCTTTTGTACCGGTAGATAATTCGCGTGTAATTGTGAGCCTTGACAAAAACTTACCCATTTAATACTAACAATTTCACTTAACAAAAACTGTCATTATAATCAATTAAAGTGAAACGTTAATGGTCACAGCAATCTTCTTCAGCCAAGACTTTCTAGATGCCAATTAATATTGCCTACTTGTGTCTAGATTGTAAGTTAAGATAAGTGAGATGAGCTATCGCGAAATTGAAATATCTGTACCTGAATGTAGAAGCACTAGAAGCATGTTTTCGCTTCGACGAGAGCTCGAAGCGATAATAGCTTTGATGTTTATAAGGAAGGCGGAGCTTGGATGACCGAGTTCAGCGTGTTAATAATTAACTCTTACAAACCGTCAGATATGAGATATTCCTAAATAATACATTAATCATCAAAAATGTTGAAACCCTAATAAAAGAGTATCAAAGCTTAGAAAAGCTTGGTAATTACTATAGTATAAAGACATAACTCGAAATAATACTATAACATAAATGACTAAGTTGTGAGCTTCATTAAAAAAAAAAACAAATCTCATTAATGAGTGCAATATTTATAAGTATAGTTAATAAGGTGTGTGTGATCATTTCGCAGCAAAACATCTTAGTGGCAATGAATAAACAACCACTTCCGATTCTGATCATTAAAAAATTGTTGTGTAATGCAAAATATAGTCCCATTTCCATCTTCAAACAAAGCTATTCTGTAATATTTAAATTTAGCTTTTATCAAGGACCTAAGATATAATAAACTGTCACTAATATCAATAAATCAATGACTAAAGAATCTTATTTCGAAATACCTGATGACGTTATATTTCCAAATCGATCAGTATTTTGCGTTCCTTAAAAATAAACAAATTGATTTGAATTGATTCAGTGCCCATTATATAAATTTACATTTGCTTTTGGATATCAGTTTTATATTTGGGTTTCGAAAGTAATTATATGCTGTCTTAACCATTAACTTGTATGTAAGGAAGGGCAGAATTTCAGATCACTTGACTGATACATAAGTAATTTTCCGCCTTATTGGCCAGATAAAACAGTATTACGAAATCCTTAGTAAAATTCGTATCTTTGCTCAGTTTTTCCAATATTTATACTAAAATTATACATATTTATACATTTTCATGATTTACGATCGGAATACTAGATTGCCAGTAAGTATTAGGTACAATTTGATTGATGGAATTGGCGCGCGATAATAGGACTCCACAGTATAATATACATGAATTTAAAAAGTTTACCTTAAAGATTATAAAATGGGTAAAAGTTGTGGATATAAATTTGTGATGAATATTTTATTGTTTTGATTCCGGGTTTAGCCGCTTGGTCCTTTATCTTTTATGAGTCTATTAAAAGGGATTTTACTATACTAACGTATCTAAGTCTTGACATCAATTTAATATTATATGTGCTGCTTATACTTCATTCAGATCTAAATCCTCGCCTTCGTTCTAAAAAAAAAAGCATAATATTAAAATGAGAAACCGAAGAACCAAACCGCGTTTCACACAGGTGTTATCAATGACGGTAAGTGACTTAAACTGAATCGCACGATAGCATCTAGCGATATTCAAGTTATTTTGAAAATAAGTATAGTTTAACCAGCCGTGTGCCATCCCACGCGAGGTGTCGTGGTCAACTAAGGGTAATATATAGCTGCCATACAAGTGGGCGATGGGTCAGTTACCTTTTTTACTTATACACCTTTCGACCTTTAACCTGTAGCTATCGACATCGCGGCTTTGAGTGGTATTGATGCACCTAACGCGACTGTAAGTAATTATTAGTTTGCACCTTATGATTTAAAACTTGATGTTGTTTTATTTTTTTCTTCTTTGAAAGTTTCCGCTTTAGCTACTCTTTGGAGTTTACTATCTTTACTTCCCTCCGTCCCTCACTTTATTTCTAATTCATTTAAGTGTAAGATTGTATCTTAATTTAGGTGTTTTAGGTTTGGTGCTTATTTTATTATTAGCCCTTACAATGTAAATCTTTTCACTAGCCTTGCAAAGACCTTTTGCTTTCTGTCCCTACATTTCACTAGACACATTATTTCGATTAACCATCGAGGCTGCTAGTCTACCGAGTGCCAACCGACCGTCGTTGTCCCAGTTTACTATCACATTTATCATCATTATTTAGCTGGAGCTATGCTGCTCGGTAAAAGTAGCATAGGTATTCTATAATACAAGTTTAGAACGCTTAGTTTAACGTTTCAGATTTATATTATTTATATTATTATTATTACATCATAATAAAAGAAAAAGGGCACAATTAGACGTCCAAAATTACCTTAATTTTGATTTTACGTATTTTTGGAGTTACTTGATTCAACAGAGAAAACGAAAACTTACATATTTTCTAATCGTAAAGGCAGCGTTCGACCATTGAATCTCGAGAATCTAGATTTAATTGAGCAAGCTAATTATATTGAATGCTGTGGTCTAGATAAAATCTCTCGTGGGAATGAAGTCGTCTTACATAGATTGTTGAGATTAGCTCAGATAGATTTAAACTAATGAATTTTGCTTCAATACAAACAGTAGTTTAAAGATCACAAACGTTTATTTTAACGGGTCTGGTTCATAATATCGACAGTCACTACATCGACGGTCGCTGTATCGAAAACGTTCCATCGACGGGTTAATGAATCGACAGTACACTAAATCGATGGTATGCTACATCGACAGTACACCAAATCGATAGTACATTATATCGACAGTACACTAAATCGATGGTACGCTACATCGACAGTACACCAAATCGATAGTATGCTGTAACGAAAGTATATCAAATCGATTATAGATACATTGTATCGACAGTACACCATATCGATGGTACGCTGCATTGACTGCCCGACCTGAGCCAGATTTAAATAAAAAACAAAAGCAATTTTAACAGGTACCTACTCTAGACGGATAAATTATCAATTGTAAAAGATTCACAATTTAAGGCTTATGTTGTAGACAACATAAGCCTTGAATTGTTATTACCACAGTAGTAAAATAGATTAGCTGTATAACAGGCAGGATGACAAAAAATGATAATCCCAATCAGTCAATGAATTCAGTATAAATAAAATGATTACGAATATTTCTTAGAAAGACAATAAGGACTGTTTGCTTGATAAAATAAAGATAGTACATTATCATGTGTGTGGTATAGAAAAAGATAAAGAAACATTTGGCATGGGCTCGATTCTAAGAAACTTATTTCAAGTTTCTTAAGTACTGATGGCAATGTAGATTATAATTTGATGTGTATCGTTGCTTTCCCACGATTGTCTAGTCGTCATGTAAGTCTCAATTCTCTCGGATCATTACACACGTATACATTTTGACCTTTTCAAGTCTTTATTGCAAGAAATATTTATTTTCTTTTTTAACCAAATTGCAAAAAAGCGTTGCAAATTGTTAGAGATTTCTCATGGATATAAGGATACGAACGTTGTATAACATACGTAATAGCTATATGCGTTGTCACAATGATTATGTTGATGACATCAGATTGAGACACAATTTCACTTTTGATGTCAATTATGATTCCAATGAGAACTTAAATTGCACTAATCATGTGGAAAAGTAGTCATAATGCAAGGTCCCTTAAAAAATCTTAAGTTTCTAACCTAAAAACAAATTCATGCGTATTTATGATTCAAACTGTCTACATAGTTTCATAAATAATTCAACGAATAGAATAAATGACGACATCAACCATAAAACAAAAATAAAGGCCTTTACAATGCTTTTAACAATAGAAACAAAACAGACAATCTTGAATAACATTCCAACCAGTTCTTTAACGAAATTCGCTACTTCTGCATTGTGGTTAAAAAATTCAAAAGCAAATTACCATTGCGGATAATTCATGAGGCATTCATTCCCATAAATGGTTTGCAGAAAGTGATACCAAACGGTTCGCACCGAATATGGTGTTACGATCCAGTTTCTAAAGCAAAATTCGAATTAATGTGAACAGATAGTTGGACAAAATTGAAGATGGCTGTTGGGTAATATGTTGCAATATTGTTAGATATAATGTGGGCTTCTATTGTTTCGAAACTTCATACTGAACTCTTATTATAAGTTATATTGTTGTTACCAAGACTGCACAGTCATTTTCTTTTTTAATAAAAACGTCGCCCCCACTAGGATTATCTCCTGTATCGTGGATGCGTTTCACAAACATGAACTATGTCAAATACTCAGATTCGGGACAAATATCTGCGGATCGCACAATTTTTTGTCCCGTGCGGGAATCGATCCCGCAACCCTTAGCGCAGCAGTCCAATCGCTTAGCCACTGCGCCAATTAGTTATTCAAATTAAAATTACTTGCTTAGCGGTTCTCACAAAATGTTTAAGTTATTTTGTCAAAACCATTTTTATTTATTCATCTAAAACATCTGTTATAGATACATAATTTTATCATTTATAAACCAGTCTTCAATTATTCGAATGAATATTTTTGTTACCTGCTTTAACTTTTTATCTTGTTTAATTAGAAGTCCGTCCAGCGCACCCTGGACGGTCAACCTCGCTACCATCCTTGTTGACTGATCAATGTCGACACCACGGAATGATCTATACCATGTGGCTATTGGCTCATGCCATACGAAAAAAAAGACGAAGTCATTAAAAATATTGTCTTTGCATCTTTTATCTTAAACTTCCACACAATGAACGGCTATACCTTCATCGTCATCTTCATACCAAAACTTATCTCGGCTAACATATTCAAAATGATTTACAATATCCCCGCGTCGCTCCGTATCTCCCCACATTTCTCATAACCATCCATCACTTTTTATATTGCTCTCTTATCATTTATCTGGGCCGGATCAAACTGTGTCAATGTCTATGCAATAGTTACGGTTCGTGATCACTTATGCAATGTTAGTAAACGTTGAAGCTTTATTGTGTCTTACTGTTTATTTACCATCATATATCTTGGTAGAGGTCATTGACTTAATGATTTTTTTTTAAACGTCGCTCCACACTAGTAATTTCTCCTGTATCGTAGGTACGTTTCACAAACATGAAATATCACATACACAAACACCCAGACTCGGGACAATCAAATGTGGATCGCACAAATTTTAGCCCCGTGCGGGAATCGAACCCACAACCCTTAGCGCAGCAGTCTCTACAACTAGGAATACAATCGCTTAGCCACTGCGCCAATCAGGTAATGTTATTGGATTTTTATGTACATCTTTGAGGCATGATTATTTCGACGTGCACTATTTCTCTGTTAATCAGATATTAGCTCCATCAACAATTTTTTCTCTTTGTGTTTTTTAACACAAATTTTTATCACTCATAACGTGTCAATGTCCATTTTAGACCAGTAGCAGTTATAATATCATCAATCAAAAGTTTTCTAAGACAGGAAGTTTTGCAGGATGCTATACCATTCTCATGCGTCCACCAAGTTAACCTTTTTAACTTCTTAGCGGCCGACTAACCCTGACTTGACCTTACACTAGATGATAAGCAGTGAATGTTCTTGTATATTTTTCTCTCGTTCCATAATTATCATATTAGAACGTATTATTTCTTTGAAATTGTAGTGAATGATAGAAGCTAATGTGCGTTTATCTGTTATGAATACAAAGTTTATTTGACCAATGCTAAACGGACTCTCCTTTTTATCGATGATTTATTTAGATTAACAAATAATCATCCTGTCTGAACTGTTAATTACGTTGATATTATCCCATTGAATTTGACTAGCTGATAATACTACTAAAGCAAAAACAGAGAAATCACTATCATCATCAAGACGATGTACCGTCACTTTCGATTTCACTCGAACTAAAAACAAAACACTGTTTTTCTTTGTTTATCTGCAACTTCGTCACAGCCATCATAAATATTAATGTAACAATTGTTATTACGTAAAACTGACCACCTGGTGTTTGCATCATTATAATTGTTCGGTTGATTGATACAGCTATTACCGGCCTAAGTTTTACGAGGTACATGATCTGTCGGGTTCGGTTTGTATTTGCTGGCAGACTTGCTTTATAGCAACTATTATTCAACAAACTTTAGTCAATAGTAAATCATTTATTCTGCAAATTAGTTGGTGTGAACACTTTTACACGTCGTTTTGAATTAACGGATTGGATTTTGCGTAACAACCTAACAATTGTCATAAAATTCTACAGTTTAATTATACATCTAGGAACGGGTATTTGTGGCCTTTTTTTCTGACTTGACAAATGAATGACAAACTTTTTTTCAAATTGACAAACCTACTTACCATTCTATAGTTATAAAAGCATTATTGTGAATACTGCACATCTCCGCCGCATAACTTAACTTAAACTTCCTGCAAAAGCATTAGACTTTCAAAATATGTCGCCAAAAGTTATTCAAGTTTATGCTTAAGCACTTTTCAGACCCCTGCATGCATAAATAGAGTCATAATATTATGATGAACAGAACGCTGTAACTCCTGACTGCCAATAATGTTGCAAAATATAATTTAGTTTTCAATTGAGCTATGAATTATTTAAAACAAGCAGCCGTTGTGGTAATTCAATGGAGACAGGTAATGTGCCAATTTTCTGTTGCAAGCTTGTGATTGGATGAATGATTGAACTGACAGCGTAATATTGACGTTTGTAATCCACATTTGTATGCATAACTTTTGGTCCAAACAGTCTATAATCAAGATTGCATTTATGGCAATTTTGGTCTTGGGAACTAGGGATTCAACGACATTTTGTCATTAAGTCAAGTATAGTAAAGTACCTCTAAAGAAGTATTTAGATTTGAAATGTGACCTTCATCTTTGCATGTGGTAAATGGAAAACGTATCACAGAAACCCAAATCAAGTAAGTGTCTTGCGAAAATAGTTTAGTTTGTTGAAACAAAGTTCGCACCTTTATAGAATTCAAATCTAGTCGAACTATCAAAAGTCAACAACAAAGGTAAAGTGATCAGGTTATAGATAATCACGATGTTTCCTCGAACTCAAGTCTTTTCAAATACTGGGCCTATAAATAAACAAACAATGGTTGAAACAAAACAAAAGACGATGATAATCAAATTGTAAATGAATTAAAAGGCCACGCAGGTTAAAAGAATTATTAATTTGAACTAAATATTAAAACTGATTAACATGGTTGAATTCCTACCATCTGCTAACAAAGACGCATAAAGCAGATTACGTCATTTTCTAAGCTAGTTACAAGATAAAGTTTATATCTGCATTAAATTGCTAGTGTTGCATAATTATTCATCATTTGAATTATTCCATTGCGCATATTACATTTTAAGGTGATTTGTTTCTTTAGGCTATATGCCGTCATAGACTAATTTATCGCACACTTGGACTATTGTATTATCATCTATAGTAAGAATTGCCTCGTTAGGCGCGATTGCTGACCATGAGGTCCTGAGTTCGAATTTTGGGTCGGGCAAAATGTTACCGAGTTTTCCATTAGATAATTCGTGGTAGGTGCACTAGTTTTGATCTTTTCCTGATTGATGGCAACAGGCTCGCTCCCTATAACATTAGGATTTATAACATAACTGGCGAAATGTGGGTGAGCTATCTCTAGGTACACCTCTGCCTTCCCTTCTGTGAATTCAGACGTGATGTGTTATGTTACGTTATTAAGATCTTTCGAAAGAAGGAGGATATAGGCTAATCGAACTTGTATATTTAGATGTCCATTATTATCATCTTCAGGTATTTCGTGTACAATTATTTATTAAGTATCAATAAATACCCTTCTAAAGAGTTTTATATGGTAATAAATATTTAAGGCTTGAATTTAATTATCAACTGTAGATTAGAAGTCTTCGTACGTCCAAAGTTAGGTCGCTGGGTTTATAACACGTGGTCTTCAAGCATATTATTAGCACACACACAAGTATCATTTTTGTTATTTTAAATTCTTCATAGCTTATGTTTCACATGAAATAACAACAAACATTAAAGCCTATGTTTCACGTTTGATAAATTGGTAACTTCCGAAAAATCATAACAATATCTGGTCCGACATGGACTGAGAAATGAAAAAACAACCGCTACAGTGGCCTTTCGTTTATTTTTTAATTTAAGCACAAAAACCAAAACCTATAATAATGTTCACTCATCATATCTTACAACCAAAACTCCATTTTCATCAGTTTTTATCAGACCTTCAAATTATCCAATGTTGATTCAACATATCCAAGTTTGGCTCAAATTGCCAACAGAACGTATTTTTTTAATACAAATAAGAAAAACCGTTTATACCACACCCAAAACATATTGGCACTTCACAAAACATGAATGAGTATCTCATTGACAAGTTCTCAATAAAAGAATCGTTTCGTTCGTTCATTCATTAACTGGCTTCACTCCTACGCACGAATATTTTATATACAGGCTGTATACTGTAACTGACTCTGAACCAAGCTCTACCGTTTCTAGTCAGTTTTCCGTATCTTACAGCTTTTTCAGTGTCTTTTGATCAAGCATCATCTAGAAAACAGAAGGCTTTGAACTTATGAAAAACATTCTCTTTCCATTAATAAATAATTATAAACAAAATAATTATTTATTGTACACACAAAACATACGGTTAAAATATTAAAACATGTTTGATGTATAGAGGCGAGCTATAGAGATTTCATCAAGTGGATGAAACAAACAGAAAAATACTGATGTACTGATGATGATGATAATGAAGAACTTAGAAAAGCTTCATCAAAGAGAGAAGCCTATATCTAGCAGTGGGTGAAGTCGGGATGCGGATGATGAAAGCTTAGCTAAATCAATACTGTACACACAATTTTATTTATTTTACACCAACCGCTACAGTATCACTTTTGTTAATAAAACGAACACCATGTATATCGGTGCTGATGTCAGCAAATAAATATTTTCTTAATTACGTAATATTTTGTTATGGTTTTGCATAGTTATTGAGCGTTGCATGAATATGAGGGCCCTTTGTCAATGTGTGGACTAAAATAAGATGCTGATGTAAGAAAAAAAAAATGTTTACTACTTTGTTACAAACAAAGAGTTTTTATTAACGATTTTTTTTTTGTTTTGTTTCAGGTAATTATTTGAAATGTCTCTATTTGGTATTGCGAGGAGGTGACACAAAGGATATGAGTTAAGGGCAGTAACAGAATCAGGATTGAAATATTTTTAATGTAGGTAATATTTTTCTTAAAATAAATTATTACCATGAACAGTATTTGGTAAATCTTGTTTAATAAAATTACTGGGAAAAATGCCCCTGGGAGACTTTAAAAAAAAAGTCATGGAAAAAATGCCGTACTGTCAGTTGACAACCTATTTTATAGTTTACAAAATTAATTTTAACTAGCTGCTTACTATCTTGGAAATGCCATAAAAGTCAAACAAGGAAATAGGTTATCAGATACCATTAAGAGATGGGCTATGGTGTCAATACTTACGCACGACTATGCCCCCAGAACTCTACGCGTAGTTTCAAATGGTGCCAATACGTTTAATCTTAATACCGTTGAGAGATCTGCTAATGAAATAATAGGAAATCAATGTTACCTTTAGTAATTGAGTACTGAACTTACTTAAAAGTCATACGTACAAAAGAGAATAATCCAATAAGTAATTACTAAAAATATATAGAAATCAACATCGTTAACAAAATATTGGGTCTTGCATGCAAAGTTAAAGTTAAACAATATTGTAATGATGATACAAATGGCTTTATTTAATTGTTGACTCAAAATATCTCCAACCCACTCTAGGATTGTTGTCTACAAAATGAAATATATTTTCATTCTTATTAGTTAACGAATGACGATAATATCCTTCTAGAACCCCTTTTATTGTGTTCATAAAATATACAAATTCACCTGCTAAAACCACAACAGCTGAAACACAAATGTCCCTTCCATTCACCGCAACCCCTAATAATTCGTCCAATATTTTTTTATCTGGACAGCCAACCTATAAGTCCTCAATAAGCCATTACTCAAGCATGGAGAAGTAAAATGGATGGTACGTGGTCAATGGACTGACTACGGTCAGTCAGTCCATTGACCACGTACCATCCATTTTACTTCTCCATGCTTGAGTAAGCATACGTCGTTATCTTCTAAACAAAGCAATCGTAAAATTTGCTGTCTTTTAATAGCACAATTACTCTTATCGACAGTACTAGGACGCCAAACACGGAAGGTTATCGAAATAGACAGATTTGTCAATGACCTGTCTACAAGATAATTCATTCATGAATTTCACAACAAAATATTAAGTTTTAACGCCTCTACGTGACTCGTTAATAGATATGTTGTTCAATAAAACATGGACGTTAAATATATTAATTGAATTATTATACAGGAAACGGCGCACGTGTTAAACGATTACTTTAATAATACTGTAATAAATATTGTTTTGGCAAGTGTTTTGATTATGATGTTATGTGTGTTGTCATCATCATGGGGAATACGACAAACATTTATAACTTTTTCTTCAATAAAAACTTCGTCTAGTACATGGCAAAATGTATCTAATCCAGCAGTAACACTTCTCACATTAAATACGTTAATGTCCATTTCATTAAGCTCCTTTCTAATAAGCCTTTCTTCCATTACACTCATCGAATCCATTAAACCATTGCCATTAAAAATATCATGCCTTGGAGCTTCAAAGACACAATACACCATACAATTTTAGCGTCAATCTACTCGACAAGCAATCTACTGCATTCTCTATAAGAAAAAGTTATCATGATTCAAATGGACGTATGTCAAACTATCAGAAAGCTGTCTCTATTGTTGTACCTTCGTACTTAAATGGTAACGAAGTGGAACGAATGTATGGATTGATTTGGAGATGGGTTGCGAAATCGGGAGTTGGATGGAAAGAATAGATCCGTTGGTCTGTTTGTAAACTTTTTTCTGGAAGAAAATCCTCCTTGAAATTTTAAGTTAACGTATCTAAAGATCTATTATCCAACTAGTCTCTATTTTTGCGTATTGGTTTTAAAAATCACAAAATTGAAATTTTTTGGGCTTGTAACCAAATAATTACTACATAAGACGACCCAATTGGCGCAGTGGCTAAGCGATTGGACTGCTGTGCTAAGGGTGGTATTTCATGTTTTTGAAACTCACCAATGACACAGGAGAAATTCCGAAGTGGGGCGAAGTTTTTTTTTAAACAAAAAAAAATTACCAATTATTAGTGTTTTCTCTCTCTCTCTCTCTCAGCCTGTCGCGGTCCTCTGCTGGACATAGACCTCTCCCAAGTTACGCCACAACACTCGGTCCTACGCCTTCCGCATGAGTGTTCACACGATCTAAAAATAAAAATACCTAAACATATTTTTAACGTTCCTAATAAAAATTTAGATAAACAATTTTGCATTTACTGCAATCCAGTTAAGTCTAAAACCGTGATACTCAACCTATTTCCACAGGTTCCTTAGAATCAAGTCTGGTGCATTCCTTTTAATCTATTCAAGCTACTTTACCATAGTTTCACAACAAGCCAAAGTTATCGTTGTTCACGAAGGAAAGTCTCAAAACATTTTGCTTTTACCGCGAAGTGATTAACACTCGAAGTGGTTCATTTGATCAGACCCAGTGATTAGGAAACAAGTGGCGTTCGGTTAAACTGTAGTATGGTGCCAGTTGAATATTGGAGCGGAGTAAACTATTTAAATAGATTTTGAAAAAAGCTATTTGTGTATGTATTAAACAAAGGTGATAAAAATAACAATATTTATAGCCATTGACTGCCTCGTTGGTCTAGTGGTCGCTAAGCGTGACTACTGAGCTTGAGGTCCTGAGTTCGAACCCTGGGTCAGGCAAAGTGGTATTGGGTTGTTCCATTAGGTAATTCTCAGTAGCAGCTCGGAGTCTCGATTTGTGCCTGCCTAATGAATGTCAATAGGCTCCCCCCTATTACATTGGGACCTATAAAATAACTGGCGAAATGTGGGTGTACTATATGTACACTTCTGCCCACCCCTTCGGGGAATGCAGGCATGATATTATGTTTTATCTGTATTACCATATAATTTTGACAGTTTTGTATACTTTCTATTAATCTGTTTGTTTAGCTGTAAGTTTTCCAAATATATTAAATAAATAAATAGTTGTAAGTGTTAAGACAAAATTCTCTATCCATGACAGAAATTCAACCACCTTTCCACCAAATCATCACCACCATCTCTTAGAATGATTCTGATGCTTGAAATGTCACGCTATTCACAACGAGGCCAGTTTTATGTGTCTTTATAAAACGAATATTACTAAATTTATTGCCATATGTTTCATTAGATTCATTAATAGTAAAAGCGTTTACAGCATTACGAAATATAGTAATATCTTTGTTGTCTTATTCGTGTTTTCTACTTCTCTTGCTCTCTGTTCGGGTGTTTTCGATATCCCTAACTTTCGCTAAGCATTTTAAACTTGCACCAGCTAATCCAAGGTTAGAAGGTTCGGTTCAATTTGACAAGATTTTAGAATTTAATTGAAATTTTAATTGGACGCTGCGAAAGCTGCGGCCACGGGAGTTCAACTGTGCAGTCGCTGTATATTTACTGTAAATTAGCTTGTACAGCAGTCTCGCTAGAAAACTGAATATTGAGACGTTTGGGAAACTTTCATGGGAACCTCTATTTGCAATCTATCTTTCCCTTTTTGTGGGCCCAAGTTTTGTTGGAAAAAATTACTTTAAAATTGCAATAATGTCAGTCAAAAACTATACGGACATTTTAAAAAAGTAAGTTCAAATTTTAAAAAGGTGCTTGTCATTAACTTAAAAACGAAAGGCATAATATGTAGATATATACTTGTATTTTATAACCACAAACTCATTTTCATTGGTTATGTTACCCAAATTATAATAAAATGACAACATACAGTACTTTATTAAATAGTGTTGTCCAAAAACACGCTGACCTTGACGTTTAAATAATAAAAAAAACACTTTCAATTCAACTTTCGTTCAAACAATTTATTTCTAGAACAGGCGTATTCAATCTATTTTTATTGCACGCAATAAAAGAAACGATATTTCAAATCGCAATAAAAATCTGTGAGTTTACTCAAATAAAACAATAATAAAAATATACAGTAAGATTATGGTTAATAAACCACGGGACACAGCGGCAAACATAATAAAACAGACAAGACAAAACGACATAACAGTAAGTGCATAATGCACAGTGGCCGGAAACTGACGCCCACTGGACAAAACCATTTATTTTGGCAACAAATTTATTAGCCAGCCGGTCAGTAACTAGAGCAAGCTAGCGCAAAGTTTCAATGTTGTTTCAATGGCAGCATTTCGCAACACTGTGTTTGCAGACAAGCCGGCGTATTTCTACACAAGTATTCATTGATAACGCGCGTGGGCGAACTCGACGTCGTCCACTCCATTCATGAATTGGGCAACGCTTGCCCACGCGGCTAACGGTCGGTATTAAAGACATCGATGCATACAAGTAAATTATGAACGTTAATTAATATGAATTTGTGTTTTACAGTAAATTTTACGGAACACGGGAAGCGGTTAATCAATTTTGTAAACGCAGGGAAATTCAAGCTTTGATTAATGAAGCTTGCTTTTTGAGTGTTTGTGATAATCATAGATGTTTTATAAGCTGTAAGTTATGAGGCAGTTTATAAGTGCGGAGTTAATAACAATTTAAATACAAATTGGTTAGCTGCGCAACAACCAGAAAACTATCGTGCTCATAAAACTTTTAATTAAAGTTCTCTGCACAAGTAGTTAAGTTGGATACGTATTTTTTCTATTCTTTGAACAAAATCTATCCCATCTATTAAGAGTTATATATAGATAATATATTTTTGAGCTTTATTTTAGTTTTAGCGATAATATTATTCTTGCGTCACTAACATATCCATTCCTAACTAATAAGCATCTTACATCATACCATGTTATCTATCCAATCGTGAAGCCCACTGGTTACTGTTTTAAAAATCACCTAATTAAAATTTAATTACACAACATATCGTGTGCGTTTAATTAAAGATTTAAGATCATTCAGATTCAAATCAAATAGTTTTTTTGTCCAGAAATCTGACACGAAACGTCACCCACGCTTTAAAATGACAGTTGACACTATTACAGCTGCCTTAGCGATGTAAAAATGTGTGTTTGTTTGAATAATTATAGCAGTATAAATAGTGAAATGTTTGAGATAAAATATATTTAACATGTAGTTAGATTATGCAGGAGATAAGATACTTACCTCGGAAGAAACGTGAGTGTTTTTATAGTTCATTACAGTAATCAATTATTGAATAAAAACATTATAATAAGTTATTTCAACGCCATTGTTGTTCAAGTCGGTATTACGATATTTAGACATAATAAATAATCAAGATGATATTATACGTATAAAATGAAGGAGATATAAATTAAATAGCTGTGGTATGATTAATTATAAACTGGTTCATAAATTATAAAGCTGTGTGTGATCAATTTTTTCTAGATGTTCTTTGATTTGTCACCCTGTGCCCTGTGGGCATTTTTGATTAATTTGGTTCAAATAAATAATCATGTACCGGTGGACGCAAGTGGTGATCATTGTGGCGTTCTAAGAAAGAGGCCTTTGTTCAACGGTGGGCTTTCGGCTGATGATGATGAAAAAATTCTATAGGTAATAATTTACCTTTTAGCTAACAGAAAAAGCGATTAACAAATATTCTATGTCTCATGTTTTTTTATTATGATATGAAATTGTAAATCCTAAAGATTCAGGGTGAGATGACATAGTACATAATATTATACTTTAGTTGATACATCATACCACAGTAACGGTTCCTAGGTATATCTGCATCGTCAACAACATTTGCGACAGGAAGACGGACATCTTATACGACGTAATTCTTCTCCAAGTAAAGGCAACTGTCATAAAATGACCTCACAATACTGTATTTATAGGGTTGACACCTAATCTTTGAACATATAAGCGCAAATATGGAGAAAATGTGTTTCTTGTTGGTAGTGTTTAATACTATTTCGTTCTCATTCAATTTATGTCATGTTTGAAAAGCAAAATCATAAAAAATAGTTTGTAATTTACTAACTAAGGGGGTAATAGTTTTCAAAAAGTCAACAATAGGTTTATAAAACAATCGGATATAATTATAATAAAAATGATATAAATTAATATATTAATTATCGACTAAAAATGTCACAATAACTCATTAAAACTGTCTCTTGAACTAGATCCATTTGGGTTACTGAAACTTGGTAATCACACAGTCCAAAATCTTATTACAGAAGTCAAATACAAGCGCCAACCTAATTTACAAAACCCTAAATAATCGCAGCATTTGTAACGTCGATGGTAAGATTTTTCAACGATGTGTAAAGCCATGTCAGAGGCCTATTCATGAACCATACGATAAAATGAAGTAACGTCAATTTTTCCTCCATAAAATACATCGTTCAAATAAATACCAGTTCAAATGTCCGAGCAGTGACAGCCCTATTAACAAACCGTTGGACAGTCAAGTCCATTGCCATGCTAACGTTTCCATCGGTGCCTTATTGTCTGCAGTCCCCATGGCAAACCAGTTCGGTAAATAGGCCATTGTTCTACGATATCTTAATCCTTTGCCATTGTGAATTTTTAGTGGGCTTGCCTTTTTTGTTGGGGAATGTTATTGGCTGGAGCAAGGGCCAGCAATTTCTCTTGTTTTTTCTTTTAAATATTGGTACTTTTTCGTCTTTCGACGGACGAAAGTTTGTCTTTTGATGGTTCCTTGTTAAAGTGCGTAAATTAAATAATGCAAAATTACACATATGAAAAATATAAATATGATCACGCCAGAATCCATGAAGCAGTAGGCAGTAGTGTCCTATGTTACTGACTACTAGTCCCTAATTTCGCTGTAGTAAGTAATGATGTAATTAATAGGCGACGAGCCTATTGCCATTCCGAATCGATCCAACACGAAATTCCTCGACTCTTTCGACTTGCCTTTTTTACTTGATTTTTTTCCTTAATAAGACACTCACTCTCATTCATTCAGAATATGGAATATGGGCCACAACAAACATGAAACTTCCTCACTGGTTCATAGACTGAAATACAAGTAACAACCACTTTCACTCAGCACAATTTTGCAATAAGGTGACACGATAAACTGCATAATCTGTTATGTATCGAGATTGTTCACGCTTTTACATCGTGAGGTAAACAGACCTTCAAATTAGCATACGGTACCCTTTTGGTGATTCAACGATGTGGTACTTTTTCTTGCAGTTAATTAATTTTGGTGCTAGTTTAAATTGGGTTAGGAAATTCGGTTGGGATGTCTTTGTTATATTTATTTTCTTAGATGTAGACGTAAAAGTACGGAATTATATACAGTACCTTTTTGGTACTTTTTCTTGCTGTATTTTTTTTAATATTTAGGAAAAAGGCCTTTGCCTTGCAGTGGGACAGTTAAAGGCTATTATTATTATCATTATTTTAGAGATAGACGTGGTTGAACTTAGCCGTAATAATGGTAAAAATTACCATTATTACGGCTAAGTTCAACCACGTCTCTTCTTTCATCTTGTATTTAGGGAGTACACAAAAAGTTAACATTGTTCGTCGTAAAGTGATCAAACTTGCAACTAATAACTTAATAGACTATTTATTTAACCATACAGTTATAAACATATATATATGAAGTCACTGCAAAACTTTTTAAGATAAAATACATAACATAACATCACGCCTGTATTCCCCGAAGGGGTAGGCAGAGGTGATCATATAGTACACCCACATTTCGCCAGTTATGTTGTAAGTCCCAATGTAATAGGGGGCGAGCCTATTGCCATCAACCGGGCACAAATCCAGACACCATGCTGCTACTGGGAATTACCTAATGGAAAACTCAGTAACACTTTGCCCGACCCGGGATTTGAACCCAGGACCTCTTGCTCAGCAGTCGCGCTTAGCGACTACTAGACCAACGAGGCAGTCAAAGATAAAATACCGATATAATATGAGGTAATTTTTTATCTTTTCCTTATTTCCAAATCACAATAAACATACAAAAATGTAAACAGCATACAATTACTATAATCAAGAGCATCAATCAATTATATCTTTGGTTATTCGTGTTTCATACTTTGTTTGTGCAATTCAATATCTGCGCAAGATTTCAATAAAATGCAATACTTTTTAAATTTAATTCGTGCGTATTCATAAAAGTCAGTTTTTTCACCACCGTGCGCAAACGCAAGTTAAATAACGATTGACATTTCGAACAAGAACGATGTCGTAACGGTATTACCGGTCGGGGGTTCGACTCTGATTGGCGTAATAATGCATGTGTTGTGCGTTCAGTAATATGCACTTATGCAGGTAGGTATATTATTTATTATATGCATAGTGCTATTGTTTTAAAACAATTCTTACTTATTTTTTAAGCAGATAAGCAATAAAAGTATTATCGTAACGTTTGCATTCTGCGAAGGGATAAGCAAAGATGTGTTATTGTACACAACGATTTCACTAAAAGTTTTATCGGGCACCATTACTAAACAAAAGTATTAAAAAAAAACTGACTGCCTCGTTGGTCTAGTGGTCGCTAAGCGCGACTGCTGAGCAAGAGGTCCTGGGTTCAAATCCCGGGTCGGGAAAAGTGTTACTGAGTTTTCCATTAGGTAATTCTCAGTAGCAGCACGGAGTCTGGATTTGAGCCCGGTTGATGGCAATAGGCTCGCCCCCTATTACTTTGGGACTTACAACATAACTGGCGAAATGTGGGTGTACTATATGTTCACCTCTGCCTACTCCTTCGGGGAATACAGGCGTGATGCTATGTATGTTTTATTAAAAAAAAAGTAAGATAGTTAATAATGACATTAATACATTGGTAATAACTTGACCTGAATTTGAACTCAAAATTAACGTGCGTATGAATCTAGTCTATAACCCATATTGCCTCCACAATAATATCGAAAAGAAATAGCAATAAGCTTGGATTCTAATATTCCTCAAAACAATATTTATCTAAAGATGAATAAATAAAAATCGCATAAACATAATTGATTATCTCAAATTCAAATGACTTTGGCCAAAAGGTCGCTTTATCATCGTTATCTTTAAAAAACCAATATCTTAGCACTTTATTAAGTAAACATTATGCCTACTTAACCGTGTGTGGTCTCGTTCTGTCATTTCTATAATTAGATCAGTGGTCAGTGCCGTCGTCAGGTCAGGTCAGCTGTTGCTCTAGTATCGGTTCCAAATGAAAAATATTTATAATATTTTAAATATCGATACGTAGGCCACAGGCTTTCCTAATAAAAGCCGTTACTCTCTTTTATTCATTAGCAGTTTTATATTTGAAAGACAAAGACAAATCTTAGTGCAACTGTTGCAACGTTTACTAGTTATTTGGAAGTTTTATAAGTCCAGATCCTAATCTATATGTAATTAATAACAACGTTGTTGTAGGTGAAGCTAAGGAAATTGCTAAAGATTGATCAAACATACGACAAGTCAGAACAGGCTAAAGAAAATCCTATTAAAATTATGGAGTCTGAAAATAAATTGACGTTTACAAATTCCATTGATAACATACCTATGGATGATGGAAAACGAACGGCAAAGTAAATATATATTACACAGCAACAAAATAAGGCATTATGCTTCAAGCATTAGTTACATACAGCCACACATATTTTAAAATGACTCAGAAAAAGCCAATGTCATCGGATTCAAACAAAATATTAATTACACGTGTCTAGACGCTACGTAATGTGTACACGTGTGAATCAGTTTATGCAACAATCTGATTCATCAACCTTGAAGTTATCTGGTGGGCAGTAAAGAGCGTGCTCTATAATGCTACAAAGAAAGTGAAGGCGTTAAAATGTAACACTTATATTATTTTGAATTCTGTATCTATTCTGGACAAGAAAACCAAAAGGTGACTAAAGGGTTAAGTTAAAACAAAAATGTATTTACACGTTTTTATAGGCACTAACGAAAATAACAAGCAAGTCTTATAACATTTATGAGACACTCACGTGTCTAACAATATTTGAGAAAAAAATATATAATTATAAAGCCGCATTAGCCAATTGCCTGGCTTTTAATTTTTGCAATGAATGTGATCCAATAAATCAGAGCCGCCACTATATAAATAAATGAAATACTGCATATAACATACATGAGAACCATTATTCCTGTAAGCTGCAACTATAACAATACCTACTAAATCCTCTACTAGGAGCAACTTCACCATAAAATGTTGAGCTTAAGAACAAAATGATCCTGAACAGTACTCGTAAAAAAGTTGTTACTCAAACATTTCTGGGTATTACGTCATATTCCACCATTCTCACAACGGTTGGTGATATAAAAAAAACGGTAGCCATCTGTGCAAACACCACTTGAGTCCAAACTGACACGCTGAGACCTGCGCAAGCAATTTTTGGGCCAACGAACTTGTTGGAGAAAAATATTCTTTGTGTGTGCAGATACTGTTTAAATAGTTGACATTACAGCTACCAGTAGGTATTTACACGCTACTTTGTGAGAACGGAAGGTTAGATTAGACACTTAAATTCATAGTAGTAATTTTTATGTGTTTCTTAAAATTGTTGTACGTCACATTCATTTTAACAAATTAATACTATTCAACAAATTAATTTCGCACCTGAGCCGATCTTATATATTATTCTCAATACATACAAATATAAAGAAACAAACATAACCTTTCTACCAAACAGTGGCTTTGAAAGAGCCTTAAATAAATCTTCAACAATGTAGTACTAAAAACAAATTATTTCCAACTGCAATTAAAATAGATAAGTATAGACACTATAAAGCTAATAGACAATAAACTAAAACCAGGCATAACTTAGCACGCGGCGAAGTATTTAAGCTTAGCAAGTGAACAATAAATCTTGTTGCTAGTGACTATATTAAAAAGAAGCAAGTTACACTAAACAGCAAAACCAACGAAGATCAGCCTTTCCAGACATACATATATAAATACAGCTCAAAATAAATTACAGAACAAACTGCTCCCAAGCGTCAAACAAGATAAAAGAAACAACATCTGTTGAAGAATATTAAATTATAACAGTCGACAAAGTAATAGAAAAAAGTAAACACATTCTATAGGAATACCAATAAAAGTATGATAGGAACAGACATCCCTCTTGTGAACACGTGGTGAGGCAGGAAGGAAGCGTTAATTTAGACCGATGTCAATGAATGGAGCATGCTTACATTTTGTTTGTAGGAAATAACAAAGCCCTTGTTGCTGATGATCTATTTGAAGGATTTGATGAAGTTTAAAATTCAAAAGATTAAGTGTAAATGACTTTTAATGAAATTGATTTAATGGTTTAAAAAGATAACAAAAAGTAATTTCATCATTCTTTAGTTTTAAAAGATTATTTTTATGACTCGGACTGAATACATTTAGCGAGATTTTTTATGCTTCATTTAATAAGCTGCACTTTGATATAGATTTTATGAGAGACCATTTAATAGGTACTTAAAATAAAACACAAAATCTCGATGAGTTTAAAATAAAACCTTCAAAGTTAGTATGAGCATAAAGCTTTAAAGGGCCTAAGTTTTCAAATCTACATTATTATTTACTAAGAGTTTCTTCAAATTCATAGACTTCCTTCACATATCAAGCGACAATAAACCATCGGCTAAGACGTCGACTGGCGACCAAGAGATCGCGGGTTCAAATACCAAGCGTTGAACTATTGATGGACCCACTCGTAGTGAACAACTTAATATTTAGCAAATTCAACACGAACAGGTATTTGATAATGTAAGTGCATTAAACAATAAAAACCATTTGCTAGAGAATTTAATATTATTAATAATAACCGTTAACAAATACGAGTGCATCAAGCAATATGAGCTTTCAATCCTCCACATTAATCTCACATGCTATATACTTGCGTGCCTATGCTTCTCACAAGGAACATTGGCTACAAATCATAGTTATACTAGTACTCGGCTGGTAATGGCCGATGTGGGTTAGAAACAAAGGAACTTCTATTTAACCCAACATTTGTTACACCGTTACTACAATTGAATAGTATTTTATAGCCGCTAAATGCATGTTATTTTAATGAGAAACATTTCTATAGTGTTTAGAATGTTATGGATGTTAGTTGCAAGTGGTAAGATGGCCTCTTAACGGAGAATATAAGAGGAATACTAATTCTGAAAGTGTTAGAAATCGAGTCAAACACCACTATTCAAATGTTCATAACTTTTGATTGATGTCTGAATGAAATTTTCCAAAGTACCTATTTTAAAGCAAACAAGAAAGTTCAAAAGTATGGCAAGTTACATAATGATAATAACTCCTTAATAAAATATATACAATATCATTCTTCAGAGCCTAAAAAATGTCCACAAACGATGACATCATCGACGTTGGGTAGATTAGCGCTCGCTGCGTTCACATTACAAGCCTGTGTAATGGGCTCCCATGGACCGTTTTATCACACTTCCTATGCAAGTTTGCGGGCGCAACGTTGCCCTCTGAATTGCCTGGCTGATGCCTTCAATGGTTATAGAATCGCCCTATTGTTTTATTGTACATCTGATATTATACGGGATTTATAGCCGTGCACGTGCATTTAAGGAGATTTTGGTTGTTTATACTAGAGAATAATGTTCAAGGAGTTCCGCTAGGGTCATTTTGGGACCTGTTTTCGGTAATAATTGTGTTGACGATAAATATTTTATTGTAACGTTCAGCATATGAAATTCAAACCTAAAGTACAAGATCAAACGCGTTAATGTTTTTATTATTAAATATATTAAAAGTACTTTTGGAAATTATATAGCTAGAAACAGATTTTGGTTTCAAGAATGTTTTTGACACGGGTTTTAAAATGGATTTTTTAACAAATCATAAGCAACTTTCTCTCAAAAATTCTGTAACACATTGATTCCAAGATTATCCTAGAAAGCAAAAGTCGTGCTGGCAACGTCGACACACCTTTTTCAAAACAGATTGGATTATAAGATTTGATTGCAAGGGAAAGACTTGTACCCAAACTGAGAGTACAAAACAGTGCCTTAACGAAATATGTTAGTGAAATCAACAATAAATCCGAGACTGCACGTTGCACTGCGCTGACCTCCCGATGTTATCTTATCAATGGCGATAAAGAAACACACTTTACCTGTAGTAAGTCACGGAAGTCTTGAGCCATTCAGTATCGACTGTAATGGTATGTTTACTAGAAATAATGTAGCTAAGCTTAGTTTAGTATTAGGTTAATAATTTTGCACTAGAAAGGAATTTTAATTGTTTTTTTTTACTGTCGTACCTGGAATATTGGTATTTGTAGATAATGTCAAAAACAAGGCAAATAAGAATAAATTCACAAAGTCATTGCCACTAAAACTTGCAACCATTACAGATGTTATGCAACACCGTTGATTGCACACCAATTACAAGTTATATTTTTCTGCACTTAATTTTTAACACTCATGTCAATACTTTCTTTTATAATAAATTGCTTGATTTATCAAATTTGTGTGTCCCAAACAATAAAGCTGATAAAACAGGACTGAATAATGAATTCAAGTAATTTTTATCTCAGTTTTTTTACGAGTTTTTTAATCTTTATAACACATTCCCTTACATAAAGTTGAAGAAACACAAGTAACAAAAGTACCCCCCATTGGCACAACAATCAATTTTCCAACGTCCTCGAAATATTATTGAAATATTATGCTGTTTATTTGCCCGTTTATTATGCAAATGTTTAGAGTCAATGTCAGTAAAAAATGAGTCTATAAGCGTTGCAATAAATCTTAATTTAGAATGTCATGCAAAAAATAAGGTGTTGAGGATAATGACGTAACTAAAACAATGAACTTTTGGTGCATACATAAAGACAATTTCCTCAGTCTTTAAGACTATGACAATATTTGTTTAGCTTGTGTAGGTATGATATTGCGGAATAACTGTTTTCCTTTGGCAATTATTTGCACGTGTTGAAGTAAAAAAACATAAAGCCCAAGATCACCCCATCAATTTTCACACAGTTTAAAAATCAATTTTTAAGCGTATGGATGAGAAACAATTTAAGTTCCGTATAGTGCAATCTATAAACTTAATATAAAATTCAGCACTGTATGGTTCTAATGTATAAATCAGATCACATCGTCACACTTTGTCATTGTCGTGACCACAACACTGTTAGGCGAGCTGTCCGCAGAATCAACAATAAGATTATCTGAAACCGAATCTACTTGGAATATCATACGCCTTTTCATACGAATTTTGATATGACATAGAAATATTTGTCATTATTAATAACTTGTTGGCAATTTGTACACGTCTTTTGAAGCTTATATCGATGATTTATACTGTCTTTATATTCTACATTGTTTGGATTTTCAAGAATTTTTGTTCTTCACTGAATTAGTTACAAAATATAAACGTTAAAATATATCGTGTCCACAATATTATTTCATCTCAGTTTTTTTTAGTATGTTTAAAAAAATATTTATTCCAGAATTTGTATTTTATTCTAAACTAATTTAAAACCAGACCCCATCAAAGTTTCAAATTCTAAATTATTGTTATCGAAGACCAAAATGGATGATCCAATTTATTTTGGTGCATCTTCGGAGTACCGATGGGTGGTCGAATTTTACAAATTCAAATTGTGTGCGATAAAAGTAAAATTATTGTTTAAATCCTGAGACGATACCAGAATGTGTATTGGACCATTGTTCGTGGGCTTAAATGGATGCAACAAATAAGGTAAGCAGATGCGTAATGTGATTAGTTCACGAATATAATGTAATCAACTTAATATGTATAAGAACAAGCTTAAAAAAGCGAATCGAAGGGTCTCTCTCTAAAGATGATTCAAGTAATGGTTTTCCCAAACTTGCGACATTTAGGTACAATAAACAAATATTCTAAATGCTGTCTTAGAAAAGTTTATAATGCACCAATAATATTTGGTGTTAAAATTTTAATTTAAGTAACAAATCCATACGAAGATAGAAATTCATTTTAGCTTAAAAGTAGGTAGAATTTAAATGTGTATATGTATATAATTGTAATGTGTTGTAAATAAAAAACAAAGCTTATTAAAATAATCCAAGATCTATCACTTAAACCAATTTCACTCAAAATTGCTGATGTCATTTATATCCAAACAAAGCACGACAAATAATAACATTTTTACATGTAACCTCAGCAACATTAGGTTTACAATGCTCTACGTAAACAATAACACCATGAAACATATTCAAAAGCCCATTGTTAGCAATAAATTCGCAAACATGAATTCTAAAATCATTGTGCTATTACAAAGTGACAATTTCAACCTTGTGTTTACAGGATGTGTTGACAATAGGACTCGGATGTTCGGTTGTTTGATCTCGCGGTGTTTAATCATGAGTCATTTCGAAATTAATGCACAACACAGCATTTTTAGCATTACAATTTGTTTTAAATGGAGTTTTGTCAATTAGTGATGCATCGTCCGTGTGTGTCCGTGTGTCCGTGTCCGTGTGTGGCCGTGTGGTATCCGGCCTAGAATTGACCACCCTCTTTCCTCCCGTGGGTGTCGTAAGAGGCGACTAATGGAAAACCCAGAAGATGGGCAGCAGCGTCTTCTGTAACTTGACCACCAACACTGCGATCCCCAAGCCGCTTGCCAAGCGTGGGGATTATGGCAACACCCCCCTTCTAAAAGGAGGAGGCCTTCGTTCAACAGTGGACGCCTTACGGCTGATGATGATGATGATGATGATGCATCGTCATGTGCGACGTTGGTCAGTGTTATATATTTGTTTATATCGTAATTTCATTTAATGTGTTCGAGAGCTAAGTTAGTTATTTTTAAACATACAATAGCATTCATTTCTTTATCGTTAGTCATTAAATTTCCTCACCTAATTTTAGACAAAGCTTTCAGTTCTACGATAATCCAAATATTCCTTTTCAGAACTGTCAATTTTATCGTTCAGTTGTACCGCTCTAAATCCACTTCAGATTCTTCTATGGCAACATAATAACTCACATAAGCTTTACTATGTTCGATGCTAGGTACTTTACATACGGTACATACTTTGGTTGAACACAAAATGTCACATCAAAACAAACAAACCTAAACAACATGTAAAACTACGTTCTTCACGATACTGCCTCACCTTCGGGCTATCATTCTTCCACATTAAGTTGTCACATGTAATAATATTAATCTTATATAAACAGAATACAATAAGTAAATATCTTTGTATTGACAATAGCTCACTTATAACATAGAAATGAAGGAAAGTGCAACAGACAATAGGAATTTGCTCTAAGGCTTGGCTCTCACGGACGGTGAAAACTTATGAGTATAAGCTTACTGTACTATATTATATTTAGGTGCATAGAAATATACAGTACTGAGAGGTAATCCAGAATAAGCGAGCACTGATTATTGTCTTCTTTTAAAAAAACAGACCTCGTTAGCCTAAATTCGCTCAAAAAACTGTCAACTTTTATAAAGATACGAAGGTTTTTGCTAATTTTCTAACACAATATCCATCAAATAGTCGGCAATGTGATGATACCTACCCCCCCCCCCCAGGTCAGAGGCCAAAGATGATCCGCCCCTTTACGATGAACTCTTAAAGCAGGACATATTCCTTTGTGGAAGCGAGATGCCCCACTACACTGTACGTAGCGGCGTCTCACTTCCACGACGTGTCCTGCTTTAAAAGTTCATGGTAAGTGGGCAGATGTGACAGCAGTCGTTTGTTCGTGTAGTATCGACTTTATAAAAGTGAATGAGGCCTGTATAAGAGCACTTGTCACAAGAAAGCTATGATATAACAGTTCATTGATAACACATTGAATAGATACGTGAGTGAGACATTATTATCAATGAAGCTAAGTGTTATTTCGCTGATGCATTGCCTGATATGATGCAAGTAGCAGGAAATTTAATTAATGATTATAAACTTAAAACTATATTGTTGAATTGTTATTGCTATTTTTCTGTGCAAGCTAAGGACATTATTTTTAAAGGTATCGAAATCTGGACCTCTAAGTAAGTTTTGGTACTACTCTTAGAGATAGTGAATTAGGTTTCATTTAATCATCAATAGGTACTTTCCGTGTTGTGTCTTCCTAGAATCTTTGTAATGATAGTGTAACAAAATTTCACGTCACACTAGGAATTTCTCCTGTATCGTGGGTGCGTTCTACAAACATGAAATATCACATACACAAACACCCAAACTCGAGACAAACATCTGCGGATCACACAAATTTTTGTCCCGTGCGGAGATCGAACCCGCAACCCTTAGCGCAGGAGCCCAATTGATTAGCCAATCAGGTATAGTAATTAAAGTAATGTCTGTTTAACTTATAATAATAACATTTTATTAATCCGATCCAGAATAAAATGTGCATTTTCTTGATTTGCTATTTTCTTATTAGTTAACTACTATACACTTAGAAATAGCAAGGCAGCTGCTAGCAACTACGGCTAAACATCTTTATATTTTTACAAAAAGCTGGCAAAACAACCAGTTTTGTAATCTTACAATCAGTATCGCTGACGGCCATTGCGATCTAACGTTATGATACCATTTTATCGAGCCTCTGCAGCGGCTCCACGTAAACTTGAGCAATTTTTCCTGTTACGAAGTAGAAATCCCGTTCTCAATGGTGGTGGTGTACGATTTGTTTACTTGTATCTCTTGATAAAAGTGTTGCTTCTCGAATGATGTCATCGTGTCTGAGTGTTATGAACTTGTCCTGACGCTTTCAAGACACATTTAGTTTAAAGATCTTGGCTTACGTGGGCTGTGATAACTTTAAAAATGGAAGCCGACAAATATTATTTAAGCATAAAAAGAAGCTTGCCTCATTGATCTAGTGGTCTATCGCGACTGCTAAACATGAGGTCCTAAGTTCGAATCCCAAGTCAGGCGGTTACTGGTTTTTTGCCATGTGGTAAATAAAATGATTAATGGCAATAGGCTCGCCCTTTACCTTGGGATCTATAAGATAACTGGCGAATGTGGGTGTAAGTAGGTACTATCATTACACCTCTGCCTATAACTGTGATGTTATGTACGAAAACAAATACTTCTACAAATAAAAAATATTGACTTAACACTGATTACTTCAATTTACACTGTTATCTAAACGCCATTTTCCGTAAACACTGATTTTATATTTACTTACTAATCCACAATTAAACAGTACATGTAATACTAATAATTAGAACGGTCTATCGGCATTAGTATCGAAATATACCAACCACTCCATATGCGATAGAATCGGAGAGCTAGTTATACATTATCTGGAATCTTCGATGGAACACGCAGCTGTTGGTACAAGTGCAGAAATGTACGTTAAGTAACGCGTTATGATAAGATTACAGGATGTGCGTCGGCGCCGATTCTGACACCTTGGTCACGAAGTTATGATTGCAATCGCAAAGTCACTTTATATTGAGACACTTTCTTTACTTGCAAAAGGAAATGTTTATGTAATTTATAATTTGTTTGCTTGATATAGAGCTTGGAATTTCAACAAAATGCTCCTTGTGTAAGGTTGAATGAATCGTCACTGCTGGAAATCATTTTTAACCGACTTCAAAAAAAGGAGGAGGTTCTCAATTCGTCGGGATCTTTTTTTATTTTTATTTTTTATGTATGTTCACCGATTACTCGAAGACGCCTGGACCGATTTGCAAAATTGTTTTTTTATTTGGTAGGGTATACTTTCCAGGTGGTCCCATAGTCATCAAGTCAGGATCTGATGATGGGAACCCTGAGAAATCGAGGGCAACTTTGGAAAGTTGTAGGCATGCATAGGGTAAAAACTTAATGCTCAGGTGTATGTTTGATAACACTATTCACTAGTGCAAGTTTGGAGCTGACCTGATGATGGAGACGAGAGAAGGTCGAGGGAACTCAGCAACGGTATATATTAACTACCTCGTGTTTGGGCTTATTATGTTCGTATTGACGAGACCTTTGCAACAGTGAAGGTTTGGAGCTGATCTGATGATGGGGACTAGAGAAGGTCGAAGGAACTCGGCAGCTGAATATGTAAACTACCTCGTGTTTGGGCTTATATTATTTGTATTGATGAGAACTTTCCACTAATGCGGATAGTAACAACTATACTTATCACTAGTATAGGTATATGTATAGTCACTGAAAAGCTAAACGTTTTTTACGACAACGTTAACGAGATGTTGTTAGAGACTCCTCTGCCCGACGCTTTCTCATACGAGATGCATGCAAGGAAGGCCTCCCCATCTTGTACCTACCAGCTGCTATATCCTATTTTATATATTTACACCACTAAAAATAAAAAAATAAATATTTTTAATTAAAAAAAAACCGCCTTCAAAAAAACAACAATAAAAAACGGGAACTAAAAAGCAAAAAATAATAAACAAGTACTTTCATACATAACACGCTAACCTACCTATATTTATAATCTATTCTAACCTACGATTAACCTATAATAAAATTTACAACTTTTTTGCAGTCGGTGCCAAGCAATGGCTAAAAAATTACTAAACACTTACAGACTATTACTAAAAGGAGAAAAAAACTAATTCCACAGCTTCTAGATTTTATTAATAAATCAAATGAGAAAACAACTAAAATATTTAAATTATTATTTATTTACTTTATAATTAGACACAAACACAAAGTAAGTGTAGCATGAATGATAACAGTATAATACACCTCTACTTTACAAATCAATTACTCAAAGACTTAACGAAAGAAACCATAAATCACACAACGCATCAAAACAAGGAGTTCGACGAATAACCAAGAGATTCCGAGTCACGTGAACGTAATGCATAGTTGTGTAGCCACCTTACTTGTAGAAATGTTGGTAACGAAACCATAGCGCGATTCAGGAATAGTGTCTAAATGAACAACGCCATCTATCGAAACAAAACTAAAACTCTGTAGAATTCTGGCATATGATAAGGAATTCATGTTCTGATTGGAAATTAATTATGTTGGCGCTTGGCACCGACTGCAAAAAAGTTGTAAATTTTATTATAGGTTAATCGTAGGTTAGAATAGATTATAAATATAGGTAGGTTAGCGTGTTATGTATGAAAGTACTTGTTTATTATTTTTTGCTTTTTAGTTCCCGTTTTTTATTGTTGTTTTTTTGAAGGCGGTTTTTTTTTAATTAAAAAATATTTATAAACCTAACCTTCGTCATGTAGGTTATTAATCTTTGAATTGCACGTGACTTTTTTATTTACAAAATGACATAAACTCATTCAGTCTCCAGTTCCTCTGTTTAACGAGTGCACCTGACATTCTGGATTAACATATGCTACTTTTTATCCCGAGAAAAACATGTAGGTAATATCGAGGGGCGCAGCTAGTATAATAAAAATTAGAGCATAAATCTTGAGCATTCCTAAACTCCTCCGCACTTTGCTGTGTAACAACTTAAGTCGAATAAACAGCTAAATAGCGTTAATGATGTTATCCAACAGTAAACGGATAAGCTACGGAAGTAAATAATTGAATGCTCCAACACTATCCTGGATCAGATTTCTTCATAAAGCACTTCTGTTCTTGCAACGACGAACAACTCGACAACGAACCAATATTTAAAGAACAAGCTTCAAGCGAAAGATCTTAAACAAAACCTATAAACAGAAATGTTAAACAGAACTAAGATACCAGAGCGAAGAAAGGCTAAATAACGATTAAGAAAAAGCATACAATTCAGAACCTTAACCCATTGTAATAAGCGCTCCATAACAGTGAAACGTATAATTACAATCTGTTTAACGTCGTGTATCATCCATTCTGATAGCTTTCAGTGCTGATTAATTAAATGATAAGAAAAACAACATTGATTCATTAAGTAAATTGCTTTTTAAAACCTTTTTAAGTCACCTTATTAATGTCAGAACAATTCGGGCGATGTATTTTCAAGGAAGTTTAACAGTTGTCTCGTGTTAAATGGTAATACGTTCTCGTTGATGTGATCGGAATCAGTTTGATTGCAATCGTATTAAGCTAACAGTACATGCACATCATAACAGTCATTGAACAAAAAAATTAATTAGTTACACAGAAACAGCTAGCAATCATAATTAGGGAAAAGTCAATGACGTAGAAAAAGCTAGCAGTCATGATATGGGATCTATTTTCAAATTTACGAATAAAAAAACACATAATGCAACAAATAGAGAAGCGACGTAGCCTAGATCACATACGATAGCCAACGTTTTCGTATCAGATGAAATAATCAAAGTGTGCGTTTATAATCTTCTAATACTACATATAAAACGAGTTCTTACAAGTAACTAACCAAGTCTTCAAATATTTACATTATCACACTGCAGTTTCTTGATCCAAAAATATTTCTTGTTAAATTCAATTCTATAAAATTAAGTCGGTGTAATAAATTAAGATTGTCTATTTATATCAATATTGTTGTGTGGTTTAGCCTTTAATAATATTGTTGACCAAACAATAAGGTTACACGGTGTGGAAAGCAGACATTACTAATAGACTGATAGCAATGATTAATCGTCAGAAACTTGACGATATTATCATTTTTGAGTCAATTTGATTTCTGTCCGGAATAATTTCTATTTAGACACAATTACAAGGCAAATAGCAAGTTGTCGTTCATTGTGGCGTTGTAATGGGGATGCCTTTGTTCAGCAGTGGATGTCTTCCGGCTGATGATGATGATAATGACAAGGCAAACAATGCTCAAATACACATGAATTAAAAAGAATATTGCCGTGTGGTATACGGCCAACAATTGACCAACCCCTTTTCTCCCGTCGGTGTCGTAAGAGGCGACTAAGGGAAATTTCAGAAGAAGGGCAGCAGCGTCTTCTGTTACTTCCCCACCAATACTGTGATCCCCAAGCCGCTTGCCAACCATTTTTAATGTAAAACTAGATAAATATTCCATGTATAAAAAGCATGTAATATTTACCTACCAATCCATATGTTTTAATCTTTACTTATATTAACATCAATGCTATATCTATCTCAAGTATTATTTACTAACATCAAACATTGTTGGAACCGAAATGCACCTAAAATGTAACTACTCCCTATCTATCGAGGACACCACTATCTGTTCTATGAAGCAATAACATCAATTTTATCGATACACGCTCGATACGACGCGTTTAACACGAAAACTTACGTAAAATGTATCCGGAGATATCTTTATAATCCGATCACCGACTCTTCAGTTAATGGGATTATGGTTAAAGACACGAATATTGAAATGATGATATAAATGATGATATTGCCTGTTTTTATTCACACGCTATGCTGAATTTGATGGCTGTTTATAAGGCTGTTTATAATAGTACTTTCTGAGCACTGATAGCCGGGTGGTATGACCGTTGGACTGCCAAGACAAAGGCCGCAAGTTAAAACCTCGGCACACACCAATGTCTTTTCCAATTCATGTGCGTATTATAACCAGTCAGTTGCTAAAAACGGCGAAGAAAAACATTGTGAGGAAACCGGTACACCTGAGAGATTTTAACGGTGTGTAAAGCCATGTCAGAGGCCTACAGGCGGTTTGAACTTTGACACTAGGTTGTTCATAAACCATAAGATAAGAAGAACTGAAGAAGTCGTTCATAAGAAATTAGACATTGACACTGAATATTTTGTTTTTCTTCAAAAGCAATTCCTAAAAGGTACTCATTCTAAGACCATCCATCAAGTTTATTTAACGGTGTTCAGTACGCATGCGCTTCCTGTATGTATGAACAATTACTTGGCAGTTATGCAACTGTGTCTTCAGTTAGCTTTGTTAAGCCAATCTCCGAGAATCCATAGAATAACAAAACTTTATTGGAATAAAATATCTAAAATTTTAGTACGAATATATTTAAATTTAATATATTTAAATTTACCAGAAAAATTGCATGCATAAAAATGTTCAATCAACGCCAAATACATGCACATAAAACAAAGGAAACTTAAATATGTACCATCGATACACCTACCTGTAAAACAAATTTATAAATACCTTGGCAAAGGTTTTAACTTCCAATATTATTAAATAGGTAATTAATACCGCTTCAACGTTTCTCTGAAAGCAAATCATTATAAAGTCGACTATAAACCCCTTTATTATTATAAGGTATGGAAAAGAGGCTAAACCAGCTATAACACACCAAAACATGCTTCAAAACTATTAAACTCAAGAACGTAGCAACATTTTATCTTCGTCATTACAGATTAAAACAACGATATTCACTGCATTATCAGTACTTATCTCAAACAATTGGCGGCCAAACGATTGGACGGCGCCAGTCTGTAAATAAAAGATTATTGATAATAAAGATTATTTTATCAATACTTTGTTGTGTTGGTGTTCCCCTGACAGATGTGTCTGGATCTGATAGGTGTTAATTGAAAGTAAAAAGCAACGGGTGGTCGATAGTCGTCGCGTTTAGTCGCGTCGCGAGTAGTTGTGAGCATCTGGTCCTTTTGCGTCCAAAATATTGGTCCTTCCTCCGGAGGGGACGAAGGACCAAGATCCAAAAAGCAAATAATAAGGTTCCTTCAACGAATTTAATTTTTTCTGAGATTTTCCTACTTGATGTTTAAATAATTATATATATTATATATTTTAATTATATCTTGTCAAAAAGGTAAATATTTACTTTGTGTGACATTAAGCCCATATAATAATATTTACAATAATAGATGTGAGGCAGAGGTCAATGGCGCAAGGTGATAAGAATAAAATCGAGCAGTGGGTGGTAGCAGGTTGAAGGCAAAGAACTAAATGGTACAACTTTTTAGGTATAAAATTATAATAATATTGAATGACGCATTTATATACGATAGGTTAACCATTATTTCATATCCTATTCATGTAACGAAAAATTTCTGGAATAATTTTCAGTGCTTTCGAACTTGTCTGAACTTAAGCCAGCTATTTATAAAGGGGAATAGAGTCTAGTCAGTCACTATATGGTCGGAAAATAGTCGTTTCCTAAACATATCACCACATTTTGCTCTCGCTATCGTAAACTTTTTGGGCCTACCAGGGTTCGTCAATAATTTCTATTAGGTTAATGGTAATAAATGTAGAACTTCCATCATATAAAATGTTGAGAGTTCCTGCTGTGTTGCAATATCTTTAATTATAGAGTGATCTTATTATCTACTGATCCCATTTAAATCATCTCAGTACCTAATTAAGCCAATAGTTTCTATGATTGAATTGAAATTATTTTCATTGCACACCATGCTAACCCGTACATAGTCCGTTCATAATTATCACTGCTCGTAAAATGATATCCTGTAGCGCCCAATTAATTACTCTAAAACAAACTTACATACATCAACGTTAATAATGCGTATCATTCTTATGCACTAGCAAATAAGGTTCATAATTAACGCGTTCCTATTTCGCGGCATGCATACATTACAATTGTAATAAGACTTAACTGTACACGAAATGCAATGTGATGTAATCAATTGTTTCTTATTACGTGCGCCATAAAGTCGAAAATAGGTCGTGTTTTGATTTGAAAAACGTAAATATTTTATTGTTTTGTATTAAATGTTTTCTTAAGACATTCCTGTCCATAAATAGTATGAGCATAATGTAGAAGGCGCCGGCCGCATGTATTTACATACGAGATCCTATATTGTGCTTAAGGCAATGTTTTTGTTATATGAAGTTACTGAGCTAAGAATTATCGTTTTAGTTGGCGAAATAAATGAGTATCAAGAAGTATGCTCAGTCAGAAAAAATAAAAGTCTATAAGTTGTTAACGAGTGTCAAATAAGTTAATCAACAGGGCAGGCTATAAAAAAATCATAAACTGCTACCGTGTATTATCCCAAAGGCATAATGATGCTTTCTATTTTCCAACATACAATTTTCTCTATCAATGCCTCGCATAATTTAGAAAATATGGAAGAAAATTAATTTCTATCAACTGTAAAGGAACTTAATCAAGTCAATTTAAATCAAGTGATAAAGTCTAATGGCCAAAGTTTCATAGAAATCACTTCATTTTAATAATGTTATTGGAAATTGCAAATGCAACGTCGGCTACTAGATTTCTATCAGTGGCGGTAAACTGATAATCTTAACTGTCATCGTGACAGATCTCATAGTTAGGTGTTATACCATGACATAAAGAAAGAGAAAAAGGATGTTAGCAATAGCAATTTGTCAAGAGTTATTCCGAATGAAAGAGACGAACATTTAAATGAGGAAAGTTTTGACATAGGTTTAGATTCGAACATAGATTAACCAAATTAATTTATGATAATCTCATGATCACTTTTAAACTATTCCAGCATATTACTATGAAACAAGCAAGAGGTCCTGGGTTCAAATCCCGGGTCGGGCAAAGTGTTACTGAGTTTTCCATTAGGTAATTCTCAGTAGCAGCACGGAGTCTGGAATTGTGCCCGGTTGATGGCAATAGGCTCGCCCCCTATTACATTGGGACTTACAACATAACTGGTGAAATGTGGGTGCACTATATGTTCACCTCTGCCTACCCCTTCGGGGAATACAGGCGTGTTATGTTATGTTACTATGAAACTTTAGATACTTAGTTTCATAGTAATATGATGGAATAGTTAAAATTTAATGACTAATTTGTTAGAAAACGGCAAATACAGTATTTTAAATCATATAGAAATTATTTGCTATAGAAGTGTTCTAATTATGTATATGCCATTTGGCATGGACGTCTAAAAGGATTCTAAAAATCTCTAGATTGCATATATAACATAGACACACATAATATGGCGCTATAGTACGGTAATTGACCGATAACACTACTGCGTTGAACAATAGTGATTGCATTATTACCTATTGCCGATAAAACCAAGGAAAATGAATAACAAAAGTTCCGAGTACTTATGACTAAAATAGAGAGGCTAGAAAACGTTATCAGAGATTGTGTAAGTGTTACAGTGGTACCTATTAGAACTTACATGCTTTGATTGTACCGGTGCCTTTTCATGCTTATCTGCTATTGTTATAAAACATGTTCTTTAAATTAACGCGACAACTTTGTTGATAAGATGGCGCCTAACTTAAGGTATGAATATTATGTGTCATGCGTTTGCCTCGTGAGTTCCTACGTATTTTTACTGTTGTAGGGCTTGTCGTGACCTGCCACCTTACCATGAACTCTTAAAATAGGACATTTTCCGTTATTTTTCTAATCGTATGGTTGATGAACAATCTGGGCCCCTAGTCTGCTATTTTTATAAATTCGTCATTCCAACACGATCCAATTCCCATCCCATTGTTATTTTGCTAAAAGTTCGTAATCTGCTAAATTCATAATGGTCGATCATTGGTCTGTCAATGGTCTCGTAATATAATGGTGGTAGAATGACATTATCGTATTGCCATTATTATAAAACCCGTTAGTAAAAATGATTTTCGAAAAACTACTACTAAATTTGAACATTTAATTATGCCAGATTTCTTTTTTTAATATTTCTACATATTATCTATGATATTATTTAATAATGTTCTATGCAATCTTGTTCGTAAATAGCAAAAACATGATGAAACTCAATAATATTTTATGTTTTGCTGTCAAATGTGACATTACTGCTCACTGACGTCTGACGTTAATCTGTTTTTATTTGTTGTGGTCCGTGTTTTGCAAACAGTTTAATAATATTAAACACTTTAGTTATTGTGTTTTACACCTTACCATATTAAATTGTAGTCTGTGAGTTAACTGTCAAAATTTTAGCAGATTACCGTCTACGTCTGTCATTGATTTGTCATTATGTACGAGATTACCATTTCTTTCAATGGAGTGTGAGTGGTTGACCACTGGAAAGTCATAATGACGCCATTATGTTAGCAGATTACCAAACTTGTCAAAATCAACCATTATGAAATCAATGATAGACCATTCTGACACTATTGTAATAGCAGACTTGAGGCCCTGGTGTCAGAGTTTAAACCGCCTGTAGGCCCCTGACATGGCTTTACACACCGTTGAAAAATCTCTCAGGTGTGCCGGTTTCCTCCCGATATTTTCGCACATGAAATCTAAAAGACATTGGTCCGAGCCGCGGTTTGAACTTGCGACCTTTGACTTGGCAGTCCAACGGTCATACCACTCAGCTATCAGTGCTTGTGAATTTCCGTTGTGGAAGTGAGACGCTGTTACGTGCAGTATAGTAATGCATCTCGTTTTTAATTACGGAAACTCCCCTGCTTTAAGAGTTATAGTGTAAGGGGTCTGATCTTATTTTCTCATCAGTTTTATTTCTAGATGGGTTACTTGTCATTTTATCATTATTCAAACAATAATCCGTAATGTTCACGTAACAATGATGTTCCTTTTAAGGTAAAAACTTTCACAGTTACCAAATATTAGACAACACAAAATGTTTAAAATTCTTTGTTTACTCTCTTGCTTCGTACCTCCTTGCGAATTAGGATTCTGTTTATTTTTTTAATCTGCATCTGCTTGACACTAAAAGGTGACAAAGTATTAACGTGCCTTTTGGAGTAGCATTTCTGTTTGAAGGAATTGATGATAAAGATGAAACTGTGTATAATAAGCGTTATCAAACGTTGAAGAACTTGTTAAACCGGGTGTACATTTCTATAATGATGTCGAAATTCCAGTAGGTCTCAAAGTATGCGGTAATCACGCCACATAAGCTCCTAGAAACTAGCACTATTATAGACAGGAAAGAGAGAAAGGAACTGCTATTTTCAGCAACGATGCATATATTTTAATAAGTCTATTAGCTACTACGGTAGTTTATTCTCAGCGTGACTCCAGTGCTACTTATCGTCACGCCCTGTGCTTTGAACACGTTCATTTGAACTAAACGTGCAGTAGTCTTCACAATATTCACTCTAACTGTTTCACAAACATTATAGTGATTAATTATTCACATATTTGTAAGAGATTGGACATGAACTCGTGACTGTACGATACCCTAACCTTAGGGCTCACACGAAAAATTTTAACGGCAACAGTTTGACCTACGTTTTGTATGCGAACTGTCGTGAGTGACAATTTTAATAACAATTATGTACTCAAGGACCATTATTACTAGTATATTTTTTCACAAGAAAAAATTTGGCATATTAGAACCTGCCCAAACTTGAACGGCCATGTTTTATCTGTAACATTGAAATGTGTATGTAGGCTACATTTTTTTTGCCATAAGAATTCTGCTCTATACTTTTACTGGTCCTTTAGTCCGCATAATTTGAATGATATCTTACAATGTTACAAATCACACAATCATATAAGCAAACCTATACACGAAATTTGCTCAGTCTGCTTCTTATGCAAAACTTAAAACCGCTACAGCATTTTATTTCCTAATGAAACCGTTGTTCTTTGTACTTAATGCTTACTGGAATCGTGATTGTAATTCTTTATAAAACGTTTGTGTAACTTGAGGTCACGGTTAGAACAATAAAGTAGAGAATATTATGGTTATTTCAACCTGCGTTTTTGTATGATGTAGTGTTTGACGAGACTAAATAGGCCACGCCCAGTTTGAAGATTAAAGAGCTAGGTCGTCGGAATTTTACGTAGCGACTTGCATTTGTTTATTTGCAATGGCTATCATAATTAATGGAATATCGACTTTAAATATAACAGTTATAAAGGTGTGACTTCATTAACGTATCTCGCGAATAAATAAATGAAATGTGCTATTATTAGCGCATCTTCTCTATAAATAGAATTTGCATACTTCACATTATATTAAAACAGAAGCTTGTCTCTAAGGACTATTACCTAATTCTTGAAACAAAACATAAAAAGCCATCTTTGTCGATGAGTATTTCTTCGAATTTTCAGCAATCATGGTTTTAAAAGTCCAATCATGCGTATACGAATTATTTCTATGTATCTAACCTATAAAAATGTTAATGTCCATTGTTTTTTTTTTGCAGGTACGTACAGTCAAGTGCAATAGCAGTTTATTTTGTAAGTAATACGGGACATGTTTTTGAGTAAGACAGGTATGTTATTGTTTTTTAGTTAGAGATCCTAAGCTGATGCAATAACATTGTATATTATGTTGGTGGATTTGCAGTGAGAAAAGATTGTATTTTTGCGTAAATGTTTTTTAAGACAATAATTAGAATTATAAGGAGATCTGTAGCAACTTTCTGCCTCATTTCCAGTCGACCAACGACGACGAAATCAGAACACATTTTGTTTTCAATGTAGCCTTAATATTTTTAGTAGAGTAACGTGTTCAAGTTTCAAAACGTTAACGCTTAATAAAAGCACATAAAACTCTACTATTTACCCTCAAATCAGACGCGTTGTAATCTCAAGTTTATATTCTACTTCATTACTATTCTATAGCTCTTATTTTGTTAGAAATAAAGTTCAAAATCAAATGTTTGTCAGCGTATGTTTGTTTGACAGTTAAGTTTTATTTGCTGTTGATAAGTTAATTTTGTTAACGGTGTTTTGCCCTCGGACGAAGTCAGAGGTGACAAGTTATGCTACAGCTATCGTGAAACTAACTTCTGTTTAGACTTACGCACTTTATGTCACTGTATTTCTATCTGGTACGTAATAACGTTTATCTACATATTAAAATGTCTAACATTAATAATTCCAAATAATACTGTTAGGTATACCAACTTTGAACAAGGGAATTCAAAAATGTGTATAAATCAAACCTATTTGATTGTACTAATTGATTGGCAGAGATTTTATAAATAAAATGTATGATGCTAGCTCTGCCAGTTGGCCTGTGCCTGACTGATAGTGCCTTTACTGTACAAGAGGAGGCATTTGCAATGCAGTGAGATAATTATTGTAATTTCTAACACAAAGCTTTTCAGAAAGCCTTTACCTATAATGAACACACATGACACTTGTTTCCACTCTGTATTACATGACATACACCGCAAGCGACATCCATTACTCCAAAATCGTATTAACTTTTTAATAATGAAGTGTGCGAACGTATCAGACGATAAATCTTCTTCGTCGGAGAGTCAGAAGTTCGTGACTTTAATGGCGTCCGCGCCCGTGTACCGATAATTTATTATACAACAGTGTAAAGTTGTAATTGTGCAAGTGAATGAACGATTCGTGAATTTCACACCCTTTGTTTTTGTGGGCAAAAATAAATGAATTGTTGTCAAGTGTGGCTGACGGCTGATGTAGAATATGTTAAATGTCGTGTTCTTCAAATTAATTGTTTTGTTTTTACTTAGCGACCGCCTTTTGTTTTCGGTTGGAGTTTAATGGTTTCATAAATGTATCTTGCCTGTCATTATTCATTTTGCATCGTTTTGGATTTATAACTTCTTTATCCCGACATTAACTACTGCTGGATATAGTCTCTCTTTGCTTGTGCCTCTCTATGATCCTATTTTATCCTCATGCAGGTTCCACTAATCATAGTAATAATGCCAATTGTAGCCTTACTTTCTAACGGTCAATAGCTTTAACTCGATTTATGTTCCTATTTGGATTGCCAAATGTTATTACATTAGCTATTAAGTCATTTTAGCTTTATCTTTAAAAGGTCTTAAGTCTCAATGAAATTGACTCCTCACTCCTTACATAACTGAAACATAAAGTTCCTTAAAGACATAATCTCATAAAATTAACCATGATTTTGTATTTGATTTATAACCATAAAGGTGAAAAGTTTATGCTTTTATAAGGCCTGTTACGAAACGAGCTTATTCGCTATTCATTTAGGAAAAGAAATCTAAAATAACTTATAGTTGCAACGCTAAAAGCGTCATAAACTTAATAGAGGAAACTGATCTTATTCCCAAACTCGATCGTAAATAAAAGCTTTTTAAAAGCATTATCTAAAAGTCAACCTATTTGTATTAATTAAGCTGCAACTTTCTTTTGGCGTTTTTTTTCCGTTTGCATTAAATGTATCCATGTTTATTGGAAATCAAAGAAAATACAATAAATATGCCTAAGTTGACCTTATTCTTCACCGACACTAACTTCACCTTCTTTTTAGATTGACAGATAGAGATCTTCTTCTTATTTATTCCAAGACTTAACTTTTTCTCACGATAACTTACAACTGTTATACTTAACGTGAATCACTTTGAAACAGTATAGTGTAAACCAAAAATAACAAAATCATCAACATAAAAAAAACATTTCATTAATCAACATCGTCTTCATACAAATTATCAGTAACGTATATTATCATCTACAGGTAATTACTTTGCTGACAGAGCGATGACATTATCATATTTTTTCTTCGAATACTTATTCACGCTTCGTTAATCCCAAACAATTGTATCTAAGACCACGACTAGAAAGATTGTAGCTATAGGAACTAACCTAGCTGTTATAGACAAGATGTTTTTATTAGTCGGTTTGAGAACTCACATTTGACCTTTTTCTGCACGTATGACTTTTTTATGAAGCGAGGATTAAAAAACATGACTATCTTACGTATGATCTTTAATACAATGAAGAGATCGGTCTTGTTTCACATTACTTTTACTTGAACAGTGAGCTTTAGAATTATGCTTTTGAAAGTAAACATTATATAAGAATGCAGGTAAAGATTAATTTTAAAGTCTTGCATAGATAAGTGTTTATAGGATTTTAGTCTTTAATGACAAGTTTTATTACTAGACCGAAATTTGCTTTTGCCTCTTTGTGTAGCTAAAGATGTATGTAAAGTCTTGTACAGACAACGTTTATGGGAGTATTTTCTTTTATCACACGTATTATAACTAGACCTTTTTATAGAAAAAACCCTGTAAATAAATAAAGAATAAAAAAAAAAAACATAACTAGACCGCTAAATTTGCTTTTGCCTATTTGGGTAGATCAAATCCACAAATCAAATTCACAAGACCAATAAAATATTGATATCAAACCCTATTTAGTTATTGAAACTGACCTTAACGCAGAGAAATGCAGCTCAGATGACGCGATTAGATTTAACAAAACTTGACAAGATATTCGAATTCTTATCTCAAGGTAGCCAACACGTAATAAATTGTCATGAGTTTCTATTCCACATTCCATTAGTACAATAGTGGACCTTTAACCTTCATATCTAGTGCCAAGATAAGCAGCTGACACCCTGTATAGAATCAAACCTAGATCTGCACTTACCTACTGACATTATCAGCCCATGGATAACAAAGCAAAGGAAAGAAAAATGAAAAGAGGCTATAAAAGACTATAAAACCAAAATAAAAAAGAGATTTTAAGATCTCCGAAACCTAAATTCAAGGCTGGTATAAATAAATGTGATTCCGCCCGCGACCTCGTCCGCCGAAAATTTCGAATGTTTTATAATCCGTAGCCTTCCTCGACTAATGGACTATCCAGCCCAAAAAGATTTTTTCAATTCGAACCAGTAGTTCCTGAGATAAGTGCGTTCAAGCAAAGAAACAAACTCTTCAGCTTTATAATATTAGTATGGATTAGGTATACTTTCTCTGTGGAAAAAAAATCGCTCTTGTTGTAAAAAACTTGCTTCAGTTGATTGCTCTGAAACTGTCAAAATGATGAAGGTAATGTAACCGGTATGCTTTGCACATTTGGTACCCATATTTAACATAGAATATCCATTGTCCAGTCTTATAAACAATATCTCTTCGATCGAAGATTTTTTCAATTCGAACCAGTAGTTCCTGAGATAAGTGCGTTCAAGCAAAGAAACAAACTATTCAGCTTTATAATATTAGTATAGATTAGGTATACTTTCTCTGTGGAAAAAAATCGCTCTTGTTGTAAAAATCTTGCTTCAGTTGATTGCTCTGAAACTGTCAAAATGATGAAGGTAATGTAACCGGTATGCTTTGCACATTTGGTACCCATATTTAACATAGAATATCCATTGTCCAGTCTTATAAACAATATCTCTTCGATAAATCGACTGAAGAGAAGGGTACAGTCGAAGACTAACAACAAAAGAAATTGGTAACTTTATTTAACTCGTGCCAAGCAAGAATCCGGAACATCGATTGCCATCATCAAGCAACTATATCACAAGTTTCTATCTAAAAACGTCACAGTTCAAGTAAAAAACGCAGAGTTCGTGACGTGACACGATCATCTCACATCATCTAGTCCACGTATTTAAATCGGCCATCTTAATAGGCCGTGCTAGCCTGCTTTCACCCGCAAACTCAACGATAAACAAAATCACAACAACGCAGACATGAATTCGCATAAATTCACTCGCATTCAATACGAAATGTACGTTATATCTGATCAGAGGTTGTCAATGCGAAAATGGCGGCACACAAACAATATCGGGACTGGTGAATGCCATCGGACGCACTGCGGGCGTGGTTCGCTGGTCGGGAGAAATCGAAAGACGTACAACCATTTTGTAATACACAATGTATAATTTAGATATCGTCTTAACGGTCAATGGCGGATTAGTCACGTTTTGAGATCGAGATGCTTCCGTGACCTCTAACAACGTATATGGAGCTGTAGACAATGCTTATAGGTTTCGCAACGCTAATAGTTTGGTCATTGTCAGTGAGAATCGACGGCTCAGAATTTATGGCGTTATAAAAATACTAAATTAGCTCTTAAGCCTACAATATGGTAAAGATGTCTGCAACGACTAATAAACTTTGCCATATATTCATAACAATGGTTTTATGCATAACTTAGAAAGAACTTATGTGTACGTGTGGGTATTCTCTTATCGCTTTTCCCTTATGAATTGAATGAACTCAAGCAATCAGGCTGATTTACAGCGTTCCAAATCATAATACGTACCGCAACTATGTCGTTGACTTTGAAAATGGCAATGGTGAATGAACAGTGCCGGGTAAATTGCACATAATTCATATATAACAGACCGTTGTTAGGTTGCTGTTATTTCTTAATTAAGTTAACGAGATAAGTACCAAGCGAACTTTATCGTTTCTGAGTTTTCTTCACGTTATTGTTCATAACTAATGTAATAACTCAAAAGTTGATGTTCTCTTACGTATTACTTAAGCCTGTAATAAAAATACTGATATTTCGTTCGACTTTTTGAATATCTATTACTCTATTGTATTACTATCGAAAATAGATTTAGGTGCATAACAATGGCAGAAAAATAAGTTGCCAAAAAATTTAAGAAAATTCGCGTGTTTTATACTAAACGTCGTATAAAAACGGAAAAGGTATCAATGTTCATTGATCCCAAGAATATAGCCCAAAGGTATGAAATGGAATACATTTTAATTAAATAACGAATTTAACTAATTCTAATAATAATACTATCTACAAAACAATTTTAAAGCAAGACTTGCCGAACTCCAAAATAATTTCTCAGAAGCAACCTTGCCTGAACTCTAAAATAATTCCTCAGAAGCGACCTTGCCTGAACTCTAAAATAATTTCTCTCAGAAGCAACCTTGCCAATATAAAACCTAATAATATACTCCATAAAATTTCAGCAAAAAAACAAAAGGCGACGCCGCCAATGCGAATCTATAAAAAAGCGCGAATAATGAACGAGAACATTTTGTTCGGCCCAAATGTCAGGCGTCACTTTCGTTTTTAGTTAATTGATTCATGTCTAGATAAGACAACGTGTCGGACAGACATAAAGAAAGTGATCCATATCTCTGGCACATGATAATACAGCGGAAGGTATGTGTCGTGTGTCCAAAATGTTTCAAGTACTTTGTAAACATGATGTTTTGCTAGTTACGTTTTTTTGGACGGGTGCTGTCCAAATTAATGTCACTTTTACAGTCTCCCAACATGCATACGATAGACAACATTAAGTCTATTTTTTATTACACAATTACATTACAAATCTACCATGTGTCGCTTCTTCTACAATATACACCTATTTAGTAATAGGGTTATATTATGCTAAATCACAGAAACAACGGTGCGGCGCTAAATCTGTCTCATTCAGCAATCAAGTCTCAGTCCCAAGACCTATAATACAAAAAAAACTACTACGTCAGTACATGTCTTTTGCACGATCTTCATTTATGTCTATTATAAAATAAGCCATAGGAACAAGCTTTTAACAGTTAGTTGAAGCACTCTTTCGCCACAACCTCTTTTGAACTCCTATGACCCTGAAATTGAGTACCACAACTTGTAAGCAACCACCATCTCGACATATAAACCAAAGCCCTGTTGAAGACCATTTCTCACATTAAAGACACTACAAGCGTCAAACAATATTACATAGAAACCATTACTCCAGGAACAACGGTAAGCTTTCTCAAAACTTATCTGTCCATCAAAGTAACGGCTGCAATAAAACATAACCGGAATATATTAAGATGATGTACTGCATCCAGTTTTGAGAGCGAGGCACAAGACTCACGGAGTCACGAAAGCACAGCACGATTTATGTTGAGACTTAAGCGAGTTGACAAACGTTTGGGTTCGGAATCAGGTCGTGGTTGAGCTGGTTCGTCAAACCGTCAACATATTTGGGACAGCGCTGATAATGTATTGTGACTTAACAGACACATTTGACTCCACGAATCACTTAAAAACATAACATGGATGATCTAAAAGTTGTTGCGAGATTCTTGGATAAAGTAACGTAAGATGCTAGACTTTAAGGTTGATAATAAATATGCGTAGAAAAGCAGTGAGTTTTAAGATTATGTATAGAAGGGATTTAAACAAGGACGGAAATGAAAGCAACCCACTACATGCCTATGATCAAGACAGAAACAAGAAAAACCCTAACTATTGCATTGCAACCAAATGCATCAAAAGTAGGCTAATATTAAGCAGCTTATCATAAGCTTCCGTTTGATTCCGTGTTTCGAAACACCAGGTTTATTAACACGCAATCTATAAAAGCTTTCATAGAACTGATTTTAGTCTCTTTATTTCTATTCGTTTATGGATATCTTCGACAAAACTATCGATACTTGTCATTAATTTTCCATAAAGACTATATTCAAGTCCATGATCAACAATATCGCAATGACAAAAAGAGGTATACCAATAGACGAAGTCCTAATGTCAACAGTTTTCCTCTTATGACTTCAATTTTACTTGTTTGTGTAAACAAAAGTAATTTTCCTGCAAGTAAATAACAAAGAATAGCAATAGATACCTAACTTATTTAGAAGGGAATTGATGTAAAAGATCATGCTCGATAGCCAGCAGTGCTGTATTGATGTCGGTATGCTCAAAGCTTACAGCATAATGTGTTGCATTTAATGATAATGATCGAGCATAAATAGCATCGCGTCGCTAATTCATCGCCCACGAAGATGAATATATTCTAAGTTGTCTATTATAAGAAGCTCATACTATTCTTACTTTTGATAACGGGCTACTTAGTTGCCTCTAGGAAAGTTTATATTATTTATTAGATCATACCTGTGTGTAATCTTATAAATGAAATAAAAGTTGGCAGTTTGATAATTATTGATTAAACAACTATCGTATAAGTACGTTGACTAGAAACACGCCCTACCTTAGACTGCTCCAAATTAAATAAAAACCATATAAAGGAACTGTACCTTGAGAATCGTTTTTGTCTGTTTGTATTTGTAAATGAGAGGTTTTCTTATACATTAAGTTTGTTGATATTCTAGCAGTATGCCTTAAATTTCTGTACTTTAACTTGGTCTTTTTTCAGTATGTCAAAACCAAGTAAGGGACATAAAAGATTTATAACAAAAAGTCTTAGTATATTGCCCGTTATGTATATATATATATAGTCCTCCTTGTCGATTTCGACAACGGCGACCCCTGAAATTACCTACCTTCTTTGATGAGCCCGTTATGTAAGGCGTCTGAAAAACCGTATACCTATTTTCCAGTATCATTCGTATCGGCATTAAAACCAGGTTTTACCTATAGGTATATCATTCATTTCCCATGAAATCATCTGAATAAACAGTTCAATGAAGCCGATTTTTTTCCCATTTTGTTTACACTCTTGAAATACCTCCAACCTCCATGTGTGTACTGGTTGTACCAAACTAAGGCAGCTCTACATTGACACGTTAGTGGACTAACGTTACTTAATGAGTACTTAGCTTAGAAAAGAGTTCCCGTTTCACTAATATGGGCAAGATTGAATGTTATAGAGTGTTTGGATAAGATGTGGGGGATCTTTCATTGTCTAATGGTCCAGTCAATGTCTGTGCTTATAAATGTATGGAACACTGCAGGTGGCACTATTAGGACTGTTATTAAGCCTAATATGGGGTTATAGTATGGTGTTAAAGGTAAATAATAGTAAATAAACGGTGATACACTGTTTGTTGATACTCGACCTAAGATAGCTGTTATATCCATTAAGAGTGACGTACAGATTGAAGATAACAAAATTCAGCTCCTTAAAATATATAGATATAGCCAACGTCCTATGCTTTTTTTATCGAAAGAGTTTTTGACTGTTGGTTGACAATGATGACCAATGAAGTAATTTGACTATTCCACCGAGATTTGCAGAATAAGTCCCACATGGGAGAAATATTCATCATCCTGATTTTACCGTCCCTACTTTGGACTTTGTTCTTGCAATCTTTCTTGTCTGTAAAACGCAGCCACGATAAATGTATTTCTTTTTATTCTTCCTTATTCTCCTTTATCAGCAAAGCCCATTTATAGTAAGTCTAAAATGCAGAAGACGAGAAAATCAATGCTGCCTATTCTCTTGCTTCTTTCTTCTTTGCCCAGGACCAAAGACTGATTTCACTAACAGTTCTTTTCCAATGATTTATCAAACAGTATGTACCTACAGAATATATTGCTCCATTGTCTAACAAATTCTCCGAAATAAACTTTATTGCCATCGCAACATTTTTACAAATTGCTACCTCAAACTCTATGACGCATAATTAGTGCCTCGCTAATTTGCTAATTACAATTTCCCATGTTTAAAGTCCATGCTCATTAGACGTTCAATTAAGTACCGACTACCGTTATGCGATAGTCGCTATCAGATGCTATCCATGACATTGATTCAATTTGATTTATTTCTTGTTATTGAGGAAGTTATGTGTTTGGCTTGCTAATTAAATCAGTATTTTCCATATGCCGTATATTAATGAGGTTTAATATCATTGATGACATTTCAATGATTTATTAGGTTGAAATAATAAAGGTTGTTGACCTGTGTATAATGGTTAAACTGTTAACTTATTTGGTGTGTTTGTGGAGTTTATTGACTTTATATGTAGTTGGTAGCCTAGAGATTTATAGAAGAACTATCTATATGGACCTACCTACATAAGTTAGCGGGATCAAAATTTTACAAAAATTAAGGAGACTTTTATAATGAGACTACAAACTTACACAAAGGAAAATATCGATAGAGTGATTTAAATCTCTGAAATTGCCAAACGTTACTAAGCGTGATGATCAATGCTCGATGCTCGTCCTTTCTCTGTATGAGAACTGGCCTTTGACCTGCATGGTACTGTTGCAAAATGATGTTTACATGACGTTTCGTGCAAATCGAAATGATATTTTGATGTTCAGATAACGTCTGTTTTATAAACATTTGAAATTGAAAAGCTTTGTCAATATACAGTGAATCTTTAGGTATTAAGATAGAAAAATCACCATCTAATTAAGCTGGTGTAAAAACAAGGAGTTTAGTTGCACTAAGCAGTAGGCACTTACAGGGTTTAATTATTAATAATAATTACACTTCACGACTTTATAAAATCAAATGCCCTAATAAATGAAGTCGTGATAACAGACCTGACCTATTGTGACAACAAGAAAATAATATTTACCCTCCAAATTAAAACAAGGACTCACCAACGGATTATAATGAAACAGATGTTGTGCCTGATTGATCACTAATGTATTTAAACACATATAGAACTCCAAAAGCCGGAGCCGACGGTCTAAAACATGTTTTTGTGTTCTCTCGTCCCAAAAATAGCTCAGACAGACAAAAGGTAAAAAGCGTGTGACGGACAGAGGAACGAAGGGACTGTTTGCTTATGACTCGGGTATCCGAAATGAAGGTGTTGACCTGTGAATACTTTCAATGTCAAATTAAATAAATAAATGACCGGTTTACGATCACAGCTGTATCCTCTGAAGAGGTAAGCAACAGTGTGTGTTTTCCCGTATTCTGATAGACAAAATCTTAGTCTCTAAGTCATAAAGTTGGCCAAGACTATACTGTCATTTATCGACCTACAATCATACTAATATTATAAAGGCGGATGTTTGAGAGTGTGTTTGTTACCTCCTCACGCTCAAACGGTTGGACCGATTTTGCAAAAGTTTAGTGTGGAGGTAGGTGACACCCTGGATTAACAAATAGGCATACTTTTTATCTCGAAAAAATGAAGTGGGTAACGGTGCAGGTAGTTTTACATAAATTAGAGGTATCTTTAATAACTAAGAAAATGCAACATCAATAAAAAAATCACATAAGAAATAGATAGGAATTAAATACAGCCCCCTTACCAGGAACTCTTAAAGAAGGACAGTTTAACATGTAGAAGCGGGACGCCGCTACGTGCAGTTTAATGCGGCGTCTCGCTTCCACATCGTAAACTGTCCTGCTTTAAGAGTTCATGGTAAGGGTGCAGTAGTTATTTGGCCACAGTATAAAATTAACAATCTCAAAATATACCTTAAAACCGTAGTATTTTGGAAAAAAACCTTTTACACCTTCTGAGGTAACAACTCTACCCACTATTTCAAAACCACCCCACTTATTTACTTGCGCAATGAAAACGTCAATAGTCGTTTAGTTATCACCATCTATAAATCCTATCGCCATTTTTCTCTCCTTAACCGGGCCTATAACCATTTTCCGAACCAATCACTGGTATCTTAGACCTAAATATTTTAAATGCACTATCATATATACCTGCTCAATCCCTTCCCATAACGTACTAATGGATATAACGTTAAGAAAACATTATTAACTGATAAAGTTTGTCGTAAATCTGTCTGTCTGCACTTATCTAAGTAACTAGAGTTTATCAGGCACCATGTGAAAGCTTGAAGCAAAGTGGAATTACCTATTGGCTTGTAATGCATTGGTGTAATGTATGTATTTGTAATAATGTTTACTTATTTCGAAATAAGTAAATAATAGTTTCTATGTTAATGGGAAAGTGTATAGGATTTAAAAAGGCGTACGAAAGCAACTGACTTGTAACTAATTTAAATTTGAGACGCAAAGCGATAGGTGTAAAATGTTAAAAAAGAATTTATTAAAAGAGGCTGTAAGTAATACAATTAGAATTGTTTAATGCATTAAAATAATCTTAGCTATTGTAACCTCACTGTTCATATTAATCAAAAAAATACTGCAAATAAATTAATTTAGTAATGGCATTCAATCCAAAATTAAATGGCAAAGTATTATCTCCTGGTTAACGAACCATCTCACTCTCACTTTATTCTCAGGTCAAGGAAAGAGAGAATGAAAACATACACTATTATTGACACGTTCAGTTATAAATAAATTACACAAAACAAAATATTTCAAAGAAGCCGGCAGAAATCAAAGCTATCTTAACAATAACAATTGAATATATAATTTATCTAATAATAAAACTGAAAACAGAGACCACACAGGCAGCACCGTAAGATTTTATAATTCGCAGTTAGCATAATGATCAAGGAACAATAGAAAACCAAATGAATCTTCGCACCTAAGCCCCAGTCGTGAGTTCGCCGAGAGAAATGACAATGATTGCTATTTTTGTTCACTATCTAAGTCCTGCAAGTCTTGCAGTAACCTTTGCTGCAAATTATAGCTGATTTTCTAAGCTTTTGTTTCAATAAACTTTAACCCTTTATGTTTCACGTGCGGACTAAAGGTTTGTTAACAACTGCAATTGTTAGTTAGCTATTGGTGAGACTATGTGAGGGTTAGATTTCACAAAGCGATGTCTGAGAAAACATAAGTCATGCGTGTATGTCAACTGTATAATAACTATCTGTAGAAGAGAATACCCAACTTAACGATGAATCAAATCTAGTAATCTATCTGTACATCTACATAAGTAGAGTTTTGGCTTTCTAATCCGATTATAAGGAGACTTAAGCTAGCTTCTTCGCTATCTAGACTGTCTAGTATACTAGAGAATACGAGTATAGAGAGTACTATTACTCAGAATCTAAAGCCAGTAAAGGCTATAAATACCGCAGCTTAAGAAGAATCTACATTGGACTGGACATTGACAGGGACTTATGGATAGAGAGTAGGACGGCTTTTGGCCTTCAGTGGAACATTATAGACTCATAGTTATAAAGAAGAAGAATCAAAAGCTGAAGAATTATACAAGCATTTGGGAGCCAAATGTAAAAATAGCTTGAATTAAATTAATTTGAATATTGTTTATAATATGATTATCATAAGCCACTAGTTTTGCGTGCGTGATGTGGAACGCCCTTCACAGCCGCATAGGGTCATTTTAACCCTCAAATATCACAAGCGTGAAGTTAACAGGTGCAACCAGGGGTCAAGGACATCAATGTATAAGCTAATACGTTCTGTAACTTATGTCCATCTGCTAGAGTTCAATTTTGAATGATTGAAGTCCTTGAATAGAAATAGATACTATGACAGGTTTTTTATAATTATTTTTTGTAGGATTTCCACATGAATTATTCTGTTTAGTAACAAGGATTCATGCAGTAGTGAATAAAATACAGCAGCTAAATGTAAATACATACTCCTGTATACTACGAGTACAAAAGGGCATAACGTGTACTTTTCAAAAACGCGGGTCAGCTGACAGTATTGCGACAACATAGTCATAGAACTTCGCGTTTCCAGCATCACATCATCAGCCGAAAAACGTCCACTGTTAAACGAAGGCCTCCCCCTTTTAGAAGGGGGGAGGCCTTAATAAAATAATTGCCATAATCCCCACGCTTGGCAAGCGGCTTGGGGATCGCAGTATTGGTGGTCAAGTTACAGAAGACGCTGCTGCCCATCTTCTGGATTTTCCGTTAGTCGCCTCTTACGACACCCACGGGAGGAAAGGGGGTGGTCAATTTTAGGCCGGATACCATACGGCATATACAGACGGTTTCCAGCATATCTCCTACATATTCGCGATAATCCTAGCGGGCTTTGTGTTCGTTGCCATGGAAATAACAAGCGTTAAACGTCGATAAACGTAACGTAAGTTACAAATGCAGCATAGAAGTCACACTGGTACATATGAACACTTACCGCTTCGTGGATTACAAGGCATGATTTCATGTATGTTCCAGTAATATTCCTTCATATTTACTATCGGAAGCATCTTATCTTGAACCAATACTGGTACATCGTCCCGAACATGTAAGGTGCCGCTTCAACCCAAAGATAAGAACACAAATATTAATAAATAATCGATTCAGTGACCATGTTAGGCTGGCTAAACGTTGGTTTACGTTGTTTAAACTCTGGTTTATGGAGACAAGACCAAAAAAAGAAAATACTTTGATCTTTTGTTGATTTGTCACCTTTTTGTCGCAGTGAAATTAAACTCATGTATTTTTCGTCGAATATTTTCTAAATATTAGTAAGGCACTCATTTTTTTTTTTGATTACGTAATCTAAACATGATTTAAGATTAGGACTCCTAGTATTGGTACTAATACTACTGATACACTAAACCCACTAACCCCTATAAATATTATCAGCATAAGCAATTTTTTTAAATGTTAATCAAAATCTAGTTTTTTCTGATGAAATTCACACTAATTTTCACTGTCATACTTAATACTTGTTCTTAAAGGTCTATAACCTAATATGCACCAATAGTAAACACTTCACTATGACTAAATAATACATTTAAATCCATGCATTAATTACCGACGAAAACCTCAAAATCATTATCACCAAGATTTGTCTCAATTCATCATTTTAATTGCTTTATTAACTCGTAAATCTTTCCACTGCTTTACAGTAGCTATAGATAATGCAGCGGAATAAATCATTTAAGTTAATTGTTGTTTAATCCATACCTGTGTAATTAGGGTCGTCAGATTTATTGATGCTTGTGGTCACTGAATGTGAAGTTAAAAACTACTATTTCAGTAACCCTGAGTAATAGGATTTTATTCTTAAATACCCTTCCAGACGCGGTTCTAAGCATTAATGCCCCCTTACCATGAACTCTTAAAGGACCACAGTTTACGTTGGGGAAGCGAGACTTCTCATTACACTGCACGAAGCGGTGTCTCGCTTCCACATCTTTAACTGTCCTGCTTTAAGAGTTTATGGTAAGAGAGCTGTACAAACGAACGTAGTTCACAAAATAACCAGTATTTAGATTTACTATGTTTAAAAAGCTGTTAGTCTATTTTTTACCTTCTCTTACAAAATATTCAGGAGACCACGAGAGACAAAATTAGCAAAGCACCACGTCCATGATGCCTGTCGCTAGGTTTATCAACATTAGGTCCGCTACTCCTCCTTAGCTTTTACGAATCATAAAACAAATAAGAGTACATTTTGTAGCTGCTTGATTTGCGAGTATATACGTACAATATCAGATTCTGGTATCAAATGCATACCGATAAAATCAGTGGCGATATATTTTTCATAAGTACCGCATCATACCAATTCAGAATCAATTTATAATAACTATAAAACCGGCATAAACAAATCACTTTCCATTTAAGACGAATGTATGAAATTAATATGTTTGTTCCACAGCTGAGTTGTATAGAGCACACTTACACTTATCTCAGACTCAAACAGAAATCCAGACTCCTTGCTGCTACTAAGAATTACCAAATGGAAAATCCATTAACACTTTTCCCGACCCGGAATTCGAACCTAGGACCTCGTGCTCAGCGCTTAGCGACCGCTAAGTAGATCAACGAGACAATTTATTTACTAACCAACTTACACTAACATAGTATACATTTAAGTTACAGGTTAAGATAGTTAACATTAGCTAGTTAAGTAACATGTCTTTAAAAAATTTCGATCAAAGCTTGAGTCAAGTTAGGTCTGAGTTCGGTTTAAGCTTCAGCGTAAGAGTGAGGTTCAGAAACATCGGTCATATCAGAATGCAATATTATTACGATATCCTTTCGATTGTTCATTTTGATTGATAGTACGATGCACATTGCCCCTGGCAGCATGCCATTCAATTGGGTAATTTTTATGTGGGTTTTACGTGTTTATTTTTGTGAAATGCGAATCTGTATAGTGCGATGTGTGGTCGCCAGTTAATATAAAATTCTTGATGTATCTTTATATAATAAAATATCATCATCCTCAGCCAAAGACGTCCACTGTTGAACATAGGCCTCCCCGTTTAAGCGGGAGGGTTTGCCATAATCCCCACGCTTGGCAAGCGGCTTGGGGATCGCAGTATTGGTGGTGAAGTTACAGAAGACGCTGCTGCCCATCTTCTGAATTTTCCCTTAGTCGCCTCTTACGACACCCACGGGAGGAAAGGGGGTGGTCAATTCTAGGCCGGATACCACACGGCACATAATAAAATATACTAGTGCCTTTTCGTATAGACACTTTTGTCTTTAGATATTATCTTATAGTTACCTAATGGTATATTCTAACGAACCAGAAGCTAAGGCTTCAAAAGTAATAAGTAGGTATCTCTTAATTTATTTTCCTCTACGTAAATACTTTTTGTCTACTTATTTTTTTTAACATGTATACGCTACGAACTATTTATTGTTCGGTGGTAAAGAAAATTGTCGGACCACGATTGTAAAAATCATAAAAAAACAGTTTCTGCATATCGACTTCATGACTATGAAATCTTAGAATTGAAATTTCCGAATAAGCAGGTATACCTTTTGAAACATCTTTTTATGGATTCGGCAATGTAAAAATTCATTGAAGCGTCGCAGTGTATGGTAAATAATTGCCTTTTACGTAAAAAAAAATTCTCCATTTGCATCTTCAACTTCAACCAATGCACGCCATTGTTTCCGATTCACACATTAAACACCCATTTGATTATTTTCGTATAGTATATTTTTCGTGCCATATTTTGCCATGGCGGTTGGAATCCCCCGAACGATTGAACAAGATAGCATCACTAAACAGATGGTAAATGAACAACAAATCAATCTGCAACAATTAACAATCCACATAACAATTACGGCACCGCATAACTGATTCTCCGAAGTGATCTGCGATTGCAGAACATAATTGTCGTGAGCGTTCATACGACGATGGTAATTGAGCCTATTGATGTCATACATTGAGCTTTGAAACATATTGTACTGGATACTCGCAATATGATTTATGGATTTTCGTTGAGTATGTGGAAAGTTCCCTTTTACTGGTAAATACTAAAATGGCAGAATAATTGAAAGAACTTTGGTATTGGAAATTTTAGGGGTAATGTGAGATCTTCTTCTTCGTATCGGCATGAGCCAATAGCCACATGGAATAGTTCATGCCGCGGTGTAGAGATTGGTCAGTCAACAAGGATGGTAGCAAGGTTGACCGTCCAGGGTGCGCCGGACGTACTTAAGTATCGTCACTTGTGGAGGCTTTCTACTTGCTCTCTAATACCCACCGAACGAGATTCCGACCTGACAAAAAACCGAAACCAAATACAAAAAAGCGAATATACGCATGAGTGTACCCCGCATATATGGTAAATAATAATGGATAACATTGACGAAAGTTATAATAGTGAAATGCGTAAAATTTCCAGCAGATAAGTAGACAGTACGAAACAGAACAAACTTAGTGCAGAAAATTCATATATTATTTTTACATAATTAACTTTCTATTTCACTATAATATGGAGATACTAATCATAAACTTTCTGTACTGTAGCTTCCAGTAAAAAAATAATATGCGTCTTCCAAACACTGAACATAAGTCACTCCAAAATAAATTATTCCATCTCTATCATACCTAAATCCTAAGCTAAACGTGTGAGCAGGCCAACATTGTCACCAACCTGTGTACAATCGTACACCGTCAGTTGCCAGAGCGGTGAATTTAAATAAAAAAACAAAAAACACTTTAGAAGCAAAGCGTTACCGAGCCATGTACACACCTGCCCCAAACTATTTTCTAAAACAAACACCATCAAGGTGTAGTGAGGAACACAAAGGGGTCTTTACACGGCTCAAACAAGCTCGGACGTAGAGAAGAATTGACTAGACAAGCTTTGGATGAAGAAAGAAATTCTAAAAGAGTGGATAAAGACCATCATTAAAATTTTGTTGAAGAGCTTCATAACTATTCTGAACTAGCACGTCGACGGGAAGAAGTATCCTTAAAAATAAACAGTACGTTTGTAATAAGAACAATTCGTTTAGCATTAAAAATAATGGGCATTTTAAGACAGGCTAGGTATAACTATGCTTGTTATGATTAAATAGATTAAATATATTTTTGTCGTCAATAATAGTTCCATAACTTTTGGAGGATTAAAAGGAAAAGCAACTATTGGGATGGGATGTATGCTGGAATAATAAAAGTTTATCGTTTACCTAACAAAATAACGATAACAGAATCCAATTACAGGCATTTGTCAAAATATAAACCACCAAATCAAAGAACAGAGTGCTAGAAACATTCAATCAAATACAATCTAGGATCCAAAGATACGTCTCAAAGTCCATTAGAAAATAGAACGACAGTAAGTAGTCCATTTGATGCATCTAATTTTAAATGATACAGCTGTCAACGTTCAAGAGCATATCAATAAAAAGGTGCAACCTAATATGTGATAATAAATTTCAATAAAATACGAGGCTATACTAATATATTATGCAGTAGACGATTCTTTTACTCATAGTAAGATTTCTAAATATAACTTTTATGTAGAAATGAGTTTAAATTAGTATTTATTTACTCTAATGTCTTACAACAATGTAAAACTACAAACTACTTGAGTTGGAGCGGCTTGCCTCTCTTGACACACAGACAGACCTAAGGCAGTGTATAGTTGTATCTACATTTCTTCAGGCCAACTCTATTGTAGTACAGTAATCATCATAAGTATCTAAACATTTAATTTTTTTAACATTCCATTAATTAAAGAACCACATCTTATATAGTAACAAGTCTTAAATATTCTAAGATCGTCATGAGGACGTTTCTATAATTTGAAACGCTAACTTGAATTGATGTTTGTTTCTTTCCATTATTTGACATAAGGTTTCAACATGTTATGCTAATTATAATGCTGACCGAATATTCAAAACAAAGTTTAGTCTAGCGAGGCAAATTAGGGTTCATCAAAGAAAGTAGTTTCGAAGGGTCGCCGTTGTCGAAAAGAAGGAGTACTATACAATCTTAGTAAACCTAGAAACCCCCAACGACTTTATTTTTAATAGTTTGTGGAAAAGATGAATTCGTAATTTGTAGACACTGACAATGACAATATAACTGTTGTAGACAACATAATTTTGATTTTACTGCCTAATAATAATTTTAGTATTAAAGAAGCATTGCAATTAAAATAGTAATAAACCACAACTATAATTAAAGCAATGTTAATAATAACTGTTCTATGAATAACAACAGTACTGAATCGGGGCAGTACATATTGCTTTTACAACAGTAGGTAATTAAAAACATAACCGCAATAGTGTAATAACCCTTTAGGACCGGATGGACAAATTGATTGTAATTCTTCCTTTAAAAGACAGAAGAAAGAGAAGACATAGCAAAGAATGATGATTATTTACAGAAAAAAGTTAGGTCTTTTGATGTATCATCATAAAGAATGTAACATTATAGAGATTCTTTCAAGGATACATCTTAAAATCCCGGATACTCTTTATCTTCTTCTTAGTTTTTATTCCATATAGGTATTCTGGTATCACGTCATTATCATTTAAGAAGATTTCTATAGCATGGTTTTTATTAATCACTACATTTTCTTTGGAAAAATTGTTTTATATGAATAAATTTATTGTTACTTTTATAAAACAAAAGCCATACGAAACAATTTTCTAACATTCATCATCACAGCTTCTTATTATATTTACGCGTACATATTATCTCGATCAAACCAATTATAATTTGGAAAACAAACAAAAAAACTCAGATCTAATTAAGAATCCGTTTGGACTGGAGAAAGTAAATCTACATAATAAAAACTTAATGAAATGTCTGTTAGCAGTCAAATAGGACATCAGTTGGAGTGACTGGACAATTCCGTACAAAAGCTTCAGTGTCGTTTATTTGCGAAATCGCTACATTGATAACAATAGCCGGTATTTTATTGTTTAATTTGAAGATAAGATTTTTTAAATGCTTCGCACTTACTGTATGCAGTTTCGTGACTTAGCGAGTTTTTTTGTTCTTGTCGTATACTTTCAGGTTTACTTACAATTTTCGTGTTTATACTTCACTAGCTGCGCCCAGCGGTGTTACCCGCTACATTTACGAGATATAAAGTAGCCTATGTGTTAATCCAGAGTGTCAGCTACCTCCATACCAAATTTTAGCAAAATCAGTCCCGCCGTTTGAGCGTAAAGGGGTAAAACATACAAACACTCTCACAAACTTTCACCTTTATAATATTAGTGAGATTTTAATATTGTTAGAATGCTAATATCAGAAGATTATAGAAGTAACAATATTAGCGGTTAATACTAGCCACACTAATCCAATACCAGTAGCGATATACCACAGTGATTGACCAGCCCACCGCGGCCAATATCCCACATACTTGATGGAACGTCAAGTTAAAACGAACAAGCCTATTTATTAATGATAACAGTAACAGTACAAGCAATGAGTCTTTATGCGTTTTCACATTCTCGTTTAGTCGTGCGATTTTATCGTGCGACACAATATGAAAGACAAGTTGACTTATCTTTGAGTAAACTTTCTAATCTTTGGACGTATTCATCACTCATACGTAATAATATATATTTTTAAGTTTATAGCAAAATTAGGGCTATATAATAATAATCATAATATCTTGGGACAACTCACACACGGTCATCTGATCCCAAACTACGCAGAGCCTTTATTATGGTAACCAGACAACTGATATACATACTTATATATTTCTAAATACATACATATTATAGATAAATTACACCCAGACACAGAACAAATGGTTATGCTCATCACACAAAGATTACTCCTGGGTGGGAATCGAACCCACGACCTCCGGTTTAGCAGTCAGGGTCACTAACCACAAGACAAACAGGCCAGTCATAATAGATACCAACAATTACTAAGCAAAGCTTGATGAATTTGTTAGTACTGTCACAGTGGAAGATGAATCAAACAATTCACACAACGAAAACGTAGTAAGGAAATCCGCACATCAAATGATTTATTCTGAACGTATAACGTATAGAAATGCGATATAAGCGCCACCTGCAATGTAACATGGAAACGACGTGCAGGGCATTAATTATGGAGATTGACATTCGATTATAAATATTGTTGCGTCGAAAAATATGGTTTGAGAATATGAGCACGTAGAAAATGCAATGGACCTTGTGTTTGGAATATATGCATTGACATAAGACAAATATTGTAATACCAACTTATCTATTTCTAATTATTCATAGTCTTTCATCAACAATCACATTTCGGAATCAGACAGCCTAATTTCATGATTTAAAATTGCTCATCACAAGAAGGATCTCTTCAAGTAAAGGTATTTAGTTATTTTTCTAATCTGCTGGTACTACACAAAAGAGTGATAAACTGACGACTTAGATTGCACAAGATCTTTATTTTTGCGATTCGTGATTAAGTAAAGAACCCATCCAGTCGATTCTGTTAAATTACATGAAGTAAGTGGTGCCCCATTATGTTCCAAAATTTTACATCTTTTTTAAGATCGTCTGCGACTTTTTCAATTACCTTTTAATTGTAACATATGCACCAAACTTTATAATTACCGTTCCCAATAAGAAGACTATTTCAAAAGCTATTAAAGATTTCTTTTTCCTTTACTTTGACCTTAACGAAGGGTCGGTAAAATCGCTTGTATAGTCAATAGCTCAGTGATTTACGACGGGTAATCTCGAAAGCGTTTAGTTAGTAACAAATTGCCGTCGATACAGGATGTATGGAGGTTTATTTAAGAAGTTCTTATTATTCTCTTAATGGAATCGGCTGATAAGAGAACGTTGGTGATATACGAGTACAATCGATATGTCTACTTCTAAAATGGAATTTGGTCAAGTAATTTGTAAATCTGTATTTTATCTATACTAATATTAAGAAGAGGTAAAATTTGTGAGTTTGTATGTTCGGGGTAATCTCCGGTATTACTAATCCGATTTTGAAAATACTTTCACGGTTAGAAAGGCTTATTATCCTTGAGTATAAAACATTCGAAATCCACGCGGACGTAGTCACGGGCGAAAGCTAGTAAATGTAAAAGCCCACACCCACGGCTTGGACATCGTTATATCTTGGGTTCTGTTTTAATTAGGTAAAATGGTACTGGTTCCATTTTTCGCAAGCTCACGGCAGCCTGGATAAACTTAAAGGTCGTCTCTATATTATATGAATAGCTTCGAAAAAATGTCAACACACATATCTAAATAATGCTCGGATTTACCGATTGCTCGTTTAGTCTATTTAACAATGTCAATATCATGTCACACTTGATCTAATAACAAGTACATATTGCAATCTTGTAAAAGTAAATACACACCAAACCGCAATATTTACCCAACAATGTTCTTAAGCAATGACATAGCGAATAAATCACGAAACTGCAAATTAAAAGCAAAAATGTAAACTACACATAATTCGGCCAGTTATTAAGTAAAGATTAGTTTAACTTAACCTACAGAAAGTGTCGTAAGCAAATGAACCAAAAATCTATATGAAGCGAACGGCAAGCACAATTACCTTAAACGGTGAAACTTGTCGCGAAGCGGCGCCGGCGCAGCGACCGTGGCGCCACCTGGTGACTCATTTTGGTATTACAGGGAATGAAATGCAGAAGTTTCACATTCTGAAAATTAACCTATTGTGTAGGTTACATAAAATATGAATTCAAATTTCTTATCGAATCAAATGGCGATACAAAATTATAATCAAATACTTTAATTACATTAAGTTTTACCTATAATGTTCACACCTATACGGTGGATAACTTTGACTAAAATTCGGTTTAAAATTGAACCTTCGACACTACAATTTGGACTTCAATAAAACCTTATTAAATTGACACCTGTCAATTAAAATTTACAAAGTACTGCGTATTGTGTAAACTAATACTTCTGTATGTCCTTGTAATACTGCAAGAGCGACGGACCTACGCGCATGGTTTGCTCCGACTATATGATTTGCGTTTTTCTTTAAAGTTACGCTTGTTTTACGACTTCTTACTAACACGGTAGCATAATGTTCATTACCACTGCAGATAACACAGCTTCACTCCTGTATTTCGCAAAGGGGTAGGCAGTTCATAACGGTACACTTACCGCATTTTACCGATGACGGCATAAAGTTTATGTAATAAAGTTCTATTGTCATAGCATTGCAATAGAAGGCGTTAAAATTATCCTAGGATGCGGTAAACTAGGTAAACGTTGGGGGTGACATCTTCCTCGTATTGTAATGGGCTCATTGTCGCATGGAACAGGTCATGCCGTGGTATAGAGGTTGGTTAGTCAACAGGGACAGTAGATAGGTTGGCAGCTCAGGGTGCGCCGGACGTAGATAGGTATCACTCGAATAGATACTTCGACAAGAGAGACTTTTCGAAGCCCTTAATAAGTTAGCATAGGCCTTCGCTATGCTAGCATTTCTTCTCTTTAAAAAAAACCAGACCGATTCAAATTACCGTATTTCTAAATTGTTTTCTTTGACAACAATCTCTATTAAAAATTGCTGTTTTACTTCCAAAGCTTCTATTAATCTAAGTAACTACGTTAAGTTGTCAGAGTACTTTAAATACCACTCAGTCAACGCTGAACCTAAACCTAAGTGAATCATACATCCTGTTACATTTTTATGCCCAGTAGCCTGCAGTTACCGTTACTTAGTATACAACGTTGCTAACTGGAAAACGTGCTTCATATAAACGCACACTGTGTCTCGTACGGTTAGAATAAAAAATATGTTTTTATTATGAAGATTTGCAGTTTGTTTTGAGGAAGATGAAAAGAGTAATTAATTTAATAAATAAGATTTACGTTTATTGTTCATTTCAAAGCTTTACATTAATAAGCAAAAATATATTTAAAAAAAAAACGAATCAAATAATGTTTTTTATACAACTGATTACAAAATAATATGGACTATTCAATATAACTGCAATAGTAATTATTATATTAAAGTAGTAATATGACGTTTTTATGACAACAAGGTACAGAGAAATACACAAATATCCATTTGACCTGTGTAGCTAGTAAGAATTTAGATCTAACGTAGGCTTTTGATACTTTTTTTCGTAAAAATGTCTCTAGCCAAACACCGATGTAATGTACAGTGTCGATTACAGGAAAACGAGTTTCACAATGTTGCACATTACCACCGTGAATTCAATAATGATGGTAATTTGTTTCATTCAAAAGACTTTTGGGTTTTGCGTAATTTATTAAATTCTTACTGTACAGTAAGTTATTTAAGGTCCATGGGGGACCGATGAAGAATTTCATTCTCTTACGTCGCACGTCGTTGGAAGAACAAGTCTTAAGAGGCGATGAACCTGGTTTAGGTCCGAACTGAAATAGACTCGTCGTCTCTAAAATGGGTTTTATGATGAACAGGAAAATTTGGTAGTGAAGACTGCTGTTGAAGCAGAATGCTTCTGCCTATCACTTGGAAGATAACAGGTGAAATTTAAAGTAAGGTTCTAAAACCCCTCACAGTCAGCAAAAAACGTTAATGTTTTACAAAGTGAGTAATTTACACCAAATCCAAAATCATTTAGTTCGGTACCGTAACACAGTGTCTTTAGCTGGAATACACAACAAATTCTGTACAAACTTCACAGAGATTTACACCGCAACAAACACAAACAGTCAACGCATGCGCGGTAATGCTAATTTTTGAATGCGTGCCCGCTCACGCGTGTTCAACATTGGCATAGTGATGGCGTTTTAATAGTAAATGATTCAATTTGGTTAAACTTTGTGGCTAATGACGAGTGACGTAATATAGTGTCCATCGACATAGGTGGTAGGTTATTATGATTCTGATCTAGTCGCGTGCATTCTTGAGCCTATAAATGATAGGGACACAGTATACTAAATTCACTATCGTATAGACGATATTGGCAGTGATTTACGCCTTTTGAACATATTTAAAACAGACTGACAAATTGATGCCGATTTAGGCTTTATTTATTATCAGCTAAAGATTATTTTTCTGTTTGTTTCTAGTATAAGTATGGTTCAGTTGACAGTGATTTTGATAGGAACAGTGAATTTCCTTCCTTTTCATTGAACAACAACATAATTAAGTACCTACTTGTTGGTATGAACCTTTTGATGTCAACGTCCTTATTAAGACCATTTGACAGATAATGATAATATGAAACAATTGAATAAGAGGATGGTGGGAGGCCACCGAAATACTTATGAAGTGCGTATTACGCTCCCTTTTGTACCAGATCATTTTGATAGACATGATGAAATTAGAAATGTACATACATACATACATATGTTAAGAAAAAGGAAGTGACAATGACGTTTATTATGCTAACTGGGTAGATACAGAAAATAATAAAACTTGAAAGTAAAATAAGAAAGTCTTAAAAAAAAAGAAACACTTCATTGTTATTTTAATCATCTATAGAATACACGAAAAATGTACAAATAAATCGCAGATACAGACAGCCTTACAAATAAAGTTGTAGTTATCTCATATCATAAATTGTGTAGTGAATTATCTCAACAATTAGTCACTGCAACAGTATCAGATGCCATACATATCCCACATCCATGGGATTCAACGTGACAGTTACGAATGTATGCAGTATTTAACGACAGAGTAGATTCGATTAACCTGACAGATTTCTAGCCCACCGCCCACAAGTATAATCTGAAACAGGATACTTTCTTTACTCTCACCGACCAACGAGTGGCACGGTTGAAAATCTCTCATATTCATAACTATATGCCTCAATCTTGTGATTTAGTATGATTGCAACTTGCTTGTTTACTTTGTGTCTATCATTTACATTAGGTGTTTTGAGGATTATTCATTAACAATGTTTAAAGAAATCTTTCTAAAGACATCTCTTTAAAAGCATTTAATTTTTTTTGAGTATCAATATTCAGTATCATTATCGCTATTAACATTTTATTCTTTTAACTGCTGTTCTTTAGAATCTACTTTGTCTTCATCTAAGTTCATAAATAGTTTTAGGATTTAGAAATCACAAACATTTTAATAATTGTTGTTATTGTAAGTATGGTCATCACCGGGATTACATAAACGTAGTCTCCGCGGATGCAAATAATCATAATATACCTAAACATCCTAACATCCGTCATATACGAGACACACGGTACTAATCCTAGAAATTAATCAATGTTTCCTGTGTCGGCGGGACATAAAAATAATAGGACCACTTCACGTCTTCCTTTAGATGTCGTAGAATGCGTCTAATGGAAATATTATCTTGATGAAACCTCAAGAACTGAGCCTCATAACGGCGATGACCAATAGACTTGCTATACAAACACACCAGTTACTCTTTGGAGACAAGACAGTAGTGTTCTCCTTTGTCAGCTCCCTTACCGATGTGGAAGCGAGACGTCGCTACGTACAGTGTAGCGGCGTCTCGCTTCCGACAATATGCTCCTCTATGAGTTCATGGTAAGGGGGCAGAAGCCTATTCACTTCAATTTCATGGGAATTTCACGCGTTTTATAATTATTATTATTAGTATATTAGTATAAGTATTATATTCTCTGTCACTATCTTTTGTCTTAGCGTTAAATTTGACTATTTCTAGTTCTTTCATATTACAGTCATGTCGTTCTACCAAGGTATAGTCACTAACTCAAAACATTAGGCAACATGCTATAAAATATAAAAATCTTATCACAAACATAACATTTTCTCATACTTGTAATAATAATTATCTCTAAAAGGTTCTAATGGTAATGCCATCAAATTATAAATGCACCATTACCTGAATCCTTGAATTCCTAAATCAACAGGTTTTGCAGGTCATTTAACGTCTTAAAATGCAGGCCATATCCTAAAGAGGCACGAATGGGCAGACAAACTGCATTTTTGTGTGATTCACCTCCACTAATATGCAAGTTATGTACATATTTATGATTCATGTGTGAACGCTCTTATGTTGTAAAATTTTGATAGCAGTTGTTAGTAATCATAAAACTTATGGGTTCAACCGCTTCATCAAAGGATTGGTGTAAAGTTTATTGAAGAAAGATTGTTGATATGCACTTGTGACCGTTTTACCTTGGGTATTGTTAGATCTAAATTCTGCTTAATAAAACAGCTCGATTTAGTCGATTGTGGGGCTTAAGTGTGTGTTAAGCCGTGCTCGCAGCGGTCAGTCTTGTGATGGGTGACCGTCGGTGACATGTCGAGACCCCACCGTGCTTCGGAAGGCACGTTAAGCCGTTAGTCCTGCGCCTGATCTGCCTCCGGTCGTGTCGGTCTACCGTCCCATCGGATTATGAGAGTGAGGGAATAGGGAGTGCACCTGTGTCTGCGCGCATACTTGTGCACTATAATATGTCCTGCGTAGTTGTCTAGTCTCAGCTGAGACAGGCCGCCGTGACCGAAATTCGGTCAGGAGGACTTTATTATAAACATTGTTTTAGCATGTGATTAGCAACGTCAACAAAATTATATGTAATACACTAATGAAAATAGGTTTGCTTAATATAATAACCCTTATAAGGGATAATGTCGTGTGTTAATGAGGGCCATAATATCACTTGCGATTAATTAACGTCAAACAAAGAACGCTTCAATCCGCAGTCAACTATTTTTATTACACACTTAACTTTTTCAATACAAAAACTTTCGAATCGATAACCAATAAAAATATCGATATATTATCGATAAAATAGCTATAAACGTTTAAGTAGCGTTTTCAAATTACGCAATATTAATTGTTGGTCGAGTTTTATTAATTTTGTGACACCTTTAAAATGTAGGTGTGAAGTTATTAGCTAGTGTCGTGATTTTTCACATAAAAGTTAACCTCGACGCTTTCACGTGAACGGGTGCGTTTTAAACATGTATTTTTACGATGTCGAGCTATCGATAACTTGGCAGCACTAACCCTCTTACGGAAAAAGTTTATATAGTATGTTTGTGTTTAATATTAATATTAGTTAGAATGTCTATTTTATATGCCAAGTTCCATTAATTTAGTTTTATTTTATTTTGCATTTCGGTTGTACACTTTATTTCTATCCTCTAAGCCCTAAATGCCGTGGCGTGTGGTATCCGGCCTAGAATTGACCACCCCCTTTCCTCCCGTGGGTGTCGTAAGAGGCGACTAAGGGAAAATTCAGAAGATGGGCAGCAGCGTCTTCTGTAACTCCACCACCAATACTGCGATCCCCAAGCCGCTTGCCAAGCGTGGGGATTATGGCAAACCCCCCCGCTTAAACGGGGAGGCCTATGTTCAACAGTGGACGTATTTGGCTGATGATGATGATGATGAAGCCCAAAATCTCAAGCACCTACTCAAAGGTTTGCTATAAAAATCTCAATTCTGTGTTAAGTTTGCCGCATATTGTTAATATGTAGTATCCTAATCTTAAGTATTGTGTACAATAAAGAATTCAAATATTTAAGGATTTTTTAACATAACATGTTAAAAAAAAGGATTTTTGAGGATTTTTTTAAGTTGAATGGTATGTCAATTAACCGGAAGAAAGGCAATAGGCTGGCCAACTATGTATATACTTACGATTACGAAATGTGGGTGTATTCTCCTGATAATGAAGAACTCAGCCTACTTTTTCAGTGAATTCAGGCGTGGTTATGGAATGGAATTCATTTGTGGCAGTCTTTAACCGTCAGTGGGAGGTAATAGCTAAGCAGAAATAGTAAACGCTGTTGTATAGTACAGAGAAAAGGTGTAGGTACCTATCTAGTTAATTGTAAAAAAAAACATAATACTAACACTTCAACAAGCACTTTTGTATTAGGAGATATGATTGCATGTCTACATTTTACCAGCCCCTTTACCAGTACCATCGTAAAAGCAGAGCACTTTACGATGTGGAAGCGAAACGCCGCTACGTGCAGTGTAATGCGGCGTCTTGCTTTAAGAGTTCATGGTAAGGGGGCCGGTTTTATAGATCCCATACTAAGTATTAAAAACTGTAATGACTGGTTTTCATGATCAGTTTTACCTAAGTAATTTTGACATTCATAATGAGCCTACTCCAATTTGATTACATACTTTGTATCTGATCATCTTGTACAATATTATTATTTGCAAGCTGTATTTTGGCAATTTATCAAGCCCTAAAATTTTAAGAGATCGAATAGGTCACATAAAAACACTCTTCATTCAAACCCCGAACCTAATATATTTAAATTTTCCCTAACAGTCAAATCTCATAATTCACCATGTAGATTAACATTTCTCTAAATATAACTGTGCTTGTGGTATCAGCAGTAAACTGTGACATGACTTTATGACCAACGATTTGTGCGAGACCAATAAACAGATTATTATTGAGCGTTTATTTCCGTCATTATCTGTTTTATAAAGCTCTTTAGTTTTACGACCCGAGTTCGTGATTGTAAAGACATTCGTTAGTACCGTTTCGAGCTTTTACCTTATGTGTAAGACTGTATGGAAATTGTACATTGAGACGTAGCCTTCATCTTTGCTTCTTAGGTGAAGGAAAACATCGTGAGGAAACCGGCTCATCTGAGAGATTTTTCAACGGTGTGTTAAGCCATGGCAGAGGCCTACAGGCGGTTTAAACTCTGACACCAGGTTGTTCATGAAGCATACGATTAGAAGAAGAAGCTGCTTATATTGTAGATAACCTAATTACTTGTTGATACTTCGTCATGTGTTCGAAAAGTTATAAATGTATACAATAAAAAATATCTGTAACTTTTGTTTAGTAAATCATGGTTTTATTTTTTTCATGAAATGTGAAAAGTTACAAGATTGTGCTCTTTGTCCAATAAATATATGTATATATACGTTTATATATGTACGTTATTTACTAATCCATTATCATTAGCCGTAAGACGTCTACTGTTAAACAAATTCAAATTAATTTATTTGCCAGAATATAGGTATACAAAGTATGGTCTTAAATATATGATATCACAAAGGCCTCCCCCTTAGAACGCCACAAAACTTACTTATCTTTATTACTTACAAAACAAAACTTTAAGTTTAACAATTAAGGCAGATCAATAAACCTACTATTGACAGTCTATTACTATTAAAATTATTGCTTTTTAACAACAGATTAAACGACAAAATTATAATCAAACCGACAAACTAATCAAAACACCAATACGGGTCGATTAAAGTTGCGTTAATTACGTAGCTTTTAACGAAATCAGCTAGTTTACAACATTGATTATTGTGTATCAATATTCATAGAGCACGTTTGTCTATCTTTGAACGTGGTTAGTTAAATTTGAATATTTAATTACGAAAAGAAAATTGCTGTTTATACTTCGAAGGAATTCATTCCACGTTTTCCGTTTGAGATAAAAATATGTTAGAACTAGCAAGAGCTGTGTGGTCTGGCTTCGATTAGATTATTCCCTATTTGACATGTAGGAAGCTGGTTTACACTTAGTTCAAGCGATTATAACTTCTATTGCATTGGTATTATGACAATTGCAGCTGCACTAAACAGTTGGTGTTGCAAATACGTTTTAGCGTTTACTGCAATCCTTATGCCAACAGAATAGAGTTTAAAATCGGTTGGATAATTTGCACATAGATTTGTTTGTCTTGTTTTAACAAATGGGGTTTTCTCCGGAAATGTAAGCAGTTTTCTATAATTATTGTCTCCTATGCATGTAATAAAGTCTTATTAAGAATCATATCTGTTGCTAAGATAATATGCTGCGAGTAGCAACAGGCGAGAGTCAGCAACATAACTTAATAAACAAATTAACTTAATTACTAATTTTCGGTTTTAAGCACGTGTTTATTCGGGCACGTCTTACGAGGCAGTAGGAACTCCATTTGAGTCCAAAATTTGCCGGGCATTCCCGATATAAAATGGTAAAATATATGAACAGCTTTCACGAAACTTATAAGAATCGTAAGAATTATAAAATATATAATAAAGTTATAATTTCAAATTTAGTAAATAATTGTAGAGTTCAAATATATTAAGACTGCCTCGTTGGTCTAGTGGTCGCTAAGCGCGATTGCTGAGCAAGAGGTCCTGGGTTCAAATCCCGGGTCGCGCAAAGTGATACTGAGTTTTCCATTAGGTAATTCTCAGTAGCAGCACGGAGTCTGGATTTGTGGCCGGTTGGTGGCAATAGGCTCGCTCCCTATTACATTGGGACTTACAACATAACTGGCAAAATGGGGGTGTACTATATGTTCACCTCTGCCTACCCCTTCGGGGAATACAGGCGTGATGTTATGTTATGTGATGTGTATAGTTCAACATTTTTAAATTTATATCATGCATCTAATTGTTCGTTTTGCTGACTGTAAGATCGTTACGTGTGACCTGCATATCGAGTATCAGATTTAAATCTTATGAAAACAACATCTAGTAGGTTAGTCGAGTAATTAGGTTAAACATCTCAGCTGGTAATCTAATAGCCTCCTCGAGTGGCGTCATCGATCATAGGTACATTCTATAATCTTATGGACTTTTTAAATATTGCCGACACAAGGAGTTACTCCCGTATCGCGGGATAAACTCATCAAACTTCATAGTATCTACTATATACCTACCTACACTGACACCCAGACTCAGGACCGCGGATCACAGAGAATTTGTTCCATAGAAAGATTCAACTTGTGACCATGAGGGAACTGTTTAAACACTTAGCTACTACGCCAATCGGATTCTCAAAGATGTTTGACTTCATTTTGTTGACAGAAAGTCAAAATAGTATGTATTTATGAGGTTATCTCCACAGTTGTCCGACATTTCTTTGTATTTTTTTTTAAACGTCTCTCCACACTCGGAATTTCTCCTGTATTGTGGGTGCGTTTCACAAACATGTAATATCACATACACAAACACCCAGACTTGGGACAAATATCTGTAAATCGCACAAATTTTTGTCCCGTGCGGGAATCGAACCCTTAGCGCAGCAGTCCAATCGCTTAGCCACTGCGCCAATCGAGTCGTCATGTATTGCCTTAATAGTTAAAAGATTCTTAAACAGTTCACTCAAGATTCGTTTCTCCGCATAACAAATCTATGACTGAACGATTGGCTAATAAGTTTTACACAGATAGAACCTTTGACAAATAACAATCCGACACAAATCGAAATACCATAAATAGACAAACGAACACGTATTCAAGTGCAACAAAACAACATACTATTGTTCTTCGAAACTACACACAAGTCCATAACGGGTTAAAATACACACAGACAGACAGATTCCTGCTCCCCAAACCTACCACTTAACTGCCTATTTACCCAGGTGAGTTACTGGTTGTATTTAAACTGCAGTTAACGGAACGTCAAACACGTTTAACGTGATCACTTACTTTGCTTTGTTTTTTATGGTGTTTGTTAGGTAAGTTTTGACTATGACAGTTGTATTACGTTACACCTGTATAAGGGTAGAGGTGTATAGTATAGTACAGCTGTTTTAGTATGAATAGTATTTTTTTTTTAACTTTGCCCCACACTAGGAATATGTTCTGTATCGTAACAACCGACCTATTGAACTGTTATAGAATGCATTTCCTGTGAAAACTTCACATGTTTTAAGGCAAATAAATATATCTTTAATCCTTATCTTTAGAGTGGGTGCGTTTCACAAACACAAACACCCAGACTCAGGACAAACATCTGCGGATTACCAAAATTTTCGTCCCGTGAATCGCACCCGCAACCCCTAGCGCAGTCTAATCGCTTATCTACTGCACCAAACATTTCGTCAGTAAAATAAAACTTAACAGTATTACGATCTGCATCACCAACTGTTTGTATGTGTGTCATATTTTGCCTTAACCATCTCATACCAATGATTTTATTTAGTTTAAGGCCTTTTCAATCGATTTCTTATGCCGTAAATGACCTAAGTAATCAACAAGTACCTAAAGATTATTTCCAATAATGTTCATTGATGAGCTACTGGTTAATTTTACTAAATTCATAAAACACAGACCTTTACAAGGAACTGACATAAACAACACCAACGCGTTATAAAGAAAATTATTCAGCTTACAACACGAAACGAATATATTAAACATTACCTTACACATCCTTATAACAGTCCAAAAATAACACAAATTTCGATTACACGGCATCTGTTTATTATAAGACGATGATAAATGTGCTCATACACAAACCAGATTTGGTCCTTTGAATATATTTCTTTGAAATGTTTGGTTATGCCACTATCAAACTGTCGTTTTAAATCAAAATTACGATCCGTCGGAACGGGCACTGACAATGTACAGTTTTTTGGATTTATTTAAGGAATTTAGAATAAATATTTTATTATAAAGGATGTTATAAAAAGGGCACATGTTGTGTTGGAGAATGGTAAAACATTTCTTACTAGGTAATTTGGATATGAAAGAGTAACAACATTTATATCATGCTTATAGCAAATAAAAACTTATTTAAGAAAGACATGCTCACACAAACTATCTAATATTTTAAAAACGAAATAACTTTTTATAAAATGTGATATTTGATATAAAAATATAATCATCATCAGCCGGAAGACGTCCACTGCTGGACAAAGGCTTCCCCCTTAGAACGCCACAATGAACGAAAACTTGCCATTTGCATCTACCGGTTGCCCGCAACTCTGACGATATCATCGGACCACCTGGTGGGAGGCCTGCTAACGCTGCGTCTTCCGGTTCGTGATAAAAATATAATACTAATTTTCATTTATTTTGTTTCAGGTAAATATTTTTGAAATGGCGATTTGGCCAACTTGGGAGGCAAGGTACAATTTTAAGAACTTAAAACTTACTTATCGAAGTCAATGAAGAAGAGACAATTAAAACTTTCATATTGAGATCAACAACTTTAGTCCAGTCACCTACTCATAAAAACAAAAGTAGAATTAATTTACTATTCACACTTATTTACTACTTGAATTACATAAAGTCAGAACTACTAAAAGATTATATTTCGCAATTTTACACCACAAAATTTGAATGCGAAATCCTATGTTTATTGCAACAAGCTTCAAAAGTGGTCTAGCACGAGGTTAGCGTGGCCCGGCCATGTTTTTACATAAATACCTCTTTACTAGGTGTGAATAAATAGTATTAATAGCATGTATTAATATTACATGTTCTAATCTGATAATGACAGGAAAATGCAAGTAAACCTTGTAGGTATAGTACATGAGAATTTATAATGCTCGTGGATTTTAGACTCAGTAGGAGGTTTTGTGAGTTCAAAGACCTAACGGGAGTCTTTAGACCCAAACTGAGTCCAAAATAATTTAAAATTAGTTTTTCAAGTTTAATAATCGATTTTGATACTACTCATCTTATTCTTAGATAAATGGTAACCTAATTCAAAATAGGTAGGTATCGTTCCTTTAAAGGGTAGGTATATTTTAAGTTAGTATTTTTTTTTTATTTCGTGTTTTATTTCAGGCAGAAATACGCTTTATTGTGTATATTTTTGTTATGCAATCATATCCAAGTTACCAAAACAGCTTTTAAAACCAAATTTCTCCTTCAAGCAACAGTGTAGTGATATTCTGAGAACATAATTAACCCTAACTAGTCGACTTTAATAAGCTACGCTGAACAGTTATGACAAAATAATGTGTGCACATAAAATATATGCATTAATATATTCATGGTAATGGTGTATAAAAAGTTAGTTTTACGAGGCTGTCATAATAACAGGCCCAAGTTACATTTACTTGCGTTAAGTCAGGGTTTTTCACACCAAGTTGGAACTAGTATTCGATTTTTGAAGCGTTCTTTGAGCTGTTATCTGCTTGAACCGAAAACAATGTCATATTGGCAGTATGAGACGTAACTCCAAATTGTCGACCGAAAACAAACTGCTGATTTACGAAATGATCCTGAAACCAATATGGATGTATAGCGCACAGCTGTGGGAAAGTGCTTGCGACTCCAATCTAAACATAATCCAAAAGCTACAAAATGGCATCTTAAGAACCATCTCAAATGCACCATGGTTCACCATCAACACAGAGATTCATGAAGCTCTGAACATAAGAACTATTAAGGAGGAGTTAAAACTAACAAAAAGAATTACAAAACACGGCTGGAAAATCACCCAAATGACTTAGCCACCGTGTTAGCAACTATCAGCTACACTAAACGATTGAAACGCCATGATATACAGAAGCTTGGTGACAGACGGTGAAGGATTAGGTGTCTCCTGCTCAGGAGCTCCTTATATTATCCGCTGCATGATGGTAATTACATAACAACACGGGAATTAACGCGAACCCAAGCACGAGGTCACAAGCAGACTGAGTCTGCTTGTGACCACGGCCGATGCAACTTGGTCGAAACGTCAAGTTAAAAAATTTAAAAATTGTGTTCGCGTTAATTCCCGTTTTGTAATTTAATTATGAGCTCCTTAAAAATCATAGAAACGGCAGGGAACAAATCTGCTTATAGTTTGGGACCGATTGCAGATATGCACACAAAAAATTGGGCTGTTTTAATCGTCTGTTCGTATTATTGAATGATTACATTATCCTATCCTTTTCAATTCAGTTTTTTTACGGCAACTAAACTCTTTGTTTTTCTTTACGTTTTGGCAGGAGTACAATATAATTCCTAATACGCTATCATTATTTTTTGAGTACGATCGTTTATATAGAACCTAAGATTGTATAAGAGTCAAAGGCTTACCTACAAAAAGTCTTAAGGTAAACAAACATTTTGTCGCACAATTATTTAGAACATAATTCTTTCTGACTGTTTCGACTTCCAACAATTAACAGAAACGACATATTATGGTTTAAAAATCATCATCAGCCAAAGACGTCCACTGTTGAACATAGGCCTCCCCGTTTAAGCGGGGGGGGGGGTTTGCCATAATCCCCACGCTTGGCAAGCGGCTTGGGGATCGCAGTATTGGTGGTGGAGTTACAGAAGACGCTGCTGCCCATCTTCTGAATTTTCCCTTAGTCGCCTCTTACGACACCCACGGGAGGAAAGGGGGTGGTCAATTCTAGGCCGGATACCACACGGCTTTATAAATCGCTTATGTTTATTTATTTGTTGAGTCGTTGTGCTTGTTTAGAATTTTAACCAGCTCGAAAAGACTGACAGCAAATCATCTATTTATTTCATTTCCTTAATCTAATACGAACGTAATACAGTCTAAATGTAATATTATACTTTGATACTTTAAATCATTTTCCTCTAGATGTGCCGAATTAGTTTGAAATCTATTGTTAAGAAATAAGGTATGAAATGGCATGGCAAGTCTCTCAATTGTTTGAACCGGGGTACCGGACTCGAGCCAGCATAATTGAATAATTCGCGTCTATCTAGAACAACGCTACCGGGAATGGACATTAAATAGTTATTTAATAGAAGTTCAAAAGTATACGGTTACATTGAACTTATTACCTTCTAGGGTGTCAGTTATCTAGGTTGTAGGTACTGTTTAAAATATATAACATTATTATTAACTTGAATAGTCCGCAAATCCTCACATTAAATAATAACAGTCCAAACTGTCTCACTGCAGGGCAAAGGCTTCTGGTATGGAGAAGGATTGAGCATTGATCATCACGCTAGCTCAGTGCAGGTTGGCGATTGCAGATAATTAAATCTAAGTTTCCTGACGATGTGCTCCGTCACCGTTAATCAGTGATGTCTCTCTGTGTCTTAGAATATCTAAGAAAGTGTTTATGTCATTGAAAAAGTCACATTGATGCCTGAGTTTGAACCTGAAACTTTGTGCATCCATCCGGTATGTCAACCACTAGGCTATGACAACTTCAGCATATTGTTTCACAATTTCCTAGATTTATAAGAAAATGGCCCCAGGTTCCCTACTATTCTAGGTAACTGGTAGTGACTGGGTGGCGATAACGGAAAGAGAGAGAGAGAGATCGGGCCTTATCCAGCAATTGACTACAATAGGCTGATGTGATGATAATGATAAGAAAACTCTGAATAATACTAGATCCCGTATGCATACCTCGTTAAAAGTAGTATTTTTAGAAGTTATTAAATAAACACATTTCCTAAAGAAGCGAATGTTATCATATTGCTCTAGGTTTGTTAAAAACAGCCTTGCTTCATTAGTAAAAATTTCCTTACGGACGAAAGAGCGGGCCGTACCAGTAGCTGAACCTATATAAGTATTAAAAATATCATAAAAACAAGAAGCAATCAACTTTATACTTAACGAGACAGCCACCAGCCACCCACGGAGTTCATTTTATATTCTGTGAACAGTTATTTACGAGTGGTATTACTGTCATTTACTTGTGTTACGTAGAAGTTGTTCGCAATACTTTCTAGTAGAAACTGTAGCTGTCTGGACCTGCAGGTTACCTTCCGACTTCTGTCCGTCATGCAGCTTGTAGGTACTTTTATTAATTGAAATGTTGCACAACACTGTTAATAGTAGGTACCTATTTCTAATAGAAAATAACTTAGTTTTCTTTGATAGGACTCAAGATATCGCTCGCGATTATCTTTTTTGTTGCTTTATAAAAACGTTGCCAACCAAGGAGTTTCTCCTGTATTGTGGGTGCATTTCACAAACATGCAATATCGTTTCAGTTACACAAATACCCAGACTCGGGACAAACATCTGCGGAACACACAATTATTTGTCCCGTGTGGTGAACCCACAAGCCCTAGCGCAGAAGTCCAATTGCTCACCCACTGCGCTAACCAGTTCGTCATCTTGGCTTCTTTATTAAAACTTGCGGCTACTTTCCGGCGATAAATATTGTTTATGTTCTCTGTGGAGTTTAAGCTCTTTATCAATTTTCCTTACCATCGCTTTAGTAGTTCAGGTGTGAGATAGACAGACATCAGTCAGAGAATCTCTCGCTTTCATTAAAGTGATTGACACATCGGAAGGGACGTTAAGGAAATGTAGGGACATTTGCTTGGAGCGACGTTTTAAAGAAAATCTTTTGATTCTTCAATAATCTTCTTAATCAAAAGTCTTATAGAACAAGCGTTACATTATGACCTGAGACTTCAAGTTTTAAATGTACATCTTTAACTTGCCTCTTAAAGAATGCAAACTCGGTGCCCCGGGACACCATCAACATTTCCAAGTAAGTTAATAACGTATTGTTAGCGAACTTTTCTTTAAACAAATTGAATATAATCATGACTGAACTCAAGCACCTGAGGGGAGAAAGAAATGGCGTTCGGAATCGTGTCCAGACATAATTGTGTAAAATAAGACGTATTTAAACGTACGAAGAATATAATTATGCGGGGAAATGTGGTAATATTAGAGGGGAGACAATCAGAAAGCCAGGCAGAGACCACTTTTTTCACAAAAATGATAATTTACACCCATCTTGTTTATTAGCAATTTCGGATCATTATGTCTTGCAATTATATAATACAGTACGCCGTGTGGTATCCGGCCTAGAATTGACCACCCCCTTTCCTCCCGTGGGTGTCGTAAGAGGCGAATAAGAGAAAATCCTGAAGATGGGCAGCAGCGTCTTCTGTTACTTAACCACCAACACTGCGATCCCCGAGCCGCTTGCCAAGCGTGGGGATTATGGCAACCCCCTCATCTTCTAAAAGGGGGAGGCCTTTGTTCAACAGTGGACATCTATCGGCTGTTCATGATGTCTTGCAATGTGACTCTTTGAATGCCATACGTAAGTTTGGAGACTCCAATACCTTACGTCGAAAGAAAACTTTGCAATTGCGCAGTGAGCAAACGTGGACGAGGCTGGTTCCATTTCTGCATAAGATTTGAATCCTGTGTCGGGCAGTGAGTTCTTAAACCCACTTGCATTGTCTTTAAAATTTTTATGTATATATATTTCCTACTTAATCAAATAAAGTTTGTTTTTATATAAAGTTTAAAAATATTCAGTTACACATAACACAAAAGGTAAATCTAGCCATAATAATGATTAACTCCAAATAAATGAAAAACACGCCTACACTCAAAGCACTTTTAATCGTAATAAAATTCATCGAATCGATTTATCTTAACATGGACCTGCAAATAAAGACATTAATTCCCACAATACTAAGGAAACGAAATGGGTGTATTTTATTCATCAATTACATACTAAAATCATTATTTGAGGCAATTTGTTTAAAAGCAACAAATCATAATAATTGACAATCGACACAGCTCCAATTACAAACGAGATATCATAACTCGTTTGGCGAATAAATTCCATTGATATTAACTATATCCGTGGCTAGTCAGTCTGTCTAGCTAACGTAGAAACTGCTAGATTTTATGAGATGAAAATGACGCCTAATAGTCTATAGGTAATTTGCGTAATGTTAACTAACAATTTCGAGCCAGTTTCGTGTGTTTAACATTCACATTTTGATGTTAATTCTATACGTGGATATCCAGAGGCTCCAGGGACGGGCTGTTAGCAACGTACCTACCGCGCAGGTCAGTCGATCTGCGAGGATAAGCCGTACTCGCCGGCAGTCTGTGATGGGTGATGGTTTTCACATGTCCCAAGACCCCTCCGTGCTTCGGAAGGCATGTTAAGCTGCGCCTAATCTCTCTTCGGTCGCGTCGGTCTACCTTCCAATCGGACTATGAGATTGAGGGAATAGGCAGTGCCCCTGTGTTTGCGGGCATACTTGTGCACTATAATATCTCCTGCGTTGTCTCAGAGGAGATAGGCTACCGTGACTGAAACTCGGTTGAAGAACATTATATAGGCGGATAACTTTTAAGCGCAAAATAATTGCGACTAGTCTGACACCACGTATTACTCTGGTTGACATTACAAAGCGTTATTTATAGTTTCCTTTAGCAGAAAGGATATCCAAAATAATAAAGCCTTCCTTCCCGATTTAATCACATTTGGAATTACCAACAATTAGTGGCTAGACCTCTGTATAAGTTTTATGTCACAGGTTATGTCCTCTTATGAAATAACAACCGGCGCGCGCAGGATACATAAACATTTTAGATCCTAATAATACCTATAAGGACCCTAAACACAATGATTCTATCTTATTTTATAATATTTATCTTCGTTAACAGTTTTTAATTAATGAAACTCCTCAACATGATACTAAAAGTGGCGTTCTAAGGTACGGTAACAGTGGACGTCTTCCAGCTGATGATGATGATACAAAAAGTATGAGTAATATTAGTTTTATGCCTGCTAGAGTCAGTACAATGATCAAGAATAACTGTATTTCGTGTACGGTGCTAGCTTATGTTAAAAAATGTAAATTAAGGGCGATGTAATTAATAAAAGCCTTGCACAACAACTTTAAACAATGTAACCCGAATTAAAGTCTAATAGACAATACAAATAGATGATAATACAATAATACATATAACGTTACTCCTACGCAATAAAAAAGGGCTGAATCGTGACCACGTACACTGTAATACATCATTAATAATCTCGAATGATACATACCGCTGTACTTTATTGTAACACCTACATTTTAGGGCGTCGTCGTAATTATAGAGCGTATTAGATTGAGGAATGCGATTGATTTTGTTGATAGAAAGCGTTCGCTACGGTTGTGTAACTCGGACCTAATGTTTTAGATGTTATACTCGTATGAACTCTTGTTTAAGAGTGTTTCAAATATACCCGTCTAGTTGCAGACAAGGGTATAAACCCATGTGTTTATGTGACATTGTACTGCTTAGACTAGATGTCAAAAGTGCGCCCAGGAACTTGAATCTCTTGGAGAGTCCAAAACAAATTTATTAAAGTGCATATGCGCCCATCTAGGCTCTGCGCCCTGTGCCTGGGCACCGCTGGCACCGTTCTAGTTACGACACTGCTCGTACCTACTAAAGTAAATCTTCAATGAGTATAATTACTTTATTGATGCTTTGATATGAGACGTACAATCTCCTATAGCATCTTTGATTGATGTGCTCAGATTACTCTAAGCCAAACCTAACAAATATCGTTTTAATCACCTTAGAGAAAAACGTTTTTGATTTAGCATCTCGCTAATGGCTTAAATAATACTGTTATCTTTTCGAAAGAGCTTAAATTATTTTAAAAAGCATTATTTTTTAAGCTAAGATACTCTATAATCTTTGAAATGCAGCATACAGCTTATATTTCTCATCAGCATCACGATGTTTACGTTTAGCACATTTGCACATATTAATTCGTATCTTGACACTATTTCTAAGCCATATCAAATAATCGGCCTTCGTCAAGCTTCATTGATACCCAACGGGGTCAGGGCCCGCGCAATCCACGTAAGGCTTCAGATTATCTGATCTCCTGGACATGGTACTCATACAAAGCACACACACGCAACCCTGTCATATGTAATTGGGAAATTGTTTAAATGATGAAGGAATACTAATCGATGTTTGTATGGGTTTGTGTATAGGTGTGCACACATACACGTGTTTGCTGGTGCAGTGAACTTTTGCATTGAAACTATAAACTTACATTGTAGTTACACACATACAAGTGTGAATATAACCACATATACTTGTAAATTATTTTTAAGGCTTATTTTCTTAATCACACTTACAAGTAATTACAGCAAAATAGTGTTTTTTTTTTTGCCGAAACGGAGAGTCTGGGAATAGTAAAAAAAGGGAAGGAAAGCCTTTCTCTAGCAGGACACTACGTCACTAATGACCTCAATGAATAGGTATATTCTGTGATCTTCTTCGTATCGACATGAGCCAATAGCCACATGGAAATAGGTCATGCCGTGGTGTAGAGATTGGTCAGTCAACAAAGCTGGTACCGAGTTTGACCATCCAGGGTGCACTGGACGTTCCCAAGTTTCGTCACCCGTGGAAGCTCTCTACTTGTACACACATTCTGTGGTACTGGCTTACAATAACCATGACTCACCTGTTGGCAGTTATAGTGTGCTGTAGGTAACATCATGCAGTACTAAATCACCAACATGAATGTTGGGAAATTTGGAAAATGCTGCCCGAATACAAATTGACGATCTTGATTTTGTATTCGCAATGGTTCTTCAGGTGCAGTGAACTTTCATATTAAGGCAGTATTGAGATGGTTGTTTGGTATTTGTGATAATTCCTTTATGTATCATAATTTTAGTTATTTTAATAGAAAAATCCAACACGTTGTTGGTAAAGAAACAAATTAACTACTGCACAAACTTTTGTAAATTAGATGTCTCCACCATGTTCATGTGGTCCCTTACTTATGAAATTATTAGGTTATGAAAGTTTTTCCAATCAGAAAATTCTTAGACACAAGATTAGGAATTATTGTGCCTAAATAGCGGCAAAGCGCTGTTTTCTTTTATACACATTTACCGACTTAAATTAAACAGTAGTCTACGTTATAAATTATACTGCAACTGCAATTCAATCCTCAATTTCCAATCGACATCTTTAATTTATGCTCAAAGCAACTTTCAACATTTAATAACATCATTAACACGTAAAAGTATAATATCTCATTATATCCAACATAGTAAATACCGTTAATGCCTACCATGGTCTTGTCAACCCCGCCCCGCACTAGTGTTGTACTGGTAATAAGTGTAATCGATAGTCGATACTTGACAAGTAGGCCGCTAGTAAACAAGGTAGGAGCGGTGATTTTGTGTCAAGATTCGGTTTCAAAACTATTGCAAGTCCAGTGCAATGAGATTTTATCGATAAATGTTTTTTCGTAATTTGCATCCTTAATGTGTAATGTGATATTTTCTTTCGTTTATAGTGTATTGAGCAGCGTTGTATGGTCTTGATTGTATCAAATAATAATATAGTTACATGTTTATATGTTCCTCGACAGCTAAGTAAATTTTGGTGACAGAAGATTATCTATCGAAATAATTACACGGGGCACGTGGGTTAATAGTGAGGTTAATCAGTGCATATAGCGGTCATGACTGGATGGGTGACTGTGATATCGAATCTATATCATAAATCGTAAATCTTTGGTCATTATCTAAGCAGTTTATTTCGTCAGCATACCTATAACTTAGCTTATAGCGGTACTAAAGTACCTTTATTTTGTTGTTGATTTATAATATTAGAAGATACAGAAAAGGTTGTTAATTTTTTGTAAAATATAGTTTTTACTTGTAAGGTAGTCAAACCTACAAATTACCACCAGAAACCTTTGATTTTTGATTTTTAATTACACTGTAAAATACACAGATTTGATCTTCTCATTGTTTTAGGACTATCGTAAAAAATCTAACTAAACCCTGCTAAATATTTTCATAACCCTATTTTCTATCAACACAGCTTTAAAAAACCAGCCTACTTACATTATTATTCTATTCTATATAAACATACCGTTTTACAACAAGCTCCAGTCTGTTTCGTAGAAACAAGCGACCGGTAAAGTGAGCCATAGTTCTTGCGAAGAAAAACTCAACTCCGGTGAAAGGAGTGTCTATCTGGATTAAAACGTCTATGGAGAAACGTGTGATGTTCTGTTGGACAATTTACCTACTTATAAGGGGCTTGAAGACTCCTGTGCATAACGGTAACTTTATATAAACAAATTAAAAAATACTGTTGTGTGACTTTTGTGCAGAATAACATTTCTGTGTAAAGCTTTAACTGGTATTCAATTTTTGTACATTTTTTTGGGGTTTCTTTGAACAAATAAGAGCATTGTTTGCCACCATTAATCCCAAAGTTTCCTTGTCAAATACCTATAATATATTTTATACATCATACCTTCAGTATGATTGATGAACGAATTGTCCTTTATGTTTTCTTAATGAAAAGAAAACTACTGTTTTATGCAGTGGAACGACTATAGACTAGCTATACATATATCTTAAGAATAAGCCTCCCAGTGTGCACAAGTAAAACAATACAAAAAGTGAAATATAGTGATTAAATACAAAACCAGAGCACAAGACCATAAGCCTAAACATTCCATGCGGCCATTACAATAAATAACATAAAAGTTTATTAAACAGATTGTTAATGAGTTACACTAAAAACACAAAATATTTTCCTAGAAAAATGTTTTAATGGATTGTTGCTTCGAGATACACACTGTTGTTAGCTTCACTCAACACGAACAGATATTTTTAAGTAATCACGCCTGTGATTCTCGTTGGAGTGGGCAGAGATGGTGTTCTTTATCGGGTCATTAAATCTCCACTTTGCTTCACCGCTCATCACAGGTCACAGGTACTAGTCATAGAAAGCGGCTAGCCTATTGCCATCCAATGGGCCCACACCGGGTTTTCCAACTCTAGCAACTCGCTTTTTTGATAAGGAGAGGGAATCGTATTCGTTACCTGTGTACACTCTACAGCCTACATAACCAACCCAATAATTAACACTTTTTATAAAATTAAGTAAGTCTAAACTATCACCAATTTAATCAGCATTCACTTTTGATTGCACCAAAAATAACGGTTGAAATTATTGTCTGCTCACGGCATACCGATTGGACATTAAAATGCTTTTTATAACACTTATCTCAAAAACAAGTCGTTAATTCGAGCGAACGGACCCTTTTTTCATTCCGAACGTAAAAGTTGGGGTAAGAACATGTTGACTGATCTTTACAGTCGTGTGTCTCACATAAAAATGAACGTCGGTATGCTGTGCCCCTAACGATGCAGCTTTTTATTTCTAGTACTGTTTATCGCTCCTGTCAATGATTTCAATGAATGAATGTAAAAAATTGTATCATCATACTTATGTTGTCCTTGTGCGGTGAACGCATTTTATAAAGTGTAAATGATACACGTGTGACAGTTATGATTTGAAAAATACATGTTTTCACCTTTTTTGGAGTTGTGCTGTCATGTAAGATGCTAGAGAACTATACACTCACATTATTCTACTTCGTTTCTTTGAAAGTTTAACAAAGTAAAAGGTTTTACTTTTTTTGGAGTTCTGAAGGCTTTCGTGTAAGATGGTAGAGAACTGCAGACTAGCATTATTCTCCTCCGATTTCTAATGCGTTTAACAAAGCGAATAATTTATACGAGCATGCTGGATATTTCCTCTGCATAAAAAAATATTTTTCGAATAACGCACATAATTGAAAAAATAATGTTACATCTCTAATCAAAAATGCCAACCGTGGTTTTTAACCTAAATAATATCTTAGTAAAACTTGGTAACCCTTTTACAGCGGTCACTACTAACTTTTGTTAATGTTTTCCATGTTATTAATATACGAGAATTCCCAAATAAATACAAGAGCAAAACTGGAAAATCAAACTAATATTATAAAAGCAAAAGTTTGTAAGTGAGTTTGTTACAGCTAAATCGATTTTGCAAAAAAATTATATGGAGGTAGCTGATACCCTGGATTAACACATAGGCTATCTTTTATCCCGAAAAACATTGCAAGTAACACCACGGGACGCAGCTAGCTATATTATATATGTGGGTGCATTAAAATAAAACAGGAATTATTTTACTGGATTCGATAAATAGCCATAGATTATTTAGCTTAAATAGTAATTGAATAATGAATGATTGAAATGAATTCAGATAATTAGCTACCTATTTGTATTGGGGACTGGGCTTATCTCTCTTTGTGTCTCCCGCTTGCTATGGAGGGAAGTGGGAACTAAATTAATATTCCTACTCCTCCTATATATTCTTTTATGATTAATTTCGTTGCGGGTTCCAAGACAGTCGAGTCATTTCTCTGGGACGCCTCGAGCTTCATTGCCTCGCTGGTTCTCAATATCATTGTAGATCCTGGCTTACAGGAGTTACAAAAAAATCCTATTTTTATGTAATTACTTTAAAACACCTGCTCATTATCTTATTCGCACCAAGATGTTGTACTTATGGAACTTGTATCTACTACATACATCCATTTGTATAATTTATGCCGAGAGAATATCTTTACAAGTGCTTGTATAGATTAAAGGATTATAACTTATATAATGGAAGATAGTGACAGAGAATAACTATGAATGGCTTCCGCTAAGCTCGCAGTAATTAAAAGGTAGTAATTGAGGTGATTATGGTAAGAAATATTAAACTCGAAGTGATGGTAATATCATTATAAAGCAGGTTACATGTTAGGTACAGAACACTGACAATATTGCCAAGCAGAAGTGTGCTAGGTATACAGCCAATATCGCCGAATATACCTATGACTCCCATGATTCGATTCCCATGTAAATAGGGCGATACACGGCATTTATGACGTAACTATTGGTTACCGTTCTAAAATGGACAGAAATTTCGGTTGATAAAGAACCCTGATAATAAAGAAAAAATAACATTATATTATTGAAGAAGAAGTCTCAATGATAATTTCAAAACTGTGTTTTACATTTACAGGATTTGCCAAACGCCATTTTTTTTCATTCGGGACAAGCCCCCACTCGTTTCCTTCATTGTAACTCCTGAAAGCCAGGATCTACAATGATAGCCATAATGAACCATGGAGGCAATGAAGCTCGAAGCAACCCAGAGGAATGACTCGACTGTCTTTGAACTCGCAACAAAATTAATCATAAAAGAATATAGGAGGAGTAGGAATATAAATGGCAATACGCCTACTGGCCAGAAATGACGACTAGTCGAATATAACTATACTGCTCGAGACTGCAAACAAAAGCTAACTTAAACACCATTATCTAACAACAAATCTCGCGTATTAAAACATCAAGATATAAACAAATAAAGAATTGTTTTATCGTGTCTTATTTCGTCGCTTTTCCGCGAAACGCAACTTCACCGAGATTGTCAAGAGAAGCCTTTACAAGCGCTGATTCTACACAACCGGTCGTAATTCCACACCTCTAGGGATGGGACAGGCTTGTTATCGATAAATATTTTATTTGTATTTCAAGTTATGCAGTAACTGAAATCTATTAATGACTATAAATAATGTTTTATATATAAGTTAATGAGCAGTTTAAGCAGAGTAAGTAGTTTTTTTCCAACATCAAAATAAAAATCCTTACTCATCCTTGTCTATTAATTTAAGAATGATGATATCATTACATGTCACCATAATACTGTCACTTCACAAATAAAGATTGATAACGCGTCCAAAAACATATAGATCATTTGAGATTTACAACAGTAATAAACCTTGACAAATTCCACTCCAATTGTAGTACTAAATTATATAGATTTAACAACCATGATAGATTCGAATGGACTGTTTGAGTGTACTTCGAAACAAGTGATTAAATGAATTAGGTAGGTACCTACATGAGTTTATCGATAACGATTGTTTGTTAAAACTTGGGTAGACTTACTTCACTTGACTTTTATTTAAACATAATATTAAATAAATACACACAATTGACTTTACTTACAAACGAAAACCTAAATGTCTTAGTATTGCAAAGAAAAATGTCGTTTGGTTTATTTTGTAACTACTTGAAAGCAAAACGAACTATTAAACTCGTTGTACGGAATAATCTTTTGGAATAATTTCTACCCTATATGTATTTTAATTTTAAAACACATTATAATATCAAGCGACAAAACCCTCGATCTAAATTAAAGCTTTTACATCCAAACTGGTTAGTAACGAGAGCTTTCGTTATCGACATCGATAGTCAATCGGGCACATCACTAGTGGCCAGACAGGTATTATTAGGTCTTCCTGCTCTCCATTCGCAGGCTAACACGACAATTGTGAGAGTACTCGCTTCCACAGACACTAGATGGAATGATTTGTTGGTTTTACAGTTATGTGGTTTGATGTTGAGTTATCGATAACTAGATGTTACCGTGGAATCACTTGCAACTGATGTTTTGGATTTTAAAAATTAAAATCCTCATCAAACCAGTTGCGACTGAATTAATTTACAAGTGCAATTGCAACTCTTTTCGATCGTGATTGAAACCTCATATACATTTTCATAAATCTTTCTTAATTATCTTAAGTTTTTTGTTTTATTTCATCTTGAGGTGGGTTCGCTAACCCGTGGGGAGTCTGCACATAAACTGACTACTGTTGAATTAGAGCTAGGTGTAAAAACTATAACATCGAACATTTTATATGACTTTTGGTGCCGTTTTAGCATGTTACCCATGCTAAGCTTGAATCTAAATTGATAAAGAAAATTTGAAGGTTTCACTGCTCGCACGATGGCTCAGTTGGTTAATGCAAGGCCATGTTACGACGAAGGTCGCAGGTTCAAGTCCTGCTCGTGTCCATCATTTTTCAAATTTCTTTTATCAATAAATTTAGATCAAATATTTTGTTCAAGAAAGACAATTTACTTCGACAAATCGAAGGTACTGATCTATAACGATGACAGTGAGCGTCCTCGTTCGACAATCTGTTATTCCAACCCACATTGCCATTATTCAAAACTGGATGATTTGATCGGATTAGTAGGTAAGCACTTGGCTTTCATTGTTAAGGATCGTGGGCTCGATCACGAGTAGTGCAAATTATTTATGGAACGTATTTCGTATAAACTCAATATGCCATTGTCAATGGTCCTTGAAGATGAAGATAGAAATGAGTTCTTGAACCACAAAAAAAAACATCGATACCAATAATTTTGACATCGATTAAATCTCAATTTTGAGACGACACTATTACCCTGCGGCATTCGATACTATCTAAATAAAAGCCACACATGATCATACAAAATCGATTATAAGCCGTAAAAATACGCCCCAAGACAACAGCGAAAGTCAATTCCTAAAAGCAATAATCGTTATGAAATCTCGTATCGCCTTTCAGAATGTGAAGCCTTATCGAGTGCTAGCCTTTGCATTTCATCGATTAGTTCCGTGTATACAAAACTATCTTCAGGTATATCGATTTGTAGTGTTGTTCTTGGTGAATGTTTTCACTGCATACTGGTCCATTTTGAAGGATGTCGTATCGAATATGGAATAGTGTTAACTATGCTACTTAGTGTAATAAAGTTTTACAGGAATATAGCGATGCTTTCAGTGTAGTGGTTTGGTATTGAACGGAACTGGCTAGAAATAAGTCAATAATTTTACCGTAGTCCAATGCTGATCGATTAGATAGACACTTCCTTCATCAATAAACAGTGAGACGTACGAAGTGATAATGCTTTTGTTATGTCGTTGTTTACCTAAAAATAAAATAATAAGTAAAGTATTTTCTGACGCCATGTTAAAATGAGCTGAATAATTATAGTAAGTAGACTACATTCTCGTGGAAAAAATAAATAAGGAGTATTTACCAATGTATGAACTAGACGAAGTTATTGAATCGACTTTTTTAAACAAAATAAATCGTTTATCGTTAGATTCTTATGAAGAAACTCATTGAAAACGCCAATAAAAGACAAATTCAATTACCAACTCTGTAGTAAAAAGTTGTGTACGATAAAAATTCTTGTTTTTACGCGTGTTTTAACTGAGAAACTAATTTTGCGATAACAATGACCAAGTAATGGCTTCCGCACAATTACGTCATACTTCTAAGAGGTCGTTGACCCGAACGCTGTTGCTTGAACTTGTCAGTCTGTCATGCACCTACAAGGAGCTGATACTAGTATTTAGCTAATCATATCGAACCATTCTAATATTTGGAACGCACGTCTTTAAAACCTTATTTTTCTTCAAATAATGTAAGCAACTATATTCATAAAAGATTCATAGGTTCGTTTATAAACATGAACCTTCCATCCATCAACCCTCAAACTCAGGACTAAAATCTAAAGGATAACATAATTAAGCAGTCAATTAACGACTTGATTTTACATACATACATAAAGTCACGCCTGTTTCCCAGAGGGGTAGGCAGATACGAAATTGGACTAATAATTATGTTCGCTGGGGTCTTCCCCTACCCGATACTCCACTAACTCTTCTTTCATCAATCTTTTCTACATGCCCAAACTATCTAAGTATATTCTTCTAAATTATTGTAATTATATCCACATTCACTCCATACTACATGTTTTACTAATAAAACACTGATAGCTATATTTTCAAAACTACTCAAATTGTCATGCTACATGTCTTACAAACAAATGTGGGAGCTGTGGCGAGGATATTTGTCCTGCGCCTTGCTCGTCTACTGTCTACTTAGTACAAGTACATCGATCTGTATGCAAACAAACCACATAACCCATCAATTTAGCCATAACATAGAGCAACATCAATTAAATCAATTGGTTGCGTGACTTCGATAATAGTGGGTCCGAATTCCATGCAGAAGTATGTCATGCCAAATGCTATCTGTAAACACGGTAGTGCCAACGCCAAGTCTTACATAAATAGCGATTCCGGTAGCAATGTTAGATAGGTACAGTAATTTTTTTATGACGACATGACCTAATTGCTTTAGTAAAAAAGATTTAATTTGGTTCCTCAACATCAGATGAGGTATTTGGCTGACCTGTTCTTAATCTGTTCTCCCTTGTTAGAATTATACGAGACTTTTATTTTCTTATCCTGGTGATTGATACAGATTACCTTTCACATTTCAGAGGTAGTGTATGTTTTTAAGAAGCTTTTAGGGTTTTTTTTTTCTAACTTAATAATTAAGTATTACTGATATAATGTATATGCAGGTTGGTAACAAAATGATTATTTGGTCCTCTCTACATAATAGATCTAAATACTTATCAATGTTCAAAGAATAGCGAGACTTGGCTGTACCACTACCACTTTCACACAAGATGTTCTTGATGAGATCGTAATAATATTTCGTGTTCAATGTTTTCGTTTCTTTTTTATAGTGTTATAAATCATCATAATTAACTAGGCGTCCATGTAGTTTGATTTGATGTACTGATTACGTTTTGATTAGCGGAAGTGTGAATGTTTCATGGTTCATTTTATGAGGTGAGAGATGAGCAAAATGTAGTGCGTAGAAAGGTTCAATTCTCACCAATTTTAATTTTAATCTGCGGACTGATGGGATTATAATTCTAACCTTTATTTTTAATTTACACATGGAATTGAATACACAAACAATTTTATGAGACATAAATAACACATTTCCATAGCAGGAATTAAATAAAATTGGCACTTGTCAATTTCAGAATCAAATAGCAAATAAAAATCTTCAAATAAGCAGTGAACTAGCATGATTATCGTTCCTCTTCTGTACCAAAGCTTTTGTCTAAAAATATATATAATAGTATATATATAATAGTATTGTACCTATACATATATACTTCAATAGTATCGGTTTTCGCTATTCCTATCTCTGCTACCTTGTGGCATCCCTCAGGCTATCAAAGGCCTCTTTAAATACAGACCTGTGGCAAACCATTTGTTACTAAATCTGTCATCTCCAAGCTTTTACCACAAAAATAACGCACACCCAGCAGTTCTCTTACATCAACGCAGTCCTATAGAAATCCGGTACACATTGTGTGATCAGCCCGCGGGCCGCGAAAGTGGCGACGCGAGAACGATTTCAATTGCACACTCACTTGCGAATTATATGGAGGTTTTGTATGGAACTTCGTGAATAGGTATACCTTTTGGGATTAACTTCTATTATTACAAGAGTAATAAACATGTATTGTAGTCAGCCTCATCTGATCCATTATGTTGTCTGACTCTAACACTGTCTTCAGTACATCTACAAGTGTAACCAAAATGGTACCACTTGTTCACGTGTTTTTAGTGTTTTACAACTCCGTGAGTGTTATTTATATTATTTTTATTTACCCTTTTAAGTGTTACCCAAATGTGCCTCGTTGGTCAAGCGGTCGCTAAGCGCGACTGCTGAGCAAGAGGTCTTGGGTTCAAATCCCGGGTCGGGCAAAAGTGTTACTGAGTTTTCCATTAGGTAATTCTCAGTAGCAGCACGGAGTCTGGATTTGTGCCCGGTTGATGGCAATAGGCTCGCCCCCTATTACATTGGGACTTACAACATAACCGGCGAAATGTGGGTATACTATATGTTCACCTCTGCCTACCCCTTCGGGAAATACAGGCGTGATGTTATGTTATGTTAGTTTTACGTACAATTTTTAAAAAATATGTACAATTTAAAGATTATAATCTGTGTTTTCTAATTGTCAGTCGCTGTGAATATTTTGGAAAAGTTTGTTACTTTAAAGTTTATCTTCAACAGTATGCAATGCTACCGCAAACAACAATTGACAATACACTTCCATGCTCATATCGACATTCATAGTACTGATAGCCGAGTGGTATGACCATTGGATTGCCAAGTCAAAGGTCGCAAGTTCAAATCCCGGCACGCACTAATGTCTTTTCGAATTCATGTGCGTATTATAAATTAGTTATCAGTTGCGAAAAACGGTGAAGGAAAACATCGTGAGGAAACCAGCACACCTGAGAGATTTTTCAACGGTGTGTGAAGCCATGTCAGAGCCCTATAGACGGTTTAAACTCTAACACTAGGTTGTTCATCAACCATATGATAAGAAGAAGAAGAATCGACTTTCATTTGTATTCATCGTATTCGTGGTCTTCTTCTACCTTGTCTTCCTATTGATGAACGCGTATTACAATTATTATGCAACAAGCTCATCTAAATCAAAACACAGCATTACCACACAGAATTCCATACCAAACATCAAACCTATTACATTTTAATGTTTTCATCAATTAAATCGAATGTGCCATAAATTACGCGCGTCATGATTACGGCTTACCTTATAAAAATAATAAATGATCATCATACCGTATTGATGATCAGACTGGTTTTAGATCGGCTACCGAACTGCGATCGATTTTTTATATTAATTATTGGCTGTAGTAATACTACTATAATATACGTTCGGATTGTAATTAAATTGAGGTATGATAGATTATTGTTATTAAGTGGTAGGTACGTGGTTGAGGTCAAGATCGGAGCTTCATTATACTTTTTGATCATTTGCTCGCAACCTCGTCCGCTTAGATTTTTTTAGATTTGAGATATCTTTTTTTCTCATAAGAATTTACAATAATTCACTTACATGAGAAAGTTTAACATAGAAAGAAATAATAATCTTATCCTAAGCGTACACTAATATATCTGATCATTACACTCAAACATAATTATTCAGTTGCAAATATATAATATATATTTTTTTAGTTCAATGACAAAAACAAAAATTTTACTTCCGAAAAAAATCTATCTCTAATCTATCTATCTTATATAAACATCGTCAGGAGCAAACAATGCTTTTTGGATAATTTTGGATACTGAATGTGCTTAATTCATTGTGAGACTTGAGTATGACGTTCCTCTTCATAAACCAATCTTATATTCCCTCCTAAAGCTTTTTCTCCTTACTTATATTCTTCATGTTTTATCCTCCTCCAGTACCGTCTATTATTCTGATACCTGCAACCTTATATCATTTGGCGTGTAACTCCTTATCCAAAAACTCCAGTTTAACGATTTCTCTAATATTGAATCATGTCCAATCCAATTGAGGATTATTTACGGTGTAGGTACCTGAAGATTATGTAACATAACGTAGTGTCAAGTGATTTCTAGTCATAACAACCAAGCATCAACGAATTCATTTTCAAAAAAGGGTTCAAGTGTTTAAAATTTTAACCTCAACAAAAAAGTGCCAAAATCCAAATTTCTTGAATAATTCTCAAAAAATCCCTATTATAGTTCATCTAACTCTAATTACGTTGAGATACCAAACATTTACTCACCCAGATCATTTTTTGAATTTGAACTTTGTTTCAATTCTTCTAAAGTTTATTTTACTTTAAATTGAAGCAATCATAGCTCGCAGACAGTCTTGCCATCCCGGGACTCAACAATCCCGGACACATTCCCTGACACAAAACACGGAATGCATTGTTGTAATAATGAGTTTTTAAAGTCTTTTTAAGGAATGCCACTTCAAACAGGTCGCCACGACCTTTAAGATTGGAATCCAGTACCTAAAAGCAAAAATGTGTTTCAATTGTAAATTATACGAAATGAGCGCTTAATTTTAACTTTTGCAATTTGTTTTTTATTCGGCGACTTTCGAGATTTTCTTGAAGATCTTGTTTATAATTTTGGTCTTACTAATTACAGGTCAAGGAATTTTATTTGGGAAGCTTTGTGGTATACTTATAAGTTCTTTGTACATTTTCAGGCATCGATAAGTTGAAATTTTTTTCAAGCTGTTTAATCAACCACTTGAAATATTATTATTTCTTCTTTCCTATACCAATTGCCACGTTACCTGACCTAGGAATCAAATCCAAATCCCAGTTTCTACCACGTCGATGGCGGTATTCTATGAACATCCCAAATATTTGTAAACAGCCATAAGTTATGGCCATAAAACCTTTTCCAATCAATCCATTTCTGTTCCATCCGCCTCTTCCGTTACCATAATTACCTCGTTATAAAACTAATAAAACTAGTTTATAACATAAATTAACTTTCATCTATAAATAAATATATCAACCGCGTTTAAATTATGTATACACATTCAGATTTTAGGCCGTTTATACGTATTTGGTTTACAAAAGACGAATAAAATGTTAAAATATTTTGATATAATTTTCTATGCCTGACATATTTTGATCATTTTGACACTTAATTTTAATAAATCGAAAGGATTTATTGATGTGATTTATTACCGTATCAATTTTGGTTATTCTCAATTTAGCACATCTGCCAAATAGAGCGAAACGAGTAGGTATACAATAAAGCTGATTGCTATAAATGATCTTCTCCATACAAAACTGTTCATCATTCAATGTAACACTACTTCTTTGTATCGTATTTCTAAAATTAATGTATTTACATAATAAAGAATGGATTTGACGCCTTCTTATTCCTGGTGGCATAAAACTACATAAAATATAATAAAGGATTTTAATTAACGTTTCTCTATAAGTGACGATATACATTATCAATCGTAAGGATCATCCTGAACAACTCTGCTACTTATGTGCTGATTGGCTAATTCTTCCAAAGTATTACATTTATATTTTGATACTTTAGACAATAAGTCCTAGAAGTGGCACAAAAGTTTATGAACAAAATTATTATAGAATAAAAAATATTTTCTGCTCAAAACTTTAGTCACAAGCTCAATATGCGCAGAGAACCAAACCAAGCTACACCAATTGGGTTATCGTAATGACAGCACATCTGTTACAAACGTATTTTCTCCGTATATAGCACAGAGTAGGAAAGACTGGATTCTACGAAGATAAGAATCTACATACATACTGCAAATTACATAGGCTCAAAATGGCCAAAATACAAGTAATATCTTGTTAGTACTACCACAACCTAGTTTCCTCGATTGGCTTGTTAGACGAGTAAGGAAATTAAGCTCTTCCCGTACGTTGAGGTAGATATCAAATCAATGGCTTTATTTATTTATATTCACTTTACTGTACACCAGTTAACAAAGAAATTTTTCTACAATAAGGACGTAAAATATTATGTACAAAGGGCGATCTTTTCGCACAAGGCGATTTTGTATGAAGGCCTTTATGTATCCGTCTCTGATTATGGAGTGGATATGATAGGAACAAGGACTAAAAGTTACAAAATTCAGATGGTTCCTATCATGTTTCACAATCCTAATTTGTTTATTTTTGTTCCAGGTAAGGATGCGATCCTTTGCGGTCATCACATTTAGGTAAAACAAGATTTTCTCTATACAAATACTCATGGTATTAATTTGGGTATATGTATAGAGAAAATCTTATACATATTATGTAATTTAAATACCTACTTCTTACCTAGAAACTACAACGGGAGTAAGAAACTGCTTCAAAAAAAATTACAGGCAAACATGATGACCCGATTGGCGCAGTGGCTAAGCGATTAGACTACTGCGCTAAGGGTTGCGGGTTTGATTCCCGCACGGGATTAAAGTTTGTGCAATCCGCAGTTATTTGTCCCGAGTCTGGGATATGTGATACATGTTTATGAAACGCACTCACGATACAGCAGAAATTCCGAGTACGGGGCGACGTTAAAAAAAAACTTATTATGCGTTTAAAATCGTGGGCGGACGCTAGAGTTATAAATAAAATAGTTAACAAAACTGGGAAGTGAACCTATACCGTGACGGTAATAATTATAATCTCACCAAGATTTATTAGGTGTGAGCTGTAGAATATTCCGTATACAGTAATATTCCGTAAACGAGTACGATATCCGTTATTATGTTACATTTACGGCAAACAGTTTAACTAGTATGTTAATTTTAGTGGTTTAGACTGTAATAGTTATCTTGGATACAATCAGTAACTGCCCCCTTACCATAAACTCTTAAAGCACCCCCTATACAAGTGGCAAAGAGCTTGACGAATAGAAATCGAATAGAATATTAAATGTATGGGGATGACATAATGTTTCGACTATGTTATTGATGACATATGTAAAACCCATATATTTTTCATTCTCTTCGACAAGCGTTTTGCCACTTGCCTAGGGGGCAGGACAGTTTACGTAGTGGAAGCGAGACGCCGCATTACACTGCATGTAGCTGCGTCTCGTTACCACAACGCAACACAAACAGTCCTGCTTTAAGAGTTCATGGTAAGGGGGCTGCATACTATTTCCTTTGTCAATTCATAAAAGGTAAAATTTAATAATAAAATTCAAATTGTGCATAAATTATCGGAGCGAACAAATTGTTTGTTTGCTACGATAATGTGTATGCGCAGAATTTTTAGCTATAAATTAACGGTTGATGCGCGGAAAAAACTTAATTATGTAAATTGGATTTGAAAATGGTGTGAATCTTTTGATCGTCGTTTTTATTGTTGATTATGCTTTTATTTTTATTCAAATTCAATATTTATGAAAATAAAACAGTTGTTTATTTTTTTTTTATTTGAATATTTGACAATACCTCTGTAGCTTGTCAATTTAAATCAATTCTTGTCGTTAGTGGCCTAGATAATATAATTTTAATTCCAAACTATTTAGGTATATAAAGAAAGATTAATTATTTAAGTTGTAAATGGTTTGATAGTAGCTAGGTTTTATAAACGTAAATAAAAGGTGATTTGAATTAAAAAGAACAGCAATATACCTTATAATTACGCCAATAAGGATTATTTACGCAAATCTATACTTATACCTACTAATACTACTATATATATTATTATTTTTTATTATAAAGCTGAAGTTTGTTTGTTTGTTTGCTTGAAAGCGCTAATCTCAGGAACTACTGATTCGAATTGAAAAAATATTTTTGTGTTGTATAGTCCATTTATCGAGGAAGGCTATAGATTTTAAAACATTCGAAATTTACGCGAACGAGGTCGCGGGCGAAAGCTAGTAAATAATAAAAATGAAAATACCAGCTACTACTGAGATAATATAATACTTCTGTTAACCACAGACTCCAACACATGCCAGTTGCGACATACCCTGTTAACAGTTAGGTCGATTGTCCGCCGGCCCTTAACTAAGGTCAACTAAGGGAAATGAGCCATCACGTGTATACCAAAGTAGGTAATGGCTAAGCATCCTGTCATTGCAATTACTATCTTAAATCAGACAGTAGGTATGTACCTACTTTAAGATGATTTTAGACTCACAATATATTTTATGAAACTACCTACGTAATAATTTTTTAGTGCCTTGGACAGGATTTTTTAAATCGCACTGTTTCACTAAGTTAAAAAAATTATTAAAACAAAAAATGTTCTAGATATAGTACCTTTTTGACAATATTGGTTTAAAAAAGTGATCTATGACGATAACACTTAGTTTTTGACACTTACACCCTTACTTATATAAATTGTCAATGCTGAACTATTCTTTCTTATCGTATGGTTGATCAACAACCTGGTGTCAGAGTTTAAACCGCCTGTAGGCCTCTGACATGGCTTACACACCGTTGAAAAATCTCTTAGGTGTGCCGGTTTCCGCACGTTGTTTTCCTTCACCGTTTTTAGCAACTGATAACTAATTTATAGTATGCACAGGAATTCTAAAAGACATTGATGCGTGCCGGGGTTTGAACTTGTGACCTTTAGCTTGGCAGTCCAACGTCATACCACTTGGCTATCAGTGCTAAACGATTAATTAAATTATAATTGTACCTGTCACTGTCGTTCATTTGTCTCGGTTATATGTTTACACATTTTAGCATCGTTTATAAGTAAGAGGATTACTTGGTATTGGTTCAATTAGTTCTTAAGCCTAATTTATCCCGTGCAGGTATCAAAGTTGCAACTCTTAGCGCAGCAGTCCAATCAACTTTGACAACCTGATTGGCGCAGTGGCTAAGCGATTGGACTGCTGCGCTAAGGGTTGCGGGCTCGATTCCCGCGCGGGAAAAAATTAGTGCGAGTGCAGATGTTTGTCACGAGTCTGGGTAATTGCGTATGTGATATTTCATGTTTATGTAACGCACCCACGACGCAGTAGAAATTCCTAGTGTAGGGCGACGTTTCAATAAAAAATTAAAAAAACTCACTGCGTAAATCGAAAAACTCGGAAATACAATATTTTGGCATTCAATTTTACCTGATGACGTCAGAAATATCATTAAAGTATATCCAGCATTACAAGCAAAACCGTAGTCGTAGCTTGTATTTAATAAATCAGGCACAACAATAAGATTTCTATACCAACATTACCACATTGTAAGTCGGCCATAAAATTGGCTCTTCTTAAATATACGATGTGAATTTATATTAATTTATTCACAAAGGTATTAGGGGTACGAATTATTGTCCAGATGCTTGGATTTATGATAAACGAGTTCGTTGACCGACCTCATCGATTCAACTTGAAATACAAAAAGCAAACCGACGATATTTATTTGAAAAAACAAAGCAAAAAATCTTTTCTTCCTTAACTTATTTTTAAAAAATCGTATTTAAATATTGATTTGTATAAATATAGCTTGTATATTATTAATTCAAAATGTGATAACTAAAAATAAATGGATAAATATAAAAATGATTCGCTTAATTAAATTACTGAAATAAGTGAAAAATGGCAGGTATAAATCTTTTATATAAATCTTATATTAGCATATTAATTAAAGAAGATGATTGTAGCCTCAAGATATTCTTGAATAATAGCTTAAAAATAGCTCGCGTATAAAATATACGAAAACCTATATTTTATAGATATAATATGCAATTTTGATACTTTATTAAACGAGTAATTATTATAATTACCAAACATATTCAAATACTGTTATCTTACATTTACAAATACTTTTATTCAGTTCACGATGTGGAAGCGAGACGCCGCATTACACTTCACGTAGCGGCGTCTCGCTTTCACAACGTAAACTGTCCTGCTTTAAGAGTTCGTGGTAAGGGGGCAGATAACAATTTATTTGCTTAAGCAAGGACACCATATTTTTTTTTAAGATATCATAACATTATTATTTTACTAGCAAAGAGAAAGAGAGAGCTACAGTTAAGTTATTTAAGTTACATGTTTGTAAATAAGTTGGTAAGCAAAGAAAACAGTACTGAAGACATATTTAAAGATCACTTGTGAACGCAAAGACCCGGTAGTTACGATATTTATTTAAGTTAAATAGCTTAGCAAACTTACTTGTCACTAACGTCGGACGATTATTTATATTATCACACTTGTATTACTAAAGGATCGTATCATAAAAATATTTTTTTAAATTTGTAACCTGACTGTACTAACAAAAACATTCATGCCTGTATTCTCCGAAAGTGTATAATTCACCTACATTTCGCCAGTTATGTTATAGGTTCCAATGTAGGGGAGAAACCTATTTCCATCATCATCAGCCGGAAGACGTCCACCGTTGAACAAAGGTGTCCCCCTTTTAGAAGGGGGATGGGATGCCATAATCCCCACGCTTGGCAAGTGGCTTAGCGATCGCAGTATTGGTGGTCAAGTTACAGAAGCTACTGCCCATCTTTTTCCTTAGTCGCCTCTTACGACACTCACGGGAGGAAAGGGGGTGGTCAATTCTAGGCCAGATACCACACGGCTTATAATATATTTCCATCAACCGGTCACAAATACACTCCGTGCTGCTAGGCACTAGAAAAGATTGCACAGCAGGCAAAAATTCCCCGATAAAAAAATAAGTATAGGAATCTCTTCCCCCACCTCTCCTGATTCCACTGGGCTGTGGGATAATCCAAGAGATTTTTTTTCTCCACAGAAATAGGAATCTTTTAAGAGTGAAGAAGGAGTGGCAGTCTCTTAGCAGTATGTAGTATCAACTATTAGATATTCTGTAGTGTTTCTAGAACTGCTGGCCATAACGTTTAAATGATTTACGAGTTACTCAAGTGTTTGTCCAGTCTTGGTGTCATATCGTGCTAAATTGCTATAGTTTTTATGTCAAGGAGCGTTTACAAGATTTATTAGTTGCGCCGTCCATAGTTATTAATGTATTATACCGTTTGTATAAATAAATGTTAAAATAATCCTCCTGACCAACTATCAAGGCGGTTTAAGGGTAAATTAATGAGAAAGCGACATAAATACCCAGGTATTTGAACCCGTAACGACTGTTTAAGAATCTGGTTTTTGAAACACTAAGCACTTAATGAAAATAACACTCTTATAAAAAATCTGTGTTTAACCATTTCTTAAATTATTATACCTATCCCTGTCGTTTGCATGTCAAAGAATAGAAATGTCAATAGACTTAAGCAATGTTTAAGTTAAGAGACTAGTCTAAGTTTGTTAAATAAGAGAGTTAAAGATTAAAGTTTGGGCTAAATAACTATATTTTACAAAACTTTTCCGAAATTGTTTGGAAAATAACAAAGGAAATTTCGAAATACTAAAAAGTATCTAATTAGGAACGCCTTTATTTGAAAAACTAAATACCGGCTGTTGTACACTTATGGGAATATGAATTCAATTTTCTTTTTTATTTCCCAACCAGTTACATTATTTATGGACGGTATAACTTACATACCAAGTTCATATAAATTAAATTTCTCGACGAACTTTAAATGACATTAGAAAAACTATTTGAAACATCCATATTAAATAGCAATTTCTTTTAACGACTTCACTTCTTAGAATTCAATTAAAACGCACGTTTTTGTCCCCTTACAAGCTTACTGAGTTATTATGAGTTGCCCTTTCTCTGTACTTACAAATAAATAGAATGAAGTAAGTGATTAACCAAATAGATCCCATACTCGTAGTTATTATCACGACCTTTCAACTGTTTTATTTATGGTGTTAGATTAACTAGGAAAGGGCACTTTTTATGGGCGTATGTGTCGTCACGTTTCAATTGCAGGGCAATTCAAGGGGTGCCCAGACGGGCGACATTTAACGCGCGATTTTGTTGTTTTTTTGATACGATGGAACGCTTTAATAATAAGCATTAAAAATTCGTAATCAATTCGAAAAAACTGACAGCTTCTCTAATTAGAATCTATTTCTAGAAAATTTCTTATGTTGTCTCTCGCAGATAACTCTAAGGAACCTTTGCGTCCTATACCTGACTTTGACGAGATACAAAATTGTTTCGTGTTAAAAAAAATGTTGTGGTTATGTTTTTCGTAATGCAATTGCACTGCTACTGGCTTTGCATCTTTATATTAGTTTGAATGTGGTACTAACTTATTTTTAGGCCGAATCCAAAACCCAGCCTTCCAATAGCGTCACCAACGCTTCATCCGAACCCGCTCTTATCCTTACCACTTCAACTTCCACATGTAAATTATTATGCCTATTTACGTGTCAACATTGATATCCTTGTCAGTCAAGTGTTAAAGGGAGGCGGGTCTCATTACGGTTAACATTCAATTGTGTTTATGAGTGTTAAACGTTGAATGCCATAACTGACTTTATTTACGACTTTGATGGACCACACGCGTTTAGAACACACTTTATTACTCGCGATTAAATTGCCTTATGCGGATATCGCGCGACTTTTGCCGCGCGTTACTATTGCGGTGTGAAACCGGCTTTAGAAAAAAATGTGTTGTGGTTTTCTAACGTAGGTATATCGTCAATTCATCATAAACACATGATAATTCTCGACGCGGTAGACAGAGGTTTTTTTCCTAAAACTCCGTAGGTAATATACACCCATATTTCGACGATTTACACATGATAAATGATAAGACTTATCATCTCTCATCCGGCTCATATATGTGCCCATATCACACTTGTATTTCCTAGAGGTAGGTAGATACCATTGGACCTACATCTTACTAGACAGTAAGAGAACAAGTTACATTGGTTTTTAATACCTGGGTTTTATAAAAAACACACAATTAAGACTCTTAACTCAATACAAACAAGTGCTATAATTCTTAAAACTTTATTTACTAAGCCTGACTTATCTCTTCACTATCAGACGTTAATTCTCCATGATGTAAATAAACATTAATATTGCTCGATAATTAATAAGCTATGGGTAAAGTATCAAGTTCAGCTACGAGTTCATAGGATATTATGGGATTATCTGGTGCCAAGCCGTCAAAAAACAAGATGGGAAAGTCGGTAATTGAATTTATTTCTATGGTGGGTTTATAATGCAGGATAGTTTGATGTAGTTAGTATGTTTTGAAAATAAAGCTTGCATTATGGCTTTAAATAGAATAAATAATTTAAAAAACATTGGTAATCGGTTTAAAAACAATTCCATTATCAGCCGGAAGACATCCACTGTTGAACAAAGGCCTCCCCCTTTAAATGGAGGGTGTTGCTATAATTCCCACACTTGATAAGTTGGTGGTGATGTTACAGAAGACGCTGCTGCCCATCTTCTGGAATTTTCCTTAGTCGCCTCCTACGACACCCACAAGACAAAATGGGGAGAGAACAACGATTAACAATTTACCGACTACGAAAACGAAAAAGTTTTGAAGTTTTTTCTGTAACTCGTAGAACAATAAATTATTGGTGATAATAATAAACTTTAAAAATTATTTATGTGCAAGAATGTGTTCGAAAACGGTCCAAAAACGTGAAAACTGTTTCATTGTATTAAACACATAAATGAGTTACGTGAATTATTGCATTAATAAAAAAACTCTTAATTGTATGCAAAAAATAAACTGACACGTAATAAACTTAATTTTAATATATCTTTCTATTTTCTTAACCCCATAAAAGCCGCAAAAAGCAATAAAAAAATAAATGATATCATATTTAATCATAAAAAGAACTATAAATTAACACCGTTGTCTTCAGCTAAATTAAAAAATAAACGTCGGCCATTTCGCTAATTTATTCGCCACTTTATAATTAACACTAAAAAGGTTATAAATAAAACTTTTAGTTCCTTGAGGCCTTATACGCGTTGAATAGAGATAAATTAAACATTAGATTCTGTGCGTAAAACTGTATTCTTGTGTTCTCTATAAAACTTTATTGTCTCACCATAATTAACGATTTAAGTACACAATTATGGCCGACTTTAGCACACAAAGGATGATAATATAACTATCGCATTTAAACTCAAGATTTTATCGCTGTATACGCTTTTCACAAACGAAAAAAAAAAACAAGACCTTTTTCATTTAAAACCATTCTTCATTCAACAATAATGAATCTAGTTAAAATCTAAATAGCACTTAAATACTGGCAAATATTCCAAATAATTAATTATTAAGTGATACAATTGCCAGAGCGAACGACATTTAACAATAACCAATCCAAGTAACTATCTAAATTGGCGACCTGATCGGCGCAGTGGCTAAGGTTGCCGTTTCAAATTCCGTACGGGACAAAAATTTGTGAGATCCACAGATTTTTGGGTGTTAGTGTATGTTAAATGTAAAAAAAAGCTTACCAACAAAGACTAGTAAACATAACATATAGAATTCCAAATAATAATTAATCAGTGATACAATTGCTATAGCGTACCTCATTTAACACTTAACTGCTATCGCTGGTCAAATTAGCATGCGCGTTGAGTGGCCACAATAAATGTTATGTGGACCACTGGCCGGTTGTGGAGACTGGGCGTACGGAGCGCGGAAAGCGATTCTTATTGGCTAATGAAATTATGTAGTTTTTTTTAAATTGAGTAGTTTGGAACGCTTTTAAAATATTTTTAAATTGTTTGTAATTTAAATAAAATATTATTAATCATCATTGTCAAGTTTATAACTTACATATTGCAGTTGATTGGCATAGCGTACGCAATCAATTAAATGATACGTGTGACAAATAGATGATGCCTAAAAATTTTAATATTAGTAATAATATTCTCATTTGAAATAAAACTCCAATGTTGACGTACGTCACGTAGTACGTACTCCTCGCTTAATAAATAAATAATAATAATAATAACAGCCTATAACTGTCCCACTGCAGAGCAAAGGCCTCTTCTCGTATAGAGAAGGATTGAGCACTGATCACCACGCTAGCTCACACTCCTCGCTTACCGCTGTCAAAAGCACCTGATCCTCCAATCAAGTATCATATTTCTCCAAAGAATTTTTATTGTTTTATCTTATCATTTGGCTCCCGTTTTACATTTTAACGACACAACAAATTATTATTGATATTTAAATACTAAATTTATTATTTAAGATAAAAAATATAACAGTTAGTAACTGTAAGTGTTTTAAATAATAACTTTATTATTACAATAAAAGTACATATGATATACTTTTCACTTTTATTGAAAAAATAAACGCAGATTTATTTTATTAAGCCGATAAATAAGTCATATAAAACATTTTTTGGTAAATAAAACGGTTATTAATATATTTTTGTCGTTAATAAAATAAGAAAAAATATGGTATTATCATATTAAATGGTTTTATTTTATCAATAATTAAACAAATTTACCGTCGAATTTAAAGGGCGCCATTTATCATGTATTTTATTTTTACTTACGTAAATTTTACAACTTACGGAAGATTTTACTTTTAACAAAATGTGTATTTGTAATTTTGGCCACTAAAAACATTTAATAAATTGGCGTTTTATTTCCTGCGAAAACTACATTACCGCTGATAGCAACTCTCACACGAAAACAAATGAAATGTCACTCGATATCGATTACCGTCAAATTAAGTAAAGTAGACACATCAATGCAACGTAAACACAGCATAACAATATAAAATGTATTTTATTATTATTGTATAAACTTCGAATCATTTTGTAAACCTTACATAAGTTGGTATTATAATTAATAAAGTTACGTAAATAAAAATTGCGCAATATTTTGCTATTAAAATTAATACAATAAAAAAACGCGTTAAATAAGGAATTAATAATTAACAAAGTAATTATAAAAATGTAATGGTTAATATTTAAAATTGTAAACAGTATTTTGTTAATTTTTACTTTACATTAATTGCGTTCAAAATACATAAAATTATTTTAATCACGATATTGGGAAATTAATTTTTGTTAAGATAACACTCAGTTATATAATTGGCGAATGTAATATATATATAGAAGCTATAAGGATTAAATATCGGGGTATTCATGCAAATTGAGGGTTGTCAATTTTCAATATTATTTATTTATCTAATCTTCCTACCTACCTAATGCATGGTATCTAATGGCTAATTGGCTACTTAAACATAATAATTATTCTTTAACTGTACTCAAAATTTCATTCATTAAAACCTATCCCGTTACCTAATGTAATAATAAGATAGTTCCAAGCAGAAAGGCAAAACATCAATAACCTTATTTAAAGTATAACTATATCGCTTAAGGCTATACCAAAATATAAAAAAATAACGGTATTAATACCTTTTGGGGCAAAAACATAAAATTAATGCAAATTATTTGTTAATTTTCAATGAATACCGGGTCAATGCATACCCTCCCGTAAAATCTTTTTCGAGTAAAAATCACAAATGTACAGTCGGCAACTAAAATAGCTCGATATTTAAAGAACATGTAGGATATCTTGATGCATAGAACAGAAAAAAACTCAAATTTGATAGCACTAAAAAAGTTATACTTTCAAATTAGAAGAGATTATTTTAATTTATTTGTTATTTAATATTGTTAAATCTTATTCTGTTGCTGACTGTCTCTGACCTTTTTTCCCTCTTGTTTTCATGAGCTAGTTGTGACATAGCAACAGATCATGCCATGGTAGAAATTGGCTAGCTAACAAGGATGGTAACGTGGTTAACCACCCATGATGTGCCTAACATACTTAAGTATCATCACTCGTAGAGGCTCTCTACTAGCATCCTTACTTGCTGTCTGTACAAACAAGATTCGTCGATAACTGTAAAAAGCGTTTTTCTCTGATATTCGAGAAGATACGTATATTTACCGGTAATGGTAGCTCGATCGTTTAAATTAAACACGTACGTAACATGTTTACATTGGCAATGTGATAAATTGCTTCTTTTATATATTTAATGACATGTGATCAAAATGATTGGTGCTTACATTTGGCCAGAATGCTCCTAAGCTTATTGAAATTAATAAAGTATATTTCATTTAAAACATTTTTAAATTACATAACAATAGCTTTTGCTATGGTTGACAGATCAGTCGACAAGATTATAGTAGGGCTGACTGTACTCTGTATTGGATGCACAAGAAACCCTCCTTTACTCTCACTACTAAACATTAAATTTAATTTTGATAAAAGCGGTAGCCGTATCTCATGTAATAGCGAAGAATACTATTGAATGTAGCATTATTATTTTGACAATATAAAGGAATATAATTATTAGTTCTTCAATCGACGAGCCAGTATGAGGAATGTCATGCGAGTGAATGAGGCGAAAGAAGTATGTCAGGATCGTAGCAAATGGAAATCCGTGGTATCTGCCTACCCCTCTGGGAGATAGGCGTGACTTTATATGTTTATAAGAAACACTTGTGGGTTGACAGTAACGCTGTTTTTACTAGCGTGGGCGGCGCATGCGCAGTGCTGCGTGAACGTTGAGTGTCCACGTGTTTTTTTCTTCTTATTAACAGTACATTATTGTAAACAGGTGAAGCATATATAGAAACCTGGTTCGTACTGGTTTGATATGTATTAATGTTGATTAAAATATCTGAACAAAGGGCTGAATCTGTTGTATTACAGCTCTGGTTGCATTAATTTATAAATTCCGTGCGAAAATGAAATAAAAAAACAAAATGAACGGGAAAAGTGTTCCGAACTCCGAGACTAAACTGCACTAGTCTTATGTCAAATCGGACAACAATTGTACTACGCAAGACTACAATTGGCCCCTTTTCGAGTCTTCAAAATGAGTGCGCTAGTAACATATATGTACTTTTTTTTATATTGGTCGTATCACATATATATTATAAAATGGAAAGTTTGTGAGTGTGTTTGTATGTTTGTTAACCCTTCATGCTCAAACGTCTGGACCGATTTTGCTAAAATTTGATATGGATTAACACATAAGCAGGATTTTTATCCCGAAACGTAGCGGGTAACACCGCGAGTTGCTGCTAGTCATTAATTAATATATCATAACCTTTTCTACTTCTGCTTTTTTTTAAACCGTTTTTATTCTAACTCCTTTTTTAATCCTTAGGAGAAAAAAAGTAGGTATTTAAAAGCAATTGGAAAAAATAATCTCAAATCAAATCAAATCGTTTATTTGCGTATATGGGTATATACAAAATAATTATAATGTGGTAGGTAAATAAATAGTGTCCCAAACATATTCTACCTTATGGCATGCAAATATTATATGTAAGTATTTTATATTCATTTACATTTAGAAAATATATTGAATATATCTTTAAGTTATTATAGTTTATCATCTAAGTATTCTTTAATATCATAATAACACTTATTTATAAGGAAGTCTTTTAAATTAATCAATAATAAATCAAAATAAATCAATAAATCTCCTCACATAACATCTTTAAATCCCGTCTCCTCATCTGTATTGAATTCAAGTAAAGATCACAGCACTGGCCAATCGTGATCGGTCACGTGACCCGTCGCCCACAAGCATACATTAACCCACTTCTCACAATTGACAGCTCACAAATGACACAGCTTTTAAATTTAAATAATCACCACTACTGAAACCATAATTGGTGGGTCTTATCTACCGAATATAAGTCCTGGTACCCTTCGCATCACTTACTTGTAGACCTTAATTCAATAATACCATACCACGGCTATTGATGGTTAACATTTAGAAAGTTGCGTCACGTCGTCACGTGACAATATTCGTTTTTTTTTTTTTAAGAACGTCGCCCCACACTCGAAATTTCTCCTGTATCGTGGATGCGTTTCACAAACATGTAATATAACACACAAACACCCAGACTCGGGACAAACATCTGCGGATCACACAAATTTTTGTCAATTACGGAATTGGAACCCGCAACCCCTAGCACAGCAGTCTAATCGGGTAGCCACTGCGCCAATCAGTTTGTCAGTTAATATTCCAAATCTTATACCAACAAATTCAGTACCTTAAAAGTATTCCAAATTCGCCGTCCAATTTGGCTGGACGATTCCGCTCCTTTATTAAAAATCCCGATAAATCTCGTACCTACTGATAATCAAAATGGCGTATGGTCAAACTGGTTGTTAATCAAACAAGACTGCGAAGGACCGGAGCCCAAAAAGAGTAAAGCTAATAACGTGAGCCGAAATACATGCGATGCTGCGTCGCGACCAATAATAATAATTGGTGAAAAGTATAGCTTATGTGATGGTTAGTTGGCCAACATGTTGGCTGCCTTGTTGGGTGTACAAGCATACGCAATTACTCTACACAGTACGCCTGTTTTCCTGAAGAATTTAGTACTCTCGCATTTCGCCAGTTATACCAAAATTGGTCTAAGGTAGGCAGGTATTTGTTAGGTGTTTTCGAATAAACCAAGCAGTGTAGAATTTCGCTAAGTAGGTACTGCTATTTCGGTTCTAGACACAAGAAACGTAGAGGAATTATTCAAAGGTTTTTCTTTTTATTGTTGTTTATAAATTAATTCTAAAGCTTTTAGGCATATAATAAGTTGCCTTCAGTTTCCAGCTATTGTACAGAGAGTTTCTTACTATGAACTTATTACCAGTTTTGTAGCATAAAAATATGTATATTAATAAATGCCTATCAAAATCGTAAACTGAACTATAATACCAAAAGCTTTGATTTACATTGTAATTTAAAACTGAAGGTGCAAAATTAAATAATTAAATTATGTCACAAGTCGGACCCTTCGCTCTTCACTCGAACTCTCCGTATGTCACCACTTACTTAACATAAACATTTATTGGGTGAAACTTAAATTTTCCCATAACCGGCGATTGTCACGAGAGTTACGTTAACAGCTTAACTGCAGTTAATTGTAAAGTTAATTTTAGCCAAATAAAAGGTGTATATTGTCTTGAAGGAGTTGGCCTTACCGATTGATTGATCGATGACTGGTCACTACTTATTATAATTATATTCTGATTACTACACACAGAGTCAAGAGTGCCATAAAAGATTTACAATTATCCTGTTAAAATATATTTAATCGGAACGAGTAAGATTATACGGTAAATGTATAATTAAGGGGTAGGTAGAACTAAACTATTGCAAAGAACAGAAAATATATTTAAAGAACGTCGCCCCGCACTTGGAATTTCTCCTGTATCGTGGGTGCGTTTCACAAACATGAAATATCAACACAAAAACACAGACTCGGGACAAACATCTGCGGATCGCACAACTTTTCGCCTTTCGCCTCGCCGTCAAATAGGCGTCAGCCTTACGTTATCACGTAACCAAAGCGGATCAGCTGCTCCAATACACGTCGACTTGGCTAAGACTAAGTAAGCGACGCCGCGCTTACGACTCGCCGGACCCGAGGCGAGGCGATTACGTTACGAATCCGAATAGTGTAGAGTTTTATACAGTAATACTGCACGGCTCGAGCTGATACGCTTACGATCTCTTTCCGCGTTGATATGTGTGCTACGAACTTAAGAGTGAGTCACACAATTAAGTCCAGTCAGGACCCTTTAGGTGCTCTTTAGAACGAATAATTGTACACACATCAATATATCAGCTTCGACACAACACCTTATAAGTGACATCAATAAATAGTATTGCGAAATACTTATCTTCCAACCTCACATACCCGGGATCAAACCGGGAGCGTTGCGCAAGCGCCGCGTCGCGACCGTACCTTATACGGATGCGAGAGTACGGTTGCCAGTTAGGAATACGGTGTATGGAGTGATTTGCTAGATTTGGCAATAATAATCGTTTAAAGCATAACCATTTTCTCCGTATTATTATCAAATGAAAAAAAAAGCACGTAATTGTTACCTTACAGTGCAATAGACAAATCTTAGAACGAAATTAAAATATCGCAAAACCCCTGAGTTTGTTTCGGTGTTTCTTCTCAGAGGTAGTCAGTTAGGAAATGCCGACGCCATCTATCTACTTTAAAAAAAAATGACGAGTAAAAGTGTTTTTTAGACCTATTTGCAGAAATAAAATCATTTATCATTTTTCGTGGCCGACTACATGACACCAGTCAGCGAAACACGACGGCGCCACTTCGTGTGTAGTATAGTTATATAATTGTATGTGTTTATAGTATTTTTAAGTTATATTAATATAGTATTGTATTTATAGTTATGGGCTTTTGATGCCTGAAATAAATGGACATTATTATTATTATCCCTACTATTGTGTTGATGTTATTTATCCCTGTATTCGACAAAGAGCCAGTATTTATGTACTAAGCGCCCACTTAACTCGTATTTAATACAACCGTTAAGTTATACAATAACTTATTTGTACCAGCCCTAGCTGTCGCTACATATGGTCGTTGACATTTTAATTCGGGTTCCTTTCCGCGTTATGTCTATCCCGTATAATATTTAGTCGGAACAACATGATTTCTAATGGCAACACTTTGATTTTCTACGTGCGCCGTTAAAATTAGCTGTCAAACACTGCCTTTAGGCCGTGTATACACGATCGATAGTTCATTCAAGGCGACTATTATTGCTAAGTGCCCCCACAGCTAACTTGTGAATGGTTCTACATAATCTGGGACGAAAACGACTCTATGAGACTATTTAGGTTACATTCAGAAACTCTATAAGATTACCGTTATATCGGTTACATCCTAGATTATTTTGGTTACATCCTAGATTATTTTGGTTACATCCTAGAATATTTGGGTTACATTCTAGATTATTTTGGTTACATCCTAGAGTATTTGGGTTACATCCTAGATTATTTGGGTTACATCCTAGATTATTTAGGTTACATCCTAGATTATTTGGGTTTCATCCTAGATTATTTGGGTTATATCCTAGATTATTTGGGTTACATCCTAGATTATTTGGGTTACATCCTAGATTATTTGGGTTACATTCTAGATTATTCTAGCTTCGTGATCTATATTTATTATGCAGTTCGTCTCTAAATGATACACTGTTATCTAATATTAACTCATATATTAAACTGTTGCTTTTGATAACGCGATCACTGCCGCGTTATAGGTCATGAATTTACGAATTCGGTTAATCACGTGACTACCTATAGTGTTCATAAAACTCCCGAGAGACAGAAGACTTCCTAGTACTGCTAAATTAACAAAGAAACGGTTTTCTTTAAGCTTATTTGCTTAAGAATTCTAAATTCTGAAGAACAACAATAGATTATCCCAAAAAAGAGGAGACAGTCCGTTTCGAATTTTAATTTTAAGTTTCTTACTCGTTTCTACAATTAACTGTTCCAGTAAGCTCATAGGTACGCCTAAAGTGCAATCACATAAATATTGCAAGCATTAACGTATCTTATATAAGAGAAACTCTAACGATTTATTTGCTATCTACATTAAACGATGTTTGAAAGTGACATCTGTCGGCGGTAAACGTGCAACTTTCCATTTTAGTTTTTATTGCCTAGCGCCGGTTGGAGATTTATATTACTATAATGTGTCTCCGCTTCGCTTACCTGGGCTTTGATCTAAGTTATCTACGGGCTATTTATTGGTTAATGATTATATGATTACACGTGTATACCGTAGCAAAGAGAAATTATAAAAATTGCGTAAAAAGTACTTAGTTATAATTTTATAATTACCTACATTAAGATTTCAGACACTAATGATATTAATTACTCCTCTTAGAGCTTACACAGTAGGTTTTCTTAGTAACGGCAAAAAATTTGGTAATCATTTGTATTTTCTTGCAAGTTTTAACGTCTGGGCTGTGAATTTCCTACACCTGAAATTCCTTTACTCGTTAATATCGTCGTGTATTCCAGAAAAGTCGAATCAAATTCCATAAACGCTACACAGCTACGTTTTCTATTCATTCTTCAATGTAGTTCCAGATGAATGTGACAATAATTTATATCAATGCCAGAAACCAGCTGTAAGTATCGAAATATCAGATAAAATACCCCGAATACTATAACCAACTTGCAACAAATAAATGCCAATAACAGAAGCTAATGCGCACAACTATTACCATTGATTATATGCAATTGTATTCATAATGTACTTAATACATCACCTAGCTCTGTCCGATCGTCGCAATGAGAAAGCGAATGATTTATTACGAACCACGTTTGAATCATAACGCGTTGATTTTCTATAGAAAACATTGCTTAATGATGTTTGGATGTCGAATTTAGGGTTGGGTTTGTAAGTGTAACGATTTGTTTGAAGATCTTTGTGTTCAAGGATCTTCCTTTCACGTTGTGTAATCAATTTTATGTCAAATCTAAATATGCTCAAGCGCTCACTCAAGTGAACATAGTATCTTCAAAATCAGTTTCTATATCTCTACCGTTCCATCTCTCCAAGTTCATGGAACAATCGTCTTACTATCATTTAGTTATTATATCAGTCAGAAGATTTACGATTTGTGCCATCTACATCAAGACTGTCCCAAAATGTCTATTTCGCTGAGAAAATGTATGGGCCACAAAAAAAACTTGTCACATGATGTAAACGAACTCTCTGCAGATTCGGTTTTCGAAAACCAACACATACTTAAACTCATTTAGAGAATAGAACTAGCAGTAATGCCTAGATTTATATCTTAAGAAGACGTAATTGTGTGTCAGCCCTTAAGTAAAATCTCCATAGTCTCAGTCTCCTTGCTCAACACGACAGTGGCGCCATCTGTTAACAGTCACTATTACACACACTTATAATTTATTAACACGGTGTGGGTTTCATGTTTGCCTCCGCCTCAGATCGGTTTAAATATGAAAATCAAGTTAATCAAGCCTACATTTCAAATGACAGTGACACTTGGGTTCATTAAGCGAATCATAGAAATATGGTAACTTGTTGTGATTATAATTTATTATTGATAACCCATATTCGTAGGCTTGAGCTGAATATTCTAAATACTTTGATCGTTTAATTGAATGTTAGGTTAGACACTTGAAAACGAGATTAACATGTTACCATAATCTGATAAAATCTCCTAAATCGCATTGCCTAGAACCTCATTTTGCAAACTACAATGAACCTTAATACCGACAACCTATCTTCGTAGTTATTAAATTATATCATTTCTGATTAAAGTGACCTTATCCGTTTACTTGATATATAAATGCCCTATAACTATATAAATAGAATTTTACTCTTGCCGAAAACCAAAAGAAAGATTGAACCAGAAATTGCTGAACTAAACTTACTTCCTACCTACTTGTTTCATCTTTTACCTTGTTTTAATACGAATAATTATTAATAATATCAATGTCTTTTCCACAGGTAAATACAACAAGCAAAAAATTCCCTACCAAGGTAGTACTACTTCGATAGTCTTTTACAATCTAATGCAAAGAAAGAATAGCCAGACAAGTTAGAAACGGTGCTTACTGCCGAGCGTGCGCCGACTGAACAAACTGCTGTTTTCAATCGCTCTGACAGCAACAAGTGCAGCCCTGTGTAATGTGTATCTATTGACACATTAAGCCAAGCCCTTAAAAACCAAAAGGGCAAAGCATATATATGATACAGACTATAAATTTTATTACATGCATCAGCTGACAGATGTCTAAGTCGAGGTTCCGGCATTTTAGCCGCACCTTGTTACCGACAAGGCTTAGATGCATAAGTAAATGAATTGAAACAGTACAAATGGTAATGGTATTTTTTACTCTGTGGTTTTTTTATTAGAACAGCTAGGTATGGAGTGATATTGGCGTGCTATTTTTTTGATTAAGATATAGTTTCGGTGATATTCGGGCAGGTTATTGTTGAAATATTATTTTGACTAACCTCGGTCTTTTAATCTAGACGAATTTGCTTGACAAGAGAAGATTAAAGTATGGATGGTTATTTATATTGTTATAATAACCGCATTGGTAATATTTCCACTTTTTTCAAGTGCAATGTTCTGCTAAACAATGCAAGATCTTCCTGCAAAATAAATTAATTTAGTCTCACTTTCTCTCATTACCACGAGCACGAAAAGCAAATATAAGGATTTTAACTACATATTGTTATTTCAACACGATTCGAAAAATGTAAACTAATCCATTTAAAAAAAAGTGGAAGTCTTCTTAAGCACATGTTGCTTAAGAAGATTCCAACAAACCAACAAAATAAACCTATTAATTATATTTTAGGATGTCTTAGCAGACAAGCTTCATTTTCAACGTTAACTGTACTGTGGTTTCCAATCTTCGCCACAATTTTACCAAGTCCTGATAAACTGTACCATTTTCTACCTAATCCTTTGTTTAATCTTTGTACCTCCGAGTGTTACAATGGTGTCGGTATACATAAATATGGGTTACATCAGAGCCTAGATTGCATTGTCGCTGGAGCTTTACAGTGAGAATGTGACATTTGGAGGAGCGTCTAGTTTTCATGGACGATAAGCGTGTGAACTAGCAAGGGGGCTACTATCGGTTCTAGCTTTGTGAGTTAACAAGGCAGAATGTGGATAGACATAACATTATATCACGCCTGTATTCCTCGAAGGGGTAGGCAGAGGTGTACATATAGTACATCCACATTTTGCCAGTTATGTTGTAAGTCCCAATGTAATAGGTGGCGAGCCTATTGCCATTAACTGGGCACAAATCCAGACTCCGTGCTGCTACTGAGAATTACCTAATGGAAAACTCAGTAACACTTTGCCCGACCCGGGATTTGAACCCAGGACCTCTTGCTCAGCAGTCGCGCTTAGCGACCACTAGACCAACGAGGCAGTCTAGATGATAGATGGAGAATTTAATTATATGTTATTTAATTAGGCAGCTAAGCTACACAGTGTCTGACTACTCATTCATGCATGCATGCCATCATGATTGTAATCCCTAAATGGGTTTTTTTTTCGGGACTAGCTCACCACTCTTGCCCCATCATTGTGACTCCTGTAAGCCAGGATCTACAATGATAACCATTAAGAACCATCGAGGCAATGAAGCTCGAGGCGTCCCACAGAAATGACTCGACTGTCTTGGAACCCGCAACGAAATTGATCATAAAAGAATATATAGGAGGAGTAGGAATATAAATTTAGTTCCCTAAATGGGTAGGTAAAGTTCCTCTCTATCAGAAGTCTATGCTTACCCCTTGTTGGTCCAGAATTGAGTGATTCAGCTACCAAAGAAAGAGCCTAACCCCCACATGACACTGTTTAAATCGTCTGGAATAGGCGCAAAGATGGATGCTTAATTACTTACCCCTTTAATTTGCCGATTATCATGAGCCTCATGTCAATAGGTGACGAACCTGTTGCCATTCACCAACTCTAGGCCAAGATCATCGAGCTTAAAACTCTTTTTCCTTGCGACTAAAAACAATTGAACTTATATTTCAACCCTTTTTTTTATGTTGCCCCACACTAGGAATTTTCCTGTATCGTGGGTGCGTTTCACAAACATGTAATATCACATAAACACCCAGACTCGGGACAAATATCTGCGGATCGCACAAATTTTTATCCCGTGCGGGAATCGAACCCGTAACCCTTAGCGCAGCAGTCCAATCGCTTAGCCACTGCACCAATTGGGTAATCATTCCCACTGATTAAGAGGTCAAATAAGCTGAAAGATTTAGACTGTGATGTTTACATATTCTAAGTAAATAACACACGTAAACTTTTCTTATCCCCAAATCTCCTATTAGAGTTATATGGGTCTCGCTCTCTGCTGAAAAATGGCTGTACAATGTTTTTTATAGAAAAGTCATTAGTTCAGTCAATTCGAGTTCCTATAGTAGCTACATTGTCGTGCTTGCTTAAGCATCCTAACTCAGACGAAGTCAGCGATCGTCTAATTGGTTCGGCTCCGAACGATTTCTCTCACCCCTGTCCGAATTACGTATACGCGAATTAAATTTAACGAGTTATGACATCATTATTGCATCAGTGTATGTTGTAATAACAATATATTATTGTTGGAGTTTCGTGTTATTATGTAATAAGGACACTGTGCATAAATAAAATCACTATATTAACCTATGGTACGTTTCTTACCCATGGCATCTGTGTAGGTTGCTTTTCTTAACCAAATTTTTTTTTTTTATTATTTGAAAGAAAGCTACAATTGAAACTTAATGCCATTGAAAGGATACGCCGTTATGGTTGTAATTTTTTTGGGTCAGCTCACAAATAAATAAATAATAATTTATAAATTAAATAAACATCTTCTATTCTATCTACTGTTAGTATGAATTATCACAAAGTTTTAGCTACTGGAAAACCGGACCAACTGTACTTATAATATCCCTAATGCAATTAAAACACAAATGCCAAGCCAATCAACCTACCGTTTATGTCAATCATACTATCAAACCATAACCACACCATGTGGGAACATGTTATAAACAAAAATGTCTCTTTTAATAATAATTTTATCCATCCACCGTATGACGTCATCGTTTTTACCGACACTCAGTCTGGACAAGCGTATTACAATAATACGAATACAAAGCGATTAAATATTCTTGTTGTTCGCTATGACACGGAATAGTTCAATTGCTATTCAGATTAGAGTTCTGCCTCTGTACCATGAAGTCTTGAAACAGGGCAGTTTACGTTGTGTAAGCGAGACGCCGCATTACACTACACATAGCGGCGTCTCGCTTGCACACCGTAAACTGACCTGTTTTAAGAGTTGCTTTGTAGATTGCAGCGAGTGCAATAATGGTTCCTCGATTTTATAGTATATTATAGTAAAGAAACTGTTACTTTTATGTAAATTGTTTTATTAAAACATTTTTTCGTTTAATTCTCGCAGTATTTAAACTGTCAACTTTGACCACGAAAAAAAGGAGATTACCAAGTTTATAAACCGTAAAATGAGTCATGATAAAATTTAAAATTAATATCTGCAAAGTTTCGCGATAACCCTGTCAGGTTGCAGACGCCCGATTCATATCTGACGCCTATCTCTTGATCACTGACACAATGGTAGCGTCAGATAATAGGGCTGTCTTTAGTAAAATATTATATAAAAAATATTTTTTGCTAATTAAGTGAATTGACAGCAATTTTCACTAGTGTAAAAAGAAACACTAAATTAAATCTATAAGAAGTAGAAACAGATTTGTAAACCTCTTATTGCCTTATAGCAACCATATACAATCATATTAATAGATTGATTTAAAGTGCTTACCAGTAATGCGTCAATATATATGTTCAAGATAGTCTATTTAAATCTTTCATAGTCATAATGTTTTTATTTCATATAGGCCACAAAAGAGCACTTACAAAACGTCAAACTAGTTGCACGGTTCCAAAAAGTTGTTTCTATGGAGAAAAACCGGCAAGAAACTCCATAGTTACTCTTTTAAAAATATGATGATTTCTATAAGATTATCATTCTTGATTATTTTGTGACAAATATCTGTTCCTTCACACATTTTATTTTTAATTTTTGCACCTCATGTAAAAAAAACTACACACACATCAAATAAAGTTATAAAAGTGCATTGAGAGAAAACTATTCACAAATCATAATTCATAAGTTACTGGTCGCTTCCACTTTCTAAGCTAGTCTTGCTGTTACAATATACAATTTGCGATAACCCTATCGGTGGCAAGCGTCTGATTCATATCACTGGTATCTGTAGATTACTGACACTGAAGTGATATTATCAAGGAATAGGGTTGGACGCAAAACAATTAGTGATACGTATTAGATGATGAGTGGTTACTGGTTATAGACGGATGAAAGAGATTGTACGTGGGTGGTGTTCTCCTTTACTTAGCAGGAGGATATGCACCCACATTTTGCACCTCATCTTACCTAAGTCCCGTGTAATAGGTCGGCGAGCCCATTGTCGTTCGACAGGCCAACATCGGACACGTTGCCTCTAGATTTCTCGGTTTCCCGTCGACGCAAGTTAATGTTAATTCATCTCCCATTTGACACGAGATTACAAAATTATTATTTTTATCTTAGGTATCACATTTGTTTTCTTACGTTGGTAATTTATACGTCGTGTTGTCCTTGAGGGTAATAGGCAGAATTTATATGCACAAGGGAGTGGGTTCGGGCCAGTAGGTAGCAAGGTTCCAAGACAACTAACTGTTTTGGAGTTACGCCAGATCTTGTCACATCTGAATGAGGAATATTGGCATGAAGATGTAGATACATACAACTTTGCTTTTAACCTAATGGTGGCTTTTCACTGCATGCGGCGTGTTACAGACGGGACCGCGTTACATGGAGCCGAAATTTATGAGCCACCAAGTACGAAGAACAAGCCTTTTCACGTCTTCTAGAAGCATCACCAAAACCCTCACCTGCCAGTGTCAAACTTATCGCAACCTCGATGTTTATTGACAAACATAAAATGTTCGGAGCAACGCCGCAGGGCGCCACATGACAGTCGATATTATCTCTCGTTAGCTCTTGATTATTGACACTATAAAACTGACTTTAGGGTTGACGGATCGCCTTCCAACTTTCCAATTCTGAAATGAAAAATGTCAATTCATACGTTTTAACAATGTACTGCGTGTTACATTGAAACCAACAATTAACATCATCATCATCATCAGCCCGTTGCAGTCGACTGCTGGACAAAGGAATCTCCCGGAATACGCCACAAAGCCCGGTCTGCTGCTTTATGCATCCAGTCGTTGCCTGCCCTCTTATGTAAGTCATCCCATAACAACAATTAACATATAGATGGACTATTCAAAACCCCAAGCCGCTTGCGATCCCCAAGCCGCTTGCCAAGCGTGGGGATTATGGCAACTGCCCCCCTTCTAAAAGGGGGAGGCCTTCGTTCAACAGTGGACGTTTTTCAGGCTGAGGATGATGATGATGATTCAAAACCTTCTATAGGAACTCATGCAGACTGATATATAACTAGACAGATAACTGGTTATATAGTCTGGCTTTACTTAAACACTTATTTCGGAAATCTCAACTAGTTAGCATATACTTAGTAAGTACGTGCTGCAATTGACTCTTGAGCGTCGAAATTCATGAAAATCTTTAGGCATACAGTTCCCTTTGCTCTTAAACAAATGGCGTTAGTCATCAATGGTCCTCAAGGTTTTTACACAAAAAAACCTTATTCTAATATACCTTCTCCTAAACATCCTTTACAACAAAGCCGCTTGGCAAAACGTTTGAACACTATTATCGTATAATTGAAAGTTTCGTGACACCCCTAAACTACATTGTCGCAACAACAGGGTTTCGTGCGAATCGTACGAATTTGTCGTCACGATCGCGCGTTAGATTTGGATCTTCTGAGAACAGTGTGCTTCACAGCCTGTGATGTAGTTACCTTGAAAAGACTCATTTGATAGATTTATTGTAGCAGCAAAAAGCTGATTTTGTGTTTGTTTTGGTTTTTAATTAATAAAATCTCTCAAAAAAAATCTGATTTATAATGTAATTTTATTTGAATTGTTAGGTAAACTTTAATATTCTAAAATTATAGGCAAACGTTTAAATTTTATTCGGTAAAACTACACGCTCACTCACGAATTGAATAGGTACAGACAAATTTCCCTCAAATACAATACACAGTAAAAATATGACTTCAGAAATTCATAAGACAGAAATGTAATGAATGGCAGACTGGACCTTTATCTTATAACCGTCTTAGATAAAGAACGATACCATAATCCCATTCCACCATAAACTCCAATCCAGGCAAACCTCCATCAAACTTCTCCCAACCTAATATTTAACTGACTTTCGACAAAGTAAGACGCTTAACAATATCAGTTACGCATACTGCAGTCACGATCGGGAACTATTGAATCGAATTACGGTTATAGTTTTAGTATCGAATTATTATTGCCAGTTAAACGGACAAGTTTTGAGTGCTACTTTCACCAGTGTTTCTCTACACTTTGTGGCTGAAGGGTGCTGCGTGTTTGAGCACTCTATCCTTGCTGTTACGTCATTGACTTTCCCTTATACTTTAACTTGGAAAGAGTTTTCTACTGCTGTGGCGGCTCAAGGGTTTAGAAAACGAATGTTGTTCATTACAATTGTGATTTCCAAAAAAAATCAAAGTCTCAATTCTTCGTCTATTGTCCCAATTGTATTAAGCCCAAAAAAAAAACAATTCTGTATTTATAAAACACTGATAGTGAAATCAAAAATGTGCACACATTGTTAGCTTATCTGGTTCTAAGTATGTATATGCGTGTTATAGTTAATTTCTGTTGTGTGGTAGCATTAACAATGATGTGTACAAATGGCATACGTTCAAAAGTTCTACATATTTAAAAGGATTATATAAAAGTAACAAGTAGAATAAAACCCATAAGAACCACAACTGCACTGCCAATAGGCACTAAAATAAACTTTTACATTGATTTAAAACCATATACCTAGATAAATATTTATAAGATAAATATTTATTTAAACTAGACTACGCCTTTTCAAAAGTGAATTCTGAGATTTTTGGAAGTCTAGTCAATATTGTTCATGACATGCGTCATCTGTCATCAAACATTTTCCTTCCAACGCACCGGAAACCATGCCTTTACCATACCTTCTTTGCACTTTCTAATGTTTAAACCAATATTTAAAATTCTCCTTAACTGAAACAATAGCCAGAAAATGCCGCTTTATAATTAGAAGCACCAAAAATGAACCACAATTTTCAATGTCTTATTATGTAGTTGTTACATGTATAACCCAAGTCCTATTATAGGAAAAACAGAATAAGGAAATGTTTAGAACGTCAGAAATTTTTAGTTGATTAGTGTAAAGTGATGCACTTCAATTAATACACTCTGTTCCCACGTCTTGACGTGCTTCGTTTGATTTCGTGCTGTGTTCAAACGGGTTGGTTACTGGCGCGAGTTCATATTCCAGTAGCAACTGAGATAAATATAGCGATATGTTTTTTGTCAACTGACACGTTTGTAACCAATATTACTTAGTTTCGATGTGCATCTAATTTTAACATTTTATGAATATTCTTAAACCTACAAACAAAAAAAAACAAACGAAAATATTAAGAACATAATACTAGTACCGTATAAAAGCGAAATAGCTTTCTAGTCTTCAAGAGTGTTTGCAAACTTAGACTAAACTAAGTTGTGTAAAAGCTTATGTAATAAAATAAATTTTAGTGAAATTAAACAAATACCGTCGAACTTAAGCTGAGAAAGTCTTATAAGATACACCTGCAATTTGATAATATACTTGTTTACGAAAAAGACCTAGTCACCTCACCCGCTTTACCATTACGTTATGAGGTAATATTGTCATACTTACCACACTTGATCAACTCACTTATTCTCAAGTTGATTATTCTATGTACCCAGCAGAGGGTTATAAAAAAAATCAACCCTAACTTGCTCCACTTTATTAAGTAGTGTTAGACATAAATCGCGATCGTTTTTTTATTATTATTTCATTACGTACCTGTTTTTGAAATTATTTTTATTTCCTCAATTTATATTAAATTAAATACTAGATATACATCGATAGTCCTTGCATGACTATATTTGCAGTTTAAATTAATTGTCATTTACTCGCATATACATACAGGTCTTAGAATATAATACAATTAAGATTATATCTTACAGGCTTGGTTCTTGTGTAAATTAATTTATAGTGCCGTTACTTCGTTTGTCCTTGCGTGCTAGCTGAATGTCTTCCCATATCTTTACTTGATATAATTATATACAAGCATACTTGCTACACTGTCTAAAATAAAATAATTTTATACCACAGTTAACTAATAACAATTATATACATATACACATTTAGATTACCTACTTTAAAACTATTTACAACTTAAATATAAAATTAAAAAGCATCAAAGCATTCTTCCTCATCGTTGTCAAAAGGTAACGTGCCCAGAAGACTGGCATCATTGCCACGTTGAATATCACTAATAACTAGCCTAATCTATTATTATGTTTCCCAAGACTGATTTTGGTTCTTGAGATTCGGGAGCTGCGCATCAGACAAAATTGACCCAAAGCATAGCATAAATCGAACCTACCTCCTCTACCGCAACAATCCAATTACTAGGTCAATGCGTTAATAGGGTCGTGAATGTAAAAAGTCTATATATATGTATATATATACATTATTTACATACATACATTTATTGCAGTTCAATAGTAAAGGTATTACATAAGAGGCTGTAGCGCTGTTTCAATTTATGTGAAGCTATCGGAATAACCATTGGACCTTTAACCTAATCTTCATAAAATAAAGCAAAGCCAACAGTTTTGCTTTCGCATACATTTCTAGACGCTAAAATTAAATACAAAGTGAAATAAATTAGTAATAAATAGATAGACCTTTATCTTACTATAATTAGCTGCTTAAGGATTCAAACTCTTGTCGAATAGTTTAGTAGTGTAGTGTAGGGCACTTAGAGATTATTTAAAACTTGCAGTTGTAAATTATAATAATAACATTTTTTTTATAATTGTAAATAAATCCTACTGTTTTAAGTAAGTATTTTTGCTTTCACATTAATCTGACCTATTAATAATTTTATTATTATTATTATATTAACTATATATTGTGTGTTTGTGTTAATTATATAAATAAATATTAGCACAAACGTATACTTAACATATACCTAATTTGTGCATAATTATGATACTTGCTAAATTAAAGGAAGTAATACAGTGCCATATTTATTATTATTATTTATTTATCGACGTTGCACTGGCATGAGTTTAAACAAAGCATCGACTAAAGATTTCGTTTAAACGGAGCATCAATAATCAACAAGTACAAACTCAGGCGCATCAAAATTCAAAATGCATTCGGTCATACATACTCGTACGTCTTCTTGCCCACGCGCTGTCAACTTTTTGTATTTTGACAGCAAAGTATAACTACGGCGTATACAAAGCTTTTGTAAATAAACACGCTTTGTACTGCACTCTGAATGACTTTGAGCAAGTGAAAAGTTTACAAAAGTTTGTTAACTATTTTATTATTGAATTGTATTATGATGAGCTAAGTATATCATTATTTAGAAATAATACGCCGATATTTCCCGAAGGTGTAGGCCAAAGTACGTGTACCTACATTACGACTGTAATTTCAAAGGTCGCATATAATATCGGACGAGCCTACTGTCATTGATCATCATCAGCCATAAGACGTCCACTGTTGAACATAGACCGCCCCGTTTAAGCGGGGGGGGGGGGATTGCCATCATCCCCATGCTTGCCAAGCGGCTTAGGGATCGCAGTATTGGTGGTGAAGTTACAGAAGACGCTGCTGCCCATCTTCTGAATTTTCCTTAATACCACACGGCAAACTGTGTCACTGTCATTAACTGGGCTCAAATCCGAACTCTGTGCTTGTATTAAAATAAATCTAGAGAAAAAACTAAGTAACACTTTTTCTGACTCGGGAATTTAACCCAGGACAATCATGTTCAGCACTTGTAGCGGTAGCGTTAGCAGCCATTCGAATTAGACTAACGCGCTTGATGTCTCGAACAAAAGGAATAATTTATCGAGATAGAACTCCACTATCATAGTTGCGAAAACCTAATTGCTAAGACATCTAAACGTGAGCATTACATATATTATAGACTAGTGCATTTACCGTGAGTTACAACAGTAAATAACGTAAAGATTAAAAAAACGCGGGTTATCTGACAGACGACAGCATTATTGGAGCTTGTTTTCTTTTCGATGCTGTCTTTCCGGGTAGCTCTGAAGTAGTACTTTAGTCGGAGCTAAACCTTAAAAAGCCAGCCAGGCCTCAGCCAAGTCTAGGAGGCTTTATGCGCACTGCCATAGAATTTCGATATATATATATTCGATAAGTTAAAAACGCATTAAAACTCAACAACTCCAGGTAGCCACTCAAAGCTAGGTTAGAAACCCACCATCGCGCATGCGCGTCGCCTTTGTGATAAGGGGATCTCTCAACTAAAGTAATAAACCTTCACTTGTAGTTATCACCACATCTGGGCTGTTAAACATAAATATGGATGTTATGACATTTACAGTTTGCCGGTTTACGTCATAATATAATTTTATATGACACTAAATCTAGTCGCGGCGCCGCTCGTAATGCACCCACTTTCCTATGTTTGTATTAGTTTCTATGGTTGGAATAAAAATTGTTATAATGTTCTTATCAATGCCTGTAAGAAACAAATTGGTAAAATAGCAGTCATTTCCTCCACACTCCATTTTGGTGATGGACGCCAATCTTGAATGATTAACCAACTACCAGAAGATAATATGGTATAGATCACAACAATGCGAAGGTGTCACAGTGAGTGAAGTTTATCCAAGGACGACGAATCGATGGCTTGATGGTTACCACGCAGATTCATATGCACAAGATTGGCGAGTTCTAATCCAGGCGAGTAGCATAAATGTACTTTTAAACATTCTAAGACATACATCATCATCATCATCATCAGCCAAAAGACGTCCACTGTTGAACATAGGCCTCCCCGTTTAAGCGGGGGTTTGCCATAATCCCCACGCTTGGCAAGCGGCTTGGGGATCGCAGTATTGGTGGTGGAGTTACAGAAGACGCTGCGGCCCATCTTCTGAATTTTCCCTTAGTCGCCTCTTACGACACCCACGGGAGGAAAGGGGGTGGTCAATTCTAGGCCAGATACCACACGGCAAGACAGATATACAAGACATACAACTTCCTACATAAAATGGCAATAAGCTCACCTGTTTAACATGAGACTAATAATGTTCTTCTGACCTAATTTCGATCACGGAGGTCTGTCTCATCTGAGACTAGCCAACTACGCAGAAGCTATTGTAGTGCACAAGCTTACCCGCTAACACAGGTCCACTCCTTATTCCCTCACTTTCATAGTCCGATGGGACGGTAGACCGACTCGACCGGAGAGAGATCAGGCGCAGGAGCAACGGCTTAACGTGAGTAAGAAAACACGGGTAGACTCGTGATCTAAGAAAACACTTCTACCAAATCCTAAAAGTATTACTGGTATTATTCTATGCATCATCATCAAAAGCCGATAGATGTCCACTGTTGTTGTTGAACAAAGGCCTCCCCCTTTTAGAAGGCTGGGGGTTGCCATAATCCCCACGCTTGGCAAGGGGCTTGAGATATATATGTATGTATATTTAAATGGGATATATTATTCTATGCATATTATACTTAAATCCATTCACACAGATAATTGATACGTTTCATATAAAACACATTATGTATAATTGTATACAGTTACCGGTTGACATTGCATGTATGATAAATATACATACAAGTATGTAAGGTTATGAAATTACTTTCGTATGTGCTCATAGTTTTAATGGACATGACTCACAGTGAGTTGATGGTGCGCTATACCATTATTTCAATTAAAATTACGCTACACTAGCGGACCTGGCAGATGTCGTGATGCCCGGAAAGGCAGCGCTACCTACCGGATTCAATGGTATTTTCAAACCATCCAGGAACCGATTGAAATATACACACAAAATTTCATCCAAATCGGTCCAGCCGTTTAAGAGGAGTTAGGTGACAAACACACGTACAATGTACTACATATATTAAGAAACGCAATCATTAAATGGGTACCTACTTAGTGCAAAAAAGCCGACCAGAACTTTAGAGTATGAATTTTGAACGGTATTTTTATGTATAAATATGGAATCATGCCCGTGGAATCGTGTCCCCTGGCAGAAATGTCCTACTTTATCAGGAATCTGTACAACCATATTTCGCGACTCATAAGTCCCATATCATAGGTGGCGAGCCTATTTCCACTTATCAAGCCCACAATGGATTCGTTGTCCCTTACAACTCGCTTACCTGGTGATGGAAGGAAATTTGAAGAAGACTCGTACATTGGTTTTGGGAGCGAAGTACTGACAAGATACGTAGATGGATTAAATTGACACTGCTTGAATTGAAACCTGCCGTTGTGCATTTGAAATCTTCTCGCAAGCTTCTAAAACAGAGCAACTTTTTAGTGCCTTTAGTTTAACTCCTACGTTAAGCACAGTTTGTTAAGGTCCATGCAAAGAACAAATCAATATTTCAGAACTGATCAGAAAACACGGCGAACCTCACAAAGCTAGAATAGGCATAATACATCATACTAATGAAACGATACATTTATGTTCCTCATTTTGTTCACCACAGGAATCAATTCCTTAACAATTTCATGTACCGTTTCGTCTCCAATACGTCTTAACAATTTAACCGTTGGCGACGCAATCGTAAAGTTTATGAACCGCATTATAAACCGTATTAACGTGGAATATAACTTCTTGCATCGATAAGAGAATTAACTGTGTCTTGTAAGACCTCAAAGTCGTCGTTAAGTTTAATGGCACACGACAAAGGGATCATTTTATAATAATTAGATATATTGAATACCAAGACTCTTTATGTAGCTTGGTTTAAATCAATCGGGACGTTTTAAAGCTTAAAACAGTTAGAATATAAAATAATATTTATGTTTCACTGAAAGCCAAAGGCAGTAATTAATTCAACAGGATAATATAAAGTTTATTAGCTAATCGATAGAGTTTATAGCGGTTTTTTAATATACTGGATGAAGAAAATAAATCGACACCTAACTACAGAAACAGAAGCCAAGCTATCCATATTCCACTTTTTCTGCATGGAAAGCAACCGTTACTCTCCCATAACCCATAATAACATGACGTGTCTCCATTTATACCAAATTCTATCAAAAACAGTGCAAGGTTTTATTTGACTGAATTCTGATAAAATGACATCATCTTAAAAACCCCGCAATAAAAGAATCTTATAATACAAGCAAAAAGCAAAATCTATGTATTTATGCATGATTTATAAAGTCTTTACTCACGATAAAAGAAAAAAACTAAGTAATAGACAACGATCTATTAAGAAATGTCTAAAAATATACCTGTCTGAATCTGAATATTCCTCTACCCGCTAATAATGAATATATAATGACTACAAGATCAGATACCTGAAGAATGATTTCCATATGCAATTGTTGTCGGCGCAGTGCGCTCGCGCCGCTACATAAATCTCTCAAGCGCTCTATAGATGTGTAGATCATTCCGACGGCGAGTGATCTATGGCTGTTCGGGATTTCTATCTGTCAAAAAGTATAGTGTATCTGTGTTATTTGCGGTTGAAACGGGGTAAGCAGAGTATTGACACGGTTTAAGGTCATGTGCGAGACATGTATTATGCTGTACTTCCTCAAGATTAAGGAAAACATTATTATATGTACATGGGTTACCAAACAAGCAAATAAATTTACACATTAACTTTACGTTCAAGCATCTCATGACGTCACCAAGTCCTGCACCACGCAAGCAAAGTTTTCACCACTTTTCGAATTCTAAAATAGCGCTATTTAAACCGTATAAGGATTTTGCCACAGGCTTTTTCCTTTTGTAGTCCAGTACATACATTTTTAATCTTACATAAACACGTTAAAAACTACGTCAAACTAGTAACCTTAGATAAAGACCATCCAGTACAGCAGATAAACAAACGAATAAAATGATGAGAACTGCGGAATGCTTTTAAATCTTGATATAGCTCTTATTCTTGACTCGCTTTGAAAAATTCCATTACCTTTTATAAATCTCAGCCTTCGCTACCCTTATTAAATCTTATTTCCGCAATTCGACCTTATCTGCACACACGTTGATATAAATATTCTTTATCTTCCTTTTTCTTTGTTTGTGTCATATCTTTTTCTGAATGCTCACCTACTCTACAAGCTTATTTTTATTTGAATCGCAAAGAAAAACTTCGAAAAGTCTTGAAGTAAAACTAGATTTTGAACATTTACATACTTACTTTCCATGGTTAATTATGATCAGAGCTGACCGACTAGGAATTATATGCTGTGGTACTATCCCGTTGCTTCCCACCGGCAGACATTTTTGGGGTCATTTACACCTCAGGGCCGCTGTAGCCTCATCCAACCAGTTGGGGATAGGGATGGTTATACCGCCATCAACTCGGTCGCCAGTGCCTCGTCTGTTCTTTAGCAGGGAGCACCCGATAACCGCTTGGTAATCGCCGCCGCAGCGCGTGCAGGAGAGGTTGACAATTGGGCCGGATATGATGGTGATTCCGTTCTCCCCTTACCCCTCTTTCCGTGTTGTAGTTGAATTACCATCACGCAACGCGATAGTTTAAAAGTTAGTATCATTATTATAAGTCCCTCATGTCAAGCCTTTTGCTATTCATCAGCGCCATAATTTTCGTCATCTCTTGACTCGATTTTCTGGCGACGAAAGGGAAAGCCAAATACATCGAATAAGATTGAGTTTATTGTTAGAAAGCAGTCAATTGTGGGTGTATACTGTTAAAACTTTTACGATCAAAAAGTACGTTTTTTATTATCCTACAGCATAATTTGAATCAATCTTTATTTTTATAACTTTATTTGTAAGCGAGGACGGCGATTTCAAAAAGCCTTTTTTGTAAAATCAATATGAGAAAACACAGAACATTTATGTGATTTTTTTTCTTGTAGGTACCAGTACCGTAGGAGAAACACGTCTGCGTTCGTGAGTTATAGATGATGTTACACTAATTAAAACAATTATAATAATACCCAATAACAACTGGGATTGGTCTAATATTGGCTTTACTCACATAAACCTTAATGAAACTTTGTTGTTATACTATTAACTGGACTAGATAGCCACGCCCCTTTTTCTGCCTAAAAATATGATGACTTCTTTGACCTCTTTGCTTATAAGGCTCCATGACTTAACAAACGGCACTGTAGCTATGAAGCTTATCATTAGACCGTTGCGCTTGACGTTTGAGTTTAATCCTTTCAAGGGTCAAATTTGTAATATACATACATAGAATAATAATGATATCCGGATATAGAAAAACTTTTTCTTATACAGAAATACTTAGGGGCTAACAAAATAACATATACACGAGTCGATCTATTAGTAAAGCCACGCTTGACGCGGTCGGACCGTTGATGGGTGCCTCAGTCAGCACCTAAAGCCGTCAACCCCGATGATACATAGACACACCAAAAAAAACATTAATAACACAAAAACAAAGATGAATCATTTGATGGTGCTCCACGTAATTACCATCAAACCACCACACGGTATTATACATTCCGGCATCATCATCAAGTTTCTAAGTGACTAACTCATGGCAGTCAAGTTGTTAATTAAACCAATTAATTGTACGTGGACGTTCATTTACTACGACCTATAGATCAAGTTATGGGGTTATGGGTAAAAGCGTTGGACTGGGAACGGACGCAATTTGTGCTCAAGTGGTAAACAGTTGTGGCAAAAGAAACATGTATTTCTTACTGAATGCAAACAGCAGAATTCTAGACCAAAAACCAGCTTTCCTAAATGTTATAACGTTTAAAAGTGTTATATTAAAATAGCCTCGAAGAGTACGTTAATCTATTGTTCTTGTCTCCCATCGTTCTTGGGTCTTACTGACCCATCAATCAAAAAGTGTGAAGGAATAGAGTGGACATATGTGTGTTGACGCTCAGACTCTTGATTATTCCGTGCCTTGGCTGCTGTGAGCCTGTGACTATAATTTGATGAGTCAAATATATGTATTGTTAGAATTGCAAATAATGATTCATAGTGGATTGACTCATAGTCGAAATTAATATCAGCAGGCTACAATTGACTACATGAATGATGACCAAATGATTATATGAACCCAGCTTGCCAAACACCACGAATCGGGCAGTCAAATCGTACACTGCTATGTTTTAAAGTAGAAAATAAAGCAATACTATAATATTAGTTAAAGCAGCATCAAAAACCATGTAAACCACGTAAAAGATGGAAGTAAACGGATTTATTTGTTAAAGAAATTTAGAAACGCAAAGATAAATACTTGGGTCCTTAAAAATTGTCATCGCGTAACCGTTGACCAACAGTCCTATTGCATTATCAAGCCTATATCTTGTGTGTCTAACCTAGGAAGAAGTATACATGACTAATGACTTGACAAAAAATCAGGGTCATTTCAATTATTTTGTAAATATCCTCGTTTTTGTAAAGAAACCGTTTAAGAGCTAACCGGTACTCGGCGTATGTTTATTTTCGTTAATTCCCATGCAGGCATAGCAAATTCACTTTCGATATGCTTTAACGATTGATTTGAGTCGGCAAACACAGATTGACAGCACCTAAACTTTTTCAACAAGTCTCAAAATCCGTTCTACAATCATGGATTCCTACCTATGGCTTTAGAGCAGAATCAAAACATTAATTTCTCTTACAAACCTTTTTCAGGCTCCCACCCAACACTCTTAGTGCCCATTTCAAGAGATATTCCAATGAAAGTAAAATTCAAGAAGGAGTTTCTTGAGTTTTACTTTCATTGAATTTGTTTCTTTAGTTTATTACTCAACTTTTTATGGCGTTTCTATGACCATCGCCTTAAAGTTTTCTCTTTATAATGTCATTGATAGGACCATAAATGTGAAGCTTGGTGCAACTCTTGAACTGTCTAACGAAATATGGGTTTGTAATAGTTAACCTCTGTCTACTTCTGCAGCAACTACTGGTGTGACCTAGATGGAATCCTAACATTAATATAAGCAAATAAATATTTGAATCTCAGCGCCATAAAAGCAAAAACTTAATGGTCCAGCGATTATCAGAGAAAGCTACTGCACCTGCCATTTCCTGCCCGTTACGCTAACACCAAACCGTAAACTAAATGGTGGTATTATTACTTTTGATATTTATGCTGATAGTAATGTGTTAATTAGACAGCCAGTTATGATTAATAGTCGCGAAGCGTTATTCAAATATAATCGTATAAGTCCGTTTCGAATTTATAGCGACGAACATTTTAAATGTGCAGATAATTCACTCAGTCTTTTAGCAAGATATGTCGGCTGAACGACAAAAAAAATGTGTACGTACATTAATTTTTAATTTTTTCGACTTGGTAACCAAAATACTGAGTATATTGTACAGTACAGTGTGGTTTTATTCTCCTTAGCTATTAACTGAATTTAAAGGCCCAAATATTGTCAAAGAAGGCAGTTATTTTCAGCTACAAATAGAAAGCATATTTCGAAGCACTGCGTATAACAATTAGTCATAATGTAACATCGTAGCCATCGTAAGTGGAATCTGGATGAGGCTGGTACAGAGGCGTGGAGAATGGCACAAACAAAGAGAGGCATATGGCAGTGGATGAAGGTGAGGTCCGAATGGTGATGATGTAACAACGTTTAACCAAATCGAACTTACAGCCTCCTTACCATGAACTGTTAAAGCAGGATGTTTTCCGGTTAGGATATGAGATGCCGCTTTACACTGCTCGCGGCGTCTCGCTTTCACAACGGAAAATTTTAATGTCCTGCTTTAAGAGTTCATGGCAAGACGCCTGTTCTCAAAATACGCTACAATTCTTTAACCATAGTTGTGTTTGCATATATTTCTATAACACAATATAAGTACGCGATAAATGTACCTATACCTATAAAAATAAATTATAAAGCTGTTTATCATCGACGATAATCGTTTAACTTCTTAGAACTTTGTGTTTTCCTAATAAAACCTAATAACGAACGGAGTTAATACGCAGATAGCACCATTTAATATTTTACACCAGACGGATTCCTGAGAAATCGTATGTCAATGAATTCCGTAGGTGAATTGTATTGATTTTGTTACTGCAGCATTTGTTAGTACAAAATCTTTGTAGGAGGCTTAAGATTTAAACGGCATGCACGCTAATGTAGGTGCACCTGAATGTATGTATATCAATACACTTGTATTCATCGTTGGTACAGGTGTACTGTTGGCAACTACATTTGGACAGCCTGTAAAAGTAATTTAGACAAATCCGGCACCACCTTTTACTTAGTAAGAAAGGAGGTATAAGAAGGTTCTTGTTACTATATTTGAACTGAAATCTTTTGCTTGTTATACTGGACGTTAAGCTTACAGACCACTAAGACTATTTTCTAGGCTATAGTAATAATCTCACTTCGGTCCGAAAACCTTTGCTGGTATAAAAATAAATGGAAATCTTGACTATTATGGGTTTATACCATACCCATCCCCTTATTCACCAAAAATTACATTTTAAACCAAGGATTAAATTATAGCAGTCACTGTCGTTTGCATATCAAAGAATAGAAATATCAATAGACTTAATACGGGGTTTAGTTAATACCGGTATGATCCTTGTTTATGAATAAGTGGGCCAATGCATAAAACTACGATGAAATTTACAAAAATGAATACATTGATGAGCTACGACCAAAATATACAAAATATTCAATATAGGTCTTTCAAACACATCTTAAGATAACGTAATACAACTACCAAAATTAGGTCTTAACCATTCCTAATGAAACTGAAAAGAGAAAAATTCACAATCTTCCTAGCAACACGACTGTCGCCAACACTAATTACAGTAATAATTAGAGCTAACGACGGTCAGACATGTTGCTACATGTTTAAAATATACTCAACCGAGCTACGATTATATAGCTCAAGAAAAAATGACAAAGCCAAAGATATTAGGTACTCAAATTATGGATTTACTGCGCTCAAGAACGTATGTACCATTAAACTTAATGGCGAATCGGTTACACGTTACATGCTGGAGACACGACTGAAAATAAATCATATTTCACATGACGAGATTCTAGACTTACAAGTCAAAGCCAGAAAGACATGCAGCACGTAAACTCTTCAACAAATGAACCTTTGTGGCTTTGTATTCAGTATTCCGTCATAGAACAACAATAGAAAGAAATATCCGTGAAATATGTAGCGAATATAGTACCTCCACCTGCTTGTTATTGTTACGGTTCCCAAAACCTAATACGGAATACTAAACCATACATCACTATCTTATCATGCAATACTAAGAAATAACGAGCGACGCAACGCACCAAATCGTCTCACTAACCTAAAAATATCAAGGAAACCGTCCACAATAAGACCAAACATAATAACGCCGTCTGGCCCTCATAGACGAGTTCAATAAAAAATCGTTAACGACTAAGAAATTGATGAGTTCTCTTAGAGAAAATTACTTTAATATTCCCACTGAGGCGTGACCTAAAACCCGTTTGGATACAAGAAACAATATGTTATTGAATCATCCCGAAACCCTGAACATTGACACAACATACCTAATAGCTATAGGGATAAAGAACAAAATCGAATGGATGGTTATTGAAGATGATGGTAAATGTAAAATTGTGACAGCAGTTGCAAATGATTTTTTACCTCCAGCCGATTTGCGTGAGTCAGCGTCCGTTTTGCCAGACGTACCTCGTACTATGGCACTCATAAAAACACCAAACTATCGTGTACTATGCGATGTTTGTGTGAAATCCCATGGTGTTAATATGACGTGGTTGGAATGCGAGATTTCATGGTACGCAGACCGAAAACAATTGACTCGTGGAACAATTGACATAGCCGACAAGCTGCACACTACTGTTGGCCCCACGGGGTTCTGTTTGATCATGGACGAAAATAGACTTGTTTTGATGCCTAAATAATCTATATTAAATAAAAACACATGTTTATCATTCTAGCTTTGATATTGGCAGTTGAATGTTACGAATTATTTTTGAGATTGAAAGCAGCTGACAAGAATTGTTTTGAGATGCCGTTAATGATAGTGTCATAAAATTACACGATAGTGCACTTGTACCTACTGGAGTTTCTGAGACTGAAAATCGCAAAGACATATAAACATACTGAAGTCAAATTTCAAACGCAATAATTTTTCCTAATAAACTAATATTCATAAATGATTACGCAGATTCAGTTCTACCGGTTCTACGACTCTTTATAAATTAATATAAATATTGTTATAAATTGTTTTAAGATTTTCATCACTTAATTTCCGCGACTTATTTTAGTAGTTATTTTACCAACACTTTATGTTTTGATTGTCCTCAACAAAACCTGTGCTATAAAGAAGATAGAATATCCGATTACCTATTAATATTTCTGCAGTTAACCTATAGTTGAGAAGCATATTAGCAAACGTTACATACCTAAACGATTTTCTAATAGTAATTTTATGTGTGTAGAAATTACAATATGAATACAAGTTCCATACGTAGAGTGTGGTGTTTCGATAGTGGTTAGACTCTTAGGACATTTGTAACAAGCTGGGCATAACAAGTACTAGTACTATAATTTAAAGAGTTAATACCGTGAGTTTTTTTTTATTTAGCGTTGACAAAAACTGAAATCGATGCTGTTTTTGTGCAACAATACGAACGCTAATGACAATGTTATTATAGGAGAAGAGGCTACTGCTATTTATCGAGCAGAATTCCAAACCCTTAACTGCAGAGATTTCCCTTAAAAATAACCAAACGTTTAGCACTCGAGGAAACGAGGTCAACAGATAATAAAGCCCTCTATTTGCACAGCCACAAGACAAGTTCATAATTATAAATCCTTTACCAAAATCCGATGTCCATAATTTACAAACAAAACGTTTAAAACGCCATCTTAAAACCTTGCTGTACAGAATCCGAATGAAACGTCACTTAAAGTAATTTGATAAGTTCATAAATTTCGTGTCTTTCGCAGTCTATTTAAATTACAAAACTTTTAATATGGACAAAATTACAGGCATCAAGGCACATTAATAAAGACGGTGAATGTAAAAAACGAAGATACATCGCTGGGAAGATTTAGTGAGCTACTCTGAAGGCCCGAGCCAAAAGTTAGTAGGACCGGGATGTTTATAGAAGACAAACTGATTGATGAAGCGATGTAAAAAGGTTTTATTTCACGTATCTATTTTAAGAAAATTGAATATATAAATATTAAAAAAAAAATTGAATATGAACAGACACCCAGACTCAGCACTAATATCTGTAAGTTATAGACTGATGTCAAGTGTTTTTGTTTTCCCTGAAATCGCCAGATCAAAAGCTTCACAAAATTCGATTACTTTTACGGTACTCCTATGTTTAAGAAAGCTATTCATTGTAGCAATATCTGTTTACCTTTCAACTAATATTGTTTAAGCTGGCGTTATAATAATTTTGGCATAAAACAGCTTAAATGGTGAACCTATAAATCAACTTTCTAAATGAATCCAAAAAAGAAAATCTTCACAAATGACAATTTAAACGAACTTCATCAACATTTTAAATCAGAAATATAGATCAGCTTCAACCAATATCAACAAGCACTATATTTTCTAACCAAACCTTCCTAAATGAAGCAGATAAAAATACGCCATAATCAAGCAAACATTTCATTAAAATAAATGGTCATCTTTAATTATGTGACATTAAAGCATATATTAGATTAGCCAACATTATGTTGAAAGCCGTGATCGATGGGATTTTTCTAGATTAGTAAGTTTGGTGACAACATTCATTAACGAAGTGGATAAATCCAGTGGTCAACATAGAATTTAGATAACACATTTCTTTGGGATACCGCTATGTAATCTAAATTATTTATTGTCATTCTGTAATTACATGACTGCCTTGTTGGTATAATGGTCGCCGAGCAAGAGATCCTGGGTTTGAATCCCGGCTCGGACAACTGTTATTGGGATTTTTCATTAGATAATTCTCAGTAGCAGCACGGAGTTTGGATTTGTGCCCTATTGATGGCATTAGGCTCACCCCATATTACATTGGGACCTTTAAGATATTGGCAAAATGAGGGTGTGCTATAGTCACCTATGCCACAGGCGTGATGTTATGCTATGTTCTCGTAATATCATGTATGTATGCATTAAACCACCCAATAGCTCAGTGTTGAGCAGTTGGTTAATATTTATATGATCTACTGACATTTGTTCTGAGTGGGAATTGTATTCACAACATTCGAATATATCGTAGTAGGTAATACAGTCATAGACTTCAACAGCCTAAACGCTGATGATAAATTACATTACAATTACGCTATACCTTTAAAGGGTACTCCGGGTACTCCGGGTACTTTAAAGGGTACTTCCTTGCTATGGTCCTGCAAAAAAATACCATTCTTCTTCCAGTTTCGTAAAAAATAGAAGTCTTGTCGTCTTAGAGAAGAAAGAAGATCATTGCCCTACAGATAAGATCTTATAGACTTAAAGGGAAGACGGTACTAGCAATAATAATAATATAATAATTTTTCTTAGTTTTTTTCCATTATTTTCATAAAAATTATAAAGTCTTTTTAGTTCTAAAAGTGTTTTAGCCGAAATAGTTTCACCAAAAGCTTATTGTGTAGTCTCACTTATTGCAACATAGTTGCAAAAACACAAGGCTAATGGACCATTATTTCAATATTTACTCTTATAGCATACAAAAAGTCCACACGTTTTATCTGTAATACTGTACGCATTCACAATTTATAACCAATATTAAACTTTAATCTCAAAGCTCATGTTCGTAGAAAAAGAGTCCATTATGATTGTAGGCGACGGCTAGCGCTGCCAATTATGTAAAGCTATATCTACTGTCTTATCTACAAAAGCCGCGCCTCTTAAACTTATAAAAGTAATGTTCACTTTCGCATTTAGAAAAAATACTATTATGTCACGTATTTTACATGAACAAGCTCATAAATTAATGTTAACTGGCTTCATTAACCTGCATAACGTCATAAACACGTTATTCGCCTGTCACAACACACTGAAAGTATTTTTGGAAAAGGTCAAAAAAGGAAAGCGTGTGCGCTGTAAGCAGCCAAGTATAACTCACTCAACGAAAATTGTTTACACCAACTTGACTATAAAATGACCATAACAATTAATTGACGCCGGATTTTAATCCTGTTAATTAGAAAGGTAGAAAAAGCTAATTTCGCCCACAATGCCCCGACAGACGATATAAAGAAAAATAAAACTTGTAAAAGACCTTGTGGTATGCGCATGCGCCGGTCAATCTTCTCGTAATGCCATTTGTCGATGGAATCAGGACGCGGTGCGAGCTTTATCGTACGTAAGAATGAGACAAAAATATAGCTGTCTCGCTACCCCAGCTCGTGAGGCAACATTTGTATTTAATTACTTCGTTTACAGACACTTGATTTACGAATCGCTTAATTTGAAAGTGTTGATTTAAGTTTTGATGAGAGAGCCTTTTCCAGAAGTTATAACGACACCCACGTATAAATCTGTTTGTTTTAAACTCACGCGCGTGTAACACGAGAAATGTGAGGACATAAACATATTTATGACGCAGTTACATTATTTTCGACAAATGAAAGTGTGTATAGCGAGGAAACATTAGTGAAGCATTTACCATCGTAAAAACTCAGTCATTACTGTCGCACCATAATCCTATTTAAATTCCTACGCAACATCCTCATTCGATATAATTGGTTATAACAGACCGGTGCACCGTACACAACACAAATTATACTATTATCCTTAGCTAGAATAACTTCAAGGGTCGTTAATGTGTAAATCGATTGCTGTGCATGGAACGACATCGCGTTGTCGCATACTAAACGATCAACGACACAAGCGTTATAATCAAAACAATATTAAAATTCCTCATTCCTGTTGCAGACTTGGCGGCGATACGGCAGCTGCTGGAGAGCGAGACGGGCGGCACGACATGCCCCAGTTGTAACATGCCCTTCGACAAGGGCAAGAAGAGGAAACTGATCGACACATGCGGGCATGAGCGGTGCTACTCGTGCATGTTCAGGAACGAAGCGTGTCCGTCGTGCGCCAGGAGCAACCAGGCCCAGCGACGGCCCGTGATGGAGAGGTACACGCCGTCGCCGCAGCGGCAGGAGCCCGACTGGCAGTCGCCGCACCGCCTCCCCAAGCCACCGAAGCAGCCCTCCAACCTCGCACAGAGCTGCCCCACACCACCGCACACCAGGAGAAGATTCTTCCTCAGCCCCAAATCGCTGCGCAGTCCTTTCGGGCAGCGCGCGCGCCACTCGCACGACAACCACGTGCCCCTCTCCGGTAAGTCATTCGCACGCACTTGTATTTGCATACCCGTGGGCCCGCGCGTGGTAGCCGCAGATTTGCATCGTTGCGCAAGCGGTTGCGCACGCAGATACACTTCATTGATGCCTTCTTGGGTAAAGTTGAAGTTTCATTCACAAGCAGGCCGCGTAGCACCTCTCACTTGGATGGCCCGTTTTATGAGCTTTACGAAAACTGCGAGGATCTGCCGCGCCGTAAATAACAGTGAGTGACAGTTGCGACACGCGCGCCCACGCGGCGCCGCCGGATGTACGTAGGGGTTCCTTTAAGGACCGGTTGTCTGTCTACTGTATTTATTAGTTAAAGTATAATTCCGTACTTTTGCAACGCTGCCCGCGCAGACAGCGGGCCGGCTGTGAACATTATCTCTGTATCTGTTACATTTTCCATTTCCATTAATTATATCATTCCGGTCTACCAGATTTCTTGGGTAATTGAAATATACACTTCGTTCACAGCTGTGAGTTTCTTAATAAATAAAATAGTATCAATTCGCCACGGCCCTTGCCCCTTCACGTTTGTACTTAATCTGTCGATAGCTAACGTTTCTATCTGTCGATATGAATAATGGTATCTTTTACAATTTGTAGTGGTTTGTTAATGTGGCGAGATGCAATTAATTGGCTATCGCTGGTGAATTGAGGGTCGTGATTGAAATTTTCGTTTACGTCAGTGATGATGAATGGTGTGAGAAAGTTGTACATCGGGGTCGCTCCCACAGGATTGCCGGAGGAAGGGCCGAGGAACGCGGCGTGGCACAGCCTGGTGTTCAATAAGATCAGGTCGCTGTGGTCCACACACTCCTCGGTGCCGCAAGGACTCAACCAGCTGACAGGCACGAAGTCTTAATTTTGCATTGGAATGTGGATTATACCGATGTTGCTCATTTAATTGCAAATGTTGGTTTAAGAATCGATTATAGACATCCATAAACATTTAAACGTTGTTAAATGTTTACTGATCCTTTTATCTGGAAACGATTTGGAATCGATAGAACTATCGATTTGGTTGTATCGATTTCAATCGTTTCTTGGTTGTACAGTGTACACGCGTCGAATTATTTATCGTGTGCGTTTCGTTGAATTGTGCCGATTGATTGATCGATTAATATAGTATCGATTGTCGCGGTAAATGAACACATCGGTATTCAGTCCACATTCCCTGCTCGTTCTAGCACGGTCGCCGCCCGATTTTTGCACATCTTATTGCCTGTTCGCATCTCTCCGTGCGTTTGACACATAGCTTAGTATACCGGTTTTTTTACCATTGTTTCTTTGCATTTTGTGTGGATTTTGAGTTTGTTTTATTTATAATGAGATTGTGACGCTTGAAGAGTTTTGTGTTGTTTTTTTTTTGTTTTTGCACATTTTGGACCATCCTAACTTAGGTTATGCACAAATAATTCCTCGTACATCACTATAATTCATGTCATTTGTATAATAACCCATAAGAAAATCGATTCAGATATTCGTTTCATAACAGCTCCATATGAATCGATTGAATAGACATGTAACCTTCCACGCATGAGTCATGGTCGTATTGTAAATAATGGTGGCATGAACAATCGATTTTTTAATCGAGATAAAGAATCGGTGACAAAAGTAACATCGATTTGTAGGCGAGATCTTCACCGATAAAATTGATGGCATGTAGGATAGTATCATAGGAAATATGACTTTTAAATTGTGTAATAATATGTAAATTGGAGACGTATAAAAATATGGGATCGGTGAAGGCAATCAAAAATGATAAATCAATATAAATATTGATGTCTGTCTGAAGCCATTACTTGTAAGCATTGAAGGCGGCTTTAAACAGTCTGTTAACGTCACTTACGTACGTCAAAAAGATGTTTAACGAACGTAAAACATGAAGCGTTGTTTAATGGCATAAAAATCCCGGTTATCAACGTTATTAGGTTTGCTAATAGAAAACAATCTTTTTCGTTATTAAAGTTGCTAGTAGAATTCAAAATTTGTATTGCCATCTACGACACTACAAAGTAAATAATAATAATAATGTTTATTTATCATAACAATGGGTACAAAAAGTAGATCAATGACCCCCATACTAGGAAAATCCTGTGTTACGGGAGTCATGCTTTGACATTTACCAAGAACTAAACTCCAAGCCCCGACTGTCAATATCCATTGAACAAAATGAATATTTTAAATATTTTCCGTCCTTTTTCAATTACGTATACAAGAAAGAGACATTAAAATTTCAGTGCGATACCCAAACAAGGCTATAGGAATATATTATCTGTCTCTCTCTCACATAAATCAACGCACAAGTATCGCCAGACTAAAATCAGTAGGTCGCGTCATGACGCTACATTTTACTACGTAGGCTGTGCGCAGGAGTTGGTTTGTCACCAAAAGAAAAAGCGAGGGCGGGGCCTTGTTTCATAAATCGGTTCCAGTCGTGCTTAACTCTAACTTAGTATATGTAAGTAGGTCGTAGTAGCTCAGTGGTTGATGGGCCAGATTTATGAATATGCACTTGTACTAGGTTGCGGGTTCCATCCAGACGAGTACAAATGTGACCATTAATGTCAAAATGTAGGTTCTTTATTTTACTATAATATTAACTATATCAACATAACATCACGCCTGTATTCCCCGAAGGGGTAGGCAGAGATGTAAATATAGTACACCCACATTTCGCCAGTTATGTTGTAAGTCCCAATGTAATAGGGGGCGAGCCTATTGCCATCAACCGGGCACAAATCCAGACTCCGCGCTGCTACTGAGAATTACCTAATTGAAAACACAGTAACACTTTGCCCGACCCGGGATTTGATCCCAGGACCTCTTGCTCAGCAGTCGCGCTTAGCGACCACTAGACCAATGAGGCAGTCTATCTATATTATTTACTATATATTACGGTTATGTGATCTGGTTACGCGGCAGAGTGGAGTTCGGCTCGCGACTCTGCCGCGTAACCAGCTCATGAATAAGGGCTCCGTTCGAGTTCGAAACTAGTCGGGCATTCCCGAATACACACGTGAGCATATCCGGAATATATAGTAAATAATATGTAGGTACTTTCTTAGGGGTTTACCAGGATCGTAGTTATTGGAAAGCTGGCAAATCTGGTGTCCCCGCCTATCCTCTAGTGTGGCAACTATACCATAGGTCTGCTGTCAGGGTAAAACATATTATACATGCACAAGGAAGCATCAGCCTAAATAATGTATTACTACTGAACGGAACAACTATTCCCATCAATTTCTCGCTACAGAAGTTTTACAAGAGATATTCTATACAGAATGTAGTCAATAAAATTCGCTACATTTATTTATAATTATTATTTACTTAATTTTAAATCGTCGCCCCACACTAAGGACTTCTCCTATATCGTGGGTGCGTTTCACAAACATGAAATATCACATACACAAACACCGAGACTCGAGACGAACATCTGCGGATCACACAAATTTTCGAAATCGTACCCGCAACCTCTCGCGCAGCAATCGAATCGCTTAGCCACTGCACCAATCAGCTCGTTTTCGATTCACGATTCATTCGATTCGGGCGCATTCATGTATTTTTACATGCAGACAGCATTCCTTGCCAAGAAATTGATAGCAATAGGTAGTTAGTACGTAGCATGTGAGTCAGAAACAAATGCTTAGATTCAAATTACTTATTTCCTAGTAATTCCGTTTGAACAGAGTCCATTATTTTTTATAAACAATAACATGTAAGACGACGCTTTATTAGTACGCGTTACCTGAATGAATATTATAATAGAGTACATGACTCTATTATACATTACATACATTTTACACTAAATTTGACGACTGATTTGACGACCTGATTGGCGCAGTGGCTAAGCGATTGGACTGCTGCGCTAGGGCTAGGGGTTGTGGGTTCGATTCCCGCACGAGACAAAAAATTGTGTGATCCACAGATGTTTGTCCCGAGTCTGGGTGTTTGTGTATGTGATATTTCATGTTTGTGAAACGCACCCACGATACAGGAGAAATTCCTAGGTTGGGGCGACGTTGTTAAAAAAAATATATATATACATATATAAGCAAGGCCAACGCAACGTTAGACCGTAGATCCCACTTGCTTTTACTTCTAAGGGTCATAGCACGTATATTGTATACAATATACGTGCTATGACCCTATCTTACTTGATTACCGGTCTAGTGTATATATACACTAGACCGGTAATCAAGTAAGAAATACATCTATCTACCTATCTCGCTTTAACCTACACTGTTCTAAGGTCTTTCTGTTTCGCACAGCCAATCTATAGAAGAAACTACTTGGATTCAAAATCAAAATCCATGGGTTTCGTGCTTGTATAAGGTTGACGCCTGTTTGACGGCGAGGCGTTAGGCGATACGGTTACGTTCTCTTTCCGGGTTGATATATTTGCTACGACCCTAAGACAGCCTCGTTGATTTACTGGTGGCAAAGGCGACTGCTAGTAAGAGAGACCTTAGTTACAACTCCTTGGTCGGACAAAGTTTTGAGTTTTTTGATTATGTAATTCTTAGTAGCAACATGGAGTCTGAATTTCACTCATTCACTCTCATCACATTTTAAGATACTCCTTAGTTTAAGATTATATTAATCCGTTTTTCTTAAACCATCACTTCACAAACACCAGGGAAATCCCCATACTATTACTAGCCGCGCTCCTCGGTGTTACCTGCTACATTTATTCGAGATAAAGCAGCCTGTGTTTATCCAGGGTGTCAGCTACCTCCATACCAAATTTAATCAAAATTAGTCCAGCCGTTTGAGCGTGAAGAGGTAACAAACATACAAACACACTCACAAACTTTCGCATATATAATATTAGTGTGATATATGTACACGTTAAACCGCCACGGTACGATAGACGTTTCTATTCATGTCATGATTTACTGCTGAGTTCCTTGTGGATGTAGCTTGATGATTTTGACTTCAGAGGTTTAACATAACATAACATCACGCCTGTATTCCCCAAAGGGGTAGGCAGAGGTGAACATATAGTACACCCACATTTCGCCAGTTATGTTGTAAGTCCCAATGTAATAGGGGGCGAGCCTATTGCCATCAACCGGGCACAAATCCAGACTCCGTGCTGCGACTAAGAATTACAGTAACACTTTGCCCGACCCGGGATTTGAACCCAGGACCTCTTGCTCAGCAGTCGCGCTTAGCGACCACTAGACCAACGAGGCAGTAGAGGTTTATCTGTAACTAATCTGCATATTGCAACTATTGGTTTCGTCTTTTTATAATTCTGCGGCTAACAGTAGACCATGTATAGTATAATCCTCAAGCTAAGTAAATGTTCTTTCATCAGCCTACACGCCCACATTTCACTAATCATCACAAGTTCCATATAAGGAGGTGAGAACAGCCTGTCATCTATAAACATTGATTAAACCTTGGTTTTATTGGTATGTTTTTACCGAGACTAAGACTAATAATTAATACTAAGAAATGGGAAACAATTATATTTTATAGTCATTAGAGAATTATGTGAACAGCCCCCTACCATAAACTCTTAAAGCAAAGCAGTTTACGTTGTGGAAGCGAGACGCCGCATTACACTGCACGTAGCGGCGTCTCGCTTCCACATCGTAAACTGTCTTGCTTTAAGTTCATGGTAAGGGCTGTTCACAATAATTTTCTTTTAAGCTTTACTGTCATCTAAAAAGATTAACGATACGCGGCTTTACAAAATGAAGTTTCTTCACACATTAAGCTTATTGGCAAAGTGATCAAACATTATTTCGTTTCCATTTACAGCCATTTGCCAGTGTAATAAAAATTACTACTCTCTTTATACTTATTAAAACAAATATAAGCTAAGTAGGTTAACAGTTATTTTATTTTAACGCTGTTGGGCGTTGAGTTAACTTTGAAAGCATTTTATGACTGGTATTGATATGAAAGTTAAAATGTTTAGTGTGTTTACCATGAGTTGTGGCGTTTTAATTGACGTTTGTTATTCCCATGGCAACGAACACAAGCCGCCTGAAGTTAACGCGATGAACTAAAATCTTTAATATGACTTTTGGTGCCATTTTAGCATGTTGCCCATGCTAAGCTTGAATCTAAATTGATAAAGGAAATTTGAAAAATGATGGACACGAGCGGGACTTGAACCCGCGACCTTCGCCGAACCGTGGCGCTTCTCTAACCAACTGAGCCACCGTGTCAAAATCTTTAATGCAGAAAACGCGACGTATAACGACAGTTCTATCGGTACAAATATTGTGTTACTGACAGCTGACCCGCGTTTTTTAAACCTTACGTTACATACTTTTCTGATTTATGATGCTTAGATACAGTGCCGTAAATAGGGCGGTACCAGCGGTTCCAAGGCGTAGGGCGCAGAGCCAAGAGGGTCGCAGAAATGACCGGACCAGAGACAATACAAAAAGAGCGCTGATAAAGCTCGCAGCGGGCGCAAGAAAGGGTAGATACGGCACTGCTTAGATAAACTAATACACATTTCTGTTATAGTACTTGGGTACATAGCAATAGATTTGAATAATTGTTACTAAAGTCACCTATGCAATTTAGATGCATCCTGATTTAAATTAGAGTTCCTTGTTACTGAGAAAAATTTATGTAAGTTTGTTAATTATTATCAGGTATACCTGTATGACTGCCTCGTTGGTCTAGTGTCGCTAGAATGCTGAGCAAAAGGTCCTGGGTTCAAATTCTGGGTCGGGCAAAGTGTTACTGAGTTTTTCATCCAGTAATTCTCAGTAGCAGCACGGAGCCTAGATTTATGCCCGGTTGATGGCAATAGGCTCGCTCCCTATTACATTGGGACTCACAACATAACTGGCGAAATGTGGGTGTACTATATGTACACCTCTGCCTACCCCTTTGGGGAATACAGGCGTGATGTTATGTTAAGTATGTTATGTGATTTAAATAAGTTCCTTTTGACTCTCTGTAACTGAGAATAGAGTTCCTTGTAACTGAGAAAATTGTATGGAAGTCTGTTTATGAATATCTACCTTGAATACTGATTAATATATTAGTAATATATAATTATTACGCAAATGTGTTGTCACTTTTAAGTCATTACATGTAAATGGTAGCGAAGGTTTGTCGAAGTAGGCGAGATAATATTGAAACTAGAATCTACAATTGATTGAATCTCGGATCGGGTAACATCGTTTTTCTTCGGCTAACTTCGGCTCCCGAAGCTCAGTAAAGTTATTCGCAACTCCCCGTTATATTAAGGTAATGCTGTGCCTATCTATATCTTTGTAATAACGAAATACAGAACATGACAAATACTTGAAAAACTTTAGAATGGTTTTTCCATTAGGTAATTTTTAGTAGCGGCACGGAGTCTGGATTTGAGCCCGGTTGATGGCAATAAGCTCGCCCTACCATTACATTGGGACCTATAATCTAAGTGGCGAAATGCCTTCTTCTTTGAGGAATACAAGTGTGATTTTATGTTATGTTTATTACTTATGAAAACTCTATTAGAGTGAGCCTTCAAGTAAATTAAGTGTGAAGATCGCTAACACTTGATACTCCGCTTCCGTCGTCCCGTCCGTGTGAAACAGCGTATTGAGCGATCGTGTTTCATGTTTGGGTTAGGTTGTTGTGTTATCTTACAGTTGGGTGACGCACGATCCAATTGTTTAGATTCCATGAATATATTGCGACTAATTAGTGAAAATTTTAAGCCTATTTTGCACTATAATTCATAAGAAAACGGTTGGATAAGAATCGATGGTTTTTCTTCTAGATTCATGACTAAATATATAGATCTAATGTGGGATTGTTGCGTTTCATCACATTTAATACTGGAGTTCCTAGAGAGACTTAAAATTACCTGTAATAAATCCCTTCAGGACATTTGTTTGAGCTAAAAAAAATAATGGGTACCACTGTCTAGGTGAAAAGGAACGGGTTATATTTAATTACCTATTATCTATAGACTATATAAACTCAACAATGAAAGACAATAGTGCTTACAAGAGACGATAAGATGTCCCATAAAACGCTGTGAAGCAAACCATTCTTCATACCGATCCTCACGGGAAAACGTAATATATTTCAAATTAGAATTAGACTAAGCAGAAAGCTTCATTGCACCAGATACATAAACAATGACTACGTTTGAGTTATAATATGTAACCTTCAAAGTAAAAAAAATAAAACCTGTGTTAAAGTTATATGTAACTTTCAAAGTATACAAATAAAACCTGTCGTTAACCCCACAAACGCGATTACACTTTGTTATGCGTATCTTACCCGCAACCTTGGCAGTGCTAGCGAGTTCAGGTTACAACAATCAAGAATCTATACCGGTTCATTGTCGTTAATACAGCCTTAGAGTCATGGCCATGAGTTTAGTTTTCACGGATTAGAAGATAAGAGTTTATATATGAGATTCGTTTCGTTAGAAGAAAGTTTTAACATAAAGTTGTTTTACGGGAAAATAGAAGTGTTTACTGTGTGATATAGATGAATATGCATGCACTAGATGGCAAATAACAGATGAAATATTATAAATAGAAGCATTTGTTTTGTTCTTAAATAAGAAAGTCAGAAGTGAGAAATTTTACGATGATAAGTCTCCCGAAATTATTTTATGACACCACGTTTTGAAGTTGATAAAGAGGTATTTACATAATGTACGCATCAAATTTGCATCCCCAAAGAGGTTTGCAGAGGTATACATTTCGATTGTCCATTTGCTCTACGTTTATTAGATGGGACTACTTATATTAAAAAAAACGTCGCCCCGAACTAGGAATTTCTCCTGTATCGTGGGTGCGTTTCACAAACATGAAATATCATAATTATACACAAACACCCAAACTCGAGACAAACATCTGCGCATTTTTTTGTCCCGTGCGGGAATCAACCGACATCCCTTATCGCAGCCTGCAAATCGCTTAGCCACTGCGATAAACAAGTCATGTTTATAAACAAGCCTACTGTTTATCGGCACGCCTTAAAATTTAAGATATCTGAATATAAAATTTATCTGTAACAAAGCAAATCAACATGACAGTTAGCATTTGACAGCATCTGGCATAAAACCTTGACAATGCATTAAATCTGCATACATTTGAGTGACATAATTTAGTAAATATGTCACTGTAGTGCTGGAGAATGGAATAAGAGCTGGGTCATGGTCGAAGGACTTTTGTTTAAAAGGTTAATGTTATCGGGACCTGTTATTGTTTTGAGTACCTTAGGATTGTTGGTTGTTTTATTTTGTTTGTATTGTGTCATATGATTTTAGTTTGACTCATGCTTTAAAAAAAGCTTAAGTTGCACATTCACAAATCTTGCGCAAAATTGTATAATTTTGAGTAAGGTAGAAATTTAGACCGAAATCATTTTTTTATATTGTTGGTTACCTATATATATATAAAATTAATGTACTAGATTTTCACTTTCAAGTTTATCTTTTGATAGAGTTGATTTTAAGGACTTGAGGAGATTCCTATTTTAATTACTAAGTTAAGTAAGTAAGTAAATTCTTTTATAATGCAAAAATGCGAGCATCTAACAAAGTTATATCGCAAAAAAACTAAAGATCATCTCACGACTTCCTAGTTTCCATTCCCAGTTATCAGACCTAACACGAATATCAATGCACACAGCGTACTTTAAAGCTCGAAGCTCAATGAGTACGGCAGCTCCTCTAGCGTGGGACTCTTCAGTTTTTCCCTATACCACCAACATCCCGACTTAATCAATGAACTAGGAAGTTATTTTTTATCTGTACTAAGCTTATTGGTTATTGATGAATGGGCATCGTATGGGAGACTATGTGGTTCCGCTAGTAAGCGATGAAACAAAACATGATCGCGAATTCCGGGCTATTTTCATAATACTAGGCATAAATCAGACTCTGTGCTGCCACTGTAAATTAACATAACATGAAAAAAATATTCCGACTAATAAAGAGCCTCCTCCTTTTTTTGAAGTCGGTTGAAAGTCACGCCAGCGTATACCGGAGGGTTAGGTTGCCTTACATAGTGCACCCACATTTCGCCAGTTATGTTAGGTCCCAATGTAGTTAGTTAGGAGCAGGCGTATTTCTCTGGTATGATCTTTATTGAATCATTTACAAATCGGAGTTACGAACAAATGCCCTACAAAACCGATTAAACGGTTTGACTGTAGGAACTAAATGAATAACCTTATTGAAAACCCAATGACACTGCCCAACTTAGGAATCGAATCTGCCCCCTCACCATGAACTCTTAACGCAGGACAGTTTACCATGTGGAAGCGAGACGCCGCTACATGCTGTGTAATACAGTGTCTCGCTTCTACATGGCAAACTGTCCTGCTTCTGTTCTGTCCGGGGCTGGTGTCTCATTCTTAGCAGTCGTGTTGCTGACCTAGTGGTCGGAAGTCGAAGTCTAGTGTCTAATGAGGTCAGTAGGTACCAATGTCTCACAAAATGTTTTTAGCATTCTTACTTTGATATTAGCAATGAACATCAATCAAATTTTAAATCAATTTCAATATAGCATTATTTATACATTACCACGATTCAAACAAGTCAATGAAAAAAGCCGAAACACAGATGTACATCCCAATTAGAATGAGTGATGAGACCATTCGGTCCTGAATGGATTGAATGAGTGAACTAATTGATTACGATCAATCGTGACGTTCTAATTTATTTGTATTGATTAATTTATTTCTTTTATCGTTCAGAAATGAATCTGAAGTTATTGATTATATTATGATTATACTTTTTTTAATACTGTTTTCATTTTTCTAATGTAATCTAAAGAGTGCGGACCGATAAATTGTTTACCTCACTTTTTAAAACTATTTTTTTAACGAATGACAACCACCCATCAAGATCTTAACCTCGACAAGCGCTGCTTCACCTGAAACTTGTCTTAGAGACAATCGTTACAGATAGCTAACACTCTTAATAGCTACTTTCTTGCTCTCTCTCCAATTGACCATACATATGCTACTATGCAACACAATGGCAGAAAATTATTTCACGTTTCGAAAGAATCCAACAATGTTACATTGTCTTACTCTTAGATTGGGGCCACGAAATGAACGATTGTGTCGTCTAGCAAAATTAAGGACTTCTAAACAATAACAGTACTAGAAACAATAACTAGACTTGAAGATGCATAGATCTTTGCACTATCTAGTCTTATTATTAGAATTGTATTATTTATGAAAAAGATTTTCGAGCTGGGCCAAAACCACATTGAATAGATCATGTCGTGGTGTAGATATTGGTCAGTCAAAAAAGATGCAAGCGAGGTTGACCGTCCAGGGTGCGTCAACGATTTGTGAAGCCATGTCAGAGGCCTACAGGCCGTTTAAACTCTGACACCAGGTTGTTTACCAACTATACGATAAGAATAAGAATGAAATACACATGATTTGATGAAAAAAAAAAAAAAAAAAAAAAAAATTTTTCATTTTCATTTTTCATGATTTAATACCGACCTTTCACGACAGTTGTTCGCTGACACTAAATGTTCATGAAACAAATGCCAAACACTCGCAAAGATGGCTGACATTTTGGTAAATGTCTTAATTTAGCGCCCAACGTGAGGATACTTTAATGAGTCATTTATTTATCTTAATAGTTAAGTTATTTGGCAGTTTAAAACGTTAATATATACGAGTTAGTTGTAATACATAAGAAAATGATTTAGTAAAATAAATTATGTAACACATTGCATGCTTGAGGTAATTAGACATCGTCACCTCTTAAAGTTCATTTCTATTTGCAACTAGTAACTTATTGCTTAGTTTTATCTTAGTTAATACAAATCGTTGCTCAAGTCTTTGAAATACCACCAACACACAACCTGCCAAAACACATCAACTCGAAACATTATGTCGTCCCCATACATTTATCATTCTATTTGTCAAGCGTTTTGCCCTTTTTGCGGTGAACTGACAACAAAAATCGCTCGTGGGAGGAAATTTACAAAAAACAAAAGACATCCCGCTAACCGCGAGGCCCGAAGCCAACCGTATCGAGTTGTGATCTCGGAACTGTTGCGTTCCCACGGCTCGCTTCCGCACCTGCCGAGTATCTCCTTTTACACCGGACACTAACACCTACACGACTATATTGTACGTTTGTAGGTGTAGGCTATAGTACAGAAAAATTAATAGGTTTAAGGTCACTGAGACAGATATTAGTTTGTGACGCTGTCGCTGCAGCGCAAAAGCAGCGGCAGCGCTCATTCAGAGGGAAGGAGAAGCATAGATGAGGATCTATGCTCGTTTCTTCCCTATATATAAATTTCTAAGTCTCATTCTATATTAGGACAGCAAAAAAAATACATCTTGCATATTTATGTGAAATGTCTGTCCTTATTCAAATAATTATACATATTAAAATTAAGTGCATTAAATTTCAGTATAAACAGAGAAATGTATCAAACTTATATTTCCAATGTACTAAGATCCATTTTAAATGTATCTTCCTTCTTAATTTATTCGTATTTACTAAGCCCCGATTTAATTGAAACACTAAAAGAAAATCCTCTCTTAATACTAACCTTTGCACGTATAAACTATTGTTGATAATATTACATTCTCAACCGCTTAAAATGTTAATTTCGTTTCCTGTAATAACAATCCATTAAAACAATGGCAGAAAAAATCTTAAGCGAACTCGACTCCTAATACGGCGCACCATTAACGCATTTAATTTCTAGTTAAATGTCATGAGAAATGCGAAAACAAAGCATTTATAAAACAGTGTATTAGACGGAAAGATCTTGATGCAAAAACTTTGCTAATTATTCTTTTGTATTAATTGTATTGAAAATTGTGGGATGAAGAAATTGTATCTATTGTTGACTCCTGAACTATGGGGTACAAGAGCTATCAAAGCTCTTTCTTTTTTACAAGCTCTCATTTTTATCTTGGATTGTTGGTATATTGGTACTGTGGTTACACGTCAGTATTTTTCTTATAAATGTAGACCCTATCGGGTAAGATTTATGTAAAGAAATGGACTGAATTACCAAAATTATTTTGTCAGTTTATCTACTTAAGTCTTAATTCGTAACTATTTTTACGAAGTACAAATTCACTTCCGAAGTAATATTCGAATGGTCCTAAGAGTCGCGATATCTATAGTTACTAGTATTTGAAACAGGACCAGAATTGTTCTTATCTAATATCCTGTCTGTATTACCTCAAGCTGATCTTCAAAATCGAATTTATTTTTATTTAAATCTTCGTTTTTGGTTTTGTTGTGTATGAGAGTGTTGCACGACTGTGTATGCATGTAGTTAATATTATTTGTTTTAAAATCAGATTTTTGTTGTTTGTGCTAATTGAAAGCTTTCGAAATGTGAATAATGCTCTTTGTTTGAAGATTTTTATAATTTTTATTCACTTTGTATATTTTTGCACTTATAAGTTAAGCTTGTGAAATTTTAATCTGAGGCACTGATTTTGTATAACTGGTTTAAAACTCTTGTGATTTAAAATTATATTGTTATTTGATATTATAAGCCTAGCAATACTAAAACCACGAAATTTAAAAAATCAAAAGGACCAGATTAATAATTCGCACCAAAAGACGAGTTTTAAATCGAGCACTGTCTTTAACAATCACCCAGAACTTGATCTCAATCTCTAACATTTCCTTAATTCTCCCACAGACGACGAAGGGGGTCACATCAAGCAGGCTGGCTACGAGTCCCGAAGACAGAATGATTTATACATGCGTCTCGGTTTGCTGCTCGGAGAGAGGCGCGGAGCGAGGAATAAGGCTAGAGATAGCTGCACCTCCCTCGCCTCCCTCGACGCGCATACTTTGGCTTCACATAACACGAGCCCCGTAAGTTTTCTTAAGTTTATTTACTGGTTCGACTTCTATTTAGGGTCTTATTTATATGGTGCAAGGTAAAACACTCGTGGAATTTGTGCAATGCACAGTGCAGATCTGTGATATAATTGTCGTATTTTGGTTGTCCAATTTATAAAGTCCACAGCATCCTGCGCAATTTACGGTGTGACCAAGAGAAATGCAAAATCAAATCACATATCAGCTGTCGGACATTTTAGGTTTTTTTTAGTAAATAAAGCCATTAGTTATATTAAATAAAATTGGACTTATGATATCGTTACTAGATGAAACTAAACATAATCAGATAAAAAACCAATTTGCATTTTTTAGATTTATAGCCAACATTTTACCTCAAAAATGGAATACTTAGAATTTAGAAATTAAATGACCTAAACCCTATTTTTCAGGTATCAACCCTCACCGGTTCCTCTGAGGTGGAAGTGGCGACCCCTCTTGGCCGTGACTCCCTTGGATCCTTAGCATCCATGTCACTGTCGGCAGCGAGCAACTGTTCTTCATCCAGTCCTGGAAGCAGAAGGCATTCTGTTAACAGTAAGTCTCCTTATCTATTGTCTATTATTACCATCAGCTTTACCTGGAAAGTTTTGCTGCTTAGCCCCTGTCGCTTGTAGGACAAGATCTAAAGAGCAGTAAAGCAGAGGCCTGTGCATTATATGATCATATTGAATTCACCTCATTTTAATCATCTTGAAGACTTCGAGACATCCATAAAACAATTAAAATGTAGTCCTAATTTTGGGGCATGGCGAAAAGTTCTTCTTTTTATTGTACACGTTGCTATGGAACTTTTCAGAGCCAAAATTAAGTTGTGGTCTTTAGGTACGGGAATCTCCAAAACAAAAATCTGGCAAACCTAATTAGTCTGACAAGTTTCTTATCACACTATTCTCATTAAGCCCTTGGAGATTGAAGCTGGTCATTAAGATACCACGCCCTCGGGTTTTATGTCTGCCGATAACAGCCGCTCCTTAGGAACTGTTATTAGCTTTTGACACGTGAACGACTTAAATAGGCTCTAGTCTGGCCTTTTGATTTACTACGTTTCGGTAATCTATTTATGGACACAGCTGAAATAGGCCAAGGCTATGAACTTTCTTAGTATGTAAGTGCTCAGATACTTTTATATCGAAGTGAAGGCGTTTAGATATATGTTAAAGGCATCTTAGCAGCTATTTCTTTACCCACAAAACCCTAGTACTGATGTTTGGGTGGTTGGTAAGAGTTCAAAATATTTATTGGTGGGTAACCAAAAGCCTTCCCTTGTTTGGTCCAGAATGTCGTACAACATTTGTGCAAAATATGATACATAGCAAGTTAACAACAATAAACGAATTGCTATCGTAAATCTCACTTGTAAACTATGATTAGGTTATGATGGATATTCCAATCCTCTATACCAACAAGTAGAAGCAGAATAATTTATATATCTATACCTACTCCATAAATGCTTATCAAAGTGTGGTCTTCTTTCCAGCGCTCCAAAGTGGCAGATCGGATGAACTGACGCGGATGTCCAGCGGGTTCTTCAAAACAAGGAAAACAGCGGCCAGGCGGTCAGCCAGGGTCAACAGCAAGCAATCATCGACATCATCAGAAATCAAAAAAGGTGCTTTGTTGTACCAAATTAATATTTTTTATTGCCAACAAAAAATATGGAAGATTTATTTAATAAGCTCTTGAAATCAGTGCCAGCGTAATTAGATTTGTAATTAAATATCGTTCAGTGCTATGCGGACGTTGAAAATTATGTGTTATAATCATTCTTTGCCGAATTTTAATTTGAGCGACGTCAATGTAAGGATATTAAGAATGTGACTTTATGAGGTCTTAATTACTTAAAATTTTATCTTTTTGCACTTAGATATAAACGCTAGAGATCGTTCTCTCAGAAATGGTAATATAATAATGTTTCTCTGTCTAACATTAAATCGATATATTCTTTATATTTTAAAAGTCCATTCATGCCCCTTTTATTTATTTTTCAGTATAAATTATAATAGACGTTCTTTTGCTCACAGTTCATCCATCACCACAGCTGACTCTACGGCCACTGTTCTTCGAAGTGCCGTCTACTGACAACCAAACCTACTTCTCTGGTCGACACTGGCTTATGAGAGACATGGAGAAGGCCCTGGACTCTAGCTCTGCCGGTTCGTACCTTTTTTATATTATTTTATCTCTAGATAAAATAGACTTCAATAGACTATAAAAAATATAATAGTATTTTCCGTATCATCATAGTTAGTTTAGATCAAAAGGACATTTTTCGGACTTAGCCACTTGATTTACGTCCATTGTACGTATTATTATAATCCAATTGTAATTTATACATTTGAAAACTACAATATTTAACCACCATTCTCCTCAACAGGTATTCTGGTATCAGGCTGTCCAGGAACAGGGAAGACGGCACTTATCCTTGAACTGGTGGAGTACTCCTGCTTTGGTAGGAAGAGGAATTGCGAGTACGAAGAGTTGAGAGAGCAATCAGATATCAGGGAGATGTTGCCCGAAGAGCTTACCATCGGAATGTTCACCCATCTGGCTTCACACGTTGTTGCTTATCATTTTTGTCAGGTAATAAGCTAATATACATTGTATATCTAATTCTAAAGTACTCAGAGTTTATAATTCCATGGCACCTAAATCAATAAGTAGGTCAGTCAAATACGTAATAACAACTGTGGCACCAACTTTCAGAGAATTAATAAGCCTTTTTCATCATCACCACTTCCTTTTTGATTAAAGGCAAATTAATGTTATATTCCTTTTGTTTACAGGCTGATAACAACAGTACCTGCCTCGTGGGTGAATTCGTGCACTCTCTAGCTGCACAACTCTGCCAAGCTCCAAGACTTCAAGCGTACAGGGAATACCTCCTAAGCGAGGCTCATCTCCTTGCCTGCCTGTCTCTCAAAGAATGCATTGCCGACCCAGACTTAGCCTTTATGAGAGGTATTATCGAACCTCTCACAATTCTGAGACGAAATGGAAGCATAGATTCATCAAACAGTATAATTCTTGTTGATGGTCTCTGTGAAGCAGAATATCATAGACCAGATCATGGATACACCATCGCTTCTTTCTTAGCTAAACATATTCCAGAAATGCCTACTTGGCTCAAAGTCGTTGCTACAGTGAGGACACAATTCTTAGAACTAACCAAACAGTTGCCTTACAACAGACTTAGTTTGGACGAGTCAGACAATGTACATAAAGATCTCCTCGAGTATTTCAACACAAGGCTCCAAGCGGCGCCAATTATAGAGACGAACATCAAATGTTCTACAGGAAAGTCCGAAGGTGTTCACAATTCAGTGATGAAGTTCGCTCAATACGTGCTACATCTCAGCCAAGGCTCGTTTTTGTTCCTAAAATTGATACTAGATTTACTCGAGAGAAGCCATATCGTAGTAAAATCAACAAATTACAAAGTCGTGCCGATATCACTCGCACAAATATTTTTATTACAATTTAATCTACGATTCCCAACAGTACAATCGTTCGAGAAAGTCACTCACATTTTAAGTGTATGCTTAGCAGCTTTATATCCTCTTACCTTGGTAGAAATCTATTACTCAGTAAATTCGTTACTAGTAAACACATTCCTGCCGTGGGATGAATTCTGTCACAGATTCGAATCGCTAACAGACTTTCTTGTAAAGAGGATTGACAACACCTACATGTTCTTCCACCCTTCGTTCAGGGAATGGTTGATCAGAAGAGACGATAATGAAAGTCCTAAATTCCTTTGTGACTTAAGAGCAGGCCATTGTGGTATCGCATTTAGATTATCCAGGGTGCAAGCACCATTGGATTCGGAAAAATCAATGGAGTTAGGACATCACATTCTGAAGGCTCATATGTACAGAAACTTAGGACCAGCGCAGTTAGGGTTATGCCCCAGGGATTTGCAGGCAATGTTGGTTGCCACAAGTTCCACCAATGTAGGCGAAGCTATTGCAAATTTGAGGAACATTTACACTCCAAACGTTAAGGTTTCTCGCCTTATGCTGTTAGCTGGAGGATCGCCAAACCAAGTCACTGAATGCCTTGGCAGTGCGCCATTACTATGCATGTATTCTTACCAAGGAATATTGGCGATGGTTGGACTATTGATCGAATTTGGTGCTGATATGGAAATGACAAATTCTCAAGGATGTACAGCGTTATCTCTGGCATGTCAGAGAGGGCACACCGATGTTGCAAGGAGGCTTATAGCAGCAGGTAATTAAAACATACTATTGGTTACAATTCAATACGATTATTATTCTCATGGCGAACGTGTTGACTCAAACGTTTCTAATAAGTAAATAGTTCATCAGTTTTACATAAACATTATTTTTGTTTTAGGTGCATCACTGAGTCACACGGACACTGCAGAACAGACACCTCTTGTACACGCAGCTAAGAATGGTCACAGAGATACAGTAATCTATTTACTGGGATGTCAATCTGGCAGAGATGATAGAAACTCCTTGGATCTAGATGATGATAATATTGAACAGCTAGTGCCTGGGTCTCGACATGCGTTGATAGCTGCTGCACAGAATGGACACTTAGATATCGTTGAATATCTGCTGGATACTGCTGAATTAATTGTTAGTTTCCCTAAAAACTTAAGTCCAGTTTAATTATATTTGCATACGTCAAGTTTACATGGAAACTGGGTACCTATTTCACATCTGGGAACTCATAAATATTGTCTGTAACCAAATTCTTTATTTTGCAGCCCGACGGTATCTGTCCTGTAACAGGCGAGACCGCTCTCACAGCCGCCTGTTCATCTGGCAACGCTGCGATTGCTGATGCTCTCCTCATTCGAGGAGCAACACCATACTCCTTGAATGCCAGACAGCTGTCACCTTTGGCTTTAGCTGCCAAGAACGGCAGATCAGCCCTAGTGTTGAGGCTGTTGGACTCTGGAGCTGATGTCATGGGTTCTGGTGGGAAAATACCGTTGATCCTAGCGGCCGCTGAAGGACATGCTGATGTAGTCGAAATGCTGTTAGAAAATGGTGAGTGAAACATTGAAATTTGCTATAATTTTACTTACGAGTGCTAATTACGTTCAAAAACTCGATACAAGTCTATTTAAATAAAATTTTCATTTATCACCTATCATATTAATCTTTTTAATAACAAATAATTTCTAGCTTGATACTGGAGTGTAACTTGATATTATACAAAAATATTTGTAATTTAGAATTTTTACCTTAAAGTAACGCAAAACGCTTCAAGTGCAACACTGTGTTCTTTAACGGCATGTCGTCTTGTAATAGGTGCTGATCCCGATGCTATGGACGCTGATGGCATATCACCGCTAGGTTGGGCATGTCTTAGATCTAGAATACCAACAATGGTGGTTCTCCTCGACAAAGGTGCTACAATAGGTAAGATACACATTCCATCATCTTCATTTGTTTTTAATAGTCTAATCTAAATGTTGAGGTTTACAATTGGATTTGTGCCCGGTTGATGGCTTGATGGCAATAGGCTCAGCCGAAACATGGGTGTACTTCAGTCACCTCTGCCTACCCCTTCAGGAAATATAGGCGTAATGTTATGTTACGTTTAAGTTAGCGTTTAGTCTTTTGAGCACAAATGTTGAATGTCTACATTATTCTTTGTAGATCAACCAGACGGTAGCGGCCGGACTCCATTGGGACTCGCATGCGGTGGTCCATCTGAACTTGTAGACATATTGCTAGAGAGAGGAGCGTCATTGGAGCGAGTAGACCACAGTGGTCTGAGGCCTTTGGATAGAGCTATCGGACAGCGGAACGTTCCCGTAAGTTAAACCACTTTTTATTTGTATGCTAATAGCACACAAATTCATTATTTGCCACCAATGGAGTTAATAGGAAACTTTACCTTGAAAATAACACGTCATATTTTTTTAGTCTATAACTAGCAATTTTTCAGTATTGATATAAGTTACGATCATCAATCAGTCCGAAGACACTACCTAGTGTATCATCCAATTAACAATTAATCGTTGTTGAATCTCTAAAATTCCCAAAAACTGAGAAAATCGAACATCATAGCAATAAGCCATATTACCTACTTAATTACTTACTTATAGCAAAATACCTAACTAATTATTATGATTGTATTTCCAGGTTGTTAATTGTTTTCTGAGGAAAGGCGCTAAGCTCGGTCCGACTACATGGGTTATGGCTTCAGGCAAACCAGAATTCATGTGAGTATACGCGATAATTAAAACAGCTTAGCTAATCAAAATACTGAAGAAGCAAAAGCATACACTGAGTATGAATCAATACAAAAAAAGCAAAACTGAAGACCATGGCCTATAAATACTCAGCTGCAAAATTACTAATCACAAATGTACTCATAATTATTTTTATTCCCAGGCTAGTACTGCTAAACAAGTTGCTAGAAGACGGGAACATGTTGTACCGTAAGAACCGACCCTCGGAGGCAGCCCACCGCTACCAGTACGCCCTGAAGAAGATCAACCCTCTCATCAGTGACGAAGGGCTAACGACACCGACCACTCAGCCAGTGCCACATGAGCACGTTTCAGCGTTCGTGCAATTAAAAACGAACTTACTGCTAAATTTGTCGAGGTGTAAAAGGAAATTAAATGTAAGTAATCATTAAGTCTAAGTGGCGTTCTAAGGGGGAGCCCTTTGTTCAACAGTGGACGTCTGCTGATGTTGATGATGACGATGAATCATTTATTTAGTATTCAGAAAACGAATTTATCGGTATATATTATCGGTATGTATATATATTAATCGGTAAATTCGTTCGTCGTTTGCTGGGTCTCAAAAAGAGGCTTATCTCCTTACTATGTGCCAGTATTTTAAGTATTAATTTGGTGTATTTAATTAATTAGAATAGCCTACCATAGAGTTTGTTATCTTTACTTCTTTATATAAATGTCTTGTTGGGACCTAACTCGAGTTTGTAGCTTACTCTTTGGAGGTGCCTTATAGTGGCCTACCTATGTTAAACAGACACTTTTGATTTTAACGCGACAAACCAGTGCTGTCTTACTTAAATTATTTAGACGACTGCTCATGAATGGCGTATCGGTATTGGTCCAGTAATTGGTCCAGTAACTGATCTATAAGAACGAAAATAGCTAAAATCAATTTACTTCATTACAGGAACCATCAGAAGCTTTAGACTTAGCAGCGCGGGCGTCCGTCCTGCGTCCGAACGCCTTCGAGTGTGCCTATGCCATGGCTCGAGCTATTCTCGCACTTAACAAGCCTTCAGAAGCTCTGCCCCACGCCAGGAGAGCATTACTCCTCGCTCCAGCTACCGACCTGTCAGCAACACGAACCCTAAAGGCGCTACAACAGGAGATTTTAACAAGGATCAATACTGGGTCCCATAGTCTAAACGGCGATACGCGATCCATGAGAAACTTTGACACAATTAGTCTTAATATGCCATAAGGCTATGTAAAATAACCAGGTTGTATGTACAAAAATAGATATTTCGAATTAGAAACCCATATTCATAACCCATCGATTTTATCTTTATATGACGTCATACAATTCATGTATCTATCATTATTCAAGTCTTATCGCCATTATTATTGTGTCTAATTATGTTTGTATCGTTTCTTGAGCTCCAGATTTTTTCTCAATGTTATATATTTCACGTAATAATTCTTCTAGAATTATTATGACTGTAAATATTCTATGGGAAGTCGAACGAACGAAAGTAATTTTAGGAACAGTTTATTTTATCTGTATAAAAGATCTAAGTACTTTATTGTTGATATAGCATTTTTAATTTTCTTATTTCTTAATTCTACAATATTGCCTTCATATTATTAAATCGCTTTTCCTACAGTAATTAATGTATAACATTTTTTGTTACTGTTACGTAAAATGTAGTTTTGAATGTAATTATTTTAAAGCTATTTATCTACTACATAATATTATATTGTTTCGCAATGTATTTACACTATTTACTTTCTGTAATGTAATGAAAACTTAGTTTTTTGACGTAACTCATAAAGTAATATTATTTTACATTAAAGACAAATTGAAATATGTAAAAAAAAATATAAGTACCTTGGTAAAAGGCAGTAAAATAACCAAATTCAAATGTCGTATGATTTGCAAATAATCTTATATTTTATCAGTCGTGTGTAGATAATAATGATTTTAATAATTAACAGTTTTACTAACTCAAATGTTTACTGTTTAATGTAAATATGTAATTCTTCCTATTACAACGTAAGTATTTCGACAATGTACAGTTTTAAAACAAATTATTGTGTTAGCCTCGAATATAATTGTGTTTATGAATATTAATCGCTTGCCATTTTTTATTAAAATGCTTTTAATTTTTTCTTCGTTATTAAAATAGTTATTTGGTGCCTCGAACCTTGTAAACATTGCAATCTTTTTTTTGTTATTTTTTAGTATCATTTGAGTTTGACTCATACGCCCATTTTCTTGCATATTTATAATTTATTAAAAATAATAATTGAGTGAGTTCAAAGTTATGTGAAATTAGGAATGATGAATTGTGTAATGGATTTTTGTTTGTTTGTTTGTGTTGGATGTATCTATATAAACAGAGTGATGTATGTTATACTAGTTTATAAATAATTTTATTTATTTTTGAATCCTTATAGTGCATAGCCGTACATTTTTGTCACAGTATAAAAAGTTATTAATTTATAATGGTGATTAAAAATCTATGTAGTGTAATATTAAATCATTTTTGTTACATTAATAATTTAATTTTTAATACAAGTTACAGATGTATTAGTAACCTTTTTAAAATATATCACATTTATTTTAATTATTACTGTAAATTTATTTTACAATGGCCTTCGTCATAGCCGATTTTCTGTAAAAAAATACAAATATTTTGAAGATGGAATGTCAAAATAAAAACTGGCCAAAATTATGAAAAATTTATTAAGACTGACGATAAAATATTGGTGGAAATTATAAATGAAACAATTACTTATAGCTATGAATAGTTTAGTAAGAAATACTTTAAGTACAATAGTTACTCGGGCAGTACATATTATGATTGTATTAAATATTTTTTTCATATTGCTTCAAACTTGGTTTTAATTATTCCCTACCCCTTTCAAAGCAGTTTATAAACAATAGTTCGCGCAAAACTTTACGCGTATTCAAAACTGCGCAATTCTGTCGAATAAATTGTCTCTGTCTCGTTCACCGTCCTACAAAATCTAAAAACCGTGTACTGCGCTAACACTTGCGGCTAACTTCCGAGAGCTCATAAAGTTTTGTGCTAACTATACCTTTACATACATACAAGATACATAATCACGTCTCAATGACGTCACGCACATCACACAACAATTCGTCAAACCCCAAACAAATACACAGATATTTTGACTTAAATGAAACATATTCAGTCAGTTTAAAATTAGTTTATTATTCTGATTTAATCATCTCAAAATAATCTGTTACATACTGCCTATTAGTAGGAGTAGTGAAAATCAAAGGTCTAGGAGAATATGAGTCGGTAGAATCAGAAGACGTAGAAGCATAGGTACCGGTAGAATCAATTGGCGTAGTTGGAACTACCGGCCTAGGATATGAAAAGGTAGGACGTGGTTTTAAGAACATAGACCTACTAGAAACTAAGTTTGTTGGAAATGAAGGGTAGGTTTGATATGAAGGGATCGTTGGAACCGAGTTAGATGGTATTGGTAACGTTTCGTGAAGGCTAAAAGCGCCTCTGAAGACACCATCGTTGATTGGTCCCTGACCATAGCTAGGGCGGAGATACATCGGCTGTCGTACCGGTATATTCGCTGTCGATACAGGTTTGACATTAATAACTTTTACTGTAGGCGCGTCCTTAGAATTTAGTAATCCAAATTGGTATATGGGTTTTTTGACGGTCTTCGAATGTTTCTTCCTTATAACTCGATCGATTTTGGCAGGAGGTTGGTTTGGCATGAATATGTGATGGTAATGATCGAGAATTTCGTGAAGTTTCTCTTTGGTTACGTTTTGGTTGTTATTAGGGGCAGTGTGCACGAGATTTGAGAAGATTTTGTCGCACTGCGCCGTGTTTTTGCGCTTCGAAACTGGACATGTCTGGAAAGGAAGGAGTAAGTTGTTGAAAGTTTTGTTCCATTGTTCCTTATGTTACTTTTCGGAGTACCTATCTGTAAGTATAATAATCAACTTGCCCTAGTTATTTGTGAAAATGGCCATACATCTACTAGATTCACTCGTAATTTCTAAAATTAAATGCCTTATGAAGGAAGGTAACAAAGACTTGTTTTTAGGCAGCTGACACCCATAACGAATAGCACAGCTTCCTTTAACACTGTATCCAATAGATTAACGTGCTTTCGGACAGTAAGGCTTCGAAACGTAAATCATCTGCTTGGCAGCTTTTGTAGTTTCCGAATCCCTCAGCCAAATCCTAGCTCTACATGGTGTTGTAGACTCACCATTAACATAGCATCGACAACATTCAACAATTTCTTCTGCGAGTTGCAATGTTCAGGGTACATCGGTAGGTTGACGAACGCGCTCATGTAGACGTCCAACAAGGCTGCCCATTCCTGGTCTGCAGTGAACTGGCGGATCCTGTCCTTCATTTTGAAGTAATCCATGAAGTTGTACTTGTTTAGGACGCCCATTTTGTTCATTAAGCACGTGGTGGGAGCTGTGGAGTCTTTGCACTGTAGTACAACAAAAAATATTATACATTTAAATTGATAAAGGAAATTTGAAAAATGATGGACACGAGCGGGATTCGAACCCGCGACCTTCGCCGATCCGTGGCGCTGCTCTAACCAACTGAGCAGCGCCACGGATCGGCGAAGGTCGCGGGTTCGAATCCCGCTCGTGTCCATCATTTTTCAAATTTCCTTTATCAATTTAGATTCAAGCTTAGCATGGGCAACATGCTAAAATGGCAGCAAAAGTCATATATATTATACATTTTCTTGAATTAAGATGAATTCTTAAGTGTTTGGGATTAAAACATGAACAATTTTGTTAAAATATTTAGTTTTGTTCTAAAATGGAGGCTCATCCATGAGCTGGTGACGCAGCGCTAGTACCCTGTCAACAGCTCAGGAATAAGGGCTCCGTTTAAGTCTGAATTTAGTTGTGACATGATGACGCTAATCTATAGAAAATATATCTAGTCAACTTACCATATACTTAGTGGCAAACCAGCCATGCTTCCGAGCTCTAGCTGGCACTGCAACATGTTCTGCTCTGTATAGAGACTCCAAGCCGCACTGAGACAGGTGGTCACGTTGAATCAACTCAGGCAGAAGACATATGGGGCGGCGGTTTTTCTAAAACATATCATCATCATTAGCTGGAAGACGTCCACGGTTGAACAAGGGTATCCCCCTCAAAGAGGGGGCGTTGCCATAACCCCCATGTTGTCCGAAAATGTTTCGTCGAGTCTGTGATATTTCATGTTTGTGAAACGCTCCCTCAGGAAAAAAATCTTGTGTGGCGACGTTTTTTTTAAAGTGGTGTAATTGGCAATTTTTACATTGACGGGAAATATGAAAGCTGTACTTACGGGTCTGTATTTAGAAGAACTTATCTGGCACCCGGTGCCATGTTTGCCATGCCTAAAAAACATTAAAAATACTGTATAAAAAGTACATAACTAACACTGTCTAACTCATAGGGGAAAAAATAAAAGTTTTACTAAATAGCAAATTTCATTTTCCATTTGTCAATGTTGAGTTGCGTTCTATTTTTAAATCCTTATATATAGGACAACTATTCACAAGTCTTATAGTTTCGTACTTCGTTATCCATCTTTAGTAAATACAGTCTATACTCACTTGCAATTTCCAGTCTTCTTTGTGTAAGGACAGTTCTGTAAAATAATAGACAATAACATTAAAATCCTGACATAGATCCACTAGTGTTATAAACATGAAGTTAAATCTGTATTCCTATACAATTCCAAGGAAAAGAAAGGCATAAAAGGCAATAGGCTTACCACTAATAATACTAACTAATGATTAGCAAGGAAATGGGAGTGCGTGGACTGATAAAGTAGAAAATGGGTTTGTAAATATAATTAGAATGGTGTGGAGATTATTGAAAGCATGGGGAAGGACAAAATTTTGCCCCGAAGAAAATTCCCTTTAAAAACACCCTTCTTTAAGTGCCTCTTCGAATAGCAAGGGCCCATAAGCTCTGCAAATTTTAAGGTCCCTTGAAAGTCGAAAACATTTGGCAGTGCTCGCAATTCCCGTAGGAAACGATGAAGAAGACAGGCGCGATTACAATACACATAAGTTCGTAGTACATACCTCAGTCAGCACATCAAAGGTACAGCTCAAGATGTCGTTGATCTCACAGCCCGTGTCGTAGTTGCGCGGCAGAGATTTGATCAGGCACTTAGTTTGGACTCTGGCCTTTGCCTTACTCCACGCGGGGTGAGCCTCGGTGAAGTTGTGGAGCATCTTCATGTAGGCGTCTATATTGAAGATGCCAGAGCTATTGATGATATCCAGATTGCGGAAAACGCATTCTTCTTTTTCGCACTAAAAGAAAAGGTAAGTAAGTCTTTTGGATCCGTAGATAATTTACTACTTTCACTACTAAAACGTACTATAGACCATAATATGATAAAAGTATTCGAAAACATTAGAAGAAAAAACGATCCTTCACACTGAGAAATTCTTCCGTTTCATGGGTGCAGATTTTACTAACACGAATTGGCGTGACACACACACAGATACAAAACAAAAAAGTTTTCGGATCAAACTAATGTGCGCCTTTTAAATTTAAATAAATAGATAGGTAGATACCTACTTTACACTAAAAACACACTTAAAATAAATTCTGATAAATAATAATAATCAGTACTTTAGTTATTCTTATCATTTTCATCAGTCTCAAAACTTACTGATTGAGGAACCATCATCAAGTCTTTGACTTCTACAGGTTTCTCTGTAGTGGTCGTTGCTGGAGCTTCAGTACTGTAGGCTGAGTTTTGCTCTGAGATGACCAGCCTCTCTTGGCCTCCCCAACTGAGTTGGAAGCCGCACTCAGACCTCCACGAAGGCTGAATGAACTTTCCCATGTCACAGCAGTCCAGGGGATCAGTGATGTCCTGCTGTAATTTGATGGTAAATTAATCAATACAGACTATGAGATTTGGAATAAAATTATTGGGTTACCGCATTATAGTTGAATCCGATTGGTAAGCAAAGTCAGATAAAGTTTATCGCTATTCGTTAAAACTTTTGTGAATTTATATTTTACCGAAACTTCATGTTGCATCGTGTACAAGTTTCGCGTTTGCAAATAGATCTTTTTTAACGAATTGGTACAATATAGTACACCTATATTTCGCCAGTTATGTTAAATGTCTCAATGTAATAGGGCACAAACCATAAGAAACTTACATTAGAAAATTGATTGGGATCCACTATTTTGAGTGTATCACCATTGTTGGTTGGAGGGTTGGTGACAGGCGCAGTCGCGTGATTCTGCAAACAGAACAGGATGCTAGATTAATAATAGTTAAAAGATGGAAAGTACTTGTGGCAGTCCAGTGGAACCAGTAGATAATGCCAAAAAGCTAAAAAAAAACTACAGAATCCTTTAAATTTACATTTCACACACTAAGTCATTCAACCTAATTTAAAAAAAACGACAAAATCAGACTTTACCTTAAAGGGGACCGTGCGCACATCACTGTATCTCGGATCATGATTGAAGTAGTTCATGAACGATAAGAAGCCACATTCTTCAAGCACCGTCATATTGAACATCACAGGCAAGTCACAGCATTTGGAGTCGAAGTACTGCACATAAAGGAATAGCTTCAAATTGTCAGTCTATCAAAGGAAAGTTAGCTTGAATAGAGGAAAAGGATTACTCACATTTCTAAGGAACCATGACGGACGACGCTCCTTTGGTAGATTCTTCTCTAAGTTGTCGTAACGACTGGAAAATTTGTTATAATTTTAGCTACAGCACATAATCAACAACACCAAATCAAAATGAAAAAATTACACAAGCCATTTTTCTTATTAGTAAAAATCTGTCTGTTCTAGTTATAGTACAGAAAGGTTTCTATAACTTGCTATTCAAGTGCAAGTAGACAGCCTCCCTAAAAGATAATACCAGCACACCCATGGCAGTCAGCCCTGCTACGATCTTGCTGACTGACTTATCTTTGTACCACTGCTAGAGCTATTACTACTAATGAATTTACTCAGGCACTACGTACTACGTGTAACTACGTATCACAGCAGTAGCACGTACGTATCACTAACAAAATGTATGTTAAAGAGACCTATTTACCTCTGAGCAAACATATATTTAAGTCCGGCAAGAGATGAGACGGGAGAACAAGCGTCGTCCTTCCTCCAGCTTGTTTCTGGGCAATTCTGAAAAAGTTTAAAAGGACAATAAATGAAATGAAAATTTAAAAACAAATGATTATAATGTAGGTGAATATAATAATCAATGGCGTGCCATAGGAGAGGTCTATGTCCAACAGTGGACGGAGATATGCCGATGTTGGTGATGAAATATAGTAAGGTAAAATAAAAGATTAATCAGACAGGTAGACTCACATCGATCATTTGGTCAACAACACAGTGCAGTAGCGCTTGTCCCGGACAGGTATTAGTGTACCTTCTTGTCCGGTTGCCATAACAATTGTCCAGGACTGTGCCCACCACATCCTGCCACGGACCTGCTGGTATGACGCGTCTTAAGGCTTCCTCAGTTTGCTCTCTAAGAGGCAGAGAATCTGAGAGACCTAGTTTTGTATTGATGCAACTCCATGAATGGCACTGAAAATAAAAACACAACATAAATTTAAAATCTAAATTGATTGCTCAATGTGGTCTAAGCTATTTTAGTGCTAGCACTTGGTTACCCATAGGTAGATTTTTCAGTATTAAAGTGAAAGATATGAACTTATTTCTCCCTTTAAATATATAACTATTTAACTGTTCAGTATCCCACGGCTAAGCAAAGGCCTGCCCTTCATTTCTCTAAAAATCTCTGCTCAACGTCATATGTGGTCATGTCTTTTCCGCAAGGGTGTCTAAATCGTCACGCCATCACGTCAACCCTATGTTCCACGTATTGTTGTTGTTAAAGTTCCGCAATGTTTGTCCTCTTTATCGACCATTTATCGTCAACTCGTTAGGGTATCATTACTGCTCGTTGTGTAGACAATAACAAGGCCTCTTTTGTCTTTAACATAAACAAACACTTACTAAGCGTGAATTCCTCAGATAAGATCGTCCGAAACCAACTTGGCCCAATACCTGAAATATGAATAAAATCGGATTTTTTTTACATCTGTTTATAGGATAGATAAAGAAAAACATACGTAAAAGGTAAATCATTAAAAAAGTCCCACAAAGTAGTCTGGATTTGAAATCGCAACCTTGTGCTCAATAAGTCCGTAAACCACTTGATGATGTACTGTCATATATGCGCATGCGCAGGTTTTAAAACTCACAATGTAGAAAGAAAATAACGTTGTTGAAACGATTAGGTACAGTATGAATTATATTATTATATCTAAGTAGGTAAGTATATAATATGCGTAGGTAGGTAAACAGTACATAAAATAAGATAAAAATACAAAACCAAATAAATTACAGTACGTTATGACTATCATATTTCATAATAATTTTTCAATTTTAAATCAAAACAATTAATTCTACTCTCAAAATTAAATTAAAACTATAAATACCCAGATTAAAACAAGTACATATTTAAATTCTAAATACATACCGTTGGTAAGACCACAAACATCCACAATAATTTCATGTTGTACTGTCAAAGCTTTAATAATAACTGACCACAATACGATAAAATTGGCCCCATCTATATCTGGGGTCGTGACTCGCGATAATAGTTATTTTGCGTTGTTCAAACGAGGACAGGGTGCTAAGAGGTCTATCCTGAGTGAGCACGCGTTAGGGCGCCTTTATAAATTGGTATAAACGTTATTAGATTGGTCCTAAGATCCTATAATTAACGAATTACTGTAATTATCTAATAAAAATGTTCTTCTGACCGAATTTCGTTCACAGCGGCCTTTCTTAGCTGAGACTAGCCAAATAACGACCTGATTGGCGTAGCGGCTAAGCGATTGGTCTCCTGCGCTAGGGGTTGCGGGTTCGATTCCTACACGGCACAATAATTTGTGTGATCGGCAGATGTATGTCCCGAGTCTGGGTGTTTGTTTATGTGATATTACATGTCTGTGAAACGCACCCACGATACAGAAGAAATTCCTAGTGTGGGGCGACGTTTTTATTTAAGAAAAAGAAACAATATATGTATATCAAGAAATATTATAGTGCACAAGCATGCGCGCAATCACAGGTGCACTCCCTATTCCCTCACTCTCATAGTCCGATGGAACGGTAGACCGACACGACCGGCGAGATATCAGGCGCAGGACCAACGGCTTGACGTGCCTTCCGAAGCACGGAGGGGTCTTGACTCTTGACATCTGTAACGGTCACCCATCACGAGACTGACCGCGGCGAGCACGGCTTAACTTCGTAGATGAATTGATCTATGCGCAAGCCACGTAGCTACGAGCCAAATGGTCATTTCATGTTATTATCTATTAATAATACGTACTAATTGTAAAGCTAAAATAGTAAATTACTCTCGTTGGGACCTTTAAAAGGAAGGTTATTAAGTTTTATTATTTTTATTAGATAGGTCCTATAGTTAATTAGGTTCATAACCGTCTTTGATAAAAAATTGCCTCGTTGGTCTAGTGGTCGCTAAGCGCGACTGCTGAGCAAGAGGTCCGTGTCCGTGAACTTAGCAGATCATTTCCCAGCAGATCAAAATTTTACGAAAGTTCTATTGGCATGCAGGATAGTTCTATAGTTCCTGATACTTTGAAAAAATAGTTCTAGCGTTTTAACGACAAAAAACGGTATTGAAATAATGCTCTGCTAACTTCCCGTAGCAGATCATTTTTCAAAAAACCTATTTTTAACATGAGTTCTATATGCATGCAGCTTAGTTCTATAGTTCCTGATACTTTTTGAGAATAGTTCTGGCGTTTTTACAAAAAAATTTGTCGATTGAAGTACAATGATCTGCTAACTTCCTGCAAAAGATAATTATAAGGCCGACTTACATAAAAGGTGATTAGCTACGCATTTGGTGCCAAAATTCATTGAATTCTGATACTTAATATACTAAGCTATGCTATAAAGCACAAAATATTCTTAGATCTCTGCCTGTATCCCAGCACATCATGGGGTGAACCTATGGAATCAAACGAAAAATCACTCACATTTTTCATGTGATTGTGAAGGTCTAGTAAATGAAATTTCTTTGATCTGAGAACCTAGAACTCTTTAAATTCTAACGATTTATGAACTAAGCTACACATAAAAGTATATAACAAGCCTAGAACTCTGCCTATATCCCAGCACATGATAGGGTGAACCTATAAAATCAAACGCAAAATCAGTCACATTTTTCATGTGATTGTGACGGCCTAGTTCATGACATTTCTTTATTCTGAGAAGCTAGAACTCTTCAAATTCTAAAGTTTTATATACTGAGCTAAGCTATAAAGTATATAACAGGCCTAGAACTCTACCTATATCCCAGCACATCATGGGGTGAACCTTCGTAGTCTAACGAAAAATCACTCACATTTTCATGTGAGTGTGACGGCCTAGTAAATGACTTTTCTTTATTCTAAGAACATAGAACTCTTGGAATTCTGACGATTCATGTACTAAACTACACATAAAAGTATATAAGAAGCCTAGAACTCAGCCTATATCCCAGCACATCATGGGGTGAACCTTCGTAGTCTAACGAAAAATCACTCACATTTTCATGTGAGTGTGACGGCCTAGTAAATGACTTTTCTTTATTCTAAGAACATAGAACTCTTGGAATTCTGACGATTCATGTACTAAACTACACATAAAAGTATATAAAAAGCCTAGAACTCTGCCTATATCCCAGCACATCATGGGGTGAACCTTCGTAGTCTAACGAAAAATCACTCACATTTTCATGTGATTGTGAAGGCCTAGTAAATGACTTATTCTTATTCTGAGAACATAGAACTCTTGGAATTCTGACGATTCATGTACTAAGAGTTCAGTAAGAATCGTTAGAATTCCGAGAGTTATATGTTCTCAAAATAAAGAAAAGTCATTTACTAGGCCTTCACAATCACATGAAAATGTGAGTGATTTTTCGATAGACTACGAAGGTTCACCCCATGATATGCTGGGATATAGGCAGAGTTCTAGGCTTGTTATATACTTTTATGTGTAGCTTAGTACATGAATCGTCAGAATTCCAAGAGTTCTATGTTCTCAGAATAAGAAAAAGTCATTTACTAGGCCTTCACAATCACATGAAAATGTGAGTGATTTTTCGTTAGACTACGAAGGTTCACCCCATGATGTGCTGGGATATAGGCAGAGTTCTAGGCTTGTTATATACTTTTATGTGTAGCTTAGTTCATAAATCGTTAGAATTTAAAGAGTTCTAGGTTCTCAGAAAAAAGGCATGTCATTTACTAAGCCGCCACAATCACATGAAAATGTGAGTGATTTTGCGTTTGATTTCATAGGTTCACACCATGATGTGCTGGGATATAGGCAGAGTTCTAGGCTTGTTATATACTTTTCTGTGTAGCTTAGTACATGAATCGTCAGAATTCCGAGATTTCCATGTTTTCAAAATAAGAAAAAGTCATTTACTAGGCCTTCACAATCACATGAAAATGTGAGTGATTTTTCGTTAGACTACGAAGGTTCACTCCATGTTGTGCTGGGATATAGGCAGAGTTCTAGGCTTGTTATATACTTTTATGTGTAGCTTAGTACATGAACCGTCAGAATTTCAAGAGTTCTTGGTTCTCAGAATAAAGGCATGTCATTTACTAAGCCGCCACAATCACATGAAAATGTGAGTGATTTTGCGTTTGATTTCATAGGTTCACACCATGATGTGCTGGGATATAGGCAGAGTTCTAGGCTTGTTATATACTTTTATGTGTAGCTTAGTACATGAATCGTTAGAATTCCGAGAGTTATATGTTCTCAAAATAAAGAAAAGTCATTTACTAGGCCTTCACAATCACATGAAAATGTGAGTGATTTTTCGTTAGACTACGAAGGTTCACCCCATGTTGTGCTGGGATATAGGCAGAGTTCTAGGCTTGTTATATACTTTTATGTGTAGCTTAGTTCATAAATCGTTAGAATTTAAAGAGTTCTAGGTTCTCAGAAAAAAGGCATGTCATTTACTAAGCCGCCACAATCACATGAAAATGTGAGTGATTTTGCGTTTGATTTCATAGGTTCACACCATGATGTGCTGGGATATAGGCAGAGTTCTAGGCTTGTTATATACTTTTATGTGTAGCTTAGTACATGAATCGTTAGAATTCCGAGAGTTATATGTTCTCAAAATAAAGAAAAGTCATTTACTAGGCCTTCACAATCACATGAAAATGTGAGTGATTTTTCGTTAGACTACGAAGGTTCACCCCATGATGTGCTGGAATATAGGCAGAGTTCTAGGCTTGTTATATACTTTTCTGTGTAGCTTAGTACATGAATCGTCAGAATTCCAAGAGTTCTATGTTCTTAGAATAAAGAAAAGTCATTTACTAGGCCGTCACACTCACATGAAAATGTGAGTGATTTTTCGTTAGACTACGAAGGTTCACCCCATGATGTGCTGGGATATAGGCTGAGTTCTAGGCTTCTTATATACTTTTATGTGTAGTTTAGTACATGAATCGTCAGAATTCCAAGAGTTCTATGTTCTCAGAAAAAAGGCATGTCATTTACTAAGCCGCCACAATCACATGAAAATGTGAGTGATTTTGCGTTTGATTTCATAGGTTCACACCATGATGTGCTGGGATATAGGCAGAGTTCTAGGCTTGTTATATACTTTTATGTGTAGCTTAGTACATGAATCGTTAGAATTCCGAGAGTTATATGTTCTCAAAATAAAGAAAAGTCATTTACTAGGCCTTCACAATCACATGAAAATGTGAGTGATTTTTCGTTAGACTACGAAGGTTCACCCCATGATGTGCTGGAATATAGGCAGAGTTCTAGGCTTGTTATATACTTTTCTGTGTAGCTTAGTACATGAACCGTCAGAATTCTAAGAGTTCTAGGTTCTCAAAATAAGGAAAAGTCATTTACTAGGCCTTCACAATCACATGAAAATGTGACTGATTTTTCGTTTGACTACGAAGGTTCACCCCATGATGTGCTGGGATATAGGCAGAGTTCTAGGCTTGTTATATACTTTTCTGTGTAGCTTAGTACATGAAGCGTCAGAATTCTAAGAGTTCTAGGTTCTCAAAATAAGGAAAAGTCATTTACTAGGCCTTCACAATCACATGAAAATGTGACTGATTTTTCGTTTGACTACGAAGGTTCACCCCATGATGTGCTGGGATATAGGCAGAGTTCTAGGCTTGTTATATACTTTTATGTGTAGCTTAGTACATGAATCGTCAGAATTTCAAGAGTTCTATGTTCTCAGAATAAGAATAAGTCATTTACTAGGCCTTCACAATCACATGAAAATGTGAGTGATTTTTCGTTAGACTACGAAGGCTCACCCCATGATGTGCTGGGATATAGGCAGAGTTCTAGGCTTTTTATATACTTTTATGTGTAGTTTAGTACATGAATCGTCAGAATTCCAAGAGTTCTATGTTCTTAGAATAAAGAAAAGTCATTTACTAGGCCGTCACACTCACATGAAAATGTGAGTGATTTTTCGTTAGACTACGAAGGTTCACCCCATGATGTGCTGGGATATAGACTGAGTTCTAGGCTTCTTATATACTTTTATGTGTAGTTTAGTACATGAGTCGTCAGAATTCCAAGAGTTCTATGTTCTTAGAATAAAGAAAAGTCATTTACTAGGCCGTCACACTCACATGAAAATGTGAGTGATTTTTCGTTAGACTACGAAGGTTCACCCCATGATGTGCTGGGATATAGGCTGAGTTCTAGGCTTCTTATATACTTTTATGTGTAGTTTAGTACATGAATCGTCAGAATTCCAAGAGTTCTATGTTCTTAGAATAAAGAAAAGTCATTTACTAGGCCGTCACACTCACATGAAAATGTGAGTGATTTTTCGTTAGACTACGAAGGTTCACCCCATGATGTGCTGGGATATAGGTAGAGTTCTAGGCCTGTTATATACTTTATAGCTTAGCTCAGTATATAAAACTTTAGAATTTGAAGAGTTCTAGCTTCTCAGAATAAAGAAATGTCATGAACTAGGCCGTCACAATCACATGAAAATGTGAGTGATTTTTCGTTAGACTACGAAGGCTCACCCCATGATGTGCTGGGATATAGGCAGAGTTCTAGGCTTCTTATATACTTTTATGTGTAGTTTAGTACATGAGTCGTCAGAATTCCAAGAGTTCTATGTTCTTAGAATAAAGAAAAGTCATTTACTAGGCCGTCACACTCACATGAAAATGTGAGTGATTTTTCGTTAGACTACGAAGGTTCACCCCATGATGTGCTGGGATATAGGCTGAGTTCTAGGCTTCTTATATACTTTTATGTGTAGTTTAGTACATGAATCGTCAGAATTCCAAGAGTTCTATGTTCTTAGAATAAAGAAAAGTCATTTACTAGGCCGTCACACTCACATGAAAATGTGAGTGATTTTTCGTTAGACTACGAAGGTTCACCCCATGATGTGCTGGGATATAGGTAGAGTTCTAGGCCTGTTATATACTTTATAGCTTAGCTCAGTATATAAAACTTTAGAATTTGAAGAGTTCTAGCTTCTCAGAATAAAGAAATGTCATGAACTAGGCCGTCACAATCACATGAAAAATGTGACTGATTTTGCGTTTGATTTCATAGGTTCACCCTATCATGTGCTGGGATATAGGCAGAGTTCTAGGCTTGTTATATACTTTTATGTGTAGCTTAGTTCATAAATCGTTAGAATTTAAAGAGTTCTAGGTTCTCAGAAAAAAGGCATGTCATTTACTAAGCCGCCACAATCACATGAAAATGTGAGTGATTTTGCGTTTGATTTCATAGGTTCACACCATGATGTGCTGGGATATAGGCAGAGTTCTAGGCTTGTTATATACTTTTATGTGTAGCTTAGTACATGAATCGTTAGAATTCCGAGAGTTATATGTTCTCAAAATAAAGAAAAGTCATTTACTAGGCCTTCACAATCACATGAAAATGTGAGTGATTTTTCGTTAGACTACGAAGGTTCACCCCATGATGTGCTGGGATATAGGCAGAGTTCTAGGCTTGTTATATACTTTTATGTGTAGCTTAGTACATGAATCGTCAGAATTTCAAGAGTTCTATGTTCTCAGAATAAGAATAAGTCATTTACTAGGCCTTCACAATCACATGAAAATGTGAGTGATTTTTCGTTAGACTACGAAGGCTCACCCCATGATGTGCTGGGATATAGGCAGAGTTCTAGGCTTCTTATATACTTTTATGTGTAGTTTAGTACATGAGTCGTCAGAATTCCAAGAGTTCTATGTTCTTAGAATAAAGAAAAGTCATTTACTAGGCCGTCACACTCACATGAAAATGTGAGTGATTTTTCGTTAGACTACGAAGGTTCACCCCATGATGTGCTGGGATATAGGCTGAGTTCTAGGCTTCTTATATACTTTTATGTGTAGTTTAGTACATGAATCGTCAGAATTCCAAGAGTTCTATGTTCTTAGAATAAAGAAAAGTCATTTACTAGGCCGTCACACTCACATGAAAATGTGAGTGATTTTTCGTTAGACTACGAAGGTTCACCCCATGATGTGCTGGGATATAGGTAGAGTTCTAGGCCTGTTATATACTTTATAGCTTAGCTCAGTATATAAAACTTTAGAATTTGAAGAGTTCTAGCTTCTCAGAATAAAGAAATGTCATGAACTAGGCCGTCACAATCACATGAAAAATGTGACTGATTTTGCGTTTGATTTCATAGGTTCACCCTATCATGTGCTGGGATATAGGCAGAGTTCTAGGCTTGTTATATACTTTTATGTGTAGCTTAGTTCATAAATCGTTAGAATTTAAAGAGTTCTAGGTTCTCAGATCAAAGAAATTTCATTTACTAGACCTTCACAATCACATGAAAAATGTGAGTGATTTTTCGTTTGATTCCATAGGTTCACCCCATGATGTGCTGGGATACAGGCAGAGATCTAAGAATATTTTGTGCTTTATAGCATAGCTTAGTATATTAAGTATCAGAATTCAATGAATTTTGGCACCAAATGCGTAGCTAATCACCTTTTATGTAAGTCGGCCTTATAATTATCTTTTGCAGGAAGTTAGCAGATCATTGTACTTCAATCGACAAATTTTTTTGTAAAAACGCCAGAACTATTCTCAAAAAGTATCAGGAACTATAGAACTAAGCTGCATGCATATAGAACTCATGTTAAAAATAGGTTTTTTGAAAAATGATCTGCTACGGGAAGTTAGCAGAGCATTATTTCAATACCGTTTTTTGTCGTTAAAACGCTAGAACTATTTTTTCAAAGTATCAGGAACTATAGAACTATCCTGCATGCCAATAGAACTTTCGTAAAATTTTGATCTGCTGGGAAATGATCTGCTAAGTTCACGGACACAAGAGGTCCTGGGTTCAAATCCCGGGTCGGGCAGTGTTACTGAGTTTTCCATTCGGTAATTCTCAGTAGCAGCACGGAGTCTGGATTTGTGCCCGGTTGATGGCAATAGGCTCGCCCCCTATTACATTGGGACTTACATAACTGGCGAAATGTAGGTATACTATAGGTACTTACCTGGTACACCTCTGCCTACCCTTTCGGGGAATACAGGCGTGTTGTTATGTTATGATAAAAAATTATATGTTGTTGGGTTTGTTCCATTTTGTAATTTACAGTAGCAACACGGTGTCTGGGTTTGTCCCCGGTTACTAGCAATAGGGGGAAACCTTTGTCCAACGACTTCCGGCTGCTGATGATGAATTAAAATCTAATGCCGAAAAAGAACTCGTTAGATAATTCGACGACCTGATTGGCGCAGTGGCTAAGCAATTAGACTGCTGCGCTAAGGGTTGCAGGTTCAATTTCGGGAAAAACAAACCCGGACAAAAATTTGTGCGATCCGCTGATGTTTGTCCCGAGTCTGGGTGCTTGTGTATGTGATATTTCATGTCTGTGAAACGCACCCACGATAAAGGAGAAATTCCTAGTGTGGGGCGACGTTTTTTAAAAAAAAAAAAGTTCATAGCCAGTGGTTTTTAAATATTTCCTATACATTACATTACCCCCAAATGGGTAAATGAAACATCACATTAGAATTATCTAACATAATTTATTGGAGCATCCCATATATAAAAAAAAACGTTTACACATAAATCAGCTACTTACAGAATTAAGCAAAGAAAACAGTTTTTCCGCAACACAAATACATACACAACATTATCATAGACCATATATATAATCAAAGTCATAGACAATGCTTGCAACGCAACTTTTTTAACACTTATTGGCGGGAAAATGTCATTCGTTCTATTTGTCTTTGGTGATTCATTTATAACCAGTATTTATTTCATAATATTTTCTAAATTAACAAGAAAGTGTATTCTATTTATTTAATCATAATTCATATTTTAATTAAGTGTAAATACCGCGCTGCGTTCTCAATAAACCCATTGTAAGAAAAAAAAAGTCAATTTGAAATTGTTGTTTATTTATTTGTGTTGTTGATAATGTTGTTCTAAGCGCAAATTAACGATACAAGATTCTCAGATTTTTATTAATTAGTTATTAATGTAATTATGCTTTGACGGGCATTAATTCAGGGCATTTTCAATAATTCGATATTGATGTAATTGTCAATATTTCTAATCATTCCAAAGGTTCGAAGCAGACTTTTTTTTGATAATAATAGAGTGATGCTATGTTTAAGTAGGTAGATATGTTTCTGGCTGAAATTAGTTCCAAATGTGATGGCTAAGATGCCAGTATCAAGATTTTAACGATAAAAAGCGCAACAACCAACTATAGTACATAGAATTGTGACTACTAAGTAAAACAGACAAACATCAAGCAAGATTTATTTAGGCCAAAATGTTGCTAGCTCTTTGCTTCTAGTTTAGGTAAGGCAAAGAGACATTTAGTTAAGATGTTTCTATACGAAGCCACATATATTTGTACTAAGCAACCATTTAAAACACAAGCCCTGATGTTATACATCCAACATGATAAGCTACCTAAATATTGAGCCCTGAATCTATGCCCCAGTAACAGCGCATTCAAAATGGGCACAATAAATTCAAACATCACAGATGCATTACAAAATTTACATAAAATGAAATTCTGCATTTTAGAAAACTCGTCCTTGCGTGAATTCTTGTACAGAACCACTTTACTTGTAAAATTGAACCTGGAACAGAAAAGAAAAATAAATTTAAAAACAGAAAAAAAAACTTAAGTACTTTTATCTAAGAGACCCATAGCGGGCAAAAGGCTATTTCGGAAAAAATCCACCAATAGAATTGCATGAAATCTCCGATTAAGCAATTTTATTGGTGGATTTTAACCTCGCTCAGCGTTCCGCCACCTCGCTCCGCTCCAGTGGATATGCAGCCTTATACGGGACTATCAACTATTTGGCGATCTATGGGTGTTCAATTAGGAACACGACATAGATACCGGTTTAGCCCAGAAGTAACACTTTAGTTGATGAAGTTCAGAAGACTTTCACTTCGCCAGAACAAGTCTTTCCGGGATAAAAAGTAGCTTGTATTAATCATGGATATAATGTATCTGTATGTCAAAATTCATTTAAATCAGTTCAGCAGTTTTCGCTTGATTGACTAACAATCATCTAAAGTTAACAACTTAACAAAAATGTTTTATGTGTGATAAGTAAGATTAGGGTGGAATTAGAGAGCCTCCACGAGTGACGATACCTAAGTACGTCAGGCGCACCCTGGTCGGCCAACCTCGCTACCATCCTTGTTGACTGACCAATCTCTACACTACGGCATGACCTTTTCCATGTGGCTATTAGCTTATATCGACACGAAGAAGTAAGATTATTACCAGACTGCGGCAGAAGGTGGGTTATGTTTTTTGCTCACCTAATTAGTGTACGCACAGTACAGGATCACAGGAAGGCTCCGAAGCCGAACGCGCGCTTAATACTGTCGAAGTAGTACCGCCGCCAGTTGTCCCGAGTCTGGTCTACCTCGGCTGTCGGCACCAGCTCCTGCTTCACTGTCACCAGGGTGTGGTCATCCTGGAAACAAAGTTGATAATGTATCATTTTGAAAACCAGACGCTGGGTGTTCTACAGTCAGCATATGCTGAGTTGTCGACCTTTTTGGTAGGTATTGCATGTTTGACGGTACTTTACTTTTTACTGAATTTTTGCTTTGTGATTTTTTTGTTAACTTTTTTTCTGTAAATGTATGGGGATAAGATAATGTTCCGATTATGTTGTCGATGACAGATGTCAAACCCATATTTTTTCATTCTATTCGATTTCTATTCGTCAAGCGTTTTGCCACTTGTCTATGGGCTGTCATGTGTGTTATGTCGAACAAATGTTTTCTATTCAATGATTATTATGCTCTAAATCATTATATAGGTACCATTTTGCTGTACTCAACGGAATCCATTTTTTTTATTAGCAAAATTATACCTTTTGTATGTTATGGGGATCAATTAACGTAGGAAAATTAATATTAATTGGTTATTATGTCACACAGGCCTAGTGGTTGATAGTATTGAGCCTACCAAAGAGAAACAGTGCCCAACTTTCCGTTCAGCACACTCTGCAATCGAGTTGACTGCCTAATTTATACACCATGGCATGAATTAACCTATATTCTAAGTTTATCTGTGACACACCTAAGACACAAGAAATATATGAAGTAGAGAAACATAAAAAATTTCAAATAAAGCATCAAGACCCACCTTCTCCTCAATGTTGAAGGTGACTTCAGAGAAGTGCTGGTCCGGCCACTGCTTGTATCTCCAGTATTGGACTATTTTCTTAGGTGGGACTAACTCTCTGAACTCGCCGGTTATGTTGCCGCCGAACAGCGCGAACTTGCCGCCTTTTTCAGCGTCCATTTTGACGTGGCCCTGAAATTATTAAAGATCAATCTAAAATGTTTGTCTTAATCGTAATGTTTTTATGTCATATAGGCTACAAAAGAGCACTTACAATACGTCAAATGTAGTTTGCAATGTTTTTAATATGCATAAGTACATGTTTAACCAGATGTATATACATAGTGGAGTATCTCCTATGTAGGTAAGTCTCAATATAATATGATTAACTAATCTTGTCTCCATTGCATGGTACTAATCAATCTGGTGCAATGGTGTGAGCAGCTCAGACTACCCTTTTAGGCGAAACAGCTAAGTTACACAGGCCCATCTTTTTAACTGGGCAGTCTGGGCAGATGGTCAGGGACCCGCGATCGACATGGCCTTACAGGGCCCCTTAGTTTCCAAATCACCAACCGATAACCAATATTTATCAAATTAATTAAATACGAAGCAAAGAAAAAAAACTCATAGCCCCATTATCCTGATGTGCTAAGAAACTCCAATAGGTTAAAGACTGCCCTGGTTATACATAATGTTTAATTTATTAGACTGCTGCGCTAAGGGTTGCGGGTTCGATTCCCGCGCGGGGCAAAAATTTGTGAGATCCACATTTGATTGTACTGAGTCTGGATGTTTGTGTATGTGATATTTCATATCTGTGAAACGCACCCACGATACAGGAGAAATTCCAAGTGTGGGGCGACGTTTTAAAAAAAAAAAAAAAATACTACTATACGTAATTAGTTACAAGCATACCTGTGTAAAAGCAGTGACCATTTCTATTCGAGTCATCGCATCATAAAACTCCTGCGCGCGACATTGAAACTTCTCCGATATCTCAATAGATTTAGTGTCAAGCTTGCAACCAACTTGCTTAGTCTTCGCAGAGATCACCGGTTCCATGGTGACTTTCTTGTTGAAGCCGCTAGTGATCATTGACACATTATCGGGCTTGACGGGACCCTCACCCTTCTTGGGGAGGATGAGACCTTTGGAGAATTCTTCTTTTAGGCTACGGATGTACTCGGTAAGTTGACTACGGATCTTGTCCCGGCCTATATTATGCATGAATGCCTTAACTCTTTGGGCTTCCTCACCGCTGCCTTTAATTGTGACAGAGATCTGGAAAAGTCAAAGATTATTGTTACTGTATGTTATGTTGATTGTATTGCTTCTACTTGTAATTAAAGCATTCCTAATATTAGGTAGTTATAGCTTCATTGATTTAATACTTTTGCTTTACAGATTACTGTCTAAAGGGAATAGTTTTAGCTTCGTATAAAAAGAATAATTATTGTTTAATACTCTGTCAAAAACGATATCGTCAGAGTTGCGGGCAACCGGTGGATGCAAACGGCAAGTTGTCGTTCATTATGGCGTTCTAAGGGGGAGGTCTTTGTCCAGCAGTGGACGTCTTCCGGCTGATGATGATGATGATGATGACTCGGTCAAAATACTTCTTTTCAATTATAGTGAGTTCACACCCAATGCTGAATCACCGTAATACTTAAATCACCACTGTCTCACAATAAAATACTTTGACTTTTTAACCTATTCACTAAGCTACACACTACAATATTGATTAAAGATAAACACATTATTATTTAGTTTAGAAATGCTTATTTACACCAATTCTCTTTTTCATCTCTCTATCCATTAAATTGTTTCTTCTTCAAGAGATTGTAGGGCAAAAAAAACATTAAAATTAAATCAGAAAGTACTATCTTTTGTTTCTTTACAAACTGTTGACAATGAATTAGGTACTAGTGTCATATGCTACTAAAGAATGCTACTATAAATGGTTTCATGTTACACATGTTAGCAAGCATTAAAAATCTGGTCTAAAACAAAACCAGATTTGAAAAGATTGTGTTTCATTATGTTAAGCAAAAAGAACAGACCAGAAAAAGATAAATTGTTACCAATGGTGTTAGAATTATTTTATTTTTTGCTAATACTTGTGATTTGATATGTTTTTTATGGAACCTTTTTGACTAATAGGTAGGTACTTGTGTTATAATGTTAGTTAATGTTATAATGAAACTCTCATTTCTATTATCTCAAATGTGAATGCTGAGGCATCTGAGTCCAGAACATAAATATTTGGGCATACAATATACCTTCCCTTAAACTTTATGGCAATAAAAAAAATCTTAAAGCAATAAAAAAACCAAAGCATTGGAATATGTCATGAAAAAGTATTGTATGTATTGACATAACATGTGTTACAATTAAATGCTGAGTCATAGCACAGACAAACCTAATTAAATACTTAGAATTAATAGGCTTGAATTTTGAATAAAAAAATACCAGTTGATACCATCTGATGAGATTATATTCTGAAAATTCTTATGTGTAGTATAACAAAATACTGAAAACACCAAAATATCTTAGGTTATATTTTCAATCAATGTCTACATATAAAGAGAATGAACTTAAATTATTGTGTCTTTTTTATTGGGTAATAAATTGTGAATAATACTTAATACATAGGCCACAGCAGACTTAGAAGGCAGACAATTACAAGGAACAGCATAGATTGATAAAGCTTGTAAGATATAAAGAAGCATTATCTAGGGGGTTATACAGTTCAACACAAGACTATGCACCCCTTAAAAGCTTTTTCTCCTTTTCACTAGCTTATCAACAATGTAAAAGAATATTATAACTCATTGCCTACAAGGGCACAACCACACACTTCCTGTCTGTGGTTTTGCTTCCATATTTGAGTCTTTTGTAACACAAAAGAACACATTTAAACCAATTTGAAGCCACAAAGTTTAGCTTCAATGACAGTAAGCTTGTGAAACAGGACTAAAGACATTGAAAAGCAGCATATGTATGTAGGTTATGTCAAACAAATGTTATATGAATGTCAATGGCTAGATTCTGAAAGAATACATGAAAATATTAACATAACAAGTACTCACGTCCACTTCGCTGACGTCATTCTCTTCAGACAGGTTCGGTATATGCACCTCTCCCTTCACTAAATCCTTGCTACCAGCTAAGGTGCCTTCCCACTTCAGTTTAATGTCCCATTCATAGAAAAATATTAACTTTCCTTTCCTATTATTCGCAGAGGCCTCTCCCTCAATCTTTTCCACCTCAGTTACCTTACAGTCTACACCATTTTGAGCTATCATGAAGTTATTCAGCAATTCGTTAAGCCGATCCTTCGACCATGGCCCAGCATTTTTCTCCGTCCAATGCCAGTTGTTCACATTTGTAGCGTCGGGCCGCTCCTCCACGATCCATCTAGGGTCACCCTCACCCCATTTGGCCATTTTTCTATTATGGTGCTAGGCAAAAGATGTTAGGATTAAATTCTTGAGGACACCACACGCGAAAAGTCAGTCAAACTCGTGACAGTAAAGATTTTTGACACGTTGTGGTCGGCGAACTTATTTGCAACGCTAAAGATTGAAACAACACACAATACGCTTAAAAGTTAACCGCGTGTAACTGATCTAGTGACACCGAAAATTCGTAATTTTCGAGAAACGTCGCGTAAAAAACGAAACGAGCCATGCCATTACTATATGACATTAAAAGTGTTGCCACTTTATTTTTACAAACTTCCCTTCATTGAACATTTTTCTTATAAATCCTATCGTATGTTAATTGACTTGTACAAGTTTTTTTTTTCTTTTCAAGTAGTTTTTTTTTTTTTTTAAAAACGTCGCCCCACACTAGGAATTTCTCCTGTATCGTGGGTGCGTTTCACAAACATGAAATATCACATACACAAACACCCAGACTCGGGACAAACATCTGTGGATCACACAAATTTTTGTCCCGTGCGGGAATCGAACCCACAACCCCTAGCGCAGCAGTCCAATCGCTTAGCCACTGCGCCAATCAGGTCGTCAGGTCGTAGTTATTATAAATGTAATAATGCGTGAGTTCGAACAAAATGTTTAATAGTTGAGATAATTTCAGTCAGTTACACTTTACAATAAATGCAAAAAGCACAGATACGTATAGTTCTTATCATTTTCGTCGTATCGTATCAATTAAATGAAACTTTGTAACCGAATAAAGAAATATTTGTATTGCAGTAATAAAATAATTAACATTTTCAATTTCACTCATATTCTTGGAAGTTAAATTTATATGGCAACGTTTTGTCAGTTTCTGCATGATTCTAGAAAACAGTGCTACCAACAGAATAGACTGCAATCGAGACTTCCTGCTGTCAGAATAAAAACGTTTCGTTAAACGCAAAAAGAAACTACGAAACGAATATAATACAAATAAAAACTTGTTTGTTCAACAGGTATCCTTTTAAAATTGTATAATGTACCAGCATTGAGACAATAAAGATTATCCTTAACATTTTAAAATTTTTGTTTTAGGCGTATGTAATTACTCCTATTCTTAAAAAAGCAACCTGTGAGTGGAAAGTCATAAGTATCTGAATGACAAACTCAATTCAGGTCAGACGACTTCTACAAGTGGGAATTGGGACAATAATTTATTCAAAACAGATTTAGATAGGTCATGATATATGTAAGGTAGTAAAAAAGTCAGGTTAACGTTCGCGCTACCTACATTTACCTACATACATTGCTTTGACAACGGTTTATAAAGATTTCTCATGGCCCGTAGTTGATAATAATATTGTCTTACAAGACTTCTTCATTTGAAATGAAAATTATCACAAATTTAAATTTGATGCAGCCCAAGACCCAGTGGACTGTAGAGCAGTTGAGGACGTAGGTTTATATCCCGCTGTCTTAGACTATTAAGATTTAAGCCTGCTGCCTATGGCTGCTAATTATGTACGTACTAGCTATGGTACTAGTTACCACGCTGTATAAAGGTGTGGGTTAACTAAAACCTGAATGGGTGAAAGAGTATAATATAAACTTAAAAATACATGCCACCGCACTAGTTCTCACAATATCCTCCTTTTTGAAGTCGGCAAACCCATGGAAATACAACGAAGTTAATTTGCAATAACCTACATACTGTTCTTAAAATAAATGTAATGCTGTGAATCAGTCGAGTGTATACTGTATATGTATTAATAAACTCGAGCGCTGATCGGATTTACCATTTCGGTACGAAACCCCAAATTTGTCTGACTTGAGTCATTACTGTGACTCATACCGACCTTTAAAAAAGAAACTAACAGTCTAAATACCTAGGTAACACAAATTACTTATTTTACGACTTAATTTAATTGAAAGTAGGTAGTTAGGTATTTTCTTAGCTTAGCATGAACAGTCTCGTATTGACTAGCAGTTGCCTTTAAGTATTGCGACTTGCAACACATTTTGACATCACTCTTTATTAGTGCAAATTACGCAAGTGTGCCAACCTACCTTTAGTTTAGCCTTAGTGTGGCCGTTAACGGTTGGTCTCTTAGAGAGGTTCAGAGTCACACAAGGAGCTATGGAAAGAGATATGCTCGGAGCTTCTTTACGCGACAGGATCTGCAGTACGAAAATTCGCCAAAGAGCCAAAGTTTCGAAGAAAATGCAAGTTGAAGTGGTAATGGGCATTACCGCTGGGGATGTACGTTCTCAAGTTGCGACCACGAACCGCAAGACGCAGCGTTGGCAGGCCTCTCACCAGGTGGATGCAAGTCTTAAGTTGCCATTCACTGTGGTTGCCTTTGTTCAACAGTGGTCATCTTCCGGCTGATGATGATGATGAGTTAAGCCTTACTTAACATTTTAAGTACTTAAATTACATAGGTCCAAAGCGCCATAACCTAAAGAGCACAATATTTACTGTTTATACGCGTTCATACGTTAAAAAGATTATAGATAAGATTTATGAGAACGATCATCAATCATTGGCGAACATAACCAAATAACCACGAAAGTATAAGAAGTTTAATTGGGTTACGAGGTAGACACTTACATAAGTAAATAATGTAACGAGTTCATAAGGTCAATTAGAAAACAATAGCATATATATAGATAAAGTTCATTGTCTCTAAAGTGTATGCAGAGAAAAGGAGAAGATAAGAACAAAAAGAACATCAGAGATGTGATTAAGGCCTTCAAGGACTCAGATCCGTCTAAACAGCCAGTATTTGTGGCCAAAGACTTGAACCGCCTACCCCCCGTGACGTTTGATTACGTGGATGTGTCTCGTTTACTAAAGGATATAACTATCCTAAAAAACGAACTGCAAATTATGCGTGAAAGCTCAGTCTCCAAATTAGACATGAGCACATTCGAAACTAGAATGAATACAGAATTAATTGACATACGATCAAGTATTAACAGTAATACGTCTAAGAAAACTGTATCCTATGATGGTAATAATAAGGAACATAATCGGACAGCGACAGTGGCATTACAACAGGTACTACATCAACCGGCTGCAGAGTGCGTTGCAAAGGATATACATCTACCTTCATATAATGAGCGAGAATGTGTAACATCGGTGAGGACGGAACTAGACACGCCGTCTTATCGTGATATTGTCAATAAAACCGGTATCTCGCGCGCTAATGATGAGCCCACTGTGGACAATGACGACGGTTTTACTTATATACATAGCAAAAAGAAACGTTTACGCAGCAGAAATATGCGTGGAACGGCGTCGGCGTCAAGTCGCCTGCTAGTAGCAGATATACCGGATGCGGTGTACCTGTCACGGCTCAGAAACACTACTACCATTGAGGATATTAAAGAGCATGTGCTGTCATTGGGTGAACAATGTATGGATATACAAATACTTCCTCAGAGACAAGAAACTACTTTCCGCTCTTTCAAAATTATTGTACCTAAACATAAGCTTAAAACATTTTTAAGTACTGATTTCTGGCCGAGTGGAATTATATTCAGACGATTTCGTGAGCGTACAATTAGCGTTAACAAGTCATAAACACCATGGATAGCACAAGTTCTGAGATAGTTATGTTATCATTTAATTGTAAGTCCTTAAAAAGGTCAGTCCAGCAAATCAGGCAACTATGTAGCAACGTGGATATAATTGCGTTGCAGGAAACCTGGCTTCTATCCCACGACCTGGATTTTGTACACAACATTGATAAGGACTATGGCTGTACGGCAATAACATCGGTTGATACTTCCGTCGGTGTACTACGTGGGAGACCGTATGGTGGACTGGCGTTGATGTGGAGAAAGCAGACATTTCCAAATGTTATTGTGGTGGAATGCGGCATTGATAGGTTACTGGCAATTCGTGTTAATACTGTAGAGGGGTCTTTTTTAGTCTTTAGTGTGTATCTACCTACTGACAAACCGGAGAATATAACTGAGTACACGGACTGCTTAGCCCGTATGAGTGCAATTATAGAAGAATCTGAGGTTTCTGCGGCTTATATGTTAGGCGACTTTAATGCTCACCCAAATGCACCCTTTGGGCGTGAATTACTATTGTTTTGTGAAGAACAAAAGTTCATATGTGCAGATATAGTGATGTTAGGTTTAGAATCGGATACGTATACTTTTACAAGTGAAGCACACGGTTGCAAGAGGTGGCTGGACCACTGCGTTGTCACAACATCTGCGTGGAACACTATCAGGTCAGTCAATGTTGTCTATGATGTATTTTCTTCAGATCATTATCCGTTGCGCATTGTGTGTGACGTGCGAGGGACTGGCAGTGGTCTAGCTGCTGATTTTACTAAAAGCTGCAACAACAACAAATGTAATAAAGTATTGTGGGGAAACAGAGCGCTTAATCAGATAACGACATATAACAACTATTGCGATTTACACCTGGAAAAGGTTAATGATGAGTTGAAATGCGTAAAATGTGATAATAATGTAACGTGTGATCAATTAAAGGAACATTGTAAGTTTATTGACAGATTGTACTGTGATATTGTTAATATTCTGGGGAATGGTGCTATAAAATGTTATGGGTTGGATTCCGGTGGTCGTAGGTTACGTAAACCTATAACAGGATGGAATTATCATGTACAGGAATGCTACAGTTCAGCCAAGTTTCATTATAATTGTTGGGTGACAGCTGGTAGTCCGTCTATGGGTGACTTATATAATAACATGATTATTTATCGTAAAATATTTAAAAACAAATTAAAGTGGTGTCAACGTAATGAAGAATCTATTAAAATGGATATATTGGCTACCCACTGTAATAACAAGAATTTTGTGAAATTTTGGCAAAGTACAAAAAAGTTAAGTTACAAACAAAATAAACCATTATCCATGGACGGCCTATTAGAGCCCACACAAATTGCAAATATGTTTGCTAACAAATTTAAAACAGAGCCAGTGCCTGTAGGTCCCGCTGACAAGGTTGAGGGAGATCGTGGTCAGGGGTTGGGCAGGGGTGAGAATTGTAATCACTTGCAATTCTCACCGCTTGATGTTTATAACGTAATACGACGAATGAAGCGTGGTAAATCGGCGGGCCATGATTACTTAAGCATTGAACACTTGATTCATGCAGGGAAATTTATACATGTCAAATTAAGTGCGTTGTTTAATCACTGTGTCAAGTACTCTTACCTACCTGAAGCCTTAATGAGAACAGTAGTTATTCCGATCATAAAAAACAAAACAGGGGATCTCAGTTCGGCTGCTAACTATCGTCCCATCTCCCTCGGCACTGTCATTGGTAAAGTGTTGGAGCGTCTATTGCAGCCCTTACTGTTGAAGTGTGCTAGGATAGATGATGCACAGTTTGGCTTCCGTCCTGGTCTATCGACTGATTTAGCAATTCTTACTCTGAAGCATACAGTTAATTATTATAAAACCCGTAACACTTCAGTTTATGCTTGCTTTCTAGACTTGAGCCGTGCGTTTGACCTAGTAGATTATAATATTCTCTGGAACAAGCTGCGGGACTCGGGTGTGCACATAGACCTTGTTAATATGTTTAAATACTGGTACGGAAACCAAACTAACTATGTAAGATGGGGTGACGTTCATTCTAACGACTACAGGCTAAAATGTGGTGTTCGACAAGGGGGATTGACTTCTCCAGACTTATTTAATATATATGTGAATGGTCTTATTGAGGAGCTGAGGAGGGCAGGTGTCGGCTGTCACATAGGTGGTGTGTGCTTTAATAATATAAGTTACGCGGACGACATGGTCCTCCTCAGCCCCTCAATAAGAGCGCTCAGAAAGCTGGTTTCCATTTGTGAACGATATGCCGGCTCTCATGGCATGATATATAACGTCATGAAAACAGACATGTTGGTGTTTAGAGCTGGAAAGGGACCTGCTATAGTACCGGAAGTTTATATAAATAATTCACCGATAAGGGTCGTACGAACGTTTAAATATCTGGGCCACATTCTCACTGACGATCTTACAGATGATGCTGACATAGAACGAGAAAGACGGGCTCTCTCGATTCGATGCAATATGCTTGCTCGGAGATTTTCTACCTGTAGCCCATGCGTCAAGAAAACGTTGTTCCGTGCCTATTGTCTCGGATTCTATACTTGCCAGCTGTGGACAAAATTTAAAAGGTCGACATTTAGTACTATGAGAGTACAGTACAATGATGCATATCGCATTTTAATGAGATTTCCTAGATACTGCAGTGCGTCTGGCATGTTCGCTGAGGCGGGAGTGCCAGACTTTTTTGCCATAATTCGATCTCGTGTAGCGTCGTTCTCTAACAGGCTACAAACATCGGCCAATCAGCTGCTGAGGGTCGTCAGTGAGGATTGGAATAGTCCGATTCGCCGGTATTGGCTAGACGTCCATCGGAATGCCAACAGAAGTTAAGCGCTATACTATTGTGTCGTGGTTGTATTATTTTGATGAATATTTATTTATTGGTTAATGAATTGGCTATTATTATGATATAGTGTTTAAAGAATTTTTAAATGTAATTTTTCTGTGTAATTGTTTATAATTGGGACCTGGTGCCTTAATAAATAAATTTATTATTATTATTATTATAGCATCACGATAAGGTAATTGAGGCACCTATTACATATTTGGCATAATTTTGGCAAGTTTAAATGCGAATCGAGCGTTAGTTTCATTTCGAACTGGTACAAAATGTGTGCGAGAAAGTGTGTTATAATTAAAAATAGTTTATAAATGTGATTGAAGAACTATTAGGAATATTGTTAAAGTATAATTATTTTAAAACGTTAATAGCGTGGATAGTTCTGATGGATGAATAGTGCAGTGTCATAGCGTACTTGCATTATCCCGCGAAATCCTTAAAAATCTTTGCTTATGTATCTATGAATAAAAAATTACCGCTACAGCGCATGCCTGACAGTCTCTTCTTAAAGAATAAAACAATTTAACTTTATGTGTTACTCCATCATTTATTTATTTAAAAATAGTTTTAAATTTAAATAATAGGGATTTAAAATAAGATGAATAAATAAAGGAATTTATCACAACGCAGACTAATTTCGGCTTATGGCTTAACAAAACTTGTTGTGGGAACAAACTCGATACTTAACCACACAGTCGTTGGCCGTATTCAAGGACTTAAACTGGTACTATCGGGATTAATTTCTTGTTTGAACTATATTTAAATAACTTTTATACCAACATCCTAACTACAGAGTACAGACTTAGTTTCGCTAAAGACTACTACTTAAAAAGGTACCTACTACGTAATTATATATGAACACATTTTATGTAATGTAGAAAAGAAATGCAGAAAAGGTTAGAAAAGTAGTAGGTATCAGCTTCCTATTAAATATCCCTAATAATTATTGTCGCTTCTATACAAAATCTTGTTTCACGAATAGCTTGATATGTGAAACACATGGGACATACTAAACACATATTCCGTAACTGTCAAGGTTATTCTAATGAATTAAATACATAATTATTATCGTCTCACATACAATTCAAAACCATGTTATCTTAGTGCGAGTGAGATAACAGACCGGACTCGAGAAATAAACTCAGTTCGACTCGGAGTCCGCTCAGCGCAGGCGCGGCCGCAATTCATCGCGTATTGCAAATACTAAAAATTAATAAAAAAAAACAACATGTTCCCATTACGCCGCGTTGGCAGTAAGGTGTGTGATCAGTGCTTCAATTAAAAATAATTGTATCATTCGATTTTTAAAAGTTCTGTCTATGATCTATTTAAAATGGAGGCGTTTTATTTAATCAAAGTTCGATCTAAAAGTAGCCGGTTTTGCAGATTCTGGAGCAATGGCGGGCTCCTTTGGCTGCAACCAAAGTGCAGAGGAATTACAGCTCGGAGGCTGCCCCTCGACCTTTGAGCGTTTTGACGGAGGACGAACTGGCTATGAAGGAAACAAGTAAGTTAATTAAAACATCGTATCCTAAGGTAACGTTCATATTTTCGTTTTTGGAACCGACGCATAAAATACTTTAATTTGATAAATCTACATATATGAATGAGATATCGATTTTCCTTATCGATTAATAGTCATTAATAATGGGGACAATATAATTGATTATATTGTTTTGTAGTTAAATGTTTGCTAATTTCATCGAGCAACTAAGTACTTTTCGTACGTTCGTATTTGTAATACGTTAAATAATTTGCATACGTTTACATATAGATAAAGTGCAAACTTAAATAATATACGGACTGAGTTTAAAATGTTATTTGCCCTACAAATAACGGTTATCGACCTGACGATGACGGTCGCAGTGGCAAAGCGATAGTTTAGAGTCGGGAGTTCGAATCTTGCATAAAACAAATTACTGCACATAATATATTATTGTTAAATTCAGATCAATCAGTGAATCTTAACATAAGTGGAGACTGTAAATATTGTTTTTTTTTTATGTAAACTTTGGTTAGGTACCGCTACTACATAATGTGCTTACTTAATATTATTACTAATGTTTATTATTGAAATAAGAATTATGTATCTATTTAGGTAAAGCAAAAAAACTGGAATCCTTATTTATGTACGTACTAACAGATCCGGCGAACTTCACAAATATTTCAAAACCAATATCAGCGAAATCGGTCCAACCATTCTCGAGTTATGGCGTGGCCAGGGGAAACAGGAGTCACTTATATAGATAGATAATTAAGTATATAGATAGATAAACGTGCTACACTGTGCATTATGTACCATTATGTATATATACTAATTTAATACATGGGTACCAAGATACATGAAGTCACACTTCTTTCCCATAAAAATAGCAGAGACCACGGATTTCCAATTTGCTGCGTATAATGCCTTTCGCCTTTGCGCTTTTGCACTTTCATCACCCGATATTATTTTAATATCGAGTGCCATTGTCATGTGACATAATACATAATTATTATTGTAATCTTATCACCTTATTATTAAATCGTGAATTACCTACGATATTTTGATTACAAGGAATCACTGTTTTGACAGAAATCTTTTCTTACAGATCAACGGTGATAATTTTGTAAATTTTTATAAAACATTGTCAATATTTTTGTACTGTATCAACTGAAAAAACGTTTATACTTCTATATGCTAGAGAAATTCGCGTTAGTTTTTGACTGGGTTCAATTAAAGAGTTTAATAATTAATCGTAAGCAACTGATAAAGTCGATCAACTTCGTACCTACAAGGTTGATCAACTATGCCAGTGGAATATTTAGTAGAAATTTATTCAAGTCCATATTATTATCTCGTACAACTTTGTGGTAATAAATTCAAATGTGTTGGTAATAAATCAATTTCAGTACCAGCTTTGCTGTGTTTAAGTATCAGGGCCCCTAACATATTGCGACAATTTATTGCGGCGTCTAACTTGCACAAAGGGAGAACTAAGAGTTCATCTCCATGGTAAAGGGGCAGGATCGGGTTAAGTAAAACATTCGTACTTAATTGAGTATAATCATCATGTCAATGTCATGATGATTATACTCAATTAAGTACGATACTTTTTATACTTTGTTATGGTCAAATTACACAACAGTTGTGCAAGAACTATAAACAGGCGATAAGAAAGTTGGTAAGTATATTATCACAACTTATGACGGACCAAACATGATCCAAACATGTTTGCCTATTGACAAATGCGTAGGTAGGTCATTAATTAGTTGAAAACAAATTTCGAAATATCATTTTATTCAAGTCGTTATTGATCTATTGACGTTGTAAGCACCTACTCTGTTTACGTCAAAAATATGAGAATTGAGAATATGCGCTCACGCTACCACTCATGTGAGTTCTTCGTTCGTTTTTTACGATGAAATCCTACCTACTTGTGCGGTTTTTGAAACCTTATTCATCACTAAAACCACTGAACCGGTAGGTAATCATACAATTTGCTATGGAGACTTTACGGATTGTAGGCATTTTATCCTGAAAAAGATGCGAAGTTACGGGAGTACCTACCTAACCTGGTTTAAAAATAAATTGTAATGTTAGTGCACTTACGACACTGCTTGCTTGAAGACCGGTATATCAACGACAGGACCAATGCCTATTCTCTCTCAAAAAGAAAGAGCATTGATGATCGTCTAGTCGCCAATCTTGCGATTGGAAGTATTTCTTTTTTTGTTACCTAACTCATACCTAGAGCACATAAAATACATGAAAAATATTTCATCTTCATGCCTGCTGTTGTACATTTCATTTAGATTATACCTACGTCCCATTATAAAGAGCAAACATACAAAGTTCTATCGCAGGTTAGACACAGATGTTAGTGCTTGCAAGCTCAGAATACAAACCAAACCTTGCAAACTGCAACATATGCGTCATCAGAAGCAAAATTAAACGGTAGAAGGAAGACTCAAAATATCCACTCTCAATTTCAAAGAACTTATCTACCAGTTATCACAATTACCGACCCTCCCTCGAACATAATGATGTAATTAATATTGCTGTGTCAATATTATCTATCTCACGATTATTCTGTTATCAGCATCGGTAATATCAACTTGGCAACGAAACGGGTAAAGATAAAGTTTGCATGTGTGGGTGATAAGATGTAGAATAACACGATAAATTTCGTTAATGTGAGGATATTTTTGTGAGAAATATGTTGTGGTGAACACACAATTCTTGAAACGCTGTGTACCTAAATGAATGAACAATATTTATTATAGTGTGTCGGTAGTACGTAAAGAACAGTAAACTTCACGTACGCTCTTCGACTTTTGTTTTTTATTTTAAATTCTGAACAACAAACTTTACAAACCTGACCTCTATTTTGCGACCGTTATAGTTGCTTTATGAGGGCGTATTATTCGGCAATATTGGACCTCTTAACAAGCCATCAAACTCCTTTGTTGCGTTTCTTATAAAAACCCATACAATGTCTAACTGTTATTGTGAAGTGTGGAGCGACAAAAGCCGTACAACGGACTTTGACTTACAGACCTAATTGAACTCCCATACATTTAAAATAATGTGGACCATTACGTCGTAAAGTTTCAATTAAGTACCTTCTTATTTGTCGTAAAACCGTACCAGCAATGGATTTCTGTGGGCATAGCATAAACCATAAGATTCTTTCTCCATGCTGTGAGTCACCACGGAAGCAAGCTTGTCCGTGAGCGTGGCAAAAGCAATTTTAATAGATAGAGTATCTACTCCTCATCTTGTTACCAGTTTCGCTGTTTCGTGTAGGTACTTAAGTGGTTCTTACAGCATAACAGCACAATAGTTGACGTCGGCGACCTCAATAGCATAAGTATTAGTATGATGGTCGAGTGCATCGCAACAGAGCCATGGCTATCATTTAATGTAAGTCCTCTTTTGTTTTTCCCACAGCTGGTAAAACTGATCCCTAAATGATTTATTTGCAGTCGTAATATTGAGGATGTTATTACCTAAATTGTACCTACACATAAGCTAGGTAAGTAAAAAAGTGAAGATAGTCTAATCTGATCATAAGATTGAGAGCATTTAAAGATACACGATGACATTCAAATCCTCGTCTAGTATTTTGAAGATCAAGCAATTTTGATCCCATAGCGACCGGCGTGGAAAGCCTAGTTCAGCGCCCTTACCATGAACTCTTAAAACAAGACAGTTTACGATGTGGAAGCAAGACGCCGCTACGAGCGAGCGGTGTAATGTCATAATGTGGCGTCTCGCTTGCTCAACGTAAACTGTCCTTCTTTAAGAGTTCATGGTAAAGTGGAATTACAATGATATCTGAAAACTAGATATAGGTAGATATAAGTCAGATAAAGTATCAACATACTTATTATAAAACGGTATATTAAAGAAGACGTATGTAAGTCCAATGTCAAGGGACGCTACTTTAAGATTATGATAATAAAACATGAAATAGGTACATACTTCCGAAGATATCCAGTAATATATCCTACGACAATCTTTTTGATAGGAACACGTACCGACGATTTGGTATTTCACCTTGACAAGATTAAGTAGATAAAATACATAAAAACAAAAACTCATGCATACCTAAATCCATTTTTTCTAGTAATGTATTTGCAACACGGTAGACTGCTCAGGGAGTGCTGGACATAGATACTTGGGTATCATTGCTCTTAGAGGCTCTCTACTTGCATTGCGGGGAAGCTGATTAGGTTCTTAATTAGCTTACTGGACGTACTTGTGAATCCTGATCGTTGCACTTACATCGATTTTTGGGAAAGAAACGAATTTTAAGTCAAAGAGCGGTGAGATGGTCAGAAGTAAATTACCTGATCCTACAAAATATGTGCTGAAGTCCAAAGAGCAGGTCAATACTGTTACCACGTATGACCTAACAATGAAGAAGATGGATGCAATTGATTGCCTGTTTTGACACAAATACAGACACTATTGCAACAAAGGTTGATAAAATAACGTTCTGTAGGCAGACCTCGTCCCTTGTTGGCATCCAACCAGTACCTGCTTACGTTCTACTTGATAAAACTCTAACCGCGACTTTTGAACTTGGGTTTGGATTGGACAGCCTTCCTGGGTTTTTCTCTTCGGACATTCTTAGGAAATTGCCAACAAGGTTCACATAGCAATGGTTTAAGATTAAGACACTATCATAATATGTCATAACACAGATTTTTGGAAAATGTGAGTGTGCTACTTCTGCCTCCATTTCGGCACTATCTACATACATATTTGCGGTAACGTCTACTCATTATCTACAGGATTAGGTAGCCAATATGATGTTTTAGTTTGAAATAATCATATTATTTATTCCATCCTCTTTCCAGTCAGGAAACTGGCAACGGAACAGATTGGACCTCTAGTCAGGAAGATGGAAGATGAACACCGCATCGACGACAGCGTCAGACAATTGCTCTTTGATAATGGCGTAAGTAGACACCTATCTAATCTACTATACTTGAAAAAGTACACTTGGAGTTAAAAAATCATAACACTAGAAACTGGTAGGTATGAAAATTAATACCGAATCGCTATAACTTTTTGCAATTTTGTCCTACCAATGCCCTTTGTATTGTAGGTAACCTCCACTCACGTTATTAGTTATTGACTTTTGCAAATAATGATAATACAAACTGAATCTTATAACATGAGTACCTACCTACCTAGGTACCTCTAGAATAATGAATGAGGAGGACCCATATTTCCAACCATTAAATTACCGATGTGACTTTTTCAATGTCATATTTTGAATATTTTAGGTATTTTGGAACAACTGACTATGTTCTTCTAGACTGTATTCCTCTGGTATGCTTATAGACCTACCCTTGGCCAAAAAAGTCAACTCCACGTAACATTACAGTTGATGGGCATCGAGACCCCAACTGAATACAGCGGCTCCGGCTGCGGTTTCCTCACGATGATGCTGGTGGTTGAGGAGCTGTCTCGAGTAGATCCCGCTGTCGCAGCCTACGTGGACATCCACAACACACTCGTCAACTCGTTGTTCATGAAGCTCGGAACTAAAGAACAGAAGGAGAAGTATCTGACGAAACTCTGTACGGAATATGTAAGTGGAATTTGTAATAAAGTCGATACTTACTGGGTAAACTGACTTCTAAACTATTTTAGAATGTTCTGGCGAATATTTTTCTCTTTTTTCGATTCTTGAAGAATTACAACTACACTACAACTCGGTATTTATATCTGGGAGTGGAAATTATGGCACATTGGTACTTACCTACACAATTTACTGTGTTTTAGAGGTGAAAGAAAACCACAAGGCTACCTTTGTTTTCTTTCACCTCTAAAACAATATCAGGATTTTTAAGTGATGCATAATTAATATATTTTTTAAATACACGAGCAGACTTCCATGCGGAGAACGAACTAAATCTTTAATCATTCTTGAAATTATTAATATTCATATCGTTAGTGATAAATGAATGTCAATTTGCATATCCATACCGCTCGTTAAAAGTATCGAATTCTGGATAAAACCATATTCCTAGTAATAGTCATACCCAATTTGATTATCAATCCAGAATTAAGATCTCATCGTTCATAGATCCATTTCCTACTTAAACTTAAATCCCAGATAGATCTTAAACTACCCTGCAATAATACTTGGTTACTCTCTAGGCCGGCAGTTTTTGCCTGACGGAGCCGTCCTCAGGATCCGATGCCTTTGCCCTGAAGACCGTGGCGAAGAAAGATGGCGATCATTACGTGATCAACGGCTCCAAGATGTGGATCTCCAACTCTGACGTCGCTGGCGTGTTCCTTGTTATGGCTAACGCTGACCCTTCAAAGGTAACGAAAGCAAAAGGTCTCAAAATAAGATTATTTTTAAATAGGCAGTTGTTTGACGAACAAATTGAAGGCGTGGTTAAGTTGAAGCAGTCTTCCAAAATGTGCAGAACTTTTTAGAAGCTTATAATTTTGTAAAACATTTCAGCCTACCTGCGGGACATTGAGATATTTTTTCTATTAGGCAACTTATTAGAATTGTTAGATACGTAGGTAGCTATTCAAAGACTATTTTTCAAGATTTCAGTATTTTGGAGAATTATTTAACCGTATATACTAGTAAGCGATCTTTTCAAAAACCGTTATTTTATGTTTCCAGGGCTACAAAGGAATCACCTGCTTCATCGTAGAACGCGATACCCCCGGACTATCGGTAGCTAAGCCAGAAAACAAACTGGGTATCAGGGCGTCTGGCACCTGCATGGTACACTTCGACAATGTCAAGGTACACGAGAGCAGCATCCTAGGAGAATATGGAAAAGGGTACGTATTATACTGTTTTACAGGTTTTTTAATAGATGTGTTGAATGCTTGTTCACAATTCCCCTGATGTTAAGCAAAATTATGGCCTAAGATGGAACGCGCCTACTTCATAAAATTTGGTTCACTCTCGTCTTGAAAACCGCTAAGTTATACCCAGTTCTATCCGGTAAGGAATTCCATTAGCTGGCGGTTAGCACAATGAAGGTAAAACGCTTAATTAGTAGTTACTAAATGAAGGTACATGATGATGAATAAAGGTGGATTGGAAAGAACTTTAAAGCTTGTGAAAAGTTTCGTTGGATGATGTCATAAATCGAGCACATACAGTGTAACCACGTCGCATCAACCAGTCTGAATTAAATCATCATGGCACTGAGGCCCATCAATTCTTCCCAAGCTACAGACCTTAAGAGCGTTCTCAAACCTCAAACTTACACCGCAAAATAATGAGCAATAAAATATGAACTTTATGATAGCACCCTGTAGATTCATTTTACAGTGACAACATAAAAAAGTTAAGTGTCACTGTAAAAGGCGAGAGTGGTGATATATTTTCAGAGCTAAAATTTACTTCTTTTACGCCATACACTTATTACTCTTTATCTAGTCTCTCATACTTACGAGATGCGTCCACAATAGAAGCTAACAGACTTAATTCTTCTCTAGTTACAAATACGCAGCCGGTTTCCTGAACGAGGGCCGCATCGGTATCGCGTCGCAGATGATCGGGCTGTGCCAGGGCTGCATGGACGCTACTATTCCTTACACCCTCGAGAGGAAGCAGTTCGGACAGAGCATTTACAATTTCCAGGTAAATTTATAGTAAATTAACTAGTTTTTGCACGACAGGCAGTGGCGAATTTACCCTAAGGCCTAGTAGGCCCGAGCCTAGGGCGGCCAATCAAGACAAAAAATTCACTGATGATAACAAGAAATGGCCTGGGCCCTAGGGCGGTTAAGACTGCAAATCCGCCACTGACGACAGGACAGAAAAATAATACAAGTTTTTTTTTAAATTGATTCGATATGTCTGATATCGATGTTTGACAGCCTACAACAATTAAACTCGTTTGTTGTCTTAAACATCTTAACATATATAAGTACCTACAATAAAAACTAAAACTTATGAATTCGCAGCGGTAAAAAATGCTAAAAGATTCCCAAAATCAAACACATGAAGACTGCCGACTGCCATAATCTTTGTCATCCTATCTTCTTTAACCTTCCCCACTTCTTAACCCTGTTCTGTTCACCCCAGGGTATCAGCTACCAGATCGCGCACCTGCAGACACAGCTGGAGGCGGCTCGTTTGCTCACCTACAACGCAGCTCGGCTCAAGGAGAATGGCATGGAGTTCGTCAAGGAAGCTGCTATGGCTAAATACTATGCTTCAGGTAATGTGATGGCATAAGTAGGTAGGTAACTGTACTGCTATGCGGGAGGAATTGGCACTACTGAACATTTGCCAACATAATAAAATATTATCCTACTGCATAACCTACTAAATAAATATTTAGGTCAATTTCTTAACCTGACCACCATTTCTTTCACAATAGATATTATTAAGACTATTTTCTAAACAACTCAGACATGTTTCATATTCAAAACTTCTAGTAAATAAAACTATAAAACAACCCAGTCACTCAAATTTAAATCTTCCACCAATAACACAAGTTTCATTTTCCAGAAATCGCCCAGAAACTGACATCGAAATGCATAGACTTCATGGGTGGTGTGGGCTTCACAAAAGATTTCCCCCAAGAGAAGTTCTTCCGGGACGCTAAGATTGGTACTATCTACGAAGGAACAAGCAACATGCAACTCCAGACCATAGCTAAACTCCTGCAAAAGGAATATACCCAATAGAGATTATGTAATAAAGAAATTATTATGTTAAGTATCACAGATACAAGTCTGTAAATATTGAAGATAAAATAATCCATATGTATGTTTTTTTTTTTTTGAAGATATTTGATTTAATCACCTTTGAATGACAGCCAGTCAGTAGTCATTGCATTTACCGCAAAAAACTTGTATTGTCTATATTTCAATACATTTCACACTAATTTCCTCTTAATTCGATTTCATTGTTTGTGAAAAGTGGTTTAATTATAAAATGTCAATGTATGTGTATCATTGCACATTAAAACAGGGTAATTTTATATATTTCTATATTAAATGAAGAATGTCTTCCCTTTTGTATCAATTATAAGGTATATATATATTTTATACACAATGTATTCCAAATAAAAGACTTTATAAACTATGTTGCATTTATTTACAGAAATCTTTAGCTACTTATTTATTTTGAAATTTCATTATGGCTTTGGATCATGTGGCAACTTGAAACCAACCATTCTTGCAGTTTCTTCCATGGTTCTTTCACCCTTTCCCTTAAATTCCGTATTGATTTCTTTGTACTTTCTCGAAGAATGCAGGTAATTGCTGTATGTTTTTGCCTTGAAGTGCATCTCATCGGCAGCTTTGCAAAGTTGTTCATCGGTAACCTGATATTTTCTATATTCATTGAATATGTATATAACCATTTGATTCTCCGTGAGTTTCTTGGTAGAGCTTTGTTTACGTAGCTCTGATAGTAATTGCCTCAATGTTACTAATGCGGGCTTTGTTGTAATCGACGCCATATTAGACCTTCAAACAAATTAAATGTTCAGCTTCTGTACCATGAGAGATGTGATGAATTCTTCAGTGTTCTCATACGCAGGTTTGTCACCTTTCATCCAAAAGTCAGAACCAAGCTTTTCTAGATTATCTCTTGGGAATTCATGAATGGCAGTATCATTGAAGATATCAGTGAATTTAAAACTATTCTCTATTGAATGCTCAGTTTTATGTGGATGTATTTTATAAATGTATGGAACTGTTGCAGAAAGAATTCTACTGGGCTGATTGTCAATAAGAGAGCCAAAACTGTTACAAACAAGTACACAGTTTTCTAAATTAGGACCCCAATTGCTCCAAAGAAAATTGTTAGTCAACTGTTTTGGACAATGAGGGAAATATACCACAGTAGCCCCTTTATCGGATATTACGTAATTACCTTCACTGTTTTCCGATATCACTTCTAAACCTAACTTAGATAAGAGTTCGCATTCACTTTTATAGAAAATAGGGTCATGTACTAAAACTTTTTGAGGGTTCAAAGACTCCCTTAGGCACAACAGAAGAGCTAACTGGTATTTCGAAATATTACACTCTGCTACATGACCGAGCCCGAGGCAAACTATTTCTACGACATTTCTAGCTTGCAAAATGCTACTCACGGATTTTAAAACGTCTTCCAAGTAATTAGACAGTCGTATATCTTCTTCTGCGCAGTGTATTCGCCTGAAAAAACAGTAAATAACTTATAACACATAACCTCAAAACAATCCCGATGGTAGTCATAAATTAACTGCAATTGCTCACTTAATCACTTTATCAAAGTCTATCACTATGTCTTGTTTTTCAAACTGTATCTCTTTCGGTGGAATTTTTGTAGGTTTATGTTTTGAACAGCGTTTTGATTTTACTTTTTGAAAACCATTGCTGTCTTCTTCGGGTTTTGACATTATTATGAAACGATGTTACCATTTTTAGCGACGTGACTTTAATGTTATTTTCTTAGATCATAATCAAAGGTTATTTTTTAGTTCCACATGGTTCCACACACAATAATTTTACTTTTAGCTTAAATACTAAATAATTTATCACACGGTACATATAATTATATTGAAGAGTAAAGACTTATTTTGTAATACAAAAATAACGACAGCGATGGTTTATCGTTTACCAAGCCTACAAAATGCGATAACTAGTGTATTAAAAATAAACATTGACTTAAGAAATAATAATTATAAGCCAATTTAGTATAGGTACAGCACTGATAGCCGAGTGGTATGACCGTTGGACTGCCAAGTCAAAGGTCGCAAGTTCTAACCTCGGCACGCAACAATGTCTTTTCGAATTCATGTGCATAATATAAATTAATTATCAGTTGCTAAAAACGGTGAAGGAAAACATCGTGAGGAAACCGGCACACCTGAGAGATTTTTCAACGGTGTGTAAAGCCATGTCAGAGGCCTACAGGCGGTTTAAACTCTGACACCAGGTTGTTCATCAACCACACGATAAGAAGAAGAAGTATAGGTACAGCAGAAGGCTTAAAAATCTTAACTAAATCAATAGGAGTTATGTACCTACGTAACTACTTGAATGCCTTCAGGAATTATGTGACGGCAGGTAATGACCTAAAGGCGAAGGGCAGTAGCGGATTAAGGGACTTTTATGCCAGGAGACCGACATGTTTGTTGATTTTATTTGTAACTTACTCATAACTACCATAATAAAATCAAACTATCTATATAAAATAAAAAAGATCCATAGGTACTATAGAAAATCCTTAACCGATATCAAATTAAAGGTCAATAGCGAAAATCAAGTCATCGATGACGTTTCAACACAATACTTTTGCGGTTTTTCGGCGTGTTTTGTAAACATTCGACTTATTGTTTCTAAGAATTGACTCAATTGACGACAGCAACACCTCCTATCGAACGACGCTCTAACAGCATATTTGTAATTTCTTGTCAACATCTCAATAGGAATGGCTTGCAGGCTACCATAGAGTTTATGCTAGTGAAACAAAAAAAAATGTTCAATCAAACCATGGATTAAATTATACCCGATACTATCGTTTGTATGTCAGAGAAAAGAGATGTTAATAGAAGGACTTCATCGTTGGTCTAGTAGTCGTTAAGCGCGACTGCTGAGCATGAGGTCCTGGGTTCGGATCCGTAGTCGGGCAAAGTGTTGCGGGGTTTTTCCTGTAGTTAGGTAATTCTCAGTGCAACATGGAGTTTCTGGATTCGTGCCCGGTTTTTGACAATAGGCTCGCTCCGTATTATATTGGATGTACTTCTTACCTTTATTATGTACACCATTCCTTATCCTTTCGGAAAATACAGGCGATATGTTCCGTTAAGACGGGCTAAAGTTAATACAGGCATTATCCTCGTTTATGAGGGTGCAAGTTTAGACTGCCTCGTTGGTCTAGTGGTCGCTAAGCGCGACTGCTGAGCAAGAGGTCCTGGGTTCAAATCCCGGGTCGGGCAAAGTGTTACTGAGTTTTCCATTAGGTAATTCTCAGTAGCAGCACGGAGTCTGGATTGTGCCCGGTGGATGGCAATAGGCTCGCCCCCTATTACATTGGGACTTACAACATAACTGGCGAAATGTGGGTGTACTATATGTACACCTCTGCCTACCCCTTTGGGGAATACAGGCGTGGTGTTATGTTATGTTAAGTTTAGAACCACTTTTGTATCTATCTTCATACCCACAAAGTTATTGGAACAAACAATATTTTACTGGCCTGTTTGTCTTGTGGTTAGTAACCCTGATTGCTAAACTGAAGGTCGTGGGTTCGATTCCCACCCAGACAAATCTTTGTGTAATGAGCATAATCATTTGTTCTGTAACTGGCTGACTGGGTGTGGTATCTATTTAGAAATATTTAACTATGTTTATCAGTTGTCTGGTTACCATAATACAGGCTGTTCCTAGTTTGGGATCAGATGACCGTGTGTGAGTTGTATCAAGATATTATTATTCTGTATCTCGATTTTTGCTCGGGCTATCAACCTTATGGATACCCGGTATTTTAAAAGTATTACGTGGGGACTCCATTATGAATCCCTCCTAACAAAGATATTGGAAAAAGGGTTACCTCATTTTTACTGTAGGTATAAAATTGATATCTATTGTATCGTCACGCCTATTTTCGTTAGAGGGTAACCAGATTTGTAAAATTCTGTGACCGTTAGGTTACCAAGTTACCAACCATACCAAGTACTTTTATGTTATTTTTAGTTATATAATACAAAACAGATAAATTACAGAGCACAATAATTTTACAGCTATTTACTAGTTGTTTGATACTGGGACTTTTACGTCACGCTAAGCGATAAAGTAAATATAACAATTATATATATACTAGCGGCCCGCTCCGGCTTCGCACGGGTATAAAATATATATTATAAGTATTTCTCCACTATTTAATGGATGTTATTATACACATAAACCTTCCTCTTCAATCACTCTATCTATTAAAAAAACCGCATCGAAATCCGTTGCGTAGTTTTAAAGATTTAAGCATACATAGGGATATAGGGACAGAGAAAGCGACTTTGTTTTATACTATGTAGTGATAATATTTTTTTTCTCCCTTAACTAAGCATGAAAAATAAAAAAAATACATACATAATCCCTATTGTTAACCGACCTCAAAAAAAAGGAGGAGGTTCTCAATTCGTCGGGATCTTTTTTCTTTTTTAAACAGTAGCATTGATACTTTCCTGCCTGCGAACGTTGCCTTGCCAAGCCTCTGTGCATTAGAACCAATTCGTACACCTTACAATCAGTGCGACATTCTATGAATTTACAGGAAATTCTAATTCTACCAAACTTGAGACGTCACGTAGTAAACATGACCAAAAAAATAAAATAATTTATGTCGTTGATGCCGTATCTAAAGAAGTCTAACTAGAATTAGTAGTCATAAATTAGTAGAAACCACGGAAAAGGAGGTCAGATGCTCTTAAAAGGCTACTGCACTCATACAATATGAATGCGGTAGGCTTCGGTAGGTAATTCTCATTTTTGCCCTAAAGTAGTTCAGTCTTCACATCCAGTCTACGAAACCCGACCTGAATAATAATTGAATCGAATGAGGGCGCGGTCTAAATTCGGCATTTAATTCACTATGGTACCGTTCCCACACAACACATACGTCCTTGGACAGGTATTTGGGTTAGAAAAATTACCCATTGACAAAACATAGAGGACAAGCGATCACGGCGCATATCGAGCAGCTACCTACCTATTGTCCGATTTGTATAGCAGGGACAATCAAAATCTATGAGCACAGCATTCGAATCACGCACCCGTATTCGTTCCAACATACCGTAATACGAATAAGGCGACAATTGTGCAGCGAACGATATTATTAGCCGTGCAAGTTTAGTCAAAGGACGACGTTTCAGAACGTCTGTTGACACGGCGCGAAAATTTATGGTATAATTTCCGCGTTCTTATTTCAAGTTTACGTTTTCATAACTTTCTAATGTTTATATGAGACGCAACCGTAACGGCCTCCTTGCTAATCTATTCAAAAGAGATTGTAATTAAATTCTCTTCGCTTCGTTACTTTTATATAACTTTATTATAATGTTTTGGTAGGTAGTTGAATTTGTTTTTAAATGTTTTAGTTGTAACATATTTGTGGACGGCGTCGATCGTGTTGTTCTGTGCGGTGTTTTTAATGTTAAATACATTGGCTGGTCGATGTGGACTAAGTATGGATCGATACGTAGTGACCCGGCGTTCTACACGCAAAAGTGACGGACTGTTGACAAGATGGAAGAGAAAATGCAGTATTTTGAGCAAGCGCTCTTGGATTACCACCGGTTACGATTTGAATGTGAGTAATTTTCATATGCATGAGTGGTTATTACCATAATTACGAGCTGTCGTGACTGTTTAATAGTTTTCAGTAAAGCAAATAGGTACTTGTTATACAAACTTGATGGGCTGTGTTATTGCTAAATACTAGGGTAGACGAATCAAAACATTATTGATATTATCAACACAAGCAATTGTATTATCAATACGATTACAGCAAACGAGCGCTGTATACATTTTTAGTACAAAGGAAGTTCAGTGGAAATGAAAAATATTTAGTATCGAGTCGAGGTTTTTATTTGAAGTATTTGCTGAACCAAGTAATTACTTTAATTGGTTGGTGTTCTACCTATTAGAAGAAGTATTTATTTCTATGAAAAACTATTTTTTTTTGTCGCGACAACAACACATAGGTAACAACACGTAGTAGGTACCTACTTTTGCTGTATCTTGTGGCTGCAAGCAGTCACCTCGAGTGACGGTACGTTTGTTTGGAGCACCCTGGAAGATCAACCTCTCTACCATCCTTGTTAACTTACTCTTTTGTTTTGTTATTCTCTATAATACTGACAGGTAAACACAGGCCACCTTATCCATAAAAAAAATACAATTTTAAACCACGTATTAAATTATACCTATATCACTAACGTTTACTCAATCACTGTCGTTTGCCTAACAAAGAATAGAGACGTCAATAGACTTAAAACAGGGTTTAGTTAATGTCGGTATGATCCTTGTTTATGAATATTTCGCATATAGGTAGTCGCGTCAATATACAAATACTTAAGCTATAGTTTATTATAATTATATACATACCTATACACATTTAAATTCTACCTGTTTTAAAACTATTTACAACTAAAATATAAAATTAAAAAGCATCAAAGTATTCTTCCTTATCGTTGTCAAAAGGTAACGTGCCCAGAAGACTGGCAGCACTGCCACGTTGAATGGCAATGTAAGTCTCATCTCAGCCCTATTTCGTTATCTACACATGACTGATGTTGTAAGATGACTAATGGCTCGCTTAACGATCTATAATTTAGCGCAACGAACAACCGATCAAGCATACCTAACGTCTTAGGTTTATTCTTAAGATTTCTCTGTACAAATGTCTTTTCAGCTTCTATTTTTGTTGTTTATTTAAATTGTGAGCAATGAACCCATCTGCTGATTCGATTCCCAAAAAAGACACAGTTTTGGGAATTGCCACTGAAAATATTGTAGTAGGATCGTTCTTAAAAGGCTTGCTCGCTCCCATCATTATTATGGTTACCCAATATAATACGTAGGCACTATTAAACTGAGACGTGCTAAGGTACACATCTGCTTACCCAATCGAGAAATATATGCGTGGCGACAAACTTGTGTTGGCTTCGAAATATTAAATACATTAACTCCGAACAATAAATTAATACCAAGACTTATACAAAACTAACGATTTTGAAAAGATTTGGAAGATCTAGTGTTGTTATTTTACCAATACACGTCACGTATAACCGATATTTTTTATTGCATATTAGTACGTGATTCTAAGAACCACCGTACAATATCCTTGTAACAGAAAAGAAACGATGAATTAAATAGGGACACACTATGAATAGTGTCTGAAATTATACGCTATTTTTGATTGAGTAACTTCTCACTCTTGCATTTTCGAATATATTGGAAGTATGGTACAGCTCTATTGTATCTTAAGAACTATTGTATATTACTCATATTTGCAAAAAAATATCTATTCTATTCTGTTACATGGTGTAGTGTAGTGTAGTGTTACATGGTTTTTCATGCTTTTCGGTTCGGCTTTACCATTTAAAAATCTCTTAGGTGTGCCGGTTTCCTCACGATGTTTTCCTTCATCGTTTTCAGCAACGGATACCTAATTTATAGTACTCACATGCATTCGAAAAGATTTTGGTGCGTGCCGGGGTTTGAACTTGCGACCTTGGATTTGGCAGTCCAACGGTCATACCACTCACTCACCTATCATTGCTGTTTCGTAACAATAAAATACACTAAAGCATATTTAATCGATCTTAAATCTAAGTACACAATGTTTTACAGAGAGTCTGTCTATTTCAATCATTGGGTGTACGTCACTCCATTTAGTCTAGCCTATATCTCCGAAATTATATAAACATAATAATTATTATATTCATGTCAAATATACCTATTGTACTCATCAAAACTTGAGCGATGTAGCTACGCAAACACTCATTCAGCCTATTCTTTAAAAAACGAACTCTGCAATTGGTGAACCAACTTTCCATAACAATAGTTGATTTAATCGGCATACGCGTACGCGCATAATTTGATAAACAATTTTATATTCAAAACATATCAACACTTTCTCCATTACTATTATTGTCTCATTTCGGTACACATTAGCATGGTAACAATGCGTGAGTCCTTACTTGGCTGAATTCTAGATTCCTTTGCCAAACAACATGGCGAGTGAGTCCAGTGACGTCAGTGAAGTCAATGACGTTATTCAATGTTAATTTTTTTCACTTTTGTTTTGACAAATCAACTTTTAGATTTCCTAATGGGAACAGGATTGTGTGACTCATTTGGAAGGTATTTATGTCGCAGTATAATTGTACGAGTAACAAAAAACGAATGTAGGAAGGTAAAAAACTTAAAATTAAACAAACTATTGGGATTCCTCAAGGGAGTATATTGTGGCCTATTGTCTTTATTACAGAGATACACTTTTTAGAGGATACTATGAAGAAAATTTGCGAACAATCTACCTGAGAAAATTAAAATCGTTTCTTTATCAATAAAATCCTACATTTAATCTAAAATAGTCCATTATTTCTATAATTGACCACCCCCTTTCAGAAGATCCAAAAGATGGGCAGCGGCGTCTTTTGTAAGTACTTTGACCATCAATACTGCGATCCCCAAGCCGCTGCCAAGCGTGGGGACTATGGCAACCCCCCCCCCCTTCATCTAAAAGGGGGAGGCCTTTGTTCAAAAGTAAACGTCTTGCGGCTGATGATGATATGATGATGATAATGAGTCCATTATTTTCATTCCAGATCAACAATAAACAAACTCTGCAAATACATTGTAATACAATAGGTATAACAGAATGAATACAGCTACTCAATTACCTAACTTATAAGAAATTAATGACATCTAAGATAAATAACTGAAGTAAAAACAAATGAAGAAATATTACCTAAATGAAGACAAATGATACTTCGAAAACAGCTTCAACTAAGATTGAACGACTTTGCATCAAAATTAAGATGAATGTAATTAGACTTTTTATTCGTTGGTAATACCTATCAATTTATAATATTAATAAACCTTTATTTTCAGGCATCTATGGCCCATAGATAAATACCTTACAAACTAACATAATTATATAAATATATATGTAGATACGCTAGCCTGCTAAACTAAGTACTAAATCATCATCATCAGCCCGTTGCAGTCCACTGCTGGACATAGGCCTCTCCCAATGTACGCCACAGAGCCCAGTCTGCTGCTTTATGTATCCAGTCATTGCCTGCCCTCTTATGTAAGTCATCCCGCCATCTGGCCAGAGGACGACCCACGCTACGTTTACCAAGACGCGTACTAAAAGTAGAGATATATTTTTCTAACCTATAGAAGTTAGAAATTAAAAAAAAAACGTTTCTTAGCAAATCATCAGAGTCCATTTTCTTTACTTAAAAAGTTATTGCAATTTTAAAAGTGTGATACTTAGTTTTGCAGGCCAGTGTATTGCGCAAATTATGATTCATGATCTGTAAAACGTGCTTTGTAAGGATAAATTATGTCCAACGCTCGTGTTGCAGTGAGTACCATTTAAGGCAGCGTAAGATTGCATTCAGGTGCATTGGAACTAAACGGGGGTCAGATAAGAAACAGAAGTATTTATAATGGACTTGCAAATATAAGGTCGATGTGAAAATGTCATGGAACTGGAGTTAGGCACATGATTACGAATATTATGATCTTTTTAGGTTTATTAGCGCACAGATTATTATCTATCAAAACGTAAGTAATTTTCATGTTCAAGTTTCTCCAAACCCAAATATAGAAATGGTGCAGAGAATGAGCATTCATATTTATTATTAAGTAAATCTATTGCTTTGATCAAGCAAATATCACATACCTAACTCCCAAGATTTTGTGAATGGACAATCAAATCAGTCATCACGCTAGGTGCAGCGATAACGCCTTACCATAAGATGAGTAATTGTGGGGCTCGTAGCTATGCAGCTACCCGGCAGATCAGTCGATCTGCGAGGATAAGCCGTGCTCGCCGCGGTCAGTCTTGTGATGGGTGACCGTTTTCACATGTCGAGACCCCACCGTGCTTCGGAAGGCACGTTAAGCCGTTGGTCCTGCGCCTGATCTCTCTCCGGTCGTGTCGGTCTACCGTCCCATCGGACTATGAGAGTAAGGGAATAGGGAGTGCACCTGTGACTGCGCGCATAATTGTGCACTATAATATCTCCTGCGCAGATGGCTAGTCTCAGCTGAGACAGGCCGCCGTGACCGAAATTCGGTCAGGAGGACATTATTATTTAATATTCCAATTTGTGTACACAGTACCCTCACAATGTGATCCACGGCAGAACATCAAAATTACGTATTTATGTTATAGTGGGACGTTTAGGTGCCGAAAATTCAAATAATAGAAGTCCTGTCAAGGTTATCCAAACGCTTTGATTTATCACTCAATACATATACTTAGGTACACGTTCATATAACACACACATGGTCACCATTAACAGCACCCGAATAGGAAGACAATGCCGATTGAATACAATAAGAAACCGATATCGGTAGGTATATGTCGATAGACGATAGATACTTGCATCAAACCGCAGTATTGCGAATTTTCTCACGAACCTTAGAACTGTGCCGTAACTTGAAATAAGTACTAGATGTTACGTACTTCAACTACTGTTGAAACTTGGTACTAAAGAGTGAATTGATTCTGTTCTTTACAAAGTCGGTATAGAAACAATAGCAACTCTTCTACTCCATTTAAACGTAGGTAAGGTACTTGAAATTCTTACAAAATACGGCACAAACTGAGACTCGAAACACGTAGACGGTAAAGAGAAAAGATCTGCCCCCCTTACCATGAACTCTTAAAACAGGATAGTTTACGATGTGGAAGCGAGACGCCGCTACGAGCAGTCTAATGCGGCGTCTCGCTTCCACAACGTTAATCGTCCTGCTTTAATAGTTCATGGTAAGAGGGCTGGAAACAATGAAATCTGGCCCTCAAAACGACTTATGTTATTTTTATGGTTAAAAAGATTCCGAGGAATTGAGAACCTACTTCTTTTTTGATGTCGTTTAAACAGTTTCACTAAGTGAATGAGTTGGTAATCATAGATTCCAACAGATAATACCTGACGTCACCCTTAAGACGTAAATACTAAAAAGGGAACTTGAAATTCGATGGATGCGAGCAGCGACACGGTGGCTCAGTTGGTTAGAGCAACGCCACGGATCGGCGAAGGTCGCGGGTTCGAATCCCGCTCGTGTCCATCATTTTTCAAATTTCTTTTATCAATTTAGATTCAAGCTTAGCATGGGCAACATGCTAAAATGGCACCAAAAGTCATATAAGTTTCACTAAATCAACAATTATCTCAATTCGGGTATTCTCGAAGGTCGTCTTAAAGTTCTATAACCTGCAGTGTTTTAGATGACAGCTAGTTTATGAAGCTTGCATATGCTATTCATCCGAAACTTTGTGTGTGTGCCTTCTTTACATGCTTGCAATTGCAAATACAAAATATCAAACACATCTTGCTAATTTATTCTAAATCGCTTTAAGATCCGACTTCAGCCACTATTGCATGATTTAAGAGTTGATTAGATAATTATACAACTTCGCAATAAGTTAATCTATGCTTAGAATTAGCGTTCAACTTGTTTAATCACCTGATTCTGATTAAATGCTATATTTTATTCATCTTTTATTATTTATCGTTGGCAAAGATTAATTTATTCATTCGGATATGATAGAAAGAATTATTACCTTTCTGATTGGAGTTTCGTGAATATTTTCTCCTGTATATAAATTTCGATTATGTTATGATTATGAAACTGCCTCGTTGGTGTAGTGGCCGCTAGAAGCGCGACTGCTGAGCATGAGGTCCTGGGTTCGAATCCCGTGTCGGGCAAAGTGTTACTGGGTTCCTCCATTAGGTAATTCTCGATTACAGCATGGAGTGTGAATGTGTGCTCTAGGCTCGCCTCCTATTGCATTGGGACCTATAGCATACCTGGCGAAGTGTGGGTGTACCTACTCTGCACACCTCTGCCTACCCTTTTGGGGAATACCTACAGTTGTGATGTTATGTATGAAAAATATTGAACATAACTTATAACAATATTAGCATGGCACGTCTGTAGAAACTAGTACCTGAGTGTTTTTAAATAAGATTTGTAAATAAGGTTTGGGACCAGTGGTCTTAATGACGTGACGTCTTGAAGTCATTTTGATTTTTGACTAACAGGATTTAATTAATGTTTTATACCAGTATCAATTTCAAGTTTAAACGATTTATAACCTTTGAATAATATAAGGCGACGTTCTCTATTATAAATTAATTAATGTGTTTACGATGTGATTAACTTACCATTCAATGTGTTTCGGCTTCAGAGAGTTTAATTTTTTAAGTCGATTTCAGGCATGGTTTTTAATTAGTTTAATTAACAAAGACCTTCCATATGACATTGATAGTTCTAATGGTAACGACTTGTAATAGACCTCACGCCATCATGCAATATTACTATACGTTTGAAGGCTGGCTTCTCTATAAGGAAAACGAATGTTCTCATGTATCTTATATGAAGACAAATTATAGTAGGAGCTCAGTGGGTAAGTAAATTGTTTTGAAATTCAGACTTGAATTTCTCCTGAAATGTAGGAACTATAAAAATATCATAATTAATCAAGTATAAAACAAATAGGAACATAATTACACGCGCTTACCCTCTATACGCCAAAATTAAAGGACCACCGTTAATTAATAGTGTTTTAAAACTAAGAAATAGTGAAATATTCAGACATAAAAGCTTACATTCACCAAGAGTCAAAAGTCACCAATCTTTTTTCAAAAACTAAAAATACTGACAAAGGTGAATCTTCAAGAATGCTAAGTCGTTGTAATATAATTGCAGATAAAACCGCATAGAATCATAGATCGCTCTGATTTACTCCATAATATGATATTATAGAATATTTTCTTTTTTTTTCACGCTTTTCTGACTTTAGCTCTATCATTAATAACACGGGTCGAAGATATTAATGCATTCAGTTCTATCGTACATCCAATCTGCACGTATCGAACGTGTATTGCACTTAGACTAGACAAACTTGGCACTTGTTAGTAAAATAAATAATTCATACGATTTCCAACCTTAATGGTGAAGAAATAAGGAGCTTTTACAAACTGCGCAACTAGACAACTAATATTGCTATTGCGACAACGTACCTAGTCAAGTCAACGTTTCTTACTTATAAACATTATGCTTGTTGCGTAGTTTAGTTGCCTACAAAGTGTTTGAAGGGAAAGGTTTGCGTACAAATTGCAATTTTAATTCTAAATTCTACATTCAACCTTTTTACTATCCTAATCTACAACAAAGAATAATATCAAGAAAAAAACAAAACTTTGACGTGTTAATGACAGCTAAAAATTGGCGGTAATTCTTCGTTTAAAAAAACAACAGTGACCAACTGGCAACTGACCATGACATTCGGTTGTAAACAAAAACAAAAGTGAGTTTTTATTCGATTGGATTAAACTTTGAATCGCTAATCGATTTGGTTTATTATTTGACATTAGTGCTGTGTTGTGCAAGGGTCGCAAGTGTCATTATGCCCCAGATTTTCTTCAAAAAAGTAATGGTTGTGAGGGATCGGGCCGACTTCGAGGTAAGCTACTTTCACTTTCCGCGCCGGTCCGTGGCATATGCCTTGCCGGCTGCCGTGTAACTTATTAAAATAGGAACCTATTTAAAGCTAAGCAATTCTTAAAATAACATTAGAATTAAATACCTTTTTCTTCCGAAGAAGTGGTCAGATTAATAAAGATTCAAGGTAAAAACACCATAGATTACAAGTTCGACATTCTTGTCAAACGAGAAGAACACCTATCTTGCCGGTTCAAGTAAAAAGAGCTTTTCCTGGTGTTTCTGAAGCTTTTTCCTGATTTACCAAGTCCACCGATTCCGTATAATCGTGAACATTAACTTTATAAGTACTTTTTAAACTGAATTTACAACTTGAAACATGCTGCGTGAAGTTATTACGAAAACTATCTTGTTTGGGAAACTGTTTCTAAGCTTTTGATGGTATGTATGGTAGACTCACCATGGTTAAAAAAAAATAGAATGACGTATAAAAGTGTTGTAAACCTATCTGCAAAAAAAAAACATTTATCATTGTATTAAAAAGATTAAATATAAAAACGTGTTGGCAGATTATATTTTTAATTAACAAATAATATGTGTCTCACACTCGATGCAACTAATAACCCAATGAAGCATGTTCTGATAATTAACCATCAGTTTTTACCATGAGAACTTTATTGATTAAAACATAATTAGCTGCATTGCTGCACTGGTTACGACAATACACATATTGCTTGATTTGTACTCATTCGCCTGCATCAATAGGTAAGTACCTACAGTAGTTGGTATTACGAGCCTAGTAAGGTTTCATGCTAGTCTAGTAACTGCCGCAATGACTACAGTAGGACGTAGATATTTATATCACAGCTTTATGAAGCTAAAACGCTTATGATTACTTAAACTGACACTAAGTAAAGATTTCATGAAGAAAACCTTTACATAGTGATAGTTTAAGTAGTCATTAAATGTCTCTGAGTTCGTCAGGCTTTGAGGTCTTTACAAATCTTTTTGCAGATGGTAATAAGTTTTGGAAACCCAAGCAAATCTTTTTCCAGTCGCCTTTTTCAAAAGATTTTTTTTTTCAATCAAGCATCTATCTTAATTCTAAAGCAATTAATTTCGGGCTACAATAATTTAGTTCCCAAAAAGGAATATAATAAGAAATTGAATTTTAAATAGCAAATGCTAGAAAGTCAATTTCCCACGATGCTTAGATACTACTGTTATCCCCGAAGGGGTAGGCAAAAGTTTTTTTCACTTTTTAGCACGTTTTTTTTCATGGCAGTCGTGTTTTCTAATTTTTCTAACTATATTTTCAGAAATATAAAGCAAATTTAAAAACAATTTAAAAAAAAAGCAATATTTAATACACAGATAAGAATTACTAAAACTAACTAAGACCATACTGTACGATCTACAGATAAACGGTTACACCAATCAATGACCTCATAACTACGATAATAATTATATTACATACATTTAATTGTTGTCAGTAATTAATTAATGAACGTAGCAGTAGTCTACAACCTACGAACACCGTATCGTGCGTGCGCAATTAATATTATAGTCGCACTTTCCTTGATTGGTTTTACAATTTGTATGGATCATTAATGACACATGTCATTAGTGAATAGTGTCAGTAGTATGGTTGCTGACATCATTTTTATACCTAGCATGTTAATTTATACGTAATAGAGTAATTAGGTTTCATGATTTAACTCTTCCAAGCTTAATAAGAGAGGAAATCGTGAAAACAATTAGATATATCTATTCCTATTTACCTAAATCAGAATACATTTTCTTACCGTTACCGAGAAAGCGTGTTGTAAGGGACCACGCAGACGGAGACCACGAACAGTGGCCGCAACGACCAGAATCACTAGGTTGACCGTTGCGGCCAAGTGCGCGACGTTTGTATGGTTTCTTTAGTTAATCTTCGTTGCGGCCACTGGGTCGTGGTCGCGGCCATCTGCGCGAGGTCCCTAAGGTCAATGAATCCATGTGTGGACCCGAAGAGTGTCAATAGGCTTGCCAAGTCGCCGCTTTCAAAATAGGACTTCTGATAAGTGGGGAAAAATTGGTGTGTAAACTCCCAATTAAAGAGATCCTGCCTACTTATTACCGAAAAGCTACTTATATATACAAATATTATAAAGCTGAAGAGTTTGTTTGTTTGTCTCCTAGAACGCGCTAATCTCAGGAACTACTGGTCCGATTTTTATTTATTTATTTCACAGACAAAAAATACTTACAAAAATCATCAGTCACCAAACTGATCATGCAGTTTATAGGCTTATTTTATTAACTTCTTTGGCGCCAGCCTCCTTATCTATACTCAATATTATAAAGCTGAAGAGTCTGTTTGTTTGCTTGAACGCGCTAATCTCAGGAACTACTGGTCCGATTTGAAAATTATTTCAGTGTTAGATAGCCCATTTATCGAGGAAGGCTATAGGCTATAAAACATTCGGAAGCTAGTAATTTATATTGTGCTTTAAGTGCACGATAAAGAAGAGTCAAGTACTTGCTGCCTACACTTTAATATTCTCTGTGATGCTCCAAACAAAGTGAAGACGCAATTCAACCCACATCAGTGTTGTAATCGCAACACAGTTGAATCCTTGTCAGTAGCCAGATCGAGACGACTACTGACAAACAATACGTGCATAGTTATTGAAGGATAACCAGTGATGCTCAACATTTTTTTTTTGAGGAAAAATAATGTTTTTTTTTATTTTCACGAATCTTTGTATTTTTTTTAAGAATATTTTGGTATTGCATTTTTGAGTAACTATTGTCATGTAATACAGCCAATCAGCATAGGAATTACCTACATGTTTTACCAATGCTTAAAACTATTTTTATTGTTTGTAATAATTTCGAAAAATGCAGTTATGGTGAATAATGCAATGTCATAGAAAAAATGAGCATTGTGTGGTAGGATGAATTAAATGTTCTAAGTTCACGATGGGAGGCTGACTATTATAAATATTGGTGTAATCTGCATAGTTCACCAAGCAATAAGTAGGCTTATTTGGTAACCGAATCAAAGTCAGAGATCAATATCCATTCTACTGATTAGGTAAGATTTACTATTAAAAATGCATTCATTCTAATAAAATTTAATCAAGTTTCGTACTCGAATTTCCTTATCCGTACTCGAATACCGTAAAACAAAAAAATACTAGGTACCTCAATTTTCTTCTTTAATAGAATTAAAATTTGGAAGTCTCATAATACTTTCAATCTCACTAAAATTGATATTTAATTAGTCGGTATTGTTTGAATAGTTATAAATATATAAAGTACCTACACAATCGTATATAGATAGCCCGTAAACATGCTTTGTCTCTCATTTGTATTTACTAGGCGTAAACAAAATGCAAGTTTAATTTGAGATGTTGGCACATGTTGGCGGACTTAGTGACATCATATTTCGCAATCAAAGCCAAGTTAGGTTACTTGTCCACCGTAAGCGTCCGGTTTTAATATACATAGAGAATACGTGATAAATACATAATTTATTTTAAATAAATAGGTTTAACAAAGACTTTGTTTCAGTTGATACTAAAGACTTTACATATCTGATAACTTCAGTGAAGTAACGACAAAAAATGAAGTGTAAGGACCAGCCCCCTTACCATGAACTCTTAAAGCAGGACAGTTTACGATGTGGAAGCGAGACGCCGATACGTTCACTGTAATGCGGCGTCTTGCTTTAATTAAGAGTTCATGGTGAGGGGACAGACATGGTATTTTATATCAGTTAATGACGCCAGCTGGTCTTAAAAATAATCTAATTTTTGACATCTCTTTGGACAGACATCGCTACGATTTACTCCTACTTTAACAGCTCTATTGAGTTTACCGCATGAAATACTCAATGGCGTAAATAAAAAAACAAGATACGGTATATTTCTTTGTTAGTGATTCCTATTTATTATCATCAGCCCGTTGCAGTCCACTGCTGGACATAGGCCTCTCCGAATGTACGCCACAAAGCCCGGTCTGCTCCTTTATTTGATTCCTATTATCTGTGCTAAATGTCTTTACAATTTTGTCGACCTGACTGGTGCAGTGGCTAAGCGATTGGACTGCTGCGTTAAGGGTTGCGAGTTTGGTTCCTGCACGGGACAAAAAATTTGTGAGACCCGCATATGGTTTTCCTGAGTCTGGGTGTTTGTGTATGTGATGTTTCATGTTTGTCAAACGCGCCCAAGATACAGGAGAAATTCCTAGTGTGGGGTGACGTTTTTTTTTTTTTAAGAAAAAAAAATCCTCGCCTTTTGACATTGATCTACGTATTTGTAAACAAATGTTATCCAACTAACGATTATTACGTAAATATCTGTACGGCCAATTTTACGGATTATTGCATGTTTATTGAAATTATAATTAAATGTTTTATGCCATTATTGTTTTGGCAAGGCCAACGCATTCCTTGTTACGACATTGCTTACTTTTTTATTGTTTTACGTAACTCTGAGCTCGGTATGTCTATCTAGGTAATTTTACTACTAGGAAAGTTCATAATGTTTATTAAATAAGTACTATTGTTGCATACTAGGTAATTGTTTTCATAATACCTACTGTTTCCTTACGATCGAAAGAATGGATTTTAATTATGCCTAGTGCCTATATTTCCCAAGGATTTGAAAGGTAAAGGCAATTGGCCATTAGTCAGGTGCAACCTACATTTTTAATCTGTAGGACTACACTTTGAATATTTATTTTAAAAAGAATAAAAAACAGTCCAATTCGAAATTTAAAACTTCACGCACTGCAGCTGCGTTCCAAACCACGTAACTAATGCTCTAGTATATCCAATCACCAAATAATGAATTGATGATATAATAAATTTCCTTAATTAAATCAAGATAATTAAGTTGTCAGCGTAAATGCGAGAGTTCACTGAACTACCCACGAACTGTTATAAAAAGAAATGCAATGTATTACCTACTGCTGCTTGCGAAATATTGCATTCAAACTACAAACTGTTTTATAGACTTAGTAGCTTTATAAATACTTAAAAAAATCAATTATTGCAATGTAATATGAACAATTAATCAGTCGGTAAAGCTTTGTGTTTTTCATTATTATCTGAGAAAGATTCAAGTTCTTTAAATTGTTACAAATCATTATCTCTCACGTGTGTTCCAAACGATCTAATGTTGAGTAACACTGACTTTTCCCCTACTATAGATATCGATCTCACTTTATCAATTAGAAGCGATTTTTAATTGAATTAATGAGTACATACATAAAGTCACGCCTGGTTCTCAGAGGGGTAGGCAGAGACCACGGTTTTCCATTTGCTACGATCCTGGCATACCTCTTTCGCCTCATTCAGACGCATCACATTCCTCATACTCGCTCGTCGGTTAAGGGTACGCCTCACTTGACCCTTTTGCAAAACATCTTCGATTTGGTGTAAGTATGTTTCCCAAAGCCTTTCTCCTAAATCTTGTCTTCTTAAATGAGTACTGACTTATAAAAATGCTTTCGAAATCTCTAACATTATCAGTAAAAAAATCTTGTTGGTAATAATCATAATTTTAAAAGATATTAATAATATTCGTCCAATTTCAATATTATTTATAATCCAGTCAGTCCAATTATTTCTACGGACAAAATGTTATTTTAGAGACTAGAAAAAGCTGAGACTAGCTTATCCCATAACACCTGCACAGAATAGGTACCTAGGTACCTGGCTGACCACCCGATCGGCACCAAGCCCTGTGGGGCTAGCGTGCCCCAAAAGGGTAAGGGGAAGACCGCAACCCTGCGGCCGACCCCTGCTCCAGCTGCCACTGGTGAGGAGGTGGTGCCCATGTCTGCCTGATGTGGCCCACCTCTCCCTCTGGTGACGCGCACCCATGCGCCAAAGGGTCAGTGAGGGGACGGAGCTTTCGTCCCTTCACTGAGCAGAGGCCCGCGGAGGCTGGGTTGGGAGACCCACCTCTGCATTGCACTGGCCTCTGCACCGAAGTCCTGTACCCCCCTACCTCTACATAGGGGGGAGCGAAGAATCCGCCCCACTTTACAGGGCGGATAGCGCTGGTGGGGTTGGCGGTAGAATGCTATAGCGATCCCGCCTCCCCGCCACTTATGCGCCGAAGCAGGCAACATGTAAAAAAAAAAAAAAAAGGTACCTAGGTACCTTATACTAGTACTTCTATCTACTTCCTAACTGCCAAATTCATTTAAATAAACGCGAAGATTAACGGTATACGCTGTGTCAGTGATATCACTGATAACCTTTAGTGTGACCGTATTACCATAATTGTCTTATACCTGCCATTGTACCCAGACCAAAAATCTTCAAGTCGCCAACATATAACTCTCAAGAACTCACAAAATATACTATCGAGTTGTCACCTCGTAGTACGGCATTCGATGGTCTCGTCCCATTAGATTGTGAATCAGAGCGCATCGGCCCCGTTGCGTAACTCTCCTTGATGTGGCTACTGATGGGTGCTTCGGTCCTAATCAATGGGCTTAAGGTATGGTCACGCTTGGTTAAGCTTGCGGGTATACCGAAGGCATCTCACTTAACAAAAACTTCTTTGGAAACCGTCTTCAAAAAGAATGTGCTAGCTTAAGTCTGTGGTTAAACTCAATTGACGATATCTCATACAAAATATTTTTGGGGGTAAAAAAATTATTTTGTCACCAAATAGCATGTAGATTGCCTTTTTGGTCTAGTGGACGCTAAGCGCGACTGCGGAGCATGAGGTCCCGGGTTCGAATCCAGGTGGTGTTACTGGGTTCATCCATAACTATTCTCAGTAGCACCTGCAGGAGTCTAGACTTGTGCCCGGTTGACGGCAATAGGCTCGCTTGCCCCCAACTACATTGGGATTTGGGACCTATAACATAACTGGCGAAATGTGGCTGCACTATATGTGCATCTCTGCCTACCCTTTTGGGGAATACAGACGTGATGTTATGTTATTTACAAAAAAATATACCTACGTTTATTTGTTAGCACCCTTGCTGCGTGAAAGACGGCAAACCTAAAAACACAGATTTAGTATTCGCATTTATTAATAGGATACATTGCAATTATGCATATCATTTCAAAAGCAATAAATCCCCAAAATTGTTCTATGTTTAAATAATTTGTGGCGCCAACACAATGCGTAGGCACATCATGCATATAATTGTACGATATCAAAGAACTTAATGCGCTTATATTACTATCGCACCTACGCCGCCTACAAACATTTAAATACCTCAATTATGAATCTGACAGGTTAATGTAGACAGATTACGATATTCTGTGTACCTGCATACATTTCCTGTTTGTATGGGTTGTATGGAATGATGTCAGTACAACCGTAGCAGATTGCAATTCTTATAGGAACGGTTCCGAAATATGCAAATAGACAAAAATAGGAAGTTTTGGTGTGAAAAGTGGCGGTTGAATTTCTGCTCCTAAATCATCTTCAGCGAAAACCACGTCTATCAGAACTGCTATTGCTAAAAGAAGGATTTAACTATCATACTTTCACATTTATTTATTAACTTACTTGCTTATTCCATCTAAAAACTGGCTCATACTAAGTACAAGTACCTCATGCTAACGCAAATTTTATCAAACTTGGACGAGCTGCAAGATTTGTGTGTGAAAAACCCTTAAAACACCTTCCAACAAACTACTTGGAAACCAAACACTAACTAAACGTATTTTATACTATAGAACGTTTAGTAAGTTTACTATAATAACTCGTGTAACGTGAGTGTTATCCATATTATTTACTATATATTCTACTCACGTCAATATTCGGAAATGCCCGACTATTTTGAGTCACCGGCTTATCCATCCGTCCATCCGTTGGAGTCCGAAACTAGTCGGGCATTCCCGAATATTGACACGAGTAGAAAATATACAGTAAATATGAATAAGACTCACGTTACACAAGTTATCATAGTAAACTAAATAAACATTTCTAAAAGCATCAGCATTACTCCGCTCACAAAGATCTTTAAATAAGACCCACTCAATCGATCCTCAGAAACAAGTACTAAATCAGTGAAAGCTAACGATATAATTAGTGACATTCCTACATCCTTCTACTTCGGGGACACATTTGAACAAAGGATATATTTATGTTTTAGTCGGCAAAGGACTTACGGCGAGCAAAATAAGTGTGATTTATGCTTTGTGACATTTGTCGTGCTAAAGGGACATGGTAGAAGTTAAATTTCTAGTTCTTAAGTGCTTTGGAGTTGGTATTTTAGGATCACCCGAGGCGATATGCTGATGATGATTGTCGCAGTAATTTTAGAGAAGTAAGATTTCCATGTATCATAGGGGCAATTGGAAAACCAAAGGAGACGCCTTTGCCCAGCTGTGGGAAACAATATAGGCTATAAAAACAAAAAGATTCCCACAGTCTTCGGCCTCATGACTTAAAGTTTGGGTGCCTTTTGTAGGTTCCCCTCAAAAAATTTAGAAATGAATAAAGAAATAAAATAATTATTTAAAGAGATTTGGTATTCCTCGAAGGGCTATAATACCGAAGAGTGATAATTCACTAACTACAAAAAACAATAATGCCCAGAATTTTTACACATATTAGGCAGAACTTGGTGTCAAGTAACTAAAAAAGAGAAGTTAACTAATGCAATGGAATTATTTTATATCCTCGATTTTATTAGTCTAGCACAGCCTAGGGTCTGATGAATTAACCTCTATCTCAAACTGCCACAGCCTTCCTTACAACTCGACTAGCTATCGATTGCGAAACCCCAACCTAAACTACTGCATTTATTTTCCTAACAACTTATGCTAAATTAACTTGCGATTTTAACCAGCTCATTTTGAGTTCTCACAGCCAACTTAAATACTAAAATAACCCTACAAGCATGTTGTACGTTCAAAAGGATGTTTCAGTGACGTCAAGCGGCGCCAACAGATGGCGGTAGTGGGTGCGCATGCGTGCCTCGCTGATTGATTGTCTTATTTTGTTGCACTTTTTAGGATGCCGACATCATTACTCGTTGGCTTTGAAATATTTAAATGTTGGATGTTGACAAACGGTTTGTCTAGAAACAGACTAGAAAAACTTTAACGACCACCAAAATGGCGTCGTTGAAAATAAATGGTTAGTAACATAAGCATAATAAAATGACATAATTGATAGATACCTACTATATTTTTTCTGGTATGAAACAATTTTTGTAACGAAATTTATTTTATCCTTTTAGGAGGACTGATAGCTAAAAAAACATCTTAAACTCACAATAAACAAAATTGAGGACTAATTACAAGTCCCCACAAGAAAATGTTTAAAATACCAACATAAATAAATAACAAAAAAAATCTTATTCTCCACTTACAGAAAAACAAGTCGTACAGATTGGAAAACTGTCTAAGTATAAACTACAAAATACACGTAATAATGATGTATAATGCTAATAAAGATAATAATTTTACTATTTAATAACGTACACCGTGAAAGTTCCTGTCACTAGTTTTAAAGATGCGTCACCTGTCAACTGTCACATTCACCAAATTAATTTTACGTATACAAATAACAAAGTATTCAACATTCAACCTTATTGCGCTGAAAATAAGCGTGTGCCATCACTTTCGTGTCTGTAAATATAAGTTGTGGAGCCAGGTACTTCGGTTGAGAGGTTGTGAGAAAGGTGTTTTGGTTATGTAATAGAAGTTTGCGGTATAAACCATAAGATATAGGCGAGATATTACAAGTGAAAGAAAAACTACTTTTAACTAAAATATGTACAGGACCTAAGTATTAAAATAATATTAAATATAATTTATTTTCAATGGATTCAATATTTGACTAATTTCACATAGTAATGTCGTCCTGACCGAATTTCGGTCACGGCGGCCTGTCTCAGCTAAGACTAGCCAACTACGCACAAGTATGCGCGCAGACACAGGTGCACTCTTTATTCCCTCACTGTCATAATCCGTATAAGTATAGTAATAAGACGGTAGACCAACACGACCGGAGAGAGATCAGGCGCAGGACAAACGGCTTAACGTGCCTTCCGAAGCACGGTGGGGTCTCGACATCTCAAAACGGTAACCCATCACAAGACTGACCGCGGCGAGCGCGGCTTAACCTCGCAGATCGACTGATCTGCGGGGTAGCCACATAGCTACGAGCCCCACACATAGTAGTAGTTTGACAGTGACGGGTATAATTAATCCATTGTTTAAAATTCTATTTTTTTATAAATAAGGGGCTAACAGCTCCACAACCTGATTGGTGCAGTGGCTAAGCGACTAGACTGTTGCGCTAGGGGTTGCGGGTTCGAATTCCGCTAGGGACAAAAATCTGTGTGATCCGCAGATGTTTGTCCCAAGTCTGGGTGTTTGTGTATGTGATATTACATGTTTGTAAAACGCATCCACGATACCGGAGAGATTCCTAGTGGGGCGGTACTGAGATCATTTTCTTTTTCAGAGTTCCCTCAACTCGCTTATAACTTGTCCAACAAAAAGTTCGAGTACTATCACGTTCAGTTATGACAACTTATAAAATAATGGAGTTTTCTCTTTTCGTACCTACTTCAGCTTTGCATTGACTAGTATTGTTGCCGTGACCTCTGGGTTGTTACTCTTATGATATATTACGTCTTCAATAGCTTTCTTATGACGTGATTGATGGATAAATAGATGATGGTCAGATCGCGCATGCGTAGTGGCAAGTTTTGAGGATTTACGTAATTTTTTGGTCTGATTATTTGCAGGTTAAAATAACTGCTTAGTTTGTTGATATTGTACTAGCCTTTCTATCAGAGTCAAATACAAGATAAAAGAGGAAACCTTCTTTCTATTCTGTAAAATCATTGTCCCACTCTAGGCATTGCTGCTGTTTCATACAAACATGAATCCCATACACAGACTCACAAACTCGAGATAAGCAGTTCTGGATCACACAAATTTTGACCCGTGCTGTAATTAAACCCGCAACTTCTAGTCCAACAGTCCAATCGCCTAGCCACTGCGACAATTAGATCGCCTTACGGCCTTACTGCAAAGAAACGTGTTCGGTGTTCGTGTGATCGGTTTAGTACCATATTTGTGATGAGATAACAGATAAACGGAGCTACTTTCGCATTTATTGAGGATTATACACGTAGTGTTGTGCAACAGACGCGAGCCAATTAATTTAGGAACACCCTTTTTAATTACACTAATAAAATGGATTCAAATAACACTTTCACAGAGGAGGTCATATTTAGTCCGGTTGTTGACCGGATTGAGCGTTGCTTAACTAATAACTGTGTCAATATAATTAGCTAAGGACAGGTCCGAAGGCTTGACTATCTTCGTCAAACTGGCCGTGTTTCGTAATAACTACACTATGGATATAACGTACCTATAAATAATAATATTTTGCTTGCCTTGAATGAGAGAGAGATATTAAAAATGATTGCTACATAATATCTAGGGGCAGATTGACCTAAATATAAATTTAAAGTGTTCTCAAAGGTCATTTAAAGGAAGTCACTAACAAGAAGCAATGGTCAAATATCTGTGGTTTCCAATTCATCTGTGACGACAATTCATGTTTGTACATTTTGCGCAATTGTGCCGACTAAATTACGGATTTGAACGTTGTGTGCAAATGAACTTCGTTTTCCGTTTTTTGGAGTGGTGCTACAACGTTTTCCTTAAAATCGGTCTAAGAGTTTCGGAGCTATAATGCCAAAAACATTTACACACAACAAACTTATACCTCATACACCTCCATTTTCTTCTAGGTTAAAAATAAAGTTTTAATTTCAAAATACGTCACCCCTTAGCTTTCGACATAGCAAATCTTCAATTTCGCGGCATTGGATGCGTCTAACTAGCCGGCGTTGAAACGAACCAAACAGAACGGATCGGTCATCGAGTGGCGTTAAATCTAAAACAATGGCGGTGAGAGCGACTGAATTTCTCTAATATTGCTCCAATTATTTTTCATTATAGATTTGTTTTAGTAACCGATTGGTGTAATGGTTTGAGTTTCTGAGTTTCTTATTTGTAGGATCGTCAGATTTTCGCTTCGATGGGATTTTGTTGATCGTATATATAGATCAGCCGCGCTATTCTAAAGACATCACTTACGAACTCACTTCTAAATCCGCGATGAGATTCGACACTAGCGCATTGCAAGGTGAAGCGCGAGATGACTATCGAGATGATGTTAGTGTTTCAGAATAGCTTAACAGCTTTCAGACAGAAGAATGACAAGTAACAGTGTTTACTAAAATAATACTTCTTTAAGAGAAAGACTAGAAAGGGTACAGACTATAACCCAACCTAAAATAAGAAATTTAAAAGTTTGCTCTCAAAGACGCGTCAGTGTTTGGACACGTCATTTTAACTTGCCTGGTTCTAGAATCTCTTTTGGTGATGCCAAATCTAACAAACAAAACATCAAACAGCTATTGATGGATGACGATTTTATTATGATTGAGAAATAAGTTTTATTCCGATTGAAGATAAATATACGTAATATTGTTACGTGAATTACTGTTTGCAAAATATGTCAAAAGGCAAGATGTAAGCACAAACAATTTGCGGTCGAAACCAGCTATGTTAATCGAATTAAGATCTTATTGCAATATGTATAGGGTTTGGAAAATAAGCAGATGTTTTCGTAGGCCGCAAATAAACTACTTAATTTGCGGTTTGTTGTATTTGCGTAGTATTTTTCATACTTTTACCGATTACGACATGATGTTTTGACATCCTTTAACGGTTATCGCCGGGTTCAACTTTCCAGCGTTATCTCGATATTTAATGCTTTTGCATTTCGTCCTTTTGAGTTAAGGTGAAATTTAGTCACCAATATTATCAATTTTATTTTTAAACTGAACTATTTTTTGGTTTGTAGTCCTTCGACTACCGATCTGCCGCCTTAGTCAAGTGGCAAAACGCTTGACGAATAGAAATCGAATAGAATGATAAATCTATGGGGATGACATAATTTTTCGATTGTGTAATCGATGACATATGGCAATCCCATACATTTTTGATTCTATTTGATTTATATTCGTCAAGCGTTTTGCTAAGGGGGCTGCTTATGGCTTTTGCGGCAACCCAATTAGATATTAGGCTACTGCATCCAGTCCAGTCTATTCCAGCTCAACCCAGCAGATTTGTATCGGTCGGTAGCTGCCTACAATAAATAGTCGAGTTTAAGAACGAAATTTAGCCCTATTTTGTGTCACAGTCACCGATACAATGTAGAAGTCAAACTTAGTTCGTCCTAAACTCATAGGCGATGCATCCAAACTTTATACGATAAATAAGAAGACGAATTTAGTACGTAAAGGATGCACCCAAACTTTTACACCCATTCCAACATTATTTTTATTTATTTATTTTACCAACCCCCAGTGAGCTAGCGTGGTGATCAGTGCTCAATCCTTCTCTATGCGAGAAGAGGCCTTTGCCCTGCAGTGGGACAGTTATAGGCTGTTATTATTATTATTATTATTTATTTCACAGACAAAAAACACTTACAAAAATCATCAGTCACCAAATGATCATGCAGTTTATAGGCTTATTTTATTAACTTCTTCAGCACTAGCCTCCTTATCTATACTTAATATTATAAAGCTGAAGAGTCTGTTTGTTTGCTTGAACGCGCTAATCTCAGGAACTACTGGTCCGATTTGAAAAAATATTTCAGTGTTAGATAGCCCATTTATCGAGGACGGCTATAGGCTATAAAACATTCGAAATCCACGCGGGCGAAGTCGCGGGCGGAAGCTAGTTGCACCGTATTTGGATCAGACAAGCACCAACCGCATACTGAAAGTGATAGCGGACAGGTTTGTCACTCCAGTCCTGAGATACTAGTTGGACTTTACGTCCGAATCTGATTAATTAAGAGTAAGGTATGTGAAGGTTGTTTTTATTCTTACATAACATGCAATTTCTCCTGTATCGTGGGTGGTGTATGGATATGAAGTAACATATAGTTACTCCCTAACACAAAATCTGTTGACCACACAATTACGAGTATATGGATCTCTTGATGGAAATCTAACGCGCAGTCGCTATAAAGACAGTTCAGTTTATTCAATTCACCCCCAACTTATTAATTGTTTACCCAGCGAACTTTGTTCGGTCTTCTCTCTATTTAAACCTTCCCTGGACTTTCACGAGTATTTCAAGACCAAAATTAGCCAAATCGGTCTAGCCGTTCTCGAGTTTTAGCGAGACTAACGAACAGCTATTCATTTTGATATATATAGATATTAACATAACTATATTTTTATCATGGTTTACCTAATGTATGCCATTATACCTGTATTCCTTAAAGCGATAAATATGATGGTACTAAACCACCCACAATTCGCAGTTCCAGTCTATGTTCCTCATTAAAACGGGTAAAAAAACCATATGTCTGCTTGTCCCTAATTGAATATAAACCGTGAAGGTATCACACAGTCGCACGCAATTAGCTACAATCACAAATCACGTGGTTTCCTTGGAGATAACTTCAACGGCTTAAAACAATGGGACATTACAGTAGAAGAAACATGTAGGTCGAATTAACAAAAAGGTTTAATATACTGTCATAGTTTGTTGGAAGACGTCAATCAAATGTAGAAACGTTTGGGAATGAGTACAATGTGGATATAAGTAGGTACCTAAGGCTGTGTGCCTGTGGGCAAGGTCTATTCTGAGGTCAGATTAACCACACAGTATATAGCAAACGTTATCAGCTATTGCAGGTTTTAAGTATGGGTCTCAAAGAATTGTGGATATCTTCCGAAGAAAGAACCTTAAATAAGAGCAATGACGTACACAGATTTACTAACCGTCTTTGAGTGAAAACACTACTTCTCCACTCCATCCTGGTGTAGCCTAAAATCTAGGGGGCCCTGACATCTTTGGACAGGTAACACCTTACCAAGCTATAGCCATATTTTTGTCAATTTCTCTGTTTATGACTGAGGATTTAATGAGTCCACAATTTCTCCTCATTTGTTCAGAGGTCTCGAAACAGGAATACTGAGTGTGAGGTGATGAAATCAATTTCAGGGTGGGTGAAAGTTATGAGTTTTTTCCTTCTTTTAGATAATTCATTGAGCTGTCTGAGTTCGAAATATTGACCGCTTGCACTGTTTATTATTTAATAGTATTTGGTATGCAACAAAATCACTCACAAGCATGACTTCATATATTTAAACATATTCCTCTTGTTACGTGTGCTTGTAATATTTTCATTCCTTACCAAATAATAACATATCATTCAGGCATGCAAGACAAACATAATGTTATCGTTAATTCGGTATAATTGGCCATAACTATTCCACGATAATTTTACAACAAAATCGTGCTTTAATTACATTGCAAGCTATATCTCATTCATCGTGTGAAAGTATGTGTAAAAGTTGTTTTATTTGCTTCCTAAACCGGTTTTCTTTCTCTTTCGTGTAAGGATGTTGTGGTGTGTTTGTCCCTCTCACACAGTGCAATGTCGCAGTACCGTTGCGAGTAGTGTTGCGAATCAAGTCTGTATCGAGTGATTTAATCGCTTCATATGGTCAATTTAGCTTTGACCTCGTATTTTCCTTGGTAATGGATTAATTTAAAATACAGTTACGGTTTTGTTATGGATTGTCTATCGCGTATTGCTAACTGGGCTACACAATAAAATCTATCTAGTAAGATAGTTTTTTTGTGTAGCCTAAATAGTGTCCCACCGCTGGGCAAAGGCCTCTCCCCTGATTTTCCGATTCCCTCTATTCTCGGCCAGCTGGTTGCTATAATCCCTACGCTTGGCAAGTGGCTTGGGGATCGCAGTATTGGTATTGAAGTTACAGAAGACGCTGCTGATGATCCTCTGGATTTTCCCTTAGTCACCTCTTACGACACCCAATGGTACGAGACGGGGAGGTGCTAATCTGGCCCGGCATCCCACAGGCAATAATCAATGATTAAACATTGACAATTTTTTTGAAAAAGGGGTTATTTTTTTGCAAAAGAGATTTGAACAGGGATCATTCCCTCCATAACTCTTATCGATTAGGAAGTAAAGAGCCATCACTAGTAATAACATAAAACATGTTTTGCGGTATTATCTTGATTACTGTAACACTTTGCCCGTATTCAGCGTTAGCATATATTTCTAATAAGCTTGCGGTTATTTTGAGGTCACACGACGACTTATGAAACATTTGCTATGTCGTACTAGAATTCTATGCTTACCTGGTTTGTTTACTTTCGTATTTATAACCTTTTCTCATTCAATAAGGCACACTGAGTCGAGAGTCAAAACATCGAATATGCATGTAATAATGTCCTCCTGACCGAATTTTGGTCACGGCGGCCTGTCTCAGCTGAGACTAGCCAACTACGCAGGAGATATTATAGTGCACAAGTATACACGCAGACACAGGTGCACTCCCTATTCCCTTACTCTCATAATCCGATAGGACGGTAGACCGACACGACCGGAGAGAGATCAGGCGCAGGACCAACGGCTTAACGTGCCTTCCGAAGCACGGTGGGGTGTCGACATGTGAAAACGGTCACCCATCACAAGACTGACCGCGGCGAGCACAACTTAACCTCGCAGATCGGCCGATCTGCGGGGTAGCCACATAGCTAAGAGCCCCACTAAATAATAAAAATATGCATGTAGGCAACTATTGATGGACTGAAACCTCTTCTTATACAGAGAAGACGTACTCTGAAGGCACATCGCATGCTCATTGCTGATTTTGGCTTATATTCAGTCCAGGTTTTCCTATTTCTTTCACTTTGACCTCTTCTCCGTTAATTACAGTGGTACTTGCAGGGTTTAGAGCCCATTATTGTACTTCAAAAGCCGGTGTATACCATACATGTAAGACAAAGGGTTCCATTAGAGAAAAGCTATTGTTAGTGATTAACGACGACTCGACGACGTTATAGAACCTCTCGCTTCCTTTCAAAGCTCCGCTGTCACAGAGTATATCTAACTGTGGGGCTCGTAGCTATGTGGCTACCCCGCAGATCAGTCGATCTGCGAGGTTAAGCCGTGCTCGCCGCGGTCAGTCTTGTGATGGGTGACCGTTTTCACATGTCGAGACCCCACCGTGCTTCGGAAGGCACGTTAAGCTGTTGGTCCTGCGCCTGATCTCTCTCCGGTCGTGTCGGTCTACCGTCCCATCGGAGTATGAGACTGAGGGAATAGGGAGTGCACCTGTGTCTGCGCGCATACTTGTGCACTATAATATCTCCTGCGCAGATGGCTAGTCTCAGCTGAGACAGGCCGCCGTGACCGAAATTCGGTCAGGAGGACATTATATCTAACTAGAAACACAGCATAAATGCCGAAATAAAATAAGTGTAAGTAAGTATTTATAAAAAGAAACTAATCATAAAAGCACATTCAAGAGTCAATCTCTACGTCTACCATTCTAAATCAAACGAATTTAATTAATAATGACTTGATGAATTCAAAACTGTTTTAACAATTCTTCAAGAGTTGAAATGTCTTGTCTGGAAAATAAATAAATAAAATAAATATTTTTTATTGTCAAGCATCATTAGGGCTCGTAGTGTGTTAGTACAATTGCTTAAGAATATTATAATATAAAAAAAAACAGCTACCACAGGGAGATTTATCAAGTTCCATGTGCTACATTGATAAACCTACCTACGGTCGGCACATCCAGCCTCTTCGCAAATATCTTCAGGATGCCGTCGGTGCTACCCTGCCCACATTATCCTAAATAATTTTGATGTGACATGTAGGTAAATCATTTTGCCTTAATTCCCCAAAGGAGTAGGCAAAATTGGTCCATTGGACGCCCACATTTACAAAAGCTAGTATGATGTAATAGGGGGCGAGTCTATTGCCATTACCAAGTACAATTTATTAGGTAGTGGTGTCATAGGATTTATAATTTATAAGTATAGTATTGTAAAGAAGTCAAATAAAAATTTAAAACTTACAACTAAAAAGATTAATTGGTTATATCAGAGCTTTTTGATTTATGAAGATCTTAAAAATCTAAAAACTTTCAGAGGAGATACGTAATGGAGTCCACGACCTCAAAACTTAATTGATCTATAGATCATTTTCTATGACGATTGAGAAGACTATAATTTCTATTGACCTAGTGAGTGTTACTCTTATTATTTACTTATATTCACGTATGTATTCGGACGCCCGACTAGTTTCGAACTCGAACGGAGCCCTTATTCATGAGCTGGTTACGCGGCAGAGTTGCGAGCCGAACTACTGTGAGTGTAAGAGTGTTACTCTTACATAATATGTGTCTAAAATTATTATTAAGAATAGTTTTGATAGTTGAAATATACCTACAATTTTAGACATACGAGTGGTTAGTTTCCATTAGGCATTTGAACTGAGAGGTATTTAAGCCCTGCAGTGACATTTTCAATGTAGGCTACTATCTTTTATTATTAACCTTTGGGGACTGGTTAAATGGAAATAGGCACGTTAACTATTACATTTTTTTGAGTGTTATTATTAATGACAGAAAAGAAAATGGGATTGACCTGTGTTATATATTACATGTCGAAACATTATGTCATCCCCATACATTTAACATTCTATTCGTCAAGCATTTTGCCTCGTATCTAGGGCCCCAGGCGTGTTTAATGTATGTTCTATTTGAATTCGATTTACTGCGACATTATTCTTCAATCGATTTCCCGTGTGTCATTATTCAAATGTACCACAAACAGGTACAAAATGGCCTATTAAAAGGGCTATACAGCCTTGTTTGATTTGTCACTAGTTACGAACAAGGATGTAGGTAATTATGCAACACTGGCAGTGAACGTTGAATTTAATATGAAACTAGAAGGCGACCTTAGTCTGTTTCGATAAATGTTGTTGAGTAGCCACAAATTCAAACTTTAACACCTTTCGTTTCGTAGTGCGTTTATCAATAAATTAACAGCTTTTTGACATAATTGTGGCGGGTAATTAGGTACTGCAATAGTTTAGCAATTGTAAGTTTCGCTCAATACTTCGTCCTTGTGAAAAATGTGGCCTTTTTCTGGGATAAAAGAAAAATAATTTAATGAAGTAGACTATTTATGTATTTAAAATACATACAAAATTCAATATTCCTTTTTTTTACTTAACATTTTTTTACATTTGTTCTTTCTGAGCTTCATACATAAGACAGCCACCAAAAACGGCAACCCTACACCGCTTCCTAGTGCTATAAAGCTGTTGTGCGGCGCTACAAACTCCCCGGCATCATATTATTGAGATGAGAAAAAGTAGAATTTATTATTCTTTTCTATTTAAAGGGCTTTTATTTATCTTCATAACCTTACGATTAGTTTAATGGTTTACTTTCAATTGAATCTATAGTAACTTGTAATTTTCTGTTTGCTATACTTAACACACACAAACTAAACATAAGTGTAATAGTATATAGTATTTTTAATTATGATTATAACTTTATATTGCGTATTTAATTTCCCTTTTAGGTCAGTTCTATCATTGAGCACTCATATTATAATGTTGCCATAATTCTCACGCTTATTAAATTGATTCGTGATGCGTAGCGATTATGGCAATATTCGGTGATGTTGTGTCATCATCATTAGGGTCGTTCTATATTAATGCATTTGTAAATCTTGCATTAAAATTAATTACATCATATTTGGATACCCATTGCATCCAATTTTAAAATTTCAAACTTAAGTTTTTTTTTATTTGACCTTACTTTTTTGCAAATTTTTATTACTTGTCTAGCCTGCCAATTAGTTAATTCAATTCTTTCTTTTCCAACTGTTTAGTCAGCGCCTAATATAACCAGATATCAGTATTTGTCATGGGACCACTGCCGTCTGATCTCTACGTTGCAAATACTGGGAAAAACTGATAATCACTACATAGTATAAAACAAAGTCGCTTTCTCTGTCCCTATATCCCTATGTATGCTTAAATCTTTAAAACTACGCAACGGATTTTGATGCGGTTTTTTTTTAATAGATAGAATGATTGAAGAGGAAGGTTTATATGTATAATAACATCCATTAAATATTGGATAAATACTTATAATATATATTTTATACCCGTGCGAAGCCGGAGTGGGCCGCTAGGACTATATAACGTTAAGATGGAAAGAATGTCACTTTTGTTCTACTGATGGCACTCATAAGCATAGGTATTCATATTCCTAGATTCTCCGCAAAAAGATTTTCAAGGGATCCCTGATCCATTTTCCGTTGTGGAAGCGAGACGCCGCTATGTGCAATGTAGTACGTCATCTCGCTTCTACAACGAAAAATATCCTGCCATAAGTGTTCATGGCAAGAGGGCAGGTGGATTTAAGTATACCTACCATTGGAAATCAATGTAACCTAATGGTTCTTTCTCAATCATATTTGCACATCAATTATAAGTACCTAACTGTCATCCGTACATCAGTATGTGGTACAAACATATTATCTCAAACCATACAGATATCACGTCTCAAGTCTGTGATATTTCGCACATCGTACACGTTCACTGCGCTTGCGCCGTTCGCCTTCAACCTTGGCGTACGTTTCCTTTACAAGTTGCCTGCCCGGCGCCGCTTATATACTGAAACTTAACAAGTGTTTGCGACTTAACTGTCAGTGTTTAACATGAGATCCAGTAAAGTTAGGAAAAATTTTGATATAGTGGTATCCCACAAGTAACTTTAGCATCGTGGTCGCATGTTGACTAGAGCGTAAATTGTTGGGTTTGATTCCGATGAAGCGAAGCATCCAGAAGAATGCTTGGAAGCAGCATGGGGTTTGGCTAAAAGGTAAAAACAAAATCTTGGTAACTGTGCAGTTAAACTTCTCTGCCCATCCCTCTTTGGAATTTACATGATGATACATACATAGTCGCGTAATCGCGTTCCATGAAAAGTAGCTCATCTTAGATGCGAACAATAAAGCTATTTCAAAGCCCCGTTAAGACAGAGACAAAACACACTAATTTCAGTTTTTATAATGAGTATAATAACTAATGCTTATAATTGTATACACACTTACAACTTTACATATAACTGGGATAATGTTTGTACTTAATTGTCTGGAAAAAAGAACAAAAGTAATCTACCAATAGCTTGCATATCATTTTAAAGACATTTCTTAAAAACATCTTCTATAATAAATACCCATATCTCTACAAAACAAATGGTCCCAATAAGATTATGCATCTGTCCATATGTAGATGAAAAAAAAAACATTCTTTGTTTGAAAACTAAAAAAAAAGAAGAAACAATATTTTCTCTTATACCCGTGTTAAGACTATTGTCATCTCTATTCTCTGACATGTAAACGACATTGACAGGTATAATTTAATAGTCTAAATTGGCATTTCTAATGGGGCCAAAGGTTTCCCGCGGTTTAGTAAGCCAGCAATTTCAGAAACGTCACAATAACAGCATTACTCATGTATACAAAGCAATATAATCACATCTTCCTTGAGAAAGATGCCAGTGATATAACATAACGACATAACCTTATAATGATGCAGTGCATTTCCTGTGTGCCGGCACAACAGCCAGTGTCCCTCTGCGCTCCGTTGATGCAACACGTGAGTTCAGCGGCCATTTTAAAAAAAGCAAAACGTCAGTTCGGATACAGTTTAAAAAAAAGTTCAGTTCAAAGTTTGTGTTTTGTGATGTTTATTCTGTTTTGATAAGGATTTCATTGAAGTACCGTTTAGGTGAGTTTTTATATTAAAATACCTGTAGGTACTTACTACGTTTTATGTATGAAACAATGCTGATGGTTTTTATTATGATTCATGTTTTCTTGTAGTAATGTTTTTAGATAAGGTCAAGTTGTAAGTTATAAAAAGTAAATATGTAGGTACACAAATATTTAGATTTTTACAAAATCAACAGGGCTTGTTAGTCGCTGATTTAATATTATTTTACTCTACCTTCATGCATAGGTACCTATATCGGTACTTACGAGCCTAAAAGTGTTTATTAAACAAAAGGTATATTTACCGTATTCATCGTGTTTTGGTTTAGATTAAAACCTCCATGAGTTCCATTGATAACGGTCTAGTCTTTATATCAGCGTTTTATTTACTCTTTTTGCTTAGTTTTGCTTGATATGCCTCCTTGACTGTGGCAGTAACAGCCTGTAGTATCCAGCCGAACTGTCTTCTTTTTTCCCGTATATTAGCTACGAAGGGCAAGGTATATCATCTATTTGCAGAATTCTGTACGCCAATGATTTTGGAATAGTGCGTATACTGCTTGAGATGATTTTGGACGCCCGAATGGTTTATTAGTGCATTGAAACTAGGAAGTCGTCGTAAGTAGGATTGACATGACCACTGTTATGTGTGCCAAATGTGGTCATACATTTTTGGTACGAAGATTATTAAACCTCCGGAATCACGAGTTTCGTTTTGGTTTAAAGTTCTTGTCAGCCAGTGTTAAAACTTACCTTCGAAAAAAAGACGTTATTTAGTGTTAAATAGGTGCTATTAGAAAATATAGTCTGTAGGACCTATATACAAACTGAAGTGATTATTTTCAAGTGTTTTAAGTAACTAAGTGTAAATAAAATATTGTATCTTCCCAACTGGATTTCCGTCACGGCAGCCACACCCAATGGAGCTGGCGAACTTCACAGGAAATATTATAGTGTAAAGGTGTGTTCGCAAACACAGGTGTCTCTGTTTCCTCGCACTAAACTAAATAGAAGATATATATTATAACGGTAAACCTACACGACTGGGGAGAGATCACGCACAGGTGCCACGACCTGAGGGCAATATGGGGTCTCGATGACTGATAGCAGTTATCTACCCTTAAACTAAGTGCAGAAAATAGGAGCATCTAATGGGGTGTAAAAAGAAAACCTACCATTTAAGTGTTGATACATAACGATGTCCGTTTACGTCCTATTGACTGGCCAACGGGTAAATGGTATCTTTTTCTTTGTTTAAAAAAAATACGTCGCCAGAAATGGTCGCGGGGAACCTGTGTGAAAATATCACAAGAAATTCCTCCTGTATCGTGGGTGCGTTTCACAAACATGAAATATCACATACACAAACACCCAGACACGGGCAAACATCTGCGGATCATACAAATTTTTGTGCCAAGCAGGAATCAAGCCCACATCCCTTAGCGCAGCAGTAAGCAATAGCTTGGCCATTGTGCTACATCAGTCGTCATATCCTTAATCCATGTGACAATGAGAAGGAAGTATTAGGATTTTCCCTTAGGTAATGTTAAGGACGAACATTTTCGTCAATGTAATTCTCTGTAGAAGCAAGAAGTTTGAATTTGTGCCCGATTAATGGGAACAGACTCGCTCTTAATAACATTAGGATCTATGACGTAATTGGCGAAATCTGGGGTTCTATCCACCATCGACAGTATATAAGCTAAGCTATAGGTACCTACGACCCCATACAAACTTCTATAGTAGTACGGGTAGATATACATATAAATATTTTAAACATTCATCTCAATTGTAATGATATAACAATAAGGATTGTATCGTAAACAAACCGTATTATCTTAAGTAACGTTGTTTATTATACAATGCAGTTGTAAGTTACATATGTACATACATACTTGACTCTGTTTGTTTTAAGATTAATAAGCAAATAAATAATATTTGTGTTGGGTTCATAGTGTCATAGTATTTAACTACGACTTATGCTTGTCTCTTCTTCTTCGTATCGGCATGAAGAGGTCATGCCTTGGGGTAGAGATTGGTTAGTCAACAAGGATGGTAGCGAGGTTGACCGTCCAGGGTACGCCGGACGGCGAACTTACTCACTCGTGGAGGCTCTACTTGCACCCGATTGAATGTAATGTATTGTTTTATATGAAGTTTTCGACAAAAAGTTTTAGACTTTTTTATTTAATAATAGATAACAAAATTATGATAATTAAATAATACTAAACGACTTAACATAAAAACCATAGCGAGATAAAGGATCAAATACAGTATTAAATAAGAAAAAGATTAAAATCTCAGGCAAAGTAAAAATGCTCAAAAGCATCGAATATTTTTAACTAATTGAAAACACGAACAACACATTCAAAATGCAACCACAGTCATAATTAGACCACCAAGTAAGCAGTCTGCCATCTGACATTTGAAGGTCTTACATTAACAATCGCCGGCAACTCATCACCGTTGCAACATGCAGCCATCGTTGCAGACAGTGCACATGATGAAAACACACCGATTTCCATGTGTGCTGTCGCAAGATCCAATACCGTCTTATTGTCTGACTTGTAGGGTTATTGGATGATTCGCACGAATTGGACTCGCACGAAATGTGCGAATCGACAATTTTTAATAATATTACTTTTTCTGTAGGCAATTCGCACGAAGTAAATTTATTGGTGTGCGAATCGACAACTCCAAAAGTATGTAGTAGGCAATTGGCACATTTTTTATTTTAAAGAACAAATAATAAAATGAACAGTCGTGCTCACACGTCTCGGAAATAATATGTAGAATTAATCGAAGTAGATCCTAGATATTTTACTTGTAACGTGAAAGCAATACAATATAATATAAGTAATTACCACAAAAAAGTGGAGAAATTATGCACTTTATATATGATAGACATGCGACAAAACAAAAAGAGGGAGACAGCAATATTCGCTAAAAAAAAACTTCTTTTATGTTCGCTTGCGAGTAACACCTTAAAAAATTGAGTTCCCATCAAAATATAAAAAAATTGCTCACCCGCCCACGTTTTTGGAAGTTGGGTACTAGGATATCAGAAGATAATAATACTAGAAGATAATACTAATACCAGACGACCAAAAACACCTGGCCGCTTTGGGCTAATTTATGTTTGAACGGATCTCAATTTTTATAAATATATGTTACTCGCAAGCATACTACAGTTCTAAATCGCTAAGTAGTTTATTTGATCGATTACAATATTATTCTTACACAACGAAAACCAAGTGTGAACATTAAATAATTTGAATGCTTAAATCGATATTTATTAGTAGATTCTCATTTCATATCAATAAAAATATTTTACCCTTAATACTCCTGTACTTGAGTGTACTTAATCTTAACTGTTTTGCATAAAACACAATGTGTGTGCCAATTGCCTACTACATACTATTTGAGGTGTCAATTCGCACACCAATAAATTCACTTCGTGCGAATCGACTACAGAAAAAATAATGTTTTAAAAAATTGTCGATTCGCTAATTTCGTTCGAGTTAAATTCGTGCGAATCGTCCAATAACCCGACTTGTAGTGTGGTAATGGTATACGGGACAAGCACATAATTATTTGTTTTGTTTTTAAAAAACGTCGCCCCACAGTAGGAATGTCTCCTGTATCGTGGGTGCGTTTCACAAACATGAAATATCACATACACAAAAAACCAGACTCGGGACAAACATCTGCGGTTCGCACAAATTTTTGCCCCGTGCGGGAATCGAGCTCCCAGTCCAATCGCTTAGCCACTGCGTTAATTAGGTCGTCCATTGAATTGAAATGTAAATGCTTCTTCTGATGCTATAGTCGTTCATTCGTATCATGATTCTTTTGTTTATGGTAAGCCAATTGACGTAGACACAGGTGATGCCGTGGTGTAGAGATCGCCAGTCAACGAGGTTGACTGCCCAATAAGAGGACGTACTTGGTATCATAGCTCGTGGAGGCTATCTATTGGTACTCCTCGTTGCCAAAACCATAAGACTATTGACTGAAATCTCAATAACATTGCAGAATAGAAACCTAAGACTTGTTTACTGCCACCAAGTCAAGGGAGGGAGTCAGATAGGATCTCATCATTTCCTTCATTCGCCGGGAGAGCGTGGCGTGAATGGCAACAAAGTTGGTGAAGGGCCCGATGAAATGCAATATGCTCGCAAACATACTAATATAACACTTACACAAAAAAAGTACGGTCAACGTATCTTGGCGGTCCTGAAGTTAGCCGTTTAGCTGCGCAGTAGACAATTTCGTTCCTAAAAGATCCATTGCGCAGCTTCTCGGCTAACTTCAGGACCGCCAAGATACGTCGGTCGTATTATAATAAGCTGAGAAAATGACAGTAAATACAAGACTACTGATAAGGAGAACATCGTTTACCATTCCAAGCATTATAATTGTGTTTATGTTTATTTTATTAAATTAAGCGCACTTTCATGTCGGCAAATATATTTCCATATTTTCACATAGTATTGCGTTTTAAACGATCAAGCGGTGCCGCAGATAGTGTTTATCTTGCACTCGGAATTCTGTACACCCCAGATAAGTAACGAGCGTGTCGTTAAATATGTATGGCTTAATATGACTTTATTCCATTTTAGCATGTTGCCCATGCTAAGCTTGAATCTAAATTGATAAAGGAAATTTGAAAAATGATGGACACGAGCGGGATTTGAACCCGCGACCTTCGCCGATCCGTGGCGCTGCTCTAACCAACTGAGCCACCGTGTCGCTGCTCGCATCCATCGAATTTCAAGTTCCCTTTTAGTATTTACGTCTTAAGGGTGACGTCATATAAATTTGGGTTGGTATTATCGTTTCAGTGATTTATAGCTGTAAAGGTATAACACTGAGTTGGTAATCATAGATTCCAACAGATAATACCTGACGTCACCCTTAAGACGTAAATACTAAAAGGGAACTTGAAATTCGATGGATGCGAGCAGCGACACGATGGCTCAGTTGGTTAGAGCAGCGCCACGGATCGGCGAAGGTCGCGGGTTCGAATCCCGCTCGTGTCCATCATTTTTCAAATTTCCTTTATCAATTTAGATGTATGGCTTAACTTGAATTCGGATAGAAAGTTATAACCTCTCATTAAAAAGACTGCCTCGTTGCTGTGAGGTTCGATTCTCGGACAGTGTCATTGGGTTTTATCAATTGATAATTTTCCAGTAGCACGGTGTCTGGATTTGTACCCGGATCACCAATTACATAACATTTGACATATGAAATCTTTTCGGGTTAAAAAGTCTATAGCCTATATATTAATCCAGGGTGTCAGCTACCTCCATACCAAATTTTAGCAAAATTGGTCCAGCCGTTTGAGCGTGAAGAGGTAACAAACACACTGACAAACTGTTGCCTTTATAACATTAGTATGATAGGTAACGTGATTGTCGAAATAGGGCAGTAGATACAAATAGACCTCCTGCCTATCACTTTAGGAATACAATCGTGTTTAGTTGTTATTTATCATGTGGAAAACTTTCTTAGCCACTACGCCAAAGTTCTTTTTACATAATATTTGCACGAATTTGCATATTAAACCGGATTCTAATCATGCGTAAATATGAATATGCATTTGGTTATTATCTAATGTTTGCTTGAGGCATATCATTTTCTCTTTTATTTATAGATTTGTAGTCATGCTTTTCAGCCTATTTTAGCTTAGGTAACCAGAAGAGGTTAAAAATAACTTCTAAGGCCATTTATTAGCATAGCATTCTTATGTGCCTTAAAAATTAAGAAAGTACTTAACATTGTTGCTTCAAAAATGACATATACTTAGGTTTGAATTGCAACCTAGCATTCGATTTCTGCCCCCCTAGACAAGTTGCAAAACGCTTGACGAATAGAAATGGAATAAAATGAAAAATGTATGGGGATGACATATTATGTCATCGATAACATAGTCGAAATATTATGTCATCCCCATACATTTTTCATTCTATTCCATTTCTATTCGTCAAGCGTTTTGCCACTTGTCTAAGGGGGCTATTCGGTAACCTCTGGGCTTTCACGATAAGGCTAAATATATATATTATAATTAAGTCATATAAAACTTAAGTGAAGCGTTATACTTTCTCATTGCGGTTAACCCTTACAAAAACTGCATACATAAAACGTCTATAACAATCATAAACAAACACAAAAAATGTACCACTGCCTATAGAAGCGACCTAATATCATTCCTTCTGTAGATATGTTTTACAAACAGATGATGGTTATGTCATTGTAGAGCGAAAAAACGTGTATATTCCAGCGAACCAGTGGCTTCCAAGAAATGCATGAACGCATAGATCTGCTTCGATAATCGCTTGGTAATCGACGCAATTCAGTATGGATATCTGTTGTATTGAAATAAAGAATAGGACTCACAAGCGATATTAAACACAACTCGTACAAAAAATACATAACAAATTAAAATTAAATACCAACGTATGGGATCAAACAAGGTCCCAATCTCCGCGTAATGCTGTCGCCTGATAGCTGCGGCTGAATTTTAGTTAGGGTAAGTAAAAATCTGACATTCATACATATTGCTCTGCTATGGGACAGTTATGACTAAAACAAATTAATAATGTGTAACGTGTTAACAGGCCCTAAAATGTGAAAAATCTGGCCGAACATAAATTATAGTCCGGCGATTATGCCAATCGAGCTGAACACATATTATCAGATTGGGAATCTTAACACATAAATTGTCATTAACTTACTGTACAGTGCGGTTGGTATATACCATGTATTATGTGGGCCATGTGTGGCCTACAACGGTACCCCAACCAGTTGTAATGATACTCCTAATATACAGCCATTACTGTGTACGACTACTTTAATAGTCGCTTTAGTTGATAGCATTCTAATCTTTTACTTATTAACATATTTTAATACAATACACATACATAGATACATTTCCTTTTTATCCGACTGCGTCAGATGGAGGGTTATTTAAAAATGTATCTAGATATTAAATTGACTGCGTTATCACACACATTCATCATGAATAAATATTGTACATAATATAATAATGAAATTAAAAGTCTCTGACGGGTTGGAAACTGTCGTGGAATTCGACCAACAAGGAGTGTCAGTAACTGGTCAACATAAAAAAAACTCCCTCAAAATTTAATTAACAAATATACTGATGCATATATCTGATCGTAAATTCCAATTTAATTAACTACATCAGATTGTTAATTAAAGTTATTTAAGCGATAATCCATTATACTTATCGACATTTGAATTTTAAGGATTGGCAGTATTTTTAACTGTGTTTGATGGCTATACACAGACTGCAGCACATCTGCACCAAGCCTTACGTATAAGGTATGTAGGCCACGTGGACGCTTCAACGGTACTGCTAACCAGTTGTAATGATTATCCTAATGTATGGTCATTGGTCATCGTACATTCAACTTCTAAAATGGCCGCTATTCCCAATATGCATTTAATTAAGATGGCGCGCAAAAAGTTTAAAACGTGGTGACGCTTTTATAAGATTTTTGTGCAAGACATGGCTGAAAACTTTTTAATTCTTACATAAAATGCGAGTAAAAACTTTTTTATTAACTACGACTAAGTCGACCTGCGAGGTTGCACAGCGCTGCGGTCTGTTGGCGATGAAAGACGAACAGTTGACTCCCGTTCGACGTTCGTGCCTCAGGGAGTACGTTAAGCGGTTCGTCCTGAGCCTTATTTCTCTCCAGTCATGTCGGTTTACCATCTTCCCATCGGACTGTGAATGTGAAGGAATAGAACGTACCTGTATCTACATACACGCTTGTTCGCTTAAGTATATCCTGTACCTAGATATATCTTGTGTTGTTGGCAAGTTTTAGTTGAGATTGACTTCCGTAACATCTTATTTATTATTTTTATAAAGCTGAAGAGTTTGTTTGTTTGCTTGAACGCGCTAATCTCAGGAACTACTGGTCCGATTTGAAAATTTATTTCAGTGTTAGATGGCCCATTTATCGTAGAAGGCTATAAAACATTCGAACTCTACGCGAGCGAAGTCGCAGGCGGAAGCTAGTAGTTTATAAAATGCATTATCTTACATCTGTTTATCGTGAAGTTTGAAGAAAATCCAGAGAGCAAAACATACCCGGATCACAAACAACACCGAGAAAAATAATCGACTAAAAAACCTATTCACTAAAAAGGTTTGTGCAAATTTATGTAATAACCGCAGTTGGATTACGTAGTTTTTGTCCCTGGATGAGCAGCTTCGCATTCTGTACAGTTAGGTAAAGCATACTTCTGCGCGCAGCGTTTAACGTAAATTAACGTGATTGTACGTTATGTTGTCTCACGTAATTGCTAGCAACATTGCAGCTAGAAAGTTGTGTGACACGGTTGCCTCTTTCCAACGTCACGTTTATCCAGGGCATGTGTGGAAAGAAAAGCATTAGATACAAATTTTAGGACTTTCTGGTTTATCGTGGAAGTAAAGAAAGAATAAGAAGGTTTTCTTGTTTTATAAACAACCTGGTGTCAGAGTTTAAGCCGCCTGTAGGCCTCTGACATGGCTTTACACACCGTTGAAAAATCTCTCAGGTATGCCGGTGTCCTCACGATGTTTTCCTTGACCCTTTTTAGCAACTGATAACTAATTTTTAGTACGCACATGAATTCGAAAAGGCATTGGTGCGTGCCGGGGTTTGGACTTGCGACCTTTGACTTGGCAGTCCAACGGTCATACCACTCGGCAATCAGTGCTGTGTGCTCTGTTTCCTGGCCTCTATCACTCAAAGGTTTGCTGGTAGAAAACTCAATACTGAGTTAAGCTCGCCTTTGTGCATACAAGTTTTTTTTCAAATTTTGTATTTAAGTACTTTATAATGTGCAATAAAGAATAAGAATTTCTTTATCAATGCCCCACTTTCTCCTTTATCGTGGGTGCGTATTGCAGCCATGAAACGTCACATTCACAATTAATGTATTCAGAGCAAATATCTGCGGATCAAGCAATAAGCCAATTAATTAAAAGGTACTTTCCAATTAAGGAAAAGTCTGAAGGTATTTACTGCTTTCCCTTTTTAACCGACTTCAAAAAAGGAGGGGGTTCTGAATTCGTCGGGATCTTTTTTTAAATGTCTCGTAATTGGTGGATACACGGTACAAAAATACTTGCTAACTTCTTCGTCCATGATGGTCATGCAATTTTGTATTCTATGATTTGCTGTCAACTGTGTCTTCCTCTTCGTTTTCGAACTATTATTCAGTGCTTTCCTTGGGATAAACGCCTATTTCGTTTGTCCTACAAACTTATACACTTAACAAACAAGGAAAAATGAACCTTAGTGTTATGTGATAACGTTTAAGTCGAGGTCCAAAGTTCGATCTTCTCATTATTAAATTAATTTCAGTGCTGCTTTGTTGAAGTCACTAACAGACAAGGTATAGCTCTCTATACCTTCTCTGTTAGTGGCTACAAAGGGCTGAAGAAACAAAGTTGCTAGAGGATAACAAAACATCACGTCTGTATGCTCTGAAGGGGTAGACAGAGGTGCACATATAACACACCCACATATCGCCAGTTATGTTTTAGGTCCCTATGTAATAGGGGGCGAGTCTATAGCCATCAACAGGCACAAATCCAAACTCCGTGCTGATACAGAGAATTACCTAATGGAAAAACCAAGTAACACTTTGCCCGACACTGGATTCGAACCCAGTACTTCATGCTCCGCAGTCGTGCTAAGCGACCATTAGACCAACGAGGCAGTCTTTAGCATTTAAATATTACCTAAAGCAAGTTGTAAGAGGCAAACCCGATGTCAACTCGAAAAATGATATGGCAAATTAGCAATAGACTGGTTACCACATAACAGAGAATACTACCTACCTCTATGGTATTGTATGGCTGTTTTGATTCACATGCAATCTTAATATCCATCAGCTGAGCGGTCAAGATCACATCGACACCGCATTCATTATATATTATCACGTTACACTATATAATTTGTACAAACTCACTCACCGTGCAACTAACAATGCCGACGGTAGTTCTAATAGAAAACCATTGTAAAACTGTAGCGGGCATTGAATAATTATAACTATACATACACGTTACCACACCGATTGGTTATGGGAATATACTGGACATTGAAATTGCTTATCATTGTTTTGTAATACATATGAGGTTATATGAACTTTATAATAGTTTATATAACACCCATTAAATGTGTGTGTGAATGCCCTTTATGGCTTATGCATTCTCATTTATTTACGAGCTTTGATTACAACGCTTGCTCTCTGGCTGAAAACCTGGACAAAATCGTCAAAACGCAAAAGGCAAACGTTTAGCTCATGTAGATAATATTGTCTTCACTGAATTTCCGTGTTGATTTGAGACGAGCCAACTACGCTGGACGCCAGAGATATTATGGTGCGTAGGACCTGTATACCCAAACACCAGGTCCTGCTGCCCGAATTTCCCGGTAATGAATCTCACCTTATTCTTCGCAAATACGCATTTTTTTCAAGTTAACACAGTTGCACTCTCACAGGGAAAAAGAGTATCACACTTGATAGAATGGTACACCGATTGACGATCGATAAAAGAACGAAATCCATTACCTTAGGACTGATTGTACGAAGCACTGCTTAAACTAATTCGCACTTTGAATTTTGCAAAATTCACAAACTAATTCGAACGCATTCTGCCAAAAAATATATTGTTCTTTGCTAATATTATATTCTTAAACCTTCAACCAACCTAACTACACTTGATTACATATTCGATAATACAATGCTAAGGTCACAACTTATATAGAGGATGTTATGAACAAAATGCATCCGTTATCGCGGCCTTAGCCCACGCTAATGACCGCTTCATAAGTGCACAATTGTTGTAAGGGCTTAGTTAGATACGACCAATGACGTTGCTTTAAAATGGCGTCATTTTAATATCGCGTGCCTGTAATTTGTTACAGGTGTCGCGATATGTTTTCGGGTTGAATTTGATAGTTCGTTCGGCATTGTCCAAACTAATTTTGATTCAATCCTTAGATTTGCATGTATATTATAAGGCGTTTCGTTAAATTGATTGGACCCTAAATTGTTTTTATTCATTAAAGTGTTTAGAAATTCGCTCGGGTTGTTAGGTTCGTCTAAGATTTCATGGTCAGGTTCTATAAGAAGATCATCTTCTTCTTCACACTCCCAGCGATCGTATTCATTAACTTGGATTCTCTAGGTATATCCCATTGCTTAAAATAGGTCATATGCAATTTTTTCAGAACACATAACAGCTCTAAATGGTCGACAGACTAAGTTTATTTTCATTCAATTTCAATTTTCGAGGAAATAATGTTAGATTCTTGGACGTATTTGGGATTTATTTTTTCTTGTTCCCTTTAAGTATTTTAATTATTATTATTTCTTAAATACTAGCAACGAACTTATACACACATCTTCAGTTATGCGCGAATACATTACAGAGGTACTCACGACCTAACAATGGCTTAACACAGACAATGCTAACACGTTATGTTATCCTAATGAACTGGAACGGAATTTTAATTTAATGCAATAAGCGACGAAAACTGTGATATTTCAATTTCAGCTCTATTGTAGACGAGGCATCAATTAAATATAAGCGTCTGTCTAGTTATCGCTTTTTTTCAAAACGAAGCCGTTGCCCCACACTAGGAATTTCTCCTGTATCGTGAGTGCGTTTCACAAACATGAAATATCACATATACAAACACCCAGACTCGGGACAAACATCTGTGGATTTTCACAAATTTTTGTCTCGTGCGAGAATTGTACCCGCAACCCTTAGCGCAGCAGTCCAATCGCTTAGTCGCTGCGCTAATCAGGCCGTTAAAACATCCGAATATATATGAGGAGACGTATTCGAAAAAACTTGCCAGTCAAAAAGCTCTTAATGAAGTAATTTTTAAAAATAAAAATGTTTAATATAGTACAGCTGATTCTCAAACAAGTGACAACGTACAAATTATGGGACTAGAACCAAGGATGATAATGATAGTTTTGTGCCGACATCAAAACCGAGATTCATTTTGATAGACAAAATCCGCTAAAGAGTTCCTAACCATTCCCAAGTCTTTAAGAATTATGTCATAGAACTTCCAACCGAATCTTGAAGTGTTCGTCGACATTTTCGATTCATCTCAAAACAAACGTAATATTTCGCAAAGAGTATAGATAATGTCCGAACACTATCGCACATATCGAATCTAATCTGAGATATTACGTGTACCTGATAATACGTGTTTCTTCATACATCATAGGTACTTGTAGATATGATATCATGAAATTCTATGGGAAAATCTTTATCTTGATCAATCGAAACCATTTTTGGGACAAAGCCTTTTTAAAAACTGCTGTAAGCCAAGATTGACTCCGAAGACAGAGCTTCGATTGTAGCCATTAATTTTAGTTTTCTCCTCGTCCAAAACCATGCCTAAAACTAGAAACTACTCCACATTGAAGAAGCGTCTCACCAATCATGAAATATCCACACGCACAATATTCCAGACGCTATACACCTTTTTGTTCTTCGCTTTCGTCATCAACCCTAGCGCCTCCATCAGAGGTCTTAATGTCCATCGAAGTGTTAAGAAAGTTGGCCTACACGAGACCAATTCATATTTGCAGATCTTACAAATAGTAATTTATCCCACGTGGCAAACGAGCCCCACCATTCAGTTCGTCAGCTTGTTGTATAAGTCCTATTCGAAACATCATCTGTATAAAGGGCCTCACCAATCTAATCCTCAGGTTGTTATACAAGACCTATAGTAAACATCATAGAGGCACTGTATGGACGTGTTATCCAATGGATACTATTGCAACATGCTAATTGGCTCTATAGAGGAAGCTCAACTGTTATTGGATCTCATTACCGGCGTTTGACGAAACCTTTTCAGTCAAAGCAATGCACGCCATCCTATGACGCTTCTAATCCACTACGATTACAGTTAGACACGTTTATAATACGAGGAAGTAATGAAAGATAAACAAAATACAATTTTGTTTATCAGTTAATTTATATATTTTATTTTTCTATAGTTATATATTATGATATCCGATAGTGAATTGTATTTCTCTGCTTATGAATCAAATACGTCATCAGGTGATATTAGCTTCTCTTCCGTGACAGACACTCTAGGTGAAACTTTGCGCGATAGATTTAATTCCCAACAGAATCGGCTGATGAATGTTTGTCACCTTAACGCGCAAAGTATACCTAGCCACTTCAGTGATCTACACGAAGCATTCGCCAACAGCAATGTCCACGCCATCTTGGTCTCTGAGACTTGGCTCAAACCTCATCTTCCGTCAACTTTCTACCCTCTTCCTGGCTTCATCCTTATCCGGAATGATAGGATCGGGAAGGGTGGAGGAGGTGTAGCTATATACTTGCGTAGCGACTTTCCTTATAAAATCCTATTCTCTTCCTCACCTAACTACTCAGCCACCGCAGAGTATCTTTTTCTTGAGGTTTGTGTCAATGGAGCAAAAGCAGTTTTAGGGGTGGTATACTGTCCCCCTACTGTTAACTACTTCACCGAATTCGAATTGGTACTAGAATCTCTGGGACCAGAATATGCACATCACATCATCATGGGCGATTTTAACACCAACCTCCTCGATCAAAACTCCCCTCGCGCTCACAAACTCCTTCACCTCATCGAGTCAGCCAGTCTCCACGTCCTACCTCTACAAGCAACTCACCATAATACAGTTGGAGAGGATACCTGGCTTGACCTAATACTCACCTCTAGTCCTACCCGCGTTTCCTCTCACGGTCAGTTGTCTGCTCCTGGCTTTTCCCACCACGACCTCATTTTTCTCTCATATATTCTCAAACCTCCTAAGCCCAAACCCAAGGTTCTGCATAAGCGTTGCTTTGCGCGCCTAGACGTAGGTAAGTTGCAAAGCGATGCAGCCGGAATAGATTGGAAACCTCTCGAAGAGGCCACTACTATCGATGACAAAGTGCGTATTTTCAATCAGGCAGTCATAGGGCTTTACGATGTCCATGCCCCAGTGAAAAAAGTGAGAATTAAGCGTGCTCCTGCACCTTGGATGACAAGGGGAATTCAGATGGCGATGAGGCGAAGGGATCGAGCTTTCCGTCGATTCAAAAAGGACCGTGTTGAAGATAACTGGGCCGTCTTCAAAACAGCTAGGAATCGTTGCAACCAGATGATACGCAACGCCAAACGCCGTCATATTCTCGAAAATATTTCTTCCTCATCTTCTGCCGATATCTGGAAGTTCCTTGGCACTTTAGGTATCGGCAAATCGCGTCACTTGAACCTTCCGAACTCAGTCAGCTTAGACGATCTAAACAGCCATTTCTCCACTGTTTCACAGTTAGATCATCTTACCAAATTTGACATCCTCAACATCATCGCAGGTCTCACGCGTTCCAACATAAACCCTTTCAGCTTCACTCCAGCTACGTCGGGAGAGATTAAGAAGATCATTCTATCCATTAAATCCAGGGCTGTGGGTTGTGATAACATCAGTCGCAACATGATCACCACAGCTTTGGATCATCTCCTTCCAGCCATCTCCCATATTGTAAACTTTTCCCTAAAATCAGGACATTTTCCGTCGTTGTGGCGTAAAGCCCATGTTCTTCCTTTACCTAAAATATCGAATCCCTCCCTTCCAAGTCACTACCGCCCTATATCTATCCTCCCCTTCCTGTCCAAGGTGCTGGAAGCCTGTGCTCATAAACAGCTGTCGCACTTTACGCTCCAAAACAACCTTTTGAGCCCTTTGCAGTCTGGGTTTAGACCTGGTCATAGTACTGTTTCTGCCCTCCTGAAAGTGACTGGCGATATTAGGGCTGGAATGGAGGACTCCAAAGTCACGATTTTGGTATTGATTGATTTCTCCAATGCCTTCAATACCGTCAATCACGACATCCTTTTATCCATTCTTTCCCACCTCATGGTCTCTTCCGGGGCGCTGGAGTGGTTTTCTTCCTACCTTCGGGGACGTCAGCAGGCAGCGCATTTTGAGGATTCGTTTTCAAATTGGTGTGACCTGATGTCTGGCGTTCCACAAGGCGGCATACTTTCTCCTCTTCTGTTTTCTATCTTCATTAACATGATTACCCAAAAACTTCGGTGTGCGTATCATCTTTATGCAGACGATTTGCAATTGTACTCACAGGCTAGGTTAGAGAATCTATCGGATGCCATCATTGCAATTAATAGGGATCTTGAAGGTATAAGAGACTGGTCTGAGAGGTTCGGTGTTGCGGTTAATCCGGACAAGTGCCAAGCCGTAATCCTAGGGAGCCACCGAAACATTCGCAGCCTGAGCAGTGTGACTATCCCACCTGTCATTTTCAATGGTCTTGTTATCCCTCTGAGTCCAAGCGTCAAAGACCTTGGTCTTCATCTCGACTCTAACCTTAGTTGGCGACCCCAAGTCGCCAATGTTAGTCAAAGAGTGACAGGAACCTTACGAGCGCTTTATCGTCTAAAAAACTTGTTGCCTGCTCACACAAAGGCTATGCTTATGCAGACTTTGGTTTTCCCCATAATCGACTATGGTGATGTTTGCTATTTTGACCTGAATGCTGATCTGCTCAATAAACTCGACAGACTTCTAAATAACTGCATTCGATTCGTTTTCAATCTCCGTAAATATGACCATATATCTGCGTATCGGTCGCAACTGAATTGGTTGCCTATCCGCCAACGCAGAAACATGAGGGCATTGACCACCTTATTCTCCATATTATTTCTGCCACACTCTCCTACATACCTTACATCTCACTTTCACTATCTCTGTGACAACCACAATAAGCATCTACGTTCTTCCAGTAATCGTCTCCTTCAATGTCCCTCTCATCGCTCTGACTTTATTCACTCTACCTTCTTCATTCAGTCTATTCTTCTTTGGAATGCGCTCCCTCGTGAGATCAGGATGATACACAATCGGCTAAACTTTAAAAAAAAATTAAAAAAATACTTACTCGACAAGTCATCGACGGATTCATAATATATCTCCACTACACTATGGATATTATTATATTGTATGTATGTATTTATGTATGTATTATATTTCTTAGAGTATTATAATATATGTATGTATTTTATTTTCTCTCTTTCACAACTGTTTGTGCATCTACCTTGTTTTTATCTCTGCACTACCTCAGGTTCGACTGGTAGAAAATGCCTAAGGCATTAAGTCCGCCTTGTACACATCTGTACTGAAGTATTAAATAAAATAAATAAAAATAAAATAGAGGTTAGCCTGTCTCTATAAATTCTGGAAACTAACTAACCAATTTCAAAATATTGTACTTCTTTGCGTATAAATGTTCATCCGCATCTGTTACGTTTTACCGGGGATTTCAAATCTGAGGCTTGCTGTCACGATTGATACTATGAACGATCATGTTTTTCTTTTCAGTTGAAAATTCAATGTCCTCAAACCCATAAACTTAGGGCGGGTTGCTTCAAACAGTCTGTCAACGTTACATGCGTATCAAAAAATAACAATAACAGAAGCTGTTTAACGTACGTAAAATATGAAGCGTTGTTTCATGGCATAAATAACCTGGTTATCGACGTAATTAGGGCTGAAGTAGAAAACAAAACATTTTCGTTATTCAGACTGCTACAAGAAAACAAAATTGGTATAGCCATTTTTAATATTTACGTGTGCGTCAAGTGAAGCTGAAGCAACCCCGCCCTTAAAATCTTAGGCTTATATTGTAGCAAAGGATTATCCAGTCCGCAACTAGGTACGACAATAAGTACCACCACTCGTGGAAGCTCTATATTGTTGAGATACACTTGAGAGCCAATCAAGATCAATAAGGTCTTATAAACATTTGTCTAGTGCAGCAATTATCTACAGGTTATTGACGCTCGTTACATGCGTGTTAACATCGATATTTACCTTGACGACACAGGATTGCATTGAAGTGATTGTGAACATCAAGTACATTACGTGGGAACGTGTGTTTGTTGGTAAGTGGCGCTAAACGGCGATTTAACTAAGTGCCGGTGGCGTGGGAGATGAGTGGGTTCAAGTTGAAGGGATTGGCGGACAATGGTACAGTACATCGTTAGGCATTTTTTTATTTTGAGTCTGTTTAATGGTGAAGGAAGAATAATGCAGTCATCTTCAGTGTACAGGAAAGGGAGTCGTGAGGGGTGCCGATCCTGTGGGTCCTCAGAGTCTTCATCAAGGCAACCAGATTAAATTCAAACTTTTTTTCAATTATCACTTCATCATAAACAGCAAAATAGATATAGACTCATAACGGTACTCTATCTCTTCAAAACGGCAAAATTGACGATCAAATTTCTTATTAAATAATACCGCTTCTAAATGCATTATATTCTCAACAATAATGCAAATCACATCAACGTAGAATTCGGTGTCGCCTATCACACGGACTCTGACTTCGAGACCGAAGCCTTATGCGTGCTTGTCAGTTTCTAATCTTATCAGCTAAGCACACAGACAGACAGCTTGTCGCTGTCTTTCACCTTTCATTGTTTATTGTTCTTGACAGGAATATTGTCAATCTTTAGTTTTACTTCAAGGAAACACGTAGTACAGTCAGCATCATAAGTAGCTGAACATTTAAATATTTTCACATACCATTAATTAAAGAACAACTTCTTACACCGTAAAAAGTCTTAAATATTCTCAGATCGTCATTTGGCTGTTTCTATAATTTGAAATAATAACTTGAATTGATGTTTGTTTCTTTTAATTATTAAACATAAGGTTTCTTAACATTTTTAGCTACTTATGATGTTTACTGTACCTATCTACGACTTATTTTCCGACCACAAATACGATAGTTGCATAAATATGTAGAGGTGAAATGCAAATAGTCAGTCGTTGTCATTTCTATCTTTATGTTTTAAAGTTCATCATGGAAAGAAGGATTTACTTATACAAAATGTATAGTTAACAAAAATAAGAATGATAGATTGTATAAAGTGTAATACAAGGGCTGACATTTTTACTAATAAAGGACCAGTCAAAAAGTCCGCTGTCTGTCCTTGTTTTCATTCAGTCTATCCAAGACTTTCATCTACAAATTCTAAGTTATATTATGTAGCACACAAAGAACTAAATCATTTTTAATGTTCATTAATTAAAATTGACATCCTCCTTAGAGCGTAATTGAAAAAATCGCAACCAACTTTAATTTGATAACTTTCAGTGAGCAATAAATATTTCGTATACCAACACAAATCAACGCAATTAATCATCTCAATATGTCAACACGCATCGTTCTTGCGGCAGATTAGTTCAAGCACGCCATCGAAGCAAGCGCAGATTTCTTTATTCGTCTTTACTGTCGAATTCATTTATACCGTAAGATTAATGGTAGAGACAAACTGGTCCCACGTACACAATGCATTATGTTATTTTTGGGCGATTAATTTTTTATGAAGATCTTCTTGTCTTCGAGTCAACGGTACACTTTTATTTTTGTGCCCAATATGTTGGCATGTCGATGGCGGCATCAGAGGCTTTGGTTAGGTCTTCCAGTGGGCAGTGAAAGGACATTTGGGACGCAAAGGCAAGTGGCGTATGATAGATAATAATAATAACCGAGATCTATGCTATGGAGACACACTTGGCGTATGCGTACGTTGCGTAGGTACGTGGGACCAATGTGTCTCTACCATAATTTTAGTTGTTATTAAACAAATTACCCCTCTAGCCTCTTTTCACATTTGATCTTTTTTTTCTATAGATTAATTATTGCATTTACAATTGACATTAAATTGCCAAAACTTGTGGTCGATAACACAAGCACAAGATATGATGTATAGCATTAACATCATTACCTAACCTTCAATTAAAGATCCTATAAACGGCATCAACTTTCCATCAACAGAACAATACTATAAATTACTTAGACAGACACTAAATTGATGAACTCCCGCGCATTCCATATAAAGCCTAAAGATCAAACGTAGGTGCTTCGCTCATGTTGCACATTACCGTAGGTTATTTCACAATACGTTTAATTAACACCTATTAGTGTCTCGCAAGAAATCAATCCAGTGAATGTCAAATACAAAACTCATTAAACTAAGGCTTCCTACTCTTAAGATTGTGGGCTAAAGCTGAGCTCGTTCTGATGCTACTTTAGTGCATACATCTTTAATCTTCTGTAGGTGCAGGGAACGCGGCGCTGGTCCTGTCTTCTTCTTCCTCTTACGCCCCTGTCGTAAAAATTTTTCGTGCCTGTTAAAATTTTTGCATTATGGATTTAGATATGTACCAGGTACCTATATCTTAAATGACAATAAGCTTGTCCTCTTTTACATGGTGCAACATGGTGTTTGCGTATTTGTAAAATGTGTAAGTGCAACAGCTTATATCAGCTTCCTTCTCCGCGGAATATAGACGTGATTTATGATAACGTCCATTTTATAGGGGAAGATGAATGTATTTTTATAAAATACTTACAATGCTTTTTTATTTTGAGCGAAACCACAACCATTAACATATTTTTAAACTTATTTCACATTAGGGCTTTGCCTTACTTGTACTTTGGAAGTTATGTACGATAAAAGCAGTGTTTACGAACCCACACCCAGTCAGAAAATACGTTTTTTTAAAGTTACCATCCCATTCGTGACTCCAAATTAGTTGGGCCCCGAAAACTAATGGTTACGCGTTAAAAATAAATCTTTACGGCCGAACAGAATCGTTGTAAAGAAAAAAGGAAACGAATTAGAAACAGTTCTAATTATAGGAGCTAAAGAATTCGGTTTTAGAGATGTCGGGACATTCATATCGTGACATCAAACCCGGTTACATCAGGAATGCTTGTCACGGCTTGATCCCAATAAAACTTAGTAGATGAATGGAAATAGGCTGTGACCGAATGGCGTCCAAGGACCGGTAGACATGGGCAGATGACATCGTGACCATAGCAGGTGGAACCTGAATGAGGCTGGCACAGAGGCGTCAAGACTGGAAGACTAAATAATGGCCTATACCCAGCAGTGGGTGAAGTCGGGCTACGGATGACGATGATGAATGAACAAATATAAAGTCACCTTTAGGAAACTTCGTAAGGATGTTTCATCATAGTTTTTTTGAGTTTTTACACGACTGCCCAAAAAAAAAGAGTGTAATGTTTTCAGGGTTCAAGTATGTATGTGAGTTTCTTTATTCCACCATAACTTCTGAATGCCTGAACCGATTTTGATGTATGGAGTGTCGTTAGAATCCTTAACCATCGCGAGTAACATAGGCTATAAGTAAATGAAACAAATAAAAAAATATAATTAAAAACACGACACACGGCAGTCGTGATTTTTTTATATATATATAGTTATATTTTTCAACTAATAGGTATCCAGACTCTTAGAGGGTTACTGTTAATTTTAAGTGCATATACCTAAGAATATAGCCCTCTTATTTATAAACGAGGATCATACTGGCATTAATTGAACCCCGTATTAAGTCTATTGACATTTCTATTCTTTGATATGCAAACGACAGTCACCGGTATAATTTTATTTTTGGTTTAAAATTGTAATTTTTTATGAAAAACGGGGTAGATGCTTATTTTATTAAAGGAAAAATTGTTCTACCCATTCAGCACCTATCACAGAAGCTCATTATTTTATCTAGGCACTACTTTTCTGGATTATCTTTAACTATAAATGCCGCGTTGGTCTAGTGGTCGCTAAGCGCGACTGCTGAGCAAGAGGTCCTGGGTTCAAATCCCGGGTCGGGCAAAATATTACTGAGTTTTCCATTAGGTAATTCTCAGTAGAAGCACGGAGTCTAGATTTGTGCCCGGTTGGTGGCAATAGGCTCGCCCCCTAATACATTGGGACTTACAACATAACTGGCGAAATGTGGGTGTACTATATGTTCACCTCTGCCTACCCCTTCGGGGAATACAGGCGTGATGTTATGTATGTATGTATAAAGTACACATAAAACTGCTTTCCAATTCCAACAATATCTTCACGTCTGCCTAAACGCTGTCTAAGTCATTACGATAAAACATTAAAAACACGAGACCATTTGTTTTTAGTCTATTATCAGAACTGTTTGCTTAATCTTTAAGTTTCTAATTAAAACACCCTGTTTATTTTTAAGTTACAGTATAGAGGGGTTAGTCAGGAGCTTGAGTAGAAAATGTTTATTCTACTATAATAAGAATATGTTTACTTAAGCTTAAAATTAGGATTGGATAAGGAGTTTAAATAGTGTGAAGTCCTTTTACGTCAGTTTACATTTTGCCTTCCAGAAGTTAATACAAAACAACTCACAGCTGACAAGCATGCATGAAGCTGCAAACATTATGATTTGGGCACAGTTCGCTAGATCAAAAATGATCAGTGATTAAGAGTTTCTTATTATGCCCGAAATATGAATCAGCTTATTGTGTTTATTAAAAAACGATGCGGCGTGTTACCCGCTGCATTTTGTGAAATAAAAAGTAACCTATGTGTTAATCTAGGTGTCAGCTACCTGGCCAGCGGAGTCCTGTGTTGGGAGACCCACCTCCGCACTGAATAGGCCTCCGCCGAAGTCCTGCAGCCCCCTCTCCAACAAGGGGGCACCGATGTTGTTTCCGCCCCTCTTTACAGGGCGGATAGCGCCGGCGGGGTTGGCGGTAGAATGCTGCAGCGATCCCGCCTCCCCGCCACCAAAAGCGCAGAGCAGGCATGTGAGGTTTTAGTGGGTAAGCCCCTGGATCTTATTGGGTTCGGGGGAGAGTCCCACATACCCTCGTCGTCTCCCAACGGCGGGGGATGCGTAATGCATTTCCTCACTTGAAAAAACATGCAAAATTTTAGCTAAATCGGTCCAGCAGTTTGAGCGTGAAGAGGTAACAAACATACAAACACACAAACTATCGACTTTATAATATTAGTGTGATGTAAACGTTCCCATCAGAAAAAATGGGAGCATTAGGTTACAAGCTAAATAACATTTGTAGATACATTCAAATTAATAAAAAAACACTAAATAGATAACTGACCACTTAAAGTTCTCGTAAAATTAAACATTCATCATAATAAAAGCCATTATGTTACCGAAGTAGTTCCGGAGCATGGAGTCCATGTGAAGATGAACAGATGCTGAACTAACAAACGAGGGACGTTAATTAAGTGAACGCTTTATACCATCAATGGAGCCGCTGGAAGCTTTGAAACATACGGGACGGTAGCTGAGGCGCGGTGGCAGCGATCATTTTTGTGATCCCACTTATATCTGCGTGAGCTAATTGTGACATGGAAGCATGTGACGTGTGGATTTAGTCAGTCCAGGTTTATAAATGGCAAAAGCGTAGCGGTTATTGATATTAATGATAAAGTAGGAAGGGCGTGGTTAATCGTCTTACTTATAATAATTGATGTAAAAAGTTTAATTAAAAATATAGACAGTATCTCTGAAAGTAACAATATCAATATAGTAGAACAATTTTAAAAGACTCGGCTTAAGACGGTATTCGTTTTAATTAAGTCTGTACTACGAATATTTTGTTTATCTACCAAAATACAAAGTGGGCACGCGGAGGATTACCCGCCGTATGTTCCCAGTAACGACTTTTTTGTTTTATTTAATCCACTCGCTCGATGCCACTAAAAATAAATATACCAAACTAACGAAGGGTGATCAGAAGGCTACAAAATTAACGATTATTATCCGATAGACATTCGCTCTAAATTCAACGTTTTACTGTGCACATTATCGTTTTATTGGGGACCGAATTGATTTCTAATAAGTTCAATGTAAACCTCTACATTTAATGTAGAACTGATAAGTTTACAGTTAAGGCTAGTCTTTTAAATGTTACTAACGTAGGTACCGTTACCACGCACGTTTAGTCAAAGATCATATTTCCAGAAGAAGAGACAATGCTGATGTTATTATGGGCGAGTTGGTAACTATAAATGAGCGACTATGCAGGATTGTTGCTCATTTAAATAAAGATTCTCTATTCTATTCTAGAAATAGTCTAGACAGGTTTGCTAGATCTCGAATTTAAAACGCAAAGGGTAGTCCCCTTTGCGTTTTAAATTCGAGATCTAGCACAACAGTATTGCTTAATTCATTTGCAAAATGCTGACGTCTCTCCGATAACATTCTCAGCAGATTGAAGTACGGAAATGGTTTCTAGTAAATACTAAACGGCAATAGGCATCCAGATGACAACATTTGGTCCCCTAATGAGTTTTATATAGCGCTTTATTTTATTATAATTGGACAAAACCTGCAGCATCATTCTATAAAATTAGTATAATCTTGAATACTCAAAAGATTGTATCTCGCAAACGCAATACGCCAGATAAGTAAATGGCAAGCCTTTTGTAGGCGAAGGACGTTGCTACTGTCACCACTTACGGACAGCTGCGACCTTTAAAACAGTTTGTATTGAACATTTTATATGTATTTAATATATGTACCTACATGACTACCTTTTGACCAGTTTATTTGCGTAGAAATTTAACTATGTAGCACACAATTTGCGTGGCTCATGGTTCTGGAACCGTTTGTCGTGTGGTATCCGGCCTAGAATCGACCACCCCTTTTCCTTCCGTGGTCCTGGATCCTGCGATCCCCAAGCCACTTGCCAAGCGTGGGGATTATGGCAAACCCCCCCCCCCCTCATAAGGGGGAGGCCTTCGTTCAACAGTGGACGTCTTCCGGCTGATAATGATTTGACTCTGATTTCTGATTTCAATAACGCACCTGTGCGAGGCAACCTCAAAATCTTTGTTTAGGGAAATTATTAAAGTACAAACTATATCAGTCAATTCACCAACAAAACGAAGCGTTATGCCTGCACAAACAAACTTACATGTCTCCATAATAAAACAGTTATTCTTCCATTCCGACGCACCTATGTGTTGCACTCTGTATTCAAAGTAACCAAACCAAACAACCATAAAATCGTCTCTCAACCCCCTAAATGCGACGCATTGGAGCATGAAACACTGGTTCCTTCACGTTCCTTACGAGCAAAGGTCAGCGAAGCGTGTTCTTACACTTCTTACACTCCGCCGGCTCTCCCACGGGCGCAGGACATCCGTGAATTAATTAACTAATGTGTCTTGCTTTTAGAGTAGTCTTTTGAGGGTTAAGAGTGTGAAGAGTTGAAAGTGGCTAAAACTCTACATACTAACTGACTACAAGTGAGTGTGGAACAATGTAACTCAGTCTTCTGTGTCCTTTGTGGCGGCATATAAAATTACACAGTGAATACGTGAAAATTTATGGTCCCTAGTCTACATCATATTCTTTAAAATAACTCTTAGCTCCAAGCTCTGTAACTTCGAAAGCTAATCTGTCCGTCTGTGTTACTTCACTTTATAACTTATAGAAAAACATAAACTTCCACGCGGATAAAACTGCAGGTAGAAAATAGTAGAAATAATTATGACATCATGAAAAGACAACATATATATGATCCGCCAGTTAGTTATGACCTTGCGTAGTATATGTATATTGGACTGGTTCTAGATGTAGCATTGAATGCTTTACTGGAGAAATATTCTATCGATTCTACAGACATAGTCCATTTCATAACATCAATACCAATTAAAGCTATCAAATTAAATCGCACTTACTGTCCATAGGACTTTCAACATCCCATATCCGGGGCAACGTAAACAGGTTATTAGTGCCAGAGAGGGACAACGCATGTTAGAGGGAGACCACCTGGGTTCGTCGCACTGTACCTGTTTCCCCGGCTATTCAATAGGCTATAAAACATAAGAAGCCGATGTGTGTCGTAATGTCTAAGTGCACAAATCTGGGATTTTTTTAAGCATGAGCGGTAGCGGTTTTGATTTTCCATGGATAAATGAATCGTAGGCCAGGTATTATAAAAATTGGGCGGAACTTTTTCAAGCTAATAAGACAGCACAGATAAGATTTCTTATAAAACAACTTGCAATTAGGTGCGTATTTGCAAAATTATCAGCCAATAACCCAAATTAGACAATATGGACTGGCGCAGTGTTTAAGTAACTGGACTGGTGCTGAGGACGGCTTTGAATCATGAGCGAGACAAAAAATGTAACACGCACTAAAGATAAAGGCGACGTCCGATTAGCACAGTGGCTAAACTTGGACTGCTGTGATAGGGGTTGATTCCCGCACAGGACCAAGATTTGTGATCCGCAGATGCTTATCCCGAGTCTAAATGTTTATGTATGTGGTATTTAATGTTTGTGAAACGTACCCACGAAACAGGAGAAATGCCGAAAGTGGGGCAAAGTTTTCATAAAAAAAACGATCATGAGATTATTGGACAATCAATCATATTTTTGGAACATAGGTTTTAGTACAGGGTTCACAAGGTTCTATAAAAATAAATAAGTTAGTTTGAACAACATTCTTACATAATTGAGTTTCGGTATGATCTAGGTGTCCGATAGGTGCATATATCTATTATTTCTTAGTACTTAACCTATTAGTCACTCAGTGACGACGTGAGGACTGTTGTATCACTGATGTATAGCAAACTATTGTTACAACAGTAAGTAATTTATCGGAAATATACTATTAGTCACGTTTTATGTTCTGGCTCACGGTATGTTAAGAACATCTTTGTTGTATGGACTAGAAGATCTTCATAGAAAACGTAAGCGTTGAGTAAAAATGGCATTTGGGTTTGGAGATTTTTAATAATGGTACAGCCCATCCTTCGTGCCTGTCATAGTACTCCAGTAACCATCGGAAATCATTGGCAATGGAGTTGGGATGTTGCAGAAAATTTTAAAGTATCTGATGTTACAATGAGAAAAGAATGAAATATCCAATCGTCGCTATCATTGTAACTCCTGGAAGCCAGGATCGTCCCCATGATAAATGGTTTGACTGTGTTGACCTGCAACACAATTTATCAGAAAGGTCGCATGCACCAATCTCTTTTCAAATTCATATGCGGTGAAGGAAAACATCGTGAGGAAACCGGCACACCCGGGTGATTTTTCAATGGTGTGTAAAGCCATGTCAGAGGCCTACAGGCGGTTTTAACACTGACACCAGGTTGTTCATCAACCATACGGTAAGAAAATTCCCATCTCCGCTAACCGCTAGTATTTGTACCATACTCTCGTATGTTCTCAAAGACAAGTATAGTGTGTCTTCAAATAGAGTTCTTGGTTTCTTGCTATTTACTTTGACATTATAAATTGATACTTATAAGTTTAAGGTCATACCTACATATAAAGTTATATATGTATGTAATTATTGTATCAACATGTAGGAACTATTTTTGTCTTTATTGCATATTATGATGTAAAATTTATACGCAATTCGCCGAGTCACCTGCTCTTAAATAAAGGCTTCGTTTGAGTCCGAAACTAGTCAGGCATTCCCGAATATTCACGTGAGTGAGCGACAGTATATAGAAAATAATATTTACAAAGGCATATTGCTTGATTAATCTAAATTTGAGAAGCAATACACACATTAGGTGGTCTGCATCAACTAGAGAACTGATTGCAAATGTCCGCGGGCCAGCTAAGTCTGTGAGGATCTCTGAGTGTCTAGAAATCTGTTCAAACATAAAATTAAATCATAATAATTCTCGACAACCCTAATAGCTAAACATAACTTTTTAAATCACGTGGAATTTGTACTGAAGGTTTTATAGGGTTGGCAATAAAGGTTGTGACGGGACATATATTATATAATTCTAAACACTATTCAATGTACCTTATAAACATGGTAGTACTTTATAATATACAACCTCCTTACCGTACGGTCCATAAACAATAACTATATACCGTACTGTTATGAGAACAAGTTTAATTGCTAACAATTCATTGGTGCCGAGATTAATTCAATTAAATATAAACGCTATGTCACACACCTAAGGTTGTTTCTCAATATTTTTTGTTAATGTGGGAAATATACTTTAAAGCAACACCAGAAGTTATAAAGAAAGCGAATTGTTTAATTTTTTATTGTTTGGGTTTCCGATTTCCCAAAGAATAATCTCTTAATTCTGTTACCACGAATTTCGTTCCCATACTGATTTGGAAATGAGAAAGACGTCCGAACTAGTTACATACTATTAATAATACCAGCCTATTAAAACTGTTCCACTGTAGGCAAAGGCATCTTCTCATACAGAGAGGAACGAGCATTGATCACCACGCTTGCCGACTGTGTGTGAATTTCAGACCGTTAAGGTCGCCGTGTGGTATCCGGCCTAGAATTGACCACCCCCTTTCCTCCCGTGGGTGGCGTAAGAGGCGACTAAGGGAAAATTCAGAAGATGGGCAGCAGCGTCTTTTTAACTCCCCCACCAATACTGCGATCCCCAAGCCGCTTGCCAAGCGTGGGGATTATGGCAAACCCCCCCGCTTAAACGGGGAGGCCTATGTTCAAAAGTGGACGTCTTTTGGCTGATGATGATGATGAAGGTCTTAACCATTATCAATGGTGTTTTAGAAAAACTAAGAAAGTACTTTATTTTCTGGGTTAATTGGTAACATTGAACATACGAATTTGGTTCGTCAACTGATAGGCGATCACAACACAAATAAAAGACTTCGGCCTAACGATTTCTTCCATAGGGTAGATGCTTTTCACAGGCATGAAATATCGCAAGAACAAGACTCGAAAAAATTTTTGCGGAACACACAAAAAGTACCATTTTGGGAATTAAACCCACAATCCTATTACTGACCTTGCCACTGCACTCAGTCATTTAGCTAGAGTAGGAACTTCTAGAGTACAGGCCAGCTCTATGCGCGTACGCATCCACTAAACGAATCCACCTGGGCATAGACCAACACATTATCTCTCATAACAAGCTACATAAATTATAATAAGTCTTCAGGGTAATGTGTTGTGCGCCGGAGATGATCTAACCGCGCATGCGACTATAGGTATACGTTCAATTGTGATTTACACTCATCACGTTATTGCTACATTTGCTACACTTAGCTGACGTCATTTAGGAACTCGGACAATCTTTCTATATTAGTTATGGAGCGATTTTGTATTTTCATGATAATAGCCTTTTGTGGTCTAAAGACTTGTCATACTAGCACTTGAGGGACTCGTAGCTACGTGGCTACTGCGCAGATCAGTCGATTTGCGAGGTTAAGCCGTGCTTGCCGCGGTCAGTCTTGTAATGGGTGACCGTTTTTACATGTCGAGACCCCTCCGAGCTTCAGAAGGCACGTTAAGCCGTTGGTCCTGAGCCTGATCCCTCTCCGGTCGTGTCGGTCTACCGTCCCATCGGACTATGAGAGTGAGGCAATAGGGAGTGCACCTGTGTTAGCGCGCATACTTGTGCACTATAATATCTCCTGCGTAGTTGGCTAGTCTCAGATTCGATAGGCCGCCGTGAACGAAATTCGGTCGGAACATTTTTTTTTTTGTAATTGCACTGTTTATTGACGAAAAGTGTTTTATGTAGGAATCCTCGTATTATACATTGTATGTTATATAGCAAGCGAATCAATGAGAGGTTCTTTTAAATACTTAACTCTATCTGTATGATGATGTATGTGGCCTGTGTAAGGCGTTTGTAATTTTTTGACGTCAGTATTCCAATAACCACAATTCATTCAATTTGAGTCACAATAACATTACACAAATCGACATACACACTATCACTAAAAACTTTGAAAGGGTAGGCAGAGGTGTATTGCATTATACACTCACATAAGATTATTTATTCATTACTCATCTTAAGTTATTTTATGGCAAAGTAAGTAAAATACCCAGTTAGAAAGGAACTATAGTTTAAAAACCAACAGTTTTGAAAATCATTATTTAAATAAAAACATGCCTCACACTAGGAATTTCTCCTGTATCGTGGGTGGGTTTCACAAACATGAAATATCACAACAAACACTCAAACTCAGGACATTTTCATCTGCGGATCACGCAATTTTTTATTCCGTGCGGGAACTGAACCCGCAACCCGTAGCGCAGGAGTCCAATCGCTTAGCCACTGCGCCAATCAGGTCGTCAATTCCTATGTTCTTCATGTGTGCCCTAATTTCCTTCAAAGTGCAGTACAATTCACACCAACGGTTAGCGATCAATTAAATAATATTTATCTAGCGTTCTCTTGTTATAACAGAATAACGATAAGTTATAACTAATAGGTAACAGTTCGTTACTTCCTAGATTTGTTAACTGCTGTTTACACGATCTGTTTCCATACTCCTCTTGTTAAAACATACTTACGTTACGCTACGAGGCGGACGTGACGTCGCTTTTCAGTAGCATAGACAAGTCAAATCGATCTGTCACTTCAAATTTAAATTGTGTACGTAATGTCTGACACATGTTGAATAAAAAGGCTATATAATACAACTATTATATAATTAATATGTTAAATGTATATAGTAAAAAGTTGAATACAACAAATAGCAGCCTAATTTTGTAAGACACTGAAATATTAAACACATTATTTACTTGTCGCTTGACACAACATCTTTTATTTATAATTCGTTATACATGAAATATATCGTGAATGCACTGATATGCATATCAAATAAATCTAAACTTACAAAACACGCTACCAGCATGCGATAGATTGTCCTCACGTGACATCGCGTAAGCTAAATATATGTTTTCATGATCTATATCGCTCAGTCACGATTTTACAGACTCAAAAAAAGGTTAAACGATTTTCAGCTTTATTTTCAAGTAATTAAGTTTCTTACTTGGTATTTAGTGCGTTTAATTGGCAATAAAACGAGGTCTATTTAATTTGATTAATGTTATTTTTTCTTTTACAGGTAAGTGATGGTGGTTCGAACGGATTACGGTAAATGGCAAAACACCAATCTCTTCGGATGGATCTATTCAATTTAAGTTTTATGCGGACTAGATGTGTGATGATTAATTCGCTGATTGGATTTGGAAACAAGTTGAGATTTTAACTACAAAAATGTGGGCTTGCCTTACTTTGAGGATGATGGTTTTAGAGCACTTTGAATTGTTTAAGGCCTTAATTTTATAATCACATAATTACATTGAAATGGCTTAGAATAAAAATTAATTTAACTACATCAATCTTCTTCTTATCCTATGGTTGATGAACAACCTGGTGTCAGAGTTTAAACCGCCTGTAAGCCTCTGACATGGCTTTATACACCGTTGAAAAATCTCTCAGGTGTGCCGGTTTCCTCACGATGTTTTCCTTTACCATTTTTGTCAACTGATAACTAATTTATAGCTACATCAATAAAGAATATTCCTGTATGTGTATGAGAATATGCCTTAGCCCATGGACGATCGAAGGGTTATGTTGTTATCCTGTCTCTTGCTGAGTTATACGGATCACTCCTAGCATTTACTTCTTACTTAATAAGTAAATACTTCTAAGATAAAATCTCTTCTAGCATTTATACCGTTTTAAAAAAAAAACCTCGCCGCACACTAGGATTTTCTTCTGTGTCGTGGGTGCATTTCATTAACATAAAATATCACATACAAAAACACCCAGACTCGGGACAATCTGCAGTTCGCATAAATGTTTGCCCCGTGCGGCAATCGAACCTGCAACCCTTAGCCAAACCTTACCTTTAAGAAACCCCTACCATTATAGAGCTCCGATGCAAAGCATGCAATATTTTTTGCTGTTTATCTCAATCATCCATCATCATCATCAGCCGTAAGGCGTCCACTGTTGAACGAAGGCCTCCTCCTTTTAGAAGGGGGGTGTTGCCATAATCCCCACGCTTGGCAAGCGGCTTGGGGATCGGTCCATCATAATGATAGTTAATTACAATCAGCGATCACATAATAATGCAATTAATCAAGAAATAAAATTATCATATCAAAGCAGCCTATTCATATTCAAATCATAACCTGAATTGACCGGATTCGATTACGTCATCTAGTAAGCTTGACGTGTTTTGACCGGAAATTATTAACGACAGTATTTTTGAAGTAACTTTTTAATATCTATTTTATACTAAAGGTTTGAGAAATCGGAGATGTTAAAAAGGCTAGTTTAAAAGTTAACTGACCAGAAAGTATCCATACTTATCACTACATAGTATAAAACAAAGTCGCTTTCTCTGTCCCTATATCCCTATGTATGCTTAAATCTTTAGAACTACGCAACGGATATTGATGCTGTTTTTTTTAATAGATAGAATGATTGAAGAGGAAGGTTTATATGTATAATAACATCCATTAAATAGTGGACAAATACTTATAATATATATTTTATACCCGTGCGAAGCCGGAGCGGGCCACTAGTAATATTATAAAGCTAAAGAGTTTGTTTGCTTGAACGCGCTAATCTCAGGAACTACTGGTTCAAATTGATACAATATTTATGTGTTGGATAGTCCATTTATCGAGGAAAGCTACAAAACATTAGAAGTCGCGGGCAGAAGCTACTGTAGTATATGATGCAAGTGAATGAGGCTAATACAAATTCAAAAATTTATTCGCAGAAATATGGCGTACAATGGTGTTTATACAGTTAGTTCCACATATTTTATAATTATAAAAGAGGTATGCTAGGATCATAACAAATCTGGCAGGGTTGGCAGTAACATGACGTTATAATGATCCAGCTTCCCCGCCACCTAGTAATGCAAGCATCGTGTGATTATTGTCGGTAGGCCCTAGTGGATCCTTTTATATAAGGGGAGGTTCCCACATAACTGTGTCGTCTCCCAGCCGCAGGGTAAGCTCAAAGCATTTTCCACACGTAAAAAAATATCGTAGCAAATGAAAAATTCTTGATCCCTGCCTACTACTCTGTAAGGAGAAATGGCTTAAGCGCCAAATTATAAAATGTCAATAATTTTTTTTGTTGAGTTTTTTACGAAAAAAAAATGATTCCAGAGGTTGAGTTAGTACGTGGTAAGTAATCAAAGTTTAATAGGTAGTTCATATGTGTGCGCATACTTTTATTTTCTCACTTAATTAAAATTATGAGACGGTTTCACAATTATGATGAGTTTCACTGTTTAGAAAGCCCTTGAGAGATTCAAATGTGTAAAAAGAAAGGTTAAATTATTCTATTCAATGTTCAATATCATTTGTTTTAATAGGCCTAAACAAGAACACATAAATAACAATAATAAACATTTTTATAACGGCGATCTTTTTGTTATTACGATTATAAATTTAATGTGGCTTCTTAGAAAACTAAATCGAAAAGCTAATTCTTTTTCGGATCCGAAAACATTCAAATTCATCCATCGCTTTTTTTATTTTATTTAATTTTATCTTAAAAAGGCTTAGCTAATCCTTTATTAAGCATAATTAATATAAACATTTTATATAATCAGAAAAAATACATCATTACTTTCAGTGTGACAGTTCACATCAGAATTCTCTCACGCCAAAATATTATATTATTTAATCTCAACAAATATTAACTTTAATAATAAGAAAGAGGAGAGTAAGTATATTCATATATTATATATAATTATATATATATTTATTAATTATATACATATTCATATCATTTATATTAACCATTCTTAAATTGGACCAAAGAAACAAATGAACATAGCTAAAAAATAAACTTGACTATAAAAAATAAATAAAATTATTCAACAGCTACGTTCCCAATTTAAAATTATATCGGAATTCGGAATGAGTTGTCCAATGTTATCCGAACTTACATTACATTGCTAGTTCGTTTCGGATGCCGAAAATTGCCGAAGCCGAATCAGTTGCGCAACAAATAAATTATTTCGTAATCGAATCTTTGGACGACCGTAACGAAGTTGAGATCTCATTAATTTTGGAGCCTGGGAGTCTAGAGAAAGTTCTTATGGATACAGCTGTGTGAAATATACTTACTTTGTTTTTTGTTAGAAATAAATTATTTTTTCTTGTACCTTGTCATTAGACAAACAAACAAACCAACCAACTTATAGTTATTTCAACCGATTTTGAATTCTATATTGTAGGCTTAAGATTACAATCAAAACTAAAACGAAAATGTTTACTGAGCTGTCATTTGTCATAGTTACTAATGCAATAGCTAACAATTAATTAAAATTGGTTAAACGGAGTGTTAATACGGGATTCCTAAATGTCTAATATTATGTCAAATGGATTATAATAATAAGGTCCTCCTGACCGAATTTTGGTCACGGCGGCCTGTCTCAACTGAGACTAGCCAACTACGCAGGAGATATTATAGTGCACAAGTATGCGCGCAGACACAGGTGCACTCCCTATTCCCTCACTCCCATAATCCGATGGGACAGTAGACCGACACGACCGGAGAGAGATCAGGCGCAGGACCAACGGCTTAACGTACCTTCCGAAGCACGGTGGGGTCTCGACATGTGAAAACGGTCACCCATCGCAAGACTGACCGCGGCGAGCACGGCTTAACCTCGCAGATCGACTGATGACGGGTTAGCCACATAGCTAAGAACCCCTCATTTTTTTACCCATCTACCTACGTAGCTAAAAAAGGTGGTTATATTTTTACTCTTTCTTACCAGACCCTATTACCTACCCTACCCTATATGTCATCATCATCAGCCGGAAGTCGTCCACTGCTGAACAAAGGCCTCCCCCTTTAAGAAGGGGTGGTGTTGCCATAATCCCCACGCTTGGCAAGTGGCTTGGGGATCGCGGCTTCTGGATTAACCCTTAGTCACAACCACGAGAGGAAAGGGGGTGGTCAATTCTAGGCCGGATACCCCACGGCTCACACCTACCCTATACAGTAGAAGCTATTCTAAATTCAGAGTCACAGAAAAAGGACTTACTGAACACGCCATGGATTCTATTCCTAAGTCGTATCTAATACGCTATTGGGTTTTGCAAGAGCTGTGCTCAATAATATGTAATGGGCCTAATTCCTTCTTTCTTTTTTCAATTTTAGGAATTTTATCTAGATAATTATTATAATTTTTATCTTAACATTAGTCACTAATATTTTAGCAGTTTTGCATATATATCATTATGCTTATTTAAAATTTATTATTGTATAGGGAGATCTCATTACAAATGTTGTGCTCACCTTTAATTTAGATACATGCAATAATAATGAATTTGTAAGTGCTATGTACCAGTGCCTTAGTGTGTATTTAGTTGGTTTGCCTAAGAAATAAATAAATAAAGAAACTAATCATATTCAAGTCCATGAAACTTTCGTCGAAACGAGACCATTACAGTAAGCACGTTATCGACACGTCAGCACGTCATCGTTGAATCATAATATTTTGAGACCACGCCAACCTTACTCATTCATACCAAACTGTTCCCTTACCATGAACTCTTACAGCAGGACAGTTTACGTCGTGGAAGCGAGACGCTGCATTACACTGCACGTAGCGGCGTCTCGCTTCCACATCGTAAACTGTTCTGCTTTAAGAGTTCATGGTACGGGAGCTGGACGTAGTTGACTTCTTAGTATTTCACTATCGAACAATCAATGGACTTTGTTTGCAATTGATGTCGTTTTAAGGATAAAGAGTAATTTATTTCAGTACGTATGTATTTGAAGTTCATGCTTACACACGACAAAGTCAGAAACCTTTACTTACTGTCGTGAGTGTTATCCATATTCTTTACTATATATTCCGGTTATATTCGCGTATACCGCGTGACCAGCTCATGAATAAAGGCTCCGTTTGATTTCGAAACTAGTCGGGCATTCCCGAATACACACGTGAGTATAACCGGGATATATAGTAAATAACTCAAACACCCATTAATTACAATAACCAAAAGAGAGAAATTTCGCTTTCACGCTAGGCATAAAGAACGGTTCTATTGTATTCTAACAGATACGAGTGTAATTATTATAGATATTATTAAGTTTAGTAACTTTACCTTTAATCACATTAAGTTATAAGGTATATAATTATAAGTATATGATGATGAGGATACACGCAAAAACCTTTTAGTCTTGCAAACTATACAAAATCTGATCGCAGCCTTGAATGAAGAAATATTTATTCACATTTTATTTTCTTGTCTAGACTGCCTCGTTGGTCTAGTGGTCGCTAAGCGCGACTGCTGAGCAAGAGGTCCTGGGTTCAAATCCCGGGTCGGGCAAAGTATTACTGAGTTTTCCATTAGGTAATTCTCAGTAGCAGCACGGAGTCTGGATTTGTGCCCGGTTGATGGCAATAGGCTCGCCCCCTATTACATTTGGACTTAAAACATAACTGGCGAAATGTGGGAACTATATGTTCACTTCTGCCTACCCCTTCGGGGAATACAGGCGTGATGTTATGTTATGTGTATTTTGTTTTTACACGTTACATAGTAACAATAAATAACAAAGACGGAACAAAAGCCAACGTCTGACACACTTTTCCAAAATTCTCCATATTGCGAAACTCAAAAAAAAACTTAGTCTTTACGGGGCATCGTATCCGGCTCTTCCGTAAATCTTGACGAGCTAAAAATACCGACCCGGCTAACGAACCCGCGACCGATAAAGCTTATTTAATAACGCTGAATGTATGTATTCCGTTCTAGTAATTGCTTTCATTTCCTTTGTGAGGTGAAAATAAATATTATTGCTTCCAGTCGCAAAGTACAGGAAACTTGGAAATATGGTCCCGCGGATATCTTACAATTAGAACTTTCTTGTGGCTTTGTTAATTCTCGTAAACTTTCCGAAATTAAAATCAATCTTCAGCTAGTAAGCACAATATTCATGCTTGACCTCTATTTTATTATACTGAGTGCAATATAGTTTAGTTTTTAGGGTTGTAAAGGCATAGTTTTTATAGTTAATAACATAGCATAACATAACATCACGCCTGTATTCCCCGAAGGGGTAGGCAGAGGAGAACATATAGTACACCCACATTTCGCCAGTTATGTTGTAAGTCCCAATGTAATAGGGGGCGAGCCTATTGCCACCAACCGGGCACAAATCCAGACTCCGTGCTGCTACTGAGAATTACCTAATGGAAAACTCAGTAACACTTTGCCCGACCCGGGATTTGAACCCAGGACCTCTTGCTCAGCAGTCGCGCTTAGCGACCACTAGACCAACGAGGCAGTCTTTTTTCGAGTAATATTAATTAATATTAGTTGTTCTCCCGTGCCGTGTGGTATCCGGCCTAGAATTGACCACCCCGTTGCCTCCCGTGGCCCGTAAGAGGCGACGAAGGAAAAATCTAGAAGATGGGCAGCAGCGTCTTCTGTAACTTGGCCACCAATACTGCAATCCCCAAGCCGCTTGCCAAGCATGGGGATTATGGCAACCTCCCCCTGCTAAACGGGGAGGCCAATATTCAACAGTGGACGTCTTTTGGCTGATGATGATGATGATGTTCTCCTATGTCGTAGGTGATTTTTACAACCATGAAATATCACTAATGAACACAAACACCCATACTTGGGCAAAATCTCTCAAATATTTTCCGTGTGGGGAAATTGCACCCTTAACCCGTAGCGCAGCAGACCAATTCTGATTTCCTCTTTTTTCTACTTCTTGGTTTTCACCAAGTACTGCTTTTAAATATTCTTTTACGTTCCTATCTTTATTAAACAGCCGTCTCGATTATTCACCTTAAAACGACCGACAATATATTGATAAAACTGACGCATAATTTCAAGGAATTTAAAAAGCTGATATTGCTTTTTCATTGATTCAATATTAGTTTAAGTTCTATGACTAATCCACATCGAGTGGGGATTATTCATTGATCTGTTAAGAGAATGAGTTGGCTATCTATTGCAGTATTTATTACTAAACACGCATAACATCACGCCTGTATCTTTCAAAGGAATGGTAAGGTTCATACTCGTAGATCCAGTATAATATGGGGCGTCCCATTAACCGAGCACAAACGTAGACTCTGTGCTATAATTTCCCAATGGAAATAACCAATATATACAGTATCGGACCTGGTAATCGACCCAGGGCCTCACACTGAACAGCCCCCTTAGGCAAGTAGCAAAAACTCTTGACGAATAGAAATCGAATAGAATGATATATGTATAGGGGTTAACATAATGTTTCGACTATGTTATCGATGACATATGTCAATCCCATACATTTTTCATTCTATTCGATTTCTATTCGTCAAGGGTCAGTTATGCGTGCCACAAGTTGACTAATGTGGCAGTCAGCAGCAAATCTTACCAAACTTTATTCGAATAAATATTTGACAAAAAAACCTCATTAAAATCCTTTATAATAGTAAAGGGGTGGTAGCCTAGTGGTTGACATACCGGATTTGTATGTCCAAGGTTGCAGGTTCAAACCTAGGCAAGTAGCAAAGTGACTTTTCATTGTCTTAAATAATTTCTGAGACATTGAGACTGATATTCTGACGGTGAAGGAAACATCGCGAGGAATCCTGGATTTCGTTTCGTTGCCATTCCATTGGAAATCGCCAACCCGCAGTGAGCTAGCTATCAATGCTCAAAACTTTTTTAACCGAAAAAAGGCCTTTGCCCTGTAGTAGGACATTTATAGTTGTTGATAGCAAAGAAATAAATCTTTCTATTAAAAATTTCATCATCCGATTTTAGCAAAGAAATAAATCTTTCTATTAAAAATTTCATCATCCGATTTCTGAGACAGATGTGAAACTCTCCCTATAGAACATAGTTATTTTGAAATGTTTCTTAAGTTATTGAAAATCAGTTTTCGCTAAGTTTAGAAATCGTGTTTGTTTATCCAATAAACTTAATTATAAACAATACCTCCCACATCAATGGTGCTAATCATAACATCATCTGCGTTAAAAGCTAATCCCTTTTAGCAGACCACATGAATCGACTAACGAAGTTATTTTAACGTAGCCATAAAACTTGCAAACCACCGCTATCGCACATTGTTGGTAGGCGTATAAACCTATTTTTTCTTTGATTTTATTACTTCCTCGTTCATGGACTAGTATACTTTTGGTCTAAGATATAGATATACTTGAGCTCCTTCGTAGAAAGTTGTTTTAAGTAAGAATTTTATGAACTTGTGTTTTGTTTTGTGCGAAACGAAAATAAAGAATTGCGTTGCATTTACAGCAATAAGGCTAAGTGTAGTTTTTTTACGTCGCCCTACACGAGGAATTTCGCCTGTATCGTGGATGCGTTTCGAAAATTTGAAACATCACATACACAAACCGCAAAACTAGGGACAACTATTTGCGGATCACACAAAATAAACCCGTGTGGGAATCGAACCCGCAACTCTCAGCGCAGCAATCCAATCGCTTAGCCACTGCGCCAATAGGTTCAAATTTTGATGAACCCAATATACAAATATTTTTGTATGTATGTGCGGAGATTTAACCCGCAATCTAGTTCTACTTACCTATCACTTAGCCACTACGCCAAGCGTACCTAAAAGACACAAAATTGCTTGATAGCCATCTTAATAATCAAGAGGCCGTGGACACATTATTGCAAGTAAAGTAAAAACAAAGTCCAGTATTCATTCGAACTAATGACACATAAAAAAACCTTTTAGACTTCGATTCTTAGAATTAATAGTAGTTCAAGTAGACCGTGGACATCCATGACTGGGCATGGAGCAAAAAAGACACCTCCAATGTCGGCCTCCAATCTATTTATCATCCAATGACTTTTTTAAACTAATATTGTCTATGACTTTAGTTAAACGGGTTCCACAAAAAAAAACCTTCGATATTGTATACCAAGTAATTCCTAAAAAACGATTATTAATTTCGGTAGACAATTACCTACGGTTTTACATACTTTTTCTTATTAGAATGATTTCTCCTGTTTAGATCGATCTTATGATGTCATATCTATGTTGAAGAGCCGGCAAGAAACTCAAAAGTATTATATTAAAAATATTGTAGGTTCACTTCATGAGTCAGTGTGTTTTAGCGTGTACCTATTATTTAAAACCTATCATAGTCATAGTCATAATGTTTTTATTTCATATAGGCTACAAAAGAGCACTTACAAAACGTCAAACTAGTTGCACGGTTCCAAAAAGTCATTTCTATGGAGAAGAACCGGCAAGAAACTCCATAGTTACTCTTTATCACGTCAGCATAAATCTGACATACAGTACAGACGTAATATAAAACAGACTACAATACGATTAGTTTTTTACTTGCACGATATTTCCTTACTTGCACTTTTATTTGTCAACCTTGCGTTCATGGCCATATCATAATTTACTTTGCTAGTGATATTAATTTAGTAAAAGTATGTATTTATAATTAAAACAGTTAATATAAAACGTAGAAAATTTTCTTTCTTTAAAAGGTGCGAAGATCCGGCAGCAAATGAAACATTTTCAGGCACTTACGAATATTTAAAACTGCAACACGGGAATTAACGCGAACACAAGTTTTTAATTTTAGCTTGACGTTTCGACCGAGTTTGCAAGGTGCTTGCGACCACGGCCATGGAACTCGGTCGAAACGTCAAGCTAAAATTAAAAACTTGTGTTCGCGTTAATTCCCGTGTTGCAGTTTTAAATATCATCATGCAACGCGATAGTTTAAAAGTTAGCACTTACGAATACTTAAAACTCATAGTGCCTAGTCCATAATTCTAACAAAATCTAAATAATTAGAATAAAATTTATAACTTCATGCCATACTCTTTAAGACACAAACCATCACATTTTCTCTGTTTCTTACTGATAGCCGGAATTATCTCCCCATATACACCGTTAAACTATAAGAATGATGTTACAGTGTTTAAAATATAATTAGGTACATACTCATTAAGATCATCTTCTATTCACAATGCTTGAGAAAAAGAATAAAAGCACACTTTTGACCCAGGCTTAGCTTCAATTGGAGATAGAACGGTTAATTTTAATCATCGAATGTAGCAAGCAGTTCTTTATAAACAATGATATTTTAAAAATGAAAAGTTCTGATATTTTACTAGCGCGCTCATTTTGAAGACTCGAAAAGGGGACAGTTGTAGTCTTGGGTAGTACAATTGTTGTCTGATATGACATAAGACAAGTGCAGTTCATAACAACTAAACAATCATATATAAATAACTACACAGAATAAAGTACAGGATTTAAATCGACAAAACCAATTCTACCTTTATAAAATACCTTATTTATTTAAAGTTGTTTTTTGTAAACCGTATCTCCAAACGTAACGTAAACGTACTCCAAGCGTAACGAACGGTCTCCAAAAATTTGAACGAAAGCGAAAACACACGGTCTGTGAGCTGCTCTCGACCTACTGCGCATGCGTGAAGTTTGGCCAATAAAGTCATGTTGCTTTTGTTTAATATGGTGAGCTGGCTAACTGGCTTAATGGAACTTTAAGCACAAGATTGCAGGTTTAATCCAGTGGGTAACAATGTGACTTTTTCAATGTCAATGCGTATGTTCTTCAGTGGATATTCTGACACAGACTCACACTGATTCCCTTTTATTGTGTTCTTTTATCAACATTACTTAAGGAATTAATATGATTACGATATAGTTTGAGGCTTATTGCACACAGATTATCATCAGTCTGGTCTTGAGAAGATTCGGAACGAATATCCAGAAAGTGCGACAAGCCAAACACCCCGTGTGAAATAGATCGTCTGATGAAACTCAACTCAATTCAAGAACTTCCATTTTATCATGAACATCTCCCTAACCATGAACTCTTAAAGCTGGACATTTTTCGTTGTGAAAACAAGCCGCAACTACGTGCATTGTAGTGTGGCGTCTCGCTTCCACAACGGGAAATTTCATGCTTTAAGAGTGCATGGTACGGGCAGACAATTCTGAGTGAATACCCGTTGAAAATTGGCCTACAACGGTGTCATCCTACTCGAACTAAACACATAACTTAACTACGTATATTGCCCTAAATGTGGGTTGTTTTGCCCAAATTGATTTCTTGGTCTGATTACTATTGTAATGAATTATTATTATTTTTCTGGCAATTTTATCACGACTGTATTTTCCAAGACAAAAGGTAGAATTATGTGCCAATTAACAGAATTTTGGCAGACTGTATGAGTCAGATTTGTTATAGGATGTGTGATATTGAGGATGAGGATATTACCAGTTATCTGGCACAAAGTATTAGTCAGTGGTGTCTTAGGATTATTTAGAACGTTCATGAGCCAATGGGAGTCAGAAAAATGTATGTGATCGGTAGATATTTCTCCCAAGTCTAAATGATATTTCATGTCAGTCAAAAGCACACGATATAGAAGGAGTTTCTAGTATAAAATGATATTTTCTTCTTCTTTAATTACTTTTGCTCTTATCGGTGGAGCAATCGCCACTATTCTCTATCCTCTGCCTTCATTTTGAACACTTGATATGACACTTTCTTAAATAAAGAAAATAAAACACAAACGGTGATAATCAAGAGAAGAAACACCATTGTCTTAACATAACAATCTACTCCTTACTTATCTCAATAAAAATGTCGATGACATCCAGATTAAGAGATGCCGGCGGGCGACAATAAAAGAACCAAGTCTCCAAGTTAACAACACCAGAGGAATTAACTGCATAGGGCATTCACATCGTCAATTGAGTAATATGTCGCTATGTCCGAAGGGAGCGAGCAGCGTGGCAAATTGACAGTTGACCCTTCACTCAACACTATAATTGATAGTAAATACTTTAATTTTGGGTTAACTGTATAACTGATGGTGTGTTGTGTCAGTTATTTCTGAAATAAAAGTTAGTTTAACTGTTATTTTTGACTCGACTAACGGAAAAGGGTAATTAATGGTTTATGACTGCAGTAAGTCGCTTGTTTTTGTCGATTTGGTCCCTCGCAGGTAATTTTAGCTTAGTTCTAATGGCTTAACCGGATTCTGGCATCAATAACCCTTTAAAACAGTCCTAGTTTGATATTTAATTCTCGTTCTAAGGTTTGAATCTAGAAGCCTTGTCCAGTAATTTTAAAGTATAGTTTTAATGATTTTGAGTCAAAAATTATATTTATCCAATGACAAAATGTGTCCAAATCTACGCCAAACCACCATATTGTGTTCTAATTATTATTCCTTCCTTTTCTTGTTTTAAGCCTCTTAAGCTTTTTAAATGCCAATTATGTGAGAATAGAAAAAAATAACTGTAGAGTAAATATAAGTACTTAGCTGCGTGACAATATCGTTCGTGAAATATCCCGAAGCCGTGTCGTGCCGGAAGCACACTCTAATTGACTGACAACGTCTTAGTTTTCAAGGCAACGTTTTTTAAGATAAGTCTCCGTCGAAGTTTCCTCCAAAATATTTTTAACAAACCAAAGAATGCTCTCCCTGCGGTCGTTGACTGTACTATTTTAATTTGTTTTCTCTCTTTTGTGTACCACGCCATGCTTATTGCATGGCAGAAGAATACCTACTATAAGTTCTGGTAAAAGCAAAAGTAGTAAAAAATAAAGGAAGACCTGAAGAACCCGCAACCTCTAGCGCAGCAGTCCAATCGCTTAACCACTACGCCAAAAAATTGACGACCTGATGGTCGTAAATTTTTTACTTCTTTCTCTTTTCCTCTAATATCTTTGCCTACATAAACGAAAAACAAATGACATTATCACACAAATCCACGCAAACATTTGTCAAGCTCCAACATTTTCAATGTCATCTGGTGGTGTCAAATTTTCTATTCGCCAGTGCAAATATCCGTTGAAATCGGACACTTTTATTGAATATCGCGTGACGCGTGACTTCGGTAGTGTTGTGTTTTTGTTGCTGTTCTCTTCAAGAACTGAGAATTCATTACGGATTTTATTGATCTTTACAAATTGGTTTGGTTGTCATTGGCCTCTGACAATTTAAAAGGCGATAGAACTGGTGTTGAAATAGGAACTACTTGGTATTTTAAATCTATGTTTAAAGTAGTAAGAGGGTTAGAAGAAAATGTGTTCATTTGTTAGCTGTAAACAGTTTTGTCATCATCATCATCAGCCGAAAGACGTCCACTGTTAAACAAAAGCTCCCTCTTATAAGGGGAGGTTGCCATAATCCCCACGCTTGGCAAACGGCTTGGAAACCGTAGTATTGGTGGTGTAGTTACAGAAGACGCTACTGCCCATCTTCTGGATTTTCCCTTAACCGCCTCTAACGACACCCACTGGACGAAATGGGAAGGTGCTATTCTAGCCCGGCACTCTACCGGACTTAAGTTCCGGCTGTAAGTTCAACTAAATAAAGTCCTATTAAGACGTTAATGAAGACAAAGGTCTGATATAAATAAAGATATGACATGTATTTTATGGTGTACAATAAAGCATATTCTATCTATCTCATCATCATCAGCCAAAGACGTCCACTGTTGAACATAGGCCTCCCCGTTTAAGCGGGGGGGTTTGCCATAATCCCCACGCTTGGCAAGCGGCTTGGGGATCGCAGTATTGGTGGTGGAGTTACAGAAGACGCTGCTGCCCATCTTCTGAATTTTCCCTTAGTCGCCTCTTACGACACCCACGGCAGGAAAGGGGGTGGTCAATTCTAGGCCGGATACCACACGGCATTCTATCTATCTATATGACTAAAAATGCATATGGAGTATCAAGACGGACAGATACCGAATCGTAAAAAGAGCAACTCGAAACGACACTACATAAATCAAAGTCTGGGATCTTTTTTCTATCTCTTATTACATATGTAGGTAAGTAGGTAACACTACATTTGACAGGCAATTAAAATCTTGTTAGACGTGTGAAGGACGGCTGTAAGTAGTTGATACAATCTATAATATGCTACGAAGAGTTCTGTGTTATACAATAGAAGTAACAAGTAATGTGTAATTTGGACTTAAATAAATGTTTTTGGAGTTTCTTGTCGATTGTTCGTTTTGGAGCCGTGCAATTAGAGTCCTATTGACGTTTCAAAACCGCATAGATTTTGTTTGTGTGAAAGAAGAAAAAATGGAGTTGTGAATTTAAACAATGATTTATAAGACAGAGAATTTTATAGCAACAGGACTGTATGCTAGTAATTTTTAAACTACACAAGATATGACTAGAGTCCTTACTTACTAAGAAGGCACTTGTTGTGATTGCCAGGTCTACAAACTCAGTAAAGATCACCATCGTTTGTTTTTAACAGATAAGTTTGTTTATCCTCGGTACCTTAGTTGCGAGATTTTTTTATCCTCTCACATGCTAATTAGTTGTAAACAAATCGTTATTTCTGTCGACGTTTTTACACAACATGGTTTGGACATGTCACTTGACGTGTATTCAGACTTGACATAGTATTCAGTGATTATGAAGACAATAAGACTTTGTTTAACTTTAAGTAGGTACAGTCGCGTCAACGTAAACTTTTGGGTATAAACGAAGTACAGATTTAGACGTATATTTTTGACGATTTGATTGGCGCATTGGCTAAGCGATTGGACTGCTGCGTTTCGGGTTGCGAGTTCTATTATCGCACGCGACAATAACTTGTAATATACGATATTTTGTTTATGTCATTGTGAAACAATTTAAGTTATTTAAGATATGGTACTTAATAACTGGTACATCGTGACGTATCGTCTTTCTCAGTACTTAAAGAACTAACTTATAACTAACATCAAGTAAAAATCCACTCATCCTTCTGAAGTTCCGCAAATTATAATAAATATAATCTGACCTCATTATTCAGTTATTAGTAAAAAAATTAATAGACGGTACGTAAATCCCATAAGTAATGGAAACTTTTTTCGTAATACAGCTGGTCGGAATAACCTGACAGAATATTTCTTAATTCTTTATTGTACACAAAAAAAACATATGATAACATTATGACATTTGATGTACAGAGGCGAGCTTAACTCAGAATTGACTTCTCTTACAGCAAACCTTAGAGTAATTGAGAGATTTAGGCTTAGAGGGTAGAAAAGTATATTCTTTGTAATGTAATGTATTTATGTATTTACTTAAGGAGACTACAGTTGCAAAAGATAAACTTAAAGCAAGTGGCAATGATAATAATGAAGGGAAATGAAATGAAAACAAAGTAAAGTAAGCCGAAGTCTACATAAGAGATTCATCCGGCCATTGGATTCCTTCGTAGCAAGCATGTGCAACTTCCTTCGTTTTGTTTGCGCAAATGTACCAGAACTTAGATTACGATCGATCGTTAGCGTTTCTTAGTACATCGCTTTTATGTTCCACTGGATTTTAATACTTACCTATAAGTCTCGAAATTACTGCTGCAAATTCTGATATATTTAGTTCTGGTTCATTTTGAAGTAGGTAGTAGACTATATTGAGGTAGGACTGAAAGTTTAATGCCTTTAAAATATTGTTAACTCGTCAATAAGCCTTAGGATTTACTATTTTACAAAATAAATACAATTTCTAAATGCTTGGGTTTCTTAATTCTTCTTTGGAACTAGGAAATATTTTCAATGCGGCTCAAGTATCAGTACTATAAATTTAACATTCCAAAAGCGTTCAGAAATAGGCTGCATTCTAGATGTTAAGTATTTCACACTGAAACCGTATCTTAATGACCACAGACCGAGCGCTCCTTTGATTTGGAATGCTTTTCATCTGTGTGTATCATAACGGCATCAAAATCGTGACTAGTCGTTTAAATCACACTAGCATTTTGTTTAACAAAGAATTTTGCCTTAACAAGCCTCATTTTAACTGATTAATGGAAGAAAAAGATCAAAAGTGTTCTTTCAAAGCAAATCAAAAACGTATTCGAAGGAAACATTAACTGGTGAACGACAAAAGGTCAAACAGTAAACAATGAACAGTCCGAGGGACTAGGAACGGCAGAAAAAGGGCAAAAAGCACGACTATACAGAGTTATTGGGCACAACTGCATAGCATAACAACCATTCATAACGGCGAGGAAACGAGACGAACTGGCATATAGGAGAAAACGCGCGCATGCCTGAGAGAGCGAGGGAGATTGCATTCCAAATACGAGCGCAAAGTCCGGCGCCCGCGCAGCCCGCACCGCTCACCGGCTCACTAACTCCCGCGCAGCGCAGTGACGCGGCCGCGCGCGCACTCTACGCTCATTGCCCGCTCTCGTGACATCTCGCTATAATTTCGACAATTTCGTAACCGAATCGAAGATTAGTTCCGGTGATGTCATTATAAATAAAAGTATAGTGTTATGTTCAAAATATCAATGGTGTTCCCACAGTGAAGTGTTTTGTGTATTGAGTGCACCAGACTGTAAAGGAGAAGCCGCCGAGGATACTTTCACTGGACTGAAAGTTTTAAAACATTCTTACGGAGAACTTCTTAATAAGGGACTTGACCTCTGCTTGACGAAGAGGTAAATATTGATGACGATCGCGACGAAACTCGCGCGAAACCTGTTGTTGACCGTTCCTTAGATAAACATAACGGTAGCTTAGAAACAGAATTTATTTTCAAAACATTTCCCGGTGCTTTAACGAACTTTAACGGGATTAATTAAATTATTACTGCCGATCTATGATTATGAATTGGTAAATTATGAACAACATTTATAAATGCTAATAAATGATATTGTAATCACGTGAGAGTATTTTCTTTGTCAGCATCACAAGCTTGTGTATCGTTATCTCACAAGATAATATGTCACTTTATTTGACTTCGTGCCATTTCAAAAGATAAAATGATTAAATCGGTAAATTTCTTCGCTAGTAATCCTTAAATCTGTTATCTGAACAATCTTTTATCATAAAACATATCTGAAGAGAATCTTTTTTGCAATAAAAATAATATGTTTAAAAAATATTCTGCAACATCAAGATGTAGACGATACTATAAAACTTCTGCCTTGGGTTTTCGTATACATAATTAATTTAAAATCGAGATTTAAGATGTAACATAGTCAAAAGTTCGCTAACATATTCTGCGAATAGTAATTTCAATTTAAATGATCGCAGAAAACAGACTCTAATAATACCAACAAAACAGGTTTGATAAAAACCTGATAACTTAATATTTTAGGCGACCTTTAGATTGTTGGCGAATATAATATTACAAACAAAAAACTATAAACTGGTACCACTTTATTTAGTTAATTAAGAATCATGAAATCCATACTTGGTCGGTAAGACTCCAAAAACACATAAAAAAAAATAGATTTAGGTAAAGCCTTTGACACTGTTTGCTAAGCGGACTATCATATCATAAAATTTGGTTTATAATTTCTAGTTTGCAGCAGTAGCATGTCTCACTCGCTGACAGGCCGTGTTTTAGAATTATCCAACACATTATTGGACATTGCGTGATCGCTCGTTAACACTGTTATTTTCTACTAATAACGTTTAATTCCTCAGTAATCACTTTTATTTTCTAAGCAAGTGCACAAATTACGTTATGTCATTCTCGTAACACATTGCCTTTTAGTTTTATATTTGCGGTTAACCTGAATATTTGACCGACAACTTATACATTTTGAGTTCGTAAAAGTATTGGAATTATTGTCTTTAGTAATACTTAGTGCATTTGCATAGTGACTTGACCTTGGATTTGGTTTTAATACTGGCCTTGTTTTTGTATTCTGCAAATCGCCGGCTCGAAGCTTCTTGACATTCGTTTTGACCGTAGATATAAGTCCAGTAAGCGGTTACAAAATAAGCAGCAATTTAACCATATACGGTCTATCAAAATGCATATCGATGGGAAAGACAAACTGAGGAAGACGCAATCCTAAATCGATAATTTACCATAATACTTTGAACTCTAAATGGATTGTAATAAACTCTAAAATATACTGTGCCGTTTATAGATGTGCTTTAATTAGGTCATATTTATATCTATATTATATATTTCTAGACAGTCGTTATTTTACGAATTTGAAGCCAACGGCCTTGCGCCCTGGGAGATAATAATTATGCTAATAATGTGCTAAAGAATTAAGAAATCTAAATTTGTGCCTGTAGCAAATTGTAACGTAACTTTTAAGGGAGTTTATTTTTTGGCCGATTAGATATTTTAGGATTTTAATCTAGGTACAACAAAAACATTACTATAAAAGCATCTTATAAGTCAATAAATCGTCGTGGATGACACAAAGGCACGCTGCGAAGTATATACATTTAATGATTACAATAGGACTCTTATGCGTGAAGTAAGAATTTATCAACAACAAAGCGGTAGTTAAATACCGACGAAGAAGTATTTATCTGTTTTATAATATTATTTTATGGGAATCATCAATCCAGTACTGCAATCCAGCTACTATACAACTTCTACTCAGCAAAATATAAACACTTTATCGACTCAAGCAATGTCAATACACATTTTCCGCTACACAAATTTTCGCTGACATTAACCTCTTTACATCGAGTGTCTCTTTCATTCTTATGACGGTTACAAGTAAGAACGAAAGTGATGGAAACTATTTATCTTTATCATTACTTTCAGTAAGGAGGGCAAAGGTCATGAGGGCTACAAAAACTAGTTGTCGATACAAATTCTGACATAGATACCGTCAGCGGTTTACCTTACTTTCGATTGTATCGTGGTAGCACTATAAGGCACCTTAGATTCATGAGGCACTAGGCTATTGAGGTTTGTGTTGCATTTAACGGCTGTTTCCAACGTGTAGTGATTATATGTGGTTAAGACTTAAACGGTATGATTTAAACCTGAAGATTTTTAATTCTTTTCCAATTCATTTTAAGTAGACTTTGTAGTTTCTTCCCGGTTCTTCTCCATAGGAATGATATTAATGAAACCATGCAACTAGCATCTTAACGGCTCAAATTGTTATATTTGAAATAAAAACATTTTGAATTGATTTAAATGAACGTTGAACTTTATTGCCCAAAATGTTATATGTAAAATCTATGTTTTGTAACATAATTTGAATATCTAATCTAACTCCTTAAAAAGTTTCTGATTTAAGAGGAGAATTTGCATTACATTTCCACTCGAAACTATACTGTATAATTCTAAAGTAGTGACCAAAATTGGCTCTAAGTCCAATTCTTAGTATTTTAAAATGATTTTCAAACATTTTAACAAAATTTCGAATTGTTTAAGCAGTTACTTATATTTAAACAGTGATTATACTGTGACGTCATACGGGAAGTTGCGTTCATATCCGTTCATACTTTTGATAAGTGCACTTGAAGGAAACTTAGAAAGGTCTTACTGTGGATTCTGTTGTAATGATAAGTAAGGTGTTATCTCATTGATACTATTATAACTTATGTTAATACAAATACAAGTGTGTCTGAAGATTGTGATGAGAATGACGCGAAAAATGTTCGTCGAAATCGTTAATTAATAGTAGCAATTATAAATTCATCAAGAGCTTGATGCGGAAAGCGTTACTCCTCGACACGGTACACATTGTGAGGAGGTTCATCTCTCTGGATCCCTAACCACTGGTAGCTTGGACCCTGTTCCTGCTGTCGGTTAGACTCTATTTTTAAAAGTAAGCTGTTTTGAATAAAGGAAATAATACATTTATTTATTTTCTCTTAATAACATACAGTCCAATCTGAAATTTACAATGTATAGAAACAGTAGGTAGAGCCTGTATCGCAGCCATGGAAATACGTGGACTCTATCTACACCTCTGGTATGTTAAACATGAAATCGTAACAGACTGACTTTCGCATTAAATATTAGTATGGATATGCGTATTATCGTGACACTCGTTGCATAACAACACGAAGATCAGGTGAAAGCCAATGTTGTGCCTTACGAATATCGATGAGTGATGGCATGTTATAAATCACAAAATTATTTATGCACTAGCTGCGCCCAGCGGTGTTACCCGCTACATTTACGGAATAAAAAGTCGCCTATGTGTTAATCCAGGTTTTCAGCTACCTCCATACCAAATTAAAGCAATATCGGTCCAGCCGTTTGAGCGTTAAGAGGTAACAAACAGACAAACACACTCACAAACTTTTGCCATTATAATATTAGTGTGATAGTGTGATTGCATACATTTATTTATAGTGACAATGTTGCGATAGGGATAAAATGTTGCTCGTACAGGAAAAATGATGCGATATCCGTCAATATTCGTTTCCATTTTGGATTTTTTGGTATTTCATGTTTTGCAACACGCTATGGAGAAATAAATACACGTGATGATTTAATTGTGTAATAATTAATTAATTAAATAATGATACCGTCTAGGTAATTTCAAATTAGTGTAAAGACTTCAATTGATTCCAAGGATAGTAAAACCATCGTAGATAGACAGATGATATGCTTTATTGCACACCCGGAAATGAAGAATACAGAGAAAAAAAAACTTAAAACTAAAACAATGCAAGTTGCGGTCTTATTGCTTAAAGCAACTTTTTTCATACAACCATTGCACGGATATAAATCTGTATCTAGCCACATTTGGTGGGAGCTCATACACCACCTAGAACAAATTCACTAAACCAATTGGACCTTGATAGTAATATGAAAAAATCATTCTCCCGAACTCCTAACACTACGTAGCTGCGTAATAGAAGTCTTCAGATTTAAAATCATTAACCATTTATCTTAACTAAGTCATATACATATCGTTGAAGCTACCGAATGCCTTAAAGCGTAGCCTCAAGCAAAAAGTGTTAGTGGGACACAAATTACTGCCCATCCATTAACTTATAATCTAATGGCATCGGAACACAAACCTACATAGTGAGCTTTTTATATTATTATGCCTCTATTCTCTTAAGGAGCATGTAGAAGTGTGGTGTCATGCCCACATTCGATGAAGACGAGAAGTCTTATAATAAAAACAAGCAAATCATTTCCCATATTAATTTTGAAAACTTAAGGCTTTAAAATGCCATTGGCACCAGTCAAAGTTCCATTCCTTAGTTTATACTAATAGCAATAGTACATCTTCACAGTTTGATGATAAATAGGGCTGGAGAATTTTCTAAAAAAACTCAACATTGTGCAAACTGCAGCATCTTGTCTGCGAGACCAACGCGGTTACATTAATTCATACCAGGCTATTTGATTAATGTTACCGATTAAAGCCGGATACCCATTGTAAGTGAAATCGATAGTTTATCGACTGGTTAACGTTGTATCGATATGGTATCGCAACACTAGATCTGTTCGCTAAGTGCTCCTAAGTACCGCTAGTCCGACTGCACGAATTTAATGTATTTATTTCACTGTTGCCTAGTCAGGAAAATGTTTAGCTCTTGGACGTTATCTATTTATTTAGCTGTTATGGTTTTTTTGCTAAACGGTTCGAGACCAATTCCAAAAACGATGGACCACCTAATCTTGGCTATCGTGCACAAAAACATTTCCGCTGAAAAGCTTATGCCGCTTCTGAAAACGCAGTCCTCGTACCCAAATGTTGAGTTAACATAATTAGATTGTCAACGATTCACTAAAGAGATGAAACTTCAACTCTCATAATCTTTTTTTTTATACTTCACTCCACACTAGGAATGTCTCCTGTATCGTACGTGCGTTTCACAAACATGTAATATCACATACACAAACACCCAGACTCGGGACAAATATCTGAGGTTCCCACAATTTTTTGTCCCGTACGGGAATCTAACCCGCAACCCTTAGCGCAGCAGTCCAATCAGGCTAGCAACAATTACCCAAACTCGGGACAAACATCTTCGGATCACACAATTTTCTGTCCCGTGTGGGAATTAAACCCGCAATGTCTAGCGCACAAGTCAAAATGCTTATCCTCTGAGCCAATGAGGTCGTCAACGTCCAACATGCTCCAAACTTCTCATTACTAACCAGGCAAGGCCTGCAAGTAGAGGCTCTACAAGAGCACTCTGGGCGGCCAGCCACGCTACCATATTAATCGCCAGCAAGACCACTTTCCATACGATGAAGGCACATCATTAATGAACTAATAACCAAACAACACGAAAGAGCACTCAAGGAAGTGTTAAATAAAGAAACGTCAGTCAGTTATTTTGGTTTAACATTAATCTGTTGTCAAGTAACCGCGTCAAACACTTCACATGTGGACTGCGGTCGTCGTGAGACTTTGTAACGCACACCATGTGTTCTGCTCACCATGTGGGTTGGCAACGGTATAGAGGATACAGGAAGTCATTGTTTTCGGTTTCAAGTTAATGCTCATATGCGCAAATGTCAAAGCTTCAGCATGATCTTGTGTTACATTGGTATCCTTTGGGATTAATAGGAAATGCTCTTATGAACAAATTTCATGCAGCTTGAACAATACGATATTGCTTTTTTGCGCAGTTATTTGCTTAAGCTAGTTCTATTCCTGCACTGAATATATTTATTTGGTGTTCCACAATACATTTTATTTAATCTGTGATGCTTTTTACTAACCCTAAATTTACTTGCTCAAACGCACAAATATTTTCACTTCTGGGGATCGAACCTTGCCTACAACGAACTTAAATTAGCCTAAATTTCTTATAACTAAGCCATTAAGCTCGTTGTTGTTTGTACATGCTTATCTTAAATAGCGTCTTCAAATCAAGTTGTTACTCAAACATTATCTAATATTTGTTAACATATTTATAGAAGCAACCGAAGCATGATAAGAACACGCAGAAAAGGTCACGATCCATGATAATGACATAAACAAATTATATTTTATTGATACAGCCTATTTATAACTTTGTTGTTGATAGTTAACTACGCTTATAGCAGTAACCTTGAAATACTTTATTAGATAAATTTTTCATCATCATCATCAGCCGGAAGACGTCCACTGTTGAACAAACAAAGGCTTCCTCCTTAGATGAGGGGTGGGTTGCCATAATCTCCACGCTTGGCAAGCGGCTTGGGGATCGAAATGCATTTTTATGTGAACAAAGTAATATGTTGAGATGAATGCATGCTTCATGCATGCATGCTTGTTATTCTATGTTTGAGAAGAGACCTACCATCGACTTTTAATTTCGTGTGTATGACCGGTTTTGTACGCTAAATTAGGCCTTTAACCTGCAGTGGCAGCAGTGGGACAGTTAGGTGCAGTCTCGTATTATAAATAGAAGGCGAGCCGCCATTTCCTGAGCATCCGTTCGATTTCCAGACAGTAACTCGGTTACGTTAAAATGCTTTCAATCACCATATAAAACAGACAAACGAACAAACACTCCCATTTCCCACATTAGGCGCGCCATCGAATCAACACAAAAGCGCCAGAAAGCTGCATTCCATCCAACATCCGAGCCATTGTATGCACAAATATTTGTCAAAGTGATCCAACACGGCCTGATAAGCACGTGCTTTTTTCGACAACCATTGTTTGTCCAAATGTTTGACGTTATGCCCAAGTTGGCCTATTTGGCACGTGCTTTTTCCGACAAGACAGCTATTGTTTTCTCTGTTCGTGATCGAAGACTCACACGCTTCGCGACTCTGATTTATTAGACATTGTTTAAAGTTCAAGAGCGAGTTTGAACATCAAACTGGTAGCTATGTGCGATATTATCACTTAACATCTATAATATCGTGTTCAGTAAGGCCATTGTTATTAAAATTTAATGTTTTTAAACCTTTAGAATGGTAGTAGTTTGATATTTTATGTTATTCTACAAACTTAGCATTTAATGTTATAATCATACTGTATTACTGGATACCTATGTTTGTTTATTGTAGTAACAAAGAGGCTACACGCAAGAGTGAGAATTCTTATTTTTTTAACCCGTCGCCCCACACGTGTACCTACTTTATTTAGTATCTTGGGTGCGTTTCACAAACGTTAAATATTACAAGCAGTGACATCCGGACTCGAGACAAACATCTACAGATCACACAAATTCTTGTCCCATGCGGGAATCGAACCCGCAACCCTTAGTGCAGTAATCTAATCGCTTAGCCACTGCGCCAATCAGGTCGTCAAAAATTACTGAAATATTGGGCTTTTCCGATATAAAGTTTTCAGTGACATTCCAGGGTTTTTTATTTACCCTTTATATAGCAAGCTCTACCTCCAGTTTAACTTTGACGACCAGACCATCTGATTGACACCGTGGGTAAGCGATTGGACTGCCGCGCTATGGGTTGCAGGTTCGATTCCCAAACTGAGAAAAAAATTGTGTGTGAACCGCAGATTCCGAGTCTGGGTGTATGTGATTTTTCATGTTTATGAAACGTACCCACGATACAGGAGAAATACCTAGTGTGGGATGACGTTATTCTTAAAGAAAAAAAAGCTTTAAATCTGTCTTTAAAACAGCTTATCTACGCAGCTATCTCTGTCTGCCCCACTAAGCTCCACAAATACCACGGAAAGCTTCGTCCAGATAGCCAGCGATGACGTCAGTAGGTCTTGTAACATGGTCAACGTTTATCGATGTCTGCGTCATTAATTATGGTAATTAATGTCTCGAGACAGTACCGCCGGTGAAAGTATTTCGCATTGAACGACCTCTCTAATATAATATTAGATGGAATTGTTGCTCTATAGCAACGGTAATACATATTTTGAATTGAATATAGTTTGTACCGAACTGCGATAAAGCCAAAAAGGGTAGATATTAATTTACTGATAATTTTTATTTGCGTAAACAATTATGTATATTTATTATTAATATGCCACATGTACCTATGAATTATTTTATAAGGACGTGTCAAATATGACTTAGCATGTGAAAAACACAATTACCACTTTTTAAATGTCTCTTCACGTAAAATAACACCTACAGTTTTCTACCACCAAATTGTCAGTGAGAAATAATGATTTCTATCACTTATGCAAATATTAGACATTGATATAAAACCATTTTTGCGAATTTTATCGCGGTTTTTATTTGGTTTTTTGGATGTTTCGAATCCTTTCCAGCATTCCACGCATGCTGTAAAGTGCAATTGTCAGTGAAACAATAAAAACGGTATCTTTTTTATTATTTACTATATATTCCGGTTATACTCACGTGTGTTCGGGAATGCCCGAATAGTTTCGATCTCGCGACTCTGCAGCGTAACCGCTCATGAATCGCTCCGTTCGAGTTTGAAACTAGTCGGGCATTCCCGAACATTCACGTGAGTATAACTGGAATATATAGTAAATATGGATAACACTCACGGAATGTATTATTAATAAAGAATAAGATATTTTTCTTTTGCTAGACAGCCAGTATTAAAGCTTTATCCAATATCCAGTCCAGTCTTATGACGCTATTTCATTGCCCATTAAAATATTATTACCGCAGCTTCGAACTCCATAACTCAATAAAATAGCAGTAAAAGTGATAATTTCGTGCGACGGAAGTTTAACATTACTTAAAACAAACCCTTCACTTATAACGCAGTAGGTCACAGAAGGTTTGGGGTCGTAGGTCGTAGCACATATATACACCCAGAAAGGGATCGTAACCGTATCATCTCGAGCCATGGAGTATAATTTTTATGAAACTCCCTACTGCAAACCACACTAATTGGAATCGTAACCTAATCGCGTCGCCTCAGGACCGGCGGGCGAGCCGTAAGCGCGGCGTCGCGCGTCGCCTAGCTGTAGCCGAGTCGACGTATAGGAGCCACCAGCTGGTCTATCTACCTATCTCGCTTCAACCTACACTGTTCTAAGGTCTTTCTGATTCTCAAAATCTATGGGTTACGTACTTACGTAAGGTTGATGCCTGTTTGACGGCGAGGCGTTAGGCGATACCGTTCCCTTTCCGGATTGATATGTGCTACGACCCTTAGTTGTAACTCCGAATTATTTAAGACGAAGAGATGTGTTCTATATTTATATTATTAGATTTCGCTTATTTAGCTCTATCGATTAGTATAAATGAAAAAGTTCAACGATTATTTTACGATTAGAAAACAAATGTGTTTTTGTTCTTTTCTGAAAAATTATGGTTTGTCCCTTACGGCAATTGTATCATTTTTTTATAATATTCATATACATATATGTATATGTCGAAGTTTTTGTTGTTCAGTAGTGTAGTAGGTTTATAATAGGTACCCTAACTGTAACTGTAAAAGTTCTTTTAATATTTTACATAATTATGTAAATAACAATAATGATAAGTTAATTTAAATTTAAGTAATTAAGATGTTTGCTTGTTCCAATTTTTATTTTCCATTGTTAATGTTGATATTTGCATGCTATATTAAGGCAGAATTGTACAAGGATCCGTATATAAATGTAACACCTTATTATTGTACCTACATTCATTGCAAATAAAGATATCAATTCTATTCTATTCAAGAGACAGTTTCAAACCAGCAACTGTAGTCACCCCAAATTATATCCGTTGACGTTTACGAAGCTTGTTATCGTGTAGACCTTCTGAACTTATCTGCTCTGTACCAGTCTGTATTGTGATAGCAGGGGTCAGTTAACTCGGCTAATAATAGTCTAGAGATGCACCTATATTTAACCGATAGGGGGCGCATTACTCGCTCTTTGAAATTCGAGACAGTTTTGGAATAATATTTGTTCGGTACTCCTCTAACGGTCTTTATTTTAAGTATAGCACATAATTAGGGTTTACATATTTTAAGTATAGCACGTTATTGTCCCATTTAGGTCAGAAATGTTCTGTATTTTTAGAAAATAAAAGAGATGGATATCCATATTTGAAATTGGGTGTTACCGGGATGATTTTGATAATGAGAATATTACATACTTACACACTGTTTTAAAGGATTTAGCGTGATATTTACTTTTAAACGTCTGACATTCTTCTTATCGTATGGTTGATGAACAACCTAGTGTTAGAGTTTAAACCGCCTGTAGGCCTCTGACATGGCTTTACACACCGTTGAAAAATCGCTCAGGTGTGCCGGTTTCCTCACGATGTTTTCCTTCACCGTCTTTAGCAACTGATAACTAATTTATAGTACGCACATGAATTCGAAATGACATTGGTGCGTGCCAGGGTTTGAACTTGCAACCTTTGACTTAGCAGTCCAATGGTCATACCACTCGGCTATCAGTGCTGTTAACGTCTGACATTGATTTGTCATCAGCCTGTAGCAATAAATCCTGAAAAGTATTTGAAAGAAAAATGGCATTTATTTTTAAATACTTAATTAATCATTGATTATATTCATTAAACGATTTTACCTTTACTTCATTGTATCACAAAACACCAATCGCTACACTTTGTCATTGATATAACCGCGATTGTAACGACACAATAATATCGTAAACAAATTGGAGTAAAACGCGTTGATTTAAACAAAACACAATCAGTTGCTGTGGATCTATGACAAACGTTATTGTATCAGCTTGCTATCACAGACAGGTGTTGTGGAAAATAAGTGTAGTGAATTTAAAATGTTTAAACGATTATTTAAAAAACGTAAAGCGGTAAGTGTTAGTTGTCTTATTTGTATCCTTGCGTTTTCACATACGATTAATGCAGTGCCATGTGAGGATAGGCACTTTTTAGTTGTTTATTAATAACATACAAGTAACACAGTATACAGACTACATAAGACATCTTAAACGTATTCTTCTGTTCTCTCTTGTCGTACCTTATGTCAGGTTTTAGGTATCGGAGGATACAAGCTGGGTATTGACGTAGTTAAATATTAGGAAACCTCGGGAAAACCCGTATTTTTTTCTTTCGGGATACATAAGAGCTAAGAAAGAATATACGATACTTTATACCGTAAGAAAAAAGCCAATAATCTACTCAAACACTTAAAACTAGCCTAACTTAAAGTTGATAAGAGAAAGTTCAAACAAAAACAATCTACATACACATACGACTGTTTAAGTGGATCATTATGATATTTAGTTAGACCTATCTGTAATCTGTGTAACTGTTCTGTGGGCGGATAGACGATCAAAAAGTGAAACATAACTGGTTTTAATCTCCAGCTACTCTTGATAGAGGCTTCGTTTCTGCGAATGATAAATGAGATCAGATATGACTGTATACGCGGTCCTGCGATTAGAATACTGTTTTTTAAAATGACATAACTGACAGATAGGCCGTTATTTATATATCTACTATTATAATCTATAAATGCAAAAAATAACTGTCTGTATGTTTATTATTTCATCAAGACTAAATTAAAAGCGATCGCATTTAATTTTTAATATTGACTTCGCGTGCAACCTTACGCGGATCTAAATTGTATCTACACCATATTTAAATAAATAGATCTTTCAATTAAAGTAAAAAAAAACATTTTTACAAATTATTGTTTAAAAAACAAAGTGCTTAATAAAACCCGTAGTTTTGTTATAAATCTGTTTTTAATCTTCAAATCACTCGGTTCATCATTCATATTTATATTTTTATATTATCACGGTAAGTACTTTCCATGTGACTCATATATTATGATTGCTCTATCAGCACAGATTACTCATTAGTTACTACATTTGATAAAATGATTAATTTTATCAATAATTAAGTGAGAATTGATTTGGAAATTCTAAGTCGCTGGCGGACAAATAAGAATTTCCTTCCTTGCCGTGAAAGCAAGTAGAATGCTGAGTAACCTAGGGTGAGCCCGTAAATAGAAATATTCTCCCTACTTTTTACATAGAACTTAACAAAATGTGGGTGTATGACCTCTAATAGAAAAGCACCTCTGGTTATCCCTTCAAGGATTTTAAGTGTGATGCCTCTACGAAAGAAGTTAAATAATCGTAACTTTTGTATAAGGAAAGGAAACAAATTTCTAAAAAATGGCCTATTTGTATCTTACTAAAATTGTACTTCTTACGAATATTTTTGTCTTTCGAATAGCTTACGTTATAAAATAGTTTACTCGATACGAATACGTGACGAAATTGCTTATCTCAAAACTAGCTAAACTAATAAGAGCCTATTAGTTTTGTATTAAAATTGTGTGCAATTGAATTGATACAACAAAGTTACAAGTCACTTTAGGATAAAAAGCTGTTTTGAAGCTTTCATAAAATGCCATACAAAACCATTTATAAAACTCCAAGTAATCACACAAACATTGCACATAAAAGCAAGATGAAATTAAGATGTGAACAAAATACAAAATAATTGCATGCTTTATGGTAGAAACATGTTACTTATATACTTTAATGTTCACAATTGCCTTACTTAAAGAAATATTTGAAGAATTTACAGAATATGTTTCGTCTCTTTTTCATGTAACACATGTTATAAGTATGACAGTGACAGAAAATGGTCTTACTTAAACAATTTTTAAATCCACGCTGATATTTTAAATGCTTTAGTAGCTCTGTCACTTTTGTTTTATACACTAAACCGCTGTACCAATTCAGATAGCATTTTGAAAACATTCATCGCAGTTTTTTCGGCATTAAAGCGCCTTAATCCTTTCTTTCGCTTCAAGCTCTGTACAAGCGTAATAAACTGATAGAATTATCGTTATATGTAATTAAATATTTATACAGTTCAGACAATAAATGAACCGTAAACTTTTAGACTGTCCATCGTATATTATTATATCTACAGTTATTAACAATGTCACATACATATTATAAGGGCCGGCTCACATCAGGCAAAAGGCAGCGCAGAGCAGTTTCCACTGCCAAACGAAAATCAACCTATCGCTCATTGACATACAGTTGAAAATAAATAAACCAACCACTATTATTTTTCTCGTCGGCCAGCTGTAAAACTCATTAGTGTTCATTTTTATTTCGACTTAATTCGAATGCAAATTACGTTGAAATATCTTTGGTTGAGGAAAACTGCTCTGCGCTGCGCTTTGCGTCATGTGTGTCGGCCCTAATGGTAACTTTATCACAGACTCACAACGCAGCAATCTATTGATCATGCGGGTGAATCCCTGGGATGGAATAATAAATTACTTTAAATGATTGATTGAAAGTAAGTGGGGAACGAATAAAGTCAATTTATTGGCATAACATGCCTTGAATATCGATCGAACGAAATCCCAATTCGTATGACTTCTACACACTGCTTTCTTCCGATAGATATAGTAAATACAGAGGTGTCTGTTGGTTAGTCGTTCCTTCACGCAGAACTAAAAGTTAGTCATGATTTTTTGCATGGAAATAATTTTGGAGCAAGAGAATGATTGACCACTAAAACGAAGCTAAGTAAAACTTAGTATACCATTAAAACGAAGCTAAGTAAAACCTAGTATTTGATAAGTCGGACGCTGAAACAAACACGAACTTTATTTTGGAGGCTATTATGGTTTTGTCAATTAGCCAGATGCGGCATCAACCGTTCCCTTAGTATTTATATAATAGCTGTGGACAGAAGTTGAAAAAAATCGCTGTTTGCAAAAGACTACAAATATATACTTTTGACTTTTGTGTACAATTAATAGAGTACTCTGATTTGAATACATTTTATTTGACCACTAGACTTTTTTGTCTTTTTTGTGGGGCTCGTAGCTATGTGCTCGTGCTCGCCGCGGTCAATCTTGTGATGGGTGACCGTTTTCACATGTCGAGATCCCACCGTGCTTCGGAAGGCACGTTAAGCCGTTGGTCCTGCGCCTGATTTCTCTCCGGTCGTGTCGGTCTACCGTCCCATCGGATTATGAGAGTGAGGGAATAGGGAGTGCACCTGTGTCTGCGCGCATACTTGTGCACTATAATATCTCCTGCGCAGATGGCTAGTCTCAGCTGAGACAGGCCGCCGTGACCGAAATTCGTTCAGGAGGACATTATTAATATTAGACTTTTGTTGTCAAATGTAACCTTAAAGTAGGCTTAGGTATGTGGCGTTTTGGTTGGCGGTGTTTATACTGCAAAATATCCTTCCACGCTGTTTCCTTTTGTCTGGCCTATTTATTCAATGAAAGACAATCACAATCTCGTTTGATGTGCTGTTCAAGATCACGTGCGGTTAACACTGAACGTCAATTGACAGTGAATAGCTACCGGCGCAGGCGCAAGCGCCGTAACTAGACACAGTTGACTTTAATGCCTGACGTGATGTTTGTTTTGACCTGGTTTTGGAGCTTATCTTCACGCCGTTCTATCAGGGTCACAGCTCTGAGACGAGTACGCTTGAATAAATAATGTATACGATGTCTCTTTGAAAGCTTGACGAATCTTTATTCGAATAACAAAAGCTATGGGACTGTTCTTTTTCTATGTTAATTAATAATTAACATATGTGCAATGTAAATCAAATATAATCAGAGTTCCTAGAGATCATCGGAACGAAATATTTATTTAATTATATTTTTTATATACTTCTTTTTTAATTTTTTCCCATAAAAGAGCAATCGGGCAACTGTCACAACTGAAAAACAGCAGTTTTTACCGCCATTTTAAACGGTGTAAACAAGTACAACTGACATAAATGGTACTTGTATTCCAATAGGAAATGACAATAAATACCGGAGCTTTTTTAAGTATCAATAGATCGGTTGCGCAAGCGACGCGCTCCGTTACATTGAGTGCAGTTCCGTTAGAACATCCTCTCCCACGACATCTGAGATCTGATATGCGAGTGGTAAAACTGTTAGTTCATGTTCAATGGTAATTTATAAACTGTATCGGGATTTTTTAATCTATCTACGTTATTTTAATCTTACAAAGCTACTACGTGTTTTTTTAATTTCTTGCAAAACTTTTTCATAAATTTAAGAAGCTTTATATTTAAGAGTTTTCCTGGCTAAGTGATTGTCCTTCTATGATCGCGGGTTTGGTCTAGAAAATATTTGTCCCTACTTCGGTATTAGGCGTTTGTTGTTATTTCATGTATGTATAATGCACCTATGATTCCTATATGAAAAAATATAGAAAAAAAACCTTTAAAACAAGACTTGGATTACATCTAGGCTAGCCAAAGAATTTGAGAAAACAAAAAAGGTTTATGAAATTTAAAAAGAAAATAAAAATTATAAAAAGAAGTACTAAATTCAAATAAACTTTTATATTTTCCATCACACATACAAAATTTTGTTCAAAATTCAAATAATATTGAATATTTTAATAGCCGCGTATAAAAAGATCATGACATTGATTCAATTGTTTTTTAGTTTTGATCTTGAAAACTGCTGGACTGAACTAGATATTTGTTTATTAACGGTCACGTGATGTAAATGCATGATTTAAGATGAATGCCAATCTTACTAGTTGCCATTTCAATACACGTTTTGAATCAATTAATGTTTTTTTCATTCTTTATAAACACCGGTACACGGTATTGACCGCCTGTAGTGGTCACTAAGCGGGACAGCTGAACGTGAGGTCTTTGGTTCGAATCTCGGGTCGGGCAAAGGGTTATTGGGTTTCTCCAGCCAATTCTCAGTGAAACGTAAACGTAACGTAAACGTTAATTCCCGTGTTTTAGTTTAATTATCACAATATGTAATTTACACTAATGTCGCCAGAGGTACTAACCCCTTCGTAATAGGCGTAAATAATGATGTTATGTTATGTTAGGTAAAGTATTTAATATAAATATTTATATTGTCTACATTTATATTCCTTACCTCACTCAAGATATTTTATGTTTACCTCATAAGTGCTGTAACATAAATCTAACACGTCAAACGCACACATGCATACCAAATTATACATACTATCCCTAACCTTTATACACAAATAAATATATAACAGCTGCATTGTGCACCGGCTTTAAATTATAGGTTGGTACATACATACATTCATCGTATAAAGTGAAATGTCAGAAAAACCACTCACATTCCATTAGACAGGTGACTAATAGGAACTTAGATAATTGAATTCGAAGAATACTTAAATATAACTTAGTTTTATTTTTATAAACTTTAAATTTTAAGTTTTTTTTATATATCCATTGTTTTTTCTCGCTACCAACACTAGGAGAATTGTGACTACAGATTCATGTAAAACTACAAGTTATCTTTAGGTATCTATAAAAAAAAAATGTCTTTTAATGCATATATTTTGTACATTCTACATTCAATAAAAAAGTACTTAGCTAAAGATTTAAAATTTTAACATACCATTATTTGAAGAAGAATTTTTTACACAGTAAGAAGTCAACAACCTATAGACATTATTATTGCTAAGATTTAAATATCGAATCTCTTAAAAATACCAGAAGCCAGTAGTTAAAAAACATTCCGAATTCAAATTTATACCCCAAGTAGGTATCATGTCGTGTTATTAAAAAAGTTTTGCTTACATTAAAACCTCTCTAGACATAACTATTAGGTTTGTTTTTTTCTATAACTTAACATGCCTCGTTTTTTAATAATAACTAAGTATGCTAATAATCTTGATATTTCGTGTTATTTAATTAACATTGGTATTCAGGATGTTTACAATTAAATATAAAAAACAAATGTAAGACTCGGAAAGTATTCATTATTTAAGACATTTTGACATACCTACAAATGAATAACTAGTTTCTTTTTTGTTTAAAAAAAAGTATCATCAATTTTCGTTTTTAAACCTTAGTAATTAAAAAATAATTCTTTTTAAATACGTCTTGTTTGCCGCTTCCCATATTTAAATCATGCTTATAGCTAAAATCGGATATATTCATAGGCACTTTATTGCTAACACTGTTATGTAAACCCATATTCAGAATTGCAACAAGACTATCCTTGATAGTCGTTTCCGGTCATTGAACTTTAAGAAAAAAAGAAATCTATCTAATTATCCTTCACTTTTATGCACTTAAAGATTTAATCTCTACCAAGTATACCAACTTAGACCACAAAAAACTTTAATACCTAGCAACTAACAACAAGGATCTCATTCTACAGGATTAGCATTTAACAATCGTATAAATGTCACTAACACTACATGCGATAATAAACCTTAGAACCCAAAGATAGAGTACAAACTTCTAAAGCGAGACGCAATAAAAAGCTTTACCCACGCTTTTTCTACCGTTTTAGGTGAAGTCGTTCAATAAAATGCTTGTTAATGTTCCTTGTCGACCAATCGTGACTAGGTTCCAAATATAAATTAATATGGCCAGGGCTTTATTTGGAAATCGACCTTGAATTAAAAAAAAAAGATGTAACTAATGATTGGATTTAAAAGTTATCAAAGTTTTATTTATTTTTCTATCATCTATAAATTCAATCTTCTCATCATTCAAAATATTTAGGGAATTTTGATAGTTTGAGGTACATAATGAGACTCCAGTTAGCTGTAATGTTCACCTACGTCCTATGACATGCAGTATAAACACTAATAAGTACCTACTTTTTAAAGCTGTGATAAATCGACCACATTTGTTTTCAAAAGTTTTTTCTTACAAGTATGGTAAGAGGTCCCTACGATATTTTTTTTCAAAACCTGCTGCATTTCAAAACATTTGAAGCGATATTACAATGATATCTCATTAATGCATAGAAACACGATTGAAAGATTTACATATTGTTTAAAAGAAAATTACCCAATCTTATTTTTAACCGACTTCAAAAATGGAGGTTCTCAATTCCGCTGTATGTTTTCTACTCGTTTGATATATGTAAATGCAGATATATTTTGTTCTATTTGTATGTTGGTTTACTATTTAGGTAATTAAGTAGGTTACATTAACATGAATTTGTATAATAACAATAATATGTTTGTTTCCCGTTGCTTTTCCTTAAACATACAATGAATTTTAATAGATAACATATTTATAGAATTTTATTACGAGTGCAATACGATTTAATTAATTAAGAATCCAGATCTTCAGTAACCACTAGACAAATAAAAAAGCCTTCCAAACAAAAAATAATTAAATTAAAAAAAAAATGCCGAGTACGTACCTACCTATTTATTCTGTACCAAAGAGAAACAAAACCACAGACAAGACTTGTGTTACCATTTAAAATATATACCAACCTTGAGTGTTGCAACGACAAAATTGCTGTAATTTTTGAGACAGGTAAACTGGAGATCTCAATAACATGAGCGCAGCTTACTACGTCATATCAAGGTCATATAAGTGCGTCTGCGCACGGTACCACATCAAACACAACAATGGAGCTCATTAGAAAATACTTGCGTCGAAGACTGGAATAAGCTACGATGATTATGAGATAGTATTCATAGTTATAAGATCGGTATGCAAAGAAATTAGAACAATCGGAGATAAAATCTTACTGATTTATAGTTTATTCAGACACTTTTTCATGTCACTATAATCTTTTAACAACATTAGAAGTTATATTTTCTGTTTTAAACCAACAGATTTTAGATTATTACCTTTTATTTGAACGGGAGTTTACCCATCGAAGTTGTTTGCCCATAACTCCGCATTTAAAGCCTAACTAGTATTTTTATTAATTGAATTGTTATTTAAAGTCTCATTGAACAAAAAGATTAGGTACACCTAAAGATGAAAACATGGAGTTATTGATCTTATTTCAACCATCATTTAGTTTAGTTCTTAAAGAAAGATATAATTATCTCCTCAATCTCTTTAGGAGAATAGAAAAGTTCTTTGCGTTGACGTGGATTTACTTAAATGGATATCACGCATAATTTATTTAATAGCATATAATAAAGCAATACCCAAACCCAGCTGACGTGCTTAATACTAACACCTTTCTATTGTCATCATATTTGGGCGCAGTGGAAAAAATCTATGATTAAACTAAATTGAAACTAAGATTCAATTTTAGTTATTTCTTACAAATACTTCAAAATTATCTTCCCATAGCTGAAGAAAGCTCAAAGTCAAAGATGATTTGACATAAGCAAAAAAGCTTTAAATTCTTGGAAATTTAAACATTTCAAGTAATTCATTTCTCGACAGAATTATATTACTTAAAACAAGTTATTTTGGTCTGAAACGCGGGTTTTAGACGTAACTCCACCACCATGAACTCTTATAGCAGGACAGTTCACGCTGTGGAAGCGAGACGCCGCATTTTACTGCACGTAGCGGTGTCTCGCTTCCTCGTCTTAAACCGTCCTGCTTTATGAGTTCATGGTAAGCGGGTAGGCTCCTTTACAAACTTCTGTCTACGACATTGTCCGGGTACACGGCGTGTCAAAAGGTGTTTAAGGATTCTTATATCTCACTAATATTATAAAGGCAAAAGTTTGTGAGTGTGATTGTTACCTCTTCACGCTCAAACTGCTGGACCGATTTTGCTAAAATTTGGTATGGAGGTAGCTGACACCCTGGATTAACACAGGCTTTTTATCCCAAAAAAATATAGCGGGTAACACCGCCGGGTGCTAGTTTATGATATAGCATACTTCTTTTGAGAATCTAGCTAGCAGGAACTAACCTTAATTCTCCACAACAACGCATCAAGTCAAACTGTCAAAATTCGTTGATTGCCGGCAGGTGGACAGACACAACACAAGGTGGATTGTGTAACTGTTGGTCATTACGGCTGATTCATACGTATTTATGGCGCTAGACAGAGCTTATACAGAGGTGGTAATGAGGAAATACATTCATAAATAACTTGATGGAAGGCATTTAATGAATGTGGCCCTAATTGGAAACAACTCTTCAGCTGCGATAAAACCTACGATATTGGCCTTCGTATTTTTTTGGATTTTTTCTTTGTTTTTGTTTATGTCGTTCGCGATATAAGGTATTATTGTTCGAATTTAAGGATCGAAATTGCCGTACTGCCCCCTAGCCATTAATTCTTAAAGCAGGACAGTTTACGTTGTGGATGCGAGACGCCGCATTGCACAGCATGTAACGGTGTCTGTCGGTAAGGTCTAGCCTTTTTATGCGGTAAGCCCATATCTAAATATCTTCCCCAGTGGCTTAAATGTAATGAATGAACAAATAACATGCCTTGCAAAGATTACATAACTTGTCTAATTGATTTTATAACGTTCAGTAATTTAAAGTCAAAATATTATTCAGTTGTCACTTTTGCATTGTTTAGCATCAACTACGTAACTTAAACACGCAATCTCAAAGATAAACATACACAGGTTGTTATTTTGCTACCATTTCCACGCACTCTTATTTTAATGAAACTTGAAAGTTAAATACTCACATACGCATATAGTTACCGCTAATCTGGTCTGTTAGTGCATTTAACCCGTGAAGCTAGAAAGTTGTAAGTGAAAATCTCAAAGTAACTTAGTTTCTAAGACTTGTAAAACGCCTGCGTAAGTTTTTCTCCGCATGAAACGGGTTAAGTTTTCTAAGTCTATGGTTCTGGTATTTTTTTATAGATACCATAACTGGCAGCTTTTACTGTCAAGAAAAAGTTAAGAAAATCTCGTAGAATTCAGGCCTGTATTAGTTGAAACGGCTATTACTTGTGTATTTTGTATATGAATCAAATGGTTTTCATAAACAAAAATCCTATGAAAATTGTTTATTATTCAGGCACTATATTGTTTATAACTGCACTTCCAAAGGTCTGACTATGCTACTATGATTTACACAAATAAAGCTAATACGGTCATTGAACCGTGTTAAGGTCCTACTGGTTACTTGAACTGAATAAACCGGATAAAAAATTAACATACCTATTAGTGGTCACTTTAGCATCAAAATATGTGAATTCATAAAAATATTCAAAGAAAGACTGTTACAAACTAAGTTTTAAGCCTTACAAAAATTTGCATTACCCGTTCAAAAATAGAATCCATCAAAAAAGAAAAAAACAAAATCCAGTTCTAATTTCAAAGATTACACTAAAAATTCTTCCAAAAATAACAACTTAATTCATAAAAAGAACACAACAACTCACTAACGCAACTAAAGTAGATTAAAATTCCTTTAAAATAGTTTAATAGCTTTACGTTGAATATAGTCTGTGGGAACATGCAACCACGGCTCGCGGCTGGCAGGCAATTATGCTTAGTGGAAAGGCCCTTTCACATTGAAAAAAGTTAACGACGTCAAATGAGTAATATTTAGGAGAGGTTACAAAAAAAAACAATTTAGCTACGTTACACAAGGTTACACTGTTATAATTTCTGTCAATCATGATAAAATCGAATTTAGAAGCTCAAACTTATTAATGAACATAATTTCAATGTATACATACATAATATAATATATTATGTGTATCTTGAAGGGTTTATCATCCACATTTCATCAGTTACAGGTCTCAATGTATTAGGGGGCCCTAGGCCCTCACACTCAGTAATCGCTTTACGACCACTAGACCAACGAGGCAGTCTAATAATACATATTTTTTTAACTCAATATCAATGTAATTAGTAGTTAGTATCTAAACAACGCAATGACAATAATATCAAAGTTAACTAATTACAGCTTACTGTAGAATTTACAATTAATATTACCGTTAAATTGCACGTTAGTATATTCTAATTCTCGCTAAACTTTTGAACGTTTATATAGATCCAAGAAATTAAATCAAATGATTAATAACGGTAGCTAACAATTATGTGGCCAAGCAATAAATATTAAAAGTTGCTATCAACAAAAATAAACGTTCAGGGATCGATATTTATCGAAACTAATTCCTTGCTACTACTTTCACCTCTCTAAAACAAGTAGGGCGGCACTATTAATCTTTACCATCGACAATACGACTAGATAATTATATGTTTAGGATAATTTACTTCTTATATTGGTATTAGAATTGATACATAAATAATATAGTATCGACTTATCAATCTTAATGTTCCGGTGCATCGATCGCAAAAATCGATTGCATTTGTGAAATCGATTGGACTAAGTATCGATTTTACCTTTTCGCTTCGATGATTCATTAGAATGACATCAGTGTTAGCGCAATGAACTGTGTAAATGTCACGCCTAATTTATACATAGATACTAAATAGTAGTAGGTGCGCCTGCGCCAAGATTGTTTAATTCGATATTTATTTGATTTTGTTTCATTCTTTCAGTGTTGCCAATAGTATCATATAATTAATTATTTAATAAGCATTCAAAAAAATATTTGACGCGCATATTATTCACCGAGACATTGCCAACGCTTATTTTGCCAAAGACTCCATAATACCTACTTCACATGTAAAATATTCGAGGCGACCCTGTTGCAATCACTTAGTAGATACAATTTAAGACCTTAAGTTGCTATGCATAGATAAACATGCAATCGCGACCTAGGAATCGTACGTCGTCCCACAGGTGGGGTTTCTCCTGTATCGCGGGTGCGTTTCACAAACATGAAAAATCACATACACAATCACCCAGACTCGAAACAAACATCTGCGGATCACACAATTTTTTGTCCCGTGCGGGAATCGATTGTGTGCGTTGTGTGTTGAGTGCCGGATTCAAAATTGGGTAGCAACATTACTTTTATTGTTTCAATAAAACTGGTCTCGCTCAAATCCGAAATGACATAATGTTATGAGATCATCAGCTTCTTGCTATTTAGGGTATCTTGCGCCTGTTCAACGGTATTCAGGTACTCAGGCTTCAAGGTGATGCAATTAAGAGAAATGTCTGCCAAACATGATTGTAGGCTGGCAGGACTGCGTACGGTTGGCAGCAAAAGCTTTGCATTTTTGATATTGTTGTTTTGTTGGTTTTAAGGTGTAAACCTTATTTGACGACTGTCCCTCTTACTTATAAACAATGCTCACATGTGTTTTAAGGTAACTATTTCTTAAGTCTATTGGCATGTCTATTTTTTGGCATGCGAACGACAGTGACAGGTATAATTTAACCGATTGTTCAACAATGACATTTTTTATATGTAAAAGGGTAAATGTGTTGCTGAGTTTGACAAAACAGTTAATTCTCCTTTAGCGAGTAATGTGGTTTGGAACTAGATTTAGTTGTATGTTTTATTTTCAAGGTTGTACATCTTTATACACAGACGCTGTGATATAAGCTGGTAGTATAATAAGGATTTTACTTTTGATAGCAAAGAGGGTCAATTTTAATTTTAATATCCTCCTATTTTTTACTGGGAAAATCTTTAACCCTTTTTTACAGATAGAAAACAAAGGTTTCGTGCCCACCACGCTACGATTTTATTAAAAGACAATATCCAATCTTAACATTTATTACGATTATTGTTTGTTATTACACAAGACTGATTGACAAGATATTGACTAATAATAAAGTTAGGGCGTGTAGAGCTCGGAAACGTTTGTCTTCTATACAAGACCGCTTAAAAGGTTAAAGACTTGCTCCGTCCTGGGGTGTACGAAGGTATATGCCCACCGGCTAAAACTCCAGGGTGTCCTCTTAGCTACCCTAAGTCTAGGATCGCGGGATCTGCGTACGTACACCGCATTCCTTGACTGATCCCGACCCTCCTAAAAAATCATTTGATAATAATAGTGTTGTAAAAACGTATCTTCAATTATTTCTTATTTTACCGTAAAGCGGTATTTTACGGTTTTGTTGTATATTTACTACCGGTAAGTTTAAAAATAACTGTAGTTGTCTGTTATGTTGGAGGCTGATGTCACCAACGGACAACACGTTAGTAGGACAGTATCGGTAGTATGTTGAAATAGCTACTTAATTGCGAAGTATAGTGAATGTATATTGGAATTGGTGAATCATACAGTTATCTCTTTGGACCTGTTACTGTTACTTATATCGCACTAGCAGCGCCCCTCGGTGTTACCCGCTACATTTTTTCGGGATTAAAAATATCCTATGTGTTAATCCAGGCTGTCAGCTACCTCCTTACCAAATTTTATCAAAATTGGTCCAGCCGTTTGAGCCGTGATGAAGTAATAACATACACACTCACAAACTTTCACCTTGATAATATTAGTGTGATAGGTACCTACTACGTCGATAACGTTTGTAGGTATAGATACCTGGTACATTATTAGGTTTGGATCAAATGTCTTCCGAATTCATTCTCGTGGTAACCTCTCTACGTAGAGATAGATAGTTTACATTATTAAGAAGCATAAAAAGGAAACCATTTATACAAACAAAAGAACTCTCTTATCGTTCAGACGCGCATGCGCAGATAGTCCGAAAAAGGCCAAAGAAACCCTGAAACTACGTCACTCAAGCTGAAAACACTCGTAAATAGCAAGTAGGCCAACAATATGTATGCATTAATAATAATAACTATATTTGAAAAGGTGCTGCGCGCGCAGTTTCTCACCTCGACCTGAGGAGTTTACTAAGTATATTGTCCTGAAAACCACAGATAATACAGACGACCTAGAGTCGTACTTTATTATTTAAACCTTCTTTCAACTGCTAAATACTGTATTGTAGTTACTTAGGTCTTGCTTGGAAATAGAACGAACATGATGTCGGAAGAAAGGTTAACTTTACGGGTTTTTATATCATCATCAGCCTAACTCAGTCTACTGCTGGACACAGGTTTTCATATGCGTATAAAGAAAGCCCAAAACCCGCTAAGTATCGATGATATATCAATTTGATTTCAGACTAAGGGCGGATTGTATCAGCTTCACTTGACGCATACTGTTAAAAATGGCATTACTAATTTAATAACATAAACATAACATCACGCCTGTATTCCCCGAAGGGGTAGGCAGAGGTGAACATATAGTACACCCACATTTCGCCAGTTATGTTGTAAGTCCCAATGTAATAGGGGGCGAGCACATTGCCATCAACCGGGCACAAATCCAGACTCCTTGCTGCTACTGAGAATTACCTAATGGAAAACTCAGTAGCCTGTATCTTAGATGTTAGTTCCTTCCAGCCCTAATAACGAAAAAGTTTTGTTTTCTACTAGCGGCCCTAATAACGTTAACAACCGGTTTTTTATTCCATGAAACAACGCTTCATGAAGCATGTTATAATTTTCTGTAATCGTTATTTTTTGACGATCTACGTGTCCAGTATAATAACGCACTCCGGATACTGCTGGGGTTGACGTGGAGATGAAGCGCGTCAAAAATGTTTGCTGACAGACATATAGATGGTTTCGCAGCCATTATTCGTAAAAGGTGTGCCTCTCTGCTCGCACGTCTCCGCGGCAGCACCAACTCTGTCCTGAGTGTTTTCTCAGATAGATGGGAGTCTCCGATGCTGCGACATTGGATGAAACTCCATACTCAGTAAATAAACTGTATGTACTACGTACTAACACTAGATATTAAGTTAAATTGTTACTAATACTATATGGGTTACCTGAAATAAATGATTTATTATTATTATAACGATAACAGACTGTTTGAAACAACCGGCCTAAGTATATTGTTTAACAAAATTACGTTGTTAATTATACTCGTAGATTTATAGACGGATGCGCAAACGAAAGTTTGTAATACATTGGCGATACTACACTTTAGTACTTTCTAGGTATATTCTTGATTCATCATCAGCCAAAAGACGTCTACTGTTGAACATAGGCCTCCCCGTTTAAGCGGGGGAGGTTTGCTATAATCCCCACGCTTGGCAAGCGGCTTGGGGATCGCAGTATTGGTGGTGAAGTAACAGAAAACGCTGCTGCCCATCTTCTGAATTTTCCCTTAGTCGCCTCTTATGACACCCACGGGAGGAAAGGGGGTGATCAATTCTAGGCCGGATATCACACGGCTCGATATTCTTCGTAGTTATTGAATTTCCAAGCAAACTATAACTGACTCTGACTGATTGGAAAAAGCCCGTTTTTATCCAGAAAAGAAACGAGTATTTAGCATCATTATTATTTTATCAAACTCAATTTTACCTAAAAAGTCATCTCACTATTTAATAGTCTGCCGTCGAGCATAATAGTTCCTCCGACAATACAATAACAATGTTCTCTAAATAATAAAACAAAAAGAAACAAGTGAAGTAGAGCGCCAACAAAAACAAACATTATTGTAACACTTTCAGGCTCTAACGAAGGACGCAGGTGTTGGCCTCGCAAGACACCGCAATTACGAGACAGGCAATACAGAAGTTATACTTCTAACAGCAAGCTAAATGTATCACTAACGCGTAAATATCACTTAAGTTAACAATGCTAAAGGAATGTTCAGAGGATTTTCCTGAATAATCTTCTAACGGCCAAACTATTTTGTTTCTATTATCTGTGTCAAAGAACTGTAAAATAGAAGTACAACACTAGCAAACAAACAAATACGGCTAAATCTAGAAGAGGCATAAATTACCCCTTCTTCACAATTCCCTTACCTGCTCCTAGTTGGATTAACTCTTAAATTTCTATTTAAGAGTTAATCCAACGCATAATGCCAGCTACTGAAATTACGTCAATAATTAAGCTCTTAAATAAGCTAGCCAAAATGAGGCCCTTCTTTAGCATTATGCCCGCAAAAAAGCGTTAATAACAAATTAGATAACTAAATGAATAAAGTGCTAATACAGGTTATTCTTGCAGCTGATCACCTTCTAGATAGCAACAGCCCAATTGTTGTAAAGTCTATACCTTCTGTATCTATCTGTTTGCGGGATACGCCCACTTGCATACGTAATTAAGTATTGTCTAGTGATGAGCTCGTTCGATACGGTTCGGATGGTGCCAGATCCGTGTCTATTAGACACATCGATGCTATCGTGTTTTGTTTCACTAAGACCTCCGAGAAAAAAATATACTCTTTTTAATAGACACGTTTGTTGGGATACTTTCTTGTTTTTTTTATGTTGTACCTATTAGATACCTACAAAATTGCAGAAATAGCAATTTGTTGACTGGCCTAGATGATAACATAATATACTCTTTTCTATAGCGATTAATATATTAATAATATAACTGCGATTTTTTATAAATAAGGAGGCCAATGTTTGTGCACCTACGATACACGAAATCTCTAGAGGGGCGCAGACTCTAGAGGGGTGCAGAAATAACCAGACTAGGTGGCTGCTCTCCAATTTAATTTCAATTCTTATACAAGGCCACTGCAAAATTAATATTGATTTAACGGAAACATGATTCAGTATTATTGAACGAAAATGCTGTCAATCTTTTGATTTCAGTTAGCTCCTCCCAATAGACACATAATATTGAAATAATTTGGCGCTAGTGTAAAGTTTAAGAGTCCGAAACTTTACAATTCCAATCCAATTTTGTCGGAATTAAATTGGAGAGTAAGCCCACAGGACTAGAGACAAAAGAAAAGGGCGCTGTTAAAGTAGCTTACACTGGGTGCATAAAAGGCTTGCGGTAGCTGTGGAGACTGGGTTGGGAGACCCACCTCCGCATTGCACTAGCCTCCGCCGAAGACCTGCTGCCCCCCTCATCCCCAGGGGTCACATACAGCAAATCCCGCCCTTTTCAGGGCGGCAGCGCCGGCGGGGTTGGCGGTAGAGTGCTAACAGCGATCCCGCCTCCCCGCCATCATAGGCGCCAGCAGGCATGTATGGTTTTTAGTGGGTATACCCTCGTGGATCGGCCTTTTCAGTTCACGCGGGGGAGTCCCACATAACCCCGTCGTCTCTCAACGACGGTGCATGCGTAACGCATTTTCCGCACGTTAAAAAAAAAAGGATGCATAAAAGGCTAGTTACGGCAGCAACAAAAACGTCTTCATTCTCAATCATAGTACTGTAGCGAACGTAACATCGCGAATATTCATTCAAACCTGATCTTAAGTTGCGTGCATGCCCTGATGTAAGTTCACGTACTCAGAGTTCTGTACTTACCGCTTTAGCAAACAGAGCGTGAAGATATAGGTACCTAAGTGTTACGAACAAAAGGATTTATGTAATAAAGACAAGCTAACTACTCCCGTGCCGCGTGCTGTGTGGTATCCGGCCTAGAATTGACCACCCCCTTTCCTCCCGTGGGTGTCGTAGAGGCGACTAAGGGAAAAAACCAGAAGATGGGCAGCAGCGTCTTCTGTAACTTGACCACCAATACATACCCAAGCCGCTTGCCAAGCGTGGGGATTATGGCAACATCCCTCTTTAAAAGGGAGGCCTTTGTCCAACAGTGGAAGTCTTCCGGCTGATGATGTTGATGACGATGACGATGACTACTCCAACTGCACCGTTTGTCTGAAAGGAATCTTTTAATCGAGTTCGAGTATTGAACGATAAATAGCAATCGTGTCGCAACTAATTAGAAATCATTATAGCTGCGTAACAGCAAACTTCTGCCGGTCCTTCTAGAGTCTAGACGGTCAAGCGTAATGGTATCACCCAGGATTCGCCCAAGGACCTCATGCTCATCTGTCGCGTTTAGCGACATAGACCAACGACACAATTTTGTCAAGCAGTTTTGTTATATTAAATTAATAAATTAAGTTTTATGTTCCATGTATTTCACAAAAATAAGAGACAATTAAAAAAGTTGCTATTACCATGTCTCTTCGCTGTATAAAATAAATTATATTTGGTGTACAATAAAGAGAAATGTTACTATAACATTGGCCTTGTATCACACCACAACAGAAAACACTAAAATAATCCAATTTGATTTTATTGCGTGATTGATACGGCCGTCAAGAGCCAATGTCTTTGATAATTCCTTATAAAACAGCATGAATGTGCATATTGTCACGCCATTACCACTTGTTATGCCGCGTTTTCACTAGGGGACATGTTGCGGCGACAAACCGCCCAACATTCACACAGTACGTCTTTGCGACATTGTGGGACAATTTCGCTTGACATTTGCCTTGTTTACACTGCCCAGGACCCCTTAGTCAAGTGGCAAAACGCTTGACAAATAGAAATGGAATAGAATGTAAAATGTATGGGGAAGAAACATGTCATCGATAACTTATTCGAAACATTATGTCATCCCCATACATTTATCATTCTATTCGTCAAGCGTTTTGCCAACGAGGTGTGAATAGTATGTCGCCCGAAGAGGTTAGTATTGTTCAGTATGACTGTGACGAGCACTGATAGCCGTGGTATGACCGTCGCAAGTTCAAAACCCGGCACGCACCAATGTCTTGTCAAATTCATGTGCATACTATAAATTAGTTATCAGCTGCTAAAAAACGGTGAAGGAATACACCGTGAGGAAATCGGCACAACTGAGAGATTTTTCAACGGTGTGTAAAGCCATGTCAGAGGCCTACAGGCGGTTTAAACTCTGACACCAGGTTGTTCATCAACCATACTATAAGAAGAAGTGCGACTTACTTATAGCGACTCGCGTCCTCACTATTCAAAACATGTCGGGCGACAAGTCCCGCGACCCTTAGATGTCGTAAGTCACTTCGGACAACAGTCACGGAACAAATGTCGCCTAGTGAAAACGCGGCTTTATAAGCAGAAATCAAACACGATATGTCTCCAATTGAATTGTTAGTAGTTATTGAACTCTTGTATTATTCGAGTATTATACAATTGGCATCACGATTCAGGAAATATTTTGGACAAGACATTGATTTTTAAGGTTAAAATATTTTGTGCAGTTTGCAATAAGTATCACGTGAGTTACGTGTAAACTTATCATAAAATCTCGCCTGTACTTCCAAAATTGCAGGCAGAGGTGTAAATAGTAGCCACACTTCGCCATTTTTGTAGTATAGGTATTCCTTCTCACAATAATTGGAGACCTAAAGGTCATATATAATACCGTGTATTCTCGTTCGTCCCATCAATGGTTGTCTCACTGGTAGGACGATTGGGAATGCAATTAAATATTAATTATATCGCGTATCTGTTGCTATGAATTCTTTTATCAATAATTTGTAAACCAACTTACAAGATTTACCAGCAAGGAATTCGTATTTAAATCTGGATTGAAGCAAGTAGCTTTCATCTATCAAATAGTTTCGCAACACTGAGTATTCAATAATTGTCAACCACGAGTATGTTTGTTTTTCCTTTCATTATATTGTCCATACCATCTACATTTCATCACTTACGTATTTGTACGTACCTCCATTATCCATCCTGCTTCCGTATTTTCACAAATTACCTAACCAACTTACTATTCTAGAATCGTTGTCAATATCGGAATTACTCAAATAAGTAGCACTAGCAAGTAGCACTTATTCTAATGTCCATACCGTTTCCCCGGCCTCCGTATGCATATTTGATCAGTTTCACGAGTGGCGACATCTATACTTGTTTGCGGAGAAAGCCTTGCTGTCACATGAGTAAAGAAACGGAACTATCTTAGGCGTATTGAAGGGTAAAGTTGTGAGCGAAAGCGGGTGTACAATTGGTTATGGATTGCTTAAGACTTGCCCTGTAGATCGAACCGATGTCGTAAAGACGCAACGGTTATGTTTAAGCGCAGAAACGATTACGTTTTCGTCTAAATGCCAGAATTGTATTGGAGTAATCTTTGAACTGAACGTATCCTGGGCGTGAACTACGCGTAATCTGCTCGTAACACTAAAACCTAACCTCATCATCATCAGCCGGAAGGCGTCCACTGTTGAACGAAGGAGGGCGTTGCCATAATCCCCACGCTTGGCAAGTGGCTTGGGGATCGCAGTGTTGGTGGTTAAGTTACAGTAGACGCTGCTGCCCATCTTCTGGATTTGAACATGAAAACCTAACCTATCAATCTTAAAAACAAATAGGACGGAATCAAAAGTCAATGGTGCTCTTAAAACTTAGGGTTTCAATTAGTTTCGTGGTGGGATTACACCTCTAATTCAGACACTATGCAAATCGGGTTATCATTCATGTATGTATTTTATTCTACCCTGTTATCAGATGTCCATCGCTATTGACATAACCATCAGTCACAGAAATAATAATCGTGAACTCCATTTTGTTTTAAATATTTATTTCTGTGTTACATCATTTTCCATTTCCGTATAACACCAATTGCAGTGTTATCTAAGGGGCACTTATATAAACTTTGACCCCGTTCAATAATCCCTTGTAAAAATGTTAATCGTATGCAAAAATTATCATCATGATTAATCTATCAGATTGCAAAATAGTTTTGTCAATATGGATTGTTCTTAATCCGTTTAAAATATTACTTTGGTATATGCACTTAAGTTGATTGCTCTTGAAGACATCTATAACAAGTACCTAAATATTTGCGTCGATGAGGTAACGTAGACAATAACATTTTATTTAGTCAGAACAATACAAATAAGAAATAAATAACTACACAAATGACATTTACAGGAAACAAAACCATTTCTAACATATTTTTCTTGTTATTTTTCAAATTACGAGTAAACAATCTTCAAACACAGGTATACGCGAATAGAGAAGAGAGTTTTATCAAACATCTTATCCCTTACACCAAACAACCGAACACAAGGGACTTATTTCAGTTCACGTTCCAAATCGATAACAAAACGTGATCAGAAAAGTAATCTTTAATCGAGTCGAAACAGGTATCGATTCCCGATGAAACTCACCGAGTATTTACGTAAGATACGATCAATTAATGCAAGCACGCACCATGATTATTATGTAAAAACTAGACGCTTAAGTAACAGATAAATGTTACTGACTAATAATGTTTCTTTGTTTGTTTGTCTCGCGTCTCTACGGGCTCAGTTTAGTATTTTTTCGTTTCTTTTTTTTAAACTTTGCCTTACGCTAGCAATTTCTCCTGTTCTCGTGGGCGTGCTTACACACGGTAACACCTAAAGTCAGGATAAACATCTATGAATCGATCAATTTTATGAGGGAATCGAACCATCAAGCCACTGCGCCAATTTGCGTAATTCTGCTGCGAAATCGAAGTTTTGATCTAGGACTAGCTATTAAAACACATGGTTTTGACTTGACTATTGGTACATTAATTGTTTTTTAAAATCAGTATATCTAATAACATCAGCTCGCAACTACTGTACTGCAGTTCAAATGCCACTATTCGTTGTTAGCGGTTTCAGACCACATTTTATGTTTCAGATTTTATTCTCCATATCTTTTGTCTATATAAATCTATCTATATAAGTCTATAACATTACTATTTTTCCTCTAGTTAACATGACATCTGTATGAAAAGCTTCCGTACCAACTATGATCTTTCCCATACAATCTCATACAAACTCTATTAGTTCCCATAACATACACGATGTTTGAGAACTGCAAATGGTATCGTGCAATCTGTTTTTGTGTGATATTACTAAATAATTACAGCAGAAATGTTTATAATTTGTATCTCATATGCTAGTAATTATTTAAAATCACACGCGTCTTATAAACGTATAGAATACATCATTTACAAACTCAATCAATCTTTTCGCGGCAATAGTGTTTGTTGTTATATTATGGGGGTTATGAATGCTCTTTCGGGGCTATAATCAGGCATAAATAGACCAGGCATATTTGTCTCCAGTGTGACATAGATACATACATCACAGTTTTATTTCACATGCACACGTATTTACGTAGCGTTTCTCTCTTTTCAGAATGCCAGTTACGTGATAAACAGACGATACTCGAAAGACAAGATGTCACCGGTGTGCCACAACTTCGTGCAGAACGCTTGGAAGAAAGACTTCTGCTCCAACTGCTTCAAGTCGCGCGAAGAACACGTCAAGCAGGAGCGGACAACAGACGGAAGCAAATACATTAACACACCCTTCCAAAACAGAAGCACATTCTTTAAGAAAACGCCACCCAGCATACTCAAAATACATCCGAAAAAGAAAAACAAACGAAACGTCACCTTCCCCGCAGAAGTATGCAGCGTCATAGGCTTCGGAGGCGACGACTGGTCAGATGGAGAGGAATTCGAAATGTCAGAAGAAACTGAAGACGATGACCCCTTCCCAGACACAGAAGAGGAAAGAGAACTCCACAAAATCACCAAGTCCAACACAGATTTCAACACAGTTAAAGCTAATCTATTGGGGGATGCTGCAGCTAAAACATTCACATCCTTGTTACTAGGCAAGATGCAAACAGACTCCGATGGCAAAAAGAAAACCTTGTTGGTATCTGTCACACCTTTTGGACAGGAAAATAAACCTAATCATAAGTCACACGTTCGCAAACCCGCCGTTATACACGTATCGGAAGCGTCTGAAGATACGTCTAGTAATTATAAAACTAATATTATTCTATCATCTTATGTTAAAGAAGCAGAAACTATTATAAGTGCAGACAATACCAGTGTACCTATTTGCACAGAAAAATCCTTGCTAGAAGAAATATCAGAGACGTTAGAACAAAACAGAATGTCTAACGGCAATGACCTCCATTTGGCTCGTAAAGATAGTAGCAAACCTACAGTGGTTGATGAAAAAATGAAAGAAAGTATGCAGGATGAACCCGAGAAGAAAGAAATGTGTGAAATCAAGAAAAATGGTATTGTCAGACAATCACCATTACAAAAAACACATGAGCGGCCGAAGGTAAACCTAGGTCGGTCAGAATTTAAATTTTGTAAGATCAATATTGAGAACAGCAGTGTTGACTCAGCTGTTAGCACTCTAAATTCAACTGCTAATAACTCGCTAGCCTCAGACGACGAAAGTTTTAGTGGGCGGACAGACTCGGACAATGACGACAGCGGACATTTTTCGGAAACACACAAATGTGAGGAAACCGTTAAGATTAAAGTATTCAGCGAAGGCGATAAAAATATAAAGATGTCACCGATTGGACAACTAAGAAAGGTAGACGGCCAAGCTAACACTGGCTATTCTACATTCCAAAGTCCGATCATTGACATGCCTCCAATAATACCTAAACAGCCAGACAATATATTTTCTGCGGAAGCCAGTCGCGAGTTAGCGGGCGAGCCAGACGGCAGAGCCGACCCAGACGACGCAACCGAAGCGCCAGCCTTACCGAAAAGTCCTATCCCCACTCTAGATCCGCGACCGTCTTTCCTACATGGCATGATAACAGACATATTGCCTGCACACAAACCGGCTTTACCAGAAAAACCCAAGCTGCCTGTCAAGCCAGTTATCAAACAGACAACAAAAAAAAGTGTTATCACAACAAACCAGCAGCAATTAAATATGTACCTGCATTCAAAAAAGGATGAGGATGAGAAACTTATTGGAACATTGAGTGAGGAAAAAAATAATGAGATAACAGAGGTGCACGAAGATAAAGCGGAATCAATTTATTACGCTCAACCTGTGTTGACTAAAGAGGACAGTGACTCGTCGCTCAGTAGTCTCGGGAAACGCAAGGCGCCCACTCCTCCCTTATCACCCACTGTGGATGAATACCCGAACTTATATCAAAGGAACACGACTGGGTTTATGAAGTCAGACTCACCAATTGTCAGAGAATTGGAAAAGAGGGAAAGGGCAACTATATCTCTAACAAGTAAATCAAAACCCGCAGAAGAACCGATTGAGATTAAAAAAGTTGAGTTAACCCCTGAACCTGCCCCTCGAAGAAACATATCCTTATCTCACGACAACCTATTATTGGATGACAAACGCAAGGGAAAGCTAAAATTCTCAATAAAAAAGCTGCTTCGGATAGGTTCGTCGAAGGACCTCGATAAAAAGGAGCTAACTATTGCGACAGTGCCAAAGATGACGAGCAAAGTGGAGGAAATATATGATTTGACCCCGAAACCGAAGCCGCGCCTTGTTATTATACATCCATTGGATATGAACGGGTCGAATGGAGTGGAGGTTGTCAAATCAAATTGCGAAATCTCAGAAAGTTTGCGTCGTCTCAGTCACGATGATGTGTCTATATACAGTGGGTCCAGTTCAGCTACTGAGCCGGAGGTACCTAAGGTTGTGAACAAGCCTCCTCCGCCTCCAAGGCAGTCGAGTGAAGAACATAAGACAGTGTCGAGTGTCCCGAAGCCGGCGCGACCCCCGCCTCCGAAGTCAGTGGCTTTGCAGAAGAAGCAGAAACAACAAGCATGGTTGACGGCGCCGAAACAGGCCGATAATATTTATGCCAATTTAGGTAAGTTCCCTTCGTTATTTTCTGTAAAAGGTACTAAGGAAACGTTTTCCTCTTTAATCAATTTTGTTTTATAAAATAATAATTGAATTATAAAACATATTTAATCGATAATATTCAATTAGTTGATAGAGTTTCATCTATACTCAGAGAATGACTTTTATTTTCCAAAACATACATAAAAGCAACCATATTGCACATCTAAATAAACATTTGAATTTTAACGACAAAATTATACTTTACATAACTAACAAATTATTATTTTTAGGAGAAATCAGATCAGCGCTCGCTCCGAGAAAACCGGAACGGACAGCGAGCATGCGCGAGAGAGAAGCTCGTTTGGAGCTACCCAAACGTAGGAATCAGATTGATGACGACAAAGACGAAATAGACGACGGGCCGCAGGAACTAGTGCAGGCCACAAACGACCCCGTCATACACAGCTACGACGACGTCTACAACAACGCCAAATACGACGAGGAGAACTGCGACTCAGCCAAAAACAGTGACAGCGACTACGAGTACGTGCACAACGCGAGATCCAGCTCACCCGAGTGCGATTCTGCAATAAAACCGAGAGAACCCAACTCCGAAAGAATTGAGACAAGGAAGAGTGAGGAAAACAATACTGAATATCCGAAATACAACAACGGTATATTCAACCGAACGTCCCTTCCTTACTGCGGGAGCGAAACGGAGTCAGAAATCTACTCCCCATACAGCTTCTACAGTTCCAACGATAATATGGATAGCCCCGGGAACGAAGATTACCAAAACGAGTTGACTCCTAAAACAACAACGAATAAGCTGAGAGTTAGGAAGGGGCGCAGCGTAGTGCACAGAAACTTGGAAGACAATTACGGCGCGGTCGTTATAGCGAATCACGAAGCGCTCGCGCAAGTTTTAGAACAGGTAATTTGAATTATCTTGTCTCGGCTTAACTAGTGGTTGCATGAAATAGCAAATCGTTTTGCATTTAGTTCGTCGAATTAAAATTATTTAACTAGCACGGTACTTAAAAAAAAAAAAAATCTTGCTGGTAGATTAAATTATTTAAGAGTGGTTTAGATAGCTGATAAAACTCTGAATACTTGTTTTCATCTAGTAATTCCTTGTGAAGCGATTGACGAGTATTTATATAAGCTGCGATTGGTTATGTATTATAAAAGAAACCACAAGATTGTAGCGCCTAGTGAATATCGTGCTTAGAATACAAATCTAAGTATTTTTCTAAGTTTCTCGTTTCGATCTGTGATTTAAAATCCATTCTAGCTTTATCTTTTTGTTTTCTTGCTAAATTTAATTAATGATTTCTTAAGTAGACATATGTGATACGCATTTTTAACTACCATAATTATGTTTTACTAATAATACATTACTTTCGAAATCTTTCAGGTACAACAGAGTGCCACGATGCAAGCGTCACTGCGGGGTCTGAAAGCGTGCACCAACCTGAGGTGGAACGACTTCGCGATCCAGCAACCAAAGCTGAACTCCATAAAGGCGGGCAAGCGGTTCTTTTACCCAGCGATCTGGAACTCCAGCCAGGGACCAGTCAACGTCACGCTGATGTTGTATAAGGAGCAGATGGCGTCGCAGATGGTCTGCCAGCAGTCGGTGCAGCCCCAAACTCTGAGCTTGAACGCTATAACGGAGTTCTGTGACTTGGTGCCACTGCAGCAGTTCGGGGAAGATGGAGAGGATTTGGTACAAGGTATGTACAGTTTTATTTACTTAGTAACATTCTGCTGTAATCCTTTATAGGGTCATCAACACTGCGTTCGTTTACGGCTTATGTCTACGCTATAAAAAACTAAATTAAGGCCTAATGCATACATTTCTTATGATTTTGTATAGACTTTTCACTTTGATAACCTAAGAAAGGCAGTATTTTGATTATATTTATTTGATCGAACATAAGTTAGATTAACTATCGAATCACACATTTCTGATACTTTATACATCGAAAAATCATGTCAGGTTTAACACTGAAACCAAGCGCTTATAAACCCGGCGCGTATACCTCGGGGCCATACGGCCCATGTAAAGTAAAACAATAACTTGTTTTTGTAACATGAACACTAGCTTACGTCGCCACAATATTATCTAAGTTATTTGGGTTGATATGCTAAGTAAATATGTAGGCCAATAATAATCCAATGTTTAATGAAACTAGTTCTTAATCTAATGCTGTTTGACCACACTCGTTTCATAAGAATTCCAATCGTAACCTAGATTTTGTTGAGAATACATGGATATGTAAGAATTCTGGTTTATAATGTTAGATGCTATATTATTTTATTGTCTAAAAGCCGCTTAGCCACCTGCTCTCTTAGAACAAGATGTTCACAAAAGTGATAGTTCAAAACTTCAGCGTTTTGTTTTTGTAAATATATTTATTTGATAAACTAATTTGAACATAGATTTGTGGTCACAGAACTGACTAGTTTTATGGAAATAAAACGATTTATCACAGGCTTATTGAAAGGTCCAAATCATTTTAATACTAAGTAGGTACTATACCCTATTCATCTCGGCGTGAGAAAGTTTGTAAACAAACCATAAAATGGGTATTTTAAAGGTCACGATTAAAACGTGACAATATTTATGAAAATATAAAACAAAATAACATGCCAACGACTTTGCAATTATATATTTTAATAATAAGCATAGATAATTTATACAATCTTTTCATAATAATATGAATTTTCTCATCAAACATACCTGTGATTATTTTCTTCCTTTTAAAAATTACTTCATAAATAGTTTACATGTAAAAAGCCCTAAAATAATCGTGTTTCTCAAACTATGAGCGCATTGTTATACTACCAAATTATGAAGTACAGTTAATAGCAACATCTTACATTGATCGATGACGTTTCGAAATCCATCGAGTTACACCCGCCATCTTTACTATCTATCACCCTGTTGATACGACAGTACTGTCTCCGGATATTTTCGTTAAATTCTTTATAATTTCTTGTTAAATTTGTTGTTTTTGTTACGTTTCTTGTTTGTTAAGTTTTAAGTTATTTGTTAATTGTTTTCGTTGTTGTTTTGTTGACGGTTTTTGTTGTAAAAACATGGATGAACCTGGACCAAGCAGTGCTCGCACTTTTTCTTCGCCGAAGAAAAAGCGATCGAAGAAAACTCCGCTGAGTTCCACGGAAAAGGAGGCTGTGATAAATGTTTTTAAACATGACTTTTGGTGCCATTTTAGCATGTTGCCCATGCTAAGCTTGAATCTAAATTGATAAAGGAAATTTGAAAAATGATGGACACGAGCGGGATTCGAACCCGCGACCTTCACCGATCCGTGGCGCTGCTCTAACCAACTGGGTGTTTTTAAACATGTTGAGGAAACGTGGCAAAAGGAGTGGTATCCGAACAAAACGGAAATCGTTAATAAGACTGCCGAGATTATGGGCATATCACCAGCCACTGTATACAGATTTATAAAAGAAAAATCTACAACCGGTTGCTTAAAGTCACCTCCACTACCACCGTCGAAAACACCGGTGATTGAGAATTTAGATGACATGGATTTGGGTGCAATACGCCGTAAGGTACATATGTTTTATTTCAAGAACGAACTGCCTACCATCGACAAGGTACTGGAGACTGTTAATGCAGATAAAAAAAAATGCCAACTCTGTTATTGTCATGGACAATGCACCGTATCACTCAAGAAGAAAAGAAAAGATACCTACATCCTCCAATAAAAAAAGTGAATTGCAGGCATGGCTAAAAGAAAAATACATATCCTTTGACGAAACAGAAGTAAAAGTTCAGCTACTAACAAAAATAAAACAGGTAAAAGACATGTACCAAACATATGTGGTTGATGAGATGGCCCAACAAAAGGGTATCACAGTGGTAAGGCTGCCACCTTACCACTGTGAGTTAAATCCTATTGAGTTGATATGGGCCCAAGTCAAAGGATATGTTGCAAAACATAATAAAAGCTTCAAGCTAAATGAAGTCAAAACATTATTAGCCGATGGATTAAAAATGGTTACAGTGGAGGATTGGCAAAAGTGCACTGACCATGTCATAAAAGAGGAAGAAAAAATGTTAAAAATTGATGGCATCATAGATGAAGTTGTTGACCGATTCATAATTCAAGTTGGTGACAGAATTATCTGATTCATAGGAATCATACAATTTCACCATAGAAGCTTCAAATGTTGTTGTGTTACTACTGCTACACCAACTGCAGCAAATATGGAGTCTCTTGTCGATTCTAGTTAAAATTGGAGTAAATGGAAAAATTGTTAATTTGGAAATTTAATACAAAGCAATTAACTGATTCGCATGTTTTATTTATGCCCTTCTGCTTCAGAATAAATCTTTATTTATTTTATTTATAATTTATTTATTTAGCCTACATTTTCCCACTGCAGGGCAAAGACCTCCCTTTATTTAGTAGTTTCATTTAATTCATATCACAATAAGACAGTCCATTGTCCATAATAATATAAAAAAAAATGGAAATAAAAGTTTGAGAAACTTTGTTTTCTTTGTTTACATACTTTCTCACGCCGAGATGAATAGGGTATAGACAATTATATTGCTTACCATCAGGCAAATTGTGGTAAAGCGCACAACTATCAAGTATTAAAAAAAAAAAAGTCATAAACCTAAAAAAAATAACCTTAGATACAGGTACAGAAACTAAATGTCTCGTTTCCAAATTCCAGCTACCATCGTAGTGCTGGCACACGCTCAGGTGGACACGATCCAGTCTTACGGCGAGAGCCTGTACGCTGCAGAAGGTCTGACGACCAAGGAACACCAGCTAGTCCAAACAGAACAGATCCACGAGGCCATATTCATGATGCTCCAAGTGATCAACGGTCTCAAGTGCTTACAAGCGCGAGGAGTGGAGGAACTGCCGGAGTCCCTAACGTCATTCATTGCCCTAAAGGAGGTCCAGCCCATGACCTCCCATAGCAGTACCCTCAACCTCCCATCTCCTGATGATAGGTTGAACTCTCTATGGGCGCCGAAAACTAATTCTTATGGAAGACTTTGCATATTACAAGGGTAAGTTTCGTTTTAATGTTTTCATTGGTTGGTTATTTACCCTTATTGAAGAAAATTGCATATTTTGGATGTCTGCACATAATCGTCACCTCTCACAATCACAATAATCCAATGTTTATTTTTCACATCTAGGTTAAGAGTTAGTTCCACGCATAGATCAAACATTTATATGGCCTAGAGTCACTATCGGTCTGGCTGTTAATGCATTCAAGATTCCAACCTCACTACGGCGGTTAAGACTTCCCATTAATGCACTATGCAAAACTAAATCACAGTACTCTTATACAATGTTTGAATATTCACTTTCTTTTTCAGATTGAGCGACGAAATAAACAGCAAATTGACAGACGAGGGCCATCTCAATTCTCTATGTAAATGTGCTATAAAAGCCACCGAAATTCTCCTACCAGGAGAGAAGTTAACCCCCCTTCTGACGGAAATACTTCAAGAGGAACGAGCGGTGTCCCTCAACCAGGCCAAGTCTGTGTTGGAGTTCATGTTGTGGGGACCTCTGGACGTAGTGCAAGGGGTCCCGGCTGACGATAGAGAGCTCTCCCTTCAACGATGGCTGGACCTCGAGAGGGCCACAGTTTTACACGGTCTAGTGCGAACCAGGGTCCAACTGAACGTGTTCGAACAACTCCACCTAATGTTCTTGGTCCGATCGACCACAAAAGCCATGTGTGACGCCTCTGTGCTCCTCGAAAAAGCCAATGTTTATTAATATTGTACATTTAGCTTTACTCTTACGGTGACCTCTGATAATTATTAAGTTTCATTTCGAAATGTATTTAATAACTGTATTTTAAATTTTTAATCACTGTAAGAGGCATCTTTAATGTTTAATTAGTTAAGTAGGGCACCCGAAGACTTGATATTGTATTTAGACTTAATATTTCTTATGGTGTGGGACATGATTGGAGATTTAGAAAATTAAAATAAATATTGTTTATTAATTAAAAACGTATTGATATTATATTGAGATTGTATTTTAGATTGAAATAAACGTAACTGCCATGAAATGGGACCAATGTTATAGAGAGAATGAAACCTAATAAATCATTAAGACAATGTACGTCAAAATATATTGAAAATACATAAGAGAAGGGACTAATAGGTCATATAGAAATCACATGTTTACTTAGACCTATTCACAGAATTAATAATTGGTCATATAAAAGCCTCATAAGGCCAATGACTACAATTATTAATTAATTATCCAATCAATGTCTAGCTAGGTGCCAATTAAAACTGAAGGTATACTCATGAACTTATCCTCTGGTGCCTTATAATGTATTATACGTAAAACTGTATTATATCGAATGTAATTTATATTCTAACGAGCTCTGTTAAGATGTCGAGTTCAAATCATTAATTTACCCTTGTAAGAATTCATCGAATATAAAAATACATATTTCTTACTATATTTTGTTTTTTTTTTTATTTCCAAGGTTCTTGACTCCGATCCAATGGCGGACTTGCAGTCTTAGCCGCCCTAGGCTCCAAGCCATGTAGTATCAGCCGCCCCTTTCTCAGCACCTATCATAATTAGACTACATATGGAATTTACTATTGTACTTAGTGGTACTTATTATTCGGACGACCTAATTGGCGCAGTGGCTAAGCGATTAGACTGCTGCGCTAAAGGTTGCGGGTTCGATTCCCGCACGGGGCAAAAATTTGTGCGATCCACATTTGATTGGCCCGAGTCAGGGTGTTTGTGTATGTGATATTTCATGTTTGTGAAACGCACCCACGATACAGGAGACATTCCTAAGGTGGAGCGAAATTTGTTTAAAAAAAAGCCGCCGCACTCAGCGATGTTAATGATTACTTAAACTGATACCAAGTAAAGATTTCACAAAAACCTTTACTTAGGGATAGTTTAAGTAATCATTAAATGTCTGAGTTCGGCGATTAGAGTTACTTCTTGTTATTATCAGTGAATTTTTATCACTTACGCGAATATTAGTCATTGAAATAAATGCTGTAAAGGATTCGAAACGTCGGGACCAAAAAACAAAATTAAAACCGCGATAAAATCCGTAAAAATAGTTTTATTTCAAAGTGAATTTTTAGTTATGATTGGCCGCCCTAGGCCCGGTCCTACTGGGCCTTAGGGTAAATCCGCTGCCCCGATCTTATTGATTGTCTGCGTTGTGTGAAGGGGCAAGCGTAAACTCACAAGTCCTCCTAATTTTCTCATCGTATGGTAGATGGTGTCATAGTTAAAACCGCCTGTAGGCCTCTGACATGGCTTTACACACCGTTGAAAAATCTGCCAGGCGTGCGGTTTCCTCACGATGTCCTCCAAGACCATACGGACCCAGTTCAAAGAATACCTTGGCCCCACCACGATTTATTTATTTTATTTCATTTTTAAAAAATCGTCGCCCCACTAGGAATCTCTCCTGTATCGTGGGTGCGTTTCACAAACATGAAACATCAAATACACAAACCCCAGACTCGGGACACACATCTGCGGTCGCACAAATTTTTGTCCCGTGTAGGAATCGAACCCGCAACCCTTAGCGCAGCAGTCCCAAAAAATGAAGCTAGGGTATCTAATATACAGACTGTTATATATATATGGTAATGCCCGTCTCGAAATAGCTCACACAATAAAACCACATAAATATAATTATCTAATACTTTATTGTCTCAGTATTGCAACAAATATATTTCTAAGTTCTACATTTAAACAACTAAACGCCGCACGTCAGAGACGTTAATCATTACTTAAACTGACACTAAGTTAAGAATTCACAAAGGAAACCTTTACTGACCGCCAAACTCAGAGACATTTAATGATTACTTAAACTTTTACTAAGTAAAGGCTTTCTTCGTGATATCTTTACTTAGTGTCGCTTTAAGGAATCATTAACGTCTCTGAGTAATAGTTTAAGTAATTATTAAATATCTCTGAGTTCGGCGGTAAATACTACATAGTAACATGTGTCCTGCACAAATACCAACAACAGGCAATAGTCATGTGACTCGAACTAAAACACGGAAAGGTTTGATAAAAAAAGAAATAAAAATTACTGGGTTAACGGTGTAAGTTCGTACCAACGTTAAAAACTTGATGTTAGTGTAGTCTCTCAGTCTAACCGCCGCACTCAGAGACGTTAATGATTACTTAAATTGACAATATGTAAAGATTCCACAAAGGAAACCTTTACTTAGTGACAGTTAAGTTACCATTAAATGTATCTGAGTTCGGCGGTAAATAAGAGAAAATGTAGGTTTATATAACCCAAGTATTTGAACAAACAAGAAACGTGAATAGATTCTAATTTAGCCAAAACTAAGTTAATTAAATCCAGTCACATCACTCGGCACAGTGCAAGGAACAACGTTTAATAAACGACACAAAAGAAAAGCTTTCAAAAATGCCAAAATTATAACCTTTTCTTTTTAAGTTTTTATAAAATAACAACACAACCATATCTTATAACACACGTATGCTTGTTTATTATAGTGCCGATAAATATTGATTCTCGCTCCGATTAAATTATTTAAATAATTAGAGCATTCGTAATATCTCCATGTGTAAAACTTAATTGAAAATAACTTTTTTTTTCTTATATTTTTAAGAAACAATTTGGTGACTTTTATTATAAATCTCATTTGCAAGCATCGAACCATATCGGCCTGAATCGCCAATAATCGGAGCCGTATTTCTTTTAGAGTGATTATATAGGCAGTATAGACGATAATTAAAATGCAACATTAATTTGCAATCCATAAATAAACAGTAATCATATATATATATATATTAAAAATAAAGTAATATCAAGGCTTGTCTTTAAAATCAACGAAAATTGAGCGTAAAAATATCGCATTAAGGACGCACGTTCGAGAAACGATAGTAATTTTCTAGTACGAAAGGGTTTCGGATTTTATTTCAGACTTTTAACATATTATTAAAGCAAAAATTGACAAGATGACCAAATGGAAATTCTTAGTCTCTGCCTGCCATTCTGAGAGGCGTAACTCTTTGTGCTTAGATAATTTATAATTGTCAGTTTAGTGGAATACGTGCGCCTCTTAGGCTTACAGTAAGTATGTAGGTTATATGAATCACCCGTCGTCTCTTATATTAAATTATATTGTTATTGAGCTTAGTAAAATAATGTAAGTCGCAGTTACAGTGTATTTTATATTACAGTTTCAAATGCTTTAAGAGCTACATTTTTACAGTAATAAGTAGGACACTATTCAGAAATAATATAAAAATGTTGGTATAACATTGTCTCATAGATGTTTCCCATCAACATTTATTGCAATGAATAATTAAGATGATGAGAAATTAAATTATTAATGTGATCCTACCATTCTGACGATAACTTTAACCAATTCACGTTCAGAACGGCAGATAATGGACAATTATCTTGTACTAGTAGATCTTACCACAGACTGCGAAAAGGTTAGATGTTGCTAGTTGCAACTTTAATCATTTGCACTGCACAATAAAAATACTGCGACAAAATATAAGACTAGAAGTAATATTACAAAAAAATACATTAAAAAACGCAAAAAAGCAATAATATTAAAAGCAAGCGAATCCGGAATGTATATAGCACGCATACAAAATCAATTAACAAAATTATCTAAAACATTCCAAAAAAAAAAACAGATCTCAATTTTTTTACACTAAAAAATAAAACTAACTAATAACAAATATATAAAAGTATTAATTATTAATTAAATCATCAAAATAACTATATTCATAATTAAATTGTGTATAAAAATAATAGGAATATGCGCCGTTGACTATAAAAAATCAATCGTCATCTTAAAAAAAAATGTTTAAAAAAGGAAATATTGTTTACACGTCTTTTTAAGGCATAAGTAAAAATATACAAAAAATAATACTTTTATGATCGAATTGATTGTGTTTTCTTGAATAATATGTATAGCCAAGAAAATATTTTGATATATAGCACGCGTCTAAATAGCATGTTTTTATAATAATTTGCTTTTTACTTATTCTCATATTAATAATTATCCTTAAAAACAATAATCGATCATGAACAGTGAATAATTAATAACGGAAAAGTTTACTTTAATCTTTTTTTGCACATTTGCGAACGCCATAAACAAATATTAAACAACCTAAAATTTATTACAAATATTTTTTGTATTTATACTCCATTAAGTTAACTTAGTCTTGTGTTGCCAAGCTAAAAAAGTAATTTAAATGTTGCAATAAATTAAAATTTCGAATTTCTAAGTACAGGCCGGTATAAAAACGGGTGTTTCACCATTCTCCATGTTCTTCATATTCTCTATATTCTTCTTACAAACAGCATTTACTCTTACAACTAATAGATTACAGTCCCTTGTTGAAGTAAACGTATTCCGGGGGTTTCCCGTCCGTGTTCTTCAGAATTTGTTCGTAGTTCTCCTTTTCGAAGCGTTTTATTGTGTCTATTGATAGTTTACTGGAAAAGAAAAGTATAAATAAATAATTTATTATAATGTCCTCCTGACCGAATTTCGGTAACGGCGGCCTGTCTCAACTGAGACTAGCCAACTACGCAGGAGATATTATAGTAAACAAGTATGCGCGCTAACACAGGTGCACTCCCTATTCCCTCACTCTCATAGTGCGATGGGACGGTAGACTGACACGACCGGAGAGAGATCAGGCGCAGGACCAATGGCTTAACGAGCCTTCCGAAGCACGGAGAGGTCTCTAAATGTGAAAACGGTCACCCATCACAAGACTGACCGCGGCGAGCACGGCTTAACGTCGCAGATCGACTAATCTGCGGGGCAGTCACATAGCTACGAGCCCCACAAAAAATTATAAGATAAGATGTTTAATTAATTATAAGATGTATGCAGATAAGTTGTATACTTTAAGTAATTTTAGTTCATATTATGTGTTTTTTAACCAACAATCTATGAGATAAAACAATACCCAGAGTCCCTTTGCTATATTTTCACGGTTAAACCACATAAAACAATAAAACCGGTATATATAGTAAATAACATTGCAATCAGTTTTTATTAAGAAGCGTAAACAGTGAATTGTCAGTAAAAATATTACTTGGAAACGATTTTATAACACAAGAAGGCTAAAACGCACATAATTAAAACGACGACCGGATCGGCGCAGTGGCTAATCGATTAGACTGCTGCGCTAAGGGTTGCGGGTTCGATTCCCGCACGGGGCAATTATTTGTGCGATCCACATTTGATTGTCCCGAGTCTGGGTGTTTGTGTGTGTGATTTTTCATGTTTGTGAAACGCACCTACGATACATGAGAAATTCCTAGTATGGGGCGACGTTTAAAAAAAAAAAATTAACGTTTATATAAAAATCGCATTAATTCGTAATTATAAAAGTACATAGATAGCGCCACCAGTCAATTCATTTAGTTCTACGCTCAGTCATGCAATATTAAGCTTTATGTGGATATGATTAAAGTATATTTTTGAACACTATCCATAAAACTTTGAATAATAATATAGTATATAATATATCTTAGGCACACACACGGTCATCTGATCCCAAACTAAGCAAAACCTGTATTATGGCAACCAGACGACTGATAAACATACTTATATATTTCAAAATCCATACATATTATAGATTAATTACACCCAGACACAGAACAAATGATTATGCTCATCACACAAAGATTTGTCCTGGGAATCGAACCTACGACCTCCGGTTTAGCAGTCAGGGTCACTAACCACTAGACCAACAGGCCAGTCAAATAATAATAGGAATAGGCTTTGAATAACAGGTAATTTCCACTTGAAAAGAATTGTATTCAGTTGTTAAAAAATAAACCAATGGTTTCCTTATGGGAAGAATAATTATTCTAATATTTTTAATGATTTATCTTTTGTTGTAAATTCTAAGATACGTACCATCTTTGCGGGAAGATTGCGCAGGCTGTTGGTACCATGAATGTTAGGCTGTAAAGTAAATACATAATATATTATAACAGACTTATTGAAATGACGTCACTCTGTAGGTATAGAGGTAGGAGACTGCTTCGTTGGGTTCGAATCCCGGGTCAGGCAAAGTGGTACTGGGTTTTTTCATTAGGTAATTCTCAGTAGCAGCACGGAAGCTGGATTTGTGCCCGGTTAATGGCAATAGTCTCGTCCCCTATTGCATTGGGATACATAACATGACAGGCGAAACGTGGGTGTACTATACACTTCTGCCTACCTCTTCGGGGAATATAGGCGTGATGTGTAATTATCGTGACTAAATTTCGGGCACGTCGGCTTATCATCTGAGAATAGCCAACTACGCAGGAGATATGATAGTGCACAAGTATGCGCGCAAACACAGGTGCACTCCCTATTCCCTCACTCTCATAGTCTGATGGGACGGTAGACCGTTACAACCGCAGAGAGATTGGGACAGGACCAACGGCTTAACGTGCCTTCCAAATCACGGTGGGGTCTCGACATGTGAAAACGGGCACCTATCACAAGACTGACCGCGGCGAGCACGGCTTAACCTCGTAGATCGCCTGATCTGCACGGTAGCCACGTAGCTACGAGTAGGTAGGCAAATAAACATTCCATTTGCCATGATCCTGACATACTCCTATTATTTATTTATTTAATTATACTTACAACATTCCGACGATAGCCGTCTGTATCCCGATGTGTGCCCACCGGATCCTCTGCATCCAAGCCTTGGGCTCCAGCCGCTCCATGATGACTGGTAGCAGCACCATGCCCGGCGCGCACATCGCGATCCTAGAAACCAGGGTATTAACGAATAGAAATCGAATAGAATGATAAATGTATGAGGATGACATAATGTTTCGACTATGTTATCGATGACATATGTCAAACCTATATATTTTTCATACTAATCGATTTCTATTCATCAAGCGTTTTACCACTTGTCTAGGAGGGCTGTAGATCTTTCTATACCTACGTTACACATACCTACACACATCTATAAATACTTAGTATCCGTAGCCGACACACAAAATACAGTGAATGCCGCGCTTACCTTGACGTGACAACTTGTGATATTCCCTTGACGGGCGCGATCTGCGACTTGCCGATTATTTTACCGTTCTCATCCGTTACGTCTAACCCTGGAATTAGATACATTTTACTTTTAAACTGACTTCTGAAAAAGGGAGGTTATATTTTCGGGGTGTGTTTTATTTCCAGAAGACAATTCCCAGGACTTTAAAATTTTCAAAACTTTGAACTCCAAAATTTTATGGGAATGACGTCTTACAATCGTGGAACCAGTCTTTAGACTCTTGGTAGCGGTGAAGATTGGGGCCCCTTTATTTCTCCAATTTTAAAATATATATATATATATATTATAGTAATAAATAAAAATGCATAAAATTAATATTTAAAAGACAAATTGATCACCAAATCATATATTGTCTTGTGCGGGAAATGAACACGCAAGCTTCAGCGTTCTCCAATCAACATTACACTACAATCAACCACATAATGCAACATAATTAATCCCCGTGACGTCAAAAACTAAACAGTTGATTGATACTAATTAGAACAAGTACGTACCTAAGAGAATCTCGTTCTGTCTCATCAACGGAATGTTTACCCAGTTGGCGGCAGCCACCGCAACAAACGGCACGAACCGCTAAAATAAACATGGAGTACATAGATTTATGAACTGGAAATTATCTATTAAAATTGGAGCGTATAGTAAAAGGTCTTTTAATCAAGACAGGATGCTTACAAGTTGAAGCGCTTTTTCTTGTAATAAAACGTTTCATTGTTATAAAGCGCTTTATTTACGTATGATACGCGGATTCTTGCAGTCGAAAAATCGCTTTCTCATGCTTTTAACAAAATCGTGCTAGTGATAGATAAGTTCACATTCATATAACTCTGCCCCCTTACCATGAGCTGTCAAAGCAGGACATTTTCCGTTGTTAAAGCGAGATGCCGCATACATTGCACGTAGCGGCGTCTCGCTTCCTCAACGGAAAATGTCCTGCTCTAAGAGCTCATATTAAGGGCCCTGATCTGATTTCAGGAGAAGTTGTTGTTGTTTACTTTTGAAGTAAGGAGAACATTCATCTAATTTTCCTAACCTGACGTTTGATACAAGAAAGTTACTATTTAGTTAATAACTTTTTCAAATTTAAAATGCATAATTTTTTTTTCGGACCACTGCTTATCATCAAGTGTTGCTATCATAAATAATTACGATAAAAAATATCAGCTGATATCAATTGATTGTACTTTGTACATGAGTGAAATAAATAACAACAGTATTACAAGTGTTACTCAAATATCTGTTAATCTTATACCTAATCTTAAGCAATAATGTCTATTAAGCCGCCATAAAGATTGGTTAATAGCAGGATTAATTCGATATTTCAAACTAAACTATTGACAAATATGGGATACCACTTCGCCTTTTCCACCACTTTGTAAATTAAGTTACTTACTTAAAATAATAAACGAATGTAGTTAAATCTAAACTTTGCGTATGCTCAACTCAAATTACGTCAAGAGTCAGAGGTATAAGAAATTAGTAAATTACCTGGAAATTGCCGTTTCAGTTACCTGGCTTACTCTAGGTGTTAAACAATGACGATGTTAGAAAACGCATACCTATAGGAAAGTTACTACACTTAAAAGAGATAACTGCAGTAAAAACACGGCACGGATTTAAAATGCATTCTTACGTAATTGAATTTTCGCCCGAACCAATTTTCGTAGACCCTTTTTTGAGTTATTGAGCACTCCATACGACACGACAATAAAGCAGTGCTTATTTCAAAAATTACATAAAAATAAATCTAAAAATTACTTACAGCCAGTATCGGGTTCTTGGCACGCTTCTGAACGCTAAACTTGAAGATTAGGGCTGTTGTCATCGCAGCCGATGTGGCCGACAGATACGCTACTCCCATCTGAGTGGTAGTGAGGGGAGAGTTCGCGTTCCTATTCGTGTAGTTCACGAGAGCGTTGAACGACTGGTTCACCCATTGCCAGAAGACCACTGCTACTGGAGTTCTGGGGAAGGTGATAGGTTAGTTATAAGTTTAAAAGGGAACTAGTTAAGTACGCAGTTTTGTATGCTTATCTAATGTATTAGGACCGCATTTCCGAGTAGAGTTGGGCAAGTCACTTGGCAAGATTTATTGATGGCATGTAAGTAAGGCCCTAACTGAGTGGTGGCCCAGAGGATTCTGTCGAGCCTCTAGCAGACCTCCAGCCAGATGGAATGATGCTGTTATTGCTGTACAGGGAAAGACCTGGATGCACAAGGCCCAAGACAGGAAACAGTGGCGTTTAATGGAGGACGCTTATGCACAGCTGTGGGCCACATAAAAGTTGATGACGACGTAATAAGAGGTAGGCGTGTTCTCCTATACAAGCAGTGTACCTTTACAAGTGTACACCCACAATCGCAACTCATCACAAGTCTCATGTTAAATAGGTGGAGTGCGAGCGTATTGACATTTATTGGGTCCACACCGGATTTGAAGACTCGTATACTCGAATCGCATTTTGGAATGCAATGATAATCCGAATGGTGCTTAGTTTCGTAGTACTTGTCTTCTTTACAAAAGGACGCGGGGAACTACAGCAATGTCCAACATGCTTCAAGATCAGCTAAGCCATTTTTGAAAATTCTATTTACAATATTACTTCTTCCAAAGACTACCTAAGTGAATTTAATCGCAGTGTTATCTTCCTGTTTATTCGCAATAATATAAAGACGTCTTACGCGAATGAATATAAAGGCATCAACAACAGCACAATGCCCTGTTTGTTGCGATGCAGATGCTATTTTAAGCACTATAAAGTTAGTACTTATGCTATATTTGTTGGAGTGTTGGCAACAATTTTAAACCGACATCGACATTTTAAAAGGAGACGGATTGGACAGCTTTTTATAGTCGTATATGTTAGCAAACTGTTTGTCTGATAAAAGGCTAATAAATAATGATTAGCGAATAAATTGGCGTCAGGGAACGGTTTCAAAGTATATTTTATGTAAAAGAGAGTACTGTTCTGCGTCATAGATCCCATATTTTATGGACGTCTCAAATATTAGTTGATGCACCTGGCCCCTTTCCATAAACTCTTAAAGCAGGACAAACTGTTATTTATGTTTTGTTTACGTATAAACAAAAAAAATTAACGTCTCGGTTCGTATTATATAAGTAAGAACTTAAAATAGTATAAGGCAAAAACTCGAGATACTTTTATTTCGACTTTCTTACACTATATTTCGTTCCAAAAGTACCATAAGGTAGTACCATAAATATTTACAACAAAATTCCTTGGCAATACAATGTTAAGACATTTTCCATTATGTGCATGACCTGCAGTGGACGCTTGCCAATGCACTTCCAAATTAAAGTTGGAATTTAAATATACGTGTTTTGCATATTATTAATTTTAATTATCTAATGCAGATGTAGGTCAGTTGTGAATTGTGTTGCTAAATGTTTTTCCTGCTATAAGCGTAAGCTCAGTATTATTTCGGTCAGGAAATTCCCAAGCAGTGAAAAGGACTCTTTCTCCATTCTACTTATTCACTGGGAACTTTTCTTGTAATCCTTTCTGTGTTACAGAAAATGGAATAAATAATTAATTTGATTGACAATATCTTAATATTTTTACCACTTCGTGGCCAATTTATGAAGGTATTTGAATGACCTAGAAACACATGATGTATGTAAGCATTTTAGCGAACCTACGATATTGCCTGTCCTAGCTATTTGACGATGCAAGAACCAGTTATAGACATACCTTACTAATATATAATAGTTATACGACAGGTATTAGTTCGCGTCTAACAGATAAATACTTTTTATAACCGTTATTTTTTTGTCTCCGAAAATGATACCGTGGTAATAACAATTATGTTTTTGGCATAATTTATAAAATAATTATTGTTCTAGGTATACTATAATAACTATGATACCTAGAGCATGTTTTACATTACATCCTAGAAGTATACTTCTTTAGTTTAGGCTTTAGCTTATTTTGAAAGAGAATTGTGTGCCTCGATTTTTAAAGTTCCCTAAACAGCTGTTCTCTTTTAAGGAGGAAGAGTCGACTTAAATTAAAAGGCGCATTAGATATGATAGATGCAAATCAATACCAATTAAGAAAAGACACATTTATTTTTTCCTATTGACATCAATTATATGCATGGCTTGATTTAATATGTATTCCATAGCATGCAGCAGAATTGAACCAATCAACTGGCCTTGTACATGATTTATGTGGAAAAACTAATATAATTCGGTCAGAACAGTTCGTTTGTTAGACCTATTCCAAGCGTTTATGCCTAAGTAACCGATTTTTATTTTCGTTTTATCCTTGAGGATGAGAATATAAACATTTAATTTGATTAACTAAAACAAAGAACATATTTTTATGTTACTAAACACAGTGTATGACGAAGAGTGGTGAAAGAGTATTGGTCTGAATACAATGCCCTGGGGAACTCCTAACTCAAAATAACGAAAAGCTTTGTGGACAAGAATTAAATTATTTGCGAAAGTTTAAGAACGACAACCGCTTTAATGTAGATAATAATTTATTTGACGTTATTAGACTATATTTTTCTAAGTAATAATCATTATGTATGGTTCTACAGAGTCAAACGCTTTTCTCAGAACCGAATATTATTAAATATTCTGTAAGAGTGCTATCGTTAGATATTGATTTATGAACACAAGAGAGAAGAAATAAGATACAACTAGAGTAACATAAAATACAAAGCTGCTATATTTATATTCTGCATATAAGTTTGTAGCGGCTATGTTGAAATAAAACAACGATAATAGTGTAGAAATAGGAGCGTATATTTTTCTGTTAACAACAAGCTTAAGTGTACAATCTCAGGGCCGAAGTAGTGCCAGTACTACCGTGTAGGCATCGCGTGATTGTCCAATGCGCCTACACGACTCTGTGAGTACCTAAAAGAAACGAGACAGACGCGCGCGCGAGCGAGATAGCACTAACGTAAATATAACGCGTTTGCGCAAGCGGTCTTCATTTCTATGCAATGCGTAGCTTGAGGGTGATGTAGCGATGCGTACCTCACAGTACCCCCCCCTTAGCGAAGCGTACGGTTGGCTTGCATACTCTGCCGGTCCTGGTGGTGTATGGTTGGTGTGAAGGTACAGGATTCACGATGCTCGGTGTGCTTGCTGTGTTTGTAGGGCACGTAATGTTTTGTGTTTCATTGCAGATGTATGCCGGTTTCAGTCTATCCAGCGATACAACTGTCTCTCGATGCGGTAGCTGAATTTTGAAGTATTTTTCGTGTCTCTGTAGCACTGGATACGGTCCATCGTAGGGTGGTGTCAGCGGCGCTCGCACGGTATCGTTCCTCACAAAGACGTGTGTGCACGTACCGAGGTCCTTATGTATGAAGGGACTGGCTGTTGTTCTAGCGGTAGTGCACGATGGCACACGTAGTGCAGAACCGTAGGTCATTAGCGCGGGACTTAGGTTGTTGTCTTCACGCAACGCTGTTCGGAGGCCAAGTAGTACGGTGGGAAGTTCGTCGCTCCAGTTGGTAGTTGCACCTCTAGCCATTAATGCAGCTTTTAGCGTACGATGCCAGCGCTCTATTTGTCCATTTGATTGTGGGTGGTATGCGGTTGTGCGTATGCGTGTAATGCCGAGTTTTTTCATTAGCGCGTTGAACACCAACGATTCAAACTGCCTGCCTTGATCGGTCGATATACGTAGTGGGCAGCCGAATCTAGCAATCCAGTTTTCATATAGTGCTTTTGCGACGATCTCAGCTGTTATCTCGCGCACTGGTACGGCTTCTGGCCATTTTGTGAATCTGTCCATGATAGTAACACAATATCGATAATCGTAAGATAGTCGAAGTGGGCCGACTATATCGATATGGATGTGTTCGAAACGTTGCGATGGCGGGAAACTTCCTAGCGGTGTGACGACGTGACGATGTACTTTTGCTCGCTGACAGCCGATGCAGTTTCTTGTCCACGTTGTTACATCTTTGTTCATAGATGACCAGAAGAATTTTGATGTTACTTGCTTTCTAGTAGTCTTGATACCAGGGTGGCAGAGATCATGTTGCGCTTTGAATGCAGCAAAACGATGTGCCGGTGGTAGATATGGGCGAAGCGTGGATGTTGACATCTCGCAAGTGATTGGTCGCTGCGCGCTAGGCAAAGTGACGGTGATGAATTTTAAGTTTGGCTGCAGTCTTAATTGTTTCAGTTCGTCGTCTTGTTCTTGATCTCGTGATAACTTGTCGTAGTCAATGTTTGAGGGACATTGTATTTCGTCAATACGAGATAAGGCGTCAGCGACCGAGTTTTCGTCTCCCTTTATGTACACGATGTTATTGCAGAATTTACTGATAAAGTGGAGTTGCCGTTCACGTCGCTGAGTGTCGCTGCTACTTTGCGGCCTTGAGAGCGCATAGGCTAGCGGTTTGTGATCAGTGTAGACGGTGACGTCACAGCCCTCAATGAGTCTTCTAAAATGCTTCACAGCCGCGTAGATCGCTAGCAGTTCGCGATCATACGTGCTGTATCGAGATTGTGTAGCACTCAATGTTTTAGAAAAAAAATGCTAGCGGTCTCCAAGCTCTGTTGTCGCGTTGTTGTAGCACCGCCCCAATGCCGTGGTCAGAGGCGTCCGTCATGATGCAGAGTGGGGTGCCGGCGATAGGATGCGATAGTGTCACACATTCCAATATGCTTTGGCGGCATTTTTGAAATGCTTGTTCGGCGGTCGGCGTCCACGTGATAGGCGTCTTGTCATTGTTTTTACCGTTGTGCAGATATTTGTTGAGCTCGCTTTGCATGTCGGCTTGATTTGGTAAGCAATCTCTATAGAAGTTCAACATGCCCAGGAAACGACGAAGCTCGATGATAGTTTTGGGTTGAGGATAACTGGATATGACTTTTATTCGTTCTTCAGTTGGTTGTATGCCGTCCGCTGTTACTTCATAGCCGAGAAAGTTGATTTTCGCCTGTGCAAATTCACATTTGTCAACGTTGAGTGATACGCCGTATTTGTTCAGGCGCTCGAGAACTTGATGCAGTAAATTCTTGTGTTCTTGTTCGTTTTCGGAATACAACAAAATATCGTCGACGAATGAAAAACAGCCCTCGATGCCGCGCAGAACCTCGTGCATGAATCGTTGGAAGGTTTGACTTGCATTACGTAGGCCAAACGGCATGCAGTTGAATTCAAATAACCCGAAGGGTGTGATGATTGCCGTTTTCTGTGCGTCTTCTTTGTTTATAGGTATTTTGTAGTAGGCCATTTTCATGTCGAGTTTTGAGAAGATCTTCTTATTGTGTAGTTGATAGGTGAAATCTTGTATGCGCGGAATCGGGTACTTATCAGGTAGCGTGACTGAATTTAGACGCCTGTAGTCGCCGCACACTCGTAGACTGCCATCTTTTTTCTTTACCACATGGAGTGGGCTGGCCCACGGGCTCTTGGAAGGTTGACATATTCCCATTTCCATCATCCGTTCGAATTCTTCTTTAGCCGCTTTGTATTTGTCGGGCGGTAGGGGTCGAGCACGTGCGAAGAGAGGTGGTCCCGTTGTCTCGATGTGATGCCCGACGTTGTGTTTAGCGGGGGTTTTCAAGGACATAGGTCGGAGTAGATCTGGATACTGTTTGAGTATGTCTTGATATATCTGCTTGTTGCTGAGTACGTAAACGGCTTGTTGCATCGACGAGATTTCTAAGGCGTTAATTGAGAGTTGTGTCGCCTTGTCGATTAGCTTCTTTTGATGCAGGTCGACGAGGAGTTTGAAGTGACGAAGGAAATCAGCTCCGAGTATTGACGTTTTGACGTCTGCGACTACAAACGTCCAGCGAAATCGTCTTCTGAGGCCTAGGTCGATTTGTAGTTCTTTCTCGCCGTAGGTATTGATTGGTGAACTGTTCGCGGCGTAAAGTTTGTACGAAGTTGGTGAACATTTCTTCTTATGTATCGGAGTGGCGGCTAGGATGGAGATGTCCGCACCGGTATCAACGAGGAAACGGTGATTAGCGTTGCGATCGAAGACACATAGGCGGTTACTTGCCGTAGTTACACCGACGTCCGCCACGGTCGGTGCTTCTGTTAGTTTTCCGACTTGTTTTGATTTCGCCTCGCGCACGGTGATACGCAGCGTCTCGCTTGATCCCCAAATCGGTAGTGATAGTAGCATACTCGATTGGGATTGTTTTGATGCTTTGCAGTAGACTTTGATCTTGAGCGGGACCGCTGATGACGGCGATGGTATGGTCTTCCACGGCTGCGAAGTTCTGAAATTTCGAGTGTCAGCTTCTCAAGTTGTTTTGAAAGCACTTGCACTTGCGCGGACATGATTTGTTGACGTGACTGCACGGAAACGGCAGCGAGGTCTGTAGGCTCACTAATTTCTTGCTTGTGTTCCATCCTTTTTCTCTCGGGGTCACCAAAATGTAGCAGCGATGTTGAAATAAAACAACGATAATAGTGTAGAAATAGGAGCGTATATTTTTCTGTTAACAACAAGCTTAAGTGTACAATCTCAGGGCCTAAGTAGTGCCAGTACTACCGTGTAGGCATCGCGTGATTGTCCAATGCGCCTACACGACTCTGTGAGTACCTAAAAGAAACGAGACAGACGCGCGCGCGAGCGAGATAGCACTAACGTAAATATAACGCGTTTGCGCGAGCGGTCTTCATTTCTATGCAATGCGTAGCTTGAGGGTGATGTAGCGATGCGTACCTCACAAGTTTATAATTCGTTGTTGTAAATAATGTTATTGGATAATATTCAAAAGGTTTAGTATTTTGACGTAATATTAGATGTTTAGCACGATTTCTTATCTTAGGATGTAAAATAAGAAATCGTGCTAAACATCTATTTGTCGGTCGTTCATTAGCAATTTGTGTCTTGTTGGGCCCATCCAACAAGACACAAAATGCAAATGCATACGACCGACAAACATTTAATACATCCGTCCCAATGGAATAGCCATATCTATTATAAATACCTGTACCACTGCAGCATTGCGCCGGTAATCAGACATCCTCCAGGCATCTGAAAAGACATTCTGCCGAACACATTCTGTAGTTCTCCACTGTCTGGGTGGAAAGCCGACTCGTACAGTTGCTTCGCTCTCACTACTTGTTCATATTTCGTGCCGGCCGGCTCTTGACCTGCTCTAAAAAATAAATCAAGAATCAGTCTGAGATAGTTATTGTCTTTTATTGGTTAAGGCTTTAATTTGTGAGGTGTAAAGTGCTTTTTGAAATTTTTAAATGTTTTGTGAAGTAAAATAGTGTAAAAAATCAAATCACTATCAAAAATAGAACTAAGTTTTTTTCTATTACTATGTATTTAACATTGTCATGTTATTACCAAAGGCGAAATTGTATGCTGCTGGGCAAAGGCAAACTTTTAACAATATCCTCTTTCTTATGGCAATGGACATAATATGTAAATAGGGTTTCGAGAACTTTATAGGCAAATCAACCCGGAAGATGGGCAGCAGCGTCTTCTGTAACTTGACCACCAACACTGCGATCCCCAAGCCGCTTGCCAAGCGTGGGGATTATGGCAACACCCCCCTTCTAAAAGGAGGAGGCCTTCGTTCAACAGTGGACGCCTTACGGCTGATGATGATGATGATAGGCAATCAACTTTTATCCAACTTGTAGTGGGAATTTTCACCGTGAAATGACTTTTGGTGATATAAAATGTATATCCACATTAACATAAAATAAAATACTTACTTGTACTTCAAATAGAGGTCCTTAGCTTGATGAAGTTCAGTCTCGGACGCAAGTGACAGCAGAGGGTTGGATATGAAGGCAAAATGCTTGAATCTGCCCACAAACGTGCTCTGGTCCCACAGAGGTTGGGTAATATCTATCCTCTTCTCTGCAGCCATTATCTAAAGAAAAACCATTCTTATCATTCTTTATAGAAGCAAAAGCGAATGACGACCTGATTGGCGCAGTGGCTAAGCGATTGGACTGCGGATGATCATAGGACAAAATTGTTTGCCTTCTGCAGGTGTTTCCCCGAGTCTAGATATTTGTGTATGTTATATTTCATGTTTATAAAACGAGAAATTCCAAGTGTAGGGCGAAGTTTTATAAAAAAAAGTAGCTCTGATTTTACTCCATTATAACTTAAGTCTGAACTAATCTTATTTGAATTTGGGACATTTGAATCCTTTTTTAAGGTGTGAATAATGCGTTACGTATACCCCGCCGCTGGGAGACGGTGTTGTGTAGGACTCCCTCTGTGAACTGAAAAAGCCGGTTCACAAGGGGATACCCACTAAAAATCACACTTTGCCCGCTGACGCTTACGATGGCGGGGTAGCGGGATCACTTCAGCACTCTTCCGCCAAATAGTTGGAATCCAAAGAGAAGTTTAGATCTAGCAAATATAATGTAACTTATGTAAGGAGATCAACCTGTGGGCAGTAGATCAGACAGTCTAGTTTAAGAATTAAACAGTTAAAATGTGTAAAAGTTATTTAACACAGAGAATTGTGTGTACACAATTGCACTAAAGTATATTTACTTGAATATATAAATTATTATTTGTTTGTATAATATAATAATTTTATAATATATAGTTCATGCAGAATACACAAGTCAGACAACCTAACCTAACCATGTCTCAATGACTTCCTTAAACCGTAACCTATAGTGATTTCGTTCTTTCTCCGTCTACCAGTCCCCAATGTTAAATTTGGGCTGGGAAATGACCTGCAATGCTAGATGATAGTAACCCCACACTGTAGGTATTACAGTTTTTTTTTTTATTCCATATAAATAAAGACTATCCGAAATAATTGATACCACTACCACATAATGTAAAAAAAAACTTCCATACTTAAACTTAATAAAAACTTCTTGCTTTTATTATTTTTATTATCTTAGGGTAAAATTTAAAAGAAATTATAATCCTTCTGCCTCTTTTTTATATCAGGCAAATACATTTATTTAAACAAGTACTTATATGAATATGAATAATATGACTTCATTCATTTTAACCTCCATTTTTTTTTTTACTATGTTTAATGGTCATTATGGCTTCACTTACATAACAAGTTTTCTGCTGAGAGACATAATACATGCCAATTAATAAAAATAACTTAATGCCTGTAGTCCCTGAAGGGGTAAGTAGAAAGATATTCTCCTTTATCCAGAATTTATTTATTTTATAGGTGCAAATAACAGGTGTTCCTATTCTATATACCTATCCACCAATCGGAGTTCATATTGGTATGGTATAAAAACCAGTTTAGAAAGTATGAATGTAGTATTTAATTTTTTTGAGACATTGTGCTAACACTTAGTGGCTGCTACATAAGCTACAAATTATTATAACAAATAAACAACGCTTTCGAATTTAGCTCTCTTGAGCATTGCAATGTCTTACATGTCTTATTTGCCTTTATAAAATTTAGGCAAACATTAAAGCAGTCAGACGACAACATATTACCATTTCAAGACCTTGAATACAGTCGATAAATAATGGTAAGTATGGCAAAAACTGTCGCGCAAATAAACAAATAGAACCAGAATAATTGCGAATAGATTATGTAAGCCCCTATTAAAATTATAATGTCGTATTCATATCATTTTAACAAAAAAATATTATTTTACTTACTGAACTATTTCGAATTTCGTTCCTGAAGCGCGAAATTTATTCGTATATAAATGCTATCTGTATTTATCAAAAATGTGTGCGCTTATCGCAAACTGGTTATAACAACTGTCACAATCACAAAAATCTCAATGAAATTGAAATTCGCCGATTGATAATTTTCGTAATGACACTGTCAAGTAAAGGTTTAAATCCTTTTTACGCAGCTTATAAAATGTATAATTTAAAATTATTCTTAATTAATCGGGCTCTGTGACGCGGGCGTATCTTGGGAGAAATTAATGTTCAGCAGCAGTAAAGGTGTTAAATTCATCTAATGTAGTATGTACTTCTTCTGTATTCAAAAGATAGACTTTTTTCACCTAGTTTATGATTTGAATAAAATTTTGTCACATATACGTTAAATGGAATGTAAAAACAATGATTAAAAAGCTCGTTTTAACAATCTTCTTTAGTTTCAAAATACCTATGTAATAAGATTAGCTTGTGTGTTTGTTGCCAATTTGTAGCAGTATTTGTTTGTTTTTTAATTGTCTTAGGACTTGGTGGATACCTATTTTTAAGGTCGTTGTTCACCACTTCATTGCCAAATCAAGGCCAAATTCTTGCCAAAACCATCCAAAACCAAACTTAGGTGACGTTCTAATGTAGTCTGTGGCAGTGTTAAACTTATCTGTTGTCTATGATTTAACAAAATATGGCGGCTGTCGTAGCAACAGCCGATATGACGATTCAAAAGAATTCACAGATTTTAGTTAATGTTGAAGAAGCTCTGGCTGATATTATTGTCGTTTCATATTGCACTGACGATAAAAGATTTCAAGGCGTGCTTCTGGATTCCAACAAAGGGTAGGTTTCAGAGATATAAACTGAGTGTGTATTTATCGATTAATGAAAAAACTTTATCTATATACATTAATTTCACGGTATTTTTGCAGTAATTTACCTTTTGGAGTGTATAGCCTTCATCCAGCATTTTCCAAACAGACTGTGTCTAATAATGAGAGCGATAAATTACATTCCGTTGGTCAAAGGTTCACCTACCAAGATCCCCAATATGAAGGTGAAAACTCACAGAAATCTAAGAAGCCTGCTTCAAAAGGCAAACAGCAGCAAAAGATGACTGTTCGTCTAAGACCCCGGAAGGTCTTATGTTCTAATTGCCAAGGGATTTGTAATGAGAACAGTGAAAACGTAGACGTGTCCAAAAAACGTAAGCTAGAATCGGATGACGATACAGCACACTACACTGAGTCATCAAGGACAGAGAAAAAATATTTGATGGGCAGCATGCTTATACCCAAGCTGTCCAGGCTGCAACCAAGTGAAATATCGAGTGCTATAAAGGGTGCGCCGAAAATTTCTAATAAGGCTAGTGAAAGACAAATTAAAAGTGAGAAATCTATTAATGAAACCGTAACGCAGGAAATGGCATTTGTCAGTGTTTCTGACGATATGGATGGTGACAAAGAAGACCTGAAAGATGATACTGACAATTCCTTTAGTTCTATGTTTTCTAGTGCAAAAACTCTTAAAATATGTTTTGGTGAGGGTGAAGGAACAGTAGTTAAAATACCACCTCTTTCAGGAGATTTTAATGAAGATTCAGGGGTCTCCTGTGACATGGGAAAGCCTACTAAAGCAGCTAAAAAAGCTTTGAAGAAAGCAAAAAAACAGGCAAAGAAAACTGGCTCAATAGAAAATAGTGGAAGAAGTATCCAGTCACCAAAACATATAGGAGCTTTATCTCCTCATAACAATGCATCAAGTCCAACACTAGACCCTCTAGAAAAGAAGCACAAGCACAAAGTTAAACATAAAAAGAAATACAAAAACCAAAAGAAGAGGGATGAAAACACAAGTAAATGTCCTGATAGCGAGGCGGTAGACTATTTTAGTGATATTAAAGAGCACTGTATGAAACAGAAGTTATCTATAAGCTTACGAAGGCTAAGTAGTAATTCATATGAGAAAAGAAGTGAAAATGACCCTATAGAAAGTGGCTCAGAAGATTGGGACAATGAAATGGTACCAGATTTCCCTCCTAATGGTACAGAAGGTGTTGGGGGCAGCATATTAAGGGTTTCTCCTGGGGATGTGGTGTGGGGGAAGGTGTTAGGGTTTCCTTGGTGGCCGGGAAGGGTTCTTAGTGTAACTCCAGCAGCAAAGGCACATGTAGCATGGTATGCTTCTACCACATCATCATTGATGCCATGTGATAGCCTGAGCCCCTTCTTAGAAGATTATAAAGTGAGTAGTTCCTTTGTTCTAGGTAATAATTAATTTTTTTTATGTATGTTTTTAGGTTGTATGTATGTGCTGTAATCATGTGTATGAAGCCACGTGTTGAAGTAATATAAAGTAGGAATATAACATGTGGTTTTACACTAAAACAATATCCATCACAATTATATTTTTATCAGTAATTGATCTTACATTGTAGAAATAAATTGATGTGTCCTCTATTTTACAGCTATTTATAAGTTAATAGACTTATTTTTTTAGACATTTTCCTTATAAACATGTTGACAGTTTCAAAGTTTACATTATGCAAACATTATTTAAATTCTAAATGCAGTGACTCATACTTCTAAGAAATATACAAAGCATGCTGAAATGAAAAACAAATTTAGATTATACACTTTTTACCTTATAGATATATAAGTATGAAAATATTGACTTTAGAGGAATGAACTATGGCTAGAACAAAGTAAATAATTATAATAATTAAGCTATTTAATAGAAAGGCAGAATGGAAAGAGATCCAACCCAAAATTAATAGGAGCAGGTCTAAAACTGGATATAATAATAATGTGTATAAAATTAAAAAAACTCAACGAAAGTCTGTGTTTATCTACTGACAAAAAAAAACTTTTATCAAAAGAAATCAAACCGATGCTGAAAAACACAACAGCTTATTTATGAAATACAATATGTAAACAGGATTTAAATAGTTCATTACTCAGCCTTGTCTATACTCGGTAAGCCAGGCATACAATTTAAAATCAATGTTTTAAAGCCGACGATCATTCCTTGACCCGATTGGTGTAGTGGCTAAGCGACTGGACTGCAACACTTTGGGTTCCGGGTTCGTTAATTTCTAGTGTTAGTATGTAGTAGTTAGGGCTCATAGCAACGTGGCTACAGCGCAGATCAGTCGATTTGCGAGGTTAAGCCGTGCTCGCCGCGGTCAGTCTTGTGATGGGTGACCGTTTTCACATGTCGAGACCACTCCGTGCTTCGGAAAGCACGTTAAGCCGTTGGTCCTGCGCCTGATCTCTCTCCGGTCATTTCGGTCTACCGTCCCATCGGACTTTGCGAGAAAGGGAATAGGGAGTGCACCTGTGTTTGCGCGCATACTTGTGCACTATAATATCTCCTGCGTAATTGGCTAGTCTCAGATGAGATCGGCCGCCGTGACCGAAATTCGTTCAGGAGAATATTATTATTATTAAATTTTTGTGAAACGCACCCACGATACACGAGAAATTCCTAGTGTGGGGCGACGTTTTCTTTAAATAAAAAAATAAAGAGTATGTTGTTATTTATTCTAGATACGCTTCAACAAGAAAAAGCGGGGTCCGTACAAAGAGGCTGTGAAGCAGGCAACTATAGAAGCGAAGAAGAGTGAATCTCATGTGAGCGACCCACTTGCCAGTCCGACACACAATCTGGCAACAGTATCACCCCAACCCATTGATGTGTTCTCATAGATGTAAGGTGCATTCGAATTTATTCAAATTCATGTGATATTTATAATTACTTCATTCTTCTGCACAAGTAGGCGTTATATGTTGTTTAATGTTGGTATTTGAGACACTGAAAATAAATGAAGCTCTTTTTTTAGGTTAAGTTTCCTCAAAATAGGTTTAAACTGGTACTTATTTAAATGTTTACTTCTATTCTAAAATATATTTCATAGCAAATACTCAAACTGCTTATTCATTTTATTAACTACATAGATTGGATGATTGTATGTACTTAAAAACATTAAATATTGACCTACTCTTAAAAGACCAATTAACGACTAGAAATGTGATAAATTCTTTAACTTTTATTTTCAGTGCACCAAATACATTTGTATTAATAAACATTATTTATGTTGGTATCGCTCTACCAGTGTATAACAGTGATACCAACAAAATAAAAATGTCACAGACTGCAAAGAAATGGATATTATAAAATTAGCTAGTAAGATTAGAGTTAATTGAATATTACAGATATTTGACGGGGTATTTCAAAATGTAAAAGGTGTGACTATCTATCTACTGTTCTTTATAATTATCTATCTATGTTTAGCAAATATAACTATGAAAAGCCTGATATCATAACTAAGGTAGCAGTAAAATGGACCCACGTACGCAATGTTACGCAACGTTGCGTACGTGGGACCATTAGGTTTTATATCTTTATGGTTACTTATCTCATCATACACGATGCCACATCTTGTAACATTTTGTTTATCAAATATAGGAACATAAAGGTCATTTACTGCAATTGGTTAAACTTTATCATAACTCTGTTTTATTCATTTTTATTTTATTCAAATAATATCTGGTTAAAGCTCGGACATAAAATAAATGATAGATAATGGATAGTCAGTCTCTTTTACTATTTATTTTTATTGTATGTATTACTCTAAGGGCCACTTGCGGCGCAGAAGGCACTAGAGTCGACTCATGACCTGTTTTCTTACGGGATACGGGTTATCCTGGGGTCTCGAGCTTGTCCTGCGCCTCTTCTGATATCTTATCAAGTATATGCATCCACACTTCAACTGTCTTTAAAACCTATCATTTGAGGGAGTGTGAGTGCTAGTGTCAATAGCTAAAAAAAACATATTTCCTTTAAATTTATGGCTTTAAAATTGTTCTACTGTCTGAGGACTGCCTCAGATAGCCCCTACTCACTAAGACCGGCTGAAACATCCCCACAAGGATGCCCCTCCACAACCTGTCTATCACTAAGCACTTAAAACCTGTCCCTAATATCTTCTGGATAATTTCTGGAAGGACCTGCTTTAATGTTGGGCCTGTATGCCAGAAAATCTAGCAGTACAGACTGAGTACCCTCGAGTATTTCTTGCCCTCATCATCCATTTTTCCACCCCATTTATACGCGCCAGTTGGCCTTATTGTTTCCTCTCCCCATTCTGGTATTGTGAATTTGTGATTGTACCAGTGCTATTATCCTTACAGTATCAGTTCCTACATAGATAACTAGCTGCGCCCCGCGGTGTTACCCAAACGTAGCCTGTATGTTAATCCAGGGTGTCAGCTATCTCCATACCAAATTTTAGCAAAATCGGTCCAGCCGTTTGAGCATGAAGAGGTAACAAACACACTCACAAACTTTCGTCTTTATAAATAAGTGTGATTCTATTCGGTTGAATAGTGAGTAGGTGAAAGTGCAATAAAGATCAACACTTGTTACACTGTAGATAACACTTACACATTGTCATTACATATTGTTCATTATAGAAAATTAAGAAAGATAATTATATGTTTGCAGTAAATTCTTATAACTATAACAATGCATTCTATTTTTGTAAGGTAAATTATATTTTACTTTGATAACTGTTATGTCAAAATAATGATCAGTCTAGTAAATAATGATAGTGACAAAATTGGCAGGTAACCAGAATATTGATATTAAATCTATAAATTAATTGGCTGGGCTATAACATTTGATAAAAACTATTACTTAAAAAATCACTTTATCTCCCAACTTGTCAATAAACAATGATTTGCATCATCGTAGTTAATTCTATAACAATAGAAACCAACAACAAAAGAGAAAACCGCTCCCTTACCATGAACCTAAAGCAGGACATTTTCCGTTGTGAGAGCGAGACGCCGCACTACACTACACATAGCGGCGTCTCGCTTCCACAACATACTTTGTCCTGTTTTAGGAGTTCATCGTAAGAGGGCTGTAAATCTATGAGCAGTGAATTGTTTACTATACGCTTATTCCGCCATGAAAAATATATCATCATTTTCATACAGTTATAGTATATATTTTTTATGTTTCCTGTTTGCTTTAATAACAGATTCAGTTATAATTATGTTGAAAACTTATGGCCATTCCTTTTATTGTCGATCTCTTGGTTTTGAATCTTTATGTCAAATAATATGCTACCCTATTCTTCTATTTTGCACTACTGTAAATATAATTATAAACTAAAACATTGAAACCAAGAGAAAGACGTTTTGTTATTTACTTTTAAGAAGTATTTTTGATTTGTTACACATATTATGTACAGTAGGTATTATATATGTTTAAGTAAACCTGCACCTCTGTACCCCTGCTACCGCGTAGTTCGTACATTCCTACAACAATATTTTATATGCTGTTTCGTAACATTCATCATGAAGACTAATAATTATGAAGCTCGTAAATTAAAAGTATCATAAAGACAGGTACATATCTCAGTATCATAAATGTCATTTAATATGATATACTTATATGATGAGATTAGATTTTGAGAATCGACCTCCTTTTGTTATTGGAGGATATCTTCTGGGGAAAGGCAATAAAACTAGGTGCAGGATTATCTTGAAAAAAAAACAGGCAATGTTTATGGCAATGAAAAGAGACTCAAATTAAGTATTTTTCACCGACAGAGTATATATGAAAGAAACTTTATATTTTAACTATTGACTTACTATCAATCGGTTCTGTATTCGTGTGAATTGTCGTCGTTCAATTAGATTTTTTAATAACTATCTCTAAAGAAGTACTATAGAGATGATATTAGATCATCATGCTGATAAAATATCATTAAAAAATCCGTAAAAAAAAATTTAACGTTCACCGCCGAACTCAGAGACTTTTCCCTCATACTTATAAACGATGCTAACATGTGTTTTAAGATAACCACTTCTTAAGTCTATTGGTATCTCTATTTTTTGTCATGCAAACGACAGTGACAGGTATAATTTAACCGATTGTTCAACAATGACAATTTTTATAAGTAAGGGGGTTAATGATTACTTAAACTGACACTAAGAGATGATTTCACAAAGCAAACCTTTACTTTTTACTTTATTTAAACTGTCACTAAGTAAAGGTACGGCTACCCGGCAGATCAGTCGATCTGCGAGGTTAAGCCGTGCTCGCCGCGATCAGTCTTGTGATGGGTGACCGTTTTCACATGTCGAGACCCCACCGTGCTTCGGAAGGCACGTTAAGCCGTTGGTCCTGCGCCTGATCTCTCTCCGGTCGTGTCGGTCTACCGTCCCATCGGATTATGAGAGTGAGGGAATAGGGAGTGCACCTGTGTCTGCGCGCATACTTGTGCACTATAATATCTCCTGCGCAGATGGCTACTCTCAGCTGAGACAGGCCGCCGTGACCGAAATTCGGTCAGGAGGACATTAAAGGTTTGCTTTGTGAAATCTTTTCTTAGTGTCAGTTTAAGTAATCATTAACGTCCCTGAGTGCGGCGGTTAGTGAATGAAAGTAGCACCTCTTTTTAAACGTTTATAGCAAATTGAGGACAACAGTCTCTTTTTTGAACCTGTTACGAGATATTTCATATTGTGCTTAACTGTACATAACTATAAAATGGTTACGTATTTTACATTTTATAACAAAGTGCTAGATACATCTATATTTTCCGTTGATTTTGGCCCCTTGAGTACAAAATATTAGGAAAAGCTGTATCTGTTCTTCTAGAAACATGATATTTAATACTTACGAATATTCTTATTTTGGAAGAGGTAAATAATTTAAGAAATAAAGTTTTAAATATTAACAAATTGGATGTATTTTAGAAGTAAAAACACTTTATCAGCATTTGTTGTTTCTTGTTATTTATTTTCTCTTAATTTGAATGTACAAATCTTGCATATTTTTATTTAAGCTTTTCCTATGTTAAGTCAAGGGCACTTGCAAAGAAAAGAAATTTTGCCAAAGATAAATGATCTTTGACGTGATTTGTGGCAAAAATATAAGTTTATAATCTTTATATACTTAATTATGTGTACAGAATAATGCTGTAATTTTATTAGTGTAGTTTGCTACAGTGTATCAACTTATCATTACAGGAAATGTATGTTTTAAATATAAAATCTTCACAAATTTGGCTTTATTTTTTCCCTCCTGTTTTATGATATGGCAATTTTTTTGTAGAATCAAAAATATCAGTTAGGTTTTTCCATATAAATATGGAAAAACAGTGATATTTTTATGTAGGTACCCTCTAAGTTAATATTTTTTGACTACCTGCTGCCTTGCTCGACACTGGAAAATCCCTCGCCTTACGACGATGGTACCTTCCATCCAGAAGACTAGATAATTTCGTTATCTGCTTACTTAGTAGCTCAGCAAGGCGAAAGAGCGTGTCACCGGGCTTTTAGAAACATTACACGATGTCTTTGCTAAATGATCGTAAAATGTAAAACCTCATTATAACAACCTACACATTATGCGCTACGTTTGTTCTTTATTCTGAGTCTGCTAATTATCAAAATTAATTTATTTGTAGTATTATGGATAATACAAAAATGGTAAAAAATTAACATGTAGTTCTTTTTTATTTCGCAAATAATTTATTTTTTATATTAATAATAATACTTATTAATAATATAAAAAATAAATTATTAAATAAAACTATATTAATAATTTTACACCGTACAAAATCACCGACGTGCACCGTTTCCTGTGCGCAGGAAACAGTGCTAAATATCTCAGAGTTAAATAAACACAATACAGACCTGGGTGGAGGGTGTATGTGGAATTCGATGAGTGTGAATGTGGAGATAAAAGTACTAATGTCAGGATCCATGGTCTCTGCTCTGTTTCATCATCATCAGCCGGAAGACGTCCACTGCTGGACAAAGGTCTCCCCCTTAGGACGCCACAATGAACGACAACTTGCCGTTTGCATCCACCAGTTGCCCGCAACTCTGACGATATTGTCGGTCCACCTGGTGGGAGGCCAACGCTGCGTCTTCCGGTTCGTGGTCGCCACTCGAGAAACAGGCGTGTCTTTATGTAGGTATGTATCTTTGAAACACAGTTTCCGTCTAGTCTCAGTGAATAATGGAATGGTGTACAGTAAATCGTATTTTTTTCCATGATTTAGACACTGAGCGAAATTATTATGATTAATCTTAGGATTAAAACTACATGAATCACTATGCTGTTGTTTTGTGTCTGTGGTCTCAGTTCGTCAAGTTGTCAAACATGAATTAAGAAACAACTGTCAAACAGACTTCAATCAAAGTTCGAACTTTTTCCAGTTTGGATTTTGGCGTTTAAAAATAATTATGTTATTTAATATTTACAACTTGGTAAAGTGATGTAAAGTATTTTATTATCACGATGAGACGAACGTACAGGTCCAAGAAAGACACCGGCGGTGTAATAGATCGCAGGGATTTATTGGTAAACTTGGACGAAAAGAGTTCAGCTTACAATGCATTTTTCATTCAAAATATCAAACAAACTAAGCGTGAATTGTCTTGTGTTGGATCTTCTAATGCACACGGGGTTGCTTCTAATCGAGTACGTAAGAAGAAATACGTAAAGAGGATAGTAAAAGAGGTTGAAACTCCCTCTCGAATAAGTTTGTCGCGATCTGCATATCTGACGCCAGATAAGTCTATTCGCGTAAACAAACCTATGGATCCCTTCGATATGCTGTTGAATTCATCGCCTGTGTGCAAGGTCGACATTCAAGAACCCAAGACTGAGTCTGTAACAAGCAAAGTTGATGTTTTTGATAAACTTCTACCGAAAAAGTAAGTAATTAAGCCATAGTAAAATAACTAATTTGTAAAAAAAACTTCTTTCCTAATTATACTGTTTTTACCGCCGCACTCAGAGACGTTAATGATTACTTAAACTGACACTAAGTAAAGATTTCACTAAGGAAACCTTAACTTAGTTAGTTAACTTTATAGAATTGGCTTGGGTGTCATATTCTGTGAATTGTAGAAAATGTTTGCGAGAATACAACAAAATATATACAATTTTCTGTTGGTTTCAGAGAAGGCAAAACTTATGTTAAAAGAAAGCCTGTAAAATCTAAAAAGATGAATTATTCAAGCAGTGAAAGTAGTGGTAAGTGTTCATCAGTCTTGTTTCGAATGCCTAAAAAAATTATTGAAAATGAGTGATTAATTTTATGTTTTCAGATTCTGATAAAGAAAATTCGGAAGAACACACCAATGTCACACGCAATACATCAGACATTAAAGCATACAAATTACTTATCGAAAATGATAATAATATGACTCCAAAGAGAATTGATGACTCTATCAACAATATTGTCAACAACATCTCACTACTTAATAAATTAAAACATAAAAATAGCTTTAACGACTCTGTGAATAGGCCTTTTAGTTACAATAAGCACAGACTGACTAGAAATATACAATCTCCAATGTTGCTCAAATCTCCTTTATGCAGTACGCCATTTAAAGCAAAATATAGGGGTGAATCTATTTATAATTTCTCACCTATATCTGATGCAAGGGATGAAAATAGTCCAAAGTACACAACAATTACTGAAGATAATGATAACAGCAATAATAGCATAGTGTTTTTAGTTAAAAATAAGTCAAACAGCCCTAAGGATACTAATGAAAATATTAATACTTCCCATTTGAAGATAGTTCCTAATGCAAATATTGAATGTGATATAGAGGAAGAAGATCCCATAGATAATACAAATGACAAACAAGAAATACACCCAGCAGAAAATTCTATGGATGAAGTAGAAAGTATTAAATTAGTCAGCAATGAGAAAACAAGTATTGAAATAAGTTCCCTTCAAATTACTGAAGTTGAACCGTTTCTGGGATTTTCTAATAATGCTGTTAATGAAGACATTGAGGAGAAAGATAATAGGATTGAAATCTCACATATTGATGATGGAATGCCTAGTACTAATACACCTGAAATAGAAGTCAGTGAAAATGAAATGAAAATGTCACAAAGCATTGAAGAAAATAATTTAAGTTGTGCTAATGATATAAATGATGATGACAATTCATCATTAGATTCCATAAGTAATGACAAAGATTCTTTATATGATACTTGTACTAGTGAACAAAGTTCTATTGAAGAAAGAGAAGTGCTCAAAGAACCTATAGTACAAATTGAAAGAATGAATGATTCCTTATTTTTAAGGTATTATGAAAAGATGAAATTTGGCTCTGAAAGTGATGAAAGTGATGATGGTAAGGATATTTCAAAACATGATCAAACTTATGATAAGGATAGTCCAAGAGATGAAGAGACTGATGAAGGCAGTAGTGAGCAAGATATACTAACTAATAATGATACTTATAGCTTGAAAGATGAAGATCTTTCTCAAGAAGAAGAATTTGCTAGTTTTGACAAGAGTCATACTAGTACAAACAATAGTGATGACAATAGTTCAGACATTGAAACAGATGAAGAGAATAATTTATTAGTAAATGAGGGTAGTGATTATGTTTCATCTAATGATGATGAAGATTCAGCTGAAGAAGAGAAATGCATTAGTTTTGTAACAACAAGAAGAAGGAATGAAGTCACAAATAATTCAATGCTGTCCATCTTCAATAATTCATATGCATCGTCCAGTACTGATTGTGACAAAACTGTTGTAAGTAATAATAGATTATTGGATAGCTCCAATAGAAAGGAAGGTACTCAAGGAATAATGAACGAAAATAACTTGTTAGAGGAAATAAATGATAGTAACAAAATATCATACTTAAGTCAAGATGTTGATCATCCAAAAATCCCAACTATTAATGAAGACAATGTAGATACCAGAATATCATTTGTTGCAACAAGAAACAGCAATATTTCTGATAGAAAAAGCACCAGAAAAAGTAGACTAAGTTCTATATTAAATACAAGCATACCTAACAATACATCCACAACTCCTGAAAGTTCTGTATTACCTAGACAAAGTGAAATACATAGTCCGGAATCTTCAAAGAAATTAGGTTTCGATAAACCAGTAATTGTACTTCAACCTGGTAAGAAATGGGAGAGATCATTGAGTATTTACAGAAGAATGACTATGATGACTGATCATTTTGATCAGTCGATTTTAGATGATGAACCTATAGAAAAGAAAGGAAGGAAATACAGACAAAGTGTATTATGTACTATGGAAATGCAGGAGTTAAATAGTGAGTAGATTTCACATTAAATTATTTAAACTATTTTTTTGTCTTAACTAATAAAACTCCTTTGTGAGTAAGATACTGGTACATAAAAATTTAAAAAAATATATAACAAAATGGAATAACTTTGACACTTCCATCCAAAGTTTCAGTGTAATGTCAGGTTTGTGTTTTTCGCTGCAAGAAAAATATATTTTAAATATTTTCTACTTAATATTATGGAATTGTTTCAGGTTCCCTACATAATGAATCAATCAATAGTCGCAGAAGTACATTTGTATCTAAGCCAAGTCGATCTACAATCAGAATTGTAAAAGTAAGTGTGGTAATGGTAATAAATGCAAAAAAAATAGTAGAATAACAAATCTACATGATGATTTTTATCATTTTAGGATCCTGATATTTCAAGACTTAGTTTATGCAACACGACTGTATTCGATGACTTAAAAGGTATTATTTTCTTAATAATCAAATTATCATATAACTTTACAATGATGTATTTGACAAACATTGCTACATTATAAACTTTACAAGAAATAGTTTTTCCAATGTTATAATTTACTAATTTGTTTAGTTCTAAATATTATCTGTCATCATCTCGGAGATGTCAGATATAATATTTAGTTTATCATGCATGCCATCTACTAGACCTTGCTAGACAATTATGCAATTGTTATTATGAGTGCTTCGGTTTATGACGACATTCGTCGCCACAGAAATTTGGCTTCCAAAAGGATATTTTATCATACATGTTAAATGATTTAGCCCGAGTCACATAATTATGGTCCTTCCAGCGCATATTTCTATATTTTAGTCCTTCACGACACGGTATAGAATATAGGAATTTGAAAATTATTCAAATAGTGTTATAGCTGCGGTGACTATAAATGATTTCTATAATTAATTAAATAAATTAGATCATTAAATAACTAGGAAAACATTTGAAAATTGTAGTAGATTTACTATGCCGTAATGTGGTAACACAGAAGGAACACTAAACATTTAAATTATCTGTGGTTGTCGTTCTGTGCAAGTGTGCATTTCGTGGAAGAAGACGCTTCGTGCTCTTTGTCCATAATAATTTTTATTTTATTTTTTATTTGTAACAGCGTGTATAAAAGTTTATTTGTGAACTTTACATACTACTATTACAAGTTAATAGTAAAATAAACTGAGTTAAAAGTGACTGAAGTTGTGTTTGAACGCTAAACTAAATTTGTGTCTGCCATTACTTATCCGTAACGGGATAACAGTTTGGTTCTACGCCCTTTGTTCTAATAAAGTGTTTAAACAGCCAAGTGCATGCATCTTTCCCTGCAATACACAGGTTAGTTGTAGAATCGTGGTAATTTCTGATCATGGTTTCTTTGCGGCCATAGCGTGATTTCGTTGCGTCAACGAGACGATTACGCACAGGGGGAAAGTACGTTCAAGTACTTCCTACTATGTGTAATGTCATATATATTGTAAATGACGCGTTGTGTTTTACAGGATTTTTGAACGAGGAGTGTGATGATACTATTATCGAATTATCCAAACTCTCGATCGCTGATCAGACGCACGAGGTCACTGTACTAGACACCTTCCATGATACTTCGAGCCGTTTAGCTACAGCAAGGGATTACGTGTTGCGTCGATGCAGTCAAACGGACGCGATACTATTTGATGAATGCTATCCGGATACGTAAGTACCCTATTGTATAAAATTATGATTATTCCCTCAAAGAAGTAATTAAACAAAATTGGCGGTTAAATAGGTCACGCTAATACAAGATGGTGGCTTTGTTATTAAACATCTGTAACCTGTGGGTAGACAGATAAGTTAAATAGCTGTGCCCTACATTTTAAAACATTAATATTCAATGACATACTAATATTACTATTAGGTATTTAATTGGTCAACTGCTTTGGATTTGACCTGTTTAATGATTAATGTGGTTCAATCAATTTTAATTTGTCTAATACATAACTAGTGTAGCTTGAAATAATAATGGCAAAAAGGTCATCACAAAAAGTCTTTATGTAATCTTTGTTAATTGTTGTTAAAATTCAAGTTAAACTGAAATGAAACAGTGAATGTAATTATTATCTGTAGAAAATGAGCCTACTTTATACACAAGTGATATGAATGAACTGAATGAGTCATTGATGTATGTCTTGACAATTTAACCTTTCCAAGGTAGAATAAGGTACATTGTCCTTTACATTTCAAATGTTTGCTTTTTATGTATAAATATTGATTTTAAAAACATTCAACACTGTTATTGTATATCCATTAGTCATACAACTGTTAGGGAATGATGTTTTTCACTAAAGGAGGAAAGACAAAGAGGTTGATAGACATAACATGTATTTTTAATCTTTTATTTTAGTTTACTTATGACTATATAAATGTTCACCTGTCTGTCTATATTATAAGAATTCTTTAACTTAATACTCTGATTCTATGCTTTCTATTTCTATGACAATACAGGTAATATTTGTTGTGTTTATAGATGTGTATGTAGTTCTAAATAAGGTTTTATTGCATGAAATATCATTTGACACATTGCATGATGCTAAGTAATATACTTTGAATAGACTTATCACATGAATGAGGAACATTTGATATGTTTATGACTAATAATAATTTATTGGTAACATTAGACAACATAATTATATTATCACATTTTTATCTAGAATGTGTATGCTGACCTAATTTCATATAATATCACACTAGTATTATAAAGGCGAAAGCTTATGAGTGTGTTTGTTACTTCTGTATGCTTAAACAGCTGGACCGATTTTGATAAAATTTGGCATGGGAACGCTGACGCCCTGGAATAACACATAGTCTACTTTTTATCCTGAAAAAAATGTAGTGGGTAACAACACTGAGTGCAGAGCTAGTCTCAATATAAAGTACACAAATTTTATTTTTATTATATTTTATTATTATGTGAAGAATGGCCACAAGTCTGGAAAACCCTGTCAATTATATTACATTGTGGATCACATGATGTTCAATTTACAATAATGTTTTCAAGAATCATTTGTAAACAGATTCTTTGTTTCCAAACTGAATTTGTTTGTACTATGTATTGTGATACATGAAGTGAAAGTTGCACAGTTGAAGATATGTTGAATAATAATGTGGTCAATTCTTTGTAATAGAAAGCATGATTCAAAGAATTAAATAAGAGAGTATGCAAGAATCTAACTAAAACATTCGTTTTGATTTTTGAAACACTGGTTATATAATTGTTCTACTTACTTTTTCTGCCATTTTGCTACCTAGTTTATCTGTGTCAAGTTTTGCCGTTATTTCATAAGACTTTACTGATGTAACTACGTTTTTAGTTAGATTTCAATGTTAGATTGTACATATCACATAATCACCATTATCACAATGTTATGCTATTTGATGTGAAATTAAAACCTAAAATCTCTATGGTCAGTATTTGTATCTATACAAAATGCCTTCTATCCTAGAAGGCATGTTGTATAGATACATATATACTATATACTGGTCATCCTTATCTAACCAGGAAATTGATGTCAATTTGTAGTTTTGTTATGGTTATATAACTTGATTGTTCTAGTAACATACAATTATCTTAGTTGTTTTGCACTTTGAGCTTGAAATACCTCCACAAGTTATCATTTAGCATTTTTAAACTACCATTTTACTCTTTAATTTATTTATGTTATTTGCCACTCTATTTTTTAAACCGCTGCCCGAAAAATGGAGTTTAATGTTTTCATGGTTCATGTATGTATGCGAGTTTCTTTATTGCATCATAACTTCTGAATGCCTTTACTAATTTTGATGTTTTAAATTATTCATCATCATTAAAACACATCTGCAGGTGCCTTAATCTCACTTCTTCATCTTATTAAACTGTGTACTACATGTATAATTATTATAGGGTGTTGAAAAACTGCCACAAAATCGGCGAAGGGGTGTATGGGGAAGTGTTTTTGTGGCGCGACAGAGATGGCCGTGCGCGTGTGCTGAAGATCGTGCCCATTGCCGGGACGCTCAAGGTCAATGGGGAGAGTCAGAAGGACTTCCACGAAATCATATCTGAGATTGTGATTGCTATGTGAGTATTAAGATATGTTCTATTGAAACTCTATTTTAGTCAGCGAAGAAAAGTAGTAAACTCTAATCTGCATACTGTATTTAAGACAGTGGGTAGCCAATGCAGCCATAGTGTCTAGACCTTTCTTCTTCATAGGAATGATAGTGTAAAAAGGGCAGCTTGAGTTCAACTATTTAGAAAAATCTTTGTTATATTTAGAAGTGCCAGTTGGTATTCTACTTATTATGAAAACCTTTTGACTTTATTTGGTTAAGGCTTACTAATTGGTAATTTTTGTTTAACGTAGCCTACCTACCATTCACTAATTTTGTAGTACCTGTGACATAATGCCTTATTACCTTGCAGTCGCAATGTGGAAAGCCTTGACGGTCTTAACAGATTCAACACTTAATATCTTGCCGCGTTAATATTACCTTTTATTATGATTATTGCTACTAATAAAACGATAATTGACTATGTAAAGAGGAAGGGTTTATGATCTCTGTATTTCAGATAAAATTGTTCTTGTTCGGCCTAAAGTGTCGCTCATAAGGGCGAATTTGGTCACGTGTTGTTTTTATTTTTATTTTGAGCTCAATGACGAACTTAAGATATTTTCTAGAATCTTCTATGCAATAGAAAGTACTCATATTAATTCGATAATACACATCTTTTCATCATATTAAAAAAATCTGTTGGTCTGTTTTGGCTTTCACTTTTTTACATAACTTTTTAAACGATATTATTTTATGTTTATTTATAAGCCAGACTTACCCCGCCTATTTTTGTCTATATATTATGAAATAATATTATTTTTATACTACTAACTCACATACAGCCAAACACTTCGTTTTATTATGTAAAGATAATAAAACAACTAAGTCACTATTCGATCTTATTAAACACTATCAAAAATATTAATTTTATCGTGGTCTGCCGACCATTGCCACGCGCAATCAATTGCTATCGTGATTATATTATTGTCGGCAATAATATTAATGTCCTTGTACATATTATTAGCAATTACCGTTCCTACTTGATATTGATCGTAATGTAATAAATGATTATCACGTAGACGACTTCAAAATAATCTTCTGATACGATTTGTTTATTTCTTGATCATATCAAAGCTATATTTTATTCGCGAAGAAAGTCAAAAGCGGAAAATCTGGCGTGACTAATATTATTAGCATTATACTCGTTTCTAGAGACTCGTGAGAAGGAAATGTGAGAATACGGACTCCTGATAGATACCTATTCCCTTTGTTATCACCCGTGCTTGTATGTATGTAGCCACAGGCGAGTTCCTTTGTGATGTAAGCTCGGTAACAGATAAATAGATATGTACAGACTAAACAGTCATACTCTATCGTGCCAAAAGAAAGCTAAATATTTTTTTTTATAGCTACGAGTTGTTGAAATATTACTTTAATATGTCGAGAACTGTAGGACAATTTTACTAACAAAAAAATGCAAAATATCGTTTCGATACTATTTCGTTTTGGTGTATATAGCAACACCGTCATCCATTGTAAAATAAAAATAAAAAAAATACTCCCTAAATACGATACGCCCTTCTTTTATGAAGTCCTTTAAAAATGCGTCATTAATACGTAATGATCTGACTGAATGACTAGAATTGGCAGCCTTGTGTATTCATACTAGTTTTCATTAAGCACTCGTGTGACCTATTTCCTTGGAAACGAACATTGTTTGCCACTAATATATGCGCGCGTTCTTGAGCAAAACAGGTCACTTCCGCACTTAAACGATGAGTTAGCTACGGTATAACAAAGATTTTTCAGCTCCATGTTTTGTTATATTGAATTAAAACAATAGAAAAGTAAACTGTATTAGTACTGTGTTATTTTGGACACGTTTCTTCTATTGTAAGTGCTATATACAAACTCGCTTGTTATTGTCGTAGGGGTAGCCCAAAGCGTTTTTTCTGCTTTTTGTTTAAATACTTACCCACACTTCATTTTTATGAATACTATTCATTTTCCTTTTACGACTCTCTTATTAAGTGGTGTATTTTATTGTTTAAGAGTATATTTTAATTATATAGAATATTCTAGAAGCTCCAAATAACTCAAAATTTGTTTCACAGGGAATTAAGCGCACTACGCGCTCCCATAGCCGAAATTAATCGCCACTTTGATGAAGGGAAGGACGTCGAAGCACTAAGTCTACACGCTATAGAAAATGCAACTGATATATTCAATGAGGTTAGTAACACTACCATAATAGGATATTTTTATTATTAAGCTCTTTGTTTTTAATTTTTCCCATCCATGTGTACAAACAGAACCCAATCCTATATGGTTGGGTGCCAGCTATCAGACGTCGTCTTCGGAGACCTGATACTCTTTTATGTCGTCGGACTATTTACTTCATCTTTCCATTGTCTTGCGTCTACTTCTAGGTCTCCTAACGGGTATAGAAAGTTGTAGTGAACAAAGGTCACGACGAATAACTTAACATTTTTGTCTCTTTCTCTGATTAGGTATCTGCCCCCCTAATAGAAATATATAGGTTTAACATATGTGATCGATAACATAGTCAAAACATGATGTCTGCTCATACATTTTTCATTATTTTTGTCAAGCGTTTCGCCACTTGTCTAGGGGGGCTAGGTAATTAGGTAAAAAAATTCTTAGCTCATTTAAATTTGAATTCTAAATCGGAAATAAGATCATCCATTCAAACTTAAGTTCATATCGGTTCAGACAGTTCGTAAGTGCAGCCAATGACGTGATCCGTGCGAAAAATGATACGCGAAACAATGGGTAGTTACGTAATGCCGTTGTGATTGTCCGAGATGTGAAGTATTGGAAATTGATAGATGACTCTACTTGAACCGACGTAGCAACAGCTTATTGCATTCTTTTGCAGCGTTTACTGTGATAAGATTAATAAAAGATGCGGAGACTTTATTGACAGTTATCGTGGTTGTAGTGTATAAAATGGTCTGAGAATAGCCCGCATCGACAGTGTCTTCTGTTTGTTTAACTAACGAGAAGAATTCCCTGCTAAGTCCAAAAGCTTCGGATATTCGGAATAACCCGATGTGATTACCAAAACGTAAAATAAACATCTCTCTTCAAAGTTCTGAATCAATGTGTGTAGGCAACACAAATATTTATCCAGATGCGTGAATTGAACTCGTACAAAAAGCAGACGTGCGGCGGTCTACCTATTTAGGTCATACTACAGGTCAACAGTTCAAAACATTACTGCTGCTAGCATAGCCAATATAACGGCCGGCTATTATAACCAATTTTCCTCAATCTAATGCGAGTTGCTCGACATTACAGCTATAATTTCCCTTTATTACTAGATCAACACGAACGCAATTCCCGCAATGAAGGTGAAATGAAAAACGTAGCTATATCAAGTATAATCCATAAACCACGTGTTAGTGATGCGTGATTATGAGGCGTAGTATTCCTGGTGTTGTGGTAGCAGGAACAAAGTCGTGCTAACATAAACATGCACTAATTGAACTATCATAATATCTTTACTATTGTTTGCCGTTTACTAGATACGTACGTAGATACCTATGTTATTGGCAATTTGCCCAGACTTGGATGTTTTTACTGGTTTTAGACAAGATTTACGGACTCAAGAATGTACGTAGGGCAGCTGGTGAATACAGTTTATACACTGATTGCTCTCTCCCTGTCAGCAGTAATTTTCTAAACATAAAATACGCATGTACATATTTCCCAGAGGGGTTGGCAGACTTTTCACCAGTTATATTATAGGTCCCAATGTAATAAGGGGCGAGCCTACTGCCATCAACCGGGCACAAATCCAAACTCTGTGCTGCTAATTGAGTTGCTGAGAATTGCCTACTGGAAAACTTAGTAACAGTTACTTTTATGTCTAAAAGAATTTGAAAAAACACTGAACAAACTATCCAACTTATTAGTAAGAGTGTCAGTAAACTTTCCTAGAGCTGTAAACTATTTATACAGGCATATTTCCCGATTGATATTCCCACTTAAAATACAATGTGGCTCTAAACAAAACAGCTTCTTGGAAAAACCAAATGTTTTTATCGCGTGTCATTCGTATCTGTAGTTATTCTCCACAAGGCATAAAGGAAAATTATTGTGAGTAAAGTACGTCATCTTATGTATTTAAGTTAATATTATAATATTATATATTGTAATGAATAACATCTCTATTCACTATTGCCTCATTGGTCTGGTGGACGCTAAGCGCGCCTGCGAAGCATGAGGTCCTGAATACCCTCTCCGGGTCGGGCAGTGTTATGTTTTTTTTTTGTTATTGGTAATTCTTAGTAGCAGCACGGAGTCTGGATTTATGCCCGGTAAACGACATTAGGCTCGCCCTCTATTGCATTGAGACGATTGGGCGAAATGTGGGTGTACCACGCATAATATACATCTGTTCACCTAATCTTGGAAAGTTTTTCTTAAAAAAAGCACTGCTAGCCGAGTGGTATGACCGTTAGACTGCCAAGTCAAAGGTCGCAAGTTCAAACGCCGACACGCACCAATGTCTTTTCGAATTCATGTAGTACTATAAATTAGTTATCAGTTGCTAAAAACGGTGAGGAAAACATCGTGAGGAAACCGGCACACCTGAGAGATTTATCAACGGTGTGTAAAACCATGTCAGAGGCCTACAGGCGGTTTAAACTCTGAAACCAGGTTGTTAATCAACCATACTATAAGAAGAAGAAGATCTTGGAATGTTTATGTATAAAAACAACATAGCGCATGATTTATTTCACATTTATCTGTCCACTCTGAATGCAAATTAAAACCATCTTCAATACGTTTTGGCAATAACGACGACGCGCGTCGGTTGCGATTGTTTCTTGATCATTTGTACAATTAGTATTCTAGTCTAATGACCCGACAGATGTCGAGCATTTTGGAATGTCTGATAACATTCCGAACGTTCTTCACATTCCGCACTACTGATACCTGTCCGGTATCTCGAATACGATATATATTCACTTGTACGATACCATAAATAATGCAAGTTGACTTTGTGTATTCAATCCACTTTTGTTGTCGCAGATCGCTGTATTTGGGCTATAAAACGGGTCTTTTCTAAAGAATCGCCAAAATAACCCCTAAATATTACTTTGTAGTTTTTATTTCTACCTGTTACATTCTTTAAACCTTTTGACCATGGTCTGAATACTTCTACCTGCGTTAAACTGGTACTTTTTGTCCCAGTTACCCTTGTAAGGTTTGTTGGGTGGGTAGAGTATTAATCATCTTTTCAGCAGTTAACAACGGATAGTGGCATTCACCGAATTCTTAACAATAAATGCACGATTAGATAATTAATCTATTTTAATTGTAGATGATAAGCGCTCAACCTAATACTCTATACATTAAATCACTGTTGCAGTGTTGCTATACAAAATTGTTATCGTTCCTTCAATGTTTTAGTACAATCTTATATTGGTCAGCCCCCTTAGACAAGTGGCAAAACGCTTGACGAAAAGAATGATTGACGACCTGATTGGCGTAGTGGCTAAGCGATTAGACTGCTGCGCTAAGGGTTGCGGGTTCGATTCCCGCACGGGGCAAAAATTGGTGCGATCCACATTTGATTGTCCCGAGTCTGGGAGTTTGTGTATGTGATATTTCATGTTTGTAAAACGCACCCACGACACAGGAGAAATTCCTAGTGCGGGGCGACGTTTTTTTTTTTTTTAAATAATTGATAAATTGTGGCAAAACGCTTGACGAATAGAATGACACATGTCATAATTATGTCATCCCATACATTTTTCATTCTATTACATTTCTATTCGTCAAGCGTTTTGCCACTTGTCTAAGCGGTCAGAAATGCATGCAATTAAGTACCTTATCAATAGGCGGATACATACTAAAGTTAAAATATTTAAAACAGATTACGTAATGTTTTTCATTGTCATTTGTCATTATTCATTTGGCATAAACCGTGGACTCGATAGCAATTACAAAGAATTAAGTCATAATAAATACCGCGTCATAAAGCGGTTCTAGGTAAATGAATCACCGTACAACAAAAACATCGGCAGCGTTGATTTTACTTTCGAAATTCATCGGTGAATCATTATGCTCACTAAAACGAACAGAGTTTATTTGTTTGATAAGGTAACTAGGCCGCACTGTTATCGAAACAAGACATCACTATCTTGGCACAGCTGGCGCATAATTTGCGTTTGTTAAACCAATTATAAATTATGATCAAACAGAATTTATTTATTTCTTTTACAATTACTCATTGTTAGCGCTTCATTCATTATGTATGCGGTAGGTTCGCTATGTGAGACGGTTATCATGCAGAGCTCAAAGACTGAAGGTTTATCTCCCAAGTGATATCTGATTCCGGCACGAGAAATTTGAGGTTGTTTATTTATGCGAGCAATTTTAGTAGTATCTACTTTGGAGCTTATAATTTAACTCCCAAGATTTAAGCTTGTTTATAATTCATCGAGTTGATAGCGTTGACCTTTTGTCTCTGATATCATTGTCTAGCTGCCGGTATGTACCTAATTATATTTTAATCAACGGTTTGCTGATTTTTACGTGAACTGCAATTCCGTGACGGACGTTCACATGGAAATATGTAACTGTTTCCTTTTCCTGCCATATGGATGTTTTACTCGTGAACATAATGACATTTTACCTCGAGAAGGGAGAATGGCTATTTATAATTCTACCGCGTAGCAGGTCGTCAGCTTGCGAGATGGCACAGTCATGTTGCTTCCGATAACTCAAATGCGATATATTTCTTACAAATGGTCGCAGCTGTCGCATTTTTCTTGTGTAATTCTAATTTAGAGCTTGGCTACTTGCCCTTTTACAGTTATTAAGGAAGCCAAATTTAAATTAGGTCATGTCCACATCATGTCTATGATAAAAATTCAGAAAGAACAGTCAGTATATTTCATTTATTCATGTTTGAAATTATTGTCAGTACAGTTTATTAAACATGTATTTTCCCAACTTCCTCGCATAGCACTGATATCCAAAGCCGGATTTAATGATCCATGCTCTACTTGAAATCAATAAATGTTAACGTTATGCGTCATCTACGGTAGCCGAATAGTCTACCTGTGATACTGACTGATACTAACTATATCTGACGCAACAATATGTTCTGTTGTAGGTACTAGCTGTAAGGTGCGTATACGGCAGCTACCCAGCTCGCTTGCTCGATCTGTGGGATCTTTATGACGAGTGCAAAGGCTCTGAGAACGACAACCCAGCCATCTTGCCAGTAGACCAGCAGTTTATAGTGTTGGAACTAGCCAACGCCGGTCAAGATTTGGAGAGCTACCAATTCAATAGCGCTGAGCAAGCGTATGCTTTGTTCCTGCAGGTAATGTTCATTAAAATACTAATTTAACATAGGCATGGTTTTTCCGTTAGTTTTATGTTGTGTGTGTATCTAATTAAAGTGTTTGAAAGTAAATAGATGTGGTTAAATGACTTGCAGTTTTTATCTGACTGCCAAGGAAGAGTTATTTAAATATCGTTTTGTTTTGTGGTTAAATTTCGTAACTTAATAATTGAATGTGTTGTTTCTGTTATTTTTTTAGGTTAACAGCATTATAGAAATTTAACTTTCATGAAATGATTGATGGCTTGCAAAATGCAAATAGAAAGTTGCTAAATTGCGGTTTTTTTACATTAGTGTTCCATTGGTCCAAAGAAACTATTCATACAAGTACCTATTACATTATTATGACGGTTGAGATTCCTTTTTTTACACATCTAATGATATATTTAAAAACTGTGCGATGTGTTTTTATAATACCATGTTTTATTATTCATTTTTCATTTTGTTATATCATTTCCAATAGCCTATATAAATCTTGAAGCTATAATGCATATGTTTATAGATTTTTCTTTTGTGTTTTTTTTTCAGTTGCTCAAACGCATGCACAAGTAGAGCCTCCACGGAAGATAAGTGATATTCTATTTCAAGTTGTTAACGTATCTTGACTAGATTATCACTTATCCTCTGAGGTCGGCTTCCCGCGCTTTTCATGTGCACCCAACCAGTGTGGATTTTGTTTTTATTTTTTAACATTTGTAGCATGATTGTGTTATTTAACTGTTTTTAATTTTTGTGTTGCAATGTCTTTTGTTTTGTATGCAATGATATTTCAAAGTACAGATATGTTATTAGCGCGCAAATTTTGTAGACTCGAAAAGGGGACAATTGTAGTCTTGAGTAGTACAATTGTTGTCCGATATGACATGGCTAGTGCAGTTCGGAGTCTAGAGTTCGGAACACTTTTCTCGTTCATTTTGTTAACATATGACGTATCTATACTTTTTGATATATCATTGTTTGTATGTGATTATGATTTCTAGATTGTTCTAATGTGTTATTTGAAGCAATATTGTTTGTGATCGCAATTTGTAACATTTTTGTGTGTAATGATTGTTATTTGTTGTTTTTTTTAGCCATTGTATACGTTGTCAATACATCTTCTAAATTATGTTTTCGTGTTGTTAGGTGGCGTATGGTCTAGCAGTCGCTGAAGAGGCCTTCCAATTTGAGCATAGGGATCTTCACTGGGGGAACGTGTTGATTGCACCAACAGATCAAAAGGTAAGGATTACTCATAAACAAAAACGTAGAATATACAATTAAGTGTAGTCTCTAGATCTATATGACAGGTAAGTTCTCCGAAATTAATTTTACTGTTGATAGTACGTAAACTAGAACGTAACTCTATTTTTCATAGAAATGTAATTTCTGGTCACAACACTCACAACGCAAATATTCGTCACAATTATAAAACATTGCACAGCTGCAATTATCCTCAGTTTTACAAATAATCAAGCTAATCATTTGTCTGAAATCGCCAATCGAATTCGTTTCCACAGCCATGCAATTAGCGCGCCAAAACATATGGTGCAACGTTGTATAACTGCTATTGTAGGCACATACCTAATTACCTAGTACAGAACAGGCCGCCCTAGACAAATGGCAAAACGCTTGACGAATAGAAATCGAATAAAATGAAAAATAAATGAGATAACATGAGTTTGACATAGTCATCGGATAACATAGTCGAAACATTGTCATCCCCATACATTTATCATTCAATTCGATTTTTATTCGTTTGAGTTTTGCCACTTGTCTAGGGGGCAGATTTAACCTTGCCGAAAGACCAGTCACCTTTAAGGTGGATGACATGTCGGCCAATAGTCCCGCCACCCGTCTACTGTCTGGGTTAAGGTGAACGACCGTAGATAGGCCGGGGTGGTTGTCGATTCAAGATATTAATATTAAGCTGTAACAAAACTCTAATTTAATTATTTCCAACACTTTCGCGAATTCTAGACATTGAAATAAAACTATTTTTACTGATTTTATCGCGGTTTTTATTTCGAAACGTCGGGACCCATTAAAACCGCGATAAAATCCGTAAAAATAGTTTTATTCCAAAACTAGAATTTGTTTAAAAAACTACCATCACGGCTATTCTAAGTGGGATAGATAGGCGTATGACGATACATACAGACTAATCAAAACGGTTATCATTGTTTTATTTATATTATTTGAAGTAGATAGGTAGCAAGTATAACGCCCTAGTTGTGTTTAAAATGGTTTTAATAACGTAGTTTTTATATACTTTAAAATTCAAATGTATCACATGATTGGTATGTAAATATTAACAACAGTAGCAACAAAAACACGTTTATATTATACACAGATCTTGAATAGTTGTTATTTTTGTATTAGCCTATATTGTGTCCCACTGCTGGGCAAAGGCGTACCCTTTCTTCTTCCAAACTACTCTAGTAGTATAGAATAGTAGTTAAAATCTAAAATAGCTCAAATTGTAGCATCTGTTAAAATGTAGATACGTTTAAAGTGATTTTTTCATAACTGCTTGGCTAACTGCCAACACGGGTTGGCGTGTTCTTGATGATGACGTCATCACTATACATTTTATATAAAACATGTCGAAGTGAACTTCCGTGTGCAGTGTGGCAAATTAATTTCATGACCTTTTTACATTAAGGTCGGAGAATGAAAAGATAGCAAAACAAACGTCATGTTGTAGGTAAAATTTAAGATGAATTTATCGTCTTGTCGATTTACAATTGAAATGCAAACCATGAATGACGATTTCATCCGACCTGTTTACGCACATGGCCTATTCGTACGTATTTGGCTTGGCCGTATGACGTATGTGAGATTCATGTTTATTATATTATTAACGTTTAACAAAATAATAAAATGGCGACCCGAAAAACACAAACTCCTTTATTTCTCTTTCAAAATACCCTTGAACGATCCTTTATCTTGAATAGCCGATGGCCTTTACCGATTATTGATTTTTGGTAATGGGTTAATCGGATTGTCGCAGATTTCCTACAATTTCCTTGATTATTTTGTATTTACTTGGCACGAATCCAAACCCCGGGCATCAGAGATTTTCTATCTATAGAATATAATGTATGATCTGGGAATCATACCTAATCTTACTTAGAAACAATCTCTATTGGTATAGGAACATCAATAGGTTAGTTGTGGTGTCTCTAAGGACTAAAGACCGGATTCGCATACCCACGAAAATGGTTCAAACCCCAGACAAGTATAATGTGACTCAATATCATATTATGCTCTTTCTAAGACCTCTAATTAATTAATTGCTTCCGATAAATGACTAATGTCTATGCTTCGCTCGTTAATTAATGCGATTGATATTTTCTGGTATGTGTGCGGGGCATAAGCCCTCATAAAATCATAAACGAGGATCATACTGGCATTACCCAAACCCCGTATTAAGTCTATTGACATCTCTATTCTTTGATATGCAAATGACAGTCACCGGTATAATTTAATCCTTGGTTTAAAATTGTATTTTTATATGAATAAGGTAGAAGGTGTACAGACAGACAGGTGTACAGTGTACAGACCTACCCTTTCTGGCGAGATGGCGAGATACACACAGCAATAGTCTGAATATACATACATATATCTATATATCTTATAAACGTGTCAATCTAATACTATATCTAGTCACGTGTTAGAAATTATCAACAAAAGATAATCAGTCGTCAACTTTAACACGAGTTAATCAGTTTTCATTTGTATCACGTTTACACATTTCTCTCATCACGAATTGTGTTCGACAAACGTGCTGTTAGTTATATAAATGCAACGTTTATGAAATAACCACGAAAGCTTCACGCTTTTAATTAAAAAACAATACTAAATCGTTACTACATTTACGTTTGTAGTTAGTATTAGATGATAATAATTGGGTATTTGACATAAACAATCAATTGACATACTTTTTATGAGATGACAAAACGCTATTCCTTGATAAATATCTAGTCATTATATTTCTGACCCAATTCACTATATATTGATTTCAAAGCAATTAAAAAACGAATTTTACATCAAAAAATTGTAAAATTTCGTTTTTAGGGTTTATAAAAAAAAGCATTTCTTAGAGAAGTCGTGTCTTGGAATTGGTGTCAACAACCCAATCATAATTATGAGTTGGCAAGTCACCTAGAAGCGACCGCTAAGGGTAGCTTGAAAGGTCAAGCGTTTGTTCTAGGCAAATATTTGAGTTATGAATAAGTAATGTGTTTACTAAAGGCGCCAAACTAAATAGTCATACTTCGGGATATAGTTATTACTAGGCGTTTATTATGAGGTTGCAAACGCGACTCTATTTGAAGCGACAGTAATGTTGTTGATATGTTATCTCAATAGTTAATATCTATTATTTGAGACGTACAATACGCGCCACGAAAGATGAGACTTGGCGAGGGGCGTGCCGCGCCTCCCGCGCCCTTTCCACCGCCCCGATGACGCCCGGTCCCTTACCGCCCTAGTCCTCAGACCGATAAATCTTCTACCGCGTAAGTCAATCCACGTGTGTGTCAAGTCTCTTTTGTGGCGCGTATTATACTACTATATACGACCATGTAGCATACTATGGTATCAGGTTATAAGCCTTGACCCCGCCCCCCCCCCCCCTCCGCCCCCCAGTACGCGACGTTCGTGGTCCGCGGGCGCTCGCACCGCGTCCCCCGCTGCGGCGTGGCGGGCACCATCATCGACTACTCGCTGTCGCGCGTGTCGCTGCCGCTGGCGGGCGGCGAGTGCGCCGCGCTCTACAACGACCTGGCCCGCGACGACTCGCTGTTCGACGCCGTCGGGGACTACCAGTTCGAGGTGTACCGCCTCATGAGAGAAAAGTTGGGGTAAGACGAATATTATGACGTCTTAGCCAGATACTACTGACTATACGATTATTTTTATAAATTTTAGTACATAGTTGGTTTTCTATTACTTTTTTTAATAATAATAAAATAATATCTTCGCGCAATATCGTAAAATATGGAACATAAACATGTGTGTATTCACTGTGTGGTCTGATACCTCATTTAACCCCAGAATAAAAAGTTATGAATTAAAGTTGTGTATCTATCAGTCTGTTCCAATCGCATACTACTCCAGTCAAAAGGATTACCTGTTATTACTTAGATTTTGTTAGTTTTTGGATGTAGACTAAAACACCTAATTGTGTGCAGTGCATTGCCCGATTGTATGTTGAAATAATGTGTAACTTATATTCTGTTCTCTGTTTACAGAAATGATTGGAAAAACTTCGCGCCTTACACAAACATCCTGTGGCTGCATTACACTGTTGATAAAATGATAACGTCCCTCCGCTACAAGAGGACAAACACGAAGATTCACAAGCACTACATTGACAAGCTGAAGGGAATTAAGAGCAGAATACTTGACTACGGCAGCGCAGCGCTATTTGTGCTTACAGACAACGAAATATAACGAACAAATTATGATAATATACAAAACAATTTTTTCATGTGTAAATTAATTCAAACTAGTCTTAACAATGGTTTTAATAAACTGCTGCTATTGCTATAAATCTGACATGACAATGAATCGCATAAATTATAATAATGTAAATAAAGTTTGCTTTGATAAATTCGTTGAAATGATAGACGCTAAAAGAGTTATTTACAATGTTGTCGCATTATTAGAACAGTATAAAGGTGCCTTTATAGATAAGGTTGTGCCTTTGTTCACATTAATAAATTCATATATTGTGTTCCGCAACTTGTCGTTTTATTTATTGAACAATGGTCAATGGGTGGATGGTGGCGGTGGACAAGTGGGTGCATATTCAACTAGGTACCTACAAGAGCCTAGTAGCTACTATAGTCTCCGTCAATATGAAGGGACCAAGATTTAGGTTGTATTCGACACATAGTTACATACATTTTAATGTATTACATATAATTATGCAGGCTGGGTATGGTTTTCTTGTTGGACGTTTACATCTTTAGTATGTATTATAAAGTGTTGTTTGGTTGACCGCGCTAATCTCAGGAACTACTGGTTCGAATTGAAATAATATTTTGTGTTGTGTTTTAAGCGAGGAAGGCTAAACGCTATAAAAAATTCGAAAGCCCGTGGACGAGTTGCGGGCGGAAGTTAGTTCACATAATTACGCAAGCCCGGGTGAAGCAGATTTTTATTTGGTCTTATGAGACAAAATTGGAAGGTGAAAAAAAAAGGTTTCTGGCTCCATGTACACTGTTAAGACTCTTCTAGTATATTCTATTACCTATTCTTTTTCACAGTTACCTATGTCTGGAACAGCTATATAATAAGAACGAAAAAACCAGTTTTATGTAGTGACCTGACCTACTTTTCTCCACTAGGCCTGACCTTGAGGCTTTAAAAGCGGGTCAACACGAGCTGCGTTATGCCGATCTATAATATAAACTACGTAAGGAACTTTAATCGAAGTAATATAACTTAGGGTGGGTTGCATCAGCTTCACTTGACGCACACGTAAATGTTAATATTGGCGATACCAATTTTGTTTTCTTCTAGCAGCGTTAATTACGAAAAGTTTAGTTTTCAACTTGCAGCCCTAATAACGGTGATAACCGGATTATTTATGCCATGAAACAACGCTTCATATTTTTACGTCCGTTAAACATCTGTAGTCGTTATTTCTGGCGTACGTATGTAACGTTTAACAGACCTTTTGATGCAACCCGTCCATAGTCGGTGAAAAAAAAGTTTCACTCTAATAAGCTATCACCATGGTTACTTAAATAACTATACTAGCTTGAGCTAACAAGAAATAATCGTAATACAGTAAAAAAAGGTAGCCGATTTCATCCACCGACTATATTATAGAAAAACCTAATAACACTGCTCGATCCGGAAATTGAACACAGGACTTCATGCTCAGCTGTCGCGCTGTGCGATGATTAGACCAACAAAGCAGTCGTGGTAGTACTTCATTTTCAGTCAAATCTGAACCATGTTTAGGTAAACCCAAGTGTGTAGAACATTTTGTTTATCTACTATAGTTAAATAACAATAAAATAAGTTAGCCGTTAACTATTTTACCAGCATTGTGCATTAAAAAAAACATCTATTATAATCTAAATATTTAACAACGGATTAAAATTTATCTCATGCTGGCATGATATAAATAAATATGTATCTAAAATCTTATCTTTAAAAGATTTAGTGTTATCATATTCTCTAACGTACCAAATCTACATCGTTTATAAGGGCTAAAAACCTACAATTTAATACTATTTAGAAATTGTTTCCGAACGCCTTTTTTAGAAAATATAAATCTCTAGTCTCTAGTCAACGTTTCCGAACAGCTTGGATATCTGTCAAGTTGTCAATCGTTATCAGTTTTCCATTGCTTTTCCTAAAATCGTCAATAATGTACAAATATTGCAAACAACCATAAGAAAATTATTAAATACCAGTATATATTGATTACGTCTGAATAGTTTATGACGCCGTATACCAACCAATTCTATCACTTATAAACGTTCAATCATTCTCGTTTAAATATTTATTCAAAGAACCTTTTACATGGAGTTTTCTTGAAGCAGGTGAAAAAGAAGTCTAAATGAAAAGCATATTTAGTTTTAAAATGGAAGCAAGCAATGATTCTTTGTCTGGTAAGTTTTGGAAAAACTGAAAATTGTTATATAAAGGTGGTGTTTTAAAATCGCGTGTTTTGGTATAATTTAGTGTTGCCTCCGCCTATGAGCGGGTCTCCAGCGGTTCTGCTAACTCCTGGGAGGACTAGAAACATCGCACAGGACATGGAAGCCCTGAGACTATCTCGGCAAGACAACCCTTATTTGCAGGTAAGGTTTATTTAATAACAAAAAAGATAATTACGTCTTACGCGGAAGAACTCTTAATGAGATGCGTTTTCCGCGTGGATTACATGTAAACATTAGTTGCCAAGTACAAGGAAGTATGTATGATGCCAGTTTTCTATGTTCACGGTATTGTTCACTTATTTTACAAGGTGTGATTGCAAACTTGGATTTTGGCATGTGTTTAACTAGATGTCAAGAAAATTTATGATTACTGCAAGAATTTACTATCTTATAAGATAACAAGGATGTGTACATGTAAATATTGAACTTATTACAGCAAAAACTACATGTGTTTGTGACTCAACATTTATATTAAAATGTCTGCAATAAAATAATTTATGGCCTTTAAGTTTGTATCTCCCAAGTTTATTGTACCTGGTTTATGGTTTAACCCAGTAGTTCCCAAACTTATTTTTCTCGTGCACCACTTTCAAAATTAAACTGGTGTCGGTGGACCCCCTGCTGCTACATTCCTACCACATTGTTAAAGTCGACAAAAAATAAAAATTGTGTCGCTTCTGAGTTCCGTCCCTATATTCTGATAGGTTAAAATTTTAAATTTTAAATAAAAACGAAAAATGGTACATTTTATAACATTTTATTAATTAAAAGAAAAGAATTACAAAAAAATAATAATAAGGTAATACTTATAGGTTGTGGACATAATTTTAATTAATGGGAAGGATGTATTTGATGGAGTGTCAGCAAACGATCAATGTTTGGCTTTATTTTTGTGAGCAATAACCGCAAATCCCCCCGCTCTGTGATGTTTAGTTTGCTCCTTTTTTTTGTTAAGAGGTTTGTAACGGCACTAAAACTTCTTTCGACAAGGTATGATGAGGGAAAAGCTATCAAAAATTTCCTTGCGATTTCCCACAGTCCAGGATATTTTTCGTGTATTTCTGCTTGCAGCCAAAATGTTTGGTAGCCTTTTCTAAATTTCACCTTCAGCTCCTCATTGGTGCTTAGCTCAAGCAGCTCCTCTTGTAATAATACATTGGCCACTTCAGTTTCATCAAATGGATTTACGATCCATGGTGGTATATCCATCGTCAGCATATCTTCAAACCTGGTTTTGAAGTCATCATGCAGGGCACTTAAATGTTGACTGTAGGTATGGATATCCTCATCAATAGTTTCTACCTGCGACAAGTTTGGAAATTGAGATAATTCGCGCCGACTAATGTTTTGCTTCATAAATTTCAATTTCCCAAGAAAAGCCGAAATTATCCCCTTTGTTTTTATTAAATTCAGGCTGTCCCCTTGTAACTGCAAGTTAATATCATTAAATTTTTTAAACAAATCTGTCAAATACGCAATGTCTCCTTTGAATTTGATCAAGTTTTCTTTTAAATCTGGATCTCTACTTTCTAAGAACTCTAATACGGAATCGAAAACAGAGTAAAATCTCGTTAAGCATGCACCTTTCGACAACCAGCGTACTTCAGTATGTAAGAGCAGTCGTTGGAAGTCTTCGTCATTTTCGTCGCACAATTGAGCAAATAAACGCGTATTCAATGCATTGCTTCTAATTTTGTTGACAGCGTTTATTATAAAATGAAGAGATTGGTTCAACCTGTCACTTAAATGTTTCGCCACAAGATGTTGTCGGTGGATTACGCAATGAATAGCTGTAAGTCCTGGTATAATTCTTTTGAGATGACTTATAAACCCACGATATCGCCCTACCATTGCAGGAGCTCCGTCTGTTGCCACTGAAATAATGTTTGTAAATGGAATCGATTTTTCCGTAAAAAAATTACTCAGGACATTAAATATTGATTCGCCTTTAGTGTCAGTCTCCAAAGTTCTGGCAAATAGCAATTCTTCGTGAATTTCTTCCTCCATGATAAATCGGACATATGCTAATAATAATGCTTCATTACCGGGTAACGTTGACTCGTCCAGTTGTATAGAAAAATGACTTTTTTGCAGATGATTGCACAAAAAACTTTCGATGTCAGAGCTCATTTCATCAATGCGTCTTTGTACAGTATTGTTACTTAATGGAATTCTTTTTAGTACGTCAAATGGAGATTTGTGCAAAACAGTTTTTAAAACCTCTTCAACAGCGGGTAAAATTAATTGTTCTCCGATAGTGTGCGGTTTTCCAGATTTTGCTATTAGTAATGAGATATTGTAAGATGCCCGCAAGCCATCATCGTTACTTTGAGATGTTGAAGCGAACATGCTGTGCATGGTGGGTCTCTTTTCATATTTTTCCTTCAATGTTTGAAAATATTTTAAATCTTTACCCATTTTATCAGTATGACACCTTTTTAGATGATCTTCGAGCTTTGATGGTTTCATAGAGTCATTGCTTAAAACTTTATTGCATATTAGGCACATGGGCAAGTGTTTATCTGCCTCTGATGGAACAAAACCATATTTCAAATAATCGACACTGTATTGTCGACATTTTTTCTTTGCTGTAGCCATGTTTTGTATCAGTTACCTTCCCTGTAAAAAAAAATGTTATAGTAACCAAGTTTTTATTTGAATATAGGTAGCACAACGCAGCCTTTGTCAGCTTTATATTATTATGATTATCATTATATTGAAAAAGTATTACGGCTTGTAAAGGGACCAACTAATAAACCGCTAAGACAAGTACAGACTTTTTCACGAAGCGATATCAATGTTAAATACCTAATTTACCACAATTTTTTAATAGTAGAAATAAAAATTAGTTTACTCAGTATCGAATATTGATCATATTTGTGTAGGAAAAAATAAAAGTCGAAATCCCAAATTGACCAAAAAAGTGACCATAAAAACAATAACTACAATTTCATTAAATCAATGAGTTCACGCGCTAGTAGTTTTATAAAACAGTAATTGCTCTGCAATATTGATTTTTCGGCCTTTTTAGAGAGGCAGTCCTCTCGTGAAAAAACAATTGAATAAAACGTGCTGTGTTTGTCTTCAAATCGAAAGAGGACAATTAAAATATCTGTAAGTTACTAAGTTAGCTATATACAATGTGTCCGAGCGATAAGACCGCCCGGCGTTTTTTGAATATTTGTACGAAATCATTAATAATTATATTTACATTTGTGACTTAGCGGCCTTAGTGATTTTATATAAGTAATTTTTTTACTACATTTTAGTTTTGTCTAATGATTTTAATTGATAAATTATGATGTCGGCTAGTCAGTAAACAAAAATAATGGAAAAAGATGAACAAACTTAGGAAATATCGTAAAAAAACTGCAGCACGTCACGCGTCTTTACTTAATTTAATTTTGTACAAATATTCTAAATACGCCGGGCGGTCACTTATCCCTAGGACACATTGTATACAAGCATTTGTTATCAACCGACCAGTACACGAAACAAAATACTTAAGAACTAGGTACAACAAAAAAAAGGTACGTACTTACTTTTCTCCGGCACTAGGAACACTAATATAAATTTTCTCACACCTTCTTTTTCGAAATTCCGGAAACAAATAAATGAGCATGCCTTTGGCATCGAGTATTTATAGTCTTGATCAAGATCATGTCTAAACAAGCACTAAGCATTGTCGGACGGATTGCGCTTTGCAAGTCTGTACACGAAATTGTAATATCGAATACGCAAGTTTGGACAAGTAAGAGTCGCTTGCCAGATTAAAATGTTATCTGCTTAGTTAGGTACTTAAAACAATATAGGTAGGCCCTTATAAAAACTATATGCAGATAAATTTTCGTGGACCCCTATTAACATCTTATGGACCCCCATTTTTTATTGACGCCTACGTAGACCCCCAGCAAGGCTCCCGTGGACCCCTGGGGGTCCACCTGGACCACTTTGGGAATCACTGGTTTAACCCGTCAGTCACCAAGTCAAGGGGTAGAATTTTGTATGCAGTAAAAAGTACAGCCATGGTAAAAAAAGTATAGTGAACACAATCATTATGTTCTTCTACAATACAGAATCACATTTTCTAAGTATAGACAATATTTGTTTTTTATTCTCAGCAGGTGATGGCTAGCAGAGAGAGTTTGATTGAAAGCCATGCTGAGGAATGTGAGTCAGATGATACAATACTTATGTCACAGGTAAATAATGTTGTATTAATATAATTTTTGTGATTGGTAACAGTGGAATAGGAATTGTAAAAAATAAATAGCAAATATAGGGCCTAATAGGACCTTTATTTTATATGGTATTGAAAAATGTCTTTTATGAGGTCATTTTATAATAAAATAGTTTAGATTTCTTTTAAACTAGCCTGTTCCAGTCCCATAGCTGGACAAAGTTATCTTCTACCCAGAAAAAACAAGTATTAATCACATGCTTATTCTAAATAATGTCTTGATAATAGAAAATATATTGTTTCTAAATCTATCCGTTATTTCTAGTATTATCTTGATTGCCAGTTTAATGTAACATTATTTATGACGCTTATCTATCTGTCATAAAGAGTTTAGCTCTGAAATTTTATTGAAAATGAAACTCTTATCTAGCAAAGTCATAAAAACTATGTGGATATACAATTTAAAGTGAATGTAATGTGTGTATCACACCTGTGTTCTTTACAAGAGTAGGTAGATGTGTACTGCATCTATAATAATAATATCTTAGGACAGCTCACACACAGTCATCTGATCCCAAAATAGGCAGAGTCTGTATTATGGCAACCAGACAACTGATAAACATACTTATATATTTCTAAATATATACTTAATATAGATAAAATTACACCCAGACACAGAACAAATCATTATGCTCATCTCACAAAGTCCTGGGTGGGAATCGAACCCACGTCCTCCGGTTTAGCAGTCAGGGTCACTAACCACTAGAGCAACAGGCCAGTCGAGATCTACATTAAAGTTATTTATATAAAAATCTGTTTCTCGCTTGCTATAGACGGAAATGTCAAATAAACATTTATTTTTCCTACTTCTATCGGTTTTTGATTAACTTCATTACAGTTCTATGACAGTGACATTATTTTTTCTTAGAGTCAAGCTTCATCATGCTATAGGTAGTCTCACGAAGTCCTGTTAGACTATGGATGTTGTCAGGCATGCACAATTGCACATGCACATTATTTTAGTGTGTTACTTGAAGATTACGCTCACGGTTGCGACGCGGCGTCACACACGAGCTCGCTTATCAGTTACACGTTACATCTACAGATAGAGCCAAACGGGATTCGTGAGATAGAACATCTGTACCATGTTGTAGGCTTGTGCGACTGCGAAACCGGAGGTCGTGGATTCGATTCCCACCCAGGACAAATCTTTGTGTGATTAGCATAATCGTTTGTTATGTGTCTGGGTGTAATTTATCTATATTATGTATATATTTAGAAATATATAAGTATGTTTATCAGTTGTCTGGTTACCATAATACAGGCTCTGCCTAGTTTGGGATCAGATGACCGGGTGTGAACTGTCCCAAGATATTATTATTATTATAAGAAATGTTAAGGAGCTGCATACTAACGCTCCTATTATCCATGAACGTGAAGGCGTATATGTTCGTCGTTTTATAAGTCCACATTTCGCCGTTTTCGCCGTTTGCGCCCTTATACGTCACACTTATACCGTCAAATATAAAATTTTCTTACAATTTATTTTCAGGAATTTGGAAGCACTGCCTTAGACTTTATAGAAGACGATCCATTGACCTTGAAAGAGGTCCATGAACATATGATAAGGTCTCCCCCACCGACGAGTTGCTGGCCGCACGGTAATAGAACTCAAACAAGTATTAAAAAACGTCTCAAATATCCTATTAAAATGTTAACTTCCTCTGTGCATAGAGTTAAAAAGGTTGTGCTAATGGTTTCTAGTTTTAGTAGTTGTTATAAATATAATAAAGCTGTCTTTAGTAACAAAGTTAACAAACACTAATATAGCTCTGTTACACAATGGTTTATGTGTGCTCTTTAATTATTGAAATATTAGCTAACCTATTATTATTATAAAATATAGTTATTAATAATATTGATAGTTACTTATATATTGGTGAAAATCCGGGAAGCATCAAATTTTTTATAGTGTTGGCAACTAATATATAGAATATTATATATACTTTATATTATACATATTTATAGAGTAATATACCTATATACATATTTGTAGAATAGCTTATTGTTGATATAGATCCTCCTATACTGCTGCTAATCTCTCTCTAGCCTGGCATATGACGAATAATCAGAAATTATGTCATCTTAAGTTGGGTTACATGACCAAAATAGAATGAATTCATAACATATTTTCCATCAATAAAATCTATTTCAAAATCGATTCTACAATAAACCATTGTGAACTAGAGTCATAAGTTTTTATTTAATAACTACTGTCACTAATCGCAATAATTTATTACTTTTTTATTACATGAGCTGTAATATTTACAAAGGTTTCCGAAATATAAAACGTTATATAAGCAGTACTTTCCTTTATAAGTTGCTTACTAGTAGGTATAATACATAAATGAGGCTATCTGTATATTGCAGATATTTATATTATCTTTAAAGAAAATATTTTATGATTGCAATAGATGCAAACGTTACATAGACATTGAACTAGAGGTCCCTTAATTCAAAATATAATTAGTAATTTCGTGACTATCGTCTGATAATATCATAATATCGTCCTGAATAGACCTCCGTTTGAGTTCGAAACCACTCGGAAAATCTCGGAACACGTGAGTAAAACCGTAAAATTAGTAAACATATATCAAAATAAATGATTTCGATTTATTGATCTTATTCTTAATATACTGTACATGTACAACTAAATATTTAGCTAACATTTTTTGTTGTTATCTATTCAGACAAAATTTTATGGCGGAAAGCAATCTGATATAAATATTATCCAAGTTAATATAATATATGTAGGCCGCGGCGGTGAATGACTGATTACGGATAATCAAATTCACATGCCGAGAGTACGCAGTGTCACGTGAACATAATATTGGCCGAATTATATCAGTGCTAACATTTGTAGATAAAATTGTAGTCTAGTCTACTTTTAATTATGAGTAACGAGAGTGATATAAGGGTTTTTTCTTATTAAAATGAACATAGAGAATAGGGAAATAATACCTAAAATATAAGGTAACTGATAGAAATTTTTCAAATTAGACGTTTACCACCTCAGTCAGCCCGTGACCATGAATGCTGTAAAGGATTCGAAACGTCGGGACCGAAAAACTGATTTAAACTGCGATAAAATCCGAAAAGTTTAATTCAATAAGGATATACATTGACAAAGCATGTATCAGAGGAAAGTGCTATTGGATTTGTTTATAGGCGAGGACTTTGGCAGAAATTTTATTACCAGATCCGATGGTCTGGAAAAAGGCCAGGTTAGAATTATCTACACTGGAGCGATGAGCATGTATTTAACATGTGATAATCGTGGATAAGACAAAAGGATTTTGGATCGCAGTAAATGGAAATCCTGGTATTTGCCTACGCTACTGAGAAAAATGTAAACTAATTAACTTTTTATTTGAAACATAGGTAATCTTTGAACTCATATAGCCAGCTTATAAGGCATGTTAAAAAGGTTTTATACTGTGAAGACCTACACAATTAGTAAGCTTAAGTCCTAATTGTAACTGACGCAGTTTTGAAGACCGAAAAGTGAGCAATTAGGTAGTATAATTACTAACTTTAATCACTTGTTACCACCTTATTAGCCAATTATACAGGTGTGTCAAATTTAGGGTTATTTTAGGGTTGTCCTAAATAAATAGGTTTACGTTTAACAATCTAAAAAACGTCTACAGTAAGAGTTGTTATACTGTAGCGGTACATAATTATGTCAAGTTTTTAATTTCAATATAACATCAGTATCACAATAATATGAACTCTTAAAGTAGGACTGTTTACGTTGTGGAAGCGCATTACACTGCACGAAGCGACGTCTCGCTTCCACAACGTAAACTGGTCTGTTTAAAGAGTTCATGGTAAGGGGGCTGCTCTGTCTAAATCCAGAATTCAGTATTGTTACGGGTGTTTATTTATAATTTGATTACTTCACGGTGCATTGTATTTGTATTAGCCCTGATAACTAAAAAAAGACGATACAAAAAATGTGAAGTTAAATTTCTAGGAAACAGATAAGATAACTTGAAAATCTGATTCTAACCTCATTGATAATGTGTATTTGATGTCTCATTTCCGCCTCCGTGAAGACACACTATCGTATCGTGCGTCGAGCGCGTTCGACTTCGCAGCTGAGAGCCCTGTCTCGTACAGCGCTTACTCGGTCAATTCACAGGAAAAGGTTACTAACATTACTATTTAAGCGTGCTGTTCTTTGTGTCTGTGTGTCACTGTAGTTAGTGCACGTTTTTTTATGTTTTCAGGCCGAGGTTGAAATAGTATTGACTAATGAATTAATTTATGAGAATGTATTTTTATGATTTATGGTATTATTTTAGCCTCGGCCAATGTATATTTTTTGTGCGAACTGTACTTACCACGTTTAATTTTGTAATTAAGCAATTCGTACTCAAAATGTAAACTAAAGCAAAATTATGACTCTTTTTTTACAGATTTTTTTTATACAGCGGTCTTAATTTTTTTTATTATTATTACACTGTATGTTATTTTTTACTCGGCAATTTCAAATTTTTTAAAATGATTGTTATACAGAATGATAGAAATTTTGAATTATGCAGTATGTTAATTTTTGTACAGCTGCAATTCAGTTTGTTTTATTACTATACACGGTGTAAATTTCTTATACCATAAAATTAGTACAATCGCATGTCAAAACGTCTCAGTATATGAGAACAAAGTAAACACACTAATCCCCCCTCCCGCAGGAGCTGCTGGGCGCGCGCTCGCCCCGGCGCCCGGAGCCCCGCACCACCAGCACGCCCCCCCCCAGCGCGCGGCCCCGCTCCTCGCGCTCGGCCTCGCCGCGCTCGCACGACCTCACGCTGTGCGGCCGCCCGCTGTCCTTACCGGGTACATCTTACTTCTTTACAGTTCACACCACGGATCATACTGGCTGTACCCGGAGACTAATAGTAAACTGATATTAAAAAGTACAGACAATAAAAGACGCAGCTATTAAACAGGGTCAAGGTGGTTAAACCGGAATTCTTTTCTATAAACGATGATAAAACTTTTCTTAACTGAAATAGTTCATAAATCTATTGCTATATCACTTTTTTGACATGCAAACGACAATGACAAGTATATTTTAATCAATTGTTTAACATTGTATTAATTTTTATAAGTAACGGGTACTAATATACAATTGTTTCTTTCTGAGTGATGGAATTGATGGGCTAAAGATTGACAGCTTAAACTAAATCATTTGTGATCTGAATACACCTTATATGTATTATGAGTTTATATGTATTCAAAAAAACTGCATGTTTGAAGAACCAAGAAAAAATTATAATCCGATTTTCAAAATGAATTTCAGGTGAAAGCCACCTTCGCAACGCGTTAAGCAAAAAGCAAGGCGGCAACCAAAGCGAGAGATTCTCCCTCCTACAAAATCCGCGCCCCCTACGGAGGCCACACTGCAATAGGCGGGACGAAGACAGCGTCAAACTAGTGCAGGACTGCGACAAGTAACGGTACGAGTACTAATATTAATTGGTATCGCATAACCAAAGGGTATGTTCCAAAATATGTCTGGTTTAGTGAACTTTGTACCCGACTGCGCGGAGAAAGGTACTGTATTTCTCCCTAGGTGTTCAGCCTTATGTGAGGAATAATGTCTGGTTATACGGACTTTTCCTTTAGAACCGTGTTCAAAATGTATGTGATTCTTACGTAATCTGAGATCGCATTTGCATTGAATTTTGAATTGGTGATCCCATTTGAAGATTGTTGGAATGTATAAAATGTGTTCCGTGGAAGGTAATTTCAAGGATTTTAAGTATATTGTCCGGTTTTGCGGGAATGTGTACGGAATTGAATGTTATAACTGTAGCGGCAGTTCGGTTGTTGGTCTCATGCGGTTATGATCTTTAGGGCCACAGACTGTAACGTCTATTGGTATTATGTGGTACGGGTACCATAGTCTATAATTGACTAGCCGAGTTTGGTCAGGGTATGTGTGGCATTGTTTCTGTTTAGCATTGAAAAGAATTGATTAAAAAATTACCAAAGTATATTTCTAAATTCATGGACGTTTACGTCTGCCTTTATTTACCAAAATACGAATCCAATGCAACGTTCTTTATGAATAAATAAAAATATCGAATTTTACACTATCTTGGTTTAAAAATTTAATATCTAAATAATTGGGACGAAAATGTTATTTAATTGTACTAACGAAATGCTTGAAATGTATTACTTAAAAAAGTATTGATTAAGAATGTTAAGAAAATGTATTTTATTAAAAAATAAATATATTATACTACTTACTGTCAAATTATGACGTCACTTGACATAATAGAAAATGCAAATACAGCTGAGGATTGTAGCTTTATAGTTACTTCTCTTAATAAAAAACACTGCTGATTCTCCCACTCTTTCTAAAAAAGATCATGAAACAAGGATACAAGATATTTAGACCTGTCATATTAGCCGCCATTGCGTACACGTGACATCTATTGTCAATGGTAACTTATAGACTTTGAAATGCCATTTACAATTGTCTATAGTAAAGAGACTAAACTGCAGGTATGATGATAGTTCTTAGTATTTTGTCCGTGTTCAATGAAAAATAGTCACAGTAATTAGTTTAGTGCTAAATAAAAGAATCAGTGTCACTATAGCTAGAATGTTTACTCTTAGACACAAAGAAGTAACAAAAAAACTGAAAAATAAATAGATTTGAGAAAAAAAACTATTTAGTTCATTTTAAGAAATGTAACACTGGGAGTGACTAGAATAATTGTAGCAATTGAAATATAATAATAATTATAAAAATCATTTTGTTAAAATAATACTTGTTTTGTCCAGAATTATTGGCATTAATAAATAAAAGGTATAATCTGTGGCATCATTATTTATTGTTCACTATTTTCCGGGTTTACTCGTGTTTATTCGGGATTTTCCGACTAGTTTCGGACTCCTTATTCGGCTCGCGACCCGTGACATAAGCTCATGAATAAGATCTTTGTTTGAGTCTGAAACTTGTCGGACTTTCCCGAAAAAATACGTGAGATAAACCGGAAAAAATTATATCGTATGATTTAATATTTTTCGGTACAAATTTTGTAATGTTTATGAATAATAAATGTCACGACATTGCCGAGCCGATTATATGATTGCCGAATATTGCCGCGTACGGTACATACAACTTATTCCTATAAAATGCTCACTTTAGTAGTAATTATCAGTCCTAACCAATGTAGGTAGGTTATGTTTACTCATAAAACTATTTAAGTAATCAATGTTTAAGTTACTTTTAACCGGCTTGAAAAAATGAGGTTCTTAAAGCGATTATTATTTTATTTTCGTAATTTATAACTGGTTGTATATAAATTTAAAAAACTGACTATCGACGTCAATAGTTTAAAGGAATTGAAAAAAATTAAAAGGTACTTAATCTTAAACGTTGCTTAAATATTTTTATAAGTAGAGTTAGTTATTAGCAGATAGTATTATTGTTTACTAAGGCCGTTTCACATTGGCAGCGATTTCTGTGAGGGCAGAGGACGCCACTGTCGGCGTCAAATGTCGTTGGCAAAACGCAGTACAGTGTGATAGGACCCTAAATAAGCTTTATTAGATAAATTGTAGATTAGAGATAATTGCTTATTTAATAGTAAAATTAATGTAATGTATGGGGAGGAAAAATTAAAAGAAACTGATTATTAAAGGTTTAGCTAAGTACTTACTTTTCGATAAAAAAATTTCGTTGTTTGTATATATTGCATGACTTTAGCTTTAAGATAAACCCTATAGCTAGATATTGAGTTACCGAATTATTATATTAGTTCAAATATATCCCACCATTATTTTTAGTCCAATAAGTACAGTCGGCGACATAGATTGGTGTCATATTTGGTGAAATGGGTAGTGTAGCTGTAACCAAATGATATTCCCTGTAGCGTTTAATGGAACAATTATTTATGCTTTTGACTGTACATAATATGAGTATCATTTAGAATTATTGTTTATTCCTTTTGTCATCAATTTATGAGCCGGGAAGAATATTTCAATATATAAATATTATTATATAATTATATATTATTATGTTATATGTAACGTCCTAATACTCTTTAGATAACAGATTCCATTATAGTTTATAGTTAACTTTTTTATTTAATTTTGTTTCATAAGATTATGATTAATTAAAAATGTTCAAAATTGAGTTGCGATATAGTTTCAATGTCTATAATCTGCGAAATTGGAAATGAGATCGGTTTGGAATGTTTATTTTATTTAAAAAAATTAATAATAATTGTCGTTCGTACATATAAAAACGGTCAATATAAATATAGTTAATGTATTATATTGTGTCTGTAATCAAATGATAATTGAATCTGAGAGGTATTAGTTTAAATATTTAAAATATATTAATTTGGTGTTAATCGTTCTCATTATATAGATGTATATTATTGTTTGTTAGATTTAATCGCTACTCACGTGATTAGGGTAAATTTAATTTTGATGTTTTTTGTAAAATGTTTATTAGTGAATTTATACTGAAACCCCGAACTTTAGTATAAAGTCGGTATAACGAATAAAGTCTAAAATCTAGTCTATATCTTGTTTGGTTTGTATAATCTTCTTCTATAGACATATTTGATATAACATAAACCGATAAGCTGATAAGACTGCCTCGTTGGTCAAGTGGTTGCTAAGCGCGACTGCTGAGCATGAGGTCTTCGGTTCGAACTCCGGGTCGGGCAAAGTGTTATTGGGTTTTTCCATTAGGTAATTTTATGCAGCACGGAGTCTGGATTCGTGCCCGGTTGATGGCAATAGGCTCGCTCCGTATTACAATGGGACCTATAATATAACTGGCGAAATGTAAGAGTACTATAATTATGTGCACCTCTGCCTATCCCTTCGGGGAATACAGGCGTGATGTTGTATTTTAAACCGATAAGAAATCCTTTATTTACATTTTGTTCAAGAAAATTGGAATTCTATTGTATAGTTCATATTAACCGACTTCAAAAAGAAGGATATGTTCGTCTGTATGTATTTTTTTCTTGCTATCAACATTGCCAAATATTACAGTCCGGTTTAGTGTGGTTATTATAAATATTGCCCAGTTGAAACCTTAAAAAAAAAGTCTGGGTTCATAATTAACTTAGCTCAATTTAAATGTGAGTATTATAGTAAATTCACATATTTATTAGTGATGGCTTTATACAATACACGTGCTTATTTCGAGTATTATTTGACACGTGCTTGTGTTGAGTATTAAAAAGGTTAATATTTCAGCGTTTATAGGCAATGAATAGATTCTAGGTTGCCGAAAGATTACGGAGCCATTTATGATACCGGATTTCAGGTTAAAAACGTTTTATAAACAAAAGAAAATTAATTATTATTATTAAAACATTTATATTTCGTAGTTAAGATTATTAAATGATGTACGTAACATTATGAGTATTTGTTTCTTAAATATTATTGGAAATTAGAAATTTCTTTATAATTGATGTTACAGTTTTAGCTTCATTCAGATGTAGCCAGCCTAACGGCGGTAACTTCAAAACGAACTGACTAATTCTAGCGTTTTGGCTGTAAAAAGTTTTATGTATCTATAATTAAAGGAATGACAGGTTAGCCGAATGTAAACGTTCAAAAAGTTATTACATACTATATTTTAATCCGTTTAAACAACGTCCTAAATCAGCATTTTTATTAAACGATCAGTATAATATGCCGTAATCCTGGCCCATAAGGTTCAATTTCTTTTGAATACTGCGCTGTATTATTAGCTTCCTTTAGTCGACTCTTATTATGATTAAAAAAAAAAAATATCCGCACATCCGTTTATTCCTTACATCCGAAAAATCCGCATCCGTATAGAAGATTGGTTGATAAAATAAACAAGTTTTAGTTAAAGTTACCTAAAATTAAAAATACTTGGTTGTTATGCTTATTAAAATATTTATTACTAGCGGCCCGCTCCGGCTTCGCACGGGTATAAAATATATATTATAAGTATTTCTCCACTATTTAATGGATGTTATTATACCTATAAACCTTCCTCTTCGATCACTTTATCTATTAAAAAAAACCGCATAAAAAACCGGGGCGTAGTTATAAAGATTTAAGCATACATAGGGATATAGGGACAGAGAAAGCGACTTTGTTTTATACTATGTAGTGAAGTGTTAAATGGTTCCATCTAGTTAATATATAAAAAGATAGTAAATAATATGTAAAAAGGACTCGTGCATGCCTTAGTAGACGTATGTATATATTTCCACGACACCAAATTCAATGAGACAATTAAATAGGTATGATTGTTTAATTACTTTTAAATAATATATATGTTTTAATTGTAAAAGACATTAACTTAAGATTTTACTTCCTCGACAAATATTGTTGTGTCTATCTTGTGTAATTCCGAAATAAATACTCCATAGAATAAGTTTGTTGTGAATATGATTTTTGAAAAACCTATTTTTTTATAAAACAAAATATTTTCCACAGTCTAAAAAATAACAGTAAGTCTACCATCACCTTTTAGTACGCAATCCATTTTCATGTGAACAATTTATCAAATAACATGAAAAATCCATACACTGGTTAAGAAAGGCGATTCAGTTAAGGTCCTAAATCGTGTGGCACTTGGTGATGGTAGGCCTCCAGAAAATTGACATTCCTATAAGTTAACTTTTATAATGATAAATGATTTTATTTCTGTAAATAGGTTTTGAAAAACACTTTTACACTTTTTTTTTTTAACTAGATAGATGGCGTCGACATTTCCTAACTGACTACCTCTGAGAAGAAACACCGAAACAAACTCGGGGGTCAATGTCTCTTTTAAAGTCCAGACAAGTTCAATAATTTATGTGAGAACAGTGTAGGTGGTCTGAGATATAGATAATTAATAAAAAAAAATAGCAACATAGATTCTAAAGAGTTAGTCGCAATTAATGATAATATTGATTAAAATTTATCAAGTAAGTATTTAGAAAGACATGTACTATTCTTATATCATTTGATGTGAACCAGTTTATAATTATTTCATTTTATATGCAATCTCTTTTGTTATGTAGCTATTGGCGATATTATATTATCTGTACAGTAAAAAAATACCGTTATAATGTTACCACTATTTTATATGAATTACGAATATGTAAATTAAAAAAAAATGTTATTTTTTTTTAGTTGTTAGTTGTTTATTAATAATATACCTATATATTATGCATATTTAGATTTTATTTGTTGACCTTTACATTAAGCTGCTTCTTATGACTTAATAATTTTATATAATATATGAATTTCCTAACATCTCATTTTTATATATAATTGTATAAAGTGGCAAGCGATTGTGAATTACGGAATTATTGATCAATGTTTGTAATGGGATTTTCTAGTAGTAGTTTAAAAATGAATTCGATCGAAAATGTATAAATTATATATATTTTAAATTGATGACCAAAAGTACTGCCAGGTTGAAATATTCACAATTGCTAACCTATTTTATAAATAAATATTTCCTTCACCAAAGAGTAGGCCAATGTTTATAATAGGTTAATGTTTTGTATATATTATTATTATTGTCATTATTCTGGTCATTCGCTGGTCGATATATACAGATTGTCGATAAAAATAAAGGAATATTTGATTCTATAAATGAAGTTTTATTTTTCTCTTTATAAACTATAGTTGACCCGGCGAACTTCGTACCGCCTTCTAACTATTTAAACCTTCCCTGGACTTCTACATATATTTCAAGACAAATAGCTATTAGCCAAATCGGTCCCGCTATTCTCAAGTTTTGGCTTGACTAAGGGAACCATGGATTCAGTTTTATAGAATGATTGGGTTAAAATCAATGATTAAAATAGGCTAAGTTTCAATGATAAGGGTAAAAAGAATGAAACAACAAACTTTTATTTATAATTTTTATTAAATTAATTATTTCTATAACTTTTTACATAAAGTAAATTATATGTGCCACGTTTCGTCAATTACATTGAATAATGCTGCCATGTCACATCAGCATAGTCACAATAGTACCTAATGTTTGCCTCTACGATCAGACAACAGTGGCTGCCCGCGACGACACATCTCCGTCACCAGCGGCCGTGTGACGTCACGCGCGCGGCTGTGACGTCACACTCGTCACGTGGGCAGCTGTGACGTCACACTCGTCACGTGGGCAGCCGCCCGGCCGCGACTCGCCTCAGCGCACAACTTGGTCCAAGAATATATTTATGAAATAATTTGTATAAAAATTTTGGCTCCAATATTTACAAATGCAATGATATTTTTTTTTACAACGCCGGACTAATTTTACAGCGACTAAGTTGGGTAAAGGGTCGCAGAGGCGAGCCGGCGGACGGGCTGACGAGTTTTATTGCAATTCATTTCTAATAACACATTTCTTATCTAATAAGAGTGCGCGCGTACAGTGCGCGTACAGTTGTGGTGTCCCGCCGCCGCAGGACGTGACGTCACGCGGCCGCGGGACACGACGTAACGTAATATGAAGAGACAACACCGAAGGCAGAGCTGACAGTTCCGTTGGCCACTGACGTCGCCCGCGCTAACTACATTCGTATTCTGACGATACCTTCTCCCTGTTTCGTGGTTTAAAATTAACATTTATAATTAACACACAAGGGGGCTTATACAGAATTTGTACTCTTAAAGCGTCCCGTCGCCGCTTGCACCCAAGTAACACTTGCATGCATAACAACTGGTCCACACTACACTCGTGCCACATCCAACGTGATCAGAGGCGTGAGTTGATCGAAGCGCAACACTGGTACGATTCAAAACGAGAAAGCACTGCTCTAACAATAAATTAAATATTTTTGTGATACATAAATAATAACCGAATGATAAATAATTTGTTGTGGTTATAAATATCTGACAGAGGCGTAAGTCTGAGCGTCGAAATCAGCTGACGTTAACATCGGGCTGGGCTCGGCGCTCGCGCACTGTGCCGGCAAGTTGTACGGTCAGTTAAAACAACACTAACACTAACGTTACGTAAGTTGAATATTTGAACTAACGGATGGATGGAATCGTTCAATACAAGAGTCAGTCAGTCAGAGTCGTGAAAATATCTTAAAATGTAACACTTAACATTGCAACGGTGGTACAACAAAACATACTTAAAACTCCGTCAACTTATCAGTGAGCCGACACAGTAAGCGAGCGCCGCCGCTAGGTGGCGTGCCGTGAGTGTGACGTCACCCCCGACGTCACCGTCGTCGCCTACATTACCATAAGAGATCAAACTGTCATTAAAACAAACATTATACTTACAAATGATAATACGTTTACAACTATCCTTATTATAAACATCCATTCCTAAAACAATTTACAATAATATTATATGCAAATTATATTAAGATAACGTTACATTCAGTCGGGCAAAGAGGAAGTTATGAGATTGACTCGAACGAAGCCCCACCGAATAGATATTTACTGAAATTAATATAATACAATGAAAGTTCAGTCGTTCATTTCAGAAATGAATCAACAATTTATTACAAGATATAGTCATAACAAAAATATATGTGTACTCATTAGATGTTATCTTGTGAAAATGTAACACAATGTATTGTCCAGCTTTAGTCGTGTATAATATATTACTTTTTTTGGTACATGAATGTCCACATTAATTATAATCGCTACCAAATAACTGTGTCATCACGCCTGACATGTGACGTCACTGACGAGGGATTATAAGATGCGCGAAGTCAAGAAATAAAATAAGTGTTATATACAAATCAGGTGATGAAAAGAGAATTAATTACATAACATTAGGATTATTATAATTTTATAGTTATTGATTGGGTAGATCTTGACCCATATTTTACAGTTTATCATTCGAAATGTATCGTTATCAGTAAGTAGGTGTATGACACATTTACTTAGCCGATCGTGTGTGACAATAAAGTGAGATCATTAATTATAATTCAATATTAATACTTAACAATACGATGGTTAGTGGGTGATGTATTACGAGCAGTTGGTTGTTATGCGATTTTGGACTGTATCCCTTTAAGAATGAAGTCAAAAATAACATAATATCGTATTGTCTACAACTACTGCGTATTTCATTAAAAAATAAAAAGTACATATGAGTGAACGTATGGGGTGATCAACACGAACGCAGCCAATCACCGGACTGATCAGACCCCTTAGACAAGTGGCAAAACGCTTGACGAATAGAATGAAAAATGTATGGGAATGACACATGTCATCGATAACATAGTCGAAACATTATGTCATTCCCATACATTTATCATTCTATTCTATTTCTATTCGTCTAGCGTTTTGCCACTTGTCTAGGGGGCAGTGCGGTAATGTACGCCACGCGAACCAGACGTGCTTCTAGCGTAAGGACGAGAAATATGGCGTAACAATCTCCAGTTCACGTGATCCACATTACGCTTTTGATCACTCAAGTTAGACAACGGCTTTTTACTCAGATAAACAATATTTGTATACTTCGGTTCGCGGATTAGGTTGTCAATATAAAAATAAATAGATTTGATGAGAAAATAAGAAAAAAATTACGATCGACGATTAAACTAATTCTCATAGCCGAATTGTTAGTACCTGAATTTGTATAGAAATCTTCGTTAGATATTGTCTTAAAAATAAAACAAAATAATTTTTTGTGGGTTCCCTTTGTTTTGTGTTAGACCCAATTATAAAAAGATTTGACCAAATCGGCGCAACATTCGCAGATCTAATTCTATTTGATTAATTTTTACAAGAAAAATAATTATATACAAAATATAAAATTGATATATCTATACAACATACACTATAATAGCAAGTTTTGTGGAAATCAATAAAACAATAAGTACCTAATGTTTTTAAAAAAACGATATTTTTCTAAGACCGTTAAAATTTATATTCGATTATGACCTTTAGAAAAAATTGAATAATAAATATAAAAATAACAATTGGTAATTTGAAAATGTGGGCGAACTGCGGCCCTGTATACATTTGTACGAGTTTTTTAGAAAACGCGGTGATCGCCCCCGAGGCATACATATTACAATAAATGTATGTTACAAAATATAATGTATTAAAATTATAGTGACATTATGTAGGTATATAAAGATTTGCACACATTGCGTGTTTTCAACACAGTGGAATATGTGACGTCGATGTAAAATCGTTAAAGAATGGAATACACATCGCGCCACGAGACTACACAATATTGCAACTCATCCAAACGAGCCAAGCTCGGTATTAAATAGAAAGAATAAGAAAAAAAAACAATACAAATTCGTCTGAAATGTGAAAAATAAACTTTGAATATAAATTTTTGGCAATTTTGTACTTAGTGATGGTTCGCAGAGGTGTGTAGTGTGTTCACGTGTACAGTGTCGTGTGTGTTTGTGTGTGTGTGTTGTGTGTGTATGTCGTGTTTGTGTGTGAGTGTGTGCGGCGCGGGCGGAGGCGTGTCTCGCCGAGTCACTGTCGCGCGGAACGGTCGCGATGTCGCCGGCGTTAAGTTCAGTCACATAAACAACATTCGCCTTAGTACATGTATCAACAAAATGTCCTACGTTTGTTTACGTTATGAAGTAATAACGTTAGCCGCGAGCCGGAGTGGCGCAGCTCGCCCCGCGCCGCGCACCGACCACCTGCAACAGACACATGGGCGATTACAATTTAAAGTGGCAATCCTACTGAATAGTGGAAATTATACTGTCGTAAGCTAAAAAGTAATCGGCTTCCAATAAACAGCTGTTCTTTTATGGCACAAAATTCAGGTCGACTTTATATTATTATTATTATTTTGTCAAAAATGAAAAAGAATTCCCCAAATTTATAAATATTTGAATTCGATAATATATAGAATTGGCCTAATGGCTTACTCTATGAATGAATTCAAAGATCCTTGACTTGTCGTTGAAGACAGGAACCTCGTAAGTTTTTAATTTTTAGGAGGGTACCCTCAAAATATAGTTTCAGATGAACACTATTGCCCACACTTGTAAAAATTGTCAATGATGAACAATTGAATAAATCATAAAAAATATGTCAATCTGGTGGTTTACTTAAAACACATTTTAGCATCGTTTAATTTTCTGTTTACATGAGTAATTAGTTATTAATAATGCTAGTATGCCTCTCAAATTGTGTTACTTTTAGGAAACAGTCTGAATGTTAGAGGGTTTATTTTCAAACATTTTTATACGATGAGTTTAGTAGTGTACTCACCTAGACGACCTTTGTGGAGCGCGCCGCGCGGCGTGTCCGGGGCAGGTTGGCGGGGCGCGTGTTGAGCGGCGTGCGCGCCCTCCGCCGCGCGCCCCCGCCCACGCCGCTGTCGCCGCTGTGACCGGACACCAGCGACTCGCTGTCGCTCTGGTTCGACGTGTAACCAATCACGTCCACCTCATCTGGAATTGAGAATAAATGATTAAATCTATGGTTCATAGAAGTTATGATTAAATCTATGGTTCATAGAAGTTATGATTAAATCTATGGTTCATAGAAGTTATCGATTAAATCTATGGTTCATAGAGGTTATGATTAAATCTATGGTTCATAGAAGTTATGATTAAATCTATGGTTCATAGAAGTTATGATTATATCTATGGTTCATAGAAGTTATAATTAAATCTATGGTTCTTGTCTATGCTTTGTAGGAAGTTACTTGTGGCCCATACTTGCCAGATATTTAAGCCAGCGCACAAGTTTGCAGGTTCAAATTTAAACGAGCCGTCTACTGACCCGGGTCCGTTCTTAGTTATTCAAAAGGACCTCTGACTATTTTGGAATTGACAGTGGGTTCTCGAACTACCTATTAGGTACCCGGACTTAAATTTATACCGTAGGTAGGTTTGTAAAATGCAGTGGGTTTAAAAAGGCGCTGCAAAAGATGATGATTGTCAAGTTATTTCAGTTATACCTATACATTAAAGATATAAAAACATAACATCACGCCTGTATTCGCCGAAGGGGTAGGCAGAGGTGCACATGCAGTCAACCACATTTAGCCAGTTAAGTTATTGGTCCCAATGTAATAGGGGGCGAGCTTATTGCCATTGGCACAAATCCAGACTTCATGCTGCTACCGAGAATTACATAATGGAACATCCCAATATCACATTGCCGGAACTGGTATTCGAAACCAGGACCTCGTGCTCAGCAGTCGCGCTTAACAACCACTAGACCAACGAGGTATATAAAGATATAATTACATTTATTAGCTGCATTTGGTAAAACTAAAACCCTAATAAAATACACAATTAAATGAGGTCCCTACGTCTATATGTTTTAGAAAAGTCTTCTTTCTTTTAGATTTTTTGACAAAGTACCTATTCAGTTTGCCTAAACCCAAACATAATTATCTAAGCCACGTAGAAACAATATTTTCGTACGAGAACATATGACAAACATTCTCTTTTACAAATTAGGCTGTTACTAAGTAAATTATATTATAAAAACAATGCCAAAGGCAGGTTTTTGTTTTACGACGAAACTAAAATGAGAAGAATATTAAAAAGTCCGTATGATCATAAAATATTATCTAGGTACTATTTTGATCTAGGTACATTTCATCTCCATTTCAAAAGCGAGCAAAATATATTTACTCCAGAACCTATCTCCAACTTTTATTAGACTATCTATCAAGGTTATATAAAAAGATATATTTTAGAAGAAAAAGTTGGGAGCTGTGTTGCCAAGGGACGAGCACAAACCAGGTAGAGGCGAACTTTATTTCTTTACTTTGTAGGCTTTTGACCTCTCAGAATGGACATAATTTATATTTAAAGGAGCAAAAATTCCGTCGACAACAACAAGAGATAGTAAGAAAGAAATATTATAATTTGATATTATTTGAAGGTATATTTTTAGGAATATCTTTATCAAAGCTTACTGAATATTTGAGTGATCCTATGCTCACGAATTTGTTGGACAATATAGAGGTCCGTAGGCCTCTACGCCTAAATGGTTTCCGATAGGGCTGTTTTTATGCGAAACCTTAACGTTTAAGACCCTACGTTCCTGGTTTAGGGATCACTTAAGTAAGTAGGCCAACGGCCCTTAAGTGACCTTAACATTATTCTTGTAAAGAACAAAGTATTATGCGTAGGTATATCTTATTACCTCGATCTACCATCTCTATTCTGAAAAGATTACAATTGCTTCATCTATTATCCGTACCTATTGAATAAAGTAAAATCAATTGTAGCAAAGTCAATAAAAAACAAGACTTGGAAATTGTAAATAGTGATACGTGTATTAAACTTCTATAAAAAAAAATGAAAATTTCAGAAATCTGTTCTTCTTATCCATTTTATGACCCTTAAATCTCCTGGGCTTACAATCACCGCATTTATCAAACAATGACTTCAGTCGAACTGGCAAAAAAACCTTACACAAATTTGTCCCCGCAAATATTTAATTTCAACTCAGAATTTCCACGTAACATCCCACGAGGTCCCAGCCCAAGTTTGTTGAGACTAATTATAACACAAACGGCACCAAGCGAGCGGATTGCAATGGCGGAGCGCGCCAATTTCCTGCAATACATGTTAAATGGCGGCCAATCGCGCGGCGCTCGCCGAGCGAGATGTACGCCTCTTCCGGGAGCTATGCACTTGAAATTACATCAAAGCGCTGGGAAATGTTTATTAGGACTAATTTAACACTGATACGATGTTGTTTAGTTGCAATTGGAGTTGGTATTTGCAGAAATGAATCAAGGCAGATGCTAATATAATATAGGTACTATTATTCTTTGTATAGTATTTTCTTCTTAGTTTTGATGACTTCTTAAATTATTAACTTAATATACACTAATGTCTAGACCCTGAACTAACATCGAGTCAGATTATACAGATATTAGTCCCATGTGGAAATCGAACCGGTAACTGCTAAACTACCAAGCTACCTGCTGCTGATGCTGTTGTTTCTAGCTCCCAAATCCTGTCGAGCGTGATAATTGTAATATAATCTCAAGAACAAGCTCTCGTCACTACGAACAACGTCTATAAGTGAGGCGGATAACGTTTACAACATGATAAATGGTAGCGAAAAGGGTATTTATAATTCCCTCCAACAATGATATTTTAATCAACAAACTAAAATTAGATTTTCAATTTCGCTAAACATAGTTTAATATCCGTAGCTATTATTAATGTAAATCCGATAATACAGTTTTAATTATACACCTAAACACAAAGGGTCGGAAACGCTAATGGCACCCAACGCGGGCCGCAGACTGACTTCATAATAGAGGCTTGTAGGCTTAATACGTAATCAATATGAACTCTGAACATACCAGCTAGTTACAGCGCTATGAATGAAGCTCAAATACGACAGGAAACCTTGTGTACCACAGCTTTGATCGCAGACCGTAAAACTGTGGGTACATTGAATTTTTCACCAATTTTAGGACACAAAGCCGAAACTAACTGATTGAATTGCATCGATGCATGAATATATTGATGGGTGTATTGTGTAACATAAAGCCTGCGTACACGATAGGAACAGGAAAAGCTCACGTGTCCGGAATTTGTCGATAACGGCAGATATTCTCCATGCTATAAGCGAGGTTGTTGACTTTTGACGGGCACCATTTTAAACTCGGGATTGCCCCACAGAAAACCTATCAGCCCCCTTACCATGAACTCTTAAAACAGGACAGTTTACGATGAGGAAGCGAGACGCCACATTAGACTGCTCGTAGCGGCGTCTCGCTTCCTCATCGTAAACTGTCCTGCTTTAAGAGTTCATGGTAAGGGGGCAGGAAACTCTAGACCCATTTTTTATGCACGCTTTTGGTATTTAGACAATAAAGCTGATTCATGTTCTTTGTGTTTTTAGACTTAACAAGAAGTATTTAACAGATAACGTCGGAAATAGTTATAAAATGAAAAGCTTAAACTTTGATCTTTATTAAAGCAAATATTCAAATAGGTATTTATAAAATAACACTCCTTAGGCGAATATTTAACTACGTAAAAGGGACAGCCTCGTTGGTCTAGTGGTCGCTAAGCGCGGCCGCACGAGGTCCTGGGTTCGAATCCCGGGTCCGGCAAAGTGTTACTGAGTCTTCCATTAGGTAATTCTCAGTAGCAGCACGGAGTCTGGATTTGTGCCCGGTTGATGGCAATAGGCTCGCCCCCTATTACATTGGGACTTACAACATAACTTGCGAAATGTGGGTGTACTATATGTTAACCTCTGCCTACCCCTTCAGGGAATACAGGCGTGATGTTATGATGTTATGTAAAAGGTAATTAAGTTTTGGCGTGCCAGTTGAGAGCCTTAACGAGAGATAATACCTAAATACGTTCGGCGCATGGCGGCGGTCAATCTGACTACAATTCTTGTTTATTCCATTATCTACACCACAATCCGTTTCCATGTGGCAGTTAGCGCATACGATGACTGCAAAGAAGATAAGGTACAAGCAAACAAAATTTAACACACATTTTATGGATGAGGTTATAAGATTATTATCTCATATATATTTTATTTTAATTTATTGTGGCATTTATACGCCTTGTAGGCTAAACATAGCAACCTATTTAAATAATTTTAAGATCTTTTATGTACCTATTCTTTACAAATAAATTATTTGTTTTTATTTGATAAGAATATTCATTTAAATCCACCCACACTAAAACATTGTTTTTTTACACGACTACCCAAAAAAAGGAGTGTAATGTTTTCAGGGTTCATGTATGTATGTATGTGAGTTTCTTTATTCCGCCATAACTTCTGAATGCCTGAACCGATTTTAGTGTATGGAGTGTCGTTAGAATCCTTACGCTATCGCGAGTAACATAGGCTATAAAAAAAGGATAGGAAAAAAATATTTTAAGTTTAAGTTCTTTAACTAAAATATTGTTATTGTTGTTCTATAATATTTTACCACTTTATAATGTCAGTATAAATGTGTGTAGTTAAGGAATGCATGCTTCGTCACGAGACGGTTCATATATATACATTTTTTATCTCATCTAAGTGAACTCTGTATGTTCTTTTGAGAATAAAGCTCTTTAAACCCATTTACGCCAGAAATTTCTGACTACCTACAGAATAGTCATTCAAATCTCCGCAGAGCTAGATACGCAGTTCACCTCAATAGCGCGCAAAATAAATCCCACCGAGTTATTACCAACACATAGTGAGTATGAATCACTCTACAGTCCACGTACACAAAAGCCTGCGCCGCCATATTTCGTCACGAGAATTTATTTCAGCCAGAAATTGAATAGGAACGACCAAAGTGTGTTACCATGTTTAAAGCGGTGTAAGCCGGGTGCATTTGTTTTTTGTTTTTGTTGCTTGCAACCCCGTGTGGTTTAAGCTGTTGGTTGGTATGTAACATGTGTGATCAGGATTACAGAAATTTTGGAGTTTAATATTAGAGTAAGTTGTATATGACTTGATGAAAATCTGCTCTTGGTAAGGTAGTGATTAAACATTTTAAAATATAACACAATGTTTGCCCAACGCATAGTCCCTTTTGTACATAAACGAGGATGATACCTGTATTACTTTAATTCCGTTTTATGTCTATTGGCATATCTATTCTTTGACATGTAAATGACATTGACAGGTATAATTTAATACATGGTTTAAAATTGTATTTTTTTTAAGAATAAGGTCTTCTCATACAGATAAGAATTCTACACTAATGACAACGTTTGCTAAACGCATGCATTTCGAATTTAAAGCCAAGGTTACATCACAATTATTCTTACCGTAAGCAAGTAAATTTAGGATAACTAAATAGCTAAAGTAAAACTTAGCTTAACAGTGCGATGAATTGGGCCTGTGAGGCTTTAGTGGCGCACCCTGGGGGAGGCCTACGTCCAGCAGTTGACTGCAATAGGCTGATGTGATAAAAGCTTTAGTCGTAGCCACACTTATCCCTAATGCGATGTCAGATGTTTCTAGATCCCCATTCCTGTCGATCGTCAACCCATGACCACGGCCTTTGCAAGTTGGTCGAAACGTCGAGAAATGTACATATATTGTTAATTAGCTCCCTTGCCATGAACTCTTAAAGCAGGACAGTTTACGTTGTGGAAGCGAGACGCCGCTGCGTGCAGTGTAATGTGGCATCTCGCTTACACATCGTAAACTGTCCTGCTTTAAGAGTTCATGGTAAGCTGGCAGATGTTTCTTGTTGCATAGTTGTAGCTTGTTTATTAACAAAGCCTTCAAAATGCAACTATATAATTGATGTCACTATTAAAGTCTCAGGTGCGGAACTGCGGGTACTAAACCAAGCTATTTGTAATCAACAATTTTGAGGGTAGTTGGTATTTAAGTGTAGTACGCTTGTTTTGATGTTGTGTTAAGTTTATGTTGGTTGTTTTTTAATGTTATAGTAACTTGAGTTTGATTAAGTTACCTGTGTTGAAGGAATTATGTTCTAAGTAGAATTAGGAATACATTTTTGTATTATTTTTAGGTTGGACTGTGAAATGTGCGGATTTAGGTTAAAATATTTTACAGTACGAAGCTGTAGGAGTATTAAGGTGTAGTTAAAGCTATGTTAGTGTCTAAAAATATGTAATTGTGTTTATCTAAATACGACAACATGTTCAGTAACTGTACATTGCAGTAATTCATGAAATTGAAAAAAAGAAAAGGGATTTTCAATTATACAAAACGAGTTGGCCGTATCATGATGCCTACTAAATTATAATAATAAATGAGCGTTGACAAAAAATGATAATGGCGCCCACCGTGGGACCATGAAGTAACAAAATAATGACCAATGCTAATTAATCAGTGTCCGTCGGCTGAACATTATTTTATATCAAGTTTTAGCGCCATTACTCAAAACTAAATTAGTTCTAACACGTTATATGTAATTAAGACATTAGGGTTTGACATTAATCTCGTTAAACACACACATGGTATTACCTAAATAATATAACGGTGTCATCTTTGTATCATAATGAAAAATAAAGCATTTATTTTCTTTGACGTAGCAAGATAACATAAAATAACATCACACCTGTGTTCCCCGAAGGGGTAGGCAGAATTGCACATACAGCACACCCACATTTCGCCAGTTGCCATCAACAATCACAACAACAAAAGAAATACCTAATGGAAAAACCCAGTAACACTGCCCGACCCGGGATTCGAACCGGGACCTAATGCTCAGCATTCTCGCTTAGCGAGAACGAGGCAGTCACAGTAGTAATGTCCTCCTGACCGAATTTCGGTCACGGCGGCCTGTCTCAGCTGAGAGTTCCCATTACGCAGGAGATATTATAGTGCACAAGTATGCGCGCAGACACAGGTGCACTCTCTATTCCCTCACTCTCATAATCCGATGGGACGGTAGACCGACACAACTGGAGAGAGATCAGGCGCAGGACCAACGGCTTAACGTGCCTTCCGAAGCACGGTGGGGTCTCGATATGTGAAAACGGTCACCCATTACACGACTGACCGCGGCGAGCACGGTTTAACCTCGCAGATCGACCGATCTGCGGGGTAGCCACATAGCTACGAGACCCACAAGTCACAGTAGTAAGATGACATTAAATATTACATAAGTATAAGTACGTATTAGTTACATAATATTAAAGTCATTTGCAGCAAAAATCAGTTAGATACGTCGTACGAAGCATTATGTTTCAGCTTTGCCCCTAGGGATGGGGGTTCGATGCCTAATTGACCGTTTCATTACACTGAAATCCAAATATCCAGCGCACTTTGATATCACATACGCACTTAGGTCCCATTAAACTCTATCTAGAGACCGTTAATCTATTAGTTAACTTCATGAATAGTTGATGGAGTTCTAGTATTGTGAGGGCATTGCTTTGAACTAAGTTTATGTGTGGGGCTCGTAGCTACGTGGCTACCCCGCAGATCAGTCGATCTGCGAGGTTAAGCCGTGCTCGCCGCGGTCAGTCTTGTGATGGGTGACCGTTTTCACATGTCGAGATCCCACCGTGCTTCGGAAGGCACGTTAAGCCGTTGGTCCTGCGCCTGATCTCTCTCCAGTCGGGTCGGTCTATCGTCCAATCGGATTATGAGAGTGAGGGAATATGGAGTGCACCTGTGCCTGCGCGCATACTTGTGCACTGTAATATCCCCTGCGTAGTTGGCTAGTCTCAGCTGAGACAGGCCGCCGGGACCGAAATTCGTTCAGGAGGACATTATTATGTGCTTAAAGAAAACTTGAACTTTAAAGAAGTTATCACAGTAAGTGTGTAAAGAATATTATAAAGGTTTTAGCCCTTACACCATGAACTCTTAAAGCAGGACGGTTTCCGATGTAGAAGCGAGACGCCACGGTACATTGCGTAAGGGCGTCTCGCTTTCACAACGGAAAATATCCTGCTTTAAGAGTTTATGGTAAGGGGCAGATTGGCGCTGCTAATTTGCCTTGTGCGCGTCACGGGTTCGTTTTATCACATACTGGACATTTAATAGAACTTTGTTCAAGTACCCACATTTTAAATTTACCACGGTTTTGCTTTATGGTAAGAATAGTTCAATGGTAATGTAAAATTATTGGTTTGGAACCGCGAAAACATAGAGCAAGCATGCTAGTTGTCTCTCTGGTACAATGTCCGCCTATGTGGTAAAATGTGCATCACTACATAGTATAAAACAAAGTCGCTTTCTCTGTTCCTATATCCTTATGTATGCTTAAATCTTTAAAACTACGCAACGGATTTTGATGCGGTTTTTTTTAATAGATAGAGTGATTGAAGACGAAGGTTTATATGTATAATAACATCTATAAAATAGTGGAGAAATACTTATATATTTTATACCCGTGCGAAGCCGGAGCGGGCCGCTAGTTAAGTATATATAAATAAATAAAAGTCAGTGGGACAGTTACAGATAAATAGATAGATAGATTTCTCTTTATTGTACACCAAATAAAAGCTTAAGTACAGTCTATAAATAATGTACAATGGGCGGTCTTATCGCACTAAGCAATCTCTTACAGACAACCTTAGGATGGACAGAGTTATATTAGTTACTAGCGGCCCGCTCCGGCTTTGCACGGGTATAAAATATATATTATAAGTATTTCTCCAATATTTAATTTATACATATAAACCTTCCTCTTCAATCACTCTATCTATTAAAAAAAACCGCATCGAAATACGTTGCGTAGTTCTAAAGATTTAAGCATACATAGGGATATAGGGACAGAGAAAGCGACTTTGTTTTATACTATGTAGTGATAAATCTTATATGGTAATATTTTTCTAGTACATGAATGACAACCTAAGGACATCTCATTCTCATCTCATCTGTTCCTGTCTTAGTTTGAATGGCAATAGGCTTTCTATAGAGTTTAACCATCAAATACAGGAAATGAATAGGCAGAGTTCTACACAAAATTAATAGGCTTCATCCAACATGTCGACGGCACGGATATAATGAATGAATTATTTATAGCTATATTATACGCGACTACGGCACCTGTCTCCTTCGAGAGAATAAATCTCCTGCCGATAATTTACTGATTGTTTGTCCCGGCACATAAATTCGAGTGTGACGTCACAGACCCTGGCGTTTGCACCTTCGTAAGTTTAAGTTATTTACTTGTTTTGTTTTGGGAATTTATTGAGGGGCATAGAGGACTGTTCTTTTTTGACTGGTAGGTGACAAGTCACAGGTAATTTAGAGAGAGGATTCTGTGAAGGAGGCGAGGAGGCTGTGAAAAAGTACATTATTAATTTACAGAAAAATGTTTTGATCATCTTTGCAAGTCCCACGTTGTGCGCCATTAAAATATAATTCTTAATTCCCTCAACCTTGAGATTCTTAACAAGTCGTTTACGTTTGATCTTCTGAATGTATTTCATACATATTGTATTTTATATCAATCAATTTCTCATTATCGACAATACACGCTGTTCATGAAAACATTTTTCGATACATAAAAAAGTGACTTCAATTTCCATCAGAAAGACGGGTAGATGCGAAAAAAATATACACCAAGCTATTTTCGCGAAATTAGGATCTCACAAGACATTTGACGCGTAAGAAAATTGGATTCCATTCAAATTTGAAGGCCGAATTAGATCTTATACAGTTTACGAATCCTCAGAAAAGTAGGGTAGGCACTAAAACATTCTGAAAATCGTACCAGTCAATTAAGTTAATTAGACTCCTGAATTGTATACTGATTTCTAAGAACGGTAATATAAGAGTTTGCCCTTTCGTTCAAATTAGTTTCGGAGGCCAACTTACTTCATTAATTGTCGTACTTGAATAACTAATAAACGTTAATTCTGACTCCTAGCCTATTGTTAGGTGAGTAGTCGTAGAATTTATTAGTGTTTATCTTTAAGCTGTATTTAAAGTTCAAGACATACTTATTTTAAATTCAATATTTGTTTATGTTTCTTTCATATTAAATCTTATATATAATGACGTCGATCACCTCCTATCGGGCGTAAAAAAATACATACTCCCTCTTATTCATAAACGAGGATCACACCAGCATTAGCTAAACCCGGTATTAATTCTATTGACATCTCTATTCTTTGATATGCAAACGACAGTGACAATCCTTGGTTGAAATTGTAATTTTTTATGAATTAGAGGCACTAAGTGTATATACTATGGAACCCAAGAAATCACGCTCAAAACCAACAAATAAAAACTCTACAACACAATTTCGCGCTACCCTCACAAGCAACATAACCCTTTATCAATATTTCAACGCTACCCTTCCGCGTCAAATTGACAGTGCACACAAGTGTCCCACCCGACCACATAAACAAGTGTGTTGCGACCTAATTAAAGTTAGATAGTTGGGGTAATTACCCCGTGCCCCTCCACCCGCTGATAACACCGGAACACGAATGGCTTATCAGAGCAGGGTGATTCCAAGCTACATGATATTTAGACACGCGAAGTGTGAAACGCCCCTGTTTTTAAGTTATCAGTTGCTTGCGTTTTTGTTCGAAGAATGTCTTGTGGATTGTTTGAATTTGAGGAATTAATTAATCGGTGTTTTGTTTTAGGTTGGTTTTATTTTGTTATAGCGGTTGAAGGAGGTTATGGATTTAAGGTTTAATTTTCTGATGATGTGATTTAGAGTAAATATTTCAATTGTTAAAAGATTGTTTTATAAGATATTTACCGTGGTCTAACACAAAACTTGCAACGGTAATAGCTGTTTTTTCTGGATTTTTATTGAGCATCTCTTTTACCAAAAAATAACATTGAAATACCCTCCTTCAAACGGAAAATCAGAATGAATTAAACTAGACATTGATACGGGGTGAGTGTTATGGAAAACCATTTCCACCGGCGCTTAATAATTCAACATATAAAAACAAAATTCAACATGGCGACTAAAATTGAATCATGTTACGTAATATAAAGTGCACAGATCATAAATCCGTTCAATTTGTTTATTCAAACAAAGGAAGGGCCTCGTAGTTTTATTGTATATGATATATTATGTTCATAAAACCGGGTATAAACCAATTCCCCGTTTACTGCCTTCCTCTTTTATCCCGTTCTGGTGGCTATAAAGGTGTGTGTCGGTGTCCCTTTCTAACGTCGATATTCTCATAGTTATTATCTATGTTGCTCTTTGTCTGAGATATTGCTGTAATTTTTTTGCCGGCCCTCTATAGCAGGACGGAGATCTGATAATTTCGCCTTAGGTACGGATAATCCGGGCGATTTTTTTCGTAAATGATGATAAGGCGGCGATATTTCTTCAGTGGACCTACCGTTTTGTTTCCTTTTTTGACGTTTGAGTGTTTTATTTATTCTTTGTTTGTTATACCATCGATGTTTTAAACAGAATATGTATTGTGCTTGTTACCTGAATACCATTCGCATTAAGCACTGATAGCCGAGCGGTATGACCGTTGGACTGCCAAGTCAAAGGTCGCAACTTCTAACCCGGCGTTTTGGTGCGTACCAATGTCTTTTCGAATTCATGTGCGTACTATAAATTCGGTATCAGTCGCTAAAACGGTGAAGGAAAATATCGTGAGGAAAACGGCACACCTGAGAGATTTTTCAACGGTGTATAAAGCCATGTCAGAGGCCTACAGGCTAGGCGGTTAAAATTCTGACACCAGGTTGTTTATCCATACGATAAGATAAAAAAATTCCCGACAAATACCTACTTATGAAAATATTTAAATCTAATTAGGTACCTATCTATATAAATATGATGTGTACAGAAATACTGAGAAATATCGACATAAATTCTGCAAGAACAATATAAAGTCAACATAAATTGTGTAGGTAGGTAACAAAAAATCTACCGTCAGCCTGCAAAATTTGCATACCTACCCACATTTATTACACGTATTTACCAATATTCATACGTTAGTGCAAGGGCGTTGTTCTGGCTGTAATTAATAAGCAAAGAGGTGCGACTCGGTGCGGGAGAGAGCGATAAGCCAAGAGCCATTCGTAAATCACCGGCGCTAATGACGATCCCGCGCCAGGGATGCTGCGCGCTAGATCCGACTGCTACAAGAAACAATATGAACACTTAACAGGCTTTATTCTTCTTATCGTATGGTTGATGAACAACCTGGTCTCCGCCTGTAGACCTCTGTCATGGCTTAACACACCGTTGAAAAATCTCTCAGGTGTGCCGGTTTCCTCACGATGTTTTCCTTCACCGTTTTTAGCAACTGATAACTAATTTATACGTGCCTTTATTATTGTATTGGGAGAAAAAGTTTAACATTATAGTTTTTAAGCAAAGAGATAGGGTAATGTTTTAGAATTTGGTATAATTTATTATGATATTGTGGTTACTAAATAACTGTGACACGTGTTTCAGAATATGTCTTAACGCTTGTTCTTCTCCGTTTTATTAAAAAGGTAAAACCTTACATGTAGATTTTAACCAAATCTACATGTAAACGCAAATTTGTAACTATTAATAAACAGTCTGCCCCGTTGGTCTAGTGGTCGCTAAACACAACTGCTGAGCACGAGGTCCTAGGTTCGAATCCCGGGTCGGGCAAAGCGTTATTGGGTTTTTCCAGTAGGTAATCCTCAGTAGCAGCACGGAGTCTGGATTTGTGCTCGGTTGCTGGAAATAGGCTCAACTAACAGCCCTACGATCCTTATTGCAGCAAGCAAACCGCTCTACCATTACCAAATACGACCAGATAACTATACCCACACCCACAATAATTCCAAATAACTCAACCTTATCAAACAAATCCCATCCATTTAGGTTGCAGGATACATTGACATGAGCTAACCGGCCTACATTTCACACAATCTCTTTAACTATAAACATTCATTTGGCGTCCATTATTCCTGGATTTTACCGACGAAATTCGCGTAATTTACCGTAGCCCCCATAATGGTGGGAGAGCGCATAATTCAAAATGTTTACCGCGTTTAATTCGTAAAGTTTGCTAATGAATAGGCTATTCGTTCATTACCTGTTTCGTGGAACCACTTTTATAACGTTCGATAAGGGGTGAGCTTGCTATGTATACGGGTAATATTATGCCTGTTCGCAGAAAGTAGGTAGAGTCATAGAGTGTGCATTAGTAGTGTGTAAATACGCTATAAAAATATAGCATGCTACGAACTATAAGCTACATTTTTCTAGCATGCTTTTTTATGCTATCTTATAGCATCTCGCCTGGGAAAATTTTCAGCATACCGCGCTAGACGCTATATCATAGCACGGAGACTATCTGCTCTAAATACGCTATTTCTGAATACGGACTGACACTGTGCGACGCGACGGTGCGATCAACTGCGATGTGCTATTTACTACTATCAACTGCTATGGTGCTAAGGTCTCGCTGCGTCTGTACATGCTAAGTACACTCGTGGTGCTATCATATAGAACCGATTGCGATTCAAAATAGCACGTGCTAGGCGTTGAGTATGAATCGCATGCTCTGCTATGATGCTATGTGCTATATTAGCCAACACTAGTGTGCATGCATACTGGAATTTCGCGGAGCTTTTATTACGGATGGCTTTGTTTTATATTGGATTGGTTTCACTATACAAAAATATGTGGCTAGAGTTTCTGCATGTTTTGCATGTAAAATTATTATAAAGTTTCGAAAACATAATATTTTAACATATGGACAGGCCGTGACTAACAGTAGTGCCGATTAAAGACCCAAGTATCAATTCAACGCAAGTAATTTCATTTTGGACAAGTAATTACTTTCTGCACAAGTAATTTCGTCCTGTATTATAGATACAGGAGAAATTCTTGCCGTGGATCACTGGGGCAGGGGGTGTCTACAGACTTATAAATAAATATGAAATGCATTAATACTCAGATTCGGTAAAATATCTACGGACTCACAATAATATTATTAAGGCGAAAGTTAGTGTGTTTGTGTATGTTTGTTACCTCTTCACGCTCAAACGGCTGGACAGATTTTTCTAAAATTCGGTATGGAGGTAGCCGACACCCTGGATTAACATATAGGCTTTTTATCCCGTGAAAATGTAGCGAGTAACACCGCTGGGCGCAGCTAGGAACAAATATATGTCCCGTGTGGGGTTGAACGTACTAAGTGTAGCAGTCCAGTCCCATTTTTGACAATCAGGACTTCAAGATTAATAATGCACTTTGCAAATACATTTTACCCATATGATTCCTTATTTCTCATACCAGGAGGAAAGACGCTTCTATCGGTCGTTTATTCTTTGTTCTGCCTCAACACCCACTCTCGGAGCTCACAAACAAACAACACTCGACACACACACCTACTCAGATGTGGTGGTATTTAAAAATCGTTCTCTTATAAATTATGCAATGCAGTAAGTATTTTTTTAAATTGTTTTTATTATCTATATTAGTTATGGTAAGTTCCATAAAACGACAAAGTACGTGTTCGAAACTTTTAGTTTTTAATGCTTTGTAAGTTTACTTTTAAGATACTGAAGGATTTTTATGCACTTGTCTGGTTTTTTCCACTTGTCAAATTTTTCATCATATCTCTTTTCGCTACAGATGTGCTATCTTTGCCAGATGGCTTATGTAAGGCCGACATTATTATTTGGTAGTACCCATATGGTGCCTTAAAATAATTAAGAAGTTAGTTAATAATTAAAACGTTACTTGATTTATCCATTCCGTATATCATTTGGTTATTACTAAGCAATGTTTTATTAGAATGGGTATTTTTTTAAAAAAGCCTTAAATCTCATAATATAATAATGTCCTCCTGACCGAATTTCGGTCACGGCGGTCTGTCTCAGCTGAGACTAGCCATCTGCGCAGGAGATATTATAGTGCACAAGTATGCGCGCAGACACAGGTGCACTCCCTATTCCCTCACTCTCATACTCCGATGGGACGGTAGACCGACACGACCGGAGAGAGATCAGGCGCAGGACCAACAGCTTAACGTGCCTTCCGAAGCACGGTGGGGTCTCGACATGTGAAAACGGTCACCCATCACAAGACTGACCGCGGCGAGCACGGCTTAACCTCGCAGATCGACTGATCTGCGGGGTAGCCACATAGCTACGAGCCCCACAATATACCTACTAGTCATACTACATAATACTACCTCTCATAATATACCTACTAGGTTAAATTGTACATATACCTACAGTTATGTTATTAATAGTCTCGATACCTAATTACATATTTTCCAAAATTTGGGGCAGGTTGCTTCAGCGTCACTTGACGCACACGTAAATGTTAAAAATGGCTATACCAATTTTGTTTTCTTCTAGCAGCCTTAATAACGATAAAGTTTTGTTTATACTAGCAGCCCTTATAACGTTTATAACTGGGTTGTTAATGCCATGAAACAGCGCTTCATGTTTCACATATCTACGTTAAACATCTTCTGCAATCGTTATTTTTTGACGTACGTTATCAGACTGTTTGAAGCAACCCGCCCTAAACTGTCAAAACATAAGTAAGGTAGTAAAGTGTGCAGGAATACGCGAAGTCACCCAAAGTCGTGTAGAAACGGCCGAATTCTATCCCACACAGGAATATCCTCCCTCTATATATTTCCAACCAGTTTAGTTACCGATGCATATATTCACATAACGCAACGCATATTACTAGCGGTCGCTTCGCATCACTTCACATACGCGATTACCGTAATACGATTGCGCTATGCCGACGGCAGTGCGCGCACGCCCTTAATTAGCGAAGCTGCCCACGCCAATACTGACAGTTGAATTTAGGCTCTGTGCTTGTACAGATAAGGTTAAAGTTCGGGCGGAGTTCACGATTCAATAGTTTCATCGAAGGCAGAGTTAATTATTTGATCGCGAAATCACATTTGACGGCATCTGATATTATAATGTGTTTTCATCGTTGAATTTACATTACAGCGAGAAGGGTAGTAAATAGATTGAAACCCAATACAGGGCTTTCTTGTTTCTAGGTCTTCTGGCCTAAGACTCGCAAGATTGGAAGCAAAGATTCGTAGACTAGTCACAGTAAATTCAGGCAACGCCGCGTCGACTCTATTTTCTCTACATCGCATATCGCTACGCTAGCTTTAAATGCAAAAAAATGTATTAAAATAGGGTTGTTTAAAATATAAAGAATAGTTGACGATCACTTTGTAAAGGTTTATTGAAACTACGGTGGTCCTAGATTCTAAACAGATACATACTTTATTAAATTCTCTCCCGTGCTGCGTTCAGTCGAATACGTATTAACAATCATATAAAACTGTTGAAGGCAACATAAACCACATAACATCTACACTACCCCATATCCAAATACGCAAAAACAAAACACGAGCCTACTTACCCTAATAATTCAATACACACGCAAATAAATATTTATCTAACTACCTTATCAACATACAAACTGTAAGCGAGAAATCGCGACACTCACAGATCATCGTAAACATATCCTTACCCTGAATTATAAACCCAAATGGGGTATAAACCGACCTAATGAAACGATTAATAGGCTCCAAATAACTATTTATACGGCTCATAAAACCAAGTTATTTAACATATCAATTCAATACGAATAAATATGTAATAAAGGAAAACTGGGGAAGTTCTGTGGTGACAATGGATTACAAATTTATGTTGGGATTGCCGAGAATAAGTGTGGTGGCGACAGTTAAATTGGTAAAGTTAATGCATAAATAAAAGGCAACAATATAGGCCGGGAGTGTCGGTCGGGGTAGGAGAGGAGAGTACGTTCGACTTCGAAGCTAAGGATTTTCGCGAACGATAAAGATAAAAAAGAACTTACGCATGCCCGAATTTATTTTGTGTCTGCGCTCGATTAGGTGGCCTACTTTCGAATCTAATTACAATTTTAATACAGGGTCAATGCAAAATGAATATTGATTTAATGGAAATATGATTCAGAATTTAAAAAAAAAAAAAATGTTGTTAATCTTTTGATCTCAGTTATCTTCCCAATGGACATTTAACATTGAAATAATTAGGTTTTGACTTTAGGACTTCGAAACTTTACAAACCCAATGCAATTTAGTAGGATTTTAATTGAAGAGAGCCCACAGGAGGTCTATACTTCTAGTCAGCCCTAACGGGAGAGGGGTGATGTTATCAGGTACTTATTTGAGACACGTCTTATACTCACTATTTCAAAATTGATAGTATAACAGAAGGACAATTTAGTAAAATTAGAAAAAAACTGCCTCCAAATGAGAATGCGACCTACTCTTATTGTTTGATACTGATTTGTTTCTTGTATTTTAATGTCTTATTGTTATGTATACTCTAACTAATTCTTAGACATCACTTACTGTATAAGAGTCTAATATCCTAGTTAATGTATTCAAGATACGAGTCATTTGGAAGCAAACGACTTCTTCTTCTTCTTCTTATCGTATGGTTGATGAACAACCTGGTGTCAGAGTTTAAACCGCCTGTAGGCCGCTGACATGGCTTCACACGCCGTTGAAAAATCTCTCAGGTGTGCCGGTTTCCTCACGATGTTTTCCTTCACCGTTTTTAGCAACTGATAACTAATATTTAGTACGCACATGAATTCGAAAAGACATTGGTGCGTGCCGGGATTTGAACTTGCGACCTTTGACTTAGAAGTCCAACGGTCATACCACTCGGCTATCAGTGCTGTAGCAAACAACTATGACAAACGATTTTGATATCAAGTCAAATGCAATCACCGTTCGACTGATATAACTACTTATGTCATGGTAAATAAGGTTAGGTTTTACTCGGCATTTTCCGCACTTAGGCACTCGATTAGGCTATTGTACGTAATTTGGTCCTTTTACTCCTGCCATCCCAAAAGGCGAGCAGCCTTTTCAGGTTGCTAGTTGCTGCAGACTTCGGCTAATCATGCGGGACACTGAAGAATTCGTGCCCGTAGATCTGAGATCCATGAGGACCATAAATGAGGTAAGGAACTCACCACTTTCCGAGACTGAGGAGGGTGACCGCTCCGCCGTGGACACGCCTGACGACGACGACTCTAGCGATGACATCGAGTCTGCGCGCGTCGCGTGCGTATGCGTCATCGAGCTCTCCGACAGCCGCGTGTCTCTGGGCGCGTCGCACAGCTGGTTCAACCGCCGCTTGAGGTAGCGCTGCTCTCTCGCCAGCTGCTCCTTGTGACTGACATGCCTCTTCTCCCGCTCTTCCAAACTCTGGAACAAGAGAGAAATGGATTAAGCGACATGATGTAGTGGCAATTTAACCGTAAACTTAGATTTTATAAGGCCAGGCCACAGGCCAGGAGTAACAAACATTATGATTTGCTAGTGCGAATAGTTATAATGTTACGATGAGTGGCAGTGTGGTCAATCTAAATTAGGAAGTATAGTGCACAAGTGTGTACGCAGACACTGGTGCAACATTTGATCCCTCAGTCATACGGGCTGACAAACCAGATAGGAGAGAAATTAGGCGCAGGATCAATGGCTTAGCTAAAACCTTCGAAAAATATGGCTAATTTAATGGGTTGAGGCCGATTATTCTACGCGAGTAGGAGTTTGTATATTAATTATTTGAAACATAAAAAGTAAATCACGTCTCTGATACGATATATATACGGGGTTACTATGAGCTTGCATTGCAGGTCGCTTTACGCCGTGAAAGCGAGATGCCGCCTTACGCAGTGTAAGGCGGCATCTCGCTTTCACGGCGTAAGGAGATAGAAAGTAAGAGAGACAAGCCTGTAAAGAGACAACGCTTTAAGTAAGGCACCTGGTCTTAGGTAAATGATGTTTGGCGGTGTATTATCTTTCATATAAAAGTTTCGCATTTTCTCCACATTTATCTTATCATCATAATAAAGCAACAGTCAATAATAATTAAGCATCCATATCAATAGTGGCGATATAAAACGGCTACATAACCTTACGAGGACGGCCAGTATTTACTGATATAGTTCGTTTCGCTATTAGGAACTCGCACGTGTCCAGCAAACAGTTCGGCTAGAGATTAATGGTAACAATTACAAGAAACTATTGGTAATTAGTCGCCCATAATGGTACAGAAACATATATAATATATATTACTAATAACTTCTATAAACAAAGCAGTGATAGCCAAGTGGTATGAACGTTGGACTGCCAAGTCTAAGATCGCAAGTTCAAACCCCGGCACCCAATGAATTTTCGAATTCATATGCGTACTATAAATTAGTTATCAGTTGCTAAAAACGGTGAACGAAAACATCGTGAGGAAACCGGCACACCTGAGAGATTCTTCAACGGTGTGTAAAGCCATGTCAGAGGCCTACAGGCGGTTTAAACTCTGACACCAGGTTGTTTCATCAACCATACGATAAGAAGAAGACAAATAACTGATGTTCATCTATTGATATAAATGTATCCGATCTGGATCAAACCCAGGGTAAGTCATCGCACAGCGCAACTATTAAACATGAGGTCCTAGTTTCGATCCCCGGGTCAGGCAGTGTTTTTAGGTTTTTCCATTAGATAAATTTCAGTAGCAGCACGGAGTCTGGATTCGTGCCCGGTTAATGGCAATAGGCTCGCTCCCTATTACATTAGGATCTATAACATGACTGGCGAAATGTGGGTGTACTATACACCGCTGCCTACCCATTTGGGAAGTATAAAGCGTCATGTTATGTTTGGTTTTCAGACCACGGCTCTATAGCTAACCTTATACATTACCTTGTGTATCTTACACCAGCAATATTTTATCATTAAAACACGCCAAATGCAAATAGTTGGAATCGGTCGTTCGCACCTACACATTGACACTTCGTTTCTGTTCACAACAGTTTTTTTGTGAAGCTCTTAGGAAAATGGCTTTTTCTAGAGCCCCAATACACAGGGGTCCGACGGAAAAATGAGGGTTTTGCAAGTTTGGGATACTAACGTGCACGGAGTCGATGAATTTCCACCGCCTTTTGTTTTTGTTTTATACACTCACCGGCACGGAAAGGCACTTTCATATCGATATTGTTTTTGGCGAACGAGAAAACGCGTTATTTTATTAATGTTTGATTCACGTTTTATATTAAATTAATGACTGAAGTGTGGGGAACCAGCAAACAGTTTTAGAAAAAAATATGTTGTCATTTTTGTATAATGTTTGTTGTACATAGGTGTATATACTATGTATGCCTTGCAACACATATTAGTAAACCTTTTTGGGTAAGTATAGATTTATTTTATTATTTACTAGCAGCCCGCTCCGGCTTCGCACGGGTATAAAATATATATTATAAGTATTTCTCCACTATTTAATGGATGTTATTATACATATAAACCTTCCTCTTTAATCACTCGATCTATTAAAAAAAACCGCATCAAAATCCGTTGCGTAGTTTTAAAGATTTAAGCATACATAGGGATATAGGGACAGAGAAAGCGACTTTGTTTTATACTATGTAGTGATGTTTGTTAAACATAGGTGTATATACTATGTATGCCTTGCAACACATATTAGTAAACCTTTTTGGGTAATTATATATTTATTTTATTATTTATTGCAGATTCAATATCTACAAAATAATACTTAAAATACGCGTGTCTAATCCCAATTTAACTTGATTAACACGTCAATGTTAATAGAAGAAAGAAAGTATACTTTATGTGGCCACAAACTCAATTAAAATAGTAACATAACATAACGCCTGTAACCCTAACAGGTAAGCACGCATTTAGGTACAGTACACCCACGACCCGATTGGCGCAGTAGCTATACGATTGTTCGATACCCGCACGGGACAATAATTTGTGCTACCCACAGATATTTGTCCCAAGTCTGGGTGTTTGTGTATGTCATATTACGTGTTTGTGAAACGCACCCACGATACAGGAGAAATTCCTAATGTGGGGCGACGTTTTTTTTTTTTAAATGCCCCCCACTCTGATATATCATTAACATCAAAGTTATAATAATTATTATACCAAGAAAGGGCGTATTGAGGTTGTCAACTGTAAACATATTATGTAATATAACATAATTATGATTGAGATATAAATAAGTTTATTATCAATATAAAATGATGCAATAATGAACCAATTACTGCAGACTTATTACAGGTAGTTAAATTGGGTAGAGTAACTTGATTACGGTATAACTTAATCATATTCAATTACCGTTCGTAATTATGATCGATCTCATATTATTTTGATCCAGTGACGTAGTAGTTCGCGGTACGAATATAATGAATTGATTTTAGTAATAACAGATTAAAGTCGTTTAATGGGTTCAAAATGAATTGGTAATAAAAAGACATGAAACAAGACGGTTATGAATCGAAAGTGAGCAAAAATATAGTTAATAAAAGTAACATAATCTTCTAATCCAAACCCTCCTTTTTTGAAGTCGGTTAAAAAGAATAAAGTAACAACCGTTATTAAGAGACACATTCCCTTGAATCTTAATAAATTGCAAAGTACATCAGTTTCAGTCATTTTTGTAAACTTGGAACGATCCACTTGACAGGTTATTTAAGAAAGCCTTTGTGTCAATAATTATCCAACCAAATAATGTTCGTCCTTCGCCAAGGAACTGGCCTTTGAGTATTTCATCTCTGCTTACGCCTCCATGCCTCGTATGTAACACATAGGAAAGCCACTATCCTATATAGACACGGTTGAACGGATTTCCAATACATGCTTACATAGCCACAACCTTTGCTGTATCGATCTTCTGTCAAGCCATTTGAGCGGAGTTACTCCAAATTATGCCATACTAGCTTTTGCCCACGGCTTCGCTTGCGTTAATTCAGATTGTTGGTTAATATTATATATATAGGTATAGCATTTGCCCGCGGCTTCACCCGCGTTAACCCCTATTTAAAAACCTTGAGGGTTAAATTAAAAAAAAAGGAGACCTATGTCCTTTCTCGGGTCTTAATCTTTCTGCATATATTTCATCAAAATCCGTCCAGCGGTTTGTCGTGAAGGTGTAACAGACAGACAAAGTTACTTTCACATTTATAATATTCGTATGGATAGCTATAGATATTAGGTATATAATATGATAACTTAACATCACTGTATTTCCTGAAGACGTAGGTAAAGCTGTATAGTACATCCACTTTTCACCAGTTATGTCATAAGTCTTAATGTAATTAGCCTATTGCTATGAACGGGCACAAATCCAGACTCTGGAACCGGCTACCCAGAGTTGCCTAATGGAAAAACCCATCTTCTTTTGAAGATATGTTTAAAAATACACCACGTCCAGACATCTGATTTGACTAGCTTATTAGAATCATTAATACAGAGTCCACATGTACCACGTACGGGAATCAATAACGCAATTGTCTAGAAGCTATACTATGAGCTAGCATTGCAGGTCATTTTCCTGTTGTGGAAGCTTGTGACCCCGCATCAGTCTATTCATCACACAATCGACATAAATATAACGTTACGTATAATACACCCACATTTCGCCAGTTAAGTTGTAGGTCCCAATGTAATAGGGGGCGAGCCTATTGCCATCAGCCGGGCACAAATCCAGACTCCGTGCTGCTACTGTAAATTACCTAATGGAAAAACTCAGTTCACAATCGAGTCGAAAAATAAAGACAATCCCACCATTTTTTAATGTAGGGTGAATACAAATTTGTATAAAAAGGGAAACGTTTCGCCTTTAATGTTGCGGTTGTAAGTAATCATCAAGATGGACGATTTAACACTGTTCTCTCTGAAAGCGTGTTTCAAACACAGCTGACCTATTTCAGTATTCAATTCATATTTAAAATACCTTTTAGGGGAATGCTTTAAGTTTTAAGTCGCAATCTATACTTTATTTATTATTATTATATAATATTATAAAATTTAAGTTAGTTTGTTCGTTTTAAAAATTATTTTTGTGTTGTATAGTCCATTTATCGAGGAAGCCTATAGGCTATATAACATCACGCTACGACCAATAGGAGCGGAGCGTCAATGAAAAATGTTGCAAAAACGGGAAAAAATATTCCTTCAAAATTCATGCGGTTGAAGTCGCTTGCAAAAGCTAGTATATTTATACAGGAATGAATAGCATTACCTTCTTCATCATTTTCTTTGACGACTAGATAATTAATTTTGTATCCTACCGCTATTAAAAATGTACACGTTTATATGCAAAAATGTCTCAACAGATTTGGATGTTTGGCAGGCTAGTTGGCTTATAATATGTCACTTAGATGCACAGCGAACTCTGGGAGTATAGACTCCAGATAAATTAGTAAGGTTAGTGAACAGTGAACCCACAATTTAGGACACATACCTCGTTTGGCAGCATAGATTAAAATAATACACTGTAGCAGATAAGACATCCCTAACATAAAAACAATTTGAAAATATCAACACCGGCGAAAGGCTGGTAACTGTAAATTGTGGAGCTGATGAATTTAAAACAACATTCCGAAGTATCACTTATAAGTTAATTGGTTATTAGAAAAGTTTTCCAATGTGCATAAGGAATGGCTCGGTGGCTGAATTTTTAGCCGCTGCGAAATATATTCCGTTTCGTTTATTTAGACAGACTCGGAAATCGCTTGAGGAGATCTCTCCGTAATTTGTCGGTTTTTGACCTTTTGCGGAGGTCTCAAGAGTTTTTTGTTGCGAAATTTAATCATGATTTAAAGATATTTGTTGCTCCTTAGGTGAGTGTGTTTTAGGCAGTTGTATTTACATTTTCCTTCTTCGTCTTTGCGGTTAAAGTTGTTCTAAATGCATAGCATTAGGCAATATATAGGCTTATAGGCTTAGTTTGTGTAAACGCAAACACGATCGGGAACATATGGTCTCGAGTTCTATTCTCAATTAGAGTAAACTGTTATGGTTTTTTAAATTTTCATTAGCGTTATTCTATAAGGAAGCTTAGTTTGAAATTTTGCACGTTCGCTTCCACCAAATGATTTAAAATATCTTTGAAATATGAGTGAACAACCACACTTGACTTACTCTTTGGTAAACAGAGGTTGAAATACAGCCTTAAAATCATACATATATGACAAGAAATAGCTATGAATAACAAATACTAATAAACAAAGCCGCTCTGAGTGATGGAGTGTGTTTCAGAGAGCAATTCTGCGGAACTTTGTGAGTGTATGTAAGTATTAGTGTTGATGTTGTCTCAAGTTGTTGGCAATTCACTGGCTTATCGCCTGCCCGGGGAAACACGGGCTACGTTGCAACTCTTGTGTTTTTTTTAGAATAGGTATAACGTGTTTATTTTTGTTAGGTGCGCGTTAGAGATTATCTAACGTAAAATGGGATGAAATATTTTTTGCTTTTATGGTAAATAGGTTTTAAAAAGAAGGAATGTTTATAATGCTTTACTTATCTGATCTTTAATGGCTCAAGGCTCGCTTTTTTTACATTTGACCATACATAGTTGCAAAATGTGGGTGTACTATACACTTTTACGGACTAAGGGAATTCAGACATGAGATTACGTTTAGATTTTACAACACAAGGTCTCTGTCAGAAATCTATATGATTTCGCTACCTGCATATCTAGCGCGAATATGTAGGAGGTATGCTGGAAACCGTCTGTATATGCCGTATGGTATCCGGCCTAAAATTGACCACCCCCTTTCCTCCCGTGGGTGTCGTAAGAGGCGACTAAGGGAAAAATAAATCCAGAAGATGGGCAGCAGCGTCTTCTGTAACTTGACCACCAGTACTGCGATCTCCAAGCCGCTTGCCATGCGTGGGGATTATGGCAACCCCTCCCTACTAAGGGGGAGGCCTTTGTCCAGCAGTGGACTTTTCCGGCTGATGATGATAGAGGATTTAGTAGAGCCCCTGGCAGTCCTCCAGACAGGTGGACTGACGATATCGCTGCTGTACAGGGAAAGACCTGGATGCAAAAGGGCCAAAACAGGACAGAGTGGCGTTTAAGGGAGGAGGCTTATGCCTAGCAGTGGGTCACCTAAAAGCTGATGATGATGATGATACGATTCCAACGGGATGCATGAAGCAGCAGACCGGGGTTTGTGGCGCACCTAGGGAGAGGCCTATGTCCAGTAGACTGCAAAGGGTTGATGATGATGATAATGACACCTTTATCATCAACCTCAATAAACTCTCAAACACAACGAATTTCACAGCAAACATTCATTTATAATGCCAATTTCAATTTGCTCCCATCACTACAACTTACCTAAGCTGTGAATGTTTTCAGCGGATGCCAAATGAAAAGTGGCGTTACCCACTGTTGGTGCTCGCCTTAACTGCGATGCCTTTTAATTAGTCCTGCATATTAATCAGACTAACGGACTAAGTTTGAAAATGTACTAAAGAGCGGTTGAGGCGGTCGCTTTGTTTTGTCCCCACTGGTAATTACGATGTGGGTCAATTGATTACGATGAAGTGTTTTCATAATATGAGGAAGATGGATATGTGGCCAGCTTGACCAGCGTTAGTATGAGTTGCAATCCTGATTGAGCCTTCATTATCATCAGCCTATCTCCGTCCACTGCTGGAAATTTTGATTGAGCTTTATACACAAACAATAAAGTTTACTTATATATAAGTTTCCTTAAGACTCAAGAACGAAGTCCCATAATATTCTTCACAAAAGGTTTTTTCAATTATTGTAATAAACAAATCTACAAAATATAATTTCAATCTAGTCCCAATGTCAAAAACCGCGATGTGTATGTACCGTGAAATTCAGGACATTCAAATTATATTCGAATTGGATTATGAACAATTTTAAAAGAAAATTGACCAACTGTTAAAGAAGGTGGAGCTTCTGATATTTAGATGAAGTCTTTCAAAAGCTCTATCAACGTCCACACTAGTAATAACTGTATGTTTTCAAACTAACACTAAATTGGCTAAACTAAACAAAGTGTCCGACCATTAACATATTAGATTCGTTCAGCCGAGAACCTATTTACGGCAAGGTTTTAATTACTTATGCGGTGTGAAAACTCCGAATGAATTTCGGTGATGTGCTTAATTAATGATGGTAGAAAAAATGTTAATGGAAATCGTGTTACGCAATACTTAATTAAATAAATAAGACTGGACGTAGAGCGAGTTTAGTAGAAAAAATTGTACCGTGTAAAGTTATTTACATATATAGCATCGATAATATAATGCATGATACGCCAATCGTGGGTCTAGTGGTCGCTGAGTGCAACTGCTAAGCATGAAGGCCTGGTCTCAAATCCCGGGTCGGGCGAAGTATTACTAAATTTTTCTATTGGATAATTCTCAGTTGCTGAAGCTCTCCATTTTAATCTTGTCTCAAAGAAACTAATGATAGCCATAAAAATTTACTACTTACACAATATCTTGGTCCTAAACAAAGACACAAGCAATCCCAAGAACAATAAAAATTAATGCAACTATTAGCAGAAATTGCTTTATCTACTTGAAGTGTAAGACAATTGTAAGACGAAATAACTGTAACAGTAAGTAAGTTTATACTATACTCAATGAAAATTCATGTAATAATAAAACGTTTTCCATAATCCACTTCAAATTTCGTCAAAACCAACTTTATACCAATAACATAGAGTTGAAATTCCTGTCCAATTTAGGAAATAATATTTGGTGAAGCGAGCTTAGAATAATAACGCATCGCTTCATTGACAGCGGTTTACTTTACGCTCAATTAGTGGAACGACACACGTGGCGTCGCTGAGCCCTCCACCACCCCCCTACCCCCTCTTAAGTGTCATGTCCCAGTTCGGGTGCGGCAAAATTTTATACAACTGTTTTAAACGTACTTCCCATTGTATGCAAATTCAGTGAGAAAAATAAGAAAGAAAGAAGCAACTGAGTAAGTACTCTCACGTCTTAAAAGTTGCTTTGTTTGTTCTAGGTATTGTTATAAAGATATTCCAGCACAATTTAATGAGCTCTTGCAATGAAGTGTTAAATTTCTCGACGAAAATAATAATCGACTGTGGCAACGACCAACCTTGTCACGCACACAAACAAATAAATTAATTTTGACACGAAAATGTGCCATCAAACATTTACACAACATAAAGTTGGCTCAAGATTGGTACCTTGTGGCACACCCATGCCTACCGGCACTAACATCGCCTGATAACGCAATAAAGCGAAGTAACAACCGAGACAGCGGTCCAAACACCTTGATAAACCATCCTGCGAGCATCCCGCGCCTCTCCTCGCCCGGTCCCGCATTGTTTTACCCGAGCGATATTGTCGAATGCCACCTGCCGTTCCTTTTCACAAATGTTCCCCAGTTATCTCAATTTAACGATAGGTAGGTGTGTTATGTCAGGAAGTAAGGGCTTTAAGGCGGTTAGGTTATTGTCTGAATTAGGGGTGTATATCCCATGTAACAGTAAGAGTAATTGGACTTGTTGATTATAAGACTAACGTAATAAACGAAGAGTTAAATTTATGTAAATTTATGTTACAGAACTTTTATCTAAGATTCAGCATAAAACACATTTAACATTCATCATAATACAAATCCTTTGACCAAAGAGCAAGGTGAACGTATTTTAAATGTCCCTCAAAACGTGACTACTAACAATGTACTCAGTGCAGTGAATTATAAATAACAGGAGATTAGGACGCTTGTAATTGGGCAGATTTCGTCTGCTGATAATACATCTGACACTTGGTCACGTTCGGGAAAAACGGCAAACGGTTCACAGTTCAAGGGGACTTATTTACCGTCTTTAAATACAGGTACTAAGCTTTTATTTCAATTGAATTACTAAGATTCCGAAATGTAGTTGCCTTGATGTAAAGTATTTTTTTTAATAAACGTCGCCCCACACTAGGAGTTTCTCCTGTATCGTCGTTTCACGAACATGAAATATCACATACACAAACACTCAAACTCCGAACAAACATCTGCGTTTCGCACAAATTTTTGTCCCGTGCCGGAATTGAGTCCGCCGCCCTTAGCGCAGAAGTCCAATCGCTTAGCCGCTGCGCCAATTAGGTCGACATTATTTTCAATTCTATCAAGATTATAGATTTTCATAGAAATATTTAATTTTTTCTAAAAACAAATACTTACATTTAAAAGTAAGAGAGTGGTACATAAATGAATTCATCAAGCCCAGCGCTTTTGTTGGCTAAATAAATAATACTTTTCAAAGAACTTTATACTTTGAGAGGAAAAAGTTAAATTATCTTAGCAGTGAGGATTTTTTCCGACCTGGTTATGAAGATATAATTTGTTTAACGTTGTGAATACTACTATACTTTAAGATCGCTAATGAGAGTTTCTTTTAGTCAAACGAAGCATTATTCTCCCTGAGAGAACAATTTTTAACGATAATAACTTTTCTTCGTAATGCTTACATAATTGTTAAACTTAAGCTTATATTATGAACTGAAACATCTAAAACGGTCTCACTAAAAAGTATTTTGATTCAAAACCCTTTTTCGAAATAGATTCTCATATTACCGATTCCCAAACCTCAATCACTATACGATCGACCAATTTTCAACAACGTTACACCTACATAAAACAATTATATACAATTTCAGTAAGTGTCAAGTAATTTTTAAAATAAATACTGCCTAGTACGGCACGGGTGAGTCATTATAGGTTTTATGGCCTATAACGCGGTCCCTACCTTATAATTCCGACTTATTCAACTACGTGAAAACAAAAATAAATCACGGCATCGATATTGTGAAGGGAATGATGGGGAGGGCTGAATATAGGTATACTGTGTTGTGTATGGATGTTAGAAGGTGCGAGGAAATGATAACATTTTGCCGTTGCTGTTGTTTTTACGATTATTGCTAGCCCGTCTTCAGAGATAAGTGTATCTTCAAACGAATCTACTAAACAGATAACTTCTTTAACCTTATTAAAAACTGTTTCTTTTATCTTTTAATATATTAGCACTAAACGCATATCGAAAGTCACCACCTGAGTATCGAGCTTATTATGTAATTTTGCGATCAATCACTCATAATTGTGTAACTGTCACCAAAATTTGGTTTCGGCGCTTGCCAGCCGCTGCTATGCCACGATGGGCTTAAATGCAGTTGGTACTCAAAGCTTTACTAACCACCTCTTTACCTTGTTTTCTGTATTTATCTAGATACTTGCGGTCGTAATTATCATCTTAGATGGCTTTTAGCGTATTTGACCAAATAAATTCTGTTGGTTCAATATTTTGTGGGATTATGACGATTCTATATCTATATTTCATGTGACAGTAACGTAACGAAAATCATACGTGATACAGGCACGTCCATTGGCACAGGTACTATAGAGATATAATAATGAAATAGATTCAATAAATGTCCTAAGAAACAATCCTTAATAAGCAACGAAGTAATATTCGTAACAAGACATCGGAACGTTTAAGATTTGAATATTTCTTATAATTTAAATTTCCCTTTGTAGGTATTGCACTAATTTTCTTTGTAATCATTATGTTCGTAATTTCATTGTGCCATCCGTGTTAATTAGAGTAATTTTCTCTCAATCTCGTCTTGAAGCGACAGAGGGTTCACAAATGCTTTGTCTATCTCACAAAGATACCTACATAATATAAGTAGATAATTTGGACATTTCGACAAGGGTCTTATTTCGAGTATTGTTTACGACATTTAAGTACCTACCTATCGAGAGAAATGTACGTCAGAACCTTCAAGGATAGTAAACACTCGTTAGATGTGATTATTGAAGTGGAATATATATTTTTGTCTTCGATTTTGTTATGAGAATCTTTTTGGGTTTACTGTATTTGGCTAACGAGTAATGATATAATTTCTGGATACTGTTACAAAAGAATTGCGATGCGTGGCTTTGTAGATTCATCGAGCGTAAAGAATTTAAAGAGTCAATTGAATTGAATAAGAATTGTGATTGAAGTAGGTACAGTTCACTTCATCTTTGTCCGAAACGGGTTCTTCTTTTCCAAGGTCTTGTTTTGGAATAGGTATTTTAATTGGCTTTATCTAATTGACAGTGTTTATGTCATTCAATGAAGCAAAAGGGAATGATCACGTTGGACTTCAAAGGGAATTGTAGGAATTGCTGATTGGTTGATAAGCCTTACGGCGTTCAGACTGTCTTGGATACTACTATTGTAAATTGAATATGAATTATTAGGGGTTGTTTAATTATGAACAAAATGATATCAAATAAATATTACCTATCTGAATGTGATGAGAATTAGAATGGAAATCTGTGTTCTCTACCTATATACCTTTTTTAAAAATACGTGGCTTTATGTATGTATGTATATCCTGACAGACGAACACTTTCTCGACGGTGTCTTTAAAATTTACATCATTTCATACTATACCCGTAGTTATGCTATAACTTCTGAAGTTTGAAACATTGGACATCCATTAGTCGGCAGCGTCATCCATGATTGATCGTCATCCATGGATGAGTACAATTCAATATTGTTACTTCGTCAGTACACTCGTGATAAAAAACTAAACAAAAGCTCGTCCATTTTCGTAGCATGGCGTCAGTTTTTGAGTAATGCGGCCTAAAGAATATCCCGGGGTCTTATGGCGTTCCCTTCCCATTGATGGCACGGGCCTTATTAAATTTCCCATGAAAAAGTGTCGGGGGACAGAAAATAAATCGCCCTTTATACTACTTAAAATTAGCTTTTTTATATTGCTGGCTATATTTATAAGGGTTCAGGCGTAAGCAGATCGATGGGTAGATGACAGCGAGGAAGGTTAAAGCTACGGTTAATTTTGTTAAGGTACAATTTCAAAATGTTCTTCAGTGTTCGTCTAATATTGGGAAATAAGTTAAGTATTGAATCCTTATTGGTAATTTTCTTTGATTGAGAGGAAATACTTCTAATTCCTAAACTAAGAACCAACAAATCAATGAGGATTTTGAAATTACCTACTACGTTTAGAAAGGTAATTTTGATATTCTACCTATTTTTCCATACATTTTTATTTTTTACTACAGTTAACAAACCTGGAGAAATTGTCGATTTGTAACCAGGCTAAGTAAACGCATTTATGTTAACGCTAACCCATAATAGCTTTTATAATACAGCATTCAAAAAAATCATTTTGAGAGGCCGTATAACCGCTACACAGCGAAGTTAAAAATATATCGCAGTTGCCATATCGAAAAAAGGGCTTAAAAATCGCATCTACCCGAATACGTTCGAAAATCAAACGCATCGACAGCATTAAAGTAGAGTAGACGTCACGCTACGTCAGTGGTACGGCGCGCGATGATTGGCGTTCGAATTTGATTCGACGTCGACGTTAAACCGAACTGCAGGATGACGTCACATGATGCGTCGTTGACAGCCCGATATAGTGACGGTTATTGGTTTAGTTGAGGGTAGATTTTGTTTTATTAGAAGTAGGGTAGTGCAGAATATTGCAAGTATGGATTTTAGAAGTGATTTGATGATTTAAGTAAGAATTAAGATTTTTGTTCCAGCTAAGAAATTGTTTAAGCAAGATATAGTAATATAGGTTCATATACATTGCATTGCTCGACCGAAGGATAGATACAAATAAGCTTTGTTCAAAGATGAAAAAACTTTTTTTTTTAATCATAATATGGGACAACAAACAACTGCATTATATACAGGAAAAAAAATGCACAGAGAAATGAGCAATAATGTATCCACAGCGCTGTCCACAGATTAATAGAAGGATAGAAAAAGAAAAAATACACTCGATGGTCAGCTGTTCATGCGTAACAGCTACATGCATAGTAGAAAGAAGAATAAGGAGAGAGATCAGGCGCAGGACCAACAGCCTAACAGTGCCTTCCGAAACACGGGGGTGTCTCGACATGTGAAAACGGTAAACCCATCACAAGACTGACCGCGGCGAGCACGGCTTAACCCCGCAGATCGATTGATCTGTGCGGCAGCCACGCAGCTAAGAGCCTCCGAGGACACATATTTACTTAATGTAACGTTCAGCCGATAGTCACAATACATTTATCAAAGGAAACAATGACCTATAACAGAAAATAGATCGTCTAGACTAGACTGTAGGCAGACATCTTACATTATTGACGCCAACGCCTAGTCTAGTGGAAGACTTATTTATTTAGAAATATATTACTTGTACAGTAATTTATCAATTAATTATGAATTGCTTGCTTAATATAACGATAAATAATATTTTACTGAACAAATCACACTAATATTATAGAGGCGACAGTTTGTGAGTGTGTTTGTATGTTTGTTACCTCTTCACGCTCAAACGACTAGACCGATTTTGCTAAAATCTCGTATGGGGGTAGCTGACACTCTGTTCTAACATATAGGCATATACTTCTTTCCCGTGAAAATGTAGCGGGATACACTGCGGGGCTACTGAAAACTGAACTGCCAAACAAAGAAACCTATACGTTCATTAAACATTAATATAATTTCCAGTGCATGATTTTTAGCATAAACTGTTACATTTTACTCTACCTATTTAGACCAACAAACACCCTATAGCTACACAAAATAGGAAGAATTAACATTATTTTACATCAAAATATACAGACCCCAGTGACGTCACAACAGGGGCACGTGTATGCTGTGTTGCCATAGGTTACCATTCATTTCAACCCATCATTCAAAGCGACATTTCACGTTTCCCTCAATATATGCGCGGATATTAATTTACCCGCATTACCCCGTATTACCCCACATAAAACGATCATTAACAAAAGACGGAATGTATTCAAATTGCATCCCTTACGCCGTGGCCTTTAATCATCCCCGCTCGTAAACATTTCATCCCCTTCCGAATTACTATCAAGAGGAAGTCGACGTAACAGCTGATAATTGTACTGACAATTTACTTACCACAGTAGGCAGTAGAATAACCTACTTTCACATTTGGGTTGTTTTTTTTATATGTATACCCTGTTTTACAATTGCTTCAGCTGTGGAGGTTTGAAGAACATATCATACATCTTATCACATCACACTAATATTACGATAATAAGCGAAAGTTTGTGCGTTTGTATATTTGCTACCTCTTCACGCTCAAACGGCTGGACCGATTTTGCTAAAATATAGTATGGAGGTAGCTGACACGCTGGATTAATACTAAGGCTACATTTTATCCCGAAAAAATGTAGCGGGTAACACCGCGAGGCGCAGCTAGTATGCACGTAAATATATCGTAATGTTAGAATTTTGGAGTGTAAGATGTTACGCTGTAGGTGGTTAAAGAAATGAGGGAACTACAGTTTCTCACCTACATAATAATTTCTAACCAATATCAGACATTATATTCACTTTAAATCGTAATTAGAATATTGTATATTAGGTAAAAAAGTTACAAGTGTGATTTTAAATACGTTACTAAGGCCTATTAGATCTTTTAGTTACCATAAAACTTGAGAAAATCGATGTCTGTTGTGTGAGCATTCATCTTCGAATCATTTCAAAGTAATGAAAATTAATTATCTTTGTATCATATAAAAGTGCGCGTTATACGTAAAAAAGATTCTTCATACGTCACAGTTGTTAATTATACTACCCAAATGTCCTACAGATGATACGAGACGGGGCGTCTGTAAGGACAGGTAGACTCAAACTCGCCGTGGTTCTTTCCTAAAAAGACCTCTTCTCAGACCACCTACACTGTTCTCACATAAATTATTGAACTTGTCTGGACTTTAAAAGAGACCTTGACCCCTGAGTTTGTTTCGGTATTTCTTCTCAGAGGTAGTCAGTTAGGAAATGCCGACGCCATCTATCCAGTTAAAAAAAAATGACGTGTAACAGTGTTTTTAAAACCTATTTGCAGAAATAAAATCATTTAGCATCATCATTTATATCCAGAAGTTTGTTAATCTCCTTCTATTTAAGGCATTCTTGGTTTCGCACGAGTACGCTGTTCGGTATGTTTTCTGTTCGCAGTTCTGGCACATATTAATTTGCCACAATGCCAAAATCGTGGTTAATGGCGGCACGGTTCCCCTGGGACCCGTATCTTCGCTTTATTGCCCAAATTTTCTTTATTACACAACTTATGAGTGATAGCTGGAAGGCCCTTTTTCCTGATAATAAAAATGTGCTAATTAAATATTTAGGGAGCTTCGTGGCGAGTTTTAAGCATCATTTTATGACATGCTGCGATGCCATTATAGGAACGTTTGATGAAAATTAAATTTTCATTTAATTCAAAAATTTTGAGACTAATATAAAGTATGAAGCAGACTTGGAATAATTAATAAAAGACTCGGTTTATGTTTAAAAGGGCATTCATTAACCACATAAATTAACAAAATTGTATCTTCAATTTTTGTAACCCAATGAAGACTTTTTAAATATTTTTAAAGGATAGATTAATTATTATATTTATAATGCAAGCATACCTTCTTGTTTTAGAACAGTGATTCCCAAAGTGGTCCAGGTGGACCCCCAGGGGTCCACGGGAGCCTTGCTGGGGGTCTACGTAGGCGTCAATAAAAAATGGGGGTCCATAAGATGTTAATAGGGGTCCACGAAAATTTATCTGCATATAGTTTTTATAAGGGCCTACCTATATTGTTTTAAGTACCTAACTAAGCAGATAACATTTTAATCTGGCAAGCGACTCTTACTTGTCCAAACTTGCGTATTCGATATTACAATTTCGTGTACAGACTTGCAAAGCGCAATCCGTCCGACAATGCTTAGTGCTTGTTTAGACATGATCTTGATCAAGACTATAAATACTCGATGCCAAAGGCATGCTCATTTATTTGTTTCCGGAATTTCGAAAAAGAAGGTGTGAGAAAATTTATATTAGTGTTCCTAGTGCCGGAGAAAAGTAAGTACGTACCTTTTTTTTGTTGTACCTAGTTCTTAAGTATTTTGTTTCGTGTACTGGTCGGTTGATAACAAATGCTTGTATACAATGTGTCCTAGGGATAAGTGACCGCCCGGCGTATTTAGAATATTTGTACAAAATTAAATTAAGTAAAGACGCGTGACGTGCTGCAGTTTTTTTACGATATTTCCTAAGTTTGTTCATCTTTTTCCATTATTTTTGTTTACTGACTAGCCGACATCATAATTTATCAATTAAAATCATTAGACAAAACTAAAATGTAGTAAAAAAATTACTTATATAAAATCACTAAGGCCGCTAAGTCACAAATGTAAATATAATTATTAATGATTTCGTACAAATATTCAAAAAACGCCGGGCGGTCTTATCGCTCGGACACATTGTATATAGCTAACTTAGTAACTTACAGATATTTTAATTGTCCTCTTTCGATTTGAAGACAAACACAGCACGTTTTATTCAATTGTTTTTTCACGAGAGGACTGCCTCTCTAAAAAGGCCGAAAAATCAATATTGCAGAGCAATTACTGTTTTATAAAACTACTAGCGCGTGAACTCATTGATTTAATGAAATTTTAGTTATTGTTTTTATGGTCACTTTTTTGGTCAATTTGGGATTTCGACTTTTATTTTTTCCTACACAAATATGATCAATATTCGATACTGAGTAAACTAATTTTTATTTCTACTATTAAAAAATTGTGGTAAATTAGGTATTTAACATTGATATCGCTTCGTGAAAAAGTCTGTACTTGTCTTAGCGGTTTATTAGTTGGTCCCTTTACAAGCCGTAATACTTTTTCAATATAATGATAATCATAATAATATAAAGCTGACAAAGGCTGCGTTGTGCTACCTATATTCAAATAAAAACTTGGTTACTATAACATTTTTTTTTACAGGGAAGGTAACTGATACAAAACATGGCTACAGCAAAGAAAAAATGTCGACAATACAGTGTCGATTATTTGAAATATGGTTTTGTTCCATCAGAGGCAGATAAACACTTGCCCATGTGCCTAATATGCAATAAAGTTTTAAGCAATGACTCTATGAAACCATCAAAGCTCGAAGATCATCTAAAAAGGTGTCATACTGATAAAATGGGTAAAGATTTAAAATATTTTCAAACATTGAAGGAAAAATATGAAAAGAGACCCACCATGCACAGCATGTTCGCTTCAACATCTCAAAGTAACGATGATGGCTTGCGGGCATCTTACAATATCTCATTACTAATAGCAAAATCTGGAAAACCGCACACTATCGGAGAACAATTAATTTTACCCGCTGTTGAAGAGGTTTTAAAAACTGTTTTGCACAAATCTCCATTTGACGTACTAAAAAGAATTCCATTAAGTAACAATACTGTACAAAGACGCATTGATGAAATGAGCTCTGACATCGAAAGTTTTTTGTGCAATCATCTGCAAAAAAGTCATTTTTCTATACAACTGGACGAGTCAACGTTACCCGGTAATGAAGCATTATTATTAGCATATGTCCGATTTATCATGGAGGAAGAAATTCACGAAGAATTGCTATTTGCCAGAACTTTGGAGACTGACACTAAAGGCGAATCAATATTTAATGTCCTGAGTAATTTTTTTACGGAAAAATCGATTCCATTTACAAACATTATTTCAGTGGCAACAGACGGAGCTCCTGCAATGGTAGGGCGATATCGTGGGTTTATAAGTCATCTCAAAAGAATTATACCAGGACTTACAGCTATTCATTGCGTAATCCACCGACAACATCTTGTGGCGAAACATTTAAGTGACAGGTTGAACCAATCTCTTCATTTTATAATAAACGCTGTCAACAAAATTAGAAGCAATGCATTGAATACGCGTTTATTTGCTCAATTGTGCGACGAAAATGACGAAGACTTCCAACGACTGCTCTTACATACTGAAGTACGCTGGTTGTCGAAAGGTGCATGCTTAACGAGATTTTACTCTGTTTTCGATTCCGTATTAGAGTTCTTAGAAAGTAGAGATCCAGATTTAAAAGAAAACTTGATCAAATTCAAAGGAGACATTGCGTATTTGACAGATTTGTTTAAAAAATTTAATGATATTAACTTGCAGTTACAAGGGGACAGCCTGAATTTAATAAAAACAAAGGGGATAATTTCGGCTTTTCTTGGGAAATTGAAATTTATGAAGCAAAACATTAGTCGGCGCGAATTATCTCAATTTCCAAACTTGTCGCAGGTAGAAACTATTGATGAGGATATCCATACCTACAGTCAACATTTAAGTGCCCTGCATGATGACTTCAAAACCAGGTTTGAAGATATGCTGACGATGGATATACCACCATGGATCGTAAATCCATTTGATGAAACTGAAGTGGCCAATGTATTATTACAAGAGGAGCTGCTTGAGCTAAGCACCAATGAGGAGCTGAAGGTGAAATTTAGAAAAGGCTACCAAACATTTTGGCTGCAAGCAGAAATACACGAAAAATATCCTGGACTGTGGGAAATCGCAAGGAAATTTTTGATAGCTTTTCCCTCATCATACCTTGTCGAAAGAAGTTTTAGTGCCGTTACAAACCTCTTAACAAAAAAAAGGAGCAAACTAAACATCACAGAGCGGGGGGATTTGCGGTTATTGCTCACAAAAATAAAGCCAAACATTGATCGTTTGCTGACACTCCATCAAATACATCCTTCCCATTAATTAAAATTATGTCCACAACCTATAAGTATTACCTTATTATTATTTTTTTGTAATTCTTTTCTTTTAATTAATAAAATGTTATAAAATGTACCATTTTTCGTTTTTATTTAAAATTTAAAATTTTAACCTATCAGAATATAGGGACGGAACTCAGAAGCGACACAATTTTTATTTTTTGTCGACTTTAACAATGTGGTAGGAATGTAGCAGCAGGGGGTCCACCGACACCAGTTTAATTTTGAAAGTGGTGCACGAGAAAAATAAGTTTGGGAACTACTGTTTTAGAACGTTTAGCATATACAAAGAGAACCTAATTTAAATAGACCACAGTGCCAGTTAACATGCCGACAATGGGCCATAGTGTAAACAGATGTAATTCGATATTAACCATTTACCTCACAATAACATTGACACTAACGTAATACCGTTCGGTAGCAAATTCAACAAAGTGAAAACTAGATCTTAATGCGGTTATTGACTCGCCAGTTCAATCCTGTTTAAATATTGAATCGAGAATCGCGAGATCGAGATTAACTCTTAGTTCGGAATGGAATTCAAATCGAGTAGAATCGGTAAGTACTATTGTTTTCGATGTGGATAAATTATGACGATTTTGTCGTTTATAATATCGTGTGTTTAGTTGGACGAAGGTAGGTATTATTATTTATGTTACGTTTGTCTATGCGTGTTGTTCTCTTCTGTTTATTTGTTTTGTAAAAGTTTCTTTCTATTGGATAATGTTGACACATCCCAATATTTTCGCTAAGTATGTATATACATTTCTTCACACAGTTTCTCTTAATACGCTTGTTTTTCATCTGACCCTTCAGTTTAGTAACATTTTTTTAATACGATTAGAATTTTAATAAACCTTAGTTTTATACATAATAATCATTTCAAACGACTGAGGTATTTAATTTCATCCCACATAAATATAACCAACAAAAACATCGTAAAACCAAACGAGGTGTCTATTCTCATTAAATCTTTACACTGTAACACGATAGCTAATATCTATTGACACTAAAACGTCACTTTAGCGGCGAAGCGTCAGTATTACAGCCCGTTTATATGTCATAAATAGTTAGCATCGATCGGTTTCGTGTCGTAAACGTATCGTGTGGAACTCGCGCCCACGATATTCGATACTGTATACTTTTTAAGGACGACTGTTAAATCTTAGATGGGTTCGTGTAATGTATCGAGTTAACATTCGATGTGTAAGTTTTAGAATTGCTGTTGTACGGACTATAGTTCTATTTTGGTCTCAATTATTGCATTTAGATATGGTTTAAACCGTATAATTCTGTGGGATAAGCAATTGATAGTAGGAATAATCGAACTATACTAGAAATAGCTCTATAATTGTGAGATGAGTTTTACACACAAACACAAAAGCCCAGAGTCAAAAGGAATATCAAATTAACAAAAGATTTCCTACTTCAAAATTAAAGTAAAATGTTTCGCTTCCCTTATTCACATAATTATATCATCAGCAATTAATCATCAAATAAAACGCGATAGCGTCTCATTCAAACAATCAGCCAATTGTCATTCAGATACTTCAATCAATTCATAACGCAGATAATCTTTACGACACAACATCGGAAATGAAACAACAAAGGAAAGGGAATCGCTCCATTTAAACGTTACTATCAACGTTCGGTTTACGAGCGATCGTAAATCAACATTGTATCGCTCAGAGAATAGGTCCCCGCCTGCACTTAAATAATTCATGTCGGTAGCCTAGTAGGGTGCAAGTCGGCATATATGTTTACGCTTATTTCGTTAAAGGGTAGGCAGAGGTTTAAGCCTATTTTTATTTACACAATAATCATCTGAATCTCGTTGGTTTAGTGGTCGTAGTGCTGAGCATGAGGGGATCGATTCCCGGGTCGGTAAAGTGATATTATGTTTTTCTATTGGGTAGTTTTTAGGCACAGAGTTTGCATTTGTGCTCGGATAATGGCAGTAGCAAGTACTGATAGCTGAGTGGTATGACCGTAGGACTGCCAATTCAAAGGTCACAAGTTCAAACCCCGGCACACACCAATGTCTTTTCGAATTCATGTGCATATTATAAATTAGTCATTTGCTTATAGCGGTGAGGGAAAACATCGTGAGGAAACCGGCACACCTGAGAGATTCTTCAACGGTGTGTAAAGCCATGTCAGAGGCCTACAGGCGGTTTAAACTCTGACACCAGGTTGTTCATCAATCATACGATAAGTAGTAGAATGATATATAACATAACAGGCGAAATGTGAGTGAAAATACACCTCTGTCTACTCTTTCGGCGAATACAGGCTGATGTTATGTTCATAAATAGATTGTAAGAATTCTATATATAATATATCTGTAAAAAAGGTTTTTTCTATCCAATTTACGCTGACTTATGACACACAATACAGTCCTTGGGTGACGGATTATCAATACGATTCCCTTCTGATGGAAAAAGCGAGTTATAATACGCGATACACGTAGTGTAGGCAGATTTTTATGAAAAGGCTTGCCACCTACTAGGATGGGTCTTATAATGAGCGAAATGTCGGCGTTTAGACTCCTAATAAAGCAGAACACCTTGGTTGACCTATTAATATTGTGCTAACACACATCCCCACCCACACACATAAACACAACCCAATTATTGTTAACGTTAGCATCAAAATTATTACTCATTTATAAATGTAAAATGTATCAACCTACAAAAGAACACTGTCCTTCAAGATACAAGTTTCCCCTAGTTTGATGGTCAGGGATCTTCCTAACTTGTGCTAGCCATAGATAAGTAAGTAAATAAAATAGCCTGTATCTAATAACCACCCTTTTTCTTCTTATCGTATGGTTGATGAACAACCTGGTGTCAGAGTTTAAACCGCCTGCCTGTAGGCCTCTCACATGACTTTACACTCTGTTGAAAAATCTCTCAGGTGTGCCGGTTTCCTCACGATGTATTCCTTCACCGTTTTTATTCAAATTCAAATTGTTTATTTCGTCAAAAGATACCTGTCTAATAAAGGATATAAATTACTGTGTTCGGTATTTATACTTAGTGTTGGTTATTTTTGTTAATTCTTTCTACTATATCACCTTGGGTCTAATCCTGTAATAATAATTTTATAAAGACAATAAATAAATACATATTTTGTAGTACAAACATCTCTGGAATAAACCACAATAAAGTCCATTCGTTTCAACGTATTAACAAAAGCTTATTACCCGTTTTTTAAATAAAAAATGTACATTTCCAGCGTGTTTTCTCTCACATATGCATCTGGAATTAATTCAATACAACCTGCACAAAGCTCTGTTTTAATGGCTTCGAGTTTTCCGCGAACAGCGTATTAATGGACCGTTTGCACTGAAAGGTAAAATGTGTATCGTTACAATTCTAGAGCTTTGAAAGGTTACGGTGTGCTACTGATGTACTGTATGTATACATAGTATGTTTTGGTAAAAACGATATCAGTGTATAGCGTTGAATTTATTACAAATTGGGCACAATTCTGGAGTTAAGACTTTCATATTGTGCCCGCTAAAGGGCCCTACTTCAGCCACGCATATGTCGCTGGCTAAATATAGTAAAATATGAGAGGCTTGTAGCACAAATATCTATCATGGCTATCGCGTAGATCAGTCGATCTACGAGGTCAAGCCGTGCTCCGGAAGGCACAATAAGCCATTGGTCCTGCGCCTGATCTCTCTCCGGTCGTGTCGGTCTACCGTCCCATCGGACTATGAGAGTGAGGGAATAGGGAGTGCACCTGTGTTTACGCGCATACTTATGTACTATAATATCTCCTGCTGAGAAAGGCCGCCGTGACCGAAATTCGGTCAGGAGAAATATCACAAAACTAAATTTCGAAAAATTCAACAAACATAAGCACTAGTTGGTTTTGCTGCCACAAAACCATTTGGGCAGATTAAACTGTTTATAAAAGCAGAATATATAATATTATGTTCTATACAGGAATCGCTAATTAATAACGGTTTTGCATAAATAATTAACCACATGATTACTGCTGGCTATGTGCTGCCACGATTCATATTTGTTTGTACAAAATATTGTAATTAGTAGCATGAAATGTAAGAACACGTTAGGAAAATATGGGTGTAACTTACGATAATTGAACACTGAGTTCTATCTCTTCGAGTCATAAAATCAGTTTGATTAATAAATAAATATAAGTTAATTAATTTCTAATGTTGTGTTTCAATTAACCCATGCAAAGTTTCAATTGTAACAGTGGATATAGTTAGACAAAAACTCGATTTATACAGTGTTCTGATATTATCAATAAAAAACAAGTTCTCAAAATGTATAAAGCTTAAAATTAAAATGTACACGGTATATGCAAATTTTCATAGTTACATGTAAATATTGAGCTACAGGCCCTTATTTAAAAAGTGTTACCATTGTCCCCAGTTTACTTTACATGACATCATAATTATGGACTTAAACACTTCAGTAACTAACACAAAAGTTGAAAACAAAATATTTTCTTGTTACCATTTATTTTACGTACAGTCGGCAACGAAAATAGGTAAACATTTTAGTTTTTAAACATCATTTTTGAAGAACAATTTTATTATTCAAACTTAAAAATTCTCATATACGCATTAGGACGCGTGATTACCTATTTGAAACTATAACTTTAAATGAAGTGTATTATCTTCATTTTTTTAATAGTAACCTATTGAACGCTTTGTTAATCACCGGTGATTATAACAATGGATTTTTTATTGTGTCTGCTGTGAGACAGTCAATGTGTAAGGTTCTTGAACTTTGAAGCCACTTATGTCGCAAACTGTACACTCAAGTTGATATTTTTGTGTACGAAACTTCGCGTAATACGTCATTTGCGTCCGTTTTTATTGCTGAACCCCAAGATTTATGGTTTCCTAGTGTCCTTTTGAATAATCTTTTCATAAAAAATGTTTTAAAAACTTTTTATAATGAACTGTTTTTGTTGAAGAATCTCTTTCAAAGCATAGCGACGGTGCTTACATTTTGATCAAAGCTTGGAGTGTTTGATATAAATTGTATTCAGGGTTGTATTATGTCATTTATTATGTCAGGTATTATACAAACTGTGTGACATAAAAGTTTGCCCTTTTGGTGTCGGGGTTAAAAGACACGATTGGCAATCGTAAAGTCTAGGATTCAATATTTAGATTGGGCTAATATTTTTTTGGTAATTTACGTGCTTGTTTCAATACAGAGTGACGATATTTTAAAAACAGTATTAAGAACAAAAAAAGAATTGAATTCTTTAACAGGTAATATGATCATAAAAATGCCGAAAAGAACATAATGAAATACATAAAAAGGAGTACCTACGTAAAATATTAAAGTCTATAAACAAACTTAGGACATAATATAAAATTATAGTGGGAAAGGTTTTTACGTCTCAAAAGATATTAAAAGATAAAATATTTTCTCAGTAAATAAACTAAAAAGATTCAGGTTAATATTTTATCTTTGCCTACGAATAAAACTAAGAACAAATATTATTTCAAAGACTAAAAGATTCCTTCAGTTCATTGGTTTGGACGACGGAAAATATAAAGAATTTTAGTTTTGTAACCAAAGGACGAGAAATTGTTTTTATATAGTTTTAATATTATTAATTACAGTCACACGATTACAGGATTTTTCCATAAGGTAATTCTCAGTAGCAGCACGTAGTCTGGATTTGTGCCCGGTTGATGGAAATAGGCTCGCTCCCTATTACATCGGGACTTGTGGGACAAATGTAAGTGTATCACTCTGCCTACCGCTTTGGGGAACAAAAGCGTGATGTTATGTTATATTTTTATTGAACAGTGTGGTTTTAATGGATTTCATATCATGGTTTGTGCATAGCCATAACTTACCTACTCACACCTCACGGCATCGTCAAGTGATTAGCTGGTGTCAGCAGATTTATGAGCGTGCATGGATCCCAGGATGTAACAAAATCCAGAAAGAAACGCTCGAATGGGCACCACTGACGAGAAAATACAGTAGTCCAACTCGGCTTCATACAGGCCTACTCGAGAATTGCTACAATTGACAGTACATACACAATACACATATGATACAACCTCATTTCGCTAGCTATGTTATAGGACCCAATGTAATAGGGGGTGAGCCGATTTCCATCAACCGGGCACAAATCCAGACTCCGTGCTGCTACTGAGAATTACCAAATGTAAAATTCCAAAAACACTTTGATCGACATGGAATTCTAACCCAGGACCGCATGTTCAGCAGTCGATTCGAACTCATTTTACAATCTCGTGTATCCACATAAAGGTCGTGACGATCCCTTTCCGAGTTGTTTTTTTAAACGTCGCCCCACACTACGAATTTCTCGTGTATCGTGGGTGCGTTTCACAAACATATTATATCACATACGCATACACCCAGACTGGGGACAAATATCTGCGGATCGCACAAATTTTTGCCTTAGCGCAGCAGTCCAATCGCTTAGCTACTGCGCCAATCGGGTCGTCCAATAAAAATATTATGTGTGCTATGCCTTAATCACTAGACCATCATCACCACCACGACACTAAGCAAGGTGTAAAGTGGATCTTCTGTTGTTACTCCGTGGTGGTGTTAATTATTGTGGTGATTAATACCGGTGCCCCTGGATTAGGATGCGGCGAGGACTAGGGTTATTAATGGACGGGTTGTTTGGCGATTTGTTACATTTTTCCTATATATCGCGGACGTCTTGTTAATTCGTGAGTGAGGTAAAAACTTCATATTGCTGAGATCAAACGGGATCGGTTTTCGGAAAATGTGTGTTATGTTTCTGCTAAGGAATATTACTATTAACTGTTAAACTGTTTTTTAATGACTTTTGGTTTCATTTTATCATGTTGGCCATGCTAATCTAAATTGATAAGGGAAATTTCATAAATGATGGACATTGGACACGAGCAGGACTTGAACCTGCAACCTTCGCCGTACCGCCGTACGTTTTCTTTTCTGTTTTAAGCGTTACCTCACATTAGGACTTTCTCCTATATCGTGGGTAGGTTTCACAAACATGAAATATCACATACACAAACACCCAGTTGTCGTTCATTGTGGGGTTCTAAGGGAGAGGCCTTTGTTCAACAGCGGACGTCTTCCAGCTGATGATGATGATGATGAAACACCCAGAGTCAGGGCAAATATCTGCGGATCGGATTTCACTTGTTTTTATTTTACAAGAATACAGGCTAAAGTTATACGGCGATAGAAGAAAGCAGTGAACCATTAACTTTCACTAAAAAATAAAAGCCAAAAGATAGTTCCACACCTTTACAGACAAAATAAAAAACTCCTGGCGTTCCTACAACTACAGTAAGCTCATAAATGTACCCTAAAGTTCTTTCAAAGCGATATAACAATGTCTGAAACAAAAAACACTCTCAGAGGTATTCCGTTAAACTCCGTGTGATAAACTTGGTGGTATGAACATTTTATACCTACGTCAGTGTTAAAATAATAAGGGGTAGCTCTACGTAGAAAGTGAAATGTTTTGTCACGCTCTTGCATATGCCATTGGAATGAGATGGAAGATACTTAAATATCAAATTAGGGACAGAGAAAAGTAATTTGTTACATGTATTATGATTAATTTAAGGGGCCTTAATATCTTCTATCCTTTTCTTATGGACTATGTTAGAAAGAGATGTAGCAAGACTTAGTTTAATAGATTGTCAATTCTGTCAACATGCTGCTATGCAGTTTGGCAGTAGTATACGATTTTTGTGTCATAAAAAGACTTTTTCTTTTTTTTGTAGTAAATACATCCAGTTTTTTTTACACGGGCCACTCGAGTAAGCTTCAAGTACCTTGTTATTAGAATTACAGTGAATATTATACGCAACTTAAACCCAGTTTTCAGAAGGTACATACAAATGAGAAGACAGACCAACATGTAATAATTTTCTTATGATTTCTTTACCAGCATACCCCTTAACATATCTGAACGTAGTGAAAATGATGACACTGTATTTTTTACATTACTTCTTTAATATTGTAGGTAATATGTTAGGTTATAAAACAGGTTTACCAGTAATATAGGACACTCAAGAAAATTGCCTGTGACGTCAGCAGGCTTTCTCCAAATTGACACTGACAGACTCATTTTACAACTAAATTGAGTTGTCGGAAAAAAATAAGGGGAGTACGCTACTGTTTCTAGCTCGGATGTTTGTAGGGTGCAAGTATACTGTTGCTGAGGGGTAGGCAGTAATTTGAGCGTTTATTGAACTCAATTTTGGTGTAACATTCAAGTGGAAATTGGAATCTGTTTTTTAATTTGGTGAGGTTGAAGTGCGTCGGAATTAACGTGAAATCTGTAAAGTTAGGTATGGATTGTAGGGATTGATAGCCGATTGATTTGTAGTTTTATGAAACAGGTAATTCAGTTTTTGTGAGTTTATTTTCTAGCTTTATTATCCATAATAAAATAAAGGTATCTGCGCAGGATAGAAGCAAATAGAGACAATTCATATATGGTGACGATATTATATAAATACAATCACAGACATAAATGCCAATCGTTCCGCACGGTAGAACCAATCCCGTTTACTATCAAAAGAAAACATAGCAGTCTCATTCATCCATCGCAAGTCACGCACAAAAGCTACACAACTTCGACAAGTCCTAAATCTTATATCCCGATGAAAGTGATACAGGCCGATACTAGCCGATGCAAGCCGATAAAAGCCGATATAGGACGATAAAAGCCGACGTAGGACGATAAAAGCCGATACAGGCAAATACAAGCGTCCTCCTACCTTCGCGGATGAATGCCGTCGATCAATCAAAGTCCTCACAAATCGTGGGGAAATAAATAACTTATTCTTTACCTTAGAAGTCGTATTGACGTATTATCAACGACTGCTATGTATGAATGTTGTTTGGTTGTGTTTACTCGGGTTAGGTAAGGTATTTGGGTCATGATGTCAGATTTCTGGTGATCACCAAAAATGTTTAATATCTTAATCCGAAACTTGTTATTTTCTTAGATATATATAACCTGTAATTGTATGTAACTGGTGAGTATGTATTGATTTAAAAAGGGGGTCAATTCTTAAAATGTATGATGGCACTGATTGATTGAAAATAGTTTTTACTTGAGGATCGGACATCAGACCAATTCCATTTTTGTGTAACATAAAGCATGATATTCAATTTGTTTAAGACCTTCGATTATCAAACTAAGAGTTGACCCCTTTTTTGAAGCATATATTTCTGCTTACTCTTTAGGCAAGTAAAGGCATGATGATAGGATGGGAAAGAGATGGATACTAACGACTGGCAATTCACGGGGTGATTCTGATAATGGTCGATGAATTTCGACCCCCCCTTCCTCCATTAACACCGACTTCTCTCAGCTCCTTTTCCAATCCTGCGGCATCTGATTACAACATTCAGTTTTAATATTAACCAACTTAATGTACAAGCTTAACTGCTTATAAACATATTAAAACAATAATTAATGTGTAATTTTAGCGAATTTTCAATTAGTTATTTTGCTAACGATACCCCAATTAGTGTTATGTTAATTTGTTTATTTAATATTATTTTTCTAGCATCGTAGCAGTGAGATTTTTTTATTAAAAATTTGGATTTGATAGTCTTATAATTACATTTTAACCTTTTAGACCTGGTTAGAAACTATTTGCATAGTACCTACATATAAATATCAGCATATTGTATTCAATACTCAATACTTTGTTGCATTCCATAATAGTACATAGGTGGACTTACAATATTGCAGATCATTATGGACCCTGTCGGGCACAGCAAAAGTATTTTTTTATTTAAAGCAAAGATAGTCTTTGTACTAAAGGGTTTCTGGTTAAATATACAAGCAAGGGCTAGTTTCTAACAGACTTCCAAGAAGGAGGAGGTTCTATGTTCGTCTGTACCTATGTATTTTTTGCATGTCTGTTTAACAATTTTTACAACTGCATAATATGTTTCCACATGCCTAGAATTTAACATACTAAAACACTTAAGCCTGTCCCTCTAGAATTACCATTATGATAAATAATTAAAGAAGAGAGCATACAGGCGGCGTTGTTCATATAAACAAATAAATACAAGGAGATCAGCTTTCGCCGCACTAAGATTATTCATTTATTTATAAGAAGATATTACAATTTTTACCGAAAAACTCCCAACAACCACGTACACTAACAAAAACGATTAACAAACTCATCCGTGACTTATTACCAGGAACGCAGCGAGACCGCCATACGTCAAACAAACTATTTTTACACAAAACCCGACATTTTTGTCGTAGCATGCATGGTACGAGAGCACGAGTGTGGTAGACCTACATTTGTCAAAGCCCAGCTATTAATTTAGCAGAATACGACTACTGAGCGTAAGCACACGCTATGTCAGGGTTGGCTCGCGTTTTATGGCCCGAATGGCCCGCGTAGACCACGTGGTTTAGAAATTCTAGTAAAACTTTAAGCAATTGTATTGCTTATTGGTGATTCAATGTCAGTTTTGCGATTGATCCTGGTCGTTACCACGACTTTAAATATTATTGAACATAGAATGTTCAATAATATTTAAAGTTAATGATTTAGTTAGGACACATAGTTCAGTACCTATTTAAAGTGAGTGTCTTTGGGCTTTATAACAGCAGCAAAATTAATAATGAGACATGTTATAAAACCCTAAAAAGATTATCTGTGCCTAGTCAGTATGTACAACATTAATTGTTGTCCGAGTGTGAATCCGAGTCCGGGCCAGTACATTATAAGTATGGCAGATTCACACTTGAATGTCCCGAATAACAATTATTTATTCGGAACATTCAATAAACTCGGGCCATTCAAACACAATATCTCAGCCCTGTTGGTTACAGTTATAATTCAAACTGCGGTCACCAGAATGTTAATTACATACTTAATTAAAATAAAGCGATAAAACATGTTTACATATTGTAATAAATACACAAAATATATGATAGTGTTATGGAAATAATAACATAATTTTCTTTGTTTTAATTTTAAAGCTTTATATGATAATTTTTGTTAATATTATATATGATAAGTTTGTCGTGGTTGCTAGCTCAAATTCTGTTGAATTGTTCCTATTTGATTAATAATATTTAAGAAAAACATCGCAATAGGACCAAAAACTAGTCATCTTTTTCGTATACTACTTGGCTTAACACACTGTAGAAAAATCTCTCAGGGTTTCCTCACGGTGTTTTCCTTCACCGTTTTTGGCCGATAACAAATTTTTACTACGCATAAATTCGAAAAGACGTGCGTGTCGGGGTTTGTACTTGCGACCTTTGCTTGGCAGTCCAACGGGCATACAGTTATCAAGCGTGGTGACTGGCTCGTTCATTTTTGATAGAAACTCTTGCGTTGCCATATGCTTTGAATCTTTACCAAATTTTCTTTACATTGCTTCAGTCTATTTAAATGATTTTTGAAGATCAAGCAGAATTAAATATCTTTATTATAGAAAAGAACGAGTATTTTAGTGAAATAAATAGTGACAAAGGTACTTGCAAGGTATTGAACCCGCAACATTTAGTATAGAAAGCCAGTAGGTTCAATTTTGATCCATCTTATATACATATATACCTATGGGTATATTTTATGGTGCGACACGGTAATCATACCCCACGAAGTTTGGCCAACATTTGGGACAATTATGGTAATGACTTATTCACATGTTGGCCCAGCACTTAATGTGTGTATTTAATGTTTGTTTAATTGACATCAGTGCCTGTGTGTTTGTACGTAAAACATAAAAAGTTACGCTTGCGTTCATGTTATTTTTATGGTAATATTGTCAAAGAAAACCCTAGCTTTTCATGTTCGAAATTCATGGAAATGTTGCAGTTTGTTTACTGTTGTTATGCTTGTTTTTCTGTACGGTAGGCAGATCTGTAAATACCGGTATACATGCATTTCATCGATACTTTTGGTACAATAAAAACTGCAAATTTTTCGGGTATTACCGATGTGATTTTGAGGGTAGAAATACGAGTGAAAGCCTTTTAAACATATGGAAGGCAAGTTAGTTTGATGTACATTTTATTTAATTGTGAGCTAGCGGGATTTCTGCTAATGGAGCTAGATTTTGGTCGAACTAATTAATAGAAGTTGTAAATGGTAAGACAGAAAATACACTAATCGGAACGGAAGGTGTACCAAACTTATATGGCTACAATAGTTGATAATGAAAATTATACCATATATAATAGATTACAATTTTTTTTTTAAACTGTTTGCTGGCGATTAATTTAATTGAAAACGTGAATCACAAATACAAAAATATGATAAGTCTATTTTACATGATGAGCTTAAAAAAAACTATTATCTTATTATGATTATTAAAAACGAACTTAATATATAAATACAATATCTTAGATTACTTATTAGAATAAGTTCCATAAATATAATTTTATAATTTTTAAGTTGTAAATAACTAGGTTAAGCTTCCTCTCTCCGCTTTTGCTGTGCCCGACAGGGTCCATAATGATCTGTAATATTTTAAGTCCACCTATGTTCTTTTATGGAATGCAATAAAGTATTAAGTATAAGACGTGGTTTGACTGCCAAAAAATATTGATATGAAATTAGGGCCACATTCTGTGCCAGTGAGTGTACTTTCAACTCTTTAGAGGGTCAGCATTCTATTGATATCATCATCATCAGCCGGAAGACGTCCACTGTTGAACAAAGGCCTACCCCTTAGAACGCCAAATTATAATTATGCTACTAGGAAATTCCCAACAGTACCCTACCAAAGAAACGTAATGATACAATAATAGACCCACATTAACATTCGAACGCGTAACACATACGCAGGGCATATAAATCATAAGTGCCGCGATAGTGTAATCTAACTATAATCTGGTACGAGGCGTTGGGGCGGTGCGAATCTGTAAGTTTTCCGATTAGCGCAGTCACCACCCCGTCCGGCAAGCGCTCGGTACCACCCGTCCGGCAAACGCCCGTTATCACCCCCCACCACCCACCTCCGCGGAAATTGTAAATCTTGGTGTTGGCTTCACAGAAATTTATTAACCATAATGGGTGAAGGGGGAAATTGATAATCATTTTCAATGCTCTCCCAAATATAGGTTGGTAAATAAATAATATTGGCTTTGTACTTTTGTTTTTGTGGGTTCGTTGAGTATCGCGTTTAGATTGTTATGCATTTGGTATTCATCGAGTTTGTATTAATTTATTATTATTTTAGCTGTTGCGGGCAACCAGTGGATGTAAATGGCAAGTTGTCGTTCATTGTGGCGTTCTAAGGGGGAGGCCTTTGTCCTAAATCTATTCCTTTGTCAAACAGTGGACGTCTTCCGGCTGATGATGATGATGCAGATGGCTTTATTATTATTTCAAGCTTATATCTATAAAAGCACCTACAAATTAAACTACTATTCCAGCGGAAAATATGGGGCAATTCTTAAATAACACGATCAACTTTACCGTAGTGAAAATAAAACTAACCTCTAACGAATTAATATCAAAGTGACAGTTGACAGCTACACTTGTGTCAAAGTGACAGCTTTAAATTGCATTGACAGCTGTCAACGCAAGCTGCCAGTGTCAATGTGCATTGATATTTGTGACAATGTAATACATGTTACTTGTGAGCATGTAGGTCAACGCAAAACAAACGAAGGTAAAGAAAGTTCGCAGAATCCCTTTCAATGCATAACGAACACTGACAGTTAGGATTTAGTTGAGTCTATGTAGCACTAGCTAAAGTACTACCAAATCCCTTTTCAGACGCGTTCTTACTAACACAATGTTAGAGGCTAATCCACGGATTTATCTAATAAACATTATTTTTTTTGTTGATTTTCAATATGGCAGTGTGGTACAAAATAAAGGTGAAATGAATACAATCTAGACAAGTATAGATAGGTATTCTTTTATATAATAATACAGTTTATTTCCTGTTAATTAGGTTCCTGGTATTGGTAGCATTACAGATACATTGCAATTAAGTTTCGAACAAAAATGTTTGGACTCTGGTACCCAAGGTAAGATTCAACTTGGTTTATGGGTACCAGGGCTTTCACAAGAGTTGAAAACATTATGTAGCCATGTGCGTGTGCTTTTCATGGAAATATTTTTAGATAATTTGTATTCTGATATTTTTAGAAAATTTGATCATAAAAATATGATCTGAAATAGGTAACACACAATAAGCGAGCTCGAAGAATGCTATTTTCTTATTTCAGAAGAATATGATTTAAAGCATTAATACAATTCCAAGCTTGACTAGAAATAAAAAAAAAACGCGTTAAATAAAACTGTATTACTGCTAAAAAATTACCCGAAGTTTAAGTTAGTAACAGATCAAAAACTCAAAAAAGAATTCACGGAAAATAAACAAGTGAAAAGACGATTTAAACCTTATAAAGAACTAAAATGCACTGCCTACTCAAATTAAAACAGAACCACAAAGAGTCCCGTGCATTTACAAAACATAGCATTTAAAGTCCGGGAAAATGCCCAGGTGGCTCCCTTGCCCGGGCATTACGTATCGCCACTAATTGAAAGCGGCATTCGCGATGGGATAAACCGGACTGTCTCTATTGCAACAATATTGACAATATTGTATAGATATGAGAAGCGTATACATACGTGGGTTGTATAGAATAAGTTCCATATATATTAGTTTATAATTCTTATGTTGTAAATAACTAGGTTAACCCTCTTCCTCTCCCCGCTTTTGCTGTGCCCGACAGGGTCCATAATGATCTGTAATACTATGGACCCTGTATGTATGTAAGTCCACCTATGTACTATTAAAGAATGCAATAAAGTGTTGAGTATTGAGAAGTTTGTTTACAGTAAAAAAGATGTTTATTCACTATCTGTATGTATTGGTATAGCATCGAAGTATAATAAAAATAATGTGGGTATAGACCGTGTGATATGTATGTTTTTGAAACGCACCCACGACCCAAGCGAAATTCTTTTCCAATAATATATACATTCCTTTATCAATTTAGAATATATACATTGTCAGTTTCTTAACGATAGACCAGACTTAAGTTGCTTGTTTTAAATAGCTTTTCTATAAAAATAAATGTGCTAAATAATTTGCTGAGCTGGAATCGATCGATACAAATACTTATAGTTATCCACAATATATTACCTACACTTTATTAAGGGCTACAAGCAAACCCAAAAAACATTCACAAGTAGTTCCTAAGCACAACCTAAGAATGGTAAAAATCATTCTCAATTACGGTTCAATAATAATCGTTCAAACAACCGTCAGCTACCCTAACAAGAAAAATATTACTATGGTCAGCAAAAACACCGCTGGACTTATCTGTACATTGTCATATCTGTACAGTCGGCAGCAGCGTCATGTTTAATGTGACGTGTAAAACGAATAGTGTCGCGCGGGGGTACAATGCTCGGTCAAGGGTACTACTATTGTGTCATATGGGGTTCGTGAGTGAGATTCGCGTGACTTTAGATTTTTGTTGGGCAGGTTATTCTAATAATCTCTCGAATGATTATGTTATAAAGTTTGTTGTTATATTCAGCTTGTCTTTAATACACTGAAAAGTGACAGAGGTTGCATACGTATTGTTTTTTATTGATATTTGTTACCTTAGAGTAACTTAATGTCAACTTAGTTGTATGTCAAAAGGTTGAGACAAAATAATGATTTATATCTTCATCTGTTTTGAGTGTATTGTCTTCATTTAAATTACACTGCTTGTAAATATGACGACTTGATTGGCGTAGTGGCTAAGCGATTGGCAAGCTGCGCTAAGGGTTGCGGGTTCGATTCCCGCACGGAACAAAAATTTGTGCAATCCACTGACGTTTGTCCCGAGTCTGGGTATTAAATGTATGTGGTATTTAATGATTGTGAAACGCACCCATGACATAGGAGAAATTCGTAAACTAGCAAACTTAAAAAACAAATTATGCATAATACAAAAAATACTTTCGCTCACGTACAGACACTATTGAGAAACGCGTGACTTCCTAAACAGACCTTTAATTCGGAGCATATTGTAATTAAACCAATGGTAGGTTACAATGCGCGGTGACGAATGCGCGCGGTGTCCGGTTTGCAGCCATTGCTCAAGTTAGCCGTCCGTCCGGTTCGGACACGCCGAAAAAACGTACCAGAAATGGTTATGCAGTGGTAGTTCATTGTGACACCTTTATAATCAAGCTATCTGTATGCCTGGGATATATACGGTTCATTCGGATTGCGGATATGTGTTTAAAGGGGTCTATCCTTACATATTACAAAATCTGTCTGTCTGGATTAGCGTGGTAGGTGTGGTATCAAATTTAATATTTCGAAATTCATAAAATCACAACCGACTCTATGTGTAGTAAATAAGATACAAAATCGTTTGATTTGAAACTGGGAGTTTCAGTTGCATAATAAAGCTTCAGTCATACAGGGCTTTCTGTATAGGCTTCGGTACCAAAACAGAATCCAATTCATCGCATAGCGTCCACACAATGGCGCGGTGACGAATGCGCGCAGTGTCCGGTGGTAGGCCATCGCTCACGCCGGCCGTCCGACGTCCGCCGGTCGTCCGGACGTTCGGACGGGCGGACGCGCCGCACACACGAAAACGCCGACCCCACTATACACGATATCCATTCATACTCAATGTCCAAGCCATCGGTCATCTTTGACACCCTGTATAGCGATATTTGGGCGCTGAAATGCTGAATTCAATTTTGCGGATGTATGTAAGCTTATATGGCTTTCCTTTTCAAATGTTAGATTGCCTTATCTAGGTCGTCTAGAAGTCATATCACTGGAATAATATTGTGGGATTTAGTCGTAGGTGTTACGTAAATCGCTTTTTCGTGACAAGATTATGTCATGGATTTAGTCGCCTTTCGAATCTTTTCACACCATGGTGGCGACTGAGTTATTAAGGCAGTGATTATCTTACATTATGGGTGGGTGGGATAATACGTGTTGTGTTGGCCTTGGTAGGCCAGTATCGTCCCATCTATCTGCATTATATTGTCATAATGGCACAATGGTTAAAAATCTGATTGTTTTTTAAACGCTCAGTAGGTCAATTCTCTAAACTTAAGACGTTAAGGAGCAGTGCAATAGCGATGTGCTTTAATAAAAACCATAGAATTCCAATACGCAAATCGTTGGTTTTCATCGAAAGTACATCGCTGTTGTACTGTGCGTGAATATCTTTGGTTAAGAGAATTGACCTACAAGTCCAGTGTCGAACCTGAGTGTGTGCGTTTATAACACAAAAAACTATATGCACATTGCACACTGTATTATTTCATGCTTTTTTAATATATACAGTATGATAAACAATAAAAGGCTGGATAGCGATCGATTATTAAATTAATTATTATTTTATAATTCGATTGGCTATGGGATAACTATATGGATATTTCATAAAGCGTTAAAAATTATTAAACAGGTTAATGACCTTAATTGGCCTATGATGAATATTGACGTGTTGGAGTCATTGTGCTCACATAATTAATTATGTACTTGCGACGAACTGTGGTTTAACTAATGGATATTGGTTTTATGGGTGAAATATAGTAATTTATTTATTTTTACTTATAAGAGTTTTATGGTACAATTTGAAAATATAATGCAGCATTAAAACTGTATTTCGATATTTCGTATTTTTGTGTTTTACTTAATTTGTTAAAAAAAAATACTGGTATAATAAATATTTATTAATTGTGTTTATGCACAAAACGATTGAAGCTTAAATCTATACTATATAATATAATTATATACAATAATATTAATTTTAAGCTGAAGAGTTTGTTTGTTTGCTTGAACGCGCTAATCTCAGGAACTATTGGTCCGATTTGAAAAAATCTTTCAGTGTTAGATAGCCCATTTATCGACGAAGGCTATAGGCTATAAAACATTCTAAATCCACGCGGGCGAAGTCGCGGGCGGAAGCTAGTATTGCATAATGTTATGAATTTTCAGCTAAAAATACATTTAAATTTCACACCAAAACGAACCAGTTAAAACGAAAGTAAGTTAAACTCAAATTGAATGTGAAAGTGAACTCAAAGTTTAAAATTCAATTAACTAACAATTAGACTAACTTAATTTCTAACTTCATAAATTATATGAAACTTTTAAAATTTGGTGTTGTCACGACGAGTTCCTAATTAGTTGATCAACCGAAAACCTGTGGGGAATGCGTTCTGACAGTAACGCAGCGGTTGTGGTCCTGGTTGGGGGTTAAGGGGTCGTGGGGGTCATTTTGTACGGCGTAATTTGTAACGGGTAACCCCCGGTACGGGGGGTACGGGGAAATAAAGGGTTTAGTTGAACTGGATATACCAAGAGAAAGTCTGGATTAAATTACTAAATCTGGGAGTGTTTTTTCGATTTCTGCTGATAAATTATTCTAAGTATAGAGTTTCTACTTGGTAAGGTATTGATATAATTGATATCTCTTGTAAAAGCATTAGTAATAATTAAAACATTTGAAGAAAACGAGAGCAAATCTCAAAGTTGTTTTAGACATAGATTATTTTTTGACACACTCATAGATATTTCGTCTGTAGGGAATATTTCCCAGTAAAATTACACTTCTAAACTATCACAAACAATAATTCCATCCTTACGATATTCCACAACACCTGACATACAAACAGACACACACAAACAAAAAACTTCCCATAAAATATCCGAGAACGCGGCAAGTTTCTATGACAAAGCACTTACCATTACCACTGAAAGCATACGTAGTTGGAAAAAAAACACGGCCCAACAAGGGCACAGAACCCGGATCCTTCCGAGAGGAGCCAGGGGGGGGAGGCGGAAGTGACGGGCCGGAAACGACGTTGGGCGGAAGCGCGCGAACCCTTTGCCGCGCCCTTTGTTTATAGACCTTCGGTGTACGAGCAGTAAGCGAACTCTGTGGAGTTTTAAGAGTTGATTGCGAAAATTGAAGATTATTTTCATAAGGTTTGATTTCTATAGTTGTTTAATTAGCTGGGAAGTTCACTGTATCATTTATTTCAGAGATTACATAATATGTAATTCAATGTCCTATTAAAGCATGGAGTATAGTTACTATTCGTTGTCTACTTCTTTCTTATGCCATATGACTTGATGACAGAAAGAGAGAAGATGGTGTGTATAATGTATATCCGCTATTGTCTTTCATGATTGTCTGTAATAGTTTATTCTACCTACTTAATGCTTCTATTTTTTGTATTTGATACATAATAGGTTAAAATAATAAGCCACAGACGGTTATAACAATTCTACAGATACTTACTTACTTATCGTATGGTTGATGAAACAACCTGGTGTCAGAGTTTAAACCGCCTGTAGGCCCCTGACATGGCTTTATACACCGTTGAAAAATCTCTCAGATATTCTACAGATAATAATAACACAGACTAACGTAAAATTAAAATTTCTATAACATTTCTTAAAAGCGACATCCAAAAGTATTTTATCAAGTTTCTCCAATTCATCAGATGACGCTAGCAGTACTCACTTGATATACTGCCCGCACTTCACAACGACAAAAGGTTTTCTCACAACTATTACGCAAAACAGGATCCGGATGTCGTCCGCGCGATGCGACCGACACCAGTCTTCGCCGTTTAGAGCGTCAAATAATCCAAAAATTTCGCCCTTTCAGCGGCTCTTTAATGAAAAAAGTTTAAAAGAATACTTGAACATTTAATATTTATGCAGCGTCGAGTTTATGAAGCACTTAATAATTAATGTACTTTTTACCGACTTCAAAGATAGAGGTGCTTAGTTTTTGCGTTTTTGTGTGTATCTTGCATCCGATGTCCTAACCGAGCGTGAAATTTATTTGTTATATAGAGAAAACTTTTGAAATGGTTTTATAATTTTAATTTTTTAGACGAAAACGTTTGTTGACGATATTTTTCACATCTATACTAATATTAAAAAGCTGAAGAGTTTGTTTGGTTGCTTGAACGCGCTAATCTCAGGAAATACTGGTCCGATTTGAAAAATTATATCAGTGTTAGATATTTATCGAGGAAGGCTATAAAACATTCGATATCCACGCGGGCGAAGTCGCGAGCAGAAGCTAGTCTAATATACTTGTAATGTTTTGTTACCATAAAGGTGGATTGTTATTAAACGTTTTTTATTTACCTTTTGGAAAAAAATTCAAAATAAATTGCAAATCCCTTTCGACAATCTAAATTGTGGCAGTTTTCATCCCGTAGGTACATACACTTCTATTACTGTTAGCAAAGAAAATGTAATTCTTTTGTCTATGTCCCTGCAACAGGGTTATGGAAAAAATGGATGAGGGTAACTAATTCAATTTACTTTCGTACCCGCAGTAATTGGATAAGTAATTATAATTATAGAAGAAGCAGGGTGTGTTCATTGTATTGCAAGATGTTATTTCGCCTGAGGTCAGTTTTTTGAACGAATGGTGTGTGTAATCTAACTTCATATTATATGACTTTTGGTGCCATTTTAGCATGTTGCCCATGCTAAGCTTGAATCTAAATTGATAAAGGAAATTTGAAAAATGATGGACACGAGCGGGATTCGAACCCGCGACCTTCGCCGATCCGTGGCGCTGCTCTAACCACGGTGTTTGACACGGTGGCTCAGTTGGTTAGAGCAGCGCCACGGATCGGCGAAGGTCGCGGGTTCGAATCCCGCTCGTGTCCATCATTTTTCAAATTTCCTTTATCAATTTAACTTTATATTATCTTAATAATAATACCTAGTAATTACCATGTAACCGTAGGTATCTTTATGTATAAATTTGTAATGTTAAACGTGTAAGTAACAATTTGGTTACATATGACATTGCAGAGTAGGCGATTGGATTGCTGTGTTAAGAGTATCGGGACATATGCATGGGACAATTATTGGTGTGATTCGCAGATATTAATCCCATATTTTGACGACATGATTGGCGCAGTGGCTAAGCGATTAGACTGCTGCGCTAAGGGTTGCGGGTTCGATTCCCGCACGGGGCAATAATTTGTGCGATCCACATTTGATTGTCCCGAGTCTGGGTGTTTGTGTGTGTGATATTTCATGTTTGTGAAACGCACCTACGATACAGGAGAAATTCCTAGTGTGGGGCGACGTTTTTTAGAAGTAAAAAAAAAAAAAAAAATATTTTCTCTCTGTAAACCCACGATAAAATGTAATGAATTATATTGTGTATGTATTGTCATTGCATATATATATCCAAAAAGAAATCTAAAAAAAATCCAAGCGTTTCTTTTAAAAACTTTAATTATGTACCTCTTCCTTACTTTCAACTTGAAGAAATGCATATACTAACAATACTACTACAAGTTAAAGGTTAACATCAGAAGTGTGGCTATGTAGACTCCGAACGCTGGAACTTGTTTCACCAACTTTGAAATGGATAGCTTAAGTTAATACTTACTTAGGTCAAGTTATATTAAGGATGGGCGAAATTAGACTGCAATGGTACTCAGACTGGCTGATGCAAATACAAAAACTTTCCCGCCGTTATAGTTAACGATAGTGATGATTTATTTAACTTTTATTAAGAAAAATGATCGTTTATTTACTTTAAATAATGGTATATATTCTGCTTATACTCACGTGTGTATTCGGGTATGCCCGACTAGTGTCGAGCTCGAACGGAGCCCTAATTATGAGCTGGTTACGCGGCAGTCGCGAGCCATATAACCGGAATATATAGTAAATAATATGGATAACACTCACGAAAGTTATTACAGTGAAATAATGGTGTTTAAAGATGAAGATAATATAACAGTAGTCTTACATATTTCGCCTACTTTTTCGGTATGCAATAACAAAGTACACATTAAATCTATACCTATAACTATAAAATAATTATTACAATAGTTATCAATGTAATTAACAGATGGATAGTATGGACAGTAACAGTATGGAAAGAAATGGTGTTTGCTGAAAGCTTGCTTTACTTTTCGTCTTGAAAATGTAAGATATGTTTTCATCTTGCTTTAACATATCCATTATCCATAATATTTTAATAATTTAAGTTAAATAACCCACTTTTACCTATAGGTATCAGAAATTTCCAAAAGACATTATGTTTATACACTATACATACAATATACACGACATACGTCTTATAATTTTTTCCTATTTTATTTTTCACAGTGAAACTGGCACCTACTTCTAAAAAGAACTTTATAAAGTGAATACACATTAATAAGGTGTAAGTAGAAAGCTTGCACGAGTGACGATACTGTCCGTTTAGCGTACCCTAGCCAGCTGGCCAGTCAACCCCGCTACCATCCTTGTAGACTGGCCAACTTCTACCACAGCTTCAATTTTTTCTATGACACTTGTCTCATGCTGATACGAAGACAAAAAAAGAATAAGTAAGGGGCACTGACCTTTATAAACCTTTTAGCTTTCGTTAATAAACCTAGTGTCGTGTGCCGTGACGCCTCTGGGCCGAGCGGAACCATGTCCTTTAATTTTTCCAAGCAGCTTCTTAAATGTGCCCTCCTGTAACAAAGAAAAATACTCGTTAATCAAAAGAGTAAATGTGGAGTTTCTTGCCGTTTCTTCTACAATCTACATAGAAAAAACACTAACCGGGCAACTAGATTGACGTTTTGTAAGTGACTCTTTTGTAGAAGGATATATACATAACATATAATATCCTGGGACAGCTCACACACGGTCATCTGATCCCAAACTAGGCAGAGCCTGTATTATGGTAACCAGACAACTGATAAACGTACTTATATATTTCTAAATACATACATAATAACATTACACCCAGACACAGAACAGATGATAATAATGCTCATAACACAAAGACTTGTCATGAGTGGGAATCGAACCCACGACCTCCGGTTTAGCAGTCAGGGTCACTAACCACTGGATCAACAGGCCAGTCAAGACCAATAGGCCAGTCAGTATAAGTTTCCGAAATAATCTTATTATGTATAGTATATAAGCTACTCGAAATGTAACATTTGCATGTCATTATCTTATGACTGAATACCGAACCTATTGACCTTTTGTAACACCTTTTATGTAACTGTATTCAATTGCAAATAAATCCTTTGACTTTGACTTTGACTAATCAAGACCGTGCAAATACGTGCAATAGCAAAATTTTTGTACCATGTAAAGTATTACGTTTTGTGATACCTCGAAGGTTGGTTTATTTAGAACCTTATTGACCTGATATCCTGGTATACATGACAGTCGGCTAAGGAAAAACAGAACTCAAATTTAACTTTTATGTATTATCTAACTAAAAACTGTAGTCTGTTTTTCCTGTCCATCAGAAAATATAATAACTATAATCTAAGATAATTTTTTTCCACTAAGATCCAAACATTTAAGTGGGTAATTTTTATGAACCACCCATTTACCGCTAAAAACGTTCAGTCGTCCATCAAACAGTGTATCAAGTAAAACGATGTCCTTATTACAGTAAGTGCTTGTTGTTTATGGTGGTGTTGCCACTATGCTTACTGTTTCCCATCGCCATCTATAATTAGGAACGGGGAGGTGAATAATTTTCCTCGTAAAATGTCCCGACGGCGTTTATCATGTTATTTATATGGATTTATTGCAGTTTCCTCATGGGGAAAGAGAGATTGGAGACCATCTCTAATATCTCTTTCCGGGTAGGTTAGGCTTTTTTAAAGATGTCTTTTTTTTTTTTTTTAAACTTCGCCCCACACTAGGAATTTCTCCTGTGTCGTGGGTGCATTTCACAAACATGAAATATCTCGGGATTTGACTCTGGACAAACGTCTGCGGTTCGAATCGCCGGCGAATCGAACCCACATCCCTTAAAGCAGCAGTCCAATCGCTTAGCCACTGCGCCAATTAGGTCGTCTAGTTTGTTTTAGTCTTAAAATGTTAAAGAAATATGTTAAAGATATAGTGATTAGTTCCTCATTCCATTGATTCAAGTATTTTGATTGAGAGAGACGTGTTTAAATATTTAAATGACCGAAAGGTTGACGAGTGGTTTTATAACAGGCAGTGCACCAAATAAAACTATGGGATAAAAACAGCTAAAAATATTTTTCATACTTATTGAAGAAATATACACACACACACTAAACTGATATCAGATGTCAGGCATAGCGTTAATTAATATTTATATAACTACCCCAACATACATGATAGGTAAGGATACATGCACAGGTAAATAAAAAATACTTCGCACACCAAACTTTTACGCGACTGTACATAACATGAGGAAGAACGATACATATAACTTTCAAAAGCAGGTGAGACACACGATATTCCCACTTGTTCATAATATAATAATGCTCATACATAATAATACCGTACAGTTATATTTCAGCCACTAAAAGCGTATTACATTACAGTTAAGGGCGTTTTCACGTTTCAGCACAAACGTAATACGTTCGCTTTGGCGCAATTTGCGACTGTGTAGCGCCTACTATGGGTGTAACTCACTTTTTTGTCACTCGAAAATTAAGTGAGATTTTTTGGAATAACTGAGCTATGTATTAAGTGATTGGACCGCTGCGATTAAGGCTGTAGGATAGATCCTTGCATGGACAAGTCTTTGTGTGATTTTTATTTTGCAAATAGTTAACTTATACACGGGATATTGTGATCATACCATTTGCTGTCTAGCTAAAGTAAAGTAACAATTCTAAGACAAATTAAGTTTGCAGAAATATAATTCTATCAAATACACAATATCGTATGACAAGTTACTATAACGCGACAAGCCAAGTGTCCTAAGTTTCAACAGCTCACAAGTTCCTCGTTCGAGTAGCCAAACAATTTGATTCGAGTTGCCATAGTAACGCCACAAATAAGCTTTGTTAAGGCTGGCTCGGATAGTCGCGGGCGCGTGCCTCCGAACCAACTTCAGTTGGCTTTGAACGCTACACTCACTAATTTCATCCACTACGTACTCACAGAGAATTATGTTTTGTTTTATAATGAGTGCTTTGTCAGCCTTGTTTGAGAGTAAGCAGAACTTTCTTAGTGGGTATAAGATGGTAAAAATAGTCAAGTAGTCTGTGAAAAATTACATCATATTAATTGATTGTTTAAGACGTGTGACTACAGACACATCAATTGACTATTAGGGCCATCTTTTGTAGGATACACAGCATGCAGGCAAATAATTCTTTAAGCGAGGTTTCTTTCAATCTACTTAGAATTTTTTTAATATTATTTTTTTGGAAACAATCCATGATGAATAAATAATTTTAATTACCTATCTTCATACTAATCTTAGCACAGTGAAGACGGTATCTCAATTTTAAAGCGAGCCATTCATATCCGCATTCGTTCCACACACAACTTTAACACGAAGATAATCTAAAATAGCCAATTCATACCACAAAAATATCTCAATCCAGTGTTTGCGCACATTAATTTTATCTGACTCGCCTCAGATAGCACCCGCATCCCAACATATCTAGATCCACCTATATCTAATTATATTCATCGTAATTCCTAGCTATCTTCGCTCGTAAAATCTTATACGGTATATTCTCTTAGAAAATTGTAAATTTATTGCTATGTTATTCTTAGGATCAAGCAAGGAATAATAATGTTGGCATCTTAATGGAAAATAGAACTAATTCTTGGCAGGTAATGGTGGTTCACTAAAATAAATAAACAAGTGAAACTGGGCGTCCGTAAATACATTAGGATGAGGTATATTGCGGATATTGCATAAAGGTTTTTTTGTGATTTAAGAAATATTTATTTATCGATATTCGTCTTTCACCGATGGATGCAGTGAAGTCGTTCATTGTGGCGATCTAAGGGGAGGCCTTTGTCCAACAGTGGACGTCTTCCGGCTGATGGTGTTGATTCGTATTTTATTGTCCTTAACTATCAACACGTTTTATCAGTTTTCTAATACAGCATTATAATTTTTAATCAGTAAATTCGATGGTCAGTTATTTGAAAAGTGTCTGACATTTGTTTTGATAGAAGGTTCTATATTATTTTTATTAGATTCAGAAACCGTTTACCTAGCCGGGAAATGAAATCACGGACCTTACGCTTTCTAGTTACCAGATCTCCCATAAGACGAAATCATTTTTTCCATTAATATAATAAAAAGTGCAAATAATTATATTCAACAGACTAGTAATGAAGTGAATGATAAACATCCAAGAGATACCCAATAAGGCTAGATTAGTGTAGTGCGCTCCGTAAATGATAATTAGTGGGAGGCTACGGGCCGGCTTCTCCCCGGACATGGGCGGCCCGGTTCGGACCGGCGCGAACCGGCTTGTACCAACGCGATCCGGTTCGAACCGGCTGAGACCGACGCGCGGCGGACGACTGTCTAATGATTCATATTAAATCGGAATCTACATGTGTTGTGTTCTTATTGTTGTTTCCAGAGCATAATTGGAGTTATATATTAACACGTGAACATTAAGATTCTTATCGTCGTTTGTCGAGATAAAAGGCGGACTATAATCTTTCAGTTGCCGAGTATATTGTCGTTGAACAACTAGGTATGAAGGAAAATGTTAACAATGATTTTTGTCCATTTAGACACAACATGTTAATATAATTATTTGAAATATATTATTATGTATAACACAGGTAGAGGTATTTTTAATGCACTCCAATTCGAGATGGTCCTTTTAACATAAAATGTATTCCGTGCGTACGTTTGCTTTGCCATGTTACTTTTGTGGCAAAAGAAAACGAGTAATTCCCCAAACAAAAGAAAACTTAGATTGAGAGTACGCATTAAATCCAGCGGGGCCACGAAGTAACCAGTGTTTAACTAAACTCGGTTATCCACCTGGCGAGCCGGCTCATAAACTAACAACGCATCGCGTGGCAATTCACTAAAATATCTTAGTACATTGTTATCAACGCGATATGCCGGGCACGGTATGATGGTACAGTTTACGACATCGTAAATTACTTACGAGTCGAAAACTCGTAAAAACGTCGTCAAGCCGAAATTGGACGCACTCCACTATGATAATGTCGGACAAACGGCGTAAACGGCGTAATTACGCAGACAGCCACCGTTAATGCTTAAGGGTGCGTGTGAAGGCGATTTTTTTGCTGCGACAACGCACCTGTGTTTTTTTTAATGTTAAACAGGATGGGGAAGGATGACAAGCGCCTGCTCGTGTCCTACATATTTTGGAATTAGAGATCCAAGTTAAAATACACCTCTATCTATAGGTGCAAATATCATAAAGCTGAAGAGTTTGTTGGGTTGAACGCGCTAATCTCAGGAACTACTGGTTCGAATTGGTTATTTTTGTGTTGGATAGTCCATTTATCGAGGGAGGCTATAGGCTTTAAAATAAACGAAATCCATATGGACGAAGTCGCGGGCGGTAGTTGATATATCTATATTCCCTGTGAATTCTTAGAATCATGAACTGCATTCACGAATTACAACAGAAATAATAATTACAAATTATATTGTAGATACTACCTTCCGTCGAAGAGAGTTCTATCCTATAGCTCTCTCTCTGGTACCAATGTACGATATGTAAAGCTACAAATCGTACCTACTTAATTATATATAGGTATTATAAGTATACATGAATATTTCTGCTGATTTACTTTTCAAATAGCATCATCTTTAATATGACCATCCCATTCCATCCCACACAAACCCAGGAAAAAAGACATCTCTCAAGTACAACAACAAACACAAGTTTCCACAAAACATTACATATAAGTAAACACTATTTTATATCACACTATCACAATTTATATCATAGTTTATATCACAATATATCATAGTTTATATCATAGTTGTAGATATAACTATAACTATTTAGTGCGGTCTTACAGTAGGAGCATAAATGAAACTTTTTTATTCCGTAAAACTTTAGTGGGAGTTACTTATATGGCCGAAATTACTGTTATTGTCTGTGTGGACGGTTTGGGGTGACTTCTGTATCTAATTGTAAGGTACTATTTCGTGGATGTTCTAAAATAGCTTTTGACGACTTGATTGGCTCAGAGGCTAAGCGTTGGACTGCTGCGCTAAGGCTTGCGGGTTAGATTCCCGCACGGGGCAAACAATTTTGTGAACCGCAGATGTTTGTTCTGAGTCTGAGTGTTTGTGTATGTGACGCACTCACGACACAGGAGAAATACTAACTAAATGGGGACGTTTTAAAAAAAAAACTTTGATTCAACGTAACATTATCAATTTTAAGGATCCTAATTTAACTGTTAGCTAAGAACAACACCAGGTGCAATAATTTTGTTGCGATTCATTATAGGAGCTTAAACTGAATTGTTTTGGAAAAGAATCGCGAGTTATAAGGTGACAGTATTAGTTATAATTATAAGTTATAACATAGGATATAATAAATTAGACCACTTCTGGAGAAATTCATATCCATTTCTGCGTATTTTTCTTAAAAAAGTGTATGGCTAAAATTACAAAAAAAGTAAGAAAACAAGTAATTATAAGCTTGATAAATTGCCCCGTAGTATCAAAATTCGAACAGTAGAAGGCAAAACTTTATGGTTAGAATAAACGATTAAAAAAAACCAAACGAAATATTTTTTTTAAAGCTCATAAAAACTGATAAAAAAAATAATTAAAAAAATTAAAAAAACACGACTGCCATGTCAAGGTTTTGTATGTATATTTATATTTGTTTCATTTTTTTAAAGGCCTCTATTACTCGCGATAGTGTAAGGATTCTAAAGACACTCCATACATAAACATCGGTTCAGGAATTCAGCAGTTATGGTGGAATAAAGAAACTCACATACATACATGAACCCTGAAAACATTACACTCTTTTTTTGGGCAGTCGTGAAAAAACTGTCACAAAAGTAGCCTGACAAAGTCAATCACTATCTTCTAAGCGAAGGTCTCTCATTTAACTCCCTAGTTATCACTGGGCCTAACTTTTTTATTACCTACATCGGCTATTACTTAAGTGTCGTACGCGTGTCGTATACATGTCGCCGTCGTGTCGTTACGTTACAAATGTCCTCGTTACAGTGATTGCTAGCTTCTGTCTCTACATATTTCTTTGTTACCGAAGCTGTGCTAAAGAAAACAAATAAAAACTTAGCCAAAGTATTTTTTTTTGTTTTGTTTATCAAATGAAGCCTCGTTGGTGTTTGGACTATTTTCAGATAGGATAATCTGTTTGGGTTTTTGACCGCGAAATTAATTTACCAAAAAGTTCTAAACAAGGATTGATACATTAAATACAAAAGATCACGCCTGTAGTCCCCGAAGGGGAAGGCAGAGGTGTACATTATAGAGCACCCACATTTTGCCAGTTATGTAAGTCCCAATATGGAAGCGAGCCTATTGCCATTAACCAGGCATAAATCCAGACTCCGTGCTGCTACTGAGAATTACCTAATGGAAAAACCCGGTAATACTGCCCGAGCCGGGAGTCGAGCCCAGGATCTCGCTCAACAGTCGCGCTTAGAGACCACTAGACCAACGAGGCTGTTCAATAAGGGTTAATAAATGTTTAATTTCTTATAAATTACATACAATACCTATTTAACTAGATATATATTACCATAATTGTAGGTACGAAGCTTGTCATCAACCTATTAAATAGGTTGGTAAACTAAATAATTCTTCCGCAAATAAAATAAGGATGTTTTATCAAAAAATATAATTATAAAGTTTATATTTAACAACAAACAATCGTAATCATCTTATACATATGTACGTATCATCATCAGCCGGAAAACGTCCACTGTTGAACAAAGGCCTCCCCCTTAGGAGGGTCATACGTATAGAAGACAATTAAACCATCTAATTGTAAAAACGCCTAGTCCTACCATTAAGCCCGCTACGGCCTACGGTAATCGCTACGGCAATCGGCGTAGCGCGCTCGAGCGATATTATTCAATAATTACGTTACCGCCCTGCGTAGCGCGCCGCCGGTTACGGAGGGCTACGGTGCTACGTAGCTACGCGCTACGTACGTAGACTTGTAGAGTAGCTACGAATGTATGTTTTGTATTTTTCTTTGTAATATTGAATTTTCGTGGTTTTAGTTGCTTGATGAGAATGTGTTTTGACTAACAACATCCTAGCAACGGATTATTTCGCTTTCAGGTTGCTTTAGGCGTGTATTTTAGGTTTAAAGTATTTTATTGCTCCAAGAACATTATAGTCCACTTTATGAGCATAATATAAAAAAAAGAAACAGCGATAGTAGGTCTCCAAATCAATGATTTAAAAGTTAAGTAAACAGATTGTATTATCCTATGAACTTACATAAATTATATTTTTATGTAAGTTTATACGGTTAAAATTATGTTTTATCGGTGTAGTTTTTTAATGTATATTAAAAAATACAATAATTATGTACATTCGAATATATATTCTAATATAATTTTACAACACCAGTATCACACGTCACTGTATCCTAAAAACAGCACAATCACTCCCTAAAATTCCGGCCGTTATTTATCGCTAACAATAAAAAGGAAATGACTTCCCTTTATGTTACGGGGTGGTGTGATACACGGCCGTAATAGACCGCCCGCGGCCGCATTCACACCGTCACGAATCAATGTTCAATCAATCATGCTCACTCGTGGCGATAATGTCGCTGCTTGAATAATCGTTCTTCACTTTATCGTTTAAAGTTAAGTGATTTTTAAAAGGTTTTATACTGGGAACGAGTTCTGTGTGAGTATAGTTTCTTGATTATAGGATATGTTGTGAATTTATAATTATCATTTAAATATATAATTATCATTTTGACGACCTGATTGGCGTAGTGGCAAAGCGTTTAGACTACTGCGCTAAGGGTTGCGGGTTTGATTCCGGTACGGGGCAAAAATGTGTGCGATCCACATTTGATTGTCCCGAGTTTAGGTGCATGTGTATGTGATATTTCATGTTTGTGAAACGCACCAACAATACACGAGAAATTCCTAGTGTGGGGCAACGTTTAAAAAAAAACTTTTTTATCATAATTTTTGATGATTCGATTGGCGCAGTGGGTATGTGCTACTCCATGGGTTATGGGTTCGATCCTCATGCAGCATGAATATTTTAATAATATTTCCTGTTAGAAAAATACTACAATAAAATATAAACAACGAATGCAGGGCAAAGTTAGTTAGTTTTAGGTTTGTAAGCCTTGAGGTCAAAAAATATCTGTTCTGAATGTATGCAAGGAATTGCTTTTAGTCAAACTGTGAATAAAATAAAGCCCATTAACAAACAAAACATACAAAATAAAAATTTAATATCGCTGTTGTTGTTATCGTTGTTAAAATAATGACTCCATACCACAAAGAGACTAAAAACCAAGGTCACAACAATGTTGTTACCAAACAATGTAAAAAACGAGATATTTCTGTAAATTCATGTCTAAATTATGTAGATAGGCAAATAGTCCATTAAGAACAAAGCCGGCACGGGTTCAACGGTAATGGTCCCTAAATGACCACGGACCTCTTTTGAAATCCGTGTTGAACTATGTGTACCACAGTGTTTAGTATTATACAGTCAGCATCGTTATTAGATTAACATATCTAGAAACCTCATGTGGAAAGAAACAATCGTCAATTCAAGTTATTCTTTGAAATTATTATTATGTTTTTGTTCTCTTTTTTAATATTTTATTTTAAGTTTATATCTATTTACATTTTGTGTCTTACGAGGCTATGTGTTTAATTAGTAGTAAATGATTTATGTTAATCGTACTAATTAAATAAAAATAAATTATAGGAGCGTTAAAACTATGATCTGAGAATATTTAAGACTTTTACTATGTAAGAAGTTGCCCTGCAATGAATGGTATATTTATAAAATTAAATCTTCAGCTTTTTATGATGCTGACTGTACCACTGTGTATGCTCTGTGTCATCATATTTAAGTCAATATTTTATTTTTTTATATAGGTCTTATTTTTGGGAAATGATGGTTGGTTATTTTTAATAATAATATAACGTTTAATGTTTTTAAGTGTAAGAAACCATTATAGAAAAATGAGAAAATACCTAATTCAGAACCGCATCTTTTGGAATTCTGTTAAAAGTTTTACCAAAAAACTCATAGCCTATCATATTATACTCGTTTATTTCGTAAAATTGACATGTCAATTGGTTTCTTTCGAGAAACCGAAACCTAAACGAGTTTAGTATAAGAAATGCTAAATTAGCAAAGTTTAACCGGATCAACACATTAGAAAAGGTTCATATGAAATAATATTCATTTAAACAACGAATTGACTAGAAACAACCGTATAAGACACGGGGCCAAAACCGAATTGGACCAGTGTCCCGTGTACTCAGCGGACACACGTATGTATGTCCCCATATCAGGTTCCTACCCAATCTGTATGCAAAATGTCCCGAGGGGAGAGGGGGATCTCATTTCCTCCCCCTCTCCCCACGTCCGTCGTCAAACTGACCCCCTGTCAAAAGATGGATGAATTTGAAAGAAACTCACGCCCTGCGGCGATTGTAGGGTTGTCACGTGCGAGTCCAGGTAGTGAGTTATGTGGTGTCGCGGTTGGATGGTTTCATAAGCAAATTGCGTTTTGAATTGTTAAGTTAATATACCTATTGGGATAATACTGAACTCTGTTGGAAGTTATAGTCTTAATATGTGTTTGACGATGTAAAAATGACTACAAAATATTCAAATTAGTTTTCAATGCTAGCACACAATTTATTAGGGACACTTCTGTATTCAAATCTAAACATAGTGACCCACGTTGGTATGGCACAAATATCACGATTCTAGTATGTACACCTAGCTCTACATTTATTTTACGCAGGTATAAAATAATATACCTACCCCTAATTTCGGTGTACCTGTGTTGCCAACCCTACTACTCGGACGATCGTCACGTTAGGGTTAAGCATATCTTAACATTTTTGCGCATCTGACTTCGCTTTGATTTATTTTTTTATATCTTCATTGTAACCCTCGCATACTATGTTATGGACGGTCCATTCTACCCATTTTTTGTCTGAATATTTATAATCTTTTACATTTCCTCTTCGTGGTTGTCCAAAGGGGGTTGAAAAACTTGGTAAGAGGCAATTTTAATGTTTAATGACATGTATCTATATACGTTTTCAGACAATGGTCAAATATATCTATAAATAATATAATAATAACAGCCTATAACTGTCCCGACTGCCTCGTTGGGCTGGTGGTCGCTAAGCGCGACTGCTGAGCAAGAGGTTCTGGGTTCAGATCCCGGGTCGGGCAAAGTGATAGTGGTTTTTCCATTGGGTAATTCTCAGTAGTAGCACGGAGTCTGGATTTGTGCCCGGTTGATGGCAATAGGCTCGCCCCCTATTACATTGGGACGTATGTACAACATAACTGGCGAAATGTGGGTGTACTATATGTACACCTCTGCCTACCCCTTCGGGGAATACAGGCGTGATGTTATGTTTATGTTATGTTATAACTGTCCCACTGCCGGACAAAGGCCCCTAGTAGAAGGATTTGTGTGAGAAACATTTGTGAAATACAATAACAAACAATAATCGTAATAAATGTTACGATAATATATTGACTTATAATAAAATCATGGCGTGAAGGGCACGAAAACGCTTGTATTTCAAACAAGACTGGCGCTCGAAAGGTTAATTATTAAATTATGTATACAATTTTAAACAATAACTGCATAATAAAATAAAAATGCCATCGAAATGACTATCTACAATCTATCAATTCCAACGACTACTAGCTTCCGCAATTACTTCATAAATAAAACAATTATCCATTAGACTCTACATTTCATTCCTTAGAAAATAAATAAATTATATTGAACACAAATTAGTTGCAGTTAACTTCCTGCTGTACGCAAAGTTTAATTTGTACCGGCGTCCATAATTGCAGGTATTCGTTGGGCGTCTAATGTAATTTGCCATCAATTAAGCTACCTCTATTATGGGTTATTGTTAATTTTTAAAGAAAACCGTTTGTAGAAAAACATTATTTTATTGTCTTTTATTATTATGATACATACAGCTTGTTTAATTCCCACAGGCATTGTTTATTTGTTTTGTTTTAGTATACCTAAATGCCTGCTAAGCGCGGATAATGAGTATGACGTCTTGGGTGCGAATCCCGGGTCGGGCAAAGTGTTATTGGGTGGTTTACCATTAAGTAATTACCAGTGCAGTGGCAGCACGGAGTCTAGACTTGTGCCCGGTGGCAATAGGCGCAGCCTATTCGCACCTATAACATAACTGATAGAATGCGGGTGCACGTATGTGCCCCTCTGCCTACCCCTTCATGGAAAACAGGCATGTAATTGAATTCATAAAAGTAATATTCAGAGAACATAACTACTGTAATGACAACTCATTTATAGCCAGCCGCTTAAAAATCAGTATTTATTAAAACAGTCGGGTTTTTACTGCGTACAAGTATTTGAATAACCTACGAAGCTGTTCCCAAGTCTACGTATTACGTAGGTAAAAGAAAATGTATAAAAAAGTCATACTATACAACAGTAACGTCCAACGTTATAGGTACTTCCTATCATTATTCGTGCCAAAGAGTAGGTAAGACAGAAAGGCTAGGGCGATGATAGATACGGCCATTTAACATAAAATACAATAATAAAAAACTATCACGTCTCACACATCAGCGCAGACGCGCCAGCTTTCTTTAAACAAACACCGACTCGGAAGGTCGTGGGGAGCCGAATAAAAAAATAAAAAATGCACGTGTAATATTTTTACGCGGATAAACGGAGCGACACGTGTCAATGTAACCGTAAGGGTCAGGCCACAATGTGGGAGCGAATGGTGATTTTATGTTTTGTTTTCGGTCAAGATTGTTTAGTCGTAGTATATGGCATGTTTTTTGTTGCGTTATCGTTTTTATTTATTTATTATTAGGTGTACCAGCGGCTTTCAAATAAACAATTTCCAAGGTCATCCACAAACTTAAATTTAATTTTTCAACAACTTAAGCCAGATTTTCATTTTCAGACATCATACGTAGTAGACATTGTATTCAGACATTGTCTACAAAAGTGTCTGTTTGGATAACAACAATGATGATATTTTTATTTGTTTCAAGCTAATGCAGCAAAAATACACAATTTAAAACAAAGCAATGTCGACTAGTTTTGTACCCTGTCGCGTGCCTATGCACATTTATTTTAATAGCAAAACTTTTGATTTTCTTTATAGAGGGTCGCTTGATCACCGCACGGAACAAATATTCGATATTTTTTCGTCTAAATTGTAATGGTATTGTGTATTTAGATATTTACCGTGTTGTAGTAACTCTGACGTTTTTGAACCAGATTCATTAGTTCATTCATTTCGAATAAATCTGCAAATGTAAACCTCATACCATTCTTTTTTTTTTTTAAACGTCGCCCCACACTAGGAATTTCTCCTGTGTAGTGGGTGCGGTTCACAAACATGAAATATCATCACATACACAAACACCCAGACTCGGGACAAACATCTGCGATTCGCACAAATATTTGCCCCGTGCGGGAATCGAACCCGCAACCCTTAGCACAGCAGTCTAATCGCTTAGCCACTGCGCCAATCAGGTCGTCAATTCTGCCTGATGAATCGCCATACCCACGATGTTTTCACATATGGAACTGCTGTGTGGCAAAACTTCGGTGTCCATTGTCCAATCTACACTATTGCATTCTTAGATATTGTAGCAGAGTTTTATCTATTAAAAATTTGAAGTGTCTGTAAAATAATATATGAGTAGCATGAAAACTGCCTTAACTTTCTTCACATAACCATCACGCTTATTCACTGCATTTCTAACATCTGACGAAGAATTTCTAGAATCTATAAAAAATGTGTCCAAAGTGTCACCAGTGTGTCTCAGCTTTAAATCGTCACACGTTTTAATGTCCACAGAAGTATGAAGAAATACGATAGTTTTGACTCCCCGAATATAGGTGGCGCTGTAATACATTCCGTGATCAGATAACTGATGGCTTTCATACATCATTTATGAAGGTTCCTGTGGGACTTTTAAGGCGGCGATAAGAATCTGAGCCTAATATAAGCGACATATTAAAGTTGAAATTCTATATCAAAGCATTTATTTTTATTGACCTTAACTAATTATTTAAATTATAATAACAGCCTATAACTGCCCCACTGCAGAGCAAAGACTTCTTTTATAGAGAAGGATTAAGCATTTATCACCTTCATAATCGTACATATTTATAAAAATCTTATAACACGGTCACTATTCTATTATACGATCTGATTGCGAAATAAATGAAACAGGAGATTAAGATTCGCGCACAAACGGAATAATTACGATCTCCTATATAAATAAAATATATTTATCAGAAAGTAACGTCAGGATTGGGCAAGTTCAGTGTATCTTAAAGAGTCAGCTATACGCCAAACTTGCTGAGTAAACTCCAAGTCGATACAAGGCCCGCCAATCTCATGGCCGAAAGACCCCATTGTACTAACGCCGCCACATTCAGATGCAAACGACAGGGTCTCAGGGTGCAAGCCAGAATGATCACCTTTTATCATACATATAGCCTAGTACAGACTATTCAGTGTGAAGGGTGCAGTAAGTATAGATAAGGTAGGTAAGGTTCGTGGGTGTTATCCTCTCACTTATAAGCGATGGTGACGGGTTATTGATTCAAAACATCTCTTAAATTGACAACTCTATTTTTTGACGAGGAAATGGCAGTGATAGGTATAATTTAATTAATGATTAATTGTAAATAAGAGTGTTTTGATGAAGATGTTTTGGAGTTAATCTTCTTCTTCTTCTTATCGTGTGGTTGATGAAAAACCTGGTGTTAGAGTTTAAACCGCCTGTAGGCCTCTGACATGGCTTTACACACCGTTGAAAAATCTCTCAGGTGTGCCGGTTTCCTCACGATGTTTTCCTTCACCGTTTTTAGCAACTGATAATTCATTTATAATACGCACATGAATTCGAAAAGACATTGGTGCGTGCCGGGGTTTGAACTTGCGACCTTTGACTTGGCAGTCCAACGGTCATACCACTCGGCTTTCAGTGCCCCTGGAGTTAATAGTCAACATAATATGAGGTGTTATATATGTGATTAGTACATACATATTGCATAAGTCTGTAAGAACGAATCAGCCGATAAATAAACTCGCTACCTATTATATAGGATTTTATATTATTTATTAAGGAATAAGTGGCAAACAAGCTTGTTGTGGACTTGTGGAGAACACCTCTGGCTATCGCAGGAACTGCAGGCATGATTAAACGTATAATGAAATAACCAATCGCATTCAAAAGTATTCGTTATTATCCGTCGAATTTAACGTTACACGGATTGAATTTTAACTCGATTCTGTTAACCAAAATGCATGTATTTGGATATAAGTGCCGTCTGACTGCGAGTTGGTGTAGTGGCAACGTTGAGAGCTACTTAATGCGCTGTTTGTCTGGATCACAGGAATTGATATTTGCAACGGATATTACGCTTTGTAGTTAATTTCAGTCCTTTGAGCGTATTACACTCAATTAGGCGTGTACGTGTGTCTAGTTCAGTTAATTTTGATGCTTGATGTTTAAACACGATACAGGGACCTATATTAATCACTTTCGGTGAAAGTTTGCGAGTGTGTTTGTGCGTTTGTATGTGTGTTACCTCTTCACGCTCTAAGGGCTGGACCGATTTGGATAAAATTTGGTATGGCGGTAGCTGACACCCTGGATTAACACACAGACTACTTTTTATCCGGAAAAAAATGTAGCAGGTAACACCGGGGGTCGCAGCTAGTCGAATAAATGGGGATGACATAATGCACGACATTTTTTTAAAATATAGGTATACAAACGTATTTTATATAAATCCGATATATTTTTCATGCTATTCGTCAAGTGTTGCTGGTCTGCGACATTAATCTGGTAAATAGTAATAAACCGACTGACAAGATGAACCTAATACATAATAATCCGATCTGCGAGGTTAAGCCGTGCTCGCCGCGGTCAGTCTGGTGATGGGTGACCATTTACACATTTCGGGACCCCTCCGTGCTTCAGAAGGTACGTTAAGCTGTTGGTCCTGCGCCTGATCTCTCTCCGGTCGTGTCGGTGTACCGTCCCGTCGGACTATGACAGTGAGGAAATAGGGAGTGCACCTGTGTTTGCGCGCATACTTGTGCACTATAATATCTCCTGCGTAGTTAGCTAGTCTCAGATGAGAAATTCGATCAGGAGAACATTATTATACGTTTACACAGTCATGTGAAATATCAAATATTAATGAAAACTAGAAGACGAAACATAACATATCACACAATAACAACTTAAGGATTAATAATCTGATACCCTTGCTCATAAAGATAATAAACATAATAAGATACAATTGTTTTTCTATCAGTACGATTCTTGGTAATTAATATTGTACCTGCGATTATATTTCCGACGTTATGTTATCCTCTAATTATTTCTAAGTAAAACTAATTAACGGGCTGATTAATTAATGTTTTTTTTTGTACTTCGAGGTGACTCGTATTATGTTTTCTTTGACGTATTATGAAAGGTCATAGTGGCTTAATGGTTAACTAATATCGGATTGGTATGATAAAGGTTCAAATCAAGACTACTCAATTTGTGCGATCCGCAGATGTTTGTCCCGAGTCTGGGGTGTTTGTGCATGTAATATTTCATGTTTGTGAAACGCACCTACGGTACAGGAGAAATTCCTAGTGTGGGGCAAGGTTTTTTTTTTTTAAATAAAAAAAGACCAGTCTCAATGTACATACATCTTACTTTCTTAGACATTCTAAAACTCTAACTACCGATAAAGGAAAACGTCGTGATGAAACCTGGTTTTTAACCGACTTCAAAAAGAGGTTCTATGTTTCTCTGTATGTACTTTTTCATGTTGGTTCACAGATTAATACGTCAAATGTGTGTTGTTTTTTGTGTAAATACTGTGATTTTCTTTGGCCGTTTTATTTAAAGTAAATAAAGAAATAAACTGTTATTTGCCTGGATTAAATAATAGCCAATGTTCTTTAAGTTAAGTACTGAAAACAACGCAGTGAAAACAACTACTATACTTCTGTAACAAATAAAACAATGCATTACCGTGGCGGTAACAAATTCAAGCCGGGCGGACCACCTAACGCATGTAGCTAGGGTTGGCACATTGGCCCAGCAAGAATACTTGGCTTAGAAAGCTACTTATTGTACTTCTTCTTATCGTATGGTTTGTGTACAACCTGGTGTCAGAGTTTAAACCGCCTGTAGACTTCTGACTTTACATACCGTTGAAAAATCCTTATTGTACTGACATGACATCGCTGGCATCGCAGGTGGAACTACAGCTGTGGAACAGAGGCATGGAGACGCTTATGCCCAGAAGTGGTTAAAGTCGGGAGAGAAATGATGATGTTAATCCCGGGGTATAGGCTAGTACTGAGTTTTTAATTTTGGCTTGACCTTTCGACCGAGTTGCACCGGCCGTGGCCACAAGCAGACTGTGTGTTCGCGTTAATTCCCGTGTTGTAATTAAATTTTATTAACATCATGCAACGCGATGGTTTTAAAGTTAGTAGTACTGAATGTTTAAAATAAGCGCATAATGTGAGTTTGTCTCGTCCCAAACTTAAAAAAATATATATTCTAATAGCGTAGGTTCTTGATCTCACTACTAGACATTGCAAAGGCCGCGTATTTCTTTACCTAACCTCCTTATTCTATACGAATTTAGGGTTCGTTTGGCAAATATAATAAAAATATCATTGACATTACAATCAGACAGGTACCTACAAGAATTAGAATGTAGGTAATAGATTGAAAGTCCAAAATAAGTAACACAGCCTAAAAATCTCCGACGCGACAGCCCTGAATGCATCACGTACGTCTTCAATTAGAAGCTGAGTGTTTGTCTATTGTTGCCATGCACTTGAGGTAACAGAACAGGTACCTATTGGTGCAGACCAGTTTTAAGGGAACGCAGTAAAGTGCAGTTGTGTGTTCCTCTTAGAAGGAAGGAGTATATCACAGCCTCTCAGTGTTTGCATCTTCTGCAAGTCCGAAAGGCGTGGTTGCTGCCGACACAATGTTGTGAATTGAAGCTCAGGAAAGTGTTCATAAAATTCTTTTATATACCATTATTTTTGTAGTTTCTTACTTTGGAAAAACTCTATGATAACATACGCAAATACTAACTCAGCCTGCTTGCGACCATGGCTGGTGCAACCCGGTCGGAACGTTAAGCCAGAATTTAAAACATGAGTTCGCGTTATTTTATTTAATTATAACATAGGTAAATTTTGAAATAAGTCAAAAAGGCATATAATGTAGTTAGGCGCGTGTCTATTGCCATTAACCGGGCAAAATCCAGATCTCGTGCTTTCCTTTGCTACTGAAAATTACATAATGGAAAAATCTAATAACACTTTCCCCGGAAATCGAACCTAGAATCTTACACTCAGCAGTCGCTCTTTGAGGCCACTAGACCAACGAGGCAGTCATCATCAACAGCCTATTTTAGTTCAATGCTGGACATAGGCCTCTTCTATGACACGCCACTGAGCGCATTCGTATCACAGTCTATTAAATATTAAAGCAATAAAAATATAAAACGTAAAGTAAGTTTCCTTCCGTAATTTTATTGCCCATAAAAATCCATGGCTGCATTCGGTTACACAGTGGGAGGGAACAAAGAGGTAATACCGGTGGCGGATTTCAATGCCGCACTGAATGGACTGCATTGAGTGCAGGTTTTGAGTGGCGCTAGTAGTGGGTGGTGTACCTAGACTCGCGTTTTGAATTTTTATAGAATATCTGTATTTTTAGGATGTTTTGGTGACGTATTGTTAATGATTTTTATTGGTTCTTTCATAATTAATTTATCATTTGCCTAGTTTTTTCCAACTCTGATGAGGTCACCTTCCAGTCTGTCCAGATTTATCAGGCAAACAGTAGCCCACAGGGATTGAATGGGCTTAAGATTACGGACTGAACACGGTGATTGGAACTCATGATCGACCCGTAAGTACGATAAAGATATTTTAATAGACCATTATAATAATATTTCATTTACAAGAAAATCTTTAAACTGACCTTAAACTTAAATTACAATTTAACTAATTTCGAAGTAACCCAAGTTAATATAAAAACGAGCTTACAAAAGCAAATTGACTCAAAACGAATCCGATGGTATTATTTACACTATATTAGTAGAAAGCGAACGGATCCGATGGTAGGGCGGGGGCGGAAGCGCCCCGCTCGCCGGAAATGAGCTTTCGATATCCGCCCGCCCTCCCGCGCCCACTTTGTCCAAATCAATTTCTCTTTACAACGCCCATCGCCCAAAAATGCATTGCAAATATTTGAGCGAGCAATCCGTGTAAATTTAATTATTGCTTTTTTGCGCGTTTTGCTTTTTTGAGCAAAATGCTTTTGTGTGCTCGCCGAGTCGAGTCGCATTTTTTTGTCGCGTTTAATTATTCCTTTTTGTTGCAATTTTATTTTATTGGGTTCGATGACTTTGATGCCGTTTCGCCTTTGTGTTGGGGTAACCTGTTTTTCATATACAGAAAATTACTTACATGCGGATAGCTAATTAATTAGCCTAATGATTGCAGGCTTTATTCCTTTGGTGTTTATAGGTAAAAATGACGGACAGATTGTGCTGCTGGATAGTTTGTTGCGCCGTTTCTTCTACCCAGCTGTAGCACTAAATAGCTTACTATTGATTTCATTTGAAGTTCAAAAGTACCAATCATTAGTCTAATTTAAATAAAAAAATGCGAACGTAGGATCTCGATTAAACATACTGATCATTTAGAAAATTTACTGTTTGGACTGAACAAAAATATTTATAAAAAAATAATTCAGGCAAATTGAGTCCCTAATTAGGTCTGTAAAAAAACTGATTGCTCATTTTGTTTTACTGAAATATATTAAATTATTTATTTAATCGTTTATGTACACACACTTGATAAATTATATTAATTATATTTTTGAGCCGTTTGGGGTCGAAACACTCGGGTCATGGGGTCCGAGTGCGCGTCTCTTATTTAGAGACATATTTAAACGGTTGGTCGACTCTTCACGTGACCAAAGGGCTGGTTTGTTTTTCGGCCAAAGAATTAGCATTGCCATTCAACGTGGCAATGCCGCCAGCCTTTTGGGAACCCTGCCAGTCGACAGTGATGAGGAGGAATATTTTGATGCATAATTATTTGATGTTTTTTGTTTGTATATATTTTTAGTTTTAATAATAGAAGTATAGTATAGAAGGTAGTATAAAAACAATCGTGTGTGTATATAATGTAAATTGTTCTTTTAACTAAATAAAACCCCTTGATAAATAATAAAAACATCAAGAGTAAAATTAAGTACAAAGGTACTGCTTATTTCATAAATTAATTTCTTTCAGCAGACCTGCGAAAGCAGAATTGATTTATGTATTCCTCGTATCAAATTAAACTCTACCAGATAATATTATCGCTGTTTCCATTTATATATTATCCTTTGAAACTGCAGCTTATTTGTCTGCACATATTTGTATTCAATAAATTAAATTCCCGGTGCTTTATACCGAAAATCGTAATGCCGAAATGAAATTCAATAACGTCATGTTTATATTAAAGCGAAATATACGCTCTGTGTGCATTTCCGAACGAATAAATTAAATGTTGCTCGTATTATATAACTACGGATTGAGAATTTAATTATTTTCTGTTGCCGGAATAGCGTTTCGTTAGCGACGAACGTAGTAGGCCTTATATATGGCAAAAGGCTAGTTACCTATTTCTAAGAGTTGTGAGGAGCGATAGGCGTAAAGAGTTCTGATAAGGAAGAATTTCTATGTCTATGTCTACCATATTATTTGTTTATAATAGTAAGGGTTGGTTAAAAGTATAATTTTCTTCCGTTTAAGTTACAGTTTACGCGATTGAAGACCGAACCAACAATCCTCAGCACACTCTACTCATAATCATATAACCTCATCGCCAATCGAATCTCTAATCGATAAACTACGAAACGCAACACCCGAATCTTATAAAACTGCACAGTGCGCCGGCCAGCGGTGTAACTAGAAAAAAAGGAGTGCAGGTAAAGTCTCGAGAGCACACTTAACCTCGGCAGGTAAGCGTAGGTAACTCTAGGTAACGGCGGCTGGAGCCAACCACCAACTTTTAAATTCAATCTACCGGTTAGAAAATTCTCTACAAACAAATACAGTTAGGGCGCCACCATTTTTCTTTTTTTCCGAGTTCCGAGTTTAGTGTTCTAGCTCCCTGTTAGTGTTGAGCTGTTTGTTAAATAAATAAGTCTAGTCTAGTGATCTGAAAATAAAACTAAAAGCTAGGTTAGCTTGTCTTGTTGTTATTTTGGCGTATATAGAATACTAGCTTTTGCCCGCAGATTCGCTCGCGTTAATTTAGATTGTTGGTTAGTATTATAGATATTTATATACATATAGCTTTTGCCCGCGACTTAGACCGCCTTAACCCACATTTAAACGACTTAGAGGGTTGAATTTAAAAAAAAAGGACACTATGTCCTTTGTTGGATCTTACACTTTCTACATGCCAAATTTCATCAAAATCCGTCCAGCGGTTAAGACGTGAAGATGTAACAGACAGACTGACAGAGTTACTTTCACATTTATAATATTAGTATGGTAGGATTTTGGTGTAGTAGAAAATAGAGTTTTGTTAATTGTAGCGTACGAAATGGTTGTTATATTGGTTTTATGTGTATTTATTTTTATGTGTGCCATGTATGCACACCATAAAGGGGAACTTAATGCCAGGTGTATATTGCATAAATACTACCTAATTGGTCTAGTCGGTAAGCACGACTGCTGAGCATGAGGTCCTGGGTTCGAATCCCGGGTCAGGCAAAGTGTTACTGGGTTTTTCCATTATGGAATTGTCAGTAGTAGCGCAGAGTCTAGATTTGTGCCCGGTTGATGGCAATAGGCTCACCCCCTATTGCATTAGGACCTATAACATAATTGGCGAAATGTGGGTGTACTATGTACTGTGCACCTCTGCCTACTCCTCAGGTACTCCTCAGGGGAAAACGGGCGCTATGTTATGTTAATATTGCGTAATTTACCAGTCAACATATTTTCAGACACAGAAATATGTTACATGCACTAGAAAATAAATACTATAAAAAAAAAGATAATTTTTCCTCTATTCTTCTTCTTATCGTATGGTTGATGAACAACCTGGTGTCAGAGTTTAAACCGCCTGTAGGCCTCTGACATGGCTTTACACACCGTTGAAAAATCTCACATGTGTGCCGGTTTCCTCACGATGTTTTCCTTCACCGTTTTTAGCAACTGATAACTAATTTATAGTGCACACATGAATTCGAAAAGAATGCGTGCCGGGATATGAACTTGGACCTTTGACTTAGCAGTCCAACGGTCATACGGCATACCACTCGGCTATTAGTGCTAAAATTTCTATTGAAGTTAAATTATTATTGTTAAAGTTAATTCTATTTAATAGTTGTTACAACATTGGATTTAGTAGTCGGTTTCATCCACTAAATCTATACATTTTTTTGCGATAGCATCAAAGCCATTGCACTGCCAAAAACAAACCAGAAATATTTCAGGGATTCCTGATTCAAACTTGTTTTTTTTAAGCCCTGCACTGCGCTGTTTCATACCAGCCAGCCAGTATTCACTGGTATTTCACCGCTCACCGTATTTATTCACTGAGAAATACTGAATGCTCTGAATGCCTGGAAGTGTTTTCAATTAAGAGTTCGCTGGACATTTTTTAAAAGAATTTTGTTTATTCATACTTTTTGTCTGCGATCGTACGACGAGACGAGCAGTGGGTGGTATGAGATAATTTTTGAGCTGCATTGAAATATTTGGTGTTTTTAAATGAATAAAATGAAATAATGTTAGTATTTTCGTGTTGAGATATTTAGCATTATTTAACAACAAGATTTTTTAAGGATATTTAGGTACATTGTATGAAAAGTACGAGTATGTACGATTGTGTAATTACTATTTTGACCATAAATGTATGTGTTTTATCTATAAGTAGAATGAAATTATGAGTTTGATTTATATCTGCAGCTAAAGACGGCTATTTATATACAGCGACTACATTTATGATATTTAAAACAATCGTAACTTCGGTACCTTGAAATAACGAAACGTAGGTATGTAGTAGCCACAACTCTACTTATTCCAACACGGAATACAGGCATGAAAAACCACAATAAACACTTACCTGTTAAACGTATACAAAGGAATAGATTTCCAAAATATTTCACAGTTTTTAAGGGAAAATTACATCTCCGACGTAAAGTCCAAAGTTTCGGGCGTTTTACCCAGACAGATATTATAACGTGAACTGACGTTTGACAAGGACCATTACTATGATATTCGGGAGAAATTGACTGGAAGACGCCCTAATGTGTTGCTAGTGAGTTCGGAACTTAGCCGGATTAATGATGACGTCAGTTTGTAGGCTTGAGCTGTACTGTGACTTGATATTATAAAGCTGTAAGAATGATAGGTAGTGAAAATCAAATCAAATCATATTTATTTCACTTAAAACATGGGTAAAGCTTCGTTCTAAGTATACTGGTAAAAATAATCTGGTATCCAATCCAATTATAGATGTTTACCAGATATAAAAATGTTAATTAACAGAAATGAAATAACAAAAATAATACGTTTTATTTAAACAAATAAAGCCTAACCTGAAAATGTTTTTTTTTATTATACCTTTAGGTACAAGGAGCGCAAGTAATAAAGGAGTACTATTTTTTCAAATTCCAGTACGCGTGTCTATTGTGTTTTCACAATTTGTTATAACTATCAAAGTACCAGGAGCGCAAGGAATCAAGGAGTTCTAGTACGCGTGTCTATGGTATGTTTTCACTATTTGTTTTGACTATCAAAGTACCAGGAGCGCAAGGAATCAAGGAGTTCTATTTTTTTATTGAGTGGGTTCATACAAATAGGTACTTCTTTTACGCAATCTACTATGATATGTAACCATACCAAAGTACCAGGAGCACAAGTAATCAGGGAGATCATTTTTTTTCAAATTCAGTATAATAATATGTAAAGGTAATGTTTTCACAATTTGCTATGACTAAATTACGCAACCATATCAAAGTATCAGGAGCGAAAATAATCAAGGAGTGTTATTTCTTCAAATTCAGTATCATACCAAGGCATGTCTTACACAATTTGCTATGACTAAATTTTGAAACCATATCAAAGTACTAGGAGCGCAAGTTAACGAAGAGTTCTATTTTTTCAAATTCAGTACATAGATGAAGGTATGTTTACACAGTAAGCCATGTTTTTCGCAACGTTAGCGCTGCCCGGATAGCTCTCAGGAGAAACATTCGTTGCTGGCTCGTTAAAGTCGCGCCAATTTATTAAATGCGATATATAGCTTGGTGTACGTAGGTAGGTACTACGCCGCTGTCCCGTCAGACTTTAAGATTTAATGCTCCAATTTGCTAACTTTCTCTGAGATCATGCTTGCTTACTTGCGTCGGTGTAAGCTGAATTCGCTCGAAAATAAATGTATATTTGTTACCAAATACTATATTATTTCAGTTAAACTATAATCTATATCTTGTCTCCACTAATGACTTACGGTGAAGAATAAACCAGTAGGGCTTAAATGAATCAATCCCGAATACCTAACAAATCCTTTAATATTCATAGAATGGTTACATGCAAAAGGAAAGATGCTCAATTTATTATTTGACATAGAGGATCATATTTTCATACAGTACGCAGGATATTATAATTTGAGACTGTACAATATTTTGTAGTATGATTCTACAAAAGCGGCTATTTTAGCCCCTGGACTCAATTGTCCCAAAAAAGTCAAAAGTCCAACGAGCAAGCGTAATGTTCAATGCTCGATCCTTCTCTGTATACGCGTCTATACTTATGAAATAAATTGACAAGATATTAAGCCCAAACAGACAACGTGTTGCGAACTAATATCACTTTTCAAGTTTCATGACACAAAAATCTAGTTTGAACTTCAAAACTTCAAGCAGTGTCATTCAAAGTGAGTGTAAACAGAGAGTCAGCCGAGTTGGATTACGTCTGTAATTAATCGAGAGTGTGCCTTCGCGACAAGGAACCCCCCTCCCGTCTTCAGACCTTCCCCTCGTCGCCCGCCAGCGGTTTATTTTTACAAGGCGACTTCCATTTCATTAGAAAGCTACAACCGACTTGAGAGAATAGTTAGTTATATTAAATGCTCAATTGCGTTGGATTTTTATAGTTCTCTTTATTGTTTGCCTGTAGCTCTTATTAAAAGGTTTATTTAATAGTTGTTTTTTATGCGACTGTTTTGAGACGCGTCGATTTTGTTTGAAGAGTGGACAATGATGATAGAATGTGGAAGGAAATGTTAGGTTTTATATACAGTTGCTTGTGCCCGCCGTGTGGTATCCGGCCTAGAATTATTGACCACCACCTTTCCTACCGTGGGTGTCGTAAGAGGCGTTAAAGGGAAAATTCAGAAGATGGGCAGCAGCGTCTTCTGTAACTTGACCACCAACACTGCAAGCCCCGGGCCGCTTGCCAAGCGTGGGGATTATGTCACCCCCTTCCCCTTCTAAGAGGGGGAGGCCTTTGTTCAACAGTGGACATCAATCGGCTGATCATAATATACAGTTGCTAAGATCAATAATTGTATGATTATGGCGTGTTATGAGGCAGATTGCGTTGTTGAGGCAATGTTTTTGGGTTGTTGGCCTTCTATATATAACCTAATTGATCTAAGTACCATATATAGTGAAGATTAAGGCATAGATTTATACGATGTTTAGTAATATACCTGACATATATGTAAGTACTAAAAATAATGACACCTCTTTCCTTTGGGTAGTAGGCGTTTGTAGGTACCTGTTTTCATACAGGTTTATCAACAGGATGATTATCAAAATTTTGTTAATCTTAATGTTAAAATTAAAGCATACATGTTACTAAAACAACATGCCGTATTACTGAATACAAAATACACCTCTTAATAACGTTCTTACACCGAACTATAACGTGACATTAGCTTATAAACAAGCACTTATAACACGACCGACCAAAACTGCAGTGTCGGACATAAGCGATGAAACTAAATGATACCAACCTCACACCGACAAACTAATTCCACGAATGTTTGTTAAAATAATCTAATTGGTAAACTGGCTGTGGAGATAAGAGATGCACTACCAACCATTACTTTTTATTGGGAAAAGTGCAGTAAAGATAGAGTGGCATAGTCGGCTGGCCGTCACACCGGAGTGTAACAAGAATTTATGTTGGCTGTGCTCAAAACTTGCTAGTGTGTGGTATTAATGCTCGTTTTTTAATGGTGAATAATAACAAATGCTTTAGAAAAAAAAAATTGTAATCTATACTCAAAGATACTGAGATTTTTTTTTACTGCAATGCCATTTTTTCCCGACATCAATTTAAGAAAAGGCTATGTTTTGAGGGGTGAACTTTTTTCGCAAAACACACCTTTTTTAAAGTCAGATAAAGGCATGTTTAGTTAATTAAAACGCTATAGTACGGCACGCGTTCAGTACAGGGAAGCGTGGCGGCTCACCGCATTAATTCGTCCACCGAACGAATGAACAGCAACGACGCGCATTTGTACTTGGTTCACAAACTACATCACGACGTCTCGACAATTTATGAATGTTGTTTTGTATACGATGTACTAGATTAGTGTGAAATGTTCCGTTAACAGCGACATCTGTAGCGCTTATTAGTTTAGTTTTTTTGTGTGAGTTATGATGGTAATTATGTTTGATATATTTTGCGCTATGAGACGTAACTGGGGCAGTGAAAGTGGAAAACAAGTATAATATCTCTTGGATAACAATGTACTTTTTCATTTTATTTCACTGTACACTGTATATATGATTTCTTGTTACAACTCTAATAAAAATGTTATTTAAAATAATGAGCTTACTTCGCTCTTGCAAAAAAATATAAGGCAATCACATAAAAACAAACAGTTGACAGTACAGCCATTAAAAAAATGTTTAATGAGAGTACAATTTAGGTAATTCGCATCATACAGATTTGCACAATCAATCATGTTATAAAATACATAACCAGATTAAATTCATATGCATAATTAACATATAGGCAAAACGCTGTAATCAAATACAAAACAAAAACAATGCGAGAAAACATATTAATTTGAATTAAATGTGCAACGCCTGTAACAAAATTCTGTCAAACCATTTGTTTTTATAACAGTACGCTGTCACTTTTCGCTCGCTACAGTGTAAACGCGCCCCCTTTCAGCACATGCCACTAACTACCGATATTGGCGAAACGCGACGATTTATCGTGTGCGATGCTCCCGCGCTACTTTTATTCGCATTCGTCTGCGATGGACGCTGGCTTTTACTGATACTGTATATATTTCGACAGTTTACTTCGTAGGGATTATAACTGGGTGTATATTCAAAAGATCCGGCTTGAATTTTAATGTGTTTAGAATAGACTTTAAAAAATAAATAATCCTATACTTTTTTTCTAGTTCTTTTCAGAAAATGAGGACTTGAACGGAACGGAAATTGGAAGAACTAATCACGGTAGTGGTCTAACCTGTATGAACTATTAAACAAAGGTACCTTCATACATGTAGTCATACATTGAATGGAATATAGGTAGGTTAGGTAACCTACCTTTATTCCGTTCAATGTATGACTTTCCGCCGCACTCAGAGACGTTAATGATTACTTAAACTGACACCTAGTAAAGATTTCACAAAGAAAAACTGTACTTAGTGACAGTTTAAGTAATCATTAAATGTCTCTGAGTTCGGTGGTTTAACCCCTAAGTCCAAGATCACCAGTACATACATTGGTTTTTACGCAATCCGTATCAGAATGGAAGACTCAGCAATGTGAAAACATGGTTTACCGGTCCTACGTCATTTAAACCGCGAAAATAATGGGTTTTCTTTACCGTACTGTGGCCTTAAGAGTCAGCTTGCCTACATAAAGTATTCGCACGAAACGAGCAGGTACTACGAACAGGACGGCATCCGAAATTTCCAATCCAGTCTTCCTAGTTACAATTTCCCAGCCATTTCCTTTAAGAGTAGTCGTTACCAACTTTGGTGTTCGTACGTGCTCCGTCGGGCCGCAGCTCGCAGGTTCGATGCCTGTGCGCGGCACTCGACGTGACCTGTTACATGAGTGCTATTTGTGTTAGCTAAGTGGGGTTAGTTTGTTTTTGTTTGGGTTTATGTTAAATAGTAAGTTTAGTTTATTGTGATGTGTAGTTGCAGTTCCGCTGAAGCTGTATCACGATGCTTGTAATCGTAGCTTCAAGTTTAGTTCTGCAGCGGTATTGGTTGGTTTTAGTTTAAGTTTGGTGTTAACTTTACTGTTTATTTGTGTTTCATGTTTAGGTATATTAGTGATTTAGATTAAGCTACTAATTTTATCGAAGAAGACTTATTACGTTACAGGACCAGATGTTTTCTTTTATTTCTAAGTCTCTAGTCTAGTTAGGCATTCGTAAATATTAAATAATACGACAGAAATGTTATAGTAAGCATGTCCATGAGATCTATCCAGTAATCATACTGATAATTATTTTGACATTTCTGTAATATGTCATGTTAGTAAAACGCACCCACGATACAGGAGAAATTCCTATAATGTGGGGCGATGTTTCTTTAAAAAAAAAACATTATACATAAATCTTACATAACGTGCCAATGTTTACCGATCGATATACAGTTCCTTTAATAACATCATGGTGCTTGACAGGTGCTGTGATTCTCATGGCGCATAGACGACACACAATCATTATTCACATACGAATATCTTGCGAAAATTGTCTTTGCTATTACGAATTAAATATTTATACGGCTGAAAATGGCTTTTAAGCACCTGGCGTCTAACGTCGGTGTTATCGATTATTCTTTGTAGGTGTAGGGTTCCCCCCATTACACAGATGGCGATATATTTAGATATACAGGGTTACATTTTAAACACCGTTTTCCTCTTTAGGGGTCTTTGTACTCATCATTATGGACAACTTTTACTATGGGACCAAACCTGAAATCGAGAAAAAAATCAGCTGTTTCCCCTACATTTTGACGAGTTATGTGAACATAAATGTAGGATAATGTTCACTTCGCGGTATTAAGTATCTATCGGGAAAAATAACTGAGATCAAAAGATTGACAGATTTTTTTTTCAATAAAAGTAAATGATATATCCCTTAAATCAATATTAATTTTGCATTGGCATTGTATTAGAATTGAAATTAAATTCTAGAGTAGACCTGTATGTGGATAATGATTAAAATAACGTGCAAAGATTACACGAGCATATATTTACAGATCCGCTGACCTGCTCGATGTCACTGATTCACAATATGACAGCTTTGATCATTTTAGGTCCGTCTATTTTAGGTGACCTTTCCCGACCCCTTCGCCGCTGTACCGTGTCATTGCCGGTTATTACGGCACTGTTGCCATGGTATTTACATCATCTATACAGGTTGTTTATAGAGGTTATTTAAAGTGCAGTGATTGGTGACCTTTAGAATGTCTGAAAGTTTTGAACGTGTGACCCGTGTTTCTCTTGTTAGATTATGGCAATGAGTTAAATCTTCTTCTCATCATATCGTTGATGAACAACCTGGTGACAGAGTTCAAACCGCCTGAAGGCCCCTGACATGGCTTTACACAACGTTGAACCATAACATAACTGGTGAAATGTGTGTGTACTATACAGCTCTGCCTACCCCTTTGGGGAATACAGGCGTGGTGTTATTGTTATTTATGTATTCAAGAATAAAAATAAGGTACGGAAGAAAATAATTTTTGTATAAATAATTCTTAGCAGATAATATCAAAACGATTTAATCATCGATCTTTTAGCTTCATTAATCTATACGCTCTAAAAACTAAATAGATCAAAAACAATTAATTACAAAGATCATTATTCAAACTAATATTATTTGATAGAACACATTAATTAATATTAAAGCGAAATTAATATCTACACAGATATTTCTTGTAAAACGAAAAACGTTCACCCTTCATCGATAGTAATTTATCAAAGATATTTTGTTCGTTAGTGTGAGAACTAGACTGTACGGCGTCAGGTAGGGTTGTCACACTTTTCTATAGAAAAAATGTTTGAAAAATGTAAGAATATAGTACTTTTGGAAAAATTAAGAAAAAATATCACTTTTAATTTCTATGTTTTTTTAAAAAAGTCGCTCCACTCTTGGATTTTCTTCTGTATCATGGGTGTGTTTCGAAAACATGAAACATCACATACCCTAACACACAGACTAGGGACAAACTTTTGAACCGTGCGGGAAGCGAATCCGCAACCCTCAGCGCAGCGGTCTAATCGCTTAGCCACTGCGCCAAGCAGGTCGTCAAATACCTGGTATTTATTTACTATCGAAACAATTTCACTCAAAAAAATCGCGACAATTTAATTACAGGTGAAAATGTACTTAGTACAAAATGTAACATTATTTTTCTTTATTATATGCAATACTTTATATTATAGTACAGGTGCCAACCCTAGGTCAGTAAAACCGTCGGTATTAAAAGTTCGAAATTACAGTCACTTCGCAAATAAAGGAATACGGAATGTTAACAAAGAATTGAAAACAAAGGACTTTGTAAGTAACAAAGGGGTGACAAAAAGATGATGGTCGAATTATGTTCGCGGTTACAACTACTGCGGAATACTCGTGGAGCTTGAAGCTTCGTTTGTTGAGTACACCTGAGTTGTGAAAAGAATATAATTGTAATTAACTAGCTTCTGCCCGCGACTTCACCCGCGTAGATTTTGAATGTTTTATAACCTTCCTCGATAAATGGACTATCTAACACTGAAAGAATTTTGCAAATTGGACCAGTAGTTCCTGAGATTACCGCGTTAAAGCAAACAAACAAAGTCTTTAGCTTTATAATATTGTTAGCTTCCGCCCGCGTGGATTTCGAGTGTTTTATAGCCTATAGCCTTCCTCGATAAATGGGTTATCTAACACTGAAAGGATTTTTTAAATCGGACTAGTAGTTCCTGAGATTAGCGCGTTCAAGTAAACAAACTCTTCAGCTTTATAATATTAGTTTAGATTTTGTACAACATTGTGTTACAGATGTATTTTACGCCTGTATTCGCCAAATATGTTCCTGGGGCGTGTGGTTTAGACCACTATTACAAAAACCCTTGTCTAGGAAAAGGAGGGTGTTCACTGCTTACCTTTTTGAGGTAATGTTTAAGGTAGATGAACTCGAACAAACAATGATTTCTATCACTTACGCGAATATTAGACATTGAAATTAGAATTCGGAATCGGGACCAAAAAACAGCGATAAAAACCGTAAAAATAGTTTTATTTAAAATCGACCGAGGATATTTTTTAATCCACACACTATTAGAATTTTATCATCATCAGTCTATCTCCATCCAATGGCACTTAAGGAGCGCCAATACCTTTTTATAGATGCTTCATTCAACTCATAATTCCGTCATTAACCGACTTCAGAAAAGGAGGAGTTTCTATGTTCCTCTGTATGTAACATATTTTTATACTTTTATTTATGGAGAGAAACGAAATCATAACACTGCTTTTTCCCATAATATTTATATCAGGCATTCATTTTCCGATCTACATCCTTGGGCCTATAATCACACGTTAATCATGGCGCAGTTAATCGCTATAAACAGCTTTACTTTCACCTAACCGTCCGGTCTAGCTGGTCTAAGGTTCTTAGAAGTGCGTAAAAGCGGTTCCCGCGCATGCAAGCAAATTGTTTTGAACTCGCGTTTCACTTGGGAAGGGATGTGTAGTTTATTAATGGGATACCGTGGGAAGGGATATCAATGACATGCGGTTATAGGCGTCATTGGTGGAGTGGTCAAGCGTTTGGGTGTCGTTATTAGTCCGCGCTCTGATAGCCGAGTGATATGACCGTTGGACAGCAAAGTCAAAGGTCGCAAATTGAAACTCCGGCACGCACCAATGTCTTTTCGAATTCTTGTGCGTATTATAAATTAGTTATCAGTTGCTAAAAACGGTGAAGGGAAAAATCGTAAGGAAACCGGCACAACTGAGTGATTTTTCAACAGTGTGTATAGCCATGTCAGAGGTCTACAGGCGGTTAAAACTCTGACACCAGGTTGTTCATCAACCATACGTGTACGTACATAAGAAGAAGAAGTTCGCGGATACGATTCCTCCGCAGGCTTATATTTGTATGGTAATATTTTATGTTCAAAGTAATTTAAATATATCATCATTAAAATTTAAAATCAAACTTTGAATATGGTACCTAGAGCTGCAATTTAGGATTCTTGTAATTTACGGGTAGAATTTCAAGGTCGGTATTCGTTTGGTTTCATGCGGCTTACGTTCGTAATTAAAGATGGTAACATTATATCATGGTCTTATAAATTCATCTTTTACAAACATTTTCTGTCATACGACATACACTATCGATATTATATAGAGCTAGTAGGTACATACGTATCAAGCCTTAGGGCCTATTTTCGAATCGCCAGATAAATCTTATCGATAGAATTGATTTTACTTTTTGACATATTTTCCATACATTAACTGTCAAAATTACAATATCATTATCCTTCGAATATAATAATCATTTATCTGAGGATTGAAAAATTAATTAACCTTAGGTACATTGCAAAAATACTCATAGTTTTTAACAAAACACAATCAAACTTCTGTATCCAACATTGGCCCTTCCGCGACCGTATTCATCCATACAGACTACATTAGCCATGCACTATAAATACACAAGGCCCTAACATCTGTTTAATACTTCCACTTTCCACAATGCATGTCTCCAAAGCAGACGTTCTAATCCAATATAAATGAAACGGCAAAACTATAAGTGCATTAGAAGCCGCGGCCGACAGGACGTGCGCGACTGTATTTGTGTGGTTCTAGGGTTGGCACTAGCGTCTTGAAATTTATAAGGAAGTCGTTGGTTTTTTTGGCTTCTTCACCAACGACCTGGTGTCAGAGTTTAAACCGCCTGTAGGCCCGCTGTACACACCGTTGAAAAATCTCTCAGGTGGTGGTTTTCCCGCGATGTTTTCCTTTTTTTGGCTAAACGTTTGCTTGTACGTTTAAAAGGTAGGATTGGTAATGTCTTAAGTAGTATATGCCAAAAAGCGTTATACGAGTATGGCAATTTTTGTAATGTAAAGTATTGCATTTGTTATTTGTAGCGCAACAAAAAAGACCATAACTTATAAGTTATGGTCTTATTGCGGGGTACGACAACATAAACGATTTAAAAAATTCGTTTACGTAAAAGCCACCAAAAAATAAATAATTGACCACGGTTCTCAAAAATTTCTCGTCAAAGACTGCATTGTGCTCATAAGTATTGTTTTAGGTCTTCTTATCTCCTATATTGTGTGCACAAACTAAATTCATCATATTTGCAACATTCTTAACTACAAAAAAGGCATTACGTCATCACCCACTCAAAAATAACCCTGCCAACCCTAGTCCGTGAGAATTATTAAAGCGACCAATAGGGTTGTCGCAATGTAATTTCTTATGGACAGCGATCGACCGAACGAAACTGATTCTTGGAAATTTCCAATTTCTGTGCCTCATTTCAAAGTGACATTTACGACAGATAATAATACGTTTGCGACGTCAGAATGGCGTGAGTGATGTAATATTATCGTCAATAAAGTGCTAACTGCGTTTTGTGAATTCATTTTTGATGAGGCGGTTCTGATTTTGGATGAGTGAAGCCTCAATGATATGAATGGCAATTGATTTTAAGTCAAGGTTGGTGATTAGTAAAAAACCTGTATACAGATTTGTAGTATACAAATGTACGCTTTTCAGTAGTTCTTACGATCAATAACGTCAACCAATGATCACAATCAACTAAACACACTATCCATTTTCCCCTCGCGTGAACTAATCCACGACCCTTTAGTATATAAAACACGCACCTAATGCGCCAAAATGAGTACTGTCTATTATTTTTTCAAGGTTCTACATATTTTTGTAAGCGTCAAAGGAATTTCCTTAAAGAAAAACCTTTGCCACAGAACATCCCGGAAAAATGTAGCAACGTTATTCAAAACACCTTCAAGCTTCAACCCTACACAAAATATAAGTCTACCTTTTTGTGGCAGCCCTACTGTTCGTCCAGCAGGGCTGTCACACGTGGTATTTCACACGCAGCCTGCAATTTGCGACGGCCGGCGGCCGGCCGATTAGCTAGCATTAACTATGGAAATACAAATAGCGTTTAATCGTTCCGATTGAGCAATGGGACTCGATGATACTCAGACATTTACGTTTTTTTTGTGAATATACCACGATTAAATAAAGTACTTATATACAGCTGTTATTATTCACTTTGACACGTGTCTCATATCAAACTTCTTCTTATCGTACGGTTGATGAACAACCTGGTGTCAGAGTTTAAACCGCCTATACTTAGGCCTCTGACATGGCTTTACACACCGTTGAAAAATGTATTTGGTGTGCCGGTTTCCTCAAAGCTTAAGTGTAAAAGTTATCCATCAGACAACTGAACAAAAATATCGCTTATACGCCATATCGCGAGTATACTCCACAATAAGAATCATCAAAATCGGCCTACGCGTTTGGTTTAAATAATGCTACAAAGATTAAAACATACATACTGATAAACACAGTACCCTCCTTTTCGTCTCGCAGTCGCGCAAAAAGAGTAACGATCAGAATAAACAGTAATAAATATTAATCACAAAATAAACTTGCCAAAACACATCATAGCTGCAAAAATAAAAACTTGCGGTGCCAGAACGTCATAAATCAAACCGCCGATTAAATTATGCAAGTGAGGGTGGCATGAACACGATACAAAAATTACTATTGAAACTGCACCCACGAAATATGCTAGCACTGTAAGGGTTGGGATACACGGAAAAAGAAAAAATACTGGCTGTAGGAATGTTTTTTTGACACAACAAGAACGTATTCAAACGTATGAAAAGAAAACGCCCGCCATATTCATTTTTGCGAGTGACAGTAGTACTATTTTTTGAATTTAGAGTGTTCTTTAACAACTGTTTCGGAGTCATTTTTAATTTTCTTTAAAAAAAAAAAACTTTTTTTTCATCTTCGCTAAGGTGGCGTTGGTATCAAATCGTAGTTTCATTAAACATTGTGGCAAATTTTTTATAAGATTAAAAAAAAACATATTTTTGTGACCATCGTCCAACCAACGACTAACAATGAAGTGTGTGAAGTGAGCATCTCAAGTGTTAGCATCTCACAATTAAACTTATGAAAACGTGGCATCCAGCATAGTTCTACAGTTCTTGATTAGTTTTAACAATAGTTCTATCGATTAAGTTATAAAAAAATCGATGTAAAAAAATGAGATGCTAACTTCGCAAATCCATTTCAGCATCTCATCGGAATCCGAGAGAGAAACAACAAAGGAGGCGATATCCGTTGAGTTCTATGTTTAAAATAAGTTTTAACAATAGTTCTGTCGATTATAATTTTAATTTTTTTTTTTTTAATGAGAATTGTGACCTGCTGCCCCTATTTTGAAAGTTCTGGGCCCAAAACTATTTTTAAACTAAAGACAGTATCACGATACGTCTAAATCCAAAGAGTTCTGTTCTATAGTGTACTTAGAAAAAATTTAATAAATTATTTTGCGAAAAAAATTTAAACAAGTGTGAGATGCTGACCTATTTTTTAAAGTTCTGGGGCCGAAACTATATTTGAACGATAGATACAATCACGATACGTCTAAATCCAAAGAGTTCTGTTCTATAGTGTACTTAGAAAAAATTTAATAAATTATTTAGTGAAAAAAAATTAAACAAGTGTGAGATGCCGACCTTTTTTTTAAAGTTCTGGGGCCAAAACTTAATTTTAGCGATAGATACAATCACGATACGTCTAAATCCAAGGAGTTCCGTTCTATAGTATACTTAGAAAAAAAAAAAAAATTATTAAGTGAAAAAATTTTAAACAAGTGTGAGATGCTGACCTTTTTTTTTAAAGTTCTGGGTCCAAAACTATATTTGAACGATAGATACAATCACGATACGTCTAAATCCAAAGAGTTCTGTTCTCTAGTGCACTTAGAATTTTTTTTATAAATTATTTAGTGAAAAAAATTTAAACAAATGTGAGATGCTGACCTTTTTTTTAAAGTTCTGGGTCCAAAACTATATTTGAACGATAGATACAATCACGATACGTCTAAATCTAAAGAGTTCTGTTATATAGTGTACTTAGAAAAAATTTAATAAATTATTTTGCGAAAAAATTTTAAACAAGTGTGAGATGCTGACCTTTTTTTCAAAGTTCTGGGGCCAAAACTATATTTGAACGATCGATACAATCACGATACGTCTAAATCCAAAGAGTTCTGTTCTCTAGTGTACTTAGAAAAAATTTAATAAATTATTTAGTGAAAAAAATTTAAACAAGTGTGAGATGCTGACCTTTTTTTTAAAGTTCTGGGGCCAAAACTATATTTGAACAATAGATACAATCACGATACGTCTAAATCCAAAGAGTTCTGTTCTCTAGTGTACTTAGAAAAAATTAATAAATTATTAAGTGAAAAAAATTTAAACAAGTGTGACCTGCTGCCCCTATTTTGAAAGTTCTGGGCCCAAAACTATTTTTAAACTAAAGACAGTATCACGATACGTCTAAATCCAAAGAGTTCTGTTCTATAGTGTACTTAGAAAAAATTTAATAAATTATTTTGCGAAAAAAATTTAAACAAGTGTGAGATGCTGACCTATTTTTTAAAGTTCTGGGGCCGAAACTATATTTGAACGATAGATACAATCACGATACGTCTAAATCCAAAGAGTTCTGTTCTATAGTGTACTTAGAAAAAATTTAATAAATTATTTAGTGAAAAAAAATTAAACAAGTGTGAGATGCCGACCTTTTTTTTAAAGTTCTGGGGCCAAAACTTAATTTTAGCGATAGATACAATCACGATACGTCTAAATCCAAGGAGTTCCGTTCTATAGTATACTTAGAAAAAAAAAAAAAATTATTAAGTGAAAAAATTTTAAACAAGTGTGAGATGCTGACCTTTTTTTTTAAAGTTCTGGGTCCAAAACTATATTTGAACGATAGATACAATCACGATACGTCTAAATCCAAAGAGTTCTGTTCTCTAGTGCACTTAGAATTTTTTTTATAAATTATTTAGTGAAAAAAATTTAAACAAATGTGAGATGCTGACCTTTTTTTTAAAGTTCTGGGTCCAAAACTATATTTGAACGATAGATACAATCACGATACGTCTAAATCTAAAGAGTTCTGTTATATAGTGTACTTAGAAAAAATTTAATAAATTATTTTGCGAAAAAATTTTAAACAAGTGTGAGATGCTGACCTTTTTTTCAAAGTTCTGGGGCCAAAACTATATTTGAACGATCGATACAATCACGATACGTCTAAATCCAAAGAGTTCTGTTCTCTAGTGTACTTAGAAAAAATTTAATAAATTATTTAGTGAAAAAAATTTAAACAAGTGTGAGATGCTGACCTTTTTTTTAAAGTTCTGGGGCCAAAACTATATTTGAACAATAGATACAATCACGATACGTCTAAATCCAAAGAGTTCTGTTCTCTAGTGTACTTAGAAAAAATTAATAAATTATTAAGTGAAAAAAATTTAAACAAGTGTGAGATGCTGACCTTTTTTTTAAAGTTCTGGGGCCAAAACTATATTTGAACGATAGATACAATCACGATACGTCTAAATCCAAAGAGTTCTGTTCTCTAGTGTACTTAGAAAAAATTAAATAAATTATTTAGTGAAAAAAATTTAAACAAGTGTGAGATGCTGACCTTTTTTTTAAAGTTCTGGGGCCAAAACTATATTTGAACAATAGATACAATCACGATACGTCTAAATCCAAGGAGTTCCGTTCTATGGTATACGTAGAAAAAAATTAATAAATTATTAAGTGAAAAAAATTTAAACAAGTGTGAGATGCTGACCTTTTTTTTAAAGTTCTGGGGCCAAAACTATATTTGAACGATAGATACAATCACGATACGTCTAAATCCAAAGAGTTCTGTTCTCTAGTGTACTTAGAAAAAATTAAATAAATTATTTAGTGAAAAAAATTTAAACAAGTGTGAGATGCTGACCTTTTTTTTAAAGTTCTGGGGCCAAAACTATATTTGAACAATAGATACAATCACGATACGTCTAAATCGAAAGAGTTCTGTTTTATAGTATACTTAGAAAAAATTTAATAAATTATTTAGTGAAAAAAAATTAAACAAGTGTGAGATGCTGACCTTTTTTTTAAAGTTCTGGGGCCAAAACTATATTTGAACGATAGATACAATCACGATACGTCTAAATCCAAAGAGTTATTTTATATAGTGTACTTAGAAAAAATTTAATAAATTATTTTGCGAAAAAAATTTAAACAAGTGTGAGATGCTGACCTTTTTTTCAAAGTTCTGGGGCCAAAACTATATTTGAACGATAGATACAATCACGATACGTCTAAATCCAAAGAGTTCTGTTCTCTAGTGTACTTAGAATTTTTTTTATAAATTATTTAGTGAAAAAAATTTAAACAAGTGTGAGATGCTGACCTTTTTTTTAAAGTTCTGGGGCCAAAACTATATTTGAACGATAGATACAATCACGATACGTCTAAATCCAAAGAATTCTGTTCTCTAGTGTACTTAGAAAAAATTAAATAAATTATTTAGTGAAAAAAATTTAAACAAGTGTGAGATGCTGACCTTTTTTTTAAAGTTCTGGGGCCAAAACTATATTTGAACAATAGATACAATCACGATACGTCTAAATCGAAAGAGTTCTGTTTTATAGTATACTTAGAAAAAATTTAATAAATTATTTAGTGAAAAAAAATTAAACAAGTGTGAGATGCTGACCTTTTTTTTAAAGTTCTGGGGCCAAAACTATATTTGAACGATAGATACAATCACGATACGTCTAAATCCAAAGAGTTCTGTTATATAGTGTACTTAGAAAAAATTTAATAAATTATTTTGCGAAAAAAATTTAAACAAGTGTGAGATGCTGACCTTTTTTCAAAGTTCTGGGGCCAAAACTATATTTGAACGATAGATACAATCACGATACGTCTAAATCCAAAAAGTTCTGTTCTCTAGTGTACTTAGAATTTTTTTTATAAATTATTTAGTGAAAAAAATTTAAACAAGTGTGAGATGCTGACCTTTTTTTTAAAGTTCTGGGTCCAAAACTATATTTGAACGATAGATACAATCACGATACGTCTAAATCCAAAGAGTTCTGTTTTATAGTGTACTTAGAAAAAATTTAATAAATTATTTAGTGAAAAAAATTTAAACAAGTGTGAGATGCTGACCTTTTTTTCAAAGTTCTGGGGCCAAAACTATATTTGAACGATTGATACAATCACGATACGTCTAAATCCAAAGAGTTCTGTTCTCTAGTGTACTTAGAAAAAATTTAATAAATTATTTAGTGAAAAAAATTTAAACAAGTGTGAGATGCTGACCTTTTTTTTAAAGTTCTGGGGCCAAAACTATATTTGAACGATAGATACAATCACGATACGTCTAAATCCAAAGAGTTCTGTTATATAGTGTACTTAGAAAAAATTTAATAAATTATTTTGCGAAAAAATTTTAAACAAGTGTGAGATGCTGACCTTTTTTTCAAAGTTCTGGGGCCAAAACTATATTTGAACGATAGATACAATCACGATACGTCTAAATCCAAAGAGTTCTGTTCTCTAGTGTACTTAGAATTTTTTTTATAAATTATTTAGTGAAAAAAATTTAAACAAGTGTGAGATGCTGACCTTTTTTTTAAAGTACTGGGTCCAAAACTATATTTGAACGATAGATACAATCACGATACGTCTAAATCCAAAGAGTTCTGTTTTATAGTGTACTTAGAAAAAATTTAATAAATTATTTAGTGAAAAAAATTTAAACAAGTGTGAGATGCTGACCTTTTTTTCAAAGTTCTGGGGCCAAAACTATATTTGAACGATTGATACAATCACGATACGTCTAAATCCAAAGAGTTCTGTTCTCTAGTGTACTTAGAAAAAATTTAATAAATTATTTAGTGAAAAAAATTAAACAAGTGTGAGATGCTGACCTTTTTTTTAAAGTTCTGGGGCCAAAACTATATTTGAACAATAGATACAATCACGATACGTCTAAATCCAAAGAGTTCTGTTTTATAGTATACTTAGAAAGTTTTGGCCCCAGAACTTTGAAAAAAAGGTCAGCATCTCACACTTGTTTCAATTTTTTTCGCAAAATAATTTATTAAATTTTTTCTAAGTACACTATATAACAGAACTCTTTGGATTTAGACGTATCGTGATTGTATCTATCGTTCAAATATAGTTTTGGACCCAGAACTTTAAAAAAAAGGTAAGCATCTCACACTTGTTTAAATTATTTTCACTAAATAATTTATTAAATTTTTTCTAAGTACACTATAAAACAGAACTCTTTGGATTTAGACGTATCGTGATTGTATCTATCGTTCAAATATAGTTTTGGCCCCAGAACTTTAAAAAAAAGGTCAGCATCTCACAATTGTTTAAATTTTTTTCGCAAAATAATTTATTAATTTTTTTCTAAGTATACTATAAAACAGAACTCTTTGGATTTAGACGTATCGTGATTGTATCTATTGTTCAAATATAGTTTTGGCCCCAGAACTTTAAAAAAAAGGTCAGCATCTCACACTTGTTTAAATTTTTTTCACTATATAATTTATTAAATTTTTTCTAAGTACACTAGAGAACAGAACTCTTTGGATTTAGACGTATCGTGATTGTATCTATCGTTCAAATATAGTTTTGGACCCAGAACTTTAAAAAAAAGGTCAGCATCTCACACTTGTTTAAATTTTTTTCACTAAATAATTTATTAAATTTTTTCTAAGTACACTATAAAACAGAACTCTTTGGATTTAGACGAATCGTGATTGTATCTATCGTTCAAATATAGTTTTGGCCCCAGAACTTTAAAAAAAAGGTCAGCATCTCACAATTGTTTAAATTTTTTTCACTAAATAATTTATTAAATTTTTTCTAAGTACACTATAAAACAGAACTCTTTGGATTTAGACGTATCGTGATTGTATCTATCGTTCAAATATAGTTTTGGCCCCAGAACTTTAAAAAAAAGGTCAGCATCTCACACTTGTTTAAATTTATTTCACTTAATAATTTATTAATTTTTTTCTACGTATACCATAGAACGGAACTCCTTGGATTTAGACGTATCGTGATTGTATCTATCGTTCAAATATAGTTTTGGCCCCAGAAATTTGAAAAAAAGGTCAGCATCTCACACTTGTTTAATTTTTTTTCACTAAATAATTTATTAAATTTTTTCTAAGTATACTATAAAACAGAACTCTTTGGATTTAGACGTATCGTGATTGTATCTATTGTTCAAATATAGTTTTGGCCCCAGAACTTTAAAAAAAAGGTCAGCATCTCACACTTGTTTAAATTTTTTTCACTAAATAATTTATTTAATTTTTTCTAAGTACACTAGAGAACAGAACTCTTTGGATTTAGACGTATCGTGATTGTATCGATCGTTCAAATATAGTTTTGGCCCCAGAACTTTGAAAAAAAGGTCAGCATCTCACACTTGTTTAAATTTTTTTCACTAAATAATTTATTAAATTTTTTCTAAGTACACTATAAAACAGAACTCTTTGGATTTAGACGTATCGTGATTGTATCTATTGTTCAAATATAGTTTTGGCCCCAGAACTTTGAAAAAAAGGTCAGCATCTCACACTTGTTTAAATTTTTTTCGCAAAATAATTTATTAAATTTTTTCTAAGTACACTTTATAACAGAACTCTTTAGATTTAGACGTATCGTGATTGTATCTATCGTTCAAATATAGTTTTGGACCCAGAACTTTAAAAAAAAGGTCAGCATCTCACATTTGTTTAAATTTTTTTCACTAAATAATTTATAAAAAAAATTCTAAGTACACTGGAGAACAGAACTCTTTGGATTTAGACGTATCGTGATTGTATCTATCGTTCAAATATAGTTTTGGACCCAGAACTTTAAAAAAAAAGGTCAGCATCTCACACTTGTTTCAATTTTTTTCACTTAATAATTTATTAATTTTTTTCTAAGTATACTATAGAACGGAACTCCTTGGATTTAGACGTATCGTGATTGTATCTATCGTTCAAATATAGTTTCGGCCCCAGAACTTTAAAAAATAGGTCAGCATCTCACAATTGTTTAAATTTTTTTCGCAAAATAATTTATTAAATTTTTTCTACGTACACTATAGAACAGAACTCTTTGGATTTAGACGTATCGTGATACTGTCTTTAGTTTAAAAATAGTTTTGGGCCCAGAACTTTCAAAATAGGGGCAGCAGCTCACAATTCTCATTAAAAAAAAAAATTTAAATTAAAATCGACAGAACTATTGTTAAAACTTATTTTAAACATAGAACTCAACGGATATCGCCTCCTTTGTTGTTTCTCTCTCGGATTCCGATGAGATGCTGAAATGGATTTGCGAAGTTAGCATCTCATTTTTTTACATCGATTTTTTTATAACTTAATCGATAGAACTATTGTTAAAACTAATCAAGAACTGTAGAACTATGCTGGATGCCACGTTTTCATAAGTTTAATTGTGAGATGCTAACACTTGAGATGCTCACTTCACACACGTCTAACAATGTCAATATTGTAAAGTAGGTACTTTACATAAATTGTTAATTAAACTTTAGAAGCTTGCGAAAAAGATTGTGTTCATTGATGATACTATTTTTGTTTTCCCTTCTATAGTTTAAAAAAGACAAAATACATGAAGCATGTGTGTCGGACCCTAAAAACAACTTTGCGTGCCATCACTTAATAAATACGTTAATGTGAATAACGTTACATATATTTCTAGCGTTTTTTTACTTTAATCAAATCGCTTGCAGCGTGTGCTCATGCATAATCCGAGAAACGCGATGCCTACATCAATTTACGACTGCACTCGACTTGTTTCTGTTCAAATTTCGGTCGGCTACCATGTTTCGGAACGTGCACTGTGAAATTGTTGTTTATTAGTGAATGGTATTTTTAAGGAGTAACCTCCTTCGTGAAACGGAATAAACTTGCGCGTGTTTTGTTAACCTCTAAAAAACACGATGCTTGAGAAGAGGTATAGGTATAATATGATTGAAGAAATTTAAATTGGTCTACGGAATTACAGAAAAAAATGTAAAAATAATACAAACTTGACACGTCGCGTGTTTAACACGAAAGGAAATAAAAATACACCCTTCCTTCCGTTTAATTTACGCATTCGTTTAATTGGTAGGACAAGAGTCCGCAATCAAGCAAGTACTGAAACTGACGTCCAAATAATGAGCTCGGGTTTTGAGCGTCATACCATAAAACCGGGTTTTATTACGAATTTTACGAGTTTATTTGAAGAGCCGACGCGGGGATGGGGAGGCGCGCGCGCCGCGCTTAAGTGATTAAAATCGCGACTGGTGCGCTGAAACAAAGCGGGCGTAATGTTCGGATGAATTTAAATGGAGGAGCGAAACAAAAGAGTACAGCATGTCTTGTAGGGGCGCGGAGTGATCCTGTCTGTGTGCTGTGCTCGCTACAAAGTGATGGTTAAATGGTGTGCTGGCCAATAAACACCGTTCAAATAGAGAACAATGTGTTCTGCTGTTTAAATTTGAGTATGGAATCTATTCATATTCGTGCAGAAACTAGAATTGTGTTTACTTTAGTTATTAATTAGTTTCTTGAAAATAATAAAAAAAAAAAAACAAAAAAAAATATAAATATATAGTGCCATATTAAAAATATTTTACTCAATAAATAAATGATAAATGATTTTATTTCTGCAAATGGGTTTTACATAAACACTTTTAGACGTACATTTTTTTTTAACTAAAGGCGTAATTCCTAAACTAACTCAATAATTATTATCTTTACAACATGTAAAAGATCTCACTGATTAAATATACCTTTATAAGAAAGTTATAACAGCACAGCTAAAGATCTGCGCTACACTCATATCATCCAACAGTCGCGGCTGTATGCGACCTTTCCAACGCCTCGTATCTGCCCCTATGCACTTTAGCGCTGCCATTTTGTTTGTTAAACGCGTTCTAAAAACGTTTTTGTCAACATGTGACATCGTTGAAAGATTTTTAGGTCCCCATGTATTTTCTGGTTTATTTTTCTTACTGATTTACGAGGATAAAAAGCACGTGTTGTTGAAATATATTCTATGCGCATAATATTTAGGGTATATGAAAATAAAGGAGAGCGGGCGTTTTGGCCCCAGAGTTTTGACATGCCATCTTTAAAGTCGTGACATATTTTTAATACAACCTGAGGACAGCGCCCATACAAAATTGCCCATTCTCCTGTCTTTAGAATTCTGCTGTTAGGTTAGTTTAGTTTGTTATTTTCTGTTACTTAATAATACGGAATTAGATATACAGTCCAGACGTCAATTTTCTCCTAGACCTTTAGGTATAGGATACATTTGATCACTCAAAACCAATAATAGTTTGCATTTGCAAGTAGGTAAAATGCCAGTGTACTTAGATTTTAGAAATCTTAGTTTCATCAAAAAACCGCAAAATTTTCAAACAAGTTATTTTGTCTAAGCTTAATCACAAAATAATTTCTCTAAACACATTATAATAAAAACCTTCACATATCGAGGCAACAATAGAAATTTCGAGAACATCCAACCATCTCTCAAAAAGCCAGTTATCAACGCGTATCGACAGTGCAATATACGCTCAGCTTCACAAAGGATTCGGCTCAACATGTCTGCCATCTTGTTAGTGCCATTCCCATTAACGGGGGCATGCTGATTGGGGTATATCCTGCACTGAACGTCGATAGAATTAGTGTGTTTGTTATTCACTTCGGTGTAACTTGGACTGACGTATAATTGACGTGTGTTGAGTTGATAACGCCAATTGCTACAAAGACACGGCAAATCTCATTGTCAAACATGACATTTGATTGTAATTGGTAATCGTCAAAAAATTACATATAAAAGACTCTTTGGCAAGACTGGAATTTAGCATTGAACAGTTTTCACCCCTATCCTATTAAATTCTACTAAATCTTAGAAGAGAAGAACGACTACAATAGGTTACAAGATACAGGATTTGAAGCACGTCCTATCAATTTACATTCAACACAGCTCGCAGCGCTGAAGGCGCTTGAAATTTCTATTTACCTATTAGACATGTAAACACACATCTCTGTAAGGCATGAACTACTAGGACAACATAACTACACAGCATACAAATTCAATACGAAGACACTCATCGTGCACGCCTCGAGCGTCGAGCGTCAAGGCCCAGTCTTCGTGCCGTCGGAGTGGCCTGGCTAATGATTTGCACAGCACTACAGAACGCCATGTATTTATGTCGCCCTGGTACTTGCATCCGACGCGCACTTCGAATACGGTTTAATTATTCAAGCGGTGTGTACTCGTTTATGCGATTTTTTAGTTTATTTAGTAATGAGAGGGTTGTTGAATAAATAATGTTGACTATTAGTATCATAAATAGTAATAGGAAAGTTTAATTTGTTGGTTGTTTGTTAGTCACGCTTCTACTGGGTGAATTGATTTGAATAGGATTTTGGGACGGAGGTAATTTTATTTACATAAAACACTAGTTTGCTTACCCGACGAGCAAGCGTGAAAACATGATGAGACTGATTAAAGCGAAAGTGGTAGGTATGCAAGAATATTTTCATTAATTTCTACTGTTATAACATATAAATTTAGATGCAATTCAGTAAAACATTATTACCAAACGTACTGTGTGTGTAATCAGTTTTACAAAACTACACCTAGGTAAATATCTACCTACATACAATTAAGGCATATCAAAATGACAAGCCGAGCATGTTACTAAGCCTAAGGACACCTATATCAGGGATATCCTCAATTTAATTATCAACCGTTCGAATACCGGGACTGGAATGTGCTTTGTTGTATGTCAAACGTTATCGCCCGTTCCCTATAGGACCCGGACAGATAGATTAATTTGCAGTAACATTCTTAGAGAATTTAGTGGTGCTAATGACTGCTGACGTTTCGCCAGTAGACATTTTGAGGAGATGTGCGGTTGAATCGGGTGATTTGAAAGGTGTGTAAGATGGAAATTTTGTTGGGTGAACATGTTTGCATTAAAGCCTATTCTTTAAGGGTAAGTTAAAGAATTCCGTTTCGTTTGCGGTTTTGAGGGAAGCCTATTTAACATGCATGATTGTAAGACCCAAGTCAGTTCCTGAAACTGCAAGCTGTAGAGCTCAATAACAATGGCTTACTGTACATCGGAGACTACTGAACTTCATAGGAGATAGGCACACAAGTGTATGCAAATACCGGTGCCCTCTCTATTTTCTCAAACCATTGTCTGATGAGAAGGCAGGCTGACACGGCAGGAGAGATCAGGCGTAAGACCAACAGCTTAACATGCTCTTTTGCTGCTCTCAAAAAGCTGCTTTTTAACCTTGAAGATGGACAGTTAAGGGCAGTAGGTACAAATATTAGCTTAATTAATCGATTGATAATATGTGCAGTAGCTACGTAGCTACAAGTCCCCTGTATATCATAACTAGCTTCCGCCCGCGACTTCACCTGCGTGGATTTCGAATGTTGCCTTCCTCGATAAATGGGCTATCTAACACTGAAATATTTTTTCATACCAGACCAGTAGTTCCTGAGATTAGCGCATTCAAGCAAACAAACAAACTCTTCAGCTTTATAATATTAAGTTTAGATATAATATAATATAGTATAGATAAGTAATTCAACTAAGACAAAGGAAATGAACCACAATTCAAACTAAGAAGTTATCAGATCGCCACAAAAACAGGAGATATTCATCCCACGTGCTTTTTGAACGGGTGTGCGACTGCGCGTACGGATAATTAATTCATGGTGGTTTGGGGGGAGGGGTAGTTGAGGTGTTTGGCAGGAAGACTGTCAAAGTACAATTAGTTGCGGCATTTTGTGCCTCACGTAAGTTTCGGGTGTTGAGATATACGTAACTATGCTGAAGTGACATCTGTCAGATTTCGTCAGGCGACAATAATTAGATACTTAAAAGGACTTACAACCAGAACAATCTAGTGACGCGTAATAATACTGCGTTTACTAATGCGTTGCACATTTTCTCAAGTTTTGTACCAGTATCAAGTTTGGTTAACAGATTTTATCAGGTATTAGTGGTAAGAGTTAGGTATTCAGAATAGCTAGCAGTCCTGTCGTATTAGCATATATGTAAAATACACGTTAAAACTACATCCATGCATCATCATCGACGACATTTGGGACGACCTGATTGGCGCAGTGGCTAAGCGATTAGACTGCTGCGCTAAGGGTTGCGGGTTCGATTCCCGCACGGGGCAAAAATTTGTGCGATCCACATTTGATTGTCCCGAGTCTGGGTGTTTGTGTATATGATATTTCATGTTTGTGAAACGTACCCACGATACAGGAGAAATTCCTAGTGTGGGGCGACGTTTAATAAAAAAAAAAAAAAAAACTCTTTATCATCAGCCAGAAGACGTCCACTGTTAAACAAAGGCCTCCCTTAGGAGGGGTTGGGGGGCTGCCATAATCCCCACGCTTGGCAAGCGGCTTGGGGATCGCAGAATTGGTGGTGAAGTTACTAGGTGTTGGAGGCTGCTGCCCATCTTCTGGATTTTCCCTTAGTCGTCTCTTACTACACCCACGGCAGGAAAGAGGGTGGTTAATTTGACGACCTGAATGGCGCAGTGGCTAAGCGATTAGACTGCTGCGCTAAGGGTTGCGGGTTCGATTCCCGCACGGGGCAAAAAAATTGTGCGATCCACATTTGATTGTCCCGAGTCTGGGTGTTTGTGTATGTGATATTTCATGTTTGTGGAACCGCAACCACGACACAGGAGAAATTCCTAGTGTGGGGCGACGTTTTTTCTTAAAAAAAAGAAAAAAATAAAAAATCTAGGCCGGATACCACACGGAAATAAATAATCACTATTTAGTATTACTATGTACTAAGATATCGACACTCCTGTACATAAACAACGAACCAAACCAAAACAATCCCGGCAGAGAGCAACACAGCTAAATTAAATTATAGCCCACCTTTTCAATGACCTTTTTAAAGGTTAACAAAGCCACGGCACCTTTGCAGCACACATTTTGATATATTTCACGGCGACCGCAATCCTATTTGGTAAGGAACCCTAATTCTAGTTCGACAATGGACGTGTCGGAGATGTTTACCTTTAATGCTGGTTGCCTAGTAATAGCGAGGCTATGGGAGCGAGAGAAAGCGATTTTTTTGAGGCGATAACTGTTGTGTAATTTGTATTATTCACCACTTTAGTTACAGCAGTATTGTTACATGTGAAACATCTTTAACTACTGTGACTGACTTGTAGATATTCAGCCGGTTAATGTTTAATGTTGTTTCGATCTAATTTCAGTCGCGAAAATGTCAAGATGTGAACACAAGAGAAGACACTGTGATAAAATTACGGGAATCGTCTTGTTCATATTGAATCGCAGCTGCAAACAACAGCCACGTCTGTTTCTTGGAAATGCAAGCACAGAGGAAATTTGCTGTATTTACTCTAAACATGTTCATTGTATTGACGTACCTGTAACCTGAGCTTTTCTGCGAATACGAGTCCAATTAGGTCAGACCACAATTGATTAAAGCTGACATATTGAATAGCAGCAACGCAATATTGACTAATTAAATAGTTGTACAAAGACTATGCATTAGTAAATTCAATTTATAATATATTCAGGATATAATAATCCAATACAAATTACTAAAAGCAGTGGTACAATTTAGATATGTTTAAAAGCATGTTTGGTGTTTAGAGAACCTTAATCAAGATTATATTTAGAACCTAGAAAAATAGACACACCCCGGCTTACATTATCCTTAGTTTATAGTCGATTAAAAGACCAGATGTCTTCTTGATCAGATAAGTTTATATTTCCTCAATATAGCTTCAAATAGCACAGCTTTCTATGGACGCTAAGGGTCCGAAAACTAAGTAATACCAACGTGAGTGACGGACTTGTGTAGCACGAAATAACAAATAACATTTGTCGCTAGCCCCGTTTAATTCAACCCTCCTATTGTTGCGTTAATACCTTATAGACTACTTGTGTTGCACGCGAATTCGACTGCCCTATCGGCCAAGGGATTTTGGTCCTTCGGTACCAATTAATTTGATAGATTAGTTTTAACTTGGATAGTGATGAAACAAATATAGGATCTAAGATGGAGCGTGTAATCATTGTATTATTGTCTCAAAACATCCCGTTTTTAATGATTTTCCTTGAAAATACGTACAGTTTCTTAAGTGTTCAATTGATTATTATAGAAAAAAAGTAGGCTACTGAAGTAGGATATTTGTTATGCTCGAAATTACCAATAAGCAAATACTTTCAGAAAATTTAAACCGGTGAATTAGCTCTTCGTTTTCAGAATGTAAAGTTACCATTTGGTTACAACAAAGTATTTCTGGAATCGAATATGCATAATATTAAAAAAGACAGCGGAGCGCAGTGCTCGTTAAAATGGTTTTCAAATATCCATACAAGAGAATAACAGAAATTAAGCAGTTACAATAAAAATGTTGGCCGAACACCGAAAACTACATCGAAATCGTATTTTTTTATAAGGTTAGTATGAAAACATATGATATTTTCTGAGCATTTTAGGATTCTAGGTTAAGAATCTGAGAATTGTATGATTCTTTAAATGGATTTTTTTTCTTATTTATAAGAGACTACCGTAAACAAAGTTATTTAATGGTCAGAATTCGTCAACCCGAAATGATCCATGATGCTGATGATGATGGTGATGTATTTTTCTATGGCTAGGTATGTTCTTTGACATACATAAAGAGTGTTTATATATATGTATAATGTAGGTAGGCATATACATGTACTCGTACGTATACAAAATAAAAATTACAAATATGAATTTATTTCCATGAAAATCACTTGTAAATAATATATTTTTGCAAACAATCCCCATTCAAGTTGTTTTTAATTAAGGAGTTTTAAGTTTATCTATAAAAACAAAGGTATTTATAAATAAGTTTGTTTTTCTCGTTTTTGTAACTGAAATTCAAGTGTTTACTGTTCGTCGAAAAACAAAGTACTTGTCTATTTCAATAACGAGGTGGAATATAAAATATAAGTCGGGAACGGATCGGCTGCCGTGGCAAATAATTGGTGTTTCATATTGCCAGTAAAAAACAAAGCGCGTAACGGAAAGTTCTCGATTCCTAACATATAAACAATTCAGGGTATAAGAAGCGTAATGCCTCTTAAGCACCTACTTGTATTTTATTTGAAGAAAACATAGGTAACCGTTTAGAGAATATATTTCACGGCGAATATTTTTCACACTTTCGTCAGTCGACACGCTCCAAGATCTCTGCCTGCCCTTTAGGGAAATATAGACATGATATATAATATCCAACTTCTATAATATACGATTCTTGATTAGAGTAACGAGTAAATGCAAGTTTTAAAATATTGTTACCACGCTTTCTTTTTTTTTCTTGAAAAATAAAGATAAACCAAATAAAACAGACAAAAAATGCAGAAATTCAACAACTGAGATAAGAGGCAGTTCAAAGATTTTGTGTGTACGAAAACTCCGAAATTTTTGGATTCTGTAGTGGATGTTACTCGGCGTCGAAACGACTCCATAGAGCGTCTTGTCGTACAAGGGAAAGTCGAAGGTACAAGACCACGGGGGAGATCCCCAATGAGGTGGACGGACCAAGTGAAGGCTACGGTGGGCGCTCCCGTGCATGAATGTACCCGAATCGCGGCCAGCACGCAGAGGTGGCGGGACGTCGTGCGGCGAGTACTGTCTGCTGCCCAATCAATCGAAACGTGATAACCGCGACTACTCTGACTAAGCGTCTAAGAAGAAGAAGAGCAGTAGGAATTATTGTGCAACCTTAGCTTAAAAGGCAAGCAAGGCGCTAATCAGGGTTTTTTAAATAAACGTTCCACGCAGAAGCATTTCCAAGACCTATTTACGTTTAATGTATCGGATACAACGAGAAACAACATCGGAGTATCATGGCCTGAATTTTCTTGCAAACTAAACGAACTGTTTGTGCTCTACGGTCACGTAGGCAAACGCAGGCTCCATACACGTACTACGTTTGTTTTGGACGAGCCTAGTATTGGTATTCTAGGCTTAGTCTAACAGGACATTCCGTGCTTGGTCGGGCTCCGTTCGGCTGGGTTCGGTTGTCTTCGGATCACGCCTCGTTGGACAAACAAGACACGACAAACATTGGCTGGTTGAATCGTAATGCTTGTGAGTATCGTTTTTCTGTTTTGTTCCTTTTTTGAGATTTTGAATGGAGAATTAAATTAAGAAGTGTCCAGTATTTTAGTACACTAGTAGTTAAAGAGGTTTTTATATTGACAAAGAGGTTACGTGGGTTACACCTAAAAAAATTCAAAACAATAAAAATTGTAACCTTATCCTTCGTTTTTTTCTAGATATTTTTTTATTAATATCATAACAAATATTGTTTACTTATTCTGCTTATTCATTAAGATTTACACAGGTAGGTAATAGATAAGGAGAGAGAGAGAGGGGAGCTTAATTTACTTTTATAAAATAAACAATAAATCTAAAAACAGTAACATAAGAGAAGAAAGATAATGCGTACTCAATTTAATTAATTATCGCTACATTATATTATGAATGTGATGCGAGTGAATGAGGCGAAAGAAGTATGTCAGGATCGTAGCAAATGGAAATCCGTGGTCTCTGCCTACCCCTCGTGGAAATAGGCGTGACTTTATGTATGTATGTATATTATCTTTTATTTAAAACACTACATCTATACATTCAATATAATAATACTATAGAATAATAGTAATAAATATTAAGTAAGGATATATGTAAATAAACATTTGTATAGGTAATGTGTATAACTGTATATAGTGTATATGTTAGTTTATGCATAAGTACCTATGTATATGTTTTTCTTAACTATCGCATTAGGTTATTCCTGTAAAGGTAGTTTTAAGTCGAGTAATAAATAAATATAAAAGTCGTAATAAACAAAATAAATGCTTCAATGATACCGTGCCACTAGAGTTGTGACTTCAAATATACAAACAATGACAATCGATACACATTTATCGACAAACAATTACCTATAAGCCTGCTATTGACTGTCAACTGTTAAGCTAGTGGCGCCACCCACTACTTGCGCCACTCGTATCTTTGTAATCAATACGATCAAAGCGGTTGATTGATAGTCCAGTAGTGCCGGTCATTTGAATTGGTATTAATTAATGGTGACAGGCATTCCTCTGTAATTGGAGACTTACCGACGCTATCTATGTAGCTATTATTGGTACAAGAGATGTTTACCTGAAAATAAAAGAAAGCATCATTAGATTTAAGTTTCAAAAAATCTTTTTAGAATTTTGACAGTTGTTATAGGTAGTTTAGTCAAGATCCCGAAAGTTTCAGAAGTATCGTATTACCCCCTTACTTATAAAAAAATTACAATGCTAACAAATTAATTAAATTATACCTGTTGTCACTGTCGTTTGCATGTCAATGAATAGGGAGGTCAATAGACTTGAGAGGTGTTTAAGTTAAACGACGTTTTAGCATCGTTTATAAGAGAGTTAGAGACGCGAGGGTTAGATAGGCAATCACTCTTCGCAAAATTCTTGTATCTACCTGAAATACCTGAAATTGAAATACATTTCAATCACACGACGTAATATAAATATACTAGCGGCCCGCTCCGGCTTCGCACGAGTATAAAATATATATTATAAGTATTTCTCAACTATTTAATAGATATTATTATACATATAAACCTTCCTCTTCAATCACTCTATCTAAAAAAAACCGCATCAAAATCCGTTGCGTAGTTTTAAAGATTTAAGCATACATAGGGACAGAGAAAGCGACTTTGTTCTATACTATGTAGTGATTTGAAGAGTGTATTTTAATTAAGCAAATACAGCTCTTACATTCCATTTAATATTTATTTATTATGCTATTTTGTAGTATGTAAAATTAATTCGTGCTTGCCTAGAACATTTAAAAAAGCTAATAATTGAGGTAAGTTGACGGATTATTTTTATACATGTCCAAATATCAAAAATTCTATTCTGCAACGAAGACTTTAAATTTCGTTTGTGGAGGTCTCAAAAGTGTGGTTTGTCTCTTACTGGATCTAAAAAAAATATCCTTACAACCTTTGTCGATTTGTAAGTGTTCTTTTCAAGCCTATTTGAAATAAAAACATCTTTGGTAGCGACCAACACTTGTTCAAAAACAGGTAACAAGCAAGCTAGCTTCAGGCTGATGTAACCTCCTCTTCAGGCATTATTAAAACTTTGAAGAGACAAAGCGAAGTGACCAGCAACTTTCCATTCATTTAAGTGCCACTTGCACACGTACTGAACTATACTTCAATATATTTCGAGATATGAGCTCCTGGTATAAATAGGTTCCTTAAACGACTTGCTCCTTGCTTTTAAAAATCAAATTGTCTCAAATGTGGTATGTATTGACGACCCGATTGGCGCAGTGGCTAAGCGATTGGACTGCTGTGTTTAGGGTTGCGGGTTCGATTCCCGCACTGGACAAGAAGTTGTGCGATCCGCAGATATTTGTCCCGAGTCTGGGTGTATGTGATATTACATGTTTGTGAAACGGGGGTTGTGGGGCGACGCTTTAAAAATTAAAAATCATCTTCATATAAATACTTAATTAGGTATGGAAGGCAGTATTAAGGTTGATCAAATTACTGCCTCGTTGGTCTAGTGGTCGCTAAGCGCGACTGCTGAGCAAGAAGTCCTGGGTTCAAATCCCGGGTCGGGCAAAGTGTTACTGAGTTTTCCATTAGGTAATTCTCAGTAGCAGCACGGAGTCTGGATTTGTGCCCGGTTGATGGCAATAGGCTCGCTCCCTATTACATTGGGACTTACAACATAACTGGCGAAATGTGGGTGTACTAAAAGTTCACTTCTGCCTACCCCTTCGGGGAATACAGGCGTGATGTTATTTTATGTTAAATTACCTTTGTAAGACTGTAGAACTCGTTCGATATCGCTGTCAACATTTGTTTATGCACATCAATCGATCAACCTCACTATAACCTAACCTACTTATAGCATATTGATTCTGCTTTCTTTCGTAATTATATCGAGTATGAAGTATCGAGACTTGTGAATACGTTTAGCATTCATTACTGGGTATAGTAAGTATTAATATTATATAAACCTTACTGCCGTGTGGTATCCGGCCTAGAATCGACCACCCCCTTTCCTCCCATGGGTGTCGTAAGAGGCGACTAAGGGAAAATCCAGAAGATGGGCAGCAGCGTCTTCTGTAACTTCACCACCAACACTGCGATCCCCAAGCCGCCTGCCAAGCGTGGGGATTATGGCAACACCCCCCGCTTAAACGGGGAGGCCTATGTTCAATAGTGGACGTCTTTTGGCTGATGATGATGAAACCTTACTCAGCATGGCTATACAGCCGAGCAATTATATGAGTTTTGATGTAGGTACTATATCTAAATTCATCAAGGCAATATCACTTGGACTACAGCAGCTCACAACCGAGAGGAATGGAGGAAGGAAAGGGAGGCCTTTGCCCTGCAGTGGGACGACCATGGCTGAAATAATAATAATATCAATCAATAAAAGTTTTGAAAAAACGGCTGACCTCTTTTGGGTATCTCATTTTTTGGATATAAATAAATGTCATATCTAGACGTAAATTGTTATTGCCAGAATTCTGCAGCAACTGAAAAGCCTGCTCGCTTTTTGGGATGGCTAGAATAAAGAAGAAACACATCACGCACAGTGACCCATGTGGCAAGTGCGGAAAATCCCCAGGTAGACTACACTAGATGGAAACTGCCTGTTGGCTTACTCTCCAATTTAATTCCGACAAATTGGATTGGAATTGTAAAGTTTCGGACTCTTAAACTTAACACTGGCACCAAATTAGTATAGTCTGGGTGTTTGTGTATGTGATATTTCATGTTTGTGAAACGCACCCACAACACAGGAGAAATTCCTAGAGTGGGGCGACGGTTTAAAAAAAAAAAAAACAATATTATGTGTCCATTGGAAGGAATTAACTGAGATCAAACGATTGACAGCATTTATTTTCAATAAAACTGAATCATGTTTCCGTTAAATCAATGTTAGTTTTCCAATGCCTTGTATTAGTATTGGAATTAAATTCGAGAGTAGGCCACCAGGTTGGAGCTCTATGTCTCACTCAAAGCCTCATGAAGCAATCACAACACTCTCACACTTATTTTCGTGACCATGTTGCCAAACTGATTCGAAAGTCCAGATTTTGAGGGACAAAAATTGCCTTTTACTAAGGCTTCTTACTTAATCTTCCTTTCAGTTGGTAGTTCCTACAGTTGATAGGGGACTGACCCTTGCTCATATGTATCCAGCCAATACCGGGAGTAACTGATGTGCAATTCTCTTTGTGTTCGTCCAATACTCGCGGATAGTTGGTTTAATTTCGGCCCGGGAAGCCGCAAGAACGCGAACGGACGGCGTGTGGTGAGTCCTCAGTGGAACCGAGTGAACATTGTGAGAATTTTATTTATAAGACGATACCAAAGTAGTAGGTAGGATAATAATAAAGTATTTATAGGCGACGTAAACGGCTTTCAGCATATAAAAACCTTAATTGACAATTTATTTTCAGTAAACAGGTGCCTTATGAGCTTACATTGCAGGACATTTTCCGCAGTGGAAGCGAGATGCCGCTACGTGTAGTGTAGTGCGACGTCTCGCTTCTTCTTCTTCTTCTATAAGTGCCGATCCAATTACTACCAGCTGTTGGAATCTGTCCCTATCTTTTGCGTCTCGCTTGCACACCGAAAAATTACCTGTAATACAAGTTCACAGTAACCCCGCAGGTTTTTTTTCCGTTAATTCTTTTTACAAGATAAACTATAATATATTAGGACTTCTAAGCCTTAATCCGCATACACGAAATCATCATATCTGGGGTGGATCTTTAGAAAAAAATATCTAGTTGCAATAATAGGCAACATGATATTAATATATGTTCTTTCTAACTTATAATTAACTATAATTCCTGCATAAAGTAAACATGGTAAACACGCTACCACTAGCACCCCACCGTTTGCTAAGAAAATTGAAATAGCGTCTTCGATCCCATCGTATTGCTAACTTGCGAGCTCGGAGTGTGGTGGACACACGCGGGCTCCACAACCCGGCTGATACGAGCGATGGCCAGCCAAGTAATAAGTACGCCTCAAGTGCTTATTGAACTCAAGTTGTGTCCCCTCATGTATGAGTATCTACAGTTAAATTCTAAAGCCGTTTGCGAAACTTACTTCAAGTTGTGGGATACGAAATGTTGAAGTTTTGGTACCAAATGCTTAAAGTGCCTAAGTAGGTAAAATGATTAACTTTGACTTAACTCGTACTGTCTTAATGGTCTTGTAGTCGCTAAGCGCAGAGGCATAAATCCCTGGGTTCGAATCCTGGGTCGGGCAGTGTCATTGTGTTTTTCCATATGGTAATTCTCAGTAGCAGCACGGAGTCTGGATTTGTGTCCGTTACCGTTATATAAGATTGGGTCTGCAACATAACTGGCGAAATGTGGGTGTACCATACACCTCTGCCTACCCCTTCGGGGAATAGGTACAGTGATGTTATGTTATGTTTTTTAAACTTTAGGCAAGAATCGTCTTTAAATTTTGTTAAGAAACATTTTTATTAGTTAAAAATTGGATATCCGCTACATTTTTTCGGGATAAAAAGTAGTCTGTGTTAATTCAGGGTGTCAGCTACCTTCATTCCAAATTTCATCGAAATTAGTCCAGCCGTTGGAGCATAAAGAAGTAACAAACATACAAACACACACATTCACAAACTTTCGCCTTCGTAACATGTGATGATATCAATTAATCAAAAAAACATGTCATATTTTTTTCGTAAATTACAAACAGAAATATGGATAACGGGGAGAAAGTACCCTCTTAAAAGCCATCTCCTGTATTTTGCTCTAAATTTGGTCCTTGTATCACGATTATAGCATTACAGAAGGTATTCAGATAACGTTAAGTACACAAAGCAAGACGCAATATCCTTTATCACGGCGTCCAATAAACCTCACGCTATCAGTGTCATACGAGGATATTGAGCGTGATAAAAGTGATTTACAGGTCATTCACCTGCATTGGTACAGTGTACTTACATTGTGGTACAAATTATTAATATGTGCGAGACAATGGTGATTAGCGGTGTAATTTGTGATATATTTTATAATAAAATAAGTTACTTTCAGCTTTCACTTGTCTATCTCAAGAGGTTCTCGAGTGGCAACCACGAACCGGACGACGCAGCGTTGGCAGGCCTCCCACCAGGTGGCCCGACGATATCGTCAGAGTTTCGGGTAACCGGTGGATGCAAACGGCAAGTTGTCGTTCTTTGTGGCGTTCTAGGGGGAGGCCTTTGTCCAGCAGTCGACGTCTTCCGGCTGATGATGATGATAATGATGATGAAACTTATCTTACATTGCTTGTCAAGGAGTATCCATATATGCATGGATTATTTAAAAGCCTCGTTGGTCTAGTGGTCGCTAAGCGCGACTGCTGAGCAAGAGGTCCTGGGTTCAAATCCCGGGTCGGGCAAAGTGTTACTGAGTTTTCCATAATTCCAAAAAAAAAAAAATTACATTATTACTGGCGAAATGTGGGTGTACTATATGTTCACCTCTGCCTACCCCTTCGGGGAATACAGGCGTGATGTTATGTTATGTTTATGTTATTATATATAAACCAAAAAATTCGATCAATTGTATGTGTGTGCGTGTGCTTTTATGGTACTGGTAATACCTACTGTATTAAAATATTCATGTTTGTTTGCTCTAAGTTTGAAAAGGTATTGCTTAAGATAATAGGTATTTATAGTATGTTTAAGTCCTGTGTATCTATTGCTATCATAAGCTATATCTGCAATGGTTTATGTCCGTAATTGGCTGTCTGTAAGAAATATATTTGACTGAAGATTGAAGACTGTTCTATGCGCGTTATGTATAATTACGAATTTGTCTTAACACATGTTAGTACATATTTTTAGTAGTACTAATAAATAAATAACATTAATCTATATCTGAAGTTTTACAGTGCCTTAGTGCATGATCTTTCAAGCGCATGGTTCGATTCCCCAGTAGTTATATATCGCATTCTTAGTAGTGTTTTTTCGCTTTATTAAACTGTCAAGTATTATATGGTATTAGAACTAATTACTTATAGCATAAAATTTATTAAGGTTAAAAATAGAATCACAACAAAAAATACTTAAACCAACTCCTATTTTTTAAATGCCAAACCAAGCCTACCTGTAAACATATCGACAATGAACTACGAATGACAAACTTACAAAACACCTTTACCCTAAATGATAAGCATGACTTTACATTTTAAGCCGCCTGCATATTGTGTCGGCTACCCTGTGGCCTTTACAGAAATCCATTAAGCCGAGTCTCCATGATATATGGCCTGAAACTGTCACAATTGAATTATCTGCGTGTGTAAATTGTGCCTATCTGCAAGCTTAGTGGTTTTTGTGTCATAATGTTGTTAGTTTTACGTGTGTGTGCGTAGCGAGATGATTCGAACATCACTGTTTAGGGTAGGGTGTTATTTTATGGTTGTAGGGTTTCAGGAACGGGTGTTTTTTTATTGTGTTTATTTAAAAAAATCGTCTCTCCACACTAGCTATATCTCCTGTATCGTGGGTGCGTTTCACAAACATGGAATATCACATACATAAACACCCAGACTCAGGACGAATATCTGCGGGTGACACAATTTTTTCTCCCGTGCGGGAATGAAACCCCTAGCGCAGCAGTCCAATCGCTTAGCCACTGCGTCAATCAGGTCGTTTGGAGGCACAAGTCTGTTGCTTCAAACCCCAGAAAAGTTTCATGACGTTTTTTTTCGCCTGTTTTGTCACACTGCAGGGCCTTGTCCCTGTAATTCTTCCACTTTATTCGGTCGTATGCTAAAGTGGACCAGTCTCTCCTGTAGACAAGCAGCACGTCATGCCACGAAATGAAATTATTATGGCTTTAATAATCCATACTTTAATACCAATAATATAAATGTGAAAGTAACTATCTGTCTGTCCGTTACACCTTCACGACTAAACCGCTGGAGGGATTTTGATGAAATTCGACTTGTAGAAAGTTTAAGAGCCGAGAAGGGACATAGGCTACTTTTTTTTAAATTCAACCCTTTAAGGGATTTAAAAATGGGTTAACGAGGGTGCAGTTAAGGGCAAAAGCTATATATAGGCATATATATAATACTAAACAACAATCTAAATTAACGTGAGCGAAACCGCAGGTAAAAGCTAGTAATAAATAAATTTATATACATGCCTATATCATCATCAGCTTTTAAGTGACCCACTGCTGGACATAAACCTCCTCCCTGCGCCACTCTGTCCTGTTTTGGGCCTTTTACATCCAGGTCTTTCCCTGTACAGCAGCAATATCGTCAGTCCACCTGGCTGGAGGTTTACCAGGGGCTGTACTATTAACTAAATCCAACATAGTCCAATATAATTAAAAACATCTTCAACTAACTTTAATTTCCTAAATCCCCATACAATTTATATCTTCGAACAACTAAAATATTCATGGCGAAGGAACTCCGTGCCCAGCCATCACCGGATATAGCGTAATAGCACAACAACAACATAAACTACAACTTAAGAGGCAGTCGTGACCGAATGAATGGAGACGACCGGAACTGAGATTTACAGCCGTTTGATTGGCACCACTGTTGATGGCACATCCGGGGTATTAGTAAATTAATGCTATTCAATCTGTATTTGGGGTAAGCACAAGTGGGTAAAGTGTGGATGTATCTTTATAGTTACACGTACCTACACTGACTGGAACTTATTGATAATTTTATTTTTATCTTTTGAAAAAAAGGTAGTCCGACACTAGGGCTTTCTTTTGTGTCGTGGGTGCGTTTCGCAAACATGAATTATTACATACACAAACACACCCAGATTAAAGACAAATATCAGCGGATCACACAACTTTTTGTCGCGGCCGGGAATCGAACTTGCAACCATGAGCACAGCAGTCCAATCGCTTAGCCAATGCGACGATTAGGTGGCTTAATTCCGACACAAAAAATCTTAAACATCAACAGAATAAATCTTTAAACAAATTTGAAAATCCACATTATGCTATCTTTTTATTATTCTCCATTAACATTACTCTGAAATAAACCGTAAATCTAAATGTGACGTTCTGTTAAAACGATTAAACGATTTACTGAAAAGTAAATTAAAAATCTTTTAATCGAGTTTCTGTTTTAGCTTCAATTAACTAACAATTGAAGGTATCATATTATCAACATAATTAGGTATCTATGTACTGTAATAATCTTCATTAACCTTCAACTATAATTAAGCGGTTGATTACCAAGCGGAGTCCTTGTAAAGGTGACAACTGACAGGTGAAATTAATACAAATATGTAAATTAACACCATGTCACGTGTTGTATTGTTGTGGCTTGTTAGCTGGCTGTTCTTGTCATATAAAATGGCAGATGATATAGCAAATGACTATCACAGGGACAATCATAAAATTCTGAACATCAAGGGGTGCAAATAAAACTTGTAGGTCATTTATAATAATTATTATTATTAGCCTGAAGTGTCCCACTGCTGGGCAAAGGCCTCCCCACTCTTTTTCCACATCTCCCTGTTACCAGCTACCAACGACATCATTTATAATAATCACTGTTAATTTATCCACCGTCATTACAATCCCAAGTCTATACCGGACAAATTCTCGTATCAGAATGTTGGGCTGGCTCTTTTATTAACATGCTACACGAACGAACAATGTTGCCATATAAACGAGTGAACGAGTCAGTTAAGTCATTTTACATCTATTTTAATATTTTATTGTTAACACAAATGATTAAATTAGTCATCTTCTTCTTAGTATCGGCATGAGCCAATAGCCACGTGGAATAGGTCCTGCCGTGGTGTAGAGATTGGTCAGTCAACAAGGATGGTAGCAAGGTTGACCGTTCAGGTGCGCCGGACGTACTTAAGTATCGTCACTCGTGGAGGCTCTCTACTTGGTACTGATGACTTCTACACCTAATTATTCATTATCAATATAACTGTGTGTTTGTTTGTTACACATTTAGGACAGAACCACTAAACTGATTGTAATGAATTTTTATACGGGGAAAACTCGATCTCTGAACCCTAGGAAAGGATATGCATGGTTACTTAATTACTGCGGTACAGGAGGAATTGGGTTCAATTGGGTTCGATTCCCTGGTAGTGCAAGTAGTGCCACTTACTTAGTCTTGGTAATATCTAGATTATTTTAATATTTATACATCTCTTCTTTTTCTTATTGTATGGTTGATGAACAACCTAGGGTCAGAGTTTAAACCGCCTGTAGGCCTCTGACGTGGCTTTACACACCATTAAAAAATCTCTCAGGTGTGCCGGTTTTCTCACGATCTTTTTAATATACATACATAAAACGTATAAAATAAACAAAAGATTCACCAATTCTTTTCCTTTGAAACGTTTATCTTTTATTTTAAATTTTTCTTTTTAACTTCCATCCTTACTTTATAGATTTCTTTATGTTTGTTCAGATTAGCATGGGGGACAAAATGTTTCATTAGAGGTACTTCCCCGCAAGCGATTGGGTAGGAGGTGAAAAGTTGGGCTCGCCTTCTGAGTCGACGACAATGGCGTAACTTTCTTACGACATTATTTGCGTATAATAGGGCTGCGCGTCTACAGTAATTGAATTAGAAGTTTATTTTATTTATTTATTGTAACTAATACGCCAACAACATAAAATATACAGAGATACATTGGGATATTTGGTAAAAAATAGGTGTATAGAATAGGTATGGAGCGACACAGCCCGACTAGTTCGGCTCGCAATTCTGATGCGTAACCTGCTTATGAATAAGGGCTCCGTTCGAGTTCGAAACTAGTCGGGCATTCCCGAATACACACGTGAGTATAACCGGAATATATAGTAAATAATATAAGTTCGTATTGTCTCACGAAAGTTATTACAGTAAAATAGCAAATCATCATCATCATCAGCCAAAGACGTCCACTGTTGAACATAGGCCTCCCCGTTTAAGCGGGGGGGTTTGCCATAATCCCCACGCTTGGCAAGCGGCTTGGGGATCGCAGTATTGGTGGTGAAGTTACAGAAGACGCTGCTGCCCATCTTCTGAATTTTCCCTTAGTCGCCTCTTACGACACCCACGGGAGGAAAGGGGGTGGTCAATTCTAGGCCGGATACCACACGGGCGCCGGATACCACACGGGCGAAATAGCAAATACCTATGATCAAAGTTTAGGAAAACATACATAAAGTCACGCTTTCCCAAAGGGGATGGAAGGACCTATTTTTATTTCATCTCGAAAACTTTCCTCTAACATTATATTTCAAAACCTATGTGAAAACCAAAATGCCTGTCTACCTGAAAATCAATTCCAGCATTCTTTCGATACTGGCAGCCCTACAGCCGAATATGGAAATTTTGTCCGTGTAGCCAAACGGCACAATGCGAGCAAAATACTCCCAAATGTATAGGAAACGGTTTATGCTATACTAGGTGAAGCACGCGGGTTTGCTTGTATTAAAATTAGGATATAATTTTATTAATCCATTTTACTGTTTCTGATATTTCTTTTACTTTTGATAATTAAGTGTAATCGCCGATCTCGAGACATTTAATGATTACATAAACTATCACTAAGTAAAGGTTTTCCTTGTGAAATCTTTACTAAGTGTCAGTTTTTAAGTGGCGGTAAGACTGGACTAGTCATAGTTTAAATAAAATACCTTTTTACCCGACTGCGCCTGAAGGAGGGCTATGATCTTAAAATCACTATTTTTTATTTTAGGGATGTATCTGAAGATAACAATAGCTTAGTTACATTTTGTTTGGGTACTTTATAAAAGGGGACTTATTGCTATTTATTCGACTCAACTCCTATCCTCGATAACCGTTGATGATATATTTCTTACCTGGTAGAGGACGGATAACAAGCCAAACGAATTTAGATAAGTTTGCAAAGTAATATACTTTATTAACATCAATTCTTTTCTTCCGAAAATATGATTCCAACAGCGCTTATAGGAAATGCTAAAATACACAGACAATAGAGATAGTCATAGACAATACAGATAGACATATAGATATTGAAAATACAGACTTTTACAATATGAAATAAGTTGCAACAGAAGTTTGTAGTTGGCTCACTTATTCAAATGAGTCTACTACAAGACAAACAGATATTTCTTACTACACATTTCTTTAAGAAGTCCTAATGAACTTCAACGTATAAATTCTGGTGAAGAAAAATAAACTTTTTTTATATTGACGCCCTTTATTAAGGCTGTTCGAAAGTTAAACTGATGCTACTATAAGGCGGCCAGGATTCTTTGTTGTTATTTTGAAAATAGAATTCTTATTTTGAATTTTTTTTCACTTTTTTTTCTTTGTTTTGTTTACGTGATCTATTGGCTGGTTAAATATTTTGACAGCTTGGTGCATTAAGCTGACCATTGTAATTATACTCGTAGGGCTCATTTGTGATTAATATAATTTGAGATTAAGGTATAATTATCTTTATTCACCAAGAGGTTTGTTGATCAGATTGTATGCACAACCTTTAAGTTCTAAATCTCTAATCTATGTTTGTGAAACGCACCCACGATGCAGGAGAAAATTCTATTGTGGGACGACGTTTTTCTAAAAGAAAAAAAATCTTTTCAAGAATACTGGCGTAATGATAGAGTTACCTACATACATCATACTCATATCTTTTTTTGTTGACAGTCTTCATTGTAGTATTCCTGTCGTTACAGCAACATACATATATCGTCGTACGCGCCGCCTCATTTAATGACGTCATTAACTTGTCTATCGTCTGAGAGCATCATTAACTTGATTCCTTTGCCCAACTTAGACAATAGTAGGCGCGTCCCTTTTTTCGTTATTACCAGAAATCATAAAAACCTTTCGTTTTAGTACTTTATTATGGTGAAGTGTGCTGGAGATTAAATGGCTGCTCCATAAATAACGAAATAGAATGAGGTTTAGAGAGATGAGGCGCTATCTCTTCGTTTTCTTGTCGATAGCTTGATGCAGCAAGCAGGTATTTGGAGGTGTTTCCAAGAGTTAAAGCCGTTAGTCAGCCTTTACTGTAAGATCTTTCTAGAATTTCTTGCAACTGTTCTGGGGTTGACTTCTAGTCTAACAATATGCCTCTGAATACGACCATTCTTAATGGAGCGACTAAAGTCGAAGTCAAAGTATTTTTTAGTGTGATTTTCTGGTGATACAAGAGTCTTAAACTTAGTAGGTACTTAAAAAAGCTATCCATTCGGGCATACACTATTTATCATTATATGAAGTTGAAGCACTGATTGCCGAGTGGTATGACCGTTGGACTGCTAAGTCAAAGGTTGCATGTTCAAATCCCACGCACGCACCAATGTCTTCTTTTATAAATTAGTTATCAGTTGCTAAAAACGGTGAAGGGAAACATCGTGAGGTAACCAGCACACCTGAGAGATGTTTTAACGGTGTGTAGAGCCATGTCAGAGGCCTACAGGCGGTTTAAACTCTGACACCAGGTTGTTTATCAACCATACGATAAGAAGATTATTTGAAATTAAATTAATACTTAAATAAAATAAAAGTATAACATGATATCATTCAAATGTCAATTAAAATTACACTACTAAATCAAACATAACATAACATCACGCCTGTATTCCCCGAAGGGGTAGGCAGAGGTGTACATATAGTACATCCACATTTCGCCAGTTATGTTGTAAGTCCCAATGTAATAGGGGGCGAGCCTATTGCCATCAACCGGGCACAAATCCAGCTCCGTGCTGATACTGAGAATTACCTAATGGAAAACTCAGTATCACTTCGCCCGACCCGGGATTTGAACCCAGGACCTCATGCTCAGCAGTCGCGCTTAGCGACCACTAGACCAACGAGGCAGTCTAACTCAATACTACGATATCCCTCAGTAAGACTGGTGGGAAGTCTTCCAAGCTCCTGACTACTCAAAATGACTGTTAAAATGACAACGAATGACAGTCGCAATAGACAAATACTACCACTGTTTGTTAACATTCCCATGCCTACTATTGGAATCAAAATAACAGTTACGACCCATTAGTTTTTTAACTTTTTTACTTGTGGTGCTTGGCGACTGGGCTTATCTCAGTTGTGGATCCCTTTTTATGCTTTTGGCATATTAGTCTTTATGTCTCCCGCTTGCTATGGAGGGAAGTGGGAACTAAATTTATATTCCTACTCCTCCTATATATTCTTTTATGATTAATTTCGTTGCGGGTTCCAAGACGGTCGAGTCATTTCTCTGGGACGACTCGAGCTTCATTGCCTCGATGGTTCTCAATGGTTATCATTGTAGATCCTGGCTTACAGGAGTCACAATGATGGGCAAGAGTGGTGGGCTAGTCCCGAAAAAAGAAACATACCCAAGTCATGTGATCAAGACTGTTCGTAGCTTTTTTGGAGTGGGGAAAATGCATTATGTATCCCCGACCGCTGGGAGAAGATGGGGGCAGGTAGGACTCTCTTCTAATGCATTTCGCATCCCCGGCCACTGGGAGACGACGGTGGTATGTATAGGACCCTACGAACCTAATAAGATCCACAGAGCCTACCCACTAAAAACCTCACAATGCCTGCGCTGCGCTTCTCATGGCAAAGAGGCAGGATCGCAATAGCATTCTACCGCCAAAAGACTGTTCTTCCCTAGTATAAAAAAATACTAGAGTGCATAAAAAAGTACCTATTACTTTTTTAAACTACAACCAGCAAACAAAGCGGTGATTGGCCATGATGACAGTTTGAGAGGTCACGACCTATACCCACATCCAGGGTCATAAAAGAGTCTTCAATCACCGTGCGACCATAAACCGGGGTCGTTCGGACCCTGGCTATGGCGATTAAACGATCGTAAAAACTGTATCGACGAGGCCCGCTTGTAGAGAATAGAGATTGGCTTACTATAGTAGTATCAGTTACTGTTTACATTGTATGATAAAAGTTGAGTATTTATTGTGCGTTAGAGAACAGTTGTTGAGTCCTTTAGAGAGGGTTAATTAATCGTTATGTATTTAGTTTAATATTTTTGTACAACGTATGTACGGTGTAGAATATGTAAGTACTTTGTACTGTGTGTGTAAACTATTATTTCAAGGAATCGACATCGAAAAAGAAAGTTATATTAAAGTTATTGTTTAAGTTCTACTCGTCGTCATGGCGAAATATTAGTATGCATTTTAAAAAAAAAACGTTAAAAAAATATTAATTCAAAATAGACAAATTTAGTAGTACTTTTTGAACATCAAAATACATCAAAACAGCCCCCAAAACGCCCGTCACCGCTTCCTAGTGCTATAGCTGGGTAGAACAAACAGCGCAACAAACTACCCAGCAGAATTAACGCTTCCTTGCCTACACCTTCAAAGAATGCAAACGCGACGATACACATTACACGATTTCTCTTCTCTCTATACGGCATACACACATAAGACTTCACGCAGCTACGTCACAGGACCAACGAAGCAGTCGTATTTATTCCCACAACTTCACTCAATTGCAAATCAAAGCTTGTACAATTCAATGCTCAGTATAGTAGGTACTATTAATACGTTCTCAAAGCTCTCATACGTTAGCAATACTAGCTAAACTAAAGCATTATGAAGCTGTAAAGGTCCACAAACACTCATTCATATGCAAATCCTATTGGATATCGTTAAGTATTCACTTAAAGGGTTAACTAGATAAAGGGGGCCAGCGATTGGTCTGTTGGACTCTGTGTGATTAGGTTCCTCGTTTGAAATTTACAACGTTCTTAATTTAAATTTGATTTAGGTAAGTAAATTGACCTTTTTTTTTAATTAAGAGGCATTTTGCTGGCTAGTTAGTGTCAAAACACTAGCGGATTAAAAAGTTCTTGTATGTCTAAATCCAAATCCAAATCGATCATAGGTCGTCCTGTCTTTATTGTGCATTAGACCTATTACTACGACCTAGTAGTACCTACCTAGCTAAAACACAGACAGTAGAGATTACACATCTATTAAAACTCGTATCTGTCATTAATTCCAGGTATGTTTTTTGGACACTTTGCAAATTGCTCCCATCAAAATCACTCTACCAACGAATAAAAGCCAAACTGCGCCACCAAATCTATCCGAATAGATTGAGCAATTTCCGATATGCGGCGAACATACCAACATACATATAAAGTTACGAGCCAATGACAGAAGCTAACAGATGCATGCGACTAATGGCGTGGAAAGGAGATATCAACACAATATTAAGTTCACGGTATACCTTACTCTTTCTAACGTCATGTGATTAGATAGAGAGGTCCGTGTAATTAGCAACGTTGGAAGTTGTTGGAAACTTAGCGGAATCGATATCATTTAAGTTCGGTGTCGGTAATAGTCGTGGCTGGTGGGAATGGCCGATCAAACTTGCAGGTTTTGATAAGTCAGATTCTATTTATGTAGAAATGGTACGTTCGTTTGTTGGGATCTGTTTTACGGTTTAGGATTCATTTAAATTTTAATATTAATACCTTACAAATGTAACTCGATTATTTTACCCAATCAAATACAGTGATTGAAAACACTCTTAAATATAATAGTGTGTCATTATTACTAATATTATGTTCACATATGCAGCATCTCAAAATTAGGTGAAATAGAGTTAGTCTTTAAAACATAATGTCACGCCTATTTTCTTTATGAATTTTTCAAATCGTACCAGTTGTTCCTGAGATTAGCGCGTTTGAGCAAACCAACAAACTTTTCAGCTATATAAAAGTATAAAATAATACCATAAAATAATAAATAATTATAGTATAGATTATTATGAGCCCAAAATGTCTCTCGGCTGGGCTATATCAAGTCAGTCTACTTGTCTGGGAAACAGGCGTAATTTAATATACCTAACTATGTATATACAATTGTACATATATAGCTATACAGTACCTAACATGCGCAATAATTACACACAATTATAACTAGAGCGTATGAATAATTACTAATCAGTGCGGCGTATAATTTCAAATTTGTCCAAGTATTTCATGCGAATTCAGCGCATGCTCACTGCTTCAGGTAATTAGTGCCGATTAGGCTGCATACTCGGAATTAGAATACACACGTATTGAACCTAATAGAGACAGCCTTTCTAGAAAATTATGCGAATCTAATTTAAATCTAGTTACAGTCAGTTGGTCACGTCTACCGCATGGCAAACGATCAATGGGCCAAATACTAAATACATCCCAATTGACCCCTCAACAAGGTACACGTCAGCGAGGCAGACCCAAACGGAGATGGCGAGATGAACTGTACTCCTTTATGAAGGACTGGACATTGACAGCCCTTACAGAGACTTATGGAACGACAGCAGGGAGGCCTTCGACCTGCAGTGGGACATAATACGCTCATACTAATAATATTACAGTTAGATTTGTAACGAGTTTAGATCTAAATTGATAAAGGAAATTTGAAAAATGATAGACACGAGCGGGACTTGAACCCGCGACCTTCGCCGAACCGTGGCGCTGCTCTAACCAACTGAGCCACCGTGTCGCTGCTCGCATCCATCAAATTTCAAGTTGCAAGCAGCGACACGGTGGCTCAGTTGGTTAGAGCAGCGCCACGGTTCGGCGAAGGTCGCGGGTTCAAGTCCCGCTCGTGTCTATCATTTTTCAAATTTCCTTTATCAATTTAGATTCAAGCTTAGCATGGGCAACATGATAAAGTGGCACCAAAAGTCATACGAGTTTAGATGTTTATTTTAGTTGTAACTTTTAAACTGTCGCGTTGCATGATAATATTTAAACTACTACACGGGAATCAACGCGAAACACAAGTTTTTAATTTTGGCTTGACGTTTCGACCGAGTTGCATCGGCTGTGGTCTGTCGACCGTGTCTGCTTGTGACCACGGCCGATGCAACTCGGTGTTGAAGTTAAATTTATTTTAGTTTATGCGAGAAGAGGCCTTTGCCTATTTTAGGTGATGCGATCTTTAATAGGGTAGAAAAAGGCTTTAGTGAAAAATGTGACCGTAGTGTAAATAATAATATGGGTGAGACTATAGATAGCCGTTTACCAGACAGTGGCAAGGATTAAAGCTATTAAGGAAGCTTATACGTAACTTTTAAGTTGATTATGTGTTTTATTATTACATACATTAAGGGCCATCTAGTAAACACATTATGAGTATCGTCGTAATATCTATTTTAATTTCAATTAAGCTCCGAAAATTGAATCGGTGTACAGTATCGATAGAATAAACACTATGTGAATTGACAGTAAAGATAAGATCTGTTTGGGTTCGATACTCGCGAAGATGGGTACACAAACGAAAACCCAACGTACAGCGCTTATGAAACACAAATAGTGGTATTTCACTTAACCCGTCATCGGCGACGGTGCGGCTCGCGTAGTTTGTGCGGCCGGGGGTCTGAAGTGCCGAGTGTCTGAACGCCTAGACACTCGCAACACAAACAACACTCCACTCGAAGCCACGCGAGCGGAGCTGTTTGCCCCACACTAACTCCGAATCACAACGAAACGTGACTTTTAATCGTGATAATAACGTTGCTGTAATGAACCCGCTCTGATTAAAACGTAGTCTTGATTACAAAAAAGATACGCCGCAGAATATGTAAGTTAAATACAAATGTCGCTTCGAGTTCTGTTAGCTACACTCGAGTGCTTACTTTGTTCAGTTAACTTCACCGAATAAAGAGCTCGTGTAGAATTTATAAAACACAGTAAACACTATTATCGAGAAACGCTTCAAACAGCAGCATCGCAGCGCTGTAAAAAATAAAAAATCTGATCTAGAAAATCTCCCCGCAAAGCTGCGTAGTTAAACATCGCTAGCTATTTACATACGTGTAGGCAAGTGCTGGGGTCGTTGTGAACAGCGCTCGATATCGACGAGCACTCGAGGGTTATAAGTGCAGCAAGCGTACAATACTCGAGCCGCCTACCGGCGCGGCTTGCGGCGCACGGCGGCGCGGCGCAGCGCGGTAATGACACCGTATCATGTTTATTCCACGTCTAAAACTTATCGTTTCTACATCGTTAACGCCGTCGACGAATGAAGCACTAAACGATTCCCTAAAAGCTGTTTAAGGTCCATTATGAGCGAAAATACCGAGGCACTTAAGAAGTGCGGGATTCCGCGTTGGGGCGGCCTGAATTTTCCGGAGTACTTTTTCAGATTAAAATTTTGGCATCGGGGAAGCGGTCGGTAATGAAAGCAGTACGGGCCATTAGGCAGTGGCTCGGCCAGCCATTAGTTGTTCACGTTCACAATTACAACTGGTCGTGAGTTACGATTGTGACGCGGCCACTCTCCCGCGCCCGCGGACGTTATCGATCCTAGCGCTGACGCCGGCGCCGGTAATGACCTTCAAAATTGATTTCATTCCATTTTCTTTTTTGTTTGATGCAAATGGCCAGCATTTGCATTTCATTAATCAGTTTTCGGTTAACCTAAATGCTTTTTTAACTGACTGCTTTGCTTCCTATTTATTTATCTAACTCTTTGGAAATATCTGTTTAGGATAGTAAAAAAACTTCATTATTCACTGACTATCAGTGGCGCAGCTACTTGGCTGGCAGAGGTTGAATCTAGAAAAAACTAACCCCTCCCTAGTATTAGTCGATGTACTGCACATGCAGTCAAACTAACCCGACCTTGATTGTCCCCTAAAGGGTCATACTACCGAAGTACCGGATACATTCAACCCCCGGTACTCTCCCCTCCTCTTTTTATCTGGCAACATTATGAATAGTGATTTTAACTTTAGCTTTAACTGAAAATGTTATGAATAGTAGTTTTATTTAGTTTTCTGAGTAACGGTTAAATTTCATCCATGTTAAAGCTAATATTTACGTAGCCTACATATAAAACTTTTGGTTTACACTTATTTGCAAACGCTCTGCTGGGAAATTCAGTACATGAGAACGTACACTCGAAAACTTTGGAACTATGTTGATACTAGTTACGTAACGAATGCAACTCTATTTTCAAGCTTGTCTGACAAACAGTTTATTAAGTAATTATTTAAACGTGTTTTTGGTTTGCGCCATATCGCTAATTCTACAATTAGATGATCAAAGTTTGAGTAGTATTTCATTTTCCTATTGGCACTATGTGCAATACCTTTGCCTTTTTAGCGAATCTTTAAAAACAAGTTTTGACAGCTGTCACAATAGTTTTTTCTTTCCCTCCATAAAATTGTTGTCATTTACGTTCTTAATATCAGAACATATTACCTAAACTTAAAAGTTCAATATCGATATAAAAGTTCGCATAACCGTGTACGTGCCAACAGCGCATTAAACTAATAATCAACATTGATACACTGGAAAATGTTCAACGGAGCTGTTCCCGACGGCCTGAGGCCATTCTCGTTTTACGAAACAGAAAATATGTAACTAAATTCTATTCTAGCTCTCTGAACTGGAAAACAGAGCCGGCTCGTTATATCGGGGTCGAATCCTCAAAAGCGTTCACTAGTGATGTGGGGATACGTTGATTGGGTTTTAGAAGAGTCGGGTGGGGTAAAGGGATGTGCGGCTGTGCCTTGACGTCTAACATATTCTTAAAGCAAATTTATTTGTATGATTATTTGTTTGCATAATACGTCGAAAAAAATCTGTAGTAATTTGTATTGACTTGACTATAATTCAAAAAATAGGAACGGTTCATTTTTTTGAGAAAAACTGTTACAACATTTTCATGTAATTTTTAAACGAGCTTTCAACGGTTTTAGACCGCCTTTAGTAGGTTTAAACGAAGTGTTTAAAAATAAAATTGAGAAGACTTTAATTAAAATTATTTTATTTCTATGAAAGAATGTAGCTTAATAATTTAAAGATAAGCCAAAACTTCTGCATATTACCAATTGTGATGATTATTAAGTTAATGAATCTAACAAGATCCTAACAGTTACTTAGCAATCTTTAAGTAGTTTTTTTTTTATTATCATGTTAGTTTATTATTATTCTTTATTTGTTTTTATTTTTAAATTGCATCGAAATATTTTTTTTCTTTTTTATTCTATCGGTATGAGCACATCACTAGCGCATATAAGCCAGTGTCACGTCCAACGTACGACTAAGAGGATTAAAAATTATTTCGATGTGAATCGCCAGAATACGGACGACTAAATGATAATAAACGCTCCAGTTATTGATTTCTATTTCAGCAACCATGTTTGAACTCATTTAAATTAATATTTCACTCAATATGGAAGAATAAGTGTGAAATATTCTGCCTTCTTCTTCTAATCGTATGGATGAAGTACTAACTGGTGTTAGAGTTTAAACCGCCTGTAGGCCTCTGACATGGTTTTACACACCATTGAACAATCTCTCAGGTGTGCTGGTTTCCTCACGATGATTCCCTTCACCGATTTTAGCAACTGATAACTAATTTATAATACGCACATGAATTCGAAAATACATTAGTGCGTGCCGGGTTTGAACTTGCGACCTTTGACTTGGCAGTCCACCGGTCATACCACTCGGCTATCAGTGCTCTGCCTTATTATACTTGGATTTAAATTACAATTAAGTACCTATAGTTTTAGCTTGATAGACCTTGACAGACACGTATAGTGGAAAACGAGTATGAAGGCTTTTGCTCTGCAGTGGGACATTATAGGCTCATAATAATTTAATAGTTTTAGCTTGCAATTTACTTCGGAAAATAATAGTAATTCTCTTCTTAAACAATCAGACTTTGTAAAATTATATTGTGGTGAGAAAATAAATAAATATTATTATTATTAATATTATTAATTAGAGTAGGCACGGGAGATCACTGTTCCCTTGTTATTGGCTTTTAATTTACTTACTATGTGGGGGTTACTCTTTTATAACTGCTTAAGAACATTATTGGATGCAATATATATTATTATATTTCTAGGTTATTAGTTATTAGTCGTGGTGGCCTAGTGGTTGACATGCCGGATTTCTATGCACGAGGTTGCAGGTTCAAACCCAGGCAAGTATCAATGTGACTTTTTCAATGTCATAAATACTTTCTTAGATATTCTAAGACACCACTGACTGACGGTGACGGAAAACATCGTAAGGAAACCTGGATTTAATTATCTGAAATCGCCAACCCGCAGTGAGCTAGCGTGGTGATCAGTGCTCAATCCTTCTCTATACGAGAAGAGGCCTTTGCCCTGCAGTGGGACAGTTACAGGCTGTTATTATTATTATTATTATCTAGGTTATTCTAGTTTATGAGGCAGGGTTAACAGAAATAAGTAGGGGTTTTGTCTAAAACACCACATTGCTATCAAAATTGTAACTAATTTAGTTTAAGTACTAGTTCTAATTTCTTTTACTGTTCTATCTTATCTTTTGGTAAAAATAAAGATTTATTATTATTCATTTATTGATGACCTGATTGGCGTAGTGGCTAAGCGATTAGACTGCTGCGCTAAGGGTTGCGGGATCGATTCCCGCACGGGGCAAAAATTTGTGCGATCCATATTTGATTGTCCCGAGTCTGGGTGTTTGTGTATGTGATCTTTCATGTTTGTGAAACGCACCCACGACACAGGAGAAATTCCTAGTGTGGGGCGACGTTATTTTTTTTTTTTAAATTATACGATCTGCTTCCTCAAGAAAGACATTTTAGTTCCTTTTGCTGAAAACGTTACGGCACCAAAAGTATCAATTGTGTACACAGGTACACACATAAACGATACGGTACCAAAAAGTACCTACTACACGAAAGAGTCGCCTGAAAGGAAATCTTTAAAGTAATTTCTTCACTAAGTTCTCAGCACGCCAATTCACAAAAAACGCACTAAGTCAAATTACATAACAGACTGTAATGAACTCACGCTGTTTTATTAAGATAAATTATGATTTCGTGCGACTTATATAATTACCGAAAGATAATTAAGAGAAACGGGTGCGGAAACTAATTATATTCTCACTTATTTACTAATGAAGCTTAGGTACATACGTAGCGATTCTTGCCAAAAAGTTGTAAATGCAGAATTTCATGAGCTTTTGTTTTAGCCGTTGGTTCGGATTCAATTTTATTACATAATCACTACATAGTATAAAACAAAGTCGCTTTCTCTGTCCCTATATCCCTATGTATGCTTAAATCTTTAAAACTACGCAACGGATTTTGATGCGGTTTTTTTTAATAGATAGAGTGATTGAAGAGGAAGGTTTATATGCATAATAACATCCATTATATAGTGGAGAAATACTTATAATATATATATTTTATACCCGTGCGAAGCCGGAGCGGGTCGCTAGTAGCAAATAAAACTGTGTGTTTGTTACCTATTATCAACTAAACCACAAGACCGATCGTAATGGATTTTGATGTAGAGATAGCTTGAACACTACGGATTAATAGTCTTTTTTGAATCTTAGAAAAGTCGTTCTCAAATTTTCCGACTGCTGCGTGCAATGCTAGTGGTTGGATAGGCTACTTTTAATCCCAGATACGTCGTACTCAAATTTTCCGACAGCTGTATGTAAATGCAAAAAAGGTTTAATATTCAGAAAAAAGCTATATAGGAAATAGGAATATCTCAAATAAATACGAATAAATATTCTAAAGGCTATAACAGCTCATCACATAGTCATTTTAATCAATCACCATACGCATCATAGTATGATTTATACCAGCCATACCATCGTTCCACCATAACGCCAGCGGGACTGCCACAAAAACAATCAACTCAGCATTTAATCTGAAACAACCGAGGATCGTGGGAGATAAATCATGGATATCATGACAATAATCTCATAGGCGAACGGTGACATATGGTCAGACGCCAAACATAGCATGGGGGCTCGCTTGTGAGCGGTGTTGTGGGTGGTCAGATCAGGCACACGAATATCTGATTATTGAAATTATCTTTTAGAAACTACTAGCTGCGCCTAGCGGTGTTACCCGCTGTATTACGGATTAAAAGCCTATATGTTAATTCCGGGTGTCAGCTACCTCCATACCAAATTTTATCAAAATCGGTCCAGCCGTTTGAGCGTGAAGAGGTAACAAACACACTCACAAACTTTCGCCTATATAATATTAGTGTGATTATTGTATTTTATGTGACGGAAATTCAAAAAGCCAGGCCTGATTTTATACACTTATCTTTTCTTGGCTATACGGGACGCATGTGGCCAGAAACTGCCAAGGATAGAGTTCTTTGAGGAAGAAAGAAGTTCTTTGCCTAGCAGACAAAATAGCCACATGAAAAAATATTTTCTTAACCAGTTAATTAATTTACCTGGCTTATTAAACTGTTACACCTGACAGTGTATGCCGTGTGGTATCCGGCTTAGAATTGACCACTCCCTCTCCTGAAAATCCAGAAGATGGGCAGCAGTGTCTTCTGTAACTTGACCACTAATATGGGCTACAGTTGGCATTCATGTAAGTAGGAGGAGACTATATGAGTTGTATAATGAACGAACATATATTAACACGATTGCATTTAATGAATATGTAAAACAATATTCAAAATTATTTAAAAAGGTTTGTTGTATAGCCAAGTCACGTTACCTTGGTTGTAAGATAAAAAATAGTAATAATATTGTTAAAACAACTTGGAGCATAATTAATAGTGAAACTGGAGTTAGGAGCCGGGACAGTAACTACAGCCTTGTGATTAACGACCACCTGATACAATCTGATGTACAAGTAGCCTCAGCTTTTGAGACCTTCTTTACTAGCATTCCAGTTTCAACTACTAAACACTTGAATTCCTCTACTGATATTGCAGAGACACTTCTTCAGCAAAATGTCAACACTTGCAATAAATTATTTAAATTTCGGTATGTAAATTGTCTGGATATTAAAAAAACTTTTAATACATTGAATGTTAAAAAGACCGCCGACTTGTGGGGTCATTCAGTTGAACTGACTAAATCAATTATTGATCTTGTAGCACCTAGCTTAGCATTAATTTTTAATAGTAGTATCGATTGCGGCAAATTTCCTGATCTAATGAAAAGCAGTAAAATTATACCATTATTCAAATCGGGTAGTACCTCCGACCCTTCAAACTTTAGACCGATATCGGTGCTACCCACTTTTAGTAAAGTTTTTGAAAAAGTTATTTTAGAGCAGCTGTTAAGTTTTTTTAATAAAAATAAACTACTTCACAGTAAACAATTTGGATTCACAAAGGGTCGTTCAACTACCGATGCTAGTGTTGAACTCGTAGGACATATATTCGATGCCTGGGAGGATTCACGCGATGCATTGGGTATTTTTTGTGACTTGTCCAAGGCGTTTGATTGTGTTTTTCATGAAACATTGATCAGGAAATTATATCATTATGGTGTTAGAGACGATGCTCTGAATCTTCTCACTTCTTATTTGAGTGATAGGATTCAGAGGGTTGATATAAATGGCAATAAATCACCGGGATCTCTGGTAACTATGGGGGTTCCGCAAGGTTCAATTCTTGGTCCTTTCTTATTTCTCGTTTATATAAATGACCTGCCTTACCTTGTTAAGGATACACATGAGATAGTACTGTTTGCAGATGATACCTCACTTTTATTTAAACTTAAGCGTCAACTGCTGATTTCTGAAGATGTAAATAGTGCTCTCTCCAAAGTGGTCCACTGGTTTAATGTTAATAATTTACTTTTAAACGAGAAGAAAACTAAATGCGTTAAATTTACAACACCCAACGTTAGACATGTGAAAACCAGTGTACAGATGAAGGATGAAGAGTTGGAACTTGTAGACAATACAGTCTTTTTGGGTATAACTTTAGATGCTAAGCTACAGTGGGGCCCACACATACATAAATTGTCCAAAAGGCTCAGCTCTGCAGCATACGCCGTAATGAAAATTAGAAACCTAACTGACGTTGATACAGCAAGACTCGTTTATTTTAGTTATTTTCATAGTGTTATGTCGTACGGTATCCTGTTATGGGGGAACGCTGCCGACATAAACACTATTTTCGTGCTGCAGAAAAGGGCAGTTCGGGCAATTTACAAGTTAAGTCCCAGACACTCACTAAGGGATAAATTTAAAGAAATTAATATAATGACTGTCTCATCGCAATATATATACGAAAATTTACTGTATGCTCATAAAAATATAAATCTTTTCATAAGAAACAGTGATGTTCACAATATTAATACTAGAAATAAGCATAAATTCATTGTACCAGCCACTAGACTTACAAAAATTAGCAACTCATTCCAATGTCAATGCATACGATTTTATAACAAGCTCCCAAATAACATTCAAAAATTAAGTATGAATAAATTCAAGTCTGTTATTAAACGAAACCTTTGTAAAAAAGGGTACTATAGAGTTTTAGACTATTTACAGGACAAAAATGCTTGGGCTTAATTAATTAATTGTTATTTTTTTTTTTTTTACCATGACATTAGTAATTCACTTTTATTTTTTAAATAATTTGACCTAATTATTGACATACCTTGATCATTTGATCTATTTTTTTATTTTTTTTTAATTTTTTTACGAACTGACATGAATAATTTTCAATGTGAGCATACTGTACAGTATAGGTAGACTGGCGGTTTGAGTCATTTTTTTACGGCCTACCCAAATGTCCTACAGATGGTACGAGACGGGGCGTCTGTCAGGACAGGTCGACTCAATCCGGCTTTGGTTATTTCATCAAAAAACCATCTCAGGCTACCTACATTGTACATATTGACATGTAATTATATTTAATGTAACTTTACTTGTAAGTGTGAGAATAATGTAGGATTTTTTTTTTTATTATTTTTTTAACTTTTCTCTATATTATATGTCTGACGGTTTGAGTATCTCACACGGCCTACCCAAATGTCCTGCAGATGGTACGAGACGGGGCGTCTGTCAGGACAGGTCGACTCAAGCCGGCATTGGATTTTTTTTCTTAAAAAAAAAACCATCTCGGACGACCTACATTGTTCTCACACAAACTTACGTTTGTCTGGACTTTAAAAGAGACATTGACCCCTGAGTTTGTTTCGGCATTTCTTCTCAGAGGTAGTCAGTTAGGAAATGCCGACACCATCATTCAAATTAGTATATAAAAAATGACGTGTAAAAGTGTTTTTTAAAAACCTATTTGCAGAAATAAAATCATTTATCATTTATCATTTAATACTGCGATCCCCAAGCCGCTTGCCAAGCGTGAGGATTATGGCACCCCCCCTATTAAGGGGGAGGTCTATGTTCAACAGTGGACTTATTCCGGCTGATGATGATAATGACACCTGTCATTGGCATTGACGAATACAGTTTTCATCAATACTCGACGATGTCGTACAAAAACAAAAAACATTTTGTATAGGCTTTCAAGCAACATCACAAAAGTAAGAAAGCGTAATTATAAATTATCAATTCAAGCGAACGCTGACGCTAATAATCTACGTAGCCAAGACCTTGAAACTACGCATCCCCTAAGACCGTGTCGCAATGATATAAATCCTCGCGACAAAGGGGCGAGCTTAGCAATAGGGTGTCCATAAATAAGAGCGATTGTCACATATTTCGTGTAACATAATAACAAGCGAACGTTAGGGTCGTCCTGAACTAGGTCGCAACGAAACTACAATGAAGAGGAAGTGATTTAACTTGACGAAATTTTAATTTTTATTGTTCATTTGTTAGATTTTAGGGCATTTTGATCTGGTTGGCAATTGTTGTGTGTCAATGGGATTTATACTGTTTTATGGGTCGTAAATAATGGTTTACCGTGACGTGATTTTATACTTAATACAATTAATTGTAGGTAATGTGAACATTTAAGTAGGTTAGTTTGATTTGTGTAACATAAGATACCTATATACTGGGGAGCATTAAAAATACTCCGCCAGTGACAATGTCAAATTGATCTTACACACACATCTAAAGTCCAGACGGTCCTAGCTAATCTAAATACTGTTTAACTTGGCTTTTTACCATGACATTATAATAATAGGAACCTACGTATTGTACAGCTATTGTCAAAACAATGGAAAAAGAAGATATTTGACAAGCACACCAGCTTTAAAATAGTATTCTTCATTTAAAGTAAGAAAAAATAAATTAATTTTGAATATCGAACGCCCTCGAAAGCAACCTTCCTGTTAGTAATGGCCTGTTATATTAAATGAAACAAATTGTTTGTGTTCCCGCCCGCGAGTGGTGAGCAAATCGAATAAATTCATTCGATTCTAGTGATGCGCCGTTAAAATCATTTCATTACTTGTAACGTGGGGATCGCTACATAAGATCATGATTTTATTAAACATCACGTTTTTCTCGTATCGTGATCGTAAACGTTTTGGTTTGATTTCTTGGTTGAGCAAATTGACGCTGAATATTTTTAGTAGCAATATAGAGTGAAGATGTACTGGATATACAAGCGTTTGCCTTTTTTTTACATATGAATAAAATCCTCTTTACGGTTATGTGACTGTAAAAACATACCTATAACTCTGCCTAACTCTTTAAAACATGCAGAAGTCGTTTTAAATGTACAAACTATATTTATATATAGAGTTTGGTTCAAATTAAAAACAAACTGTTACACGATATCCCTTCAAAACGTAGACACAATTTATTTACCAAATAGTGTCTGAATCGATATCGTCTTCTCGATTAACCTAATGTTTCTAATTCGGAACTCGATAGCTCCGAGTCACGTGATAGCGCGGCCCTAGGGTGTACACGATTCCGCGGGAAATTTGAGGACATCGAAGATTGTCAGTTGTTAATTTTATTTTGAGTTGTACGTTAGAAAATATAACAATTAATATGTATCGCATGTTTTGGTTATGTCGTATGTCATATTAATAAATATTATTTTATTTGTAATACAATACTACGTTTTAAAAAACTAGTCATCTATATAGAAGACAATTTGAGTCGTACACGTAGTCTTTGTTGACTGGCCAATCTATATAGGTATGAAATCTTTCTTTGCTTCATAATAACAATTAGGTAACTCAAATGATACTAAAAAGAGAATAATAAAATACCGCTTTATTCCTGTACTAATAGAAATATAAAAAGCCTATACATAGAGCAATAACCAACTTTACTAAAACCCTCCAAAACAGAGCTATAACTAAAGCCAACACACAAACATACACTTACATTAGAAACAAAGTATTTTTTGTTTTAATCATCGTAATAAAAGGTTAGCAGTAAAAGGTTTCGGCCCATCGTCCATTTACTAGAGTAGCATTTTCCTTTGTCGATATTTTGTTCAGCTCTCGGAAAAACTAAGGAAAAGCTATATTGTTGGACATAAAAGAGCGTTCCATTGAGATTAGGACAAAAACTCGAGTAAAATAGTGTTGGTGATGATAATACGAATATTCAGAGGCTTTTAGTTATATTGCTAGCACTTGGGAATTAAAAAATACTTTAGTAATTTGGGATCTGTGTTGTCTTATACGAACGTCATTTTTTTATCTATATCTATGTTTATGCTGGATTTAACTAGCAGCGGTGACAAGTAGATCACTAACAATATAAAATACACCAAGAACGTAGCCGGGTTCAATATTATTGAAGAACTTCCAACATTTCCTTCAAATGAAACTATGTTAACAAACTTATCTCCATTGTTAACATGATCGAAGTCAAAGAAGATAGAACCAGCATTACCATGTGAAATGACACCCTCGAGTCTCATCGCTAACAGGGAAGCATAGCTTAATCTTACCGTACAATTACACCGTCTATTTGGTCCAACTCCCGATTGTCAGTATCCTAAATTGCGTTCGCCCGTTCGACGTATATTTACTGCGCCCCGGGCCTGTATGGCCGAGACGTCTCTATCAATGGCCGGCCAGGGTCTCTCAACGTCGTAAATTAGCGCCCTCCACAATACAGACCGTGGCAGCGCACCGCAGAATTAACATAATAAAAAGGGAGCATTCATATGCCGCTCGTAAATAAACTTTTATAGCTATCGCTCTAATGCGTCGAAAAATGTCGCCAAAGGGAGGCCACTACCGACTACCCGCCGAGCGAAAATCGTGCAAACTTTATAACACAAGAATTCACACTCACCCTAGGGTAACCATAGTAAAATGTTTGCTTGGAAATCCGGACGCTCCTTCTGACACGTATGCATAGATAGCGTGATATAAAAACGACATTAAATTTACGAGCATCGATGTGTACGCACGCGTCATGTCATCAAACATTTTTATGAATATAAATAAATATGTACATATTTTTTTCTGGTGCTCGCATTAATTTCTTTATTATGCTTTCCATACATTTTTATAAACATGTAATCTTTGGGAGAAATTCATGAATACATATTCTACGATTACATAAAAGCACTTCGTATGTTGAATAAACGAATTACTTTATGCATCGAATCCTATACTTAGACACGAGCTGAAATAAAAACGTCGGGAAATTCCGCTTTTTTTCTTTTAAGACCTTCCTCTTTTAGGTATACTGCTACCTTATACTGGGTATCTGTATTATCAGTATTGAAACATACAATAGCACCTTAATTTGACGGACACGGAATCTAAACCGAAATATGTAGCTACCTTTTCAACCTTCATTAATCTTTTCATTTACACCGCATTTGTGAAGCGGTGTCCGGCGAAATGTAAACTGATGGTAACCGTCGCGTGTATGAGCGATTCGACCGCGGGTTTAATGACGTGCCGGCTTGCCATACACCGCGGTAAATAGCTTGGAAAAGATTTTTTACCAAAACCCGGCTCCATTCGTTTCATTGATAATATCAACATTGTCACACTTTGCGAGATGTGGCAATTTCGCCGTGAATTATCGATGGGTCATATTTTTACTGAAAAGTAGGTGCGTGGTACTGGATTTATAGGCCGTAATGGCTGCTATAACATTATGTTCGTATTTAGCATTAAAGTTTCCAAAACAATGTTTTAAAAACTTTAAACACGACAAATACCTCATTACAGAAGCTGTAAAAGTTAGAAACGAAGTCACCTTTTCCCCGAATTCTTTTAAAACATTAAAGATCCTGGCTACATGTGACATAGGGCGCGGTCGCCGCGATAGAGGGCGCCGCTGTCGCCGCGGGCCTGGGCTCTTTGTGGCGCTGCGCTGTCGCTCCATGCCACGATTTGTTTTACATCGTAAGTTATTTAACTTGTCCCAGACGAGGAATCGTGCTGCAAATGTTTATCCTTTGTTAAACAAGAAATTCACTATCTTCGTTCTAAGCTCCTTAATTAAAGCTTGGCAAGTAAAACACGGCTTTGTTTCATCAAACCAAACTTATTTAATTCCAGACTTTGAAGTGGACACTAACATTAAGACTACAATAAAATCAAACAGCGACGTAGCTATTTCAACAACACCGCTTGCGAACACAATCGTGAATTTCAATTTCATCTGCGATTTCGTGATACAACAACCTTAAAAGCTTACAGAAACGCGAAAAAATGGCGTCGTTAAAACAAAACCAAAAACATTTGACACTTTCATTTCTTTGCAAATGAAAAATAAAGAGGCCGCGGAACGCTGTAGCGAAGTCATTTCTGAACGAATTATGCTCTTAAGTAGATAATAAACGCGGCGATACCGTTCGCGAGGAGACATGCGACGCGACGCGACACGACTTAGTCGCGCGACTTGAAAGCGACGACGAATATCGTCGCGCGTAATTACGGCCTGTTGTGTAGGACGCTGTTACCCGTAGTCAGTGACAATACCGAGGTCTCTTAGCCGCCGAACAAAGCACGCATCATGCAAATAAGAAGTTAAACCTAATGGAAATGGTACTTACTAATGCGAGAATCTTGTTACACCTATTAAATCATTAAGCTATATAAAACCATACCGCCTACAGTAATTACAGTACTAGCTCCCTATATCTGTATTGAATGCTAGTTAACTATTGTGCGACACCAAGCCGAGAGGACGGAAAGCCAATGAAGAGCCAATAGAATCGGAAGGCTTCGGTCCCTACACTTCCCTTCTCTTTATTTGTATAGTTTTCTTTGTGTGGGCTCCGCTTTTAAGAGTGTATGCCTCGACAACGACGCGATACGTCATACTTAATCTCCCTAAGTTTTCGTCCTTTTTATATTCTCTTTCAAAGAAATAATCCGAGCGTCACAAAAGGACACAATATGTTTTATCGGTAAATCCTATCTACATACCAATACTACAAACAGCCGACTCCAGCGTGCGGCATACAAATCGTATATTCCCGGAACTGCATACCAGCGCCCAATTATTTGACGAACAATACCGAGTTGATTTACTGCGATGTCCGTGCACAGTGGTGTGACTTGTGTATAGGGCTGTCAGCGCACATTTGATCTATTCTGCAATTGTGTATCTGCGCCAGAGATGGGTGATAATAGCCTCCATCGCCGGCAATTGGCGAGTATGTAGCTATCTGTACACATCGATTGTCTTGTCCTATAGCTGGGATACAACATGCATTAGGACCCCACGGCCCGAGCTCTCAGAATGGGCCTTTTTGTTTAGCGCGTGCAGATAGCTTTGCACCGGCAGCCCTGCGTATATGTGGGTCGGAGTTGAGATAAGGGGTCGCTTTGTTCCCCGACGTAAATATAAATTGCACCATAAATGTCAAATGGACACAATTGCTCAGCTGGTCCGTGATTTTAACCGATTTAAGTGGGTATTCAGAAGCACGCGTCGCGCGTTGCCGGAGTTTTAAGCGCGGCAGCGCGGCGAAAGTATGTTGTTTGGAATCTGTGCGACGAATGGCGGCATTAAAAGTATCACCGCTTGCTCTGCGAGTGGTCAGTGCCTCTGTGGGGCTGTTTAATGGAGTGTGAGCGGCTCGTTGTGTCACCGTCGCGGTCTGCTAGCTCAGCGCTAACGTTTTAAGTGATGATCTAAACGTTAATGTCCAGATATCAACGTTGCTCCAAATAAAATGAAATGTTTACCTTAAATATTTTTCAAACCTAAAATACCATTTTGTTACTTATTTAAATTACTTCAGGGTTTTATCCCAAAGACAGTCAACAAAATTAAAATCTACATAAAACAAATAATTAAAGACTTATCATTGTCCATCAACAACAAACGAACCACCAACAATTCTTTTCAACCGATAGATGTCGCTACCCGCTACACACACAACCCTAGCAATCTACAAAAGCCATACATTTCTCGGAGAAGCGATGCAAGGAATTCCTGGAGAAATCCGGTAGCCTTGGACAAAAGTACGCGACAACTATAAAAAGGGGCGAGGCAGACGCGGCAAATATATCTGTGTACAAAGGAATTTTTCTAAAAGAACGAACGTCTTAATAAACGATATTGGACCTTTGTTTAAGAAAATGTGCGCGCTATTGTTTAAGAAGCGAGTGCTATATTGATTTAGAGTTAAATATAAATGAAAATACTGTGGCGTAGACTTTCTTTGATTATTATTATGTTACGTTAATTGTCTTAAATTGACTTAAATGCTTATGATTTTAATAAAAGTTCACGATTTTACACTGGTTAGATCCGGATAGTTATTTTGTCTGGTAGATATCGCTTGCAAAAACTGTCACGGCGCTAATATTAAGAGTATTATTATGATATTGTATAAAGGAATTAATATCAAATATAACTTGACACTACTTTTATAAATAAGTAATAAAAAAAACATAGCAAATAAGTATTTTTTTATTATTTATTAATATGTACAAGTGCTGCAAAATAACATTTACAGTGAATATTTTTAGAGTTAAGTTCCTACGTACCTATACAAATTTAGGTTTGTATTTCATCCATTTATTTTTGTGATCTCCAGATATTTATTTCCGAGTATACATATATTCGGGTATGTGATATTGCACGTCTAAAGTATACACCAATGCAAGAGATTCCTAGTATAGGGTTAAGTTTTTATTTCAAATTTTCTGAGTCATCTATCTTATTTTCAGCTACATACCATTTAACGTGAGGATAACTTTATATCATTTGTAAACAGAAGAATAATTCCAGATCGTTGCCAAATCATATATCACGAACTTTTAAACTGCTTACAAAAATTATGAGGTAAGTCTCACGATAATATCTTGGAACTTATCTGCAGATAAACGATTCATGTGATATATTATGAGGATAGTTGAAAATCTTGTGTTTGGTGGATTGGGAGTTAACGAGTATGCGATGAGTCTGTGCAGACGCTGCGGGGACGGGCTGATTTAAGAGATAGTAGCGGTATTGGTAATATAGGTTTTTAATTTCGTATATTGTGTTTATTATTATAGCTAGATGGGGTGACGATATACGTAACATGGCTGGCAGCGGTTGAATGCGGAAGGCCGAAGATTGAGCTCAATTATTATTAAATTAATTAATTATTTTAAGAAAAACGTCGCCCCACGCTAGGAATTTCTCCTGTTTCGTGGGTGCGTTTCACAAACATGAAATATCACATACACAAACACCCAGACTCGGGACAAACATCTGCGGATCGCACAATTTTTTGTCCCGTGCGGGAATCGAACCCACAACCCCTAGCGCAGCAGTCCAATCGCTTAGCCACTGCGCCAATCAGATCGTCAGTGGCGTGCCCTAGGAGAGGCCTATGTCCAGCAGTGGACTGAGATAGGCTGATGATGATTGTGTTTATAGTAAGTAACTAAGGCATGTTTCTTTGAACGCATACATGCAATTACAAACAAACTTTGTTATGCAAAACTATATTGTTATTAAATCTGAAAAAAAACCTAATTAACTTGTAAGTATAACACCATGTATATTTATACTTGGTAAAGGACTACTTAGAAAACGAATAAAGTTGACTTGGGTATAATGCGCAGCGTTGGCAGGCCTCCCACCAGGTGGACCGACGATATCGTCAGAGTTGCGGGCAACCGGTGGATGCAAATGGCAAGTTGTCGTTAATTGTGGCGTTCTAAGGGGGAGGCCTTTGTCCAGCAGTGGACGTCTTCCGGCTGATGATGATGATGATGAGGTGTAATGCATAACAAGGCAAGGGTATTAAAAAGGATGGGTGGTTTATATATTCCTATCACTTACATTTAAGATAGTATAAGTTATCAGTTGCTAAAAACGGTGCAGGAAAACATCGTGAGGAAACCGGCACACCTGAGAGATTTTTCAACGGTGTGTAAAGCCGTGTCAGAGGCCTACAGGCGGTTTAAACTCTGACACCAGGCTGTTCATCAACCACACGATAAGAAGAAGTATTACCGCATAGCAATATTCTACTATAAACTTTTTGTACTGCAAATTATCATTCCCCCGCCCCCGCTTCCTCCTATACCTTGCTGCTCCTCACTAATGCCAGCGTGAAGACCCCGGTCATCAGTTGCAGCGACCGAGAGTCGAACTGCGGAACTTTCTGTGCGATTACAATCAATTATGTACAAGACCCCGTACTTCGCCCTCTGGTAACATCGAACACTTGAATCACATGGACTTAAGGGATATAAAATTCTCTTGTTTATTTTATGAAGTGGAATTATTGAGAATATGTTTTTACTCCTTAGATATAGTCCTTAGTATAAGGTTGGCAGGCCACCTACCGAGTGGACTGAAAACATGGTCAGAGTTGCGGGCAACCGGTGGATGCAAATGGCAAGTTATTGTTCATTGTGGCGTTCTAAGACTAATGATGCTGGGACGCCACGAGCTTCATTGCCTCGATAGTTCTCAATGGTTATCAGTGTAGATCCTGGCTTACAGGAGTCACAATAATGGGCACGAGTGGTAGGCTAGTCCCGATAAAAACAAAATGATGATAGCTTTAAGCTGATTATTATTATTATTCATCAACCATACAATAAGAAGAAGACGAATAAAACCTGCACTATCAACAGTTTTAAGAAGCCTGTCAAAAGAATTGGACCATATTATGTCTATAAAACACACCACAACATTTCCTATATACGAAGGCTTAAGACTCATAGAAGATAGAGATACAGATTAACCTATTCACAATAGAATGCAGTATGCCTTTGGAAAACAAAGTTTTATTTTTATTCAAACAAAAGTCACGTTCATTATTTAAGAGTCAAATGTCTCAACGAAGTTGTCACGACAAAGAAGTGTTATAACGAACCATCAGTTACAATTGACAAGCGAACTTTAAACCAAGACCCGGGTTTGAAAAACGATGGTCATAACTCAACCATTGTCTAAAACAGATCTACTTCTATAAAGCACACTCATACTTATTTCATACTTACCTTGCGAGTTCAGTGGAATTCGGTATTTAGGTATTTGGGTGACTGGCGACTGGCCTGTTGGTGTAGTGCTTAGGGACCCTGACTGCTAAACCGGAAGTCGTAGGTTCGATTCCCACCCAGGACAAATCTTTGTGAGATGAGCATAATAATTTGTTCTGTGTCTGTGTGCAATTTATCTATAGGTATTATGTTATGTATTTAGAAATATATAAGTATATTTATCAGTTGTCTGGTAACCATAATACAGGCTCTGCTTAATTTGGGATCAGATGACCGTGTGTGAGCTGTCCCAAGATATTATTATTATTAATAAACCAATCTAAAGCCGTAATCGTAACCGTTAACTTACGCAAAACTGGAGAACTTTTTGATATTAAAATCTTTGTAATAATTACTGGCTGGTTTGTCTTGTTGTAGTAAAGGTAAACTCCGTGACGTCTATTAATGATCCAATAGGCTTTGGAATGGCGACACGTGGATAGGGACGTTCTTGTAGAAAGAGAAGAATTTAAACTGTCGGTTTGTCTAACTAGTTTGCGATTGTTTGTTATAAATGTAACAGGGTAGATGTCAAGCAAACTAAGTTTTTTCCGTGCAAAGATTGAAATTAAGATAAAGTACTTACGCTTTATATTCCTCGTCTTAAAACCAAGACTAAATTATATCTGTCACTGTCGCTTGCATATCAAAGAGATGTCAATAGACTTAATACGGGGTTTAGTTATTGTCGGTATGATCCTCGTTTATGAATAAGAGAGCTAATGATTCATCCGGTCATCCGAATAAAGTTGAACTTTTTATTTGTTAAAATATAGGCCCCATTTTGTTTCAAGTTGTATGAAGCGAACATGAGTGCAGTGTGGGCGTATCTCAATGTAATAAGCATGACCTGATTAAATACCAATGTCAATATATTAAGAAAGGTGTTTTATTTATAGCAATGTTTAATTATAAGTAAATTAGTGGTCATTCAAGGCTTGTCAGAGGACAGCGTATTAATAGCGCTGTCTTTTTAGAGTGATCAAATGCGAAGTATGTCAGCAAGTATTAAGAGCAAATAGAAAACGATTTGAAGTCTGGGTTTCGGGATTTTGGAGAGATAAATGTTGTTTACAGAAGCTAGGTTCTGTGAATGCATATATTGGGTACACTAGACCAGACTTCACTCTGATCGAAGCTTTAATAGCTCCTTACGCAGTTACCACTTTATTAGCTACTAGCTGCGCCTCGCGGTGTTAGTCCAATACCCTATGTGTTAATCCAGGTTGTCAGCTACCTCCGTACCAAATTTTATCAAAATCAGTCCAGCCGTTTGAGCGTGAAGAAGTAACAAACATACAAACACACTCACAAACTTTCGCCTTTATAACAGCAGTGTGATATTTTTATTGCATGTCAATCTCACCAACTATTTCTCTCCAACGTATTTCGTTTAAAAGCTCTTCGAAGGCCATCACTCACTTTTTAATTAGGATCCTGCGAGCAATCGGGCCAGCTGACACAGTCCCACAGAAAAACTACAGGTCAGAGCTCGTTCGGAAACATTTAATCGACAATTTGAGTCACTTCAAAGGCTTTCAGACACCCCCTCCCTTAAAAAGGGTTTTATTATGGATAATTATTCGACCGCTCTTAATGTGGTTATAAACTGGAGATGGTTTTCAAACTGAATTTTTTGACGAGAATTTTCTTCGTCGTCTTTGTAAATGAAAGGTTGATGAGGCAGGACAAGGATTTCTTAAAGCTCTGTTTATATTTGATGTCAGTTTATTCCTTTATTTATTTTACATCGCCTTACACTTTGAAATACAAATCGTGAGTTTGCAGATATAAATGTCAAAAATGTACGTGTGACATCTAGTTATTTATATTTAGTAATAACCTAGCATCAGGCTGTGCTTGTTTTAACTACTAATAAGACGTAGGAATAGGAGTATTCCCGACGCAGGACCAACGGCTTAACGTGCCTTCCGAAGCACGGTGGGGTCGCGACATGTGAAAACGGTCACCCATCACAAGACTGAACGCGGCGAGCACGGCTTAACCTCGCAGATCGTCTGATCTGCCGGGTAGCCGCATAGCTACGAGCCCCACTTTGCGTCTTGTACTGTCTAGCGAAACAGGTATGCACAGCACATCTGTCTACCGTATCAGACAACACAGGCACTGAAACACATAATAATGCTAACTTCAAACAGCTTTAACAAAACACGCTCACGTCCCTCATTACACAGCAGCCAACTACAAAGACTGCTGATACTAACAACGGTCGAACCGTTAAGACAATGACCCATCCTGATGCTGCAGTAATAGACCATTACTTTAATCTCATCTCCGAATTGCCACATAAGATGTGCACCTCGTTACACATAATGAATCGAATTTAGTTTGCAAATTGAGAAAGAATTGGGTTTTAGTTGGGTGTCTTTTACATGTATTTTGCAGGAAACTAGTGGATAGTGAGAACAAGATACATTTATTCATTGATAGGCAATTCAAATACAGTTGTTATAGTAGGATTTTCTGTAGGAAGGACTTTTTTATAAGAATCAGACCTAGATCGCAGTTAGCCTTGCCTTCCATTTGCCCGTTGATATAATTTTACGAAACTACAAGTTTTATATACTTTTTAATATGTAGGGGTGCATTAAGTGCCTCCAGGAGTTAGAAAAGTCAAGTATAAGCCAACAGTTGGGCTATAAAAAGAGTTACGTTGCAATTCGCGTAAAACATATAAGAAAAACATCACTGTGATAAACCTGCCTACATAATTATTGCTAACATAAAACAACTTTTCGCTCCAACATAATATTACGCAGAGATTCAGGTCAATAAAGAAATTCTTTACAAAAATACTTCGGTGAGCCAAACCACACATTTATTAAAATATCCGTATATTTGCATTCCGAGCCAAATGCGCGTCTTAATGTTCACTAAATAAACTAATATATCACCTAACTGGTTGATCGTAAACAAAATGGCAGATTAACTAACTAATAATGACATTGGAGAATGTTAATTATGTTTTAAATGCTGATTTTAAGTTGTTTTGGCTCTGTTACAGTCCGCTAAAGGTGACAATGAGCTGTTCTTGACAAATAATCCTGATGAATTTTTTAAACATATACGTCTTCAAGTACTAACTTTTAAACTACACAATTTTTTATTTTATTTTAATATTTGCTCCACTCTTCGACCGAAATGCATCGGCCGTAGTCAGAAGCAGTCTGCTTCTGACCACGGCCGACGCAACTCGGTTGAAACTTCAAGCAAAAATTTAATTATCATGTCTTCAAGTATTTGGGTTAAAGCTTGAAGATTTAAGAAACATGATTGATTTTGTAATATTGTGAGCATGGGCTAGCTAAATGGCATTTAAAAAATAATTTGTGATATCAATTATTGCATGTGTAAAGTCTTCTATCGCAGGAATCTTGACGACCTGATTGGCGCAGTGGCTAAGATATTAGACTGCTGCGCTAAAGGTTGCGGGTTCGATTCCCGCACGGGGCAATAATTTGTGCGATCCACATTTGATTTTCCCGAGTCTGGGTGTTTGTTTGTGTGATATTTCATGTTTGTGAAACGCACCTACGATACAAGAGAAATTCCTAGTGTGGAGCGACGTTTTTAAAAATAAGAAGAAAAAAAATTTCAGCGAAATCTGAATATATAACGACACACCTGACAACTTGAGAGGGACATAAATATTACAGGCGCATTAAAAACACATACTGCTAAAAAGAGTAGAAAATACAAAAGCTTACGTCAACGAAAATCCTTAAGTGATTTTAAAGCCAAACGTTGTGCGCCCCTGACTACCGAAGGCAAATTTAAATTTTTAATAGCACGCAACAGCACCCCTGGCTGTAATTTTTCCGCGAATGACTTGCGAGTAACGATCATTTGTTCGGGAAACGGTGTATAAATTCTGAGGGCTAAAGCGCTCGCTAATAAACAACCCGACTAGGAGTTTGGTTGCCAAGTCATCCCTAAGAATGGGTTTAAACTGACGTCTAGCAATTATAAATGCTTACGAGCTGTTTGTCGTTCTGTTACGAATACGTTCTTGTATTAAACGTTAACATACTTAATGACGGCTAATTTTCAGTCTAGGCATATACCTAACCTAAGTCCTCATTTGCTGCTGCCATCAAGGACCCCAAACCCGGTATTATTTTTGAATTAGTCATAATTTTAGTCCTAGAAACTATACAGTAAATGTACACATTTCTAAATTTCTTAATGTCTAAATTATTGAGTCACACCGTTTCATTCGTATAATACAATTTGTAATAACGTACAGTGGAAACTTCACTGGCTCATAATATGTACTATTCCTGTTATATGTTTTTATTTTGTAATATAAGGCTGTATGTTTCCCTAAATAAATAAATTAAAATTGTAAAACTTATCTATTAAAGGAGAATGGGTAGAACCTCTTGGATTTACAAACGCGGTTATATGTATGTACAATTTTGCTTCGCAGGTGGTACCTATATAAGACTTGAAGAATCTCTCTTTAAGATCACACATAAAACATAACATCACACCTGTATTCCCTGAAAGAGTAAGCAAAGGTGACTGTAAAGTAAACCGTCAATTCGCCAGTTATGTAATAGGCCCCGATGTAATAGGGGGCGAGCCTATTGCCATCAACCGGGCACAAATCCAGACCCCGTGCTGCTACTGAGAATTAATTAATTGAAATTACCCAATACATCATAACCATAACTTAACTATATTTTCCACCAAAATAAACCAGGCTAGAATTTGCACAGCCTGAGAAATTGAATAAGTAAACTTCACAAGCCAAAACCAGCTATAATTCAAAGTAAATAAAGTTTAAAATGCTGTACATTATAATTTCGCATCGTCAGCGTCGAAGGTGACAATGAAATAAAGCCTTCTATTTCACCAAGGTCGGCTGAGTGACAATGAGGTTCGGTGTCACCCCACTGTACATTTGTATGATTAATTACTTTAATTTCGTTAATAGATTTGTTATATTACTGTTACTTTTTCATATTCTGGTTTATTTACTATACTATTATACTATATACCTATACATATAGTAGTATATATAGTACATTGTTAACCTTATGTCGCGTGGCAACAGCATAGTTTAGATTTTCCAACTTTTCTTTAAAACTATTTTTTCCATTTTAATAAATTAAATAAAAAATATTTTTTAATGTAGTACCTACTTTCTGTTTTGTCATACATACAACAGCCTTTAAAATCGCCCACCCTTCACCGCTTTCTAGTGCTGAGAAGAAAATTGCGAATATCTACATTAAATTTTCTGTATGGACATGTGTTGTTAAATCTGAAAAAAGACTAGTCCACAACCCATTAAAAACTTAAAAAAAACCAACTATCCATCCATAACTTTCGTGAGTATTTTTTTTTTTTTTTAAAAAAACGTCGCCCCACACTAGGAATTTCTCCTGTATCGTGGGTGCGTTTCACAAACATGAAATATCACATACACAAACACCCAGACTCGGGACAAACATCTGTGGATCACACAAATTTTTGTCCCGTGCGGGAATCGAACCCACAACCCCTAGCGCAGCAGTCCAATCGCTTAGCCACTGCGCCAATCAGGTCGTCGTGACAGTATTATCTCCTTTATATCATTTATTATCTATATTATTTACTATGTACATACCGGTTTCACTCACGTGTGTATTCGGGAATGCGAGACTAATTTCGAGCTCGAACGAAGTCCTTACTCATAAGCTGGTTACGCGGCAGAGTCACGAGCCAAACTATATAGAAAATCAACTATCCATCAATTCAAAGATCGCAATAAACCCCAACAGCCTGATACATCGCATACAATTATAATCAGCCCATCCTCTATCCAGCCGCAATCGCTATCAGTAATTCATCAGTTAATAGCATTTAATTCAGTCGCTCGAAGAGAAACAATAGTATTGTCGGCAGTTATGTGTGCATGCGACAGCCATTGACATAAACTGTTTGCATCGATCCATAGATGCAAGAGACTGGGGAAACTACTAGATATGGCATGAATCAAAATATAATAATTTCCCTTTGAAATACTCATAGCAATAGCTAAGCTAATGATTTAATTAGCTCTGATTGCCGAGTGGTATGACCATTAAACTGCCAAGTTAAAGGTCGCAAGTGCAAACCCCGCGCACCAAAGTCTTTTCAAATTCATGTGCATTATAAATTAGTTACCAGTTCTAAATTGATAAAGGAAATTTGAAAAATGATGGACACGAGCGGGATTCAAACCCGCGACCTTCGCCGATCCGTGGCGCTGCTCTAACCAACTGAGCCACCGTGTCGCTGCTCGCATCCATCGAATTTCAAGTTCCCTTTTAGTATTTACGTCTTAAGGGTGACGTCAGGTATTATCTGTTGGAATCTATGATTACCAACTCAGTGTTATACCTTTACAGCTATAAATCACTGAAACGATAATACCCTCATTTTTCAAATTTTCTTTATCAATTTAGATTCAAGCTTAGCATGGGCAACATGCTAAAATGGCACCAAAAGTCATATTAGTTACCAGTTGCTAAAAACGGTGAAGAAAAACATCGTGAGGAAACCGGCACACCTGAGAGACTTTTTAACAGTGTATAAAGCCATGTCTGTGGCCTACAGGCGGTTTAAACTCTGACACCAAGTTGTTTATCAACCATACGATAAGAAGAAGTCTTCGCTATAAATTACACACGTATCACGCTTGTAATCTCTTATTACAAGTCCCAATATAAATGGTAACCAAGAAGAAGAAGAAACCTACATTGTGCTCATCATCTTCTACGATTTACTTTCTTGGCTAAAAATGGAAACATATTTTAAAAAACGGTCCTCCAAGGAAGTCACCAAATACCAATAAATACCTACCAAATAAGTTTTTTTTAATAATAGACCAAAAGATTTTGTAGCCGTATCTAGTAACTACTACATATATCCGTGGTAATCAATGTCGCCCGTATGATAAACACCGGCCGTTGAACAATGACACTGGTCTTTAAAACGCAACCATTATTTATTTCGTAAATATATTACTAAGTATAGTCAGTGGGCTATGTTTTACACTTTATGATAGAAGCTGTACCAAAAGGACCATAAATAGCTCACATGGTCCTTATGGTCAAACATGTTACGACTTACCCACGTTATCTAAAAGCCGGTTATAATAAAATTATCAATGTGTTTGAAACAATTGATAAAACGGTCCAACTCCGACTACACACGTATTAAAACTAACGAATTCAGTATTTTCAATTTATACCTCAAGTAGTTGACCTTAAATTTCAATTACAGTCACATTAACATCCAATATCTAAAACTAAACACAACAGGTGGGAAGAAATAAAACCATACAACCCTCAACTTAACTCTTGTCAAGTGTATCTTATTTACTTGTATAATCTATGGGTGTATAATGAAACCGGTTCAACAGCAGCTATCAATTGTCTCATAAATATGAAGTGAAGCAAATGTGTCGACTTGATCGCCAGACGCTGTTGTTTCATGAGTTCACTGACGCCGGTTAGGGTTAGCTAGCAGTGATTGATAGATAGATTTGTCTTTATTGTACACCAAATATAAACATGAGTGCTATCTAAAAATAATGAACAATGGGCGGTCGTCACAAGCAATGCCTTACAGACAACCTTCTAATTTGAAAGGGTTCAAATAACGAATAGCTCATTATTTAATATTTAATGTCTTGCTCCTCAAATCTCTGATAGACCAAGATTTTTTGGGCCTTTAAGTCGTTTCGGACCACGAGCGGTTCGGACGTGAATCCCCGAGAGCTATTTTTGAATGCGTCCTATCGCACCGCGGCGCAAATCACCCAAGAACTTTTAGTAATGGGTCGATTCGGACCGCAGTGGAGAGCAGTTCCCTTTTTGGAAAGGTGAATACGGACAGAGAATATAATTAAAGATTATCTTACTTATTCCTTGCACCGCTCTAACCATTGTAGTGCGAATGGTCCTATACAGAAACAGTACTTGAGCGATTCGCACCGTAGTGCAAAACGACTAAAGACCCGATTTTTTAAGTTGCGTATGTTTTGTAGCGACTAACTTCAATATCAAATAAAGAAAATAAGAAGACGGTCTAATAAAAAAACCGTAAGAGATAAAAAAGTGTCTCTATATATGAATCAAATATTAGTCTCCATTTGTGTCATTAGTTCAGTATTGTCGTTTTCTTGGTCCTAAGAGTCGGGTCTCTGAGGACCAGGTTATTTTCATTACACTAGATTTTGTCCTTATTTTATTATTTTATTTTATATGTAAAGACGAAGCTTGATTCAATATCCCAATATTTTTTTAAGATCTGACTATCTTAAAAAAATATTGGGATATTAACCAATGACAGACTTAAAAGTTGGCTGAATATCAAAAATATAAAATTATAAACATAACATAACATCACGCCTGTATTCCCCGAAGTGGTAGGCAAAGGTGAACATATAGTACACCCACATTTCGCCAGTTATGTTGTAAGACCCAATGTAATAGGGGGCGAGCCTATTGCCATCAACCGGGCACAGATCCAGACTCCGTGCTGCTACTGAGAATGACCTAATGGAAAACTCAGTAACACTTTGCCCGACCCGGGATTTGAACCCAGGACCTCTCGCTCAGCAGTCGCGCTTAGCGACCACTAGACCAACGAGGCAGTCTAAATTATATTTTAAAAAAAGGCATTAAAAATATGTGCCTACGGTTTACCACTAAATAAAACCCACATCATTTTGTAAGATAAACTAAAATATTATGCTACATTCAGATTATTAATAGACTACTCCGGTAATATGAATCGCTTCCGTTTCACGTTGTCCTTATCTGAATAAAACAGATTCATATTTGAGTTGCAAGATAAAATGCATAGAGATGTCATTTCAGATATGAATTACGATGCAAGGTTTGCAATTCTGATTTTATGGCTTAATTCAACTGTATCGTTTATTTTGTCTTGAATGAGGCTTCAGTTGATGAATCTATAGGACCAAAAAAACTCCGAATAATAGCTATATGCAATCAAAGCGTACTACACAAATACAAAACGTTTTTTCAACTCAATATCCGTTACAGTTCGTATCGGAATGGAAAAAACTTAACAAAGGCAAATAAAGTCCAATAAAACCGTACGTTACACTTCCCTTTTTAATTTAAACTCCCTCATACACGGAATCGGTAGAATTACAATATTCCGAAATTCGTTCGACGAAAAAATAAAACGTACGAACCAATTACCGTCACAACTTTTACTGCAAGTGAGACGTGGGACTAAGATGGCAGCCCTACGCAACTGTTTTACTATGAATAAATCTACTTACATAGGAAACTGGCACAATAAAGAGATACGTTATTTATGGAACAGAGTAAAAATGTTTTTCATGTTGACGTAAGCGCCACTCCGCGTAAATCAAATTCGTAAGCGTAATATCCTTGATGTAACGTCTCGGAGTCATAATATTACGTTTACTTACAAACTTTGACGACCTTGTCCGTCATGTTATTAGTGATAACATATTTGCGATCGGTCTTCCCAGTTTTATGTGAAAAGTAAAATTTGCAAGTCGCTTGTCGTACGAAAAACGTTGGCCAATGTTGGCCCAAATAATATATGTACCTACAAACTAAATCAAATGTATTCAGACCGTCTGTGATTTGATGTCTTCATAAGTTACAAGTCACTTGTCTTTTGTCTAGTCTACCTGCTTACATAATATTATATTGGTTTTGGTGTTTTGTTCTTGTGGCATTGTTTTATTAATAATGTTTTCTGACCCAGACGAAGATGATGAAATTAGCTGGAGTGTTACATGAAAGAGTAGCCTTTAGCAAGCCTTAAAAGAGAGAAATAGAAAGAGGGTTGGGAAAATTTTGACCTACAGTGGGACCATTTTGAATTTTTAATAATATACCTTTCGCTGCCACTAGGATATTCAACTAGGCATTTTGTTCCCAAGTTTTTTCATATTGGAACACACTCACACTTCTCACAAACCTGTAATCGAACCCTCTCCCCCTCTACTACCTCTACAGCCATTACCTTCACCAGACAATAACAAAAATACACAAACATATTACGGCTATAATAAAAATTAACCCTGAAATAATGCCTTGCAAAAGGGTTAACCAAACCTGCGAATAAATGTATAAGTAATAACCGGGTAGTGTTACAAATTGCGAAAGGGTTACAATACTTGCGTGTGTAGGCGACATCGTCTTGATGTTCATTAGCCGGCTAATGTCGTCAAATTATAGCCCGCAAGAGTACCACTACCCACTTATCATTATGTAGAAGTATTGTTTTTGTTTGGAAGCAATACGTAGTTTCTAACCATATCTTTACTACGCGTGTGGTAGTGTAAACAAACCCGTTATGTTTAATGAAAAACGTTACCCCATTAGACATTACACTATGGGCCTGCTTCACCATCGACAAGTAAAGTGCCAAGTAGACTAACTGTCACTTAAAGTCACCCGTAACTACTCGTACGAATTTCTCAATATTTGAGTAGCATTAATGAGGAGATAAGCTGGCCTGTAATTAAGATACGAAAGAAGATACTCGTAAATTTTACTTGCCAATTAGCGTTAATCAAGAAGTAACTATTAAACACTTTATTTGTAGATGGTGAAACAGGCCCTATATATAATATACAGGTACATAATAATTGAAACTTATATCTTTTTAATATCCAGAAGGAATCACCTACAGCAGTTAAAACAAGTCTATAATCATAATATGTAGTTTTAGATACATAGGTACACAACAGTCAACAAAATAATAAACAACACTATCTCCCAGTCGTCACGAAAACGCAATGAAACACACAACGTACAATAACCTGCACCGAACATCGGTGCCAAATGTCGCCTGCCTACCCCCCGCACGTGCAAGCGCAATAATAGCCGTAATATCGAAGCCGACCGATTTAACGACATGCAATGAAACACGGACATCGACGGGTTAAATGTCCGTACGTATTGTTTTAACCTTTAAGCTAGATATTAAATTATTGGTGTCTGTCCGAACTCCGGTATGACCGCACTGCGAGAGGGTTAACTATTGAATTGTTATACTGTGCCTATCGTGTTGTTAATGATATATTCAATCTATTTGAAAGCTAAAGCGTGTTATTGTTAAGCGAATGGTTTTATTTTGTTTATATGTGATGTGTATTCAGACTATTGTTTACGGTACAAGTAAAATTATCGGTTTTAGTAAATAATTTTAGTCTAACGAATGAAGAATTAACCCTGCCGGTATCTCGCAGAAATCTTGGAGATCAATGTACTGATAAATTATGAATTCTATCATTCACTTCAAATCTCCAATCCAACTTTTTTATCGACAACAACATTTCTCACTCAAAACTCAACTGAAACCAATCACAAAGGCAAACTAACATCTAAAACGAATCAAACATTCAAGCCAACCCCAAACAGCTGCGGTCAAAGTCGACCGCAAAATAAAAAACCAGAGACTGAGCTTTTAAAAGAAAACACCAGTTGTTAGGTGACCGCTTGCCGATCGCGATAGCCGTCGACGACATTGTGGGGGATTTATCGCTGGCCGCACAGCACACTTAAGTCCCTAGCCGGGAGCTAAAAAGGAAAGTTTAAAGTCCGCGTCGCCGTCGCAGGGTTAAAAGGCCGCTCGTGTTGTATGTGTTTTTATGTTACTGTACTTACAAGTGATTGAGAAAAATATTTCAGTTGTACTTATTTATAATTTAGGGTGCTTTAAAAGAGTTTTCACGAGTAATGATACTGAATTAATCGTATGGCGTATCGTAGTTACCAACCTCATGATCCAGCGACATGATATAGACACCTAAAACTTTTAAAGAACTTGCAGTTTTAAAATTATAGCAACATTGGAAAAAAAACATAATAAGTTGATAATTTAATTGATTTTCCTATTAACTCTTGCTGCGACTTTCTTATTTACGACTTGGTCCTTCCTACCTTCGGTAAGTTAAAAACAAAAGCAATTAGTCTCGAAGGACCAATTTAATTTAAAGCACTAACGTTTTTCTTTTAGTTTCACTAAGCTTCTTGTAAATAAAGTTTTATATAAACAGTAGAATATAAAGGCTGAGTTTTCTATCGGTGTACGCAGAGTCTAAGGATTACTATTTGTTTCGAGGCTGACTTTCTTTTTCTTTTTACTCACTCTCCAGACATTATCCACAGGTAAAGATATTCACAATAACATTCATAAACAATTAATAAATAAGAAAGATTTTAAAATAAGATTCATTAAGTTGAGAGTCCACCCACTTATCCAAATTAAGCAAAATCTCACTATCAAACCATTAAATACGTTCACACAATGCCTTCTAACGTCAAAATCACAAACAAAACATTTTTTTAAATTAAATCAACGCAAAGTAATCCGTCAAGTGGATTATTTGAATGCACAGTTCGCGTGAACACTATTAAGATTGACGAGGTATGTAGGTTACACGCGACGTGACGTTAGAGGCACGCGACGAGTGCGCTCGTGTCTGATCGCTTATATTATAATACAATTAACAAACTTGTGCATCTTTGCAATTACGCACGATATAGTGTGACATCACTGTTATAACCTGATTTAGTGAGAAAACTTAATAAGTAATCAATGTGTAATATGAATGGAGGCTTGCCACCTTTTTAAATGGAAGCAATGATTAACAACGAAATGTAGGTGTTAACATTTGATGAAATAAAACATTTCTGCCTACCCCTTTGTTGATAATTATCGAGTAAAAATTTGGGGTATCGGTTATAGTAATCTTAACTAATACTGCAAGGTTCGACTTTAAACCTCGCATTCGTTTATAATATTGAAAAATAAAAATACAAAATTAAGTTACGTTCTTAGTTAATAAATCGCTAACTTTAGGATACCTAAGTTTCAGTTATCCTTGTAAGACAAAAACCAGCATAGTCATAGGTAAATAAACATCTATATAACACCCTTAGAACTGCACTTTATTCCCATCTAATATAACCTAGATAAAGTTGGCCATTTAATTTCTCCCCAACAATATGACAGCTCCGTCTTTCAGATAAATTTACGCGATTTAGACATGATTAATGCGAGTCCGGTGGCCTCGTATTCGATAAGATGCGCGATAGTGGTCCTATGGAAGCGCCGAAGGACCAACTATTTTGCACTAGTCGTACCCGCTGGTCCTTTTGCGCGCAATATCTTAGTTACATTTTTCATACTTACTATGTATGATATATCATAACTACGTTTATTCATTATGATACTTATACATTATACCTCAGTACTAACCAATTATATCCCTTTATCCATTTTAGCTCCGTAAGCGCATATCATATCTAAATATAAATGATTTCCAAAAACGCTAGAGATTACTTTTTAGTCCGCCCTCGAGCATATTAAGTTAATAATGTAAGTAGGAGACTGGATAGCAAAACATTCTGGTAAATCCAGAATAAAATCGACCATTAGTTTGAAGATTTGACCGCAAAGGGACAGTTAGATATGGTCGAATGTGTCGCGATAAGGACCATAACTACTGGTCCTATCTTCACGCCCTTTTAGCCCGAGGCATTAGTAGAAGGCTCCCTAAAGATTACGATAATCTTACAAGTCACTTTGCGTAAAACTAAAATTTTACCACTTTGGGTAAACGTCGAAACAGTAACAAACAAACGGATAACTGAGGAAGTATTTGTGTATCCTAGACAACATCAGAGTTTATTATTTTCTTGTTAAAACACTTAATTATTTTACCAGAATATCAATTAATACAATTAGTACAGTCAAGCATCGTTTATTCTAAAAAAAAAACATCGTTATTGATACTCGACCTATTTAACAAAAATATTTATTCGGTAAACACAAAAATCTCAGCTTCTTTACCCCAAACGTTCAATACGAAATAAATGTATTTCTAGCAGGCAACAATACGTATTTAACACAATGATCGACAGACGCTCCACGAGTATACATTTTTAAAGGTAAGGTGAAGGAACTCGAGGGTGAGGAAAAATCTATAAATTTTTAGCGTAGGCCGAAAAATCAGTAGGACATAAATTGTAAAAAGGCGACGCCGAAACGAGCAGAATCGTCAAATGGTGCGGACGAGATACATTTTAGATATAGATAGGGTTGGCACGCGCTGGCGACCGATAAACTAGCTGGGGATGAAAGGAAATTATATTCTTTAATATCAAAGATTAAATGGTGTCGATAGAATTTAAAATGTAATGTTAGATTCTAATACGTTCACATTCTATGGCTGGCTTATGATGAAAATGCATTAGAATTTTGGATAGGTTTAGAATAAATAAATAAAATCACTTCCAAGAAAAATAAAAGTTGCTACTATATTACTGTTTTTGTAAATAAAATTACTTTACTAAATCTATAACTTAAGCACTTAGTTGTAGAAATAGATATTGAACTTCACTAGCTTTCTAAAATAAAAGTAAATCTTGAAAAAAAAATATAAAGTTATTAAAATTCCTCTATTTTCCTAAAAGCCTTAGAATTTATATTGTGCGGAATTATTATAGATTAATTCTAGCACATACAATTATCAAGACATGTGTCTAACCTTTTACAATACGTTATTTAATAATTTTAATACCGCCAATAAACATAGAGACACACGAGATAACAAACAAGTAAAAAAAACAAGTAAACAAACAAGGCAAATTTAGTTGGTTTGCCTAAGAAATAAATAAAATATTTATTTTCAACCGACTATACAATAAGTACTTAGTGTTGACAACCCTAGTGAAAACGGTAGTGAAACGCGCGATGCTTGGAAACTCGGCGATGTAGGCACTGCCGAGATTTATGTTAGAATCTGGTTACCGGTAATACAACCTCGTTATGCACATGAACTGAAAATACTATTTATTGAACTCCATATTAATATGATCTGTGTCTTTAACTTATTATTGTGGGTACTTATACAGGTCGTAACAGGATTGACGCAAAACCTGAAAGTGGTTGGTTAATAGGCTTCTGATTCGAATTCCGTCATATTATATTTTAATTTTACTTTTTAATGGAAAATTGTCGTTCACTGTGGCGTTCTAAGGGGGAGACCTTTGTCCAACAGTGGACGTCTTCCGGCTGATGATGATGATGATGGTATACTTTAACATAATATGTTATCTTTCAGGAAATATTTTTCACTTGGCTTGAATCAGAAACATAACTTAAAAATAAGTTAATACTTGTTCTAGTGTAAAGGCTGGCCCCTGTCCTGTAAAGTCTAGCTTGTCTCTGTGTTTTGAGACGGAGGTGTTAGTAATATATCATTCGTTTACGGAAATTTAAAACTTTATTCAAAGGAATAAGGCTTGCTTTACATGCACGATCAAATTTTTAGTTGAGTCATATCCTTACCTTAACAGACATAAACAACATTTATTTTATAAAATCTGACTAGGTTTGGTTTAACTAAATTAAATTCTAGATATTATTTTAATCCTATAATCTAATACTCTAATTGTGGTGTCTGAGGTCTTGCGTTAAATCTGGTACATCTTGTATCCAGTTTAAGTTAAATTATGGAATCAGGGGCACTTTGCAAAATTTCGCAAACTGCCATTTTGCAAAACGCTTGTAGAATAGAAATCGAATAATAAATAAACTTGCGTTGTACCACCAGTCTGTGACCCCTGGAGCTATTAAGCTATGTCTTCCGTCAAAAACATTTTTGATTACCGGTTAATGTTCCGGGGTAGGCAGAGGTGTGTAGTAAACCCACATATCGCCAGTAAGTTTTAGGTTCAAATTTAATAGGGGGCGAGCTTAGTGCCATCAACCGGGTACAAATCCTGACTCCATGCTGCTACAGAAAACTACCCAATGGAAAAACCCTGTAACACTGCCCGACGAATATATCTTACCGTTGGAATAATATTTAAAGATACAATGAGAATACTTCTCAGGCTATTTATAAAAAGGAATTAGTATCTAGGCCGTCTAGGAAATAGACGGATAAAAGTACTGTATTTTAGTCATTCATTAGTTTAAGTAAGCGTATTACAGTTTTAAAACAGACAAAGTTTCCGTAGGCACTGTTCACATTCATTTTAATATTCATATCAAAGAGCTTTTGTATTACATAAAATATTATAATTTACTTAACTTACACAAAGTAGAATAAGTTATTTCGTAACTCATTCCGGAATCCTTTTTAGAAATTAAGACGGGGCGGAAGGTTTTATAGATTTATTTTAAAGACTCTTCGTTTATGTCCTTATTGAAAATTATTTAGCAGGATAGGGTAAAGACTTGACTAACGCAGCGGTTATGCATTAGGCTTTTAGCACTATTCATTGCGGGTTCTATGTCTGTTGTATCAAATAGAGATATCAAAGAGATACAATCTTTTGACTTATTCAAAAGAAAATTAAAATTTTATATTTCCAAAAATAATTAACAATTGCCATCAAATGCTATTGACAGGTACTATAACAAGATCTGTGTTTCGATACGTAATTCAAACCCTGCATTTCCTTTACTACTTTGCGCACAGTCGGAGAGTTCTTTTTCTTAACCTACATCACAAAACAATAGTAAACGAAATCTTATCTATACTTTACAAACCCACAATTTCCGCAATAATTAAATAGATAATAGTGCATACTAAAAATAGAAAATAGTTTTTTAGATCACTAACAACTAACAATATTACCTATTACTTCTTACCTACCGCTTTGTATTTCTCGCTCCTTGTGTAATTACTTTATTATTGTATCTAGTGTTTCTCAGTAAGTGAATATTTGTATTCTGTTTGAGAAATAAATGTATTAAACCGTTTTATCAAATATCATGTGTCATTTAACACTATATTTGCGTAAGTTAATTTTACTCTAATCCTATAAAAACCACAATTCATCATTTGACCTGCTTACGTTTCTATCACGCAAATTATTTATTTATTCAAATATTATTCTGTAAAAGTATAACTTAAGTATTTTTTTTACTTTTAAATGAAAGTTCACTATGTTAAGGATATTAGAAAAATTGCTGGGATCAAGGAAACGATTTACCTAAAAAAAATGGAGAAAATGTCCCTGCCCTGTCAGTGTGAGCCCTGCGGACGTTAGGATTCTTCGTGTCAAGGAGTATCGTAAGTCACTAAGTCACTACTAAGCTGATAACTCTTTATCTAATGTGCCGTTTTGTTTAGATATCGGCTAAGGGTGATGTCATAGATTAAACGAACTGGTAGCTTTAGTAGAACACACATGAAGATTAGCTGTAATCGGTGAAGTAATGCTTTGTTTGGTTTGAAACAAAGAGATATACATTATAGCCATAGGAGAGGCCTATGTCCAGCAGTGGACTGAGATAGGCTGATGATGATGATAAATAGACATTTATCTCCTTATTCATATAAAAGTTTCAATTTCTAACCAAGGATTAAGTTATACCTGTCACTGTCGTTTGTATATCAAAGAATAGAGATATCGATAGATTCAATACGGGTTTAAGTTAATAATAAATTTATTTATTAAGGCACCAGGTCCCAATTATAAACAATTACACAGAAAAATTACATTTAAAAATTCTTTAAACACTATATCATAATAATAGCCAATTCATTAACCAATAAATAAATATTCATCAAAATAATACAACCACGACACAATAGTATAGCGCTTAACTTCTGTTGGCATTCCGATGGACGTCTAGCCAATACCGGCGAATCGGACTATTCCAATCCTCACTGACGACCCTCAGCAGCTGATTGGCCGATGTTTGTAGCCTGTTAGAGAACGACGCTACACGAGATCGAATTATGGCAAAAAAGTCTGGCACTCCCGCCTCAGCGAACATGCCAGACGCACTGCAGTATCTAGGAAATCTCATTAAAATGCGATATGCATCATTGTACTGTACTCTCATAGTACTAAATGTCGACCTTTTAAATTTTGTCCACAGCTGGCAAGTATAGAATCCGAGACAATAGGCACGGAACAACGTTTTCTTGACGCATGGGCTACAGGTAGAAAATCTCCGAGCAAGCATATTGCATCGAATCGAGAGAGCCCGTCTTTCTCGTTCTATGTCAGCATCATCTGTAAGATCGTCAGTGAGAATGTGGCCCAGATATTTAAACGTTCGTACGACCCTTATCGGTGAATTATTTATATAAACTTCCGGTACTATAGCAGGTCCCTTTCCAGCTCTAAACACCAACATGTCTGTTTTCATGACGTTATATATCATGCCATGAGAGCCGGCATATCGTTCACAAATGGAAACCAGCTTTCTGAGCGCTCTTATTGAGGGGCTGAGGAGGACCATGTCGTCCGCGTAACTTATATTATTAAAGCACACACCACCTATGTGACAGCCGACACCTGCCCTCCTCAGCTCCTCAATAAGACCATTCACATATATATTAAATAAGTCTGGAGAAGTCAATCCCCCTTGTCGAACACCACATTTTAGCCTGTAGTCGTTAGAATGAACGTCACCCCATCTTACATAGTTAGTTTGGTTTCCGTACCAGTATTTAAACATATTAACAAGGTCTATGTGCACACCCGAGTCCCGCAGCTTGTTCCAGAGAATATTATAATCTACTAGGTCAAACGCACGGCTCAAGTCTAGAAAGCAAGCATAAACTGAAGTGTTACGGGTTTTATAATAATTAACTGTATGCTTCAGAGTAAGAATTGCTAAATCAGTCGATAGACCAGGACGGAAGCCAAACTGTGCATCATCTATCCTAGCACACTTCAACAGTAAGGGCTGCAATAGACGCTCCAACACTTTACCAATGACAGTGCCGAGGGAGATGGGACGATAGTTAGCAGCCAAACTGAGATCCCCTGTTTTGTTTTTTATGATCGGAATAACTACTGTTCTCATTAAGGCTTCAGGTAGGTAAGAGTACTTGACACAGTGATTAAACAACGCACTTAATTTGACATGTATAAATTTCCCTGCATGAATCAAGTGTTCAATGCTTAAGTAATCATGGCCCGCCGATTTACCACGCTTCATTCGTCGTATTACGTTATAAACATCAAGCGGTGAGAATTGCAAGTGATTACAATTCTCACCCCTGCCCAACCCCTGACCACGATCTCCCTCAACCTTGTCAGCGGGACCTACAGGCACTGGCTCTGTTTTAAATTTGTTAGCAAACATATTTGCAATTTGTGTGGGCTCTAATAGGCCGTCCATGGATAATGGTTTATTTTGTTTGTAACTTAACTTTTTTGTACTTTGCCAAAATTTCACAAAATTCTTGTTATTACAGTGGGTAGCCAATATATCCATTTTAATAGATTCTTCATTACGTTGACACCACTTTAATTTGTTTTTAAATATTTTACGATAAATAATCATGTTATTATATAAGTCACCCATAGACGGACTACCAGCTGTCACCCAACAATTATAATGAAACTTGGCTGAACTGTAGCATTCCTGTACATGATAATTCCATCCTGTTATAGGTTTACGTAACCTACGACCACCGGAATCCAACCCATAACATTTTATAGCACCATTCCCCAGAATATTAACAATATCACAGTACAATCTGTCAATAAACTTACAATGTTCCTTTAATTGATCACACGTTACATTATTATCACATTTTACGCATTTCAACTCATCATTAACCTTTTCCAGGTGTAAATCGCAATAGTTGTTATATGTCGTTATCTGATTAAGCGCTCTGTTTCCCCACAATACTTTATTACATTTGTTGTTGTTGCAGCTTTTAGTAAAATCAGCAGCTAGACCACTGCCAGTCCCTCGCACGTCACACACAATGCGCAACGGATAATGATCTGAAGAAAATACATCATAGACAACATTGACTGACCTGATAGTGTTCCACGCAGATGTTGTGACAACGCAGTGGTCCAGCCACCTCTTGCAACCGTGTGCTTCACTTGTAAAAGTATACGTATCCGATTCTAAACCTAACATCACTATATCTGCACATATGAACTTTTGTTCTTCACAAAACAATAGTAATTCACGCCCAAAGGGTGCATTTGGGTGAGCATTAAAGTCGCCTAACATATAAGCCGCAGAAACCTCAGATTCTTCTATAATTGCACTCATACGGGCTAAGCAGTCCGTGTACTCAGTTATATTCTCCGGTTTGTCAGTAGGTAGATACACACTAAAGACTAAAAAAGACCCCTCTACAGTATTAACACGAATTGCCAGTAACCTATCAATGCCGCATTCCACCACAATAACATTTGGAAATGTCTGCTTTCTCCACATCAACGCCAGTCCACCATACGGTCTCCCACGTAGTACACCGACGGAAGTATCAACCGATGTTATTGCCGTACAGCCATAGTCCTTATCAATGTTGTGTACAAAATCCAGGTCGTGGGATAGAAGCCAGGTTTCCTGCAACGCAATTATATCCACGTTGCTACATAGTTGCCTGATTTGCTGGACTGACCTTTTTAAGGACTTACAATTAAATGATAACATAACTATCTCAGAACTTGTGCTATCCATGGTGTTTATGACTTGTTAACGCTAATTGTACGCTCACGAAATCGTCTGAATATAATTCCACTCGGCCAGAAATCAGTACTTAAAAATGTTTTAAGCTTATGTTTAGGTACAATAATTTTGAAAGAGCGGAAAGTAGTTTCTTGTCTCTGAGGAAGTATTTGTATATCCATACATTGTTCACCCAATGACAGCACATGCTCTTTAATATCCTCAATGGTAGTAGTGTTTCTGAGCCGTGACAGGTACACCGCATCCGGTATATCTGCTACTAGCAGGCGACTTGACGCCGACGCCGTTCCACGCATATTTCTGCTGCGTAAACGTTTCTTTTTGCTATGTATATAAGTAAAACCGTCGTCATTGTCCACAGTGGGCTCATCATTAGCGCGCGAGATACCGGTTTTATTGACAATATCACGATAAGACGGCGTGTCTAGTTCCGTCCTCACCGATGTTACACATTCTCGCTCATTATATGAAGGTAGATGTATATCCTTTGCAACGCACTCTGCAGCCGGTTGATGTAGTACCTGTTGTAATGCCACTGTCGCTGTCCGATTATGTTCCTTATTATTACCATCATAGGATACAGTTTTCTTAGACGTATTACTGTTAATACTTGATCGTATGTCAATTAATTCTGTATTCATTCTAGTTTCGAATGTGCTCATGTCTAATTTGGAGACTGAGCTTTCACGCATAATTTGCAGTTCGTTTTTTAGGATAGTTATATCCTTTAGTAAACGAGACACATCCACGTAATCAAACGTCACGGGGGGTAGGCGGTTCAAGTCTTTGGCCACAAATACTGGCTGTTTAGACGGATCTGAGTCCTTGAAGGCCTTAATCACATCTCTGATGTTCTTTTTGTTCTTATCTTCTCCTTTTCTCTGCATACACTTTAGAGACAATGAACTGAATAACACAGATTTGCCATTTTCTATTTCACTTTCGGTAAAATTGCTTGCACATATTTGAGTAACACTTAGCTCGTCTATCACGTCTATTTTATTTTGAACGAACGTTAAAAACTCGTTAATAATTATTATAGTTGAATCTGCCATATTAGTTCGCGTATGCGCAGGGCGTTTTTGCGCGCGTCGCTCATCCGCAGTGGCAGCAACTAGACTGCGACGGCGAAAATACAATAATCTGATTGGGAATTGTATTTTTGAGCCGTTTGGGGTCGAAACATTTGGGTCATGGAGTCCGAGCGCCCAAGCCTTATTTAAAGATCTTTCAAAACGTTTAGTCGATGCTTTGAGTGATCAGAGGGCTGGTTTGTTTTTAGGTCAAAGAATCAGTATGCATATAATGCAGGTATTATCCTCGTTTATGAATAAGAGGGATAAAGTCCAAAAGTTATGATAAAGAAAGTTATGCCTTCTATACGGATTACGGACTAAAGAATTGATCATGGTCTACTAACATTCGTACTGAAAAAATAAAATAAAAAGGTTTCTTTCAGAAACTTAATGCGACTTTTACAGTATTCTTACATTGGGACCTCCTTTTAAGTATAAGTAATAAAGATCACTGTTGTGTAAGTATTTAAATGATTTTAAAAATGATGACTAACTGCCGCACTCAGAGATGTTAATGATTACTTAAACTGTCACTATGTAAAGATTTGACAAAGGTAACCTTTACTTAGTGACAGTTTAAGTTACCATTAAATGTCTCTGAGTTCGGCGGTGAGTTAATAAAATAAATCGTTACGATATGTTTAAGCCCATTACGGTATAATTCATCATTATTAAGCATTGGTACTATACCAAAATAAATGTTTAACTTACTTACTTATGACGTCATCACATCAGCTATTTTGTTTTAACTCATCCACGATTCCACATACCTGTAACAATCAAAATAAATCATTACAACATTATTCTATTAAATACTTTACTCTTTTTACTCAAAGGTCCATACAATCAATTTATTCTTACAATGTCGGAAGTAACGTTCATATACATTATTGATGTCCTGTTAAGCAGGATAAAAAGATGGCGACACTTAAAACTCAAATAAAAATTGGTCCTTCGGTACTTTTGAACTTAAAAATAAAGGACCAGTTTCTTACGCGATCATTATTTATTATTTCATAGGCCTCTGAATAATCTATTAAACGGATTAAGGCCGTTATGAAATATTATTATAATTATAATCAAATTTCTTAGTACCTACATACGACGTAAGACAATATATTCGTATTACATTAACTGAACAACAAGATTATTACAGTGATTTTAGACACAAAGGGTTCTGTTTGATACACCTGAAACATGCACATATTGTATCGACACACGACACATAGGGCTTCGGCCAAGTCTGGCTCTTTGTGAATGTAATATCGAAATCAATATACCAACGACGCTAACGATATTGAATTCACAAAGAGACTGTATATCCTAGCTTTACAGTGTATGGAAAGGAAATAGCTTTCCTTTACATATAACTAAGATAAGATATTAGGAACGTAGTACATAGTCAAAGATCTCTACCAAAAACGTTTACAAAACAAAAATAAATCGAAATAACAGATACGTTTTAAAGCGGACTACAAAACGGAAACATACGCAGCTTATCGATCTCCATATGAGATAATATTTACGTACATTGTCGCAGGCTGTGCCAAGGAGTGAACTGTGCAATAAAAATAACAGCCTAAGGTGCGTCGGTGACACGTAGAAACCGAGACGGGGAGCCGTTTACACCGTAGTGTAAATTTGGTCTTTTGGTACGGAAAGTTATGTTTAAATACAATGTTATTAAGAGGTTATTGCTTTTGGAATCTATACTCATGGCAAAGAAAACTAGTATAAATAACTGCTTATTGAGTTTGAGTGTTTTTAATTTAATCATAGAATTAAAAGGTTTAACTTGCATAGTTCGTTTTCAATTATACATTTAATGATAAACAACATACGTATAACAACAACCATTTACCAGCATTAACTTGAATAACGAAGAAAACAAATTGTTTACACAGTTGCAACATAATTGATACTTAATATGACTATTTCATTCATTTGTGTTATTATCTTTTGGCAAGATAATGGTGGCATTTTATTATTAAAGTAAAATAGTATTGTAACTGCAAGTCTTGGTTCATATTGACAACAAACAATCTTGTAGCCGTGACGTCAGTAATGTCCTGTTAGCAAAACAACGGTGGCACAAATACATATTTTTTCAATGAATACCGTGAAGTATGAGTGGTGTTTCATAAACATATCAAAAACATGGTAACGTATAAAAAAACATCAACCGGAAGATGTCCACTATTGAACAAAGCCTCCCCCCCAAAGAAGGGGGGGGGCTTTGTTCAATAGTGGCGCTGCTGCCCATCTACTGAATTTTTCCTAAGTCGCCACTTACAACACCCACGGGAGGAAAGGGGGTGGTCTATTCTAGGCCGGATACAATAATATAAAACAATAACCATCACAAATCGATCTATACTCTGAACCGCAAATACCTATCAACACGAGACGGATAACCTCATAAAATCATAAATACTGCAGAGATGAATAGTTCACCCACATTTCGCCTGTTACAGGGGCGAGTCTATTCCCATTAACTGGGCACAAAACTAATCTCCGTGCAGTTACTGAGAAGATAAAACCCAATAACATTGCGTGACCCGGGCATCAAACCCAGGATACTCAGCAGTCGCGCTGTGCAAACACTAGAACATTAGGCAGTCTATCTTAAGCAACAATAAAATAAATCAATCAAAAGAAATCGGGATCGGATCTCGTCGGTGTGACAGCGGCCGGCTCTGTGATAACATCGCATGTACTGGCATAGCGCGCGACGCTGCCTGCCAAATTATTAACATAAACACCATGGAATGCCCACTGCATTCGTACCGCTGTTATTGACTGTCGCAATTTTGTTCTTGGCGTGTGTACCGCTCCAATTTAGAATACTATACATATTTTATCAAGATTAGTCGCTTTTCTATATTAGTGTCGTGGACGTTTGGATTATTGGATAAGAATACGGCACAGGTATGGAAAACGAAGAAGCGTTTAAGTGGAAAGTAATTTCACCCGATTATTTAAAGGTTCGGGCCGCATTCTTTTTTGCTTACTTCCTACTACCACCGAATTTTTTAACGTAAGCATTACAAAATGTCAAATCATGAAAAAAAAATGCAAATAGCACAGAAAGCTCTCAGGATGCCCATAAGCTTGGTCGCTGTTGTCAAAATAACGGCAGAAAGCAAGCCATTTTATGGTAAACATGAAGTCAAAACTAAGTCTTTAAAATTCTAGATTAGGTACCAGTCCTAAAACTTAACAAAATCTCCAAAACTTACTTTCAACTCATCAATTGATTACTTAATCGCAAGCCAGAAGATGCCAATAATCAAGAATACGAACGTAAATCGTAGGCCCCGCATAAACAATGTAAAAGCCGACGCCAAAGTGTCCGTAAATAATAAAATGCTAAATGTAATGATCGATCGGTGGGTCTAAGAGGGGGTTCCCCTGATGTGTGCACGTACAAAGCATGTCTGTTACAACTAGTGTTGCCAGGTGTCCCGATTTGCGTGGGACATCCCGATCTTGACTTGATCGGGACGTCGGATGTCCCGATCAATCGCTAGTAGTCTGTACTTTTCGACGGTTAAAAAGTTTGACTGAAAAATCGAACATAAATAATGCATAGTAGCTTTTAGGCTTAAGTGGGATACTAGTTTTTTTTTAGTGAAAATATTTAAGCTTTCACGTTTATATATTTTTTCACAAAACTTTGAAAAACAAAAGTTTTTTTTGTAGCAGTCCAGATTTAAAGATCAATTCCCGATTACTTTAACACTAGCTGCGCCCCACGGGGTTACCCGCTACATATTTTTCGGATAAAAAACCTGTGTTAATCCAGGGTGTCAGCTACCTCCATACCAAAGTTTTATCAAAATTGGTCCAGCCGTTTAAGCGTGAAGAAGTAACAAACACACAAACCCAAAAACTTTCGATTCCGTCCCTAATTTTTATACCGACTTGGTATCACTAGCAACAATGGATTTTCCCTTAAGTATGGATGTTTGAATTTAAATTCACTTTGCTAGCTTTACCGATTGATTTCTTGAGGAGGATGATTGGAAAGCAGCGATAGTAATTGAAGGGTTTATCGTATCTTATCGATTATTTGCTGTTTTATTAAGTGGAGAGCTTGTGTTTGCTAGGCTAAGTTTGTACGGAAACATTATGTGCACGCAACCATGAGTATTGATAAGTTTACCATGAATTTGAAATAGTAATGATAGACTGACTTCTGACGTGTGCTTGCAACCACGGCCGGTGCAACCCGGTCGACACGTCAAGCCAAAAGTATTAACATGTGTTCGCGTTAATTCCGTAATAGGCGTGACCACTGACTAAACGTACTTGTATGGTTAAAAGAATACCTTCATATAATACTATAATATTTATTTAATATTATGAAGCTGAAGAATTTATTTGTATGGTTGAACGCGCTTATCTCTGAAACTACTGTTTCGAATTGAGAAAATAATTTTATGTTAGATAGTTCATTTATGGAGGAAGGCTATAGGCTACAATAACATATTCTTCTTAAAAAGAGCCTTACTCTTGTCAGTACATCATCATTAGGTGAAAAAAATAATCATGAAATCCAAAATCCACGCGAGCGAAGTCGCAGGCTAGTTAGTTATAGGTATTTCGGTTCCGTGTGGTACATCGTAACTCTGTTAAAGTAGGTACTTGAGAATCCTTTGTTACATTTTACTGAGAATAATTTATTTCTATGATTAGGGTTGTCATTTTTAGGATAATGCTTGCCAGCATTATCCTGAATAACTCGTAATTTATGAAAACAAAGAAATGATTACAAAAGAGTTTTTATGTTGAATTATTATATGTTACTAGAGTAAATAGCGTAATAATATTAAGTAAAACAAATATTACTTCTGTAATTAGTAATGTACTACTGTATACTTAGAAAGGATTTATTTTATTTGTTGTTCTGAAAATTATGTGGGTATTTGTGAAGTACCTATCTAGCAGACAAAAGCTTCGAAGGCCAGCGTTTAACGCTTGAGCGTTTAGCTAATCAGTAAGGGAAAATAAAACCTGGTTATAATAGTATAAAATATGTGTAAGCACATACTTTATACACCACCTAAATACCACAAACTTATAAAACGAGAGCATATAATACATAGGACCTGGAATATAACGATTAAATTTCCTTACGAGCAGTGACCAAGCGTAATAAATCAATGCTGGTTTCTTTGATATATACACATAACTTAAGCACCGCGATTTTTATTGCATTATTGGTTATTGTTTGATTATCAATTACAATCTTGGCTTTATCGTCATTGGAGTTTGCGTCTCTAGCTGATAATTTGAGCAGTGCCATATGCAAGCACTTTTTTGGTAGCCAAATAACCCAATTCTTGACTTACAGGAGTTACATAATGGGCAAAAGAGGCGGGCCTGTTCCAAAAACAAAATAAAATAAGTTTTGATCCAAAAGGACCACTACCAGGTAAATTTTGGGCCATAAGGACCACAGTTGGGTTTCAGCATGAAATTTAAGACAATCATGTTGAATACCACTTAGTCTCCTGACCTCCTCGCGCCAGGAAACAAGTCTAGCATTACCATTTCATGTAACCGTATTAGCATTTTAATTACTAAAATGAATCACGAAACTTATTTACTTTGTAAGGGCTTTCAACTGCTAAAACAAACGTGTATTTTTTTTTAAATATTTACAAATTAAATTTTATCTCATTCGGAGATTGATACCATGACGGACTGAAAGCTTAACTTAAATATAACGTAACTGAATTCAAGAATATATAAATAAAACTATTAATAATATATCAAAAAAAAATATGGCTATGCGATTAGACTGTTGCGCTAAGGATTGCGGGTTTGAATCCCGCACGGAGCAAAATATTTGTGCGATCCACATTTGATTTTCCCGAGTCTGGGTGTTTGTGTATGTGAAATTTCATGTTTGTGAAACGCACCTACGATACAGGAGAAATAGTGTGGGGCGACGGTTTTTTTTTAAATAGAATACAATGGAAAATCTAGTAGTTTGAATAAAGAAGATCAGTGTCCGCGACACAGGGAATCGTAATGTGGAAGGTAGTGTTCTAACCTTGTCTGTAGCCACTATTTTTTGAAACAATAAAATGTATTAATAATAATATTACTCTACAACGGAAAATTTCCTACTGTCCAAGCATAAGGCACCAGAATATACTAATTAATAGTCTAGTTGAACACATTATTTTTTCATATTTACCAAGCTATTTTTATTCGTACCAGCCCTAAACACTCGCCGGCCGTTCGTGCAGTTCCGTATGCATTGAGTAACTTAAAAATAAACTACGGGGTGTGTTTAATTAATCCCCGACCTTTACTTAACTAGAATACTGGGAAACTTGATTCTTCAGTTGAAATGGTGAGAGCTAATTGGTTTACTTGTGCATGTAAAACGACTTTAATTTTATAAGACGTTTGTTGTACTTTATTGTTCTGTGTACATGTTTTGCTGAATGCAGTTTTAGCTGCTTTGAGCACTAATAGCCGAGTGGTATGACCGTTGGACTGCCAAGTCAAAATCGTAAGTTCAAACCCTGGCACGCACCAATGACTTTTCGAATTCATGTGCGTACTATAAATTAGTTATCAGTTGCTAATAACGGTGAAGGAAAACATCGTGAGGAAACCGGCACACCTGAGAGATTTTTCAACGGTGTGTAAAGCCATGTCAGAGGCCTACAGGCGGTTTAAACTCTGACACTAGGTTGTTCAACAACCATACGATAAGAAGCTGCTTTCCAGTAATATGCGAAGCAGTGTATAAAATACAGTAGGATCATGACTAATAATGTTTAAAAAAAAACGTCTCCCCACAGTAGGAATTTCTCCTGTATCGTAGGTGTGTTTCACAAACATGAAATATCACATACGCAAACACCTAGACTCGGGACAATCAAATTAATGTGGATCGCACAAATTTTTGCCCCGTGCGAGAATCGAGCCCGCAACCCTTAGCGCAGCAGTCTAATCACTTAGCCACTGCGCCAATCAGGTCGTCTATGTATTTATATATTTTATATATTACTTTATAATATTTAAACATCACATAGATATAGCAATCTGACGTGGACAAGACAGCACCCGAGTCTGAACCGATATTTTGGTTTAAAATTACGTGAAATAAAGTTTAAATTCGGTTGAATGTCTTAAATGTCACATTTTGACAATCATGTCATTAATGATTGACATTTTTGACATTGCAACTATATTCATGTTAGAGAAAATGGGCCTTCTGTCACAGATTTATATTTAAGTCAACAAAACGTATACCACCCTAAAAAACGAATACCATCATACGAGGTCACTAGTGAAGCGACAGTTCTCGGGTTGCCAGCTATAAAAAACGTCGACACGTTTGAACAAGTAATGCTTACGTCAACATCGCGCCTAGTCCAGGGAAAATCTCTTTTTTGTCCAACAAGGATAATATTACTTTCTTGAAATTGGCGAGAAATAGCAGATTAAGTGCGGCCCGATTTGATTTATTAACGTCGTTTTTTACGTGGTAACATTAGCGGCGATACATCATGTTTTTTGTTTGTGTGAAGATTGCGGGCACTTACATACTCCTTATTAAGTAAATATACGATGCATTACTTCTTGTTATCTTACTTTTAGAAACTGGAACGAAGCTGTGGATTGACTAACATTTTTAGGAGTTTTCTGAACACATTACTGTTTTTTATGCTGACTGCTTCAGCAGCTAAAAAAATATGAAATATAATAATACATACATGCATAAAGTCACGCCTATTTCCACGAGGGGTAGGCAGAGACCACGGATTTCCATTTGCTACGATCCTGACATACTTCGTTCGCCTCATCCGCTCGCATCACAATAATAATATTAAAAACATATATAAATATAATAATATTTTCTCTAATAATAATACTCTAAGGATCTGTTTCACCATCTACAAGTTAAGTGTTGATTAGTTAACTTCTTGATTAACGCTAATAGCAAGTAAAAGTTAAGAGTACCTATCTTCTATCGTATCTAAGTTACAGGCCAGTTTATCCCCTGATTAATGCTACTCAGATATTGTGAAATTCGTATGAGTAGTTAAGGGTGACTTTAAGTGGCGGTTAGTTTACTTGACACTTTATTTGTAGATGGTGAAATAAGCCCTAACTGTCTGTTCTAAATCCCCAGTCTGTCTATTTGTTTGCCTTACTGAGCAGAAACTGATTTTTTTTTATTTCAATAAATCTAACGAGAATTACCAAAAACAACAGCTACAATGCGTTTGATGTCTTAAACCCTAGAACCCATCCTTGAAAGCCAAACGCATGCATCCTGAAACACCCTACATATTATACAAAACATCCGTTCAATCAACTTCAAATCGGTAGACAAAGACAAATCGACAACTCAAAATCTGTATTGTTTTTTCAACCTTGATTGTTTATGCTAAGGGCTGAGAGTCGCATTCGTCTTCTACTCAACTAGTATACGAAAGCAATTTGGAAGGAAACCTGAAGACATCAATAAAAACTTTATCACAAACTGAGTTAACCTGTGGAAGGAGTAGACAGGGGTACTTTTGCACCCATATAAGTTAAAATAGGTAATATTTTGCCTCGTTGGTCTAGTTCTGTTGCTGAACACGAGGTCCTGGGTTCGAATGCGGACCGGGCAAAGTGTTATTGAGTTTTTCCATTAGGTAGTCTAGTAGTATCAGTAGCAGCACGGAGTCTGGATTTGTGCCCGGTTGATGGCAATAGGCTCGCCTCCTATTCCATTGGGATAACATAACTGGCGCAATGAGGGTGCGATAAAATATGTGCAACTCTGCCTACCCCTTCAGGGATACAGGCGTGATGTTATTTTCGTACTTCGAGCTGCCCTTAGCAATTTTTTTTCCCGAAACACATTTGTTCTCAATATTGGTCACCGTAAAACTCAAAACTAAGATTCAACCGCTCTTAAACCTAGACCTCATGACTAAGGAATAGGACCATTGATGCCGTATTTTATTCCCTTACGTCGAAAGACCAGATATTGAATGAAATGATCCAGTCCGCTCGTGGCAATAGGCTCGCCCCCATGGCATCTAGTTTATAGTGTCTAGATAAATACAAACATGATAGAACCATACAACTAGTAGTATATCAAATGAATGTGTGAGAAAGGTCTTTCAACTCTCAACACAGAAGAATTGTACGGAGGGGCAACGTATTTTTACTTTTAATCACATTTTGTTTCCGTGATTATTTGGTATGAGAACATGTTTTGTGGAAATGAAAAAGTTTTGCGTGTATTTATAGATCAATCGTACAATACAACGAGAAGAACTAACATAACTGTTCTTCACTACATAGTATAAAACAAAGTCGCTTTCTCTGTCCCTATATCCCTATGTATGCTTACATCTTTAAAACTACGCAAAGGATTTTGATGCGGTTTTTTTTAATAGATAGAGTGATTGAAGAGGAAGGTTTATATGTATAATAACATCCATTAAATAGTGGAGAAATACTTATAATATATATTTTATACCCGTGCGAAGCCGGAGCGGGCCGCTAGTACTTAATAATGTCCTCCTGACCGAATTTCGGTCACGGCGGCCTGTCTCAGCTGACACTAGCCATCTGCGCAGGAGATATTATAGTGCACAAGTATGCGCGCAGACACAGGTGCACTCCCTATTCCCTCACTCTCATAGTCCGATGGGACAGATGGGTAGACCGACACGACCGGAGAGAGATCAGGCGCAGGACCAACGGCTTAACGTGCCTTCCGAAGCACGGTGGGGTCTCGACATGTGAAAACGGTCACCCATCACAAGACTGACCGCGGCGAGCACGGCTTAACCTCGCAGATCGACTGTTCTGCCGGGTAGCCGCATGGCTACGAGCCCCACTTCTTACAAATTATAGTTGGATGTGGGTTACCATGACAACGGACCTGTTTAAAAAATCATTGCCCACTGCCAGAATTGTCTTTTGTATCGTGGGTGAACTGCGATCATTCACAATCGCCCGTATTCGGGGAAAAATAATCTAATAAAATAAATAATATATAATCTATTTTTAATTAATATTTATCCGGAATTAAAATCAGGTATTTCTCCGTAGTAGTTCCTATACCGCTCAAAAAGGTACTTTCACTGATGACAAGCCTATATCATTTGTCTTTATCTTTATTCATGTTTTAAAACTACATTACATAACGTACGAGTTAACATCAATATAAACTAAGTTCATACAAGTATACATAAGAGTATTTCTAAACCTGCCGTCCCAGTATGTTTCAAAGGTACAATATGAGTAAACTTTCAGTGAATTTCATAACAGAAACGCAAACACCTAAGACTAGCGTTTTCCAACTACACACAAACACTATATAAATACACGGTTATTCAACACGTTACAGCACCGTGTAGCTGTGTGTTGCACCGTGTATGCGAATGCAGCATTTATAACACTGTGTTTGGTAACTTGAATCACATTAATGTATGAAACATATGCATGTAAAGGGACCCCAATACGGTACAATCCGTCGCATTACCGATCGCAACGACAGGTCACACTGTATGTTAAGATCGCAAACGATTTCTATTCAAACGTCGTCCTAGTATGAATTATGGGTATGTTATATTTCATGTTTGTGAAACGCACCCACGACACACGAAAAAAACATCTGCGGATCGCACAAATTTTTGTCTCGTGTGGGAATCGAAAACGCAACCCTTAGCGCAGCAGTTCAATCGATTAGCCACTGCGTCAATCAGGTCGTCAACGATACGACAAAGACTATACGATTTACTTCATCGTAGACGATATCGCAGATCGCAACAATATCCAATGCGATCTTGGATTCACCATATGTTCACGTCCCAAAAATGTCTCCCATAGGGAATAATACAACCACTTGCAAAAGTAATTCAATTTATTATGTAAATCAGTCGGAGGGTCATGAAGCTAAGACTGATTTAATAATTTTTTTATTGATTCAAAATTTTGTCATAATTGACACGCTAATAATATGATGACATATTGAACCATAGATCTCCATACCAAGAAGTTTCTAATCATAATGATTTGAGCATTAAACATACCGGTAAGAATATTGTACCATTTCTTGTTGGATCGTTACGACCGATCGTCGACACGATTTCCGTGTGATCTATCGCATCGTATACGGAGCCCTAACAAGCCTTTGATGTTGAGAATGATTTTGTATTCACCACTTCGGAATTAACATTGGAATACTCCATATTCATTATGACCGATTACTGTATAGGATTAATGAAATATTTTGATTAATTTGAATCTATACTAGGATTACAGATAATAAAGGATTTGGTTTCATTCCAAATAGTAGTATTAGAGACTACAGGCGTTTTGATTTTAGTCGTAATAATATTACGCAAATGATTGATGTTTAAAAGGCTTTAGCAAGCTTGAAATCAAAATTAATTGAATATTGTGATAGGAAATACCTTGAGGACCCTAAAATTCCGTAAATCACGACCGAGCCTTACATCTCACGAACTTAGACTGAAAATATAATTACCTAAATAGTATAAAATGTGTCAACAGATAATACCTGACGTCACCCTTAAGACGTAAATACTAAAAGTGCGCTTCAAATTCGATGATTGCGAGCAGCGACACGGTAGCTCAGTTGGTTGGAGCTGCGCCACGGTACGGCGAAGGTCGCTCGAATCCAGCATTTTTTAAATTTCCTTTAACATTTTCAATTTAAGCAGAGCATGGGCAACATGCTAAAATGACACCAAAACTCAAACCTAAATACCATTTATGTAAAGCCCCGCTGAGCTATCCACACAAAAGGTCAATCTGTCCACAACAAATGACATTACCGCAATAAAATCTCTATGTGATCTATAAACATATATCTGAATAGCATTCCTGCACAAATATCTTCGGAGCCAATCGCTCGATCGGTGCACTCAACTCGCATCATAAAACGTCACTCCTGAGAGCAAGTCGTAAACCGTTTCAAACGTAGGTGACCACATGGCTCAGATTGTTCACGTTCACAAAACATTGTATGTATTACACTCTACACTGGGTTACAAGTACTTATCGGACTACCGGTAGTATCTAAATACGTGATGAAACCCCGGATATAAAATTTTATAATAAGATATATAAATAAGATAAGATATATATAAATAAATAAGATAAATAAGAAAATAAGAGGGTAGAAAATATCTCTTAATTTTTAAATGAGATTTTTTATAGTCTTATGACTAATTATATATAAGTATTGATTATTTAAAATTGAAATCACAATTTTAAATAATCAATACTAAGTTTTTTTACTATCACTATTAAGTATATCTATTACAGTGCCTCAGTTTGTTGCAATTTCAAGGTTTTACATTGTCAACTCTATTTATCATGCCTTGCAAAAAATACGTAGAATTACGAGTAAACCGTAGATACTATAAAATAATATATATTACGGCGATACGAATTATGTAGTCATAATTATGTTCTGATACACTTTTATTAAAGCTATGTGGTCGGAAAGTTGGTAAAATTAAATTAATTAGTATAATTTGCTAAGGACAACTGTTTATCTTTCGAAACCAATTTTTCGGGTACGTTTAACGTTTTTTGAGTTTTGGTATATTTTTTGACTTTATAACTTTTCAAAATTTAAATGGGCTTAAAGTAATCATAATGGCCGAGCTTACTCCTCCTGGTTGGCATTATACCAGGGTTTTGAAAGAGGCAGGTTTCTTTATCGCCAGGATATTCTGTAGCACGTGTTCCTTTTAAATTTCCTTTGACGACCCAATTGGCGCAGTGGCTAAGCGATTGGACTGCTGCGCTAAGGGTTACGGGTTCGATTCCCGCACGGGACAAAAATTTGTGCGATCCACAAATATTTGTCCCGAGTCTGGGTGTTTGTGTATGTGATATTACATGTTTGTGAAACGCACCCACGATACAGGAGAAATTCCTAGTGTGGGGCGACGTTTTTTTAAAATAAATAAAAAATAAAAATCTACACGTTCTGATTTCAGGCATCGTAAATAAATATGTGATTTAAAGTTATATGAACAGCAAAAGTGCCCAAATGCATTATTGCTATAACTCCTTTTAAGGGGCATCCTCAAATAAATCTACTAAACTCAACGTCTGTCTGTCAGTTTGTGTGCTTAAAGCTCGAAAATCGAACTACCCCAAACGAAACTACAAAAAATGATATTTTTATTCAGTAGTCTCAATTTGCCGTGTGGTATCCGGCCTAGAATTGACCACCCCCTTTCCTCCCGTGGGTGTCGTAAGAGGCGACTAAGGGAAAATCCAGAAGATGGGCAGCAGCGTCTTCCGTAACTTGACCACCAACACTGCGATCTCCAAGCGGCTTGCCAAGCGTGGGGATTATGGCAACCTCCCCCCTTCTAAAAAGGGGAGGCCTTCTTTCAACAATGGACGTCTGCCGGCTGATGATGATGATGATAAGTATCAATTTTAGCTTTGAAGGTCTTAAAAATCTAGATGAACTCAAAAATGATCAAGTTATTAACAATGCAAGTATGTTTTATATTCTATTTAGGGCTCTGGGTATCCGTACCAAAGAATACATACCAACATAAAGTCACGCCTCTTTCCCAGAGGGGTAAACAGAGACCACGGATCTCTATTTGCTACCATTGGCATATTTACCTACATTTCTTAAAGCCCAAGGAACATAAAACAGTATAAACTAAACTCAGAACTAATTAAATGAACTGTATAAGTATACGCAAATGTTTTTAATATCGATATTATGAAGTATCTGCTGGGTTCACAGATGTGGCCGGATTACGGGCTACGCTCAGCTAAATTAATTTGCCCGCAATAAATTTAGCTGTTATGTAGGAATTATGAATGTAATATAAATTACAACGTTGCTACATCGATCGTTATTGTATAGCATTATTGTGATATACTTATCGGTTGTCAATATATGGACGTAAAAGGAAGGTGGAGTTATTCTGGTAGTGATTTATGAAGTTATATTGTACTAGTTGCGCCCCGCGGTGTTACTTGCTACATTTTTTCGGGCTAGCCTATATGTTAATCCAGGGTGTCAGTGTCTTCTTATCGTATGGTTGATGAACAACCTGATGTCAGAGTTAAAACCGCCTGTAGGCCTCTGACATGGCTTTACACACCGTTGAAAAATCTTTCAGGTGTGCAGGTTTCCTCACGACGTTTTCCTCCACCGTTTTTAGCAACTGCTAACTAATTTATAGTACGCACATGAATTCGAAAAGGCAATGGTGCGTGCCGGGGTTTGAACTTGCGACCTTTGACTGTGCAGTACTACCTAGTCTAACCACTCGGCTATCACTGCTGTTAAGTGTTCAGTGTGTTTACTAATTACATTGGCAATTCGTGAACCTTATCTTTTCAGTAGAACCCCACCAACACACCAATTAACAAATCATAGAATCTCTTAAAAATACACGAGATGAAATAATCCCGCAGTTGCCTTAAATAAAAGGAAAGAGTCTCAAGGAAGTGGATAATATCTTTGCCTTTTAAACCAATCTTTATCTTTCATCTTTTTATTTCACAACAGAACGAATGCCAAAGCCATTAAACAGTGGCACCATCAGGAATCGTCTAGAATACTTATTTTCATATCCTACTTTCCTAAAGCGGCTTTTAACGCGCATGACAAAATACAGTAATGCATTCATTTATTATTCAAAGAGCAACACGAAATATTTATATTACAGTACATCCCGTTTTTAAGTTAACACGAAACTAAAACCGTGGAACAAAAAGTGCAATGTATATCGTACATAATATTATGCATATATGTATATATAGTTGAAAATGGAATGTAATTGTAGGCTTGCAGCCCAGTGGTGCTCAAACTGACCTATGGCTGTATGAGATTGTAACTTTACTTGTAATATTTTTTTACTAAAAGAACATGTATTCAACGTCAATTAGAAGAATTAAGAACTCCTTTTGTGTTGTGACATATGTGGTTGTTAATAAACTATTTTATTATTCTTAATTTCTTAGACCGTAGTTAATATAATTAATTGCTTTGCTTTATTTTTTTTCTGAAAACTGTCTCTTTTTGGTCTCATATAAATGCAACACAGCATAGCTTAGTTTTGGAGTGTAATTACGGGTTCGGGCTAAGTATTATTGTATGTTTTTCTCAGAAATCTCTAATAGTTATGTACCTATATTTTTTACATGTAACTCGTATGACAGATCAATCTTGTCCTTCCAAATACCTTGACGAAGAAGCGTAACTAATAAAAAAAAACAAAATCGGTCCATAATTAACGGAGTAATCGGTGTACATATATAAAAAAGAAAAAAATACACGCCGAACAAATAACCTTATTTTTTGAAGTCGGTTAAAAAAAGCTTCGTCCTCACCTCGTATTCAGTGACGTCATCAGCAAGAGTCCACAAAAGTTTGAGAGCCGCTGTAACAATGTGTTAGCCAGTCTTAACGCTCAACGTGTTCATGCAAAGGTTTATCACAAACAGGCCGTTTGTCCCCTTGGTCTCATGCCAGCGTCTAAACTGGTCCAATTTAGGTAAAAGGTTACCAAACGCAGTACAAGTGGTCCGTAGGAAATAAGATTATATGTTAATACGTACTTAAGTGACTCCATTGGGTATAAACCTTCCGTTTTTGGCAGAGTCTGTTATGCGTTGAGCGATAGTGTTTATTGTTCCTGTATTTATTTAAGTGGCTTGTTTACAGGCTGTGTGTAAGGCGTGTGGCCAAGTACTGCGATAACCGGTCAGTATATTATGCAAGGCTGAATGTATGTTACGATAAGAAGATGTTCATTTTTATTCGTGTGATGTTGCAATAGGATCGGATTGGCAATAGGATCTGAATGGCGTAAAACCATTGCATATATCTTACTCTGAATATTCTCTAGAATGAGATTCACGATTAAAATCTCGGAAGGAGTAGGCAGACGTGTTCCGCTTTACCAGATTTCTACTTCTATAGATAAATAGAATATTAGACAACAATATACTTGAAGAACACATAAATAAATAAAAAAAATTACCTATCTCAGGTAGGTACCAGTATTTACTATATATACCGGTTTTTAATCACAGCAATATCCGGGAATACCCGACTAGTTTCGGACTCTAACGGAGCTCTTATTAAGCATGCATTCCCGAATATTGACGTGAGTAAAAACCGGTTTATAAAGTTAATAGTATGTATAACACTAACGAAAGTTATTATAGCAAAAAAAGTACCAGTATATCAAACACTCCACCATTATCTAGACTTAACCCTCTTAGATCGCGTCTAGTCGTAAAAGATTAACAAAATCTTGGCAACCTGTAAAAGACCTAACTTTTATGAAGGTTGCCAACAAATGTCATACTTTATCTCTATTTAAATCGAATGTAGGACACTCTTAAATATATTTATTTAAAATTGATGTAAATATATACAAACATGATTTTAAATGAAAAACCGCATCAAAATCCGTTGCGTAGTTTTAAAGATTTAAGCATACATAGGGACAGAGAAAGCGACTTTGTTTTATACTATGTAGTGATTTATCATCGATAGATATTGTTTATAAAACACTTGTTTATATCTCCACAGAATTTCATATAATGGGATATTAGAATATTTTTAAACCACGACAAAACATAGGACTTAAATTTTGCAAAAAGTAAGCAAAATAATATTAGTAATTTTGAAGTGTAAAAACCATTAGCAATATTAATTTCACACGTAAATACTCTTTACATACCCTTCAGACTCTCACAATCTTACTCTAGACATAAGGTTTCGTTACCATAGATACAGCTACACAACTTTTTGGCAAGCAACTAAATGGTGATTACATTGCACTTCACGTTCCACTCCGGGTGAAAATTGAAAATGTCTGGTCTGCGTCTCGATACGAGGACTGCCAGATAGTGTTAGCGCGACTCAGTGCACTGCTAAAGATATATATATAAGTATTTAGGTATATGGTGTATTTATTTAGATAGGATCGGTTGGAATGTTCGGATAATGGTATAATATCTTAATGCAAATTGTGCTGATACAGACACACTAGCCCTCTTGGATGATAATTCTTGTCTTAACTTAAAGCCTTCTTTAGTCTTTGTTGTGATAAAAATAGTTTCTCTTTTAAAAAAAAACGCGCCCCAACACTCAAGAATTTCTCCTGTATCGTGGGTGCGTTTCACAAACATGAAATATCACATACACAAACACCCAGACTCGGGACAAACTTCTGCGGATCGCACAAATTTTTGTCCCTTGCGGGAATCGAACCCTAGCTAACCCTTAAGGCAGCAGTCCACTCGCTTTGCCATTGCGCCAATAAGGTGTAGACGTTAAAGGAGTCTATTTCAATTACTATGTGCATATTACTTCTGTTCATAAACCTAGATCACCACACGAAGGAAAAAATAATATGATATTGAAACGAAATCAAAGCAAAATTGTAGACGAATAAAATAATCATCCTCCAAATTCTACTACTATAAATGTGAAAGTAAGTTAATATTGGTTGGTTACACAATAACGCAAAAACTGCTAAATGAATTTTGTTGAAAATTATTAGGTACAGATAGTTTATAACTTAGATTAGTACATAAGCAAATTTTTATCTCGGAAAAGACGCATTGAAATTATCAACGCGAACAAAGTAGCGGACGACAGCTTGTGTTTCAATAGATGATTTAAAAAAAGAGTACATTATACGAACGGCTCAATCTCTTTCAATTGCCGAATCTCTTCTGAAGGTAACGAGATTTCCGTATCAACAATTGTCGTGACATCCTACCCTTGTCAACCCTACGACTGCTGGGTCTCCTCATTAGCCAATGACGTGACGTGAAGAAAAACGGGTTAAGAACTTTAAGGGTTAATAGTGTGTGTAAATGAATAAACAATTAAATGCTGGTCTTTATAAGTTTTAATTCATGTTTAGTGTCATTCTGTTTGATTAAATTCTGAGTAAGGGTTTTGTAGAGAACTTGGATAATTAAAATACTGTATTATAATCAAATGTTCTGTTGACCGATATTCAGGAGAGAGAAGGGCGTAAGACTGGTGCACAACAGTGGGCCCAAACATGGGTGCACCCGCTATTCCCTCACGCTTATACACCTTTGTGACGACAAACAAACACGAGCGCAGTTCAGGCGCAAGACCAAGCATCGGCTTAACATGGTTTCCTAGGCACGTAAGGCTCAATCAAGATACGATACGATACGGCAAACATTGCTTAACCCTTTGAGCGCCATCGCAGTCACCGGTGACCGCGAGCAATAGTTTTACTATTGTGTCAACTGCGTGGCCGTCATCGCATAATCAAATAAAATGTATTTATTTAGGCGTCGTTAATAAAGGCAATTTATATTAGGACCTAGTTATATAAACAGGAACCAATCCACACAATGACAGTTTTGAGATAAAGTTATTTTTGATAAAATGTTGTATACAGTAAAATTGTGTTTTGTAATGTTTTATTTTAATGATTTCTATTACTTACGCGAATATAAGACATTGAAATAAAACATTTTTTACGGATTTTATCGCGGTTTTAATTCGGTTTTTTGGTCCCGACGTTTCGAATCCCTTACAGCATTCATGGTCACGGGCAGACTGAGGTGTTGAACGTCTAATTTGAACAATTACTATCAACTACCAGTTCCTGCCCGTCGGGACCAAAAAACCAAATGAAAAACCGCGATAAAATCCGTAAAAATTGTTTTATTTCAATATTTTATTTTGTCAAAATTGTCAGATCATTTTGTTGTTTACAGGGTCGATAGAAGGTTTATTTTAGAAAGCTTCTGTGTCCATATCTCGATTTTGGCAGAGTGTGAATTGATTCCTGTTTGCATAACTAGGTCATAATGTATTATAAATTGCATTTATTAATTTGATGTAATAATGGTATCTGTTTAAATGTCAGCGGAAAATATGTTTATCTAGACTTCATGGTTTCCTCACTTACTCGGGATATCCGATGCGCAGTTAATCTAACCTCATTACTGAAACAGCTGCAACTGATTTTACACGTAATTGTACAGTTTACATAAAAAATTACTCATTCAAATCAAACATACATACGTTTGTATATGTATGTAGGTACATAAAGTCACGCCTGTTTCCCAGAGGGAAGACTACGAATTTATAATTGCCACGATCTTGGCATACATTTTTGTCCCGTGCGGGAATCGATCCCGCAATTCCTAGCGCAGCAGTCCAATCTTAGCTTCCAATCGGTTAGCCACTCGATTGGTGCAGTGACTAAGCGATAGGAAGCTAAGATTGGACAAAAATTTGTGCGGTCCGCAGATATTTGTCCCGAGTCTGGGTGTTTGTGTATGTGATATTACATGTTTGTTAAACCCACACATGATACAGGAGAAACTCTTAGTGGGGGGCGACATTTTTTGAAAAAACATAACCCTCTATCTGGCGCAGTCGGGTAAAAAGACAGAAAGAAAATCCTTATCCAAATCAGTTAAACCGTTACCTACCGGGTACTACGCACTTAATAAAACAAACTATTTATATCCTCTTACTTGAAAACGATGCTAAAATGTTTATTAATTTCAACACCATCATAAGTCTATTGTCATCTCTATTCTTTGACAGGCCAGCGACAGAGACAGGTATATTATTTGTTATTATTTAATTTAATCGACAATATTTATAGGTAAGGGGGCTACTGGGAGTATGAGGAGGGGGAAACTGAGTTTTCCATTAGGTAATTCTCAGTAGCAGCACGGAGTCTGGATTTGTGCCCGGATGATGGCAATAGGCTCGCCCCCTATTACATTGGGACTTACAACATAACTGGCGAAATGTGGGTGTACTATTACACCTCTGCCTACCCCTTCTGGGAATACAGGCGTGATGCTATGTTATGTTAAGGGGACTCCGGGCTCCGGGCTCCGGTCATAGTCCGTAACTCTATATGAAAAATATTTATCTACATTTTTAATTAATGATTTTAGTCATTTTCAGTATGTTTCCTGTGAAAGGAATGGATAAACTATTGACACATTGTTGAAAGTTCAAAATCCTTTTAATAAATTTAAAACAAAATTACCCAGCAAATCTGTAAGGAATAAAAAATCATTTTTCTCTTTACAGCGACATTATCTACACATCATACATATAAATTTATCGGATAGCACCGCAATTTGCAAGTTTTACTGGCCAATAGTAGCGCGGGTCACGTGAGGGCAACAGCAAGGTCGGCGCTTGCGCAGCCGCGCAGACTGCATCTCTCGAAGGCCGCGCACGTGGTCACACGCACGTACATAAGTTTTATTATTATCGATGATGTTATGTGTACTGTGGGATTGTCAGCTTATTTGTTTTTTATGCACTTGTTTTGTAAGATAGTGTGGGGTTATATTATTGTATATTTTTGTTGGATATCGCACAACGACACTATACTAAGATCTTTTCTAGACGTGACAATACATGAACAAAACATTTTGCCTATCATAAGTCTTAATCTATACTTTGTTGGTTTGCTTGAACGCGCTAATCTCAGGAACTACTGGTCCGATTTGAAAAATTCTTTCAGTGTTAGATAGCCCATTTATCGAGGAAGGTTATAGGCTATAAAACATTCGAAATCCACGCGGGCGAAGTGGCGGGCGGAAGCTAGTATTAACATAAAATAGACAAACTAATACACTCGTTGAACCTGTTATAATAACCAGTTACAGCAAAAACTTTATCGTTTTATAACAGCTATAAATCAACATCCCTACTAAAAACTAAAGCCAGCCACTGTGTTACACGAATCGTTTTAAAAAAACATTACCGAACATTCGTAAAAGGAATAAAAAACTCAACGGATGACGTGTCACGTTGCGTGGAGGTTAGCGCGCGCGCCGCGTTCGCGACACTCGGCGCATGAGCAAGCCGAGTTGAAGGAAAGATATTGCACGCGTAAAATATTGACGGTCGCGCTATTGCTAGTTGTAAGGTTATGGTAATAGTCAATCGGTATGGTAAAAGTCAAACAGTTTAAATATTTATATAAACCCTTTGTTGATGATCCACATATTTTTAAATCCTTCAATCACGATTGATGCGGTATATGGGAACCCTCTGGGAAACAGTTGTGAGTTTTTATTTGGCGTTATATTTTTAACCGACTTAAAAATAGGAGGAGGTTCTATGTTCATTTGTATGTTTTTTTTATCTCTTTTTTTTTATATGTTCAACGATTTCTCCATCAATTGTGAACCGATTTTGAAATTTGTTATTTTATGTCCGTATGGTGGTTTCGTCTTGGCTACCCCATTGAAGACCGGCATAGTGTTTACGTAGCTAATAATGTATATCAAATTTCAAAATTTCTCATTAGTTAATGTAAGTTTTTAAGAGTATATACTGCAATCCCCAAGCCGCTTGCCAAGCGTTGGGATTATGGCAACCCCCTCCCCCCCTCTTAAACGGGGAGGTTATATGTTCAACAGTGGACGTCTTTTGGCTGATTATGATGATGATATAGGTATATAACCTTACCTAACATAGTTACCATTTCAATGAAGACCGTGGTTATATTAAATCAGCTCTATTTAATCAATTCCAACCCAGTTCTATCAAACAAGGTTACATAACTACCATCCATATATCAATGTGGGTCCTATTGATCTTATCCAAAGACAAAGACTTGAGGTCACCACACGGTCACCTATCAAATTACAAAATAACTTGAAGGCAACTTAACCGCAACGAACGATCTGTACCAGAATCTTAATCAAGTATACAGTTTAATTAAATAGGAATTTTAATGGTCTCAATATCAGTTCGAGATTCGCCTGATTTCAAGTGTATGTTTTAACCGACTTTGAAAAAGGGCGGTTCTGTATTCGACCTCTATATGCACTTGCATAAATGTATGATGTTTATATGTTTGTCAGCGATTTTCTCAAAAACTACTGATCCGATTTGTATAGGGTTTTCACTATTCTATATTTCATGGAATATTTTGCTTTGCTAGTCCCATCAGGACGATCAACGGGCACGCATTCTCCAGCGTCCAGCATCGCTACCGGAAACTTGCAGCAACCTGAAAAGGCTGCTCGCTTTCTGGGACGAGTTGGGATGGCTGGAGTAGAAGAAAGAAACCCATCACGCACAATGGCCCATTCAAGCGGCTAAGTGCGGATAATGCCCAGCCAAACTAACTAACTAACTAGTCCCATGTCGATTTTGTAAACATCATGAAGACCTACGGAGAGAGTCAATGAAGTACTATTAAAGTAACTTATTACGTTTTATCTATTTGTGTCCTTCTTAAGTTGATTAGGTGTACAACCTAGCGGTAATCTGTCGTCACTCCTGTAAATGTTGTGTTTGTCCGTAATTGGCATATATGTATATTATAATATTACCTTGTAAGTGTATTGTATCTATGTGTATATATGTGCTGTGGGCAAACCTAAATAAATAATGCAGATAATAAATAACTTTTTGTAACAATGAATGTGTAAACTTCATAAGACTCAATACTCTGCCTTCTTTTGAATAATACAGGTGTAATTGTTAATATAATATAAAAAATAATAAACAAGACGTATATTAAAGTGCAAGCGGTTATTATTATTCGACATTATATTTTAATAACTAGTATACTGTATTATTATAACTATAATGCATATTCATAAAGGAAAATAAATATGGCGATACGAAAAGCAAAATGGCTGAATTTATTCAACGTACGTAATGAAAACAATTTGTTTGATGACATTTAAACACAAACGGAGAATTAACTTCATTATTTTATAATTTCTTGTCAAACAACATTACGCCTGTACCCCCTGAAACGTAGACAGAGGTGTATAATTTTATAAATATATATTAATATATATTTATAAAATGTATATATATTTATATTTATTAATAAGGTATTGTATGTAATTTAAACATATTTTTTTAATTTATGTAGGTATGACTACTGTGTGTATTTATATAATATTATATATTATTAGATATAAGGATTTCTTGTACCCATTACTTATTCTATATTATTGCACCTACCACTTTGTCTCTGCACCACCCTAAGGTTGACTGGTAGAGAATGCCTCAGGCAATAAGGCCGCCTATATAAACTGTATTGTTGCATAAAGTTTAAATAAAAAAAAAAATACATATAATACTCCTACAGTCATGTTTTAGGGCTAAAATCTAGACTCCGTGTCTGATAATAATTTCCTGCTAAAAAAACCTAACAGCAATTTACCTATGAATAGAAAAGCTGATATGTTGTCATTCACCTTATTAGACAACAAGGTTTACGAGCCCTCCTTGCTACGATTTTATTAAAGGACAATATGTAATCTTGTAATACGATTTAAACGACCTAATTGGCGTAGTGGCCAAGCGATTGGCCTGCTGCGCTAAGGGTTGCGGGTTCGATCCCGCACGGGACAAAAAATTGTGCGATCCGCAGATGTTTGCCCCGAGTCTGGGTGTTTGTGTGTGATATTTCATGTTTGTGGAACGCACCCGCGATACAGGAGAAATTCCTAGTGTGGGGCGACGTTTTTATAAAAAAAAAATTGATGCGGGCAACCAGTGGATGCAAATGGCAAATTGTCGTTCATTGTGGCGTTCTAAGGGGAAGGCCTTTGTCCAGCAGTGGACGTCTTCCGGCTGATGATGATGATGATGTGATCTTAACATTTATTACTACAATTGTTTGTTATCACATAACACAAGACTGATTGACAAGATATTGACTAATAATACAGTTATGGCGTGGAGAGCAAGGAAACGTTTGTCTTCTATAGAAGACGAGGCGTTAAAAAGGTTAGCCGTTTTCCGTGATGTAACTGAGAATTTTCTTGAAAAAACTTTACCCGACCCAGGTGACAAACCCAGGACCTCATGCTCAGTTACTCTTGCGACCAATAGGCCATCCAGTCATGTTTATGAACACTCTTCAAGAGTGTGACAAGCTCTGTGATCTGCCTAGCTGACTCATATATCGGCTGATAGTTACAACGTGACACAACTCGCATATCACTACAGAGGCACTTAATAAAGGTATTATAGATGCTTCGATTACAATAAATTACACGACATGGAGAATACACAACATAAAGATTACTAGATGCCTCGTATATGTAAAAGTGTCATCATCATCATCAGCCAAAGACGTCCACTGTTGAACATAGGCCTCCCCGTTTAAGCGGGGGGATTTGACATAATCCCCACGCTTGGCAAGCGGCTTGGGGATCGTAGTATTGGTGGTGAAGATACAGAAGAAGCTGCTGCCCATCTTCTGAATTTTCCCTTAGTCGCCTCTTACGACACCCACGGGAGGAAAGGGGGTGGTCAATTCTAGGCCGGATACCACACGGCACTGTAAAAGTGTATATACTTAATATTTTTATTTATTTAAGCCTAGATACTTTAAGTAAAAAAAGCGTCGTAGTAGCCCACTTGTTTACAGATTAAATGGTTATACCTACGTCTTTACAGCTTCAAATATAGGTAAAATGTACAAATATGGCGGTTTAAATGTTATCTATAAACCGACTTCGAAAAAAGTGGGGTTCTAAGTTCGTCTGTAAATTTAGTTAGTCTAAAACACTGGCTAATAATATTTACGGCAAAGACTCTTACTCCAAGTCACTGGCTACCCATGTCCCCTGTAATACATCCTATATTATATGGCTGTAGAGTAGGTGTGCAATAGCATCTCTCTCTCAACCTACCCCTTCAGGGGAAACAGGCGTGATGATTCACTCGTTTAGTGTAATAAAACATGTCACAGGATGACGTTTTGGTGACTACCTGGCAATTCCACAAAATATATTCAATTAGATTAATGAAATATGAAGTTTTATTAATTATTCAAGCAAGACCATTTAATTTAAAGTAATTGCTATCAAATGTAAATAATATACAAGTCGTAAATCAAACTAGAATCACAACATTAATACGTTTTATAATTTTATCGTTAATCTCTTTAACTATCATTTAATATATTTACGACTGATACAGTCATGTTTATTTCATGACCTAGGACGTTTATAATAACAGCACAATCCATAAAACTTATTCAAAGGTCAGATAACAAAATGACAGTGCCCCACCTAAGGATTTTCTCTCAGATAAGTTTTCTTTAAGCAATATTCAAAAATAACTTATTTTACGCTATCACTTAAAAACACAATAAATAACAAAATCTTTTCATAAAAAGACTATAAATAAAAATCTAATAATACAAAACATATTCGGTATTATTATAGATATAGACGAATCGCTGAAACTCATCCTTGACAAAGATTATGCAACAAACTAATAATAAACAGATATGACGTAAGTGAATCGAGAACGGAATGAGTTTGCAGACCGTGGTAGAGTCTGTCGAGTCCAATGTCAATGTCAAGACCGTTCACTAACAAGTAACATATGTATAAACATATTTTTATGTATAAATACACAGATGACATTAGCACAGCCGAATTATAACATTTTTATCGCAAGCGACCGATAAGGAAGGTACACGACACACACACATATATTATGATATAAATACATGCATAACCGGCTGTATGCGTGTTTGATGTTTTTTTATATAATAGGCATGTGAATCACGTTGCAGTGTGACGGTGCAGATTGCGCAAAGATTAAGTATTTGTTAGTATTATGCCTAAACCGTGTGGTTGTTGTGCGTAAAGTCGCTTTCAATTACTTACTAACTTCGTTTTTAGTAATTTTAGTTAGTATTCTTCTTCTTTTTATCGTATGGTTGATGAACAGCCTGGTGTCTGAGTTTAAACCACCTGTAGGACATGGCTTTACACACCGTTGAAAAATCTCTCAGGCGTGCTGGTTTTCTGACGATGTTTTCCTTCACCGTTTTTAGCGATTGATAACTAATTTATAGTACGCTCATGAATTCGAAAAGACTTGAAAGGGTTTGAACTTGCGACTTTTGACTTGGCAACGGACCCTCGGTCCAACGGTCCTACCACTCGACTATCAGTGCTAGTAATTACGAAGTACTGACTTACTTATATGTTTAAAATAAATGACAATAATTGTTATTGCTTGTCGAACGGTCAGCTGATGAGTGACGCGTCACTTTTACGTAAAACTTATTAAAATTATGCTACTTTCTTGGACTTTAATCTTTGTGTAAATAATTGCGTACACAATGTGTTACATTACATAATTATAACGCTTGTATTGAATTATGTGGTCCGTATGTATCGCTAGCCTACATTATGTATTACATTTTAAGAGTATTGAGCATGTCCTTATAAAAAAACGTTCAAGTCTTAAATTATATAACAATTGGAATTTCTGTCTCGTAAACTCGAACATGAGGGCCCGGGTTCAAATCCTGGGTCGGGCGAAATGTTATTGAGGTTTTGGAATAGGTGATTTTTGACTAGCAAGAAAACTAGATTTGTGCCCGGTTGATAGCAATAGGCTCGCCCCTATTCCACTCCCACATTTCGCCTGTTATATTATTGGAACCTATAACATAATAGGCGAAATGTAGGTGCACTATATGTGCATCTCTATTCTGAGCACCTCTACCCCTTCGGGGAATACAGGTGTGGTGTTATATTATGTTATGGAATTATTGTATTAAAATAATAATGATTAAAATGAATCGTGGAATGATTGCTTACTTTCAAGTTCAAGTGTTTATTTAATTAAAACAGTGTGTGATTGAAGTGACAGATTTTAAAGAGGTTCCTCTGTTTTCCTATGTAAGTGATACATGTTTGTGTCTACTGCGTGTTGATTCAACGAAAACATAAAGGTGCGTCCCCACTCGTAACATTTCAACGAACAGTCCGTGACGAGTCTCCGTGTCTTTGAAGTGTTTGTCACACCAAACTCCCGAAGAAACGGTGTTACAACAAAATGTTACGGACAAATGTTACAAGTGTAGAGGCACCTTTAGCCGCCTACACTGATAGACTGTTAGGTTCCTACAATAATGTTGATAACGTGTTTCTTGTTTTTTTAATTTGTTAACATGATGCATAAACGGAGGAAATCTTCGTGTTAGTGTCTGAACTCTGAAATAACTAACACGATGAGCTAGCGAACGTAGAATCAACTATAGGGAGAGTAAAAAAGCTTTTAAAAGAACCTCTTTCTCTAAGAATGAATTAGAAAACCAGGCGAAGGACGCATTAGTATATTTAACACTTGTAACATGTAAAGAAGAAATTGTACGTGTGTTTTTTAGAAAATATGAGAATAATCATCAAAAATCAAACCATCCATGGTTTAAATACATTTTTAATTGTGTAATAAAACCAGTTCATTCCTACAAACTAAGTTGCACAAACGCAACTGTTGACACCGTTTAAAAGGACCGTGAACAAAATCAAATTGGCACGACGTTCGAAAATTAAAAACACAATTGATACATAAATCAATTTTATACTTCCATTCGAAATTAAAAAATAATACTTATATGTTTTTTTCTGTCACACGTCATTTCTTTTGTCATTTCATGTTGACAGTGAGTTATTTGATGTCATTATAACGAATACTGACGTGTTAACAGCTGTTATCTTACAGTCAAGCGCTCGTGTTAGTTTGTTACGTAAACTAACACCTTGTGTCAGTGGAGTAAAAATATTATTTTATTTTGTTATTTTAAAACTAGGTAACATTGTGTTGTATATTATTTTATCAACTATTTAATTTTAATGTATGCTAGGGACTTTCTGGGGAATAACTAATTAAAAAAAAACCCGCACTAGGAATTTCTCCTGTGTCGTGGGTGCGTTTCACAAACATGTAATATCACATACACAAACATCCAGACGCGGGACAAACATCTGCGGTTTGAATGCGGTTTGCACAAATTTTTGTCCCGTGCGGGAATCACACCTAGCGTAGCAGTCCGACCGCTTAGCTACTGCGCCAATCAGCCCTTACCATGAACTGTTAAAGCAGGACAGTTATAGATGTGTAAGCGAGACGCCGCATTACACGGCACGAAGCGGCGGCGTCTCGTTTCCACATCTTAAACTGTCCTGCTTTAAGAGTTCATGGTAAGGGGGCTGGTCGTCAAATTACACGTTTAGCGCTTCTAGGTAGACTCAATGTAATAATTAAAACTTCATATACCTACACAATGGTATAACGGCCGACTTTTTGCCATTAGGCAATATCTACCAGTTAACAGTAAGTTGATGCAGAGTTGAACAGTGGTAGATGCACAGAACATAAAATTGCCAAGAATTTTTTTACAATACACAGACTAAAATCACCCTTCACACTAATATTATAAAGTCGAAAGTTTGTGAGTGCGTTTGTTACTTCTTCACGCTGAAACGGCTGGACCGATTTCGATAAAATTTGGTATGGAGGTAGCTGGCACCCAGGATTAACATATAGGCTTTTTATCTCGAAAAAATGTAGCGGGTAATACCGCGGGGCGCAGCTAGTATAAACATTAATTACAGCACTACCGAACAAGAAGACTAAACTAAATGAGCTGTGGTTAATTAAGACATTATATTATGCAACTCCAATACAAGTTATAAAGTTAATATAGTTAAACAATGTAGAAACAAGTGTTATTTTATCAACGAAAAGCGAACAAAAGCCAGTATCATACCACTACTGGCCACACATTTCTTAGTTCGAAAACCCTTGAAATGACTTTCTTATTACATAAGCTGTTATCTACCTAGCAACATGCTGACGTGCCTATCTGTCTATCACGCGACAACAACATCGTTTACAGTAAACAAATAAAGTCGATCGGTGAAAGTCGATAAGTTATCAATGTGATAGTGTAAGGTGCTTACCGTAAATAAAGATAGGTGATAGAATCAACTATCGAGTGGTCGTTTCATAACTCAAGTACCTATTGCATTTATTTTTATTGTAAAGTGGGTATACGAAGGTTAAAAATGGTTATGTTTAAACTAAATACTGCCTGTAGAAGGCCACTAAGTTTTAAGTTAAACTTTTTAGATTTTGACCATATTATGTAGATACCTTAAACGGGGAGGCCTATGTTCAACAGTGGACGTCTTTTGGCTGATGATGATGATGTAGATACACTTCGTACACGAATACCTGTCTCTCCTGTATATATAGTGCCCACATGGCGCTTCAGTTCAGCGTCCGGTTTTGGGTTCGATTCTCTGGTCAGCCAAAGTATTATTGGGATTCTCCATAAGAGTTCCAGTCTCCATTCTCCAATAGACTCGTCCTCTATTACATTGGGACTATAACATAACTGGTGATATGTGGGTATACTGTACACCTCTGCCTACCACTTCGAGGAAGACCGGCGTGATATTATGTATGTTTAATCAATACTGAAGATAGGTAAATACTGTGCTTCCTACACACAGTTGACAGACTAACATGACTTGTCGATTCATCGTTATAATTATCAAATTAGCAGTAATTAGCGTGTGTTGCAGGAAAACGAGGTTTTCCTTCTATGTTAATTAAACTAGGTCTTGGCAAACCCCGGGTACAAAGTTCAGGATGCTATAAAAACACAAAAACTTAAACTTTTAAACTTAAATAGTTTTTCCCTAAGCATATGTAAGTATATAGATACAAGTTAGCTTCGTAAATAACCGTTAAAGATTAACGCTAAATGCTGACGATAAATTGTACAGTGTTCGATTCGTTTCGATTTGTTTTTTGTCCCGTGCGGGATCACATACAAACACCTAGACTCGGGACAAATATCTGCGGATCGCACAAATCTTTGTCCCGTGCGGGAATCGAACCCTTAGCGCAACAGTCCAATCGCTTAGCCACTGCGCTGCGGGTCATCAGTCGTCATCATTTTATTGTCACGCAAACAACACAATTTAATTGTCAAAAAAACAAATGCAAACAGTAATTAAAATCGTCAATTCGTCACTTATCCGAGTCTCGCGTCACACTTGCGTCTACAGCCGACAGATGTCTCTACAAGAGTATTCAGAACAGCTCTAAAGTCACCTGATACAAAAAGCGAGCAAGGTCGATGACGTCATGTCACGCTGCACGCCCTCAACGGAACGCTAGCCACAAAGGCTCCGTAGCAACTAGCAACTAGAAACTAGCAACTGCAACTGCGCTTAATGTGCACACAATTGCAGTGCAATTTCGCCGACGCATTGTAATAGAATGACAACTTCATTTTAGTTTCCTTGTGAGTTATGGAAGAAAAAATGTGGGAAATATAATGGGATGCGATAAACGCAGGATGAAATAGACGATTATGTTGAAAAACAACCTGTGCCGTCCTGTAATCACGGTGTCTTTTGCTTTTATGACTATTTTCAATCTTTATTTTTTATTTTGACTCTTGCAGCTTGCTATATTGTGATATCTGACAAGAGGCCCGCGCTAACGCTACGTTCCTATGGAGCAGGCTAGATCTGATTTTTACAGGATGCAGGGTTTAGACACAATCGAGTTTACACGTGCATTAGGTTTTAAGATCCGGCATATAATGTGACTAAACAGTATCCTGTAAAAATCAGATCCGGCATGTCTTCGTGTGAACGTAGCGTAACTCGTTAATAAGATAGACTTCAGCGCTGTAAAGGTGTCATTATTATCTTCAGTAGGAGCTCAAAAAATTTCAATTTAACATAGAATTTACACTAGGAATCACAATAATAAAAACACATTTCACGCTAAAACGACTGGACCGACTTTAATAAAAGTTGGTGTGGAGATAGCTGACACCCTGGATTAAGATATAGGCGGCTACTTTTTGTCCCGAAAGAATGTAGCGGGCAACAACACGGGGCGCAGCTAGTAGTATTTATATTAATAAAGGAAATTTTAAAACTGATTGACACGAGCGGGACTTCAACCCGCGATTCAAAATAGTGTTTTGTGTTAGTTATCTAACTTACCTTTACGTTTGTGACCACTTTTAACGAGAACCGAATCTCTCAATAACAAAATTGTTTGTCGCTTTTGAAGGTTAAGATTTATTTAAACTCCAACAAACAAATTGAAACAATGATAGATTGGCGCAGTGGCTAAGCGATTGGACTACTGCGCTAAAGGTTGCGGGTTCGATTCCCGCACGGGGCAAATATTTGTGCGAACCGCAGATGTTTGTCTCGAGTCTGGGTGTTTGTGTATGTGATATTTCATGTATGTGAAACGCACCCACGATACAGGAGAAATAGTGTGGGGCGACGTTATTTAAAAAAATGAAATGATAGATCTAACTCAGTCAACGGCCTCTACTTCAATACATGTGCACACAAACTACCTTATCAATGTAACTGGATGCCTGAAAACCTTACGTAAGCAGGTAATTAGGTCTCAGATCAAGCAGAGTCTGCTTTAACAGATGAGTGGAGTCTGTGTGAGTGTTCTTGGAGCATGATACTGTTCGTTAAATTCTCGTTGGAATGTCGAATAGCTTGGTCTACTATTTTGACGTGTCACTGTTAAGGTTAAGGCTGGGTTGCACCAACTTACTTTAATGTCAGATAGGTATCAGACTGAGAGAGATATACTGATTAATGACTTAGGTTTAATCAAAAGTAATATAGGTTTATTTAATGTAATTTTATCTGCTCCTTTATCTGATGCGGCCAAAAAGTTGTATAGTTTTGTAAATCTTCGTTTTGTTAAATAGATATTAAGATTATGTTTATTTTATTTAGTTAAGATAATAGTATAAGGTACAATGGGACTGCCATGTACCTATGTACAACAGTTCCTAAATAAATAAAGAGAAAAAAAAACTTACTTTAACATTAACAAACATGTTAAAGTAGCGGTTAGGTATAAAATGAGTTGCACCATTCGACAATTTGTTAGATGACGTCATAACTTTAACAGTAACCGTAACCGCCCAAACTTCGCTGGTTAAAGCTATTGTTAAAGTTAACTACCTGTCAGATGCGTCAATTGTATTTTAATCTCCAAACCGAAATAGCGTTAAATAGCTCCAACATATTATCATGTCCATGCTTCGAAAATTAATACTACTAGTATTTCCATATTTAAAAATGTTTTTCGCCACTGATTTAGGGTAAATAAGATCTCAATTCACTAGCAACACTGATAACTTTAACTATACCAAGGAATACGATGGTGCAACCCAATCTACAGTCAATGTTAACGTCAGCGTTACTGCTATTGTCAAATTTGACATAAACCATAACTTTAACCACTAATATGGTGCAACAAAGCATAAGTCTTTATTTATTTGTTCTAGCAGAGATAGATATCCAGCCTGTGATACGACAGAGGGTTTCCACTTTACAAAGCTTACTTCTCATACAGAGGAGGAACATTTTATTTTGCAGATATTATGTATAGGTATAATAATAGTGCCGTGTGGTATCCGGCCTAGAATTGACCACCCCCTTTCCTCCTGTGGGTGTCGTAAGAGGCGACTAAGGGAAAATTCAGAAGATGGGCAGCAGCGTCTTCTGTAACTCCACCACCAATACTGCGATCCCCAAGCCGCTTGCCAAGCGTGGGGATTATGGCAAACCCCCCCGCTTAAACGGGGAGGCCTATGTTCAACAGTGGACGTCTTTGGCTGATGATGATGATGATGATAAAATTATTCGTTGATTTCAAGGTAGATTAAATACTAGGTATTAAGCCCAGGCTTCATTACAACGTTTTTCTTTGCCGTTAGACCGCGATATCTCATATAGCACTTAATTATTATGACATTAAAAAGTCATTAGCATCGGATATTGAAACCTTGTATCCATTGTTATATTAGTTATCCTCATCGCTTGGTTTAACTTGCAGATCGAATACAACTTATATACTACCTAACGATTGGTGCAGTGGCTAAGCGATAGGACTGCTGCGTTAAGGGTTGCAGGTTGGATTCCCGCACGGGACAAAAATTTGTGTGATGCGCAGATGTTTGTCCCGTGTCTGGGTATATGTATGTGATGTTTCATGTTTGTGAAACGCACCCGCAAATTCGTAGTGTGAGGAGATGTTTATAAAAAAAATACGATTGACATACAATTAGAAAATATATTTTCCTTCACCTTGGCTGTATGTAAGGCCTTTGCCCTGCAGCGGGACAAAATATGGGACAGTTACAGGCTGGTGTAATTCCTATTATTTGATTATAACACGTTAACCCTCAAATTCCGTGTGGTATCCGACCTAGAACATGCCGTGTGGTGTGTGCCGGCCTAGAATTGACCACCCCCTTTCCTCCCGTGGCTGTCATAAGAAGCGACTAAGGGAAAATCCAGAAGATGGGCAGTAGCGTCTTCTTTAACTTGACCACCAACACTGCGATCCCCAAGCCACTTGCCACGAAGGGGACGCCTTCGTTCAACAGTGGACGTCTTCCGGCAGATGATGATGTTGAACCCTCAAATACTAACAATAAAACTAACTACACAAGACACATTGAAAGTGTTAGCCCATAACCCAACAGAACAATTTCACTGTTGATTGGCAACACAATTTGAGCGCGATAGTACTGGCTACCGGCTATTGATCCTCCTTCGCCCGTATTTGCAAATGAGACGTGTTACCGAGAGTACAGTCGGTGACAGAGGACGGTATTATGTGCCATGTATTTTAGACTCGAAGTTCGGTCATAGAGCAAGCCATAGGCGGTTGCTTGTTGTTATAGCACGAGTGTATAAAATAGGGAAGTAATTTGCCAAATTTTGTCATTATTGTTATGCTTGTAAGTGTACATGGGTTTTGAAGGCGTAGGCGATAGGTCAGCTTGCATAAGTGTGCCATGTTTAAATATCGGGCGCGGAGATAGCACGCCGGCTTCTTATTCATTGGGCACATCAGGATAAAGCGTATTTGAATCCTAAATTGCGCTTTACTTTCAAGCATTTTGTATACAATAGATGACGCTATTTATAAGAAGCCTGCGCCTAAGGCCTGCCTAATGGATCCATACACATTTGAACGAGAATTTTTATTTTCTAAATCTGTACGGAAACTGTCAAATCATCACCTAACTTCCGACGGGGTGAATTTGAACTCAAGGGTGAATAGAAACCAAACTTTGGAACGGATTTTATAGTAAAAAGAGTATAGATTATCACCATTAAGGACCCTATACTTTAAATTGTACTATAGACAATAATCTACAGTCAATTTTGACATCTATCTGTAATCACTTAATGTTAAAATCCGTTCCAAAGTTTTACCGTTACCGAGCATTGATAGCCGAGTGGTATGACCGTTGGACTGTCAAGTCAAAGGTCGCAAGTTCAAAACCCGGCACGCACCAATGTCTTTTTGAATTCATGTGCGCATAATTAGTGATCAGTTGCTATAAACGGTGAAGGAAAACATCATGAGGAAACCGGCACACCTGAGAGATGTTTCAACGGTGTGTAAAGCCATGTCAGAGGCCTACAGGCGGTTTAAACTCTGACACCAGGTTGTTAATCAACCATACGATAAGAAGAAGACCGTTCCCTAACAATCTCTTCACAAGTCTTTAAATAACTTTGTATCAGGTTATAAACGTAGGTTATAATACTAAACTCACCACAACTCTCGTATTAGTATATCATGTCGGCTGAGATTAGTATTCAGTGCGTACTGCGTACTCCAACAGTCACTAGAGCAGTCAGACCGCGTTTAGGTCTGAACAGACCGTGTGGCGGCTACGTCTGCCTTTGCTATAGATAGTTTAGGTATCTAGTACATACCATACGCATTTATGAGGTACCTACTATATGCCTTTTTGAGGCTACCATAAGCACGGCAAATTTAATAATAACAGCCTTTAACTGTCCCACGACAGGGCAATAGCTTCTTCTCGTATAGAGAAGGGATATTTGAGAGAAATAATTGAGCATTGATCACCACGCTAGCTCATAACAATCATATAAGTACACAATACATTTAGACTCGCGTTTGGAGTCGTTTATTCCGCAATAAGTACAGTCAAGAGTCAGAACAGCCGAGTCCGGGCAGCTGGCTAGACTGCGTGGCGGCCGCGGGTGGTCTTACCAACTGTACCTACATATTGTAGAACAATTGCACAAGCGACATCATTATTATATTGAAACATTTTCTGCTCCTTATTTATAGACATAGGGACTGCATACCCGAGAATTCATAGATAAGGTACATTATTAATTGCTTAAGATTTTGGAAAAAAATATTTTATTTTACTAGCGGCCCGCTCCGGCTTCACACGGGTACAAAATATATATTATAAGTATTTCTCCACTATATAATGGATATTATTATACATTTAAACCTTCCTCTTCAATCACTCTATCTATTAAAAAAAACCGCATCAAAATCCGTTGCGTAGTTTTAAAGATTTAAGCATACATAGGGACAGAGAAAGCGACTTTGTTTTATACTATGTAGTGATAGTGATGATATATGTTTGTCCCGAGTGTTTATGTAGGTATGTTATATTTCTTGTTTGTGAAACGCACCCACGATACAGGACAAATTCCTATAGTGAGGCGACATAACTTTTTTTAAATAAAACGATAAAAAACGAAAATTTCGTTCAATTACTGAACTGAACTGAACTAAAAGAACTAACAGTTATTTGTTGATATACTTTTGCTGTTTGTAGAAGGACGAGTTATTTAAACGCTGCACCAACGCTTACTGTACGGTAGAAGTTGTCTCTGAAACTTTTCTATTGTAAATGCCGTGCAATGCCTCGTTAAACACAGGCGACGTGTTCAATGTTTATGCCTTTTTACAGGATATCTTGAGTATTTATGTACAGTTGGTGGCATGATGTGGCGTACGATACTTCTAACGTAATACGGATAGGGTTAAGTGTCGTTGTGTACCGTGGTACTGTAGATGACTGGCATTCTCTAGATCATGGCTTGTCCTGTTTCCACGGGGCAATTGGGCTCGAGAAGTAGACTTCTGAGCTAAGGGTAATTTTGATAACAATGGAATCAAGCATTTATTTGTATGGTTCATCATCAATAAGAAGCATCAACGACAAAGGCAATATTATAGCGTCTTGGATTATATATAGGTACTATAATTCTCTACCAAATTTTAAACAAACAAATAGTAAATTAACAAATATTTTGCACGTTACTATAGCAAGATTTCACAATCTACAGCGTGTATGCAATAATGTGCATATAATTTTAAGCTTTCAAAAAATTCTAAAATACTTTTTCGCTTTTCGAATATCGCTCCGTATTTTTGTTGGTGACTGTACGTTGTCGCCGTACGGTCTAGCGCGTTCGGCAACGAGTCCGGTGCGAAATAGGTAACATACCTTTTGTATGGCATCGTACCTATAGTTGTAACAATCGATTCTCACGAATATTCGGTTAGCAACGATTTTTGTATCGAGTCATTGTGTGCTGTGACCTAAATTGTAATGTTGATATTTTATAATCGTAATATAAATTATTTGCTATTGTTCTTCTTTAACGTCTGCCTACTTACTAAATTCCTTCTGACTTTGGGTGACTCGTAGCTAAGCGAATCGAATTTCTAAGCTAAGTCTTTAATTCAAACGGGTATTGAAGCCGTGATACTTATAATCAGACTAATCGCGTAGCCACTGCGCCAAAAAGGTTATAAAAAAGGTTAATTCTGCCTTATAAATGGTAAGAATACGTTTTAGGAGTAATTACAATAAATACTGTAATACGATGCCAATTTCCTGAGAAAGACGGTATCTATCACACAATCTAAATTTTTAGCTAACATCGTGAAATACCAATGCTTCACCCTACTTATAATAAAATCATAGTATCCAGCATGTGAACATGCATACCTACTACAATGTATTGTACAGTCAGTATCATAAGTAGCTGAACATTTAATTTTTTTAAGTTACCTTTAAAATATTAACTTTTCAGATCATCATTTGGACGTTTCTATAATTTGAAACAATGACTTGAATTGATGAAAGGTTTGCTGTTAGAAAGCTCAATTTTGAGTTAAGCTCGCCTTTCTACATCTCATTTCATGTGTATTTTATATCTTAATGTATGTTTTGTATGTACAATAAAGAATTAAGAATTAAGGATGTTTGTTTCTTTCAATTATTTGACATAAGGTTTCTTAACATGTTAAGCTAGTTATTATGCTGACTGTACCTATATACTATATGTGCTAGTGCCTACGTTAACGGCAACCTCGTGGGTCGACCGCGCCAGACCATTCGGCGGCGCCGAGCTCGCAACCAACTGAACACACAAACACACACAAATATAGGTAATACACGTCTCTAACCGAGCATGTATGAAGATTGTGATGAGAGGATGAGGTATAGAGCTGCGAAAGATGTCGGAATCGTCGTGAATGGAGGTCCGTGGAGTCTGAATACCACATCTGAAAACGGGTGGGATTTTCTATATGCATGTATGTAGGTATAGGTGGGGTCTCTAAACTACTCAATGTATGTGTGTAATACATAGGTATAGATCTTTAGGTGGTGTATTTAGTGGGTTTGAGAGACAAGGATTTAGTCTTATCGAATGGCAACGTGGGATAAAATTGTTGGTGAGAGTGGAAACAATGAAATATGCTTTTTCGAGTTTTGTACGAACAATACAGTTTCTGGTGTCACTTATTTGTAGCGCATTGGTCCATCGGATACTTAACATGTATTAAGAAATATACGTGATCGTGCATACATGACGTTTATTAGTTATCAGTTGCTAAAAACGGTGAAGGAAAACATCGTGAGGAAACCGGCACACCTGAGAGATTTTTCAACGGTGTGTAAAGCCATGTCAGAGGATTACAGGCGGTTTAAACTCTGACACCAGGTTGTTCATCAACCATACGATAAGAAGAAGAAGCTAGAGTTTAAATGACGGCTTAATCTAGCTGTCGAACAATCATTATCATAATTTTCAGCCCCGTATCACCTACTGCTGGGTGTAGGCCTCCCTACAACAATAAACGAACAATACTTAATATCAAATAAAACAATTATTAATGTGTGTATAGACAATACTACATCATAAAACAGCACTTAATTCAGTAATGTCATTCACTATCAACACAAAAACACGAATAGTCAATTAAAAATAAAAACACTGAAAAAACTTCGAAATATTTCATTAACAGCGCCGAACTAGACTGTTTTTAGACATAATAAAGAATTGAAAAAATTCAAATTACTTATCTCACTTGGGCGGCCAGGAATAATTGAGTGAGCTCTTAGGGAAGCCGGGGTGGGAAGGAAGAGGGGGGAGCGGATGGAGGGGGGGGGTATCACGCGTGAGCGATCCTAGTTAAGACAGCATCGGATACTTTAAGACACGAAATTCTTTAATAAATAATACCCGATTAGCAGTGCCTTTTTGGCCCTTGGGGATCGGTCGATTGAGATAAGTTTGATTCCTGCGCGAGTCAATTTTTTGTAAGATATTAGTTGGACTTTTGACTTAAAAACTTCCAGTGTAAGTGGTACACACTGAATTTTCATTAACTACAGATATATTTCGGAGATGTTCTGCAAAAGGGTCTAGTGAGGTCGCAAGTTCGAACCCCGGCACGCACCGATTTTTTTTCCAATTCATGTGTGTACTATAAATTATTTATCAGTTGATAAAAACGGTAAAGGAAAACATCGTGGGGAAACCGGCACACCTGAAAGATTTTTCAACGGTGTGTAAAGCCATGTGAAGGGCCCACAGGCGATAAGATGGGCGGTTTCTATATTAATAACTAACCTATAATTTCAACCTGCACCAGCGACCTCCCAAACCCCACATTTTTGACACAAATATGCGTGCATACATTACTCCACAATAATGGTGATGCGGACGATAGGAACGCGGGCGCACAATCGACCAATTTAAATAAACTATAAGCTGGAGTCCGCGTGTACAAAAACTGTTGCCACAGCACACAATACTGCAGTGGGATAAATCGGTACTGTTTTAACCGACTTTAAAAAAGGCGGTTCTTTCTATAATACCTCTTTGATACTATATGATGCCTACTTCACTCTCTAACAAAATTAGACATGCATGGCTTTATTATCGATGTGAGGAGTTGGTTAATAAAGTTTTAGGTCATCAATAACAGACAATTGCTGCTTTTCTTAATAGAAATAAATTAAAACGTCATTTACCTTCTTTAAGAGTTAATAGTTTTGTGCAATTGGTTAGGATCTGATGGGTAAAGACAGTAGGTGATTAGACAAATCATTGATCAAACATCTTCCCTGTAAATATATTTTATTTACAGCTTTACATAAACACGCCAAGCGTAAACAGTTTCCGCAAAAGATTTGCTGCATTTCCTATCTGCAAACTCGGTACTCATTCATTCATCTACTTATAAAAGCACACATCAATCAAACCACAACACTAAGAATTTACATTGTAAAGAATAATTCCTTGCTTCCAACTCAACACAAATACCAAGTTGACAACCATTGTCGAGTTGTCGAGTTGTCTCGCTGCAAGCACACAGTCTATGGCATCGCGCCACAGATAAACACGGAAAACAGCGTGGCAATTATGCAAATACATTAAATCCATGCATTGTCCCGTGGCACGTGAAGTGGAACAGGCCGCCAATTGTGGCTGTCGCTGCGAAGTGCCCGGCTGTATCTACTGTATGTAGGTACTGTCCACTGTACAGGTGAGGCCGACATCTTTATTATTATTATGACTCAGGCACTGATAGTCGAGTTGTATGACCGTTGCACTGCCAAGTCAAAGGCGCAAGTTCAAACCACGACGAAATGTGGTTGTATTTTGCGAATAAGTCCAATATCCACTAAACCGGTTTACAGACAACAGACTACTAATAAATGGGAGCAGAACTGTCTACTTCTTTGTTAATCGCTTGAATAATAGTAAACAGTAAAAATGACAACCATTAAAACGACGAATACTTTATATATATATATATGTTCTCCTATTGTTATGCAATGGTCCATAACAATAGGAGAACATAACTTAAACAAGATGTAGCAATTATCAACACAAGCAATATGATACCACGCAGAAAACACATAAAAAACCTTCCTCATCCGACCCATCAGAAACACATTAAATCGCAACACAAAACCTAAAACAAAACGGAATTAAAAGCACCCCAACAGCGAAATGATTTAGAACAATAACGTAACACAAATCCCCTTACAAAAACATAACAGGGGACCTCAAATTAAAAGGACAAAGCTAGGGGACACGGGACCTCTTTAGTCCATTAATTTTGTTACAACTTCGTCCAGATCGAATTAAAATTTTGACCATTAATCCATAACAGTGGTTGATAACGACATTAGTTGAAGACAACTTGGATAATTACCTTCGGAAAGTCGCTCTCAAAAGTTTTTCGGATGGTAATTATGTTTTAATTGGCTGAGATGTTTCCTCGTTTGGTTATTAAAGATCTGTTTGAGATAGATGTATTTTTCAGGTATTAGATTAGTACCTATCATCTGCAAGTAAACCATTTATAAAGATAGGCTCTAATTATGTTCCAATACATGAAAAATTATTTACAAAAATTGAGCGCTGAATATTGCTTCCTACACTTTAATGAGAATCACAAAAAGTAGGTAAGAGATAGAAGAGCTGGCAACCCAGTTAATTAATGATAAATGTGAGCAAGATTTTAGAAAACAAACACTAGTTTACACGTTATTTACATTCCAATATCGCAAAAAGTGGACAACACAACAAAAACCAAACATTTTGCTTCCTAAAACCATTATTCGCGACTATCGAAGCGGAGTGCATAGACAATAAATCGTGTAGATTGTTGAGTGCATCATTTACGTCAGAACGATCATGCAAGCCGGTCGTCAATCACGCTGTAACTCTTTAACTGTGCAAAATCAATAACACGAGTGTGGCATGTTGTTGGTAGCGTGCTGTACAGCGTATGGCAGATTGCTACTGTCACTATTTAAATTAGGAGTTTCGGGAATTTTAATATTGGAATCATGAGATCACGTGACAAAGTCAAAGTCTACCGTGTTTTGTTTTTCAGGGTAACATAGACATTCTAAATGATTTCTCTATTAATCTATGGTATTAAACTATGACATGTGTCATGCCATTTTGACTTAATACAAAATGATGATAAATTTCAAGTTATGTAGACACCTTCTAGTATGCATCACAAAGTTAACCAGCTTTCTGAATTAAAAACAAAATATACAGTCAATGTATTGGCACATAATTATTATCATAAATATAAAAGAAGGTACTAGAATCAACGTACGAAATATATTAAATAATTGCAATATTAAAAAGGCAAGTAATGAATCATACAATGACACTGCATACACGATGGCACTCCGGTCGCAGGTCAATCGTATTGAACGCATTCATCGGACGCTAAATAATGCTAATTGTTATTCTGAACAGACACCTTACTGTACAAGCATACATATTTATATTAATTAAATACATATTTATAATCGAAGTGGTAAGGGGTAGACGGACCGGATTAATATAATTTTTAATTGTTGGTTGTAGGCCGCTCTTCCCATCTATGGGCCATTGTCTACACAGCTATAGGCCATTGTGTACACCACTATGGGCCACTATATACCCAGACATGGCCACTGTTTCTTCGTTATATGATCGTTAAAATATTTAGTCAAGAGTTATGGAAGCTATAAATGTTTATAACGCTCTTGACAGACGAAACGTGTGAAGAAATGGTTTAACAACCTTAACCATTGCCAATGAGGTGTCATTGGTCCAATTTTGATCTATATTCAGAAATACGAGTGTTTTCGCAATTTTACATACTGTATTCGTAAAACTAAACTAATTTTAATACATTAAAATACGTTAGATTTAGCTTCAAAGCAGCTGGAGTAACTTCTTGGCGAAGACACAAAGACATACGAATAAAGTTATCAAAGTTCTGCACCAGGAAACTCGGACGGTAAACATAAATGAAACACAAAAGAAGAAATTAATTACAGAAAGTCTTCAAGCTAATGAATAAAATTAATTTACAAAATAACTTCAGCGGTAACCGAACCATCATAGAACAAACAATCACAGCATCACACAAATTAAGAGAAACATTTGAAGATCGGAAACCCAAACCATCAGTAAATGAAATTAAAATAAGCTAAAATTATTTCACCACTCACGATCTCCACAACAAACGGCTTCATTACACAAAATGATTTGCATTTCCTCATTTGAGAGTGCTATTGTAGCCCGGTTGCGAACTGAAAGAGCAATGAATTGTTTGCAATGCACTTAATTCGAGTCGCGGTTGCCGCTCGCATTGTTTAAGGAGCTGTGTACAACTGTACAGGACTATTGAAAGTAAACTGTTGATGTTTTGCCCTCAGAAATAATTATTATAGGTGTAATAATGCGGGCCTTGAAGCTTATACTTTAGACTATAATGAGTAAGGTTAAAGGGTTAAAGATATTGGAATCAAGGGGATTTTTTTAAACTAGATTCATATTTAAACATTATTTAGTAACATTTTGTATTTTACAACTATAATATCAAGGAAAATCACAACCTTGGACCTAATCTAAACCTTGGACTAACACTTCTAGAATAACACTTCTAATAACGAAAGTACAGTTGTACTTGTTGTTTTAACTAGTAACAAACAAACCACGTGAACAGACTTATGCAATTACCATCCGTATTGCGTTATCTGTTCCCACATCTATAAACCAAAATCGTAATCAAAAACTTGCTTAAGTACAACTTAAACTCACTCAAGAACACAGAACTTAATACCTAACTAGTTAAAACTTAAGCTTTCAAGTGATATTGCGATATACTCGTATAACTATTAAGTTTAAGATATACTCAATTAAGCTTAAGTTATACAATGGCATCGCTTATTGAAAGCTACCTAACTAAATGTATCAATTAGTGGGACTTGTTCACTCAACAAAATACAATGAGTAATTAATTGATCAATAAAATGTAGTCTCTAATTTGGTACAAACTGATATTTAAAGAATGAAGCTTATACTTTGTGAATTCAAACCTTATGCTTTAAAACTGTTGCTGATTAAGTAACCCTTAAACAAGTGCGTGTTAAACATACACGAAATCATCGTCAGCCGAAAGACGTCCACCGTTGACCATAGGCCTCTGCCTCTGCCTTAGAACGCCACACTGAACGACAACTTGCCATTTGCATCTACAGGAAATTACCAGTTGCATGGCATCATTTTCATGTAACTGTTCATAGTCAACCAAAGAATATAATAGCGTCAAGTATTTATCTGCTCCTCCCCTTAGTCAAGTGACAAAACGCTTGACGAATAGAAATTGAATAGAATGAAAAATGTATTGGATTGACATATGTCATTATTTTATTTATTTATTTATTTATTATCCACTTAAACTATCTTTACAGGAGTAGTCCTAATGCGACAGTTCAGAAATTTAAATACTTAAAACTTAAAATACTATTCTTAATCTATTATTTCTATACATATTTATATATATATATTACTTAAGTTTCCTGTTTATAACATAATACAAATAGAAGTACTTTCGCAAATTCACTCAAACCGCATATAAACACATCTATATCAACATGAATTTTGTCATCGATTACATAGTCGAAACATCGATTACTATTCATTTCTATTCGTCAAGCGTTTTGCGATTTGTCTAAGGGGGCTACACTGAAAATATTAATACAAATACAACATGCCTACGAATTCCAAAAACCTGATCAAATCTGTCGCAACTACGCGATAGCACACATATAGTACTGAAATCTGTTTTGCGTTTAACCAAACTATTCTACTAAAAGATAAGATCCAACTACACAATAACTTTATTCGAATCTTAAGTATATTAAGCGCATTATTATGTAACCACAATCCCGTTCACAGCTTCATAGTACTTAGTAACAGTTACTTGAAACTAGAAACTAGTTATATTTCGAGACGACTGCAGCGCTTATAAGGCATAAACACCGCGGGAGCCCCTACCACGAACTTATTTAATGTATAGATTTATAGAATATACTTTATACTATACTAGTCGTAGCGGCCTAGTGGTTGACATGCACATGACCGGATTTGTATGTACAAGGTTGCAGGTGCAACCCGGGCAAATAAAATACATTGACTGCCGTGTGGTAGACACATTGACGACCAGATTGGCGCAGTGCCTAAGCGATTGGACTGCTGCGCTAAGAGTTTTGGGTTCGATTCCCGCACGGGGCGAATATTTGTGCGAACCGCAGATGTTTGTCCCGACTCTGGGTGTTTGAGTATGTGATATTTCATGTTTGTGCATCGCACCCACGACACAGGAGAAATTCCTAGTGTGGGGCGACGTTTTTGCAAAAACAAAAAAACTATTGTTTGGGGGCACCTGGTGACCGCGTTGGCGTTCAAGGGGTTAAATGTGTCTTTTTCAATGTAATTATTAATACTTTCTTAGGTATTCCAAGCCTAAGAAACCTGGATTCTTGATTAGAAATCAATAACCCGAATAGAGCTGGCGTGATGTAGCGTTTGTTCCTACTTTGTACGAGAAGGGGCCTTTACCCTGCAGTGGGGTAGTTAACGGCTGGTATCATTATTAATAGGACCCCTAAATACGGGGTCTTAAAACCAGTAATAACCCCCAATAACTCACAATAATCGTTACTAAAAAATGTACTTATTAATGTCGTAAGTATTTGAGGAGGTCATTATTATATTAGGCAACATTGAAGCAGTAAATTAATTGTGAGTTTAAGTCCGACGGTAAATTGGGCCGTTAGGTTTAACAGGGTTTAACCATAAAATTGCTCTTAGAAAATATGGTGTAAATATTCGGCAGTGAATTACAGGAACATAAGACTTTGCGTCTTATTTTCTTAATAACCATTTGTTTTGACTAATTAATTTAAGGGTAATTCTTTTTTCGTTTTTAATGTAATATCGTGCGTTTGCAGCCCCTACTAGAGATAATGCTTGGTGATATTTATGAAAGGGGAAAGAATCTTTGAGTGCATACAATATGAACCATTATCACAATATGATAATCTTTAAGCTTGCATTATTATTATATTGATATGAATATTTTTATAGACTGTATCACTTAACTTTAATTCAAACTCAATTCTATTGAATTGAGTTGTGACTTATGCATGTTTTCTAAGTCAACACACTTTCCTTAATTGTTATAAAATTAGTTTCGGCACTCGTTGTCTATGACACTAGGTACTTTTTATTGTGTGCTATTATTTTAAATGCCTGTTTGTGCGAAAATAAAAGGATTTTTTTTATTGATCTAACATAACAGCCCCCCCCCCCCCGCTTAAACGGGGAGGCCTATGTTCAACAGTGGACGTCTTTGGCTGATGATGATGAACATAACAATGGTATTGTGCAGACCAATAACCCTCTTGTCCAAGAAGCAAATATAAATGAAATTTTGATTTAGGAATTTCGTTACAACATCCAGGTTCCATTATCTATCTATACCATTAAAAAACATTAATTTTATAATTCGACAACACTTACATCAGCAATAAAATTAATTTTGGTTTTGAAATCACACAAAATCTAAATGCAATTCCAAATCAATATCCTGGCAATAGGAACCAGTAGTAGCGGCCTAGCGGGCAACTATCCGGAACCGATTGGAAGTGTATCCGCGGCGTGTAATATTGCCATAGCTTTGTTAGCCTGCAGTTATTATGCTGTGCCTCACAATAATCGTTATTGCGACGATTGCCACTACTTGCTAGGGTTGGCGGTTTAGAGAAAAATTACATTATATTTAAAATAGGTAAGTAAATATTTGTATTATGACAGCCATGAAGATTGCCTAGTATTTGTCGCAGTTCGAGTTAAGGCCTATGTGTTGTTGACGTGACCACGAAGTCCCAATTTCTTCTTAAATTCGGAGAAAAACACTATTGTCATTTGTTTGTCTGTGATCTGTTAAATTTAGCTTAAATCTAAGATCAGAGCCGCTATAAAATTCTCCCGTCGGAGACCCATTGAATAAAAATTTAAAAACCAGTCCTCTTCATATTAGATTTACGTTCAGTGTATGACACCATACTCGTATAAGCTTTCCAGTTGACTGGGTTTAATTTAAACCCGATATCAAGCGTCATAAGTATTAAAATACTAAAAGGAACGGAAAAAATAAAATATCGTTGGGTATTTGGTATTAAATTTGTACACCCAAAAGGGCATATTATAGAGAACCTATGTATGGATATAACACCTACCACTGTTAATATTTAATCTGTGATAACAAATAAAATTGATTTGATTTGTATTAATTTTGAAAATCTATAAACGATTTTATTTTTTAAAAACCTCGTCCCACACTAGGAATTTCTCCAGTATAGTGGGTACGTTTCGTAAACATGAAAAACGTGCGGATCGCACAAATTTTAGGCCCGTGCGGGAATCGAGCCCGCAACCCTTAGCGCAGCAGTCAGTGCACTTAGACACTGCACCAATCGGGTCGTTAATTTATGGATTATGTATGGATAAAACACCTACCATAGTGAATATTTAACCTGGGATAACAAATAAAATTGATTTGATCCGTATTAACTTCTATGAAAAATCTATTAACTGTATGCGATACTTACATTGACAAGTTAAAAGAATTTGTCTAGGTCAGATACAACAATGCTTTTAGGTGGTAGGCCAACATTGTCAATTTATGCACTGCTGTAAGCTCATGTTTTATTGCACGTGGCGTCTTGCCATTATCTGACAGCACAAAGTCAAACTCTCTTAATTCTGGAACAAAATGATGGTTTATAAAAAGCAATCTACGTACATGTTCTCGCTCCGCTTCAATCGAAGTTGTACGCTCGTCAATTAATTTGTAACTATACAACGATTTTACAATAATCACTTTTGTGAGTGTTATCCATATTATATTCTGGTTTTACTTGTGTATTCGGGAATGCCTGATTAGTTTCGTACTCGAACGGAGCCCTTATTTTGAGCTGGTTACGCGGCGGACCTAGGACCCTGGATGTTACCCGCCGGTGTCAGGCAAAGCGGCAATAAATAGTAAGGCTTAAAGCTTAAACTTTGACAAAAAGAACGTATCTTGTTCAAGCTTTACTGCTGATATTAAAAAAAGTTTTATATAAGTGCTGATCAGTGATCTGCTAGGGTGGGTTGCACCAATCGTTTGTTATCGTTAAGTCCGTACGTCAACGTTATGTTAGTAGGAAATTCTCATACAAGCGGCCATATTTAACGCTAACCAATACATCAAAGTTGTTGGTGCAACTCACCCTTAGTCTGTTTCAATAAGACTTCAAAAATATCAAAGCCTCGTTTTAAATATTATTTAACCTACAACACAATTCGCATTTATCAAGTCGTTGTCCCACTAGGAGTTTTGTCTGTACGGACATGTAATAAACAGACCGTAGGTAGGTAGGTACGTATATTTACTTGTGGTTATTTTAAATAATTATATCGATTAAAACATGGTGCATTTTCCATAAATTGCCAGTGCCACAATATCTTCTGAAAATCGTAGCTAAATAAAAGATAAGTAATACAAGTATTTCACACAAATACTATACTATACTATGTACCTTCGCTTTACCGCATCGCCAACCCTAAACAGCGCGCGGTAATATTATTTATTATTTTTCTCGAAGTCACCTGCGGGCGTACTATTGTCGGCTACCAGTTATCGGAATCGGGAATATTATTAATGAGAGTCGCTACACTACGAATAGTTCGGGCTGTGTAAATGGTTGGCAATTCGATTGTACCGCCACAATTTATTGAATACAACCGCGTTTAGTTCGCGTTGTATTGCACATAAATGCTAATGTTGCAACAGAATACGATTTTGAATAAAATGATAATATGTTGTGCTGATAGTTGTATTGTGTGGGGATGTTGGGGAAGCTCAGCCAGTATTTATGACTTAGTGGTGGTAGAAATTGTATATAGATGAGCGCTTGCGTAGAAACATCAGCCCCCTTACCATGAACTCTTAAAGCAGGACAGTTTACGTTGTGGAAGCGAGACGCCGCATTACACTGCACGTAGCGGCGTCTCGCTTCTACATAAGAAACTGTCTTGCTTTAAGAGTTCATGGTAAGGGAGCAGATATCACGTAGCAAAATTGGTTGACGATCTCATATCTAGCAAGACTGTGTTCCGATGTAAGTGTAACTGACACAAGATTAAATTTACAGCTGTGCAATATTTTTGCACTCATCTTGTGTTCATCAAGTTAGCATATACATATTTGTCTGATTGACTAGCTGAAAGATCGATATACACGAAAGTCTCTCTCTCCTCAGGTTCCATACATGCATTAACATATTTAGTTATATATTTTAGGGTCTCTTTCCGTATCAAAATATACTTGAAATAACTTGCAGATCACACAAAAATCCTTGCAATTTTGCTGTCGAGACGCCAGAAAAGTTATAAGTCTCACAATTCTTCAGACAGCATAATGAATTAGTTACCAATTTACAGTAAAAGTGACCTAAAGATATTCATGACGTCATCACTATTAGCAACAAGCAGTCGAAATACGTTTGTTTTATACGTGAATGCCGTCTAGACTGGGTCATAAACATTTCTGCCCAGCCCCAAAGGTCACGAGCCGAAGTGATAAAATAGAGCCGACACAGTATATCAAGGTGTTTGGTTTTTAGGGAACGGAATGGAACCTAGCTTAACTTTTAAACTTAATCGAGTTTAGTTTTATTATGTTGGTATTCTGGAACGTTGTCGATGGTCGAACATAGAGTTGGAAGTGAGATCCTAATACGAGCTCTTAAAGTAGCTATGAAACAACTGAAAAACGCGATGAGAAAAAAAAAATAACATTACCAGTTACCAGAAATAATAGCCTTGAAACTAATTCTCGCTCCGCTTCAAATAGGATAAATAACCTTTATAATTCAACCCTATTCAATCGGCCCCTTTATAAACAGGTATCGTTGGACAAAATAACAAAAATATTTGCGTCACACTGGCTAAGTGACAAGTCAAAAATATGGGTCCCAGAACAAAAGTTGCGTTAATTTATAGATCATGATACTAGACCCTTTATTCGGGCGTAGCGTGACCGTTGGACCCCAGTTGACCCCAAAACATGTTTTAAAAATGTTGCATTAATTACTAAACATCTGTAAATTGCGTCACCTACGCTGTGGTGCTATTAAAATTGTAATCAGTTAGTTTTATCTATGGGAAAGGCAATAAAAGCGTATGGTAATGAGTAGCCGGTGCATTACCGTGTTATTTTCTATTTATAAATGTGATGGAGTTAAATGAGGAATTAAGTGACGTCAGCCAGAATGTTTTTAAATTGTATGAACAAATATGTATATGAACAATGGCCGCTTTATTTATAACATCTGTTTTTGAAAGTACTCAAACTTCATTTCATACTTTAAATTATTGTATGCACAAAACATGCGTATAAACAAAAAAATAATAATTCGAGGTTCAAAATTTAAAAAAGAATTAATATATATATAATATATAATATGATTGTTTATCTTTAATAGAAATAAAATTTAGAGAACATAAAATAAAGTTGCCAGTGACATTAACAGATAGGTTCTCATTTACTATGATTTTCACTTCAACAAGTATGTTCTCACACATTCCGGGACAACAGTTAATAAACAATATCACATTACACTTGCATGAAAACCACTATTTTTATCGTGAATTTTATCTGCGTTTTTATAAAACGTAACTACAACGTCCAACACTAAACAATGCGTTGCGCGTGGGTACATAATTAAAATTTACATCAGAAACTCATTTTTAATGCAACATGTGCACGCCAAGGTTATAAAATGGTACTCTAGTTATTTTTGGCGGGATCTAATCGCAGCTGCACAGATTATGCACCTTCGCTCGTAAATCTGGTGAATATATCTAGTAAATGCTATATAGCAACTAGCAACACTGCTGTGAAATAATATAACGGCTATTTAAAACTATATTTTATAAGCAGTTATTAGCTGAATCACGTTATATCATGATGTTAAGTCGTACCAAAAAAAATGTCGCGACAAGAACTAATGGTGATTTTTGAACGACAATCAAACGCTATTGTAATACTATAAACTAAGTACATTCAAAACGGATAAAAGATGAATCTAAGCATTGCAGGAGCTAAACCATAGCTAAATTTAACTTGCGTAGGATTGTCTTGTCCCTTTCCTTTTTCGTATCAGCATTAACTATTAACCTGGGAGAGGTCTATGACCAGCAGTGGATCGCGATAGGCTGAAAGATGATGATGAACTATTTACTGCCACATGGCAATAAGCCATACCGAGGTGTTGAGATTGGCTCGTCAGGATGGTGGCCAAGTTGACTGTTCAGGGTGCACAGAACGTGTGGCATTGTCGTGGAGACTCAACGAGCACCCCAGTAAGATAGTTATAGGCTGGTAATAAACAACTACATAAAAACGATAAGTCTATAGCTACCAAGGGAAACCTTAAACATTTACTACATAATACTAATAACATTTCCAACGAAGCACATGACATTAGAGTAACATCGTCAAGCTATTTTTTATATCACTAAGCCGGTCTCGTGGGACAGATTCCAGCCATGATTAGGGCACAGACACGATATATTTAACCAACGATAACGATAGATTTCGACTAAATCGCGTGTGTAATTCGAATTTCAAACGAAGAGTTACGTTTGACGCATGCGTACAATTATATTTGATTGTCAAACAAATTCCTATCAACTACAAAATTCGAATTCGATATTCAAGCATTCTCGAAATAGAAATGGCGGATATCTGAATACGATTGGATGCATTATGTGTGGTGCTCAGCATTCAATGTATTGCATTAAATGCACAAAATACATCGCACACCGCACACGTTACCTAAATACCCGACATAAAATCCACACCTGTAATATTTGACAACGTGCCAAATTCGTTACCGTCGGCCATAACGCTAACAACGAGAGATATTTCAATCAAAATTATGTAACGCACTACATAATATACAGGTAGGTAGTAGCCGCTGTTCAGATCGATGGTTTTGTGAGGTAATGCAACGTACGGTTCAAATGAGTTACACACGTGGTCGGCTTGACAGTACTGCGCATGCGTGGAGACGAATGCTAATCTCAAGTGCGACCTTACTTACATAACTATAGTCCTTACGATTACAAGACCCATTATAATTATTTCCTTATCGCTCTGCACTGCTATTGGCTGATTAAGAATCAACGCAAGGAATTTTCCGATGACGTCAGTCCCCGACCTATCTCAACGTAAGAGCATACGGAACTTCACAGATCTGGATAATACAAACTTGGTCGTTTACTGGGAAACGAGTTATTATGATACTCGCCAACCATCTATATTAATATCTTGTTTCATGGAAAAGTGAGCTTTATTCGCACTACGTTGCCGATACCTACCGGTAGGAAATTAAATACATATTTGCTCTGATTGAGCTGCAATATTGCTATAATTAAAATGTTTCTCTTTTTCAATATTCGAGAACACACCGTCAGTATTAAATAACGCGTACAGGTTTTTATCACGGTATGCTCTGAACGTGAAAAGTAATTATAAATTGTATAATCAGTACTACTGTAGTAGCTTTGCTATAGGAAGTGTTTTGTGTGTGTTGTGAGCACTATGATGTGTTCTTTAAAAGAACCTTTTTTAGGAACATTTTCAGATTGCAGTTTGAATATACATATCACAAAATATCGTTGACGGTGTAAACTAATAACATAGATTTCAAAGTAATAGAGTTACCTCTAGTTTCTGGCTAGATAAATTCGAATATTGAACCTTCAAACCGGGCGGAGTTGATTTTTAAACCTACAATTTTTAATGGTGTACGAAATATTTTTAGGCAAATTTTATGTCTCTATAAAGAAGGGATATAAAATTTGATGTTTTATAAGTTAATGTTGCTCGTATTAATTTCAATAAAGCAGTTTGATATCGCCGCAGTGTGGTATCCGACCTAGAATTGACCACCCTTTCCTCCCGTGGGTGTCGTAAGAGGCGACTAAGGAAAATCCAGAAGATGGGCAGCAGCGTCTTCTGTAACTTGACCACCAAAACTGCGATCCCCAAGCCACTTGCCAAGCGTGGGATTATGGACCCACCCCCCCTCCAAAAGGGGGGCCTTCGTTCAACGGTGGACGTCTTCCGGCTGATGATGAACATTAAAATCATCTCGAAAGTCATCTCGCACGCCACCTTGTGCGCAAACGCATAACGCGTTGACACTAGTCAAATCTCATCGCGGATTTAGAAGTGAGTTCATAAGTGATGTCTTTAGAATAGCACGGTAGTTGTTTGGTAATAAATAGGTTTATAGTGTACATTTTCACATGGTGTTACGTGTATTAGAACTTGACCTTGAAACGAATACTCTGCAAACGTAAGAGGGTCACTCATCCGTACAACGTTTTGTGCGGTGATTCTCATTTAACTATGAGTTCGAGGTCAAATTAGATGATCGATGGTGACCTTGTAGAGAACAATACGAGGCGTGGCCTACACATATGTATATATATAGTACGTAGATATGATCTAAGTCAGGTACCAACAGCGCGGGTTCATAATACAGAGTATAAAATTTGAAAACGTTCGAATTTTAATCTAGTCTCGTCGTCCTAAATGTCAAAATATGACATTAACGCCACACAAATGGGTGTTATTTTTGACATTTACGACATTGTAACTAGATAGTATTTTAGAGTAAACTTTAACTCATCACGTTTTAGAATTATGAGCGTTGGGTTTCAGATAGGTTTGCCTATGGCCTGAACTTTAGTACTACATACATAAAGAGGCCACGGATTTCCATTTGCTGCGATCCTAGCATACTTCTTTCGCCTGATTAACTCGCATCACTTTACTACTAGTATATAAAAATATACCTAGAACACTTCTAGAATGTTATCCTAAAAACCTGAGCTAAAGACAAAAAAAGCTTTGATGTGAATAAATAAAACACATTAACACAAGACACACGAATCCACGTCAACGTAACATCGAGTCGTCAGATCGAGACGGCTCAGAAATGCTCCAAAAAATCCTTTCAATACCTGTGCAAATTGATCAAGGATTTGGCTTTTACGAATACATTGAAATAGAGTTTTCTTTACCCAATTCCCCGTACCTTTTCTCTGAATAACATCATTACTTAGCGTGTATATATAGGCCGCTGTCGACCTGTCGAAAAAGCTCGACTCATTGTCACCCGATTATCTGTTACAGAGTTCCAAAGAAATCCTAACGCCTCCATTCATATTAAATGAATCGCATTGATGTGTTTCAACAATGACGGGTATTTTTCGAAAGTGCTTGATTTGAGTAACGTTTTTACGTTCTGTTAATGCGGTGGGATGATAGTGATGCTGTTTTAAGATGGAGCTACTTATCTAGAAGAGATCGGAGAGTTAGCAGTTTTTTTTCGTGAATTTCTTGGTGTTTGTACTGTAGTCTGTAAGTCATATGGCGATGATGATCAACTTAGTAATTTCCTCTCCAAAAACAATCTCCTAAATACCTTTCAATCTGGTTTCCGTGCGGGACACAGTACAACAACAGCTTTAGTCAACATTACCGACGACATCAGGTCAGGCATGGAAGCCGGTAACTTAACGGTCCTGGCATTATTAGATTTCAGCAATGCATTTAACACTGTTGATTTCGACATTCTGCTTGGCATATTGCACTCTATTAACATATCTCCATCGGCAATTGATTGGTTTCGAAGTTACCTGTTTGGTCGCCGACAACGTATTAACATTGACGACACTATATCTTCTTGGTGTAATACTACTGCCGGCGTCCCACAGGGTGGCGTTTTATCTCCGTTACTTTTTGCTATTTTTATAAATTCTATCTCCAAAGAACTAATTTCTTCCTATCACCTTTATGCAGATGATCTTCAGATTTACCATCACTCTTCTCCAGCAAAGTTATCTGAAGCGATTGACTTGGTTAACTCTGATTTAACTCGGATATGTGCCTGGAGTAAGAGGCATGGACTAATGGTAAACCCTTCAAAAACGCAGGTCATTGTTGTCGGAAGTTCTAGGATGACATCAAAAATCGACTGGATGAGACTTCCACAAGTTTCTTTTGATGGGACTCACATTGCCTTGAGTGAAACTGTTAGGAACTTAGGGTTAATCATTGATAAAAATCTTTTTTGGCATGCTCATCTGCAAGAAGTAAGTCGTAGAATGTTTGCTTCAGCTGGGTCGTTGAGGCGACTTCGCAACTTCCTTCCGATTGTCACTAAAACTGCGCTTGCACAATCCCTCCTTCTTCCCATTCTTGACTATGCTGATGCCAGCTATCTTGATCTTACCGAGGACCAACTAGACAGGCTTGAGCGTCTCCAAAATTTTTGTATAAGGTTTATATTTGGTTTAATATGACCATGTTTCAGAATTTCGCACAAGGCTCAAGTGGTTACCAATTCGCCTTCGCCGGAATGCTCACATTCTTTCGCTGCTTTACAGTGTGCTGTTTATACCGTCCACTCCCTTATACCTTAAAAACCGATTCGAGTTTCTCAATGACAGCCACACCCGTTCTCTCAGATCATCAGAGAACTTAAAACTAAAGATGCCAATGCATTCCACAAAATTCATCGACAAATCCTTTACGGTTCAGGCCGCTCGCTTGTGGAATGCACTGCCGGTCTCGATAAGACGTGCTCAATCACTGCCTGTTTTTAAAAGATTAGTGAAGGAACACTATTTAGAATCCTGATCGACTATGCTCTGTAATTATCTGTATTTATGTATTTAAATGTATTTGTTATATCGTATTTTTTTTTTTTTTTTAATTGTAGGTAAATATGTACACCAGTGACTGCCACCAATTTTACATTGTTATTTTTTATATACCAAGGTTGCCTGGAAGAGATCGCCGTGTGCGATAAGGCCGCCCATTGTGCATTATTTAGTATTTACCATAACTTTGATTATGTTGTCTACTTGTATTTTTGGTGTACAATAAAGAGTTTAATAAATAAATAAATAAATAAAATGACGTAACGAGCAGATATCGGTACGAGCCATGACTGTCACTTATTATTTTGTTTTTTTAGAAACTGCTTCTTCTTCTGATCGTATGGTTGATGAACAACCTGGTGTCAGAGTTTAAACCGCCTGTAGGCCTCTGACATGGCTTTTTATAACACCGTTGAAAAATCTCTCAGGTGTGCCGGTTTCCTCACGATGTTTTCCTTCACCGTTTTTAGCAACTGATAACTAATTTATTATTCAAAACTGCTATAACGTTACATCTATGAATAAACTGACGACGATGTCAAAAATGGGAAATGACGATTTTGAATCGTAAGTAAAACTCAGTTAAATCAAAAATACGAAAAAATACGAGTACGATACGAGTATATTAACCTATTACATAACTAGAGAAATGGGGGTGTGCTAATTATATAACTCTGCCATGTATGTGTGTGTAGGTAGATTAACTATTTTAAATTAATTACTGACATTTTCGTGCTGAGATTGTGTAAATGTGCTATTTTACTGAAATATATACCTAAGGACATTTGTTAACTTATCAGTGATCGCCGCGATCATTACCCATTTCAGTACTGTATGTATGTAGTATATTGTAACCAAGCGGGGTGCGCGGGAGTGTGCGCGGCGGAGCGTGACGCGCGGCGCATGCCCACCAATGTCAAGGTCGCGCCTGTGTTTACAGAAATAGCGGCCGCAACAAGAATAACTACGGGGAATAACTATACGTCAAGCTGATCGCATACTCGAGTTTTACGTACACTCAATACTTTCTACGATTAATATTAAGCTTTTGAGCGCCAGTCTTGTATGGAAGACAAGCGTTTTCGTGCCCTTCACACCACGATTTTATTGAAGACAATATCTAATCAAAACATTTATTACGATAATTGTTTGTTATTATATACAACACTAATGTTACGATTTGATATTATCTCCTGGTAGAGTTATGGCGTGGAGGGCACGTAAGCGTTTGTCTTCTATACAAGGCCGTGACGCTCAAAGGATTAAATGGTCGTTCGTTCGTCTAGCTATCGATCGTTTGATCGGAGATAAATACGAATGATGTTTACTGTTGTAACTTTTATACCTAAAAGAAAGTTCTTATAATCATGTGTAATTCTCGGAAACGTAGGCTACCCTTTACCAGTAATTCAAGAAGTCCTGTTACAGGTACCGACACTTCCTAGCCGATCGCCAGGCAAAGGGCCCACCCTGAATCATTTGCCTAAGGCAAATACAGTCAGGTCTCAAAACACGACAAAATGTTGTCTATCCAATAGTCCATCATCTTCAGTCTGTTCTCAAAACAAAAATACGTGTTGTCTATCCAATATTCCACAGCTTAATAGTTATTAAAAACGTTAAATGATCGGTTGGTTCACTGCAAGTGAGTACCAAAAAAGCTAAAGTGTTGTGGAACGCCCATTAATTTTTATAATGAGCGCGCCAATTGCACTTGAAAATGCGTCAATGATCGCGTAAAATCACCGAGATCCGTAATGAAGATTATGTACGCTGATATTACGCTCTAGAAATAAACGTTTGGATGAAAACACGAACCAATAAAAATCATAACATCGCCTGTATTCCCCGAAGGGATAGGCAGAGGTGTGTACCGTGTAGTACACCCACATTTCGCCAGTAATGTTAGGGGTCCCAATGTTATAGAGAGCGAGCCTATTGCCATCAACCGGGCACAAATCCAGACCCCGTGCTGCTACTGAGAATTACCTCAAAAAATCCAGTAACAATTTTCCCGACCGGTAATTCGAACACGTGCTTAGCAGACGCGCTTAGCAACCAATAGACCCAGGCAGACAATCTTTGTTAATTTGGTTTTCCTCTATTTTAAAGTGAAGACGACGTGACATGTGTCATGGATCATTTTAGACAGATTTTTGAGTATGCACGTTTCCTGGTTGTAAAATAGTCGTTGATTTTTAAGTACTTGTAAAACATTAGATTCAGTCCGCTGCTAATAGCTTTTAGCATTAAATATGATAGTCGGAAATAATTATTTTCATTACCAATTCAAAGAAAATTATTTGAAGATATATTGAATTTCATTACTTTCCAGTTGTCAGACGGAAAAAACAGTGGTTTTTATCTAGTGGGTAGTGAAGTAGTGATATATCAAGCCATTGCATTTTATTTCAAAATTAATAGAGTTATTACTATTGAGTGTCCCAATAAAGCTTCTGTGATATCATACATTTTAATAAAGCTTATCACACTACTAAATTTGTGAGTGTGTTTGAGCGTTTGTATGTTTGTTACATCTTTACGCTCAAACGGCTGGACCGATTTGGCTAAAATTTGGTATGGAGGTAGCTAACACCCTAAATTAACATATAGGGACACCGTGGGACGCAGCTAGTTTATTATAAACTGCAGTTGTCTAATTATTTTGCAATGCACGAGCACGTTATATAATACGATTATTTTAATAGAACTAATTATACACCTACATTTAGTATGTAAATACGCCCTTGAACATACTGATATCTGAAAATCACATTAGATTATATGAGGAAAAGTGCACTTGCATTGCAGTTGCTAGGCAAACGAATGCTAATTTAAACAGCGTTTGTCTAAACATCCGTTCAATGTCAAGCTGTCTCTCTAAAGATGAGTACAGACTAGAGAAAGCAGGGATTACGAACCTTTTTCGACGTGCCATTTTGTCTAATGAAAAATTATTTATTGTATTATTTAAAACAAATATAGGCAGCTACCTTTACAGGAATCCAATCCCAATGCGACAGTGTAGACATTTACTATATAGGTAACTTTAATTTACTAATTTAATACTATGAGCACTATTAGCAAACTGTATAATGAGGTAATAAATGTGCCATCAAACGATTTTGACTTAGTGATTTTTCGAAAATTAATAAAACAGCTTGCCCGCAGTATTTTGTCTCATGCCATCAATGGTGTACTTGGTTTGCCATCCCTGGACTAGATCATTTACTTGTCGCAAAACAACGAGTCGCTCTTATGAGCGCCACGCTCGTCTAAAGTAAACTGCGGGGTTACTATGAGCTTGCATTACATATCACCCATGTAATTAATTAATTAATAAAAACACAACACAACATTACGCCTGTATTCCCCGAAGAGGTAGGCAGAGGTGAACATATAATACACCCACATTTTGCCAGTTATGTTATAAGTCCCAATGTAATAGGGGGCGAGTCTATTGCCATCAACCGGGCACAAATCCAGACTCCGTGCTGCTACTGAGAATTACCTAATGGAAAACTCAGTAACACTTTGCCCGACCCGGGATTTGAACCCAGGACCTCTTGCTCAGCAGTCGCGCTTAGCGACCACTAGACCAACGAGGCAGTCTTAATAAAAACATTTATTGAATTAAACACGTTACACAAAATAAATAAACCCGCCAAACTATGTGACAGTTTGTCGGCAGGAATAGCGCTGGATAAACATTTGGTATTAATTATTTGGAATTAAGTTATAATTGTGGTAACCTAGTGGTTGACATACCGGATTTCTATGCACGAGGTTGCAGGTTCAAACCTAGGCAAGTACCAATGTGACTTTTTCAATGTCATAAATACTTTCTAAGATATTCTAACACACCACTGACTGACGGTGACGGAAAACATCGTAAGGAAACCCGCATTTAATTATCTGAAATCGCCAACCCGCAGTGAGCTAGCGTGGTGATCAGTGCTCAATCCTTCTCTATACGAGAAGAGGCCTTTGCCCTGCAGTGGGACAGTTATAGGCTGTTGCTATTGCTGAGTGTTAATTAAGTACATCTAATTTAATTTAGTACAGTTAATTAAGTAAGGCGCCTGGGCTTTTGCCTATACTGTAGTTTGTACCATTTGTAAGGACGTGACCTTACATGAAAATACTCAAAGAAATGCTCGTCTGTACTCACCTTAACGTACTGTCATTCAGAGATATGTCAACACACAACATAAACTATTCTGCGACAAGAGAGTTGTAAAATGCAGTACAGTACAAATTAACGACATATTCAACCTTCAAAGATACTTAAAAATTAAGACGTTCCAACTAAAAATCTGTTTTTATTTCGAGTGTGTTCCTAAATAATTGGATGTTACCCAATTTGTATGAAACAAATATTGTTAAATTAATAATATGAGACGCTTCTCCTTGTCAAGAAAGTATTCATTGCAATATATTATTCCGATATTTTTTGCTACATTTCGAAATTACCGTGAAAGAAATCAGACAGCGTATTAATAACCCGTGAAGTGCGTACTACATCATACGAAAATACATCTGATAGACTCTCAAGGACTCTTCACAATACAAAGGGGCTTTTATCAATAAAATCAAAACCGTACATCGTAGCAAACGAATTATATACACATTATTATATCATTTTACATATCTATACACTGTATACAGGGTACCCGGAAATACGATACATTCGATATTGCCTATTAGACAACAACAAAATAACAAACAAAATTCCGATAATTTCACTGGAAGGCTACATTTAGTTTGATGGAAAATATTGTGTTTTGATAAAAAATAAAACTGAAATAACCAGGCTTTAGACAAAGTATCACAAGCTAAATCAGCTGAAAATATCATCTACTTTCGCTCCTTGCGAGGAATGTATCATTTTCCGAGCACCTTGCATACCTAATAACTTTTAAAGAAGCGTACATTATAAGTCCCTAAGTGAATGTACAAATGAACATGAAAATTACTCAAAAACAGTTCAAATTAGACGTTTAACACCTCAGTCTGCCCGTGAGCATGAATGCTGTAAAGGATTCGAAACGTCAGGACCAAAAAACTAAATTATAACCGCAATAAAATCCGTAAAAACAGCTTAATTTTTTTTATTATTTCAATAAAAATTGCTATTAACAAACCTTAATAACAATTGTATCTGTATTCTGTACTTGTTATATCTTTTACTTGACGTTACTAACCAAACTACCGCGCAGATCAAACGATCAGCGAGGTCAAGCCGTGCTCACCCCAGTCAGTCTTATGATGGGTGACCGCTTTCACATGTTGGGACCCCTACGTGCTTCGGAAGGCAAGTTTAGCCGTTGCTCCTGCGCCACATCAATGAGAGTGAGGGAATAGGGAGTGCACCTGTGTGTGCGCGCATACTTGTGCACTATAAAAAAAAAAAAAAACTATAATATCTCCTGCGTAGTTTGCTAGTCTCAGATGGAATAGGCCGCCGTGACAGAAATTCGGTCAGGAGAACATTATTATTAGGTATATCTTAGAAACATTTTATTTTACTTTACCATTAATGTAAACATATATTGGTATTTAGGGCATGTTTCTAACAAATATTATTGTTATATGACTTTGTATTATACTACTTAGTCTCTTGTTACTCATGTGAATTTCTAACATTGTATTACGGAATTTTCATATCATATTTTTTGGTTATTTTGTTTTTTGTTTACATTCGTGGTATTAACAAATGAAGTATTTATATTATAATGGTTCTTAGAAATAGTATCTCAAACAGTTTCTACATTCAAATAATGGGTAATATTGTATGCCATATAAGACATGTTAGGCAGGTATGTACATTTTTCTATACAGAATATACGAAACATGTATTTGTAATGATAAGTATCTTAAAATATAAAAATCTAGGTTTTTGTGTATAGAATAATATTGTCGGACTTACCTTCAATATTTTAAGAAACTAACGAATGTATGTAAGGTAAAAAACATTTCTTAGCTAGCATACACCCCTAAACTCAGACCGAACTCATGTAGTTAGTAAATATAAATGTTAAAGTAACTCTGTCTGTTTGTTACACCTTCATGACTAAACCGCTGGACGGATTTTAATAAAATTTGGCATGTAGAAAGTTTAAGACCCGAGAAAGGACATAGGCTACTTTCTTTAACGTCAACCCTCTAAGAGGTTTAAATAGGGGTTAACGCGGGCGTAGCCGCGGGCAAACGCTAGTGAACTAATATGTACCTTACGCAATTTATCATTACTACAAACTCGTTTAAATCTAAACGGGTACAAATCAATTCTCGTCAGTACAAGCAAGAAATTTTTTTTGCGCACCAATTAAATTCGATCTAAAAAACGTAACAAAAAATATTTGTTTGTCGACAAGCGCCACACTCGTCTCATCTCATTCACACTCATGTGTAAAGAGATCAGAAGACATCTTTTAATAAAAAAAATGTTTCAATACAGTTCTAATTTCAATATCGTAGATGTCAAAAATGACGACCGATTGTACACCGTAAATGTCAGTGTGACGTTTAGGACATTGAAACTAGATCGCTTTTGTATTTTGCCGCTGTAAAATGGATATGAAAATTCATTGTGAGAACTGCTGCTAACGAGAGTTTGTATTGCGAATTTTGAGTTTACTACTGACAAAGATTTGTACCAGTACTTAAACGATCACTAAGTAAAGGTTTTCTTAATGAAATCTTTACTTAGTGTCAGTTAAAGGTAATTCTATGAAGATTTAAAAAGAAATTGTTATAAGGTAATGCTAAAATAAGTGCCATATAATATCGAGGGAGCCTATATCGATCCCTGTGCAAAATAGTTCGTAACAGTAGTGTATAATGCAACACCTCTGTTCTGTAATTAACAATACACGTTAAAACTAATCACTGTCTGTCAATCTTTAATTAAAAATCTTTGGCAGACAGTGACGCTTTATCAGTGATTCATAAGTCACCTTACTACACGTGAAGTAGATGATAGGTATAATTATATAAAGTACGTTTAGGTATTTATATGGATGTCATTCGGTTGTATAAATAATACATCACTTCCTTTAAATTCTTGAATCTAAGCCAAACGTTTTCTTTCACAGTTGCAAAACGATACGTGTATGTTGATAGTGTATAATGAATTATATAACACTTATCAAGCGTAGGGTTAAGTATTACATCGATTGATCTCACGTTATAGAGCGATCGATCACGCAAACTAACCCTTTAAAAGTCGCGTATGCATTCCTTTTTCTAGAACCTTTTGACGAAGAAGACGTCAAAAGATTGTTTCCTTTTTTTGTTGGATCATATCCATTACAGAAATTGACCTATTTTAATAAAATATATTTGAAGACAAGTAAGTGAAAAAGTAAATTGTTTTGTTGTGTCTTTGTCCGTTGTCATGGCAACGGCAGAGAGTAAATTGTCTGCGGCCAGCATGCGAGGCTGCGAGTGGCAAAAATGACAAATAAACATTCTGTTTCTTATGTATATGCCTTCTTCTTCTTATAGTATTGTTGATGAACAACCTGGTGTCAGAGTTTAAACCGTTTGTAGGCCTCTGACATGGTTTTACACACCGAGAAATCTCACCGGCGTGCCGGTTTCCTTAGTATATTTTCATTCACTGTTTTTAGCATCCGATGACTAATTTTTAATACACACATGAATTCGAAAAGACATTGGTACGTGCCGGCGTTTGAACCTTTGACTTGGCAGTCCAACGGTCATACTACTCGGCTATCAGTCCAATAATAAGTCCATTAGCCATATGAGCCTATTGTCATTTATCGGGCAAATAAACCAGTCATCAACTCAAAACATAATCGAAAACACATGAAATCCAAACAGCAGGAATCCTTCGACAGTACGTCGGTCCAAAGCATTACATTATTACAAAGCTGAACATATACTTGAATAAATTGGAGGAACATTACAAACAAACTCAACGGTGCCTCGTAAATACGAGTAATATTTGCGAAGGCAACGTGTTGACACACCCACGTCGCCGTACACTGGATAGATAAGATCGAATGATACTTAACACCTGTACTGTTTAACGGTGAAGAAATCGTGAGGATACTTGGATTTAATCTGAAATTATCACCTTCAAAGAGCTGATCAAGGATCGTTCCTATTAGTAGAGGTTTTGCCCAGGGAAAATTATAGGCTGCTATCATTATAATTTAGAATAAGTCTAGTATAATAAGTGTGTGACTGGATGCATAAAGCAGCAGACCGGGCTTTGTAGCGTACATCGGGAGAGGCCTATGTCCAGCAGTGGACTTCAACGGGCTGATGATGATGATAAATAAGTGTGTGACGTTTGGTGTCATTTTAGGATGTTGATACTGCTAAGCTTGAATCTAAATTGATTATGGAAATTTGAAAAATGATGGACACGAGCGGGACTAAAAACCACGACCTTCGCCGATCCGTGTACTTGAAATTCGATGGGTGTGAGCATCGATACGATATTTCAGTTGACCTGATAGCTACGCCACGAATCGGCGAAGGTCACGGTTTCAGTCGCGCTGTTGTCCATCATTTTTCAAATTTCCTTTATCGATTTAAAATAAGTACCTATGTTATAAATACTTCATACAGTCTGCGGACAGCCTGTTAGAAAAAAGGACAAATCGAATAATTTTTTCTCCTCACAAAAATTCACATCACATACCCAAATAATGTTATCGTTTGGTAACCCTAGCTAAGCTAAGCATAGAGAGTACCGGACGTGTAGAGGTCTATGGCCGGCCACTCGTAAAATGGTCACGGCCACACCGAATTCAGTAATAAACTATAGAAACGGCAACTCCAAATACAAGTAGCCACGCTCCGCGCATGATATATGGGCTTCCCGGATATCTGTCCTCGATTTTAGAGTAAGTACATAGTTTGTCTATGACACGCACTGAATGTTTTTAAAATAAATTTGTTGATTTTAAGACGATTTTCTTTTAAACGACGTTTAAATTTAGAATCGCTAGAATGTGTTTAAAATTAGAACATGCATCCGAACAGTTTGAATTTTGTCGCGAATGGACGTCTGTGATAAAATTTAATGCGCCGTGTATAAACGTCATTGATAAACATGCATGGCGCATGCGTCAAATATCTATGAGCAAAGATTTCTCAGCCTTCACCCGTTACTTCGTCAGAACTTATGGTCCGTGACGATCAACTATAGTATCGTGTCAATGGAACAACTGTCATCGGTAAGAAAAACGACACGATCCAATCGCGTGCGCAGCCGTATTAATTACTTGGGTATCGATCAAATTGTTGTTCGAATTATAACGGTTCGTGATATTAAGCCCTAAAGATTAATCGTAATATTTTCTCATAATTACGCTGCGTCATAAAAAAATAAATAAGTAGAATTGAGTAGAAAAACAATTATTGAGGAAAAACAGTACATAAAGAATATAAGAGATATAATCGTCTTTATTTTAAAACGACTCTTACTAACCTTTTCTTAGGTATTACCAAAAGTCTGATAGGCCTGAACGTACGAGAAACAATATAAAAAAACTGCCACTTTATACCACAGCTCGGAAAAAACCTCAAGAAAAAGCCAGATGAATCTTTAAGGGAACGACGGAATGAACATAAACCATATCACAGACATCTGCTGACGACAGCCGCCATCGTACAGCCACAAACGTCAACAATCTCGTTCACCAATCATTTATCGAAAACGAATCAATGGAAATCAGTTCGCAAACATTCGTAAAAGATTTATATGTATAATGGTGGCTTCTCACAGTGAGTGATACCGCGAGCCGCGCCGCGCCTTTCGGATTCGTATGTCAGCGAGTTTTGTATTTTTTTTTTTAATTAAAAATAACCTCGCTGCCCTAAGAATTTCTCCCGTATCGTGGGTGCGTTCCACAAACATGTTATATGACATACACAAACACCCAGACTCGAGAAAATCACCTGCAGATTACACAATTTTTTGCCTAGTATGAGAATCGAACTCGCAACCCATAGCGCAGCAGGTCAATCGCTCATCCAAACAGGTCGTCAAACACAGCCACCGCCAATAGCACGTTGGGTTGACGACATTTGTAAATTTGCAAATACGTCCACCTGGACGAGAGACGCTCAAAGCAGAGAAGGATGGCAGAGGAAAAGGGAGACCTATACCCAGCAGTGGGTGATACCGGGTTGAAAGGAAAGAAAAGTTTTAGCGAGCCAAAGAGCGAGCCCAAGCTACCCATTGTCACAGCGCATGGCTCGGCTCGCGCGGCGCGATTCGTGGAAACGCGCGCCGTGCGAAGCCACCACTAAACTAATGCGTGCGTTTTACGATCGTCATCCACCGGCGGCGATGCTCGGCGATACGATCTGTATTACGTTTTAGTTTCTCTTTTAGTACGCAATCGAGCGTGAGTTTCGTTTGACTTGATAGCTGTGACACACTGATTAAAAAATAAAAGTGGATTTTATGGTACTGTTTCTTGTGCGGATTAGTTGTCTGAAGTAGGTACTTGGCTTCTTATTTGTCTTTAAAGTTTATTGAGATTGGCAACGAAAGAATAGCGGCGTCAAAATTTCTAGAATGTTCTATCTTCACTTCGTAGTGCAAAACTGGTTAAGCTTGAAACCCTTAGTAAAGGCAAACTTTATCCAAAACTAAGTTAGACTATACTAAGGTTTTCTAACGAACATCATCACTTTTTAGTAACGCTTTTTCCGCATATCCACCAGAATATAAGATTTAACGTTGCAAAACTTTCGGGCGGTTTCGATTTCGCGAAATAATATTAGCTGTACAGAGTATATTCGTGAAATATGAAAAAAGAGCAAAAAATTTCGCCTGTATATTTTATATTTGAAACGCAATATTTGCGATTCGAAAAACAGATATTGCAGTTTTATTTGACCTAAATGCTTCGTGGTTTTCCAGATTTTCGAGTAAATCTAACGGTAGGGTATTTTATTTCAAAATGTATTTACATAAATATTTTCCTTTATTTACCTCAATTTCTCCTGTATTGTAGATGCGGTTTTACAATTATGAATTATCACATACACGCTTCTGCGATGCGATTATATCAGGGATCACACAAATAATTGCTACATGCGAGAATCGATCCCTCAACCTATACAACAATCTAATTACTAAACCATTGCGCTAATCTGGTCTAATCTTTAAATATCATAATTACTTTAACAAAGACAGTACCTATTTAGTATAAGGTTCTATTAAACAGCCTACTTACGTGTGCCCACTAGCGTTTTCGTTCAATAAAAACATCGAACTCGTTGTTTATGGCTAAGGAATAATTACTGTTTCATTGTCCATAAACAATTTTATGTCGACACAAACCTGTGATCTTGATTTGCGTTGCTAAAGAATATTCTAAACGGTTAAATTGATATTTCAATTGAATTTGCAACTACACTATCTTTTGCACTCGTTTTACCCAAAACTGCTAATAAAAAAATATTTACTATTTTCCCCGGGAAGAATAGGCAAGTTAAAAATATGTTTATTTCATAATAAACCAATTACAGGCGCTTTAAATGAAACGTCAAAATGCTTGTTGCACACGGTTCCAAAAATGTCAAAATGGTTAAGGTGTGCTCTTCACTAACACGATTATTTATTATCAGGGATTTTATATGCATATTGCCTATAACGCACATCTAGGAAGTTGGCTTTAAAAGTAACTTCGCAAACCTACCGAATGCTGCTAAACGTACTTCGCCGCTTGAACCTTACGGCCAAGAATTCCCAAAGCAAAGTTAGCTAGAACTTTTTGACACACAACACTCTTTAGCAAACCTCGGGTAATCCGCAAGATCTTCATACCAACGACATCATTAAAATAAACGAGGAAATTTGAAGCGAACCCACGAGGCGCGCGTATCTCTGAATTACGTTTGAGTATGAATAAGATAACGTGTAGTGCTCTTTATAAACACGAAGTGACAGATTAAAGCAGAGCCTAGTGTAAGTTAGATGCTAGGTAACTTCACTACTACGTTCACTTTTCACCATTATCATCATCGTAAGCTGTTTACTGTTTGCGTTTTTATTTTGCTTAATGTCAGATCCATCCATCGCCAATGAATGAATAAACGCATGACGTGGTATTTAAGTGAGCTGGCATCTAACTTGAACTAGCGGCTCAGAATTGGTTATGTTATTAAGCTGTGATTATGTTACACTTTTGTAATTAAGATTCGTATTTAATTCCTTAAAGCCAGCATTTTAATAATGTCTTATACGTTTTTTCCCGAGCATCGAGCTATAGTGCAGGATTAACAAGTAGCATAGGAAATCATAAGCTCAATTTTTTCAAGAGCATTCATCTTATTTCTTTAGATAACAAATTAAAGAAGTAGAATTATTAAGTAAGGTTAAATGATAGCAAAGGACGGATAATTATAGTGATTGCTCAAATGACAAGCCAAAAGCTGTGGCAAGTAAAGTACATGCCAGCTACAACTTACAACACCTTGTCGTATTCATACTGCTAGGTCTAATTTGAGTCGCGAACACAAGTTTAAGCTAAGAACGCACTGGGAAAGCCATAGTAATTACTGTTACAAAGGAGTGTACACACGCGACTTGACTAGTGGATAATCCATGCTACTGCTGTTATCCCTGTCTAATCCAAGCAAAACGGCACAAGTTATGAGCGGAGGAACCTGCTTATATATTTATTGGAAGGATGTAAAAGCAATTAATTCGATGCGGTTATCCTGGAGTTAGTTTACATAGCGGGAGCTTAAAACTGTGTTGTATGCCGTGATTAATGAGAAATGTTCGTGTTTTACGAATACATATACATTACTATTGTATTGATATAAATAAACTGCGCTAAGAGTTGCTGGTTCGATTACCGCATGGGGCCAAAATTTGTGCGAACCGCAGATATTTGTCCCGAGTCTGGGTGTTTGTGTATGTGATATTTCATGTTTGTGAAACGCAACCACGACACAGAAGAAATTCCAAGTATGGTACGTTTTTTTATAAAAAAAGAAAACAAAATATGATGGTTGTTTTCCTCAAATATTAAAAAAAAATATGGACGTGATAAGGAACCGAACTTAAAAATATCAGCCTAAAGCTATCACACTGCAGAGCAAATGCTTTTTCTTAATCAATTAAGGAAAATAAAGTATAAGAAAATAAAACAATTTTGCAGTGGACAGAGATAGGCTGATGATGATGAAAACTATTTGCACTAGCTATTCATTAGTATGTTCTTACATAAGATATGGTAGGTACCAATGCCTTGAACCCGATTAAAGTGAAACACCAAAAAGATTTCTATGAACATCAATTATTTCTAATTCAACAATTAATTTAGCTTTTAGCAAAATATCAATTCCGTAGTACCACAATGAAGAAGCCGTAAACAAACAAACGTATCAACTCTAATAAATCACAGAGCTCTCTTAGAACAGGTTCGCTAGGCGCCGGCGCGGGCGTCCGTGTCTTAGACCGACTAACGGTCGGGCAGGCCACTCACCCGGCTACCGCGATACGCGCCGTACGATACGACGGCGACAACCAAGCGATCACCACGTGGTTGCTTTTACGACTGAACGTTTAAACTCCATACAGTTTATTTGTTTTACGTCATAACATCCTGAGCTGGCTGCTCCCTAATTTAAGGAATTTGCGTTCTGTAAGGAGTGTGTGGGATGACGGATTGAAAGGATTAATGGAATGTAGGCATTCCGTCGCCCACGAGAACCGTGATGCAGGGGAAAAGGACAGTAAGATGTAGAAAACAATTATGTACGTAACAGTTTGACGTTCCTGTAAGATATGTATGTGGGGCTCGTAGCTATGCGGCTACCCGGCAGATCATTCGATCCTGCGAGGTTAAGCCGTGCTCGCCGCGGTCAGTCTTGTGATGGGTGACCGTTTTCACATGTCGAGACCCCACCGTGCTTCGGAAGGCACGTTAAGCCGTTGGTCCTGCGCCTGATCTCTCTCCGGTCGTGTCGGTCTACCGTCCCATCGGATTTTGAAAGTGAGGGAATAAGGAGTGCACCTGTGTCTGCGCGCATACTTGTGCACTATAATATCTCCTGCGCAGATGGCTAGTCTCAGCTGAGACAGGCCGCCGTGACCGAAATTCGGTCAGGAGGACATAATATTTTTTTATATATTTAAGATATGTATAAAAAAATATTTCAAAGTAGTATTTTCTTGTACGTGCTGTGTCACTTTACTCTGACTTACGCTGCATGGATTGAACTTTGATTCGCGTACGTTTTTCTTGAAGAAGAATTGATGAGCGATTAGTTTGAGATCTCGGAAGGACATGTTTAAGAGGAAGACCACAACTAAATCAATGCTTCGATTACTTCTATTGAAAATCATATACATAGAATTTACCTATGTTAATGTCATTATTTGCTATGTCCAAGTTATTAAAATTTGTAATAGGATATTAAATTGTTTTTAGACAACAAATACATTTTTAGAAAACATTTTAGATCTAGTGGCCTAGTGGTTGACATACGGGATTTCTATGCACGAGGTTGCAGGTTCAAACCCAGGCAAGTATCAATGTGACTTTTTCAATGTCATAAATACTTTCTTAGATATTCTAAGACACCACTGACTGACGGTAACGGAAAACATCGTAAGGAAACCTGGATTTAATTATCTGAAATCGCCAACCCGCAGTGAGCTAGCGTGGTGAGCAGTGCTCAATCCTTCTCTATACGAGAAGAGGCCTTTGCCCTGCAGTGGGACAGTTATAGGCTGTTATTATTATTATTTATTTTAGATCTGTTGATACGTCACTATAACTATCGATGTGAGGGAGCAACGTTCTCAAAAAATCAATAACTTTGGAATATTAAAATAGAATTAACATAAATTAAAAACCTGTCTAGTAAGTGTTGACAGGTCAGTGTGAAGATTAAACAACTCGCTTGTGGGTGAGATTTTAATGAAACTGTTAAGTTTACTTAAATTTGTCTTTCACTAGCCAAGGAAGCTTCTAAAGAACAGTATTTTTAAACATTGCTGGTAAGACGAATTTCTCCTAGAACGTGTATTTGTTATACAGCGAACACTGAGATTCTGAACTAAAGTGCGGATCAAGTAAGAACATTTTATGTATGTCTAGATCGACAATTAAACTGTAAAATCGCGTGCCTGACTTCATGAATATTGACGTTTTAGGCATGAATTATGCTAGACCAAACTGAGCGCGAGTCGTGTTCATCCTAAAAGTAGTAACTATGTTAAACAGTATATTTGGAGTAAATGATTTTTTATCTCTACCTTGTCGTAGAAGGACAGTGAGCAACTGCGCCAGCTGGGTCGTGTAACACTTGAAACAGTTAACCCTCAACATACTCAACGGACAAAATTGTCCACAAGCAAAACTTTCCCGATACCAAATCGGTAGTAACTCGAAACTAACATTTTCCTCGCCACCCGCGGCATTCGCGCGCCACCATAAAATAAGTTATAGCAAATAAATTACATTTAGATCGCGCGGAATAAAGTCGTATCTGCACAATAAAATGTTTCGTTAAATCACTTGTATCATTTTTTGCTGGAACGAATCTTCTGCGAAACTTATTATCATAATTACGGTTGAACCGCGATTTTATGTATAATTGAATTAATTTAGACACTGACAAATTACGATCAATTTTATTCCGTCCTCTACCTAATTGAGGGGCGATATAAATATTAAACCGCTCTGTGTAGGGAAGCTGTGTATTGTAGCTATGAGAGCTCGTTTTACTTTTGACTTATTACGCACCTGAGGTCATTGTACAGTTTGCACACACTGCCAATATGTACATACATTGTAGAGTCAACGCCAAAATTTAATGCAAATCTCGTGTTTGTTTTCTCGCTTCACACGAAGTCAACTTACTCTTCTGTTCTTTAAACTATTTTAAAACATTGGTATCATAATTGTTGATGTCATTTTAGCATGTTGCCTATTCTAAGCTTGCATCTAAATTAATTAAGGAAATTAAAACGCTGCGCCACGGATTCAACATGATTCGTGTCCATCATCGATTTTTTTTTCAATTTAGACGTTGGTATTTAGTATTATGTTGTCAGAACTACAATAATAAAATTAAACTTGTAAACCACTGATACAGTTTAAAACTACTTCTAAGACCTAAATTGCGCTGTCACCAGTGTATTCTAGTCTTTGACCTTTGGTACGCTAGGTCAAGGTCTCGCTGTAGTTATCATACCTTATGGTACGAGGTCATCTGATGTAATGGTACCATAATGGTACAACGTAGAAACGTATCATTATCACGGCTTTACGCACCTCCCAACAATAGTGTTTAAGTCCCATTGGTTATTACCTGAAACAAGAAATACAGTTTGTTAATACAAGTTTCATACGTACATTTTCATTTAAGTACAGTCAGGAACATAAGGAGCTCATAATTTAAAATTTTAAACATGCCATTATTTAAAGAACTACTTTTACATAATAAAAGTCTTATGTATTCTCATATCATCATTTGAACGCTCCTATTAATTTGAAACAATAATTTGATTATGTTTATATCTTTCAATTATTTGACATAAAGTTTCTTAACATGTTAAGCTATTTATGTTGCTGACTGTACCAAAAAATTTTAAGTAAATTTTTATACGTATAAATATTTCGATTTATAATAATTATTATTATATCGTAAACTAGCATCCGCCTGCGAATTTGTACGTATAGGATTCTTTTCTACGAGTTTTCCGGGGTAAAAAATTACCCATGAACTTTCCCACACTTCAAGATATCCCCAATTTAATACGACAATATTTTGAGCAGTTTAGCTCTTATAATCAAGAAATTACTTCGATTCATTTTTAAATGAATAACAGGAGAGACTGGTCCACTTTAGCACACGACCGAGTAAAGTGGAAGAGTGAAAGGGAGACCTTTGCCCTGCAGTGGGACAACACAGGCTGAGAAAAAAAAATAGGAATGTAATATAAAAATTCCGCAATAAATCTTATTCCGTCTTTACATAAACCCACAAATGCAGAACCTCTTCACATCAAGAATACAATAAATAAAAACAAACATTAGTGTCTCAACCGACGGCCTTATTCAACTCAAGAGTGCAAACATTAGTGTGACTACTCACAGTACTTATCTATTTGTTGTACCATCGACACAGCAATCTTTTTGCAATACCTGATAAGCTTATTAAAACTATTTATTTATTATTTATTTTATTTAGACTTTGAGCATGGCCTACCACAATATTCGTTTAACTGATATGGCGTATCTATAAATATTTTTTTGTGCTGGCGATATATAAAGGTTCTTCTTCTTATCGTATGGTTGATGAACAACCTGGTGTCAGAGTTTAAACCGCCTGTAGGCCTCTGACATGGCTTTACACACCGTTGAAAAATCTCTCAGGTGTGCCGGTTTCCACACGATGTTTTCCTTCACCGTTTTTAGCAACTGATAACTAATTTTTAGTACGCACATGAATTCGAAAAGACATATAATTAATAAACGAGATGTGTTATTTTTGTGCTTATCAATAAATAAATAAAAGCTAAGAGTTTCTTTACATGTATGTATGTATTTTCTTTTTAACAAAAAACAACTTGAAATTCGATGGGTGCGAGCAGTGACACGATGGCTCAGTTGGTTAGAACAGCGCCACGGTAAGGCGAAGGTCGCAGGTGCAAGTCCTGCTCGTGTCCATCATTTTTCAATTTTCCTTTATCAATTTAGATTTAAGCTTAGCATGAGCAACAAGCTAAAATGGCACCAAAAGACATAAAAAACATTTATTTATGTGAACCCGTATATCCCTTCAGACTTGATAAGGTTACAATAACATAATTCTAAAACACATTAACAAAACATAATTAAACGTAAAATAATGATTTCTATCACTTACGCGAATATTAGTCATTGAAATAAAACTATTTTTACAGATTTTATCGCGGTTTTAATTTAAAAATGTAAGGTAGTTAATAGTAATTGTTCTAATTAGACGTTTAACACCTTAGTCTGCCCGTGACCATGAATGCTGTAAAGGATTCGAAACGTCGGGACCAAAAAACAAAATTAAAACCGCGATAAAATCTTTAAAAATAGTTTTATTTCAAACGTAAAATGATAAAATATAAATAAAAATATAAACAAATTCCTTAAATGAAAACTCGAAGAAACCGCTTAATAAAACTGAATTACATTACAACATTCATATTTATGAAACGCAAAATTTTGTAAGTACTCAAACGTAAAGATCCCCAGGGACAAATCTAGGATACAATAACATCACGCCTGTACTCCCTGAAGGGATTACCAGAGGTGTGTAGTACACCCACATTTTGCCGATCTTGTTTATAGGTCCCGGTATAATAGGGGGCGAGCCTATTGCCATTAACCTGACACAAATCCAGACTCCATGCTGCTACAGAGAATTGCCTAATGGAATAACCCAGTAATATTTTGCTGGACCCAATACCTCACGTGCTACCGAGTCACATAATCAAAACCCAAAAACACTTTACCCGACCCGGGAATCGAACCCAAGATCGCACGATATGAAGTCGGGTTTTGCGATGACTAGACCAACGAAACAGTAAGCAGGTCTATAAATAGAAAATTCAGGCTTTTGTAAATTAAGATAACAGAATATCGAAATATAAAATTACACGCTAACGAAATCCCTTAGGAGACAAGGCAGGGTACAGCCGTCCTAACAAGGTTGTCACGTTGACAGAAATACAACAAAAAGATACAAAAAAAATCTAGAACATTCTATAATACTCGGATCATTAGCTGGGCTAGATGTTCTCTTCGTGTCACAGTGAGTTTTAAGAATTAAGAAGTCGATGGTTTTAATGTTGCTTGTTAGTTTCACAGACATGCTTCTGAATTTGATAAAGTTTTTGATACTTTTTGTGGTACGGAGTGTACGGGCTCTCAATATGTTTAGGCAATTTTGATACAATTTTAGCCTTCTTCTTCGTATTGGCACGAGCTGTCTAAGGAAACAGGACATACTCATGCCGTAGCGTAGAGCCAATCTCTACGCTACGACATGAGTATGACCTGTTTCAACAAAGATGGTAGCGAGGTTAACCGTCCAGGGTGCGCCGGACGTACTTAAGTATCGTCACTCGTCGAGGCAATCTAATGGCACCCCAGCCATAATAAAAAAAAATGTTTAAAAAACGTCTCCCCACACTAGGAATTTCTCCTGTATCGTGGGTGCGTTTCACTAACATGAAATATCACAAACACAAACACGCAGACTCGGGACAAACGTCTGCGGATCACACAAATTTTCGTCCCGTGCGGAAATTGAGCCCGCAACCCCTAGCGTTGCAGCCAAATCGCTTAGCCACTGCGCCAATGAAGTCGCCATCGTCTTTTACAAAAGCTAACTTCGGATCCAGCATATAACAAGTGCTGCGCTAAGGGTTGCGGGTTCGATTCCTGCACGGGGCAAAACTTTGTGCGATCTGCAGATGTTTGTCCCGAGTCTGGGCGTTTGTGTAGGTGATGTTTCATGTTTGTGAAACGCACCCACGATACAGGAGAAAATACGAGTGTGGGGCGACGTTTAAAAAAAATGCAAACCTGACGTGTTTCGAATGGTTATCCAATCAGTTAAGTTTTTACCGAATGAGCAACTCGTACGTCACAACATCATAAAGTGATAAATAAAATGAGATAATTAATTACGAAATCACCTTTATGGTTCAAATGTAATGTTAATGACCGATATAAAATCTTTCAAGGAAGCCCAGTGCACGTTTATTGCCTGATAATATGATGATAACAGAAATCTTTATAAATATTATACAAACTATTCATCATAATATAGTTTCTGAATATCTTACGCAATGATAACAGGTTGTAGGTACGGTCAGCATCATAAGTATATTAACATATTACGAAACCTTATGTCAAATAATGGAAAGAAACAAAAACCAATTCAAGTTTTTGTTTCAAATTATAGGAGCGTCCAATGTATTATCTTAAAATATTTAAGACTTTTCAATGTGTAATTAGTTGTTCTTCAATTAATGGTATGTTGATAAAATTAAATGTTCAGCTACTTATGATGCTGACTGTACCAATATCCTTGTGACTTATATAAAAAAATCTTATACATCAGCTTGCGCACAATAAAACGTACGCAGTATAAAGCCACATTTGTATAACTTCAGGGCGCTGACAAGTATTAAAGCCGACGAATCACTGTCAAAGAACAATCGTAACTTCAAGAAGCCATAACTTGTAAGTGGCAGCCCTACGAGCGAATGTTGTTCCCGCGATTGCAGCAATATTACTTATGAAATAAAAGAGGTCGAGAGCTCCTTTCGAATTGCAAATTTCCGTAACTTATGCGCCTCCTCGAATCTCCATTAGCAAATTACAGCTGACTTCACGACTATAACACTAACAATATGTCCAGAATGAGCCGCGAATATCGTCCGAAATCACTTTCCTAACTTATGATAATAGACGGAATGGGTCCGCGGCCATAAATCTTATTTTTTTATTCGCAGTTCGTCTCGTCGGGAGCGACGGCGTCATTGGTAATTTTACGATCTCCAGCATTTTTTATGCGATGTGGAATAATGGGAAGTGTCATTCACCTTGACTTCTGTAAATACGCAACACTCGAGTTCATGTTTTTATTGTTTTTAGACGGACCTTTGCGGTTTGTTGCCGCTTTACTAAAAATAATGTCATTACGCGTTCTTCCCAACACGAGGATGATGAATACATGATGTTAAACATCAGTAGCTTTATTCTGAAGTTGGGGCCCGTTAAAATTAGCTAATACAGCGTCCCCTAAGTTATGGTAAATATAGAGTGACACAAGCACCCTCGAAACGCTACAACAATATTCTCAAATCGTTGTTGAAAATTCAATGACATTCGCCCGAGGCGAACGCTGGCGATATCTTTTTACGAGTCACAAAAAAATGGCAGAAACTTTTTATCGGATCCAATTTTGTTCAGTAACTATGCTGGGTGGATTCGTGATAAGCTTTTTATAACAAGGGTGAGTTTCTCAGCAAGCGTCGGGTGGCACACTCGTCCGTCTCAGCGGACGTATCGCGACGCCAATCGCAGATGAAGGTCCGATGTAGAAATACGACGACAATAAAAGTTCGAGCGTCTTACATGTCGGTGACGTTACGGTGTCCGGCTGAAATGTATTTTTAAAGACAGTACAGGTAATGTACTTAATACACATATACGTATATATGTACAACTAATCAAAGACAGAAAACGTAATTAAGAGTCAATTGCTAATCGCCGTGTATTGTACAAAATTCCAAAACATCGTTTTGAATAACATTTTTCATTTTTCCTTTAGGAAACATACAAAACCTTACCCTCACGAGTTGTGGCAGCCATCTCAAGACCAATGAGGGAAGGTAAAACGTGTCGTTTGTCCTGCGTAGCCAATCTGCATCAGAAATAACTAGAAATAATCTCACGACAAACTCCATCAGCTTCGAATATGAATATCTATGATGTGTCAGTCAACAACGCCGTATCAATAAGATATATTTTCTCAATATGTTTCGCAGCTATATTTTCTTAGACTTTATTTTATTTCGCTTACAATTTGTTCGAAACACTTGATAGCGAGTTGTGGTGCTTGCTTCAAGTCTTATGTACATAAGCTCCTCCTGAGTCTATAAACTTTGTAACTCTTTACAATTAATGACTCACACATCTTAGAAGCTTAAGATCACATTGATTGTCATCCAAACCGGACTTGTGTTGTCCTCTCGGAAGAATAGTAGCCCTAATAGATGAGTAAAGTAGTGTTCTATGATTACTGCAATAGTCCGATAGCTATTTAAAGTGTAAAGTAAAAAAGCACCAATCAAATCATTTAAGGCACGGCAATTTAAACCACACAAAGTCGAACTTTCTTCACTCTTAATACCATTAAACTCTTACATATCAAGCACGTTGACCAACAAAGCGTAGGACAAGAAACCAGTTTAAAGTTTCATAGAATCAAAACTTCGATTTAATGATAGGTTGTGAAGCAGAGTGTCCAAACAAGGCGTATATACTAACAAATAGTCACAACTAACTTTATAGACATTATACATTCAAAGTGAGGTTTTTATAAGCCATTAAGGGTTCAGTAATGGAAGTTGAAGGTTACTGAGCAGCTTTACATTTAAATTTTATTAGGTATTTGTTTTAAAAAGCTTTCTACACTACTGTACTGAAGAATAGATTAATGTAAGTATGAAGAATAGAAGAGCGCTATACAAGCGGACGCAGTTTTGGCAGGCCTCCCACCAGGTGGACGGACGATATCGTCGGAGATGCGGGCAGCCGTTGGATGCAAATGGCAAGTTGTCGTTCATTGTGGCGTTCTAAAGGGGAGGCCTTTGTTTAACAGTGGACATCTTCCGGCTGATGATGATGATACAAGAGGAAATTTGTCTCTGGCTGCCTAGAAAACAAATGTAACCCCTAAATCAACAACATTAAACCCACATGAGTATTGTCAACCTTCTGTATGCGCCCACGGTCTAATTAACCCACAGGGGAAAAAATCAAAGCTACAATACATTGTTTCAATTCATCGACACGAATACTTTTCATATTCGAACCCCAAGTGTGAGGAGGGCTGGGCCGCGGGGCGTCGAAAATTAAATGTGGTTGCGGAGGTGAATGGCAAACGAGGATGACGCTGGATACGCGGTTTTTCATCTGCCGTAGACCCGGCACAGCGGACACCTTTAAACTGGCGCAAAAATATATTATGCAAATTGAGATTTATACGGCGTCGAAGGGAGGGTGTTTCGAAACAGAAAGTACGGTGTTATCTTTACCTATATAAAGAGATTGCTTGTTTTTGCCTACGTAATCAGGGATATTACTTGGTGTATTTTTTCGGTGCGCCGTTGAAGAATGTCGGACAAGTTCATTGACTTGCTTAAACTATTCGTGAATTATTAAATCCTTGTGATTATGCTGGTTTCATCAAAAATAAAAATTATTAACTTTATTTCACTGAAGTCAGTACTAAGATCTCAGTCGTATTTAGTAGATAGAGCAACAAAAATAACACATCAAATAAAAGGGCCACGATCCGGCTCGTATAAACTAAAGAAAAATAGTTAACCCCCAAATTGCGAACGAGGGACAAAATTACCCATCCCAAAAGTATTTGCAGACGGCTTAATAAGAAGCGCCTAATTATCTGCAAATCCTTCGTCGGCAGAAGAGCCCATATCCGTAAAGGACTTGAGCAAACTCAGTTTGGGTACCGTCAGTAATAACTTTTTGCGAAGTATGCTAACCTAACCCAACATTGAACGAGAGTTTCTCAGTACATAATATTGAAAGCATCGTATATCTGTCGATATGTTTGCATTTCCGCTTGGTAACTGTAAAATCATTGGAATTTATCGCGACATTCGTATTCATGTGGAGCTTTATGCTCTTGTATTTCTGGCGAGACTGCTTTTAAATGGTAACAGAACTAAATAGAAATACGTTCAACGTGAAACAGCTTCCATTTGCTATTAAAACATTTTCTGATATTAATTGCGAAGTCACTATACGGAGAGTAGTTGCTTCAGTCTTTAAATTGCAAAGTTAGGCTTGTGTTACACTTGGAAACTGCATTTTAAAGTGAAACACCTCTCAAAAAATGTTCTCTCATATTCAGTGTGAAGCGTAATAAAGTGTAAACGTCTGAAACTTTGTGACTTCCCCACATAAGACACGGCTGCCACTAAATTATGAATCACATAAACACGACAGCTCAAAACTTGCGAGTTATTACGTAGTTCATATCAAAATTTTAAATTGAACTATAAACTTGCTTAATTCAACCGGGGTTGGAAAGGGGTGAGCTATATTTTTGAACGTAAATGTGGCATTAAGCATTGGTGCGAGGGAGAAGGGCGATGTGAAAGTCTAGCAGTGACGTAAATTGCTACAGCGACGGAGGATGATTCGTGGAGACATTTTTATTTTGCATAGCGCAACCTCCCCGCGTACGTACTCCTGACTTTGTTCTTTATTGGGTTAATCTGCGGGTACGTCGGGTAATCTTTTCATCAAATTATAAGCCATTCAGTATGGAGTGCGTTCGTAACATTCATTAATGTTTTATTGTATCATCCAACAAATAACATCCCTTGTTCGCGTGTCATACGGAAATTAATAAAAAAGCACAATTGGATTTTCATTGAAATCAGCTTAGTATTTAGCTGAAAATATAGCCTACGTTGTTGTTAATGGCCGCCGTCGCTCGTTAATACTCGTTTAACCAAAAATGGTATTTACGACACTGCTGTTGTCGTTCCGTATTACGTAAAAGTGTGACACACTCTGAACCCTTTCAATGCACACAGTGCAAGCGAGAGAGCACCAGGGCCGTCGATCACTGAGCAAACACGCTACCGCGTCCGCCCCACGCTCCGCTCGCCGCAAATTGAATCGTGACGTAATATTTAACGTAGACATTTCGCGCTACCCTCGCCCGGCAAAATTACGCGACACAGCCTTGCCCGGGAATAACTTATCATATAGCTCGTTTAACTCAGCCATCAATAAGTCATCGTCGAATAATTTTATTTTGATGTCGACTAGAGCTCGGCTACCGTGTAATTCATTTCCGTAAAGTTAAGTCATGTAGATAAATTTATATCGATATACAAGTTGACGGTATCGCTTCGTAATATCAGGAAATTTATTTACAAAATTACGGGTACTGTACAGTTAGTTAAGCGTAAACAACATACTAACTCAAAATCATATACCAGGCAAGTTCATTTGTTTTACAATTCTGATTATTCCCGGTCACACTCAAAGTCCCCACACCCAGACCCCCTCAACATTACATCATCACATTTATCCACGATCAATCTGTTCTTACTGCATCTAAAAATAGCATAATGCGTTAGCACACATTATTGTGTATAATACACGTGTCGCATGCATGTTCGTGTATGGAAGCTCTTGTAAAATGGGCCGAGGCTGTTGAAGCGACACTCGTCGTGTTTGCCCGACTCACTCGCAGTGTCGGCGCGAACATATCGCTTCCCTGATATCGGTAAACAATTTACACGTTTCCTATACAATACAAGCGCTGTGCACACGTCCCGATGTATTTATGTACGTCGGGTACAAATCTTTGGAGGTGGGGTAAAATGTACCCGCGCGGCGTGAGAGGGTTAGCTGTTATTGATGTATTGTTACATATTTTAGGTAGCAGTTCGTTATGTGCAGTATTGGCGGCCACTATTCTAGTGAATGGCTCGGCCAGTGCCAAGTCTGAGTGACACACTGGATTATTTTTACTTTTCCTAGTCACTGTACTGTAGGTACTTACCTACTGAAATGTAGGTGAATATAATGTTATTTTCTTTGAGGCAGCTAGTCATAACGTTATGTTGTAAATATGTTAATTGTGACTACGTAATAGGTATCAAAATATTTGAATTACATTAGGTATTTTAATGAAAAAAAACTTCAACTATTATATTAAGCCTATAACATCTCACTACAGATCCTAACTGATCTGTACTCTTAAAACAAAACTTCATAACATACCTGCAAAAAAGGTACCAATCTCCACAACTCACCAAATACAAAACCTCGCTAAAAAGCTAGAACAAAATCAGAACAAAAAGATCACAATACAAATCCGAACAGCGTAAAAGCCGCAGCCCTAGCCAGCCCCTAGTTGTCTGAACCAATCTGCCGCCAAGCTCACGCCTGTCATATTGGCGCATTTGCCAATTACTCACCACCTGCGGCCGAGCTTATTACCGGCAGTTTTCGACACTTTAATCTCGACCTAACTTATTTATACAGACGCGGATGTATGAAGGTAGGTAGTAGGTACCAGCTAAAAATACGAGCTTGTGTCGTGAAGGAAACTTGACTTGATTCTTGTACCGTTTGCCTGATTAGGCGGTTAGGGAGAATATTGTATAACCTACAAATGGCTGCCTCATTGGTGTAGTGGTCGCTAAGCGCGACTGCTGGGCAAGAGGTCCTGGATTCAAATCCCGAGTCGGGCAAAGTGTTACTGAGTTTTCCATTAGGTAATTCTCAGTAGCAGCACGAAGTCTGGATTTGTGCCCGGTTGATGGCAACAGGCTCGCCCCCTATTACATTGGGACTTACAACATAACTTGCGAAATGTGGGTGTACTATATGTTCACCTCTGCCTACCCCTTCGGGGAATACAGGCGTGATGTTATGTCATGTTATGCCTACAAATGGGTTAGTTATCAATGGAAATAGGTTGAGAAAGTGGTAACATATACATAACAGATTTATATGTAAGAAAGCAAAGGTTTTTGTTATCAAGAAGCATAAGACCTATTTCTTAACATACCTAAGTCAAAAAGTACAATGGACCGCTTAATTGCCGTGTGAAGAGTGTAGTACGAATTTTAGCTTAAGAAAGACAAATATTTGTAGGACCCACAACCTGAAAAGTGTTCTTAAGTATATGCTGTCATATTTAATGTCTAGTTCGATACACGAGAAATTCCTGTTACAAAAACAGCTATCAAAAATAACCTTATATAGGTGGATAATAGGCAATGATATTACAAAAAAGTACAGATATGTTACTAGCGCGCTCATTTTAAAGACTCGAAAAGGGGACAATTGTAGTCTTGGGTTGTAAATTTTTTGTCCGATTTAACATAAGACTAGTGCAGTTCGGACACAGAGTTAGGAACACTTTTCTTGCTTATTTTGTTGGCATATGACGTATCTATACTTTTTCATATATCATTGATAATAGGTATATCTTAAACCTTAAAACTTCTCTTTTATGTCGAGTATCTACAGTAAGTCTTTATAAAATTCCAACTCTCGTTGTTAGGAAGTTATAAAGCACTAAAACGCCAACATTCTAGAACAAACAATATTTGAAACAAGTAACAACGTTATTAAGGAAATATTAATTCCGGGAATAAGTTTCAGAAATATTCAATAACGGTCTTCTAAGTAGAGTACGAAAGGCAACGAAGGAACAGGAGTGGGTTTTTAGTCAGTAAAAGTCTGACACTATCTCCCGCTCCGCCCAAGAGCGGGGGATGTCATAAGATGATTTTCCCACCGAAAAAAAAAAAAAAAAAAAAAAAAAAAAAAAAAAAAAAGTAGAGTAAGAAGAATTTATTAGCTGCTGTATAGAAATCTTATAAACCTTTGCAGAACTAATTCTGAATAGTATTTGAGGAATGGATGTATTAATTAGTGTTTACCAACTAAAAGCTGTATTTCTTTTACAAAAGCAGAATAAAATTGAATTTTATTTTATCCAGTTTTCTGGAAAAGATCGCCAGTAGCTCCAACGAATTTTATTGTTTTAAATTTAAGTTTTTAAAAATAGTAATCAATGCCGTAGGTGTGTAGGTACTATATAGGAATTCTAATTTCCTGTATTTGCAAATATTATGGGAAACTTAAACGTTACCATCTGTAAATGGTAATACCATCAACCATCTTCAATTACCTAAAGACTCGCAGCTGATACATACCTAAATAAAATCGCAGTCACACCTGCTTTTGAGAAGGGTAGGCAGAGAGCACGTATTTTGATTTTCTATCTAGACATACCACATTAATTCACTTTTAACTTTAAACTCCGTATAATCTAACCCCTAACCCTTCATTGACATGGTGTACGCTATTCCTGTTGTTTCTAAGACCACACATACAATGTTGTTCTGCAATTTCACGATCGATACCGTGTTCTTAATAATTAATTGTCGAAGCAGCGTATCAATAACTTAAATAGATTAAATCGATATCAAACATGAGATCAGTTAAGTACAGTCTCTAGAGGGAATGGAGATCGCTTTGCTGTACTTAATATAATCTATAAGTACACATATTAATACGTACACATCTACGATTGAAGTAGCTTATTAAGTATTGATTATGAAATAGAAGAAATTGAGTATAATGCCAGTACCATAGGAATGATATTTCTGAGCTACTTACACGGTTCAATAAAATCATCTAAATTATTCGAAATTAAATTTTAAAATGATATGAACTCAATCACGTACTAGAATAAATTATTAGAAGTTCTAGTGACAGTGTGAGTGTTAGTTAAAAAAAAAGTTAATGAGCCATATTTAATTTTGTAAACTTGAGTTTGTCACCGTTATGGCGGACAAAACAAAACGCTTCAACTAATTAATCGAAACATTTGATCTCAAACTAATATAGAGCTATATTAATAAGCTGATCAAAAAGCATAATTTCCAATCAGGTCCTATCTGCTACCTACCAGTCCGCTTCACCCACGTACACATCGGCGCGGCAACTGGCGCACTTCGCCCAATAAAACGTATTTGCCGAAGGTGGTCTCGTCCGTACATTAATATCGTTCGGTTCTGCCTCGCCTGATTTACGAGCGCCACCACTGAAAACTCCACCTTCCGTGGAAACATACCGAGATGCGGTTGGGACGGCCCGACAACGTAACTTCGAAACTCTATAATATGCGCGGCGAAAAAGATCTTACGAAACTCTGTGTCACTGAGCATTGATTAGGAATCCATAGCTTTCTATGAATGCTACACAAAATAATTTGAAAGTTAATTGAAAAAAAAACCCGCGGTGCGAAAACAGTGTCATTAAATTATTGCTTTGTTAAAATTTCACCGCTGTCACCATAATTGAAATATGGACTCCAATTCGAAACTATCAGCAATAAATAAATGTAAAGTAAAGTATCTTTTCAACGGACTCGTTTCCTAAAATTCCACAGGTCAGGAAAACATAAATCACAATACCTACATTCTTCATAAATCAAATACTATTAACACAAGCTAACGCCACTTGACTTTTATTCGACGAAACTTGGCAGCGACTTGGACAATGGCGAAGAAAAAAACAGTCGTTTTAAAATGAATTGAAATGAATGTTATCACATATGAGATCAGAGTTATGTAACGTATTGTGAAGATTTCAGGCACGTGTACAAAATACAAGTACATTCGAACGAACTTTGACCCAATAACAGAATTTTCCTGTATGCGTTACGTAATTTAAAATCATACCTAAGATTTTAGACTTAAATAAGTTTAAATTTTTGTTCGTTGGATTGCCGCGGCTGCTGCGCTCCTAATAACCCGTATATTTCTCAAGTAACACTTCTCACACGTGAACCGAGGGTAGCAGTGAGATAAATTACTTAGCCCGGACATCTGAACACTGTACTTTTGCATGAGAACTCCTTCCTACTGTATAATCGTGTCTCCTACGGAGGATTCCGATACAATTTTACATATTAAACAGTTTTAAGACGGATTTAAACTTCAGTACGTTCACGTAGTCGTAGATTTATTGTAGGAACCCGAAACCAAAGTTTGGACGTGAGATAATCATTTGGGAGCCACGTGTAGCTGGTACAAGATGAGGGTATTTTATATCTTTCTATAAAATGTAATTTTGTAAATTTTAAAGGTATGTGTGCCGTGTGGTATCCGGCCTAGAATTGACCACCCCCTTTCCTCCCATGGGTGTCGTAAGAGGCGACTAAGGGAAAATTCAAAATTCTGAAGATGGGCAGCAGCGTCTTCTGTAACTCCACCACCAATACTGCGATCCCCAAGCCGCTTGCCAAGTGTGGGGATTATGGCAAACCCCCCTCGCTTAAACGGGGAGGCCTATGTTCAACAGTGGACGTCTTTTGGCTGATGATGATGTGTGCCTGATGAATTGCTTAGGTTTGCCATCTATTTCGTGTGTCTTATATTAACCGGCGAAATGTTGATTCTTCTTCTTCGTATCGGCATGAGCTGTCTAAGGAAACGTCTTACACATGCCGTAGTGCAGAGATTGGCCAATCAACAAAGATGGTAGCGAGGTTGACTGCGCAAGGTGTGCCGGACGTACACTAACGTTAGGTACTATCGTCGTACACGTGGAGGAACTCAACTTGCACCACGCAATGTTGGTGTTTATCTGTGCCTTCGCCTTCAGAAAATACATGGTCACATGTAGACATAGTGAATGTATTGTATACGTTTTCTAAATCCTAATAAAGTAACTCTGTCTGTCTGTTACACCTTCACGACTAAACCGCTGGACGGATTTTGATGATATTTGGCGTGTAGAAAGTTAAAGAGAAAGGAAATTGGCTACTTTTTGAAACCAGCCCTTTAAGGGGTTTAAACAGGGGTCAACAGGAGAAACCTATATATAATTCAAACTAACAAACTAAATTAACGCGAGCGAACCTGCGGGTAAAAGCTAGTACGACATAAAATGAGTAACGAAATCATCATAATTTCCTATCTGTATCTGAATTTGTACCGACCACGTGATGGGGAAGGAAACATAATAATATTAATAACAGTAACCGTCCCACAGCGGGCAAAGACCTCTCATACAGATAACCCGCGAATTGATCACTGCGCTTGCGTACTACGTGTCGGCGATTTCAGACCACTAAGTCAAAACTTCCTGGCTTACAGACAATGTTTACTGACATAGGACGATATTTTGGCTAGTATCAGTTTGGCGCGCAACTTAAAGCTTAAAACGCTATTGTCATCATCATCCTGCATCAGCATCGTCTTAGTCCACTGCTGGACATAGGCCTCTCCTATGGCACGCCACTGAGCCCGATTTTCGGCCTTCCGCTTCCAACCGCTGCCAGCTATTTTTTTAACGCTATTGTATAGTTAAACATTTACCCTCTTACTTATAATCAATGCTAACACGTGTTTTAAGATAACCACTTGTTAAGTCTATTGGCATCTCTATTTTTTGACATGCAAACGACGGTGACAGGTATAATTTAACCGATTGTTCAACAATAACAATTTTTATAAGTAAGGGGGTCAATCTGTACTAAAATTATAAAGCTGAAGAGTTTATTTGTTTTTATGAACGCACTAATCTCAGGAACTACTAGTCCGATTTCAAAAATTCTGTCAGTGTTAGAAAGCCCATTTATCGAGGAAGGCTATATATAGGCTATTAATCATTTAAAATCCACGCGGGCGAAGTCGCGGGCGGAAGCTAGTTAAGGATAAAGGTAAGTTTCATTTTTAATTATTAGAAGATAACCTTTTTATAAATATATCGACAATCCATCTTAGTACCTTCACCACTGCTTTAAAACATCATCAAGTTTTTTCTTCGGGACAGGCCCACTTTTGAGCCCATGCATATGATCAAACTTTAGTTGTATTAACGATGTTTTGTCTTTGGCACTTAAGTCGTTTAGAATTTAAGCGAAAGTAACCTAAGCCTAGTAAATCGTACAACTAACTATCACCCAAAGCTTGATCATCCATAAAGAAAGCGTCTACTACATGAACGGCATATAGATGAACATCAAAAGTAATTACTACATGAACTGCATCTAGTTAGGCACACTTTAATAAATCCTAGTTGTATCATAGTCCTAGATCAGCCTAAATAAACACTAACATATACAAAACAAACCGATGTCGCGTGTGCAATCAATTCGCCATTCGTGCAGCCTCCGGAGCGGACAAACTGCCATAAAAGGCGCCCTAGCTAACCAGTCCATCTTACAAGACTGACAAGGAAAGGATCAATGAACTCCAACGACAGAATAGGACATTTCGCGTTGTTATTAATTGTGTGGGTTTCTTTAGAGGAATAAACAAGATCGTGCAGGGTTGGTGCGTAAAAGTTAGAAAATCTTTCTTGTGCAGTCGTTTTGCTCGCGTCAAAGTGCGCGTAGATAATTTTACTTGATTTCCACGATACAAGTTGCCTATATTCTTGCGTTGAATATTATAATGTGAATAATCACATTCATAGCGTGACTTTTTATTTTTCTGGAGCAGTCCCCGTTAACATTTCTAAGGTAAGAGTTGAAATATGTACCTACTATAAGAAAATTCTTAGTACAGTAGTCTAGAGAGGTATGATTTTGCACTCCAACATTTCGCCAGCCGGTACAAGTCCTTTGTGCATATAATCCGGTCTATCACCTTTGTGTCACCAGATATTCAGATGAAAATCTCAGTGCCAGCCCTGACCGTTAATTGGGACCCTAACAATAGTTACACTATTCAGTCTACGTTGAAATGTGAGATGATAAACGTGTAGGTACTTACATGATTTCTTTTGACAGTGGAAGCAGAAACTTCTAGAAGCAGATACGAGTCTACTAATCGTCGACATACATTTAGTTTAACCCTGCCAGCGCGCTCGTTGTTCGTGAATCGTGGTGAACTAAGTCCGCGCGAGTCTCCCGACGCGACGGCAGTATTTCTCTCCTCGAACCGTCAGCTCCTCGCCCTACGCCGCGCAGGGTTTTACGACACCCGCATTATTTTCGCTCATACCAAAACCTTTAAGTTCTATGCTGATCTGTGAGATGAAAAATGTATGTGCAATATCCGCTACCGGGTTTATTTTTTATGATATTTTTGTATAAGTTTCAGCGTATTATACAAGGATCAACGAAGTCAGTGTCTGAACTCAAACAAGCCGTAACCAGTTCAGCTGTATACCATTAAAATAACTTCCATATAAAAGCAAAAATGTATGATGCTAAAATAAATTGAAATTGTCTAGGAAAGCAATTATGCAGAGCATAGACATAAAATGAAATACGAGAATGTTGATTTTATTTCAACTATGACTCCGTCAAAATATAGCTTATTTTATTTAAAATTGTTAGACTCATACGAGGGAAGCGGTAGCTCGGGGCGTTTCGCGGTAAATCCATTCTGGAAGATACCATCCACAATTCTAAATAAAATATCACCGGCGAGAGCACATCCCGCTGCCTCTGCATTTCTACAATATTTACCGGCGAGCCATGCATCAATGTAACGTGGCTTCCCTTGTTCCACATTACCTGCAAAGCGCTCAACTTTCAAACAAAACACATTAAATTAAGCGAAATAACATCGTTAATATTTTAAGACAAAACTTTTGTTCGCGGGGCTATCAGGCTACCTAAACAGTGGTTTGTCATTGTAGCGAGTGGCCGTGCTTTGTTGGAGTGGTAGTCGGAGGCGCGAAATGCACTAATGTAAACACGAATGCCTCTGAGGGGCCTTGGAGCGCCGAAGTGAACGGCCCGCGCGGAGCGAGCACGGAAAGGGTTAAGTGAGCTGCGTCTATCAACTTGATAATACATGCATGATGAAACAAATAACTATGTTACGTGCGAACACAATGAATTCATGTTTCAGGTTAGTTTGGTTTCTACAAATTTTTAAGGAATATTAATCCAGTAATTAATACTGAAGCCCAGAAACTTCATCAAATCATAATTAACCCAGTAAGCAGTTAATATTAAGCGAAATTAATTACGTGTGTACTACAATACCTTCACAGCTTAATTACAATAATGTTATTAAATTAATTTAGCTACATGGGGAACAATACATACAGAAAGCCTTTGATAGTTTCCAAAATCTAAGTTTAAACATGTCTGAAGCACAACAGACTACTCATTGCGAATGCACGCCCATAATCGACTTCCAACTGCACGACCAATAGGTTCCTCGTTGACCCTGGCGTCGCTCGGGCCCCAGTCGAGATCCTCGGCCCTCGGGTTTCGGAGCCGCGTCGTAATGGTGCTTTGTGCGGAGCGCGCAGGGCGCAGGGCCGCCGCCCGATCGATACTGCTCACGTGCGCTACACGCGGCAAAGGCAATTCTTTGTTCTGCCAACTTATCGCCTAACATGACCCTTTATTAACTTCCGTGCGATATTCGCGTTTTTCGCGTGACAATATAATAGTCTACCAGTTTTTCGGGGTGTAAACGTTTTTGCGTGTTTAATGTACTCGTATTTCTTGTCAGATGTTATGTGGAGTTTTTATGTAATGCATCCATAATAGATTAGGTAACCAAGTTAGTTGAACTAGAGCGGTGACTGAATGAATGGAATAATGAATGTAACGTGAGCTAAGGAGCTAATAGATTCTGCTGTGTGAGGTCGTAAATTGGAGATATAGTCGGTTTAGTAGCGGAGGTGCGCGTTTAACATTTGAAATATCTTCGCATTTGTATGCGTGTCGCTCCCGGTAGTTCCCTCGCGGGTTGAGCCGAGCTCCTTACATTCGTATGTCAATAAGCGAGTGGTCCAAAGATCTCTCTTCCTTTACGTACAAACAACAAAGTTAGTTCGTACTGTTAACCTAACTTGTGAGGATTTGTCAACGCCTCATTGGAACCTAAGCTGTATTTGTTATTTTGGCTCCCAATTCTACGAAAAGTTGAGCTAAGTAACAAAGTTTGGAGTGGGTCATTTGTTCTGAACTGAAATTCCGAATCGATAGGTAATCAACTCAGCTTCACAGTCGGACAAACGAACAAAAGAAAGTACCTCCCACAAAGATTTTTGCTGAAAGGTCCCGAATTACGAGAGCTTTAATCTTTTTACTTATTGAAATATTTGACTTATAAGTATTTAGGTTTTATGTATTGATTGATTAATCAATTTGTGACCTTTATGTATTTTAGTTAGAAAAGCGACAGTAGATGGCCATTTTCATTTTCCAAAATCATAAGTCTTGTCCCACTAACGACTAAAACGAATCTTACAGCAGGTAAAACAATCAAAAACACAAGCCATTTTCCACCCTTCTGATAAAACTTAATCTTTGACCAAAGCACGTGGTATAAAGCCGCGTCCGCGTGTTTGGGCATGCCTAAATATCGCGAGTGATAAGCAACAAGTAAGTGCGGCGATCTTGTCTGAACAACGTAGGTGCGGTCGCGGCAAAAAAGGTAGTGCCGAGTCTGTCGCGCTAGCGTGAGCGTCCGAAGATAACTCGTGCCTTCTCCGGACGATAAAAAATGTAGGTCTTGAATTCTCGAGTGGTTTTTTGTGCCTTCGACGGGAGCAGGAAAGTGAAAGTTTGCTCCTGTGTTATCTTTGTGCTTTTATAATTTGTGCTTGATGAGTTTTATGTAGGCTAGGAAGTAGTATTTACTATGAAGTACTTAAATTACAATAAGGGCCATTGTCCCTTTTTCTGTGTGTGTGTGATGATAAACAAAATTTTATATGATGTAGCTGATGAGTGTAAAAGATTTGTTAGAAGATCTAAATATCCGTGTTAGTATTCGATCAAGTGTATCGTTACTACGTACGTACTTCTAGTATCTACTATGATAACTGCTAAAATATTAAAAATGAGCATGATCAGTAATCTTTAAAATATACATTACAGTTTGCTAATCGGGTCACGAGCTGTAACGATTCTACTCGATACAGTGACACAAATCGGTTGCTCACAAAAACGATTGCGAAATCGATTTAATATAGAAGATTAAAAATATTCCGGCTCGATGATTGAGCAATTTGCGACACGTTTCACGTCGGCGAACACTCACAGATGTGGCGTTTTTAATATTTATTTTGTACCTTACATTACAGAGGCCTTCTTCCTAAGGGGTTAAATGAAATTTTACGGGCACTGATTTTGTTGGGTACGCAGAAAATGTAACCTAGCCTTGGATTTATTTATTTTAGCATTCAAATTTTAGTACCCAACGTAAAACAGCTTCATACTTAGTAGGTACCTGTTCTCTTTTAGGTATCATTAACGTGCACAAATTAAGACCTAAAACAATGTATGTTTTATAAATATTAAAAAGCTCAAGAGTTTGTTTGTTTGCTTGAACGCGCTAATCTCAGGAACTACTGATCCGATTAGAAAAAAATATTTCCCTGTTATGTTCCCATTTATCGAGGAAGGCTATAGGCTATAAAACATTCGAAATCCACGCGGGCGAAGTCGCGGGCGGAAGCTAGTGTTTTAAATATTAAGGCAACCACACTATCGTATTAGGTATAACTTGTAATAATAGGGGTGTCAGAGATATAATCACTACATAGTATAAAACAAAGTCGCTTTCTCTGTCCCTATATCCCTATGTATGCTTAAATCTTTAAAACTACGCAACGGATTTTGATGCGGTTTTTTTTAATAGATAGAGTGATTAAAGAGGAAGGTTTATATGTATAATAACATCCATAAAATAGTGGAGAAATACTTATAATATACATTTTATACCCGTGCGAAGCCGGAGCGGGCTGCTTATATAATTCTTACTAGATACAATAAATAGCAACATCTTGCGCAATCAAAACAGGTGGAAAACGGGAGCAACCTAAATTACAAAAGGCAAACACTAAACCTCAAACCAATCAGGCATTAAAATCTTCAAAACTATAAACATTTTCATAGACCGGCGCGCGCAGTAGTAATATATTATTCTTTGTTGAACTAGTTGAAAGGCGACGTTATGAATAGTTAAAACTAAATAAAAGTGATCGCTGTAAACTGTGTAGTCTCAACGACTCTTGTTTGTTTCACTTTGTGTACAAAGTTAATATGTTTGTTGTCTGAAAATATTATTATGTAAGTGATTGCTTTGTACATTGTGTTTGTGAATTTTATATTGAACGTGTATTTACGACGTTTTCGTAGCGTCTGCAAACGTCGAATAAGACGTATATTGAGGAAATTTTAAAAGCTCTGTCTTTTCGTGTCCTGATAATATAAAAATGATGTGAAGTATACGAACGTTTTTATTCTGCGGAACTGCAAATAAAATCGACATAAGTACAATGTAAAAAACACCGCGATACGACCAATTAGTTTTTTTACAACTTACTAACCCTAAAATTGTTAGTATATTTTTTGAATCGTACATTAAATAGCAATATATCCAATATCTTTATTCCCAAATCTGATAAACAAGCGACATGACTGAACGTTATAGACATTAACTACACCCATTCACAGCATCATAAACCACATGGAAATACTAAAGCACCCTCACGCTACATCTAAACGGGGTACAGCAGTAAACACTTCACAAACATCACGCGACTCGAATGAAAAGTTAAATACCGCCGCTAAAATAGTTAATAGCTGATATTAAATATGAACAAGCGGTGTGTGGTTATACTGTGGTGAGCACAGACCACGTAAGTGGCCGTGGTTGCGGCTGCGTTTATAGCCGACCACATAATGCGTGCGTGCTGTTTAGCCGTGAACGTGCAGCTTTATGCGATGTTTGGTGAAAAATAATGATAGGTACTGATAATCGAAATTGGTGTAGAATGCCGAAACTAGTCGGGCATTCCCGAATACTCACAAATCATAGTAAATAATGTGTAAAACACTCACGTAAGTTATTATAGAAGGAGTTTCTATTGTTATCGTGTACACAATTATCGCGTAGGAAGTAAAAATAGTCAGGTATTCCGTTGCGTTTGCCGATTCCGATTCTCAATCTCATCAAGTTTAACCATACCTATATTAACACTTGCTTTTATCTGACATACATATATACTAACCTATTATATAAATTGTATCGTGGACTAAAACATACAAAGAACCCTAAATTGCAGGTTGAATGCAGATGCGATACGTCTAAAAAGGAGGTATCTGAAAGGAAGTCGGCATGTACTGTAGACAGAACGAATTTCAACAGATGTACATCGGGGTGCCTGTCATGCATTGTACAATTCCTTTTGAGTTTCAATGCAGTTGTGCTGAATGCTAACTTCACCGCCTTACTGACACCTCCATTCTTTACTCCAATTTAGAGAAATGGAGGTGCTGTCTCAATAATACGTTCAACTTTTTGTACATTGGATGTTCTACGTATATTCTTTGTTCAGAATTCTGCAGATCTGCAGTGACTTAGAGCTTTGTTTGGTTAGAGTTAGATTCTGGATAAATAATTTGCCTTTTTACTGATAATTAATTGCAACGGATCGTCATCTTATCCTAATAAAACAGTTAACACCCATTAAAACCGTATAGCCTTCATGGGTGTTAACTTTTTGTTTATATGAACCAAGTCCCCATTTCACTGCCTAAGTACAAAGTCGTAAGCATCAAAACAAAAGCCTGCACACAACTAGATTATTTATCAAACAGCACGCACGATAACATGAGCTGATCAATCAGATATTCTGAGCGCCGCGTTACCATGGCAACGGATCCGATGACATCTAGCAATTAACGCGGTCTATCAAACGATTGTAATAATTTTAATGGCACTTAGTTTTAGATACTATAGGTTTATATGTGTATTGTTTGGCGGTGCGGATAAGTGTTTTCCTAAAACAAAAAGTCGCCAGTTAGCACAGAACGTGCCGTCAAGCCTCTATTCCCAGAAGGGGTAGGCAGAAGTGTGTAGTCCACCCAAATTTCGCCAGTCATGTTATAGGTCCCAATATAACAGGGAGCTTATTGCCATCAACCGGCCACACATCCAGACTACATGCTGCTACTGAAAAAACCTAATGGAAAAACCCAATAACACTTTGCCCGACCCAATATTTGAACTCAGGACCTTATGCTCAGCATCCCATTTCAGGTTGTTTCTTAGCGGCAGGGTGGAAGCTATTTTTTGGAAACGCACTTATCTTCTATAAAAAGCGTTTTCCGTAGGGCGGTAATTCTTAATAAACAAACACCCCTGTCGGGATAGCTTTTACGCTGAATCGCGTAAAAGAATTCTTGTAAGGTCGTAGTGTAAAATATTACGCTACAAAGTGCCAGTACACCAATACATTTGACGTACTGATCTTACTACTCTGTGTCACTAGCAATAACTTAACAATTGATTAAATTATACCTATCACTGTCGTTTGCATGTCAAAGAATAGAGATGACAATAGATTTCAGAGGTGGTAAACTTAAGATACGTTTTATGATCCTGTATAACTAAGATGGTCAATAAACTTTATTCATTGCAGTAGTAAACATTTAAAAATTAAAACATTTAATTAAAACATTTAATAAATTTAACACGTTACACAAAATAAATAAACCCACCAAACTGTGTGACAGTTTGTCGGCAGTGATAATCCAAATGACGTTGAATTAAACACAAGTAATACAAATTAAAATAAACATATTATTTAAGCATGCTTATCTACGTAATATTACTAAGGGAAATTTCAGAAGATGGGCAGCACCGTCTTCTGTACTTCACCAATACTACGATCCCCAAGCCGCTTGCCAAATGTGAGGATAATGACAAATCTCCCCTTTAAGGGGGAGGCTTTTGTTCAACAGTGGACGTCTTCCGGCTGATAATAATGAATATCATATAACATATATAATGAATATCATATAACATATGGGGTGTCGTGGTGGCCTAGTGGTTGACATACCGGATTTCTATGCACGAGGTTGCAGGTTCAAACCCAGGCAAGTATCAATGTGACTTTTTCAATGTCATAAATACTTTCTTAGATATTCTAAGACACCACTGACTAACGGTGACGGAAATCATCGTAAGGAAATCTGGATTTAATTATCTGAAATCGCCAACCCGCAGTGAGCTAGCGTGGTGATCAGTGCTCAATCCCTTCTCTATACGAGAAGAGGCCTTTGCCCTGCAGTGGGACAGTTATAGGCTGTTATTATATTTATAACATATACGCGGGTTCGAATCCCGCTCGCGTCCATCCAATTCAAATTTCCTTCACCAATTTGTGCTTAATATGAGTTAAAGAATGTATGTAGGAAGTAGGTAATACTGGGTAATGATTTCGATTTAAAAAGGTAGATATATTACCGTGTAACTATTGCCTGCTATTTATACACATCCGTAAGAAGAACGTGGCCAGAATTAATCTTATGGTTTGCTATACAAAGGTTACGATTGTAAAATTATTTTGACACTGTTCTTAATATAGACAAACTTTATAGAAAGGGCTTGATAGTAAGTTTATTCTAAAATTATTCATTTAATACATAAGGTAAAAAATAATGTCTTGAAATTAAACAAACATAACATTTTACAGGCATCAGAAGACATTGTCAATTAAAAAATCGTTAAAAAAACAAGTTAAATATTTTTGTATAACTCATATCGTTAAATCGATGTACCTACCGCCCTATTCAATCGGCGATACTGGCCAAAACCCTTACAACGCAACAACAATTCTAACACTAAAACAAAAAAGAGCAACTAGTTGCTAGTTGCGCAATACCGTTCACCCAACCCTTCCGATGCACACGTCTAAAACAAAAGCCATCCGTCATCTATTACGTCACGTCAACAAACATTACCTCGTCCAAGTTTAGTCGTTAGTCCTCCTCGAGTCATTAGTCACCGGGATTACATCCGCCGTCCACACGTCCAGTATTGATTGCCACACTGGTCATATTGACCGGCGGCGTTTACATTCGGAATTATTTCGTAATAACGCATTCGGGGGGTTAACGATAACGGATGGAATGGGAATTTTAATATCGGTTGCCCTTCAGATTCCTATTTGGGGGATATCTCGTAAGGTTTTGGCGGGAAATTTGTACGGATTGGTTCGTCTTGGGCGTGATGACGGGTACAATACTATGTGAAAATAATTATGGCAACTTTACGTTTAAATTTTTCTTTATAACATTGCTCTAAACGATATTAAAAATCTAGAATAGGTATCTATGTCTAAACAAAATTTAAAAACACTTTCACTAAGTATCAGGACAGTTTGATATTGATAAGAGGCTTAATTTGCATTTTATCAGAGGCCGATAACCTAATAACTAATTAATTACTGAATTTTTTTACAAAATATTTCATTTAAATAATTTAAATATCTTTGTCATTAGGTGAAGTGTTAACCTTTACCCAGTCCGATGAACCATATAATTATGGTACATGTCGATTATGGACACGCGGACAGTCAAAAGTGTTAACGTTCATATCCATGTAAAGTGTCAACCAAGTCTCATACTTCCGTTTCTCTCTTTACCTCATAACTTAACAGCTGGGTATATAAAGGGTTAATTTATAACTATAAAACTATCACCTCCGCAATTTCCTAAAAACCATTGGAATTCTGAAATCATACCATCAACATTAGCCCAATCATAGTTCATATCGAAATATTCTAAGTCGATAACTAATGAACTAATAGCCGCCCACATTATCGTGTTGAGCCACGCGACTGCGCGTCACACGTCGAAAATCAACAACTCTTGCATGTAATAAGTTCTAAGTCCACAGTATAAAACAAAGTGCAGTAAGTCAATTTAATAGGAAGTTCGATAAACTTTTTTTTTCGTTTGTTAATGTCTAGGAGAAATAGTTTTAAAATTAATAACTATTTCTTTTTATCAGAATGTAAGAGTAAGGAAAGTATCTTGCAAAACGCAGCGTTTTTCTGAGACAGTATCAGTTCCTCGGTAATTAAAAAAATATCTATTTAATGCACAAGTAAAATAAAGTAAGAGATTTTTAAACAAAAAATCATAAGTGACGAATCGTAAGCGAACAACGAACATAAATTATAAGAGAAAACTATTTTATTTGAATAATAGAGTATATCTTAAATATTTTCGTTAAAGGTTCGACGAGAATGCAAATCAGTAGTTTAATAGATCAAGTCTTTATAGATTAGGTCTTCTGTTGTTGCTACACTGTGACCAATATCTATCATAGTGATGTCACACACTGTAATGGTTCTTTAAAAATACACACTTACGAGAAACACATTGTTTTGGAAAGTCACCGCAGTATAGGACGAGTTGGCGCAGTCGAGAGGCATCAATCAGCTGTTTGAGACATACAGATCGCTCGTAAACAGTGTCGTAATGTGAGGTGTGACTATGTATTTATTTGTTACTAGCTGTATGGAGAAAAAAATATAGTAATTTTTTAAAGATTTTTTTCTATTAAACCTACGTTGTCCAATGACAACCTGATTGGCGCAGTGGCTAAGCGATTATAGTGCTGCGCTAAGGGTTGCGGGTTCGATTTCCGCACGGGGCAAAAATTTGTGCGATCCACATTTGATTGTCCCGAGTCTGGGTGTTTGTATGTGTGATATTTCATGTTTGTGAAGCGCACCTACGATACAGGAGAAATTCCTAGTGTGGGGCGACGTTTTTTTTTAAAAAAAAACGTCTTACCTCAGCATAATGGTGCTACAAAGCTGGTTATTAGTATATAATTAGGGAATTTAGTTTTTCAGGCAGCGGAAATGGGCAGATGATCTTGTAGAACCTGGCTTAGACTTCTTCTTCTTATCGTATGGTTGATGAGCAACCTGGTGTCAGTTTAAAACGCCTGTAGGCTTAAACTGGCATAGGAGAGACCAGCACAAATAAAGAAGACCGTCTCATCAGTAGGTGTAGTCGGTGGATATTGATAATGCTAACGAGGAACTCGTTGCCAGACAGTATATTAGACCAATCCCTTCTTCTATATGTAGGTTAGTGGTCGGGAAAGGGTTACGTGGTTACGTTAACTTAACTTCGCTAGGGGCTACTTAAAGTCACAATCTTAATTCTATTTTTTTTTCACTTTTTTTTTTAAATACGTCGCCCTACACTAGGACTTTCTCCTGTGTCGTGGCTCGTGGGTGCGTTTCACAAACATGATATATCACATACACAAACACCCAGACTCGAGACAAACACCTGCGGTTCACACAAATTTTTGCCCCGTGGTCTATGGTATGGTGGACTATGGTGCTTTGCCTAATAATTGATGATGCCAGAGTGGCTAAAATTTGCGCTCGTTTGACTAAAAATCTTCCGAAGTGTGGTCATGCAATAAATCATACCTAAAATTACAACCACCTAAACCACATACAAAAAATATTCATAAGAAGACAAATTATGTCATGTCTATTGACACATTGACACTCTAAATGCGTGCGCGCAAGTTCGTGTACAGATAAAAACTTGAATGTTACACAACACAACGAACATTGTTTTCAATATATTGCGAAATGTGCTATCTTATCAATTGAGAATGTATTATATAACAGATATCTGTTTCTGTAATAGCTATTCGCGATAGCGCAGCTGGTAAGAAATGTGCTAAATATAACAAAGTTGTAGCTAAAACAGTTTACTTTGATAAACAGCATAAATTAACATAACATAACATCACGCCTGTATTCCCCGAAAGGGTAGGCAGAGGTGTACATATAGTACACCCACATTTCACCAGTTATGTTGTAAGTCCCAATGTAATAGGGGGCGAGCCTATTGCCATCAACAGGGCACAGATCCAGACTCCGTGCTGATACTGAGAATTACCTAATGGAAAACTCAGTAACACTTTGCCCGACCCGGGATTTGAACCCAGGACCACTTGCTCAGCAGTCGCGCTTAGCGAATACTAGACCAACGAGGCATAAATTAAAATATAAGTTATTGAAACTGCTGTTTCTGATTATAAATAATAAGAGCTGTAATAAAACACATAAATCGGATTACATTATTCTTGAGTTTAAGTATGCAAATAGACTGACAGATGTTTTTCCATATACACGGTAAGACTTGTGGGGTAAGTAGGGGTGATTAATAGAGTGGGTTTTTCGATGCTTGGCATTGAGTCATTGTCATTTATTTCGGATATTTCTGAATTATTTGTATAACTGTACATTTATACAAGAATTTTCTTAAGTGTTCGTGAGTCACAATCAAACGGTTTCAAGGCGAAATTAGCATTCGTTCGAATATTTATACAATGACCATGTAAGGCTCTTTCTCTAGGAAACCATTTACAGAAATACCTAGACCCTACGCCTTTTCGCTTTGCCTTGAAACAAGACTGCGGCTTCACCATTTCGGTAAATTTTTGAGGACCTAAGATTGTGTGTGGAATCGCAAAAGATGTAAGGATTATATCACGAAATATTTCGTAGTTTCTATGCTAACATAACATAATATCACGCCTGTATTCCCGAAGGTAGGCAGAGGTTAGCACACCCAAATTTCGCCCGTTATGTTATACGTCGCAATGATTGTAATGGGGTAGCGTGTTGCTATCAACCGTGCACAAATCCAGACTCCATGCGGCAACTGAGAATTATTCTTCGGTAAAAGCCAATAACACTTTGCCCGGGATTCACACCCAGGACCTCGTGCTCAGCAGTCGCGGTGTAGTGGCCACTAGACCGATGAGGCAGTTCTATTTAGTATCTAAATAGGGGTAACAACTGACTACTTTTCGCCAAAGTAGGATAACTAACATAAGAATGATATCTAACATAGTATCTAAATTTTCCAAAAAAACTCTTGCGGCACCTATAGCGTATTCTATATATAAAATAACATCTACATTTTAATAGCCTATATAGCTAAAATGTCGTAAAAAACCCATCAGCTGTTCTCAATACTACAATGGCGTTTTTAGATTGTCATTCGTTTCACCTTAGCAGCGAAAGCCACGTGCAGGCGTTTGTGAATTACACTGATAATGCGATTATCGAATAATGCAAATAGTGTGACGTCATCGATGACGTGTTGCGATAGTGGTTAGTGTTCTGTGTTTATAAGGAAATATGAACGTGTATTGGTTATGTTTTAAGATATTTTTATGGGAAAATGTCTGTTATTAGGAAAATCTCTCCTATGAGTGTATGTTTTAAGTATTTCTCTATTGGTAGTAGAGTAGAGAGTAGGTAGAGTGGTAATGGGAAGTTTTGGCGATTGTCAGGTTCACATAGATAATAGAAAACTAGCTCATTTCGTGCCAAAATCATTACAGTAAAATAATAAAACTAGTGACGCAATACCGTTGTTGAAGCAATAAAAGAAGCACAACTTACAAGGTAACCGCAACACGAATATTACCTGCAAACAAAATAAAACGAACATTAATTCTCCACACAGAATAGACATCAATTTAACACAGTACTGCCTAAACTCCGAAGCAGTTACGTAACGTAATACACCAGTAAGTAATAACAAGATACAACACGATGGCACGTAACGAAGCGGCTTCCAATCGGAGCGACACAAAAAACAAAACTAGGGGACTGCGTAAATATTCAATGAGACGACGGTATAAGCCAACAGCCCACAAGTCAAGCTAAATGTCCTCGTTAATAGAAACTAACACCCGATGCCCGATAGCTCCTAACAAAGGCCCCGTTAACTTTATGGGACGCTTATAAGCGTGTACGCATCTTCACTCGTGTAGGTGTGATACGGGGTCAACAACCTCGCGGCCCCAGCTCGCAATTCCGAATCTTCGGTCACTTGTTTCCAACAGATTAATAGCCACTATTCATATCAGATGGCTATTTGCTGTCCCCCGAATGAATTGCGGACGCTCTCGCTATTTGTATTAGAACTCGTTTTTGATATCCGAACACGATGGAACCTGAACACGATATTATACATCATTTTCTTTTTTCTACTTCAAAAGAACGATGCGTACTCGAACGAGTAATTTACGTAATTGTATCAAACAGCTGTAAGCAGTCACATAAAATATTAATACATTTATCTAGCGGCGCGTTCGGCGTTCGGCTTACAAAACTGCCACGGGTATTAGCCACTTACAATGTGGATTACGTCGGGGTGGGTGGTGTTGTGATATACGCGAGCCTTTGTGCAAGTGGACCTTGAGTAAAATGAGAATTCGCTAAGTCCCGGCAAATTGAAAACGTTCCAGCTGAGCGGGAACGCAGCCCGTAAAACGGTACCAAGCTACCGAACGTCGGATCGCATTAACCAGGGCCCTTTGTCGACGACGCTCGACGCGTATCGCCCTTTCACTACCGTACCGTACCGTTTACAGACATTGCTGTGCGCTCAGATAACGACGAACAAAGCGTTCCCGACTGGCGAATGCCAATTCGGAAAATGCTCAGTCACCCCTGCGAGCTACTGTCGCTGTTCCCGTGCCGCTCGCCGCGCTGCCGGCCCGGCACCGCGCATCGGCGGCAGCAGCGCCGCTACATCGCCACCGCTACCTACTACTTGAATTTCGATGATATTTCATTTGAATTCGGATTTGTCGAATAAGCCGGCGTCGGTTGGTGCTCGGTGCGCACTCGGCTTCAGTTATTTATTACGTCATTAGTGGTGTGTTAGTTCGCACAATGCTATATCAACGATGTTTTTACTATATGTTATGAATGTGTAGAGAAGTTGTGTCTGCACATCCGATGTTATAGAAAATTAATCTCGTAACTATTATAGAAGTCAAAACAATCATATTTCAAGTGTTTCTGTTCGCACCATTAGCAATTGTTTCGTTTCAATGGCATTTTTTCTGTTACAGAATGTTGTGCCGAAACACGGGACGATTATTATTATCATTATGTAATGTTTATGGAGCTACAAATGTCGTCGTCCTATTGCGAAGGTCACACGAGTGAGTTGTGAGAGCTACTCTCATATAATATTTTTGTTCGCTCTGTTCTGAAAAGCGTTATTTTCTAACTCTTATTTGTTTGGCTCACAATGCTACCTGTTCTAAAGCGAGTCGATATTGCACCTTTGTTATTCTGAGTTTCTATAACAACAGATTTTCTACACGTCTTTTCAATTTGACTTTGTGATTGTTTTTCCTGCATTCGGACTATAAAATAAATTGGTAAACTGTTTACATTTTAGTAAGAAAACAAGTTCTAAAAGGCTCGGTTCTAAATTCAATTTATAATTGAACGAGAATGTCACAAGCGCTCACGGCATTCAGAAAATTCGCTGACAAGAAAAACTGGGAGTAAATCAACGCGCGTTTCACAGACACGGTAAGTTAATTAGATTCCGTAGTCGGCCGCCATAAAGGGAGAGCCTCCACCGTCGCCCACGAGGCCAATAAAGTCTACGCGGCGTAGTAGCTTGTAGAAATCTAAACGACGAACGAAGCGTATCGTTCGCGGACTTTCAGATTGGTTCAGATACGCGCGTAGGGCGTTGACCTCGGCGCGCGCGCATGTTCGCACACAGCTCTCGGCACAAACATGGTTTAAAAATAGCGCGTGACGTCACTTGTTTATCATAGTACGCAAGGTTACGCAGCGAGCGGCGACCACGAGCGGACCACGCCGCATGCGCCGACCGCGGCCGAATTGTGATGTAAGGGCCGTCGTAAGTGCAGCCCGAGCTGAGGGCCGGGCATTATCCTGCTAGGTAGGTACCGAGGCGTACACGGAGCCGTGTTGCGGTCTCGCCGCAATTAGAACCTCACACCATAAAAACAGAACAAAACGAACGTTCTCGAACAACGTCTGTAAGTGCAACAGAGTGCACCAACGCGCTGCATAAAGAAAACAAATAACCTTATCGGCATCGATAAAAAAACTTTAATTCCCAAGGTCCCAACAATGACAGATAATTTTTCAGTGCAACAAAGAAGGCTACTTCTTTTTCATTGCAATTTATTTGCAGGAAAATACCAATGATGGGCTTGAAGATATTTTAAGACGCCGCGACGGTTCGATATTACAGGTTGTTTTATTTTTAATATTGAAAGCCTTCAAGGTTTTGTCTGTCCGTTTTATTTATCCTCAGTTTCATTACGATTTTGTATTATCAAGCTTTAAAGGTTGGAGGATGAATATTGCTTATATTACTGGATGTAGATTCTAAAATCGATAATGATAAATGAATTTAAAAAAAGCCGTATGGGGTAAATGAACTTGCAGGTTCAGTCAGGTTGCAGCTTTCCTAAGTTGGGTCCTTAAGAGAAAAGTGCTCACGTCAATCAATGTATTTCTTATATTAGTACATATGTACTTCTAATGGAAGATAAGTAACACTAAGTTACGATGTATGATTAGAAGAATCGCTAAGAAACCTGACAACTGCCCCCTTAGACAAGTAGCAAAACGCTTGACGAATAGAAAGAGAAATGTATGGGGATGACATAATGTTTCGACTATGTAATCGATGTCATAAGTCAATCCCATACATTTTTCATTCTATTCGTCAAGCGTTTTGCCACTTGTCTAAGGGGTCTGGTAAGCAAAAGTTTTTTGTGACAGTAAGCTTTGACCCTCAGCTTAAAAATGACCTTTACCCATCCTGATTTTGATGGGAAGTGCATACAACTAGCTGGCTGGTTTATGTAAAAGAGAAGAAAAATTCAAGTAGTATACATTTGCAGGTTTTTTTTAATAATACTGCTTTTTTAATTTGTCGCGTGTTTCATTACTAGACCTGACTAGAGGACTTACAAAGTTATTTAAGTATGTAACAATAGTAAAAAATTATTACTTTACCTAAGTTTCACAAACATGACTAAACTTTTGTAACTTCAGTTATAATAATGACTATTACTTTTGCCATTTGAATACTACAGTGTTTAAATACTTACGTAAAAAGATGAATGAAAATTGTTTTTATTGTTAACTAAAATATTGTTAATATCAGTTTAAAACGTTTAAGTTTATGTTATGTAATTTATAAGTTTAGTTCGTAAAATTCGTTCAAAGATGCAATTAATCTCCAGCCTGGCCTTTTGCAAACAACTTTTGCTTCCACAAGCAAAATTAAAAAAACACCTGTCAAATTATTTTTAATCTGACAGTGCTTCACTGCGGGGTTAACATGAGCTCGCATAGCAGAACATTTTCCGTTGTGGAAGCGAGACGCACTACTCTGCACGTAGCGGCGTTTCGCTTCCACAATGGAAAAAGTCCTGCTTTATGAGTTCATGGTAAGCGGTTATATCTGAGATTTAGAAGGCTGTAACAACATACGTAAACATTACAAGTAGGTACACATAGCACCACGTTAATCATTATGTAAACGAGCGGTCTATTAACTTGCGCGCACACCGTATTTCATGTGTGAATAATAAAATTTTGTAGATTGTTCATATAAGTTAATTTTAATTGGATATCAGAGATTAATTGTGCGTAAGAATTAATAACACCGTGATATTGGGTAATTTAATATTGATATTTTAAGAAATAAACTCCAAAGATGCAGATTTTTTTGTCAATTATAACTTCTTGCAACCTTCCACTTTATTATTAAGAAAGAGAATCCAGTTTTAATTGGAAATGTTTGCGGTATTTAAATCTCACTATAAACCCTCTCCTTTTAAGTTACTTACTTTTTCTTTTTTAAAACCACCGTGAGTGCATGCTTATGCATAGATTGTCTATACAATTATCTATATCTGTACCCATATTTATACAATCATTTTCACCATTACTAAATAAGAAACAAACAAACAAAACACATCTATATCACAGATAGGAAGTCGTCGACAAAATCGTCTCAACACGATTAATCGCATTGACATCGTAACTCCAATACAATTTTATTTAATGTCATTGCGGATGAATCCCTCGATTGCGCCTTCGTCTGGGGTATCGTGGAAATAACATCGCCTGTCACATTTGACATGTGTCAGAACTGACACGAGATATGACACCGAGTCGATGTTACACGTGTAAGAAATAGTTGCGGAAATGATCGCTAATGTGAATTGGAGTTGACGTTTTGAGTGTTGGGGGGGAATTGGGGGTTTGATAATTTTTGACGGATAGCAAGCATTTTTGATACTTTTCAGTTTGATGCCTTTTATTGTCGGATGAAAGAATTTTGAGTGCTTGTTATTTTGCTGACTCGATTACATATATAACGAAAAACAAAATTGTGTCTGTACCTGTAGTTAGTATTTTTACCTTTTCGCATCATTTGTCATAGTTAAAATGCGTTGGCAGACCAGACCTCTTAGACAATTGGCAAAACGCTTGACGAATAGAAATCGAATAGAATGAAAAATAATTATATGGGGATGACACATGTCATCGATAACATAGTCGAAACATGATGTCATCCCCATTTATATTTCTATTCGTCAAGCGTTTTGCCACTTGTCTAAGGGGGCAGACATCTTTAATTCAAACTAAGTCTTAAACCACCGTTGTCTGTCTACACCACTACAAGTGAGTAATTAATACACTTGGTACTTAATTAGTTGAGCGTAAAACGCCATAGATTGGCTTCGAGCTAACAAACAATCACTTAAACGCGGCCTTTGATCCTACACCTACGACATTTATTTCTGTCACTAGGCAATAATAGGTATTGGTTTTACGAAGCCGAGTGAATAACCGCACAGGTATTTACGAAGTTAGGCGACGCTTGAAGGTTTGTTTTAGGATGGGTGACCGTTATTTACACCTTTTGTTCATGCTTAGTAGCGAAGTTATTTTGTACACTACGATATTCTAACATATTGAGGGTTATATGACCGACTTGCCCATACAAAGGTTATCTTATCTCTCAAAGATCGCTATTAGTGATAATAGAACCAATTGTACTAATCACACGCATTGTACGCTGAGTATTATTCAACTGGTACACAATACATGATACATACATACATACATTTGTATCTACCTACGCATAAATAAAGTCTAAACACTCATTATTTAGACGTTACAATATAATATGCATAACAATTGAAACTCGGCCTAAAATTACAAGTCTCTGACAAAGACTAACTGTCACTTTTTGTAACAAAATTTCGTGAAAAGTATGTCAAATGCTTTAGAACTTGGTATTATCTGTCTCTTGCAGGGGTGCTTATTACAAGGAGGGACAAATAGTTTATTCGATAAAGCATTCGCAAAAGAAAGAATGGATATATATTTTATTAACAAACAGAGTGTAGGTATATATGTGATATTACATGTTTGTGAACGCACCCACGATACAGGAGAAATTCGTAGTGTGAGGCGACGTTTTTATAAAAAAAAATAAGAGTTGATAAAATCAAACATCTTTCGTTTAATGTAGGAATTGCCATAAACATGCCATCTTGTTAGAGAAATTCAGGAACAACCAAAAATATTGAAACTTTAAAAAATAATGTATGAAACACGACCCTTATCGTAGTAAAAATATCATTCGCCCGACAAATGAATGTGAACGATCTTCCTGCTATCTTCCATAGACATCTAATAATAAAAACCGAACATTTAAAAGTGCGTTGAAAGTTTATTACATTTAAACACAGGTGTTAAACTATAAAATTAACATATCCTAGCATCAGATTGTTTTTTAACAACAAGATGTTAGTCCCCATAATGATTGTTCGGAATTTTGAATTCGTCTAGTTGATCTTATCAAGTTTCGGGTTTTACAAAAACCTAGGATGGAAAAAAAGTATTTATTCAAAAGCTTGAAAGTCAGCTATGTAAATAATATAATCAAATATTATTTAGGTACGATTTTCTTACCACAATTTAAAAAAAAACGTCGCCCCACACTAAGTTTTTCTCCTGTATCGTGGGTGCGTTTCACAAACATGAAATATCACATACACAAACACCCAGACTCGGGACAAACATCTGCGGATCGCACAATTTTTTGTCCCGTGCGGGAATCGAACCCGCAACCCTTAGCGCAGCAGTCCAATCGCTTAGCCACTGCGCCAATCAGGTCATCAATCACAATTGCAATCATTAATTTTTCATGGAACTTCTCTGTCAAGTACAGCCCTACCATGAACTCTTAAAGCAGGGCAGTTTACGTTGTACGCTACGTGCAGTGTAATGCGGCGTCTCGCTTCCACAACGTAAACTGCCCTGCTGAGTTCATGGTAAGGAGGCTGTAATCGACTCGTATCTCATCAATGATTAATTCAGCTTGAAGGAAAATCACGAGCTTAATGGTTTGAAATCGCATCTCAAACAAATGGTGATCAATGCTCATTCCCTGCCTACGAAGAAAGGTCTTTGCCCTGTAGTACCAACTGATATTATTACGAATCAAATTGCAAAATATCATAGTCTAGACTCCCACACATGTAATATTCTAGAGCTCTTTTGATTGCGATCGGTATAAAGCCTTATAGGTTGTTGTTACTTTTTTCTTGCGACAAAACCTCCCACGCGCCGTCTCCTTCAATTTTCCCTCGTTTTAAATTAACTCGCACAAGTATTACATTACTAATACACTTACAACATCAACCTACGTGTGTGTAAGTAAATAATTCATAACCGAGTGACGCGGCGACGTGTCAAGTCATCGGACGATGCCTATAAACTAATTTATGTACCTACATAGCCATTGTTTTGCACATACCTGCCCTTACCAGACAACCGATTGTCTGATGATAAGCCAGTCTCACAGAGGAACTGGCGTGTATACTGTATACATGAATTAATGTGACCCGATTTCAATTTGATTTTACGTACCCAATTGTTTTATCGACGGCGACGCGAGAAAAAGTAATTAATTTTAATGTATTAACATTCTTGTTATACGCACCCTTTGGGGAGAATAATTATCGATTCACACGAAAAGCGGCAATTTATTATCGATATTGGGACATGCGTGGTGGAGTAATCAAACGTTATCAAACAAAGAAAAATATACGATCAGAATACAGTTACTTAAAATGTCAACAAGTAGGTAGATACACGTATCAAACATGACATATTCATTAAAATTCATGTGATGAATTAATGCGTTTGTGATTCATTCATTGCTCCGTTGACCCCGTAAGAGAACAAGTGATGGCACTCAGTACGGATCGTCTAAACCAGTAGTACTGCAGTGTTGATTGCAATATAATTAGTTTACTGATGAGAGCTTTCCATAGCACCAAGCAAAGCAAGTAATCACACTAATCAGCACAAGATTATTATATCTTTTAATTACTTTTTAAAGTTTTTAATAATGATGCTTGATTATGCATTTGTTGCTAAGCGACTTGTTAACAAAACTGCTACCTGATAAATTAGGTATGGAAACAAAATTGAGGACACAATTTTCATCATGTGTTTATAATCAGACTGATGAATCGCACGGTAAGTCGACATCCCTAAACCGCGAACGATATCTATGACACTCTTATGCGCCGTTTCTGAAAGCCTGATCAATGACAAATTAGCCGACCAGCCGTCAAACCTGAATGAGAATTGAGCTGTTGAAAGTATTGGTAACTACTTTAATCTTTTTTTTAGAACTGTTTTCTGCTATAGGTATTATGGGTTGCTATTTTTGACGACCTGATTGGCGTAGTGGCTTAGCGATTAGACTGCTGCGCTAAGGGTTGCGGGTTCGATTCCCGCACGGGGCAAAAATTTGTGCAATCCACATTTGATTGTCCCGAGTCTGGGCGTTTGTGTATGTGATATTTCATGTTTGTGAAACGCACCCACGATACAGGAGAAATTCCTAGTGTGGGGCGACGTTTAAAAAAAAAAAAATTTTGATGACTAGACAATTTACTGTACTATACACCTATCTACATAAATTTTTTTTAAACGCCCCACTCTAGGCATTTCTCCTGTATCGTGGGTGCGTTTCACATACAAGATATATCACATACACAAACAGCCAGACTTGGGACAAACATCTGTGGTTCGCACAAATTTTGCCCCGTGCGGGAATCGAACCTGCAACCCTTAGCGCAGCAGTCCAATCGCTTAGTCACTGCGCCAATCAGGCCGTCAATTATATGATATATTATGTTAATCTATTCAGAAAGCTGATTTAGCTGTAAACTTGACAGGTCTGTTAGTTGACTTATATTCTGCCCAGCCTATCAGAAACAGGGTGTTAGTTTATGAAGTTACGTGAAAACGCATACATAACTCACGTTTCCCTTAGACTTCGCGAGGATAGGGGGTTCAAAGATCGCGTTATTACATAACCAGCTGGTTGTTAGGTTGCAGGCTTTAGTAATCTGCGTGATGTGGATCGTTCGTTGTAAGTTCAACATAGGTACATAGTTACATGCCTCACGACTTTAAAGAGCAAGGAGCTACAGAAAGCTACGCGTTACGGTCCTTTCACAGTAATTTTCTTTTGCCATGCCTAGTTTTTCTCGATGTTTATTTTCTTAAGGCGTCCGTTCCGATTCCGATCTTCTTCTTCTTTTCGTATGGTTGATGAACAACCTGGTGTCAGAGTTTAAACCGCCTGTTATAGACCTCTGACATGGCTTTACACACCGTTGGGGCTCGTAGCTATGCAGCTACCCGGCAGATCAGTCCATCTGCGAGGTTAAGCCGTGCTCGCCGCGGTCAGTCTTGTGATGGGTGACCGTTTTCACATGTCGAAACCCCACCGTGCTTCGGAGGGCACGTTAAGCCGTTGGTCCTGCGCCTGATCTCTCTCCGGCCGTGTCGGTCTGCCGTCCCATCGGACTATAAGAGTAAGGGAATAGGGAGTGCACCTGTGTCTGCGCGCATACTTGTGCACTATAATATCTCCTGCGCAGATGGCTAGTCTCAGCTGAGACAAGCCGCCGTGACCGAAATTCGGTCAGGAGGACATTTCACACCGTTGAAACATCTCTCAGGTGTGCCGGTTTCCTCGAGATGTTTTCCTTCACCGTTTTTAGCAACTGATAACTAATTTATAGTACGCACATGAATTCGAAAAGACATTGGTGCGTGCCGGGATTTGAACTTGCGACCTTTGACTTGGCAGTCCAACGGTCGTACCACTCGGCTATCAGTGCTGTTAAGAAGAAGAAGATCCGATGCCGATAGGTTTGCTAGTTCAACTTTATGGTGATAAGCATTTACATTAAGCCTCTCAAATATGATTATGCAGAGTCCCTTGCAAAACGCGTTTAATTATTACAATTGCTTGTTGTTGATCGTGATGACTCGTGTACGACTTATGAATTTTAAAGCCAAGTTCGTGATCACCTAAAGATCAGATCTTAAGTCGTGGCACAAAATATTGTTTTTTACTTCCGAATCCTTGACCCCTGATTTTTTTTCGGTATTTCTTCTCAGAGGAAATGCCGAAGCCATCTAGTTAAAAAAAAACTCGTAAAAGTGTTTTTGTAAAACCCATTTGCAGAAATAAAATCATTTAACAAAAATCGGTTCATAAATGACTGAGTTATGAGGGCACATACATAAAAAAATAAAAAAAAGATCCCGACGAATTGAGAAACTCCTCCTTTTTTTTGAAGTCGGTTAAAAAACAAAAATCAGGGGCAAAAATTATTATTCTAACTACCATATTCAGACTACTGACAAACCCAATACCATTATTCCATCTTAACCCATATTCTGAATATCCCAGATTGAAACTCAAATATTAAGATTCCTCGTTCCACATTTTCGTTTCATTTTTCATTGAATCTCATTTTAATATAAGATTACAGATATAATCCTATATCGCGGTCGAGGTTGCGCATTTGAAAACCGTTCGTAGAAATAAACCTTAGATCAAGCGCGTGTAGGTCGCTCCCATTGATACTGGCAACACTGTAACACAGCTGTTCGGTGCGTATAACAATCTTACGCAGTGTCAGTCACCACTCTAATAATATCTACTCCAAATCTAGGGTATAGACTAAAAATGTGACCATACATTAAATTTCCCAACTTAATGAGAATGAGAGATTATTGTCGAACGAACAGCAATTAGACGATATCGTCGTCGGGAGTCGAGACACGTTTTAAACAATTTTAACCCACTATTACAAGGAACATCTAATCCCGTTTAAATTTACAGCCAGAGGACTAAAATGTATAAGAACAAAGAGATTTTGTAAGCCAGTAACAATGATGAATGGCATCCTGCAAATAATTGTCCTTCGGAGCTAAGGGCGGGGCGCGAGGGGCAGCCGGGGCGCGGGGGGCGCGACGGTGGGCGCGGCAGGGCCGTGACGTCACGAGCCCTGCGGTCGTCGACCCGCGTGCAAAACAGCTGACCTGACAGCGCGCGAACGAGATGTGCAAGTTACGCGGCACCACGTAACGGTAATACTAATTAAGGTTTTAGCGCCACTGACCGAGTTTTTATTGTAAACAGGTTGTATTGATGCACTTGTGTAAGGGGAGGGTTCCGTGTTCAATTTGTAATGCATGGATAATGAGGAACCGGTTTTTGCGATGTTGTGTAAGTAAACTGTAGCGTACACTTAGGTCACACGCGAGCTGATAAGAGGCGGAGTTGTTGTAACTAGTTACGCGGAGTTCGTGTGTTATCTGTACTGAGGGGGGGCGAGTCACTGACCTACAGAACATGAAAATAAAGAGTTGAAAACTATCCACGTTTATTTTTTGTTTTTGTAAATTAGTTAATATTTAAGGAAACTGTATAGAGAGCTTTTTTTAAGTGTTTATGTGTATAACTAAAAATAAAAGGCTTTTTAATTTTTATTTATTTATTTACCATCCACGTGGCCGCGTGGCGTGTTGAGTCCCTAATCCTTGATTTGAGCATCACTCGAGCGACCGCACTTGGCGATACAAACGGCTAATTTAAATGTGAAGCGACCCTCTGCAGCTCTGGTGCCCGGAGACTTGCTGCGAGTTTCTAGGTCGAGGTCTTTAAGGTATGGTAATGAAGGCTGAGGTGGTGCGCACACTTCAAGCAGAAGTTTTAACTAGAACCTAGTATTATTTTGGGACTATATTAATGATGTTGATTATTTATTCATGTAGTAGTGGAAAGTAGGCCTTAATGTTTCGAGTGTAAGGTTGGTTTTAGGATGAGCGATGTACTATTGAGATTTTAATTAACCTTTATTAGTAGACTAGCGGCCCGCTCCGGCTTCGCACGGGTATAAAAAATATATTATAAGTATTTCTCCACTATTTAATGGATGTTATTATACATATAAACCTTCCTCTTCAATCACTCTATCTATTAAAAAAAACCGAATCGAAATCCGTTGTGTAGTTTTAAAGATTTAAGCATACATAGGGATATAGGGACAGAGAAAGCGACTTTGTTTTATACTATGTAGTGATGTGTTAGCTTGCCCTAATCGCAATGATTTCATACCAAGAATTACATGTATGTGACATAGCAATTCTTGGTATAAAATCATTTAAAGTTTTATACATACAAAAATTATCTTGTTGATTCTAATCAGGTTTTTTAAATATAGGCAGGCAATAGCGTTTTGATAAGCACAAAAACTAAATTGCAAATGATAGTTAGATATCATTTGTATTTTAAACAAATATCAAAAACAATATGTTCTGTGTTTATACATTCGCGTGCCGTGCTTGTAGGCTTATTCTTTGTTTAAGTAATTAGCATTGCCATTCAACGTGGAAATGTTGCCAGTCTTTGCTATTTTACCAGTTGACATATAAGGAACAATTTGATGCTTGGTTGCCAGTGAAATAAATTGAGGTTGGTTGCCCTATTTTATATGCAGATTTGAATTTTGTACAAGTTATAAACTTCTTCTTATCGTATGGTTGATGAACAACTTAGTTTCAGAGTTTAAACCGCCTGTAGACCTCTGACATGGCTTGACACAGCGTTGAAAAATTTCCTCACGATGTTTTCCCTGACCGTTTTTAGCAACTGATAACTAATTTATACGCACATGAACCGACGGTCATACCAATCGGCTATCTGTGCTGTTATAAACTGTATGGCGGTGATTATATGATTTGCGCCGTGGCATAGGTAATAATTAAGAACGGTGCGCTAAGAGTTACGGGTTTTGACACCCGCATGTGTCATTTAAGTGTATTGTAGTGGACCGCAGATACTTGGTTAGGACCTCGGTGTGTATGTAAGAGATATTTTATGTACCTATGTAAGCGAAAATGTTATATTAGAGAAAATCGGAAATTTAACTCGAATCGTTAAAATATATAGTAAGAAGTTAGTGGGTAAGACGACCTGATTGGCGTAGTGGCGAAGCGATTAGACTGCTGCGCTAAGGATTGCGGGTTCGATTCCCGCACGGGGCAAAAATTTGTGCGATCCACATTTGTTTGTCCCGAGTCTGGGTTTTTGTGTATGTTATATTTCATGTTTGTGAAACGCACCCACGATACAGGAGAAATTCCTAGCGTGGGGCGACGTTTTTTTTTAAACTAAAATAAAACTAAGATCATAAGAATTCGCTAGGCACCAGAAACTTCGTACTTTTTACATAACATTAGTACAAATTTATACATTGACTTGTGGAATTATGCAAAACCCCATAATGTTGCTAAATCAGATTTAGTGAGGGTTAAATAAAGCACGAGGATAAAATGTTACTTCGGAGAATTTCCGAACGTTTCTTTATTCCATCTATATTCCCGGAGGATATCGAATGAAATATTATCCCTCATTACTGCTCCATCGATTTTGAATAAACATTATTTGCAGATGTACATACCTTAGAATTAGTTAGATACGCTGCTGTTGGAATTCTCTGAAAATCTTTTATAAAAAAGCCATATCTTTGAGCTGCGTTAGTCACATATTTCTCATGCCAAAGAAAATACTGAGGTATACAATACTAGAGTGAAGTTTGTATGTTTTTCCTATATTTATTAACTAGCGGCCCGCTCCGGCTTCGCACGGGTATAAAATATATATTATAAGTATTTCTCCACTATTTAATGGATGTTATTATACATATAAACCTTCCTCTTCAATCACTCTATCTATTAAAAAAAACCGCATCGAAATCCGTTCCGTAGTTTTAAAGATTTAAGCATACATAGGGATATAGGGACAGAGAAAGCGACTTTGTTTTATACTATGTAGTGATGAGTGTTTGATCGCCTAGAGTCGATTGTGTACCCCTTGATAGATAGTTTACTATGTTTAAGGAGAATTCCCTGCTACTAAACTATACTAAGTAGGTACTAAAAGTATCTAACAAAATATAAATATTGCATAAATTGCCCCAAAAAATTAGGAAAAAGACCGTTATTTATATACATACGTCTACATAAATCTCGGCCATTTTCCAAATCGGCTATGTATACCTAAGTACCTATAAAGTCGCCAAAACCCGTTAAGAAAGACAATTAATACTCGAATCCAATCTAACAGAAGTTCAAACAACCCTTTATTCCCAGGACAAAATTCCACTCGAAACAATATTTCCCGGTCACTTGGACAAAAATAAACAGACCCATAAAATTTCATGGAGCAGACGCAAAAAATCCCCAATCTCTATTTAGGTGGCCGGGGGTCTTAATATTATGGCAAACAATGGTGTTAAAGGAGAACATGATGGGGTTATTAGTCCCTTAAGTAGTTTCAAATTGCGGACCTATGTTGCACACAGTACACGGCACGTATCAATGTCTTTTCGAATTCATGCGCATATTATATATTAGTTATCAGTTGCTAAAAACGGTGATGAAAACATCGTCAGGAAACCGGCACGCCTGAAAGTTTTTTCAACGGTGTGATAAGCCATGTCAGAGGCCTACAGGCGGTTTAAACTCTGACACCAGGTTGCTCATCAACCATACGAGAAGAAGAAGAAGCACTCAGTAGATACACGGACTGCTTTTTCTGTAGGTACCATTTTAATAATTTATTTCACTGGCTTTGTGTGGCAAACTAGCAACAATCGCCACGTATAACTTGGAGAATTGTGATGAGCAAGCTCGTGCTAATAAAGAGAACACTTCTGTCGACGACTGGCATGATTTGTTACAGACATGTATGTGATTTTGATGTATTATTAACGTAGGTAGTTGGTTCGCTTTACAAGTAAGTTCTCGTGTATCTCTTGGGCAAAAATATACCTAAGCAGACAATTATTCCCTCAGCGCAGTAGCTCAATTACTTAGCTGCCATGTCCACCATTGGTATGACCCACAAATTACAATAGAAAATATAGAATCTATTTTTACATTAGGTCATCAACATAGTGCTCATACACAATTCTAGGTAATGTTTAGAAAGACTCGGTTTTACTTGCAATAGAAATAATATCAGCAATTAGACAACTCGAAACTAGTTCACCGCAATGTATATATAATGACATTGCACAAGCTATTCCTAGAATGCTGTTGTTGATGTATAGTATACTGCGTTGATAAGTAACGTAGCGGTCTTTCAAATATTATATTATTGATTTAACTAGACTAGCCGTCTATTTGACTGCCTCGTTGGTCTAGTGGTCGTTAAGCGCGACTGCTGAGCAAGAGCTCCTGGGTTCAAATCCCGGGTCGGGCAAAGTGTTACTGAGTTTTCCATTAGGTAATTCTCAGTAGTAGCACGGAGTCTGGATTTGTGCCCGGTTGATGGCAATAGGCTCGCCCCCTATTACATTGGGACTTACAACATAACTGGCGAAATGTGGGTGTACTATATGTTCACCTCTGCCTACAGGCGTGATGTTATGTTATATTATTGATTTATTAATATGAAACGAGTTTGTTTGTTCATAGGGCACTTTTAATCCAATGTTTAGGACATGTATCTTGATTTAGAATTTAAATAAGATTATTTTGATAGAGAGAGCTAATTTGTAATACACCTTTTTATTATATTGCAACAAATAATTTAATAATTCATACACTTGAATGGAATCACCACGCTTTTAAGTTAAAACCACCGAATCCTGGTTCCTAACCCTCTGGTCCACCACAACAGACACATACATACATACTATCACGCCTGTATTCCACGAAGGAGTAGGCAGAGGGTTTATTTAGTAGGTACACTCATATTTCGCCAGTTATGTTATAGGTCCTAATGTAATAGGGGGCGAGCCTATTGCCATCAGCCGAGACAAATTTATTTATTTATTATTATTTAAAACTCTTAGGGAAACTAACAGCTAAATAACTTAATCTATACATCTAAATTGCTACCCAGAGCCATTAATATCCACGGTTAGAAACAACATTTTTCCCTTTATAAATATCATATATTAATTTGTACAAAAATAAACCTGTTATAAACTAATATTAATCCAGATGGTCAGACTCCGTGTCACAAATCCAGACTCCGTGCTGCTACTGAGAATTTCCTAATGAAAAAACCAAGTAACACTTTGCCCGACCCGGGATCCGAACCCAAGCTCCATGCTCAGCCGTCGCTACAAAAGTAGACCAACGACGCACAACGTTTGACGACCTGATTGGCGCAGTGGCTAAGCGATTGGACTGCTGCGCTAAAGGTTGCGGGTTCGATTCCCGCACGGGACAAAAAATTGTGCGAACCGCAGATGTTTGTCCCGAGTCTGGGTGTTTGTGTATGTGATATTTCATGTTTGTGAAACGCACGCACGATACAGGAGAAATTCCTAGTGTGGAGCGACGTTCTAAAAAAAAAACACCATCCGCTTTTACAAATCCTGGGGTTACTTTAAAAGATGAACATAAATAACGCGAATCTTACCGACATTAGCATGAAAAGAAAAACCTTTTAAGTGAAAGCTGGGAAGCAAAGTTTCCACTTACGCAGTAATATATCAATCTACACATTCATGAAACGTTAAACGTGTAATATATCAGTGTGTGAGAATTGCGGGGAAATTATATCATTTATAATGTGTGTAATTTTAAATAATTTCATAGGTATTTTGGGTTGTACCTACAATTAGATAAGCACATAATATGTTGTAATCTAATCATGTTATTAAAATCTATTATAATTTGTTTTTACTCTTTATTGAAAGGCATATGTCGCAATGCGTTTTCGAGGCCCTTAAATATAATTTCAATAGTAGACTTCTAACAACCCCATCCATAAAAATAGGCGTGATAATCACACTAATATTATAAAGATGAAAGGCGTGTTTGTGCGTTTTTATGTTTGATACCTCTTCACGCTCAAACCGCTGGACCGATATTGTTAAAATTTCGCAAGGAGGTAGCTGACACCCTGGATTAACATACAGGCTAAAAAATGTAGCGGGTAACACCGTGGGGCGCGCTTAGTATGAAATATTCATGTCCGTAAAACACAACACATCATTAACTTCGTTGTATACATTTGTATATGAAATATAAACAGTGATTGAATGACTAACAGCACTACCACGATCCAATGAACCGCAGAAGTATAATTCATGTGTCAATCATCGCGCCATGATTGGCGGGCGACGCAACGTGCCTACAGCTTACCACAAAAACAAGGTAACCAGGTCACTGACCCATCTGATATGTTACACTTGAAATGTTTGTATGGATCCATTGTATTGTATCTTATCTCGCTGTAAGTGTTTATTTCGTATTGCGGATAGTTGCTACGCTATTTTTAATATCGGAATGGTTGCCTTCGTTTTGCTGCATTCGGTTTTATCAATTCTGATATTGATGTTAGCTATCTTGATGATTCTAGCCGTTTTATATATATTTTTTAGTTTACTTTTATTTTTTTAATTAAGACTTTTTTTCTTCTCTATATATTTTTTTTTAAATAAACTAATGTTAAAAATTATCTAAAATCATCTTCAATAAACAACTTAATCAAATAATCATCGCCCAAAATGTCACACCTATTTAAATGTCAATTGTATTTTGACATTTGATACCAAAAATATCAAATAAACCCGCTTCCAATATCTAAAGTCAAAAGTTCAATGCAAGTTGTTTTACTTCCTCTCAACACTTAAGTTCATCACTTGATCACACTAAAACATTTACCGTTTTACTTATAAACGATGCTAAAATATGTTTTAAGATAACCATTTTTAAGCCTATTGACATATCTATTTTGACATGCAAACGACAGGGGCAGGTATAATTTAATCAATCGTTCCACTCTGACAATTTTTATAAGTAAAAGGGTTAATAGCCCTAAATCGTTTTAAGCATCGCTTTCGCTTTAAAAATATATTGTCAAACGATACCCAACCCCTTTTAGACAATGCAAAATTTCTAAATTACCAACATGTATTTTTCGGGCCCAAGTCAAAAAGAAAATCGTTTCACCTTATTTTTCCCGGTGAAAATTGGTTATTACGCTCAAAAGTAGGTCAAGTGGCAACATTGAAACGACATTTAGGTCACTAGTGCGGGGATCCGAAATATCCAGCTCGAACGACGTGTCTTTTGAAATTGAATTAAATCTAATCTAATGCACTTATTAATGTTAAAATATATTTAGAGAACTATAAATAAAGTTAATGCTACCGGGGTAGCAAATATCATAATTAAAAGGATACGCCTTTTAATTTTAGTTTATAATTTTAGAAGCATTAGAATTTTAGTTAATATTTAATCTTGTCTCAAGGCCTAGTTTTATTTTAAAAAAAGTAAAAAGATTATAATTATAGACGTTACAGTATTATCAAAACTAGATCGACACTATTATTTCATAGAGAAGATATTACAAATATGTCATGGATACAGGACAGAATTACGGCGAATCGCTTCACAAACCAAAACTACACGGTCGATTATTGTAACAAAGATCGACCTAACGTTACAAGATTTGAAAATGCTTTCTATTTTCAAGTGACAAGGAAGTTTTACTGTCCACAACTTTGTATTTACCTTATTTTAAAAATCCCCAAAAATGGTTGTATTTTAATCTTTTCCTTTATTATTATTTCGGTCCCAAAAAAGGTTGAACGTGGCCACACATTCGCACATCGGACACCACGTGCGGAAGAAAGGGTGTGGTGGCTTTGACCACGGGCCGGAAGGCGAACCGTGGGACTCCCTGTAAGGCACACTGATGGTCCGAAGGCTATGGGAAGCCATCTAAGATGTATTAATGCACCTGGTAAGTGGTACCTAAAATATTAACATTTAGTATTATAAAAGTTGTTTATTTCGTACGAGACAAATGGCAACGCATTAAAAAAAACTGGTTCTCGAATGCAAATGCTGATGGAAGCATGCTAGGCAATTATTCTTGCTCCCAAAGTTCTGGCAAGATAATCTAGCTTTTACATCAAGACATTCTCTCTATGAACACGTATGTACCATGGCTAGCATTATTTGATAGAAAAAAGGCTAAAGCGCTTTCTTAAATACAAAAGCACTTTAGCGACATAAAGAAGTCATAGTTATTTGATCATTACATATATAGATAGTCATACTTAAACGTAATTTTTTGACATAACCGTCATACCTACGAATGTCAGATTTGACATATCGCCATTGAAATCGCACTGAAACTATATTTTGAACAGTGTCACTCTGACAATTGAACTTCAGACGCTTTTGTCGTTTAATTAATTTCTGGCATTTATAGTCTGTATAAAGCCCAGCCCTACTCTAATTATAGCTATGCACTATACTGTAGTGGCTTCAGAAGATTTCAATGTCAGGGCCGGTGGTCGGGTCAAAGTAGATACGTTTTGCTATTGATTTTGATGACTGTAAAAGAGATTTTAATTTATACCTGCAATGTTTTTTTTTTAATATTTTTACGTTGCGTTAATAAACAATCGTTCATTAACTTAGCTATTTTAATCCCAAAAACTGAGTTACGTAAGCTCATCATTCACAATATTTGTTTGAGTAATCACGTATCAATATCATAATTCGAGCCACCAGTATCCGTAGACGTACTGCATGACAATAGATGGCGAACTTGATACCCTCATAGCATAATAGATTATAGCTACAACGTTCTGGAATCACAAGCGAAGTGCCTTTTATACCTTTATCTTAGTAAGTTTATTATTTACACCTACTCATTTCACTTTAATAACAATGGCGCGAAAATGGCGGACGATTTTTGACGTTTACTGTCACTTTTGACATTGACATTTCATAACACACATTGTTTACTAGTGATGCCATTAGTACAAGAAAAATAACTTTCAAAACATGTATTAAGAAAAAAAACAGTCTAATGACGCAGTGTGCAGTGGTTTGGTTATTCTTGGTTTAGCTAAAGGCTTCAATTTTCGCAGACGAAAAACGTCTTGTATGCTATGATATTTTTATTTTTGAAGCTAGCTTATCCGCTATAGTATATTTAACGCACCAACACACGTGAAAAGATATCCTAGTGTGGGGGATGTTTAAAAACGGTTAATATAGTATGCCTTCCCTAAGTTAGCATGCATGACATGAATTTTGTCGCCACATCGCGTCTATCCGAATAAGGCCTTACGTACAAGTTCGGGTATTCCAACACGACTCGATACCTTCTCAGTGGACTGTCTCGAACAATAGTTAGGAGAGTTCTTGTTAGATAATCACCAATTAAAAGTAGTTTGATATTATGGTGTGCTTTCATGGCGGTATAATGGATAGTTTACCGCCGCACTTAGAGACGTTAATGATTACTTAAACTGACACTAAGGAAAGATTTCACGAACAAAACCTTTACTTAGTGATAGTTTAAATATCATTAAATGTCTCTGAGTGCGGGGGTTAGTATCGGATTAAGTACGGATGTATGAAAGGAGTAATCGTTTTGTATTTGAGTTTAGAACGGTTGTTTAAGTTTGGAGAAAGCCGTTGATTTTATACTTATCTATTAAATATATTTCTAGATTGATATAAAAAAAAAAGGTTTAAGTTTCTGAAATAAACTTTTTTTTTTTTTTTAGATTGACAGATAGAAACGATAAGAAGTTCAGAGACACCAGTTTCTGTCTGAAAATAGTCTAGATTAGGAACTACTTGGTATTTCTAAATCTATGGTCTAGATCGATCCTCGACGTCTCACATTCTAAGCGTTTCAATGAACATGAACGTTAAAATGAAAAGAACTTTCACAGCACTGTCTTTAAAAACTTGTTTTATTTGCTAATTCTGATTGATTTTGCAAAAAAAGAAGCGCAAACGACTTGTCTATCAAACTGTGATATGCGAGAAACGAGAATCCGTACCCAGCAGCCTAGTTGATCTTCCTTACGTCACCGTAATTGAATTCATAGAGCCGAGTTTTCCATATGAATAGCATAAACATTTGCTCACACTAAGGCTATATATTCACTTGCGGACAAATGGGCGGGACGTGACGCGAGCAATGCGACGCCCGGCGCGCACACGTGGCGCGGGACGGGCACGGGAAGACACCACGGATAAGTACAGAAATATCATTTTGAATAACAGTAGGATAGTTGATAGTGTCGTAAAATATACTTCGCGCCTGTTGAATCAATTACTGATTGAAGTAAAGTTATGTTGATTAGTGTTTTCCAAATCCGTTGGTTATGTCTTGTCTGCCATTTTTGTTAAATATTTCTGCCCCCTTACCATGAACTCTTAAAACAGGACAGTTTATATGGAAGCGAGACGCCGCTACGTGAAGTGTAATGCAGCGTCTCGCTTCTACAAAGTAAACTGTCCTGCTTTAAGAGTGCATGGTAAGGAAGCAGTTCTTTTGTAAAGACATGAGATGACAACATTATGCAACCTAACTACAATTACATAATATAAAGGAATTGAAAGTTAAATCTCGCCTGTCGACCATCTGCATGAAACGACTCCTACAGTACTTCGGACACGTAGCTAGGAGAGAGCCTGACAGCTTGGAGAAGCTCATTCTAGCTGGTAACGTGGAAGGAAAAAGGGGCAGTGGAAGATCACCAACCCGATGGACAGATGTGGTGAAGGAAGTTTGCAGAGGAAATTTCCAGGCATCTGTCCGCATGGCCGAAAACCGTCCAGGATGGAGAGCGTTGGTGGAGAAGGCAACGACTTCATGTGGTCACGACCCTCAGCCATGAGGAAACGAGGAAGAAGAAGATTTTTTACCTTCCTCACATAAGCGTATGAAACTAACAAACAACCGAACAACGAAGAAGAATCAAACAAAGGAAATAAAAGTATGTAGTTTCAAAGTGTGGCTTCTGTAGCTATCTGTACTGTGGCATTACAACCAAAACATCACGCTGCGCCGATGCAAGTCTCATTAGATAACTGCGGAGAGTGGAGAACGAATATAAAAACAACGCGCGGCCAGATACCTACGACTACGACTCTACGTGCAACAAATATATTTAGATCCTACTTCTTCTTATCGTATGGTTGTTGAACAACCTGGTGTCAGAGTTTAAACCGCCTGTAGGCCTCTGACATGACTTCACACACCGTTGAAAAATCTCTCAGGCGTGCGGTTTCCTCACGATGTTTTCCTTCATCGTATTTAGCAACTGATAACTAATTTATAGTACGCACATGAATTCCGGGATTTGAACTTGCGACCTTTGACTTGGCAGTCCTACGGTCATACCACTCGGCTATCAGTGCATTGAGTACAGATCCTACTGTATACAATGTCTTTGGCACTAACATTCGAAAGTTACTGCAATCATTTTAAAATTAATAAAAAAATCATCCAGTCTTTTTATTATGCATCAACAAAATATATTTGATTTTTAGCGTAAATATTCTGAACCCAGGCTATGGCTAACGATTATCGTATAAATTAAACACCCTGTACAAAAAAACAATTGACTCCAACTAAAATTTAATAGGTACTTGCCCACTGTCGTCTCAATTAACACGGTTAAATATAGGAACGTGCCGTCAACAGTTGGTGAGTATAACAATAAAATATGACAGTAACTATCAAATTTCACTCGCTACGAGAATTTACCGTTCACACTGCGTAATCCGCTAAGGAGTAAGGACGCACAAGACGGGCGGGCCATTCGTACGACAGGCACATACTTGCTAATATCATTAAAAGCTTATAAATAGACCTACTTAAATCCCAAAACGAATATAGAACGATAATCAGATATGCGGCCCGCGTGCACTCGAATCGCAGTCGTAGTCGCCGCGCGTCTCGTGTGAGACCCCCCTTAGCTAAATTAGGGTTGTTCAACATGCACGTATTGAAACAGGGTTCGTCAAAATTGTTTTAATTGAAATTTTGTAAACGTTTACGACAGTTTTGTAGAGAAACCCTTCTTAAACGGCAGCTTCGTTTGTATATAATCGCTTTTTATTTAAACGTACATAGTATACCTAGTTGAATTTGTAATACTTTTATACCCTAGTAATATAATTTAAAGTCAGTAATTTCATGAGGTCATTCAATTCAAAATGTTTAGTTGAATGCAAACTTCAGACATAAGTAAAAAAAAGATATGTAACCTATCAGCTTTGTATCTAAAATGAACAAAAGTAATAATTTATCATTTGTAAATAATAAAGTATGTTCACTAATACACGTGACTGAGCCCCGTTAATAAGACTGTCTGCTACCAGCAGTATTTACAGCGCGCTAATCGACGTGCGTGTCAATTAAAAATAATCTCCCGACGAGTGTGTCCGGCACGACAACCGATGGTGTTTGATTCTTAAATCAGGTAATAAGTTTGAACATTTATAGGAATGATTACACAACCCTATCATCTATCACAGCCGCATGTATATAGAGTATATAGATGTATGTATAAGTAACGGGCATGTAATCACAAAGCAAAGGCAAGGCACAATACAGCCACACATGTAGTGCACACAGTACTGTTATAGGCAACCCTACGCGTTCAGCCGTTTACAAACAGATTTCACGTTTGTTGAAGCCATAAAGAAGTGGCACAATCAATTACATACGCCTCTGGCGTTGTGAAATCGTCAGTTTAATTAGTAGATACACGTTGCATAACTCCGGCCGTGGATCGCGGCTCCGCGAACACTACATTCGCAATGCCGAAGCTTCGCCCATAAACAGTGCGTTGACTCTCATTTACATCTATCAAAATTAAACTAATAAATATGCGCGTTCCTGACCATTCTTTATGTGTTAGCTGGTGATAAATAAGCGTTGTATGGTGCTAACGTACCAGATACAACGTGAATCATACTATATACAAGAATTGATCCGATACCAACACAAAAAGTTGTATACTATTTGTTTATTTAAATTAGGCCACGCTGTTTACCGTTACATCTGTATTGATCGCATTGCATAAATCCGACAGCTTCATAGGTCATCAACACTACGGCGTGGCGTGAGAATACGTACGTTTGTGCAACCGACGCATAGTGAGGTTCAACGGACCGTTTTTTTAGTATTTAGGTTGCAACGATTTGCGCAAACGCGCGTGCATCGGATGCGTAGAGCGCGTTATCGAAGCCGCGTGCGAAGAACCAGCTAACGGGTCAGCCGGGCCAAAGTAAACAATTACGATAGCATTGTTAGCGCGGTCGACGACCCCGCACCGCCCGCTCCGCCCCGCGCTACCTATTACCAAATCGCGCGGCCACTCGCGCGCACCAAACGCCACGCACACGCGCCGTTGCGATATCATTTGCATGCGAATACGTGATTCACCTGACGCTGGCCGACGACTCGACCCGCGAAGCCAACGCTTCACTAAACCACTATCCGATTATGATATGTCTCTCCCGCAAAGATCAACCCGCAACTAAGATTGCAGATAAACTTGCAACACAATTCAATAACCATGTACACGTGTCCCGCTACTTTCCCTTTCACTGGAATTGGTAACAGTTCTTGAAAAAGTACGTAATCACGCAAGGTCCGCCGTTCGCGTAGCGCGGCGCGAACCAAACGTTGTTTTTCATTTATCACGCGGTTCGCTTCATATTTCATGTTGTCTCGGGAACGGGCGCGTTCTAAAATCTTACCAGAAAAGAAAATATCCTTCCATTTTCGCGGCGCTAAACAACGACAGTGATCCGGGGGGACAGAGGGAGGCACCTTACTGTTTTTTCGCCGAACAAAATGCCGTCGGAAACTCGTCAATATATCAGAATTGTCCAACGCAGAGAAAGAGGAAAACTGCGAGGGACGCGATACGACCGTCGATAGTTTCTGAAGCGGTAATACTACAACTCTAGACCAATTTACGCACCAAGGGTAAGTAAATTGCGGGCCCTTTGGAAGATTTGGGGTCTGAGCAGACGAGATACACCCGACACATATACAAAGGCATGTGTTCCACTAATACAATAACGTAAATTGCATTAGTGTTGACAGATAAAACCACCGCGGAATACCTCACAAGCCCCAAAACATCAAGATGTTCGGAATAATAAGTAAACAGATCACATGATTACCTCCCTGTAAAATGTTCAATTCGCGTTTCTTTGTTGCAGTCGGGAGCTTCCGTCTGCATTTTCCATGTTCTTTATGGTTACAAGCCTCATTTAGTCTTTCTGTCTCTGCTTTGTTGGGAAAGGAAGTTGGATATTGCGTTTTTCGCAATTTTTCCTTTTGATTGAGTTCGTTGCGGGCTCCGAGACAATTTAACGTTCCCGGAATACCTCGAGCGTTGTGTTCGACTCGGTAAATAATACGCCACAAATATTTTATTTGGAATTGTGTATTTGTGGTTGAAAGGAAGATATAGTAGGTACAACAAGTATGAATACGCTTTTACTTTTAAAACCTGTGCAGCAATTCATCGTTAAAAATAACAATACAAAACATCCTCAGAGGCACTTAAATGTGAGCTCACAGACCTACCTAATCCAGTCAAATAGGGTTTAGTTCGAGACCACAAACCGCATTTCTTCATAGTTCGTGCGGACCACAGATTCATTACAGCGCGGGTGGAAATGCCACAGATATCAAAGGTCATGTAATCGCGCTCCGCCCGACCTGAGCCGATCCCTAGGGCATGACGAAACTTACCATCCTTACAAACATTCATCTCATGAGGAACTTGTTTTTCTTTATTGTTGAAACCACTATACGCCTAGGTACAATACACACGTCTTTATTTAAACGTAGCATCTTCGTACATTATGTCTTTTGCTCACATGTAGTGCATCAAGGGACTTTAATATTCATACATAATCTACTGTGAAACTACTTTAAGGAATATCTCTGGTATGTTTTCAGTACATCAGCATTTTTACATCTGCCAAGTATGTTATGAGACTGGTTAAAAATTCAGCGCATACTTGTTGAAACGTCTAGAATATTTATGGCAAAAAATTCTTCAATGGAAGATGGGAAAAGGGCCAATATATTACATGGTATTATTCATGATGTGTCTTGTACAGAAATGTGTTATAACCTCAGCTTTCTGAAAGCAATCAAGAACGTTCATTCACACAAGTACCGATAATGTAATCAGTGGCAGAGTAAGTTGTCGTAAATCGTCCGATTCGCACCAAGTGAAGTGAATCTGATTTGTGTCTGGTCTGTGTTAGAAAGTATACGCAATATGTGCTGGATGCGTGCGCGCGTCATGAATAGAAATCGGTTCGGCGTTAACTTTCGTGCGCACTCCCTCGCTCCCCCGGCAGCAGCGAAGAGATAGACAAGGGTAAATCCACTCGCGTTTTATTTGTTTGTATTCATCATCAAATATTGTCGTGTGTACGTTTGTGTACGTATTGGCACTTGAGACGTGCTGAAGAAGCTTGCCGTGGGTGTTATATGTTATGGTTTTTATTCTTTGCAGTATGTTTGTGTTTCCTGCTTCAGCTTTTAACATGGTTCAAATCTTCAAGCTCAACTTGCAGTATCACAAGATTTCGTGATTTAAAAGATTACGTCTCTATTCTAAGCGTGTTTTCGATTGGCTCCAGGTAAAACTAATAGAATATTTAAACATTCTAAGTAACTTGGGTTAAACTTAAGCATTATTTAAGTTAAGCTGTAATATAAGTAAATCTAACTCTTTAGATATTCAGATTATTGATGCTGCTAATAAATTACTTTCATTGCAAGTTAAGTCATCAAAATTTGATACTATTTTTAATATCTTTCCGAATTCTTCTATCTTGTTCAGCGGAAGATATTGTTATCAATGTACACATACATGTTAGATATAAAATAATCATCGTTATTGACAATGACATTGACATTCAGTTTGACGTTTTCGTGCGATAAAAATTCGTGTAAGATTACATAAAGCATAACAGTGAACTTTCCACAATTCTTCAACATTATCGAACAGAGAAGTCTACAAAACCTAATTAGTGCCTGCAATATCATCACGGAAAGGCAACAAAAGTAAATCCTAATTTTAAAACCCTTCAGGAATAAAATCTAAGGTTTCCCCCAAACATAAACCTCACTAGAATCCTAGACACTTTGGGGGCCATATTACACTAAAACACTAATGAGTAACGAATATAACAAAAAGGATTTAACATATAAATCCTTAATGCACATAGCGTCCTCGGAATCCGTCTTGACACTATCTATTCGGCCAGCATTGCGAGCAGAGTAAATCGATTCATAACATAACTACATAGAGCCAGAGATGCCACTAACTCCAGTGAAATATACCTTCGCCCAGCGTTTGGACAGTAAGAGCCAATATATTCCAGTTTTTAGAGAGAGCGCTGTTTGGTACAGGCCACTGCGTGCCCCCCGATGTAGCTACATACATATCTCATTAGATTAGTAACATGGAACTTTTTTCTTATGGTGATACTGGGACATTTCTGATATAAAATATTTGGATCTTGGACAAGCGTTTTATCAAGTTCCAATGAGGAGATGATTGATGATGTTTATGTAAGTGAAGCGTGCGATCTTGCATCATTTGTGATCCGAAACTTATAGCAATGTTACCTTAATCTAAATATAATTAGGGTTTTAAATACCGGGTCACTTTGATTGTATAATTTTAAAATATGGCGCATGAGACAAATGAATATGTTTTATTAATAGGTTTGCTACTACTGGACTGCCGTCCGTGTTATATGATGTTTTCCCATCCCATACCGGGCTACAGATCTGAAGTAACGATAGAGGGAGTCACGTCCTTATCTAGCGAACGGCAAACCGCAGATGGCTGTATACCCAAGCGATCGCTGCCTCACGTACCAACTCCACCTATTTGTGAGAAAAAATGTGATAGTTCGTACGTGAACCTTTGGCATGAAGCTTTTAATTAACCCTTTGTTATCTATCATCATCATCATCATCAGCCGTAAGGCGTCCACTGCTGAACGAAGGCCTCCTCCTTTTAGAAGGGGGTTTTGCCATAATCCCCACGCTTGGCAAGCGGCTATCTATAATTGTTATCTATAATTGTGTTTTATTATTCTTTAGATTTCTCTTCATTCAATTATTCAAAATAAAGAACTAACCACAGGTTTTATTATAACCTACTGCTGATATCGAGAACTAAGCCAATACACCAAATGAGCTTTTAACACACAAATTTTCTAATTGAAAAGCAATATTTCATAATGCAGTATTAAGTGGAAATAAATCAGTTTGAACTATCCCAACTTTCGCTCGCAATTACTACGGTAGTTAATTTATTTTGTTATACGTAAATATCGCAAACGTGAGCAGAGGCTTCGAGTTTTACGGTCCTGGTTTAAACTCGAATATTATAGGAGGCCTTTGTTCAACAGTGGACGTCTTTTGGCTAATGATGATGATATCTAAGTTATTTTACGACGCGATTGGTGCAGTGACCAGGCGATTGTACTGCTGCGCTAAGCATTGTGGGTGCGATTCTCGCACGGGGCAAAAATTTGTGCTAGCCGCAGATGTTTGTCCCGAGTCTGGGTGTTTGTTTATGTGATATTTCATGTTTGTGAAACGCACCTACGATACAGGAGGAAGTACTAGTGTGGGGCAACGATAAAAAAATTGCAATTATTATCAATGTAATGTTTTTAATTTCATCAGACATAGTTTTACCATTCCATTATGTAGCTAGCAAATGACAAAAGACTAGAATCCGTATTATATGAGACTTACACATCAACAAAGCGTGGGAGGACAAATATACATATTATAGTATCTTTCAACACCTTTGAGGGATTCAATCGTGATGCTACATAAACAACTTGCACTCAAAGAGCAAAGAAGAATCGAGTCGCATCTATCAGATGTCCCGTGGGCGTCGTAAAGACGATTATATCAGAACGCGACGTCTCACAACATACTTATTGTCAATGTTAGGGCTGCCGTGAACTGTTGTTGCCAGTAAGAACCGCTAATGAATTCTTATTACGGTTTTTATAATACAATACATCATTACACACATATAATAATACATATTTTTTATAAAACATCGCCCAACGCTATGAATTTCTTCTGTACCGTGGCGTGGGTGCGTTTCGGGACAAACATCTGCGAATCATTAATCGATCACACATTTTTTGGAAATTTAAACCGCAGTCTCTAATCGCTTAGCCACTGCGCTTATCAGGTCGTCACATATTTCAGTTTAAAAGCGACTGAGACTCCTTTGAGACTTTGTGGTGTGATCATCAATCCAGGGGCTTTTGATTACAGACTTGACTAGATTATTAAAAAAAAGGGTCCCTAAATATAAAACTTATTTGGAACCGAATTATAGGGTTATTAACAAATAGCAGTATTATATTGAACGTTATGTAGCGTAAGTTATTTAAAGCACCACTAACTTATTTAGAATACCTTGTAACTTATGGCAATACGCTTTTACGTAAGCCGCTTACATTGTCTAAGGAAAGGTTAAAGTGCGATGCGATGGATGTGCAAAAGCACAGCAGCCTTCCCATGAAAAGAATAGAAAAGTGAAAATATACATGCCTACTATTCTTATACTGACACTACGTAAAACAACTAGATGTGAATTCACAACTGTATGCAATCTCCAACAAAAACTGGCACGCAAAAAACATTGGATCACCACTATCCTGTGTCATGATCACAACTGGAATGGGGTCACTTAAAACTGATGGCATTTAGAGCAGGCTGGTGACACGTGTTTTACATTCGTACATATTAATCAGCGGTGAAAATATGTGCCGTCAGCCGTGTGACGTCGATGCGAGGTGGAAACGCAGTCGTTCAAGGTTTTCAGAGGCACGTGTACACTACATGTCATTGGTAAAGGAATACGGTGATGTTGTTTAGTGATCTCTGGAATAAATGGACTTGAAAAATCACTACAATCTCCTTTTTTGTTTAAATTTTCTTCCTTCATCCCTTTACACATCGTTTTCCTTTTCTCTACTTGTCGAACGATCAGTCCAAATTGACGAAGTCGAAGCTTTCAAAATGGCTTCATTTCTGAACAGCGGGTTCGGTATTTGCATTTCATTACCATCAGGTAACAAAATATTGGAGAAACAGTTGGCATCTAACACGAGAAAAGTAAAACGTTCTTATCTCAACAATATTGCTATACACGGTGACGTTGCACCGTTATCTAAAGAAAATTTTCGCGTACACAATAGACAGTCGATACAAAGTAGCGTGTATCACAAAGAGCCGTGCACGTGTGTGCAACAATGCCGAGTTAATGGCGGCGACAGAACGCGCACTCACCGCCGACGCTAATGCTGATAACAATTGACGTGTGTTAGCGAACACTCCGAAATACGCGACGAAAGCGAAACAATGATTGACGACAGCCGCCGCGAAGACGCGAACCCAACCAGCTTCGAAAAACAATACGAAACATTATGCAGCAACTAATTAAATCAAACTCAGCAATAAGCGTCGCTGCGCTACCCCTTATTTTGATTGTTTCCATGTAAATTCATTCCCTCTTATTCGTATTCGGTTCTAAATGAATTTCGTGTCCAACGGCATCCGACCGCAACGGCCCAACATCGGAAACTTTATAAATTATTATTACAGCTACACAAGCAAGCGAACAAAACAAATCTACAAATTCGAACTACATAACGGGAGTGCTCAAATTGAATTGTAAAACTTCCCAACGTTGTGGACACAACATTAACTACGACTGAGAACGTTTAGTGTTAATCGGAGATTATAAGGTGAGGCGGCAAAGTCCACGCGTTCATTAAAAATTAATAATGAGAGAAGGGAGTTATGTAAGCCGATACAGCTGAAGTATTCGCTCATTTCAGATAATGTACACATCAAATTCCGGCGTAATGAACAGGGCACGAGCCACGCATCATAATGTTTTCATAACGGGGCGCGTATTATGTTCAAAAGGCCGGCGGGAAGAGCAGCCAGCACCCGCGCCTATATTAGTTTCGGGCGCGCGACATCCTCGGTCGCGTTCGCGCACGACCTCCGCCTGTCAGATGTCACCCTTTACCGCATTCGAGGGAAGATATCTGTAGCGTCACAAGTAATTAAGAAGCGAGCCACGCTTTGTGCCGTCCCCGGGGACGACTCGGGGGCTTTCCGCGCCTCTCCCTACTTACATAATTTCTCTTAACTGCATAATCGATATCAACGTGTCGCACTTGTCCCGTCTAGACGTTGACGCGGTGGATCATAAGTCTGCATGGTATTGCGTTTCAAGTGCCCTGCGAGTAATGCAATCCCGCCCTGCGCCCTATCCCTCGCCGGTCGAGGACTCGCGAGTGTTTTCGGTGTCTTGTCTCCGCGCCCGCAATCGACGCGAGCATACTCCGCGGCCGACGGAGCGTTAATAAACCTCGCACCGATGTATCAAATACTAAAGTTTAACCGTCCGTATAAAATTTCATACTTAGGAGCGGAAAGTATTTAATTGACAATGAATGTGACAGTGTAACGGCACGCGAGAGGGTTGCGAGCCAAACGGAGCGCGTCTCTGTTAATGGGGTCAACGAAATTGAGAAAAGTGAAACGGTGGAGTGGGCCGGACGGGCATTTATTACCGGCCGGACCCGACAACCCTCGTCCGGACAGAGACGGGTTCATACACGGAAGAGAGACGCCGCGCATTCCAAATAGCAGCGCACAAACAAAGAGGACTAGCAGCGGCCCGCGGCGCCGCGGCGGCCTGCAGGCGCTGCTCGCTGGCACTTCCGAATTAATAACGAGATTTGTGGACCTGGCTGTGACAGCGGCCGCCTGCCTCGCGCGCAGCCCGCGACCAGCTCCAGCCGCGCCGTCATTTGTAAGAACTATAAATAATTAATTAGGCGCGCCGCCTCGAGGGACGCCTTCAGTTTACCCATATCAAGCCTGTGACATTTTAATGGCCTTTTAAACGTGCATCCACGTGAGCTTCCAACCCATTGTACATTGCATAAATAATTGAATATATCGCGTCGTTACAGAGATCACGCTGCCGTAGAAAATATTGGATAATTATATTTCCGCTTTCAATATTCCGCATTGGCATGCACGAAGCAACAAAGAGAGTCGGTTACAGAGCGAATCGCTGCAGGCTGTGTCCCTACGTAGCCGGAACGTAAATCGGTGCATCCAATCACGAGCGGCGGGGCGACGGCTCTAGATAGGGAGTTGGAAATCAGTTTGCCACTATTGAATTATACGAGAGCTGAAGCCAGGACGTCATACGCCAAAGTTTAATCTCCCGGAGCGGCGGACGGGCTTATTATGCAAATAGTCGACGAGTCTCCTCGGTCATCTTAGAGTCACGTACGCCGCGCACGTCCCGGCCGAGCGCCGCGCCGCGCCCGTGCCGCGTGCGCCGGCCGCACCGCCCGCACCGCGTGTCGCCGCGCTGTTTACAAACCCCACGCACATACTCATTGCATACACGTGATACACGACGCTACCTCCCACCAATGACTAAATCATTTCCCTAAAATAATGTCTTCATTACGCGACGATAACCAAATGGAACCTTGATGAAGATAAAATTATTTGACTATCAAAAGACGGGAGAAACTTCGATGACATCAATTTATTGCCTCCGAATAAAGTCCGACCTAAAATTCAAAATGAAGAAGGCATGGAGCGGCGGAAACGTACGGGAGCGAGAGGAAAATCTAACTCTTTCTTTCGACGAAAGCCAACCCCCGACGAGCGTTAATTAAGCTAAAATCGAAACGTCAAAGCTCGACTCGGGCTTTATGCAAATTTACTAGAATTGACTTTTGTGTCGACGGCGGCGCGGCGTAAGAATTTTTACCGTTTTACAGACGATTGTTTGAACGAGGTAATTAGGGAAGCGATAAAGACACGTACGCGCTCTTAGTGTGTAGAAGCGGTCGAGTCGGCGAGCGGGCCGCGCCGGGCGGAGGCAGGCTCCGCAGCTCTGCAGACGGCGGCCGAAAGAAGGGCACGAGACGTGGAGTGTGTCGCTAGTGGGTCGGTACCGGTACGTACCGTTAGAGTGAACTCCGCAGCGCCCGCTCGACCTCACGCAGCCCTGGACAAACAGCCTGCACCAACTATTGTATAATTCTATAATAAACCTTCGAACACATAGCACACGCGCCCATAAAAACTTTCGTAATTACGATACGAAAATTAACACCGAATTCTAGCAACAATATAATCGAGGAAGGGTGAACGGGGAGTTTTTGTACAATATCGTGAGAATGGGCATTTAGCGGCTTGGTTATTCGAGGCGAATCGCGTGATATCATTAGAACATTAATGCTACCACAAATTTCTTTGTCACTTAACCGGCACTGGATTTGTTGGATTTATTGAGCGTGACGCTCCGCCACGGACGGTAGCGAGAATTTCGTAGTTGTCCCACATAGCTGGGCAGTGCACGCCCGCTGTTTGTGTAAAGTATGCTCCGCGCGGCACGCCCGTTCGTGGTACCTGCTGAGGACTGACGACCACTAAACTTGTTTTCTTTACATTGAATTAGACGTGGCGCATTAAATAAGGATTAAATGTATCGGTGCAGAGAAATATGAAGACAGGCGTGTAGTGGGCGGGACACTTGGCTTAGACCGAGCCGCGGTTACGGTGCGATAGCCAAGAGGAGTTGGCAGCGGTGTTAGTAAAAATCATACGTCACAAATGTTGGGAAATAATGGGGAAGCGTAGTTCCGATGTGAACAGGACGGAGAGGAAGCGGGAGGCGCCAGCAACTTGTCGCTTTTAGTTAATACACAAAAAAGTTGGACTTTAACGCGGGTTGCCAATACGTGCCTCTATCTATTAACCCGTAAAGTCCCTTAACCGCTTCTTTGTTTTTAATAGACGACTTGTAATATAAACTGCGTGGAGAATGTGTATGGGGCTAATATTTGTGCTTAAAGCCAGAGTTTGCCAGCCAGGTTTTGAGTTTAGACTGGCAACAAAGATCGATAATACGCAAACTAATATAATTACTCTTTTCCACATTAAATATTTATTAAATAACAAACTCACATCCAGATGGGACAGTCAATTTGACAGAGTACCATGTAATAAGGGGGTGAGCTTTTTCAAATTCATAATATAACCTCAGTCGCCATTTTTCTGTGACTTCTAATGAAGATTATGTTTAAGGAACTACACTTTAGAAATAGAAATAGAAATGTATTTATTTGCAGGAACAGTAATTTTTACATATTAAGGTCTTATAATATAAGTAGTAGTGCCGTGTGGTGTCCGGCCTAGAATTGACCACCCCCTTTCCTCCCGTGGGTGTCGTAAGAGGCGACTAAGGGAAAATAACCAGAAGATGAGCAGCAGCGTCTTCTGTAACTTGACCACCAATACTGCGATCCCCAAGCCGCTTGCCAAGCGTGGGGATTATGGCAACCCCCCCCATTAAGGGGGAGGCCTATGTCCAACAGTGGACGTCTTCCGGCTGATGATGAATATAAGTATAGGTACTTGTGTCCCGCCTTGTATTAAAGGCATGCAAATATTGTCATTGGAGTATGACATTTGTTACCAAGTAAACTTACCTAACTTTACTAACCTAACTTTAATTATTCTAAAGATTATGCAACGTGTTTTGAGCATTATTCGGTAACACAGTAGGATAACAATATAATACGAGTATTGTCCACGTTATTGGACAGAGGATATCGTAAATATGGCGCTGCGGGGAACTTTTAATAGAATAGTTTTTACCGAAACCGACCAAAATGGTTGCGCTGTGCAGTACAGTTTTTTGTTATTCATGTTGATACATTGCTGGGTGTGGGTTTTATTAAATTAAAATAACATAGGCTCGTATATAGCATTCATTTTTTTTAATGACAGTAATTTGGATTGAACCTGAATCTGGGTGCAGTACGTTTATTCTTAGGATCAAACCGTCAACGTTGGCTTTTATTACGTTAAAGTTAATAACATTCCGGGATGAAAATAATAGACAATAGGACCTCTTCTATTTGTCTACTGTACCCAGATGCAGGTTCAGTCCAAATTATTGTTATTAAAAAAACATGAATACTTTCCGAGCCTATGTTAATTAACTTAATGAAACCTACACATCAAGTTTGGTGAAACGTATGGAACGATGTTTTAAGCGACAAGCAGGTACACCTGTGTCAATACCTGCATATCAATCAAAATCGATCTTATCATAAAAAAATACAACGAAACTATTTCTATCACAATTATGAATGTGCGAATTTCTAAAAACAGATTTCCGTGCTCACACGAGCTCCTACAGCGTTTCCTATTCAGTCTGCACGTAACGACTTACATAGGGCAGCAGTGAGCCGCCATCACACTCGTAATTAGCTTTACACTGCTTTTAATTTCACACCATCCATCAATAAGCCACGCCCATGAGTGCGTACGTAAATACATCAAAGTTACGCACTTGGGAACTAACTTTACGGTGTTCTAGGGTTGTCAATCATGGGATTGTTGGAGACCTAGTATTACACTAATGTTGTAAAGGCAAAAGTTTGTGAGTGTGTTTGTATGTTTGTTACCTCTTCACGCTCGAACGGCTGGACCAATTTTGATAAAATTTGGTATGGAGGTAGCTGACACTCTGGATTAACATATAAGCTACTTTTATCCTGAAAAATTGCGGGTAAAACCGCGGAGCGCAGCTAGTTAGTATATAATAAAATAGAATATCGTTTATTATATCTACACCATTACGTAGATTGTGGTAGAAGGTTCAAGACCATTCTTAGTTATATGTTTTAAACATAACCCTTCCCTGGCTTTTTTGCCATAGTGGGAAAACAATCTAGAGTCGGTACAATTAGGATAGGTACCCTAAATTCACAAGTATGGAAAATTGTGAGAAAATATAGCAAAAGCTATTTTAGGATAGTACGAAGCGGAAATTTTACCTTTTGGAGATTCTAATTAGCAAGTTTTAATGAAAGTAGTTTTACAAATACAATTGTGATTAATTCGAGAAAAATCAGAGCAAATGTCTACAAAACTTTCGCAGGACTAAATTCTGTTTTAAATGCAATAGATTTAAATTTATGGACTGTAACTTTCAAGGGCATTACTTATAATTGAAAAGGTTGAAAAATTAAAGTCCAATACCTACCCCTTCGTTGACTACACTACATGACTGATAGACACGGCACTGCAGGCCGCACTTCAGGCACGTGTATTGATTCCGATTTAACTAGCGACGTAATTGTTATGCATAAAGAATAACTGAGTCATTGTGTCCAGCACGAGTAAGGGAATATAGATCGCAATAGAATTTAGCAGGAAAAGCGGTAATTCCCCTAGAATTGATGAACATGATGACACGAGCAGCAAACGTCACTAAACGTTTGCAATTGCAAAAATGGGATAGGCTCGCCCCTATCACAATGGGACCTATAATACAACTGGCGAATTGTGGATGTACTATATATGCATCACTACCTACCCCTTCGGGGAATACAGGCGTGAGTTATGCTTAACAAAATTTAAATTTTCTATAATTAATAAATGCCTTATGCCTATTAACTTGAAACCCTAACTGTTAATGCAGTTATATAACTAAATAAAGTTGATTAGAATTATATGTGCATTATCAAAATTTCAAGTTGGTTATTGTTGTAAGATAGTTCAGTCGATCTTTTGTACAGTCGGGTTATCTTATATGAGTTTCATATTCACAAACGCTATAAAATATACTTTGAAACGCAGAAGAGCCTTACAGAAAAAAAAATTGCTGCAGATACTATGGTTAGCTACCGTACTGTCCGTCGCATTTGGCCGACAAAAAGCGAACCATGAGAGAAAGAAATAAACTTACAAAATGTAGAAGCCATGTAATTACAAGTACTACATGTACCAACGTGTAGGTACAAAACAAATAAATTGAGCCCGTTATTCCTAGCGCAAAACCCAAGTGCCTACACAGCTCCATCTCAGAACAGCGATATTATAATTCCATGTAGATCTGTTCGTCCCAACCCTGGTCCCGTTCCATCGTGTGGCGTAATGGACAAATAATGTGCACGTCGTCAGCCAACCATTATTATGTTATTCGAGGGCAAGCAATAATTGCTGAGCCAGTCTGTTTCAAGCTAAATTCTGTTGCCAACAGTCTCGAATCATTTTCGCTTAGCCATTTTACTCCACCGCCCTCCGACAACAAATAGACCTTAAGGTCCCAGTTTTAGATCACGTTTTACAATAGCAACCTGAAACTTAGACGGTTTCATAAAGATGAACGGTTAACTATATAATGGAATACCTAAATAGAATATTCAGACTCGAAAACTGCTACGAAACCACTATAGCAGACAAACCACAACGTTTTCAAGGTAATTCGATGCTGAAACCAAGTTTTTTACAGGTCCAAAACTTTTTTCGCTAAGTTACTCGTCGGTTACATAACTCGCGAACGCTCCAAAGCTTTCTAAATAAACGCCAGTGACTATGGGTTATAGGGAACTTTAAGAATTGCCAGTCACAATATAAAGAAGGGAATGAAGAGATGCCTAATTACTCGGCGAGTGTGGGTGTGAGTGAGATCAGCACGCCACAGGCAGCCGGTAACAATTATAAATTCAAGGAACTTAGTCGGCTCGCGTCGCGCCGTGCCTTTGAAAGCGAACCACTATTTTGATGCATCAGAGCCGCACTCGAGGGCGTCTGGCTTTCAGAATTCAGTATCGCAGACGGTTTTTGTTGCTTTAATACCGAGATGCGTTGAATCTTGTGGAACATTGAATTGTTCGTACTCAAATACACCGTGTTTACCTCGCGTATTGATGTTGTTCAAAATGTACATTAAATGTATGAAAAAGGTAAGGTATGTTTGTTAGACGCTGTAAACATTTGCCGTCGAGACCAAATAAAGAGAATTGTAGCTTGTGTATAAGGGCAATGAAGGTCTAATGTAATAAAACATTGTGTTTAAACACACGATTGCCACCAACATTCTAAACGTAGGTACAGACGTTTTTATCACAAGTCACAACTAATGAAAACTATAAACGTCTATGAGGATGACTCAAATATAATACATTCAATCATATTAACAACAACATTCAAAGCGAGTCTTCAAAAGTAATTAACAGCCATCAAGACCCATTTAGTTAACAAACTACAGAACACAAGAGGGTGGTGGTGACAGTAGGTACTAGAAATTTGAGAAGTATGCTAAACTTAGGTTGCGTGTAAGCTCATCGTGGCAATTACCATAGGCTGCCTCCTTGTCTAAACTCGGCTAGACCGCACATTGCCTAAGCAATATCGGACACCTTTGACACAACATCTACACAAGTTATTACTAATTCACACTGTCAAGTTAACGTTTCGTTACTTAAGAGTAGTTTTCAGAGGAATTCTGCGAGTCTGTGACGTAAGACAGCCCGTCCGATGTAACGCCATTGTACGAAAATTACGATAATGAAAATTTGACTGTGCTTAATGCCAGATACCGACATGATTTCGTGGAATTCATAGAATTATTCAAGGCGAAAAACGATGCTATTTTAACGTTAATTAAAATCAGTTCTAAGTAATGTAAGAAATTTCCCGGTTGCTTGTTTCTGATCTTCATAGCATGATGCCTATTTAATTCAATTAAGTACCTGATATTTATTTATAACATCAAGTAACACGGTTGCTCACTTGGTTAGAGCAGCGCCACGGATCGGCGAAGGTCGCGGGTTCGAATCCCGCTCGTGTCCATCATTTTTCAAATCCATCATTTTCCTTTATCAATTTAGATCAAGTAACCATTTTGGAATACCATCTTTGGTATGCGTGTGATTGCAAACAGGATATTTGTAGAACGATGTTGACATTGTGTATAATTTTAGAAGTTTCACCGTAATTGTTTCTGACAGTCAGTTCGCTTAAATTCGTAGTACGTTACTTTGTTGATAACGCGAGTAAGCATAAGACTATGTTATGTTTATAATCAAATGGACAATGTAGTAAGGGACAGTCGTGCAGTATTCTATTGATGATGATAAACGAAACGTTCGTTTTAGAAACGTATTGTGTTTCAAGTTCAGAATGTAAGTATTGCAAATAAACTGTCTTTTATTAATTTCATTATACTTAATGCACATTTTCGTACAAAGGTGGATTTAATGCCATCAGGTATCTTCTACCATTCAACCTTGGTGATTACAGGTGGTGTCCTTCTAGCAGTTTTCTTTTTAGAAAAGAACAGAATTTAGTAATGATATTTTCATCATAACTTCCAACACCCTCAAAGGTATACGCCGACATTTTTCACGAAATAACTTTGACGAAATCCCTTATTTATTGTGCAGCAACATTTTTGTCTGACAAACATTTTCTCAATTTCGACAGCTGCTACATTTAGCGATTCAGTTTTATCTATCCGTGTTATCTCCGAACACATTCCGCAGAACATTTCGCTATATATTTTATGGATCAGTGCATTCTCTTGGCGAACGTCGTCGGACTCGCCCTACACTCGACCTTCCGAATTTTAGTGGCTCTTCATGACAAATAACGTGAATAGTTTACACTTAGAAGACGAGTCTAAAAAGATTGAGTGTCTTTAGGCACAAGTAATATAGCTAAACATAGTTCATGTTTTTTTATACGCTGTGCATCTTTTTGAACTAAACGCAATTGCGCCTATTTTACACTCTTAAACGATAGGACAGTAATCCGAATTCAAGACCATTCGGACTCTTCTAAATTTCTGGGGTAGACCCCGGAAGCCTTTTTGGAGTTTGAAGATATATTCCCTCTGAAGCCTATTAGAGACAAACTACTTTTATGGTGGTTGATATGGCTGCTCAAAAGCAGGTCACAAGCTGTTTAAATTAAAAATGTAGTTTTAACAATACGTGCCATATTTTGTGGTTTTCACCAACAATGTAATAATAGGTCCAAACAAAAGTTTGTTTGCCTTACTCGCGTTAGACTTAACATATTCGGAGACATCTTAACAACAAGGATAGAACGTTCAATCTGATACTCAGATCAATACAAAACAATAAAGAAAAGATCTTCAAAACTCTTCAAACGCAGCATGAACAATAATAAAATAAACACGTATACACACGTATTTAGCCGGCCACATTAATCCACGTGTTGTGAGAGTCTATTACACGTCATGCCATACAATTTTACGAGTGGACCGCGGAGAACGAGTTATTTAATGGCCTTATAAGCACCGCATAGTATCTTGGAAGAGTGACAAGTACATGTAACTTGTGTTACTTTTTATTCACAATCACGTGTGGTGTGGCACTGCGAATAATTGCTAACACGACTAGGGCGGTGCCGTCCAACTGTACACAGTACTGTACTAAAGATGTCTGAACTAAAATACTCTATGATTCGCAGTCTATGGTTAGATTGTCATTTATTTAGAACAAAATTCAAATTGTTTGGCTAAATTAAAATACTCTATGATCGCAGTCTATCGTTAGATTGTCAATTGTTTAGAACAGATTTCAAATTGATTTTTTTGTGTGTTAAATGACAATTTGACAGATGTGTTCGAAATGATAAATTCCTCATTTATATGAGAATAGTAAATAGAGAAAAAAACCGTAAAATTCATGTAAGTTTTAAAAGGTAACAGTAAATCCTAAGCGTGATGTTTTCAGACTGCAAACAGGTACTACAAAAATCATATAACATAAGTGATGTACAAATGTGTCTATAACCCGCTGGCCGCTATCGATAATGCCCGTGCAGTCTTAGCTGGCCGCGGCTAATTATTAACACAATTAAGATAGTGTAAATTATCTCGGATGCCAGTCGCGTTTAACTGAACCACTATAAAGAGTATCTTATCTGTAGGGCTCCGGTTAAATACAGGTTATACGACCGTTTACAGAATTTATTAGAACTTGTTTGCTTATTATTTTTTATGACAGGCGTAGAAGTTGGTATAATGTAGTAGTCTTCATTATTACACGGAATAAGTATCGCTGGAAAAAGATCTTTTACTGTTTAGATATTATTTCTTAAACTCGTTTTAAATATTTTAAAGACTGTTAACATAATATATCTTATAAGTGAGAATTTTACAATACACATCGACTATTACTGACTGAGCTGCAGCCTGCACTACACACACGTAAGATAACATTCTCAAAACATAAATTCCGTTCACCCATCAAAATAGAGACCTCACCTACCGCTGCTTAACCTGACATCAACAAATTCGCACGGCAAGTTACCGACCATCACATCAATATAACCACAGTATACACCTACCCTTACACTACTCCGGCAACTTATACCAACGCGTCACCTATTTCGGTAAGGGCATTACACTCATTTTAATGTTCAAAATCGAGGCGTACTTAACCTCAGTAAAGCCGGTTACTCACTAGCACTGTAACTGTAACCGAACAGATACAGTTCGAGGTTCTAGAGTGTCCGCGTAAAACATTCGCTCGCGACGTCCACCAAGCGTACTCACTAGTGAGCTGTAACTGATTCTATAACGCGGTTCTAGTTTTCTAGAGTTCCCGAACCACGTAGCACTCTCTTGGTTACAGTAACGTACAGCGGTAACAGTTACAGAATCTTCTTCTTATCGTATGGTTGATGAACAACCTGGTGTCAGAGTTTAAACCGCCTGTAGGCCACTGACATGGCTTTAATCAGTGTTGAAAAATCTCAGATGTGCTGGTTTCCTCACGATGTTTTCCTTCACCGTTTTTAGCAGCTGATAACTAATTTATTTATTTTACAGATTGAGTACCTATTTGTCATATGCATATACCATAGCACTGTTAGCCAAGTGGTATGCCGTTGGACTGCCAAGTCAAAGGTCGTAAGATGAAACCCCGGCACACACCAGTCTTTTCGAATTCATGTGCGTATTATAAATTAGTTATCAGTTGCTAAAAACGGTGAAGTAAAACATCATGAGGAAACCGGCACTTCTGAGTGTCTTTTTAACGGTGTTTAAAGCCATGTCAGAGGCCTATAGGCTACAGGCGGTTTAAACTCTGACACCAGGTTGTTCATTACCCATACGATAAGAAGAAGATCGCTGCGAGCACAGCGCGTTCTGCTCGCGAGCCACGTACACACTGATTTTTGGTAACAGTAAGGTGCAACAGTTCTCTAGTGAGTACCCTGCTTTACGGACAATCTCCAAACTATTTTTACGTGTTGCTGGAGCCGTTTACATTAAATAGACCCAGGTGCTTTAAATATTTTATAGGCCAATAAATATTACAGTGCTGTTACCCTGTTCCCTGTAATAAAATAACTGGCTGCTATATCCGAGTTGTCGAGCTGGATATCCTGTTTTATTCTACTACATATCAATCGATACGTACTTTTATTCATAATGAATTGATGCAGCGATTGGACTGCTGCGCTAAGGTTTGGGGGTTCGATTCCCGCACGAGACAAAAAATTGTGCGATCCGCAGATGTTCTGGTCGATTTTTGTATGTGATATTTCATGTTTTTGAAACCCACGATACAGGAGAAACACCTAGAGTGGAGCGACGTTTTTTTTTAATCAAAACTCTCTAAGTGACCTTTACTTCTATAAACATAAAACTATACTAAAGGGCAGAGTCCCATCTTATTAAAATTCATACTACATAAGAGAAAAAAAAACTCTACAATACTAAGCCTGATCCGGAAAAGGAAACTACAAAGGACCACCGAGGCAATCTTTACTTAATTGTAAAGTACGGTATGCTTACAATTAGCTATTAAATTGATACAAGTTATAATGAGCTTCGTTGTACAAAGCAACTATGCGAATTATTTTTATAGCCGATGATAGTAAACACAAAATACCTTACAAGAAATGTTAGCGAGTAAAACAGAATTTCTTGCTAACTTTAATGTTAAGACACGCTAATCAAAAATAAAAATAAAAGCTCAAGCGGTATTGAAAAAGATATAAAAGGTTAAACATTAAAAGATATCAATTCTATATCATTAAGCAGTAAAAGAAAACCTTACTAAAAAGAACATTAGTATTATGTTACTATGTTAATATCAGACTGTCTCGTTGGTTTAGTGGTCGCTAAGCGACTGCTGAGTATGAGGTCCTGGGTTCGAATCCCGGGTCAGGCAGTGTTATTACTTTAGGTAATACTTAGTGGTTATGTAGGTACAAAAATACAAGGACATAACCAATTATAATAAAACATAAAATTATAAATATTTTTTAGATGTTGGGCTGATTTAATCTGTTTTGGCAAATCCTAAATCAAAAAGATTATGTAGCTTAGCTCGGATTCCTTACCGGTAATTCCCTTTTTCCTAACTCGTAGGTAGATGAAATAAATGTGTATATATAGATTAGGCTGAATTGGTTTAACGTATCTGTGCGCATAAAAACCCCCTTATCACTACATCATCACTACATAGTATAAAACAAAGTCGCTTTCTCTGTCCCTATATCCCTATGTATGCTTAAATCTTTAAAACTACGCAACGGATTTCGATGCGGTTTTTTTAAATAGATAGAGTGATTGAAGAGGAAGGTTTATATGTATAATAACATCCATTAAATAGTGGAGAAATACTTATAATATATAATTTATACCCGTGCGAAGCCGGAGCGGGCCGCTAGTAAACAATAAAGATTAAAAAAAACATTTTGATTGAAACCAGTCAACAAATACATGATAAACACACAGGGATGGACCGTCGGAAGAATCTCCAACGATTTCTGTCTTAATTACTTTTATACATTCGTAGACCTAACGATATTAACGACATTAGGTCTTACAGGCCCATGTCTACATTTACCAAAATACCAATTTGGTCCTAATGGTCCTTTCTTTAGCTCAGAAATACCAAAAATAATTATACAATTAAAACCAAATTTTGTATTCGTATTATAATTACAAATGTAATCTCCTCTTATACAGCGTAAATCAGTTTGTAATTACAGCTACCGTACTTGTATTTAAAAATAAAAAATACATTGTACACGATTAGGAACACGGAACAAATGTAGGATGCAATTTCAGACCAGCACTCTGCTATAGATTGGATTCGAATTAAAATTGATCGCTATCGGAGTGTTACCGAATACCGACAGACAATGTTTTAAGCATGTTTGTGGGCAGAATAATACAGCATAAGTTGATTAAAAACGAAAAGACTTTACTACAGACAGAGTCAAAAAACTCTAAAATAATAAGAGCTACGATCATAATTTCACGATTCTTAGTCTCAGGATAAATAAAGGAAGCATCGCAGCTCACATACAAAACAGTCGTGACTCGCTACAACAGATACCCTCGTACTCTCGACAGAATATGACATTACAACACACGACGCATCCATGAGCCGATTCAAAAGATTAACAAAAAACAAAGCGGGCCATTCATTCGGCGACCGACTCGACGCTTACACTATTTTATAACACTCGTAAAATCATGCCCCAAGTGTCTTCAACATTAATCTTTATTATATAAGGCAGCTCTGACACCTGGCATAGACAGGTACCATAACTACAGGCCTTTAAACCCGTTTCATCGCCCGTATCAATAACTGTTGATTTAGAACTGGAAATATTTAATACTAATACTTTCGACCTTTCCACGTTAAAATATATCGACTTCTCGATGAAGCACTCAAAGTAAATTAATACTAAATCAACTAATACTGCTATAACATGAACTGCAAAACAAATTGCTTTTTTAATGAAACAAAGAAATCATTAGCATGCGATGTTCCGGCAACCCAGGCTACAACGAAGGCATGTAATTTTGTAGTTAAAATGAAACAAATTGTTCGTACGAGAGATAGAAACGTGTCTCATGTTGATAGCAAGCTCTGTTCACCTGGCAAGGCAAAGCGTAACAATTAAAATTTAAAGCGAAACGATCGCAGCGCGGGCGCTCTGACCTCGCGGCGTCGCGGCCTGTCACGTTGCCGTCAATGTGTAGCCGGCCTTACCGCATGAACAACGAACCAGCATAGTCGACACGACAACCCACGCGACGAGCCACACAAAACGTACGAACGAGAAATAAATTGCCATCGAAACAAAGGCACGCCTCTTTGAAGATCACGGGCCTTTACACTGCGACTCTAGCTTACAGCTAAGAATAAAAAAGATTTACCATAGATTGAAGGGAGTTGTATAAATAATAATGTCAAAGTTACGTACATAGAAACAGTTTAATATTGTACTCAAGATAAAGCAAGAAATATTCCTTTATAGTCGCTACGTTGTCAGAGGTAAAAACAATCGAGATTGAATGATAAGGAACTCTATGGATGGAGAAACGTCAAAAACTTGTTTATATTCAATCACTCGGGACCGGTCCGCTATAATAGAATTTCGTTTATTTTTTATACTCATAATTTCCTTCAACTGTCATTTAGTAAATTATTAGAAATATTTACATATCAATGTAGGCAGTCGTGTATTGTTTTTGGTCGTCATACTGACATTCATGTCACATGGTATGATGTGCTGTACATAGACTGGTTCACGCAACATTTAATAATGACGATACCAAACGTTTTCGTACGTAGAAATGAATCGATAAATAATTGCAGAGGAAAACAAATTACAGTGAGTAGTTATTATAGAGTGGTGTAAACACTGTCTGTTCTGACGGTGTACTTGGTATACGCTATACGTATACGTACATATGTACCTAATTAAAAGTTTTCCTTAGACAATAAAACAGAGCACACAGTTATAAAAGCGGATTCGAGGAGGAAGTAAGTAGGAAGCGAGAGTAAAGGATCCCAAGAAGCCGATAAGTTACATCAAATTTAAGTAGCGAATGCGTTTGGCTTTATCTGCTTGTTATTTAGTTAGTGACGGGCGGAGGGAGGGCCGCGCTCCACATATTGATTGATGGCCCAACGCGTATTCTAGGGCTGACACTAACAAACACTACACGAAAAAAACACGCTATTTCATCGACTACCTCCGTCATACCCACGCGACCCCACCCCACGTGTGAAAAGGGGTGTTGTAAAACACAGGTCGGCGCAGCGGTCGGTGGCAGCCCTGGCGTTAGTCGACGCTCAGTGAGCCCTACGTAATCAGTACATCTCATCGAATACTCAATTAACATCCCTACACACGGACCGGAGATTACCGTACAGCGCACCGCGTATCAGATGATCGCGCCTAACCTTCGCGTGTCGGTACCCACTACCCAACTATACAGTGTGACGCCCCGCCAAATTAAAGGGGCTGCGATTGCGATTCAATCAAAGCCAAATGAATTCGCTATGAGAGAAAGGGTTGCCACATTCAATCAAGTGAGCGTCGGATCGAAACTATGAATAATGTAACATTTTAAAGCGCGTTTTTTAGGCACCTCCAAATTAATAGAGGGACGCGGACAAGACAAAAGCGGTGGTGAAGGAGCGAGCATTTCCTGAAGACAATGGTAGTAATCAAGCCGGTACGAGCATGATTACCGCGCCAGCCGAGCGCCCGCGCCCCGCCCCCGACCTGCTACACAATTTATAAGCTTACGACAAACAAGCTCGCGCTATCCACCGAATAAGATGATTAAAACGCATTGGAAGTCAACTCGCCTGAACCTTCGGAGCGATTGCGCGGTTGTTATTCAATTGCGCTAAATAAACACACTCAAATTAAGCCGCGTTTGAGAGAAATATATTCTGCACTCGTACGCCGCCGACGGAATACAAGGTCCGGAATTAATTTGCAAAATGCAACGAAGAAACGTGAACGTGACTAAAGTTACCGTGTTTACTTCGGGACTCTAACAAAATTGAGAGTGTCCTTTTTGCCGACAACACGAAACGCATCGACGAGTAAAAGATCCAATACACGGCCAAATTCAATTTGCAAATCTTCCCCGGCGGCAAAGATAGAATCAATTTACACAATCGTCTAAGCGAATTACGTCATTCGGCTGCCGAATATTGTAACGAGAAAAAAAAGGCACCAAGGCCGATGGTCGGTGCAGTCCGTTCACTTGCGATCTCGACCGGTTGGGATGGCAATACATAAACAGTACGAGCGGGGATCATGTCCGTGCGCCGCGCCGTGCGCTCAGAGCGCGCCAAAAGTCAAGGTGAACCGGTGCTGTTTACAGCGATTGCTCTTTAGCGAGCGACGCCGCGGCCGCCGCCACCGCACCGCGCCGCGCCGCGTGTCGCCGAGCGCCCGAATGCATCCGCGCCGCATCCTGCGAGGCGCTGTGTAGCTTTCGTCGGGTCACCCCCGCACGCAATCGATACGTCAATTAGTCACAGACACGTGGCGGTTCGCATAGAAATAATGACTATGACTATTCGATCGCTTACATATATAAACGAGGTCGGTGAAACTGGGCGTCGCGTCGTACAATTTTCTTCGCAGTAAGCAGACAGCTGTCTGCGGAGTTGAGTTTTCACAACAATAAAGTGCGAGTGAACAATAAGCCGACCGCACCGCACTACGGCGAATGCAATCAAAGTTGTAAACCACAAGTACGCGTTCTTTGCTCGTTTTCCGAATTAGGGAAGCGTTTCCAGATGTCTGCATGCGTGTAATAACATTCACGTCTGCCAGCGGCAGCCCATAACGCGTCAAGTACGTGTACTTTTCTAGGTTAAGTATCATCTCGAAAGTTGACTGCGCATACTAAGCGACCAGTAGACAAATAAGGAAATAATGAAAACATACTGGACGCCGAGCTAGGACTGGATGAATTAAATGATAAACGAAACAGCCGGAGCCGGTGGTTTTAGGAAGCGTAAGATTATTATGTTGATACAGAAGTAGAGGCGGGCTGTGCCGCTGCGCCGGTCCGCACTGTCCGCTGTGCTCGAGCCAAAATCCATATTCATGTAAATATCGTGTGTTTTTGTTTACGTCCGCTCAGACAACGTGCGGCGCGCACCGAGGCAGCCTGTTCGCAGTATGCCCATCCCGAATGTTAATGTGATGGAGCCCTAACATGTGGATGGTGTCGTTCCCCGTCCAATTATTCGGCGAGCCGTCGGCTCCGTGTCTCCGCGGCCCGCGACACGGCTAGCACCCCACTTACGGCGCCCTTGCCCGGCTGAGAGCCCTAAGCGCTCCTACTCGTAGCTTTCTCTCGCCTGCGATGTTAAGGCCATGCTACAAACAAACTAACGGATATGTACGTGTGTATATAATTATAATGAAAATAAAGGTCGGCCATACTTGTTGTCCTAAGATAGTGTGCGGTACGCCCGTTATCACGCACGCCTACGCGACATAATTTACTCTTATTATTGCACTAAATTACTCATTTTACTACTTCTCGTATCTGCTGTGATAAAGGTACCGGCTACGTAATATGCTTTGTGTTTATTTGTTGGTAGCATCATTATTTTAAGCGCTAGGTAAGAGTACTGTATACTCGACTTTATGATAGTTAAAACATGGCTGGATTGTGAATACGAGAGGTTTTGTTGACCCTAAAGCCAAAAGGATTTTAACATGGTAACGTATAACTGAATATTACAGGGTAAAACATCGTAACATCGAACAGTACCTTACACACATTTTCATTTCAATTTACGTTATGAAAGCGAGGATATTGAAAAATATTTACTTTGTACGTGTTTTATATTGAACATTACACAGATAATGGAAAATAGTTCCTTGGGCGCAGACGATAGACATGACTACTCTCTTTATTAAATTTTACATACATTGGATCATTTCAATTTCGATAGTTATTTGTGTTTAGAGTTAAGTAGCTGAATGGAAGAATCTTAACAAAATCATGGTAAACCGGATACCTAGCCGATTCATTGAGAAATCGGTATACAACTAGAGATGATAAAAGCTTGCAAATAGAACCTAAACAAGTGTCCTAATCAATCTTGACTAATTCTTTGTAGGTTCCTTGTTTATCACTTGTTTAATGGCATACACTATTGTGATAGGTAATACGTGACCTAATTTCACACATAAACCTATATATGGAAAAGAAAATTTAAAATACAATATCTAAGATGAGCAATACTCCGCTAAAAGTAAGACGTTAGAGAACCTAGATTACAGAAAAAAATTGGCTGTAATCAATCCTGGGTAAGCCGCTTAGGCGCTTACTGTAATAGAATAATAAAGTTATTTCCAACAAGGCTTAATCATAATGGAGCCCAAAGTTTAATAAGAGAAACTAAACGATTTCCAGTTTACCGTAAATAAAACGAGCGTTCGCCAAAAGTTTGTCATAAAGTTACCGCCAACGACACGTCAATTCCCTGACCGGTTCAACCAACAATTACCCTTGACAAATATATGACAAATCTTCATTGGAAGTAACAATAACATTCTTATGATCAAAGCTATAAAGAGGCTATATTTACGAGCGAGCGTCGTGATTCCTGTTATATATAAAAACTATCCGGAAACGATATAAAAAATATTGTTAGTTGAGTAGGCATTTATTTTATGGTTCTATTGTGAGTAAATACGGCGTGCATCGCTGTTAGAGTGGGCGCGCACTCTCCACGGAATGCCTTAAGGATTTTGGCAACGGTTAATCATTTCCTTCATGAATGCTAGTACTAAGGGCGCCAGGTATGTTCAAGATTCGATTCGTTTTACCCCCACTAAAATAGGGTGGTTTTATCTCGAGTCGTAAAGCTTTAGCCGAAACTATCCGCCTCCCGTGTATGTGCGCCCGATCTTAAACGTTGAAGTAAATAGGAAAGTAAATTTTATTGTTACAATACTCTGGCGGTTTGCTACGTTGAATAAACAAGTTATCTCAAACAAGTCAGCCATTTATACGTCTCTTATTTGGCTGTGTATAAACTTTGTATGAACGCGTGTATTTTGATGATAAGCAATAGTGGTTCAATGGAACTTGTAACAATGTAACGTTAAATACACAACTGGATATCCTAGTGTAGTTAATAAATCATTGGCGTGTTGAAACACAATATTTTTTTTAGATTTCCCTCGATTCATTTATTATTGAATGTTTTTTATACCGAAGAATTGAGACGGGTATATAACTGACTTATATAACCGCGTTATGTACAAAATAACTACCTAAATGTACCGACATAATGCACGTTTCCCGACACATGTAATTTCGCACGCGCATCTTACACTAAGCGTTCATTCCCCAGTGAAAGTTGGAAACAAACTTACTCCAGTCAACAACAGTTTTAATATTTAAACATTTATCAGTCTAGTCGAGATTATCTTGACTTGACTTAATGAGTGGTGAACGTGATGAGAATACGAGACTCGCAATTCTTTTAAAACCTAACTTTCATGGCCCCACGTAATTATTACTCGCGAAGATTGTTAACCTTTCTACGTAAAATGATCAAATAGTTCTTTTTCACTCCTGTTCCTAGAATTACGTAAAACCTCGCTTCTACTGATCAAACAAATCGGCAAAAAAACTTCCGAAAGTAAAGAAATAATGTTTCAGAGGCAACTCTGTGAATCGAAATTAATCACAAATACGTACCTACTTATACTTTGTAAATAATTAATAGAAACCTTAATCATTAGGAGCCGACGATAACGTTTCTAAACGATTAATTACTGGGTAATAATTGGAATGGCAGCAATTCGTAAATGGTCGAAAAAAATAATGCTACACGATAATTATACAGTAGGTCATCCTTATATGGTAATAACGATAATTTGTTCCATAAAACATAGGACAAATTACACATACATTATTTTAATAAAATATCATGGAAACAAAAAAAAATCGTCCAAATTTATTTTTATTTCGATCGCATAATCTCGTTGGACTCTGTCTAATGTCATACAAAAACATAATAGATTTTGGTGAGTTTAGAAGATCCTGTGGCAGTTGAATAGCCCGCGTGGGCGAGTCGTGGGCGATAGGCTACCATGGGCGATCACTTTCCAATAGTCTCTACTTGTTACAGAGGACGTGTTGACCGTCTGTTATCTAGAGATCTTGAGCGCGGGGTTAGGACGTCGTATGTTTAGACTATGATAGAGTCATAACATTGCACGTGCGCGGCTGTGCAAGGATGAGACATTATGTATCATTCTTCATAGAAAATATTCGCTATATTAAAGCTGTTGTTAGGTTAAATTCACTTGAAACTTGTCTCCATGTGTGATCCGAGAGACTGAAATTGGACTTTTAAAATTGACGTCGATTTCGATTAAGTATGACATTGACAGCTGATAATGACTTCATTGATCGCCGCAATTAGCTCGGACATTTAAGTCCTACAGGTCACCTGGCGGCTAAAATTTGATCGTAATTATGATACTTTTACGATCTTTGGGCCTCGAACATACACGCTGTAGAGGTTCTTAATAAAGTTCACAGCTTCACGTAACATACTAACCATTTAGTACCTAATGTTTTCTTTATTTATTTACTTGTAAAGAGAAAGAAATATACAGTCGCGCTAAGGATAAAACAGGGAAGGTATTATTATAATATCCGAAAGAGACAGCTTATCTATCCGAAAACAAGTACAAAAACGCATTTTACAAGACAAATACATTATCCTATCTAATCTTCACGCACTTTGGTTAAATTTGCATTAAATTTAACCCAACGAAGTATAGCGGAGGAGGTTTTACACGCAAATTATGACATAACATATAAAAATGTATGCAAACGACGCCGTTTGTACGTATGTTGTGTTAGTTTTATGTCTTTATGGTAATAGGGCTAAGGGCGCGTACCGATAGGCGTGCTGGATCATCGGTAACTTACCACTGTTACCATTAAAAGTCTCAATTTACCAACAAAATATACAATTTTACTGCTGCCTGCGTCGTGGTGGCCAAGTGGTTGACATACCGGATTTGTAAGCACAAGGTTGCAGGGTCCAACCATGTATAAATGAGACCTTTAATATGTCATAAATACTTTATTAGATATTAGACGCCGCCACTGACTAACGGTGACGGAAAACATCATGAGGAAACCTAGATTTCATTATCTGGAAACGCCAACCCGCAGAGAGCTAGCGTGGTAATCAATGCTCAATCCTTCTCTCCGAAGAGGCCTTTGCCCTGCAGTGGGACGGTTATTGGCTGTTATTATTATTACTGCTGCCTATAAGTTTTATATAACATTACTTTATATTACAGTTCGAACACATTGACACTAGACAACCAAAGAAATTTTCCCATTAATTAAGTTTTAAAAGTTAAATAACTACCTACGCCAACATCACTACTCCCTCGGAATTAAAAAATCGCGATATTATAAAGTTACTTTATCTTTTATTCTGAAAGTTCTTACATAAAACGTACAGAATATCGTCTAGCCTGAACTTTTTTTACTATTTTTATGGAAACGTAGTTACGTAACAATACCTTTATCTATGTATATAAACAAAAATGAATTGCTGTTCGTTAGTCTCGCTAAAACTGGAGAACGGCTGGACCGATTTGACTAATTTCGGTCTTGAAATATTCGTGGAAGTCCAGGGCAGAATTAATTGGCGGTACGAAGCTCGCCGGATCAGCTAATACTTTTAATAGTTTAGTATAAAAAATATGACGTGTGACATTACACGCTTGTAACGATAAAACATGATAGTACGCATGACATTCACTATCGTAAAAGGTCTCTAGTAAATAGGTCGACTTCATCAATCGCTGGTATCTCAAGTCACAACTATAATTAACTTCCCTATGTCTAGCTATTTACTATAACGTAGGTCATCCTAGGTTAACATTTATCAGGAGGAGGTACACGATAATTATCTAAAAGATCGTATGATAACTGGTAATGTACCCAAGGACCAGATTTGTACAGCTAATAGTTACTCCCCTTTACCCGACTTCGGCAAAATTTAGGTGTGCGTTGCATGAAATCAGTGACTAACACTGAAAAAGAAGTTTAATTGCTATTTGTTGTTAATTATGTGGCACGACACGCTTAATTTTATTCAAAATACGTATATTCATTAATAAAGTACCTACACCAATTTCGTTACCTATATTATGTAAAATAAACCTAAACCACACAATTAAACGTTAATTAAGCTTTAACAAAACCAATTTGAGTCGTTTGTGTGTGGAAATTACATTTAAAAAAAAGTGAAAAATATTTTAGTAAAACAACAGCTTCAGCGATATTGCAAATAGCTCAAGAGCCACAGATCTCATTAAAGTCAACCAAGATGAACCTACATTTTAAAATCTCTATGCGCTGTTTTCTACAACACTGAAACCTAAGTAGCCCACACTTGTTCCAAACCATTCGATATACACAAGACTTTACACACATGAAGGGTGAGAACAAAAACACGATAATATCACTAAAAGCACTTATTTTAACATTTTTATCTATTTTAGCGGCAGAAGAAATGCAAATTTCAGCGACAACCACAGACAAACAAGGCATCAAGACATGTTTATGAAAATAATATCATTCGCTACGTTTTCTATGCAAAACTACGACATAAATTATGACAGGTTACGAGTTATAATCAACCGTATCTGGGACGCGAGCGAATACGAAAAACTTGTTGAAACATGCAATGGGTTGGTTGAAACCAATATAACTATGACCGTTTCCGGGCAATCGGGGATCCGGGAAAAGACTTTTCGTACTGCAGTGAGCATAAAACTGCAAGAATTCGACAGCCTACAGCTACAACGGAACGAACTTTGAACGACTGTGAATCATAAAAATATCTTTCGGATACGTGATTTACCTGTGTATAATTGTGAGGTTTTGTCGTAGTCTAGTAGAATATGATTAAGGATAAATAACTGGAAAGTCTTACACAATGGACGTACTTTCACATTGACATCTTTAATAAAACAGCCTTATGATAGTTTAGATTGGTCATGTGATAACACAAAGACATAACAACGAAGATATGAATACTCTATACCTAAATGCTATTATTTAACAATGCATAAACCATGTATTAAATTAAGAATAACACTAATCTCATAGAACTTATCATTACTATTCTCATTGTAATATAACGAACAAAACAGGGAGCTATACATGTAAACACGTGTCGCCTTCAGTCTTTTGAATCACTTAAGCCTAACTATAATAACACAGTAACTACTAATTTACTTGTAAACCTCCACAAAGTGGGCAGTTCCACACTTTTCCACGTGGTATTACCAAAAAGAATATCATAGACAGCTTTATTTAGAAAATTACAGGAAAGTACGCGTCGAAATAATGACAGAACTGCCCTTACCATGAACTCTTAAAGCAGGACAGTTTAAGATGTGAAAGCGAGACGCCGCTACGTGCAGTGTAATGCGGTGTCTTGTTTTCACAACGTAAACTGTCCTGCTTTAAGAGTTCATGGTAAGGGGGCTGGTAATAGAAACCATTGCATTGCAACAAAATAAATACTGTAAAATTAGGATACCAAACTTCCTGTCTCAAGTACAAAGACGTAACAAAAAATGTTTCAAGTCATACTTTACGTTCCTAGATTTGGACTTGATATTTCGTAATTACTTTGGTTTTTATACTGTTTTTATAAAATATGTTTCTCTGCAACCGGCTAAAATAGTTCTGCATATTAGAAATGAATAAAGGCAAATACAAAACACCGTGTTGTTGTAACGTTAATTTAATACAGTTACCTATGTGGGTCTAGTGATTGATATGCCCTTATTCTATGACCTAGCCATCTATCAATGCCTAGATTACACCATTACACCATAACAACCGTTTATTCAATTGACATATAATATACAAGTGTAGGTATTTAGTATTTACACTAAGAGAAGGTACTTCCGACTACATATGTAAATGTCTTACGTGAAAAAATCACCTCTATGTCTTTGACTTTGGCTATAGTCTTCAGGTTCATTCCGTAAGTGTCATTGACGTGCACGTTATGTTGCATTATACCTAATGACATGTAATATCAATTAGGTATTTAACCATTGTTCCTCTTAGTTAAGTTAGAAAAAAAATAGAGGACACCTACAATTCAAAATCATGTTAGAGGCGAAAGAAGTATGCCAGGATCGGAGCTAATGGACATCGACTTTTAGTATGTAATTATGTATGTAGTTGGTCAAGGTAGAATTACATAAGAATATAGGTATTTACATAATGAAAAAGACGCTAAAATGATCACTTTAAAACTACTCAAAGTGTAATTTCTTCGTACAATTCATGCAAATCCATGATCATAAGCCACAACGATATAAGGACAACAATGAGAATTACAAGGAATCCCTAACACAGTAAAACTATTGTTAACAATATTAGCATGCCACAAGACTGAACAAACAAGCAGTCGGTACTTCGGCAGACAGGCCGGCGCAGATAATGATCTGCGCGACAGCATAGCAACTAGCGACCGTCACATGTTTGTAATTGCGACTAACTCATACACACGCCTTCTAGTTCTGCGGCGTGAGCAGAATAGTGGATCAATTGAGAGCTAAACCGAAAAAGTTGCATCGCGTTGTTGAACGATTTCCAGCAGAGGATTGGGAAAAAAACCTAGCAACAGTAGAAAGTTATTCAGTCGTCTTTATCTGCTATGATATTTTTAAGGAAAATAACAATTTATTGGCTATAAAATTGTTGTTAGGTATTCTCTCTAAAACCTTGCAATTTTGTTAGATTTTAATGTTATAAATGCGAATCGCCCGATGTCTGTTAATTTCGTTTTCACGGCAAAACCGCGGGCCCGATCTTGACTGAATTTGGTACGGGGATAGCTTAAACCCTGAAGCAGGGCGTCCTTTAACTGACTTCTGTTTACCCCGGAATAGATGTGGTAAAATCGTTCATGCAGACGAAGTCGCAGACGGAAGCGAGTACCGCAACAATTTAATTACTGACCAGTTTCCAGGCAGCTTTACAATATTCCTGTTCGAACATTGAATGATAATTACTGGATGACAGGCGGCTACTCCATAGTTTTCTGTTTCCCAGATCAGCATGGTATTATCCATTGTTGGTCCGGTGTATTGTTCGTTAATTATATAATGACGCCTTCGTATTCTATCTAGTTTTTTAGGTTTACATTCAAGGCGATACTAATAATGGTTGAGATCTAATCTATGTGTCATGTTTTTTGTTTAGTGTTCATTTTGGTCAAAATTTGGTATCAAATTATAGGTAGGTAGGATAAAAATACCGAGCTTTGTATAAAAATAATCCCAGCTTAGATATTTTTCTATATGCGCGTCGAAAACAAAGTAGTTATCTTCAATGAATACCACATTGCTGCCTTTCTAAATTATATAACCTTTTACACAACTAAACATATTTTAAACGTAACATAATATCATCCACCTGTTCCAAAATACCTATTATAGAACGCCTTAAATAACAATCATGGAATGAAGATAATAATCAGACGGATGACTTCCGATTACATCTCAGTTTCTGTCCGTCTGTTACGTCAAAACATTAATGGTAGAACATATTTCTAAACGCTCCTGCAACCATGGGAGTCATAGAAAATGTCTACAGTAATATTGTTACGGTTAAATTAAAATAATGACTCCAATTTATTTGCTGACGTTACTTGAACTTAATGGGAAACACCGAGCCAGCGACTAGTTACTTTTATTAATAAGAAAAAAAGCCAAGTCGAGCCTCAATTAAGTACGTACTCGTGAAATTATTTAGATGAGAACTTTGCAAATATTAGAACTTTCCTTCAAAATGTAGTTGGACCATTTTTTATAAATTACTTAGGTAGGTTATTATGCTAAATTAGTGGAACTCGAGTCGACCTTTTTATTTCTTATCCTCCAGCCTTCTCAAAGCAAATATTTGGCCAAACATATTATTTTTAAGAGCATGTAATTTCGGGGCCTTTGGGGCAAACAATTGCAAAACAACAAAATGTTGCACAGCAGACTTTTGACAGCGATATGCCAACAAACAGTAGCATGGCACAAGGCCATAAAACGAGATAGAAGACTCCACAACAGTCGTTAAATTTGGCCCTACATGATGAACAATATAGTGGAAGCGGCAATTTCAACACGGAATCTACGCGAGTCAAGTTTCACGACGTCAGAAGGATTTTAAGAGGCGAGCCTACTTAGATAGCACCCTAAGCCTTCACGATAGGGTTTTAGCTTTTATTGCTCTACATTTTTGGGGATTCTGGAAGCTGTAGTGAGTTTAATGATACTGTAATCATATGTGGTATTAATTGCCTTTCTAGATAAAAAAAAACTTTTAGGATTTCTTTTCTGAGAATTGCTATCGACAATGCCTGCAAAACTGAATCTCGTGCCACAAGGAAGCAGACTTGGTCCTCAATTCAGCTTCGTATGGCCGAAAAGAATAGCGCCTTTGTTTTTAACACTGACTAAAAAGCCACTGCTATAATAAACCAAGCAATTAATAGCTATTTTGTTACTTATAGATACAAAACATTACATAGCCATCATGATGTAAAAATAAATCTATGGAAAACTGGAAACACACCCTCAAAATAGTTTTAAACTTTCATCGCATGCTTTTAAATCTCCTTAAACTAGTGCTCAAGGTTATTTTTACTATCTGATCGAATACAGGCCGATCTATCAACGCTGTTTATAAGCTTTACTGATCTGAATGCATCACGAATACGAGAAGACTCATCTGTTACACCAACGCCAGATTTAAAATAGTCCATTGCAATTCTACTGAGAATAAAAGTTTATTAACGCATAAATTTTCATGAGATTAAGACATAAAAATTTACATTAGTAGAAGAGTATTTTTAATGAAAGTAGAGCGTTTCAAAGTTTTGATTAAGCGACTGTTACAAATCCAGTCTTTAAGCACTTACTGCAATAATTATATCATTTCTTTTGATTGCATTGCATGTACATTTGAATTTTGTTTATCTGCACGATAGCTCTATCAATACAATGATTCCTAGGGAGTGCCCTAGGAAACATAGATACGTTATTTTTTTTATAAAGTTTGTAGGTACACTCAAACACCACATATCAAGCCTATAAAAATGATTTTATCTCTAGGTATCAAACGAGAGTGACAAACATAATAATAACTGACAATAAACAAAATTGAACAAGGCCCTTACCATGAACTCTTAAAGCAGGACATTTTCTGTTGTAGAAGCGAGACGCCACAATACACTGCTCGTAGCGGCGTCTCGCTTCCACAATGAATAATATCCTGCTTTATAAGTTCATGGTAAGGGGGCAAATAACGTTGTCAAAGGATTCGGGCCTAAAATAATTAGGATAAACTAAGCAGAAGCATTTATAGAGGAAAAATTGATAAACAAACACAGATAACACGAGTTTGCCAATAATAACCTTATAGTTACCGACATAGCTGTACACGGCACATAATGGTGATGTCATGTTACCGCTGACTAATCACATTCGGGCTGATTGAAGGTTACGTACTACATAATAATAACAAGACCATTAAAATGGTTACAATCGAATGTAGGTCGAAGGAATAAGATTGATACATTGCAAACAAGATTAACGAGATATTTTTCGCATCTATTGTACTGTAGTTGTTGCATCTGATCTGTGTCGTATTGTATGCGTGTCGCTAGCCTAATATGGAGACTATGTCGTGGCTTGATTTCTATTGGCAGGGAAAAATATATTGTCAGTTATTTTATTCGTTATTTAATATGAGTTTCAGCGATAATCAGCCCTTTTTTTTTCGGCGTTCGGTCTAGTCCGATGCTGCTAAACATCAGTATCCCTCACGGGGCCTATTTAACTCCTAGGACCATATCTGGATATCCCTTTGTGGCTTCAGACTTTCGGGCTAAGACTGTCAAAGAGGCGACAGTTCACCTTGCTTTCTTAGACCAGGACAAGTGCCTGGCCATGACCTTGCATTGCAGGACATATTCCGCAGTGGACGTGAGATGTCAGACGCCAAAAAGTGCAGTGTAGTGCGGCGTGTCACTTCCACGCTGGACCCCGTACGAAAATGCATGGTAATTCAAATTTAGCCATGGACCTTAACGCTGTTTGCTTAGCCATGAGCCCTTGAACTAATATGACACGTTACTATGACTTTATCAAACCGATAAAAAAACATCCTCATTAACGTTGGTTACATAACTGTATGAACGTGGGTGCCAAACGTGATTATGAGTGGATTCTTATGTCACTCACTGTTATTAGGAGATTCTTAGTTCTCGGTTAGGTAGTATTATTACGAAGGGTATATTTACTGAGTGGGTGTACACACAGCTTTACCTACATCCTAGCCACCTAGCCCGTAGGGGACTATGGTCGTGTTCTGCGTTTACAGCAGGCAAACAAGCTCGGATCAAGCTTCTGTAGACCACAAATATTAGTTTAGTGCAGATATCGAATGCGTAACACATTGTTTGCCACTGCACTATCAGTCTGACAATTGCTTTACGATAATGCAGCTTATTCTAAGGCGCACACGTTATATAATGCTGTGTTGATTTACTGGATGGATCATTATCAGCTGTACCTTAGGTTTTTTATGGGGGCGTTTCGTTTAATTTTTTTTTAATAATTTTTTGCTACAGTATCTGGCTGAATAAATGTTAACCAAAATAGAGTTAATGTATTTTGTGTAGTGACGTTTGCATATAAGCCAGGTATACACTACTTAGATCACATATAACAATAATGACTAAATCCCCTGTCAAGAGTGAGGACACGTCGCTAAATCATGGCCTAATAACACGACTGCAGGCTATTTTCCTCAATTACATAATACGTGGGGAGCGATAGAGCTGATGCATTCTTTTCCCGTTTATACCCGGAAATATCACACAGAAATATGTATTCGTGTATTATATAATAATATATCCATTATCACGCATGTTTTTATACCCCATAATTCATAAAAAATGACAATTTTAAAACCATGGATTAAATTATACCTGTCACTATCGTTTGCATGTCAAAGAATGGAGATGTCAATAGACATATGACCGGTATCTGGCCTAGAATTGACCACCCCCTTTCCTCCCGTGGGTGTCGTAAGAGGCAACTAAGGGAAAATCCAGAAGATGGGCAGCAGCGTCTTCTGTAACTTGACCACCAATACTGCGATCCCCAAGGCGCTTGCCAAGCGTGGGGGGATTATAGCAACCTCCCCCCATCTAAAAGGGGGAGGCCTTCGTTCAACAATGTACGTCTTCCAGCTGATGATGATATAACGGGTTTAAGCACAATATATAAAAGTTCTGACGTGGTTTAAGTAAATACAGGTATCATAATCGTTTATGAATAAGAGGGCCGAGGTATATAGAGGTATTGCACACCCATTTTTCGTCCGATGGTCCTAATTACCGGGAAATAATCCAAACCGCATCTGTCTTGGTCTCTCAAGTTTATAGACAGCATTCATGCACAAGATTGCGAGTTTACACCTTGAAATAACCTTAGACTGTCTTTTTTATTTTCTAGGCACAGTTGATTGATTTAGGGCAGATAGATTAGAAGTTAAATAATTAAGCTTGTCACTTTTTAAAAGACCCTAAAATGAGCGAGAGTTTGGATGTGAACTCCTGAGAAAGGAAAACGTCTATATAAAAATAGCGATGCGTTTCCTAGTACATATGTAACTACTGTTTGCGAAATGTGGGTGCACCAGCACACATTTGTCTACCACTTCGGGGAACACATTCGCGATGTGTATGCAATGCATGAAATTCCAATCCAGGTTTCCAGGAATTCCCCTATACAGAGCTATTTGATCGGGTTCAGTAAATATACCGAAATCTCGTAGAAAATGATGGAACACGGATATCGGCACTGACTCAGAGACTTGGTATAATTCACCGTTATTGCGTATCTCCAACACTCACGCACGTACTACACATTACCTAGAAATCTATGTAATCGCGTCACTTATTTCAGGAGTTTAAATAATACAAAAACTGCAATAACCTTTGGGAAAGTTTTCATTGTCAAAGTATAGAAAAAAGTCAGTAATATGTTGATTAAAATCTTTAGTAAGTCTGATGGCATCGTATAAAAACGTGATAAAATTAGACCCAATATAGTTGGTTATCATGGTCCAAATGTAACTTATTCAGTCCACACACGGCATCGTCAGTCAGCAACAAGCGATTTGCAATGTGTGCGAAATACATGATAGTATAGTTAACTACAGTTTATTGGAAAATTACTGTGGTCGCAGGCTAGGCGGGCGAGGCGCACGCGCATCGCCGTCTCCGCTCCACGCTTCGCGCCACGTCACCAAAGCATTATGTAAACACGATATATTATGTATACGAGTACGTACAGCGAGTATGTCTATTCAAGCATTTCGGTGCTACGTGTGAATATATCTAATCTGAAATGCGCGAGTTTTATGATCGTTTTATGCCTGCGCGTGAGTGGATTGATGAACACATTAGCATTGAAAGAGGGAGCGGTAACTGAGATGTGAGATTGGAAATCACGTGACATATAATTTTATAACTATACAGGCAGTGTTGAATAGCAACATTGTTACACAGAGTGTGTTTAGTGGCGCACATAAATCACACCGCACTGACAATAAACAACGTTGAACTTTATCTCATTCAACAGCTCTATTATGAAATAAATACTGGCCGTTAAAGTCGCCACTTTACTGCTTTATGTCTACAATATTAACTATAATTGAAATTACTATAAGCACAGCAATCACAAGACATGATTATACTGTCATAACGGCGCAGGAAATGGGCCCTTTCTAGAATATTACAAAACACTTCACTAACGAGCCTAAACCACACGAAACTGGTATAAACACAGTCAATTTCCTAGACGAAACCAAGTACTGAGAACTCTCTAGGAAATGTTTGAAGAGAAAGCAACCTAAAACGCGTCGTTTGCACGTGCATAAAACCTCTTTCGCGGGTAGAAAAAAGTTTATTTTTATCATACAATGCGGCGTTTATGTAATGTAACTGTCCATCAATCACGCTTACATCTTACATGGAGCGATATAAGAGAACTCGCGGATGTACTCAGAAACCTTTTCCGTAAGTATTGAGATAAGGGATGTTACATTACGCCGTACCTACATTCTTTTATTACTAGTCGTTTCTATAAACGATGCTCTACTAGCTACCACTAACTATAATACATAGTCTAAGAAACCTAGATTTTATTTATTATCACAAAAGAAGAAAACGTAAAGAAAAAGAATCTGTAAAAAGTTTCGAAAACGTATAAATGTACTCTTTAGTCTCTATCCTATGACCATAAAGTTTCCGAACGAACGCTAACGAACATGATAGCTTGAATAGCACAAAATAAAGTGTTGTGAAATAAATTGACTACTGGCATTACTAATGGACATTTACAGCTTAGCAGAGAAAAACGTCAAGTAATACATCACTTGTTTCAATTCATAGATCAACCTCACTTGGCTTTTATACGCGTTACAAACTCAATTCATTAATATCATCGTTGAGATACTAAAGAGAAATTGGTTAGTGCTGTACGCTTATTTACGTATACCAGTACTGGTAATTAAATCCACTAAGAGCTTTTCGCTAGCAGTTTGGGGTTAAACCAATGATAGCGCTGTCTCTTGTGTTTATTAACTAATTTAGTTTCGCTGTCTCTTTTATAAAAAATGTATACGATAGAAGATATTTAGTCGATTAAAGAATTTAATCACCATAAATGTAGAGCATAGACTAATTGAATAGGTTCAAATCTGCCGTCCTTATTTAACGACGCTTGTAGGAAAGAGAAGTATAATAAAAATTAGTCTAGTGCAACAAAAACAGAGCCATTGTAAAAGATACGAGCGAGCGCGCACATAGGAACAATGAGAATGATATTTCTATAGTTAGCAAGAACACGCTAATTAAATTATTGTTACTATTTATACATCTGTGGAGTGCTGTGCAGTTTTTGCATTATAAATGTTTTTTTGTAATGTCTCCGTAGCAAGGCCTGTCTCATGACTCGTCTGTGGATTTAAAAATGAATGACTGGCCATTATCATATATTAATGTACCTATTATCTTAATCAGTAACAGTATTAATGGACTATTTGGTATAGTATTGTTGTTTTACATTACTGTTAACACTGTCTATAGTTTCGAAGTAACTTTTTCTCTTTAATAAGATTGACATATCGGTGCCTAGGGAAATCCGACTGTTTCGTATCATCAATTCTTCGACGGTGAAGATAGATTTTTGCGTCTTTCTATAATTACACATACATAGGTAAAGAAAAGCCTATTTCGTGGCAAAATTAGACACGGTTTTAATTTTTAGCGAATAGGAACTATATTAGTTTAGTCGATAGACAATAACAAGGTATATTTATTTGTTTTAAATATAACATCACGCCTGTATTCACCGAAGGGCAGGCAGGCAGTAGGCAGAGGTGAACATATAGTACACCCACATTTCGCCAGTTATGTTGTAAGTCCCAATGTAATAGGGGGCGAGCCTATTGCCATCAATCGGGCACAAATCCAGACTCCGGGCTGCTACTGGGAATTACCTAATGGAAAACTCAGTAACACTTTGCCCGACCCGGGATTTGAACCCAGGACCTCTTGCTCAGCAGTCGCGCTTAGCGACCACTAGACCAACGAGGCAGTTTTAATTTTGATATAAGTGTGACATCAAAGAAACCCGACATGAAAAGATTTGTTCTCTATCTTTCACGTAGCAAGGGAGCTACGTATAGTAGACGATTGGAGATAGTTTTTTGGACATAGAGTTGCATAGGTTAACCCAAAAGAGTTTACAATTTTGGTAAAATAGACCACGGGAATATGCTTTCAATCACCTTTGTCGGAAGCAAGTAAAACTGTATAACATCACTAGGGAAGTAGAGACAAACGCAACTATCCAACCAGTACATTGATTTGACTTAATATTGACCGTCACAGCACTCACAACCATGAAATTATACATAAACAGAGGAGCAATTAAGGCACACATAATTAAGATACCATTAGCAGTCATACCTAGAAGCTAGTAAATCAACGGGTACGTCACTACAACCTTTTATTAGAATTAGAACAATGGTCGCACAAAGTGGACCTACCTCTAACATATAACTAGTGATCGTGATACCTGTGTTAATACAATCCTGTCATCTATAGTTTCACAGTCACACTATAGAGCGAATACCAAGAGTCCAAGACACACTGTCCAGTATTGGTATGAGTTTTAAATTAAAAAATCGGTGTTCGTTAGGAACACTAGACCGATTTCGATTGACGATGCAAGTTTCAAGTAACTTGCATCTCACTAAACAAATCGAGTTTTTGTTGATTATAGTGTAACTCCTTTGACGACCTTGATTGGTGCAGTGGCTAAGCGATTGGACTGCTGCGCTAAGGGGTTCGACTCCACAAACGGGACAAAAATATGTGCGATCTGCAGATAATGTCCCAAATCTGGGTGTTTGCGTATGTGATATTACATGTTTGTGAAACGCACTCACGAAACAGGAGAAATTCCTAGTGTGGAACGTCATTTAAAAAAAACTCGTTCGGAAATAACGTTTCTATGTCATATCTTTTAGAGGATAACAAAACAAGAATGGGCGTTACTAGGTTTTACTAATAGGTTTGTTTAGAAACACGCCATAAAAAGTATGAACAATGATTCGAATACTTCGTAATCCGATACATTTATATGAGATGCCTCGTTGCCGAGAGAAACAATTTATAACTTTGTAAGTTGAACTTGATTAGATCAGAACGAAATTCTAGTAAAAATACAAGATACAACGAAAATTGATTAACAAAGATATTACATCTTGTTAGAACTTTGTGTTATTCTGCCTGATAGATACTTATTAAAGAAAATACAATCATATAAAAATATATTTCTAGCGATTGAATTTCGAAATCTCGTAAAAGAAGCTATGTCTAGTCGGTAGGCATTTATAGGTCTTCCAACGACCTTTTATAGACAGACGTCCTCTCCTAGATTCTATAGAAAACGATTCACGTAAATATTAAGATCAATAGAATCACCCGACGAATCCTTCGTCACACGAAACCTTAACGAGATGTATTTAGAAACATGTACTTATGAAAAGTCATAACATGATAAAGTGACATTGCAGTACAGTTATTGACACGATAAAGTACAAACAAGGTTTTTCTATTATCAATTATAAATAGCAGCCAACAATAAATAGTAACCATTATCAAAGTGGGTAACAATTTAATGCATTGCCGCGCTGCGCTGTGAAAAGCACTCGAGATATGGCTGATCACATAACTAGCTATAATTACTTGGTGCTAACTGTATCGTATAAAATTAACGTACATATATGTGTTGTACTGTTTATGGCACGAGACATACTAAACAGATTTGGATTTCTGACGTGAATTTATTATATTGAGCACGGTTTGAAGAAAGTCTTTCGAATGTAACGTGGGTTTATCACTAAATAAGTACGCGTAAAAGAGTTTAAGCGGAACTAATCGTCGTTCTCACTTCTTAACTTAGTCGTTACTCACATACCATACGTTTTATTTAGGAGATGGAAGCTAATAAATATATTTTAGGTGCATTCAACCAAATGGTTCTTGCCAATAAAGCATGTTATAGTCTAAAAGCAAACACGAAATCACGACGGCTTCTATAAAAACGTTACTTGACGCTCGAACGAACGAATAGCATTCAACAATTTACAAAGAATATTTACAGTTTAATCCATCAAACAAAATTGTCCAATTGAAATACTATTAGTAACGAACCATAAATTAAATAATCAGTGTCCCCGCCCTATTAACTCTCGTTGCGATAACAAATTCAATGATGAAAGCGACCTTTAACTTAGGCAAATAGGCACATTCCCCTCCATTAGGGGACCATGAATAAGTTACAATTTTATTATGCCAACTGTACTTTCACCACTTTCATATCTCTCAAATTGTTGTCCCTATACGGTAAACTAGCTGCAGTAGAGGGTCTGTGATCGCTACACTATTCTATTGAAGATCAAAGAACCCACGTTTATAATTGCAAATGTGGAGGATTGTTCGCTAGCTTGGGGATAAAATAAACGGGCCCGAGAACCACAAGCCAAGTAAACAGGGTATCAGTTGGTTACTTCAATGAAACGAGAATAACTGCCTCTCTAACAAGTTACCGGTTCTAAATTCCTATTCAACGTGAGTAAATAACTATGTAGGCGAAGTAGTATGTCACGTAGCCTGGCTTTGTTTCGCAAATCGTCCCCGTTTAGCGACGCTAGCCACTCGACCTAAGCAAACACGGCGCGTAAACACGAGCGAGGCGAGCTGCAGCCACAGGTAGCCGCGAGGAGTGGTGACGTGACCACGGAGGAGCACCACCGAGCTCGTGACGTAACGGCAGCCAGCGCCCTGCCGGCCGTGGCAGTGCTGCCGGTGCCAAATGGGTTACGAGCGTCATGCGCCCCACCCGCACGTCTCATTACGATCATGCACTCTTTCCCTTGCCGACTAGACGGCTGCCAAGGTCACTGCGCCACGCGATAAACCACCGCGCGCCGGCACCGGCACACGGCCGCAACGCATACACACCCGGGTTCATCGTTATCAATAAAAATATAAACACTCACCTGTTCTTTTCCAACTCGTTATGAGTCGTCCTGGAACAGAAAACATACAATATTGTACGACACGCCGACACTTTCACATAAAACTCACTGAGATCACATTATCACTGCACTAGCACTACACCGGCCGCCACTCACCTGCTGCCCTGCGATTTCTTGGTCTTCGGCCGCCTTCCGCCGGAGCGGGATTCTTCGTACGCCGGCAAACTCGACGCGTATCCGTGCTCAGCTTCTGCAACAAAGTACACTGCCATTCCGTCAAAATCAGCTGATTATAGCACGGCAAAAATAGACGGGAGCCATGTTGACGTGTGCGTGTAGTTGCACTCGATTGACAATTCAAACAAAGAAAATCCAAATCACCTCTATCGCGCCTTTCGATGTATTCAGCAGCTTGGATCAGAGCAGCAATACTCATATTTATTGTATCCCGGTTGAACACAGGTATTCACAAACGCAAAGCGACTTTATTCGATTAAAACTATAAATAAAAGTATCTACGCGCTCCGAAGTTCACGACTGCGCTTACCGATGTCAAAAACACACTAGGCGACTCGAGACGCGCGACCGTGTAAGCGGTTCGTGATTTGTCGGCGGCGCTCGTGCCCCGCTCGGTTAGCCAATCGCGGCGCAGCAATGCCCACAATAAAATACCTGGGTCAATCACGTGAACTTTGTGTTTCCAAACAAAACATTTTTTTTCTATGCGCTCTTGTACTGTAGTTGGATATTGAGGAACTTTTATTTTCTTGATTAATATGTAATACATGTCGGTTTCACAGCGAATTGCATTCACACTGGCACACTGAATTGGTTTTGCAATTAAAATATTTAATGTAACAAGAAAGTCGGCGGTTTCTTCTTTAGAAAATAAGTTTTTAAATATTTAATACAGAATTGATTTGCATATGTTGATATTCAAATACGGTAAATTTAAATTCTTAATTTCCAGTAATAAAAGATTATGATTCACATTTGGGAAACACTTTTAATATTTAAAATATTTAAACAACTCTTGAGGGTTTCATTCAATATTTTCAGCATATGAATTCTAGCAAATATTACTGGAAGCAGATGTTTTCTGGGCTCCTGAAAAGAAGAATGGCTAGCTCAATTTATATTAGAATCCAATAGGATTTTGAGATTTATTCATTCATATGTGTCAACTTGCCTTCAACTACGATTTAATTTCTGATTGATATTATGAATCTCAAGTTTGTTTTTACAATTTTTACAGTTATACTTTCAGCAAAGATGAATATAGATGTTTAAAAAAAACCATTTTGTGTAATAGTCTAATATATAAATGCTATCTAGGCTGTTAGTATTCAATAAATTGTAAATACCTAACTTAAAACTTTTATTCAATACTACAAACTACATTTTTTTCAGGCAATAATTTTGACCCTGTTTCTTGGGCATGTTTTTAGAGTTTCATAGACATTTGAGAGTTATCTTTTTTAAGACATAACTATATTTTTTCCAGGTGGTTGGCTATTAAAGATAGTGTCCTAAGATATATTAATAAAATGTCTATGCAATTCATTATAAGTGTGCTCATTAAGCATCTTCCTATAAATATGACTTACCACCAATATTCTGACCTTCCTGTAATATTGGCTTACGACGCGCACCATGGAACATAGGTAGCTACAAATGTGGTGCGGTCTGAACTCACAGCCTTGACTGTTTATCTCCACACAGTTGCTTAAAACTGACGGTAGACCAAGGAGGTAATTGAATATTAGGCACCATTCATCCTGTAAAAAAGATTATGTTAGGAATGTGTATTAGGATGATGAGGGGTAGAAACATAATATTGTTTAAAAAAATTAGGTACATAGTTTTTCGTTATGTATGAGATCAATTCAATTATATTTATGTGTAATATTATGAGCTAGGTGAATTTATAAATACTATTTATGTATTATGATGTATGCCAGTTTTGGTTTGATTATATGCGTAAGATGTTTTTAATTTTTCTTTTACAAAAAACTGTAGCAGCCTAGGGTCTATATTAGTCTAGCTGTTTAAGGATTATGGGCCCTCAATCTCGATAAATACCTACATAAGGTTGTTTGTTCTACGTGATAAAAAAATGTGTATTTATTAAAAGTAAAATTTAACAAGTACCTCTTGTGTCAACAATGATAAATCTACTTCATCAAATTCTGGCAACACTGGGTATGTGCCTTCAATAACTTTGTCATTGTACGTCTTTATTATAGTCTCGAGGCGGGCACAATTGTACAATATGAATGATGCACCTGTAACAGAGGGTAATGTGTATTTGATTAGCTCTGAATATAATGTCATAGCAAGGGCACTTTAAATTCAATTTAATGCCCGGAGAATCATTTGATGAAACAGTACTGTCTAGTCTTTAAATAATTGCTTTATTCAAGTTGTTTCTAGTTATTGTTTGTTGTTGCACACTTGTTTCTAGTTGAGAAAGACTTTTGTTTTATACAATATTTCAACTAACTACCAAAGTGGTTTTTATTGTGGTTTATTTAGTGAAAAGATAGTTTATATCATAGATTTATGTTTTAGGGGACATAAACCAACTGACGCAAATTTCATAATCACCTTTGCTAGATCCAGAGGAGCAGTCTAAGTTGATTTTAACAGGCCCACTGGGTTTTGTCTGGAGCAACTCAAATGCGGCTGCAGACTCCCCTAAATGCGCTATGAAGTCTCTCCATTTTGAGTCTGTGGACACTCTCACACCATACTTATGTTGAGCTATCAATGTCATTTCATCTTGTCTTAATCTGAAAACAAAATAAAGAGTGCTTTTAGTATATCATGTCTTTGATTTAACATTTATTACAATATAATTGTGGTTATAAGACTATTTTGTAAGTCCATACATGAGGAGGACCTTTGTATTACTCAGTGAGACATACAGAAGTTATGTATACATAATTTATTACCTAATAAAATCATCTGCACTTATATTTGTTTCTTTGGCCCCAGATTTTGTATTCAGCACTTTCCCACAAAGTAATGTCTGATATCCCTCACGTTTACAAGTAGATTTTGATGTTATGAATATGGGCGAGTCGACTTGGTGTATTGCACACAGGTTTTTCACTACATTGCAAAGATACTTAGTGCGTAAGCTGGTTAAGTCACATTTGTCTTCACAGCAAATGATTTCAACTGATGTTATACTCTCGCGTATCCTTTCAGATATAAACTTATTATTGTGCAATGCCTCTAATAAACCAACGCGAATAGCTCGAGGTCTTTCCAAAAACAAATATATTCGGCCTTTTTGCTCTCTTACTTTGTTTACCTGCAAATTCCATTGTTTAGATTCTTCAACCATGTCTGTCGGCTCTTTTCCGATCACTTCTAATATCGAAAGGTCTTCTTTATTAGCCTCCTGACTACAATTTGCATATTTGTGCCAAGATTTCAATGAATTGGGAAAACTGAAATCACCGTGTGTTTTCAAGTTTTCATTGTGTTTCTTAACTAAAAGGCTTCTCACATCTTTAGTTTCCCCAGTTAAAAATAAAAATATGTTTTCAGAAAACTGTTCTAATGCGCTTTCTATCATTATTATAGATATTTTGCAATAATTAAATACCAAACAAAATAATTGAATAAAACACGTGTGACACTTGACACTCTGACACTGACAGTTCACGGGAAGTGATGACTAGTTGTCTCTGATAGCGCATAAGGTTTTCGTAATAAAATTTTAAATGGTGACATGTTTAGATCCAAAATTGATTTATACATCTCTGCATATTAAATTGGTTTTAAAAAATCCCTAAAACCATTAATTGATTTTAAAACTTTTAAAAACTATTTTCCTTGGGATTCTAGAGAACTAAAATAGACTTCTGATTTCCTTTTTAGTCTCTGGCGAAATATACGCTGACGTTGTCGTGACGTTGACAGTTCATCTGATATGACAGTCAATTTGACAATCGGTCGTGGTAGCGTAGCATATATTTAAAAATCTCTAAATTATATTTTATTAAGTTTTAGCTGCTAGTCACAAATAACGGGATTTATAACATAGAGTATGATTTAAAATTAAAATGGATTTAAAATACAATTACTACATTCTTATCTGTATAACATGGCAGATCGTAGTGGTGTCTTCAGCCGATCATCTGCTCGAAGGCATTTACTGTGGAAAAGAAAATTGTTACGAAGTCCTTGGAGTTACCAGAGAAGCAACAAAGAATGAGATCGCTAAAAGTTACAGACAACTGGCGAAGAAGTTCCATCCAGATTTACACAGGACACCCGAAACAAAAAAAGAGGCTGAGGAAAAATTCAAGGAGATCGCAACAGCTTACGAGATTTTACGTGATGAAGAAGAAAGATCAGACTATGACTACATGTTGGATAATCCTCAGGAGTACTACGCTCATTACTACAGGTACTACCGCCGCCGTATGGCGCCGAAAGTCGACGTTCGAATCGTGATCGCTGTAACTATAACAATTATATCCGTAATACAGTACTACAGCGCGTGGTCTAAATACGACACCGCTATAAAATATTTCATGACAGTGCCAAAGTATAGAAATAAAGCTCTAGAAATAGCCAAAACAGAAATGAAAGAAGTTCAGGCCAGAAATAAAGCCCCCAAGAAGTCTAAAGCTGAACAGAAAGAGGAACAAGACAGGATGATAAGGAAAGTTATTGAGGAGAATATGGACATCAAGGGTGCGTATGCTAAGCCAGAAATCGTTGATATACTGTGGGTCCAACTGATTATATTACCATACACCATTGCACTATATATTTATTGGTATCTTCGGTGGTTCTGGAGGTTTACCATAATGAAGCAACCATATGGTGAAGAAGAAAAGTTGTATTTGATCAGAAAGTACATGAACCTTGGTCAACACCAGTTCAATGCAATAGAAGACAAGGAAAGGCAAGAGTTCTTAGATGAAGAACTTTGGAATAAAGAAAACTTTAAAGTTTGGAAGGAAATTAAAGATGAAGAAGCCAAGAAGGCTTTAGCAGAAAATAACAAATATAAGCAATACAGAAGATATATAAAACAGCATGGTGTTGGCAGGATGACATTTGACGACTCATAGCTTTGTGATAGTTGTGATTAATTTATTAAATAAATTTAGGATCAGTCCTTGTGTGGCATTTTATTGACTATTTAATATCTGTTTTACTTAATATTGCTTTTATTCTTTTAATATTAAAGCACCAAATTATATACAAAAAAATAAAACAATTTTATTTTTACACAATTTGTTACTTTATTTGTTTAATCTCTATTCGTCTCAACATGTACTAAGATGATTCAATACAATTAATCATACAACACATTCATAGTTCACAATCATCACAAATGGCAATTTGTTAAGGCATACTTACACTCAACATGTTCATACTCAGACACAAGGCAAGTATGTGAACAATCACATTTGTCTTGATACCATAACATAGTGGTTTGTCCACGTAAAACAAAATTAATAATGTGCTCATCATTTATCAAGACAAATCAAAATTCGTTATACAAAACAAAATGAGATCCTTAATTACAAAATATAATGCAGTGACCGCAAAACAAGCAATCAAATTGCATTGGCAGTGCTTCCGACTCTTAAATATAACTAATCATAATTCCGATTGCCAAAAATTATAATTGGAATGTTTATACACATTTTTATCATTATACATCTTAAACATCGCTCACACAACTTTTCATTCGTGATACAAGAATAGGGCACCATTTTAACCTTCGTCTGTCGGCGATTGATCGCTTGCAATTCTATACAATGTTAAAATTTTCTGAATTAATCACATTACGAAAAACTTAAAAAAAAATCATAAAAAAAAAAAAATGCCAACAGAAAAAGTGTAACAACTCGTTAATAATAGCTATCAGTCTATTAGCTAACTAAAAACAAAATAAAATTGCGCGCCGCTTGACGATAAGAAACAAGTGAAAGTATAACAGTCGGATAAGTTTCGACAGAATTGCGAGCGACCGGATCGCTTCTTGCAAGTCGGCATTATGGCAACATTTTCTATTGTTAACAAAGTAAGTAACTTATTGTAATCTTGTGCTATTGTTCAGTGTACAGCCCCCTTACCATGAACTCTTAAAACAGGACAGTTTACCCTGTGGAAGCGAGACGCTGCATTACACAGCACGTAGCGGCGTCTCGCTTCCACATGGTAAACTGCCCTGCTTTAAGAGTTCATGGTAAGGGGGCAGTCTTGATGAAAATGGTATCAACTAAAACATAATTGAAACTAATCGCGTCGTCAGCTTTGTACGTTAGTTTATGTATGTACTGTATCTGTTTTATATTTATACAGCTGTATAAACTATTAAGGTTATTCAATAAATAGTACGTAGGTATTTGTTCTTTTTTCATATAGTGTATTTATAATGCCAACTTGCAACATACAGCCAACCTGTAATTATTTTTTTACTGTACTTATTGCTTTATGAAATAAACAACTATTTTATGTATTCAAATATATTATAGTGCACTGTTAGGAATACACCAACAATTTGTACATCGACATTAATTTATAATCAGGTCAATTTCAATGTAACGTGGTCATTCCCTATTTCGTCCTAGATATATTTTACAAAACTGCTAAATGTTAAAATGTTAAGTAATAATTTCAGCCTTATTTTCTTAGAAAATAAGACTGAAAATCGCATAATTAATATTTAGACAGTTTTGCTATTCTATGGTAACATTCTATTGCATTTTCTTTAAGGCCTGCTTGTATAATTTGTGACTTACGAATTTTATGATAATAATCGTTTTTTTTTTTTAATTTAATGTTTATAGTTATAAAGCCGCTGAAATAGCTGCAATCGTTAAAAACTAATTTTACACTCTCTGATATTAAATAATCAAACGAATAAAAGAACTCGTGCAGCGTTTTCAGCGGCTTCAAGCTCTTATTGTCCACTCGACAAGTTTCTTTACAACAAATTATAATCAGGTACATTAATAATTATGTGGCGTTTATATTATCAAAAGAAAACTTGTTGAGTTTGACAGGTGTTTTAAGATATTATTACAGGAATATTTTTATACAGCCCTATTAGATATCTCACAGTTTTATATGGTACAGGTTTCAAGAGATTTCAACTTAGAAGACAGTAAATAATCATGCAACACTGATTTAAATTTTTAAAGCCTCACTTTAAATGCCAAGTGAAAATAAGCAGCTATTTTTAAAGTAGCAAAAATTAAAAATCAAGAAGTTATGAAATAGACAAGATTGTTTACTCCTCCAAGATTGAAATCATTACTTATTTACAAAATGCATGTTTTGCATGCAGCGACATGACACGATATGATTACTGTGACCTGCACTTTATATCACCGCTCAAAGATAAAACTTATGTCAAAGTTTTAAGCGAAAACCTACAAACGCAAATAGCCTACTAGACGTTGAAATAAAATTATTAAACTTCTACTGAGTGATATAAAACTGTGGTATTTAAAGGAATATTATTCAATTTCCTTCTGCAATATGGCCACTACGAATCGAGTAGAATACATATTTTGTACACACAATTTTTTCATTATTGTATAATATCATTCTATAATGTATTTACACAAAACATTTATTTAAATATAACCTCTCGTTTGTTTATTTTATTGGGGGCAACACGACGCCATATTGATTCAATATTTAGTTTATATATCTATCTACATAAATAGTATACACAAAATAATGATTCTAGTCTTTTTCAATGTGCTATTTCGTTTCAGATCATTAGTAAGCTATACCTTAATAAATCATTATTTACATAGCAGTGAATCATCGTCAGAAACTTTGTTGTCATAGTTCAATATAAAAGATTAAAGTTACGATGACTCCCTGACGTGTAAAAAGTTAAATATAGGTTCGTTCGGTTGAATAGTCGAATTAGTGGATTAAATTAAATTATTATGCTTAAATTATATTCATTGCGAAGCTTTTATTACCCCACTAAATATCGTTATAAATCTGCCATTAAAAAATCGACTTAAGTAATTCCTTAGTCGACTAAGAAATTATTTTAAGCGATTTTTCGAATATACAGTGGTTTAGTTAAAACTTTCACAGCTTCTAGAGTATTCCGTTTGACTTATCACTAAAATCGGATTATTAAGTTATAATCCGACAGTGAATATAGTATAACAAATCGACTATTCAATCAAACGTATTCGCACCGACAACATTGACCCTCGCCACTTTCCAATCTTACAGCACAAGCCACAGATAGCACTTCACAAAACTTAGTTCCTGTAATAAGATCTACATTTAAAAATACGATATGAACGTCCGGCACTAGCGGCGGGCGCGGGGCGCGCGGGGTGCCCGCGGGGGTCTCGGGGGCCCCGCGGGTCGCGGGGGTCGCACGGCCACGTGCAGGGCGCGGCCTCACACGGGGGTCTCGTGGTCGGCCTCCTCTATCCGGCCGAGGCGCCAGGCGTTGGGGTCGCTGGCTGTCGGCACAACACATGGGTCACACTCACCTCCCCGCGCCCGTTTACACGGCACGTTATAGACCCATCATTGTCATAAACAAGTCTGTACTTTGTTTGCAATAACCAGTCTTTATATTTGCATAGACATAATACGCTAGCGCAAATGTATATGAAAATAAAAATCGTCACGTGTAAACGGGCTTTTAGTCAAATGCGTGCAAAATACACATGCGGAATGCCAATAAATTGCAATTTGGAAAAAATCTAAATTTTAAACTGCATGTGTATTTTGTGCATGTTAAAGTTTTGTGAGAAGACAGATAAACCCAGGGATTAAGGACGTTCCACCTCACAGTACTAGCGAACATTCACACAAGCATAACACCACGTTTCACCGTGTTGTGCACGTGTCGACGACTGTTAGACGTTACACAAAAGGACACATCGGCTGTGTTGCCATGTAGTCTGAAATATACTTTGAACGAGATCATGTAACACGTTCTTTACTATTCTATTATTCCCAAGCCATTCTAAATTTAACTTTCAGTGTCATCACTGTATATTAAAGTAGGTTTTATTCGCGAAGATTTGCTTCGCAAATATAAACTCTAGCGCCTGAAAATCAAGTACATTTCAGACTGCTTTCACAAGTAAATGTAAATAAGATTTTGCAGTAAATTATGTATAACAAACAAAGCGTATTCTGTCGCAAGCAATGCGTGTTGTGTGGATGTAGACTAGCGAATGTGAAACATTTCATTGTCCGCTTTGAGCCAAAACGAGTCAAACAAAATAGAACTAAATGTTTCAATAATAAAGTTCATATTACAATGATTAAATTATTTTAGTGTTGCAGCTCAAAACGACAGCAATAAGCAATCGCCAGATTCTGGCACATTTTTTGAAAAACATTTATTGAATGAATTTTTTAATGTGAGTTAGGAGTGAGGCAACGAATACTGATGAAAGTAATTAAGGTTATGGAAATTTAATAATATGACCAATAGATGTACTTAAGGATATTAAGCAAAACATAATTAGTTTAGAAAGTAATTTAGTCATTGTACCGATATTGCACTGGAGTTAAGTTGAAACTTAAGATCAATTCCGGTCTAGTCCGATTTAGTAGAATTTCAATTAAGCTGATTTTAGTATCTACTACTTACTTGTATTTTCTTTAGTATAATTACAAATCTATTAGCCATATAATCTGAACACAAATTTCGATGTGAAATGAGTGTGAAACAAATAACATAAAACAAAATATATTACCTTCAACTGTCGATCTTCCAAACATGCTTTGGGAGTTCGGACAAAGGATGGGACTACGGGATTGTATAGCTTATACAACTAAATATACCTTACATAAACTAAATGTACTTAGCGGGTAAAGGTAACAACTATTCTCATTAAAGCATACAGTATTAGAATAGAATAAATAAACACATTTGACACATACAGAAACAATGCCAAGACAATGACGTCACAAAAATAAACAGAACGCAGCATAACATCATAATAAGAAGCTATTAAAAATAAAAACATTTTAAATAAAGAACATTAGCGGTTTAAAAAAATATGAGAGATAAGATTTATGGTTAACTATTCAATACTTTTAAATGAAGAAAATGTGTTTATTCATGCTAATCTATTGTTTATAGATCCATCACGTGCAATATTATGAATGTTATTGTAGAGATAATATGAATGTTTATAAGACTAGTAACACACTTAATACTCATACAGAAAGCTACACATGCTACCATACACGAGCTTATACACAAAGCCTAGAAATTGGCTTATAAAGTTCAGATAGTAAAAGAAGAACTTTGCTTTTGAAAGGAAAGCAATAAAAACATGTTTTTAAACACTTATCTGATCTTGTATGGGGAATCTTAGGCTAAATATAGCTATATGTTTAGACGCCCGTACTCAAAGAACGTGTAAGCATGAGTATGGATGCACTCCTACCATTAAATCTGACATGAGACTCATAATCGTCTTTTTATGTTATCTTTTAAGATTCGTAATTTCGCAATTATGTGGCAGTTTGAAGCGACATATTTAAAACCCAACAACATTATGTCTTTGAAAATTGATTTAGTGATATATTACTTACTTTGTCACTATTTCTTACCAAAAACGTAAACTTTTTAAGCGTCAAATAAATAAGCGCATTGTCTATGCTTCACACTATGTAAATAAGCTCGCTGTTAGTAAAATACTAAATTTTTTACCTCTATGGGTAATAAAAGCTATATTATTAATGAAATGTCATGATCACAAATTGATTAGTTAGATAAAAGCCATAATTGGCGATAAAATGTTAGAATACTAAGAACAATATATATACTAGAGAAATGTGATTTCGATGTATGTTAGAGAAGTCTAGTCGACTTAAAGCGAATGCCAGAATTAGTGGTTAAAATAAACCTTCAACTAACGAATAGAAAAAAAAACAATAGTAATATTTTGAATCGATTAACTTATAAAAAAAATACTGTGATGCATTTCATCTGGCATAATTTAAGACAACTATAAGAAAGTTTAAAATAGATCTAGAATCGATTAAATAAGGTATTTATCTACGATTACTTAACACTATTAAATATATGATTATACATTTTAATTATAATGAGTATGCAAAAGATACGAATTAATAAAATATGTATCACCACCATAAATAAAAAATAACTCAATACTGTTTAAAAACTAAACTATTATTTGAAAAAGATTAGATCTGTCATTTTAAGTATTTTTTTAATACTGGTTATAAACATTGGATGTAATTACTGGGATATTTTATGTACGTATATTAAATAAAATCGTAGTGTCTGTTTGTATCGATGAATATGGTGTTTATATGGATATAGGGAAATCAGGATAGGATTGTTTTACAATTCACGATTTACACATAGAAAACGTAAATAATTATAACTTTCAAAATAATGTCACTTAATGGTATATTAGGTTATTGAATCAAGAAAGAAAGGAAAAATATTAGACATTTTTTTTAATTTACTTGTTTTTTTCTTATTTTTGTGGACGACTTTATGCAAAAGAGTCCAATCGTGAATTGCAAAGTACAGAGGCTCGGAGCTAAGCTATCTGAAGTCCCGTCGTTCAGCAACAGTGCGCGGGCGGCGGCGCGCGCAGCAGCGGCACGTGCTCGCCTGCGTGACGTCACAGCGACACACCGACACGACACCACACGTCATCGACACGGCACAACCACAACACCAGACGGACGCGTTACGTATAGTCCCCTTTACAGTCTTTTAAGTTTACGTGACGCTATTCGTAAGACCAATTTTATCAAAAAAAAATTAGCAAAATATTTCTTACATATATATGTATATTTTTTTTTTTTATAAAATATGGCTATGACCAAATTAATTTCTACAAATCGATCACTTTTATAATGTAGTAAATTATCAACTTTTATATAAATACAGTGTTCAACTAAATCAACTGGAATTTACGATCTGCGGTGAGTAAAACTTATTAGGATTTCTTACGAGACTGCGTCACGTAATGACTAATATTGACTAATTTATTTAATTACGTGCTAAAGATTAATGGTTTGTGAAATAATACCATATAAACTAGCAATACTTTAAACTATAATGGGACTCCACGTTACGCCTTTAATTAGCTAACATCAATATAATACTAGAGTATGTCGGCTTTGATAATATAAAACTATATTTCAAATAACAAATAAAGCGACATCAAATTGACACTTAAGCTTCAGTTAAGTCACGCTCTTAGCATACACATTTACTAATATATTAAGCCAAAGATTACAGAGTATAGTATAGTAATATCAAAAGCAGACATACTAAAGTAATGTAAGTAATTAAATACACAATGACCAATGGGAGGTTTGCAAATAAGTCAATACACACTATCGTTTGATCGCAGTAAAGGTAGAGAAAACAATATAAAAATTATATTTATATTATATAATTATAAAAACATGTTTTTAAAACTGACCGCAACTATGTCGTGTCTCTAGGGTTACAATATGGAACTTTAGAAGAAGCATTTACCGAAAAAAGCGATACTTAGGTAAGTGCAAAAAAATCTTGTAACCCTATTGCATAACAGAATTTTAAAATTTGTTATTCACTTCTTAGCTATATGTAGGTAGTTTTAATACCAGTGGCAGTGTTACCACTATCGTGAATCCAATGGTTTTCCAAGTAATTCCAATCCAGTGCCTTTTTACGTATTGTACAAAATTATAAACAGAATCAGCTCTGTAAGATATGTATATTATGATTTTATTATATATATAAGTTATATATATATTATATATATATATTTTCTTATTAAATAAGTTAGTCTTTTGTTTTGAGTATCAAAACGATAGTGTGTAAAGACTGCAAAATATTTTAAATGATAATTCTACCTCGGATAATAATTACCTAAACTATCCATAATAGTTGTAGATGATCATGCATAATGGAAATAAAGCTTTGAGCATTTGTTTTGTTATTGTATTATTAAATTAAAACAAGATTCGTTTGTTATTCCATATAATTTATGTCCCCTGAAATAATATTTTCTAGACATTTCGAATATGTGAGAGCTTTTTTGACTATTTTTATAACTGTCACATTCACATCGTAACTATGACGGTCATAAATTAAAATATTGGTGTTGCTAATTTCACTTTTTAAGCGGATGTGTCAGTTCCACTAAAATATAATTATCCAAACGAATGGCGGTAAGAACTAATTAAAATAATTGATGGTAAAAATAAATAAATTTATTTTTGGGAGAAAAAACAAATTCATGTAACGCCTGCCTGACAATGAATGGTGACACATGACACGACTAAACTAAAAAGATTCTGTATATTAAGCCAGACATTCTGCGAAGATCTCAGCTGAAGCGGAAGCTCTTGTCCATCATTAAGAAACGAAAAGTTTAATATCTTGGTCACGAGCTTAGGCACGATAGATATGAACTTCTGCAAGTTATAATGATGGCAAGGTTGCGGGACGAAGACGAGTTGGACGCCGAAAGAAGTCGTGGCTGCGCACCACCGGGAGTGGACGGGGACCGCGAGTGCATCTGAACTATTCCGCCTCGCAAAAGATAGAGACAGATTCCAACAGCTGGTAGCCGACCTTCAGCAATTGGAGTGGCACTTATAGAAGAAGAAGATATTAAGCCAATTAACCATTTCCAAATAGCCCTCAAAACTCTCGTCAAACTAAACGTCTCTGGTTAAACTTCTCTTTCAAAACGAATGCTCAAAGCGTGTAGAGTGTGTAGAACTGTAGACTAGTGCCACGTATCGCAGCCTACCTTGCAGCTGCCGGTTGAGCAGCGCGGTGATGCCGGGCCCGTCGCCCGCCTTCTTGACGACCAGCATGGGCTTGTCCTCGCCCTCCTCGTAGCTGTTCGGCAGGTGGCCGTTCGACACCGCCATCGTTTCGCTCACCTGGAGATTGGTAATAATACTTATAGTTTTTGGCATCAAAAGTATAAAGTATTACATTTGGTTAGGAGTAAAACGAGTTAATGACGCCCTGATTGGCGCTGTGGCTAAGGGATTGGACTGCTGCACTAAGGGTTGCGGGTTCAATTCTCGTACGGGACGAACATTTCTGTAACCGCAGACGTTTGTCCCGAGTCCAGGTATAACATATTTGTAGAACGCACTCACGATACAGGAGAAATTCCAAGTGTGGGGCGATGTTTAAAAAAGGATTACCAAATTTATTTCAGGTGGTCATGGGGGGGGTTGGATTCGTGACTTATAGTGATATGGGCTCGGAGGAAGCTAGTACTGCCTAGGCATGAAAATTGTCATCATTTAGAAGTACCTGTATATCAGAGGTCGAGTCACTCAAGTCATATTTACTTACTTATAACTATTGAGTGGCGATATGTTGATGCATAGACTACCAAACTGAATGATAAAGGAAACCTCTGCCTACGTCAGGGGTCAATATTTTTCATATAACTGGCTAGTATCACACAGTTTTTTTTTATATAGAGTAACACGAATGTTTAAAAAAATCACGTACCAAAAGGAATGAGTTAACAAACTTTCCAGACATGCGTAAAAAGGATTTATTGAACTGGATATGATAACAAAAGGTTTGCTGTAATACTACCTCACCCCACTTAGTTCAAATTAGCCGTTTAACACCTCAGTCTGCCCGTGACTATGAATGCTGTACAGGATTCGAAACGTCAGGACCAAAAAAACTAAATAAAACCGCCATAAAATCCGTAAAAAATATTTTATTTCAATGTGTATATAAGGATAATTTTAAAATATTAATTCGGTGACTTATGGTATTTTGAAAAGCGTTCCGTTCGCGAGCTAATCTAAAAACAGTTAATCCAATGCATATTTTAAACAGCTATAAAATATAAACACACCAATTAACAAGAATACTAAACTTGTTCGAAAAAGGAAATAAACCCGTTCCTAACAAATTCCAAGTAAAACAAACTCTAATTTACCGAGAAAGTGTTATTTACAACTTTTAGGAAACTGTTATGATATATTCCAAACACAGTCCATAGACCAACAAACCATTTAGAAAGTCCGTGAAAGAATATTACTTATTCACCGGTTGTACTCAGTAAGGTTGTACGAGTTTATCAGGGTTCCGCACCCAAAGGGTAAAACGGGACCCTATTACTAAGACTCCGTTGTCCGTCCGTCTGTCCGTCTGTCACCAGGCTGTATCTTATGAACCGTGATAGTGAGACAGTTAAAATTTGTATTTCTGTTGCCACTATAACAACAAATACTAGAAAACAGAATAAAATAAATATTTAAGGGGGCTCCCATACAATAAACGTGATTTTTTGCTTGATATTGATTATATATTGCAACAGTTAGACGCTTAAAATATTCACTTTAAACATGAATAATTCAGTTAAAATAAGAAAAAATATTAAAGGGGGCTCCCATACACCACTCATGATGTTATTGCCGATTTTATAGATAATGGTAGGGAACCCTTCGTGCGCGAGTCCGACTCGCACTTGGCCGGTTTTAGGTAGCAAATGCTCGTCTAGTTTCCGAAAGGCTAGGGCCCGAAAGGAAATGGAAGTAGAGCTAAAGAAAGTCTCGGAACCGGTAAATTTTCTAAAGCACAAAAGCCCAAGGTCCCTGGAGAAATCAAAATAACATATAGCGATAGGCCGATCGCTTGTTAGAACATAATACGTAATGCAACCGATAGGACAAAATGTAGGTCAATAGAATTTTCACGAAACTCAGTCTATAGGTACCTAGTGGGTTTAAATAAATTATTCCGCGGCAGAGCTTGTAATAATACACTAGCGGTCTATGTTATTTACGATAACTGCGGTGCATAAAACTAGTTTTTTATTTTCGGGGCGTACTAAAATACTAACTAGTAAAAGTGATTACGGTTTCTAATTCTAGTTCGATTTAAATTATGATTAGTGAGCTGTCTAGCCTTAATTACTGTTTTGGCTTGCTGCTATGACATTTTCCTAATTAGTTATTTATCATAAATACTGTTTTACGATCTATTTATAATTGCTACGTTGTTAACAAAACACCAAGTGGACTAAACAAAACGAAGTCTTTAATTAGTCATAGACAAAACAAATAATAGACACGTCAATCTTAACATTGACTAAAAAAACCGCATCTACGATATAGGAGAACTTACGAGAGTGGTCACAAAAAAAGTTTTTTTTTAATGTTGCCATTAAATAAAATCTTCATTCTGTATTTGGGACTTTTTGTTTAGATAAGACCGTTCAGCCCTAAAACAAGACTCAATAAGCTTAGAACATAAACGACCCATCACCTGTCTATCTGCAACCTTTATCGTAAACTGACCTGCATGAGTTTGTGCACCACATCCCGGCCCAGTATGTGGTCGAACACAGCCTGCAGGAAGGCGTCCGACATTATGGACAACTTCAGCTTGTCGCGGTGCCACACCAGCACGCGGGACTCCTCCATGGCCATTATTGACACCTGGAAAGTTAAAACAATAGGTTTTATATCAGATTTATGGAGTACCTATCTTGCTGGTTCTTCTCCATAGAAACGACACTTTTGAACCAAGCAACTTGATTTGACGTTTTATAAGTGCCGTTTTGCAACCTATATGAAATAAAAACCTCATGACTATGATTTAATTGATCCTTGAAGAGATAATTGGATTGGAGGATAATTGAAATAAGATGGAACATTTACATCAAGCTTAAACGAAAAAGGCGGGAGTATTTAAATCAATTAATTAATGACTTTTTGATTATGTTATAGTTTTCTACAAGAACTTGGGCTCTAGACAAGTGGCAAAACCCTTCTCGAATAGAAATGGAATAGATTGAAAAATGTATGGGATGATATGTAAAAAGAATATGTCATAGATTACATAGTCGAAACATTATGTCATCCCTATACATTTTTCATTCTATTCGTCAAACATTTTGCCACTTGTCTAAGAGGGCTGCAGACTACGACAATGTTATATTCTCGTTTTACACAGACTATAAAAGGAATCAACAATAACAACTTTAATTCCTTGATTTAAAGTAGTATTTTAAGCAACAAGAACATGTAATCTAACAGAACAGAAATGTACAATATCACTAACATTATAACTGTCAAAGTTAATCTCAATAGTGATTAACGACGCGTGTCAAACTCTAAAACATGACATACACACGAGTAGGCGAACAGATTTCACGGAGACAGCGGGTCTAGCAGGATTAATAGGAGAAGCGGTAATATCTAACCGAGTGTAAATACTTGAAGATAAAGATGGGCAACAAAGAGGTTGGTTTAACAACCTTCGTGGCCCTTAAGTGTTAGCATTTTCAGGACCTAAATAATGAACAAAATAAAGCACTGATAAATTATATTCTAGTACCGAATTACCAATGTAATTTGGACGGAGGTAGGATCAAGCTCAGAATAGTAGTTAACTACATAGTCAGTTGACAACCAATCAATAAATATTGTTGCCATAAAGCCATGAATCAGAAGTTCTAGGTAAGCTTTATTGTTATCTCGATTCTGGCGAAAGCTGTGAATCATCAAACACCAACTGGTAATGAAATCCAGCCTCACATCGAACCGCTACAAACTTGCGGAGGTACTCGGACACATACATAAAACTTACAACGTAAAGCTTGTAAGTATTTTTAAATCTTCCTCTGTTTATGAGGCTTTTGTCTTGCAGCGTTAGTTAAAAATTAGTATTTTTATAGTACATTCCATTTCATAATTTTACTTTACTTGAAAGAAAACTAAGTACATTTAAATTCCTACTTTAAGATCTCATTCATAATAACATACAAATCTAAATATTATACGTGTCTACTTTTACTGCGCACCGAATAGGAACAAAATACGCCTACGTACCATTATGGTAATACAGAGCTGAATGAGAGTGAAATCATGACTCGATCATAACATAACGCATAAACAGACAGTTACCAAACTAAACAAAAGGTGTAGTTAGAAGTCCCACCAAAATGGTCCATACAAATGGCCGAAAAGGATCGAATTAAACGCTTAAACAAGGATTTTGCTTCTTGGCCTAAAAACGCCTGTTCAGACCCCGTCAAAAATTATGCTTATTCCAGCACAGAAGGCCATTATGTCATAAATTATGAAAAAAATAACTTAAGCACTTATGATTTGACCAATTTACAACGTGCGAAATCTAAAGTGTGGTGCTAGCATATGATTGCTAGTATAGAGGTACCAAAAAACAGCAATATTCGCGGTTAGACGAAACTAGATTGCCCAAATCACGCAAAAGCTACAACGGCAAACCGCGTTAATGTTGAATGGGTTTACTAAATCCCCAGAATCGCAGAATCGCGTTTCTGCGCTAAGTATTTTAACCTCAACATTGCAACTGCGTGTAAATAGCTTAATCTAAGAAGGTTATCGATACTATTGTTCGCACATCGTTGTTTATGCTTTATAGCGAATTTCATGAAGTGAATCTTCTGTTTATCAACATTTTGTTGCGGTGACGCCGCTAGACACCCACCTGCTCGGTACGATTACGAAAGGTCTCTACATCACATATCTTTATGCAGTACGTGGATATAGCATAATTTACACAACTCGGTATCTGATAGAAATAGGCCATTTCCGTAGCGTGAGATTTCTTTTGAATGAGGGAATAAATGTTAACTATTGAGAATCGATAAAAGGTGTGCATTTGCGTTTTATTGCATTTGCCATCCTGTGTGTCAATTCTATATGAAAATATTTATTCAAGCAACATACTGATAACTTTAAACATCCGTTGAAAAAGTTATAATTCGGAATAACGTATCCAGCAAGTAACAAGCCAATACCTCACATTAAGGAGATAAGAACTTCGTTCAATTATGGCAGTTGTTTGAAAGTCCATACATCCATACATTAGAACAAGCATCATTGGATAAACACATGAAGACGAGACTGAAGAGTTAGCGACCTATTTAATATCTAAGCTATATTTAAACGTTATGACATCAAACAAAGTAGAAAGATCTCATCATTCACAACTAACTTATAGCTGCAGACCACTCAACTATAATATTAAATCAATTAAATACTTCGAGAACCACTAGAATATTTATCAATTAAACTTGTTGAAGCCTGTTTGCAAAAACAGTGATCGATGGTTATTTTGCTTCATTTAAAATGGGCACGCTAAAAGCTCTTCAAACACTTAGTAAGAAGATGAGATTACAAATGAACACTGATCCGTTCTCGTACTAATTGCTCTATAAACATCGGTAGCTGTAAGCTGTTTTTACATTCATTATCGCCTTTAACGAACTGTGTTGATCAACAAATAAATGTTTGTTGTTAAATTTATCAGTCTCATAAACTGGTTCTTTGTGTTTACATTTGTCTGCTTGTCTAGAAAAGTGGTCTTTCGAGACGAAATAAAAGTGACAAAGATTGTGCCGTCATTTATCTCAGTCGAAGTCACAAAGGTTGGTTCTCAATCGGGAGTTCCGAAGTTCCGACCTTAAAGTTATAGTCTATTACATGAAGAAAAAAGTTACACACATATTTCGCAACGAAGCAGTGGGACGGGACGGGCAAGCCAAACTTTGTATCCTTTTGCACTGTTTATTTATGATAAACAGGACCAGACCGATATTTTTTTTACAATTACCTCTAATTCAATATACATAATTTTTTCGGAAGTGCTCTTCAGATAAGCTGCTCAAAAACCAATAATCTTACCTGAAAGTACTCGTCTGTGGACACACCGAACCACTCAGGCGAGTCCAGAAAGTGATGTGGGAACACTATGTGAAGCGCGCGCTGGTTCTGTGACACCACTAGCCTGAAACACACGTACACATGCTTATAGTCTTCACATCTACGTGAGACTCGAGTTAAACTGGCCATCTGCATTGTGAGATCCATTTAAGAATGGAATATCGACCAATACGACCATATCGAGGCTTAGCGTCTGAAATGCTAAATCTCAAAATCAGGCTAACTTTAGAGTAACATCCAGTTTGAAGCCTGATGTCATTCTAATGAAAAGTTGAAAGGTCATCTTCTGAAAAAATGGCTTTTTTATGACAAACAACGACTAATTGGTTACTTTTGAAACAGTTTACATATTGAAATACCTAAAGTACACCATGTATTGTATAGCCACTTTCATTAAAACTCTTTGGTTTGGGTAATATTTGTTCTCGTGGGAAGCCCTAAAAACTTTTAATAATGAGGATTTAATAACTGGGTAATACAGGAACAGCGCTAATTAAAACGCGCGGTGCGAAGCCAGAAGCCGCAGTTCTGCGGTCGTGCAGCATACATTATTATGTTCGCGGGTTCATTACCTGCACTGCACGGCGACCGGTAGGGGACGGTAGCCGAAAATACGGATATTTGTTCATTAATTTTTAAAGCGGTTGAATCCACGAGTACCAGTTTGCGGTCAGTTTGTTGTAGGTCATTTTGTGTTTGTGGACGTAATTATAAAATTTAAGCAGTCGGATATGTTAATAGAAAAAACCTTCCTCTTAAAAACCTCGAGGAAAAACCAAATACGTTTCTAAATCACAGAAGTTAATTTCAAAATCTTTCTTCGTTTCCTTAACTGACCGGATTCGATGACATTTGAATAAATAAATAAATTAACTTCAAATTAAAAGTCGGATCGAAAACCGATAAAAGAACTTGAGAAGTAATTATCCCATTTCGCGATTCTCAACGTAATTTTATAAGAAGATTTTTGGATCTAATACCGAATGACGCCTACGGAAATATATGAGACGCTAATAAAATGAAACTCAACACAATTTCCAAAAAACTAATCACGCCAAATCCAAATAATTTTAGCTATAAATAAATTGCTTTAGCGCGAACAGAATGTAAGAACGTCTTTTTTCAATCATGAATCAAATTCATGAATTGTTTTACCGCCCGTTATGGACTTAGGGTCGTGATGCTTGACATTATGTCTTCAATACCCAAATAAAAGGTAATATTTAGGGCTGCTACATATCTAGATCGACTCCTAACAGGTTGCCACAATTTATTTAATCAGAACATAAAATCTAGGTCCAACATTTTTGGGTTAGCTCTGCATGCCAATGTTTAGTGCTCATTATTTTAGATTGGCACAAGATTTTTAAGTGTAGAATTAGCTTGGGATATGCATAAAAATAATAACGTTCGTAATTAGGAATGCAAAAACTTTTCCTTATTTGTTTTAATCTGTTTCACTTGTTTTGGATACAGATTGCCATCCCTAGCTGAATATAATTTCCAGAGCTCGGTGTCGCAAAGGTCGTCTCCATAATAGAGTTTCGCGACAATAAAGCGCTCCCCGAAATGTTTGCTTTACACAAACCTTTAAAGAAACATTTACTTTTTTTACTTTACCGCGAATTGCTCAGATATTTCAATCGTGATTCCGGCATTCGTTATCTCAAGTATTTTATTGTACACTGAAGTTAAATTCGTGACAAAATCTTATGCAAATGTATGTAAATAGTGTTGTGTCTTAATAGACATTCATTCGTAGAGTTTACATCTTACCACCCACACCAGGTCATCGGACCGTATAGGCGGATAAACTATTACAAAATTGGCCGTTAAACAATCACTTAGTAGCTTTTAAATTGTTCACATCCTAAATAGCTCAATAAACCCAAAGACAACTGTTGCCGTAAAAGGTTTGAAAAAATAGGTCCGTACTAAAGTGCGTAAGTACCGCAGAGTCCCGCAGCGTGGTACTGGTAAGTGCCTGGAAAGAGGGCTCCGCTCAAAGTTGTCGAGCGTCGTATAAAGTCGTATCGATAGTGTAGTGCGCACCAGCTGTGTTTAGAACTAGGCCGCGAAAGCACGCAACTTTACTTCTGTAGTCGAGTCCCAACAAAAAGGCAACTATTACATTCGCTAACAAGCATGTCTGTATAAAGAGCTACTACATCGCGGAAACCCAAGCTACTTAGGTATTTACAATATTCATGTTTTTAAAGCAAGACATTTTTGAGCTTACTCACAAAGTGGCTGTAACATCATAACCATTTCTGTACATATGTCGCAACACAATCTCACGGAGTACCGTACATCTGGCGACACTATACGATGCCTCGTAAATAAAGCTTAAAGCGCTGTAATTACTATGTCTGTAGTCTGAAGCCAGGTTTATAGCTCCGCCGCTAACGCGACACAAGTTGTTAAACTTTATGTCTGGCCTAAGTAAGAGTGCGGTGATCGACAACTGGCATTTTTCTAACTCATTTTAACTTTTGTTGAATGATTAGCAATTTAGAGCAGGCTTTCTATATAGTTTAATAACACAGGTTATAAACCTAGCACAGATGTCAGGTTTTCACATATTATAATTGTACCTACATGTTATTGTGTCAATATTTTTTTTATTATTAATTCCTTTATTTAAAATATTACTTATAAATTACATTTTTAAATATATATTATAAGTATGGAGTGCGTGAAAATAATTGAGGCATTGTGCTACCTGTAGGTATGTATAATGTAATAAGGATGTCAAAAACGAATGGTTAACAGTGGGTTATTCATTTTGGTTGATAATGAGTGAGATATAAGAAGATATGTCTAGGATAGTATGGTTGGGAATTCTCTGGCATCCATATCCGTGGCTAGAATAAACCTTGTATTTCTGTAGTATTGACTACTTTCAAAGTAAGCGAAAGCTGTGTGCCAGACCATAGAAAGTGGAAATCCGTAGTCTTTGTAACCCTTAGGCTTAAACGTGACTTAATGTAAGTATAAATTACTATCGCCAAACCTCAGCGAAAAACTGCGAAGTCTGTGATACATTATTATCGCTAAGAGTATAATAACAATAATGTCGCTAGGAACCATACTGGGTCCATACCTCTATACACAAAATTGAATTAATTTTCATCAATAATTCATTGCCATACACGATTAGCATAACATAAAAACCACCTGAGAAATATGTTAAATATCCGACCGCAGCGTTTAATCTCTTGGCTACAGCTTTAAAAGTAAAAAATGATGTAAATGAATTCAGAGGATATTAAATACCGAGACAGTTTAAATAGGAAACGCCCGACACAGATTAGGAAACTGGATATGATCGCTTTAACTAGAGGTCATTAATGGTAATCAATATTTGAAGCTTTTAAAATAATTATAGGAAGCACTAATGTCTAATAATGGAGCTTAATGAAATTAACTTACTCTCAAATAAATTTACGAAGGCTATTGATTAGTGTTCAGCCCCTTACCATGAACTCTTCAAGCAGGACAGTTTACCATGAGGAAACGAGACGCCGCTACGCGCAGTGTAATGCGGGGTCTTGCTTCCACAACGTAAACTGTCCCGTTTTGTTCATGGTAAGCGGGCTGTACCTACATATGAACTCACTATAAAACTACTTCATTTCGTTATTCACACTCTACACTAAAAAATTGTGTTAGATGCTTGCCATTTATGCTAATATAGGAATGTTCCACTAATCATATCTAGTTGTATAATCTAGCAAGATGTTTTTAACTATGTTAGTCATAACAATTTGATATTAGCCATAAAATCCGATAAAATTTATTGGCTCAGATATTAATAAATTCTGTGATGTAATTTATATAAACCTATCCATCTGTCGCTATTTATACTGAGAAATTGAATTAATCTTTATTGTCAGCATAATAAAGGCTATAATGGACAAGGTTATCGAAAACATGCAAGTGACCGACCTCAAAAACGAAAAAGGAGTGACGGGCTACTGGGCTATCATTAACCAAAACAGGTATCAACATTCAAGGCTACCTCCCTATGTGGGTTTAGTAAATTTTCAATTTGATGTATGGACACAACATCAACAACAAGAACCAGATTGTTAAATTTAGTTTCCGAATATTCTAAAAGCACTTCGGAACCACATCTTACGTAATCATGGATAAATTGCAGCAAAGTGCAGTGTAAACAGTAAGAACCGTCTAAGTCCTGTAGAATACAAGTTATACGTTCGTACACAACACGAGCAAAATTCGTAAAGAGGTCGCGACTTCGCGAGTTTGTGCAAGCCGGTTGCGCAATGCGCCTGCGACACTGTACCGTATGTCGATAATTTTCCTTTCAATGGACGTTCATTCACAAAAAACAAGGCAACCCGTCAAGGAGAACTTGCCAATTTTAATTACTATAAAAACAGTGATTCAAAATGAATTGATTTTACGATATCATTATTTATCAAAACAGGATAATAAACTCCATTGCAAAGTATAAACAATTAAAAAAAAACATTCAAAGTCCAAGGATCAAAATCACGTCGATCGATTAAGAAAGTGGACTCTTGATGAAGTTTACAAGGGAATGCACGTTTCCTAGGCAAAAATCGGTTTCTGCAATACTACAAAAGTAATGTTAACAATACAGAAGTTATTAGAAGAAATACACAATTATATATTTCCGTCAACAGCATCGTACGAAACCTTGAAGTTTTCCCGCTGAGTAAAAGTAATAGTGTCTTGTTATATGACAATTACGTACACTGAGTTAATACAACCCACAAGTGCATTGTTAAGAAAGATAAATAGGTGGATTCTAGATCCTAAAGATGAAAGAAAAGGTCTTGTGGACGAATTGGGACAAGGCTAAGTCCAGTAAGCTATCGATCGACAAAAAGACTTAAAAGATCATTGTTAATATTCAAAACATATCTACCCCATTCCCTACTTTCCAATCAAATGTTTGACTGTTCCAAAATCGTTCGATCGAACAATAATTCGTTTAATAAATACGTTTGATTATGGTCCCTTACCCCAGCGGACCCCTACAGAGACTCGAGACTTGTATTGTCCTAAATAATCCAACTAAAAATAGATTGAGGTACTTGATTTTCTTCATTGAAGGGAACGAATGAAAAAGTGTATTTAAGTAAGGAAGCGTATTCCCTTTGATGTTATACTTGTGCTTCTTTTATTTACGGGCAACATTGCAGAAGCTTGAATATTGGAACGATAGAAATAATTAAGGACGTGACTTTTCCTTCATTTACCGTTCATGTCTTTATTACTTTAGATGACAAATAAGCCGTATATTTCAGTCTTTTGACTTTGATCTCAATCTTCTTCAGTATCTAAAAACAAATTCAGCCTTGTTTCAACGATACGTCAATTTCCACAATGAATCAGGTACCATGACAATGTAATTTTGGAACAGGCAATTATATCACTTTCGTTTCTCAGAACACTGACATGACACTGAACTCTTACATAAAGAACTCGTTAGCATTGACCGAAATAACACGATATTATCTGATGCTTCAATATTAATGAGTAAGATTCTTTATTTGACCGTCGAAATTACTTAAGTATACAAGTTATAGCTGTCAGTTGGTCTGAAGATGAACGATGCGGCATTTTGTGTGGTCGAACCTCTAGCATTAGTCACAGTTGTGAACGGTGCAATATTTCATGACTGAAAGACGGTAATAAGACGAGAAACGACGAATACCCGCATAAATATTCATGAAAAGCTTGATTTTATTGGCCAAATGATATAAATCAAAATACATTACGGTGTTTTCTCCTTCTTTAGTCTCAATTAATCTAACATAAAGCTCTACCGGCGTGAAACGATATAAAATATTTACCTTTACGCCTTCCTGTTTCTTTCAATTACTACTCAATAAAACCAAGCAGCATACAAAATGCAAGACTAGCAAGACTTATAATTCGAGAAGAAACAGTAACGCGAGTTGAAGTAGGTACCTAGGACCTACCTTATGCATATTGTTCACCTTAGATTATCTAGATGGAGTCTGGCGCTACATTGAAACAAAAAACAATGTGCCAATTGTTTTTTTTTTTTTGCATGAATGCGTGCGTAATGATAGCAGTTGATAAACATTACAACTAAAATGGGGTAAATTGCCCAACGTGGTACAGTCTATCTTTTAACTCGAAATAAAAATTATTTTTATATAATAGGTACATAATTATTGTGTTTGGTACTAATTACCTATAAATTATGAAGACAATGTTATTTTTTTATTACAGGCAATTGGCTATGGCACTTTCTTTTTCTTACGGAGCTAACATTTTTCACGTTGGTTCAGTTCCAAAGACAATACATTTTCATGATAAGCGTGACCGAATTGTAACCCAGGGTTGGCTCCAGACGAAGGAACTCCTCAATGGTTAACAGTACAGACTCAACATTTTGAACACACATTTAACCATGATAGCTCTTCCTAAAATTCACCATGATCTTAACACCACCCTCACGGTTGCCTCCAGACGAGGGAACTCATCAACGGTCAACAGTAGTGACTCAACATTTTATATGCACATTTAACTATAATATCTCGTTCTAAAGTTCACCATGATTTAAACACTATCCCCATGGTTAACTTCAGACGAAGGAACTCCTCAAATTTCCTCGGCGCAGGCACGTAATTAAGTATACACATGCTGGCGCTCATGTCGAATTTTGCAAGAGTCAATAGGCCCACCATCTTGAAATTCAAAATGGGTGGAATATTCGAAAAAAAAATCAAGCTTATTTCAATGTACTACAATACACTTCGATTCGTAGAAAACTAAAGAGACATTATCCACCATAACATTAATAATATCGCCCTACCAGCATACCTAATAATTCATTATTCCAGAACTAATGATAATTTATTTAACATACGGGTGATAGGATACATATTTATTAATATTTAATCGGCCTCTGTAATTTCTACACACCTTAATAGCCCATTTCGCCATTTTTATTACGTTATTTTATGATAGAAAAACAAGCATCTCCATTGACAACACAATTGACACTGTTGGCTTTTGGCGCCAATTGTGAGGAATTGGCGCTAAAAAATACCGACGCTGTCAGGGTCTTGACACTCCATCTAGACATAATATTATATATAATCAAAGTTGTTCACTATAAAATATGTTTAACTCGTAAAACTACAACAATACATTAAAATTCACATAGCTTGTCCAATTTAATATCTTCGTGTTATCTGTTAGGAAAATCTGATGTAACACGTATATACAGTTAAAAATTCCAGTTACAGTCGTTGTCATAGGTTCAACGTTTGTTGGTTGATACCGGGTATTTTCAGGGGCTGTTAAAAACAAGATGGCCGTTGACGCGTTCTGTTTCTCGTCAGACTTGTGACTTGTCCGTCGCGATTATACAATGTGTTATTTGTTTTATAAATGGTTTTTGACTAACATAATATTAAAATTGTTTTTGGGTTGATTCACATTCAAAATGTCTTCGCAATATAGGAAGTCTGCTGAGTTCTTTTAAATGTACTTTTTATTTAAATTATAAACAGAAAACATCTGTGAGGACCTTTCATGAGACAGACCATCCTTAATATTTGTCTTCGAATAAAATAAAAGCATAAGAAAGTGAAGAGTTATACGAATATCTTGAACTCCCAAACTTACTTGCCAGACAACACTAGTGACAAACTGTCCACTTTAGTGACTTTCTCGTGCGCGTACAGCTCGTGGCACTTTAAGTGCCGCACGTTGCGCATGCACATGAGCACGCGGCGGAACTGTCTGCGCGAGACCCGCAGTGGCTTGAAAAGTGCCACATACACCTGGAACAAAGAGAAGATAACCATTAATGACTTCATTATGTCATTCATTTTTTACAACAATTGAAATTATGACATTCAAACGAAAAAAAATGTTATATCACATACGTAATACAATTTCGTTAAAAATATATATTAACTGACACAAGGAAGTAAAATCTCTAAATTTTGAATTAAACAATTACGAATAAGATTTTCTAACTATTTTGCTTCTTTATCCACATACGATTTGGTTATAAAAGTGCCTCCTTGGTGTGCAAAGCAATGTGAGGATGATACGTAAAAAAAATTGATTAGCCTACATCCAATTAACAAAAGCCGATAGTTTTGGAACTTTTCGTTGTATTTTCCCCTATAATAACCTTCACATAAACTACGATACCTACATTTTTAAAAGAATGCAGTGATATGAAGTGACGAGTGGCTCGCTCATCGCCTGCCCACAGCGGCTCATTTCCGACAGATGACTGACAGCTCGCGGACAAGATATACCGTAGTTATTAAATATTTTTCAGTATCAGATATTTTATGATTACCTCTGAACATGATATACTTGTAAAATATTTACTGAACTACAGTTCCATATCCCCAGCATTTTCCTTTTTTTGTTTCTTTTAGAGTCAGTTTCCAGTCTAAACAGATGCAGCTGAACCAGTATTCCAAGCGCAAGTAAGGATTTCGGTATGAAAATGGATGGTGGGTGAACACCCATTTTGAGTAGGGACCGACGAAGTAAGCGCAGATTAACCTTTATTAATCGATCCAATTGGCTGTTACTTTAAATAAGCCTTTTAAAACTCTATATCTAATTATGAAACCAAATTTACACTTAAGTAAAAAATAGACTTTAACTGGTACTTAAAAAAATATGAACAAGCTGTTGAGGGTTGTAACATGACACCGAAGAAAGTCAAAGGTGGTGTGGTATCACGTATCGCAATAAAACAGAAACTCTATCTATTGACGCAAGTTAAAATTATTCCATAGCTTTGCAACACTTTCCAAATAAAATAAACGATGCCAAAAATATTTATAATTATTGTGTATCTTCTATCTCATTTCTGTCAGCAACTATTCAATATTTATTTGTTCTTTGATGTTAAGATTCTCACAAATATTCAACTATTAAAAAACCCATTAATTACGGGCTTTGTAATTTAATTGCAGCATCAAATAAAGGAAGTACGGAACCTTTATTTAAAAAGTAATATGCATAATGTAAAGTTTTTTAAATAAAGTTTCGCATGACACAGGTCAATATTTACTGAAGGCGCGGAGTAAACAACGAAGCGAGGGCGGCCGAGATGAATATTTTTCTACGCGCACACTGTGCAGCTACAATAGCACCGAACAATATGGCGCCCGGAATTTTGCCATTCTCTAAAAAGGTTCTATTGTTTTGGCTCTAAACGTGGGCGGAAGTGCAGCTGCGCTTTTGCTGGATTAGCCTGATTACAACGCTCGAAACTGAAGAGGTCTCAAGGATTTTGGGTTTCGTAAATAATAGACTGTATTAATGAGTCCTCGTGACAAAAAAGACGCAACTTCCTAAAGAACGAACATTTTCTTCATCAAAAATTAGCTCAATACAGGATCACTGAACTTCGACTCACGTCTATTCTACTTTCGAAGCATGACTCACCCTTACTTCAAATTGCAAATTAACGAAATCAACATTGGGCTTTAATTTCAAATTCTTCGTTCAGTCCTACATAGATGTGAATAATTTATTGGGAATACAATTAACAAACAGATTAATTGACACAGCAGATGTAAGTGCACATATGGTAATAGGATAAGGAGCATTTAAAGCTTGCTTGTGGGCCGTCCTGGCTGCGCGCAACTCTATAAATAGTATTCCCAGAGATGCTAGCTTATTAATTCGCTTCTCGGAAATTTTTGTCGACGCCTACTGACGAATGTTACTTAATACTAAATATACAGACGATGGCTTTGAAGAGACGATGATTGTGAGAAACTACGACAAAGAGAGATATAATTTAGTCGTTTGCTCTGTTATCAACTGCCAACTTTAACTACGCCCGTATCAAAGGCTTATGATTATTTCGTATATGCACATAGTTTTTAAGCTTGTTTTCCGAACATTGTTTGGCCAATTTAGTCATAAAATATGCATATTTCGACTTTACGGTTAATTGCTTTAATGGTTCCTTGATATTATTCGAGTAAAACTGATTTTCCTCAAGATATAAATTGACTAATGTATACAGTTGACGATAAGAGGTGTCCGCAAGACCATAGTTCAGGATTTATTATTATTTCTCTCTAAGGTTAAACGACCATTACACGGTTAGGTGGTTATCAATATTTATGTGACTAAAAGTAATTTTAATTGCTGTGCTAACAGCCAAGTCTGTACTGCAATTTATAATCATGCAACCCCATTTTCAACGCTTTGCAACATTTTGATCAAGTAAAGCGAGAAACGCCAATTAAAGATGGCGCGATAGGCTAAACAGAAAGAGTCCTTTAATGGAACACTGATAGCCTGTGGAACTCGGCTGTTAATATGCAACGTGACACATAAACGATGTAAGCGGTAGCGGTATCGGAATACAAATTAAATGTAAACAAGCTGGTACTCTTCAAAGCGAAGCAAACACACGGGACAAGCAGGGGTATTAACGTGTCCATCGTACGTCGGGTTCAGCTGTGACAGTGTGTAGTTGTCTGTCTATGTTCACTACTATTAAAAGAGTTACCTTAAACAGAGCCTCGACAATTCTCGTCTCATATATGTTAATTACTACAAACATTCACCAGTAACAAATAATAGTATGTTATCAATAAAGCATGATAAGCCCTTTCTTATACTTCATCAAATTATTTGTTATAGAGTTACAGAGCTAAAGAATCGCTGACTTCATAAGATCGGTTTTTGGCTGGCTGAAAAGTCCCACTTTCGACTTATTCGCCTTCAAACCGATGAATTGCGTTTTTACATAAAGGTAAGAATTGGAGTAATATATTTTTAAAGTGGTGCTACAGTTCCTTCGCCTATGTATTTTGTGTTACTTAGTAGCCCCCAAGGAGCGCCGACTTATCCCTTAGTTCGCTTTATCGGTTTGCGTGGTAGAGAAGAGATATAATTATATTTCAGTTCTGCTTGCTAAGTGTTTAGTTTTCCTGTTCGGTTTCGTTATATCTTTATTTTTATTAAAAAAATACTGTCGCCCACACTAGGAATTTCTTCTGTATCGTGGGTGCGTTTTACAAACATGAAATATCACATACACAAACATCCAGACTCTGGACAAAAATCTGCGGTTCGCAAAAATTTTATCCCCGTGCGGAAATCGAAAACGCAGCCCTTAGCGCATTCGTCCAACGCTTAGCGACTGCGCCAATCAGGTTTAATTTCTAGATATAAAAAAAAACTGTCACTTTAAAGAAACTAGACTAATAGGACGCTGATTTATGTTTCAATTGTGGATGTGATCTAGTGCATATACTCAGAAAATGATGTTTAAGCTCTTACGACTAACTCGATTTTTACTTAAATTTAATTACATTCGTCAATAGATTGACACCCACGACTTTATGGAGATATTTTCTTAGCAGAAGATCTATCATCAATAGTTATGAATGAAATACTTTCTACAGCCAACATCGTTATCAAGACTGCAAAAACAACAAAAGACTAAGTTAAGACAATGACGTGACCAGAGACGTAATTAAGATCGAACAAAGTGCATACTAATTAAGTAATTAAGATGAAATGCAGAGACCAATATTGTTGTATAAAGACACTAATTAAACACTAATAAATACTTTATTCATTAATTTTATGATCACGACATTTTATAGAAAGGGTTTTATTCAAGATGTACCATTACAAACTTTCTAGAATTATAAGAAGACACGGGTATCCTGGGAAGACGACACTACCTCATAAGTTATACCGATTTACTGGCTGGCAATAAATTCCACATTAATTTAGAAAACTTTAAAATAGAGTTTGAATGGAACCCAATGTCGTACATCCCAAAAATAACATCCATATAAGGATGTTACTGCAAAAACATGAAATAACTGATATTTTGAAAGTAGTTCAATGATGGATACATAAATATAATGACCTATACTCTCTATAGTATCTACTCCTAATAATAACACAGGCTAATACCCACTAATCATTATAAATCACAACAATAAACGCAGCGGGCCCTTACACAATAATAGATCCTCAGAATACAGAACAAACCAGAAGCCGTGAACGCACACAAAAATGACACCACACCAATTACGCCGAAGTAGGGTATTTGAACGATTTGACATTTAGTTCACAAAGATCGCGCGCATCGCTGGAACGTTTTACACGCTGCACATTTAATTCAATTATGCCGAGCTGCGTAATGCAAATGTGCAAAACTGCGGACGGAATTATACAAAAATATGTTAGGATTATATTTAATTTGTACATTTCACATAAATATGTCCTTATATTTAAATATTGAATAATTTTAATTGTAGTGATTGTTAAATAAAACCAAGCGTCCATTTTGTCAGTGTTGCAAGTATTTGGTTGAGATTTTACCCCACGATTTTTTATTAACTCATTTTTGCACAAATTTCTAAAAGGAGAACGAACTATGTTTTTGTGTGCGTTAGGTGTTGAGTTTGATTACCAGTTTGAGCAGTGTCATTGGATAGCAATACGGAGTCTAGAATTGTATCTAGTCCATGCCAATAGGCTCGCCCCCTATTACACGACTGTACTTCGTGTATGCATTAAGCTATTAATATTATTTAATGTATTGACCTCACCTACATTTATTTGTCCTATTGGTCCCAGGACCTATAACATAAATTACGAAATGAGGGTAGGTATACAATATACCTAATGCCTTTTAGAAATACAGTTTATAAGAATACCCATTCGAGAAAAATACAGGCGTAATGTCATAATTATCATGTTTATTGGTAGAATTTAATACTATATATTAATATATCTTTTTTAAATTAAATATATAAATAACCTCTTATAGAAATCATAAAATAACAATACCCAAAACATCGTCATTTACCCCAGAATTAGTAACTGCCATTCCTAACCTAGCAACATTAAGCGGGTGTAAAGTGGCGGCAGGGGGGAGCGTACGTATTGTTGATGGACACAGTGCACGTAAAGGAAAAATGGCTGAACGCGGGGCCTGTGAATAGATCGTATATTTCCTTCGCTAATAAGGTCGTGCTAATGACTTGAACAACGGTGACAAGGCTGGCTTGCACCGTCTTTTAATGGCTCACCTAATGTTGATAAAAAACCAGTTTCTTTTTAATCTAAATAGTTTTGATAGTAACCAACCTACAAGCGGCACTTATGTATCTATTCGCGTTTAGTTTCAAGTTGAAACTTTCAACTCAAATTATATGTCATTTCCATTCGTATTTGCTCAGGCGCGTTTTATAATTGCTACGCAGAACGCGTCACCTGAGGGAAGTACACATTAGCGTTTGCCGTGGGATTTGCTCCATTTATACTTAATAAACTTTAAATGGATCTAAAATATGTTCGATATTAAGCAAAATGTTTATTGACCTACTTATGTGACATTATCACAAGGCCGACATGAGACAAAATACAAATTTAATTAATCAATACATCGAACGAATGATTGCATTTCATTAAGTATTGACATATTAAATACAGTAAGATATTCCAAGAAGGGTTTCACTGGTAAAATACCCGCATTAACAAAGTTGTACGAAACTAGTTTTCGCCCGCGAGTTCGCTTGCTAGTAAAATGTTCAGTATTTTTCAAATGAAAATGTACCCTATTAACTTCCCTAGGGTTCAGTGATTTAGTCGTGAATTCCTGATGCTGTAATAAACTGGTCGAGTTTATTTTTCAATGCAGAAGAAAATTTTAATAGGTACGCTTTCTTTCTTTCCTTTCATATTCACAACAATTTATAAGTTTACAGCCCGTTAACTTAACCTTCTATTTATTTTCAGCATTTGTCGTTATCTTATCGCTAAAAATGGAAAGCGTCGTGAAAATAATTGTAAATTGTAATAATGGTCCGTTAGGTGTCCCATTTTATTTAAGACTTAAGCTCCTAACGTGCCCTTTGCGTGTTGGACCCACGTCGCCACGTAAGCCTTTTAAAGGTTCGGGTTTATTCCCTACGGAAGATAGTCCAGGAACTATATAAATAAATTTCATTATAAACAATTATCTACAGTCTGGATTCATATGATTGCAAGTTTTGAACAGTCAAGCAAGTCTTGTTTGATTTTATAGTTGTTTTAAGACACTCTACTGACTAACAATCATGATAATTGCCTCCAACTCATGCGAATTGGGGGCGAAAGTGCCTTTACAGAATGGCAAAATGTAAATTTGCAATAGCACTTCGTACTTCAGGTACTACAAACGGGTGACATCAAAATAACAATCAAATGTCAAAAGGTCGGTGACAATATGCTTTAGCAATGAAAGCATAACGAACACGGAAGAGGCTCATTTTACAACGAAACCCCCGTTCGATGCATTGAACAAAAAGATTAGCAACCGTATTCCATTGTTAGTAATTATTGACAAAAAATTGGGCTTGACAGAGAACAATAACCATTGACAAGTGAGAACGCCGTGAACTGACAATTGCCGTTTCTATCGAACGCGTACTTAATTATTTACTTCCATCTATTCCATGGGAATTTGTCGTCGAAACAGATAAGTACGGTACACGATACGACAGTTACACCCGACAGTTATAAGTACATACCTAAAAAGTTTGATCGGTTCGTTTGGAATACATTAATACTTACTAACAATCCTATTAATATATATGTGAAAGTTAAAGAGTTCATGAATAAGGATAGCTTGTCAATCAGTCACACCCTAATGACAAAACGGATGAGGATTAATTTTAGGTAGCGCACAGGTTTATCATGACCTGGCTCAAGACAAAGGCGACTTTTTATTCAGGTACAAGCAGTAATAAGTCCGTAACTGCCAGGATTTTTTCAGTAGCCCGCGATTTTTAATAGTGGCTAAAACGAAAATTATAGACCTAGTGCCCGTTAATGCGAGCTTGCAACAAAACACCATTAATTACTACATGTTAGGAATATACAGGAGTGAAAATTTGTAAAACACAAATTGACTCGCTTACACACTGGTAGTCGACAAAATAGAAAAAGCCCAGACCGTTATTGTACCTGCACAAAATAAGCACAGTGCAAAAACAGGTTTTTTTGCTTAAAATGATACTACCTACGTATTGTGAGAAGACCCTTTTACTACAACGCAAACCAAAAAAGGAACCCAAGATGCACTTGACTATGAGATAACGCTGACAGGTTGGCCATTAAATTGGCAGGTAGAGAACCCTAGCAAAAACACCAAACCAATATTGGCGCCAACCAAACGAGACAAATAAATAGTGATATACACAAACAAAATAGAAACCAAAGTTGGTGATATTTCGCAAACATCCTTACCTATCTTATTCAAAATACATTTCGAATAGCAAACAAAAGTTGTGAATATCTTTTTTAATGTACTGTACTTTAAAATTGTAGTTGCCAGCATATCCAATTTTGTATTCTTCCCAAGGCGACGACGGCGACGTGGTGAATAATTTCGCTGTTTGACAGCAGATTCGTCGCGGCTGCAAGATTGTATATGGGAAGGGGATTTCACTACAAGAATGGAAATGCATATCAAGTAGATGTGTGTATTTTGTTCACGGCTATATTCCCCTAAGAATAGGCAGAGCAGGGACATAGCGGTGTGATTCTGTATGCCCAAATTTCGCTAGTCAGTAAAGCTAAAGTACCATGTAATAAGGAGTACAATTTTTGCCATTTATCAGGAAAAATTCTAAATTAATCAGTGGTGTAAGAAGACTTAAAAGTACTTAGGTACAACATTTTGTTGACATAATATGATCTATAATGTCTGAGTGACGCAGACTGCTAAGACTGCTATTACTGAAGTAATTCACTGCTAGAATATAGATAGAAATTGTCGGTATAAAGTCTTTTCAGTAATCTATAGCTTACCTACTAAAGCCTTCGAAAACAAACGTGGCCTTATTATACAACTTTACTGCTCCGACTCAAAACAAGCTCAGGTTCATCCTAAGTCGTAAAAGAAGGAACGAAGCCAATATATTTTCTATTTTATTACATTGTATTACTTAAAAGCAAAGCTGGATTATCACAGGTAGAGAATAACTATAGAACTAATCTTATATTGAATTATATTTTGGCCGCAGCTTCGATCGTTCTTTTAGGATTGCAATTTAAAAGCCTTAATTTAACAACCTCGCCAAATAAACTAACTCTTTGCAAATGTCTTAATTGCAACATGGCTCCCTAGCTGCGTTTAAGAAAGACAAACCAACAAACACTTTCACAATTATAACATTAATGGAATTTCAGACACAACCCATTTGCAAAGTCAACAAGATTATCGAGAAACAAACCCACGATGTTTATTTGACTGAAACTCCAACAAATTCAATCAACTGTAGAGCCATTAATGTTAACCAGATATGGTAATACCTATCTCCTCTTAAGCCGTAGGTCGGGTGGCGGTTTTCAAAATGTTTGACGAGTTATATATTAAATTTTAAAGGGTCAATTTCGTGACTTTGTTTCATAACACGAATGGAAGTTCATATCAGAAATGTTTTTGAGTAAAGACTAACCATATTAATAACAAATTATTTTAATAAAAAGCCTTAAATTGTTTGCCTAACTACAGAAACTTCTACGATTTTCATTTTTGACACCATAAGCTTTACTTTTTTTGCATTTACAAAAATATTTTTCCAACATGATTTGAAAAAAAGGTCGTGATTGAGCAACAAACATTAAAACATTTGTTTTCATTGATAGAGTGATATATTTTTTAAACAAAATATGAGTTCAAAGGGTCCTGAAAACAGGACTAAACAAAATGGGGAAAATAGCTAAACAGCTGTCGCTGTCGCATTTATATCAACGAAAAAATCTGGAAAATCTCTTTTAGTACTTTTACAGCGTTCAAACGAAGTCAATTCAATTTTTTTTTCCTAGTAGAAATACTGATAGGAGGAATTCTAGTACAGCGCAAAGAGATTTTCTTTTCATGTCTGAAACATGTCGCAGTCAAATTCTGTAAGCCAATAAACCAATCACGGACCCTCAAAGCGACTCGAACATCTGTGAGCAAGCAATATTGGCACCGCACTTAGTGCAACACAACTTTGTATAAAATCATTAAATCAATAGCTTCGGTTACCAAACACCTCGGCTGCGGTCGCGTGATTTGTTGCTTGCTGCCTTCCATACACCCTCATAATGACAGGAATTCCCTACATTTCGCTTTGAATCATTAAGGAACAGTATGAGGATAATGAGCCTTGAATACTTCAATTGCTTTAGACAGTTTTTCGCGAGATTCATTCTGTTACACGATAAGACTATAATTATGACCAAAATATAAAAATAAGTGTTGATCCAAATGTCTCCAGACGGAAATGCTTGGTAAAGGATAATGACGGTTCGGTAATTTTGGAGTATATTTAGTAACGTCCTGGCGCACGTAACCACTGGCCTTCAAACTGAAGAAGCAATTAAACATGTTCGTCCAATTGTTTACTTGGACACAATACGTAACAGTATTGCGTAATGAGAGAAAGTAGGTGACTCCGAAACTATGAGTTTCTTACGATAAACTTGTTATTCGTTTTTGAGTATTTAGGAGTGATATGAGAGTAGTCAGGTTAATTGCTTAGAAGGATAAAATCGTAATGAATGAAGACGTGTTTTAAATGATTATACAACTTTTTATATAATATTGTGTGACCGCAGTGTTAAGTTACAAGTTGCGAGAAGCGTTAACGATACACCTAGGTGTCGTTGCTATGCACAGTGCAAATAAATCAGTATTACAACAGTATAAATATGAATTATTTATTCATCTAAATTTTCTAAGTCAGGATTAACAAAATACTGAAAATATCCTAAAGAAGTTCTAACAAAACGCATGTGTTTTGCTACCTTGCTTTCAATGAGAGACGAAAAGCCTAAATTACTATACAGCCTGTAACCGCCATTTAGAGGAAAGGCCTTTTTCAATACAAAGAAGGAACAAACATTTACCATCAAACTTAATCCTTGTGTATCTAGGGTTTCAGACTACTCAAGCCTGTCTATTCTACTGTCCCAGAAATTACAGAGGCAAAAACATAGCTTTGTATAGGTACTAGAGTTGTTTAATATATATGTATATTGATGGTTTACACAGGGTTAGCACGTTCGTTTCTTCTTTACAAAACTGTGATTTACAGACAATGATCATTTAAGTACTTATCACATATCATGATAAAACAACCACATTTTTGCCAAAACTTCGGCTTTTTAACTATTACATAAGCGCAGAGAATAGTTGCCAAAATCCGAAACCTCACGAACAAGCCATGAACTATTTACATATACGTTAGTCGCGAATCTTTATGCCGAAAGAAGAACATTCGTAAATAACTTTATTATCTCAAAGATCCTATTTGTAGTTTCCAATCGCAAACAAAAATAAGTATTCCGGGAAGTTTATAAAAAGGAAATCCGATATTCTGTCAATATTGGCTGCAGACTTGTGTGCTCCATCACAAATGTGAAACTTTAAGTACGTTTAACCCTCGATGGGTGGTAAGTGAGGCGGTGACGTCACGAGCTGAAAGGGCATTCACACCGTCTTGCCCCACTGACCTCTAGGTACACAGGACTGGCGCTCTAACCATTAATCCCCCTTGAAATGTGGTTAGCTAACATTTTAAATTTAAATCTCCGTCGTTTATCAAATAGCAACTTTGATTTGATATTGAAAGTGAATATTTTATCGTTTCGCCAGCTCTAGATAGCGAGAGTGCTATCCGAGTTTCAAATTTCATTTATGTATGCATTGCGACTTCAGAAGAATCCAGCCAGATTGAATCGGCACGCTTATATCTAATAATTCAGTACTATGAAGTCATTTCATGTTATTAACTTTCTAGTCTTGTATGTTACACATGATTACGTCACGACATAAACAAACAAATCAAAGATTACCAATTTTATCTTCGTATCTAATATAATTAAATTACAATGCGTCTAAGACTTAATATGATAAGAATGAAACGCTTAATTACTTTCGGGGACACCGTAACGCGGAAATGCTTTTAATTAGTTTTGTTATGCAACATACTTTAATTTGGCAGACTCTACACCTGTCTAAAGAATTAACGTCAGCAGTAATTAAATAAAGATGATATAATTAAAGACTGACAATAACAGAAAACGAATTTAAAAGAAAGGATATTTTGTAACTTCTTTTAGGTATTTTACATATATACAGTATGATGCATAAAAGAAACTAAAAAAGTGACGAAACTTCTGTTCAATTCTAGACCCGTTTTTGTCTAGCTGACAGGCCTATTTGTTCATCATGAGGATCAAGGGGACCTGAAGATGATCCTTCAAACTATCGATTTAATGCTCTCACAGAATTATAGAGCTATAAAAATTATGCAACAGTGAGAATCATCGAAATCAGTCTCTCAAAACTTGTATCACAAACCAGATGTTACTAAATAACTGTGAATATTACTAATGGAGCGCGGTTCATTGTGGATCTGATAACACCTGTCTGCAAGCCACGTATGATTTGTAATTAAATATGCATTTTGAGGGAGAACACGAGTCCCCCGCGGAAAGGGCGACCATGTTTTTAATTTAACGAAGGTTGTCGTATATGTTCGTAGCTTGTAATTTACATGCAGTTGCTAGGTGGACCTTACCGCACGCAGTGCCTATCGACTTTCGAAACTGATTCATGAGTCATCAACAAGCGAACATGCATAAACATGGAACGAGCAAGGATAAGCACATGGTGTTCTCAGGTTTCTGTCTGGGAAAGAGCTGTGCGTTTAGTATACTTAGTTTAAATATTATGTTTATTGCGATAAAACCTTGTACCTGCCTTTTTATTAACTTTTAAATAAAATTTTGGAAAAAGTACTAAGTAGTTTGATTTGAACATAAAATAGCACCGTATTTTTTTTAATTTAGGTACATTTGAATTAGGAAAGCGAGCGATTTTACGGGACGATAATATAGTCATAAGCTTAAAGCTTAACTTCTATAAAATGAGAAAAATATTCCAAAACTTTTTATTAATTTATAATAAGGACATCTATCAATATGATGTAGGTAGATATCGAATTGTTAAGGAATTTAAATGGCATTAACATTATTAGTTTTGCACGTGCGTCACCTATCTTTATCGAAGCTGACATTTTAAGCGCACATTCTTACTTACCTATAAGGAACAGTTGATTTTATCGCAGTGTTGCGTAATAAAGTCCGTGAATTGTATAATTGCTACTGATTATTTAGATAAAAATAAAAAAACAAATAAAAACTAGATTAATTGATGGATTTGTGCCCGGTTGATGGCAATAGGCTCGCCCCCTATTACATTGGGACTTACAACATAACTGGCGAAATGTGGGTGTACTATATGTTCACCTCTGCCTACCCCTTCGGGGAATACAGGCGTGATGTTATGTTATGTAATTGATGATACAATTTTTGCAATTAGAGTCAGGTGAACCTTAATTACGTGATAGTTTCATTCATCGTCGTCAGCTTTAATGTGACCCACTGCTGGGCTAATAAGCCTCCTCCCTTGAACGCCACTGTTTCCTGTCTTGGGCCTGTTCCATCCAGGTCTTTCCCTGTACAGCAACAACATCGTCAGTCTACCTGGCTAGAGGTCTGCCAGAGGCTCTATCGGATCGTTGCATTTATGCTACCTAATTACATGTATACTGAAAGTCATAAGTAATTTAGCGGTTCGGAATAACTTCGGGAATTTCGTGTAGGTTTGATAAAAAAATAGAACTGCGATGTTATGTTATCCTATAAATACAAACGCTTGCATGGACGTAGGCAAAAACTGCCAACTTTATCAGGAACCTCGCACTAGCCTTGCAGTGTAGTGTGGCGTCTCGCTTCCTCTACGGAAAATGTCCTGCTTTAAGAGTTCATGGTAAGGGGGCTGGAGTCAATACACCCCCATTTCACATCATAAGCCTATTGCCATTCACCGGGCATAAATAAACCGCCTGCGTGCATTACCGTCATCGTTCGCCGTGCCGTTCACCCTTTATCTAATGAGTTTTTGTAGAACGGGCATAAAAGGGGAGGAATATGTCCCTTTACAAGTTGCTTAAACTCTTTTTATTATATGACGAGTTTTAAACCTATTAGCGCCCACAATTATGATGTTACAATGTGCGCAGGTAAAACCCATCGTCATGACGGCAACAGTACGACTTTTTTCTAAATTACGAATATTCATAAATATTTTATTAATTTAAAGAACAGATTATTGAAAATAATCCTCGAATAGTTACGTAAAAACGAGAATGAATCATTGAAAAGGAAGGATTAGTTTCATTAACACCGGTCAGATAAATCAAAAGGCTATCTGTGATTATAATATTGCCACATTTAATCATTGATATTATATTTACTAATGTTGTCTATAATCTGGTATGCCTTTGATGTTTTACAACCTATAAAATCATATACTTACGATAATTTTAATAACTATTGTTTTTTTTTTGTTTTTTCAAGATATTAGATTGTACTTTTCACTAAGGAAAAGTTTAGCAGTAAGTTAAGACTAAATAATTTGGTAGGTAATATTTAATTAATTTTGTTAAGATGTTTGATGATCTATGATCTACAATTAAAATACTGTACCTATTTGGTATCCATTGATTATAGTTACAGTGGTTACCTAATTGACAATGCGTTATAATGCAAGATTTCAAAGATTTTTGTTCCTAAAATTTAATGAACCATTGAAATTTTTGATTAAAAATTTCCCCTTCAAATCTAATAATAATGGTTACCCCATAAATTTTGAAGCCAGCAGGGGTTTTAATATCACACTTTTTATGCTTTACATTCAGCCAAAATGTGATGATGTTTTATGAGATTTTTGTTGTAGTTAGGTATATTACTAATTATACAACATCAACTAAGTTATTAGGTACCTAAAGGTTAACATTTATAATAGGTATATATGACATTTTGTTTACTAAACAAATGACTTTTCCATTATGCATTGATTCTAAAATATTATACCTGATTAATAATATTTTTTAATGACTTGTTTTATTGATGATTTCCTTTTTTAAGTACAGCAGTATATTATTTGTATATTCTGCACCAAATAGACTAACTAAATTTATTCTGTACTAAATATATTTGTACTTTCTGTGGCTGTGTAACAAATAAATACATTACAAACATACATACATACATACCTACATTATGACTATAATATAAGCTGTTACACTTGTTTATGGGTAAGGTAAGGATTCAGAAACCGGTTATCTCTTGACCTTAAGCCCTTGGTATGCAAAACAAGCAACATGACCTCTGATTCATTAACTCAGAATAATAATTTATCACACTTCAACAAAAGGTGAATATCTTTATTACATTTTTTATTTTGCAAATTACATATTGTTGGTACTGGTACTATTAATGTTAAGATAGTTTGTTTGTTACTGCTTTGTACTAAAATGCTTAACTGTTTTTGATAAAAAGACTAATGATATTTTTAGAGTAGTTTATTAAGGCTTTAAAACATGTAATCAGTAGAAATAGAAAAGATATTGTTAGTTACTGTTTAACATTAATGTGTTTTATGGCTTGAATAATTATTTTACTATTTTAATTGGATTTAAAGGGGCCAAATTGCAGGGGCGTTAAAATAACTTCTTGAATAAATGAATGAATGCTTTTATTTCTCTTTAAAAATTCTTAAAACTAGTTACATTGCCCCACAAAATTGCTTACGCAGTGTAACTGAGAGATCGTTGAGCCGCTGTTACAATAATAATAATAACATAATATCAGATTATTATATAGATTTTTCATTATTATTTCATGTTTACTGTGAGGACAGCATAAACAATACCAACCAAATATGCTGATAAACCTGTGTGACTAGTCTAAACCAAGAATGTTGAAGAATGTTTTATCAAAATCATTAAGTTCAAATTCTGCCTATATGAATTAAAACAATGGTGGCACATATCCTGTTATCACACATATAATTCTTTGCAGGATTAAAACTGAAAACAAAGTTTAAAAGTAATGAAACATCATAATTACCTCTTCAATATCCTTATGGAACTTGATGGGACGCATCAAATAAAACTGTATAGAGAAATAAATGAAGTTTATCACAATAAAAGCACTATTCCACAGCACAGCGTCCAAATAGCACTCGATGCTCCACGCCCACATGCCGGAGAACGCGCAGCCCAGCATGAGCGCCACGCGCAGCCAGATGAGGCCGGTCGGCGTGTGGGGCGCCAGGAACGACAGCAGGAAAAACACATTGGCCACTTGGAAAAATATATGGTTGATGGGCCGCCACTTGGGGCAGTGGTTCAGGTACATGTCCCACATCGAGGGCCGCTCGTGCACCGTCACGTTGACCAGGTCGCCCGCCTGCACCGACAACTTTGTCGCCTCCACCAGGCCCATCTCGCTCACCGCCCGCTCCGGCGGGCTAGCGATCGCGCTGCCGTCACTGCTCGTAGCCGGCACCTCCGTCGTGACATTCTGCAGCCCAGTTATCATACCGATCGCTAAGGCACTGAGAAACAACATACTCCCACCACTCTCTCACACACACCTCGATTGAATTTGTCATCGAAATTCCAGTAGCAATTGGCATTTGATTGTCGTTATGTTACACTACAATGCTAGTTTATAGTCTTTATTATTTAAAAACATTAATAAATTAAAGCGTTTTTATTTCGTTAAAATTAAAGTATACAACCGCACTGCTGCACAAAATAAGTAAACTATTAAACCCAAATGCACCAAGAATGTTATCTAATAATCTACCAGTCACTAAAATTAGAATAACTTATTTGAATTAAATTCCTTCAAGAGTCCAAAATAAAACGTTAGGAAACAGTAAAGCAAACAATCGAAGCACACAAATGACAAGCAGCACTGCTGTAATATTGACAGAAACCACAAACAACAAACAAGTTAAAACTAGTGCTGCACAGTGCACCAATTTTATATTTTATTATAAATGAAAAAAAACTTACTAGGCAAGTTTACGTCGAATTCAGGTCGAATTGCTATAAATTGACATTAATGTAACTACAGTATACTAAAAATGAACTAACGTATTAATTTAAACCTTTGCTTCGTGCTTCTAGCTGAATCAAGCTACGTAACAATGGCACAATTAAAATTATTCTAAATCTACTAAGCATGACGTGCATGGATAATACAAGCGCAACACTATGGCTCCTGATTACAGAAATAGTTTCTGAGTAGAAGTGTATTTCCTCTATGTAATATTTAAAATTATCATAATATATTTAACTTACAGCTTTGTTTTCTAGTCATAAAGTTCTACATCACAAGGCAAATACTAAAATTATGAAATTATTTATCTTGATTTGTTCGATTCTACATTTAGAAAACGAATATTATTTATTTTTGAAGTAATTTAGTCTTAAGATCTTTGTAAACGTGAGCTGTAGTGTCATTCAGCAATGATTAAATTAGAATATGTCAGCTGTTCCAGAAAGGCGGTATAGAGACTAAAAATATTTTTACAATCTTTTACTTTCTTTATGTATGCGATGTTTTTTTCGAATTATGTCGGTGCCGTGTGAAATGTTATTGCATCCTGAGTTTTTAAGTAATGAACAGCTAATATGTATTATTCAACAGGTATATAATTTTTTTGGATTTGTTATTGTATCAAAACAAAAAGAGGCAGCTTAATTTATTAAATATTTATTTTCAGAGGCATCTGCGTGTTCCGAACATGGAGCACATGCGTAGGGATGAGCTATTGGATATATTCCACCATTATTGTGTGCCTCATGGCCAAAGAAAATACAGAGATTCTGGTCGAGGTAAATTACTGAATAAAACCCGCCAACAGAGCCCCGAACCGGCTAAAAAGTTAAATATTATGATTACACATGAAATCAAAGAAAGTAAACCCAAACCTAACTGTGAAAGGCTAAAACCACCCCCAGACACATATTCCAGCCATACAAAGAGGATAAAACTTGAAACAACCATAGCACCTATAACTGATACCAATTTTATAAATATAAGTAAAAGGAAAATTGCCGTAGATGATGTGAGTATTCCATATTAATTTAACATTTTACTAAACAAAATATACCCTGCCAATCACATAAACAATATGGTTTTAAGGTTGTTTTTTTTTGTTTCTTGCTCTACCTATTGATAGCAAAGAAAATGCGTCATGTTATGACATAGAAGGTAAAAAAATATGAATTGCTAGGGTGGGTTTTATAAGAAAATCTTTACATAAGGACAGTTAACAAAAAAGGCAGTGGACAATTTCATTGGACATACTTTCCTGGGGTGGCTTAACTTATTGAATTACATAACCCTATTGTTTATACAAAAAAATCCCTATCGTCATCATCATCCCCCCATCAGCCCCTTGCAGTTCACTGCTGGACATAAGCCTCTCCCAATGTACGCCACAAAGCCCGGTCTGCTGCTTTATGCATCCAGTCGTTGCCTGCCCTCTTTTGTAAGTCATCCCTATAAATTATATAAATACACTGTTTTTATTTATCAACAGTAAAAACTGTTCTCATTGGCTTTGTGATCGTACAGTAGGACTGTTGAGAGTGATGTCCTGGGTTATATTCACGGATCGGCAAAATGTTATTGGGTTTTTCAATTAGGTAATTTTCAGTAGCAGCAAAGAGCACTTGAGATCTAGATTTGTGCCTGACTAATGGCCTGCCCTTATTTCATAGAAACTTTAACATACCTGGTGAAATGCTGGTGTATTACACACCGCTGTTTACAATGGCTATACATATAACCTAATATATAACAGGTTTGATGTTATATTTATACAAATATATTTCCTTATTTCAGACTACCCTACCAACTGACAGTCCACCACCGAAGAGAGACCGGAAACCAATAACCTGGCCATAAATAACAATAATATGATAAGGGTAATTTGGGTGAATTAGTTTTAGTATGCTCATCTCATTACATAATATACTCTGCAGTTACATTACAAAAAACTAATCTTCAATTGTAAATATGAAAGGTTATTTATACGTAATTATGTAAAATTTCATCCTGCAACTATAGAATGATACCAAATTAAACACTACAGGACAAAAGGAATACTCTCGGGAGTATTAAGTGTGACAGTAAGTGTTCCATATATCACTTTCAAACTAAAATCAATAGGACGACAACTACTCATTGTCTAAATATCTAAATATTCGTACAAGGAATGGAGTAATACTTTTGTTCTTGACTGTACCAGCAGTTTTTGCCCCCAAAATGCAATATTAACACTGTTGGCAGGTATCAAAATGTCGTCTAATTAAGTTTTAGTTTTAATTTTTAAGGGACCATTTTGGCAGAATACTTAAAAAACCGGTGAAATGATGATGATAATTACTTTAAAAAATAATAAAAACTTTCGTTAATGACAAAAAAAATGTGCAATTAAGCTCTCCCTTATAATAAGTCAGTTAAAAATAATCCAGCCAGCTTTATAAGTATAATCCTGAAATCAAATCAAAAATCCAATATAATATCTGACTTTTCATGCAAAAATATTAATACATTTTATGTGTATAAATAAGTAATAATTAGCTTAGTGCAGGATTAAATATTAAATAGATTAACTACAGATTACAAATCAATGATAAAAATGATGGAATAAGTACACTATTGTTATGTATGGTTTTTTTTGTCACATGTGTAATTGTGTAAGGCATCTATCAATTGTAGTGTTTAAGGCCCTTGAATAACTCTCACTGTCACCTGTAATAGGGTGACATAATAGTTAAATCATTTTCATAAGCAGTGATTTTTTTCAATCTGAATTATTAATGGGGCTTGTAAACTCAATAGATTGTTTTTTCTGTGATGTAGGTAAATAACTATAGAAAGTTAGATCGTTATTCTTCGAGTAGATTCAAAATTATTGTGGATATTGAACCTCACGTTAGTCTGAAATGTGAACATTTTTTCTTTCTCAAAAATTAAAATTAAACACATTAATTGACCTTTCGAAGTAATTGGCAACCCTGAGCTTATGTTTCTTCTGCCTACCCGCTTATTTCAAAACAAACTTGGATAACCCGTCATTTCCAATCAAGTGTATCAATTTTCACAATAATCGTGCAAATCTAAGTAGGCAATGTTTTTATTAAATTTATAGCAATAAACCCTAGTTTAAGTAGTGGTAGTACAGTGCGGTAACACGCTCTATAGATAAATCTTTTTCATGTTGAAATATGCTTGCCAATCTTTCATCTAATTTTGGGACCTAAAAAAATTCGTTAATATCAACAAATTTCGTGTTGGGGTACAGTCTCATGTAATAGTTTTGGTTAACTAGATTTCAATATCTATCGCCTATAATAATGTAGCTAGATGTAATTTTGTACGCGACTGTAGATACTGGTGCATTTGACACATTGTATACCCAAATGACATCAGTATCACTTAACCTCAAAGAATTGAGTGTGGCGGTTGTAAAATAAAATTAAGAGTATCAAAATTGATTGTTAAAATCAGGGCCTTTACACCTTACTCAAAATGTCGTTATTTTTGTTCGGAGAACGTTATTTAGTAACGTTCCAGGTACTAAATAACGTTATCCGAATAACGATAACGAAATTTTGAGTAACGTTTCAAGTCTTTAGCTATAATAGCAAGCACCACGTCATTATTTAGCAGCTTTAGGTTACGTTACGTCAAATAGTTATCATGAATTTAGATTATTGTCTGTTTATTGCACATTTATATTAATGAATGAGCATTGATGTTATTATTATACCATGTGTATCTTTGCTTTTTTGCATCGTATTGCGGTTAACAAATAGTAATAATGTATTAGAAATGTCTGAAATTTTTATACCTAGGTATACCATTAAACATGCAAGCTATATCTTTATCAAACTTTAAATTAATTAAACCGAGGACTGGCCCTAAATCCTTCCCAGGCTTTAGTCAAAGGTACCTTAAATGTCTGTCAGTTAACTAAACTTTATAGATACTTTTGACTGCGAAATATGTATCTGTTCAATGAAATATGTAGTGATGTTTTACTATAACAACTTTATCGACTGCTATCTATATTATTTACTATAGTTATATGCCGGTTTTACTTTTTTACTGGTGTAAACAGCTCATGAATAATGGCTCTATTCGAGTTCGAAACTAGTCTAGCATTCCCGAATACATACGTGAGTAAAATTGGCATACCTATTTAAATAATAGTGATGTTAATAAATATTTAAGTAGTTATCAAAATGGTGTCTGAAAATCATTAATATTTAATGTTTTGACCACTAATTATAAGGCACTCTTTCTCTTTTCTTTGTTCTCTTTATTTATATAAATAAGTTGCCAAGTGTTCCTGCTGTGTTGAATTTAATTGTACATAGTTTTTGTATGTAGGTAAGTTGTTTTGTATGAATGGAAAGATCGGAAATATATGGACTTTTAAAGTATAAATATGTGCTTGTTTTATTGTAGCGTACCTACGTTATATCTCCAAGAAATTAAGATTACCGTGAAGGAAACGCGTCCTGTTGCATTAGATGTCTTCACCTAGGTACCTTTACCTTTTTGGAGACCAAGTCCTGAGCCAAGGGGGGCTAGAGGCATATAGAGGCCAACAGATAATGCAAATAGTACCTATTTAGGCATTGAATATTAAATGTAAGGCTTAAAAAATAAGTATTTATGCTAAAAAAATATAACGTCAAAAACATTTTTGTAAAAGGAACATTCAGTCTATGTAACAGGGCTGCTGTGTTTATTTACATAAAACTAAGTATTTTACAGTCATTTTTATTGTAATATAGTTTTTCTAGCCATCTCGCAATCATGCAGGCACCGACGCCAAAAAATGTTAAATCTACTAAAAGTAGACTGGACACTATCAACCAGTCCGACGATGGTGGAGGGAAGAAGCTTGGTACCATGTCTAAGACCCAGTCACACTTCCTGGTACCTTCGGAGAAGCTGGACAAAGTCACACGGAGAGTTATAGCGCCTTACGCACAGATCGAACGCAAGGGTAAATAGATTTCGTTGTTTACTAGCTCGCGCCTGCTAAGGAACTACGTCCGTCGTCTTTTAAAATCGAATTAACGTCGTGATTAACCAAAGGTTTTAAAGACTGGATTCATATGCACAAGATTAAGGGTTCAAAGCTGGTGAAAGTTATCTATAGTTGTTAGCTGAAAGTATGTTATCAATTCTTCTTTATAAGTTCTTAGTAGTAAATAAATAATCTAGAAATCGAAATTCGTTCGCTCGTTAAATGCGGGGAGTTTCTTCAAATCTCCTAAATCCCTGCTTCTTGCCGTCTAAAGAGTTCTGGCAACAGTTTCATTCTGCCTACTTTTTGGCGACCTAAATCGTGATCATTTTCATAGATACCATTTAATTTGGAATATTGCACTCTGATAATAAATTAAACTACAGGTCTCAAGGAAGAGGATGACAAAGCTGGCAGGTATCTGGACATGAACAGATTCAACGTTTTCCTAGAGGACACTGTCGACCTGGAGTCTTTGTTGTACGAAACTGCGATGGTGCTGAAGACCGTTACTGATAGTTCTGGTGAGCTCATTAACTATAGATACGTATATTCTCAACAGGTGCGCCCGCAGATTCACTAGCGATAAATTAAATTATGATTCGTAGGGCCATCTAGCGGCCAAACGCAATTGTAGCCGAATGATACCGTTCTTTCCCACGGGAACAGTACTTTTTTACTGGATAGAGGTCTATGTCCTTTTCTGTACATACCTACATAATCCTGCCAATTTATATAGGTACAAAATTTCATAATGTTCGGTTTAGTAATAAAGGTCACAACCTTGCTTTTGAATTTATAACATTAATTAGTATATGTATGTAAGAGTATCTTTACTTATTAATAAGTAAAGATACTCTTATTTTATATTAACGTTGCAAACCAGAAATTCCTTATAATTCAAATTTACATTACAGGCGTATTTGTGTACATTGTGGACAAAATGAAAAATGAAATAGTCTTAATGCACCCAGACACGAAGAATCCAGAACGTCACGAAATAAACCTGCCGATCGGTTAGTTTCTCATAATTTTACTACAGGTTTTGTATAAGTAAGTAATCTGAAAACCCTAAAACTCGGTAAAAAAATGACCGAGTGATTTGAATCAAAACAATATAGGTACCTACTTAATAACTCATTCGTTCCGAACAACCGACCCGTGGATCGTGTTGAATCGTTCCTTTCAGGCAGAACAAACAGGAAGAGGGAAGAGGTCTCGGGTCAAAAACTTGAGTGCTTTTTGCTACATACAGTAACCTTGAGGTTAATTATGAAGGCTTTTGTAACTTTTTTAGAGGAAGGTAAAACAGCAGCGGCTCACGTGGCGTCTACTAAAGAGTTTCTACTGCTGGAAGACGTACAGCGTGACAGGAGGTTCTCGGACGGTCTTAGGTGGATAGACGCGAAGGTCGCGCTCTGTATGCCGGTCGTCAAGCCTGATGGACAGTGCTACGCTGTTCTGGAACTGTACAGGACCTATGCAAAAGCCTATGATGATGTGAGTTGTGAGAAATATTATTAAGTCCGCCTTGTACACCTCTTGTATAAAGAATAAATAAATAAATAAATATTATTGCAATTTTCCCTCTGTAAATAAATAATTCTCTGTGGATTGCTGGGCTAGAATAAGACCTCCCCATTTCGTCCTGTGGGCGTCGTAGGAGGCGACTAAGGGAAAATTCAGAAGATCGGCAGCAGCGTCTTCTGTTACTTTACCATCAATACTGCGATCCTGCTAAGCGGGGCGTGGGGATTATGGCACCCCCCCCCCCCCATTAGAGAGAGATCTTTGTTCAACAGTCGACGTTTTCCGACTGATGATGACGATAACTCATTTTACCTACTTTCTATCAGTATAATAATTAATGAGTTATTGTCTGTAGACCGTAGTATACACCGTAGTGAGCGTGGCGTGCTGGGCCGGCGCGGCCGTGCACCAGGCTCAGGCGAGGGTCACCCTGCAGAAGACGGCGCATCTCAACGCCGAGCTGCGGGCGCTGTTGCAGAACTACTTCTGTGATCTGGCCTCCATTGACACCATGCTCACTGACATGCTGGTAATAAACCGCCTCGCGATATTTGATTAAAATTTTTTAGAAGCCTTAATGGTCCTATTTAACAAAACGCATCTTATCAATTACATCACCTAGTTCTTTTTAATCACGAGAAACCCGTTTGTTTGTCGGGACTATTTAACAAGCTGACAGTGTGGTTTGCTATCATTGTTATAAGTTATAACTTCTTCTATGTTTTAAGCCTTCCCCTCAAAGAACACCGACTTATTTGTAACGAAACGACTTATGATTCAAAGATGCAGCTGGCTCACGACTACCTCTACGTTTTTATTTTCCGTCACAGATTAGAAAAGCACTTCAAAAACAGAACAAAATGAATTCCTAACATTATATGACTTTTGGTGCCATTTTAGCATGTTGCCCATGCTAAGCTTGAATCTAAATTGATAAAGGAAATTTGAAAAATGATGGACACGAGCGGGATTCGAACCCGCGACCTTCGCCGATCCGTGGCGCTGCTCTAACCAACTGAGCCACCGTGTCGCTGCTCGCATCCATCGAATTTCAAGTCCCCTTTTAGTATTTACGTCTTAAGGGTGACGTCAGGTATTATCTGTTGGAATCTATGATTACCAACTCAGCGTTATACCTTTACAGCTATAAATCACTGAAACGATAATACCAACCCAAATTTATATGACTTTTGGTGCCATTTTAGCATGTTGCCCATGCTAAGCTTGAATCTAAATTGATAAAGGAAATTTGAAAAATGATTAGAGCAGCGCCACGGATCGGCGAAGGTCGCGGGTTCGAATCCCGCTCGTGTCCATCATTTTTCAAATTTCCTTTATCAATTTAGATTCCTAACATTGTTAAAATAGTGCACATTTACCAACATTTACTAGGTATTTAATCCACACAGACGGTAGTGAAATCGTTCATCGGAGCCTTGCGCAGTAGTTTCTACATAATCGACAAGGAGCACATCGGGCAACAGATTCAGGCAGACATGTGGGACGACGGCTGGACCAACGAGAAGAGCACGATGCCCAAAAAGAAGATGAAAGTCAAGTTAGTATTGAGAGTTTGAGACGTTGCTAAAAATTCCTACAACAGAATACATGATTGATGGGTTTTATACTGGCTTATGGACTCAAATTGTAAAACCTACACCTTACGTGTACCTTCTACTGACGCATCCAGCCAGGGCTCTTACCCAAAGCCCATGCATATGCAGCAAATGGCAAGGTTGTAAAAAAATCTGCAACTGCTGCAATGTTTATATATATACAGACCACCTACACTTTTCTCACATAAATTATTGAACTTGTCTGGACTTTAAAAAAGACCTTGACCCCTGAGTTTGATTCGGTATTTCTTCTCAGAGGTAGTCATTTAGGAAATGCCAACGCCATAGTTTAAAAATAAATGACGTGTAAAAGTGTTTTTGAAACCAATTTGCAGGAATAAAATCATTTATCATTTATAAGGTTCATCCTGTATGAAATATTACATGAAAGCATTCGTTCTCGATAAAGTGCAGTTCAGCATGCCTTATCATCGTCATCATTTTAGCCCAATATCACCCACTGCTGGGTATAGGCCTCCGTGTTTCTCTTCTCTTCATTCAGCAAGCCGAGATGCTCTTAAATGTCTTCAAATCCTTTTCAGTTTAAGTCAAGACCAAACCCCAGCTGGTTTCGTAGCCCGCAACGGAGAGACTATTAATGTTCGCGACGCTTACAAGGACCCCAGGTTTACCAAGGAGATAGACCCCACCACCGGGACCGTCGTGAGATCGTGTCTGGTGTCTCCGATCACGGACAAAACTGGAGTCATTGGTAACGAAAACCTTACCATGTAGGTTCTTCTTCTTACCGTATGGTTGATGAACAACCTGGTGTCAGAGTTTAAACTGGCGACCTTTGACTTGGCAATCCACCGGTCATACCACTCGGCTATCAGTGCTGCCATGTAGGTATAAGTCATCATCGTCACCAGCCGGAAGACGTCCACTGTTGTATAAAGGCCTTGCCCTTCATCCCCACGCTGGCAAGCGGCTTGGGGATCGCAGTATTGAAGGTGAAGTTACAGAAGACGCTGCTACCCATTTTCTGGATTTTCCCTTAGTCTACCTACGACACCCACAGGACGAAATAGGGAGGTACTATTCTGGCCCAGAACTCCACGGGATATATAGTGTATAAAAAAAAATGTTTAAGTCAATTTAAAACCATTTCCCTGCTGTAGAACATGAATGAATAAGAGATCTGATCATTACACGTTTGTGATGCGCAGGTGTAGTGCAGCTAACAAACAAGACAAGTGCCCAGCCGTTCGATGAGGATGACGAGCTGATCTTCTCAGTGTTCGTCAGTTATTGCTCCCTAATCGTGCACTTCTACAACATGCAACAGAGGAAGGTTTACCACGTATGTTCTTACGGTCATTATTGCTGGTGAAACGTCCCATAGCCCATGAAGCCCAGAAGTATATCATCTACCATTTGTTCTGTATTCTGAGCATCTACCTACTGTGCAGAACGTTTAGACTTATGGAAAACACACTTGTCGGCTTAAGTGGAGTGGAGTGAAGCAGCCTTCCAAAATGTTTTGTGATCGGACGAATCTTTTGCGTCTAGCCTTCTTTTCGCATTACATTACTAAGCTAACATATACCAGTATTGTGCCTACGTTATCCGCAGTACCTGAGTGTTGGAAAATTTTCAGGAGAACCTAAACAAAGTGTACGGTGAACTGATGAGCTTACATCTAATGCCGTGCAAGCATGACATGGAGGAGCTGATGGAGAGCAGCGGCGTCGTAATGCCTCCTAACACCTTTAAGAGGTATCTTTTATAGATCCATTATTATTTCTACGTCAATAAATAACAAACACTGTGTTAAGTATAGGTGTAAGAAGATTATGCTCTAAAAAGGCACCAAAATAGTCTCTTTTAGGCAAGCCTCTGAAGGCTCTGAAGGAAGTTTTTGGGCTAATAAACTGCCTATCTTCAAAAGTTACAGGCGTAGATTGACTAATATACCTACCTACGTAAGAAGAAAAAAAAACCAATAAAATAATTCTGGTTTTTTCCTCTATTATTTCGTTAACACTTTTCTACTGTCTATTGCGCGGGGCAGTTGTCAATTACCAAGCTACTGACAATTTCTCCCATGTTCGTTCCCCAGTTATGACTACCACATAAGCGAGGGCAGTAAGGAGGACATGGCCGGCCTGGTGTGCAACATGTTCATGGACACGTTCGCCCACCGGAACTTCGAGCGCGGCCTCCTCGGGGACTTCGTGCTGTCGATCCTCGGCTGCTACAGAGACAACCCCTACCATAACGCGGAACACGCCTTCTGTTTCACTCACACCATGTACCTGATACTCATCAATAACAGCGGGTATTTTGATTTTATTGAGGTACGTGAGATTTATAGTTCTAATTTAAATTGTAATAATTTCAAAAAATCTAAATTGGCATGAGTGGTCTATGTTAAGACTCAACTGTCTTGGAACTCTCAAAAAAATTATCATAAAAGCATATATAGGAGGAGTAGGAATATAAATTTAGTTCCCATTTCCCTTATTATATAATCAGTCTGTCAATACTAAAAAATACAATAAGGTTGCAAATAGCTGCACCTACCGGAATTTTCCACATCGATTAAAGCTTCAGATAATCTTTTGGTCTTTGTCAAAGCATCGAAGCAGCTGACTAACGTTCAACACAAAACTTTCTCTAAATATCAACTGAGTCTTGAGATAGCGTAATGTACAACCGAAATCAATTCGTACTCTCTTCTGTAATCTGTTAAGACTTAAGATATGTCTTAAGCATGTGTAATACCAGCAAGTAAAGAAAGTAAGAAGCGGCGGAAAGCGAAAGCCGAAGATCGCGCTCAATGGCGTGCCATAGGAGAGGCCTATGTCCAGCAGTGGACTGAGATAGGCTGATGATGATTACGAGAATAACTTGACTCCTGACAGACGGTGGCTCTGATGCTGTCGGGCCTGTGTCACGACCTGGACCACCCGGGCTTCAACAACAACTTCCTAGCGCTGTGCAAGCACCCGCTGGCCAGCATGTACCGCACATCCATGCTCGAGTACCACCACTACTTCCTTGCAAAGAAGATGATTCAGGTAAACTAATGAGTCTTCTAAGGGTGATTAAGCACAAGTTAGAAATAATGTAATAGTACCGAGCTCGTCTGCCTCGTTTGTGTAGTGGTCGCTTAGTGTGACTACTGAGCATAAGGTCCTGGGTTCGAATAGCCGAGTCGAGAAGCGTCACTGGGTTTTTCCATTAAATAATTTTTAATAGCAGCACGGAGTCTGGATTTGTGCTCGGTTGATGGCAATGACTCGCCCTCTATTACATTGGGACCTGCGGACCTATAACATAACTGACGATAAGTGGATGTAGGTACTACATGTGCGCCTCTGCCTACCCCTTCAGAAAGAATAACATAATACATGCCATGGTATTTTGCAGATTTAATGCCTAGATGCTATAACCACTATACCTGCGTGTCGATTTTCCGACTTTCCGCCAAAAATCAAGACAAGTAAAACCGTTTTGATTCTAAAATTCAGTAATAAATACAAACTTTAGGTGCTGTAAAAGGCAAATAAACAACATACAGGAGATTATATTCACCACCTATCAGGACATTAGAAGTATAATCTGTTTCAGGACAAGAACATCCTAGGCAAGCTGCCGACCCACGACCAGGAGCGCATCATGGAGGAGATCAAGTACAACATCCTGTGCACAGACCTCGCGGTGTACTTCCAGATCAGAGCCCAGCTCACGCCGCTGCTCGCTGACCACCAGTTCGACTGGAGCGATAACGCGCACAGGAAAATGCTGAAGGTTTGTTAGTGAAGACCAGCGGGGTTATAACTTCCTTTAGAGGACATTATCTGTTTTTGAATCGAGACGCCGAGGCCGTAGGTACTACATTGCACGAAAATGCTTTAGGAGCTAGTGGCTAGTAAGGGTGCTGGAAGATTCTAGGCTTTTAAGCCATATTACACACAGCAACGGAGATAGGTATGCAGGGCTCACCAACATAGATGTTGGTGGGCGTAAAATCAACGGTTGTTTTACTTTACTTAATATTTATAAATAAGTTACGAGACATTACGAGAGTTATGTGATTATAAATAAGTGTATCATCGTGGGCCGTGTGGTATCCGGCCTACAATTGACCACCCCTTTTCCTCCCGAGGGTGACGTAAGTGGCGACTAAGGAAAAATCCAGAAGATGGGCAGCAGCGTCTTCTGTAACTTGAACTCAAACACTGCGATCCCAAAGCCGCTTGCCAAGTGTGGGGAATATGGCAATCCGCCCCCCTTCTAAAAGGGGGAGGCCTTTGTTCTACAGTATACGTTTTCCGGCATATGATGATGATGATGTATCATCATGTACTTCACTTCTAGGTAGTACCTATGAGGAATTAGGTAAACAAAACTTACCGATATAAAACCTTAATAATACACACACAAATCATGATTTTTACAATAACACGAATACATGAAACTGAAATATAACTATTGTTACGAATTTCATCGCGGTTACTTTTGGTTTTTGCTACCAGACGTTTAGAATAGTTTGCAGCGTTTATAATTACGGGCAGACTGAGATTTTCAACGTCTAATCATACCTGCAAACATAATATCATTTATAATTAATCCTATCTACGCAAAATTAACTCACTGCGTCAAGTTTGCAATTTTACGCTTAGAATTTCCTTGAGGATAGGGTTCCGAGAAGGTGGTATGACCCAGCCAATCTTTATTTAAATTGTGATGTTTTTTTATTTCAATAGCCTCGCATATATTATTCTGGGAGGAATCCATTTTCTTTCAAAGTGTGATACTTATATCAATTCTGATATAATGTTTAGTTTGATCATATTAAGTAGGTAGGTATCGTTTAATTAACATCTCAGTCTGCCCTTGCCTTACAGTATTTGTTTTTCAGGGCATACTTATGACAACAAGTGACCTGTCAGGCTCTTGCAAGCCCTTTGGAATTTCAAAGGCTATAGCCGAGTCTGTGTACGAGGAGTTTTATGCGCAGGTTTGTATTAAGTACCACCACACGTACACTTTGAAGCAAAACTTGCTCAACTCAGAACGCGAGTGAATCAGCCAAGTGAGATAGAAGCGACAACTGTGGGCATTCTTTACCCTCTCATAGCTCGATCTTAGGGGCAAACTGATACAACCAGAGAGCTATCAGACGTAGGACCAAAAGCTCAGCGATCTTTTATGGGTTAGGTTTTTGTTTATAACAGTTACAACAATACTTTTTTGGCGGCTTCACATAAATCGAAGTTAAGTAGGTACTTTCATTTGCTGATAATCATGCATGCTGGTGAAGGTTCCTCTTGTTTGGTTAGCCGCTGGGGTTGATGTTCTGGCCTGCACTAAAGCCAAGGGGTAATACGAATATTACGTCCCTACAGCATCTCCAATGAAATTAGGCCTCTTTTCTTCTCTCATAAAGTAATGGTATGTTGTATGGTCTAGGGCGACAAAGAGCGCGCGATGGGCTACACGCCGCTGAGCATGATGGACCGGCGCCGCAGCATCAACCAGCCCGCGGAACAGATCCAGTTCCTGTCGGTGGTGGTGCTGCCGTGTCTGCTGCTGCTGCAGAACATCTTCCCCAACACCAGTCCTCTCACTGATAACTGCAGGTGAGGAGAGTTTATATACAGCCTTGTTTTACATGGCTATACAGTTGAAGAGATATCTTGGAGAATTTGGAAAGGTTTTGGAGTTTTTAGAAATTTAAATAAGGACCCAATATTCGACTGTCGGAGTACTAGGTAGATAGGTATTATTGGCGTGGACACACTAAAGCTTAAGAATACAATCGTCTTCCTTCGTTGAGAAAACGAGACTTGTGGCTACAAATCCAGTGTGAAACCAAATGGTTAATGGTTTTTGTGCCCTCCACACTACGATTTTTTTAGAAGCCAATATCTAATTGTAACATTCATGTTACGTTTAAAATTAGTTATGGCGTCCCCGAGCACGAAAACGTTTGTCTTCTATAAAAGATGTGGCGCTCAAAAGGTTAACAGTATCATGTAAGGGTAGGCACTTTTTTTGGTGTCTAAAAAACCCAATTTTAGACCGTCAGGGTGATGGCAATAGGCTTGCTATTTATGCGTTAGGTACATAGAAGTTGTCTAACTGATTATTACCGGAATGTGGGTCCGGAAATGTCCGAGATTATATGCTTGTATGAAATTTTAGAAAGACGCAAGAGGCGTGGCACGAGGAGATCGAGATCCGCGGCCAGAAGCTGTGGCGGCAAGAGGACTCGCTGCCCAACGCGAACAAGGGACACCACCTCGACTCCAAGTCGGAGAACGAGCTTAACTGACCTTACATAATAAATTATGATTCTTATATTTGCTGTTTAGTGGAATCCCTAAAGGTATAACCTTGTAAAGGTAGCGGCGATGATCACGTGCGCACACACATCGCATCCCCTATATAAACTGAAGATGCATCGCTTTTAAACACTTCACACAGTGCGTAATCTCAAGAATAAAACTTGCGAGAATATCCGACACTGACCCTCTCATATTCATGAACGAGGGAGAATTTAATTAAGGTAAGTTAACTTCATCATCATCATCAGCCTATCTCAGTCCAATGCTGGACATACATAGGCCTCTCCTATAGCACGCCACTGAACTCTATCTTCGGCCTTCCGCATCCAAGTGAGTTAACTTAGTACAGGTAATACTCGAGAAGCTTAATACAGATTTTAGTTAATGCAGGTATACTACCTGCATTAACTAAAACCTGTATTAAGTCTATTGACATCTCAAACGACAGTGACAGATATAATCTAATCCTGCTAACCTGTTGCCGTGCTTATACTCTTCATAAACAACGTTTGTATTGTTGCAGTCGAGTTAAAATGTAGCGTGTTTCTCCCATGTAATTGAGACCACACGCGAGATCGCACGGTATCAAAATATCACGCATGTACAAACCTGAAGCGCCTAGAACTAGTCTTACTCCAAATTCGAACCTCGACAACCGATCTTTGGTGTTTCACTATTATAACTAAGGATCCGAAGATCGTCGTCTTTAAATTTTAGCACGCGATTATTCTTTCATTCGATTTTTCACTGCATTTACATACATGTATCGCGTATACAATCAATCGGACTCGTTTCGGGTAGTATTTACTTAAAAATTGGCAGAAAAATTAAAACAAGCAATGACATGATAGCAAATTTATTTATCCTAATACGATAGACATAATACATTGTATTCCAATTTCATTCGGTGTACAACGAAAATACATGTAAATTATTATATACTTCTGTGTAACTAAACAGTCGGTTATTAACTAGTGATGGACACATTTTATAGCTAGTGACGTAAAGCTAATCTTTTTTTTATTTTTGTACACCAAAGGGCCTTAGTGTCATTCCTTATTTGAAAACGTTTTTTTTATTTTCTATAAATAATATTGCCAACATCCTGATCACCCCTGTAAATAAAGAAACACATTTTTTTTAACTATAACTATTTTACAATCTATATTATTCAGATTACTTTTAACTTTCGCTCTTTCAACGCACTAACGGTGAAATACAATTTTATACAAACTGTTTGGCCGTTAACGCATCTTTACATCTATACCCATAGAGTAACACACAATAAATACAATCAATTTCCTTAACGAAATTATAAAAATGAATTAGACATTAAAATAATGAGATTTATAATGCATTACATGTCGAAATATACATGACAAACCACAAAACGTAAGGATCAATTGATGAGCTTGATCATTATACTAATAATTTCAACAATTCCAATAATATTGCTACATAATTTAAACATTGATAACTGATAATCGATAACTTACTTTTGTTCTACATTAATTTAATCTGTGAAACATTACGCACCTCGACTTTCACTATTCCATTTTTAGAAAATGAAGAGCATTACTTTTTTTTATAAAATATAATCTGTGGAATGCTGTGCTGTGTAATCTGTTGTCTCAAAAAGTTTCCGTTTGTTTTTTATTCTTTAACACGAAAGATTATTGCAAATTGTGATTTATAACGAAACTAGAAGGCAATGTCATTGATATATGATTGTCACAACTGCAATAACATTCGGGGAGGAACTTTAAAACTACTCGCTTGCTGCAACTGGCCTATAGACAAACTTCTATGCCTCATATTGTCTTTTAGCTGTCTAATTACTATAGAACACAGACACGGCGCCGTCTGCCATGTACCGGACAGGCAGACCCTAAATGATAATGTCCATATGCCTATGTTATTATCTGACCACAACAACTGTACTTTCACCAAGAAATTCTTTATAAGATTTAGGTTTAGCACAATAATTTGTAGCATAAGGTGTCGAGTATTTAATTAATTAAATAAAATAAACTCGTGATGCTAAAGTCCTTGCGAACTTGAAGTTAGTGGCAGGTTGCAAGGTCACCGGTGTGTGTGAGTTAGTAATTACATCGAGCTCATGTAACACGACAAAAACACAACTTGAACATCACGATACGAGTATAGTACTGATTAAAAATAAAACACGAGTTAAGAACCTCCTTTTGGTTTTAAATAGGCCAATGCACGCTCACACACAAGGAGGATTGTTTTAAAGTTCAAAGCTCGCATCTTGATCCAATATTGTCTATTATGTGTTCCGTATCTTCCCGGGCACGTAGTTCTTGTCTATGGTTGGGTCCTGGAGGAACATGTGAAGGCACCGCTCGTTTTGCGCCAACGGATGGCCAGCTATCTTGTTGATGAATACTTCTAGACCTGCAAAAGGTAAAAAAATAATGTTAAATACCAATATACAACCTTTTTGGTATCATGTGCGCATGAGCAGCCATTGGGTTTGGAAAGTTAGCTAACAGGTCATGTACTAGGGTACATGACCTGTTAGCTAACTTTCCAAATATTTTTTTTAAGTAAGTATTATTCAACAATAAGCTACTTCATAATAAAGTGACATTGGCGTATCTGGGCGCTAATTAAATGATTACACATGTTCGCTACAACATTGCTAAAGAATAATAAACATGTATGCAATCTATGAAATGGCACTGTATTGTTGTGGTACTAGTACATAATAGACAAAGGTGACGTTGCATTGACAATAGTGGGTTCGTAAGTACATATATAAATAAGTGGTAATACTTAATAATGTCGTGGTGGCCTAGTGGTTGACATACCGGATTTCTATGCACGAGGTTGCAGGTTCAAACCCAGGCAAGTATCAATTTGACTTTTTCAATGTCATAAATACTTTCTTAGATATTCTAAGACACCACTGACTGACAGTCACACCTCACAACCTCACAACATCGTAAGGAAACCTGGATTTAATTATCTGAAATCGCCAACCCGCAGTGAGCTAGCGTGGTGATCAGTGCTCAATCCTTCTCTATACTAGAAGAGGCCTTTGCCCTGCAGTGGGACAGTTACAGGCTGTTATTATACTTAATAGCACAGACATTATACTTATATGGTCAACAGTTGTGTCTAAGCCCCGGCAGATTGTATTTGGAGCTTCTAGGGTGGGTTGCACCAATCCTCTGTTATCGTTAAGTCCGTACGTCAACGTTAAGTTAGTAGGAAATTCTCATACAAGCCATATTTAACGCTAACCAATAAGTCAAAGTTGTTGGTGCAACTCACACTTTGTCTACTAGCTCCTTATGGATAAAATTGCCGAAGCTTCACAAGGATCTGCATATTTCCATTATTAATTGAAAACCAGCTCCCTTACCATGAACTCTTAAAGCAAGACAGTTTGCAATGTGAGAGCGAGACGCTGCTACCAGCAATGTAATGCGGGGTCTCGCTTCCACAACGTACAACACAACTGCCCTGCTTTATGAGTTCATAGTAAGGAGTCAGAAGCCTGGATATGGAAAGAGGAAGTGTGGTGATTTGTGCACGTTCTTTCCTAGCCTAGCTTTTTTCTATATTGACCTTGGCTTTCAGTGTAACTAGATACATGCACCGACTGCCAATCTAACTTCCGCAGCCCAGTTACTTTGTACCCCTTGGTAAGACTGAATTGCAGACTAACAGGATTCTGACTACCCCGTAACGATTGATGATTATAATCTAAATTATTGTGAACTGGTTTGTATTATTCAGCATGTCTTCTATAGGAAGTTAATGCTTAGTATAACGCGAAAATAAAGCGAGAGAGTACGACATAAGAGTAAGACAGTATGCGTATTGGTATATTCTGTGGTAAATCTGAAAACAATCGGGAGAATTATAAAAAGGGGAAGGGAGGACTTTGCCTAGCAGTTGGGACAGTACGTCAGTACCACGACAGAAGTGTAAGATAAAAAACGGACAACTTGGTATTTTAACACTAACTTTGCGCGAATCAGACACACTAGTTAAACAATAGCCATGCCCCATATGTGGGTCATTACACAGGGAAAGGGCTAAATCGACAACCTGATTGGCGCAGTGGCTAAGCGATTGGACTGCTGCGCTAAGGGTTGCGGGTTCGATTCCCGCACGGGACCAAAAATTGTGCGATCCGCAGATGTTTGTCTCGAGTCTGGGTGTTTGTGTATGTGATATTTCATGTCTGTGAAACGCACCCACGATACAGGAGCAATTCCTAGTGTGGGGCGACGTTTTTTAAAAAAAATGTATCACATGTTCTCAGAGCAAAATAGCGAAAGTTCAAATTATTCCTTATATTGACTGCCCATTCTGTACGTTCACGATCAATGCTGCCTACATTATGCACGAGTTGCAGCTATCAGCTAGCAATCTAATAAGCTATCAACAGACTCGGGAGGCCAATCGTACCTCCATCGCATAATAGAATTAAGTATTAAACGGACGACGGAAATCCCTTATTTTGGCTTCCTTTGACGACGAGATACGCGATATAACAATAGTTCCTAGATAGGTAAACTATACATATATATTATGCGTCACACGAAAAGGGGTGTACGTGGTTTTTCGGACATGTTTTTTATTAAAGATATTTTGGATTGATAGGATTTAATTTAAATCCAATGTTATCGAGAAATTTGTTGCGAATAACAGTTTGTTGAGCACTGATAGCCGAGTGGTATGACCGGTGGACTGCCAAGTGAAAGGTCGCATGTTCAAAACCCAGCACGCGCCAATGTCTTTTCGAATATGCGCGTACTATAAATAAGTTATCACTTGCTAAAACGGTAAAGGAAAACATCGTGAGGAAACCGGCACACCTGAGAGATTTTTCAACGGTGTGTAAAGCCATGTCAGATGCCTACAGGCGGTTTAAATTCTGACACCAGGTTGTTCATCAACCATACGATAAGAAGAAGACAGTTCGTTGGTTCTGAAATTTCATGAGTGGGCGGTATATTTTATAAAGGATATAATATCAACAAGATAGCTACAATTTCAACTTATTTTATTGAAGCGATAACTATCTAAAATATTTTGACACTTTTATTATCTAACGTATATTAACGAAGAATACCTACTAACAATAGATAAAGGAATACCAATCAATAACTGCAAGCACACTTGACTTTTAATGTTATCATAACGTAATTAATGCCTGTGCTTAAATTAAGGGTAATGACATTGAATCAGTCTACGTACTTGCACAGGTTTTGAACCCGCGGCTTTGTGCTTAATAATCCGGGTGATAAACGACTGGGCTATCAGGATATTATAATAGCTGTCGTCCAACATTATAATATAATTCAATATTTTAAGAATGCATTTCATTACATAGACTTAGAATAAAATATCTGTTAATGTCTCCTGTTACTTACTGGTAAGTTTTTTTTTATAAAACGTCGCCCCACACTAGGAATGTCTCCTGTATCGTGGGTGCGTTTCACAAACATGAAATATCACATACACAACCACCCAGACTCGGGACAAACATCTGCGGATCGCACAATTTTTTGTCCCGTGCGGGAATCAACCTGGACCCTTAGCGCGGCAGTCCAATCGCTTAGCCAATGCGCCAATCAGGTCATCATTCAAGTATTCCTGTAGTAATTTTAATTTTTAGTGATGAAACTAGGTTTTATATAAGAAGTTGTGAGTAGAACATAATGTTTTAGAAAATTTGCCTTCGCAAACCAGAGTGGCGCGGTTGTAATACGTTTTACTTTATGGGGAGTTTTCTCCGAACACTGTGGCCACCAGTAAAGGAAACTGGGAATATTTAGTAAACAATATTTGTGTAAATTACATATGTTTATTCCATGTATGTATAATTGTATACCAAATTGTCTAAAACAGGAAACGCACACAGGATAATATCATAGATAAATAATGAAAATTTGATAAGAATTTAAATAAAATGTACATATCTACCGAGTTTGACAAACCATATCTTAAAATAACCTACGCATAAGTTACAATTAATCTCTTTATCTGACTCCTTTAATAACTTCAACATAAAATATGTATTGAAGACGCATCTACAACACGCAATACAAACCAATTAAAATGTTTATCTGCACATAACACACAGCTCATAAGTTTTGTGTTGCATGCAACGTTATAACGAAGCGGCAAAAAACTCATGAGTGGGCTGGCATTGGTTAGCTTTATTATCCAGATTTGAGATGAGAGGCACATATGAAATCTAGGTGATAACAATTGTTGTAATTAGTAACGAATGACAATATTAATTATACTATCCTTTATCGTACAATGACATAAATGCGTCAACGATGATATTGATGAATCACACGCAATTTTAATTGATTTATTTTTTTGTATTGTTTGCTGAAATAGTTATTTATATACGGAAGTTTTGGACACGTGCATGCGCCGCTTTCTTTAACTATAATTTTAGTCAGCCTGTTTACCAGAGAGCTAGACGAAGACCAAATATTTTTTTAAAGCTATGCATATGGCAGCTAATATACCCTTTACGGCTCTGTCGACTGTCAGTTTACGGTAAAAATGAATTACACTCTTTCTGAAGGAACCTAACTGTTAAGCAGAAACCTTTTACGTCAGTCACAAGACTTGACTGAGGCAGAATTTACATGTATCTATGGTATTACCATCCATCTCCAGTCTCCCTAATCATTGTCAACCATACGTAAGACGATTCTCCAAATGGGACATTTTTGTAATGTGTATCAACTATTTCTATTTTGGCACCATTTCAAACTATGTTTACGCTAGTGTAGGAGACTAATTTAATGCAATATTTTCTATGAATAAGTGCAGTATTTGAAAGTCAAATGGTTGTCATTGAATTCCAGATAGACTGTACCTACAGTAAAAATAAATTCTTAATATTTTTATCCAATCTTGAAACTATAGCCAGCTCTGTTATAGAATAGAACGAATGTATGCGGATGACATAATGTTTTGACTATGTAATCAATGACATATGTCAATCCCATACATTTTTCACTATATTTGATTTCTATATGTCAAGCGTTTTGCCACTTGTCTAAGGGGGCCAGTAAGCATCTGAATGAAATTATAGAGATAATTTATTATGTACTTGTTTCTTATTATTTAATTGTTAGTTACTGGCATTGACATAACTGGTTTTGAGTATGTGCTAGCAATTATGTAAATAGGTTTACTACATATTTGTAACACCATATTGAATGGAAACCATGGAGAATGATACTTATTATGCCTGTAGCCAATAATATATATTTTGTTCAAACAAGATAATAAATAACAGTGTGGCCACATTCATAAATATTTTTTATATTATCATAATCATGACTACTAATACTGGAAGGTTGCTTTCAATCAAAATTGTTTATTTACTTTGAAATGTAGGAATTAGTAGCTTCAATTAATAGTTGACACTGGCAGAATAGTAAACGAAAACGACTCAATTGCCAACACTATGCCAGTATAGTATAGTAAGTAAACTCTCAATAATTATAATATCAAACTTAGCTCTTAAGTTAGATACCTACTGTATTTTCTTATTTTTTATTAAAAGAAGTGTTGTTACACCCTTACAGGGTCTATGTCTGTTGTGATAACATGTAATTGTTTTCTGTGAAACTACATAGTGCAATAAATAAATAAACACAAAAATAAAAAAAAATTGTTAGAGTATTAACAAAAACGTACCTTCTAAATTGATAAAGGAAATTTGAAAAATGATGGACACGAGTGGGATTCGAACCCGCGACCTTCGCCGATCCGTGGCGCTGCTCTAACCAACTGAGCCACCGTGTCGCTGCTCGCATCCATCGAATTTCAAGTTCCCTTTTAGTATTTACGTCTTAACATACCTTTTCTACGGTCTTCAATAAATTCTTCTTCAAAAATACCGTCATCTCCACGGAATGGTAGCTGTCTCTTCAGGGCTTTGCCTGGTAGGGGTGGCACTACAATCTGGAAGAAATAGAGTTGTTTATTATAAACTCTTGTACGTAAGAGACATGCCGCATTGAACGGTAATATTTGTGTTATAAATATTTGATCTGAATTAGATGGTAAGTTAGTGTAGTTTTTGTAAACAATTAAACTAATGGATTTTGGACATGTGTGGTGCAATATTTGCTATAAAATGAGGATAGTAACAGTTTTTAACCGACTTCATTATTTATACTTTTAAGTAATTCTATCGTTGAAATGTTTATATAAATTGTAAAGTATTGATTTAGACATTTGATTTATGCATACAGCATTTATTATTTATGTTTCATTTTGACAGCTTGTATGAGACAATAGTTGGATGACACATTAATATTTCTTTACTTTCAAATCACATTGAGAGTCAAGATCAGCCAGCAATTATATCAATATACATTTCAATGATACCAGTTCAGTGCCCTTTACTTAAAAAACAACTTATTTGTACTGGCTGGTATAATGTAAACAAAAGCAGTAAGTTAAAAAAAAACTAAATAGAGCAAAAAACTATAAACATTTATCGAAGTCGAATTTTGTTATCAAATTAATTCCAATACTGGTCATTTATGAATCACACGTAACAATAAACATTTTTGTTCACTGATAACAGACGAATAACACGCACTCGTATCAGCCATCGAAAACATTGGACATACCTTACTGTCTCTTTCCAATTCATTCCTTAACCATTCGAAATCGCTGTACCGCCGTCTGACGCTAGATTCTTTTACTTTAAACACTGGCAGGTTCGTCTGAAAGCAAAAAACTTGGTAATAAACCTCTCGTATCGGCTATCATTGCGTCCGTCTGTGATACGCCCACAAATTCACATTGACGCGTCGATAACGGCCGTTAATCTAATTATGTGACAATAATAGAGACGGCAGCTTACCCTCATGCGAACTTCATAATCCGTGTAACGTTTCTTCCCTACTCCCATAGTCGTGACTGGGTTCACAACGTCGATTTCTAGGAAGTTCGCCGGTGCCGCGTAGGCATCGTCTAGCGTTTGCTTCTTCACGTTCAGTCGCCTTGTTGCGTCGGCTGTCGTGTCTTCAGCCATCATAACTCTTTATTTATTGTAACAATCACAAAAACTATGAATAGGACGGCCCACTAATCAAAAAGGAAATGAAAAATGACAAGAGTGATACATCGTTTGACAGTTAAACAAATATGGCGGCGTATACGAATTAAAAAATCTACCAACAGCAGTCAAATAAAAATTAGAAGCTGGGATTTTTTTATTTTCTAATACCCACAATATTTTTTTACTAACACAATATAATTCGGAGCTCTCTAAAGAGACTCTATTAGAATAAACTAATCTTATTTTCAGGTAATTTTCCAAAAAAAGTTAATGCAATGAATACCCTACTAAAAAGTGGCAATACTACCAAGTATTTTAATTACGATAATTCGTTGACCATGGAAATGACCATTCAGCCACATCTATGACGTCTTCCTCATTGGTTACGTCAAAATGATTCACACCGTGAAGGCAAACAACAAAGGATTTTTATGTTGTTACTCATCAAATAACCATCCAGTTACAAGTCACTCAACTTGGCATTACATTTGAACGGATGAAAGTGAGAAAAACAGATACTTCTTATATTCATTTTATTGATTGGCTTCTATACAACTGTAATTGTTTCAAAGAAACTGGCTCATAGGATCTTCTTCCCGCCGTTTCTTCATTTTGTACGCCTCTAGTTCGTCCTCCGTGGGTGCCTTCACCTCAAACATGCTGTTGTACGGACGTTTCCTTTCATCCACCGATAGTAGGTAGTCGGCACGCTTCTGTTGCCTTTCCTCCATTTCCAGTGCCTGTAATAGAAAGGTTAAATAAGTACTAACATTTTTGTTGCGGGAAATGGCAAAGTGTGTGGTATCTATATCGGGATCCTAAACAAGCGGGACGAACGTTAGATGAATAATTTATAGGGTTGATATATTGTTAAGACTTATTTTAGTAGCATTTATGCCACCGGTGGATGTTTATAACTGCTTTAAATGATTCGTTAAAGTATCTTTTCGTAGTGTTCAAAGGGCCGACTTTCCAATCGCCAGATAATTTTGAAACATTGGCCATGACTGTCTCTGATTTTACTTACCTTTTTCAGTTTATCTTCCTCCTTCTTCCCCGACTTCTTAAGATCCTTCTTCTTCTTCTTTTTGGCTTTCTTCTTGTTCTTCTTTTTCTTGCTAGTCTTCTCTGTCTTTGATCTGATTTCTGGTTCAGAGTCTGACGAGCTGCTGTCTGAACTAGATTCAGATGATGTTGAGGATTTATCCGATTTCTCTTTGTCTGTTGGGAGTAAAATTAAAAATGTAATAATAGGTATCGATCTTAACAAATGTCGGTTTTTTTAAAGATCTCACTATTTTGATTTTATTAATCTTTGTGATACAAATATGTTCAACTTTTGATTCGGGAAATGGCAAATTGAATACCCTTCCGTCTTTAGAAATAAATATACCTATATAGCATTGGACAACTATACAAAGTATGCAGATGATTGAAAAGTAGATATCTACACATACCTTTTTCTTTACCCTCTGCATGCTCTTGTGTGATGGTTGGTTTTTCTTCATGCACCTCCAACACCACTGACTTGCCAGCCTCTCCAACGCAGTATGACATCTAAACATAATAATATGGTACATAATATCTGTTTAGTAGAGACTTTCCAGCCTAATATTTATCTCTTTGGCCATTTTTGCTAATTTTTAGTGTGCATACTATAGATATTTTGGTCAGCATAAAATTCAGAGAAACTGACAGGTCAATAAGAAGAGACAGATCAGGAAGATAATTGACATGAGCATGGCCTTGAAACATTACTCAAACTTAGTAACAAACATTACTCTAAATTTCGTTTTTATTTTCGGATAACGTTATTTAGTAACGTTACAGGTACACGTTTCGTGAGTGTTATCCATGTTATTTACTATATATATTAGTCGGGCATTACCGAATATTAACGTGAGTATAACCGGTATTTAAAGTAAGTAATATGAGCGGCATACATGCTAAAATGACATTGAAAGTCATGAATTAATTTTTCAGATTCCTTTGTCCCCCAGGCATGCGTATGTGGGCATCGACAGCCCTTGACAGAGTCGTGTGGAGGGAGAGTGGGGAGGCCTTTGCCCTGCAGTGGGACATTACAGGCTTGTAATAATAATAATAATAATATGAGCGGGATACATGCTAAAATGACATTGAAAGTCATGAATTAATTTTTCAGATTCCTTTGTCCCCCAGGCATGCGTATTGCGACATAATTATATATTCCAGACGTAGCCTATTATGTAAGGTTTTGGTTAAATTAACTAGATGATGCACACCTTAATAAAAGAATGGCAGCATTTGAAGCCCCACTGCCCGTCATGCCAGTACGAGCCCCACACAGATGTGTGGTTGTTGATCATCACATCCTCCTCGTATTTACTCCTGTAGGATAAGCAGACATATACAATTAATATGACAATTATTGATAAACATAAATATTGTTACACTAACAAGAATTTAAGTCAGCACAGAGTTTCATCTTATGAACTTGAGACTTAATTTTCATAAGCGACATAATTCGTTATTTGTATGGCTTATGCTATTTTTTTTATTATTTATCTGTGACATGCTCTCACAAACAAATACCTACCATATTAAAAAAAAAGTAATTTAATTAATGTTATAAATCATTTTTTATAACATTTGTTCTACTTACTTAGCCAGCTGTTTTTCGGGCCCCTGTACTAGCGTGCCGTCTCTGTTGTACCGGGTGAACACTTCTGTCTGTGCCAGCAGCAGTTCTTTGGGGGGCACTGCTAGATGCTCCTCACCGCCATACTTCTCTAGGATTGATTGTTTGACCTGGAAATATAATCAAGGAACACATAATTTTTTACAGAAAATTGTTAAGTTAAAAGGAACTAAAAAAAAACTAGCATATAATATGAATATGCTAGTATGATAAGTAATAATAATAATAATAGTAATAATACGACGATAGACAGACGATATGACGATCCGATTGGCGCAGTGGCTAAGCGATTGGACTGCTGCGCTAAGGTTTGCGGGTTCGATTCTCGCACGGGACATTAAACAATTTTATTAAAATTATAATATAAGTTCACAGTACATATGACCAAAACACTTACATTTAAATTGGAATTTAATTGAATTGGATATTACTAAATTATATAGAATTATTTAGCGGTTGAAAGCGGAAGGCTGTAAAACGAGCTCAGCGGCATGCCATAGGAAAGGCCTATGTCCAGCAGTGGACTGAGATAGGCTGATGATGATGGCTACAGATCTACAGCTACAGGGCTACAGATAGGTGTATATTTTTTTAATGAATTTGGCATTAGCAGTTCACTGTATACATAATGAATATAGAATGTGCACCTGCGTCTTGAAGTGGTCCTTCTTGTCGTGGTACTGCCGCTGCAGCAGCTGCAGCTTGGTGGGCTCGGCCAGCAGGTGCACGTCCAGGCCGCGCGCCTGCGCCTCCCACGCGAACACCTGCGCCGCCGCGTGCCCGCGCGTGTCGCCGCTGAAGCGCACGAAGTTCTCGCCCTGGTAGTCCGACCTGCGCACAGATTAACATTTATTACTTTTTAACTTAGTGTGCCGCGCGGTTCCACCTGCGTTTATGATTCGAAAGAGGTTTAGCGCCATCTAGCGGCCGACAGCAACTGTGCCCATCGAATACTATTAATGTAGCCAACTGTCAGTGTTTAAATTAATCTAAAATAACCTTGACTATACTAAACTAATAGGCATTTTATATTATTATCTTAATATTATTAGGTATTTTAGAATGATATTCTAAATAATATTCCTAAATGCCTGACTAGTTGCTGACCTTAACACAGCCCTTATTTATGAGAGGAAGGATCGCAAGCAGAACTCTTGCAATTATATTTTTTTGCAAATGATGATATTAAAATATTGGTCAAAGTAAAATATCTTCACAACATTAGCTTATTAACGAATACACTGCAGTATAAACTGAACTTATGGAAATATACACAATCTAGAGTTCTTCAACAATATATTTTCTTTAGTAATAAAAGATAATCCTAGTAAAAATGTGTAACAACTTACTCTGACGCGATGGGATTAGGGTTGTCCCTCATGGAGCGAGTCTTAGGGTCGTAGTACGCAGAGTTAGGGTCCAAGTTCCTGAGGTACTTCGCGGTGTCCTCTCTGATACGCAAGTTACGCACTGTGATACGTTGCTTTGAGTCCACCTGTAGAAAAACAATTGATTGTATTAAATAAACGGTTTTGAAATTGCTCATATACCTAATAAAACCAAATTATTATAAGAATAAAATTGTATTAACAAATCCAAAGGGAAATTTTTAAGGCTGATGTCCGATCTCCAGTGATTGGAGAGGAACAGAAAGATAAAGAAACACAAATCCAAGTGCCAACAGCAGTTTTTCAATGTTGTATTCCACTTTTTAAGTTACCATTAATATATTTAATCTTTAAATATAAACGATATCCTGAAATGTGGGAAGTTGACGACTTTCTCTAGAACATTCCAAAAGTTATGCATACAAAAATAAACCTTACCTTAGTACCAGGCATGTCAACTTCATCCACATACTTGTCTTCATCTTCCTCAGCATTATCATCATCCTCTGTGGCTGTGGGATCTAGAATTTAAAAGTATTTTATTTATAGGAGAAAAAAAAACACATTATTATAGTTACAACCATGTAATCCTAATAAAAAATAAGTATAAGAATGATCATCATAGACTTATCTAAACCCTTGCCCAGTGTGACCCACATATGGGCCAGGGCGATTGTTTTCCTAATGTGTCTGCTTCACACACAGTCAAAATGTTAATTACAAGACATTTTACATGACAGAGGACAACACTACCAAATGCTGGGGAGTTTGCCATGCTATTCCTTCTTCCTAGCTAAAGCACTAGGAAGTGATGACAGGTGGGAGTTTTGAGGGGCTATTTTTAGGTTCTGAACACACCAAACCCTAACTAACAATATATTTAAAGCAGTAATATTAAATGTATAAACTCAATACCTTGTTCTAACTTTTTAGCCCTCAGCTCTCTCTTAGCATCCTCCACCTTCTGATACTCCTCAATGATAGCCTTGTGCTGCAGAGGATCATACCCATTCCACCTGTCCCGCTTGCCATCATAGCTGAGGTTCAAGTTAGGCTGGGCAAACTCATCGGCTGCAATACCAGCATTTGTGAATTTGGCTCCAATCTGTGATGTTTAAAGATACAACTAATTATAATTAATATAATAATAATAATAACAGCCTATAACTGTCCCACTGCAGGGCAAAGGCCTCTTCTCGTTAGAGAAGGATTGAGCATTGATCACCACGCTAGCTCACTGCGGGTTGGCGATTTCAGATAATTAAATCCAGGTTTGTTGAATGTTTTCCGTCACCGTTAGTCAGTGGTGTCTCAGAATATCTAAGAAAGTATTTATGACATTGAAAAAGTCACATTGATACTTGCCTGGGTTTGAACCTGCAACCTCGTGCATAGAAATCCGGTATGTCAACCACTAGGCCACCACGACGACATTATAATTACTTTAGAAATTTTTATTAGCTTATCATACTAATGAAGTTTGATTTATAGATAAGTCTGTATATTTATGTCTGTGAGCATTCTTACAACAAAGGATATGAGCCCAGTGTGTGAGAAAATTTGTTATAAATAAGATCATTAGGAATCTCATAAGAATAAATTCTCAGCACAGAAAGTTTTGTGGTTTCTTGTCAAAAACAATATCATATAGAATACCTCAAAGGTACACAGACATTAGGTAGGTATCAAACAATAAAAGCTTAATACTTTTCTTAACACTCACTATTAGTAACTAACCAGTAACATTATGTATCATTAAGACATACCTTTCTAGGCCTATCCAAGCAATCTTTCTTCTTATGTGTCATTGCTCCACAGTTTTCACAGGCTCCCTTCCTGAATTTAGTTGATAACTTTGTCTGTAAGCATAATTTTTTAAATAATTATATAGATTAAACTACTTACAGTGTATATTAATCTTACTTAGATTCTTGTAAGAGTTTAAATAAGAGCTTGATCTGAGAATATGTCATGGATCATGGTCATGGATGGCAAACCTTTATGGCTCAACAAGCTATTATGACTAAGAAATCTTTGAGGCCATACATGTGCTAACAAATAATATTGACTTAGAGATTATAGGAAAAATAATTAAATGGTATGCCGTAGAATATTAATACTATGGTTTAGTAGGTTTATTAATACATGGTATACATGGATTATCCCTGGTACCAAACTAATATTATAAAGGCAAAGGTTTGTATGTTTGATACCTCTTCACACTCAAATGGCTAGACCAATTTTGCTTAAATTTGGTATGGAGGTAGCTGACACCCTAGATTAACATATAGGAAACATTTTATCCTGAAAAAAATATTGCAGGTAACACCATGGGGCGCAGCTAGAAACCACCCCCATATGACAGTGTTTAAATCGTCTGTAATAGACGCAAAGGCCAAAGATATAGGTAATAAGCAACATACTTACAGTATCAACACCTTTGTGATAATATGTGTCTAGCCTAGTGAACTGGCCCTCTTTGTCCTCCTGTGGCCGCTGATGCTTCAGTGTAGGCCCCGCCGTGCCGTAATACCATGGTGCGGAGGATATGTATTGCGGAATATGAGGGTTTATGTCCTTTCCTGAAAGGCAATTTAGATATTGAAGAAAGCATACAATTGCTGAGGAATTATAGTATTATAGCCATCAGGAGACCTTGTAGTTAAATAATTGCCTACAAAAATATGCAGAAACTAAAGTTTTATACTCAAAAGTCTCCAAAATATACACAGCTTAAATATTTGTTTTGTGTAGTACTTTATAGGTTATGTTTATTTTCCATATTTACACTATCCATACCTGTCTCATCAACAGCAGCTGGTGCAGTACCAGCCTTACGAGCCTCCTCTAACTCTTTAGCCTTCCTCCAATCTTCTCTGGACTTCTTTTTAGGTTCATCTTCTTCTTCACCAACATCGTCTTTGTTGCGCAATATCTGCGACACGGCTGTTCGTGCACCCGACGCCATTATAGGTATTTATTATATTTTCGTTAAAATATTATATCAATTACTTTGTTTGTTTGTTATTAGAAAATAATTACAATTATAACGTCACAGGTTTTGCAGTGTTGTTTTTATTTTTGCAAATGGTGTCGCATATAGACACTTGACAGATGTCAGCGGACGACTTGACAGTTAACGTGTAAATTGATCGCCCGGAAACGATACAAATGTTTTTTTCAACAATCTGATACTTAAGCTTTTCTTTTAGCAGACATGATCCAGAGTCCAGAATGTATGCGCTTACCGATAAGAAGACAGCACAGGTGCGTATATCTTTTTTGATATAATAGCATCCAGCTCTACCAGAAATTAAATTTTTGAAGCGCAGGATTCAGACTACAATATTGGGATAGGTATTCTAATACTGCTAAACTGTACAGGTGTCATTTCATTGCCCCAGTGATTCCATCATCGCTGTTTCCCTTCATATGGGTCATATAACAGGTTTTGTACTTACCATAAGTTGTATTTTTACTACTAATAAAAACTCCACATAACATAACTATATTTATTCATACATTAAAGTCATTTGATACAATACATAATTTTTCAAGTAAAGATAAAAATACATAAAATTAGTCTACAATTTACGGCGAGCTCTAGGACGATGGTAAGATGGTCGCGGAACGTAGACGCGTTCGTTGCTGTCCCCTGTTTGACCGAGGGACTCCTCTAGAGGCTCCGCTCGAGGGGTGAATAGCTTGCGCCGACTGCGAGTTACGCTGAGAAAGTTAAATTAAGTTTGTGAACAAATTATAATATCACGTGAAACCTTTTTGCAGCAGTCCTAAGGACGAAGTTAAGTGTTATCAACACTGGTTATCGTTAAATATATTCATGAAACATCTGCTGCAACCGTAACAAGGTGCTTGTCAATGATTAAGTAAATTTAAATAATTCGTTTCGCCAACGGCTGTGTTCTGACTGCCAGCGTCGGTGATAGAGCTGTGAAAACCGCTTTAAAAAAACTGTGGGCAAATGTAATTTCAGTAAATTCTGATATAAAAATGAAAACGCGTGTTTCATATTAATAATTATGAAATTTAAGCCATTAATTTGTTTACTAGAAATTTATCCATATTACCCACAATCTAAGAATTTAACGAAACCAGTATTACCCTTTACCACACCGACAAAAATTCCATCAATAAATGCAAAGCGACAACACAACAATCACCCGAAATACGAAAAGTCTTACTTGGACGACACAATTTATTTTCTAAGCTGTTACATAAAGTCATGTTTCATAAGCATGTTGTCTAGCTCGCAGAGACCGCTTTGAATTTCTTTGTTCCCTAAAGGAAAAAGTATAGAGAAAGAAATAAGGTTTGAGAAGAGAAGAAAATATAGTAACAAAGCCAAATAAGATAGTGAACTAAACTAAAACTAACCTTTTAGATGGACAACTTTGTATTCCGAATAACGGCGGCAAATTCTCCTGCAGGCCTTTTTCTGGAGAAGGTATATCTTTGACAACTTTCCTAGTAGCCGGCACATCAAGTGTGACGTCAGAGAATTCGCTTTGCAAGTTCACTATGTCCTTTAATTTGTCGTCAGATTCCTCGTCTTGATTCTTCCTCCTTCTCAATCTTAGAGGTCTCTTTCGAACTTTGCTTTCGCATTTCGCATGACTTTCCGCTAGTATCTCTTCTTCGTTGACTTTATCAACTTTAAAGTCGTCCGTTTTAGTTTTCTTTCGCAAATTGTACTTGACTTCTTCTTTGTTCTTTTTCTCGGTGCTGTCGGTCACTTCCTGCGTGACCAGCAAGTCAAATTCAGTAGCTCTAGGAGCAGTTATGTCTTTGTAAATATTTTCGAAATCTTCAATTGTGTTATTTTCACTATCGTTTTCTTGTGCTTTGTTCATTGTTTCATTAGGCGCATCAATAGATAGAATTTCTGACTTAGTTATTTTTTTGACGTCTGCCTTCGTTTCGTTTGTTTCTTCAACTGACGACATTGGTTCTAGTTTAATTTCTTTTTTTACATGTACTTTATTAATTGCAGGTACTATATCTTCTTTAACAAATAATTTAGGTTCTGAATCAGCTTTTTTAGCAGATTGCTGGCCCAACACAAGCTTTTCAACAGATTGTCTAGCAACTTCAACATTGTCTACCTTTTCTTTTGGTTTAAGCGCAATGGGTGAATCGAACCCGTCGAAAATATCAACAGAGTTTTGTTTTTTAGTCATTCTTGCTTTATATGCGGATGTGATTATCTCTGGTTTAGTAAAACTCTCGCCAAGAAGCTTTTTAATCGTGCTTGGCTCGAAGTTATCACAAACATTCTCTTTAACAATTGACGGCGACCTCTCATCGTCGTTTGTGATGATATCATTAATTCTTTTATTTGCTACTTCAACATTAACATCTATGTTATCGAAGTAAGTACGTTTTCCTTTATTCCCAAATGGAACTTCATTATGTTTTTCACGCACTTTTTCACTGACTGACAAATTATCAAAGTAGGTCTTTTTCTTATTTAGTACTTGAATATTTCCAAAATCAGACCTTGGAACTTCATCAGTGCATTCTTTAGAAGCTATTTCCAGTTGCTCGAACTGTCTCAGGGAGCTGTCACTGCCATGATTATTCTTAAAGGATCGAATTATTTTGTTTACTAGAGTTTCGGAGATTTTCTTCGGCGGTTGCATATCATGGTTAGACTTTTCTCTCATAATATTGGTTATTGCATTTTCAGTTACTTTCTCAGGTGCTGTTACTTGAGTTTGTGATACTTTTTCGGTTATTTTCAGATCAGTATTCGATTTTTCTCTAGTTAAAGGGCTTTCAGTGTCCAATGCTTTTGAAGGCACTTTTATATCAAAAGAAGACTTTTCTCTTTTTATGTCTTTAGTATTTATTACTTCTTTGTGTACTTTTAAGTCAATGTTGGATTTTTCTCTTGATATTTTCACTGGATTTTCTGTTTTATGTTCAGTCAAATTCTTTTGTAAATTAGATTTTTCTCTCACCAATTGCCTATTTTCGGATTTAGTTGTTTTCTCTGGTACTATAAGGTCAATATTGGACTTTTCTTTAGATATTTCCCCTGGATTTTCTGTTTTATGTTCAGTCAAATTCTTTTGTAAATTCGATTTTTCTCTCACCAATTGCCTATCTTCTGATTTAGTTGTTTTCTCTGGTACTTTAAGGTCAATATTAGACTTTTCTTTAGATATTTTCCCTGGATTTCCGGTTATATATTCAGCGAAATTCTTTTGTAAATTCGATTTTTCTCTCACTAACTGGCCATCTTCCGCTTTAGTTATTTTCTCTGGTACTTTTAGGTCAATATTGGACTTTTGTTTTGATATTTTCATCACTGGATTTTCTGTGACTTGCATGAGTAAATCCGATTTCTCTCTCACCAATTGGCAATCTTGAGTTTTGAATATTATTTCAGGTACTTCCATATTAGTAGACTTAACTCTGACAAGTTGACAATCTGGCACTTTTATATTGTTTGACTTTTCGGACACCTCTTTACTAACTTCTGCTTCAGATATCTTTTCTGGTACTTTTCTGTCAATATTAGATTTTTCTCTCACGAGTTTGTTAGCCGACCTTTCTAATTTTACAGGTGATTTCATGAGAACATTAGATTTAACCTTTCTTACACTGTTCGAAGAGCTTAAAACGACTTCTGGAACTTTCATTTCGTCATCAGATTTATCTCCAAACATTTCATCAATTACAGGTTCCTTTTCAGAAACAGATATATCATCTTTAGATTTCTCTTTTACAATTGGTTCTTTAAAAAACACATCATCGTTTTCTTCAAATTCATCGCTCTTAGAAGCATCAGTCACGGGATCTTTAACAAAATATGTACCTCTAAACGATTCCTTTTCTTTTGCAGATTCAATAGAAATGTCTTTTTTAGTTACTTTACTATCACTAACGAAATAAGTTCCTCTCAAATCTAACTTTGTATTTTTAAGTGATTCATTTTTAAATTGAATATCGTTATCACTTATATCATTGATGTCGTCACTACTAACATCTTTCGTATCTGTTATCAAACTGTCATCATTTTTGCTTTGTGTTACATCATTATTGTACGTTTCATTAGCGCTACTTTTAACACTATCGTCAAATCTGCTGTTATCAACTTTCTCATGTGTAGCATCAATTTTCTTGCTCATATCACTATCCTCATCTTCTCCTGTGACGTAGGTAGAATTCTTGGAATCATCATTTTTCAGCGTCTCATGTGACTTCTCGAGATCTGAATCGCATTCCTCATCGATATTGTCTATGGTGTGTATACTGGCGGTATCGTTTTGTTTCTCGTTCTGTAACTTGCTAAGTTCTTTTCTGAAGATGGGTTCTAGACTTTCGTTGAAGGGATCATTTGTGTCTTCGTCTGATTCGTGTTCGCTGTCTGAGAGCGACATTATATCTTCTCGAGGCGGTGTTGCGTCTTTGAATGCTTTTTCTGTAACAAATATATTAGGGTTAAAGTTAGGAAGTTACGTTTTTTTGTATAACTGGACATGTATTTTATGATCCATTACAGTGAAAAGATTGACCAATCAGTGAGGTACGTAAATCGCTGATTGTCTATCTGACTCGAGAAGATGACTTGAATGCAGACATAAATACCTACAACAGTACTAGTGAAGAATTTCTTATTGATAAGAAAATAAAATGTATATTACCATCCCTTTCTTCGATACAAGTGCGAAGATGTTGAACTTCTTTTTCAGCACGCGACCGCGCCAGGCTTTCTGCAGTAAGCTTCTCCTAAAGAATATACATACCTAATTAGTTAACACTATTTCTATGACGATATATTCGCGTAATTAAAACAACAATTTATTTACCTCTAACACTGCTATTTCTGTCATTAGCTCTGTAACCTGAAAATAATCAGAATTGTATTGTCAAATATAACCATTAGATCGTAATGTATGCATTTAAGAATATAAAAAGTTAGTTTTTAAATTCATAATATATAAAACTGATAAAGTTAAGTAAGGAGTATTTACCTTAGCCTGTAGGTACCGTGAGGGAGTGCCCGCGGGTGCCGGCGGGGCAGGAACCTTCGCCAGTCTACTCTCGTACTCCTCGGCCATATCCTCCATCTATAAAATAAATTATTTGTTTAAAAATATATTATTAACCATAGGGTCGCCCATTTCGGCTCACGACTCCGCCACCTCGAGCACCTGCTATTGAAAAGAGGTCTGTTTAAGTCCGAAACTAGTCGGGCATTCACGAATAATCACGTAAATTAAACCGATTAAAAAGGAGATTGTTCAGTATTCAACTATGTGCAGTGACGGGCTTCAGGGTATCAATTAAAACAAGTTATTTCTCCGGTGTCCAAATGTATAATGCCCTAGTATAAAGGATACATTCATATATATAGAAGGTGCAGCGCGTCACACACCACACCTCTCCCCATTATATAAAATAAAAAAAACAACTTTTACTATAGGGCCAACCCTGAAATCGAGAAAATAAAATCAGCTGTTCTATACATTTTGTGGAGTCAAGTGAACGTAAATGTATGGAACAGCTGATTTTTTTAATGTATGGAGTACACTGTATAGTAAATTATACGGATAACATTTACGAAGGGTGACATTTACATAGGATGTTGTAGGATGACAACATTATATTTTAACAAGGTAACATTAATTACTCTAGTGTGTATTAGTCCAGTGGTCGTTATGCGAGGCAGCTGACCATGAGGACAACTGACGAAATCTGTTGATTCTGGATTTTAACTTGGTTGATGGCAATAAGCCTATAACATAACTGGCGAAATGCGGGTGTAACCCTTCGGGGAATACAAGCGTGATGTGATGTGATGTTATGTTTGTCTAAAATATCCTAGAACCTCTCCGTATATCACCGTACCTCACACCGCAGCGCCTCTAGCTGCGCCTCATAGTACTGCTTGGTGAGATCCTTGGCCTCCTCCACCAGCTCCCGCATGGTGTTGGCCGACTCCTGCTGTCGCTCCTCCATGGATGCCAGGAGCTCCTTATTACGAGCTTGAGCTCTGGAAATAGTCTTCATTTAGTATTCCGTTGTGGGTCACGGATAATTTGGAATAATGTGGTGTGGGTTTATTCCCATTTGGAATTAGGTTCACCACGATTTCATACAACAAGCGAGACTGTTAAAACCTATGTACGGTTCCTAGGTAGTGTTCTTACTTCTTAGGAGCGTGGGGACTTTGATGAAATTTGATACAGAATAAGTTTGAACCCCAAAACAGGTTTATCATTTCAATTCTAATATAAGGCCAATCCAAAATTAATATTGATTAAACGGAAACATGATGTGCGCCAGTGTTAAGTTTAAAAGTGCGAAACTTTACGATTACAATGGAATCTGGTCAGAATTAAATTGGAAAGTCTTCTTCTTATCGTATGGTTGATGAACAACCTGGTGTCAGAGTTTAAACCACCTGTAGGCCTCTGACATGGCTCTACACACCGTTGAAAAATCTCTTTGGTGTGCTGGTTTCCTCACGATGTTTTCCTTCACCGTTTATAGCAACTGATAACTAATGCGTGCGCACATAAATTCGAAAAGACATTGGTGCGTGCCGGGGTTTGAACTTGGGACCTTTGACTTGGCAGTCCAGCGGTCATACCACTCGGCTAGCAGTGCTACCTTGGAAAGTAATTGGAAAGTAAACCCACAGGACAGGTTACTTTTTATCTCGGAAAAGACGCGATGAAATTTTGTACGCGAACGAAGACGCAGGTGAAATCTAATCTAGTATATACGTACTGTACGAGTTCAAAGTGCAGTCTCTCGTTGTCAGCTCTCAGCTTCATCACCTCAGAGCTGCTACTGATTGTGGTGTCCTGAGTGCTGCTCTCAAGCGTTGTGTATCCAAGTATTGTGTTGTTTATCTCTAAAATAACATTAAAATATTTGATTACAAGCATCTTATGATACGATAGATGAATATTAACACATTATTCACGTCAAGTCTTTAGAAAGTACGTTTAGTTTTACAATAAAAAGATAATAATTATATTAATATAATGGTGATAGTGGCTAAGAGTGGTGAATTGGTGATGAAGGTGATGGATGTAAAGGTACTGGATTAGTGAAGGTAGTGATAGACAAATGTTTTATATGAAGATTGGTCCTCTTAGTAAGACTCTGATCTTCGTGGTGATCTTGATATATGGGTTGACAAATGTGATTTTGAATGAAGGTGACTGATGAATGTGGTGATGTATGAAGGTGATGGTGGAAAGTGATAATGGACGGTGATGAAATACTGATGAAAGGTGATGATGGAAAGTGATGATGGACGGCGATGAATTGATGATGGAAGGTGATGATGATTACATAGAATGAATAGTACTAACGTATGTCCTGGGCGACGGCGGCCAGCGTGAGCACGTGCTTGGTCTCGTGCGCGTACTGCGGGGAGGGGTTCAGCGTCACCACCATGGACACCGCCTCGCCGCGCGCGCCCGACAGCCCCGAGCCCAGCAGGCGCGTCAGCTTCGACTCCCTGCGGAGGGAGGTCGCTTAGGTTACTGACAGCACGGTGTTGTGTATAGCACCAGTAGGGCTGCTTCCTGCGCAGCATGTGCAGGCAGCGCTCCAGCACGTGCAGCGAGGAGTTGATGGCGCGGGACTCGGCCATGCGCGCGCCGGTGTTGTGTATACACGCACCTGTAGGGCACCAGGGCGTCGTTCCCGGTCCGCTGCTTCCTGCGCAGCATGTGCAGGCAGCGCTCCAGCACGTGCAGCGAGGAGTTGATGGCGCGGGACTCGGCCATGCGCGCGCCGGTGTTGTGTATACACGCACCTGTAGGGCACCAGGGCGTCGTTCCCGGTCCGCTGCTTCCTGCGCAGCATGTGCAGGCAGCGCTCCAGCACGTGCAGCGAGGAGTTGATGGCGCGGGACTCGGCCATGCGCGCGCCGGTGTTGTGTATACACGCACCTGTAGGGCACCAGGGCGTCGTTCCCGGTCCGCTGCTTCCTGCGCAGCATGTGCAGGCAGCGCTCCAGCACGTGCAGCGAGGAGTTGATGGCGCGGGACTCGGCCATGCGCGCGCCGGTGTTGTGTATACACGCACCTGTAGGGCACCAGGGCGTCGTTCCCGGTCCGCTGCTTCCTGCGCAGCATGTGCAGGCAGCGCTCCAGCACGTGCAGCGAGGAGTTGATGGCGCGGGACTCGGCCATGCGCGCGCCGGTGTTGTGTATACACGCACCTGTAGGGCACCAGGGCGTCGTTCCCGGTCCGCTGCTTCCTGCGCAGCATGTGCAGGCAGCGCTCCAGCACGTGCAGCGAGGAGTTGATGGCGCGGGACTCGGCCATGCGCGCGCCGGTGTTGTGTATACACGCACCTGTAGGGCACCAGGGCGTCGTTCCCGGTCCGCTGCTTCCTGCGCAGCATGTGCAGGCAGCGCTCCAGCACGTGCAGCGAGGAGTTGATGGCGCGGGACTCGGCCATGCGCGCGCCGGTGTTGCGCGTGGCACGTGCACGCTCGCACCCCGCGAGATCGCACAAACGCACATACGACGTGCGCACCGAGCCCTCCGCTGAGGGTAGAAATACGAAACGATGAATTTAACTGTAACTGCTGCACCCGTGACTTCGTGTGCGTAACTTCGAAAAAACCTGTACGTAGCAGCAGTAAGCAGATTTACTTAATTTAATCTGATTTTGTTAACAATTTTATGGGTTTTTTTTTTCCCACGGTTTCCTAAATATTTTCAAACTAGCTGCGTCCGCGACTCCGTCCGCGTGGACATTCGGAAACAGCAAAATTATTTTAAAATTGTTTTTAGTATATTAGCTAAGTTTGAGCGGATTCTATTTCGTAGTTTTTACGCCGTACTGTTTTATTACATGTATGTAAAGATTCGACGTAACTTTTTTGTTTGTGAACCAATTTCAATGATACATACACATACCCGCTTACTTATAAAAATTGTCATTGTTAAACAATCGGTTAAATTATAGCTGTCACTGTCGTTTGCATGTCAAAAAATAGAGATGCCAATAGACTTAACAAGTGGTTATCTTAAAACACATGTTAGCATCGTTTATAAGTAAGAGGGTAAATGTTATGGGAAGCTTGCCACAATACATCAGTGACCGCATTTAAATAAAACGGTTTAGTCGTTTCTGAGATTAGCGCGTTCAAACGCACAGACAGACAAAAAAGAATTAAAATTTATAAAACTTTATTTTTGGCTTCGGTAACATAAATACAGAGTGTATAATTGTTTTTCTTTTTTAATATTGAATATACAGACACGGGTCGTTTACAATTTTATTATATGTATAGATACATTAAAAGTAGATAGATAGATAGAATATGCTTTATTGTACACAATAAAGACTGATTTGATTTGATTTAATAAAATACATGTCATAAACTTAATTTATTACATTATCGTTAATACAGTGGGTACAATGGTAGCCTAAGATACTCCTTATAACATCAGCTAGTTGCCAGTGAAAGACCGTCAACATTTGTCCAGTCGTCACAAGAAGCAGAATCCCGCAAATTTCCCGCGCTTTTTAAATTTTCCCGCAGTACTCTATAATTTGTTGTTAAAATTCAAAGTAGCCTTTATTCCACCTTATAACATCAGCTATCTGCCAGTCCCGTCAAAATCCGTTAGGCCGTCGCGGTAATCCGCGATTTTCAGCGTTTTTCTTGTTTTCCGTCTGACGGAACCTTAAATATTTTCGAAATTCAAAGTATTTCAGATATATAGATAGATTCTTAATTTGTTGAAATATAAGTTTACATGTTTTGCATGCAAGTTGTACAATTGAAAACAAAGAACAGTTATTTTTGGCCATTGTTGCGTACAAATATTAATTATAATTTAAGCATTTAAATTTAAACATAAATCTATTAACACAGAAAATATTAATAACAATACTAATATAGGCAGGTATAGTACACAAAATAATTCAAAGCTCTAGTACAGTGTTTGCTCAAGACCCTGGACCATTAGCTATCTGGCAGTGAAAGTGCTGTCAAAATGGGTCCGGCCGTTTCGTACATAAGCCGGAGCAAACAGGGAAACAGACCGACAGACAGATAGAAAAAAAAAAATTGCAGTTTCGTTATATGTATCGTGTATACCATCATATGCATTCAGTAAAAAGCTGTTATTTTAATGTTACAAACAGACACTCCAATTTCATTTATTTGTATTGATTATCTTACTATACTTTCAGATTATATAAAACAAAAATTTGTCTGTAAATTCTTACCTGTCTCTGTGAGCATGGTAATGGTGAATATGCAGTGCGAGCGCGAGGATTGCGCGTGTACCCCGGTGGCTGCTACCACCAGGTTGTGTTTCCCTGCCACCATCACGTCGTAGGCCTCCTCGCCGGAGCGGACGAACGCTTGTGTGGCTCCCTAGAGAACAAATGATAAATGGTTTTTATTTTGCAAATAGGTTTACAGTAAACACTTTTACACGTCATTCTTTTTTAAAAACTAGATGGCGTCGGCATCTGCTAATTGACTACTTCTGAGAAGAAATGCCGAAACAAACTCAGGGGTTAAGATCTCTTTTAAAGTCCAGACATGTACAATACATTTATGTGAGAACAGTGTAGGTAGTCAAGAGTCAAGAAGAGGAATTTAATGACTATAATTTAATGTAATAATGCAAATCTGATCAATTTAACCTGCTTACTTCAGGAGGTGTGACCTTGTAATAATTGTATGCAGGCATAATAATTATTATTAATTAAATTGAGGAAATATCACTAATCACACTAATATTATAAAATGTAATAAATAAGATTGAATTTAATTACAAGACACTGTCCATCTTCCCGGAACTTGGTTAATATGACATGTTTTACTATAATTAAGGATTATAAGAGTATAATAATTGAGATTGTATGTAAGTGTAGGTTTCTGTAATTTTGTTTTATTTGTTTTTTACCTTAACATAAACATTGCCTGTAGAGTCTTCCCTGATGCGCAGCTTAGTTCTCTTCTCAGGCGGCGCTAGGAGATCGTATATAGCTTCATTATAGATCTCCACAAAGGAAACCTGAAACAAAAGATTAAATTACAATCTATGGATATCTTCTTCATCTTTTGCTGTCTGATTTTGATTTAATTTTATGGTCAGCCAAGCATGACATTGTACTGTGTTAATGACAATATGCTCACACCTTAATATGTGTTTTATGACAGGAACTGTAGTAACAGTCATTAAAATCATAAAAAATACATGGTGTTCAGTTATTTGTATTTATTAACCTTTTAAGCACTACAACTTCTATAGACGACAAACGTTTCCGAGCTCTCCACGCCATAACTTTATTATTAGTAGATTGACAAGATATTGATCTTGTCAATCAGTCTTGTGTAATGTAATAACAAACAATAATCGTAATAAATGTTACGATTAGATATTGTCTTTTAATAAAATCGTAGCTTGGAGGGCATGAAAACTTTGTTTTCCATTTATAGCTGTCGTGTTCATAAGGTTAAACATAATTTGCACCTTATCCAGTACCTATACCAAGTGTTGCACATAATTATCAACTTACCCAAACATAATGTCTGATTCTGTTAGACAAGTCAATGGAGCTGGCTGTCAGGTCACTGTGCAGCTGTGCACTCATCCGACGGTACTTGTCACGAAGTGGCGCCGACACGTGCCGAAGACGCTGCACCCACTGTAAAATAATTTTATTTAAAATGTCAGGCATTCGCAAATAAACACTGAGTATAATCAGCATACAGTAAGTTATATTGAATATAAAATTACATTTTATTTAATATGTTGAACATTTAACATATTATTTAGAAAATATTTTTTATTTATATCTAATGTTCAGCGTGCAACTAGTTTTTGATTCAAACAGAAACCTTATTCATTAGATTGTGATACAGCATCAACCATGCTGTATCACCATGTAATGAATAAGGGTTCTGTTTGAATCAAATACTAGTTGAAATTCCATAAAAAGATTGAGTACATGCAGTAACTGTTGTTATACTCATATGATTAGTAAACTGAATACCAAATATGGATAGCAAACATGAAAATTATAACAGCAAAGACAATCACTATTAGCCTTTAATGTCCCACTGCAGGGTTTAGGCCTCCATTAACCTTTAGAGCACCATGCCTTGTATAGAAGACAAACGTCCCCAAGCTCTCCATACCATAACTTAATTATTAGTCAATATCTAATCGTATCATTTGTGTAATGTGCTAACAAACAATAAACGTTATAAATGTTGCAATTAGGTATTGTCTCTTAATAAAAGCGTAGCGTGAAGGGCACAAAGCTTTCTATCTATCTATGGCCATGGCCCTGAGAAGATTAAGCTGTGCTATTTACCATCTTGTGCTAATCCAATATGTATTAATAACAATACATACCTGTAACTCATAATCCTGTACAGCATGACTCAGCTTCTCGGCCCCATTCTCTGCAGGTCTGAAGGCTGGTTGCTGAGCTGCGTCAACCAGTCTGAACACATACTCTAGGGAGCGTGGTACCAGACCTGGAGCCCCCACAGTACCCATCAGGGTGTATGTCTTGCCGGATCCCGATGCGCCGTATGTGAGGAGAGTGAAGTTCTGACCTTCCGGAAGCTTCTTTAAGTTATTCTTGACCACTTCTTCAAAAATTTCCTACAAATAAATTGTCATATCTAAGATTGTATTGTAATTATTATATTTTGCTATAATAATATTATGCTATGCCTACATCCAGCAGTGGACTGCAATAGGCTGATGTGATGATAATAATTTCAATATTTATTGCAGCTTGATGTTTATAAGTTGTAGGAGTTTTGCTGGAATATGCTATAGTTCCATTCTCAACTATGTTAGCAGATTTTCGCCAACCTACAATGAGCTAGTGTTGTAATCACTGCTAAATCCTTCTCTATACAAGAACAGGCCTTTGCCCTGCAGCGGGACAGTTATTGGCTGTTAATATTATATTATAGTTTAAGTTGAAAGTGTATAAATCTCAATATAATTAGTGTAAGCCCCCATATGCAAGCATCACATCATTTACCACTGGTATTCGTGTTTATTTAATTTAAATGAGGGTGTATTCATTAAAACTATAAAAATAAGTTTATTATTTAATGCTTTACACATCCCCCACGTAATGTCTCTTTGATATTGATTACTGCTCAATATTAAATAATATAAGTGTTTCACTAAGGATTTATACAATATCTTTAACAAGAACTAAATTTACATGAGCTATGTATTCTTTAGTGATAAAGCCACTTACTTTTTGATTACTTTCAGCTCCAAAGATCTTAGAGAATGTGTACATCTTGGAGACATTGTGTTGGGTGCGCCGTCCGTGGCCCGCGGTCGCTGTATCCAGAGATGTTACCAGGCACTTATCCGAACGCACCTCATACAAAGTATTAGGAACTTTACATGGCTTCAATCTTAGATAGACCTGCACTAACTCCGGCTCATCGATCTCTGAATCCTCTTCAAATAACTCCAATAAATTTGTACCCTTTTGAGGCCTTGGTCGCATAAAGGGATTCTGTATTAGCGGAGGCCGAGGTTCAATAAACGATGGTATGTCTCGCTTGGAGACATCGTTGTCAGAATACCGCTGTTCTAACATCTTTAATAACTTAGCACCAGTTTACAGACATAAATTATTTTCTTTTACTGTTTCATCAACGATCAAAACAAACGGCAACGGTTCAACTTTTAAAAATAATTTGACGTTTTATTTTAAATTCATTCATTCATCTCAGTTGGTAATGTTGGTACTACCTCAATTTCTCCCATAGATTAGAAACTTGTAGTGTGTTCTCTACTGCAATTTCATCGATTTACCATGGTATTCAAGTTAAAAAGGCCCTTTATCCAGGCAAATTTAAATATTAACAAAAAACAATCAGTCAAATTTTACAAATGTCGGATGTGTACTTGTATATTGTTTTACAGTTGTTTATTTTTGTAATGTAAATGAAATTTAATCCATGCCTCGAGAAATGTGGCGGATTTAGTTTGACATATCACTTATACACAACTGGACTTTTGTTTTGTATAGATTGTTGAGTAATGTCATTGATGAATGTAAAGAATTTGTGAAGATGCGATTATTTTTCGTATTTGGCGTCGTGCCATAGTTTTAATTGCAGTTTTATCGAGGATACGAATCATGAAGTGGTCGGCGCTGATTATTTTAACGTTATTAGGGGTTCAAGGAGTGTTTGGTTATTGTCCGTCGTTGTGTTCATGCAAGGGCAACAAGGCGGCGGACGGGGCGTTAGCGGAGCCCCTGCCCGGTGAGCTCCTCAGGCTCAAGTGTGGGGGCAGCCCAGCGCAGATAACTGAGCTTAAAGAGATAGATTTAAGCAAATTATGGACTATAGTTGTAAGCTTGTAAGTACAGCTGCAATGTCTAACTTCCAATCATAAAAACTAGCAGCCTTACTCAGACTTGTACTATTCTTTCAGAAATCTTTCAGGAAATGCGATTTCCACGTTATCCAGAGAGTTATATCTGCCTAATTTACAGAAACTGTAAGTATTTAAACACATTGTATTATTATAACATCAAAGGAAGTGTTCATGGTCATAATAGTATGATCAAAAGATGCTCCACATCACATGAATCGTATTTTACGATTGTTTCTGAATTATTACCATTGTTCCACTGTCTGTTTGTGTTTATGATACAGCTTCCTAAAGTTTGGCACTGTTGCCAAATGTATGTCATATAATTCTATCTATATGTGACATAGATTCAGTATTTGTTTGTGATTCCTAAGGCGTTTTAGATGTGGAATTAGAGCAAATGTAGTTTTATAATACAATTTAAGTAATGGTAAAATAAAATATTAAATTACAGCTATAATCCTCTCTGTAGGAAAATATTATTTTGATGTGTGTTGTGAGCTTGAAGAGATAATAAACATACAAACAAATACACTTACAAACGTACACCTTTACAATATTAGTGTGATATCAACGGTGAACTGAGAATATCTTCTATGCAACATAAAACATAAATTTATACACAATTAAGAATTAAAGTAATTTTTTTAAAGGGATTTAAGCAGAAACCAGATTACTCTAATAGAATCAGATGCTTTCTACAACATGACGTCGCTGCAAAGGCTAGACTTGTCCTACAATCAAATCAGCAATGTTTACAAGGAGATGTTTAAGGGACTGACCAATCTGGAGAGACTGATATTATCACAGAATCACATATCTGCCATGGCTACAGGCACCTTTGATCATCTTATTGGATTGAAACAATTGTAAGTACAATATTTGTGGATAATTTGGGCTCCTAGAATTAGGTAGGTATTTGACTCACTATAATATAAAAGTTACAATATATTCAGACAAGAGTGAACCGGTTTTTATTAGGTAAGCACGCTTCTTCCTAGCCCATAATATCGCTTACAATCAGGCGAATTATGACAAGCGCACACCTATTTAGTATAAATAAAAAAAAATTGCTCTACTCCTATTTCAAAGATTGGTGTCCAGCAGCTGTAGATAGATTCAAGTAGAAGGTGGAATATGTCTGATAATAATAATGTATTTGCTTTTTAGAAAATCTAAACTATACACTGTTCTTATTGCACATAATATTGATCTCTTCCAAAAAATCTTTGGATGGACATAAGAGATGAGAATCTTATCAAAATGAAATACAAATCCGTAACTTAGCACATTTTTGCCCACTAAATTTGCATTCTTTGATCCTTATTTATGTAAATATAAAAAATAATCTTAATTGTTCTCTTTACAGGGACATAACAGACAACCCATTAGTTTGTGACTGCGACCTTCTCTGGGTAGGCGATTGGTCTCGCAACACAAGCGTCAAGCTAGTAGGGAACCCGAAATGTGCGTTTCCAGAAAATATGGTCAACAAAAGTGTGCGGAAACTGAAGATTTTTTTAGACCTGTCTGCTTGCGGTAGTGTTCTGTCCCTAAACACTTTGATAGTGAAACCATCGCACGATCAAGTGGTGTTCGTCGGTGACGCGTTAACCTTGTCTTGCAATGCCCCATTTGCCTCAGTCATAGCAAAGTATGAGCTGCGTTGGGTACATCCAATGCTTGAAGTTTGTGACGTCAATGTTACCAACACAGATATGCAAGAAGAAGGCTTAGCCGAGACTACAATATTCTTTACTGTAACAAACCACCACATGGGGCGCTGGACTTGTATGTACAGCGATCAGAACCATATACGACATAACCACACTGTTGAAGTGTTGGTTTTATCGAATTCTACAGATTACTGTCCTACAAATTACATTGTTACTAATAAAGGCTTGTATTCGTGGCCTCAGTTGCTTCCAAACCGTACAGCTGTAGTACCTTGTCGCAGCGGGGAAGGGTCTGCTTACAGATCTTGTAGCTCTAACGCCACCTGGGGTCCCGCTAACACTAGTGAATGCTCCTACATAAGCAATGTTACAAAGTTACTCCAACAATTCGCACTTCTGAACGTAAGTTTAGTGCAATATTCTGCAGTGAATGCCACCGAGAGGCTTGCGATGTTGATACAAGAGAAAACGTATCCACTAGCTGAGATTATAGACCCTGATGATGTTATGTTTATTGCTAAAGCCATAAGGAATTACATGCAATATATTGCTGAGGAAAAAGACTTAGGTACGTTATTAAAAATTATTATACTAACACATTATATCAACGAATGAGAGACTAATAAAAATGTTCGTTTCTAGGTCCAACATTGCTTGACGTGATTAGTTCGTCAATGAACATAAGTATGTCTGTGATGGCAAAGGCGGAGTCTATGTACGGCGTTTGCACCGATATGGCGAAAGCTGCTGAAGAGATAACGCTACATATTGCTAATATTCAAGGACAAAAGGTAATTGAATCGAAAAATGCATCATAAGAATTTTTGGGATGCCTCAGGGAACTGTTACTAAAGCATTTGACATTGGTGGTCATTCTGCCCTTACTATTTATTTGATTACCAACCAAGTGCATGGGTGCATAATTGATTATTGCTTTTAAAAATATACTTATACGTCGATATATTTTAGTAATAATTAAACCAGCCTTTATATTTCTTTTAAAAAAGGTCCTAGTTTAAAAATAATGTTTTCGTCTTTCTATTATTTATATATTGGACATACATACATAAAGTCACGCCTATTTCCACGAGGGGTAGCCAGAGACCACGGATTTCCATTTGCTATGATCCTGACATACTTCTTTCGCCTCAGTCTCTCGCATCACATTGGATGTGCATGACCAATCAAGCAATCTTACATTTATAAACTTTAGTTATACTGAACTTATTGAGACCAACAAGAATGACATTTTGAATCACTGTACTATGTAAACAATGTAATGTACCACTTGTGTATTACCGAAAGACCGAAAGTATTCCTTTATCTTTGTGACTATTTCGCCTGTTTTTACGGTGGTATTAATCATATTGTTATTACCTCAGTCCAACCTAGCCGTGGAGCGCTTCCGCGTGAGCGAGGGCTTCAGCGGCGCCACGTGCGTGTGGTACAGCGCACGCGCACGCGCCCCCCCCCGCCTGCACTGCACCACCACCAACCGCACGGTGGCGCCGCTGCTGACCGTCAGCGACGCGCTCATACACGCCAGTGTGCAGGTATACTACGCATGTTTATTGTTCACTTCACAACGTTACCTTTATATCACTTTTCAAAATATTCACCATAACATTTCTCACTAGCTCTTTTTCAGTGAAATGATCATCACCATTTATTCGGTAAAAATGTTCACCAAAGACTTGATTATAGATTTACCAGCTGTTTGCTAGGTTTTCTATATCATAATGATGCTTTAAAACTGATTAATTTCAGTTACTTTTTGTAGTCATTATAAAACATAGAGTTTTGGTCAGATAATAAATATCAAATAAAGACTGTTTGAATTAGACTTAAAGGTATTTGACAATATTAGTGATTGACCTACTATTGTGTTTAAATTGGTTACACCAACCCATCATTATCTTATTATACCATACACTAGCTACATTATCACTTGACTGTTACTTGCAAAAATACTGCCCATTTTTAGCCCATCATAGTGAAGAAATTACTCATCTATCTTCTTACCTTCCAGATTCCTCAATCCTTACTCTACAGCACCACAGACTCTGGTGTTCTTCTCCAAAGCCACCCGCAGGACCTCGTGATCTCCGTGTATGAGGACGCCGCCCTATTCCCCTTACTGCCCATAGCGGACAACGATGCGGATGCCAGGCTCACTGGCCATAGGACCAAAGACTATTACGGCAGGAGTACTAAGAGAGAGGATATGAATATGGAGATCACTTCGCCGATCGTTGGATTTCAGCTGAGTGAGTATTATAGAGTTGAGTGATTCTGGAGTTGAGTGATTCCAGAGTTGGGTGATTCTCGAGATGAGTGATTCTCGAGTTTAGTGATTCCAGAGTTGAGCAATCCTCGAGATGAGTGATTCCAGAGTTGAGCGATCCTCGAGATGAGTGATTCTGGAGTTGAGTGATTCTGGAGTTGAGTGATTCTGGAGTTGAGTGATTCTGGAGTTGAGTGATTCTGGAGTTGAGTGATTCTCGAGTTGAGTGATTCTGGAATAGAGTGATTCAAAAGTTGAGTGAGTCTGGAGTTAAGTTATTCTCGAGATGAGTGATTCTGGAGTTGAGTGAGTCTGGACTGGAGTTGAGTGTGTCTGGACTGGAGTTGAGTGATTCTAGAATGTGTATATTGTGGGTGTACATTGTTTATTATACTATGAAGCAACTCATTTGAAATTGTAGGAAACGTATCTCTGCGTGGAGAGCTTCTAGAGCCCATAATAGCGACGGTCCGCGCGCGCTCCGTGGGAGGAGTGGACGGGAGGGCGGCTGTGTGGGACCACAGGACCAGGAGGTGGCAGGACAACACTTCAGGTACCATTACATAACAACTATTTGTTTGTGTGGAATACTACGCTTGTCTCTTAGCTTAGCGGAGGAGAACATTTATGTATGTAGCATAATAGCAATTGAAATGAACTTTTTTTTTTTGATGAATTGAATCAAACAAGTTATATTATTTATAGAGAAAGACTCACGCACGCTTTTTTGCACTTTTAACGCTTACATCGAATTAAAATTGGTTTAATTAAATTATTACTTATTTCAATGAAAATGTATTTGTGCATATTCAGTCATCTTCGATTTTTGTGTTCATTTTTTTTTACTTAAGCTGTACTTAAATCCTACATACTAAATCCTAGTAATAACTTATTTTATCTTCCATATCTTTTATATTCCAGATTGCAAAGTATCTCACGTGGTATCAGAAATGATAATCATAAGCTGCACCCGGCTGGCTTACGTAGGACTCTTACAGAACGTGGAGACCGGCATCTACGGAGCGCGCACGGACGGCGCTCGCTTCAAGGTGTCCCACCCCGCCGTGTACGTCGGCAGTCTCATCCTCATCGGCTGCGTCAGCTGCGCCACCCTCACCTACATCATGTGCTACCCTGCCATCCACATGGCCAAGAAGACCAAGCACGCCCTCATCAATACATGGATAGCCATCGGCTTGCTATGCTACATGTACACTCTAGGCATCTATCAAACTGAAGATGTCAAACTCTGCCAGATATTAGGACTGCTGATCCATTATCTGTCGTTATCCTGCTTGCTGTGGATGTGTGTGTCAGCGAGTAACATGTATAAGTGGGTGACGAAGACACATAACCCAGTTAGGACGCCAGAGGATGAAATCCCCCCGGATGTGCCAGTCCAGAAGCCTATCCTAGGGCTGTATCTAGTCGGGTGGGGTATTGCCTTAATCGTGTGCGGGATATCCGGGGCAGTTAATTTAAAGGACTATGCGGGATATTCCCAGTGTTTCTTAAGTACAGCTCCGGCGTTAAGTGCGTTATTCGTACCGGGAGGGATCTTGTTAGTGTTTTTGTTGATCCTGTTCCTGTTAATACGGTGTACGATAAGGAATATGAATGTACAGCTGTCTGAAGGCACGCAGGCGACTGAGAATGTTGATTTGGAGATGTGGGAGCCTCAAAGTAATGAGAGGGCGGAAAGGAGGAGTGTGAAGTCCGCTTTGGACTCCGAAGTCGAGGATATAGAGCATACGCCCATCATCCAGTTGCGGGCGCAAGTCATAGTGATGTGCCTGTACATGTCTGTGTGGTCGTGCGGAGCCATCGCTGTCTACAGACCCCTGCCAGCGTACCTGCCGTACCAAGAAGATATTTGCAGTATCGTCTACGCGGTATGCGCTACAGTTTTGGGCACCTTCATCCTCTTCTTCTATGGTATCGCGAGAAGTGACGTCAGAGCTCAATGGTCTATGATGCACTGTTACTTACAAAGAAGTAAGCAGTGTTGCAGAAATAGAAGTGTTTTTGATGCGAATCAGCAGAACTTGCCAGCGAACCAGACGGCCACGCCCCCTATACAGCCGATACCCAACGATAACAGATCTAGATCAGGCAGCAGAAGTTCTAATAGAACTAACTCTAAGACTAACAATAGTGGAACTTATAAAGCAGCTGCAGAACTAAACGGACAAACATTACAAAAGGATACACTGAAAAATACAAATGGGAAAGCCCCAAACATCAATCTAGTAGTCTTACACAGACAGCAATATAGATCCAACAATTCTATGATGACCTACCCAGAAAATGGGTCGATGGGACCGGAAGTGTTTTACAACCCGAACCAAATGAACGTAGCCAAAAAGTTCTTTAAGAAGCAGAGACAAAATATGAAGCGGAACTGTCTAGAGTTACCAACTAGACGGGATTGTGACAATGATTCTCATTTCTCATTACCACTGCCAACTAAAGAGGCTTATAACGGCGTAGCCAACATAATAAATTCCGGTTCTAAAGTCAACAACACAAATATACACGTTGAAAGGTCTAACAACGGAATCAAGGAAACCAGAAATGTTTTGAACCCCAATCTTTTGGAGGACGACTCAAAAGATAACTACAAAAGCTACTCCACTGATCGAAAGTCTTGGAACAAGAACGAGGATCCGAAACCGAGTAGGACGCAAATCATGAACATATATACGAACGTTCCTGAAACCTTGGTACCTCAGCATCAGGTAGTGAAGGCTAATGTTCCGAAGAACTTCAACGGGCAGCGCAGCAGCGTGTCCGAGGAGTGTTTGCAGAGCCACGCGAGCGAGCAGCCAGAGATGAGGACGATATCTCAACAATGCAGCTTAGAATACAGCTCAGCATCAGAAATAGCCATGCCAAACACGTGCTCAGACCAAACACTCAACACGCACTCAGAACTGACTTCCTTCCAAGAAACCCACAGTGCCTTATGCTCAACCAACGAAATCACTGACACGGAGAGCTTCGGGCAGTACATAGACTACTTACAGCCCGGCAAACAAGACAAAGAGAATACCATAGACAAGTCTCTACAAGACATCTCTGAGGAGTGCACGATGAACTCTGATGATATCAACAGGTCTAGCACTCCGCAGCATTTGGAAGCTGTTTCAGGAGAACTGGACAACCTTCTCCAGAACCAAGATAGAGAAGGTTCCAAAGAGAAACTGGACGACGATAAAGATACGTTCTTCATGGCGAAGACGACTTATGACTTCGAAACGTGTAGTACTAACGCTAGTGAACAGGGCTTTGAGAACGAAAGTGATATCTACTGCCCTAATTACCAGATGTCAGAGGTTAGCATTCGAAGTCACGGCTTATACGCCCCCTCGCCGTCTTCCATGTGTCCGAACGAGATCAGTTTCAGCAACGAGGACGTTTCGAACATCGAGAGCCAGTACGTCAACTACGATCCTGGATGGCGGAAGACGATAAAGAGCAATCCTAAGTTAGGGAAGTACGTACCAACGCCCGCGCTGAGCTGCCCTGAGGTCAACCGCGACAGCAGTCCAGTCTCGTTCGCGAGCGAGATAGACGAACTTTACACACAGATTACGAGCAGAGAGAGGGACAGAGAAAGAGATAGGACGCCGAGGAAGGAAACGGGACTTGACGTGACGTTAAACAGTGACGTCACTCTAAAGCCAGTTGACAGTGACAGTTGTGTGAGCGAAGCAGTGTCTGACGTGGAAATGAAAGGAGAAACGACGGTGTAGTGGTTAGTGAACAAACTATGGACGTGTCACCTAGTACGTTGTAGGTAATCTCTATGCCTTCCTTACTGTTTTCGAATAATTTATGTGGACTATTGTTGAGTTATTAAAAGTTGAACTGTTGTTTATGGGCCAGAAGATATTATTCGATTGTGAGCAGCTGTTAGGCGTTAAACACTTTATTATAGTGTGTGCTAGATGTTAATACTAATGATTTGTAAATACAATTTCGTGATTAATTTTTGATTGACGAAGAATGTGGTCTTCAGGACACAGCACACATTCTTACCCACCCTGTATAACAACTTTGTTTGATTGACATGTTATAGCTACTAAAGCGCCCAGTAAACAATCAAATTTGTTTGACAAAATGTCTGTCAAATTTCACGTTTAACACGACCGTTTGACAAACCGTTCAAACAAAGCCGCATACTGTCAAATTATTTGACAATCCCGTAAACATTTTGACCTTTTACTGGGCACTTTAAGTAACCTATATTGATGACATCCAGTTTATGCCATTTGAGACTTGCCTACAATTACTGATAAAATTGATTAGTGCGTCTTAAAAAATATTGTATTATTTTAAAAAAAAATAGCTTTTTGTGGCAGTCAGATTAACAATTTTATACAATACTTGCAAGCAAGTGATGTCTGTATAATTATTCTGTTAGCATTTAAGTTGTATATGTTAAAGTGTATAGTTATTTATTATTAAGTTTAAACAGTCTGAGTAAAGAGATAAAGCTTCTGTATCGTGTACATTGTGCTTGAGTTTAATACGTAAACGATGACGCCATGCTTTCTTTGTATTGAATACAGTTTAGATAGAATTTTCGCTTCACAAAAAACATTTTTAAAATAAGCCGTTTCAACGTATCTTAGTATATTAATTATTGCATTTATAATATAAGTGGACTTTTATAAATAGTTAAAAACAGCGATTCCTCCCATAAGTAATTTTTTTTCCGGACATCCGGACAAATGCGAGACTGCTTGAGCCTTCAGCGAGATACGTAATATTTCACTATCATTATTTTCATAGCGACTGTAATTTCATCTTCTATCGTGTCGACATAAGCTATTTTAGCGATATCGATTGGACTGCTGTGCTAAGAGTTTGATTCCCGCACGGGACAAAAGATTGTGCGATCCGCAGATATTTTTCCCGAGTCTGTCTGTGTCTGGGTGTATGTGACATTACATGTTTGTGAAACGCACCCACGATACAGTAGGAAAACCTAGTGTGGGCGACGTATTTTTTTTAAATTAATAAGCACAGCTTATTTCAAAGCCAAAAGATCAGTCATACGGAAGCTTAGTTATCGGGCTGACTACCTACGATGCTCCGTTCCATCAATTGATTATTATCATCACTTATGGAGGCTCTAAGATTGCAAAAACTGTATCAATATAAATGAAAGCTTGGCAAATATAAATAGAATGTGCCAAAACCCAGTAGAAAGTCCCAAAATGTTTCGTACTTAATTGAAAATTGTATTAAAATTGACTGATAATACCACCCGCCTTATGTCTAGTCCACGTTATGTCGTAGGGGTTAAATTGTAACTCTATATCTAAATTACTAGTGGAAAAACAAGTAATTTTTGTTATGCAGGACCTAATGTACTAGTGTTGAGACACTTAGATGTTTTCAGAATTCAACCTCACAACAGATTTAAAAACCTCAGCACTTAAAAATAAAAAAAGAAATATTTAATAAAAGTTACCACGTTCAATTAACTAAGCGTTAATGTCAAACATGCAAACCTATTTTTAGAAACGCTAAATTGTATCATTTACGATAATACGAAAGAGGCAAGAACGAAATAATTGTTTTATTATTTCATACCAAGAGGACTTCGTAACTCACTGCATATTAATAAAATTGCTGCACTGATCGTAAGGTTTTAGATATTTTTTGCCAAAAACAAAATATATTTACCATCAGTACTGATGAATTACGATTACAACTGCATATCCTATTATTTTTACACGCAGGCAGGCAGCAAATAATACTCCTATATACCACATGTATAATTAAAATACAGAGTTACAATTTCACCCCATATGGATGAATCATTTATAATCAAACCCATCTCATTTTTGTACCCAGTGTAGCGGACGTAAGAATTATTCTGTATGTAAAGTATTCGTGCCTATTCGATGTCTGGCCTAAGTATGTTTTGGCTTTTAAATGCAGTAACAAATGAGAAAACACATTTTATTACATTATAATATAATTTTGTTTGCTAAAACTAAGTGTTACCTGCAAAGGTAACTTTTAAATTATTACTAGCAAAATGATCTCTTCCAATTTAATTAAAATATATGACAAATAGTATAGTAAATAGGCATTTAAAAAAAAAATCTTGTTATGGCTTTGTTTATTTAAAAAAAACTAATCAATGTAAGGCATGACCCACTATGTTTTTTTGTTTATACTATAGTCAATATCAGACTATTGACTTTCTACAAGACATTTCACTGGTCTTACACCGTCTGACTGGTTTCACACCGGCCGAGTCCGACAATATTTTGTAACAAATATTGTTTATAGAAAAGGGTATAACTGAAACATTAACGTGACTAAAAACGTACTCAGTTATACAATAATGACTACAATATTTACCTGCGGGCTGGCAACGACACTTTTTCGTATAAACTTTATTATAAGAAGAATATCTCAAACAATTTCATTCAAATATCAATAAATTCCAACCAAAAAGTGACGTTGTCAGCCCGCAATTTTTCGACTATAAATAAAATGATAGTGTATTTCTCATTTGTTACTCATCTGTGTAGATACTAATGTAGTAAATTCTCTATGCAGCTAATGTGATATAAAATCTTCCTTATTTGACGCAGTTGAATGCGCCCTAATAGTTTGTAGATGGCTCTATATATTATTATATGAGATTTGTGAATATTATATTGATAGCGGAAATTTATGGATGGTTAGCTTTTGTGGAGCATATTGCGTATTAAAGAGGCGTTTGCACTTGGCTCTTGTTTTATTTGTTACACCTACGTAATATGATAAGTTGGCTATCAGTTTAGTGATAAGCATTAAGCACTGATAGCCGAGTGGTATGACCGTAGGACTGCCAAATCTAAGTACAAACCCCGGCACGCACCAATGTCTTTTCGAATTCAATATGTGCGTATTAAAAATTAGCTACCGGTTGCTAAAAACGGTGAAGGAAAACATCGTGAAGAAACCGACACACCTGAGACATTTTTCAACGGTGTGTAAAGCCATGACAGATGCCTTCAGGCGGTTTAAACTCTTGACACCAGGTTGTTCAACAACCATACGATAAGAAGAAGTTTAGGGGTTAGGTACTTATACTTACTAAAGAATGTTAGCTGATATAAGAATGTGAGCGTTAGGCTCGCGAGTTCGCCAAAGAGTTTTCGATTGAGTCCTAAACTAGTCGCATTCCCAAATATAACAGTAAACCCCGAATATACAGTAAATAATAATTATGGATAACATTCAGGAAGAACTTTCCTTTATCAATTTAGACTCGCGTCGACTATACAAAGCAACTCTAAATTTCATATACCGACATGAATAAAGAAAATAAGTATATACTTATCAACAATAATATTTATTAAAATTAACAACATTATATTAATTAATTACATATACTTTTATGTAACACGGCATTGAGACTGTCTTTGGCATTGCAACATGCTTTAAACTATTTATCTAAGATATAATTATAAGGCCGGTAAATACATATTAAATAAAATATGCAACAGGACATAAATTCATATAAAAAATTACAAAAATAAAATAGGAAAATAATTCGTTTCAGTTTCATACAAAATGTAAATCATCAATATTTTTTTATCATTTATTTATTATTCAAATTGATAACTTTTATGATAAGAGTAATTTAAAAGTAAATAGTATTTTAAAAGATTTCTAGATCTTAACCTTAGAAATTTTACTGGCAACATTGATAAAAATCCTTTTGTATGAAACTGACAAGTAGGACAAGTAGCTGTCAGATGAAAAATTATATTATTTCATGCAAACATCATACACGGATCATTCGAACAATAAATCAAAATGTCATTGTAAAGATAATGCATTCAAATAAACGATTATCATGCTTAATAATAACTACCATGAACTCTTAAAGCAGGACAGTTTAAGATGTGGAAGCGAGATGCCGCTACGTGCAGTGTAATTCGGCGTCTCGCTTCCACAGCTTACAATGTCCTGGCAGTAACAACAGACACTTTCGTTGATCGTTACTGATGTCAAAATAGTCTCCATACTTCCTTATCTCTATGGCACTGAATTCAATTATTCAACATGCTATTTACAATAACGCCTCTTATCCCAGAAGAGATAGGCAGAGGTATTCTCCATTATTAACAGTCTACCCACATTTAGCTCTTAAAGCATGTTATAATAATCTTAAACATATTTGAGCAAATAATCTTAAGTATCAAATAAAGGAACAACACTAAGCGAAAACATTATTTAGGATTTTTCAGGAAATTTTAACAGTTTGAAGACAAAGTTATTCGTTTTGGAACGTAAATAGATGATTACGAACATAAGAAAACATTTGACTCTAAAGCTGTTAACACACTGGCGATTTGCAGCGCTAATCGAGCCGGGCCCGCTGCGCACGCGCCTCGTTTTGAAACATGACATAACATCACGCCAGTATTCCTCGAAGGGGTAGGCAGAGGTGAATCTATAGTACACCCACTTTTCGCCCTTCATATTATTGGCTCGTTTTGTTTAAATATATAAAGTCACGCCTGTTTTCCAGAGGGGTAGGCAGAGACCACGGATTTCCATTTGCTACGTACGATCCTGGCATACTTCTTTCGCCTCATTCACTCGCATCACATGCCTCATACGCTTTGAACTCGCTCGCAAATCGTCAGTGTGATAGCAGCCTTAGCCCACGACATTTGTAAGTATCCAAATGCAATAAGAAGTTGGCTTCGATCACCCATCTATAACTTGAACTTGTATTACAAATAGATCGACCCTCACAATCTTCACGACACAAAGTAATTAACATTACTAATGATGATATTAATACATTTCAGTACGGCTGACGAGTCTTGGCGGTCCTGAAGTTAGCCGATTAGCTGCGCAGTAGACAATTTCGATCCTAAAAGATCCATTGCGCAGCTAATCGTCTAACTTCAGGACCGCCAGATACGTCTGCCGTACTAAAGGTACTCACCTAGCAAAATAGAATTATGTTATTATTAACCATTTTATCCAACCTCTGATAAAATTTCCTGCAGAAACTCTGAATCACTTTAAAATAAGCATACCATCCACAACACACAGTGTTCATTACGTGCACTTATTGCTCTAGGGTGGGCAGAGTTCATGCCTGTGTCGGCGGCAGCACTAGCCGGGCAGTAAGTTCGCGCCCTCTGTCGGCGACGGCTCCTAACATCCGACCCATTAGACCCCGAGGCACTTCTTCCACTATCTTGTCTTTGGCTGAAAAATATGGAAATAAAGATCTACTTAATTTTTCAAAGTCCTGAAAAAAGGCGAAAAATTTCCACACAGACGAAATCTAGCTAAATCTAGATTTAAATAATCAAAGGTCTTACCTATAAGGAAGTCAAGCAGTACGTCAGCCAGTTCCTTGCTGGCGGGCTCGGGCTTGGCCACGAGGCGCAGCGTGGAGGCGATGCAGTGCTGCGCGCTGGCCACCAGCTGCGGCGCGCCGAGCTTGTCGCTCACCAGCAGCGCCGGCGCGGACGTGCGCAGGCCTGGCCGCACCTGCCACCAGGCTGCTCCTGTAATTAGGGGTTGAGTCGTGACTTGGATGAGCGTTGGATTTGTCCGAAGATTTAAATTATTTTTTGAACTGAGACTGGAAACAACAGAAAAAGGTTCTGCGGTTACAGGTATTTTTACTATGCAGTCGTTTATCCTACAGATATTAATTAATACTACAATATACAATGTGGAGTTTGATGCACCTCCTCATGCATTTTATGGGTCTACGAAAGCAGTCTGATAATAAATGATGAACAGGGGGTCTCTCTTTTGGTATCTTCAGTAGCACTTACCTCGAACATAATTAAGTGCTCCAGTCCAATCGCAAGCCCTGGAACTGCCCCAGCGACCCTCGCGGTCCTTCAGCTCGCCCTCCGCTAACCAGCGCTCAGGGAAGTGTGGCCACTGGATCGAAAGCAATAGTGTTATCAAGGTAATATCGATTTAATACAACTAAGAATTGTAATTATGAAGTTAGCCAACTTTTAACCAACATTTTCCATGGGTACATTTTCTATATTAAGAATATTTATATTTCATAAAGCAGATTTTGTGTTTTTTTGTCGTTTTTCGAATTTTGTCTTTCGAAAGTGAAGAGAATACCTTCTGCGGCGTGTGCCTGTAAAATCCTAATGTATCAGACTAGGTATAATTTAATTATTTAATGTTTAGTATTTATGTCAATTTTTTTTGCTTGCTTACCTGTATAAAATGCAGGGCTCGATGACAAAATGCCGCTGGTGGGTACTGCCAGTAGAGATTCGGATGTGGCGCGCCAATGACTGCAAACTTACTGATCAGAGGGCCCCTGGAGTGGACGAGGTACCTGTAACGTACGACTTATAGGTAAGAATACGGGTGACAATTAATTACGAGTTTGGGAAACGCGTTAAATGGAGATAGGCAGGAACCTTATTTTATCTGTTCCAAATCGTGCTGCTTCTGACGTAAACAGTGAAAGTTGCGGAATGCGTCTCTAAAATCAATCAATTCTCTTGATCTCTAACCCTGCCCTTGCGCATACAAGTTGTGCGTCAGTTACGCTTATCGGAGCAATTTCTATTTGTACGACTTCTTTAAGTAATCACACATTCTGTGACCATTAGAATAGAATATCACGATAAGTTTTGAAATACTTGGTCATGCTCTCCTGTTTTTGTTGGGAATGCCCGACTAGTTTCGAGCCCTTATTCGGAGCCCTTATTCATGAGCTGGTTACTCTGCCGCTGGTTATCTATACTTATAATAAAACTGTAGAGAGGTCAATTCTGTACATTGAATATATTTTCAAAATTATTATTGGAGGATAACTGGTGATCGATACTGATGCCAAAAATGCAATTAGTAAATTTTTTGTCGGTCTGTCTGTCTGTCTGTCTGTCTGTCTGTATGTGCACGCATGGGTCAAAAACTACTGAAGGGATTTTAACCAAACTTGGTACGATTGTAGTCCATACGCCTGGGCAGGTTATAGGCTATATAACATAACGCTAAAACACATAGGAGCTGAGCAGTAACGATAAATTTGAAGCAAGTCGGATGAAAATGCGCTTTCGAGCTCTTATCCTCGCATACGTCGATCATACACCAAAAGTATGTATTACAAAAATGATGGTCTCTAAAAGATCTACAAAAAAGTCCTTAATAGTATATATCTATCTTTTATAAATTAGCCACAATAACGTGTTTAATCGTTAGGCACTTCTTTAAGTGTATTAATAAAATATATAAATATATTGTATTTCACATAGATATATCGTTATCAAACTCCAATATTTAAAAAGTACATTTTAATACCTATTTTATATAAAAAAAATTAAGAAATCGGTTTATAAGATATAGATGAAGTAAAACTTCCAAATCACGCCGCGCCAGTATGGGTACGGCTTTACGCATGTACGCTGCATTTTTAAAAAGGGTGGGGGCGTTCTCGCGCCACCTTTACTCACATTGTCACTGCTAATGCGAACGGACGTGGTTCTTATTGACTCTTTGGATCTTCTTCGTATCGTATGGTTGATGAATAACCTGGTATCAGAGTTTAAACCGCCTGTAGGCCTCTGACATGGCTTTACACACCGTTGAAAAATATCTCAGGCGTGCCGGTTTCCTCACGATGCAGAACAAAAATTACGGTCTTAAATAGATTTTTAAAAGGCAGCGTCATATATTGACATTCTAGCAGCAAGATAGTTTTTTATCCTGTGTAATTCGGCTGAGTGTACACTGTACAGACTTATTCGCCTTCGCCATGACATTCAAAATCAACCATTACCATTGACTCACGCAGCCTTAAAGCAGCCTTTAATATTATGAATACTTAGCTGCTTCTTACACGCACACACAATCGTACGACGCTTACTCTTAGGTCACGAGTTCTCTATACATTTTGTCTGTTGAGATACTGTGCCGGATTCATGGCAATAGGCTCGCCCCCTATTACATTGGGATCTACACCAAACCTAGCGAAATATATAGCGATAAAGTGGGAGTAGGTACAATATGTGCACCTCTGCCTACGCCTTCGCGGAATACAGGCGTGTCGTTATGATATGTTTTATAACAATATTTTTTTTATAAGAGTTAACTGCAATGGTTTACTATTCGAATAAACCGACAAACAGACAAAACATCCAAAATAATAAAAATGGGTTGTATTGTATTGTATAGGTTTCTTTTTTCTTAAATAAAACGTCGCCCCACACTAGGAATTTTGGCATCGGTGCATTTCACAAACTTAATATATCACATACACGAACACCCAGACTCAGGACAAACATCTACGGATCACACAATTTTTTTGCGGGAATCGAACCCACAACCCTTAGCACAGCAGTCCAATCGCTTAGCCACTGCGCCAATCAGGCCGTCACGGTTGTCTTTTATCCTTGGCATTTTTTTTTCTACAGTAGTTTCAATGTACAGGAACTCAGAAACGCACAAAACGGATTTATTTATGTTCTCTTCTTCAGTTATATATTATTTTCAATAGACTTTTTGTAACTTCCGTAATTACCGTTCAATTTTTGCGGTTTTTTTAAATACCGCAAAGTATTCTTAGTTAAATAAGTGGTTTAAAGATTTTTAACCTTAAAAAAGCCTGCCTGGTAGGTATTTTTTTCTGTTAAAAGTTCAATTTACTACTGGTGTTTTATCCGAAATACACGCGGACGAAGTCGCTGGCAACAGCTATACATGTAATAAAATAGTACGGCATGGCGTAAAAACTACTAAATCGAATTCGCTCAAACTTAGCTAATATATTAAAAACAATTTAAAAATACTTTTGCTGTTTCCGAATTTCCACGCGGACGGAGTCGCGGGCACATCTAGTAGTAAATAATACCTACATGGCTTAACTTTATGTGATGTGGGTGGGTTTAAAAAACATATAAATTGCACTATTCAGGTAGTATGTCCGTCTTCCGTATAAATAATTTAGGATAGAATCCCAAGCAACTAGTCACTGGTCGTGCCAACGTTTTGTGTCAGTGGAATGTGTCCTAATTTTACATTAATATGTATAGGTAGAAATCTTTGTGTTTATCTCTGTCGCAGATGAATAATTCCCAGTGAACTTGTAGCGTAACTGAAGACTTCCTTATGGCACTGACCACATGCAGTGCCGTATATAGCATTTGTTGCGCCCGGTGCGAGCTTTTTTAAGTGCCGTTTTTTATTGTTTGTGCTCCTGGTCTGGTAATTTCTGCTCCCCTCCTGGGTCTGCGCCCTGTGCCTAGGCGCCGCTAGCACCGCCCTACTTACGGCATTGACCAGATGCGCGGCTGCACCATCCCCAGAGTTTGTTCTCTCCTTACAACATTTCCTTAAAAGCATAGTCATTCGTAATTTCAAATGCATCGGAAATCTCAGTCTACTACTACTAATTACTACTACCAATAATTAATTAGCTCACATAATTCTAAGAAACCAAAGTGCACTCAAATGAAGTCATCACGACAAAAAACAGTAATTACCAAAACAAGTGATGATAACAATCGATACGATAATTTAGCCGGTAGTAGGTATACTTGCGCTGTTGCGCAGACGCATCGCAGACGATGTGTGCTACATCAGCTGCCGTATCTGATAAGTAATGTTTATTCGTTTATGTGCCCAAAATTGTTGGTTCTTGTTCATAAGATTCAGGATATCCTGGTTAGATTGTGAATAAAAAATCTTTTTAAATTTTGATTTAAATTATTTCCAATTAAAAATCGAAAGGAGAATGGAATCGTTTAAATGACATGTCACAACTTTAAACAGCCTGGGGACCAGTGCTGTAATTAGCCTTTTATGCGCCGGGTGCAAGCTTCTTTAACAGCGCCCTTTTTTTTTGTTTTGGTCCTGGTCTGGTCATTTCTGCGCCCCTCTAGGGTCAGCGCCGTGTGCCTGGGCACCGCTGGCACCGCTTTTGTTACGGTACTGAGGACAGCGCTCATAATTTGCCCATTCTCCTTTATATCTCTTTCAACTCTTACATAGGTATCTAATTATGTCTCATATTCATCTTCAAGTGCATTATATGAGAATTAAGAAAATCCAATGAGCTAGTCATAGTAGGTAAGTACTTAGGTTTTATATTCATCACTTTCTTCGTATATCATGAATCAGTATTTTGGCAGAACTCATAATTAATTGATTCAGAAAATAAATTTAACAAGAATATGAACTACTGTGTGTCGTGGTGGCCTAGTGGTTGACATACCGGATTTCTATGCACGAGGTTGCAGGTTCAAACCCAGGCAAGTATCAATGTGACTTTTTCAATGTCATAAATACTTTCTTAGATATTCTAAGACACCACTGACTGACGGTGACGAAAAACATCGTAAGGAAACCTGGATTTAATTATCTGAAATCGCCAACCCGCAGTGAGCTAGCGTGGTGATCAGTGCTCAATCCTTCTCTATACGAGAAGAGGCCTTTGCCCTGCAGTGGGACAGTTATAGGCTGTTATTATTATTATTATGAACTACTGTGTTATACTTCCTCGTACACTAATTAAGTGACAAAAAAATTGAGATAAAACTTATACATTCAGACATAACGTGATTCTCGAGGCAGGAGTCGTATCTACCTACCTAATAATGAAATACTCAACAGTTTAAAGGTTCAAGGTTAGGACTACATGATAAAGTGAAATAAGAATGGTCCATTACCTACTAAATATCTGCTGTGCTGGTACATTTCAGTCGTCAAGATCTGCTGAGATCAGCCCCCTTAATAAACTCTGATAGCAGGACATTAATCGCTGTGGAAGTGAGATGCCTCCACAGGCAATGTAGTAGGTGTGGCATCTCACTTCAACAGCAGAAAATGGCCTGCTCGAAGAGTTCATGGTATGGCAGTTTGCCGAAAAACAGAGTAGAAGTGACCTAACGAACGCTAGGCGAATAGAAATCGAATGAAATGATCCATGAATGGGGATGACATAATGATTCCATTTGTTATCTATGACATATTCACAATTTCATATATTTTTAATTCTATTCGATTAGCTTTTTGCCACTCGTCTAGGACCCTTGGTTACCATAAAACATTAATTAATCAACTGTAGTATTATTTAAGACATGGTTTTCTACCTGTTATGCAGATTGCAGACTAAGGAGTTTGTGGTGCTGATTCAAAGGGCATTCCCTAACCAGTGTCAAGGTTATGTTACGTTGACGAACTTTATGATGAAACCAACTATCTAACACTGTGTCTCCACGAATATGGGATTCACATATTTTTTGGGAAATCATAGCTAAACAACTTTGACCATCTAAATTGATAAAGGAAATTTGAAAAATGATGGACACGAGCGGCATTCGAACCCGCGACCTTCGCCGATCCGTGGCGCTGCTCTAACCAACTGAGCCACCGTGTCGCTGCTCGCATCCATCGAATTTCAAGTTCCCTTTTAGTATTTACGTCTTAAGGGTGACGTCAGTCGTCTTAACATTGACCATATTGGTAAAGTTATACTAAAGCTGTTGTATTACTTCTCTTTTGATAACTATTTAATTTCATGATAATAATGTTTTTAATTTATCCAAAAAGTGCATTTAGGTTACAGACTATTTATATCATGTTTTTCATTTTGAGTCGTGATAACTTTTAACACTCTTATCATTGTTGTTGAGTTATTAAAATGTTTTAATATGCGATAGCAGACCTGTTTTTAAAGGTAACATTAACCAGGGTGCTTTAGTAATTCTTAGATTTTCATGAAAAAAGCTAAATATTCGCATAAACATAAATCATCGCTCTCTCTACATAAAACCACGTGACGCTTAGTATTAAAAGGTACTAATTTAATGATAAAACATTACCAGAATCGACAATATACATCATGCGTGTGAGTTGAATGTTAATAATGTATCATTATCAAATATTTTCTAACCAATCAGTAGATATGGCGTCATTCAATATCAATCGCTGATTAACTTCTAAACAATAACACACCCATACTTATCTAAAGGATATAACCAAATTAAATTAATGTTGATCCCCCACGATTAGAAGCGATATGTTCTGTTTATACTTTTTTATTAGACCAAGCAGCATATGAACATGTTGAACAAAACAATCGCTTTAAAACCTTGAAATGTAGGTACATACTAAGTCGTAGAATTAAAATGCATCATTCCAAAAGGCCCCTGCACAAATTATTTAGCTGTAAGGAACTCACCATGCAAGCATTCCTCCAATCCCAAAGCCGATGACAACAGCCTGCCTGCTCTCCGACACGCCGAGAGCCTCCAGCAGAGCTGCCAGCTCTTCCACCGCCCTCGGAGGGGACAACTCACTCCGACAGCCACCCTCACTGCCTCCCGTCCCTCTCAAGTCGAGGGTCACTACGTGGTGGTTCGTTTCTGCTAACCTCCGAACCACGTTAGCCCAGTTAGGACCCCATAGATTGCCGGAGTCTGGGGCATCTTTGAGGATCAGGACCTGCTGTCCTGATCTTGGGCCCGTCTCGACGTAGTGGTATTTGACCCCCTGGAAAGAAAATAAGGTTTCATTTAACATAACATTACGTCATATAGGCAGAGTAGATAGGTAGAGGTGTATAGTATCAACACCGACATTTCGCCAGTTATGTTTTAAGTCCCAATGTAATAGGGGGCAGCCTATTGACATTTTAGGTTTCTTGTCTTAAATAAAGAGGTACTTCTTCATTCAGAATAATTGGGGACTATGGTGTATGGAAACTAGTGTTACCTTTGACAAATGAAGATCAAGTGGATTATACTTGCTGTATCATAAAAAATAATTCATTCTCCGTCGTATCATTCTTCTAATTTCCTTTTCTTTTGTGTAATGCTCAAATTATGGACTGTAATGAAGTATGAAGCATAGTATCTTCCATTTAGCGTAACTAATCACAGCGTATCTAAGCCAGGGAGTTTAGCAGGCTGAGTCATATCCAACGGAATGTATTTAATCTTCACGCTTTTTGTAGCTGGGTAAATTAAAAAAGAAACATACAGAAGAAGAAAGAACCTCATCCTTTTTGAAGTTGGTTAAAAAGTGAAAAACAGAATTACGGCCCTACGTTAGTTATAGATACTATATTTATATATTAATAAAGGATAATAAATTTAATTCGACATGTAATTATATATTTTTTTAAATTATTTTGTTGATCTGGTCATAGTTGATCGAATGACATACGACAAGTGAGCATTTACCGCGACTCTACTGGTAATACCCATCAATCAAGAAGATGCTTAATCAATTTTTGGGTAAGAATCCGTAAGTGATTCATGTATTTCGAATCACTAGCCCATGTTATTTTGTTACCACAGCCCCTTGCCACATCGTCCGGTTAAGCAGTAACAGCTCCCTCAGAGGTAACTGCGAGAGACACTTTCGAAAAAAAAAAGCCAATTGCCATGAACTCCTAAAACAAGGCCCCAAGTCTGCTATTTTTAAAAATTCGTCATTCCAACACGATCCCATTCCCATCCCATTGTAATTTTGCTAAAAATTCGTAATCTGCTAAATTCTTAATGGCGATCATTGGTCGGTCAATGGTCTCGTAATAGAATTGTGTCATAATGACATTGTCGTATTGCCATCATTATAAAACCCGTTAGTAGAAATTATTTTCGAAAAACTACCACTACTTTATTTATGCCAGCTTTCATTACATTATTTTTACATATTATTTATTAGTGTTTTATACAAGTCAAGTGTTTTATATAAGTCAGTCATTCATTTGTCATTATCTACGAGATTACCATTCTATGCCATTTCTTTCAATGGAGTGTCAGTGGTTGACCACTCGAAAGTTATAATGACGCCATTATGTTAGCAGATTACCAAACTTGTCAAAATCAATAATTATGAAATCAATGATAGACCATCTGACACTATTGTAATAGCAGACTTGAGGCCCTGGACAGCTTAAGATGTGGAAGCGAGACGCTGCTACGTGCAGTGTAATGCGGTGTCTCGCTTCCACAACGTACACTGTCGTGCTTTAAGAGTTCATGGTAAGGGGGCCGAATATTAATTACTGCTTTGTTTACGAAAACGTTATCAAAGATACCTTTAGTAAGTATTATTCTATTTTATCTGAACTTTCAAGGGTCAAGCAAATGTGAGTAGATTCAATTAAACAGTTTTAACGATCGAAGATTATTCGTTGATCTATTGTAAACAGGTTTTATTATTTGACGAAATATGTATCCAATGACATTGGCTCAAGAAATTGATACGAGTAATGAAATATGATAATTATTCGGTAATTAACGTAGATGAGATGATCTGATTTATTAAGGAAATACGAATTTTCATTCACTATACAATAAAAACCAAATATTTAAGAATCAGTGACAGAAAGTGATAATATTGTTCAAAATGATTGATAGATTTTCGGCAATCACGACAGAAAAACATCTATTTTCTAGGTACAGTTGATAGATCATGATAGAGAAATGGTCTACAACCTGAACCTACATCAACGAGTCAAGTTGAAATTAAATTAGGGCCTGTTTCACTTCCTACAAGTAAAGTGTCGTATAACTTCTTGATTAACGCTAATCGGCAAATAAAAGTTACGAGTATCTTCTATCGTATCTTAGTTACAGGCGAGTTTATCCCCTGATTAATGCTACTCAGATATTGTGAAATTCGTATGAGTAGTTACGGGTGACTTAGTTGCGGTTGGTACTACTTGACAGTTTACTTGTCGATGGAGACACAGGCCCTAAGTAATTTAGTTCAGCCTTAAATTAGTAATTTAACCTATTTTTATAACCAGAATAGCTAGATACGATTAGGATGATCTGACATTGTTTAGGAATTAATATTACGATCATAATAAAGCTAATGGAATGACACGTTTGTGAATAAGGTATTTTTCCAGGTACCTGTCAAATTATGGTTAAATCCAACATGCCATATTAAAACAGGTTAAATTAAGGCTACCCAACACCCAATAAATACTCACTTGGAGCAATGTTATAATTCTCAATATTCAATATATTTATTGCTAATCCATAAAGTTGTACTTAGGTGGTAAATAATAAGATGAGATCATTTATGGACCCTGTAGGGCACAGCAGTAGGGTAGGAGAGAGGAAGCTATGTTTCAAGATATATAAATATTTTTTGACATTGCGATGAAAATTATTATTTTAGTACCTATTATAGTTGTGATTATTTGTAATTATAATTTGTCATAGACATCACTTCTTGGTATCAATTTGGTTACAACAAACACGAGACATTTTAGCAAACATTTTTAAGTCGACCATGTTTTTCTACTATACTGGTTCTTAGGTTAACTGTTTTATTTTATATACTAGTGTTATGTCATAAATAATGTAAATATTAAGATAGTTAAAATTCATACGTGCGACTATCACAATGGACACAATGTTAGCGACTATCCCTTAGAATTAAATTTAAAATCATTTGTCATCAATTATCGCCGGTTCTTTGGAACGTAGATGATTTTTGTTTACGGTCGAATGGCCCGTGGTCCATTTGCTTTGGGCTTTTTAGTCTAAATACCCACATAAACAAAGAATGACAAACATACCATAACTTTGATATAACAATGGGTGCCGATGGACGAGTCCACGGTGAGCTCAACCGGCGCGGTCTTCACCTTCCTCCGCTGTCCCTTCCACAGCCTCTTCACCGAGATCTCCACAATCTGCCAGATGCCAACAAACACGCACGTAAACAACAACTCCACGGCTTGCCATCCTGATATCACTTGCAACACTTTCAGATTCCGTGCGCCCATAGTCAACACGTGTACTATCACTGAAGTAACTCCTCGCACTGCGTGGATCGGGTGACAGGCTCAAAGGTCTCGATCGAATGCTATACTAGCCACGGACGACGCATTCTTATCAGTATTATCAAAGTTTTGTTCGAAGCAAACGGATATCATGCGTGTTGGATAAGCGTCACTGTGCAGATAAGCACAGAAGTATCGCGCCATATGACGCGCTAAGCTCTTTTTATGTAAGTGTTAATAAATAGTGATTAATGATACGGGAATAGCTCTTACGTCACCAGTGAGTGACCATTAATCTGTGAGGATAATGTCATCATCATGTGATTACAAGTTGGGTTTATTTGTATCTCATTTTTTATCCTTGTACCTACTGCTTCTACCGACTTTTTAAGTAGACACTAGACACCCACTGAGAAGTGAAAGAATCAATAAAGAATCCTATATTCATATCATTAAAAAAAATCCGCTGAATTATGTGTTTAACATAAATTTTTTTAGCTAAAGTTTAAGTATCCTAATCAGGTTACTTAAACTTTAGCTAAAAAGTTATCTAAGTTTGTTGGATTACTTAAAGTATTTTATTGTAAGGCACCGTAATTAATCCACAAAATGAAGTGATTGTCTAGGTTTTGATATGGTAATATCATGTTTAAATAATAACTCGAAGTGTGTCAACTCAAGTAATACGAAGGAGTCCAACGTTAGTTATTTTAAGTTTGCCTTTTGTAACTTACTGTGTCGTGGCATCGAACTGTCAAAGTGCGTTCACTAACTGAATGGTTATTGACAATCATTGCATTAATCTGTTCTCTCGTTTACTCTAATGAAACGCGGGCTTACGCGGGTAAACCTGTCTCTCGCACACACTCCGTGTTGTGTGAGGATTTAATATCGTTGTCTACCCACAACATATTGATTTATTTCATTTGTTATGTATTACCAAAGAAAATCAACGTGTTTTATTGAATTTAAGTGTCGTTAGATATACCAAAGGCAGTTTTTTAGAATGTATTAATATTGAATTATACCTAACTATAGCTTACTGGGTATCTTGTACCTAAGTAGTAACTGCCTAATTAATTTGAAAAAAGGTGTAAGCAGAGCTGTCCCCTGAAATAATCTAAATGTAAATGTGGACTGCCTCGTTGGTCTAGTGGTCGCTAAGCGCGACTGCTGAGTATGAGGTCCTGGGTTCGAATCCCGGGTCGGGCTGTGTTACTGGGATTTTCCATTAGGTAATTCTCAGTAGCAGCACGGAGTCTGGATTTGTGCCCGGTTGATGGCAATAGGCTCGCTCCCTATTACATTGGGACTTACAACATAACTGGCGAAATGTGGGTGTACTATATGTTCACCTCTGCCTACCCCTTCGGGGAATACAGCCGTGATGTTATGCAAACAGTGCAAAATGCAATAATCTTGCACTATTTTATAGGTATCTTTCATAACAAAACAATCGGTCAGATAAAGAATGAGTTTAGCACAAAGATTATAATAAGGAACAATGTTTACGAAAAAATATCAGAAACATTTTTGTTTGTCTGGCCAAAGAGGCGACGATGTGTGTAAGGGTTTATTTAAAAACAAATTAAGTGAGGTCCGAGACGGTAGGCACTCAACTCTGGGTAAGAGGATAATGTCGAAGATACACTGAGGTTACGACACGTTAAATAAAATTGGAAAGCGTCTATTTTCGATAAAAATCAAGCTTTACGGACTTTGTTTTTTTTATTAATACCTCCCCTTCTTCATCCTTGAACATAATAAACAGCGTCGCTCAGAAAAATTGAAAGATTTACTTCTTGGAATCGTTATTTCTTAATCAGTTTCATCAGTCTCTGAGTGCGGCAATAACGGACATTCATCTTTAGTTATAATTAACTTAAACTTAACTTAGTATTTCCTTCCTATTGGCTTTTTATTATGTATCTCTTTCCTTTTTACTCGGGCTATCCACCGTGCGAAGGATACCCGGTCTTTTAAAAGGCTTACATGGGGACACAGGCCCAACACGCAGAGGCCCATTGAGAACTTTAATCTGAAAGGGAACGGGACACCAGCTAGGGACAACACTATTATTATTATTGTTTATTAAAGTATATTATTATTATTTTGCCAAAACTTACAAAACATCGCCTAGTCAGTAAGTTAACGGCACATTCCTTAGCGCATACTAAGTATACTCTGACTCAATGGGTAGCCAAAGGACATGAAGAAATAGCCAGTCAGCCTCACTAACGACGACTAAAGCCCTGCCATAGTTATTGTGACGTTTAGTCAGCGTCAGTCCACCTTTGAAAGGATTAAATTGATTTTCAATTTGATATTGTGAGACGCCTTTGCTAATGTCAGAAGCAACGAGTTGAGGATTTGTATTATTACGGCCGCGCATGTTTTTTTATAGTGTATTGCTGTGGGCTGTGGAGTTTCGTTATGTGAAGTGATTCGCAAAGTGCATTCAAGTTGTGTTAATTCTGTTGGTGTGGGAAACTGTGTATTGAGTCATAGGGATTGAATTTGTTTGTTGTGGGATCTATTGAATTAACGTCTAGTTGGATTATTCGCAGATCACAGTTGGCTATTCTTTTTCAGGTGATCATTTGGTGCTAATTCATGCTTGAACTATTTATGCTGTTTTGTCTACAATATACAAAAATTACCTGTAGTAAAAAGATGCAATCTTTATGCAGGTCTACTAATTACCTACCTACTTACACGTTAACAATTCTTTGCACCATATCCAGAGGTTTTATAAAACAACCATAATTTGTCAATATCATGGTTCGATTGCTAAGTCAAGCACTTTGGATAACATATAACTTATCATTTCAGTATGTGTGCAGGCTATGTTTGACCTACGATCCAATAGCTTCCTTGCTGGTTTTTCCGCTACTGCGGGTATTTTAATTAAATATTCTTACTAATATTCTATGGCCAGCTATTGAACACGAACGAAAAAACATATGGTACGTTATTACGGTCGTGCTTTTACCAAGGAGGCAAAGAAAAGAAGCATTTAAACCTAAACAGTGTGTGTAAAACAAAAAAGTATTATCCTAGCTCCAAAGGGACATAACATCTGCAAACTTTTATCCGCAGTACTCGATTGCGGAATACGCAGGGATTTTGCATCACACAAAGAGTGTTCCACTCGTAATCAATAACTGGAATGTATCTAAGCACAAATCAAGCCCCACTTGAGAAGTATTTACGTGCGAACGTGACCCGCCGTGCCGAGGCGATCTCAGATAGCTTTCCTACTCCATCCGTGAGTGTACACTCAGCTGAGTGTAATAAGGGTGATTGCATAACGCTACACGCAAGTCATGCTACATACTGACTATATTTTGGATGAATTTGTTACTATTACGATTACTACGATTTTTATAGTAATTGTGTCTTCTTATCGTATGGTTGATGAACAACCTGGTGTCAGAGTTTAAACCGCCTGTAGGCCTCTGACATGGCTTTACACGCCGTTAAAAAATCTCACAGATGTGCCGGTTTCCTCACGATGTTATCATCGTGAGGAAACCGGCACATCTGAGAGATTTTTTTATATATACAATATAATAATAACAGTATATAACTGCCCCACTGCAGGGCAAAGGCCTTTTCTCTTATAGAGCAGGATTGAGTATTGATCACCAAGCTAGCTCACTGCGGATTGGCATGGATACGATCATACAATATTGGTTTTAAATCAGTGTCAGGCAATCAAATCTATCACATCTAGTTTTAGCTGTAGGTAGGTGCCTAATCTTCCAAGGGATGTGCCTATTTAGGCGTCGCATGGGGAGGTTCCGGAGGTCTTTTGGAGGCCTCGGGACCTTCCTTGTTCGTGCAGATGGTGACCTCCGGGGTGATTTTAGTGAGATTGAAATCCCACACTCCCAGGTTCCTATCCCTCGGGGCCGGGTGACTTTTGAAGGTTTCCGTCCGAAAATAAGAATAAAAAAAGTAGGTTTTTACAGAAACAACGAAATTGTATCACACTTTATCAGCTGGCAGTTGAAAATGTAATAAATAAATTGCTAGAAACTTCTATTGATTAGATAATTCCGCGTCACAATTCCAACACCATGTATCTTCATCCCAGCCCCTAGAGAGGAGGCGACAGGACGCGTCGTGTCCCCCGCCCCTAGTTCCCGACACCTTTGTGTAAATGTATATAAGGGGAGATCTGTTCCTTACGAACATACAGTGTTATCTTTGAGAAAATATCACTTTTGTGTCTGTATCTGTATAATTCTTATAACGAACTTAAAAGTAATGTTTTAACGTGCTTAAATGCTTTGTATTCGTTCTTCAGAAGGCACGTTAAGCCGTTGGTCCTGCGCCTGATCTATCTCCGGTCGTGTCGGTCTACCGTCCCATCGGACTATGAGAGTCAGGGAATAGAAAGTTTACCTGTGTGGTCGCATACTTCTGCTCTATAATATCTCCTGCGTATTTGGCTAGTCTCAGATGAGATAGGCCGCCGTGACCGAAATTCGGTCAGGAGGACATTATTATCTCGTATCTTCAAGGCTTCAAGCGCTATGGACATCAGATCACCACGCCTTATTATCCTAAGTAGTCGCAGAAGTGTATCCGTTGCTCCTATTGTACGCTTTTATCCTCTATTCCATCAATCAGTGTAGTATTGCAGTTCTTCATGTTATAGGGTAAATCTATAGGATATATATAATATACATAAATAGCTAATAAATAAGTATTCTTTGACACTTTGAAGACCGAAATTGAAGACCTCTAATTACTTCTAGATAAAAGACTTTTCTCTCGTTGTCCATACATAAGTGTTCACCAGTACCTACCGTTTGCTATCCCCTTTCGCTTTTGCTCTCCCTTCTAATATAAAGAGTGATGATATACCTACATAGGCTTTATAGTAAGTTCTTATTTATATAAAAGATTCATTTCCAAAACATTTCCATTAAGTCGTGGTGGCCTAGTGGTTGACATACCGGATTTCTATGCACGAGGTTGCAGGTTCAAACCCAGGCAAGTATCAATGTGACTTTTTCAATGTCATAAATACTTTCTTAGATATTCTAAGACACCACTGACTGACGGTGACGGAAAACATCGTAAGGAAACCTGGATTTAATTATCTGAAATCGCCAACCCGCAGTGAGCTAGCGTGGTGATCAGTGCTCAATCCTTCTCTATACGAGAAGAGGCCTTTGCCCTGCAGTGGGACAGTTATAGGCTGTTATTATTATTATTATTTCCAAAACATTAATTAGACTATTCCTCGAACGCAGCGGTTGCGCAGCGGTTTCGCAGCAGGCGATCAACATGGCGGCATAATGGCACATTGTACAGTATCTATTAATTGTGAATACATATTCGTGGGGCCACAATTTATGTTCGGACTGGGATTTTCCGGGAAAATGACAAGAGTTCAGTCTTATCTCTATCTAGGTTAATTGTCGTTGTAAGTTAGGATGATGATAACATAGCGGAATAAGGTACGGTTTTTATAAAGATAAGATGCCAAAGAGCTTCCACTAATGAAAATACTCATTTGATCGTTTTTCGCACTCCGGAGAACTTTGTTTTTTCAAGTAAGTAAGTAAGTATAGCTTAGTAACAAAGTTCTTCTGAATTTTTACCTCGTAATAGCCTCTTTAGAAATAGCTCTCTCCTGCTTACCCTTGAGGCAATTTTGAGGTTATATCGAACTTCATTCGATTTTCTTCATTGAACATTAGATTTTGAACAAAATTGAAACTCGTTGTAACGTTTCTCTAGAAGTCTTTAAACTAGCCCTCTTAAAGCCTTCAGGACAGTTTCCATTAAAGCGAGATGCCGATGCCGTTTCGTGCAGTGTATCATCATCTCGCTTTCACAACGGAAAATGTACTGTTTTAAGAGTTCTTGGTAAGGAGGCAGGACAGTCCTACGACAGTGTATCAGCGAGTCACCTCGTACATGTCCCAGGAGACAGATCGTGCGATTGTCATGTTAATGCCGCGCCGCGCCGCCAGGGGGCGTCCCCGTACTCTCTCGGAGTGATTAATAATTATTTGACACTTCTACCTCCCCTCGTGTACGGGAGAAGAGGAGATATTGTTTATTTAAGGTGCCTATGTATTTACTTATATTTTGCATATTTCCATATCTCAGGAAACAGTTAAGAGTACCTAATCGGTTTTTGGAAAAATTGGTTTTATGAACGGCCAAATCCTGTTAAAGACATGACAATAGCTTTACCTTTTTTGTGAATTAGATAAGTCCTGTCAGCCCTCGATAACGTTCTCAAAACAGTACTAGCATGACGCTACAGTCTTTTAAACGTCGTGCAACCCTACAATATGCCCTCAGTTCTGTACTTACACTTACAGCTAAAATTAATCGTTAATTCCTTCATTGTAACCTTTAATTTAATTACAAAGCACCAACACCGGTAATCTTTACTACTTCTATTATAAAATAAACCAGAATTGCGGTTTCTCGCGTGTAACACAACACTCAATAATCGGATTTGGTCCGAAAACGACACCTCTATTAAAATCTACAGCGCGAAATTATAGTAACATACGCTGGTTACATTAAAAAATCCTATTTATTACAAACTTTCCTTTGTCGTTGCTCAAACCTAACACTCTATGCTTGCTTTAGATATTTGTATGAAGTAAAAATTTGCAAGCTGCAAATATAAGTTTGTTTTCTTAGGTAGCTTCGTATTACGAGTAGATACAGTCAAGGCAAAGGAATAATCGTAAGAGGATACTTTTATCCAGTATTGTAATATAATTTGATAAATATCTCGGTTACAGTGTTAAATTTAAGGCGTTTATTTTGTATTTTTTACACTGAAGCGTATCAGTTATGTTATTGAATCTTGAAATTATTTGTGATGTATCGCCATTTTTTGTGGGCTATATGCATCTATTATATTATGTATAACTGTAGAAATTACATATGGCTGTGAATGCCAACAGTTTTGCTATTTTCCCTTGTAAGAAAAATGTTTTTGATTTTGAGGGAAAATGAAAATGTTTCATTATTATTATTTTTATTTTTATATTTTTTATTCATTAGTTCAGAAATAGGTACGGTTTACCAATGGAGCTTTCAATGCATTGCCTATTTATCAAGTTGTTTCGGTAAGTCTTAGGATTCTTAAGACTCTACTATCTCATATGGTTAATTCTTAAACAAAATAAAAGCATTAGATTTTGGACTTTGGATATATGAGGTTCAATTTATTAGCCTGTATCTTTTAATTACTTAATGAATCCTTAACGAAACGTCATCTAACACACGTAGATACATAGATAAATCCCTTCTGCTTACAGTTCGCAAATAAAAATAACATCGCACAGATCATTAAAATCCGTACTTCCCACCACATGTTAAAACGACTGAAAAAGCGCGCCAATTCGGTTTACAGACGTAGCGAGCGGACAGCCCGTACTCTTTTTTAATTTCTTTTTTTTTCATGGCATTAGCATGCACCGCGTTCGGCCGGTAACTGCGTTACGCGAATTACTCTGTGTACAACTGAGAACACGGTCGATTGTTGGGTGATTTGGTGGAACTTGTGGACGGTATTTTCAGCTTTAAGACCGATGTGTTAGAGTTGAAAGTAGTGTGATGATTTCGTGTGGCTGTATGGTAAGTTGGTGCGTGCATTGTGCCTGAGTGCATTACAACAGGGTACAATATGCGAGGGCCACTCGTTACCTACTTGACTGCGTAACTTCGTTTGTGAGTTCGCGTTGCCTCGTGCTTGTAGCCGTACTAGAGAGCTTGTGGGACGCGATAGGATTGGTGACGTATTATTTTTGGAGATTTATACAGTAGCTGAAATTCAAAATTCATGATTTTTGAGTTTTTAAGCTAGATGTCACACATGTTTTCGATTCAAAATTTCCAATCTCGTTTAACAGACCTTTTGGAAAAACTTGCAAATTAGGTAGGTATGAAAAGATTCATATTTTTCTGCGATTTCACCACGCGCTTTTTAATTAAGTAAGTAGGTAGGTTGGCCTACGTTTTAAAATACATACTAAGATTGTCTACACTTCTACAGTATCTAATTACTATCTACCAACGCGAATTAATTAAACATTAAAACCAACAGAATAGTGTGGATTATTACGTTTAAGTTTGCAATGCACTTTTTTCAATTCAAAGCAAGTTAGAGAGGATGTCGGATTCCACAGCATATTTTTTTTTCTGAATATTTTTTCTTCTCATCTCAACTCATGTCCACTCCGCTCCTAAGCCAAGCCCAGCATTTTGATTTCCTCTAGCGAGGGTGCGTCACTCGTCGCGGGCGCTCGTACACCTATTATGGCGCCCCCTATAAAAAGATTTATTCAAAATGTTATTTTACACCGACTATGTACCATTGTATTCAATCGTACCATGTACAAATTGTACAATGACGTTGTAATTTGAAATAAGAACGCGTTCGATTTTCAACTTTATACGCGGGAATTATTAAAAGATGTCATAGGACGCCATTTTGTACCACGTAGGGTGACTGTAACTATTATTGACTCGCGTTATTGAGTTATATTGAGTGGGTAATGGGTACTATTGCGTTGTTGATTGTGATTGTAACGCATTTTGATACATTTGTTGTAATAGATGTTTTTACAGGGCCGTATATGGTTTAGTTTCATGGTTGTGAGCGCTTGTTTCATGTACTTATCTAGTAAATAGAAGATTTATTATAATGAAACGTCTTATTGAGGTAAATTTATAGGTATTAAAAGTTAATTGTAGACAACATTTACTTTATATAAGTATAGAAAACCTTTGGCAACAAATTGTAATAATGGTCTTTATGCTAGCTTCCATGCCAGCTTTGAAACTATCGTGCTTTAAAAGATTTAAAATATCGCGCTCAATATTTAGAACTTATTTCTCGAATCCTTTATGTTTATAAGTAATTACCTTAGTAAATAAGTAGGTTCCTTATGATTTAGAGGTATGTAGCAATGATATGTCATATAGTATAGATACGTCATATGCTAACAAAACGAACGAGAAAAGTGTTCCGAACTCTGAGTCCGAACTGCACTAGTCTTATGTCAAATCGGACAACAATTGTACTACCCAAGACTACAATTGTCCCCTTTTCTAGTCTTCAAAATGAAAGCACTATTAACATATCTGTACTTTTTTAAATATCATTGGTATGTAGGTAATCTATCATGAAGTTAACTAAGTTTTTTTGGATGATCTTACAAGGTAAGATTAGATTAATTTATCGAGAGTTTAGCTAGTCAGGGTACCTACCTAAATTTTTCCTTACATCGCTCTAACGATAGGTACCTGAATTTCCAACGACAGATTGTGGCAACTAGTTAAAAATAACGTTAAGTGCATCTAGCAATCTTCCAGTATTTCATTGTGCAGGACTGTTGGCCGGGTATCCGCTAACGAAGCCAATTTGCCGGCTCTCGCCCAGTAATGAAGCACTCGCTCTGATGACGCGGGCCCTGATAACGAACCGTTAACAATTAATTTACTTCTTCATTTTTCTTTTATTGGCACTTCATTTTTTTTAGATTGAGGTAAAATTGATTTTTTGGAGTGCTAATTGTTTGGCCAATCGAGTGTAATTTTTTAATTTGGTCTTTTTATAGGTATTACCGAAAACATAATGGCTCTTGAAATTTTGGATATAAAATGCCGGCTGATCTCCGAAACGGCTGGTCCGATTTTAACGAAACTTTCACTGGCAGATAGCGGATGTTATAGGAAGTAATTTAGGCTACTTTTCTTTTATATTTTTCATTATCGTAACAAAGTAAACTACCGTAACTACATTTTCCTTATATCTATTTATCCTACAACACCGATCTCAAATCCTTTCCGCATTTCCTCTCATTCCCAATTTAAAAAGCGGAGCAATTTAGTGCACTTTTTCTTCCACAAATTCCCTTGGGACTAACAAACCCAGTATAATCTCCACTACAAGTGACAGGCAGCTGCCACTCACGCGAGTGGCTTCGTTACCCCCGACACGAGAGGGCGCTCGTGTCGCTTCGCAGTTTCACGCCGGCTCAACTGTGCTTGAAATGATGACAATTATACAGACTTTGAGATGGTTTTGTGAGAGTTCGTGAGCTTGTAGGTGTGTTGGTTTATAACGATAGCTGTTTAGGAAATTAAGTTCATTTTGGCTGGTTTTTAGTTAGGTATCTTTTTTTTTTTAATAATAACGTCGCCCCACACTAGGAATTTCTCCTGTATCGTGGGTGCGTTTCACAAACATGAAATAACACATACACAAACACCCAGACTCGGGACAATCAAATGTGGATCGCACAAATTATTGCCCTGTGCGGGAATTGAACCCGCAACCCTTAGCGCAGCAGTCTAATCGCTTAGCCACTGCGCCAATCAGGTCTTCGAAATATCTCTTATTATATTTTTATTTTGGCTTAGTTGCAGTTAATATTTTTGAGTAAGTCGGATGCTTTGAATAACGGCGGGTGGTAGTTAAGATACACTATTGAAGTAATATTTTGGATACGAAATGGTATCTAGTAGTACCTATAGCTATTTTCAGTCAGATTGATCGATAGTTACCGATATTAATAATTGTTTTTTTTTAATGGTCGTCTCTTTTGTAAGTCTTATGTAACAAAGCTGTAGGTTTTCAGAAAACTGTATATAAATAATAGTGTACACAGTAATATGAGCAACATCTAGAGCTAGAATGATAAGTTTATGATCAGCTGAAATTCAATGTAAAAAAATACAACTGAAATACCTAAATTCCATAGCATCTTCCTATTATTATTCAACTAGGATTTAAAGTGTAAGAGACAGCCTACATTTATTTTAATAAATAATTCACTTTACGTACCTACTATAATAATATTTCAATCTAATATCAGATGTAGTGAATTGTTTCACAGAAACATTTTAAGTTTCGTCCACTATAACATAGATGGCGTTACTAGTAACATACTGAACTTTCGCAAGTGAACGGAGATCCAAAGCCTTGGAGAGCTGGGAGCCTCCTGTATCGAATTATTCTGTTGTTGGCTATTATGTGTAGTGTGGTAGGTAAAAATGAATTTAGTACGTAGGTACTGACATCGGTTTTAGACAGGGATTTATGAAGTCAAATTGTAAATGGACCTGCGAGTGGTGTTTTTGACTTTAGTTTTTCTAGTAGGTACTTATAATAACGACGAATTGTTGTCTTAACAATATTAATAAACATAACATAACATCACGCCTGTATTCCCCGAAGGGGTAGGCAGAGGTGAACATACAGTACACCCACATTTCGCCAGTTATGTTGTAAGTAATAGGGGGCGAGCATATTGCCATCAACCGGGCACAAATCCAAACTCCGTGCTGCTACTGGGAATTACCTAATGGAATATCCCGACCCGGGATTTGAACCCAGGACCTCTTGCTCAGCAGTCGCGCTTAGCGACCACTAGACCAACGAGGCAGTCTATATTAATATATATAAGAAATTTCAAGTATCGATTTTAAATTATAGTTTAATAGATAAGTCAGTATTTTTTATATTTCCACCTGGATACCTAAATCATTTTCATGCAGGTATCTACCTAAGCGATTTTTTTTATGTAGCTTTTGATGTGAATTATTAAATCTAATAATACCTACCTATGGGTAAATTAAGGCTCCGTCAAGTTCGTATCTAGCCGTGCCTACCCCAGGTAGGTACCAGGTATTTAAATATCCAGGTAGGTACCTATAGCCGTATTCTATTTAGTTACATTATAACAAATTCATGTCATTTGTTCTTGTAAAATTTTGTAAATGGAATACCTATAATATCTAAGTCTTTAGCAACTAAACATTTTAATCGATGACAGTTAAAAATACGAGTTCAGCGTTCAATAAATACTGTATTTTTTTTGTAACGTGTAGAGTTCGCTTATAAGGATATTTGTATTTTCAAATAAACATTAGGTTGGAGTGGACATGATAAATGAAAAGGACAACCTCTAAGTCTCGTTAAGAAAATATAAAATGTAAAACAGTTCAATGTAGCACTCATAAATTTATTGGAAGGTACCTATTAATAAGTTTTAACAAGGCTAGTTTAATTAAACGTATACTGTAAGTGTAGTTGTTAGATTTATTATTTTGGAATTTTTTAATCGTATTGTCGTAACTTGGTTTAGGTACGATTATGTGACTATAAGTTGATCTATACTTTATTTAATTTATATATTACCTAATATTATAAAGCTGAAGAGTTTGTTTGCTTGAACAAGCTTATCTCAGGAACTACTGGTCCGATTTGAAAAATTATTTCAGTGTTAGATAGCCTATTTGTCGAGGAAGGCTAGACTATATAAAACATGCTAAATCCACGCGGACAAAGTCACGGGCGATAGCAAGTACCTACTCTATAAAGTGGGACTCAAAACCTTGGGGTCAAAACAAACAGTACCTAGTAACTCAATATATAATTATCTTCATATGAATATGAAGACATATATTGAGTTATATAGATGTTTTAAGCATACCTCTCCCTTCTCCGTAGAATACTGTCGTAATTTACATCTTAGATACGATCATATAATGTTGTGGTTTTAGAAAATATGTTTTTGTGTAAGTAGATAAATAATTCACAATTCGTACCTATTCATTTGTATCGCAAATCCAGTTATTAAAGTTAGATTAGGCATAATTTATATCCACGTTCACGATAAACATGTTTATCAACCCCGAGTGTTATGAAGTTGTAAAATATTGTCGCTGGTAGACACCGCGGCGGAAGCGACCATCGTTTCCGGCGCAGACAGCCGTTATCTATTTACGACTCTTATTTATGGAGTGGTGTACAGCAAGAACTATATTTATAACCAGTTATTTGACTACACTAATAACTAATGTAAGATGTAAGTGTGTACCTATAGGTAAACTAAATTTGGGAACTAATCTCCATTTTAATATCCATAAACCACGAATGAAATTAAAATCAGTCTGTAGATTTTAGTTCTTGATATATGATAAATCATTTTATTTCTGCAAATAGGTTTTAAAAAACACTTTTAAACGTCATTTTTTTAAACTAGATAGATGGCGTCGGCATTTCCTAACTGACTACCTCTGAGAAGAAATACCATAACAAACTCAGGGGTCAAGGTCTCTTTTAAAGTCCAGACAAGTTCAATAATTTATGTGGGAACAGTGTAGGTGGTCTGAGAAGAGGTCTTTTTAGGAAAGAACCACGGTGAGTTCGAGTCGATCTGTCCTTACAGATGCCCCGTCTCGTAGGTAGGTACCATCTGTAGGACATTTGGGTAGCCCAAGTACTTTAGGTAGTTGGAGTTTGGAACAAAGCCTCTTTCATAGAACATGAATGAAGCACGCTTGTTTACGTTCTACTACGGTTTCGTGCATATTACCGATTTTAACGCCATAATAAAAGTATTTATTAGTTACCTACCTATCTATATCTACAATATTTCCTATACCCGTTCACCAGAGACTTAAAATAACCAAGAAGAACATCCATGGTTCATTGAATAAGATTATAAGTGAACATCATTTAGTCGAGTGGTATGACCGTTGGACTGCCAAGTCAAAGTTCGCAAGATCAAATCCCGGCACGCACCAATGTATTTTCGAATTCATGTGCGTACTATAAATTAGGTGAAGGAAAACATCGTGAGGAAACCAGCACACCTGAGAGATTTTTCAACGGTGTGTTAAGCCATGTCAGAGGCCTACAGGCGGTTTAAACTCTGACACCAGGTTGTATATCAACCATACGATAAGAAGAAGAAGAAACGAACATTATTCGTTCATCATCGTAAGTGTTTAGACCTACAAAATAACTAGGTATCGTGTTTGTATCTAATTCCGTTTCTCCGTCCGTTAACTCACTGGCCCTCTAACTAAAATCGATTATCTTTTATAATTCTAAAATAAAACATAATTTATAGGCTTTTGTTATTATAATTAGCCAGTATTAGCGTATTTTATTGTAATGAGTTGTCTGTCACGATCAACCCGCTTACCATGAACTCTTAAAGCAGGACAGTTTACGATGAGGAAGCGAGATGCCGCTACGAGCAGTCTAATGTGGCGTCTCGCTTCCTCATCGTAAACTAGACTGCTTTAAGAGTTCATGGTAAGGGGGCAGTTTTGAGAACTGTGTAGTGCTTACATTTTGAAATCAAATTATGATAAGTCGTAGTTACGATACTCTTCTTCCTAGGTGTTTTTGTTTTCATGTATAACGCATTATTTTGATATAGTCCATTTTCAGTCTAGGGATTAAAAAGTGCTTATCGATAAAATAGCCAATCAAATCGTTATTACTCTATTCTTAGCTCTTTCCAGCTAAGTTAATGAACCATTATTTAATAACAGACTCTACTTGCAATACCTGATACTTACTTGCCATATTTAAGTAACGTTAAATATTCAAATAACATTGGAACGTTAATGTTATTTATTCATGCAAACGAGACAGCTGGTCAAACGACAACACTGAGTTATTGATAGCATTCGGCCTCCTTTACCAGCTCTATGGTCATTTGTAACCACTCGATAGTCCAATTGCATTGTCTATGGTCACGTATTGCTATTGTCCACTCGTTCCTCAGGCACGGCCATACAATTTATAACAAAAAAATGTCCTCAAAAATATAAGGTCCTACTTATTTTCTCTATCGCTCCTTCAACATTAAAAAGAGATAAAAGCTCGTGTCCAAGATAAAAGAACGTGTTTGTTATGATAATAGACCTGTTTACCTCTAAACGGGACGATTATCAAAACACACGGGATGCTGCGTGTTATTTCAACTGGACCGAGCGTGACTCGATAGTTGAGATGTGACGTGTTGAATATTTAATTGGGGTGCTTAGAAACAGTATTTATTATCCAAACAAATAAATAGACTACTGCAATCCGGTTTAATTTTAAAGGATACAAAACGAAGTGTTTCAAAAGAAACTGGTCAACAATGCGTGCGCTCCCCCCGCATAAATTTGACAGCTGTCACTTTTGCACTTTTTAATTTAGAATGTCACAGATGATAAATCACAGAGCGTCCCTATTCCTTGGAGCGTTGTCTTCGATTGGCTATGTGTGTTTGTATCGATTACACGTCGTTATGTTCTCGGGTAGTCAGTGGGTGGACTTTAGGTGTGCGTGTAATGGATACTGCCCTACTGGGCGGGGTCGATGTCAGCCAATCCTGTAACTGATACTCTACTTCTTCTTAACAATTGCAGATTAATACTCGACCTTATATCAATTGTATAAGGTTCTAAATCGTACTGCGTTTTGATGTATTTTTGTAAGCGATACCCTAGTTCTTTGAGGATGAGACTTTTGAAATTGCACTTTATAGCGTGGAGTTAGAATTAAAAATTGTTTGATATTGGACTGTAATTGATATGCTTCCTCTAAAATTGGTGTTATTTGCATTGTTAGGTCGTTTGGGTATATAACAAGTAGTTATGTGGGTACCTATGTTTTTAATTTACATACATTTAATTATTCCAATTGTATTAGGTACCTATATTGAATATATATGTCTATGATAAATAGCTTAATGTAAGTTTAAGAATAGTTGATAACAACCTACCTAACTTCGTTTTTAAACAGTAAGTTATTTAATAAATAATAACTATAGGTCCAGCACCAGTCTATTTCTATTTAGGTGCCCCAAACCATAGAGGAAAGTGCTCTAGGTACATGAGAAAGAGACCAGACTATCCTAAATACTTCCATTCGTATAATCGAAATTATAAATAATATATTACACGAACGAGGTCGATCGATACAAAATACTCTTTACATACCGAACAGTCAAAGACAATAAATCATCATACCATTTTAAAAATAGATCGTTATGTATTCCATGTTCAAAACGAACAATACACGAAAAAATCATTAGAAATGGGAGGTAGGGGAGCACCTGACGCCGGAAGTCATTAGTAAATAGATGGACACGAAGAAATGCGATAACGCCCCACTCTCCCCAAAATTACTACCCACCAACTTTTGAATTATACTTCAAAAATAACTTTCCAGATGAATAAAGACCTTACTACCCAAGAGATATGGTATATTTTATTTGTCAGATCATTTTGACAGCTGTCAAAAAAAATTGTCAGTCGATATAAAAAATGACATTGTGTGGCCAACACCAAAACATTAAACATCTATTGTTACAATCTAAGAAGGTTTTTGAGGGTTACCTAAAGATAAAAGAAAGTTTTTTTCTTCAACGGATTTGATATTCTTAGGTTACTTTCTTCCTTGATCTTAGAGTAGGTGATTACCTCTGATTACCTACCTCTGAGGCGTTGAAAGCCAAATCCTTTATTATCTGCGCTGATCGATATTTTGTTATGTCAATAATTTTCTCATCATCATTGATAATATTTCTACCACTTATTATGTTAAATAGTTAAGTACCCAAAAAAGTACTAGGTAAATATATGCCTAATTTTATGTTTTATTAATGGAACTCTTTGTTACATCCTAAAAACTGCTAGTAGGTATATATCATTTTAAGTTTTTTATTTTACCTAATTCTCAAAAACAAGGCGCTTACTGACTCAATTTAAGTATTTTCTATAAGACATTTACAGGCACTCACGAACACAATATTTATTCTGTGACAGTATAGTATTTTACCCAATTACGAGCTGCAGTATGCCACAAGTAAATTGGTTATAATCAATTTTCTTATTAACATACCAGGAGGTCGTTCAACTGTAACCTTTAGTAAAGTTAACCGTTTCTCCGCGACACTGGGGTCATTTATACCCCGCAACTTAATCGCCCCAACATACTGCCGCTTACAACATAAGTACCTACTTAACGTAAGTGTCACCTCTTTGCATGCTCTAGTTACTTTTTTCGTGATTTTTTAACAACTTCATCTAAAATTAAATGACGTCTACATAGACATTAGGACATTCTTACAAAGAATTAAAGCTTTCTTAACAAAGTATATTTATAATTCAGTCAATGGATAAGTCGTAAAAACAGAACAAACACACAAAGGTCACTCATGCATTTCTAATATTAGGTACCTTTAAGAAAACTTCAATGGATTAGTATCTATAGTTCCCATCACCATAGTAATTGGATACAAACATACATGAACCCTGAAAACATTACACTCATTTTTTTGGGCAGTCGTGTAAAAACCGAATAGACACAGGGACAGAAAGACTGGCATTTCCGATATCATATCATTATCATCATCAGCCGGAAGACGTCCACTGTTGGATAAAGGCCTCCCCCCTTAGAAGGAAGGGGGGGGGGGGGGGGGCATAATTCCCACGCTTGGCAAGCGGCTTGGGGATCGCAGTGCTGGTGGTCAAGTTACAGAAGACGCTGCTGCCCATCTTCTGGATTTTTCCTTAGTCGCCTCTTACGACACCCACGCCACGGGAGGAAAGGGGGTGGTCAATTTAGGCCGGATACCACACATCATATGGAAACTCCTTATTACCATCTCCATTGTTCAAGTCCCGATGGTGTCAAGAATCAGCTCGTCACCCGCGCGCCCTAACCAGCCACCGCTTATTAACTTACCAAAACCAACAATCGTGATTAAATCGCGCGTGAACTAATAAAATAATAAGACTCTTGCTCTAACGTTTGGTCGCAGCGTAGGGTTACATGTTGCCGTTTTGTTGACGAGTTATGGGTTGAGTTTGGAATGTCGACGATTGCAGGGTTGAGTTTTTATTTCGACAAAAACTGGGTTTAGTTTTGAACTATTTATTTTTGTGAAATAATTAAGTAGACAATTTTTTTTTATTCGAGTTGTACATTCATTCATTATTGTACTAAGTACTTTACCGTATGTTTTTTTTGAAATGTAGATACTCGTACTCATAATTTCAAAGCTCGGTCTGCAGTTTATAATTTTCTATCAGACAAAAAAATCTAAATCGTTTTCCGAAATGAGAATTAACAACTTATATCTACGTAGGTAATAAGAACGTTATGTTTTCACATCTTATACTACTTACCTACTAAGATAATAGTTACCCGTATAATCCATAATCAGGTTTTTAATCCAAATTAATATTCAAGACGAGTCTAACTAATGCATAAATTAATAACGAAATAGCTAATTAACAGCTAATGATACAATCTATGAGCATCACCGTATAAATATCCAATAAGCAACATGAAAATCGTTTCTCAAGAAATTCAATGCTTCGAGCATTTTGGCGCAAAAAATAGCATGGAAGCCGATGACATGAGCGGGGTGGGGCGCGCGGGGAAGTAAATTTCATTACAATTAGCTGTCACGACGTATGAATAATTCATGGCTGGGGTCTGGGAGGCCCGGCAAACAGTGAAGGGTTGATTGTTGCAGTCTGTTTGCGAGCGGCCAGTAATTTGCGTCCGACATCGTTCATTAAGCGTCGTTTACGTTTGGATTTTGATGTTACCGATAATTTGGTTGTGATTAGTCGCTGCTAGTTTAGGCTGTTGCTGGTTGGTTAGTTGGATAGGCGAAAGGTACCGCGATAAGTAAATGAAACTAGAGGTCGCCTTGCGGCCAAAATTTGACCGTAATTGTAATTTAAAAAATTGCTTTCTGCGCTTCTTCCCCATAAAAACTTTAATAATGTCAAATTTCATATTCCTCCACGGTAAAATATTATCCACGATCACACTTAAACTTTAGGATTAAAAGAGCCCAACATGTCTAAAAATAATTACTTTAAGACAATGCTAGCGGTTTAGTTGCTTTTTGAAAAATCTTTACACTTCATCGGGCTCCCAACAAATTTTAATACAGCTACGCTACGCCACTTTATTCATCTGTCCGCATATTGTTCGTAAAAACTTTGAAAAGGTAACTTATGTAAGCGAAAATAGGATTTAGGTAACCCAACAATAAAAATCACCTTTGTTTGTTGACGGTTTCAGAACAATACCTAAGTCTAGTAGCTCTACCATTTTTTTTTAATAAAACGTCGCCCCACACTAGGAATTTCTCCCGTGTCATGGGTGCGTTTCACAAACATGAAATATCACATACACAAACACCCAGACTCGGGACAAACAAATGTGGATCGCACAAATTTTTGCCCCGTGCGGGAATCGAACCCTTAGCGCAGCAGTCTAATCGCTTAGCCACGCCAATCAGGTCGTCAAGTTTGTCATTAGTTGATGCGTTCTTAATTTACAATCGAATAAGTTTGTGACATTGTCATAACATAACATAACATCACGCCTGTATTCCCCGAAGGGGTAGGCAGAGGTGAACATATAGTACACCCACATTTCGCCAGTTATGTTGTAAGTCCCAATGTAATAGGGGGCGAGCCTATTGCCATCAACCGGGCACAATTCCAGACTCCGTGCTGCTACTGAGAATTACCTAATGGAAAACTCAGTAACACTTTGCCCGACCCGGGATTTGAAACCAGGACCTCTTGCTCAGCAGTCGCGCTTAGCGACCACTAGACCATCAAGGCAGTCGACATTGTCATTCTAATTGCAATACAGTTATACAGTATAAGTAAGCTACCATGATAATAAATATCACAATAACTTTATTAAATGTCTGTAGATATTTTAAATAATGTTTACAATATCAATAAAGAACTTCATACGAATTTCTAAGTTAAATCATCTCAACTTACAAAGCCAGTTGATATCTGTCATTCTTCAAAAATAAAGAAGATCAGAGGTTGCCTTTCAAAGCTGGCAAAGCTAGTCAGTTCTATATATATCAGGCGTGTTGACACTGTATTTAGCAGTTCATTACTGGGTGTCAGCAGTGATGTTAGTCGAGCGATCGCCTTACGACCCGCCGATGATCGTGTTACACTTTGTAATACACGCGTAAGACATAAGCAGGAGCGGGTTCGAAGATGATTTATTGGTTTCCAAGGGCAGACAAAGCATGTTAAATTGCTCCTTAGGCAAAATATTCCTGTCAGCAGCAGTGATAAAATATTCAAATACGTCAAACAGACGTCGTGTGTGTTCATTTCAACCTTTACAGAAAATTGAATTGGTTTTTTTTCTCTGTTATGTGAAAATATGTATTTATTGTCCTACTACCGTAATAATCCAGGATTTACAGACCATTTTTACAATTGATTACCTACTATCAAGCTAATTATCCGTGAGCAGTCATTTTAATAAGACGCCCAACGTTTTGTCTTACAAAAATTTTCGATTCTGGTAAGTCTTTCGTAGTCTCGACAGTAATCAGTTGAAAATGGTTCGTGGATCCTGAACTAAGACCTAAAACGTATTAGCGAAGAGGTCTGTAGTTAAGTGAAATGGTTTAACTGCAAACTGGACTGTTAAACAGTATATAATAACTACATTTCTATCGTTGTGCTTTTTTTTCTTCGATTTCTTCCAATTCCTTCGCCTATAACTTGCACCTTATGTACGATGCTGAGACGGTACAACTGCGCGTCAGCGCCGGCGCCGGCGCCGTGGCATCCGTCCTGTCATGTTGTGCCTGCCGCCTATTAACACGCAGGCTATGATTACCTAGTGCAGCAATTTCATTCCTAGGTAGACGTGTCAGTATGTGGACCTAGATTTTACTTGAGTAAATATTTTTTTATGGAATACCTAAAGCTGTTTGGACTGTGTGGTTACTTTAAGAGAGACGGTTGCCCATGAGTCGGTTTCGGCATTTCTTTTCAGAGGTCGGTGAGGAAATTCTGGTGCCATTTACTTGTATGAATAGTCATGAAAAGTGTATATAAACCTAGTAGAAAAGAAGTCATATACCTTTGAACATTTAATAACTCGTTATTCAATATGTAGGATATGTTTATGTTGGATTGGATGGATTGACTTGAAAATTCGCTCGATAAATGGCTTGCCCCTTAGTACACGTCGGGTTTAGAATATTTAGATAACTGTAAATTGGATGAGCCATAGCTTTACCTTCCCCTTTTGAGCAAACATGCATTACAATATTCCAAATAATCCTCAGAACACGACAAAAATACAGTTATTCGTTTGCAAAAACAACACAACTAGATGTTTAGCGACGTCTCCCAATATTATTGTACTTAGGAGCCGACCTAAACAAACACACGGATACTTCCGTCAGACCCATGATATTAGAACTTTGCAAAAAATAATATTTAAGTATTAAATTACGTGGGATATCTACACGTACATATTTCTTAGTTCTCACGTGGCGTGGCGCCATGGTTTTTTGTTCCCGTTGTTAATACCATGACTCGACTTTTGTGGGTTAACGTAATTATGTCATTGAGGGTCTCCTTATATTGTTGGGAGCTTTTTTGGGATATTTTTATGGGGTTTAAGGATAAAAGTATGCACCTCATTATGGTGTAATAGGGTGGAATGTTTACTTACACAATTGTGAAAATGGATGGTAATGTCAAAGTGGAAAAATTTCAACTTAAGTGTCTAGTAGGATTTCTAATTCTTCGTTTCAGCAAATTGTCAGATAGAATCAGGACTTCAAGGTGCGTCCGGACGGACCTATAAGACTACTGTGGGAGTTTCGAGAGAGCTTCCAGAAAGCTCTGTATTCGCATTTTCTACTAACATGAACTTCGTCTTCTTAACCCCCTACGGAAAAAGAGGCGTGTTATAAGTTTGACCGCTATGTATGTCTGTCGGTCTGTCTGTGGCACCGTAGCTCTGAAACGGGTGAACCTATTTGGATGCGTTTTTTTTTATTAATTTATCTCAGAAGGTTCTCAATTGGATTGTATTACATGTATGTATTTATATTTTTTATATGTGATTATGTATGGTATAACATTTTTATGCAGTTTTCCTTTTATATTTTTTCGAAGGTCTGCTGGAAGAAATTTCTGCATGAAATAAGCAGTACCTTTGAACTTTATATTTCTCATATTGTTTCTTATTTCTTTTATAATGTATACATAAGCTGTTAATTAAAAAAAAAATGAACCACAAAAAATGTACTTAATAATTTTTGAGCATAAACATTATAATAATCTGTATAACTACCGATTCTTAACTGCAGTCGAGTCTTGAGAGTCCACTCCATTATTAATTAAGGGGTAGCCACGAAAACACAGTTTCGTCATTACCAGTCAAATATACAGCCCTACTTTAAAAACTGTTAGTCATGTTGGCCCTAAACACTTGATGCATTTAATACTGAAATTGCAGAAAACATATTTAATCTTTTTTTAATTAAAAGGAAGCCGGTGTAAATGAAGTCATCTCTTATAATTACGGGTTGGTGAAGGGGGATGACGCGGACGTGAATGACGGGTGGTAATGAAATTCTTTAATGTTACGGAAATGATGGATTTATTTGTTAATGTTATTCTTGTATTTGGTTATACTAGTGACCTTTGTTTCGTATTTAAAATTTTAACATGTTGTGTTGCGAAATCATGAAGAGACGATGTTTCTTTTAATGTAAGAAAACATAATTTGTAATGTAGATGAAATAATATGTATGCATTTAGGCAATTTTGATGAGCTTACGGAAAATGATTTAGTTTTTGGTGTTGATAATAAAATTCAAGATGGAATTAAATATACCTACTTAATTTTATAAATATAAAAACTTCTGCCCGCTTATTCATAAAAAATACAAAATTAAACCAAGGATTAAATTATACTTGTCACTGTCGTTTGCATATCAAAGAATAGAGATGTCAATACACTTAAAACGAGGTTTAGTTAATGTCGGTATAATCCTCGTTTATGAATAAGAGGGCTGCAGTCTATCTTAAATACCCAATTACCTATTACAAAACATACAAACTGAAGATACACCGGGCCAGGTCTCTGTCAATATTATCTCATCGACAGTTCCCTATTTAATACCCTTTTGACTGTGGGCTTTCAAAATGTAGGCTAAGGGGTTATCTGTGAGTGTCATATTTCACTAGCCCGCGGCGGCCATTTTTCCGCCAAATTTTCCGCCCAATTTTCATTCCAATTGGAACATCTGCGATTCTAATAAGTCTTATAGGACTTTAATGATTCAAATAAGACGAGAGATAACATAGTTAGGAGTTATAAGTAATATTTTCCTTTATTTATAACTGCAACATTGTTAAAATGTAGGTATATTTACGACGTCTTTGAAACCCGACACCGACACCGATTTTATCAATTTTATAACTACCTACGCAACAATATTGTGTTATTAGTATAAAATATTGAACAATACTTATTTAAAAATGTTATTACAACCACAAAATGATAAAATAAACACAAAATAAACATTTATTTTACGTAACAATGCTCGCCGGCGATGACGTCATTCAAGGTCAATGTTTACGAGTTGTTTACTAACGTAATTTAGTATATTTTAACAAAAAGTAGGCATATTATGCTAGTTTATATATCCATAAACATAAATAATGTGTTAGAATATCATTTCTAATAAGATTTAAGCGAATATAAGCGAAATACGTGCAATTTGTTTTGTAACCGATTCCCGGTATGCCCACAGACACGGCGTCTGACAGCTCATACCGGGAGACGGTTAGTCCACAGACAAGGGGATACGTACCAACCTATCTAACTTAATATTCACAACACGAGCTAGTTTCTAAAACAACTACTGTCCCCTTACCACGAACTCTTAAAGCAGGACAGTTTACGATGAGCAAACGAGACGCCGCTACGAGCAGTGTAATGCGGCGTCTCGCTTCCACGTCTTAAACTGTCCTGCTTTATGAGTTCATGGTAAGGGGGCTGATTACATTAATAAGCTGTTACGATAAGCTATTGTATTCAGTAGTGATGGTAATCGCTATCGGTTCGATGCAGTAATTGTAAGACTTGTATAATCATTATACCATGTAGGGCCTGTGATGGTAATTTTAATGTTTCGTTATGTCTCGCCTCTGCTGTTTAATGCAAAGATTAGGTAATAAGGTTAGGTTAGGGTTACTGCCTAACGAGTAGCGAATGCGGTGTTGACGTGCAGATGGTTTGTATTGGTCAAAGTAACTGCAATCAAATGATCTATAAAAGGACTTATTATAATTGTCAGTTACTTTTTAATCGACTTAAAAAAAGGTTCTCAATTGAATTATATTTTTTTTGTATATTTGTAACGCGATGTCTCCGTCAAATGTGGACCAATTTTGAAAATTCTTTTTGTTTTTAAGAAGGTAGGTGCCTCCTAAATGGTCCCTTATAATGTCGCCGATTTCAACTTTGCTTAGGTATGTCAAGTGAAATGAATAAAGTATTTTTTCTCTTATTTTCGAGTACGTGTTCTTTGAAGGCGTTTTTTTAATTAAAAATGTTTGATGTTGCTATATAATATTAATTTTTTTTTACCTAATCTCCGAACAGGTAACTCTAGGAGAGTTTTGTATTTAGGCTTTTGAAAAGACCTAACACAGAGGGTACCGTATGGGCTAACTGAGTTTGCCATTTATGTAGGTGGAATTGTCGAGCTCCCGCAAATACGCAGAAGCAGGTAACAATAAAAATAATACGCGGGGTTACTAAAAACTTTAATTGTGGGACATTCTCCACTGTGGAAATGAGACGCATTACACTGCACAGCGGAATGAGAAATGAGCTGCTATGCAAACTCAATTTAAGGCACCTGACTATGATTCAAATTAAACCAACATGTCAATTAGGTATTTTATAAAATATGATACCTAGCAATATTCTGATAACAACAACTTCGACATTAATATTCTGACTCAAATGCGAGTGCACCTGCTGTGGAGTCCTCACACCAAGGATAACAAGCGTGATGCTCAGAGGTTAAGTAGTCGCTCCCGAGGCACTCATCGCCAGTTAGTCACACACTTAATTTATTCACACCAGTCGTTACGTCATTAAGACAAGGATGTGTGTGTTACTCGGAATAAAACATAGATTCAGGGCCTGTTTCACCATCTACAAGTAAAGTGTCAAGTAGACTTACCGCCACTTAAAGTCACCCGTAACTGCTCATACGAATTTCACAATATCTGAGTAGCATTCGTCAGGGGATAAACTGGCCTGTAACTATGATACGATAGAAGATACTCGTAACTTTTACTTACCGATTAGTGTTAATCAAGAAGTAACTATTCAATACTTTACTTGTAGATGGTGAAACAGGCCCTCAAAATACTAAGTATATAATTAAACCACTTAATTGGGTATTTTGACTCTACCAATCAACTGACATACTTTTGATGAGCTGTCAAAAAGCTATTCCTCCATAGATTTGGGATGAAAATAGGAACTTGTGACATTACTAATTTGCCAATTCAATTGATTTACTATTTATGGATTTCCAAGCAAATTAAAATTAAATTTTTCAGTTAATTAAAAATTTATGGGGGAAAAAAAATGCATTTTTCTATATGAAGAAGAAGTTATAGAATTTAGAATTATTGGTTAATTGGTAAAGTACCCTATTATGGCATCGTGACACTATGTATTATCACGTCATCCCTGAAAGGGTAGGCAGAGGCGTGTAGCACGACCACATTTGGGTCAGACGGTATAATGTCACCTGTTATATGGAGCTGGCAATTGGCAATATTCGATACTATATCGGTGTAATAAAATATTTAATAAAGTATCATAATCTTGTTAATCGAAGATTAATACATACTGGAAAAGGAAAATGGTAATTGTCTTTTTAATTGGTAGGTAATTGTAACTGACTCCAGCCATGCTTTTTTATAATGACAAGACTTTTGCCGTTAGTAGAGGAGAAAGTACGTTCTCAACGTAAATTAAGAATGAATGACATCGTTTTGTTCTAACTTTGATCCTTGTAACCTTTTCGACATGATCCAAGCTTTTTGTAACATTCTCTATAAGGTAAGAGTGTATATTTGAAAATTAATAAAAACCCAACTACAAACACAACAATCCAGTTTCTATTGTTTTTTTATTTGTGTTTGTCACCAGTTATATAGCCCAATTACTTTTACAACGAAAACTATAGAGCGACCTTTGGAAAGGTCAGATGCGTAGGCGCAACCGGCTTGTATGTATGAAAAGTTTCTTGGATGCGTTCCTTGGGCCTCTTAGTGTTTAGCAGTTTTTGCCGAAGGATCAAGGAGAAAAAGTGGATATGTTTTTTTTAATTCTACGAATTATTATCAATAACTGTTAGAACTGTGAACTTTAGTTATCCCTGCTATTATTTATTATGTCTAAAATCATAAATAACTCTATCCGTCTGTCTGTCTGTTATAATTTCGCAGCAGTACCAGTTTAGGTAGAGCGATTTTGTTAGAATTTGGTAAGAGACAGCTTAGGATTTGGAAAGAGCAACTTGTAAAAGGGGGAGGCCTTCGTTTAACAGTGGACGTTTTCCGGCTGATGAAGATGATGAACTTGTAAATACGTAAATGAAACACGCGATTAGCTAAGCTCTAATTTTTTAATTAGCTTACTTAGTGTCCCACTTCAATTAGCTAATTAAAAACGCGAATGTATTGGTTGAGTTAGCAAGCATCTAACTTACAATATGGGCTGCGATCATCACATTGAACACCACAGCTGCTTACTAATTAATTAATTTTTAATTCTTCAGCACAGTTGAGTACACTCTACAAGGCAGTATGAGGCATTTTCTACCAATCAAAGCTTCGGGTAAAGCAGATATATAAGTATGGTAGATCTAGAGATAAAAATAACATACAAATAATTCTCCCACAAAGATCAGCCATACTATTCGAAAGAAATCACTTACAAACTCACTTCTAAATCGGCGGTGAGATTTGACACTAGCGCTACCAAATATGATGCAAGGTGACGTGGGAGATGACTTTCGTAATGACAGTGAATTTCTTCTGTATCGTGGGTGCGTTTTACAAACATGAAATATTACATACAAAAACACCCAGACTCGGGACAATCAAACGTGGATCGCACAAATTTTTGTCCCGTGCGGGAATCGAACCATACTATAAGGCATACTATAACATAGGGAAGTCCCTCAATGAAAAAGATTTTTTAAGTTAGTTTGGATGTTTTCTTTGTTTTGTGCTTCATTGTGTAATTATTTTAAAATTGTATTTAGTGTGTTAAGTATTTTTTTTTTAATTTTATGTATTTTGCATGCCTGCATGGTAAAATATGGCTGAACCTGTATTCTTCTGTCATCTTTCACTGTTACCCATATTTGCAAAATAAAATTATCTTTATCTTTAAAACCCGCAACCCCTAGCGGAGCAGTCTAATCGCTTAACCACTACGCTAATCAGGTCTCCGATGTTTCAGAATAGTATCGCAGTACTCACCTATGATCTTAAAGTCTCTAGTGAGGAGTCTCATATCTGTTGAATGAGTTACTCTTTGGCGGTGCATATATTTAGATTATGCTATCTCGAACGATCCCTGTTCTGGCTGGGAGGTTATGAATCACCTCACCCTGCTTGGTGGCCCTTGAATATGCTTACTATTCTATTATAACATGTTATTATATATATATATATATATTATAACTATGTTATCTTAAAACACATGTTAGCATTGATTATAAATAAGAGGGAAGTATCGGAGTGGTTGTATCTACCATAACATTATCATTGATTTTTGTTTATTTCTTTCTTTTACATTATTAACTTCACTCACAGTTACAGCTACTGTCTGCGTACAGATTTAAGTTGTTTTTTTTTATAGTAATCTGTGGAAAATGTAGTGGGTAGTATATTTTTTAAGGCTAGTTATAAGAACACATTTATTATTTTATCCATAATATACTGCTGTTTGTTTTCCCAAGTTCAATAAATAAATAATTAAATAACGTAAGTAATAGATATAACTGCCGCCTTAGACAAGTGGCTAAACGCTTGACGAATAGAAATAGAATAGAATGATAAATGTATGGGAATGACATAATGTTTCGACTATGTTCTCGATGACATGTGTCATTCCCATACATTTATCATTCTATTCTATTTCTATACGTCAAGCGTTTAGCCACTTGTCTAAGGGGTCTGTTAAACTACTATATGATAAATTATGACTACATTAGGTATTAGTCTGTGGCGGAATACACAGCGACTTCAAAGATATGGTTACAAAAAAGTTAAAAGAGTGGAGACGTACCAATGTCTATAGACAAATGTTTTATAAGCAAAACAGTTTTCGTTGTGGAAGCGAGAGACGCCGTGTGGTATCCGGCCTAGGATTGACCACCCCCTTTCCTCCCGTGGGTGTCGTAAGAGGCGACTAAGGGAAAATTCAGAAGATGGGCAGCAGCGTCTTCTATAACTTGACCACCAACTCTGCGATCCCCAAGCCGCTTGCCAAGCCTGGGGATTATGGCAACCCCCCTCCCTTCTAAAAGGGGGAGGCCTTTGTTCAACAGTGGACACCTATCGGCTGATGATGATGTGGAAGCGAGACGCCGCATTACACTTCACGTAGCGGCGTCTCGCTTTCACATCGTAAACTGTCCTGTTTTAAGAGTTCATGGTAAGGGTGCAGATGCGCGGTGAAATGTAATGTTTACACGGTAAATAGTATATATATTTCGTGTTACAATTAGACACTTCACTATTTTTAATGACATCCTACTAGCATAACAAAGTGTATGAGAATTAAGATGTTAGTAAAATAGACAATTATTTTTCAATTTCAGTATGATTTTGCTCTAGTAATGTATTTCTGACGTGGGAACCGCCACGCCTGCTATTGTTTGTCCGAACTTCGCGTGGTCCGCGGGCCGCGAGATCTTTTTAAACATCCACTACCGGGCTCGCATTACTGCACACATTTGTGCATAGGGTTTCCACGAGTTCAGAAAATTATATTTTAGCAGTTAAATTTGTAGGTACTAGGATTAAATACAGGTCTTTTCTTCATACATATACAATGTGCCTCCAAAATGGTAGAACAAATTCACGTAAAATACAAAACTAAAATAAAATTAAAAGAACATTTTAAGATTAAATAATAATTACCATTTAAAATGTGTAGAAAAATATGTAGTATAAATAACTGCGAAGGATAGAGTAGTTTGGATGAAGAAAGGGGAGGCCTTTGCCCAGCAGTGGGACACAATAAGCTAATAAAAAAAACTAAAGCTATATATTAGGTACAGCTTTAGTTTAAAAGTAGAACTCGTTTTATACAGAAACAATGCAATAGCTGCATGCTGTTGTCAAGGAATGTTCGGTGTTCCTTAGTTTCACTGTCTTTTTAAGTTTCTAATCTGGAAATAAAGTTCTATTTTCGCATCTTTCATCTGCCAACCCTAAAGACGACATCGCTGTTGACTTGTGTTTAAAACTGTGTAAATAGGAGAGGTCTCAAGTTACGGGGATCGATTTTAAAACAATATTCAGCTACGGTTAAGGCGCCTGCGCTCAAACATGTCCAACTACACCAGGGTAGCTCAACATTTTGGTGTTATTTTTGTGCCTTCTTTCACTAAGAACGGACTTGTATTTACGTACAAGATGGTACCTAGATATTCTATTGCATGAATGGTTGCTGGCTGGTTTTAGGACTTCTCAAGTTGCTTATAACCTTGTAAGATATTAATTAAAGCTTGCTATAGGAACCATTCTTCGAGAAAATCAAAAAATACGTATACAAACTCAACTGTCGGTAGTTTAAAGCAGTTATTTAGTAAAGGCCGTAATATAGACTGCGAACTACAGTTTGAGAACCACTGAACTAGACTACTGGAAAAAACATAACCCCTCTTTCGTATACACCAGTAAAAAGGTTCGTAGGTTTCCGAGAACACTTAGCATGTTGGGACAACTGTTTGGTTTGTTTTGAAACCAATAGAGATGATATGAAGATGTTGACAAACACGTGGAGTGAGGAAATAGAGGAGTGACATGATAGGCGTGATGTTGTGGTGTGTATGTGTATTGTATAATAGGTAGGTAGGACTGCCTCGTTGGTCTAGTGGTCGCTAAGCGACTGCTGAGCAAGAGGTCCTGGGTTCAAATCGTGGGTCGGGCAAAGTGTTACTGAGTTTTCATTAGGTAATTCTCAGTAGCAGCACGGAGTCTGGATTTGTGCCCGGTTGATGGCAATAGGCTCGCCCCCTATTACATTGGGACTTACAACATAACTGGCGAAATGTGGGTGTACTATATGTTCACCTCTGCCTACCCCTTCGGAGAATACAGGCGTGATGTTATGTTATGTTATGTATAATAGGTATCATGCTTGTTTTTCTGAAGGTGTATAAATAAATAAATGATTTATTTCTGTATATAGGTTTTAGGTAGGTCTAAACATTTCAATAAACAAGAAACTAGATGGCATCGGTAGGTAGGGGTAGTTGGTATCTTACATACCGACTACCCCTACCTACCTGGTTACCAAGGCCCGATTATCCATTTGGCAGAATAGGCAACTGCCTAGGGACCCCACATTGGCAGGGGCCCCGCGCCACAAGATATTTTTTTTTTCTTTTTTTTTCTTGATGTAGGAAACCCAAATTTTAAGATTGGTATGTAACGGACCATTAATGAAAATGACTGCCTAGTCTTCATATAGGTACTACAACTAGCTTTCGCCTTCGAGATGACCTGAAAAGGGTAATGGGGCCCTGGAATGTGCATTGCCTAGGGGCTGCGACATGGTTAATCCGGCCCCCTCTTTTCTTGGGTATGCTGGTGCATGCATATTGCCAGTTTTTTTTGTTGGAAGATCAACAACTTTTACAAAATCACGGAAGTCTAAACATGTATTATTTATGGCATACGACCTGAATGGACTAAAATATAACTATAGGATTAGGCCACTTAATAATATTTTAAATTAAAAAAAGGGTAAAAGGAAGAAACATTAAATATTTGCTATTTATCTAGATTATTTCCAAGTTAGTAGATTTAGTCACACTACTTTCCATGGGCCTTCTTCTTATTCTAGACCCTGACTAATTGTTGTGCGCAATAGATGGCTACACGGTCGATATTATAAGGGACTAGATACTTAAGGTGAAATGAGTTTAGCATTTCTCTTTAGGTGTGAAGCCTTAAGCCGCATACGGACGACAGAACAAGAGAATATTGAACACGGAACATTTGGTTCGTACGTGTGCACGTAAATTAGCAAAGCAAACATGAACACCTTACGAATACAGTTCAACGTTCAGTTAGATCGCAACTAACATTTTTGACGAACACAGCGTTCGATTTTCGTTAGTGCTACGCACATGCGATCAAGGTGTTCGATGTTCGTGTTCACCATGTTCTGGGCTGGTCATCTGTACACGGCTTTAATATACGATACATAAGTGTAACATGAGAGATACCATGAAATAATTAAAAAATGGCGACAAATAAATAACATCTGCCTTCACCACCGCCATTAATCTCCAGTTAGTTTGTATTAGTTAAATGTTGTTATCACGTAATAATGTGTTACAGTTAAATTTATTGCAGTTTTTATAATATGGCCACCTGGCAGCTGATCGGGATCGGAGGTGCTAATGAACAGGTTCTGGTCACGCACTTCCAAAGTTTGGGAGCCACGGAGGTAAAGTGAAAAGTATTTATTAATTAAAAGAGGTAGTCAAGAGAAAGTAGCAAGTGCAAGTATAGCAGTCCTAGTGCACCTGCTTCATTCTTTACACAGAGTAGTACCTACGGCGTCTTGCGTAGAATGGAAAATGTCTAGCTTCAAGAGCTCATAGTAAGAGCTTAGGGCACAAGCCGTGACATACATCGAGCCGAAGGATCGAGCATTGATTACCATGCTTGCGCATTGCGGAATGGTTATTTCAGAAAGATACTTGATACATTATTCTTGCTTGGGTTTGACCTTATTCCTTGTGCATTTTAATCCAGTCATTTGGAGGCTTTCAGCTGGCCACTGCCACTACGACGTTTTGGGCTATAACAAAGAGTATCACAAATTATAGAGGCGGAAGTTTGTGATTGTGTGTTTGTCTCGCAAACGGCTGGGCCGATTTAAAAAAAATTGGTATGGAGGTAGCTGACGCCCTGGATAACCACATTAGCTACTTTTTATATAAAAATGTAGCAGGTAACACCGCGGGGCGCACAAAGTTCTATCATAAAATAGATAGGTAGATCATAATCATATGTATTAATAGGTTATCATAAAAATTCTAAATTGTCTTGGTAATTGAATTATTAATTAAAACTGACCATCAATCTTATAGACTGAATAACTATTTTATTGACATATTTTCTGCAAGGCATAATTTATCGAACTTGTCATATCTATGACTATTAGGGCTATATTTATGGCTACCATAAATTATTAAACAATGGATCGTTCGACGTCTATTTCATGGTTTAATCTATTTTGAAAAAGTGAATAATGTTTAATTCAATTTTGTATTGATTGCAAGACTTTATACCTAATAGACTACATCTGGTAGACTGTCGATCCTGATCCTTGAACTATTGCAGGCTCCTGCCCTCTTACCATGAACTCTTAAACCAGGACAGTTTAAGATGAGAAAGCGAGATGCCGCTACGTGCAGTGTAATGCGGCGTCTCGCTTCTTCAACGTCTGATCAAACAAGTATTTAGTTCCTGTTTGAATGAATAGGAGAAGAAATAATTTTGACGTGTGTTAATGTGTAAAAACACGGAAGAAAATATTAACTAGTAAATTGAATTTATTTACAATATCTAATCTTTATCGCGTTGGCAGGCCTCCCACCAGGTGGACCGACGATATCGTCAGAGTTGCGGGCAACCGGTGGATGCAAACGGGAAGTTATCGCTTATTGTGGCGTTCTAAGGGGGACGCCTTTGTCCAGCAGTGGACGTTTTCCAGCTGATGATGATGATCTTTATCGATTGTTAAAATACATAAAATATCAAACAATAAAATCGAAATTGGGCTGTAGAAGCATCAAATTATTCCTCATCGACTGGTAAGTGCCCAACAGACTGGCAGCATTGCCACGTTCAATGGCAGTGCTAATTGCAAAAGGAGTTTATTTATAGACATTTTTTTAAAATTTAGCTACTGCCAATGGTAAATTATATGGGAACTCGGGGTAACTATGAAAGAGACGCCGCTACATGCAGTGTAGTGAGGCGTCTCGCTTCCACAATGAAATGACCTGCAATGCAAGCTAAAGGTACCTGTGCATTAGATTTCGCTGCTGTTCGACAAGTCCTTCCAGTATCTAGGCATTCCAGGACAAAGACATAGTGAGGCGTCAATCAAATAATTACGACGTTCGTTAACATAATCATCACTCTATCTCGCACTCCGAGTAAATAATACGCGATTATATAATTATTGTACGACGCGGGTGAGTGCAGAAGGCTAGGTCGCTATAAATTTTCCGGATTTGACCTTTTGAAAGGTCCCGGGACCTCTCTCGGTCGTGCAGATGATGACCACCGGGGTGGTTTTAGTGAGGTGGAAATCCCACTCTCTCTGGTCCCTACCCCCATAAGGGCCAGGTTTAGGTTTGCACCCAAAAAAAAGGGTCGCTGTATCTTGATAATCTCTCCATACGCGGACTAAGTGGCTTTGTGACTAGGAATTAGTCTTTGACTGTGTAGGTAGAGATATTGTATGATCTCTAGATACCTATTATTAGCGGAGTTAAGGGTTTGCAATAGTTCAAGGATCAATACAGTAAATATCCTTATACTGAGGCCTACCAAAGAACACTAGAGTAAGGCATATGGAGTTTCTAGTATAAATCTGTCCATAGTTTTCAATAGAGTTCTTGTATGTTTGTTTATTGATATTTTTACACGACTGCCCAAAAAAAGGAGTGTAATGTTTTCAGGGTTCATGTATGTATGTATGTGAGTTTCTTTATTCCATCATAACTTCTGAATGCCCGAACCGATTTTGATGTATTGAGTGTTGTTAGAATCCTTACACTATCGCGAGTAACATAGGCTATAAAAAATGAAACAAATAAAAAAATATAATTTAAAAAAATAAAAATAAACACTTTTTCGTTGGTTTTTTGGCATGGCAGTCGTGTTTTTTTAATTTTTTAATTATATTTTTTTGACAAAGCAACCAAATACATAATCCGGACCTTTAGATAAAAGTAGCGCTATCTGCTTCTTCGTATCGTCATGAACCAAACTTCTCAGGGAAACGGGTCATGCCGTGATGTAGTAGTAGCGCATTAAAACCACAGTTTACCATCATCTAATCTATGTCTTGTACCCTTGTCCTTCTGCCCAGTACCCATGATTACGCGGACAGGTGGTACCGCAAAAACTAGCGGTCGATCGTCCCCGGGAAAAACAATCAAAAGGCGCCGCGGCTTCACAGGAGCCGCTTTGATACCGGGACAATTACCGGCCCCCCGCCCCGCGCCGCGCAGGGAAACTCATTTTCCAACGCGGAGTAAACCTGTGCACTTATTAGATGTCGACCATCTTACATTTGCCGTTGATTTAAATTACTTTGAGCGGTATGTTAACGAGTTAAGGTTGATTTTGGTACAGCTTTGAGACTCGCAACTGTAAACGCGTTTTGGTTAGTTGGCGCGACAAAATTGTAACATTTGCGTTTCGGGTTCCTAACTATCAGCTTTAAAGCAATAGCGTAAGGCTTATTTTAGTGTGGCAGATTATTCTGTAGTGGTATGTTTTTGTTGGTCTAGAGTTCTCGCGCCGCGGATCGACCGTCAATCATCCCGCGATTCGAGTCTTGACAAAGGAAAAATCCTCGAACGCGAAATAACTCAAACATGATCAAAGTGCTGTGTTGACACCGTAAGTAAACGCACGGTGAGTTAATTTCGCCTTTGACTGAATTTATGGCGGGTGCGGGATCGATTCCCTGTTACAGACATTTTTTTGTGACGAGGCGGCGTCAATTGGTAGCGATTACTGCTTAATTTGATGCTGCGAATGTGCTGCCTAAAGGGACGGTGTATTGTTTGATATTGATTGAATGATGGGAGCCTGTGCCATCAACTGGGAGCCGGCTGCGGATTGAGGTTTTAAAATACTGTAGTGTTTTACGAATATATTTTTAAAGAAAGTCTAAGATATAACTGAAACTGGGTACCTATGAGAGTAAAATATAATAAAATATGCTGCCGACAAAGTGTGATAAAAGAACTACTACACTAAATCTAACTAAACCATTTTGCATTATAATGTAAGTATTTTTAAAAGATTTCTTGTCATTCGGTACGCACTGCAACAGTAGTTTTTATTTAAATTTTTAGTAGTTTATAATTAAACAATATACATTTTTTGCTTCTAACTATTATAGCCTGCACAACAACCCACCAAGAACATCCATTGTACAGATATCATGTTATTTAAGCCGTTTGATTTGAACATCATCCCTCTTACGTTGTGGAAGCGAGACGCCGCATTACACTGCACGTAGCGGTGTCTCGCTTCCACAACTTAAACTGTTTTAAGTAAGTAAGCTTTAAGAGTTCATGGTACGGGGCCATGTCACCTAAAGTCCCCTCTCGTAGCAACCGCTAATGAAGCTCATATCCTTTCTTCCAATCCAACAAACGCGAGTTAATTTCTCGTGTACATTCCACGACACGTCTTGAGCAAACCAGTGAAACTCGAGATCATTTGGATCTCATTCAGTTCATTCAGACATCGTTTGAAACGCGATAACCCTGACAATGGCACACCAGCGACAAAAATTCCTACTAATTTCACCTACCAATTTGCAGGGCACATTCTTTTAATAAGTGTAGGGATGGCACGTTTTGATAAACAGTCGATAGTTTTTTTTTTTTTAAACTTTGCCCCACACTGGGAATTCCTCCAGTGTCGTGGGTGCGTTTCACAAACGTGAAATATCACATACACAAACACCCAGACTCGGGACAAACATCTGCGGTTCAGACAATTTCCCCGTGCGGGAATCGAACACAACCCTTAGCAGCAGTCCAATCGCTTCGCCACGGCGCCAATCAGGTCGTCATTTAGATTGAGTTTGATGGCGTTATTAATGATCCTAATTAGCAAGCCGTGTTTATAATTTTTCTAATAATTGTACTTATAACATTTGGAAATTGTGCAGCATGGCCGTCAGTAAAATGCTAAAGATATTAAAATCTCATATTACCTTTACATAATTGTGTCTAAGTAAAGCCTATTTTATAGTGTGAAGTACATAACAAGAACAAGAAAGAAATGACTTTTCATGTTTCCTTAAATGAAAATAAAAGAATTAGTCTATTGAAAAGTAATCTAATATTATCTACTACCCAATGAACTGACGCTGTTTAAAAAATCCAGCACTTAATACGAATAGCAACGATAAAATCATTAATCCAAATCACAGAACATCGAAAACCACGTTTTCACTTTCTGTGTTCTGTAATCCAAATGCAATTCAGCACAACCCTAGCGCGCATCATACAAATCGGCGCCGTTTGACATAACCGCTTCCTCCCCGGGTTTTATTCCATTCATACACACAAAATGGCGACGTATCGGCATTATATGTTCATTTGCGCTGCATTGAGGCCGACACCGGTGACACTGTGCGCTTCCTGCTCTCACTTCAATTAGCCCACTGTGCTAACACAATGGGCGGTGCGCTTAGAACATATGCTAATAATTATCAATAAAGGATTGCATAAGCAGTTTTTCCCAAAGCTTCTTCATTGGAATGGTTTTTTGAAGGTCGACTTTTCGTAAGCCTAATGACATTAGGGTAATAGGGGATATTTTGGTGATAGAGGAAATATGGTGACATTTTAAAAACCTGTGCTATAGACTTACTAAAGAGTTTTTACGAATCTTCCACACTGGCGATTACGCGCGTATGCTGTCTCATTATTGTTGTCGTTCCAGTTACTTTAAGCTTAAGGTTTTTTGAACATGTCTCCAAATGACTGCCTCGTTGGTCTAGTGGTCGCTAAGCGCGACTGCTGAGCAAGAGGTCCTGGGTTCAAATCCCGGGTCGGGCAAAGTGTCAGTAACACGTTTTCCATTAGGTAATTCCCAGTAGCAGCACGGAGTCTGGCTTTGTGCCCGGTTGATGGCAATAGGCTCGCCCCCTATTACATTGGGACTTACAACATAACTGGCGAAATGTGGGTGTACTATATGTTCACCTCTGCCTACCCCTTCGGGGAATACAGGCGTGATGTTATGTTATGTTGTTTCTCCAAATGACCTCTATCACCAAAATTCCCAAGTCCCCTTACTATACATGCAATCACGCCTAAAATGTCCGACGCATTGATAGAGATGTTTCCCATCGCGGTATACTAAACCTATTGGCTGCATATCTTAAATCTCAAGAAACTAGTTGCGAATCATTCATGGGGTCCACATTATACATGTTAGGACATATTCATGTAAATGATTTTCCTTTTTGCTATAAAACGACAACCGTGCTTGAAAAATCTTGAGTAAAAAATGTTGAGGGTTTCAAATCTGTACAAGTACCTACAAATTATTACTGATTCTAAGATCATCGTCATCATCAGCCGGAAGACGTCCACTGTTGAACAAAGGTAGGTTGCATCCACCGGTTGCCCGCAACTCTAACGATATCGTCGGTGGAAGGCCTGCCAACTGCCAACGATTCTATAATGCCACTGGCTAATTTGATAATTATGTATAAATCATTAAACTAACTAACTAAAAATTAAACATATTGACAGAACAAATACGTATGTCCAATGGCACACCTCTATCTACCCCATTGGCAATACAGACTTGATGGATTAAAGTATCATTACACAAAATCTAATTAGTATAACTCAATCGATTCCTGCGTACCCACGGTATCATGTCACTAACTGACTCGGGCTGGAGTGAGTGAAGTTACAAATTTGCGCGTCGCCACGTGGCACGTCATCAACCACCCTTTGTGTGATCTGGGGTGAGCAGCGGAGCGGCGACGAATATTTTACGTATTTTACCATAATATTGTGAAGATTGAAGGAAGCGTGAATTATGAATAGGGGGACGAATGATTTATTGGTACGGCTAGTATCACTACATAGTATAAAACAAAGTCGCTTTCTCTGTCCCTATATCCCTATGTATGCTTAAATCTTTAAAACTACGCAACGGATTTTGATGCGGTTTTTTTTAATAGATAGAGTGATTAAAGAGGATGGTTTATATGTATAATAACATCCATTAAATAGTGGAGAAATACTAATAATATATATTTTATACCCGTGCGAAGCCGGAGCGGGCCGTTAGTTATAAATATTACGAGATGACCTGAATGTATGACGTCATTGCTACCTCTCGTTCACATCTTGGTTGTTGCTGCATATTATAACTATTCATTATTGCTCTTATTTCAGCGGGAAGTTTAATAGAGCTCGCATTGTTCGCATGAAACTTAAGTGCCTATAACGTGCTTAATATCGTTCGACCATCAAAATATTTTAGATAATAATTTAAGTAGTTCATCATCATCAGCCAAAAGACGTCCACTGTTGAACATAGGCCTCTCCATTTAAGCAGGGGGAGTTGCCACAATCCACACGCTTGGCAAGCGGCTTGGGGATCGCAGTGTTGGTGGTCAATTTACAGAAGACGCTGTTGCCCATCTTCTGGATTGTCCCTTAGTCGCCTCTTACGACACCCACGGGAGGAAAGGGGGTGGTCAATTCTAGGCCGGATACCACACGGCATGTAGTTAGATTTCTTATAAATTCATAAACGCGTCTTACTTGTTAGAAGTCATAACAATAGTCCAATCGTGTATCTAGCCTGGTATACACACCATCTGCTAAGTCGTACCATCATCCCTAAAATCTACAAAATGTAAATATCTTTTTAACCAAGACATCCGCCGTCTCCGACGCAGCATAAATCAATACTAACCGACTACCGTTCAATGGTGTATTTTTATTTAAAAAGAACCCTATACTCTAGTTCCGCTGGTAATTGTCGAATTAGCGCGCGCAGATCAAAGGCGCCGGCTATTTGTCGCGTTTTGATAATGTGATAAGTTTTGCGCGCGATTAGGTTTGGGTGGGGTGGCAGTGACGGCGGAAACGTAGTATCCATTTTATTATTATATCTTTCGTGAGTGTTATCCATATGATTTACTATGCATTACATTACATTATACAGTTTTACTCACGTGTATGTTCGGGAATGCCCGAATGAATGTATTGATGTAATTCATAGATGTTCAGTTGTTTTCCTTAAGGTGGGACTGTGTGATGAATATTCTATTGTAACTTATGAGAACAACTTGAATACCAAACGGAATTCTTAGTTAACTTATTACTGTATTCTTATTGGTTAAAATTTCGGTGTTGCTAGATTTCGATTTATTGTTTGTTTAATCAAATGATATAAAAATTGCAAAAAAAATATGGTAGTTAATAGTTATCTATTTATTGATTAGTTAGGCTAGCGCACTTTGCACGATACAAAATATAAGTGTTATTTCAGGTAACTATGTTATTGCACTAATCATAGGAAAGATTCCGAGCGTAAGGTCATCTTTCATAAAACATTTACATATGCTTAATTCGTAGACCTAGTTAGTTCACCAGTTCCAGCTTAGTTCCAGTTTAGTTCATAATTAATAATAACATAACATAACATCACGCCTGTATTCCCCGAAGGGGTAGGCGGAGGTGTACATATAGTACACCCACATTTCGCCAGTTATGTTGTAAGTCCCAATGTAATAGGTGGCGAGCCTATTGCCATCAACCGGGCACAAATCCAGACTCCGTGCTGCTACTGAGAATTACCTAATGGAAAACTCAGTAACACTTTGCCCGACTCGGGATTTGAACCCAGGACCTCTTGCTCAGCAGTCGCGCTTAGCGACCACTAGACCAACGAGGCAGTCATAATTAATAATGTTTTACTGTAAACAATTTCTTATAGTCGCTGTTACTGGCACCCCACTGAGCGTGGTGTTGCCGTGTTGCCCCTTCATACTTCTAGCAAGGGGAGACATATTCAAGTAGGGTAATTTGTTTCGTGACAAAGTAACGGATTACTATTACAAGTAAATGTTATATTATAATAATACGAGCCCGGTAATTGTAGTAGGTTTGAAGTAATCTTCTTCTTATCGTATGGTTGATGAACAACCTGGTGTCAGAGTTTAAACCGCCTGTAGGCCTCTGACATGGCTTTACACACCGTTGAACAATCTCTCAGGTGTGCCGGTTTCCTCACGATGTTTTCCTTCACCGTTTTTAGCAACTGATAACTAATTTTTAGTATGCACATGAATTCGAAAAGACATTGGTGCGTGCCGGGATTTGAACTTGCGACCTTTGACTTGGCAGTCCAACGGTCATACCACTCGGCTATCAGTGCTATTTGAAGTAATTAAAATTGGGCCTAGTTTTGTTATTACTAGTAAAAGAGTATGGTTTTTTAGGAGTATTGGACGAGTATTTAACTAGAATTTGATCGTTATTTTTTTTTTTAATCGGTTCATAAATGATTGAGTTATGAGGGAACACACATAAAAAAAGATCCCGACGAATTGAGAACCTCTTCCTTTCTTTAAGTCGGTTTAATAGGTTTTTGATTTAGGAGTATTTTGCGTTGACTAGAATTGTAATAGGCCGAGAGCATTGGTGAAAGCTTGTCATCAAAAGACATATCTAATGGACAGGGTCACAATCCTAACATCTGAGGTACTGACAAAGGAAGGAAGTATTCAAACAATCTTGATGACGGCGCATAGCATCTGGTACCGACGAAGAAAGAAAAGAAGTATTGAAATTATCCTAATGTCAAAGAGAAGGTAAATTGCAATTTAACACATAGGGTTAGGTTAGGTTAGCCACCTAACCCTAGGTATGTGTTAGAACACACGAAGACGAACGCATTTCCGAGCATTTGAAGTAGCTTCAAATGCTCGGAAATGCGCTCGTCTTCGTGTGTTCTAACACATACCTAGGGTGTAAATGCGCTCGTCTTCTTTTATATAAATTGAAGGGTTAATTAGATAACATGGAACATTTCTACAGTTTTAATTTTCACTTCACGTATAATACAATAGCAGCAATTCTCTTGACTTTCATGTTCCATGTAAATTAAAAAACATAATATCACGCCCGTATTCCCCGAAGGGGTAGGCAGAGGTGTCTAGTAACACCCTCATCTCGCCAGTTATGTTATAGGTCCCAATGTAATAGGGGGCGAGCCTATTGCCATCCACCGGGCACAAATCCAGAGTCCGTGCTGCTACTGAGAATTACCTAATGGAAAATCTCAGTAACACCTTGCCCGACCCGGGATTTGAACCCAGGACCTCATACTCAGCAGTCGCGCTTAGCGACCACTAGACCAACGAGGCAGTCATCAAATTAATATTCTACCTTTTTTATATTCCGCCAACGAACCTAGTTAGTAAAGACTAGAATGTGCCTATCAACAAAATAATCCACACATTCATTATTCTGCATGTCTTGTAAGTCGTTCATATCATTATCGAATTCCTCGAAACTTTAATGCCATTGTAAAACAAAAATAAACAGTCGCTATCATTATCGGGGCTAAAAACCGCCACTCACGAACACTTCTGATAGCAGTCAGCGGAGCCCGCGCTAACAGAGAAAATAAAAATTAAAAAAATGAAATAATAATCGTGAGGCGTCCGGTAGCGAGTGACGCGGCCGACGGACCTGCGACGCCATTGTCCAGCCGTCACCCGTGACTTTACAAAACACTAACGATCCGAAATGTTTTTAGAAAACAATTTAAGAAGCTTCCGTTTAAAAGTTGGTTTATTTATCCTATTGTGCGTAAGCGGATCGTTTCGTATCGTAATTGTCGACTGACTGGTAGCTGTGGGAAGCTTAGAACTGTTTTTTTCTTGAATCAAATAAACATTAATAATATTTCTATGGCCGCCATGAATGTAATTATTGTGGCCTGTTATTTGAACGGCAACTGACGTGTGAAACGGAATTCCGAACTGTTACTAATGAAAACAGATATTATTTTAGTTCGAAATTGGATATTCATTTTGTTTGGTTAACTGACCGGCCAAAGTGTAGTCACTGACCGTAACCCCATTATCGCCTATATAAGGACAACAGAGCAATTAATTTGTTTGTAAAAAGGTTTTTTATATTGTTTAATTTAAAAAAACTGGCCCATTGGTCTTAATTGGTCCTCCAGTAAACAGACCAGAGCAAATTAATCTACATATTAGGCGTTTTTCATAGTGGCTTAAAGCTTTCCTTGTAGATTAGAAAGGGTTTTGAACGTCCAACTAAAAGTAACTTTACGTGACTTATATTACAAGCTTTCATAAAAAAAGTTCAACTGAAATAAAAAAATATTCCGATGTATCTTTTAAAATCCTGTCGTTTTTAAGCCAAGAATTGGGTTTTACTATCCATACTTTACAGCTTTTCTGACGTAAATACGGCAGAAAAGCTGTAAAAAGCTGTAACTGTCGATACGTTGTAAATATAGGGTCTCCAGGAAAGCTATTAAAAGTTTTGTAGAGACAAATATTTTTATCGGTACTTCAATATCATACTTAGATCTGGTCTAAGCAATGGCGGCTGGTTGCCTCTAATTTCTTCTTCGGTTACCTTGATCGTTAGACTTTCTACCCTTTTTCTTTCTGTTGCATTATCTTTCCACACCATTTCCTAATCTATATAGATACCTATCCTCAGTTTTCCCACCACAGCAGTACTAGCAGCTAATAGCACCTATTACCGACCCTAACGGATCCGATTGTACGAATTGCCGTCATCCGTGCGTCAATGAGGATGCTGCGATCTCGTCTATTGGCTCGCTCGCCGGATGCGCGCCCGTTCGCCCACTCGTGCGCACCTCCCTGCCAGCGTGTCAATCTTTATTACTGGAGTTTGTGCCTAATAGTTATATTATGTGTTTGTGAATGTTACATTGTAGGTATAAACACCGATTATAAGGAGATCAGTGAAAAATATAAAGATTTTTTTTTGTATAAATCAAAAAAGTATTGCACAGTCTGAAACCTTAATTAGGAAGAAGAAAAGCATAATGTCTATGACTCCTTCATATTCCTATTGGTATAAGTTAATTGTCACATGGAAATGGAAACTGCTCATGACGTGGTGAAGAAATTGGCCAGCCAGTAAGGATGGTTGATTGCCCAGGGTGCGTCAGATATGGCAAGGTGGAATCGAAGAGGCACTTTACTTGCACCCATTGTCTTGTTAAATAATGCCTGTCTGTCAACTGGCCTGTAAAGGTAGGTAAGAAAAACTTTAGCAAAGCCACATGTTTATTTTAGAATTTTTGCATGTCCTACTGTGATTTTAACCCATACGTTTGCGAGCACAATAATTACTTAACTTACCAACTAGGTACTTAACAAACGAAAAATATCCTCCGAATAGACTGGATGTTGGTATGCATAATAAGTATATGCACAGGACTTTGTTGAGGATTAGGGTTTGGTTCTAGATCAAATAAATAATGACCAAAATATTATTAAAGATATTGATTGACAAAATGAAACATCTGAATTGAAACAACAATACTCAAATGTAATCCAATCAACTCTACAATGAAATATGATAAAAACGGAATGTTTATTTTTTTAACAAGCTCGACTCTTTATTTGAGAAAAGAAAACAATTTAAAGCTGACAGAAGCTCAGTGAGCAACGAAACGTATTCAAATATCGAAAATTGTTGACAAATTAAGTTCCCTACGACTCCCTTACCACTTGAGAACGACTCGACGAAATTTTAAACTGTCTAACAAATTTACCTTTGCCCTTATAAAAATAAAATATAAACTGTAAGTCCATGCCCTAGAGTTCATTTTTCAATGAGTATTGGTCTCTGAGATACCTGTCTAACTTTGTACAGTTACACGAAGGGACGGTACTGAGCCGTTCGTTTTACTAGTTACTCAATTAGGCCTTTTGTATTTGTTTATCTGAGTTTGTATAGCGTCGGAAAGGGGTAGCAATACGATTTGTTGTGTACCAGAGCGAGACGGGCGATGCAAAGTAATTTGAGACAGTTCTTTTCACTGGCGCAGTAATACGTTCCTATTTTGAATGGCAACACGAAACTGGCGGGAAATGCATTCAAATTGTATTCTGTTTTTACTTTTTCTAATTTGTGTAATGGCTTCGGATTTTCTTTGATACATTCTTTTCTTGAATTTTGTTTTTCGTTACATTTAGGTCTGAGTTTTCAACAGATAGTGATTTGATGTAAAGCTGTGTGTAAGATCATCATGTCCTACTATGATTATTTTGTTATGTAAGTATGACATGTATTTTATTAGAATAGATTGTAAAATAGCTATTCAACTAAAACAATGTGGCTAGCCTACACGCATGAGTAAAACCAAAAAAGGAAGAATGACAGTTTTGTAGCAAATTAAATCCGTACTTAAGTTTTGTAAGTATGCAATTTCTTAATACTTACTATATTAATTATTATTATTAGCCTAAAGTGTCCCACTACTGAACAAAGGCCTGCCCACTCTCTTTCCACATCACCCTGTCACAGCTGCCAACGACCAGACTTGATGAAACCTGTCAAGTTCGTCCCGCCATCTCCGTCTTCGTTCCTCGCTGATGAATTCTTACGAGATACAGTAAAATCAGTTGCAGACTCAATTTAAACATATACTTTTGTAAATCATGAAGTGAGTGAATGAAACTGATTTAACTAACCAAATTAATGTAACAGTTACTGGACCTATTTGTTGCGTCCGTAAGACACTTTAGTTTTTTAAGTCCTTATTTAGTTTTGAACCGACTTCAAAAAAAAGGAGGAGGTTCTCAATTCGTCGGGATCTTTTTTTTTTATATAAACTGTTTTGTGATGTTTGCTGTCAAATATTAAATTTTCTTTCTTCTTTGTCAAAATCGTGATTCAAACAAATGTTTTTCTTAGTTCGCCTACGCCTTTATGTAGATCTAAAAGAAATTGAATCTTGAATCTAAATGCTGTTGAATATATTTTTACATAAACGAACAATTTCAAACCAATTTAGTTCAGATTCGATGTCTGAGTGAACATTATTGACACTCGATCTTTTATTCAGATCATACTCTCACTTTAGGATAGGTACACACCGAGAAACGTGCAAGAAAAAATGGGAAGGTGTGTTAGTTTTTAACCTAATGAAAACCGTTTGGGTTTTATGTAGAGAGAGAGGGACACAGACAAAACAATGAGACAATCGAGCTAATAGATTTATGTCCAAGCAAAATAAACCATAAACTGGTTGTTTGCTTGCACACTGTATACTTATATTTTGTGTTGTTATGTTTTTAAATGTATCGATCAAAGGACACATAAATTAAATTGCCTATGATGCGTGTTGTCAGTCTTAGCCCATAGCAGCATTTTGGCGTGGAAAACGAAATGACTTGCAGCATTACAGTATCACAAGTAAACCGGAAAATGATCATCATCATCAGCCAAAAACATCCACTGTTGAACATGGGTCTCCCCGTTTAAGCGGGGAAGATTTGCCATAATCCCCATGCTTGGCAAGCGGCTTAGGGATTGCAGTATTGGTGGTGGAGTTACAGAAGACGCTGCTGGCCATCTTCTGAATTATCCCTAAGTCACCTTTTACGACACCCACGGGAGGAAGGGGGGTTGTCAATTCTAGGCCGGATACCACACGGCACAACCGGAAAATAGTAAACAATAAATGAAAAGCATCCGAAGAAGTTATAATAGTAATACTTATACAATCAAGATGTTGCTGGAAGCTTGAAAATCTTTGATGCTTTGAAAGTAACTTCACGTAAAAGTTGTCTGCATCCCTTTAAGGTGTAACACGTGGCACCCTCACCCTTGTCCTGATTGAGCAAATATCGTAATATCAATGTGACTGCGATCGCGACTGATGGTGCATAAAACATCCAAGATAAACCTGAAAAACTAAGGACGGTGTTATGTGGTAAGCGTTAGTTTAATGTATTTAAATTTTGTGTGTAGTTGATTTACTTTGATTTAACTTAGCGTGTTGGTTAGATTTGTCGTGTGGTATCCGGCCTAGAATTGACCACCCCGTTTCCTGCCGTGGGTGTAGTAAGAGGCGACTAAGGGATAATCCAGAAGATGGGCAGCAGCGTCTTCTGTAACTTGACTACGAATACTGCGATCCTCAAGCCGCTTGCCAAGACTGGGGATTATGGCAACTTCTCCCCAACCCTCCTAAGGAGGAGGCCTTCGTTCAGCAGTGGACGTCTTTCAGCTGATGATGATGATGATTGGTTAGATTCCTCAAAGAGAGGAGAACTGTTGTGCACATTAGAGCCAAAAAGACAGCCATGTAGAGCATATTTCCATTATTACACAGCCTGATCGGCGCAATAACTGATGGCATCTATAGATATTTGAATCAAGAGCAGGTATCTGTCTGTAAAAAGATGTATATATTGAAAAAGATTATACATAGCACGTCTAAAAATAATCGTACAGTTCTACAAACATTGTTCAGAGTAAACACTAACGTCTAAACTAGACCTAGCCTGTATCTTAGACGTTAGTACTTTCCATGTTATTAACAAAAACGTGTACACGGTATTAATTTTGTGTAATACAGAAAATCTTTCATATGTGCGGAAATGTTTTTAAAAAAATGCCCTTTATTGGAATCAATTGAAAATTTGTTAGTTAATTCATAGATTAACCACGAAAGTACATGATCTAGACAGTCTCATCCGAATTCACATAAATCTCCGGTTCACTACAATTTCTTTACTGTATCCTTATCAATCAAAATATGCGAATATATATTTTCTATCACCCATAACTCCGTCCTCCGAACACCCTCGCTCCACAGATCCTCGGTAATGAACTGGGAATCGCGGCTGTTTGCAAATCCATTTAAGATGCGTATACACTCACCGAACAGGATAAGAACCCGGAATTAAGGCAGATGTAAACGAACACATTTTGAACTTATACAGACGTCTTGCTTGTAGATATATGTTTTATTTATTCTATCGGAATCTAAGCTATTTCGAATCTATTTCTTCCTGACTAAATGCGGCGACGGCTGCCAATCTCAACTGAGTCTACCCTACACTTTGCATGGTTCAAGTTATATGTTTTAGATCTGACGCAATTTCAAACCCCGACCTCCAATTTAATTTCAATTCTTATTACAGGCCAATGCAAAGTAAATATTGATTTAACGGAAACAAGATTCAATTTTATTAAAAAAAAACTGTCAATCTATTGAGCCTAGTTCCTTCAAATGGACACATAATATTGAAATAATGTTAGTGTCAAGTTTAAGAGTGCGAAGCTTTACCATTCTAACATTACAATCTGACCACTGTTGCATACTTACTTAAGATGAATATTAAATTAATAAGTATAAAATGCAAGACCAATGCTGAAGACTGATGTATTGGAACGAGTCGTAATCCATTTCTTATCAAATTTAAAATAATCCTAGTTATGGTATTTGAAAATTTTAATAATTTCACATGGTTCATTATAACCAAATGAGAATAAAAATCGTTCTCCCATAAAAATACAAAATAGAAACTATTAACATTGTAATAGAAACAACACACTAAAACTGACTTTTTTCAATTACCACTCCAAGTCGAGTGGTGTTTGCAAAATACAGCTAAATTGTGTAGAAACGGCAACCCTTTGTCTCTGAGGGTCTCTCCAGCCCTTAGAACACTTGATTAGTGAAGGGTTATTCGTCGCTTTGCGGTTATGTTGCCTCGATGGGAATTTATGGGGTAATTGTTAAATTTTGACTTTGTTGCATTCATTGCTAGCACTTGATTCCTCTACTATTGTGGCTTCTTAAATACTTTTTGATGAAGGCTCGAGTTGTGACTTTAATTTTTCTATAGTTTCCATTTAGGTATGTTAATGTTTTGTTTTTGCAGTGTGAGAAATGTTTAATAGTATTAAGTTTTGAAGATTGACTGCAGTTTCTCACGGAGTTGAAGTTGCCTTGTGTTGTTGACTTTAATTTTTATTTGTTAGGCTTTTACATTATAGGTTTTGGGTATTAAAAGTAATTGATTTTGCATCGATAGATGTCCGCCTGCAGAACTGAGTTTGATTCGTGCTCGGTAAATTACGATAGGTTTGTTCTTTAGTACATCAAACATAATATATTGAAAAAAGAAACAAACAATTCCTAGTTGCCTGTACAAATTTATCTTTATTCATTGTTTTTATGATACCGAAGCATCCTGTTTCATGATGCCGTCAGAAACGATAATTTTTAATATAATAAAATTACAACACGGGAATTAACGCGACCTCATGTTTTTAATTTTGGCTTGACATTTCGACCGGGTTGCACCGGCCGAGGTCTGCTTTTTTGTTTTATTAATTATATTATAATCATGGAACTCGATGGTTTAAAAGGATAATATAACCTCAACGCCGTTTCATGTTTAGTCTTCTATTTTAACCATAATATATTCTAGTGACATTGCAATAAAATTTGAACGAACCAGTGACCGATGCCAGTCCTAATGATCGCAGCTTCGTTAAATGTTTGAAGCACCCTCCAGCGCTCCATCCTGCTCCATCCCACTTCGTTTGAAGATGGACACATGCTGCCAACGTGTGGAGGTCTGTACTGATTGCAGCTTTAGGGTTGAATTATCCTCGTTTTTGTACTTCATATCTTCGCTGTCCATTTTGGAAAAGATCTTTCCTATAATTTGAGATCAGCTAGTATGTAGACAGTTGGTCTTACAGGCGTATCTTTTGTTTTAATTGTGTTGTTAATTAAGTCTTTAAATGATAGGAATTGCTTGACAAGAGTACATTAAATTGATATTATTTATCCATTTACTAAGTTTTATTAAGCAGGTTTGATTTAGATTGTACACGAAGGACGAATGAGTTGACAGGGGATAAATTACATTTTTTTTTATCTCTGAACCGTGTGGCAATGCAGTGCAACGGAAGACGGACTACATTGTATATTAAATCTCTACGGCAACATTTCGTATAAATCCGGTTAAACTTCACTTAAGGTAAGTTCGATTAACCATAAATTATCATCATCATCATACTCCGAACTTCGAAGTATCGAAGACACTAGTACCCCTCTCTAAAACGATAGTCGACATAGGTGCAGCTGATACAACGCTGGGGTTAACACAACATTCCCATGTAACCGTGTATGGTGTCTTAACTACAAGATAAGTATCGAGAGGTCAGTTCCCATGGTTAGGCAACCGCTTGACTTTTGACACTAACACTCTCCGTACAGTCTTTCACTTTTTAAATAGTAGGCTTGATGAGACCATGTGGACTTTGGTTACATATTGCTTGTTAATCTTCTTGACTATTGTCTAAAGATAAAGTTTACTCTCATTTAGACAAACACCTTAATTCATGACTTAGGACTATTATCAGTATAAACACGAATGTCACAATTTTTTTACCGAAATTCGTATACCTATAAATTCGTATGCCGTAATTTACCGTAATTAGAATATCATCTTCCGTTTTGAGCGCATTAGTTCAATCTTTTTAACTACTTGCCTATTCCTAATATTAAGGTATTTTTGAGCCGTTTGGGGTCGAAACACTCGGGTCATGGGGTCCGAGTGCGCGTCTTTTATTTAGAGACATATCTAAACGGTTGGTCGACTCTTCACTGGTTTGTTTTTCGGCCAAAGAATTAGCATTGCCATTCAACGTGGCAATGCCGTCAGCCTTTTGGGAACCCTGCCAGTCGACAGTGATGAGGAGGAATATTTTGAGGCATACTTTTTTGATGTTTTTTGTTTGTATATATTTTTAGTTTTAATAATATAATAGGTAGTATAAAAACAATCGTGTGTGTATATAATGTAAATTGTTCTAATAAACGTAAAGTATATGTCATATTAAGGTTTACACATGCTTAAGTTTTTATCGTTTATCCCTTCGTGTATTATATATCTGTACATATTTAATGTAATATTGAATTACTAGGATAGTGTAAACCTTGAAAAAGGAGATGCCTTCATTTTAAGCGCTCTTAGTACGTACATCAGAATTGGCCAAATAAAACATCAATTCAGACTTGGCGAACAGCATAAAAAATTAAAACAAACAAATCCCCATAAAAATCAAAGAATAAAAAATCCTATAACAAACAGAACAGGGGCAAGAAATAAGGCAGTCAGCGTACCGATGCGGTGAAGCGACAAATATAGTTAAGCGAGAATTGTTCGTCAAAAATACGAGTAATTTTAATTGCGTCTCTGATAGAGGCGCATTATCGCGTTACCCACGCCCGCTGCTCGCCCCCATTCTGCTTAATGCTCCTCTGATTTTTATGACAATTACTTGCTCTTTGTTCTGCCTAGTTTGTCTAGCTACAGTTTATTTTGGACGTTTTTTGTGTCTCTTTTGATACTATCTTCAGGCAAAAAAAAGTTACTGAGTTTTCTTGGAAGATTATAGGTATGTATATTTAGTTGATGATAAATCTTAATTCTTAAATCCAGTTACAGGATCCAAACCCCTGATATAGATGCGTGCGTGTTACTATTGTATTTGAGACAATTGTACACTCCTGATGTTACTTAGAAATACATAATACAATAACCCAGTGAGCTTTCCAAATAGGGCATCAGAACTGCATCTCCTCACTAAGTTACTCCTACAACCACGAACCTAATAAAAGTATTTAATAACGATTAACCGATAAACAAAAACAAATCAAAGCAATCTAAATTCAAATAAATAATAATATCATCCACCGAATGAGATACACTGACAATCTCGGGCGTATCATCTCTAGGAACAAATCGAATCAGGCACAATCCCGACGACATATTGTTCGGGTCGAGATCCAATCCGCAGATTTGTACCGTCACCCGCGGCCTGTGGGGCACGGTAATGGTAACGAAATAATTCCGATATACATTCACATTGGATACGGTAACGAGAGCAGAGACTTTCCAGAATAATCTAGAAGAAAATTGAAAAGTTGAGTAACTTAGTTCTTATTCAGAGTTGAGTAAGTTTGGAAGTTGACAACGCTTTTAGACATGCATTCTTCTTTGTGGATAAATGATTTTATTAGTGCTATCCATAGATGTATAATGATGTCTGTATTTCCCGAAGAGGTACGCTATTTTACACCCAATGTCTTCAGACTGAGCCCATATGAGATGTTGAAGATGTAAAAATTGTTACTGTCACTGACGCCTATGTCTTATTTATTCTGCAACCTTTATATATTATGCTTACCGATGACTGGATTCATATGTTTCGTAATCTTTAGGCCACAAGAAATTCGTTCTTTAATCATTCCTTTAAAACAAGTGAATAGTGAGTGCATAGCTAGGACAGTGCCCCCACATCTTCACAAGGTTTAAAGAAACCCAAAACCTTATACTCATTAGTTCAGTAACATATTCTGGAGAATCCGGGCCATTTGGGATTTGATACATTAGTTATTCATTGCGCCGGCTAAACGGGGCATGAATCATTGGTTTATATTCTCATTTAGACATAACTGAGTCGGTAATTGTGTTGGGATTACGGTGTCAGGTTACCGAGGGTCCGACAGACGGAATAGAAATGGGAAATGGCTAATAGAATTTGCATTGAAAGTTTTGAGGATGACTGGGAAGCTTGTTTTTGCCCCACACGATGTAGTGTTGATGGGGAGGTTTTAGTGCTTTATTGTGAGCTTAGAATTTTGCAGAAATTAATTGGAATTTGTTCCATACATAAATCGTCACCCATTCGTCAGCCAGTATTGTTTTGTCTCTCATGCCTTGTTGTTCTGGGTGTTTATGGTGCTGATCATGGTATGTTAGTATAAAGTGGGAAAAAAGGTGCAATGGACATTTTTCTACTTGTGGCTTATAAAATAAGTTCTTATATATAGTATTTGAGATTGACAACACTGTTATTTCTAGATTATTCTTCTGCACAATTTTTAGTAAGTACGATGTTCAGTTGTTTCTAAATAAAATATATCTTGAAGTAAAGTTTATTATTTCATTTACATCAAGAACACGCAGTTTTATTATTTTCTGAATTGCATGTTCTTTACATGTCTCTTTTAATCGTGCCTTAACTCTTGTCCAAGCTATTGTGGTCAGTTTTATAGTGACGGATGTTGCGACAACTGTTAGGTCCAAGATGGCGGTCAGGGTCTGCAGCAAAGATGAGATGTTAGACAGTAACATATACAGTATACCTACAGAAGTACGCCTATCATAAGAATCAATATGATATGTGATTCGTGACCCCATGACCTTTCTGAGGGTAAAGTTAATTTCCGCCTGGAGCAAACAGAGAGAAGTATGGGGTACTTTGTCTGAAGACTTGTCTTATATTGTATAGAGTTTTTCAAGGTTACCGCTCTTAAGAATACGAGAGAAAATATGTACCTACTTATGTAGATATTGTTTATCATTTTAGTTGTTTTTTCAAAGACCTTTTTGGGCAGCTGTGTATAATGCATCCATTTCACCAGACTTTATAAGAACTGTGTAGTAGGGGTCGAGGTACGCTTCTTTTTCTTCTTATCGTATGGTTGATGAACAACCCGGTGTCAGAGTTTAAACCGCCTGCAGGCATCTGACATGGCTTTACACACCGTTAAAAATTTCAAGTGAGCCGGTTTCCTCACGATGTTTTCCTTCACCGTTTTAAGCAACTGATAACTAATTTATAGTACGCACATGAATTCGAAAAGACATTGGTGCGTGCCGGGTTTTGGACTTGCGACATTTGAATTGGCAGTCCACGGTCATACCACTCGGCTATCAGTTCTCGAGGTATGCTAATTTTTGGACACAAAACTATTTTTTGGCTTACCAGATTAAATTAAGAAAGAAAACAAAAATCGTATGTGATTAAGTAGCGTGTTTTACCTTCACCATTGAAATAATATACGTCACATATCTATTTATTTAACTAAGGTAAAAATAAACTTTAGTTAAATTACTGCATTATATTAAGGCGATATCTCCACAACATTCAATATTAGCCACACTGATACCGCGTCTCATAACGTCGCCGCATCCCCTAGCCAGGATTCATCTCATCCCGCCCGAGGCAGCCTCCAATATCTGCGGCCGGTGGACCGAGCTCATTTCGTTATACTGGTACGTTCTGACAACTCTTTGTTATACCCATATTGCTCGCTATTGTACTCTTTTGTGGCCCTAACCTCATTTAGTGGCAGTTGTTTTGATTTATGTTGCTCTGGTACTGTATTAGGTCCTTGTGTTGTGGAAGATTTTCAGCTATCGTAGTTTTGTGAGTAATAGGCAGATTTGAAATTATCGACCAATATAAAGATTATCAAGACTTCAAGAAGACTTTTTCTAAAACGAATGGTTTTTTTTTTAATCTGACTTTGTTTTCTCGGGCTATCAACCATGTCGAAGATACGCGGTCTCTTAAAAGGCTTACGTGGGGACACAGGTCCAACACGCAGAGGTCTGTTAAAAACTTTAATGTTAAAAGCCATGGGATACCAGCTAGGGACACCACACAACAGCCATGAAAAGTTCCCAGAAGGTGTAGGACTATTGTGAAATATGGATACTAAAATGAGAGCCCCGTATTGTTCCACTGCAGGGCAAAAGCCTCCCCATTCTCGTTCCACGTCTCTCTCTCAAGGGCTGGCAAAGTCAAGTCTATCACAAAATTAATTTCGTCTCGCGGCCATGCTGAATGGGTTAATAATAAATAAAATATGTGGAGATAGAGTCTATCATCAGCCATAAAAAAGGGCAAACCAGGAGTCTGTAGCAGCTGATTGTACCAAACGTACTGTTCTAATGCATCCCCACTGAAAATATCCAGGACTATCCCCAAACAATGCTAGCTCATCGTCGCTTATCTTTTCAAAGCCTCTATTAGCAGTATTGCTCTATAATCTTACGGCAATATCAACTAGTACCACATCAACTGAACCCGTGTAAACAATACGCAACCGCTCAGCATTAACGACATTATCTTCTACCAAAATCACTTCGAGTCTCATGTAAACGAGGTTGAGTCCCTTTGTGAGCAAGAAACGTTTAAATTACACTTAGTCTGAAACATGCTGTACCCTTAGGGCACAATTAGGAGCACAAAGTGACTCTCTGTCGCCTCCTTCCTGATACGAAATACAGCTAATGTGATTTCGAGAGGCCGCTACTATGGCGGTTTCAAATTATTTTAGAAATTGCTTCAGTATGTTGTTAAGTTGTTAGATGAGAAGGTAGCAGACGCTTGGATAGCTTTCATTTGTTTTACGTACGCCAGGAATTGATGGTGAAGTAGCGATGTTATGTCTTCTTATTTTAATCTTGTTTTCAGTTATTTGCAGTCGATGCCATGCGTATTTTTCTTTCATTTATCACCTCTATTCGTCATGTTAGCACTTCCTTCCTTGTTGGTCTTATGAAAGATAACCCATCTGCAATTATTTTTTTCCATATGATTTTACGCGTTAATATCTGTCTATGTATATATAAAAGAAAAGGGAAACGTAGGTTTTTTTTTAATATAATTTATTGCAATAATTTATAGGCCCGCGATTGGCCTGTTTGTTCCAATAATTGCACGATTTCACGATAAACCACGGAAGCCTCAGGCAAAAGCGAGTAGCTTACAATTATCACAATTATAACACACTCAAGTAGGTAACTGATATTTCCGTGAACAACAAACAATAAAAGAAACAAACATAAAACATTTGTTTCGACATCTAGGAACATGCGACTATTATAGGTAACAAGCGATCGTTATATTGTATAAACAATATGATTATTATTTATTCCTCTGTCCCCGTTACGTGCTAAGCGGCGATATATTACCGCTGGTACCGCCGCGCCGCGTCGAGCCACGATGTTCCGTAAATACTTATTTACGCGATGTTGAAACTAAGATTAGGGACCAATTGGAAGGAACCATTGTGAATCAAGCATTACTTAATTACATAGACTCAAGTGAACCTCAAAAAGTTACGATAATTCCAATTGTAATCAAAAGACTGACTGTATAGCTGATGGGATGGCCTATATTAGGGACGAATGAAAAACTTAATAGTTCTTTGATCCCAAATTATACCTAGAAATAGGTTGGGCAAAAGAAAGTCTATCGCCGCTGACGGTAGGTAAATCCCATGTACAATGCGGCGAGCCTATTGCCATAGAACCGACTTACATCGGTGCTGCTTTCCCGATGATGAACGGGATATTAGTACATACATACATACATAAAGTCACGCCTATTTCCACGAGGGGTAGGCAGAGACCAGGGATTTCTATTTGCTACGATCCTGACATACTTCTTTCGCCTCATTCACTCGCATCACATTCCTCATACACGCCCGTCGGTTAAGGGTACTCTTCACTTGACCCTTTTGTAGAACATCTCCGATCTGGTCCAAGTATTTTCGCCGAGGTCTTCCCCTTCCCGATATTCCACTAACATTCGCCTCATATATTTGCTTTGTCACTCTTCTTTCATCCATCCTTTTTACATGCCCAAACCATCTAAGCATAAGGGAAATAAGTGCTATTCTTAACCCATCTTTCCAACGATAATATATTGTTTTCTTATGTGGTACAGTCAGCAACATAAGTAGCTGAACATTAAACTTTTTAAACACAGCATTAATTGAAGCACAACTTCTTACATAGTAAAAAGTCTTAAATATAATCCGATCATCATTTAGACGCCCCTATAACTTGAAACAATAACTTGAATTGATATTTATTTCTTTCAATTATTTGTCTTAAGGTTTCTTAACATGTTCAGCAACTTATGTTGCTGACTGTACCTCCTCAAATCAGGAATACCTACTTACATACATACTTAAGCAATAGTCTTGGTGTGAGAGGCCCTGGTAGAAACTATTTGTCTTGACATGAGTTTTACCTACACTAGCTCATGTCATGGGAAAACGATTAGCTAGACGGATTGGTATTGGACCGAGGTGCAGCTACTGCCCAGGGTTTGCCAATCAATACCCTAACCATCATTACTCACAGAAGCTCTTTGATGCTATTTGAAACTTCAATTTTAATATAACTAACATCATACTGTAAATTGTTTAATTAAATTAATACCAATCCGTCTATCATAATTAATAGAAGACGTGCAGAAATGCTTAAGAAAACCAATTTCGTTAGCTTAATTAATTTATCAATATTAAAACGAGCCTGTAATTTAGTATGATTGGTCAAACGGTAAAGTAGTTATATTTAATCTACATAGTTAAAACGTAATACAGGTTAACTATAAACTGAACGTTAAATTTTTTCTAATAAACCCGACCTTTACTCCTGTATGACACACTATCCAAATCGATCAACAGCTAATTAATTTAATTATCATAAAACGGTTAAGACCGAACCAATTATTAAACTATTATTGTACTCTTTGACGTGTACGGGACCATTAAACCTAATAGCATATCGCGCCTGACAGATTATTTTGTTCAACAGCTGCTTAGTATTAATATAAACTGAAATGAGTTTTTGTATTGCATTATTAACTAGACAGTCTCAAACTCATTAGTTTACTCTTTTAAATTGGTTAATTCCAATATTTTCTTTGAGCATACTAATGATGCAGTGACATTTTGCATGTGTGGAGTCTATTTAAATTAATTCAAAGTCGAAAACAATGGCTTTAAAGACTCCTACAGTACTGGCTCCGAAGTTTAACGACCGAAGCAAAATGTTGCTCGTTTAAAACTTCCTGAAGCCAAGTATTTATGTTCTTCTTCTTAGTACTTTGGTCATGAAAATAGGGTATGCCGTGGTGGTCGACATTATCCATTGGGTGATCTGATTCAGAGAGAAATCGAATAGAATGATAAATGTTTGCGAAATGTATGACAGGGTCGTAGCAAATGGAAATCCGTGGTCTATGCCTACCCCTCGTGGGAATAGTCGTGACTTTATGTATGTATGTTTGGGAATGGAATAAAGTTTCGACTTTGTTATCTATGTCATTATTATGTTAATTCCATATAATATTTTTCCATATACTTAATTCAGTCATAATTTATGGCAGCAGTTTGCGGAGATCTAGGTATAAAGGCGACATATTCGAATCAAAAAAGTCCTAAACCCTTAATAGGTTTTTCTTGTGCTGTTCAGAAGACATTTCTGTAGGTACCTATAAGTGTAGGTATAACCAGTTCGATATGTTACCAGTACACAAAAAATGTCCTCCCACTTTAGAAGAGAGTCCTTTAGTTAATTAAGAGAACAGCTGGCAACACTAATTGTTTATCTTTCTTTTTGTATATTGTATTAGAATATAGCATGGTGTAAGTAATGTGTAATTTATTATTTCTGTTGTGTAATAGTAAACTGTTAAATATGTATGTTATTATCATTGATTAATTTATAGCTGATGCCATGTTTTGATTTGTCAGTATTTAATTAAAAACATAACAAAATGGCTAAATAATTAATATCTAATAGTTATGATTTTATGAAAACTAAAATTGTATGCAAAAAAAAATCTATTACCCACCTATTTTTACGTGAAAACCTTCGATAAAGATTTATTTAGTAGGATTCCACTAGCACACAAAAGCAGCATAGCCTTAATATTATCAATTACAAACATTCAATTAAAAAAAAACGCATACAACAGCAATTAAACACGTTTAATGAAACATTACAACTGGATTCGCAAGTCAATAACAACGTAAAACAACAATGAATAACAACACACACATTATTAATTAAAAACACATCCATGACTAAGACATTATCGCCCGATAAAGGTCATTATTGTTAACCCGAAAAAAAACGCGCGACAAATTGACGCGTCGTGTCTGTTCGCGACAATTGATCGCAATCTTCGGCCGGATACCGATCAATTAGGGCTAAAGCGCGGTGCACATACGACGGGTTGAGGTTAGGAGTCAGGTGGAGGATCGGTGTCATGGTTTATGGGGTTTGAGAGCACTTGATGGCTGTAGTATGTCTTGATGACCGGTTTTTTGTATTGAGATGTTTATGTGCGAAGTTTTGTAACTTCTGGGATACTGACAGAGCTAGGATCAATCTGTTTTTTGGTTAATTTATTTCCAAGAGCCACTCGTGTTCATCATTTTTCAAATTTCCTTTATCAATTTAGATTCCAACTTGGCATGGGCAATCTGCTAAAATAACACCAAAAGTTGTATAATTTATTTGTGTAGAATTTTTGAAAATTCCCGCAAGTCAATATATAAATAAATACAATATTGATGCGCAGTTGCTCATTTATGTATTACGTTTAATGATTTTAAAATATTTGAGACCAAACCCTACCCTAGGTAGGTACTATTTGAAAATTCAAAGGTTCTTCGCGCTGTGGTGGTAGAACTAGATACCTACTTTTAATTAGTTCTTATTTATAGCCTAATAAAGGCTAATGAATAAAAATACCAGTCGGTTAAAAACTAGACGTCAGATCATAGTAACAAGCGGCCAGCCAATCAAGACCGAAATATATGAAAATCGTCCTTCTGTAATGAGATATTCTTTCTCTCACTTGTTTCCGAAATCAGAACTATAATAATGACAGTTGATACACCTACCTACTATAATTTCTCCTCCGCCAGTGTGCACAACCCTCAAGCAACAGATGCTCACCATCTGCCCGCATCCTAATACGATATCCACATTAGTAGAACAATGGCAATACAACGGCCATTATGCTAATGTCTAAAGAATTATTGTTATGCTATCGCCAATACCGTATATGTACGTAATTAGGCAGTCGACCAGTAATAACTCATATTCAACTTATTAGTTTTTCTCATAAGTGAAGGTAGGCAATTTTATATTGAATAGTCTGTGGGAATCCCTAAAGGGGAGGTTTAAAGAGTCCTATTGTGACGTTAATAAGCTTTTAAATAAGGTTATGTATTCAGCCTTATATGATGCTGGTTATAAACAAATGCGTTAACTTTATCATGCTAGCCTATTACTGTTGAAAAGCCTTACATACAGACAAGGTACGCATTAAAGAGTGGCTAGCTACGTGGTTACGATTTCGGAGCCATAAGCTATGATTTCTTTCCAATGTCTTTAAGGTAGACATAGCATATTTCCGTAATAACCGAAAATACAATAATGATAATTATGTACTTACGTACTTGTTGTTTTTTTTAAACGTCGCCCTACACTAGGAATGTCTCCTGTATCGTGGGTGCGTTTCACAAACATGAAATATCACATACACAAAGACCCATACCTCGGACATTCAAATTTGGATCGCAAATTTTTGCCCCGTGCGGGAATCGAACAATCGAACCCGCAACCCTTAGCGCAGCAGTCTAATCGCTTAGCCACCGCGCCAATCAGGTCGTTGAAAAGCTTGTTCATTTTCCGTGCGCCCAGTACATACGATGTCATTGTGGGGTTTTATAAAGCGTACCTGAGAAATCTAATAAAAACATTGCAAAACTACACACACAGTCTAAGAATTCACATGACACTAGCCAGTTTATGAGCAACATTCAAGTCTTAAACCTTCAGGCCAACACACTGACTATAAATAAACCCGTCCATTATAAATATTGTTATAACATTCAAACACATTAATACTATTATCTTTAGACGTATCAATATCAAACGCACCGCTATTAAGATCAAAACGAGTATATTTTGATTTCAATCTGAGCTCGGAGATTTATGCGACACCTCGCGAGCGATCCTGCCCGCCCCTAAGTGCTGCGGCGCGATGATATATCATTGTTAACTATACCCCATGAGATGATAGGGTTCAGATGATGTCTATGCGGCTTCTCAAGGTGTAGTACGGGTTTTTGCACCGGGTAGCGTAGTGGCAATGGTGTTAGGACGGTTGTTTATTTTAATAAGTATAATTGGCTATTATAGGTGACTAATATAAAGTCGTGGAGTACGGTACATGGAGCGTTGATTGTAAAAATGACTTTTATGGACTTTGTTCAGCTGTGTTTACTAAAAATATTCCTTGATTTAAGTGTGTCTTTAGCTAAAAATCAGATGAGATTAAGGGATTTTAAAGGCACTGGGCACGGGTATGCGTGGATCTATTTTCAGACAAAAGCTTTTTTGCCCACCCTTTTGGGGGTTTCAAACGTATGTACTTACTTAATATAGTATTTAATCGTACTATCACTTCAATCACTAAACGTTCCAACGTATTATCGCGGCCAAAATCTAACCCTTAATTTCCACACAAAAAGATTCCGCCAGTCCAGGCTATAGTTTGGCTACCCGACTGCGATTAACATATAAATGTTAGCCCGGCTATAATTACTGGCTTTAGGTGTTAGCCGCCCCCGGACCTGCCCCGCTCCCCGGGTTTGCCCGTTTATTGTAATTATGTTATTTATATCTTCATTCGCTGATCATATCGGTGTGACAGTCGATATGAAGATCTTTGGCTTGTGTCTGTGGCTTGTATCCGAAAAGGAATTGTTAGTTACCAAGTTTTGCTACGGTGATGGTAATGACGAGGAAAAAACTGTGGTTTATAAGTATTTTAGCAAATAAAACTGATTTCTATGTATGTTTCTTCGGCACAGTAAGTCCGTTTATGTATACCGACATTTTTGGCTCTATTTAAATTTTCATTGTTATATTGTCATTTTCTTTGACCTTGTCTGTTTTCATTTCCATCTATACAGTTGTCGCGAGTTCAGTTCTACTTCTTACTTTGGAGACAACTATATTGTCTCTCTCTCGCTATCAACTATAATGTGACTCTGTTTGGGATTCAGTATGCTTCTCATCGTATGGTTGATGAACAACCTGGTGTCAGAGTTTAAACCGCCTATAGGCCTCTGACATGACGTTTATTGTGGTTTATAATTAAGTATAATAATTCTTTTATTGTAGAATCATTATAGGTACTTTACTAGTTACGTAACATTTTAGAATAGATTGGAATTAAAAAAAAAATAAGTGAACGGTCTCTTTACGTGACGGAAACTGTACTCAGAAAGCCACATGTTTTGCCACTGAGGTACCAGGGCGTCAGTAACAGTAGGTAATATTATCAAGAACCTTATGTAACCCAGACGGTCTCAACCGCGTGCCTTCGGGCCCTGGATACATAAAGATCTGCAATAATGTGATCTGTGATAAATCTGTTCCTGATAATAATGAACAAGAATGATTGTGATGTTACACAATGGACCATGCTGGCTAAATTCCCTACTTATTAGTAGACGTGTTAGTTATTTGTTTAGTAATAGCTGTGTTTTAGAAATCTTGAACCTTTTAATAGGAAGATTAGATTTATAAAAATAATGGATCGACAATAATGCTTTATGCGGAAGCCGTGTTGTATCCGGCCTAGAATTGACCACCCCCTATCCTCCCGTGGGTGTCGTAAGAGGCGACTAAGGGAAAATCCAGAAGATGGGCAGCAGCGTCTTCTGTAACTTGACCACCAACACTGCGATCCCCAAGCCGCTTGCCAAGCGTGGGGATTATGGCAACCCCCCCCTCTTCCAAAAGGGGGAGGCCTTTGTTCAACAGTGGACATCTATCGGCTGTTGATGATGAATAATGCTTATAGCTTGTTAAATTGTTGATTGCATATAATTAATTAACTTAGACCTAAAGGGACATTAAGTTTTGCTTGGAATATTCATCAAATCATCATCATCATCATCATCATCAGCCGGAACACGTCCACTGCTGGACAAAGGCCTCCCCCTTAAAGGGGGGGGGGGGTGCCATAATCCCCACGCTTGGCAAGCGGCTTACGGATCGCAGTATTGGTGGTCAAGTTACAGAAGACGCTGCTGCCCATCTTCAGGATTTTTTTCCCTTAGCCTGTTACGACACCCACGGGAGGAAAGGGGGTGGTCAATTCTAGCCCGGCTACCACACGGCAAGCTTGGAATATTAATGTTTTATTTTGGATAAAAAAAATTGTTTACCAAAAGAAATATTGTTCCTTTGATATTGTGTAAGTAGGTACTTTATTATGTTTTACAATTTGTATAGGTAATAAAATACTTTCTAACTACTGTGTGCAATCTACCACTATTCTCGCATGCTACCTTCATTCAGTTTATACAATCTCTAACAGTCGAAACACACATCATCCACGCTATACCTACGACACCTCGACGCGACGACAACGACACGAGCACGTAATTCCTACAAGTCAACCCCTTGTGTCAATCTGAAAAACTTTTTACTGATGTGAGCTGAATACAAATCATTGGAGGTTTGCGTAAATTCGTGAAACAATATTTGCGTTGAGCTGCGATTTTGTGAACGGAAAAAATGGTTATTAAATTCAAAATAGTTTTGTTTTTTTGTGGGAAACACAATTTTCTTATCGTATGGTTGATGAACAACCTGGTGTCAGAGTTTAAACCGCCTGTAGGTCTCTGACATGGCTTTACACACCATTGAAAAATCTCTCAGATTTCCTCGCGATGTTTTCCTTCACCGTTTTTAGCAACTGATGAGTAATTTATAGTACGCACATGAATTCGAAAAGTCATTGGTGCATGCCGGGGTTTGAACTTGCGACCTTTAACTTGGCAGTCGAACGGTAATACCACTCGGCTATCAGTGCTGCGAATAAATCTATGCATCTCGTATAATGGTAGGTCTACATAATAGGTATGTACTCCTATGTATGATTTTTAGTTAAATTTGGTTTGAAAGTAATTTGACACCTGCCTCCCCCTAAGGTCTTGTGGTTATAAACATAAATACTAAGCCTGAGTTCTTAGGTTTAATACCCAGATTGGGCAAATTCTTTTTGGTTGTTCTGAAAAACATTTAAGAACCTAGTACGTGCTTAATATACCTACTAACGCGGTAGACCCAATCTAAAGACATTTTGTTCTCACTGTCCTCTAAAATTAACTATAATTGGTTCATCACACATATGCTTACGTTTTATAGTCCAGACGTGATAAAAACAGCTGACACGAGTCTCACCCGCGCGTCCATTCTAACCACAATTAAATCAATCTCTTGCGGCGGCGACATCTCGAGGCCATAATTAGAGGATCATTAATAAGCCTCCCTCTCCCCCTACGGCACGTTAGGACGTATGCCACCCCGGGTTATGAGGTCACGGGGCTGGGGAAAGATTAATGATGATCTCATAGTAGTGAAGCCGGGTGGTATGACCGTTGGTCTGCTAAGCCAAAGGCCGCAAGTCTAAACCACGGCACGCACCAATGTATTTTCGAATTCATATGGTTGATGAACAACCTGGTGTCAGAGTTTAAGCCGCCTGTAGACCTCTGACATGGCTTTACACACCGTTGAAAAATCTCTCAGGTGTGCTAGTTTCCTCACGATGTTTTTCTTCACTGTTTTTAGCAACTGATAACTAATTTATAGTACGCACATGAATTTGGAAAGACATTGGTGCGTGCCGAACCGACCTTTGACTTGGCAGTTCAACGATCATACCACTCGGCTATCGATATCCATTTCAGAAACATATCCTTTTGATATTTCTATAAAACATATTTTGTGGTAAAGGAGCATCCACACGAATCGTACTGGCCGCAGCGATTCGCTAATGAAGATATTTGGGGCAGTGCGCTATCTCATTGTCAATAAATAATGTCGCCCGCCCCCGCTCGAGGCTCTCTTCCGCCCTGGCACTACACGGTACATTTGTTACCTCTTTTGTTACGAAATCGATATGAACACACCCCTTTAGCGATTTTAAACGCTGCGATATTATCTGAAACACCTTAATAATGTACAGGTGTTTTAATTGTGGTGTTTAGTATCTACATTTCACTTTTTTATCAAGTCTTTTGTTCTTTATCTGATGTAGTTTAGTATGCCAAAAAACAGAATCCCATTACGACAGGAAATGTTTTAAAACATTTTCGAAGTAAACCTACAACCATCTTCAATTGTATTTCAAACTAAAGGAAAATTCTGAGCTTTTACTTGCATCATCACATCAGCCTATTGCAGCCCACTGCTGGATGAAGGCCTCCCCCAGGGTACGCCACAATATATTGCATATTTACTTGCATATTATTTATATATTATTTGGCAAATATATCGCTGGACAAACTAGAGAACGTTCCTCTCTTTCAAGTCTGTTACAAATCCAATCAAGGGCTAATATTGTCCGGAAATTTGTGTGTATACTTCTGCCGTATAGACAGTATACAAGTAAACGTCAGGTCCAGAGAACTCGCATCTGAACGGACCCATATGTCTGAAAAATGCGGTTGATTGATTAAAACTAAATCGTCTAATCGTATGTCAAGACCGTAGAAATCTGCGGACTTTCCATTTAGGCAAGTCGGTTGACGTTCCTACCATATTTAAGGTAAGGATAGGCACAGAATAAAAATAGTTAAACTTGTATAGGTATTAGCAAATTGTTATCATGGTTAATTAGTTATTAATAAAACTACTTTTTTTTAGATAAACTACGACGACACATAACGCCTTTGTATTCCTCGAAGGAGTAGGCAGAAGGGCACAGCACATATACTCCACCCACATTTTGCAGTTGTTATAGGTCCCGATGTAATAGGGGAAAAGCCTATTGCCATCGTTATCATCATCATCAGCCGGAAGACCTCCACTTTTGAACAAAGTCCTCCCCTTTATAACACCACAATGAACGACAACATGCCATCAACCGGGCACAAATTCAGAATCCGTGCTGCTACTGAGAATAACCTGATGGAACCCAGGATCTCATACTCAGCAGTCTCGCTTGGCGACCATTAGAACAACGAGGCAGTCAAACTACGACGCTACGATAGGAATTTCTTCTGTATCGTGAACACCCGAACACTCATCACAAACACCCTGACTCGAGACAAATATTTGCGGATCGCATAAATCTTTGTCCAGTGTAGGAGCCGAACCCGCAAACCGTAGGGTAATAGTCAAAGGCTTACTGTGCTAATCACATCGTAATATACAACAGCTTTAATACATCATTACCAGTTATTTTTTCTGTTTCTAATGGTAGAACAAGCAATTATTTTATTCCAGTACTTTCTATAATTAGATCGGTACCGCCAGTATCAGTCCATGTAAGTAGATGAAATCGAACCACTGCACACCGGCCGAATGCCACCGTTTTTACTCAAAACCTTTTCGGTGAATAGTTTTTGCGTCGGCAAACTTGGCTCAGTAGCTGCAATTTATGACGTATTCCGACGCATCGCAAGTGAGACATTACATTCCTTTTAAGTTATAACTGCGTCTGCGCAGGCTCGTTTGTTAGTAGATTGATTTTTTGTGTCATCTCAATTTTGTTTGTTTATTTCATATTTATTTTATGACATGGCTAGCTGCGCCCCGCGGCTTTACCTGTTACATTTATTCGGGATAAAAAGCCTAGCCTAGCCCCTAGCCTATGTGTTAATCCAGGGTGTCAGCTACCTCCTTACCAAATTTTAACAAAATCGGTCCAGCCGTTCGAGCTTGAAGAGGTAACAAACATACAAACACTATTAGTGTGATCGTCTATTGCTATTTTGCATAATTCATAAACTAACTAGACTTGATAGATTTCGAAAATACTCTAGCATTTGTGTTGTAGAGCTTCTTGCTTTATGGTTAAGGAGAAAGATAACTCTTGATCTTAGTAATTTCCAAAACTGCATACCCTTATGACTTGTGTTGTAATTGAAGTTGAACGTTTCTCGAAATCAAGACAATTGCCAAATCATTCCTTATCTCGTGTCCTTTGTTTTGTGAATTATGTGCAGTCACATTGTTAGTTCTAATCAACGAGATCTGTTCACGAACGATCCACCCGCTCTCTTTAACAAAAGATCTACATAGGTACCTGATATATTCTTGAGAATCAAGTCCTGCACCTGCCTTCTAATTTAAAATATCTACGAACAGATTAAATAATGTTATCTCAAACACACGTGGTTGTTATTTTAATTAGACCAATATTGCAGAAGAGACGATAGAGGACTATAAAAGAGTTTATAATAAAACTTAGGGACGAAAGTAAGGACTTCAGTTGCGAAGCTCCAAAATTATGTTAATCATCATTCATATGGCGACGAACTGGTAAGAAACTCCAAAACTTCTAATCAACAATTTGTTTTTAAGAAAACGACGCCTCACATTAGTAATTTCTCCTGTATCGTGGGTGCGTTTCACAAACATGAAATATCACATACACAAACACCCAGACTCAGGACAAACATCTGCGGTTCACACAAATGTTCGCCTTGTTCGAAAATCGAATTTGCAGTAAGTCGAAGCGCAGCAGTCCAATCGCTTAGCCACTGCACCAATCAAGTCTTCAATATAACGGTTGAATGCTGTTCGAATATTAAAGTTACTGATTTCAATTTTTCTGTGATTGTCAAATGGAACTCTATGTCTCATTCAAAGAGCCAGTCTTAAGGCAACACACCTAGATGTCGCTGGCGTTCGTGTTTGCTTTCACCGTTCCGCTCTACACCCACAGACAAAAACTAGTGCGAATCTAAGATTGAAATCGATACGTACAACAATCGTTCACCACGGCGAAGTTGAACGCAATCCCACGCTAGCGCACTTCACAATTTATTTTCACTACATATAAAGCTGCAATTATCTTCAATCACACTTCGTTAGCAACGAATCTGGCGTTATTAACACTTTGCGGGCTTTTTACCCGCGAACCAATCGCCCGCCGCCGCCGCCATTTGCAGTAATTACTCATAAGATGGCGGAACAAGATGGCCGACTTCATTCACCGGTTTTTGTTGTGATTTTATGTTTTTAATTGTAATTAGCTTGTATGGTGCGCCGGCGTTGTAATAGATCATTCATTTACACGTAGTTACATTTAATGGTGCTGTAAGTTTTATTTTATGGGGATTCGAGTACACTGTCCGGTACTGAGCTTCTTTGGAATCTCGCTTCGTTAGTCGCCTTACAAATTGGTTGCCTACCTTACGTTCGCGTTTGGTTTTTATGCCTTGTTCTCCAGTATATTGCATTCAGATAATGAGATATAATACCAAAGAGTTTTATAACTATAGGGCTAACCAGTAACATTAACATTTAAGGACTACCCGCACTTCATACTTATTCTTCATCATTTTAAATTCTCAGTGCCTTTTGTTTATCTTTCAATTAACAACTGCGTCTTAGATTAGCTAACTTGTGCGGCAAACTCCAGTTCTAATTGAAATGATAAAACTTCAATACTTAAAACTTTACTACTCTCGTTATTAAACCCATCCAACTTGAACACTAGAAGCGTACTCCGCTATGAGCATAAAATTAAGCCATATAGGTAATCAATTAAATGCACAAAAACGGTCTGTTGCGATCCATACTACTCGACCATTAAATTAAGCGATACGACAGCAAAAGGGGTTAAAAACTCATAAAAGGCGAATTACACTTTTAACAAACATTCCGTTTCAGCAATTAATACTACGGAACGGTGTCGCATTTAACCGTAGTTTAGCAGATGTGAGTGTAAAAAGAGGAGTTAGCATCCTTGTACTCCGCGATTATGTCATTACGGTGAGTGTGCAAAAAATTAAAGGGCATTATAGTATGCGATGATATAGTGTAATTAAATATGGCGGTAAAAATCGAGGCGCGTTCGGGAGTTGTCGGCGCGCGATCGCATTGCCGAAATGTTCGTGCGTCCGCGCAGCCCGCGCTTCACAACGATTGACGTGCTTTTTGTTTTCCTTCCAGGTTCTGCGGTTTGTTTACTTAGACGAGCTCCAGTTATCTGATGAACTTCAACAGTGTACAATTTAAGTTTAATCTCTCGGTCTCTCGCAGTGTGTACGGTAAAACGAGTGTTATGAAGTGTAAAAGTAAGATTCTTGATCTAGCTAACATAGGTAGATACTACGAAAGTCTAGAATCGAGATTATTTAGCAATAAAATCAGAGTCACAGGGTAGGACTTGTCATACCAATGTATCATGCAAACTTTCGTTAAAGCTTAAGTTTTAATGGAGTTAGCTTTCCTAATTTTATTGGAGACACCGAAATTCTGCGGTTCCTTGCAACTTAGAAACCCTATATATTGTATTGTAAACAACAAAGAAGATAAGGTATTCGTTAGTACGATACGCTTGCCTAGCTCGAGTATACCGTGGTTGCAGTTCTAACCCGTACAATAATCCAATCTCTTTTCATTATTGTTTGTCGGAAAAGCATTCCTAAGCTAGGCCATAATTATTGACCAAACATTTATACTAGAGGGTTAAGTTATCCATCCGTCTAAATATCTTTCTGAACCATTTAAAGTACCTAGGTAACACGTAGTTATAATGATGTGACTGTTGTTCCTGAATTGTGAATGGGTTCCTGTGAACCTACATACATTGCCAGTACAATCAATTCGTAATGATACACTGTAATTAAAGGCGACACCAAAAAAGGCACAGTTCGGTAGTCGACGCGCATCGCAGAAATGTTCGCCTTTGCTTCTGCGCGCGCCGACCGCCCGATACCAATTTATCAGACGTTAAAATTTTATCAATCGTATCGAGATTTGATATCAATTGATTATGTTCAAAATTCGATGTTTAATTAAAAAATACTCGAGACGAGGTGATGAATAAAAAAAAAGTTCAGGGATGTTTTAAATGTTTGGTAGTAGGTAGCAAGTCGTGGTGGCCTAGTGGTTGACATACCGGATTTCTATGCACGAGGTTGCAGGTTCAAACCCAGGCAAGTATCAATGTGACTTTTTCAATGTCATAAATACTTTCTTAGATATCCTAAGAGACCACTGACTGACGGTGACGGAAAACATCGTAAGGAAACCTGGATTTAATTATCTGAAATCGCCAACCCGCAGTGAGCTAGCGTGGTGATCAGTGCTCAATCCTTCTCTATACGAGAAGAGGCCTTTGCCCTGCAGTGGGACAGTTATAGGCTGTTATTATTATTTAATATAGTAGGTATATTATCTTTTGTAAGTAGGAAGGTAGGTTCAAATTGTTATAGCAAGGTATGTACTCATCATCATCAGCCGGAAGACGTCCACTGTTGAACATTGACCTCCCCCTTCGAAAGGGGGGGGGGTGCCATAATCCCCACGCTTGGCAGGCGGCTTGGGGATCGCAGTATTAGTGGTCAAGTTACAGAAGACGCTGCTGCCCATCTTATGGATTTTCCTTTAGTCACCCCTTACGACATCCACGGGTGGAAAGGGGGTGGTCAACTAGTACTAGTACTTCAAATTCTCAGAGTAAGTACACACATTTATTATTTACCTAGAATTATTTTTTTACGAGTTTCAATGTGCGACGTTAGTCTGTAGCAAACAATACGCCAGCTGCAACCGTACCCGACTCGATGCTAATAAACAATATAAATGTAATGTTACATTTATGGATTGTTATACTTATTTTATATTCATTTGTACTCACTTGGTACAAAAAAGTACCGCGAACGCTCTTTGCATTAGCCGACAACTTGTGTGGGATGAGCACCTGACACGGCTGTTCTTGTTACAAATATAAATATATTAACAAACTATTATTGATAAAAACATAAACATACATAACATAACGCCTGTATTCCCCGAAGGGGTAGGCAGAGGTGTACATATAGTACACCCACATTTCGCCTGTTATGTTGTAAGTCCCAATTTAATAGGGGGCGAGCTCATTGCCATCAACCGGGCACAAATCCAGACTCCGTGCTGCTGCTGAGAATTACCTAATGGAAAACTCAGTAACACTTTGCCCGACCCGGGATTCGAACCCAGGACCCCTTGCTCAGCAGTCGCGCTTAGCGACCACTAGACCAACGAGGCTATTATTGATATTATAAAATAAATATAATTAACATATCAGACAGCATTAGTATAAGAATCAGCACAAGTATCCTTATCCACAATAAAACGTTCAGAATGTATTTAATTGACATTTTATTAGTCGATATTGTAGACTAATAAAAAAAAGTATTTAATCGATTTTAAATAGATATAGAAGACAATTTTTATAACCCTTGTCTAAGTAATTTTCAAAAGCTTTTTTGCTGTTACACTAATAAAAAATTACTCGTTTGCACTATTAAAATACCTTACAGCAATTAAATGTCTCGGTCTTAAACCTGTACCTGTCTAATTTAAATTAGAAATTGCTTGAAAAATATTATTTCCTACATTATGTTAAGATGTTATCGAATTTATATGCAAATGGTAACGACGGTTTATTCTTCCGTCGGCAACTTTGAAGTCATTTAACCAATGGTTAGATTATCGGTAATATTGAACTACTGAGTTTGTATTTAATAAAAAAGCAATCGGTAATCATTTATAGGAAATCGTTGAATGGAAAGCGTAATTTATTGAAATTAATAGTATACTGTAATTACGAAAAATGTAACACTCACAGCTTTAGCATATATAACAGTCGTATCTAAAGGTTATTTTGAGCTAATAAGTGCGATAACAGTATCATAAGATATGTATAATTAAGTTCAGCGTCTAAATAACCGATAATAGGCTACTTTTAACACCGATAAAGTACAATTATGTATTGTTTGTACATAATATGAAAATAAAGGAATATAAAATGTATAAGCACGGTAATGTTATCTATAGATATCATTATCTTGATAAGTAAGATTATTTTATCGAAAAATAAGGGTTAGTTACAGATCATTTCTACTTCGTCCGACCCTGGGCGGTTAACCTCTCTACCATCATTGCCAATCTCTACACCACGGAATAACCTATTTTTAACCGACTTAAAAAAAAGGATCTCAATTCGGTTGTATGTTTATTTCTCAAGTGCCAATTAACTCCAGACATGTCAACATGTAAGAAGATAAGTAAACAAAACAAAAGAAAGCTGTCTCGATGGATACGTTTTTTGAAGCAAATATAACCCTCTCCCTGCGACGGCAATCAAGAAGCCCATAAAACTAGCATCCAATAGCCACTCTATTAACCCAAATACATCAATACTCGTTACTTTTTACCTACACAATGCTCATAAAAGATAAATTTCACACTTGAAGAGAACCCATTTAAATTCTTTATTGCTATAACTGCACATTAGTACATTTTGTCGTGCCATTTTAATAGGCAACCAGTTGCCCTATTATGCCCAAAAATGGCAACCTTTTATAATAAAATGTGCAGGGTTGCCAGTTCGCCACATACCAGTGAAGTTGTAATCAGATGGAATGAGGTAAAGCATTGAGTGCTGTTTGTGTTATATTTAACACCTAATAATTTTACTTTAAAAGGTATTATACTAATCCCACTTACAAGAATTATTAGGTATTTTGTTTTCACTGGGATGCTTTTATTATAGATTACATTATTTTATCGTCAACAAGTCTTCTGACAAACTGTCTTTATCCATCAGCTGATTGAAGAGGAATATAATTATACCAATTAAATAATCATTAATTGAAACGTCATGTTTAGTTCACAACAGTTTTTAATGGCAGGCCACTAACTATCAATGTTGCAATCATAAATATTTAATAGCTCGACGATGGCAACACTGTTTAATGACAAGACAAATTGATAAAATCATGACAGTTTAGAAAAACAATAATGTCTATAGCAGAAGCGCTCTATAATTATCCTATCGACTCTATGGCCGGCTAAAAACTCGGCATCCTTCGCTCACGTGAATGCACCATTAAGAATCTCTCAACACGCTGGAAAGCCAATAAATCAGAGAGACGACGATAGTAGGTAACTATGCAATGTGCGGCCATTTATCTTACACCTACCATCGAGTCGCACACGTTTTCCTAATCTATGCATCTTTTGTTTATGGTCATTTTATATCGATACTTTTTACAGTTAACCTTTTTTTAAGAGTCCATGTACGATTGATTTAATTAGAAATACAACTTTTAATCGATGGCTTTATTCTTGGCAGTATGCAAACCGTTTGTGCGATTCGCCGGTAGAGGTCGCCTGGGAAGGCACACGGTTAATTAATTGGTAATGTCTTTTAAAGAGGGCTGGTGCATATTACTGGCAACCGGCGTGCATTCATGCATCTGTTTATAAATAAAAACATGCATGAATGTAGGAGACACTAGGAAGCATGGAAAATCGTTTCTGTCTAGCCTTCGGTGCATTTTACATTTGACGACCTGATTGGCGCAGTGGCTAAGCGATTGGACTGCTGCGCTAGGGGTTGTGGGTTCGATTCCCGCACGGGACAAAAATTTGTGTGATCCACAGATGTTTGTCCCGAGTCTGGGTGTTTGTGTATGTGATATTTCATGTTTGTGAAACGCACCCACGATACAGGAGAAATTCCTAGTGTGGGGCGACGTTTTTTTAAAAAAAAAAAAAAAAATTACGTAAAGTGGTTGTGGTAATTCATTTGTTTTATAATGACTCGTCACTTGAGAATATTTTTTATTAGAACCCTGCGTGGCCTAAAACAAAACTCTAGGAAATTGGAGCCCCAGTTGACATCATTATTAATTTGACAGCGTAATAACTACTTCTAAAGCTAGTTCTTATTACTTGCCGACATTAATGACGTCAAATGTGGCCAAGTTGAATATTTGTGTCAGACATCGTCAGACCATAATCTCAAACACACAGTAGCCATACGAGTATCTCATCTTTCCACCTCTATTCTTGGAACGCAGAGGTTTTCTTTTGCGTACTATGTAGAATACATTTCACACACAAAATTAGTCTGAGGTGTAAAGGCAGACATTACAAATATACCTTTGGTTCTTGGATTTCAATACGTTAACTTGGCATTTGATTCCGTACTAGAGTATCAGGAAGGGGAAGACCTCGGCAAACATACTCTGATCAAATCGGAGATGTTCTGCTAAAGAGTCAGAGAGTAGAGAGTACCCTTAACCGACGGGCGTGTACAAGAAATAAGGCCTAAGAAGTATGCCAGGATCCAGCAGATATAAATCCATGGTCTCTGCCTACCCCTCTGGGAAACAGGCGTGACTTTATGTATGTATGTTTTCCATAAAGGATATTCACCACGCCTTATTAAAAGTGACACTTTAGGGCTTCAAACTTGAGTATAATATGTGCATGAAATATAAATAACTCAGAGACACATTCACGTTTAATGATGGCTTAAACTATCACTAAGTAAAGGTTTTCTTTCTGAAATCTTTACTTAGTGTCAGTTTAAGTAATGATTAACGTATCTGACGTGCGGTGGTAAACTTCTTAAATAAAATGTCCCATTGTGTCAATAATTGACATTGAAATGAAATATTAACAGTGAAGATAATTACAGTCTAAAGTGTGGATTGTTTACTTGATAATAATGTTCTGCTATGATATAACAGATCAATTAACAGTTATACAGCAGTAGCAGTTAGAACGTTATAACTGCTTATTTTATTTAACGAATTATATTTACAGAATAACTTTTTTTTTCTTATTTATAATAATTAGCTTCAGGTTGCTTCAATAGTCACGTTTTACAGTTTTTTCGAGTTGATATTTATTTATGAATAAATGAAGGAGAAAAGTGCTGACAACAAATACAATATAAAAAATATATTTGAAGAATTGTAGGGTTATGTTACAAGTCTTAAATTAAAATTAAGAGAATAATGTACAAGCTGACAAGTGAAGTAATAATTGATAAAACATTTATTCATTTAAATGTATATTTATACTGTAGCGTGGCTATTTTAACGAATATTGAATTAAGTATGTACAAATAGACAACGGTAATAAAGCCGTTGTATTTTATTAAATAAATTTATTTGTGTAAATTAATGTTTTCTTCTAGTATTTTTAAATTAAATGCTGATATCTTGTAGTTTTTAATTTAATGAGTTTAATGACATACAATAAACAGACACAAATTCCTAGACTCAGTAAGAAAAGAGGTGTACATATAGTCCACCCACATTTCGCCAGTTATGTTGTAAGTCCCAATGTAATAGGGGGCGAGCCTATTGCCATTAACCGGGCACAAATCCAGACTCCGTGCTGCTACTGAGAATTACCTAATGGAAAACTCAGTAACACTTTGCCCGACCCGGGATTCGAACCCAGGACCTCTTGCTTAGCAGTCGCGCTTAGCGACCACTAGACCAACGAGGCATATATTTTATGTGGATATAAAACCTATTTTTTCTTAAGTTATCTTTGACCAGGTATAACCATCCCAGTAATACGAAGATCAGAAAATACACTGGCGTTATTTGTTGTACAGTCAGCAACATAAGTAGCTGAACATTTAACGTTTTAAACATACGATTAATTGAAGAACAACTTCTTACATAGTAAAAAGTCTGAAATATTCTCGGATAATAATTTGGACGTTTCTATAATTTGAAAAAATATGAATTGAGGTTTATTTCCTTCTATTATTCGACAGAAGGTTTCTTAACATGTTAAGCTGTTTATGTTACTGACTGTACTTGTGATTCAAATGCACTAAAGTCTCGCTCAGAGCTACTGTTCAACAGACAAAAATTAAAGGTTATAACTCAATCAATTTTATAATTCAAGACGTATATGGAGAAGTCTATGGAATGAGACAGACTAAAAAATTTTTCACAGTCATAAAAGCGAATTATTTTTAAAACTATGTGATTATGATATACCAGTACTCCAGTAGTATATCTCTAACATGCAACTAATGTGTGACATGCGAGCTTACCGTCTCTTAATTAACCTTGCAGGCACAATCTACAGGTCCAAAAATCCTCATACTCCAGCCCTAAGCCCGTCAGCTATGCATTAAAATATTCAGTACGCGAACCGTGTGACCGCAGGGAGGTCAAGTACCCGGCATCGACAATTAAACTTTAATAATGAATGGGACAACGTATAGTTAAACAGTAAGTAGTACAACTTTATCTTCTAATTAAATGTTAATAAACAAAAACTCCAGCATTAGGGTTGGGCGAGTGGCGCCAGTTACAAGCGGCAGCGGGTAAACTGTAAATGTATATTTTGACCAATATTTGTCCCAATATGCGATTTGGCTTATGAGATTTTCTGCTGAGCGGTAGCGGGTTAAATTGAAATTTTGTTGGGCCAACATTTGTCCAAATATGCAATTTGGCTTATGGGAATCTCAACTGTTTGCGTAGTGTGAAGAATATTTCAAAATAATATGAGTCAACGTTAAGTAAAGCTAGGGTAAGAAGTGTCGCACAGTATGTAATAGGCAGCGACTTTTTGGTAAAATACAGTAAAGGACTTCTAGCTAGGGCGTTACTCGATATAATCACAAGTTATGTTTAGTTCTTAATACTGAAAATTATGTAAGATTTTGCATTCTACTTAGAACTACCTCAAAATGTCTAAGCGCCTATTTCTTGGTTCACACATCCAGGTATAAATGCTGATGACTGACTAGAACTAAAAACTGTATCAGCTGTTTGCTCCGCCCTCCACGTCTTCAAACCACAAGCGCGCGCGTTCCCCGTCCGCTCCGCTCGGCCGCCGCGCACTGTCTGCGACAAAAACTGCCCGGACCTGTTGTAACGGCTTGCGCCGGCGCATCGCCCCGCAACACATATAGAGCTGTTAATACGAATTTGCATCGTCTTAGATTCAATTAGAGATTATATTCAACTCAATTTAATCGATTGATCTTATTCCATCGAAGCGTTAATTTGAAATGTATTTTTATGTTGAACTTGGTTGTTAGTTAAAAGGTCGTAAGTCAATTTAACGGTAGTGTAAATGTTACCTAATATTAACGTTTTTATTGCGTACAGGTGATGATTTATTTGCCGTTTATAATAGTTGTAAGACATTATATAGATGTCATGTAGCATTACATGTTTAAACTAACAATGTTAAAGATTATATTGAAGATTGAAGCGAGTTGAACAATTACATAAAATGTAATATCACATACACAAACACCGGACTCAGGACAAATATCTGCAGATCGCACAAATTTTTGTCCCGGGAATCGAACCCGCAACCCTAAGCGCAGCTGTCCAATCGCTTAGCCACTGCGCCAACCGGGTCGTAGTCGTTAGGTACAACATAATGGCCTAATGTGGATGATACTCGTAGCTATACACCTCTGCCTACGTCAAGGAATACATGTTTGCTATATATTATTTTACGTCACGTCATCATCAGCCATAAGCCGTCCACTGTGGAACATAGGCCTCCCCGTTTAAGCGCGGGGGGGGGGGGGGGGGGTTGCCATGATCCCCACGCTTGGCAAGCGGCTTGGGGATCGCAGTGTTGACGCTGCTGCCCATCTTCTGAATTTTCCCTTAGTCGCCTCTTACGACACCCATGGGAGGAAAGGGGGTGGTCAATTCTAGGCCGGATACCACACGGCATATTATTTTACTGTATTGAATTTACGTGGCAGAACAGCTCTATATACATGCTCGCGCCAACAATACTGTTACATTATAGCGATTTTTATGAAAATCAGTTGTAATTAATTAAATAAGCGGATCGCGGAGCCGACCGCGTATTAATTGCCGTATTGATGAGTTATGATTGTTAATTAGCGATTACACCGGAGCGTCGCGCGCCACTGGGTGCCCTCCCTACCCATGTGGGTCACGCAGGAAGGTTTGTCGTTATTTCAAGACCTTAAGGTCTAAGTACTTGTCTTCTTATCCTTCATCAACAAGTATAATCAACAAGCTTTTAATGCATTAATATCTATTGGCGATTGGACTTGTACTTTCTTTGACGGAAAGTTACGTAGCACCGAGCTGTAAAGTACTGTCAGGAGAAGCAGGCACGACGCTTTCACGGGTTACACACGAGACATTTTAGATGTTTCGCGGGTGTGATTTACAGGCATAACTCCAAGACTACATCCATATATCGGTAGACAAGCCACTTTTAATTAATTAGTGGCAGTTACTGATAACTTAATATATGTATTGAAATCTATATATATGTTTTTGAGAGAGACGGATTTTGAATAATACCTACTTGTTTCTGTCAAAAAAGCGAGTCGTACGTAAGAAGCAGAGAATCCAGAGTGGGCCCGATAAATGCAATACGCTCACCTCCAATAGTTGGAAATATTTGAGTGGATTCCTCACAACGGAGAAAACCTCGGCGTACGCTTTCGAGGATAACATACGTGATTATAAATAAAATCTGCGACTAATCGCGCAGACAAAAACCGTGTGTCTACAGTTATCAGTTACAATCTGCATCGCTTGTGTTAGTTTGGGGTTGCGTGCCGATATCAATCGCAGACGTTCGGCGATCGATAGCATGTAGTGTTACGTCTTCGCGTGTCAACTTGTATTGTGGTTTGTATACCGCCTGTATTCCTTGTGGGGTAGACAGAAGTGTCTTGTCACCCTCCACATTTCTCTTTGAACCGACCCACTGGTAGGCAGTTATCATCAGCCGGAAGATGTCCACTGCTGGACAAAGGGTTCCCCTTAGATCGCCACAATGAACGGCAACTTGCCATTTGCATCCATCCTTAAGGTAGGTAGGACGGCCAAAAGCACGTTGGGTTAACGACATAAATGAATTCGCTACGAACACCTGGACAGGAGACGCTCAACATAGAGAGGATTGGCAGAGAAATAGGGAGGCCTATACCCAGCAGTGGGTGATACCGGGTTTAAATGATGATGGTGATATGTTAGCGTGGAAAATCAGTGTGACTTTATATAATGGATTTTTCAGTACTACGTCTTTTGTTTTAGAATTTTTGAGGTGTCTGCGAGACTTTGAAAGATGGTAGTCAGGGTAACTTTCCCTTCTCCTAACTCCGTACTAGGAACAGTGAATGCTGTACTTGGCACCTGTGTTCTGTACTTGGGTTTCCTATTTATAGAGTATTCGTTCGAACATCTTATTCAGTAGAAAGGCGGTCGCATGTCCTTTCTAAGTTAATTACGTATCCGGCAGGTCGCTCTATGCACATGAGAATTCTTACAGGATTCCGCATGGCGTAGGGTTGGCTCGCAAGTTTTGATCAATTTTTTTTTGTTTATGTAGCTCTAAAATCCATTATTTGTACCTACAATTTTTGTGTGATCACTGACTTGTTTTTAATAAAAGCATTTTAATATTTGGTAATGTCTTGTAGCAATAATTACGAATTGAGGTATTATTAATAAATGTAAATATTTTAATGGCATTTAGGGGTAACTCTATCTACTTTACAAGCATCGCATTATTAAGTAACTTGCCGAGTGGTATCAGGCCTAGAATTGACCACCCCCTTTCCTCCCGTGGGTGTCGTAAAAGGCGACTAAGGGAAAATTCAGAATATGGGCAGCAGCGTCTTCTGTAACTTCACCACTAGCCGCTTGCCGAGCGTGGGGATTATGGCAACCCTCCCCCCCCACCCCCGCTTAAACGGGGAGGCCTATGTTTAACAGTGGACGTCTTTTAGCTGATGATAATTGTTAAGTAACTAGCTGCGCCCAGTGGTGTTACCCGCTACGTTTTACGGGATAAAAAGTGGCCTATATGTTAATCCAGGGTGTCAGCTATCTCCATACCAAATTTTAGCAAAATCGGTCTAGCCGTTTTAGCATGAAGAGGTAACAAACATACAAACACACTCACAAACTTTCGCCTTCATAATATTAGTGTGGTTATAGATGCCTAAGTATTTTTTTTTTTTTTTTTTCTTCTTGTGGCAATTGAGTCGGACTTCCAACTATTCTGCCAGATTCGAGTTAAGACTGCAACGTTTGCAGTTAGACATTTTTGTGGGTCTATTTTTATTTAATCGTTATTAAAACCTAAAGAGCTACAATTTAATATTATTTTGTCTGATAAATTTAGAGAGTGTTTTAATAATAGAAGGACAGAAGTTACATAAAAGGGAACGAAAGTTAATAGGTAAAGGAATTTTAATTTGCGTAAGTTTTAAATACAAGTCAAACGACTTGCAATTTAATGGACAGGCGAAAAATATATGATCAAGGGATCCATAGTCAAGACCACAATCACAGAGAGAGTTGTCTCTGACATTGATTTTGTTCAAAAAGACCGGGCTGCAACAGTGCCCCAATCTCAGTCTACATAGGATTGTGCCTAAGTATTATACTGAATGATTTCAACTGACAGTTCTAGCCTATAAGGGCAAGTCTAGCCTTCAATTGTATTATACTGAATGATTTCAACTGACAGTTCTAGCCTATAAGGGCAAGTCTAGCCTTCAATTGGGCTTAATACAAGCAATAAGACCGCCACTTGCACTGTTTTCTGTATTCTGTGGTTCTTGGTGTGTAATAAAGAATATTAAGTATTATATTTATCTTTGCTATTGCAAAGCCTTAACATATAATCATCGATTACTATTCCATCCAGTAATATTCGATGATCTCACAACTGAATGTTAATTTTAAGACTTATTTTGAAATTTACTATTAAATTGTATTTTTATGATAATTTATCAACTTGTTTTTATTTATATCATTTAAAGTTTGTTTGCAATTATGTTAATAATTATGTAGTGTCATTGCATCTGAATCATCAAAAAATATTACATTTATTTATTTATTTAAATGTACCTTCATGTGAAAGTTTATTGTATATGCTTTGTGTAAGTAGACAATTGTTGGCTAACATAAATAAAATACTGACATTAATTTCAATTAAATTCCATCAAATCAAAATACTCACTTTTATGTATCTTTGATTTGTGAGTGACAACCCTTGTTAGCAGACTTGCTGATTAGTATGGAAACTAGATGACGCTTTGCCATATCATTTATACCACTGGCCGGTACGACGATCGCTGTTCACTTGTTTTTATGTTACGAACTAATGAATTCTAACATTGTAGTTTTGTGAATTATATCGTTTTGGTTCCGAACAAACCAACAGGCGTTAAGACAATGCAATCATCGTAGTTTATGTTAAGTTTAGTAAAAAAAAAGAATATTTTTCAAGTGTGGCAATGAAACCTTACAATGTACTATAAGAAGGCGTAAGAAAACTGGCATTTCGTCGTTAAATTTATAAAAAAATTACCGTCTTTAATTACGGTTGTTATTATTATAATTGCGAAAGTAAATTTTTTTTTGTAACTTATACTACTTATTAGTTTTGTTTGTTACGTTCTAACGGGTAAACTGCTAAAACAATTTTGATGAAAATTACATAAATACAACATCAGCCTTTATACCCTAAAAGAGAGGTTTATTTGTAAACCCACATTTACCCAGTTGTGTTATAAGTCCCACTGTAATAGGAGGCGAGCCTATTGCCATCAACCGGGCACAAATCCAGACTCCGTGCTGCTACCGAGAATTACCTAATGGAAAAACCCAATAACAATTCCCGACCCAAGATTCGCACCTAGGACCTCATGCCCAGCAGTCGCGCTTAGCAACCACTAGATCAACGAGGCAGTCGTAGGAATGCGGTATCTTAAACCCAAGTTCTAGGTAGTTTGTTGCGCCGTTTCCTCTACCCAGGTACAGCACTAGAAAGCGGTGACGGGCGGGCGTTTTAGGCGCTGTCTTGATGTAATTTGACGTTCAAAAAGGCCATTTTAAGTCTATTTTAAATAAATGATTTTTATCTTTACTAAGCAATTTTCTCTCGCTTCAATGACTCCTACCGTTAGTCTACTAGACATATGAATTAAAAAATAGAAGACCAAGTAAATATAAAAAAAATAATTAATACAAAAAGCCTACAATCTAACCACAGGATCAAACGTGACGTTTTTGAAGCTTCATCTATTTCACACTCGCTCGTGCATAATGATACGCTAGACAATTAATTACCTGCTTATTACTCGATGCCTAATTGCAATTAACCCGATCGTAATTATATTCCAAACAAGTATATTCTAATTGAGTAACAATAAATATACGTTTGTTCTGTGTAGGTTGTAATTAATCGACAGTTTGTTTTAGTGGTTAAAGGTAAAAAGTTCTGTCAGTTAAGCGATGTGTGGAGCTGGAGTTATAGATAGATGTATAAAATGGCTTGTTTGTCTGTATGTGAAGTGGCCATTAGCTTTAAGGGTTTTACCATCATCATCAGCCGGAAGACTTCCACTGTTGAACAAAGGCCTTGCCATTAGGTGTGCCATAATCATAATAACAAAGTCATAGACAAAGTCAAGATTCATACCAAAATAATCACTGACTACCTCGTTGGTCTAGTGGTTGCTAAGCGTGACTGCTGAGCATGAGGTCCCTGGTTTGAATCCCGTGTCGGGCAAAGTTACTGGATTTTTCCATTAGGTAATTCTCAGTAGCAGCACGGAGTTTGGGCCCGGTTGATGGCGAAAGGCACGCCCCCTATTACATTAGGACCTACAACATAACTGGCGAAATGTGGGTGTACTTTACAGTCACCTCTGCCTACCCCTTCGGGGAATACAGCCGTGATGTTATGTAATGTTTTAAAATAATCAGTGCTGACTGCTGGAAGTGCAAGCAAAAAATTGCTATTGTGATTCGTAGAATTCATTAAAACTACAACAAAACAAACCTAATTCCAGTATAAGTTACCATCAAACAACTTAATTACAGCCACAGCGGTACATTACCACTCATTAATTAATTATGAATCGACTGAAAGACTTCTAAACCTCCGCATACATAGTGCGCATACATCACACGTTAGCACATTTCGGTTGCAATAGCGTTAAACAGGGATGTTATGGAGCTCCGTAACCGAAACTGTTGGATATCTGAAAGAAAAATATATCCGTAACCGAAACCGAAATAAAACTTTTAAATAATTTCGGATTAGAAACATAATCTGATTGATATTAGGTATCTACCAAACGATAATCTAGAAATAAAGTCGAATGTGTAGAAAGGCCCTAGCCCAGCGGTGGGAAACAAACTAGGCTATTAAAAAAGGGGATAAATGTACTATCCGTAACCATATCCGAAACTAACGGATAATCCGAAATAATGTTATATCCGTAACCGTATCTTAAACTGTTATATAACTATTCCTATATCCGCATACAGATCCGACACCTTAAATCCATAATATCACTTGCGTTAAATCAATATAAAATACTACGCAGGAACATAGTTAACAACTTCATTGTCATAGGAAGGAAACTATAATGAGTTAGCAGCATGTTTACATGAACTAATAAATCTATCGTTGTTAGCTATTTGCATGTCTGTACGCGCTAGTTCGTGCGACCACAGTTTTTTGTTTGAGCGTACAATCGTACATGCACCATCATTTGTCTGTATTGTAGAACATTTTTGTGATAAAGGTATCTTCAGGGAAAGTGATAAAAATAGGTAAAATTCCTTTTTATCTTTGAGAAAGCGAGTCCTGAGTGGTGCATATTACCAGCGGTGATAGATACCGATGTTATTTTTTTTATTCCTGGCCCGAATGTTTGGGCCATTTCTAGATCACGGCCCATCTGTGTAGTTATTCATTCACCCTTAAAACATTTGTATCATGAACTCAATTCCCAGCCAAGGCACAAACTAGAAAACATGCATTTTTACTCATTTTGGGCCATTTCTAAATCATGGCCCATCTCAGTGGTCTTCCATAGAACATCGAAAATCCACAAATAAGTTTATGAAACCACTTGGTTGGTAAAAAACCATATTATCATCAGCCCGTTGCAGTCTACTGCTGGACAAAGGCCTCTCTCAAAGTACGCCACAGAGCCTGGTGTGCTGCATTATGCATCCAGTTACTGCCGGTCCTCATAACGCTTAAATATTAGGCAAACCAGGTATGCCTAATATTTCTAAATTGGTAGTGCTACCTTGGCAGACCTTTCACCGTAGATTATTGCGCCGTTTCTTCTTCCCAGCTAAAGCAATCGTCATCGGAGAACGGTAAGAGTTGGGGAGCTGTCTATTATTATGCATAATTGTCAAAAAGTACTTATTAAATAATCCATTTTGCTTTTGTTTTAACTTTTGTTCTTTATCTCAAGCTATAAGAAAAAGGACTAGACCAAAAAAACCATTGCTTCAGCAGACCGAACTGCAGGACCAGTCAGGCATATCATTAATTACATAATAAACAACAGTGCTAATATGGGCATCCTGTAAGGTGCCATAGGAACACCTATGTTTCAGACAGTTTGCTGAGCAGTTTTTATGCACCGTTGCTATTTCCCTGCTAACAAATAAAATAATGTAATAAATTTCATATCAAATACCAAATCATAGAGTACTATGATTATGAACAAGGTACAAATTAATCGCCAATAATTCCAAGACAGAGCTTCCCCAAAAAAATGCTTTATTTTAGCCCTGAAAACAAAAATTCTCAATCAACTGTTTTGATTTTAAGTTGCTTTGAAATCCATAAACAGTTAGTCAATTGAGTTCTAAAATTAGAGACGTTACAGTTTGCTATGGTAATAAAAAATTAAGAGTAATGGCGTTTTGACAGCAAATAAAAACTACCTATGTTAATTGACCGACTGGTGGTAGTCAAATTCCCGTGGGATTACCACCAAACTTAGGAGTTATGATCAGCGGCTCAATATGGGTGTGTAGATTCCTTACGAAAATAAGTACTTTCGCCTATTTCTTTGATGAATATAGGCATGTTTACAGGTAGCAATGCACTTCTGGTATCAATAAGTTCTTAAAGGAACAAAATAGAGAGTGGTGTGAGCGTCGCAGACACCGCTTGCTGATTAGCATATCCTCAGACCGCGTTACGTTTATTCATGCGGCCACTGTTTTTACCGTCTAGTTTCACTTGGTTGTCTGTTGAGTTTATTAATAAATGATTTGAATACTATAATTGAATTACATTTTCTACTTATAGGTTCTTTAGGTGACTTTGTTTTTGCAATAAATAAATTGAAATTGTTTACACTTTAGATTTCATATTTCTACTAATTTAAGATCTTTAAAAGACTTGGTTACACGCAATTTTGAGTGTTTAATTAAAGTCGACCGTGTGTGACCGACCTGTGACTACCTAATTGGTGCAGTGGCTAGGTGATTGGACTGCTGCCGTAAGGGTTGCGAGCTCGATTCCCGCACAGGCAAAAATTTGTGCAATCCGCAGGTTTTTGTCCCGAGTCTGGGTGTTTGTGTATGTGATATTTCATGTTTGTGGAACGCATCCGCGATACAGGAGAAATTCCTAGTGTGGGGTGACTTTTTTAAGTGCAATGAATACTAAAAATAATTGAATATTATGATTTCAGATTGTTTTGGGTGGATCAATGTTAAAGAAGATGTTGGGACGAGATAAATAAAGAAATATATTATAGAAAGAAAGAAATAGTTTTTGTTTAGCACACATAAATAAAACAGGGAAAAGAAACTTTACATATAAACTGACATTGACATTCGTTTGTATTGCGGTAGACAATATACCGACTACAAGTATTTTTTTATATCAGAAAAAGTATGAAAGTAATCGTTAGTATGGTCACCCTGTTCCACCGCTCGCGTCGCATACGCAACATTATAAAGTTAATTATTGATAGTGTTGCAACACTCGCTGGCCGGTATGTCAGGCGTTAATAGTAAGTAACATTTGCATACTATTGTGATAATCACTATTAGGAAATTGTATGAAAGAAACTCGTTAACTTTACCTTTGGTAAGCTAATTGCTTTGTTGCTATGCTAGAGTTTTGTGGGGCACGAAGCTATGCTCGCTAGACATGCCAGGTTAACAGGTTAAGCAGCACTGGCCGCGGTCTGTCCTTCGAGAGGTGAGGTGTTTTCTCAAGACCTATGATCACGAAGGGGTCATCACAACAGGAAAAACAGGGCAAGGCCTACAGCCTAACGTGCTAATCGCCCTGTTTTTCCTCCCTCCGTGATGTGTGTCACCTTTATTCGTACTATGGATGAGAGAATAAAGGAACTTTTCAATGTGCGCGTTAGGTAATTAACTTATACCACACGACTTATATAATCAGCGTTTAGATCAAAAATCGAGACAGGTGCATTCGCACTGTTTCACGCAATAACCAGGCGTTTTTAAATACAAAAGAAATCCGAACAGAGATCGATTGAAATTGAAGTCAACCCGTGCTTGTAGTAAGTAAGAGGCCGCTAATTCTACCGTACCCATTTTATTTATGTCTTCATACGCGCCGCCGATAGCCCCTAATTACGCCGCCGACGCAAAAACGCTAATCGCGCATCGTACACATACGAACGCACCCTTAAAAACGATTTACAATGTCATCACCACACTTTATTACCCACCTTATGACGTAACAAATAGACTTGAGTTCAGAATGCAGTTTTAAGGAGATATGGTTTTATAGAAGTGCATCTCTACATGTAAATCGCGGTCGTAAAGCCTTATTTGAATTTAGAAAATTTATTCGAAACTGATCTTTGAGTTCAAAGCAATAAATTACAATTCACAATGTCGCAAGCACCAATGACAGTTGCATCGTTTTCGTTATTCAAATTCTGAAATCTCCCGCTATTGGAAATTGAAGTTTTGGCTCCTTGTTTTAGGGTTGAGATTTGAGTGGGGTGCAAGTGTGGATATAGGCTGATTGTGTATTGAGGTAAAGCGATGCGCAGGAGAAGCGTTAATGAGCGCTGGTACCTTCGGATTCCTCGCCAGCTATGTGAGTGTATCGGCTTTTGTCGGCACGATGCAACTTTTTGCGATGTCCAATGATAACAATGACCGGTAAGAACGAAACGAGATAACGAGAAATGTGATAATGTACGCGTTAATTAATTAATGCTTTGCGCTACATTAAGTTATTATTAGAATACGGAGATTTTAACTGCGAGGCAGCAGCTGTTTAGATACGGGCTCCGATGTTCACTTAAAACCTTATTTTAGAACGGAAAATGTGTGTTGATTCTTTCGAGTTTAACATCGAAACCTTTACAAAATAAATCGATATGTGATTGGAGAGATGAGGAGTGTTGATTCAGAAGTATAGAAGAATTTTAGGCATGGTGTTTCCTGTGAGACGGGATAGCCTAGCCCTTTATTATAGCGACAAGTAATGTTTTCACCGCCACGGTCATATATATAAGACGAACGTTTCCGTGCTCTCAACGCCATTTCAAAGTCAACGCCTAATCGTAACATTTGTGTAATGTGTGCAAACAATAATCGTATAAGATCGTGGCGGTCAAAGGGTTAAAAAACTATTTCGCGAGCTAACCAATATTTTGCGAAACATTTATTGTAAACAAATACATAACATAACATAACATCACGCCTGTATTCCCCGAAGGGGTAGGCAGAGGTGAACATACTTAAATAGTACACCCACATTTCGCCAGTTATGTTGTAAGTCCCAATGTAATAGGGGGCGAGCCTATTGCCATCAACCGGGCACAAATCCAGACTCCGTGCTGCTACTGAGAATTACCTAATGGAAAACTCAGTAACATTTTGCCCGACCCGGGATTTGAACCCAGGACCTCTTGCTCAGCAGTCGCGCTTAGCGACCACTAGACCAACGAGGCAGTAAACAAATACAAATAACTATATTACATAAACCGCCTTTTTTCGACTATACCCTGTTTTTAATCTTATCCGTCTACAGTAGTCTCTTGCCGTATACTGGGACGGTGGCTCAGAAATAGATTTCCAATGTTTGAAGAACGAATGTTAACAATTAGAAAGTATGTATGCATGATACAACTTGCATGCAAATGACACGATGTGCCTAAGTAAGTATAGTATCGATCAATAAAGATAGCGAGTTAGCGGTAATACGGTGATGTAAGAAGTTCGATTACCGACCGATGCGTAGCACAAATCGTGGGTACAAGTTATCATTCTTAGCCCTTTTTTCATGTTCCTTATCTTATTCATTTGGGTGAAGCATCTTCCTTATCTTCTCTGACTAATAATTTTATCACGTTAATGAAATAGGTTATTACAAAGTACATTGCGGTTTACTACAATGTCAATTTATGACGTTTACACCGAGTACCTATTTATCTACGAATAATTTACAGCATAGCTAGATTTTTGACTTTTTAAAGTGCCATAACATGGCTACACATAAAGCCTTTTGACTTTGCGACAACTTCTAATTCAATAGTATGTATAATGTACCTAATCACAACTGTAATCCCTCAAGGAGGAAACAGAAGTATACTCCATTATCAAAAGTAGCTACATATCGTTGCATAAACAATTGGCAAACCGCCAACCGCTGGCAAGTCTATTGGGACCATACCAGGATTTTCGCTGTCAAAAGGTACTTTATTATGATCAGCCGATAGACGTCCACTGTTAGAAGGGGGGGGGGGGGGTGCCATAATCCCCACGCTTGGCAAGCGGCTTGGGGATCGCAGTGATGGTGGTCAAGTAACAGAAGACGCTGGTGTCCATCTTCTGGATTTTCCCTTAGTCACCTCTTACGACACCCACGGAAGGAAAGGGGGAGGTCAATACTAGGCCGGATACCACACGGCAAGTCACGTCAAAACGTACATGCATTCCAAAAACTTAAAAAATAGCCACATATTGCTGCAACACAACACGATTGGCAAACTGACACAGCTGGCAAGTCTACCCATTCCAGGATTTTCGCTGACGAAAGAGACTTGCAAACCAAAACCGTTTCCCCACAGTATCGACTAAGCCGCTACATCGATTAAAACTAAATAATTTATGGATATGAAGCCGTATCGTGTAGGCTCGGGTCTTGGATGGAGTCATTACACCTCGTTCGGGTCCGCAAGCCTTAATTACGGGACATAAGTCAGGGCAACCGTGTTTGTTTCACTCTTTGCGCTAATTTGTTTTAATGCTATCTGATCCTGTGTTTTGGTAGGGCTGGCTGATAAGCAGCTGAGATACGCTGTGGGTGCGATGGCCGCGAGGTCAGATTATAAGGTTGTTTTTTTGGTTTGGACAGGCTTTGGGTAAGTTAGTAGGAATTGATTAGGTTAAGACTTCGCTGGAAGTTATTTGACTTCTGCGCTACGGGAATCAAGAAAATGAAGTAGGTAATTCGTGTGATTTGTCTCGTTCATAGATTGGTAGAACGTATGCTTTAAAGTTGGTACACAAAAATATTTCTTGATTAAAAAAAAGTGAAAATGCCAAAGCCAACATTTAAAAAAATTGCCTTGTCATGTGTATTTTCCTCTTCTGAATTGTTCTATTACAGTCCAGGGTTTGATGGTGAGCATATAAATATAGCTTCATATAATGCAGAACGAAAAATAAAATGAATTAAAATGGGCGATTGCAACTGTACAATTTTTTTTGAAGAAAAGAAAGGTTTTTTTAAAGAAACCTCAAAACCCTATTAGATCATATAGGTAAAGGGATGATTTTAGAATAATTTGTAAAAGATTAAAAGCTATATTCTAGGTATCATAATTTCGACAACCCTACATAGAGAAAGATAAACACAGATCTATAAAATAAGTGTTAAAATAATTTTCGCAATCGACTGCGCTATGTCAACAGCGGAAGCTATCAAGATACTGATAAAATAAGCAATGAAAAGGGAACTTTATGAATTGCATCTTTCTGCGAGACATTTTTTATGATATTTTTCGCAATTCATATCGCTTTTACATCAGCGATAGTGAATGATAAATTATTGACTTTCCGAGTAACGCAATGAATAATTATGTTGTAATGTGTAATTTGGTGTTCACACGAATCATTAATAAAATAAACAATAATCATTGGTTATTAATAATCGTTTTTTATATTGAGACGTCTTTTAAATAGTAGCCCACCAACAGAATCGCTTAAAGAAGGAAATTATATCGATTTATTTGAACATCAGCATCATCAGCTGGAAGACATCCACTGTTGAACAAAGGACGCCTTGTTCGGGTTGATGTGGGCTTGGATCCCCGCGCTTGACAAGCGGTTTGGGGATCGTATTATCGGTGGTCAAGTTACAGAAGACGCTGCCGCCCATCTTCTGGATTTTCCCTTAGTTGCCTCCTACGACACTCACGGGAGGAAATAGGGAGGTGCTGTTCTAGCCCGGCACTCCACGGGTTTCTTTTGATATTAAAGGAAAAATATATGGTATTTACATACCTTCGTGTCATAGATTATCCAGGACCCATAGTCAACACACTATGTCATCAGATTCAAATTCAAAATGTCATATAAACCAATTACAGGCGCTAAGAAACGTCAAGGTGCTTGCAGTGTTCCAAAAATGTAATTCCCATGGAGAAGAACCCGCAAAAACTCCAATATCCCCATTCAGAGTTTTGCGACTTCTCTGGGGCCCCTGTGGCATAGCCCTTAGGCCCACTCGTACCGTTTAATGAATCTAGATTTAACAGTATATCTAGATTTGAGTTGACACAGGCAATAGTCGCAACGTTAGTTAATTGAATGACATTAGTCTGTGATTTATTTTGTTGGTGCTCGGACTTTCTGTAGATTTCACCATAGCTCGTCAAGGTGTAAACTGTGGAAAACTTAGTAAATATAAATAAATGCGGTGTAAGAGAGCCTCCACGAGTAACGATACATAAGTAGGTACGTCCGTCAACCTCGCTACCATCCTTGTTGATTGACCAATCTCTACACCACGGCATGACCTATTCCATGTGGCTATTGGCTCATGTCGATACGAAGAAGAAGTAAATATAGAGCTGAATTGAACCAATTAAATGAAAAGCTAGAAGGAATATCGTCTTACTCATCATCATCTGCCAAAGACGTCCACTGTTGAACATAGGCCTCCCCGTGTAAGCGGGGGGTGTTGCCATAATCCCCGCGCTTGGCAAGCAGCTTGGGGATCGCAGTATTGGTGGTGAAGTTACAGAAGAATTTTCCCTTAGTCGCCTCTTACGACACCCACGGGAGGAAAGGGGGTGGTCAATTCTAGGCCGGATACCACACGGCCTACCTCTTACTATCTTGACAAAATATGTGAATTTGCCGCATCTTAATGAAGAAACTGCGTGAAGGAGATGATATTTGACTGTCTTCGCGCTGTAACAAAAATTGTGACGTACCTGTCTTGTCAGTTGCTTGAAACGCCATCTTTATTTTTCTTTGTACGTAGAGATGTCATGACTTCTGATGAGAAGTCTTCTAATAAAAGTCATCATACAAGTAGGTTGGTACTACTTACTGATACGATTGTCAGTGCAGTACATAATATATTGCCGTGGTCGCCGAAGCATGCATATACCGCGGAGTCATTCCCTACTATGGTGTATATACTTATGGGCCCAGATAAGCTCAAGCATCAAAGCCGCAGCGTATGATCCGACATCAAAATCATACACGGTACATCCGGAGATATCATAATTAAGTCTTACCGCGTCGTGTTCAAATTAAATTATGTACGAATTAAAGGTAACGGCGCAATAAATCGGATGTTGCGCAGGCGCCGCCGTTACGCGCCTCGTGATGTATCGCCCGACACACCTATGCGATACCGGCTGGACTGCCCGCTGGTGCAAAGTGTAGCAGTTTAGGGATATTTATTTAATCGTACAATTTATGTCACATTGATATGAAAATTGTATCTTACTGTGTTATTAGAGAACAAGCGTTGTTAATAAATTACCTACATAATACTTTTTTTTTAGGTTTTGAAATAATATGCTCTTGTATACAAGTAATAGCCAAAGCCAAACAAACATGGCTAAATTGTATTTAAATTAAATTATAAAAATGTTTGCTAAAAACGTCTCATTTTTAACTTTGATCTTGTCGAAAACTATAAACAAACAATGACTTATATTTTTTTTTAAATCGATGATATTTCGGACAACCTCTTCATGTGTTTTTATATACTTTACATTAAAGTAGTACCTTGGGTCAACAGCAAAAACCGTTAAACCGTAATTAATTACCAAACACCCAAATCATTAAACCAGAAACTCTCTTAGCGTTCACCTCGCACCCCATCTGAAATGAGAAAACAACTTAATCTGCGAAGAGCGGCTTCCATTTAGCCATGTTTGTTTTATTTCTGAGAATCAATAAACTGCGCCGGATCATATTGACTGCGGCCCATCGCACTTGAAACGCATCTCGATACGCTTAACTTCACCGTTTTTATTTTAACTTTTAAGTAAGCACGATTGGTGTGAGATACGGGTAAATATAATTTAATTAAAGAGAGTTTAGTTATTTGGGAGATTACTGATGTGCTTCTGGCTTTTTGGATGATTCTTGGACGAATTGTAGCATACTTGTACACACGGTTGCAGTTTGAATCTGATTTTCTTACAAAGATTTAGTTAAGTAGTTGATATACCTACTAAGTTGCTCACCCTTTCACAGTCCAAAGTTCCTAGACGGGAAGGAAAGAAAGAAAAATATATTTACTGCTAGTTTAATAGAATTTTTGTAATTTGGCTGGACAATGTTTTAGAAAAGGGCATAAAGTTTACCTTAGCTGCTATTAAATGTTAAATCATTTAATCATAAGAAGATATTTTGTTATTCGTTGGTGTCTTTTTTGTATAGGTATTGTGTAAAAATAGTATCGTTGACATTCACCAAACTTACCCAAAGCAGACAAGGATGGCAGAGAAAATGGTAGGCCTATTACCCAGCAGTGGGTGATACCGGGCTGAAATGATGATGATAAGAGTCACCAATGAATTGACCCCGTATAATTTGCAGCCAATAAGTTCCCGTTTCCGGCTCATTCACAAACTTCAAGCTGTTACCAAGAGCACTATATCGCTAATGTAACTCTTGAAAGTAAGAATCAAATCCAAGATCTTATGGTTTAGTGCTTGTAATTATGTTTTAGCACGTGTAATTACTAGAATTAACACATACTAATTACGGCTGCTATCACCTATTCAAAGGGTCTGTTTCATAATATCGACAGTCAATATATCGACGGTCGCTATATGATATCGCCGGAAATACAGATGGGGATAGAAAATGTACATTTAGGTACGACCTGCCTATTACTATGGCTAAAACACATGTAGTTGTCAAGTCATCACCTAATAAGGTACAGTTGTTACCTACTTTTTTTATTAGCCTATATTGTGTCCCACTGCTGGGTAAGGGCCTCCCCTTTCTTCTTCCAAGCTACTCTGTCCCTTGCAGTTTCTGAACACGTGCGACATGCGTATGTGGTCAGATCATCACACCACCTTCGCCGCGGTCGGCCTCGACCTACCTACTTACTATAGAAGAATCTTGAATTAAATAATATTACAATAAGTATGTAATTAATTACCAATAAACATATATTTGAGAAGTACATTTTCAATTTTTAACCCTTGTTAGTCAACTGTATAATATGCGAAAACGTTTCGAAATTTCAAATTCCGTCTGGCAAACTAAGATTGCGCGCACTGTGCCTACCTTTAACTACAATTAAACGGTTCTTTTCCTATGATAACTTTCGTAAGTGCTATCCATATTATTTCATCATCATCATCAGCCAAAAAACGTCCACTGTTGAACATAGGCCTCCCAGTTTAAGCAGGGGGTCAAGTTATAGAAGACGCTGCTGCCCATCTTCTGGATTTTCCCTTAGTCGCCTCTTACGACACCCACGGGAGGAAAGGGGGTGGTCAATTCTAGGCCGGATACCACACGGCCAATATTATTATTTAGTACATATTATTTAGTATCCCTAAATTAAACTAGTCGGGCATTTCCGAATATACACGTGAGTAAAACCGGCTATATAGTAAATAATACGGTTATTTTCCGGTCAAACCCTACACCATCGTAATGCAAGTTACTTAATTTAACGACATAATCGCTGGCAGATCACATAATGCCGCCATTAATAAACATCAATGGATAATGTTAGGTTTACCATACTTAATAAGGAATAAATACACTTTCATAATTCAACGTTTACAAACGCAGTGTTTTACAATACCAGTTCTAACGATCGGCGATGATAATAATACTGTTTATAAAACTTACACTTCACGACTGTTATCCTTGAAGGGGTAATACAAAACATCACGCCTGTATTCCCAAATGAGGCAGACAGAGGTGCACATTTAGAACACTCACATTTCTCTACTTATCTTATAACTTATAAGTCCCAATGTAATAGGGGGCGAGCCTATTGCCATCAACCGGACACAAATTTAGACTCCGTGCTGCTACTGAGAATTCCCTAATGGAAAAACCAAAAAACACTTTGCCCGACCCGGGATTCGAATCCAGGACCTCATGCTCGGCAGACTGCCTACCTTTTCGGGAAATACAGGCGTAATGTTATATTATGCAAAAAAAAACAAAGAGCTTGTTTCATTTTTGCACATTGTTTAAACTTTATAATGAACCTGATCTCTCTTCGGTCGTATCGGTCTACCGTCCCATCGGACTATGAGAGTAAAGGGATAAGGAGTGCACCTGTGTTTGCGCGGCTACCTACTTGTGCGCTATTATCTCTCCTGCGTACTTGGCTGGTCTTAGATGAGACAGGCCGCCGTAACCAAAATTCGGTCAGGACAACATACATTTAATGAACCTATTACTCATACGATGCCAAGTGATATGACCGCTGGACTGCCAAGTCAAAGGTCAAGTTCAAACCCTGGCACGCACCAATGACTTTTGAATTCATGTGCATACTATAAATTAGTTATCAGTTGCTAAGAACGGTGCAGGAAAAAATCTTGAGGAAACCGGCACACCTGAGAGATTTTTCAATGGTGTGTAAAGCCATGTCAGAGGCCTACAGGCTTAAACTGTGACACCAGGTTGTTCATCAACCATACGATGAGAGAGAGAGAGACTCATATATAATAACTATATAGGAAGCCTGTATCTTAGGTCTTATCCTTTGATTCTTGAATGCACTTATCGTCATTAGGTTGTAGATAATAATCACTTTAAGTACAGTAGAGCTGGGCGTGAGTTCTCATGAGGTATGCAAAAAATATATGAATCAGTAAACGTTAAAAAATAATAAAATAATGCGTTGAATATTTTCTCTATTCTGTTGTTAGGTTCAGCGGTGGTGTTGCAAGCGGGTAGCGACAAGTGATAGTTAGTTCTTCAAGGCATTTTCGCACTTAGCCACTTGATTGGGCCATTGTACGTAATTTTATTCTCCTTTTACTCTATCCATCCCAACCCATCCCAAATGGCAATCGGCCTTTTCAGGTTGCTGCAGACTTCTGGCAATGATGCTGGACACTGGATAATCCGTGCCTGTTGATCTGCCACGCTCCTGCACTCTATGAGCCTGTGCTGTGGCGTTTCTTCCGTCTCCATACAGCGATAATGTGAGTACCTCTATCGAGAGATACGTTCTAAGGTCTCTGTTTCACGATAGGTTTTTTTAAACTAACTCCTGTTCTACAATTTTTAGCTGAAGCAACCATTCGTGCCTATTTGTAATTACTATTTAACAATACTAAAAGTTAGTTTCGACGCAAAAGGTTCAAGTGAGGAATACCCTTAACTGACGAGCGTGTATGAGGAATGTGATGCGAGTAAATGCGGCGAAAGAACTGTTTAACTGCGTCACCAGATCATGAGTAACAGGGCTCCGTTTAAGTCCGAAACTAGTCAGGCATTCTCGAATATACACGCGAATAAATCCGGAAAATTAATTAATACTATTGCTTATTATAGGTCGCTCAGCGTTCTTCTCACGTGACGGGAACTATACTAATGAATGTTATGATTGTGTGAACATTTGTCGCGAATTGTTTAATAATCTAAAGATGTCGCTTCCCGGTGTCAGTGGGGCCACAAAAGCTACTTATCATGCCTTAGGCCGCGTCCACACTGCTCTGTTTTTGCTCCACCCACATTATATGCACATATCATGAAAGCAACACCGCTAACACTGTTCTCTCGGTTTTTGTGGCCCCTTGTTAGTCTATTATGTTGGCAACTGTTATTATTGTTAGGAAACGCTTTAGCATGTGAACGACAATGTTTCAACGTTTATTGGGTATTAGTATAGGCAAAGTTTACAAGAGTGTGTGAAATATTGCAGTTAGCTTTTTTTGTTTCTGGATGATACAGTGTCATTACCCTAATAACGTGAAGATTAGGTTGTAAAGGGTTTTATAAGGGTTTTTCCTTTTGTAACAACACGTTGGTCCCTCATTTTCTTTTATACCCTATCTGAAAATAGACTCACAGAACCTGGCCCAAAAATAGGCAGACCGCCAACGTCCGATAATCGGTGACCAATTGTTTGTAGGAGAAAATAAAACGTTCTGATTGCAACAGTCAACGCATATGTCCTACAAAAAGTCGGTCAGAAATAAAATGAAAGAAGAAGTCGGGACGATATCTGTCTCACGAAAAATCTGACGGGGGCGGCCAGCCTAATCGTAAGCTCCACAGTTTTCTAGAATATACCGTTACTTGATTTTCTAAAAATAATCTTACTTCATAACTTACTGTGCATAATAACATTAACACACATTAATATTCTTCTCCCATCACCCAACAAATTGTCAATACCAACATTTTTTGCCACACAATATCGATCAACTTCGATTGAGTCTTCGCTCCGTAATTAAGTGACAAAAACCGTTTGCAGTGAATCCTATAGGCGGATCCCGGTACGCGGCGATTCATTACGTGCAACACGTAAAAACATGCGTAATTACGCTCCAACGAAACGCGTATCTACTACAGCATACTAATGTGGAAGGATTATAGCTTGTGTCTATACATGTATAAATTATTTCGACTTGCAAGCTTGGCGCGGAAGTTGACTTCGGGAATTTTCGGCTGACGTCGGCAAAGTTCGGACAATGGCATTTTTCTATCAATATGCTTGTATTCTTCTTTCGTAAGTGAAGACTTAGTTACAAGACTAATACGTGTCAATATGGGGTAAAGAGAGTTAGGTATATTATCGCAGAGATTATTATCATCTAGATACTGTCTCTATCAGACCACTGCTAGGTCAATTTCAGCAACATTCGCATCGCCATTCGCAAGTTCTGTGACAGTCAGTCCGAGGTTCGAGACAACACATTTTTAGCTTCGTGAAGGGCTAAAGATCGCTTGAATTTTTTTTTTTAACACATAGGTACAATGGTACATTTTACTCAAATACAACACATAATAAATATTGGCGTGAACCTCTAGACCTATTTGTGTGTATCCATATTGTTCGGCGCACCCTGGTCGGTGAACCGCGCTAGTTCGGTACCATCCTTGTTGACTGACCTATCTCTATACCACGGCATGACCTATGTATGTATTTCCAAGTTGCCAATTGGCTCATGTCGATAAGAAGAAGACATGTTTGTTACAAGCAGTTGTTCCTCAACAGTAATAATAACATTATTAACTCTGCGCTGAACTAGGCTCCATTCTCGCGCTGATCTCTACATCTCAGGTTATCTACATAGCGCACATCAGCCGTATTTATGTGTTAGTGTACGCTAGCTAGGTGCAGAAATATCAGATGCGACACACTTCCACGAGAGCTAAGCAGTTTATGGTCCTGTGTGGGACACACGGTAGTAACGGTATGACAGCAAAGTAAACATTTAACATCTTTCTTAAGTAAAGTCTGCATGTGACCATGATTGCTATGGATGATTCGAAAGATCGGGGAGTAAAAATAAGAAATAACCACGATGAGATCCCTAAAACAATATTATTATAAAGTAGGTGTAAAAGTTGTCGTTCATTGTGGCGTTCTGAGGGGGGAGGCTTTTGTTTAACAGTGGAAGACTTCTGGCTGGTGTTGATAAAGAAGAAAACAACAATATAATAAAATCTCGCCTGTCTTCTCCAAAGGTATAGAGTATAGATCAGACCCTACACCTACATTTGAGCTAGACTGTTTAAGTGCCATGTGGATAGGGTGAACGCCTATTAGAACTCGTCGTTATCATCAACTTTCAGTTCAAACGATACACCTAAAATTGAAATATGAAGATAATATATGACCACATTTTTGCATGTTGCCCATACTAAGCTTGACTGACGTCACCCTTAAGACGTAAATACTAAAAGGGAACTAGAAATTCGATGGGTGCGAGCAGTGACACGATGGCTCAGTTGGTTAGAGCAGCGCCACGGTACGGCGAAGGTCGCAGGATTAAGTCCTGCTCGTGTCCATCATTTTCCAAATATCCTTAATAAATTTATGAAGATATTATGCAATTTACTCAAGCGGACTACTCGTCCTCAAGATCCGCTTCTCAATCGTCTGGCCTGTTAATTTTCTCCTCAATGATAACACAAAGTTCTGTCCCAGCAGCCGTGTGTCCCCCACAATAAAGGCTATCGGCTAGTCACGTACGCGGCTAACAATTAACATTTCGAGCTCTAGCGATGCCGCCGACGATGCGACCAACAAATATGGGTTACCTCTTAATTACGACGGCTCCTTGAAAGGCCTGTTGCGTGCTGGCTACGCTTTTGGCGACCGCCATGATTTAGATGGATTTTAGCCGTTTTGTAATTTTAATTGTGCGCAGCTTCGTGGCGTATTTGTAAAAGGATATGAATTGAATGCTTAGATGAACTGCGGTATTTGATAGGTAAGGAATTCATGATTTACGATAGCTGCATAATTCGGGACTTATTGGTCGACGACCTGATTGGCGCAGTGGCTAAGCGATTGGACTGCTGCGCTAAGGGTTCGATTGCCGCACGGGACAAAAAATTGTGCATTCCACAGATGTTTGTCCCGAGTCTGGGTGCTTTTTGATGCTATTTGTGAAAGGTTTTCGAGTGGAACCACGAACCGGAAGGCGAAGCGTTGGCAAGCCTCCCACCAGGTGGACCGACGACATCATCAGAGTTGCGGGCAACCGGTGGATGTAAATGACAAGTTGCCCTTCATTGTGGCGTTTTAAAGGGAAGGCCTTTGTTCAGCAGTGGACGTCTTCCAGCTGATGATTAATTTAAAAATACGATCAATCAATTGATGAAGATGATGTAATAATTCTTTGTATTTTGTCATCATCATCAGCCGGAAGACGTCCACTGTTGAACAAAATTGTATTTTTTCACTCATCATGAAAATCTTAAGTAAAATACTCTATGATGGGATTTCAAATAATCATTTTGTCACCACGGGGTTCCTTTTTCGCCACCGGTCAGCCCCTATTCGTGTCACTGACGTATATCGCATTGACCGTGAAGGATATTTGTGAAAAATTAAACCGCTTTAAATTTAGGGTGGAAATTGATTGAGACGTTTATGGAGCGAGCAGTGGGGTGAGTTAGTGGAAGAAGGGATTTTTACATAGAGATATTATTATAGTAGGAATAGGAATAAGATATATTTTATGGTAGTGTTGTTTTGCGTCATTTTTAACCCCCGACGGAAAAAGAGGGGTGTTAGTTTGACCGCTATGTGTGTCTGTCTGTCTGTGGCACCGTAGCTCTAAAACGGGTGAACCGTTTTGGATGCGGTTTTTGTGACATTGTCTTAAATAGGTGTTACTCGATCGGATTTGATGGCTTAATGATAGGTATTATTTTTGACTTTTTTAATAATCGCTTTTCTTTTTTGCGTTGGGGGTTTTAATTTAATTTTTATTATATACGCGCAAGTAAATGTATTTTCTTTCTTTCTTTGTTAGTTAACATTTTTACACACACATCGTCAAGACTAATCTTCAAAAGGGGTTAGGGTAGGCTGAGGTATAGCTGAAGTACACCCACATTTCGCAAGTTATGTTATAGGTCCCAATGTAATAGGGGACGAGCCTATTGCCATCAACCGGGCACAAATGTGCACACCGTGCTGCTACTGAGAATTACCTTATGGAAAAACTCAGTAACACTTTGCACTGACCCGGATTCGATACCAAGACTTCATGCTCAGCAGTCGCACTAAGCGAGTGTGTGCAGTGTTTTGTGATACATTATCTAATACTAACCTTTACCTGTCCCAGAGGCAAAGACATCTCTCTTTTATAAAAAAGGAACGAGGAATTATCAACACACTTGCTCACTGCAAATAAGCGATTTCAGAACATTAAATACAGATTTCCTTGGGCCTAGTATCCATCACTGTTAGAACTGAATAATGATGCATGATACCTGTGTAGTACATGCACAATAACCCACGATAATTTGCAAGCAATAAAAATAAAACCACTTAAAATTCAGCACATTCACAGAACAACACAGACAAACTAACAAACAAACAAAAACGCCTAAACAATTTTCCATTGCATTCTTTCTTACAAATAGGTACAATTATCACCAACAGTTATATCAATGTTTCCAATTTTCTATTGTCGCCGACTGTACCGTGGGAGCCGCTTCTTGTGTACTAATTGTAAAGATTAGCGCTCTGTCTCTGACTGTACCTGTGTCTGGATGTAGCATGTGATTGTTCGTCTGCCAATGTGTTTGTTTGTATTGTTATTTTAATACTAACACGCGAGGGCCAAGACCGGGAGTCTCATGAAAGTAGGTAATAGTAAAAAAAAATATTCATTCAATGAAAATGTATTTTTTCTTTAAGTGACGTTGGCATCTCTTAACCGTCTAATATATCCTAATTAGAGATGGGCCGAGTCTGAGTTTTGCCGAATGGCCGACAATTTTTTTTTATTCTTTTTTTTTAAGGTCTTTTAGTCTATAAGACCATGTCAGCCCCATCATAACCTATAGTTACAGTTAATGCCTTACATTTGAAGTTAAACACTATTATTAATAATTGTTTGACGACCCGATTGGCGCAGTGGCTAAGGATTAGACTGCTGTGCTAAGGGTTGCGGGTTCGATTCCCGCGCGGGACAAAAATTTGTGCGATCCGCAGATGTTTGTCCCGAGTCTCGGTGTTTGTGTATGTAATATTTCATGTTTGTGAAACGCAAAAAAAAAAAAATGTTTATATTAAGACTAGCCTAGCAGTAATCAGACGCAAAAATGACGACTAGTCGGCAATGCCGATCATTGCTTTCGATTATGTCTGTTATTTTAGTCGGCACATGTTTAATTCTAATATTATTCCCTTATTTGTGTTTATGCATATAAAGTAAAACTCCAGTAGATTAAATCCATAAAGCACAAAGAGCCATCATAAAGCATTACCTAATGCAAACTATTAGGCTATAACTGGTATCCGGCCTAGAATTGACCACCCCCTTTCCTCCCGTGGGTGTCGTAAGAGGCGACTAAGGGAAAATAACCAGAAGATGGGCAGCAGCGTCTTCTGTAACTTGACCACCAATACTGCGATCCCCAAGCCGCTTGCCAAGCGTGGGGATTATGGCAACCCCCCCCATTAAGGGGGAGGCCTATGTCCAACAGTGGACGTCTTCCGGCTGATGATGATTAGGCTGCTAAAATTACTGATACTTTTCTGACAATTAAAAATGTTACCCGCCCCCTTACCATGAAGTCTTAAAGTAGTACAGTTTATGTGTGTGTGACAGTGGATGTGGAAGCGAGATACCGCTACATGCAGTGTTATGCGGCGTCTCGCTTCCACAACGTTAACTGTCCTGGTTTATGAGTTCATGGTAAAAGAGCTGACTTTGTAATTGAACCGAAAGCTTCACGCTCGGCAGCTGTGTTTGCAACCACAAGACCTTCAACTATGAACTTTTTTTTTTTTACACTAGGAATTTCTCCTGTGTCGTGGGTGCGTTTCACAAACATGAAATATCACACACACAAACACCCAGACTCGGGACAATCAAATGTGGATCGCACAAATTATTGCCCCGTGCGGGAATCGAACCCGCAACCCTTAGCGCAGCAGTCTAATCGCTTAGCCACTGCGCCAATCAGGCCATATTCCAAGCTTTCTTTTGTTATCTTAAAAATTCTAGAGCAAACCCACGCAGTTCATCTTGTATGTGTCTGTTACACCGTTATAGGTGTATCTGTGACATAGAACTGACAATGGAGTTTTTACCTGTCGATTGATTTACTACCAACGCAATTTTGTATGCTGATCTGGGAATGTGTTGCCTGTGGTAATTATCAATTTCTCTTACTTGTACCCTTGTCATTACAGATGGCACTTTATTGATTAAAATCTGCTACACAATAATTAGATTTATGCACTAGTTGTTCTAACACCACTGTTTGTTACGTTCGATATATGCCTATAATAATGTCCTCCTGACCGAATTTCGGTCACGGCGGCCTGTCTTAGCTGAGACTAGCCAACTACGCAGGAGATATTATAGTGCACAAGTGTGCGCGCAGACACAGGTGCACTCCCTATTCCCTCACTCTCATAATCCGATGGGACGGTAGACCGACACGACCGGAGGGAGATCCGGCGCCTGCCTATGTACTATAACAACTTTCGTGAGTGTCCATATTACCCATACTGATTACTAATAATATTATAAATGTGAAAGTAACTCTGTCTGTCTGTAACGTCATCACGTCTAAACCACTGGATGGATTTTGATGAAATTTGGCATGTAGAAAGTTTAAGACCCAAGAAAGGACATAGGACATACACTACAAAAGACACTCATACTTATTTTAAAATTCAACCCTTCAATGCGTTTAAATAGGGGTTCACGCGAGCGAAGCCGTGGGCAAAAGCTAGTTTGCTATAAATGCCGGTTTTACTCACGTAAATATTCCGGAATGCCTGACTAGTTTCGGACTCAAACAGAGTTCGGCTCGCGACTCCGCCGCGCCACCTGCTCATGAATAAGGGCTCCGTTGAGTCCAAAACTTAGACATTTCCGAATAGTAAACCCGGCGGCATTTTTAGTGAATATTATGCCTACCTTATTTAAGTACTCGTTAGGCTTTCTCTTTGGTATTTAAAACTTGTATTGCAAAACAAAATATGTGGTTATGTGACGGCACTCCCCTGCCTAACCCTATTAATCCTACAAGCGTGAAGATTCTAGTTGTATTTTAGTATTTTTTGTGTCCGGATTGTCAGAGATGTCCACGGTACAATTTTTAAAGTTTAATGACTGACTGACCCGCTTGCCGTAGTGGATAAGCAAATGGCATTTAGTGTCAAGGCCCGCAGGTTTGTATCTCGCACGGAATATGTCTGTGGCCGAAGATATCAATGCTGCAGAATTATGTTCTTAGATACATAATTATTATGTTACTAGCGGCCCGCTCCGGCTTCGCACGGGTATAAAATATATATTATAAGTATTTCTCCACTATTTAATGGATGTTATTATACATATAAACCTTCCTCTTCGATCACTCTATCTATTAAAAAAAACCGCATCAAAATCCGTTGCGTAGTTTAAAAGATTTAAGGATACATAGGGATATAGGGACAGAAAAAGCGACTTTGTTTTATACTATGTAGTGATACACAATTTGTGTTGATTTATAATAATATTTTATCTAGTACCAGCCTATAACTTCCAGGCAAAAAGGAAAATGAAATTCGATGGCTGCGAGCACCGACACGGTAGCTTAATTGGTAAGAGCTGCGGCACGGTTACACGAAGGTCGCGCGTTCAATTTTCGCTCGTGTCCATAATTTTTCAAATTTGAATTTAAGCTGTCAATATGGTACGACGACATTGTCAGAGTTGCGGGCAACCGGTAGAGTCAAGTGGCAAGTTGTCGTTAACTATGGCGCTTTAAGCGGGAGGCCTTTGTTTAACAGTCTACGTCTTTCGGCTGATGACGATGATGGAACACGCTAAAATGACATTAGTCAAGTCAAGTAGTAAGTAAGCACACCATTGTACACCATATTTCTGCGAATAAATTAATGAATTTGAAACTCGAAGTATTGATATTTATGTATACTTTTTCGGCCTTATACTTAATATGGTCGATAAACCAGTCGGTAACCGCGACAATTCCCTACTTCAGAGAAAAGTAAAAGTCTTCCCACATAACTTCTTGACACATATTCATCACTGTCTTCCATAAAAAAAACCATCTTGCTAATCACCCGATAATAACCCATCATTGTCATTGTCTTTGCAATGGAGCGAAACGAAGACAGTCTAAGCATGTCTTGAACTTTATATAGATATGTTATTCAATTAAGTGAACGCAGAAGATCTCAGACAACTTCCCATAGTTAAGTGCATCATTTTGTTCTAAATAAATTTGCTTAATAATGAAGTCAAACCCAACTTAAAGTAAGTACACGGTTTTACAAAATGGACGTTAAATAGCTTTTATAAATGTTTCTAACTAGCTGTGCCCGGCGGTCATGCCCTCTACATTTTTTCGGAATAAAAAGTAGCCTGCGTCCAGGGTGTCAGCTGCCTCTATACCAAATTGTATCAAAATTGGTCCAGCCGTTTAAGCGTGTAGAAGTAACAAACATACAAACTCACACACAACTTTTGTAAACAGAAAAACGGTGTAAGTCAAAGAGTGTTGCTGCTTTGGAGTTTTGGAAAGCAGCCTGGAATCTTCAAAACGGTAAGCGGCTTTTTGAAGATTATTTCTGCAGTAAGAAATGTTATTTCCTTGTTGTTTTACCTTTTGTTAGTGCTATCACATGTGATGTCGAATAAATGATCTTTGATTTGATTTTTTTTATTTTAAATTTTAGTTTTTAATAATAATATGTAACTACAGCGTAGGGTGGGTTGCACCAATCGTCTGTAATCGTTAAGTCCGTACGTCAACGTTAAGTTAGTTAGGAAATTCTCATACAAGCGGCCAACGATATTTAACGCTAACCAATATGTCAAAGTTGTTGGTGCAACTCACCCTTAGTCTTTTTACACGACTGCCCAAAAAAAGGAGTGTAATGTTTTCAGGGTTCATGTGTGTATGTATGTATGTGAGTTTCTTTATTCCATCATAACTTCTGAATGCCTGAACCGATTTTAATGTATGGAGTGTCGTTAGAATCCTTACACTATCGCAAGTAACATAGGCTATAAAAAATTAAGATTAATGAACACGACTGCCTGACTAAAAAGTGAAAAACAAGGTCCATTGCAGTTTGGGTACCTCTTAGATAAGACAGTGTTCCACAGAACGGTCCCCCGACTGCGATGAAACTTCATTTTCACTTTTTAGTTCGTTTTTTGTCATGGCAGTCGTGTTTTTTAATTTCTTTAATTATTTTATTTTCGTTACTTACATTAATAAACATTATTATGACAAGATTTGTCGGAAAATAAAATTTTAAATCCAACCACTTCAGACTATCATCTATCTTAAACAATGCCAATCACCAAAACAAGTACGTAATATAAAACCCGCATCAAAATAGTAGAATATGAAAAGTCAATGGCTGACAGTACGGCGCGCGATGAAATTTAATTTACGACAAGTCACAAGAGGGCTTGGATGCTTAAGTCCGGTCGGACGTATTACGTGTCGGTCCTTGGGGACAATGGCAATTGTGTACTATAGCCATCAACATTGTAAAAGTGACGTAAGGTATATCTACTGTAGCTATAGCTGTTAATATAATGTGTTAGAAAAGAATACGTCAAGAATAAAACGTTTTCTCTAACTAGCTGCGCCCGGCGGTGTTACTCGCTACATTTTTTCGGGGCATTAAGTAGTCTATATGTTAATCCAGGGCATCAGCTACCTCCATACCAAATTTTATAAAAATTGGTCCAGCCGTTTCATCGTGATGAAGTAACAAACATACAAAGAACACACTTGCAAACTTTAACATTTATAATATTAGTGTGATAAGTGTAATATTGTAATAATGTCCTCCAGAGTCCTTAGCGAAGTTTGGTCACGTAGCTTATATCAAGTGTGACTAGGATGTAGGAGATAATATAAATATAAAGGTACCGTACATGTGTGTGCACAATACGACCGATTTGACGACCTGATTGGCGCAGTGGCTAAGCGATGCGGGTTCGATTCCCGCACGGGGCAAAAAATTGTGGGATCCGCAGATGATTGTCCCGAGTCTGGGTGTTTGTGTATGTGATATTTCATGTTTGTGAAACGCACCCACGACACAGGAGAAATTCCTAGTGGGGCGACTTTTTCTTTTTTTTACTAGTCCATAGGTGTACTTGAATAAATCTAGCAAAGGGTTCCAGGCGAAATAACGGGTAATAAATATCAAACAACCGAAAAAACCATATAAAAAATCATAATATATCAATATTGAGTTTTCGCGTTTACTGCCCGAAATCATAAGAAATATAGGGCACTGGAACTCAGAATTATAAGATTTATATCAGCCCCCTTACCATGAACTCTAAAAGCAGGACAGTTTACCATGTGAAAGCGAGACGCCGCTACGTGCTGTGTAATGCAACGTCTCGCTTCCACATGGTAAACTGTCCTGCTTTAAGAGTTCATGGTAAGGAGGCAGGTATACTAGCAAAAAACGTACTTAGCTCCATTATTTCGTATATTATACCTACGTATAATAACTTATTCCATACGGTATGCCTTAACATTATCTAGAATAGATCACATTCCGCATTATGTTATATAAAAAACTGCAGTACGCATTAATCCATGATGACTGCAATACAATGTGCTATTATATCTAGAACACGTTAGTTTCTTTTGTTGATTCTGGGTCTAATTAATTGCTATACAATTACGATTAATTACAATACATAGCTTTGTTAATTTATATTGCTTTGACGCTGTTATGTCCGACTGTAATAGATGATTCTTTTAATGTTTCCTTACGTTAGAAATGTTTGCTGCATCGTGGATACGTTTAACATGAAATAGTGCTTAAAAAAAACGTTGCCCCACACTAGGAATTTTTCCAGTATCGTGGGTGTGTTTCACAAAAATGTAATATCACATACAAAAACACCCAGACTCGGGACAAATATCTGCGGAACGCGCAAATTTTTGTCCCATGCGGGAATTGATCCCGCAACCCTTAGCGCAGCAGTCCAATTGCCTAGCCACTGCACTGATCGGGTCGCCACAATATTATAACCCGTGAAGCACCAATTGCCCACTTATCTGATGGTCCAGAAATATTTGACCAGTATTAAACTTTTAGCACCGCATTCTTCATTCAAGTCGTATTTTAGATCGACTTAAAAAAAGGAGGCGGTTCTCAAATCGTCCGAATTGTTTTTACTATATTTTTTTTAGTGTACGCCGAAGTATTTCATTAATACACAATGATACGTACTAATGGCAATAGCAACTCCACACGTAATAAGGTCCGGGGCACTGTGAGTCCATCAGAGGGAGTATAACAGTGATTTTCGTAACACCTCACTGAATATTCAATTTTGTTTACAAAGACCCCGTGTATAACAAACTGACATCCATACAATTTTCATACGAAACCTCCTTAGACGTCACACCTCCTTGTCTCACCTCCGCAAGTTTGCACAAGTACGAGAGAGAGGGAAAGAGGATGATGCCTCAAAGAAATCCCGGTTTTATCCCCGGGTTCAAAGGGGCAGTGAGTGGACGGCTACTGTGAGACCTTAATTCGTTGCCCCGATTTGATATTGCGGGATTTAAGCTTTCCGTTAAATATTTCATGGACTGCGAAAACGCTAATTGCTATCAAATTTTCAAGAGATGTAATTAAATCCTTGACTGATTTGAGTTGGGAAAAGCATGCAGAAATGAAATGGACAGAATTTTGCAAGAATATATAGCCTTCACTCAACTCTGATACTGAAGAAAACAAAATGTGATGTTATTTTAAGTTTCGTTGTAAGTTATTGTGTACTGCGACCTTTACCACATAGGCCTACAGTTTCTTTTATAATTACTTTTTGGATGTCATATTACATCAAGACAGCTCTCAAAACGCCCACCCGTCAACGCTGCCTAGTGCTATAGCTGGGTAGAAGAAACGGCGCAACAAACTACCCAGCAGCACAATAACAGTCTGATTCGACTGTGCTATAGCATGGTCATTTACTCCTTATTTCTGATCATTGATCTCCAACACGTATCACACCGATCATAAACACAATAGGTAATTTAACAATATTTCAAAAATCACATATAAATAAAGGTTTGCCTGAGCTTAGAAAGTTTCTAAACTATGTGGGCCACTGAATGTCCCATTAACATTTTCAAGGTTGAAAGCCAGCCTAATTATTAGGTCTAGATTGACTGTTTTACTATTTAATCAAGTATATGATTCGTTTTATAAGGCAGTAGTAAGAACAAATTTTGTAAACACGTATTGATAGAAATAAAACCCTAAAAAAACACGATACTCCTAAAAGTAACAGCTTACACAACTAACATTAAACAATTTTAAACAAACGGTCGTTGTGTGGTGTGCTAATGCGCTATTGTTTAACAAATAATCGAGTGTGACGTCAACAAACACTAGATAAAGACAAGACAGTTACAGAATGTCAACACGACGCGAGGGTGGGTTAGGGGCGCTGTTGTTTTGCGCGAACAAACGAATTAAATAAAGAGGATTTCTGTTTCATGAAAAAAAATGTTACCCATGTTTTTTAATGCTTGCTGTCTTGTAAGTATGAATTTATATACCTATTTGGATTACATAACTATGGAAGTTAATGTTTTTACTATTTAGGCCAACTCTCCCTTACATACGCTTCACCTCAAAGAATTCTGTGTATTTTTTCCTAACTAAATAATACCTATATATTTTGATTTTAGGTTACTTATCTTGTCGTCATATCAAAAATTTCAAACCAATTGACAAGGCCACACTGTATTGTAAAAACAGTATAAAACATAATTTAAAACCAATTTACAATGCATTAAAAGAAAATTGCAAAAATCTACAAATTAAAAACGATTACATAGACTATGCTTAGACTTTCATTACGTCCACACGTCGTCCACTTCCTAATCGGTATCACATCGCATGATCGCGCAAATCAACCGCAGCTCAATTTGCGCAAACAGGGCCGAGCTAGGGAGCCTTTGTCTTAACACGAGTACTGCAGATGGAGTGGTGTACATTTTAATGTACCGATGTGCACTTGCAGGCCTCTGGGAGTTCGGCTTTATTGTTTTGATGGGTATCATATAAATATAGCTTTATAATAAATTCATTTTGCTAAGAGCTTAGAACCATTTAATTTTTTTTGTCGCCTCACACTAGGAATTTCTTCTGTGTCGTAGGTGCGTTTTACAAACATGAAATATCACATACACTAACTCCCAGACTCGAGACAAACATCTGCGGTTCGCACAAATTTTGGAAATCGAACAGGCAACCCTTAACGCTGCAGTCCAATCGCTTAGCCACTGCGCCAATCAGGTCGTCAAGTTGTCTAGGTTCTGCAAAATTTGGGCGTGATTTTGTAAAATCGTAGGTCCTAGCGATTATTGCAATATCGCAATACTATATTCAAATCACAATCATCATGTTTATTATTGTAAGTAGGAAAATAAACAGCCTATCTTTTCCATTCCTCGACTTAAATTACAAAAAACTTTTCCTCTGATCGTTTTTTACTTAAGCGAGTAATATTGATTTTCCTTCGAGATACGATAGCAGTCAAAAGCTTGTTTTGATCTTAATGTTTCTCTTAACTTTTAAGTTTTAAGAATGTCCCTGATGTCCTCCTGCAGGGCTAAGGGCCACTTTCTATTCCGTATCTTCTCAATCAAGAGTAAGACCATACCTGTAGGCACACAGCTTATCTAATCTTCGCCTGCATCTGCCTCAATGACAGTGAAATAATCGTATATTTACAATGTGTGACCGTATTTATCACGCTTATAATCTCAGGATGGCAGGCTGTATCACTCACATTTTTCTTTAGTTAAAAATACCATCGTCAAACTGCGCAAAACAGTTTAAAATCTCTACGTCCAAAAACATTTTGCCTCAAATTCTCGACGGCCTAACTTGTAAAACCAATATAGTTTAAGTGTCAACAAATACCAACTCAATCACACGTTCAAATTGTAAACACGCGCTAATACTTAATCTTGTGTAGTTCCTGCTAGTTAAATAGAGGGCGCCACCCTCGCTGCTCAATGGACGGTGAGAATCGCTTCGATTTCAAACGAAAAATGCTCATTGGAAAGTTTATTTTGGCAAAGTTAGTAAATGAATGATTCAGAAATACTGATACTGGGGGTTCGGATAAATTAATGAAAGTTAAATATTGATGAAAAAGATGGTTAAAGATATTTTCATCATTAAGTAAGTAGTAGTAGCCGTAACAAAGTGGTCCATACCAAACTCCGGAAGTAATGATGTTACGGAAAAAAGATACGAACAAATGTTACCTTTACCACTGATTCATCTCACGCTTATTACCTAAAACCTCATCTTACCTAATCTCACATCTATAAAAGAAAAAAGATCCCAACGTATTGAGAACCTCCTCCTTTTTTGAAGTCGGTTAAAAACAGTGCCTATCAAATGAAGCAGCATAATATAACACGCAGTAGTAGCACTTGCCACCGGAATCGCGGTGCAGCAGAATCAAACGTCGCCTGTCGCTCCGGCGCGCGGTACGTTGTACCGGCTGCGAGGCATGAGCTGAAGCGAGTTATGGAGGGGTAACGGTCGAACAAGAGAAGGGGACAATACATATTGGTTATATGTCTCTGTCTATGGAGAAACTCCTTCCTCCCCTTCTCCGTCCTTCATAACTGCTTGCAATAAGGAAAAAATATCCTAATTGAATAACCTCCTTTAATTTATGTTTGTAAAGATAAAATAAGAAATATGTGTGAACTATAATATTATAGAAGTTTACGGGCATTAAAATATAATAAGCTAATTATTGATATATGTCACCGGAAAGTTGACACCATTAATTAAAAATCCAATCAGTAATTTCAAAATACTACGTCTCAAAAAAAATGCTTAATGTCTTTAAGAAATAAATTTAATGCTTGTATATATTATTAGTTTTATTGTAGGTTGTATACAAATTGAGAGAATATTATAATGTGATTTTTTTTTGTTAAATAAACCACAAAACCGATAAATTATTAATGAATTGTGATAAGTTTTCGATTTTTATTTGCTTTGAAATCAATGTTAATAGTAAGTCAATTGAGTTGGAAAATTAGTGACGTCACAGGTTCCTATTCCCATCCAAAATCTATGAAGAAATAGCGTTTTGGCTTTATAAAAAGTACGTCAATTTATTGGTGGTGTCAAATCCCCAATTAACGAATCTTGTAACAAGCTAAACTTGAAAACAAATAGCATAATTAGAATACATTTCTATTGTAAACACTTGTGGAAGTTATTGCATGTAAAACAATGATATTTGAGTTTTAACATAGGTAGCTACTAGTTAGTTTATTTCACTCGTTATTGGTAAAGTATCACATAAGTAAGCTGTAGAACAGTAGTAGTGGAAACAGTAATGTGTAATCATCGTAAAAAGCCTATCTCATAGCCTCTGCCTTGTCCCTTTGAACACGACACTTAGGAGAAAGGCTCATAATGAATAAACTCATAAAATTGTTGTACATAATTACAAAATGCACACTCGGCACCATTTCAAATGTAATGTGTCGCTCCTAAGCGACTTCATCTGTGCACGTTGTAAAGCATAGGCGGAAGCGGGCAATATTGGTTAAATTGTACCTATATTATATCAAAATATAAGTTTTTATCTCGGTTGGTATGGGTACGTAATAAGATACGGTTTTGTTACTTATCTTTATTAAAAAATTTAAAAATATGACAAGAAATGCGTGAGATTTGAAAGAAAATCTATTTTTGGAGATTATGTCGCGACATTGGTTTAGTTAGGCTAAGTGTGTGAAAAAATAGAAATAGAAGGAAACAAGAAATTTTCTTAGCTTATGTAGATATTTTATGAAGACTAATAACTGTGACTGAGAGTCACTTAGGAACCAGAAGATTCAGAAAATTATAATTTAAAATTATATAAGACTTTATTTTAATTAAATTAAGGTACGAAGTAACTTCGTCTATTAATCTATTGATTGCTAAAATCCATCTTTACGACGCTGCTCAAATCGATAGCATATCAATTCCCTTCACAGACAAACACACTCCCGCCTATCACTTGGAACAAGGCCCACGATATTAACTGTCACTGCAAGAATCGCGCGTGTGATTAATCGCAACGACAGACAGACAGACACAGGTGAGCTCATTCCGAACTAATTGCAAACATCGACCTCTTTTGTTCAAGAGATTGTTACGTACCTTTTGTGCCAAGATTACATTCACTGAAATCATTCGACGTACTAGCGTTTCATTTGTCAAAATCAGATCGAGCTGTCATTGAAATCGAATGAAAGTTATTTCGAATGAAATTACAGTTGCGAAGATAGTTGTGTAGTGTGTATTTGATACGGTTCATTGGTTTTGTTGCTAGGTGTCCTGGAAATTGTTACTAGCTTTGAATGCCTATTCGTCCATAATGTAAGCTTTGATGGCATATTATTTTCCATATGGATGTCATTTGTATCTGTGTGCGTAGCAATTTATATCCTAAGGCCCTGTTTCACCATCGTATAGTGTTAAGTAAAGTGTTGAATAGTAACTTCTTGATTAACGCTAACCGGCAAGTAAAAGTTATGAGTATCTTCTATCGTATCTAAGTTACAGGCCAGTTTATCCCCTGATTAATGCTACTCAGATATTGTGAAATTCGTATGTGTAGTTAAAGGTGACTTTAAGTGGCGGCGGTTAGTCTACTTGACACTTTACTTATAGATGGTGAAACGGGCCCTAAGTCTTACATTTAGTAATCAGGGTTTTTGAAATTAAGAACGGAGTAAGACGTTATTAACATGCAAAAGTCGTTCGTTCTGAAAGCAATATTTTCTTGCGGTTCTACTGCATTATAAAAGGGAAGTACATTAAACAATATAAGCTCTGACTGTACGTTACTGTGCTAAGCTAAAACATTTAAAAAACAATTAGCTATACTTAAACAAAAATTAGGAAATAATTATAATAAAAGGAATAATAATAATAATAATAACAGCCTATAACTGTCCCACTGCAGGGCAAAGGCCTCTTCTCGTATAGAGAAGGATTGAGCATTAATAACCACGCTAGCTCACTGCGGGTTGGCGATTTCAAAGAAGGAATAAAAGGAATACCAGAGTTTAAAAGATTTTTGTGTTATAGTTAATAGAATCATATACGGTTATAAAAAAATCTCTTCTCCTTTCATTTCATTAGTAAGGTAGGTATTCTAGATCATGCTGAATCTTATAGTTCCTATCTCGGAGTGCTTTTGAAAAAGACTACGGATCTGATGCAATGTTAAATAATCCAGCCCTTGCTTACTCTCATCAAGACAGACAAATTAAAACACATTAAAGTGGGCATTGCGCACTGCGCAGGTTTCAAAATATCGGTATAATCTGAGAGCGTCGGTTTTGTCCGTTGCGTGTTGAGTGTTATTTGATAGCGGCTGAAGCTTGTTAGCGATAAACATGGTCCATTCAAATATAAATTATTTGTTTATCAACGTGTGTCCTAATAGCATTGATATGTACGGAGAATGATTTAATAAAATTACAGAAGGACTTTTGTATTTTAACCATTTATACCCATCTGCGTGTTACTTAAACATTTAGTTAAGATAATTCAGTTTTTAATAAACTTAGTGGGTGGGTAGCCATCATTATCTTTACCGGCTAAGTGGCTGTAGTATAAGAGAGAATTAAATTTAAATTCACTAAATTTTTTTGGTTCGTAATTTGTAGAAGAATAATTACTTAGTGATAAGTTATATTACATACAAGACCACGATCCGGAAGACGCAGCGTTGGCAGGCCTCCCACCAGGTGGACCGACGATATCGTCAGAGTTGCGGACAACCGGTGGATGCAAATGGCAAGTTGCCGCTCATTGTGGCGTTCTAAGGGGGAGGCCTTTGTTCAACAGTGGGTGTCTTCTGGCTGATAAAGAAGTTACATCAAGCTAACATAGCATAATAATGCAACATAGATTGATTCGCATTTTAAAAGGTTTGTTTTCCACAAAAGTAAATTCTACTCGCTAGGTCAACCTACACATGAACTTAGCCCGCTTATCCTATCAACTTGGACCACACCCCACAAATAAATCCTATTCAAATATGAATTTATTGTGAGCTACCTACCGACGTTGAACGCGTCGACACTCGTACTAATTATTCTGTTTGTTCTGCCTACCACCTTTGTGCTACTTCAATGGCTTGAAAAGGCTAGCATAAAACGAGCTAATGTGGTCAGATATTCGTACTTAAAGTGAAATGTGAGACGGCACTATAGTGATTTAGCCTTTTGAGAAATCTGGTATTAAATTTAGCTTTGTGAAATGTGAACTGCTAATAAAAATACTTGGATTTCTTAATCTAAATGCTTATTAGATTTGCAATTTCTTTTCGTCTGTTTAGTGTCTCGTCTGCACCTTTTGTTTAGTGATCATGAAGTCCTGTAGTACTTTCGAATCGTTGGTTTTTATGGAATGGACATCGCGAATGCAGAGCTCGAGAACGTCTTAAGCTACGAGAATTGACGTACAGGAATCGGTTCCCCGCTTGGGCATAGTATTGTTGGGTTTTTATATTTGGTAGCTCCAGTGACGGAGTACAGATAGTACTCGGGTATTACGATCTTTAACTTATTGGTAGGGACGAAATGTGATAGGTTTTCTGTAAGTACACCTATACCTACCACTTCAAGAAACACAGGCGTTGTTTTACGTAAGTGTCTCTGTAGAAACCTTTCATCGATCACTTGTCACATTGACAGCTTCCTGTCAAAACGTCAAATTTCTCGGTTAATAATTATTTTTCTTACAAGTTCAATGACAATTAAAAAAATATTCTAAAGCAAGAAATCATAGATTTTTTACTACAAAATTTGGTCTGAACGAGAAATTGTGTTATCATTTGCGGCCACAGCACGCTCGCCCCTAATACAAAACATCTAACAAACAACAAAACTCATAGCTCAGCCGTCACAAATAATACCTTAATATTAGCAGAAGAAAATGAACCAATTAATAACGAGCCATTCATCACACAGTGTCACCGTCATCGGTCAAACACAATACACCACTTTGTCGGACACACTCGGTTGTTCTCACTAGTAATAAGCCACCTACTGTTTACTTGACGGACTGTGAAGTTTCAGAGGATTTTGAAACTTATTTTGTGAGGCAAATGGTTAGGTTTTGCTTGTGTTGTAGTGGCGTAGTGTAGGTGGAAGTTTATGTTGTGATTTTTTAGGTTATTTAACGAAATTAAAGAAACAATATTTAAGAGGGGGAGGGGTCAGTATCACACTAATATTAAAAAAGCGAATTTTTGTGAGTCTGTTTTATGTCTGTTACCTCTTCACGCTCAAACGGCTGAACCGATTTTGATAAAATTTGGTGTGGAGGTAGCTGACACCCTGGATTAACATATAGGCTACCTTTTATCCCGAAAATTGTAAAGGCCACAGGGCGCAGCTAGCATTTTAAATATAAAACAAATTGTAATAAATATAAATTATCACTGTAATTTCACCTTTGTGACAGCTTATAGCCCTGGTATATATTTTTTCTTTTATTGCTGTATTTGATAATATCACACACAGTTCTGAACATTAACAGTGTATGTATTAAAAAGTTCTATCTACCACATATGAATTCTAACTTAAACCTAACTTAAATTCATAAAATAGGGACCTTTTAAACTCGGGTAAAACCTACACTCAATTGAAACTTGACTTTGAACATCAAAAATGAATACAGTAGGCAATAAATAACTAATTACTGAATTAATAGGTTATCTACTAACACTAAGGGTGAAAACAACACAAAAGATACCTATCACACTGTTTGTCCCTCCTTTGAAACAGAAATAATACATTGTCCGGCCACTGCGGTAATCGCCCGCTGTTTTTCTTAGTAATTGGACAAGAAATCAAAGGAATAAAAGGAAAGTGTCAAAGAAATGTTTTTCTTTTGCCCCATTGATTGTAGCTGGTAACGCCATTAATATTAGATATTGTTTGTGTCGGGCCGAAAGAAAACACAATCAGATAATAATTCCCAAGTTTAGTGGCGCCAATGATATTAGACAGATATGGGGGCACGGTAGAGCCCCCGCCAAGTCGAGCAAAAAAGCAGCACGGCGTACCATCCTTTTCTCGAAGCAGTTCAGGCCATTTTCGACCCCCTATAATTTCGTTGTAAATAAAACTAGTAGCCTGAATTTTTAGTTACCAAGCAGGCATGAAAACTCAGTGTATCTCACAAGACACATGTATAACCAACCAAGTGCCAAGTCAATCTATTTAATTTAAAACATACAAAAAAAATCATCATTATGCATATGGTTACTATAAGATGTTGTTAGGTTAGCTAATTACGTAATAACTTAAGACAGAAGATCCCGTGTGTGGACTTAATAAAGAAACTGACTTGGTTTTATATGGATCTCACAACTTTATACGGTAGAAAAACTTAGGCGCAGTACTTGGTGTCTTCACAAGTTTGGTTTTTGATGGCTAGAATATACCATATTACACACAAAATTGTTACACGAATAATTCGTTTCATCAAAGGATATACTTAATCTGTTTCGTCATTTAATGATCCTTAATTAAATATAGATTGGTAGATTATATTCCGGGATAGTTTCTAATATACGAGAAGTTAGGTTCAAATAACAAATCCAGGTATGTGTGCTTGCCTAGATGTTTCCATGTCATAATGCACTTTTATAGTTAATCGAAGACACCATTGACGTGTAATTTTGATAAATCACGATAGGCTTTTTAACTTCATATTTTGTGTTAGATACATACATCTCTGCATACTCCTTCCAGGAATACAGGTATAATAAGTATTATTGCTAAATAATAAAACTGTAATTAGGTAAGTATACATTCTTCTTCTTCTTATCGTATGGTTGATGAACAACCTGGTGTCAGAGTTTAAACCGCCTGTAGGACTCTGACATGGCTTTACACACCGTTGAAGAATCTCTCCGGTTTCCTCACGATGTTTTCCTTCACCGGCTGATAACTAATATACACTTCGTACATGAATTCAAAAAGACATTAGTACGTTCCGGGTTTTAAACTTGCGACCTATGACTTGGCAGTTCAAGGTAGTTCAGGCTAGCAGTGCTCTAATACGATAAATGTGTACTAACACATTTATCGTAATAAATCATCACCTAACTTAAGTACCTACAGCAAAAATCACAACTTGCTTTACCGATGTCGCAGTCGAGTAAAAAGGCGCAAAGCTAGGAATATTAGGTATAAATTACTCAGAGCATTACAGTAAATCCGTGGCCATATGCAAAAGTAATATTAAACTCAGTGCCATTGAGTGGCCGCGGCGCGAACGAGCGGCACTCTTTGATGTCCACACACAGACACACTATCACACAAATAGACCATAGATGAGCCTTGTACACAAGTCTATAATATTTATGGTTCTCAACGAAGAGCGACGTTTAAGTTTACTGCGTTTTTCTTTTGTTCTTACACCGAAAACATCGGAACTGTGTGTCGTGAAGGTAAGTGTCGTTTACGATCCTTTGACATTGAAAATCGTAGTTTGAATTTTGCAATTTTTTTTTATTGTTGTGTCGGCTGGAGACGCGTTTTGTGTTGTCAATAGCCCCATAAGGTTTAAATACGTCTTTTTTATATCTGTTGCATTGTTGATGTTAGATTAGTGCATCCAATTCTGCCTTTTTGAGTTTAATTTTTTAAATGAAGTACATTCTTATTATCTTTTGAGGTTTTATTTACTAAGTTTACCACCTGAGACTAATTAAGATCGTCCAAGTTTTATTTTTATCTATTGGATTATTGGACATTTCACTTTTCTGCGGGGAGACTTAAGGCTTAGGCTTGTTATACAGCACAAAATAAAAACATAACCCTCCTTCTGGCGCAGTCGGGAAAAAAGAAGGGTCATCCATATCATAATGAATTAGATACAGCAATTACGCTGATTCACATTTTATATGACAACTTCAAAAAATATTCAAAGTAGCACTAATTAGTAAAGGCGAAACTGTAAGAACCCTTTAAGAGCATATTAACCTATTTCCACAGAATCCGCAAGAAACTGAACCCTGCGCCGGCGCACCACACGCGTACCGCCCACTGCGTCGTAACGTAACAGAAACGTTTTTTCTAACAGCAGTGCGTGTTACCAACGAGCTGCCAATAAATCATCCCGCGGCCGTCTCTTGATTTAATATTGTCATAATAATAAAAACGCGCGTTAACGCACTGTAGTTCACTGATGTGGATGTATGTAGATGGTTAGTAGGTAGAATAAGATTTGCATCGTTCTGTGCCGTCCTTGTTAGGCCCCGAAGATTTACTGTACGTAAACTATGGAGTATTGTATGTATACTTACGAACATTTAGGCCGCGTACTAGATGACAGCGGGTCGCGGGGCAGAGGCGACAGTGGCGCGGAAAGCGAAGCGTTCAAATACATTAATTTGTATTGAAGTGTTCTCGATGGCAGCGGCGCGGGACGCGGCGTACGAGCGTTGCGCTGTAGTCAAGCGGCACTGCTGTCGCCACCGCCCCGCTGCCCGTTGTCATCCAGTTTGAGGCCTTAAAGTAAATGACAATACATGAAAATTTAGGCTGAAGCTTAATCTAGTCGAACAACCCCCAATTGACAATATTTCGCTTGATGAGCATAGGTATGATCCATCAGCCTCTTTCACTGAATTAATCTTCTCAATCCTCTCTTCAAACCTTAATAGACTTTTGTAGTATGGCGTACCAATATAATATGCACTTGCATTTGAGCACCGCATTTCACAATCAACGTCGCATCTACCCGCAAGTCTTTGCCCACAATCCGTCTCCGCTTTTATAGCTGATGACCTTTTTTGCCCCACTTCGGCAAAGCTTTTGACACCTGCACGATAGCTACTTTAATTTGCCCCGGGTCGGTTAATGCGGTAGAAACATCAATAACACTTAGCAACGCGGCGGTCTTGCCGGCCAACCGCCGGTAATTAGGGGTTAAAATTGACACGTTAGCGAAGTGATAGCGGAATATATTATGAAATACATTTTGAATTTTAATGTAATTTTTGATGGTTTCATTTGAGGGTTACGTTTGATATATAATTTCCTTTATTCGAGTTGAGTGCATTTGTAATCGATGGTGTTATCGAGAAACAGAACCTGCATTTCTATAATGATGATTGACAATAAGCAATCAATTCTTGAATTATAAAAGAGTCTGTAAGCAATTTTGTGTGGCAAGAGAATATGGGCTGCCAAGCAGAATTGCTTGCTGACTCGCACGACTCCTTCGGGAAATATAAGCGTGATTAATTCGTAAAGCACTTCTTTTCCAATATAATCTCAGGATTCTCAGGGACGCCAGACAGAACCGATTTGCATGTTTTTCACCCAGCAATGACAAAAACCCCAAATTATAAGCAATAAACAAGTTTCCACAAATGAAAAGTAATAATTTCTCATTCACCCAGCAACATCAATCAGTAGGTAAAAAACACAAGATATCATCTATAAAAATTATCCGTGGTACATTTAGTTGCGCCCGCGCCGCGGTATGGCCGGAATGTCCACCGCGCATGCGTCGAATTTGTTACACGCCCTCGTTATACGCTGAGGTAAAAACTGTGGGACTTGACGGATTTTTGGTGATTGGACCATGGTGTAGGCGATAGTCTTCCAGTTGATTGTACAGTTAACTGGAGTTTTGGTGAAGTAGAACATCGAAAAGAATCCGGGACTTCCCAGGCACGAGAAGGACCCTGGAGAACTGGGGTGCAAAGAACGGTAACTTATCCCAGGACTGACAGCATGCGCTTTTATCCTTTGCAGTTGGACTGAAGCTTTTATTTAGGGTGGATAAATCAGGGATGAAAAGGAAGACTTGACAAAAAGCATACCTATCAGTCTCAACAGGAACCATTTCAACTCCTGAGCTGGTATCACTTTGACTACTAGTAGGTAGGTAGTAAGACTACTACTTATACTAAACCATTAGCAGACACCACATTTAGAAGTAGCGTTCACCATCATGAGGCCACAATTATTATTTTGGATCACGTTAGTAAACCTAGCAGAGGTTGGCAAAATAATGTGTTCTCTTATTAAAGAGTTTTACCTAGAGCGGGACCCGCCGTGAAGAGGCTGATCGGGACTTGTCGAGGGATGCGGTGCAGCGTGCACCGATCCCGCGTCTCTCGACTTAATTCACAGGTCCAGTGACGGTACCGGACAGTGGGAGTCCCGTCACGATCCATAATGATTATATATGGACGTCCTAAGACGATTGCATGCTGTGAGCTTCATAATATGGACACCCTGGAGATTTGGCCGGTTAGAGTCCAGCTTCCCCTCTGATCGCCCTAGGACGGAGGAAGTCCATGAGGAATACTTCAAGAAAAAATCTGAATTTTACCCACATTTCGCTGCTCAAGTAAAATTTTATAAAGCATAAATTGCAATAAATTTTTGAGCCCACCATAAATTTAAGTAAACCAACATTTTATATTAGATTGTACATACGCCTACCGCTCACATCTTGCACCGCACATGCGCACTAATGACGAGTTTGGGAAAAACGTTTAAGTCGGCGGTTGCGCAGGAGTCATTCGTTACGCCGCGCGGCGACACTCACATAATGATCTAACACAAAATATACCGAGTTGCGCTGTGTCTAGCTGGATTCTGATCGCCTAATAAAACTTACATGTACTTGTGTATTTTGTTTAAAGCATAATCCGAATTAAATATTGTTATCTTTTGCTTTTCTTTCATTTTATTAAGAGTAGGACAGTAGGTACTCTATTGTACCTACGAATTTCATGTATTCTTCTTATTAGGGCGAAACATTAAAATAGCTAGAAAAAATAGAATGTATTAATAAGCCCTAGACTGCTGTTTCGCTGTCTGTTGAAAGGATCGCATGTTTGATTCCCTCATCATCATCATCATCCACAGCCTTTAATATCACAAGGATTTCTCCATAAGAAAAAATAATATTTGTGTAATCAGCAGCGATATGATCGGTCTAGGTTCTATATTACACACATATGTTACTAAAGAACTTCCAAGGCCAAATTTAAGAAAAATCTTCGTCCCAGACCGACACAGTGATTCAAGAAACGTCTCTGTTTTCCAACTGTAGCCGCACAGTGCCATCGAATAATAAAATGACGCACGTGTTAATGAGTTCTAAATGTCTAGGAGATGAGGTGATCTCAAAGATCTCACGGCCTCGCGATTAGTGGTTAGCTAAACATCTGAGAACATCTGGAAGTAATGACAAATGTATCAAAGGTCAGCCCCCTTACCATGAACTCTTGAAGCAGGACAGTTTACGTTGTGGAAGCGAGACGCCGCACTACACTGAGCGTAGCGGCGTCTCGCTTTCACATCGTAAACTGTCCTGTTTTAAGAATTCATGGTAGAGGGGCAGATCGGTCTACAGTGCGCTTCCTCTTGGAAATAGCTGCTGTTTTGTTGTTTTTTACTTCTTACTGCACTTTGGACACGTGAAGGATGTGGACGATTGTATGTATGTATGTTTCGCTATCAGAACAATAACGAATACACATTGCGCAGGCGCCAACTCCAAAATACCTAACTGGAAAAAGTAGGCTTACATACTTTTTAGCTGGTGATCATCGTACGTATAACACAATTAAGTTTAGGTTTCTGTAGGTGCTGGATTGCAACAAAACAAATCTATATTAATGTTTTGGATAAGGAACTTTAATTGTTCGCAATAGGCGGTGATGGTATGGCCCATTAAGCAGGAAGAAATCTATGGGTCTTAAACTTTCTACATGCCAAATTTTATCAAAATCCGTCCAGCAGTTTAGTCGTGAAGACAGGCAGTTACTTTCACATTTAGGTATAATATAGTATGCATAAGTAGTAACATCTTAACTAGCTTCTAATGGTAACAAGATTAACGCCAGGTTAATTGCCCTCATACACCGTAACCTTTACAAACGTATGTTTATTAATTGCTTATCATTTATTCAGTTTTTACGTCCGTCTGTCTGGGAACTGAAGCAATACGGTTAATGTCTTCAAATAAAATGTTATCGTTTAGTAGCTGTGTATTAATGTTTTTAGAGATTTTTTGACGTTTTCATCCACACTTTTCTTCTTATCGCATGGTTGATGAACAACCTGGTGTCAGAGTTTAAACATGCAGGCCTCTGACATAGCTTTACACATCGTTGAAAAAATTCTCAGGTGTGCCGGTTTCCTCGCGATGTTTTCCTCCACCGTTTTTAGCAACTGATGATTAATATATAGTACGAAAATACATTGGTGCGTGCCGGCGTTTGAACTTGCGACCTTTGACTTGGCAGTCAAACGGTCATACCACTCGCCTATCCACACTAGTGGTTGCTCAGAGGTTGAAATTTGATCAAAAACAAATAATTATAAATTTTATCTTTTTATTTACCGATACCAATTCTCTCACTACTCTCACATCCTACCAGGGATTCAAAGTTTTTGCCTCATATTTGCAAATTGTATTATTATTTTTCCCAGCTTCAACATTAGCAAGTCTTCTACGTTCTATTGTAGGTCGCTGGACATTGTATTCTGCTAATCTTTTCAAAAAGCTTGAATTGATTTAAAAGTAATGTCGATTCTGTTGATCAAAATAAAATACCACAAGAAACTGTCTTAACACCTTCAAATAACAATCAACTTTAAATCTATAATCTATTGACATTCCCTGCACCATAAATCAACATCGGCCCACTTGTTTATAATTTCAACAATAATACTATAATTAAAGTTAATTAGTTACTTTCTTAACAGGTCAGGAGTTGCGCGAGGCTGGGTGGGTACTGCGCACTGCGCGGCGGGCGCTCGCTTCATTAATTAGGAGATGTCTTCATCTTCGTGCGATCAAAGCGGCGCAGGCGCACACAAAGATTTTCTTAACAATGCTATCAGGTTACTGAACGTAAGATGTGGTGCACAATACTTGGTGTTTTTTGTTTTATTTTTGTTTTGCGATATTTTTTTTTTGGTTTTTAGTTCTGTGTGTGTCATTTTGACCTATTGTAGGATGCGAATTATGATTGATGACACCTAACAGCACTTAGGGTATTCTATACCTAATTAGTAACAATTAAAATTGAAATTAAAACTTTGTTTATACAGAAGGCCCAGCCAAATTACGCCAGTTATGTTTTAGGTCCCAATAGGGCGAGCCTATTGCCATCAACCGGGCACACATCCAGACTCCGTACTGCTACTGAGAATTACCTGATGGAAAAACCCAGTAACACTACCCGACCTGGGATTCGTACCCAGGACCTCATGATCAGCAGTCGCGCTTAGCGACCACTAGGCCAATGAAGCAGCATTACTAACCAAGAATACTACTATATTATTAAGATAGGTGTCATAAATGTTTATTACATGGTTATAGGAATAAGATATTAATCTTTGTAATAAAAAATTACAATTATTTAATAAAATTATAACACAAAAGATGATACTTTATCGCAATGATGCGCGCGGACTTTAAAGCGATGACATAATTGTAAATGTTATAATAATACAAAAAATTGCTTACGAAAATTCGATAACTTTTTAACAACCAATATTATTAATTAATTTTTTTTAATAACACGCTGTATAGCCCGTAAATTGGCTAACTATAATCATTTTAATTTACTAAACAACTTTTAATTAAGGACGCGAGTACACTATAGTTTTTGTGTTGGCTGTCAATTGTCAATCATGTGTACAATGCCTTAGAGAGCAGACTAGCGACCTGTCGGCGCTTTGGCATATTAGACCAATGGATTTCAATGTTTAGATCGTTATTGAGGATCATTATACTGGTTGGTAATACCTAGAAGGATCCGATGAACGAAAATAGTTTCAAGTTTGTAAATTGAAACTGTAACTTGAATACCTACATATTACTATAATCGTACGGTTGATGAACAACCTGGTGTCAGAGTTTAAACCGCCTGTAGGCCTCTGACATGGCTTTACACACCGTTGAAAAATCTCTCAGGTGTGCCGGTTTCCTCACGATGTTTTCGATCACAGTTTAAATTTATTTAAAATACGAATCAAAAATATTAGTATGTAATTGATTGAATCATTAAATTATTTCTGTCAATATGCGAATTATTTGTAATATACATAACCAAATTATTAATTAGTAAACACAGAGAAGGATACAACTTTGAGACACACAACAACCATTCTAATCTACCTGAAGCTATAATTCCTAGTATTCGCGTAATTCCACATTATAGTTAATTTATTAATTATCTACATTACTGTAATTACACTCTACTTCCACCTGTCCCAAATGAAACGTATAATGATGTGGTTTTTGTTGGAACTTCTATCAGTCTATCTGTTTAACGGTTATAGATAGCAACCACGCAGAGGTTGGTATGTAGAGTAGGATGAATAAAATCGAATCAATTGCTCAGACGATTAAAAAACTCTGCCGTTTTGAATCAACCTGTTATAAATTAATTATCAGTTGCTAAAAACGGTGAAGGAAAACATCGTGAGGAAACCGGGACACCTGATAGATTTTTCAACGGTGTGTAAAGCCGTGTCAGGGGCCTACAAGCGGTTTAAACTCTGACACCAGGTTGTGCATCAATCATACGATAAGAAGAAGAATGAACCTGTAATTTTTTATGTCGTCTTAGGCGATGGCCACAGCCAAAGAAAAGATTTAAGACGAAGGTCCATTGGGAAATAATTATGATTATAACAATTACTATAGATGGCCGATCGGTCGATCTGCGAGGTTAAGGACTGCTCGATGCAGTCAGCCTTGTGATGGGTAACCGTTTTCACATTTCGAGACCCTTCCGTGCTTCGGAAGGCACGTAAGCCGTTGGCCCTGCGCCTGATCTCTCTCCGGTCGTGTCGGTCTACCGTCCCATCGGACTTTGAAAGTGTGCACCTGTGTTTGCGCGCATTCTTGTGCACATATCTTGACTGACGTGACCAAAATTCGGAGGAAGACATTTATTACTATAGATTGCGCTATTGTCCGCAAAAGTAACAGCAGACTTACATAACATTGTAGTGTGGCATTTAAGTTAATTGTATTCAAGGTGTATTCTTCCCAATGTCCCATAAATACGCCCATAGAATGTTATGTATTTTAATTTTCTTTACCATTATCGGATTATGATTAGGACGGCAGTCTTTGAGATACTAAAGGCAGTGCATTTGATTAACGCGGCTATTATCATGCAGTAATTAGTTTACCTTTAAGTGGTAACATAATTTGCATAGATTGGTAACTTGGTGTAGAAGTAACTTAAAAAAACTTAAACCTCCTTGTATGCCGGTTAAAAAATTAAGTATAAAAAGGTTTAAGATAGTATTTCGAAAGAATTGTGAATTATTATATTATCGTGTTTGATTGATTTCTGTTTATTAAACAGAAATCAATTAGGCTGATGTATCCTATCATCCCTTGTTTCGTATCTAAAATATTGCGAGTAGGATTGGTATTAAGCAAAAAATGTAATGCAGATTAAAAACTACTTTACAATAGGACATAATACATTGTCACAACTGAAGGTAAAAAGATGGCATTGATGGGAACTCTGCCTGTTGAACTAAATAACACTATGGCTTGGAAAAAGGAAATCGATATAATAATTGGCAACGGTATTTTTATACAAACTATCTCTGTCTAGATTTGACGAAAAACTAACGTAATGTCTTTTGCAATTGTGACAACTTAGTCGAGCTTTATAAATGAACAAAATTTCGCTACTAGAGCCAAAACAGACAACTCTTGGTTGAAGTTCGGTTTTAGGAGCAACGTCGTTTTCAAATTGATAATTAGGATTACAATTTTGGTGTGAAATAAAGCATATTATATCTATCTACAATTTAAATTGATAAAGACAATTTGAAAAATTATGGACACGAGCTACATTTTCCTTCTTATTTATAAAAATTGTCATTGTTGAACAATCGGTTAAATTATACCGGTAACTGTCATTTGCATGTCAAAAAATAGAGATGTCAATAGGCCTAACAAGTGGTTATCTTAAAACACATGTTAGCATTGTTTATAAGTAAGAGGGCTAATCTTTAATCAATTTAAGCAATTAAAGCTTAGCATGGGCTTCCTGCTATGCTTTAATTACATTAAAAGTCATGTAACATAGTTTAAAACCACCCAAAAACACAATATTACCAAAATAACAACTCACATTGAAACGAAGTTTATAATAACCACAAAATATACCACCAATAATCTCCATTGGCAAGAAACACAACACTATTATCTTTACCGCCCCTTCGTAAAAGATAGCGCAAATATAGTTTCGCAAAACGGTAGAGTTTCATTGCCAGGTGGTCGCCTCGAAGCTATCGTGCGTAAGCGCAGAATATTATGTTACTTTACCTGAGACCCTGACACGGTCCAAAGACCTATATTGTGAGAGATCGGGTTCGAACCAGTAGCCGGTAGCAGGGTGCACGATGCAACTTAATGTAGCTGATAGGCGTTTCATCTATTTTAGGTCATCACGCTTCAGTTGGTTTTGAAGAGGTCTGTTCCGTCTGTAAGTTCTGCTTAGGGTATCCTAGCTTTCAAATTATTGTTTAATGGCTTAAGATTTTTTTATATGTGATAGATAAATTTGTTTATTTAAATTGACTGTCTCGTTAGTCTTGTTAAATCTAGAGGTAGCTAAGCGCAACTGCTGGGCATGATGTTGGTCTTGGGTTCGAATTCCGAGTGGGGCAAAGTCCTCTTGGGTTTTTCTATTAGGAAGCCGGACTCCCTGCTCCTTAGTAAGGAGTCTGAACTTGTACTCGGTCAGTGGCCAGAGGCTCGACCCCTATTACATTAGGACCTATGACATAACTGAGAAAATGTTGGTGGACCAGTTACACCCCTAAGCTTACCCCTGACCCGGGAATACAGGCGAGATGTTAAATTTAATAAGAAACGAAACAAAAGCGAGAGTTTTTACTACAATACATTTATGGAGAAACGTATCAATAACTGTAACTATCCCTTTAGGTGCAGTGCCTCTTCTCATAAAAGTGAGTTTTTTTTTTTTAAAGAGGTCGCCTCACTCGAAATTTCTCCTGTATCGTGGGTGCGTTTTACAAACATGAAATATCACATACACAAACACCCAGACTCGGGACAAACATCTGTGGATCGCACAAATTTTTGTCCCGTGAGGGGATCGAACCCGCAACCCCTAGCACAGCAGTCCAATCGCTTAGCCACTGCGCCAATCAGGTCGTCAAAATAATATAATATATTATTCATCATCATCATCAGCCGGAAGACGTCCACTGCTGAACAAAGGCCTCCCCCTTAGAACGCCACAATATATTATTAACTTACTTACTGCTAAATATGATAACATTCCACCCGTCTCACGCTTGTTTTTTGTTAGTCTTTTCGCAGGACCATATTTATCAATGGGCACAAAGGGCCAGTTAATGAATAAGATTGAAAAGCGAAGTGATATCCAGGTAATTCACTTAAAATGGTCCTTTCATTAATAAGGTTCTTGATATTCGCTATCGTGTTTCGTGGTTATTTCCACGTACTTCGAGGTGGCTATCGGCATTCATCCAGTTGATCGGATTATAAAACAGCGGAGGAGCGGGCGGTGTCGCGTTACCGAATCTGTATGCGACCACAATGAGCATGCCGTTTCGCGGTAAAACGTGTTAATAATGTGGGGCGGGCTTGAGTTGTGAGCGGCAGCGGGTCGAAGGTGCTAGAAGGAGATCCTTGAAGATTGATTAATATTTGGAGTTCCTACTTTTAGAATGAAATGGCAAAATGTGGAAGTGCGATAAGCAATCTTTACCTACCCTTACGGACAGCACCTACTAAGGAACTCCAGAACTTTCTGAAACAGGAGCTTAGTCTTAGGCTACCGAGAATTTCCACCTACCTATAAAGTCTCAAGTCTTCTGTATTCATGCGTTAGGATAGATATTTATTAAAAAAAATCTAGATTACATCCCCAAGGATAAGAGCTTGATATCTTAGGTAGGTATATTGATATGTATCAATCAAGCCTAAAATCCCAAGGTATATATAGATAGATTAATGTGCAAAGAATACTTCGATGTTAAGGCATTTGGTATCGGACGATGCAACCATCCATTCACAGTTATCCCTGGTTTGAGAGCCCATATAGGCAAGACAGTGTAACCAGTTTGAGACTTCGTTCCAGACATCATTGATGGGTAGTCACATCACCATATTGTTCAGAGTGTTCTACATTATCAGTGGTCTATACCCCTACATTTCTTTCATCATGACTTCCACTTAGTAGTTCGCCAGCCTACAGCTCTTCATCAGGCCCAAACGTGATACCCACACTCTCTCATACCAGCACACTCGCTAACGCGCGTCCCTCGAGCCTCAGTAACGCGATACTATGTAGTTCCCGCGGCTTTACATCCCGACCCTAATTTTACGGCTCATTACCACTTCTACTCGTTCTTTTTTGCAATAAACCAATGTGTCGTGAAGCATCGTTGATTTTTCGTGTGCTAACTATATTCCATTATGTACCGGTAAACCTTTGGTGTCGGTTACACGTAATTATAGAAGAATTGACCCAGCTATTATTGGATTTAGTATAGTATTGGATGTCAGTTTGGTGAATTGCGGGTGAATGTGGTGAGGCGGAAGATGTTCTTGTCTTTTTGGTTTATCTTTTGTAAATCTTTATCTTTGTTGGAACTGCCTTTCTCTATAATTTCTGCTGTGTTAAATGTGTTTACAAGCGCAATTGCACATGGAAAATCGCCCCGACATGCAACGAATTTCATCCTTACATCTTCTTCTTCTCATCGTATGGTTGATGAACAACCTGGTGGCAGAGTTTAAACTGCCTGTAGGACTCTGACATGGCTTTACACACCGTTGAAAAATCTCTCAGGTGTGTGGGTTGCCTCACGATGTTTTCCTTCACCGTTTTTAGTAACTGATAAAAATTTATTTTTTTGGGTGAAGTCGTTGCTCTTCAATGTGAATGTATAAGTATTGACTTAACTTCATTTATTTAGGGACGATTTATAATTTCCAGATATTTTTTCTTCAAATCATAACATTTGAAAGAGAAAAGACAAACTTTTTTATAAAATATAAGATGTTTTTATTGCTCTTATATGTTATCTAAAGATTGAAGTATTTAATGCTCCAGTCACAATATTAGTAGTGTGACATCATATGAGCTGATCATTCAACAGGACGACGCATGCGTCACCACCGGTTAGCTCGACTGAAAGTTATAGAGAACCTAGTCATCTGATGTAAGCCATCTGTACGATACTAGTCAAGGGCTATTTTGAGATGGCTTATTGTGATCTTATTGAGTATAAATTGAAACACTTTTACTTAAGTTTATTAGTTTGATGTGGTAGTCCCAAATAAATGTTGATGACCTGATTGGCGCAGTGGCTAAGCGATTGGACTGCTGCGCTAGGGGTTGCGTGCTCGATTCCCGCAAGAGACAAAATTTCATATTTGTGAAACGCACCCTCGATAGAGAAGAAATTGCTAGTTTTGAGGCATTTAAAAAAAACTTTAATTTGCCATTGAATTCTTTCTTATTTTTGACGGGAATCCGGGACGGGAAGCCTTTGTTATATATTAATACCTAACCAAAGCTAACATTCTATTTTCACATGAAAAAGAAATGTAAATACACGTAAGATACTGATAAAAAGATCAGTAAAGTATTAGTCCACAAAAGCAATTTAAAAAAACATTTTTAACCGTTTTATATAACATAACATAACATCACGCCTGTATTCCCCGAAGGGGTAGGCAGAAGTGAACATATAGTACACCCACATTTCGCCAGTTATGTTGTAAGTCCCAATCTAATAGGGGGCGAGCCTATTGCCATCAACCGGGCACAAATCTAGACTCCGTGCTGCTACTGAGAATTACCTAATGGAAAACTCAGTAACACTTTTGCCTGACCCGGGATTTGAACCCAGGACCTCTTGCTCAGCAGTCGCGCTTAGCGACCACTAGACCAACGAGGCAGTCCGTTTTACCCAAGACTAATTTGTGGTCTCCGATTTTCTCAAGACTCTGCCCTAATTTGTTGTCACCAACACTGTCCATTCAAGGACACAAATGAGGGTAACTAATATTCTGTAAGATGAAACATGGTAGGTTGTGTGATGTAGGTCGAGGTGGGAGAGCGACGCAGTGGGGCAGAGGGACACGCCACCGATACCAGACACCCAGGTCACCTGTGGGGGATGCGGTACGGTCATCGACAATGATGTCTTGAGAATGTTGATGACTATTCGGTAAATATGCCTTAGTACATGTTTTAAAATTATACACTTCGATTTTATATACATATATAATATATATTTATTCCTACTCCTCTTATTTAATCTTATATGATTAATTTAGTTGCGGGTTCCAAGACAGTCGAGTCATTTCTCTGGGACGCCTCGAGCTTCATTTCCTCGATGGTTCTCAATGGTTATCATTGTAGATCCTGGCTTACAGGAGTCACAGTGATGGGCACGAGTGGAGGGCTAGTCCCGAAAAAAAACACTTAGTTTTGTATTTTGTATAGGTATGCAATCGTAACAAGAATGAAAACATTTTTAAGACTTTTAAGTCTACCTTTGCTACGCTACGATCGCACTGATAATCATAGTCATAATGTTTTTATTTTATATAGGCTACAAAAGAGCACTTACAAACGTCAAAACTAGTTGCTCGGTACCAAAGGTCGTTTCTATGGTGATAAACCGGCAAGAAACTTCATAATTATTCTTTAAAAAATATACTGTAGGTCTAATAATACATTCTGACTTAGGTACAGCTGAATATCAACGGCGTGACTTACTCACGTAGTGGAGTAGAGAAAGAGTCGTCTTCGCAATCATATTATTAAATTGCATGTTAATTATAAATGTGTCTAATCTAAACGAACACAAACTAATAATTATGTATAAACGTAATAGAGCCAAGCTTAATTAATACATACAACTGTATTCGTAAGCTTACTCACTATACAGTTAGCTACCATATCGGGAATGCCTCTGAATTAATAATCCCACAACGCCAGTCCATTAAAAAGCAGTAAATCCCATCAATTTATCAAAACAACATAAATATTAATAAATTCAATATTAAATCATTTCCCGCCATTTTGCCACAGACTGTACAAGAGCACAGATAATATAGAGTAAAAAGTGCGCGAATCCCCGCGGATACGCGCGTAGCCGGATCGCGTTACACGCTAATGGAGCGTGCACGCGATCGGGCCGCGCGTACGGAGACCAAGTATCGATGCTGTTTTTTGGAAATTAAAAAACCTTTGGAGGTAAGCAGATACGCTTGGTAGGCGATACGCGACGACATACATACATACATAGTTAAACGTAACTGGCCTCATAAATGTGTAGGGTAAGGGTTTTTGCTGTAGTCATTTGTATTCTTCTGTCGTTTCGACATGACCTATTCGTTATACTGTGGCGAGAAGGCCAGTTTGCCATAACAGTCTGTTCTGACTCCTAACCGTCCATACCAAGTAAAAAAATAGCATCAAATCAGTCAAAATAGCATATCAGACAAGATTGTCATACTATCCTTTAAATTGACGATGGTGTAAGTAACGTTGTGATAACAATTATAATGGTGAAGGCATTTAAAAAAAACGTCGCCCCACACTTGGAATTTCTCCTGTATCGTGGATATGTTTCACAAATATGAAATATCACACACTCAAACACCCAGCGTCGGGACAAACATCTACAAATCGCAAAAAAAAAATCCCGTGCGGGACTCAAGCCCGCAACTCCTAGCGCAGCGGACCAATCGCTTAGCCACTGCGCCAATCAGGTCATCGGTATCATCACCAGCCTATCTCAGTCCACTGCTGGACCTAGGCCTCTCCTATGGTACGCCACTGAGTTCGATCTGGGGCCACGATATACGCAAAATGGCTGGCAGCGGTTGGAAGCGGAAGGCTGAAGATCGAGCTCATCGGTACACTAAAGCATAATTATTCTATCTATCAGTGCAGAAACCCAGGTACAACTTCAACAGTAACAAACCGTGCTAACGTACCAATTAAAAAACTTTAAGTACCCTTAATAAATGATGCCTGCACAGTAAATCCTGAGCGTCCCCTCAAATCAAACGACACCCAACAAAGCCAAGTAACAGCCTGCGTGATTAGTAAAACGTATAGCGTATGTAAACAGTGAGTGTTTGTATTGATGAGATCTGGCGAGTGGGCGACGTCGCGCGCAATTACTTGTCAATTGAACTGTAGGCGCGGGCACACGCGACCCGAGTCGACAGGCAAGGGACAGAAGAACAAGAACATAAGGACAGGGACACGCCTCAACGAAAAAACTAATGAAAATTCATGGGATAACTGTCTAAAATGTACGTCTTCTTCGTATAGATTAATTAATAGATGTTTAATACATGAAATGAAAACCAAGAACTTACCTCCTTTATAGTTTCAAGCTTAAAAATTCATTAATAGCGAACTTAAGATGAAAGATGTAGGAACATTTGGAAGGATTTTGAAAAATATGGAATGAAAGACATCCCAGTCAGCGTAACGTAGTTCAAAATCTAGGGAAGCTGTACCCTATATGGGATTTAAATACCTAAAGCAACAAAGAGAGATGCCTTGAAACAGCCGCTTAACTCAAAGTGGATCTTCGCCGAGTCTGTTAAAAAATATACCTAACTATGCGAGTTGATTGTCTTCTATGCAAAAACTGAACAAGCACTAAAACTTAAAAAAACCGGGTCCAGTGCGAGTGGGACTCGCGTATCGAGGGTTCCGTTCAAACTTTAAATTATGTTTACGACAATAACATTGTCCTAAAGAAAAGATAATTATTTGAGTATTTGATATTAATTTCAACTTTACACCTTCACGCGTTCTTGAGAAAAAAGGTTAACAGACCGACAGATAGACAGACAGACGGACAATGGAGTGATGCTATAAGGATTCCGTTTTTCCTTTTTAAGGTACGGAAACCTAAAGATAGGATTCTAACATACTATTCACAAACATTTTCATAATTCTCCTTAGCTTTTCGGATGAGTCAACGTGTGGACGATTAGGAAGACAAATTGGCAGCTATACTGTTACATACCAGCTTCCTTCACACCAATACTCATGCATTATAATATACCTATTCCATTATTGTGTGCCAGACAAAAATGTCATGCGGTTAATCATTTGTTTCACTTTTGATGGATCATTCACATGAAGTATGCAATGTGTCATAATTCTCGGAGCAACTTCTTACAATACCCTTCATATGAATACCTATTCATACGTAACAACTGATCACCTTTTGCGGTTTACCGGGCTTTATGTAATTACCACCGACATTAACGCAGTCACTATGGTAACTACAACCTTTTTTACCTATCCTAAACCACAGTCTAGAATTCTAGATACCCTAATGAAGCACTTAAAATCTAGTTGCATAGTATACCTATTGTGACAAAAGACTGAAGAACAATTCTCTCATTATTACAATTTAATATTTAAAAAAAGCGAAAGTATGTTTGTGTGTTTGTTACCTCTTTACGCCCAAAAAACAGGACCGATTTTGCTAAAATTTGGTATGGAGGTAGCTGACACCCCGGATTAGCACATAGGCTACTTTTTATCCAGTGAAAATGTATCAGGTAATACCGCTGGGCGCAGCTAGTATTACATACCGCTGTCCTTTACGTATTGTTTTTATGAAACAAATGAGCATCAGTTTTTTGTTCTTTCAAAGCTAGGAAAGCGCCACGTTTAATTAATCTTTAATAAATATTTATCCTGCTCAGAACTTTTGTTTAAACCTAAACTACTGCGCATGCTCCACACAGAGCTTCCCACTGTCGCCTCGGACAAACTAATTAAACGTCAAGCATCGGGAGCCGAAACACAAACAAGCGTGTTTGCCGACAGATCGAGACGACCCCGTTGTTAATATTTTAAACTGGCAACATTTAGCGCGCCCTCATTGGTCGGCGTTGGCGCGAAGCGCGCGTCATTTATTTTAATTTGTCATTTGATTTGACAGGAGATGTCAACTTGATGTTAATTGAAGTTTGAGATTATGGGCGCTCCAGCCAGAGCAATTGCTGCTGTATTTGTGATTGGGAATTTGGTGGTAGCGGGAATACGCGTAGATAAGTGATGGAAGATAAATATGTAATATTAGTAATGTGCTGATGGTTGTATGTTGACAAAGTCGTGTTTTCATTTGTTCAGTTTAGAAAACCCGCTGGCAAAGTACGGCCTTTGGATGGGATTGCTAGTTTGATTTTGATTACGTAACTATTGGGGCTTTCTAAATGCAAGCGTTTGAACCATGATGAGTACCTAGCCTTGAGCATGAGTTGTTACCAAAATTATTAATTATGAGAAATCCTGTTCAAAAGAAAAAATATTATTATATTATTAGTTTTTTTATAACAGCAGTCTGTACCTACATACCTTCACAAATTTGCAACGTTATTACACGATATCTACACCCTTCCTTTACAATGACTTGAAGCGTAACTTTAACAAAACGCCATAGATTCAGCAACCCAATACCACTCGCGGTCAAAACGGCGTGAACAGCTAAAAGCCTGCCTACCCTCCGTGGGGTGCGGTACACGTCGGCGCACATTACCAACGGATGGGTGCACGCATGAGGGCCCATGCTATTTGTTTATGGTTCTTAATAGTTTTAATTCGATGTGCTTTTTAGATGAGCAATGATCAGGGGTGTTTGTTTTTCCAAATTTGAAGTTGATGGGATTTTGTTGTTTTAAATGAGTTTAATTGAAATAGTTTGTATAGATTGTGGAAATATACTGATACATAATATATATGTTACGGGTAATGCTATAAGATTAAATAAACCTAGGTTTATCCGGGATTTACCCATACCCAATCAGTGTTGGGTAAACTTAGTTATGTACGGGTAAATCCCGAATTAAAATTTATTTCAATTATTATTCGGACCTTATCAAAAAACCTTGTGTGATTCTAAGTAAACCCGGGTAAACCTAGGTTTACTCGAACTTCTAGCATTACCCGTAACTTAAAGGTATACTTTCATGTATGAAGTCGACAGATATCTTCTTCAAATTTGTTGTCTAAACATGGGCTAATTGTAGCATGGGAACGTGATTTAGAGAGAGATAAGTAGTGAAGTTGACTGCCTCGTTGGTCTAGTGGTCGCTAAGCGCGACTGCTGAGCAAGAACACTTTGCCCGACCCGGGATTTGAACCCAGGACGGGTTCAAATCCCGGGTCGGGCAAAGTGTTACTGAGTTTTCCATAAAGCAATTCTCAGTAGCAGCACGGAGTCTGGATTTGTGCCCGGATTGATGGCAATAGGCTCGCCCCCTATTACATTGGGACTTACAACATAACTGGCGAAATGTGCGTGTACTATATGTACACCTCTGCCTACCCCTTCGGGGAATACAGGCGTGATGTTATTTAAGTAGTGTAATTGGCCGCCCAGAATGCTCTGCTTTCTACTTACACATTATTGGGGTACAAGTACAGAGCCTCCATGAGTGACGATACTTAAGTACGTCCGGCGCACCCTGGACGGTCAACCTCGCTACCATCCTTGTCGACTGACCAATCTCTAGCACGACATGACCTATTCCATGTGGCTATTGGCTCATGCCGACACGAAGAAGAAGATAATAATGTCCTCCTGACCGAATTTCGGTCACGGCGGCCTGTCTCAGCTGAGACTAGCCATCTGCGCAGGAGATATTATAGTGCACAAGTATGCGCGCAGACACTGCACTCCCTATTCCCTCACTCTCAAGAAGAAGATAAGCTACAGCGGTAATTTTCATTTAATATTTGCAAAATCTAAAACCCAAAATCGCTTGTCAATTTTCCCGCTTCACATTTGAAAATAGAACAGATAAAAAATACTTTACAAACCGCTGCGTTCTACATCACTTTGTGATCAATCTGCATTATTCCAAGAAGTTGAATGCTATGTTTAGTCCTCAGCATCATAAATCAATGAAAAACACGGAATATGACTCAGTTGGCATAAAAAGCCACCGTCTTTTGTGCCTTTGTGGAGTTTCAAGAGCATTTCAAAGGGTTCGAGTGCTTAATGACTGCGTTCACAATAAACCAAAACATATTGATGTTACGCGTCATTCATGTATTTTGTTACAAATATAATAATGTTTTATATCAATATGAGGTGTTTTTTATATTTTTTTGCGGTTGATCCTTGTCCTCCATATTTTTGTTGCGTGAAGTAGCGTGTCCTATTCAGAGTATTGATGAAAGGTTTTTAAAGGACTTATACAGGCAAAGGAACTTACAGTTCACTTGATAATGATTAAGATGATAATGATGTTGGGTTGTTAAGTTGGTATCGACGAGTCACGCATATTTTTTGTATAGGTACTGATATGTTTAGGTAAAATGATACAGATGATGTTAGTATATCGGGAAGGGGAAGACCTCGGCGAACATACTTGGACCAGATCGGAGATGTTCTACAAAAGGGTCAATGAGTGTATGAGGAATGTGATGCGAGTGAATGAAGCGAAAGAAGTATGCCAGGATCATAGCAAATGGAAATCCGTGGTCTCTGCCTACCCCTCGTGAAAATAGGCGTGACTTTATGTATGTATGTATGTATATAAAATGATACAGAATATGAGGAGGTTCACTAAAGATGGTTGGCGATAGAGAATTGGATACTCTACTTCGAAACGCAGTATATAGGTACCTATTGATTTAAATACCTAAAGTTTCTTTACAAAGGTGTCATGATAAAAATCAAACTAACAGCCCCCATATCATGAACTCGAAAAGCAGTGCATTTACTGTTGTGGAAGTGAGACGCCACTCTACAGTGCATCTAGCGGCGTCTCGCCTTCACAACAGAAAATGTCCTGCTTAAAAGTTCACATAGTAAGGGGGCAGATAAAACTTCACGCTTGTATTCTAAGAAAGAGTATGCAGAGTGTATAGTACACCGACATTCCAATAGTTGTCTTACAGGCCCACCCTAGGTTCAGTGCTGCAAAAGCTAACGGAAAAACTTAATAACACTACCCGACCCGAGAATTGAAGCCAGACCCTCACACACAGCAGTCAAGGCAGTAGCATCAATAGTATAATTTAATTAAATAAAAATAAAATACAGAAAAATAAGAACAATAATTTTTAATTAAATAAAATACAGTCTGTTGAACGTAGGCCTCCCCCTTTAAGCAGGGGGCGGGGGGTTGCCATAATCCCCACGCTTGGCTTGGGGATCGCAGTGTTGGTGGTCAAGTTACAGAAGACGCTGCTGCCCATCTTCTGGGTTTTCCCTTACTCGCCTTTTACGACACCCACGGGAGGAGAGGGGGTGGTCAATTCTAGGCCGGATACCACACGGCACGTAGTAATCATAACATGTCCAGTTATTTGTCATCGTAGGTTCGTACACCGCTGGGTTGTCTATGCTCACCTGCTTCCTACATTTATGGTCCTATTCGTCACACCTTTTGTGGTCGTAGGTAATTTAATTACATATCATTTTACTGAGTTATTGCTCTGGCTAGACTTGGTCAGCTATGTCTAGCTCCCGGGTTCGGTAAAGCAGGTACAATCATCATCCATAGGTACAGTCAGCATGATAAGTAGCTTAACATGTCAAGAAACCTTATGTCAAATAATTGAAAGAAACACACATCAATTCAAGTTATTGATTCAAATTATAGAAACGTCCAAATGATGATCTGAGAATATTTAAGACTTTTTACTGTAATAGATTTAGTTGTTAATTATTTTTTTTAACAGTCGCCCCACACTTGGAATTTCTCCTGTATCGTAGGTGCGTTTCAAAAACATTAAATATCACATACACAAACACCCAGACTCGGGACAATCAAATGTGGATCGCACTAATTTTTGCCCCGTGCGAGAATCGAACAACCCTTAGCGCAGCAGTCTAATCGCTTAGCCACTGCGCCAAACAGGTCGTCATTTAATGGTAGGTATGTTAAAAAAGTGTTCCGCTACTCAAGATGCTGACTATAGGTACATGTTAATAAGTGATCTCTTGTTGTTAGGCTGTATGAAGTGAAAAACATAAGACTATGACTACGTCTATAATTTGAATTATTAAGAAATTTCACAGGCATTGAAAATATCCATATTCAACCAAATATATTTAAAATTGTGCGTTTAACAAGTCATGTTTTGACTTTCGGCTTAATGAAAGGCAAATTCTAATGTTTGTATGTAAAAAAAATGCAGCGAACGTAGAACCTCCTCCTTTTTGAAGTCGGTTAAAAAAGCAAGAGGCTCACCTCTATCACATAGCATTTACAGAAATGTAGAATAATAATTAGCATTTCACTTACCCCTTCAGGGTATACACTATACAGACGTGATGACACACGTTAACGACCCACTGTTTTACAAACATGTTTTTTCAATCTCCTGTCACTTCTACATGTACCTAATGTCTTTACGATGACATCCCTTGTCCTGAACTAATCCACTAATAACTATACCATTCACAGATCATTTACCCTACAAGAATTCAGCATATTATTATGTTGGCAACATTGAATATTCAACCTCTTTGCATAAATTAAAACAATAACATGCGACCTGCGTCGACCATAGATTATAAAGAATGTGATAGCAATCTAACAAGCTTTATGGTCTATTTGCTATTTTGTATGACAAATGCATTAGTTGTATGGTTGGGAATATTGTTGCAATAAAAGATTGTGTGTGTATTATCATAATTTCTCACTTTTTCATGTCAGTAAAGTGTAAAGTGCATTTTAGCAGATGTTCCAGTAAACATTTATTTCTTATTTATTAAAAAGACATGAAACAATATAGAACTTTTATTTGACGGTTTCATGTTTAGGTACAATAATATGAAATGTTGGGGGTCCTAGGGTCGTGTAAATTAGACAACCAACTCGATCGAATGCAGTTTAATAAGTAAGTAAGTGAAATATTTTATAAAGCGTATTACAGTAAAGTGCTTACTTAGCTTAATATTATACTTATATTCTAAAGGAGCGTACTTACTACGTTATGCAATATTAGGGAGCATACATACACTTCACCTCCGGGGGCGAAGGAAAAAAAAAAAAAAATCAAGTAAATGTTTTTTTTTTTTTTTTAAGTAGGTTCAAACCAACTTTACTAATAATAGTACTATTAATACAATACTTATCTACCCAAAAAAACTAAAATAATAATTATTATTATAATATAATTATGTCTTCTTACAACATTGCAATGTATGTAACTATTAAACCTTATCTTTAATCTTCCTAAGTTAACAGACTTAACTATACGAGTACTATACCTAAACAATGCAATTTTTTTTTTCTTTTATTGGAAGTACGGTCTTGTTCTATTTTTATGAACTAATTCTATCTTATTATTTTTATATATTCTAACGTTACAACCTAAATCCTCTTTCACTCTAAAGCAGTGATTCCCAAAGTGGTCCAGGTGGACCCCCAGGGGTCCACGGGAGCCTTGCTGGGGGTCTACGTAGGCGTCAATAAAAAATGGGGGTCCATAAGATGTTAATAGGGGTCCACGAAAATTTATCTGCATATAGTTTTTATAAGGGCCTACCTATATTGTTTTAAGTACCTAACTAAGCAGATAACATTTTAATCTGGCAAGCGACTCTTACTTGTCCAAACTTGCGTATTCGATATTACAATTTCGTGTACAGACTTGCAAAGCGCAATCCGTCCGACAATGCTTAGTGCTTGTTTAGACATGATCTTGATCAAGACTATAAATACTCGATGCCAAAGGCATGCTCATTTATTTGTTTCCGGAATTTCGAAAAAGAAGGTGTGAGAAAATTTATATTAGTGTTCCTAGTGCCGGAGAAAAGTAAGTACGTACCTTTTTTTTGTTGTACCTAGTTCTTAAGTATTTTGTTTCGTGTACTGGTCGGTTGATAACAAATGCTTGTATACAATGTGTCCTAGGGATAAGTGACCGCCCGGCGTATTTAGAATATTTGTACAAAATTAAATTAAGTAAAGACGCGTGACGTGCTGCAGTTTTTTTACGATATTTCCTAAGTTTGTTCATCTTTTTCCATTATTTTTGTTTACTGACTAGCCGACATCATAATTTATCAATTAAAATCATTAGACAAAACTAAAATGTAGTAAAAAAATTACTTATATAAAATCACTAAGGCCGCTAAGTCACAAATGTAAATATAATTATTAATGATTTCGTACAAATATTCAAAAAACGCCGGGCGGTCTTATCGCTCGGACACATTGTATATAGCTAACTTAGTAACTTACAGATATTTTAATTGTCCTCTTTCGATTTGAAGACAAACACAGCACGTTTTATTCAATTGTTTTTTCACGAGAGGACTGCCTCTCTAAAAAGGCCGAAAAATCAATATTGCAGAGCAATTACTGTTTTATAAAACTACTAGCGCGTGAACTCATTGATTTAATGAAATTTTAGTTATTGTTTTTATGGTCACTTTTTTGGTCAATTTGGGATTTCGACTTTTATTTTTTCCTACACAAATATGATCAATATTCGATACTGAGTAAACTAATTTTTATTTCTACTATTAAAAAATTGTGGTAAATTAGGTATTTAACATTGATATCGCTTCGTGAAAAAGTCTGTACTTGTCTTAGCGGTTTATTAGTTGGTCCCTTTACAAGCCGTAATACTTTTTCAATATAATGATAATCATAATAATATAAAGCTGACAAAGGCTGCGTTGTGCTACCTATATTCAAATAAAAACTTGGTTACTATAACATTTTTTTTTACAGGGAAGGTAACTGATACAAAACATGGCTACAGCAAAGAAAAAATGTCGACAATACAGTGTCGATTATTTGAAATATGGTTTTGTTCCATCAGAGGCAGATAAACACTTGCCCATGTGCCTAATATGCAATAAAGTTTTAAGCAATGACTCTATGAAACCATCAAAGCTCGAAGATCATCTAAAAAGGTGTCATACTGATAAAATGGGTAAAGATTTAAAATATTTTCAAACATTGAAGGAAAAATATGAAAAGAGACCCACCATGCACAGCATGTTCGCTTCAACATCTCAAAGTAACGATGATGGCTTGCGGGCATCTTACAATATCTCATTACTAATAGCAAAATCTGGAAAACCGCACACTATCGGAGAACAATTAATTTTACCCGCTGTTGAAGAGGTTTTAAAAACTGTTTTGCACAAATCTCCATTTGACGTACTAAAAAGAATTCCATTAAGTAACAATACTGTACAAAGACGCATTGATGAAATGAGCTCTGACATCGAAAGTTTTTTGTGCAATCATCTGCAAAAAAGTCATTTTTCTATACAACTGGACGAGTCAACGTTACCCGGTAATGAAGCATTATTATTAGCATATGTCCGATTTATCATGGAGGAAGAAATTCACGAAGAATTGCTATTTGCCAGAACTTTGGAGACTGACACTAAAGGCGAATCAATATTTAATGTCCTGAGTAATTTTTTTACGGAAAAATCGATTCCATTTACAAACATTATTTCAGTGGCAACAGACGGAGCTCCTGCAATGGTAGGGCGATATCGTGGGTTTATAAGTCATCTCAAAAGAATTATACCAGGACTTACAGCTATTCATTGCGTAATCCACCGACAACATCTTGTGGCGAAACATTTAAGTGACAGGTTGAACCAATCTCTTCATTTTATAATAAACGCTGTCAACAAAATTAGAAGCAATGCATTGAATACGCGTTTATTTGCTCAATTGTGCGACGAAAATGACGAAGACTTCCAACGACTGCTCTTACATACTGAAGTACGCTGGTTGTCGAAAGGTGCATGCTTAACGAGATTTTACTCTGTTTTCGATTCCGTATTAGAGTTCTTAGAAAGTAGAGATCCAGATTTAAAAGAAAACTTGATCAAATTCAAAGGAGACATTGCGTATTTGACAGATTTGTTTAAAAAATTTAATGATATTAACTTGCAGTTACAAGGGGACAGCCTGAATTTAATAAAAACAAAGGGGATAATTTCGGCTTTTCTTGGGAAATTGAAATTTATGAAGCAAAACATTAGTCGGCGCGAATTATCTCAATTTCCAAACTTGTCGCAGGTAGAAACTATTGATGAGGATATCCATACCTACAGTCAACATTTAAGTGCCCTGCATGATGACTTCAAAACCAGGTTTGAAGATATGCTGACGATGGATATACCACCATGGATCGTAAATCCATTTGATGAAACTGAAGTGGCCAATGTATTATTACAAGAGGAGCTGCTTGAGCTAAGCACCAATGAGGAGCTGAAGGTGAAATTTAGAAAAGGCTACCAAACATTTTGGCTGCAAGCAGAAATACACGAAAAATATCCTGGACTGTGGGAAATCGCAAGGAAATTTTTGATAGCTTTTCCCTCATCATACCTTGTCGAAAGAAGTTTTAGTGCCGTTACAAACCTCTTAACAAAAAAAAGGAGCAAACTAAACATCACAGAGCGGGGGGATTTGCGGTTATTGCTCACAAAAATAAAGCCAAACATTGATCGTTTGCTGACACTCCATCAAATACATCCTTCCCATTAATTAAAATTATGTCCACAACCTATAAGTATTACCTTATTATTATTTTTTTGTAATTCTTTTCTTTTAATTAATAAAATGTTATAAAATGTACCATTTTTCGTTTTTATTTAAAATTTAAAATTTTAACCTATCAGAATATAGGGACGGAACTCAGAAGCGACACAATTTTTATTTTTTGTCGACTTTAACAATGTGGTAGGAATGTAGCAGCAGGGGGTCCACCGACACCAGTTTAATTTTGAAAGTGGTGCACGAGAAAAATAAGTTTGGGAACTACTGCTCTAAAGGGACCTTCAAAAATAACATCTAGCTTACGACCTGTTTCATTTTTTAACAAAATTAAATCATTTTCCTGATATACTATTGAATTTATTGATTTATCGTACAGTTCCTTGCGTTTATATTTATTACACAATAAATTATTTTTTGCGTCGGCGTGGGCTAACTGTAACCGATATCTCAACTGCAATGGATAATTATCACTATTGTACAATGGTTCTACAGACTCAGAAATTCGACTAGGTATTCGACAAAGTTTACCAAAAACAAGTTCGTAAGGCGTGTATTTTGTTTCCGAATGGACTGTATTGTTGAAACTAAAACACCAATATGGTAACCAATAGCTCCATGTATCCGTATGGTTCTCACATTGGATCCTTAAAAATGCACCCAAACCCTTGTGAGCATTTTCAAGAGCTCCTATCGATTGGTGATGATAGGCGGTTGAAGATAATTTTGTAATGTCAAGTAATTTACAAACCTGTTCCATAGTTGCAGAGATAAACTCTGTCCCTCGATCTGTAGCTATTATTTCAGGAATTCCAAAAATTAAAATAAAATGTCTTACAAATGCATTAGCTATGGACACGGTTTCTTTATTTTTTAAGGGAATAGCTTGAACAAATTTTGATAATTCGCACTGAATGGTCAATATATAACAGTTCCCCTCTATGTCTCTATCTAAAGGACCCACTACATCTAAATAAATTTTTTGAAAAGCCGAGGACGCCGTAGTAGTAATTACCATCGGTTCTTTTATGTAACGGATATATTTTGACTTCTGACACTTTGTACACTTTTTTACGAATGTTTGTACGTCCTTTTCAATACTCGGCCAGTAATATCTCTTTTTAATAGTATTAACCATTCTGCGCACTCCAGCGTGACCACTAGATGGCAGTAAATGGAAGTCGTTCATAATTATATTTTTCTCTTTGTCATCACTTATTCTTTTTATTCCTCGTAATATACATATTCGCGGTCCGGACCAATTTTCTAACTTCGATATCTCATCACAAACGTTTTTAATAAAATCTATATTATTTTTATTTTTTATCATACACACTTCTTCAATATGTAACTTTTTACAAAACAAACTTAATTTCTGCACAAATTCGGCTCGCGTAAAATGTGCCTTGAATTCAAGGTTGATGTAAATAATATTTCTTTTAGGTAAAAATACAAAACATTCAAAGACATCAGCAATCATATCATAGTCCCTCAATCTATTCAATTCTCTACTTTCAATAAAACTCATTTCGACTGAATCGCACGGTTTTCTTAATATATCCACAACCCTTGGTTGGCCAGACCAATAGTCAGGAGATTTATTAAGATCCGACTTTTCTTTGTCATTCTTATTATTACTTAACTCAATCTTTCGCTTTTGTGCCCTAGTCATAACAGCAACTACTTGCGCTTGCATATTCTTAAGTTCGTCTGATGTTATACATATTCTAGACAAAGCATCTGCAACAACATTTTCTTTTCCTCGTACATAAATAATTTTGAATTTATATTCTTCTAATATCAAACGGAATTTAAGAAGCCTACTTGAAGGATCTCTCATGCTAAAAAGATAAACTAAAGGTTTGTGATCAGTCATTATTGTGAATTCTCTACCATATAAATACGGTCTAAAGTATTTTACAGACCAAACTATTGCTAAAAGCTCTTTCTGTATTGTAGGGTAATTCTTTTCCGCTTTATTCAAAGGTCTACTTGCATACGCTACAGGTCTGAGATTTTTATTGCACAGCACGGCACCAACTGCAGTGTCTGATGCATCTGTTTGTAATATGAATTCATTATTTTCTGTAAAATCAGGATATTGTAGAATAGGTGATGAAATTAATGCATTTTTTAGATATTCAAAGGCATGTTTACAATCATCAGTCCAAATAAAGGGTTCACTTTTTCTACATAATTTATTTAAAGGCAAAGCTATGTCTGAAAAATGTTTTATAAATTTACGGTAATAGTTACAAAAAGCTACGAAACGCTTAACTTCATCTGCCGTTTTGGGTACAGGGTAATTTTTCAATACGTTTGTTTTTTCCGGATCAGGTAAAACACCTTTATCTGTTACAACGTGACCTAGATAAAGAATTTCTTTCTTAAGAAATTCGCATTTTTGGGGATTTAATTTTAAGTTGACTTTTCTTAATCTTTCCATTATATTTATTAAGTTTTGATTATGAATTTCCAAATTTCTACCGAATACAATAAGATCATCCTGATATACTAAGCATTTATCGTAAGTCAAACCAGACATTGCTACTGACATCATACGGCTAAATGCGCTCGGACTTATCTTGAGACCCATAGGTAACCGTTTCATTTGATACTGACCTGTATTGGTAGTAAAAGCAGTTAATTTTCGACTATTAGGCTCTAAGGTCACTTGATAATAACCTTGATGAAGGTCAAGGTGAGTGAAATATACAGCTCCAGAAAGAGAATCTAAAATTTCATTGATGTTAGGTAAAGGGAACTTATCATCACAAACAGTCTGATTTAATTTTCTGTAATCTACTACTAATCGCCATTTCTTATCAGATCCTTCTTTATTCTTTTTTGGTACTAATAAAATTGGACTTGACCATTCACTATTCGATTTCTCTATAATATCATCTTCTATCATTTTATTAATCTGTTTAGCTATCTCTGGTTTTAACGCTTGCGGTAACCTATATGGCTTAACATATACAGGAGTAGAATTTTGTTTAATGACAATAGATTGCTCATAAATATTTGTAGTAGTTAATTTATCTCCATCTATATAAAAATTATCTGAATATTTTGCGCAAATTGCTTCAATAGATTTTCTCTCTTCTTCATTTAAATAATCCAATTTGAGCTGAGATAACAGCGTTTGAATCCTAGAAACGTTGATAACATTATTACTAAATTGACAAATATTATAATCACTCAAGGATTGCATACTAGGAATGACATTTGGTAAAGTTATTTCCTTCTCAGTAACGTTAAGAATCTTTATAGGAATCCGGTTATTTTTTACTGTGGCTATCGTATTTGCCAGATACACATCCTTCGCTAACTCACGTCCACAGACAATAACATCATCATTCACGTTTTCACCTACGTATATAAAATGAATTGACTCGGAACGAGCTGGAATAATCAGGTTATTACTTCTCATAACATGTTCATCCACGAGATTAAAATAATATTCTTTCCCATGATAATACAAATTTAAAATATTAGTATTTAAGTTAATATTTGCTTGATACTTTTTCAAAAAATCTAACCCTATAATTCCGTCTGCTTTTAATGGTAAAGACTCAAAAATAATAAACGAATGCTGAAATATTTCACTGTTATACTCCAAACTTAAATCCACTAAACCTCGAGAACGCCTTTGTCCACCGATTCCATTTACCAAAGTGTCATATTTTCGAACGATAACGTTTCTTGGTAACGCTTCACTTTTAATGATTGACAAAGAAGCGCCTGTATCAATGAGCCAAAAATATTTAATATTATTAACATAAAAAACTACATATTTTGCGTTGCCTAAATTTGATAAAACACAATGTTTAAGATCGAAAAAACTGGGTTTCCGATTCCTTTTTATCTATATTGTCATTTATACATGGCTCATTGTTATCGTTTTGACCTGCTAAACAAACATTTCAGTTATGATTTCTAAAATATCTTGAACCCCCAATTCTTCTTTGACCCCTAATATAATTTGATGACGCACGCCAGTTATTCCTATTTCCGTTATTATACATATTTCCGTTATTACCGCTGACATTACCACGCCATGTATGTCTTTGATTAGTGTAATTACCATATTGACCACGACTACGACTATTAAAATATTGACCACGACTACGACTATTAAAATATTGACCACGATTATTATTAAAATGACGATTACCTTGTCGCCTTAAATTATTAAAACCTTGTCCATATCTATATGCATGCAAAACATTACCCTGCGATGACTGGCTTGCTGTATCTTCATCTTTGGCAGCTTGGATTGCATCTTTCAGGTTGCTGTAGTTCCTAGCTGAGATGACCGTGCCCAATTTTGAACTGCGTAGACCTTCTGAAAACCGTTTTATTGCGAGCTTTTCATTCAAAGGTTTTAAAACGTCAATTGCATTAGAATTACCATCTGCCTGAGATATAGTAAGTTCAGTAAACAGCTTTTCAACTTCCTTGGCAAACTCTTCGATAGTACTTGAACCCTGTTGTATATTTAGCATACGTGTTTGTAAGGCCGTAAAGGATTTTTGGGTCAATAGATGGCATCTTAAATCTTTAATTAGGTCTTGAATGGTCTTATAATTTCCTGTAATGCGTAATTTGGCATTTTCAGACAATCTACTTTTAAGAACAAATGTAATAAGTAGTGTCTTACCTTTCTCATCCAGCATATCTGCATACATCTCGATCGAATCTATCAACCGTTTAGTTGTCCCTTCAACACCGTCCATTACTGGAAGCAAACTACATGCCACTTTAAGGTCAAACTCCATTGTGACAGAAACGATTTCAGGGAAAATACACAACCTGTTTATTTCCTCAAAAGTTATCTTAATTTTCTGAAAAATATCCAATGCCGATGCAACTAATTTCGTATCCTTGCCTTTTTCTAAAAGTAACAATATATTTCCACATTCATCTAAAATACTTTTTGCCTCATCTAACTTTGTCTTAATAACTTGACCTCTATACCTAGTCTGTCCTTTCTTAATTAAGTATTTTCTAATATCTATCAAAACATTATATTTTTCTAACAAAATATCACTCATAATAAAATATTACTTAAAATTATCATGCCGATTATTTCCTAATGAAAAAAACAAAAGCATCATGTTAACATAATTACTACGAAACGGCATACAAAAATTCACACGTTGCAGTTTTAGCCGCAAGGTATCATATTCACTGAGTCTTCGTGCACTATTTTATGTCGTTTAAGTTTTTGCGTTATAAACCAAATAGATCTGACTGCACTCCTTGATTTATTTATAGAATTAACTTGAAACTGATTTTGGTGCTGGATTAATTAGCAGATGTACCTTCCACTCGTCCACGTAGGGATGCCCTTATGCGCTGAACTGCGTTGAATCCGATTTCTTCTTGTATCCATTGACGATGGCAGCTGCGGTAGTATTTCAGGAAAAAGTAAATTACCAGGAGAGATATGACAGCGAGAATAATGATAGTGATCGTGCTCAGCCGCTCCATGTGTCCTCCGATGTCCTTCAGAAGAGCGTCATTGTTTCCGCCAGCTGCGTTTTGGTTAACGAATACCTCGTCTTTTTCTACTTTTGAGTTACACATTTTGAAAAACAACTATTTTGCTTAATATGCCCCTTGGCACACCCTATGGCAGGGTCGCCATGAAATGTTGGGGGTCCTAGGGTCGTGTAAATTAGACAACCAACTCGATCGAATGCAGTTTAATAAGTAAGTAAGTGAAATATTTTATAAAGCGTATTACAGTAAAGTGCTTACTTAGCTTAATATTATACTTATATTCTAAAGGAGCGTACTTACTACGTTATGCAATATTAGGGAGCATACATACACTTCAAATATGATCAGTAGAATAAACTAATGGTAATAAATGATCACACGTAGCACATGTTTTTTTAAGAGAATATCCATAGCCGTAGACAATTAGACATAGTACATACTTAATTTAGGTAGAGCTGTTGCAGTAATACCACAGAACTTGAGAATTACTTTTTTCCTTTTTAATCGACTTTTATGTTCGCAATATTCTCATACACTGCAATATCGACTCTAGTAACCTTTTTAAATAAAAAAGTAACGAAGTTCGAAGAATAACAGCGGTTCTTTTTTCAAACAATGTTGTGGTTTCCTATTATCATTGGCCAGTTACTTACAAAATAAAAAATATATCTAATAAAATTAAAACTAAACAGAATCGTACAAGCATCCAGCATTAAACCTTCACGCTACACTAAATAGGAAAACAACGTCAATAAATAAAACAAACATTAAACAATAAATAATACATAACATGCAGTTTGTCTTTTAAACGACAAGTGTAAACAAATGACTGAATTATTTCTGAACGAGCGTCGTTGCGGAGTTTTTGTTATCTGCTCACCCCTCTGATGCGCTTAACGATAGCGAGGAAATCCATAAATAATTAATAGCTATGGAAATATTAAAAAGTAATTGTGGTGCCAACGCAACGGAGAGAGGGAAACGACTTGTGTAAGATTTGCGAAGTATTGCGGTGTGGGCCATTTGAAAACTCTTTTTTTAATTGCCTATAGAATCTGTTTTTTTTTAATGGTGAACGAATATCTAGAGTGCTATAGATTATATAATATGCTTTGCAAATTCCGATATTTTGTGTTTCAATAAATAAATAATCGTACAGCAAATTATTGTGACAATTTGAAATGACAGTGCTGCAGAAGCATAAATAATATTTCTACTAAACCAGCTACACAATTCAAAATTACTGCCACCTATTTTAAAATTCGAATTATGAAGCCATTAGGTAGTTATCATATTACTTATAAAATATAAACAACATTTCAACCTGTCGAAAGGAAACCATTTTATTCTATTTCGTTTTAAAATAATCGTCCCGACGGATGGTCGAATGCTTTCGATCCCAATCCTGCAAGTCACTGCCGACATGTGGCGACTTCAAAATTGGAACGCACCTCGCGAGCGCGCGTATTTACTTTTTAATTCTTTTTTTTAATCGAAGGAGTCATTAGATTGTAACTCATAACGGTCAGGGTTTTTTATCGTCTGACCCAAAGACTTGTCAGGTGCCTTTTTAATATTTCGACGTAACTTATTTGCCGCAAAAACTTATAGGACATTAAGGACTGCAACTGTCTTTTACTTTAATCGATTGTACGAAAAAGGTTCCATTAGCGTTAATATATTATTGTCTAGAACTGTCAAGGGCCAACCTACATGTACCATACATAAATTTAAATCGATACTTTGCATATTATAAATCGATACAAGTTGAATTACGAGACTATTCATTTATAACTTGCCTTTATTTAATTTGACTTAGCATACAACTTGTAACGCCTGCTGCACATAAAATACAAAGACTCAAATCTACAGGTCATACAATTTTTGTTTGTGAATCAAACCTGCCATAATGCCAATCAAATTCCTCGTAGCCACAAGCAAATCAAACTTAAACAATAGTTATACCGAAGTAATCGATCAATCAAGATAGGTGTGACAAGATACGCAAGTCAGCTCTCAGAAAAACAATATAGGTATCATGTTCCGTACGGCTTGGAACTTAATAAAAATGACATTGATATTTTACCAAAGAGTTTTGATATTTAAGTTTAAAGGCTAATCCATCCATTTCCGAACGACGTACCGATAGTTTATTTCACAAACTAACCAATTTAGTTGCCTCTCTGTACCGGCACAGTCTATTAATTTGTTGATAGAATTAAGAATTATATTGCTCCCAGTTCATCGTGGGAAACTGATAACAAAGCAATCAATCCTGTAAAATTGAAATCAGAAAAAGTAACGCGCACAACTTTTTACATTCACCAATCAAAAGCCAAGATCACGCAACGTTGCCATCAAACTCGCGCCAAAACCGCGCGTTCCAATATTAATTCAAAATCGACCGTCACTTTTTAATATCAGATCAAAGAGTTCGAATCTATCGGCCTAATATTTCATAACAAATTACAAAGACGTCTCAATACATGACACGGATTCGTCGGGCGCCCGCCGCGAGCTCCGTCCGACTCTTAAACAAAAACAAGCCGTCATCTCACAATGGACGAACAAAAAAACCGGTATATCGGTAACACAATCTATACATATTAAACATACAATACAAACAATGCGATGCTGATTGAAACGTCAAGCAAATGACGTCCCGATTGATTCAGATCGCTGCATTGTACTTATTAACAACGTAATTACGGCACGCTGAGATATAACTATTTATTTTGTGTCCAAATTTATTATTGAGACGCCGAAAAAAACAGATCACGAAGCAATGATTCGTGATTTTTGTACATCCGTCCCTTTCTATCGATTTTATATCGATTTCCATATTGAGTTCAGTGATGTATCGAAAAAAAGTTGTTTGTTTTTTTAAACCGAAATTGTTTTATGATGTTGGCGTTTTGTGTAGCATTTAAAAAAGTGATGTGTAAAGGTTGCCAGTGCGTGATGATTTAACGGGTCTGTGGGTATTGCGGTTGTATAGAGAATTTGATACTTTGATGTATGATAAAGCTATTGTAATTCGTTTTTGTAGGCACATTAATATGCAATAGAACATTACACTACACAAACAATATTATCACAAACAATATGTGCGTGATCTATGGCTAGAAGATTTAATCAGAAAAAGCATTACTTACAATTTATTTAAGAGGCCCGAAGAACTCGACAAAATTTCACCGCATTTAGCAAGTTACTGTTGCTTAGACGCCCCTAACTTAAAACAAGTTAGTAAACGAACTCACATATTTCGCATACACGACCATTGTGCAATGTGCATTGTTTAATTCAAAAGACGACAAGATGCAATACTGATCCATCGTTATGTATTAAAAACCATCGCTCAGGAGATCAGCCTCAGTTGTGACATGGCCAACACTCACACCGTTATGTAATATGTAATGCGGTCTTATCTATAATCAGCTTGCGTGGATACCTCTTCTATTTCACCACTTCGGATTTATAAAAAACAAACACAAAATTGCAGACGACGAGATATTTGCTACATAATTATAATGCTAGTTAGGTGATCAAGTTTGGACCTTTCTATTTATTTCCCAATTTTTTTTTGTTGATTCTCAATTTTTGGGCAATTATTTCTCCAAAATTTCAACGTTCTCCAGCTCGACCGGTTTAGACTGTGCCATGATCGATCTTTCTTTTTAATATTTGAATATCGAACGAAGTAAAAATAAATTTAAAGCGGCCATTAAATGGGTAAACTTTTTAATTTACCAATGAAACATGTCAAAAAAGGCTTTATATTATTACATTCTAAGTAATTAGTTCCGAGGTTTCGGCCTCGAATGCTAACGGAACTGGACTAAGAAATAAGAGTTATATTTCTGGTATTAACCATACCAAGCTAAGTAAGGTTCAGTTCTTGTTTTTCTTGGTTAGAATGTTTTCATTAAAATTCTTGTATATATCAATATTATCAATTCTCATGTTACACCGTCTTGTAGCTGATGTCCTAACATGCATCAGTTCCAAATCGATTGTTAATTCAATAAACGTTATGAGCCATGTGGATGTATGACTTGTGTTCAACTTTGAAGGCTGTTTAAAAAAGAACGAATATGGTTGGCGCCATTCAATAGGGCCACCATTTTAGGTATTGGAAAAGAATTTTCAAATGTTTTTACTACGAGGAGAATTAGGTAATTTGAACGCTAGCTAATGTAACAGAACTCCAAAAATTTCAAACGCTAAGTCGTCTTATATCCATAATTAATGAGTTGTTACGGACCCTTTTGGATGAACAGCGAGAGCCAATATTCAATTTAGAAGCAGCTTTTTAATTTTTAATATTATGGGTACTTAAATTAGGTACCTTTGTATTGCAAGGAGCATCTATTCAGCTGTAGCATTGAAGGATGGACTTTGATGCTCTCTGTAATGTAGACGTCATGAAATACGATGATTTTGATTGGTTGACGACCTGATTGGCACAGCGGCTGAGCGATTGGACTACTGCGCTAAGGCTTGCGGATCCGATTCCGCCACGGGGAAAAATTTGTGCGATCCGAGGATGTTTGTCCCGAGTCTGGGTTTTGTATGTGATATTTCATGTTTGTGAAAAGCACTAACGACACAGGAGCAAGTCCTAGTGTGGGGCAAGGTTTTTTTTTAAAGATTTTTTTTTTTTTAGCAAAATTGGCTCTCCATATTCCTCTACCAAAATCAAAACCACGCGAACAATATAATTTAACAATCATAAAACAGTTTGAAAGGGTTTATTAATTGTAGAAGCCTTAATAAACATCCCAATCAAGTTGGCAACCCTACTGAGCCACCTGTTAATTGAAAAGTCGATCGCGCCATGTTCCTTGTCACGCGTGATGTCTGTCTTAGTAAACGGTGTCATTACAACGTGGTGTATCATATAGACCTGCGCAAGATGTATGATGGCGATATTTTACAACTTAATTGAATTGTAGAAGGGAAAGGAGGTTACCAGTTTTCGATGATTGCAAGAAAACGGCGGGCAGAAAGATGATTTACCATTCTGGAGAAGACTGAGATATCGCTGAGAAATTCAAAATTACTGTTTTGGGTACTGAAATCGTTAAAACACGATTACAGCGTATTTATTTAAGATTTTGGTGAGAACAAAGCTGGTTTAACTAGCTGTAAATTCTAAATAGAATATTAACACTTTGACTACCATGCCGCAGATACAATTGATTTTTATTTTTCGCGGGTCGAATGTGATCTGCGTGGCGTTCAGCGACTTGTTAATAAATTGAAGTTTAAAAAAAAAACACGTCTTCCCCACTACGAATTTTTCCTGTATCGTGGGTGCGTTTCACAAACACCCAGGCTCGGGACAAGCATCTGCGGATCGCACAAATTTTTGTCCCGTGCGAGAATCGAACCGGCAACTCTTTGCGCAGCTGTCCAATCCCTGAGCCACCGCGCCAATCGGGCCCTCCACAATGGTGTAGTGCATTTCATAAATGTAAATATGTAGGATGTGCTAGCTGTACTGTGCTGCATTATTCAATAACATTTTAGAATCGTGCATCTTGAATATTGACGTTTCAAGAGCGTATTCTGCCATTGCAGTTAAGCTACCATGATATTTTGAAAGGCATAGAATACAATATACAATAAAAAAAAAATTACGTTACGTATTCACGTTAATATTTCAAACGACTAATTTCGAACTCAAACTCTTCATGAGCAGGTTAACTATAAGATAGCAAATAATATGGATAACACTCACGAAAGATATCACAATACATTTTGTCTAAATACATTTGATACATCTCTCAATATCATTTAATCCAAAGACCTCGGTAATGTAGTCCCACGCTGTGTTCGCAACATTTGTATCGGAGCAACGAGAATTATCGACAGTCCGATCTTATCCGCGCCGCGGCTGGCGACTGACAGTGTTTTAATTAAGAGCAAGATTTGAAAGATTTGGCAGACCACTGATATCTGAAAGGCCAGACATTTTCACGCGATTCTTGGAAGCACTTCAATTCAAACTTATTGATGGTAACAGTAAATCTATACTTTATAAATGTTGCAGGAAGGACAAACACATTAAAATGGTATAACACTGAGTTGGTAATCATAGATTCCAACAGATAATACCTGACGTCACCCTTAAGACGTAAATACTAAAAGGGAACTTGAAATTCGATGGGTGCGAGCAGTGACACGATGGCTCAGTTGGTTAGAGCGGCGCCACGGTACGGCGAAGGTCGTAGGTTCAAGTCCTGCTCGTGTCCATCATTTTTCAAATTTTCTTTATCAATTTAGACATTAAAATGGTTTATTAAACTTTGAAGTTATTCCGTTCAATGAAACCCCACATTTCGCTAGTTATGTTATAGGTCCCAATGTAATAGGGGGCGAGTCTATTGCTATCAACCGGTCAGAAATCCAGACTCCATTAAATTATTCCAGGTAATTCTCAGTAGCAGTACGTGCAAAAAAATCCAGTATCACCATGTCCGACCCGGAAATCGAACCCAGGATCTCATGCTCAGCAGTCGCGCTTAGCAACCACTAGATGCAATTACTGTTCAGAAATAAGTAGGAGTTGGAAAAATCTCCTTGAATTGGGAGACGAATTGGCGTTTGCAAAACATATATTTATAAGCAATATATCCACTTAAATGAAGCATCAGAGCACTGATAGCCGAGAGGTATGACCGTTGGACTGCCAAGTCAAAGGTCGCAAGTTCAAACTCCGGCACGCACCAATGTCTTCTCGAATTCATGTGCGTATTGAAAATTAGTTATCAGTTGCTAAAAACGGTGAAGGAAAACATCGTGAGGAAACCGGCACACCTGAGAGATTTTTCAACGGTGTGTAAAGCCATGTCAGAGACCTATAACAGGCGGTTTAAACTCTGACACCAGGTTGTTCATCAACCATACGATAAGAAGAAGAAGAAAACTTAAATGAAAACAGAGAAGATATTTCTTCGTGTTCAGTATCCATAGCAATCAGATTAGTATTGTTTAATACTTACCACTAACACAGAATAAATTGAATTCCTGCGGCTCGGCTATTACTGTCGTCTGGTCTCCTCGTAATGACGTCGATCGCAGCGGCGCCGGCGCATACTGCACCGTCACTGTCTCGTACTGTGGAGAGAAGACAGTAGGGTAGGTCTGGCGGGTTGTGTTTGTAGACTGTTTTAGAATTTGTTTACTTATTGTAATAGTGGTAATTGATTTACTGATAAGGGATAAGCTCTAGCAAGAATATCTAATGTAGTGTTCGGTCGTACTCCTTCTTTCGAACTTCAAAACCTTGAATATGTCACATCACACGCTTTCTATTTTGTTTAATTTTAATTATGAAAAGTATACTCACAAATCGTTCCATTAACAATTTATTTTTCCATTGAACACACTCCACATACTAACTAATTCTTAAATTTGAAATCAGAACTGCTCACAGCAATGGAGTTTTCTTTTTTCGAATTTCAAATCAAAACAGCGAACCGCCTATATTGTTATGCGAACTGTTAGGTACATATGGAGTTTTCTTCTTTCAAATTTCAAAACAGAACACCGAACTTTTTTTCATTCTAATGTCATTATTTCTACTTTTTTTTTATATGGCTTTCGATCATTGACTTACTGTACAAGGATGCGCAGTGGCACACGAACCTCGTTCACTTACACGGTGATCGTTGTTTCCCACATGCCACAGTTTGACAGCCCCAAATATGACGTCACGACGAGATGACAGGCGCCACCACGGATCCAAGGAAATGTTTCATGTATGTGTAGCCAGGCAACTGTGAGTAAAATGCTTACTGCTTTCTTTCCGTTTTTATTTTACTTTTACTGGAAGTAAACGGAGAGGGTTGCTCTTTAAGCTCTAAAGTCGACCTAAGATTACCAATTACTATAGGTAGATACTATAAATTGCTTTACGGTTGCTTTATGATGAGCGGTAGAATTTGGGTGTATGGACACACTAGCCGCGCCTCGCGGCGTTACCCGCTACATAATTTCGGGATAAAAAGTAGCCTTTGTGTTAATCCAGAGTGAAAATTGAAGAAGTAACAAACATACAACTTTCGCCCTCATAATATTAGTGTGTCTCTTCTGACCCTTTCGGGGTAGCAGTGAAATGCCAGCAGTCCGTGTCCATACAAGAAGAGGCTTTTACTCGGACTTAGACAAAAATAGACGTCGATAGAAAAAAATCTATACCTTCCCAGTATGTAAACATATAAATATGATTAAGAACAAAATGTAATTACGAGACAACTCTACGGAATTCTAAGTACCATAGTATTAGTTAAACAAAATTATAGGCATTATAGTACGAATCAATTGATTAAAATATATGTTTTATGTCCGTGTTATCTAAGTAAAAACCTTTGACATTGAAAAAGTGTGTCAATGCCAAAGTTATTTAAGTTCTTTTTTGCTTCATTGATTCGATACCAGTTAACACTTATTACTCTTATTGATTTCTTATGTAACTTTACTTACCTGTGCAAGTTTGCATGATACGTGTGTTTTAATATGTCATGTTAGAGGCACTGATAGCCGAGTGTGACCGGTGGACTGCCAATGTCTTTTCGAATTCATGTGCGTATTATAAATTATTTAGATATCAGTTGCTAAACACGGTGAAGGAAAATATCGTGAGGAAACCGGCACTCCTGAGGGATTTTTCAACGGTGTGTAAAGCCATGTCAGAGGTCTACAGGCGGTTTAAACTCTGACACCAGGTTGTTCATCAACCATGTGATAAGAGGAATATGTCGGACACCGTGGCATAGTTTAGGAATAAAACCCTGAATTGAAATATCATAAATTTTATTTAGTCAACTTAACATGTAAAATCTTCGTACAAGATTATGGTCACCACAGAAACTATAGATTATATAATAATAAGGTACATATTTCTCTCAATGGATTAGAGCCACAACCAGATACCTACATGAGTGGAACAAGCTGGTTAATATATATCTTCTTCTTCTATAAGTGCCACTCCAATTACTGAAGGTCGGCTACCAGCTGTTGGAAACTGTCTCTATCTTTTGCGAGACGGAATAGTAGCGATATATATCTTAATCTCCCCGAATTGCTAACTCTTTATCCGGTTACGCCCAATAAGACCCCCCTCGGGGTCGTCGGCACAAACTTATACCGAAAAAAGAAAATTGCTAACTTTTAGTCTGCTTATGACCACGGCCGATGCAACTCGGTCGAAACGTCAAGAAAAAATTTAAAAAAATGAGTTTCGCGTTAATTCCCGTGTTGTAGTTCTAACTCCCCGAATTGCTTATAAAGATTACTCTAATCACAACCAACTGAACCTACCCTAAATTGCCAATAAATGCAATATTAAAACAAAACAAAAACGCCAACTGGCATCTTCACACAGTTTTTACGACACCGCGGAGGGGAACGTTGCAAAAACTAAGGGAGCCTGATTACAGACTTTATTATAAAATGACATTGGATTAATCGGAGGCCACCTTGCGGCACTCATTAACACAAATGGATTCACGACTCGTTCGCGGACAATAAAAATCGCATTTACCCACAAAAAAACGAATTGATTAATGACGTGAGTGAGTTTTACTATAATATATGTTCGAGCTCCCGTGATATACGGGCGTCACGAACGACATGCAGTCCAGACGGTTTATTGCGAAAAAAATATGCTGCAATTGATTTATTGGTTAGTTACATGTTAACATAATTCGTTGAAGATCGGTAATTAATTATGAACAATCACTGATTTGAATTTCGATTGGACGAGTTATTGCTGACAGCTAGTAGCATTTTAAAATACGGTTAAATGTAGCGTTAAAGACAATAACCAAATCACCTTATAATCTTATATCTAATATAAGAAAATATGCAAACAAAATCCATAACATTTCATGCTATAAAAACTATGTTTGCCGAATATATAGGTATAGTACGTAAAATTATTATTTTATTATTTCAAAATATTATCATACCTAAGTACCTAATTATTTTGAAACAATAAAATAATAATTATTAATGGTAATCTAAAGAGTGTGAGTCCCTTATAGTAGGTATTTCAATTTTCACGAATCCCATAACCTAACCAAATAGAAAATCTAAAACATTACCTGTGCAAACATTCCATTAGAGCTTCTCAAGTCAAGTCCATTTGGTCTTGAGAAGCTGTAATGATGTTTGTAATTTTGTAACCAATGATTTCATTGGCTAAAAACAAAAAAAAATAACATCTCCTCACAGTAGGTAGAAAGAAAGAAAAGGGCTTATTTGGAAAAACAAAGCAGGCCCCATACCATGAACTCTTAAAATGGGACAGTTTACGATGTGAAAGATGTGCTTCCACAACGTAAACTGCCCTGCTTTAAGTTTGCTTGACGACCCGATTGGCGCAGTGGCTAAGCGATTGGACTGCTGCGCAAAGGGTTGCGGGTTCGATTCCCGCACGGGACAAAAATTTGTGCGATCCACAGATATTTTTCCCGAGTCTGGGTGTTTGTGTATGTGATATTTCATGTTTGTGAAACGCACCCACGATACAGGAGAAATTCCTAGTGTGGGGCGACGTTTAAAAAAAAAAAAAAACATGGTAAGGGGCAGTAGCTTAGAATAAAAGACATTACATTACATACCTTTGACCAATCATTATTAGGTACAAAGTCACTGAATACAGAAGTGAATGTATAATTGTATACTGAAATCCGCCCGCGACTTCGCCCGCGTGGATTTCGAATGTTTTATAGCCTATAGCCTTCCTCGATAAATGGGCTATCTAACACTGAAATGATTTTACAAAACGGACCAGATTCTAGACAAGTGGCAAAGCGCTTGACGAATAGAAATTGAATAGAATGATAAATGTTGATGACTGCCTCGTTGGTTAGTGGTCGCTAAGCGTGACTGCTGAGCAAGAGGTCCTGAGTTCAAATCCCGGGTCGGGCAATGTGTTACTGAGTTTTCCATTAGGTAATTCTCAGTAGCAGCACGGAGTCTGGATTTGTGCCCGGTTGATGGCAATAGGCTCGCCCCTATTACATTGGGACTTACAACATAACTGGTAAAATGTGGGTGTACTATATGTTTACCTCTGCCTACCCCTTCGAGGAATACAGGCGTGATGTTATGTTGTGTAAATGTATGGGGATGACATAATGTTTCGACTATGTCAAATCCATACATTTTCCATTCTATTTGATTTCTATTCGTCAAGCGTTTTGCCACTTGTCGAGGGGGGCAGTAGTTTCTGAGATTAGCGCGTTCAAACAAACAAACAAAGTCTAATATTATAAGTATAGATACATATATATTTAGATATATTAGAGGCCTATGTCCAGCGGTGGACTAAGATAGGCTGATGATGATGATAATATATTAGTGAATATATTTCCTGACTTGTTAGTCCGTGTGTCCCACAATAATCAGTCATACTACGACTGCACCACACATTTAGATGCAGAGACCCGTTTTGATGTAACTGCCGCGATAAATATGTATTTTGTTGCTTCCGATATATTAAAAATATTATTATGTTTCGTTGCTAACCTTAATTGCTGTAAGTAGTTGCTTGGTAGTTTCACGTCAGTTATATAATACTAGAATCATGGAAATAGTTTTCGTGCATTTTTCGCATTTTTGTTAAAATTGCCTATGGTTCTACCTTGACATTCATCCGTGGGATGCCGGGCCAGCACCCCATTTCGTCCCGTTGGGTTTCGTGGAAGGCGACTAAAAGAAATCCAGGTGATGGGCAGCAGCGTCTTCTTGTAACTTCACCACTAATAATGCGATCCCTAAGCCGCTTGCGAAGCCTGGAGATTATGGCAAGTTGCCCCCCCCTCCCCTAATCTAATAAGGGGAAGGCCTTTGTTAAACAGTGGATGCCTTCAGAACACTGGTGTGATATGATTTTATGTATCTAACTAACTTGTGTATATCATCTATAAATAAGTCTCCGTGTTTTGATACAAATATTAATAATCCCGTTCATCCGCTAAGAGAAACCAGTACGACGAAACTTTCTAGTTAACTTATCGCTTTGTTCATAAAAAATTCGCTCACAAAAAAGCTATCTAAAAAATATCTTACCTTTTGCACTACACACAAAAACTCTAACAAGTCGATACTAGTAACGGATCGGCTCTCTCTTCGATGTTAGCAACATGATAAAAAAGAATTCCTAAGTAAAACTAGATATTACACTTATATGTATGCATCCGAAGCAATCAAGTCAGTTACATGTAATAGATACGATTCCGAGATCTGAAAATAGCAATTTATGCCGGTTCTTCATAGACACAACTCTTGAACCCATGAATATTTGAAGTTATGTTAGCCTATATAAAATAAAAAGGAAGGGTGTTTTGAATATTTCTGCCCCCTTACCATACACTCCTAAAACAGGATAGGTTACAGTGTGGAAGCGAGATGCTGCATTACACGGCACATGCGGCGTCTCGCTTCCACACCGTAAACTGTCCTGTTTTAAGAGTTCATGGTTAGGGGGCTGTTTGTTATTAACAGTCCAATATAATACAGGCCTACTGTCATTGTCACAATTTAGAGCCGGCGGCTGCAAATGAGATTTGCATCATAGTAAGCCCTACATTTTGCCTGAACTGGGACCAAGCCTAGACTCTCGTTAGTTAAAATATAAAATATTATAAGTTGTAATTTACCTATTTCATAGGAAAGTCTTTCACGCTGTAGGTATAATATATACTTAGTGAAAGACAAAAGAAATGTAGATCTTTATTTACTCATTTAAAATATACAGGACTAAAACGACGAAGACCTTTTCAACAGAAACTATTTTCTCGAAAAAAAATCACCTTGCAGTTTAGTCAACTCATTAAACCGTTCCATTTTCAAACGCTACAAAAAAAGCTAAATTGTCTATGGGAGGATACCTGGCTGATGCGTCTCAACGACATAATGAGCATCACTCAGCATTACTGGACTTCCGTATAATGGCCGAGCTTTTTGTTTCTTAAACCGCAACGTCTTTATACTCTGACCTTGTCTATCGTGTGGGACATGCATGCAACCTGTTTGTTTTAGTTCGTTTTAAGAAAAATAAAACTAGAATAATATTTTGTTGTTTATGGTTATTTTAGTCGTGTATTCTAGCTGCCAGTGTCTTTAGACGCAAATTAATTTGTATGTTTGATACCAATTTAGATTTCTCATGTTTATACAGGAGTTTTCTTTAAATCTTATAAATTACACTGCAGTAACATGTATTAGTGTGGGGAGTATAAGATTACGATTATTTACCGCCAGGCAAGCAACTAAGCAACTCATAAGAAACTTGGAACCCTTTATGGGCCCGTTGAATAGCTATCGACTTGCCGTCTATAACTAAATGAGGTGAAATGAAAGTGTATAAACTCCAGGCCCCTTAACATGAACCCTTAAAGCAGGACTTTTTCCGTTGTGGAAGCGAGACGCCGCTACTTGCAGTGTAGTGCGGTGTCTCGCTTCCACAGCGGAAGAGGTCCCGCTTAAGAGTTTATGGTAAGGGGGCTGATAAAAGATTTTAGCTCTGCCTATCATTTCCGATATTACCTACAGACATAGATAAAGACGTTTAGTTAGACGTTTGTCTAGGTATATATATGTATATACCTACAGAGAATACTAAAAACCCAGTCCCACAATCCCACAACCAAATGACAATACTAAGCAGAGCCTTCAAACAATTCGCTTCAATCTCCGCGTCAGTTATCACAACGTCACGTCACAAGCGAACAAGACAAAGAATTGGATAAGCAAATAACTTTCAATTCTAATACAATATAACATCAATATTGAATTCGCTAAATCCAATCAATACACTGTCGAGGGTAAGGTCCCAGAGTATGCGACTAGCGGACTACAGGCTTTTGAAGCTAGGGACTTTTTAAACATTAAAAATTGTTCTCTCTTTAAATAATAATAAATAAATGAATAATCATCATCATCAGCCGAAGACGTCCACTGTTGGATAAATAAATGAATAACGACGGTGAAAAGATGAAACTGGAAAAACACCAAAAGTATTTTATTTCAAGTGCCAATTTGATGTGATCAGGTTAATCTAAACAAATAACAGAAACCAAAACTGTTATAATTTCATTAAATCCCTTTTCTGCTCATCTGTCTAAGTTAATTCAAAATAAAAATTCAAACAACCTCGAGACTGCTTCCCATGCGCTTAGGATTTCCTTTGAATACGATCTCAATGACCTCTTTAACTTCATTCGTTCACACATCATCACATTCTTAATATTCATCTAATTTAATGTATTTTAACTTCATCATCTTTTCTTGCAATAAAAATGCAATTTCATAACGAGGCAGATTATATAACTATTTATCTGACAAGCCTATAGCTCGCCTTTCATCATCTTCTATTTTTCTTCCATACACCCCTTCGTTAGTTTCATAAAGATATACCACTCGGACTGAAAGCCGACAGTTTCACCCGGGAAAGCACGGATAATGATAAACTGACCCCAAGAACAGATAATCCGTCCGCTAATCGCTCGCAATCTGACCGCGTTTTGGGGGCGCGAGGAGCCGTGGGGTAATCCCGGGATCCCGGGAGATTTCTCTCCACAACCCCTGTTATTGTTTCAATCTCTCCGAAACTTTGAAGAGAATAGAAAGTTGTTGAGTTGTTAAAATGTGAATATTTATACCGCGTGCTATCGTCGAGGTTTATGGTGTAACGGTTATAAATATAGATGTTTTATATGTAAGAGTAGATATGCGAAGTTTTGCTTTGATTACAGCTGTTACAAATCTACTAGTTCTACTAGACTTTGTATTATTTACTTATATTATGTGCCGTGTGGTATCCGGCCTAGAATTTACCACCCGCTTTCCTCCCGTGGGTGTCGTAAAAGGAGACTAAGGGAAAATCCAGAAGATGGGCAGCAGCGACTTCTGTTACTTGACCACCAATACTGCGATCACCAAGCCGCTTGCCAAGCGTAGGAATTATGGCAACCCCCCCTTCTAAAAGGGGGAGGTCTTTGTTCAACAGTGGACGTCTTCAGACTGCTGATGACTAATATTAAACACTAAAATTTGTGAGTATGGTTCGATGTTAGTAACTTCTCACATTAAAACGACTGGAAAGATTTTGACGAAACTTCAAAGTAATATATGTAGCTTAAACATCAGAATAACACATCAGCTATAATTTTTAACGATCATAGAGTTCACGAGCTATGATTCGCGGTTTTACCTGGATTAATGAAAATTTTACGCGTATTAAATTCTGTCTAATGAGATTCGACCAGACATTAACATACTCAAATAAAATTTTACGGCATACACCCTCTGGATTATCGTTGACTGTCGTATCAGCTGTAAGCATTTGACGATCAGTTGTAACACCATTTAGTAGGTACCAACCTTGACATAATTACCAAGAGCTGCCAACACAAAGAACGAAACGACCACATTACTTGTGTGCTAATGTCTAAAATATAATCATTATCTGCTAGTCGCTAACACGATCATTACTTCTGACCTTGAATGACGTAAACATATCAACTTATATACGTTTATGTATGTAATAATACCTATATATATGTTTAGAGTAAGTGCTTATCTGTAGAAGCGTAGTTAAAATGTGCTAAAAAACTAAAATCGGGGATTTTTCGAAAATATTGTCGTGCAAGCGTTTTAGATTTAGTGCTAATTATCGTTGACTGAAATAAAAATACTTTTGAGGCATACAGTCGTGCTTATTTCTGTATCTTATAAAAGCAACCGGCACACATGCGGATCATATGAATACGTGTTATGTCCCCGTATAACGGTGAAGAAACCTGAAGATAGGTTTAAACTCTGACACTAGGTTGTTGATCAACCATATGATAAGAAGAAGAAGACCACAAACTGCCATCAAACATTACCTAAGCCTACCACTTTAAAAAGGAAATCATTCGCGCCTCCATCCATTTTTATTGGTCCCAACATGTTGGCTAGCATATCCGGCGTGTCGGCTCGTTTCCGCGCCACGGAAGTGAAGTGCCGTCGCCGGAAATCCATGAGATTGGACAAAAATTGGCAGCACGCTCGCTCCAGGGTTATCAAATAACTGCGCGTGATTGCCCAGAGTCGTCTTGTTAACGATATTCTAGCGCTCCTAACTTTTACGGCTGTTATGGTGATTTCTGGTTATTTCCTTTGAGATTGGATATTTGATAGTGTTGGGGCTTATAAATATAGTTGGATGACAATATATGTGCGTACGCCTCATGTGTACATTTATTTTTTGTGTTATAAGTAGGTCTCACTTATCTCTGTGGGGTCGGAAAATCGAGTCGTGAGAATCGAATCGAATGGCAACAGGCTAATTGCCAAATACATGGAACTTGTAAAAAGCCTCAAAATAGAGTGTTCAACTGTACAGACTCTTGATAGATGACACCACTTCTGCCTACCCCTACTGTTTCTTTACTTATAATAAGAACCTACACTAGAAAACGAAAAGTTAATACTCAGTAACAGCACGGAGTCTGGATTTGTGCCCAATTGATGGCAGTAGGTAGGCTCGCCTTATATTACATTGGGACCTTTATCGAAATGTAGGTGTACTATAGGTACACCTCTGCCCACCCCTTAGAGGAATACTGGCGTGATATTATGTTACAAAATAAAACAATGTTGTCATAATAGATACAGGTCTACTTGCACTAATACCAAAATACCAAAACACAGGAATCATCATCATCAGCCGGAAAAGTCCACCGTTGGACAAAGGCCGCCCCCTTAGTAGGGAGGGGTTGCCATAATCCCCACGCAAAACAAATGGAGGAATAAAACACAAATAAACACAGGAATAGTTCTTCAGAATGATTTGAATATAATATTCAAATCATTCTGAAGAACTATTCCTAAACTGAACATTGCTCAGTATTTTACATTTATATATAAAATAACAATAAACCTATTTATCAAACACCAAAAAACCAAATGCTTATTAAATACAAAACGACTCCAAATAGGCAAACGCTTTTCCAATCCCAAAAAAGCGCATGAAATGAAATGCAAAAACCAATTCCCTCCTTAAAAACCCAAGGATACATTGTCACTTTAATGGGGTTGTTTTTATCAACACCATAATGATGTTTTATGGGGAAATTATACAATGGAAGGCCTCAAATAGGTCTAACATACCAATAGCTACCAGCTCGTTCAATTTAATATAGTTTTTCGAAGCCACGTGAAGGAAAGAGCATTTATTTTTAAAGTAGACAATAATTTTTGCTATTATCATGAATGTCAGTACACTTTGTCGAGCGCTGTATTATGATGGTTTATTGCTTAATTCATAGATATTGCTTCATTGGTTTTATGGTATTACTATTTTAGTCTTCCGTTGACTTCCTTGTGGAAGGTACGATTAATAAAAATCATGAAGTCATGCCTAATTTGAACTTGACTTTTGGTGTCATTTTAGCGTGTTGCCTCTGCTAAGCTTGAATTAGTGAACAGATGGTTCTTATACCGCGAATTTGATAAAGGAAATTTGAAAAATTCTCATGCAACTTATTTAATCTTAGTTTATCGATTTATAAAATTGACATTTCTTTTTTTTATTTCTTAAGGTAACTCCATATCATTTGAATTATAATTATCAATGACACACGCGGATAAACGAAATTTGGAAATGACTTTCAGAATGAATGGTAGTGCTAACAACATAGTCTAGTGCTAGCCTCAATGCTAGCAACAGCAGTACTAAAAATAAAAATATGGACTTACAAATGAACATTGCCACTATAAATAAGAAGGTTATTATAACACAATTAATACAAACTAATTAAAAGTTCATACAAACAATAATTAACAAGATACAGTCGCACAGTGATAGTGCGTGCAGGTTTAATCATTTGTCATAATGTTACAGTAAACATTAACTTGCAAAGTTCGCAGACAGTGAGTCAAATTGTTTGCGATAAAAACTTAGATTACACATTTATACGTTTATCGTTGCACATTAATTTAGTTAGGAAGCGTTCGTGGTTAGTTCTTTTGTATATTCAAACATACATATTAATAACAGCCAATAACTGTCTCACTGAAGGGCAAGGGCCTCTTCTCGTAAAGAGAAGGATTGAGCATTGATCACTATCTAATGAATGCGGGTTGGTGATTTAAAAAAATTAAATCCAGGTTTCCTAACGTGTTTTCCGTCACCGTTAGTCAGTGAATTAGTGGATGCAGATTAAAAGTATTTATGACATTAAAAAATTCACATTGATACTAGCCTAGGTTTTAACCTGCAACCTTGAGCATAGGAATCCGTTATGTCAACCACTTGGTCACCACGACTCATAACGACTATGTTAATATTACATCATTGAAACATTAATTTTCCCGTCCTGAGTCTCGTTAAATAGATTTGTTGATGATGGACAGCGAAAAGTTGATTTGATAGACTGGAGAACACTTCTGCTTACCCCATTGATTGCTGGAGAGATTGTGAGTGTATGATGATGTGACTCATCAATGTGCGTTAAATAAATGCGAACAGGTCGCCTATTTAAATTAGGTATGTTAGTCAAGTGATGTCTGTAATTATTTAACAAATTAATTCGTAAAACTGCTAAGCTTTCTTTAAAATACAGTAAAATTGCACTATAACTTAATTCTAGGAAAGAAGAATAAAAATTAAAGTTGTAAAATGTAACGTGAGTTAAAGCATCTTATCAAAAGTTTACAAGGCGGTCTTTATAACTTAGGTATTTTCTACCAGCCAAACTAGTCATAGTGCAGTGACAGATCACGGTCGTACGTCAATGCACAAATAGTTGTGTGAAAATAAACACACATTTTTAAGGAATCCATCTTAAAGATTGATGATAATCAAGAAGCCATTAACGATATTCACGGAAAGAAGGACACTTAGCTTCTTTATTTTATATAGATCTATCTAGTAAACACAACTTCAGGAACTAAATAATCTACAACACATTCATAATTAACTCGTAATAAACTTATAAAACAATTATACTCACTAAACAAACTGTCCTGCCGATGCTTCTCAAACAAATCGCCGTCTGACCGAGCACTTACCAATCATCTTTTTGCATCGCGCATCAATAAAGGAATATAATTGCATTAACAAAAGACATGCCATCAATTCACTGAATTATTGGCCCAATAAAATTTGAACCAGTCAATATATCAGGATTGTTTTTGTACACGACAATTTAGTGGGTAACAAAAGGTCCTTATTAAAGATTCAACGACACAGTATGGATAAGAGCAGAAGTTTTACGGTGTCAAGTGTTACAGGATCAAAGTTCCAGTTGGCACAGATGATCTTTAGCGAAGCTCCTTATTTTTTTTTTTTCAATTTGAATAAAGAGACTACCGTTGCTTATCCGATCTAGAATTGACCAATCACCACCCCCTTTCCTCCCGTGGGTGTCGTAAGAGGCGACTAAGGGAAAATTTAGAAGATGGGCAGCAGCGTCTTCTATACCTTGACCACCAACACTGCGATCCCCAAGCCGCTTGCCAAGTGGGGGGATTATGGCAACCCCCTCCTTCTATTCGTAAAAGTTCAACAGTAGAGGTATTCCGGCTGATAATGATGGTGAAAGAGACTGTCTCGTTAGTCTAATAGTCGTATAGCGCGAGTACTAAGCATGAGGTCCTAGGTTCGATTCCTGGGTCGGGCACAGTGTTATTGGGTTCTTCCATTAAAAACTTTCTAGTGGCAGCACAGACTGTGAATTTTGTGCCTGGGAAAATGAAATAGGATCGCCCCCTATTACATAGGGACCTATAACGTAACTGGCGGAATGTGTTCGTACTGATAAATCTCTCAAGGCGTGATGTCATGTAATGCCCACGTTGATCTACGATCTGGACCTTCATTAGGTTTGTAAGGAGCTCTATCGCTGCTCGCGACAAACAGGCAGCTTTACATAGCGGACACGACGCCAGGTTCCCAAACTTTTGCTGTTTGTATCTTGAAAATTATATGTGTGCTGTTAAGTGCCCACGTTTCGCTGGTTTCGCACGCTTAGAATGAAAATGACCTAACACTAAATTCCTGTAACTTCCGATTGTGCTATAAATTTACTTTAAAAAAGCGTAGGTACTGTAAACCCTAGTGGAGAAAAGAAACCGAATTATTGGTAAAATAGGAAATTTACTAATTTTTTGTCTCCTTTTCTTCTTAAAAATGGGCTTTTTCTGGCAATGGCAAAATCACGGCTTCAGTGGTTGATAACATGGTTAATACATTTATTCTATAATACTTAATCCTTCAAAATAATTTCGCTCTTTCGCACCTTGAGAGCAAAGTATAGTTGGCCTGCGTTCCCGTTCCATTCCGACACGTTTGTGTACGCAGTGGACTTTCTGTTCCCCCTACATCGTGTCCTCATTGTCAGTGAAAGACGTATGGTAACATTGTACGTTTCTATAAATGATTTACGTGGAGAGAATAACAAAGTAATGGGAACTTAATATTTCTTGTGGTATCAAAGATTGTTGTAAGTTGCAGCCGATTCTTATCGTCATCATCATCATGTGTTAATTGTAAAGTAATGTAAAAATAATATATTGTATATAAATGTAAAAATGTAAGGTATATTACACTGATCTCCTATCTTTTTTTTTTAAATAAGCGTCGCCCCACACTAGCAATGTCTCCTGTATCGTGGGTGCGTTTCACAAACATGAAATATCACATACACAAACACCCATACTCGGGACAAACATCTGCGGATCGCACAATTTTTTGTCCCGAGCGGGAATCGTACTCACAACCCCTCGCGCAGCAGTCCAATCGCTTAGCCACTGCGCCAATCAGGTCGTCGTTATAGACATATTAAGACGTCATGACACGTCACGACATGTATTATCTATGGGGCAAGTAGACACAAATTTCCAAAGGCTACGCATTTATTAAGATTTTAATCTCATCTCATTAGTTTATATTATACAAATTCAGCTTCCTTTAGAAACAGTGTTTCAAACTCAGTCAAATCAAACTTTATGAATATTTTAGCCCACCGTTAGTTAAATCCTTTGCAATTCTTATTTTTAATTCATAATAATAATAGTTTTCTTACCAGTTTAATGCTGAAAGTACATTGCAAAATGGCCAAAAAAAATTTATCAATACTCCTATTAAATAAATGTAAGTGATAAGACTATTAAACTTTTCACAAATTATCAAAACCTAAGTAATTGACACACTGATTACCCCTTAGTACAGTTAGTTATAACATTTCCAATCTAAAACAAAACTATCCAACAAGCTATCACGTTTAAATATCCGCGCGATAATGAGAATGGCGAATTAATACATTATGTTCAGCATCGACTTGTCGTCTGTGGCAATATCCTGCCGGGCCCGCCGGCACTAGGCCACTAGGTACAGCCCAACCCATCCAAATACCAACCTTAACGACACGACATACAGAACACTTTAGATTGAAGGAAATTATCAATTAAGTTGTATCAAAAAGGTTTCTGAACAAGGTAGCATGATAAGAGACTTTTGAAATTAATAAGGCTGTGTATGAGGTTGCCTGCGTCAATAACTTTATGTGTAACGAACATTAATTTAAATACGTAAATACTTGATGAAGTTTTTATGATCGTCGCAATTTTGTTTCGTAATTAGAATGTTATGCTAGCTATGATTAGAACGAAGACGGCACGTGAACGTGCATTTTTTGGAAAAAAATATTTCTCATCATCAATCATCTTTCGTTTATTAATTTGGTATTTTTGGACAAACCACTAGAAGTTGTACTTGACTATTAAATGAATCAGAGTCTTACAATACAAATCATGAAGATTTTTCATGTAAGAGATGCCGACCGATGGGACAGTAAACCGACACGACCGGAGAGAGATCATGTGGAAGCAACAGCTTAACCAATACTCTAAAACAAGGAGGGAATTAGCTTTGTGAATATCGGTCACCCATCCAAAGGCTGGCACCAGTAAGCACTGCTTTACTTCACATACCAACTGAACTGTGCAGTAGCTACATGTAGCTAAAAACCCATCAAGTATAACACGCAAAAGCACAAAACGTAAACCTAAAAAAAAACAAATAAATATCTAAATAGACTTTAAACTCAATAACATAAAGACTTGGTATCTTCAAGGCAGTCTGCGGAGGGGTGGACAGCAATCAAGTTGATTGAGTTTGGAGGCCAGCCCTGCAAATCATTTTACTATAATGCGATACGAGGGGACCGACAGGGAACCTTGTGGGACACAAATTGTTTTTTTAAGTTCACTACGCTCTTTATAAGTTTGTTTAGACTTTGAATGTGACGTTGCTTTTTGGTTTTCATCTATTAGTTATTTTCTTTTAACTTTTGGAACTAATGTTTTAAATACTATAAGATCATATGTTGTATTTATACCTAATACGCTTGAAATTATAAAAGAATTGGCAATTTATTGAACGCAGTGGATTTCTTTTCGAATTCTCTGCTAAGCGACATTGGTTTGGTGTCCGCGTTGGACAAATATTTGTGATGATGATGTGTTTGTTTATGGATATTGAGGAGAAACATGAAGAGTATGTGACTCTATGGAGTGTAATTATAGAAAAAAGCCCTTTAAAAAAATTCTGTCCTGCGCAGGGTATAAACCTGTGACCATAAGCATAGAAATTTGAAATATACGCTTTATCTACATAACTCGATGTGCCAATATTTTAATCATTATTAACTAAATAGCTACAGGCAGCTCACACAAATCATTAATCCGCGCAACACTGTCACCAACGACCCGTAGCCGAAATACAATCCCTCAACTTAAACGATATTAACAAATGAACCTTCAAACGTTAATAAACGACACCAATATTGACCGAAACGATAACTTCAATTCTAATTCCCTCCACCACAAACATAACGCCACAGAACAAGAAAGCAATAAGCAGAGAGGTTCCCCTGAGGTGCTCGAGTGTCGACACTAAACGTCGCTGTCTGCCCACCCTCTGACAAATAGCGGGTAATTGAAAACGGACCCCTTTGAGTGGTGCAAGTTGTCAACTGATTGAGTGAAAAGGTGCTCCCTTACCTAGAGCATTCGCGTGTAATGTAACATTTTTAATTCAACTTTGTATCAAAATATTACCTATTGCGTCAAGTTGCGCACTGTAATGCTCAGTTCTCTTCCCTCATCATCATCAGCCGGAAGAAGTCCACTGCTGAACAAAGGCCTCCCCTTTAGAAGGGGGGTTGCCATAATCCCCACGCTTGGGGATCGCAGTATTGATGGTCAAGTTTTTTTTTTTTTTTTGTTCTAGATTTTATTTAGGGGCTTTTGTCCAAAAGGTATGTCAGCCCCATCGTACCTTATAACAATTACTTCACGTACATATCTATAAGTATTAACTTACACACTAATACATAACTTAACATACCTACATCATAAATGGTAAATAGGACGAATCACTGCTGAGTGACCGCTATTATACGACATAGTTTTCTAGCCGCCTCCGATTTCGGTTTTGATAAAATGCTTTGAATTATACCTACATCGAATCTACTTAATTTCAATTCGCTCAGCAGTGAGTCGCGTTCATCTTTGTTTCGGACACATTCCATCAGCAAGTGTTGTACATCTTCAATTTGATTACAAATTTTACAATTAGGTGAATCAGTCTTCTTCATTAAGTATGCAAACTTTGCTGATGGATAGTGTCCGGATCTGAGTCTAAAAGCTAATTTTATATAGTTTCTACTTAATTTGGTATCGATGGTCAAGTTGCAGAAAACGCTGCCGCCCATCTTCTGGATTTTCCCTTAGTCGCCTCTATACCACTCTGCCCTCACCAATGTAGATAATGCTCGAATCTGTAACGTTACAGGTTGTGCACTGTAATGCTCGGTTCTCCTTCCTCACTAATGTAATGTTCGACTTTGTAACGGTACGTTACACGCGAATGCTGTATGTGAAGCACCTTAAGAGTTGAGATGTAAGTAGAGACTTACTTGTGAACTTTTTGGTGGTGGTTCGGTGGTCAATCTATGTAACTACGCCGGAGAATTTTAAGAGCAAAACTTCGTATGCTAACTCAGGCCTCCACTTTTTATGCTCAACACTCATCAGACAAATCAGGACTATCTACCAAATAAATAAAAAATTTAATCCAGTTGTTCCTTGAAGGGATGCGCAAAAGTGTCTTTCTGGAAAAGAAGTCCACGAACCTACATTCAGCACCCTTACCATGAACTCTTAAAACAGGACAGTTTACGGTGTGGAAGCGAGACGCCGCTATGTGCAGTGTAATGCGGCGTCTCGCTTACACAACGTAAACTGCCCTGTACTTCATGGTTAGGGGGCTGCTGTACGTTTAAAGTCTCATGTATTTTTAGATAAAGCTGATTGTCATTAACAAGACCTACGTTTCTTACGACTAGCATTCTCGGCGAAGTACAGAATTATATTCTAAAGCAGTTACTTAACGGACAATATAATATGAGTAAGGATACAAACCAAAACCCTCTCGTCCCTCCTCCCTTGCTCCCTCCTCCGGCACTCCGAACAACGAGTGTTGCTTGTAACAACAACATTACAAGCAACCCCGCAACCTTAGCCTTTTACGTCGCGGCTAAATAGCCCTCTGCGGCGGCAAAATGTTTTTGTAAAGGGACTTACGCCTGGGATAACAAATGACGAGTATTTGGAATTTTAATGTAATACCGCTGTTAAAGGGGAGATGGTTGGGTTAATTATATCTATCGTGGTGTGTACGGTACGTTACCGTGGTACAGATTAAGTTTCGTTTAGATTTAACTGGATACAAATTAAGCACTTTTCTATTGCAGTATACCTACTAGCTTAGTGCCTTAAAATTAAGTTAGTCCTCTGGAATATTACATGTACAATCGGCTTAAATAAAACTGAATAAATGATATAATTTAATTAGTGTCTCAAAGAGTCCCAAGTAGGCACAATCTAGCAAGGGACGACTTGACGGGAAACTTATTAACTACAGTGTTACGACGACTCTTACTTACTTTGTCTGTTGTTTATTTATGTTTGCAATATATCTATTGCTATGTGTTTTTTTTATTAATTATTTATTTCAAAACAAAATTACAGTGGTCTTACATGTTAGGTTTCTTTGCCAAAGTTTGACGTTTGATGGCGAGACGCTCTCGTTTTAAAAACACCTAACCACATTGCACATATGTAATCACAAGCGTTGACGACCGTAGTGGCTAAGCGATTAGACTGCTGCGCTAAGGGTTGCGGGTTCGATTCCCACACGGGGCAAAAATTTGTGCGATCCATTTGATTGTCCCGAGTCTTGGTGTTTGTTTAAGTGATATTTCATGTTTGTCAAACGCACCCACGACACAGGAGAAATTCCTAGTGTGGGGCGACGTTTTTTAAAGAAAAACAAAACAACAGGCACAATAAATAACTTATTCTAATCTCTTATTATATGTACTTATTTATTTTATTTTTTTGTGTGTTTTTGTATAAGTTACCTACCTCTGATAAAATCATTTTTCTTTTGTTTCTGTCTACGTTTTTACTATATATTTAGAAAGCAACAAAATTGCTTTTAAGACTTGCTTACATTAACCATAACCACAGCGCAGTTGTTAGTTTTTTCTTTTAGCTTCAGCATATAACTACCTGCCTGCCGTCACTCTGGATTCGAACTGCAGCCTTACATGCACATAAAACATTACAATTATACAATACAATATCATCTGTCTTCAGGAACAACAAAAACTGCTATCAATAATGTAACTGGTCTGTCATCGTGCGCGCGTCCCATAAACACGCAATTTTGTTGGCAGTGTGACAAGCTAGAGCGATTTATGTGTCGCGTGACCACCGGGGCTGGTTGTGACGTGTGGTCAGTGGTCACTGCTGACAACCTTTATGCTGTTTCGTCAAGACAAGATGGCCATTTAATTGATGACCTGATTCTTAAACGCTGCACCGAACTAGGACTTTCTACTGTATGGTATATTTCACAGATATGGAATAGCTGCGCCCCACGGTGTTGCCCGCTACATTTTTTCGGGATAAAAGCCGATTTCCTTCTCATTAAAAAACGCATTTTCTCATAATGTCGATTACTTGATTTGTGTGCACGTCACGTCCCTAAACTAATTCGCGTGTCACGGACGGACTGCCATATTAATCTTTACACCGCCCCCGGGTAATTACAGACGGGGTGAGCAGAGGCATTTACTGCTGTTTTTTATAACAACGTTGATTGCTACCACTCAATATATTTTTTGTTTTAATATAAACTTTTTGTTGTAATTATTAGAAATGTGTTGGCTGTTAATTTTTTTTGGTGTTTGGCTTTGTTATTAAAACGTAGAGGTAGTATAAATTAAATTGAGTTTATTTTATTTAAATTGTTATTATTATGATACTGTCTTGCATAATAAAATAATTTAATTATTCCTTAGAGTTTACGACTTCTTTATTAACATTTTGCGAGCCTATCCGGTTTTAATTAATATTTAACTTGTTACTCAAATCAACAGAGTTTAAAAAAATGGGAAAACCCATTTAATAGCTACCTATAACTTATTATAAGTGTAAATTTTTATTATATTTTTATTTTTTTTATCTTTATTACCAACTTAGTATCTTTACGTAATTTACATCTTTAGCTAAACGAATACTTTTATATTATAATCGTTTTTATTAAACACTAGCTTCCGCCCGCGACTTTGACCGTGTGAATAATTCCAACGCTTCTTTACTAGGACGTGTCTCTCTTTGGGGGCGCAAGCTTCCTACCAAATTTCATCGCAATCTGATAAACGGTACATAAGCGTATGAAATACGAACAAACGAATATTATTATTATTTTTATTATATAAAAACAGGGCCATCGAAGTGCCTAAGGGAGGAAGTGAAAGACATACCTAGATCATCACATCAGCCTATTGCAGGTCACTGCTGGACGAAGGCCTCCCCCAGGGTACGCCACAAGGCCCACTCGCCTGTTTTCGCCATCCAGTCACTACCAGCTACCCTCCTCAAGTTATATCTAGATAGATACCTAATAATAAACATTAAATCACGGTAATTCCCGAAAGGGAAATGCAGAAGTGTAGCTATTTTATTTTATTAGGACATAAAACAGTTACACATTATGTTTTACTTAAACAATAGGGTATGACAAAAAGTAAACATGAAACCCACACTAATATCCGCGGAATAATGCATGCGATAGAAAGTAAAAGCGCGCGATATCGAGAGCAAATCAGAGTTAAGATAAATACTTTATTTTAGTACTTCAACAGCCATTTTTTTATATTCGTTAGCTATAGTATTCACTCTCGCATTTTGCCAGGTTTGTTATAGGTCCCATCGTAATAGCAAGCGAGCCTATTGCCACTAACCGGGCACACATCTAGACTCCGTGCTGCTACTGGGAATTACAAAATGGAATAACTCAGTACCACTTTGCCCGACCCGTGATTCAAACCCAGGATCTCAAGCTCAGCAGTCGCGCTTAGCAACCACTCCAACGAGACGGTAATAAATATTCCAAGCTATCAAAATGAGCTAAATATGAAGCGGATATTATGACAGCTATTCCTCGTGTACAATGACAGATAACTCCGCCATCTTGATTCTAATGATCGCCATTCGGACAAGTGACAGTCGCGAGCCCATTGTCTATGGAACCACAATACGTCATATCCGACATTTGAATTTAACTTTTACAACTTTAGACGGATCACACAATCGATACTCTACGCGTTTCTAACTTGAAGTTATAGAATATTTGAAAGCTTATTTCATAAGTTTCTTCTTTAGGTACTTGTTTTGCCTGTGGTTTCACTTGATCCAACTAATCTAACTAATCTTTATACCTACGTACAGTGCGCCGTATGGTATCCGGCCTAGAATTGACCACCTCCTTTCCTCCCGTGGGTGTCGTAAGAGGCGACCGAGGGAAAATCCAGAAGATGGGCAGCAGCGTCTTCTATAACTTGACCACCAACACTGCGATTCCTAAGCCGCTTGCCAAGCGTGGGGATTATACCCCCCCCCCCCCCCTCCTTATAAATGGGAAGGCCTTTGTTCAACAGTGGACATCTATCGGCTAATGATGAAAGTAGAATACCCAGATAGACATCAGGTACGTAAACTATGTCCAAAGCCTTATACCTACACCTAGGTCCCGAGCTACCGGTCCAATCTCCCATCTAATACACATAACATACATACATACATAACATCACGCCTGTATTCCCCGAAGGGGTAGGCAGAGGTGAACATATAGTACACCCACATTTCGCCAGTTATGTTGTAAGTCCCAATGTAATAGGGGGCGAGCCTATTGCCATCAACCGGGCACAAATCCAGACTCCGTGCTGCTACTGAGAATTACCTAATGGACAACTCCGTAACACTTTGCCGGACCCGGGATTTGAACCCAGGACCTCTTGCTCAGCAGTCGTGCTTAGCAGTCCAATCTAATACACTTCACCGTTTATGCCTAATTGATAAAGAAACATCTGAAACTCACAAACTAACTTTCAGCTATAACTCTCTACAAGGCCTCTGCTTATACAGAAAAGCGCCTTTAGGTAACCTACTAGGTACTGGGGTCTAAGTAAAGCCTCCATGAGTGACGATACTTAAGTACGACGCTCGCTCTATGGTCAATCTCGCTACCATCCTTGTTGACTGACTAATCTCTACACCACGGCATGACCTATTCCATGTGGCTATTGGCTCATGCCGATACGAAGAAGACTAGATAGAAAGATAGATAGATAGAATATGCTTTATTGTACACCATAAAATACATGTCTTATACTTAATTTATTACATTATCGTTAATGCAGTGGGTACAATGGCGGCCTTATCGCTTAAAGCGATATCTACCAGGCAACCTTTGGAAGGACAGAATGTTAGAAAAAGTATGGATAGTCAGTGGTGTACAGCAGTACGTAGATTACAATAAAACAGATACGAAATAATTTAAAGATGAGAGTCTAAACAAGATACATATATAAAAAACATACATATAATAATGTATATATATTTATACATATATAATAAATATCAATAAATACGCTGTTGATAGAACTACATAAAAATACAGTAACCATTAAGAAATTAGTTTAATAGATAAGAAATGATTCTTAACTAATGTCCTAAAAGAAGCTATCGTTTGTGCTTGTCTTATAGCTAAAGGCAACGCATTCCACAAACGTACGGCCAGTACTACGAAGGATTTATCCAGAAACTTTGTGGAGTGCGAAGGCATCTCCAGCCTCAAATTCTCCGATGATCGCAATTGTCTAGTATGTGTGTCATGAAGGAACTTAAAACGTTCTTTGAGATAAGAGGGGGCAGCAGGATTGAACAAGATATTATAAAGAAATGATAATATATGAGTATCCCGGCGAAGGCGAATTGGCAGCCACCTGAGCTTATTTCGAAAATCTGAAACATGATCATACTTGCGTAAACCATATATGAAACGGATGCAAAAGTTTTTAACTAGGTACTTCAAATCGCAAAGCATTGCTCATCGCCCTTATCTGGATTAGTGAAGGATATATGTATAGCAATGGTCACCACGCTTTCTTACTGCAGATTGGAGACTTCAAATGATTAAATTCAGGGTTTATCACATTGGTCAATCATTATTGTCTAACAGTGTGTTTAGAAAAGTAAATAGTAAGAAGACACATTGTTACTAGCTTAGGTTTGAACGTGCAACGTTTTGCATACGGTATGGTCTATTAACCACAGGGCCACTGCGACGGATAAGTAATAAACAAACGCACAATCAGTAGAAAATATGCAATCAACAGCCGAGGATGCAATTAATCTGATAAAACCAAGTCGCGTTCTATCGTTTCTAGCAATTTTACGAGTTATATTTTATTTAGAGCAAAATAAATGGACTTAGATTCGTGATAAACAACGTGCAGCGATATTTTCATTGATTTAATTTCCCTTTTGCTTACTTTGGAACTAATTTCTCTCTTTCTCTTCTAATTTCGGGACTACATACTTAAGAACCTTTCACGCCTTTAATAATTTTAAATGGCAAACAGGGTTTAAATGCTAGACAGGTGTATATCAGAAATATTTACAGTCACATTTTATGTAAACTGCATCTAGGTTTAATTTTCTTTTCATTTATCTAATCTCCAAGATTTTCAAACCTTAATCTATTAACAATCAGATCTTATGTATTAGAAAAACAAAATAGCTACATACTAATGTCCTCCTGACCGAATTTCGGTCACGGCGGCCTGTCTCAGCTAACACTAGCCATCTGCGCAGGAGAATGGAATGGAATGGATGGAACAAATCTGTATGTAGGAGAGCTACATACAGATTTGTTATAAAAGGAAGGAGTTACTATAAATATTTGAGCATTGTATCAGTTACTGTAAAATATTAATTTTCACTGACTGATCATTGCTTACAAACAGCTACACCAGCTTCAAATCACACGAATCGACAATCATGAATAGGTAATATTAAACCGATAAACTACAAATTACAAATTAGTTGCAACAATCTTTGTACCTAAACACAAACCTTTTAAACACTCATCTTTCAACTAAATCCTTATGACGCCCGAACCACAACAAAACATGAAAGGAACAACGTCACCAGACATCTGAATAAATCCCAAATCAACATACAAATCTCTAAAATGTTTTGTCACCAAATAAAAATAAAACTGCCTAAATAGAGTTGTGTCTAAAACTAAAAGTAAAAAAGTTACGAGCTGTCAGTTTGACACCGCCGGCGCCGGGAACCCGATACGGCCGACATGTCAGTAGGCCTAGCGAGAAATACATAAATCAATATCGAAATATTGTTTAATTTGAAGGAACTGTTTCGTGCTAATTGCTTGATTTACGATTACGAATTGTTGCGCTCTTCCTGGAATTGATACTGACTGAAAAACTAAATTGCACGTGCGTTTGTAAGTCTAATTTATTTTTCTATTTTCTTTATTTATGCTATACTATACCTAGTAAGTATCTTTTTTAAACTTTTATTGGTAGGAAAGTATATTAATCGTAGCCTTGAAAAATACAGGGTATGTTAGAGTCAATAAATAAAAAGTTATTTTTGTTAGTCAAAAAAGGTCACTTACGAAAATAGAAATAATGACGCTATGCTGAAATTATTTGACTCAACGTATATTTCCTTATATCGTTATTAATTAGTGCCAAGTCATCAACATGACTATGAAAATAATATAATGTTTATTAAATAGTGTTTATTGGTAGAGCGATAAAAAGAACTCAATTGCCCTACTATTTGTTGTGGATAGTTTTCAACCTATACTCCAAAAATCAAGTAGGAAGGCGAAGTATTTGCACATATTAATATTAAACACACTACCTATATTATGTCCCTCACGTTCTCCTAGAACATCTGCTATCCAAACATTACACGTCTCTTTCATTAGCTAGCGATATGTCCGTTAATTTGTTTGAGTTTCAATTAAAATGTCGGGTCGACGCTCGGCTCTACTTTTTGTTAACTAAGCCTTAGAAAAAAACTGAAAAAACCTTAACGGCTGCGTCCATATTTGACAGCTTACCGCTAACCGATTCGTTCTTAAATAACAAACCATAAACAAAGGTGTAGAAACTTTTCCTCTGTATCACGATGTAATAAGGTTCTATTTATATTGGGTACCGTGAATTAGCGTTTAATTTAAATTTGTCGGTAAGCAATAATCGGTTGGGCAACGTCAATACAAACTGTTTAATCCATTGTTACGATAATGTTACAATTAATCAGTCGTGAGCTGTTTATCGTTCTTGTTTGTATCACGACTGATGACTGGTTGTGAAATGAAGCCTCGGTGCTTTATATATCATTTAACGAGCATTCAGAACATATAGACTAAGTATAGTTAGTATTTGTAATTATGAAATGAACTGAAATTATAATCAGCTATTGTTATCAAGGAAACAACGTATTCTTCTTAGGATTAATAAAGATACCTAATATAATGATCGTCAGAGATTTTCAGCTATCGTTCAAAAACAATACCGTTGAATTTGACCATACTATCCCTACCTACTAGGTAACCTAAGGGTGTGAAAATTTTCTCATCACAAGATTGTAAAACAAATAGTTCTTAGCTCGTTTACATTATTGTATGCCTTCCTTCATTTAGACCTTTTCCGTAGCTGTTAGTATTAAGTATTATACGAAGTTACTGGTTAATTATGTCAGCCATTAGTTAATGTCGTCACACAACCGAAGGGCACCCAATATTAATACCCACAGGTGCTAAATAAATACCTTATTTAACCCTTTAATATCAACATCTAGCTACCGGTATTTAAACGTCGCCCCACACTAGGAATTTCTCCTGTATCGTGGTTGCGTTTCACAAACATGAAATATCACATACACAAACACCCAGACTCGAGACAAACATTTGTGGATCGCAAATTTTTGTCCCGTGCAGGAATCGAACCCATAACCCCTAGCGCAGCAGTCCCATCGCTTAGCCACTGCGCCAATCAAATCTACGTTTACCTGTAAAGTGGGCCTAGGTCTGCTACAAAAAACTGTAGGCCTGAGTTTATTTTTATGCATTTGTCCCTAAGAATTTATTGATTGTTCTACTACAGTCAGCATTTTTGGAAACAGTTTTGCTGTTTTCGCAAAATCTGTCGCAAGTCCAGTTTAAATCTGTATTTGTATTAAGTATTAACACAACATAAAGCTTAACAAAAAGCTTATAATATTTATAGCTTTGCTCAATTAAACAGATAATACGGATTATTATCTGTCACAAAATCTTTCAAAATGGGACCGATATCATCGGCTGATGTAGGCAATTTTAAAAATACCATAGGTAGATACCTAAATAAATTCTTATTCATGCGAATGGGTATCTACCTATTTAATTGTAATATTATTTGGAGTAATTAAAAGTAGGATTGCAGCTTATTTAACCCGATACGAAATATAGAATTAAATATTTTACCATGTTTTTGTGTCCAGCATTTCCTACTCACATCGTCTCCCGATATTTTACCATCTATATTATAGTATATTAACAAAAACAGTCCCAATGCAAGGCAAAGGCCTCTCTTCCCTCAGACAAAGACAAGTGGAAAGAGCGAAGGGTGGCCTATATAAGGTGAAGTAATTATAAAGATGCTCGAACTAACCCAGACCTATGCAATACCTACAAGGACAAAAAACATGTAAATTACCCATATCTATGCAACACACATCTAGATACCATAGAAAATAATCATTAATGAGGTTAGCCCTTAGCCCATTAAAAGTAAACAAGTTAGGAACTTGCGAATTTAAGAAAAGAAACCGCTGCACGCGCCGCAAAGGATAAAATGTGCGCGAATTAATATCATCGCTTAATTAACGACAAATAAATTAATTTTATGCTTTAATTTATGGCCGTTTGACATTTTTACTTTATTTAATTACGTGGCAACTATACGCTTCTTGCAATATACCTAACTTTATTTACAGTCTGGCTTCTTCTTCAATTTTTGATGGAATGCCAAAATAATTATCTACAGTAGCCTGAAACTGCCTTGGATTGAAAAGGTTTCTCATACTGAGACGTGGCGTGGATTTATCGCTATAGATAATCACTGTATGATTGCAATTTCGAGGCGTTTGTAGCTACGTGACTACCGCGCAAATCAGTCGATCTGCGAGAATTAGCCGTACTCGCCGCGGTCAGTCTTTTGGTGGGTGACCGTTTTATGTCGAAACCCCTCCGTGCTTCAGAAGGCACGTTAAGCCGTTGGTCCTGCGCCTGATCTCTCTCCGGTCGTGTCGGTCTACCATCCCATCGGACTATGAGAGTGAGGGAATGGGGAGTGCACCTGCGTTTGCGCGCATACTTGTGTGCACCATAATATCTCCTGCGTACTTGGCTAGTCTGAGCTGACACAGGCCGCCGTGACCGAAATTCGAATAAGGCAATTACGGAAGGGTTTATCAGGTATTACTTTACTGTTAGACAGTGGCTTCATAGAATACTTAGAAAGCTTTTTTAAGCTCTTAACTTGTTCCGGGAATAACCGACATACGTAATATTGCATAATAAAATACGCGCAATGCAATTATCAATAACAATTAGACCTTAAACGAGTTTTAACACTCTTGCCCTTCACGTAGACCGTATGCCTGGCCCAAAGACCTTAATAACATAATAATTAGAATTATAGCTTGCTCCATATTAGCTAATGCTGCAAACTGTCGTAAGTTCAACTAAATAAAATTACATTTAAAATACCCGGAAGTTTTTATAGCAACACCTAATTAAACTTATATTGAGTGTTGCCATTCAAAAAATTCTGCATTGCCATAAAATGATTGCTGATTAAGTAATTAAAACATTCTGATGCGATAATTGATCGCTCTGTGTTGCCATTTATTGAGCTCTGTCTATGAACTGTAGAAGGAATTCGAGGTTAATGAATGCTCGCGGCGTGTGTGCATAGTTACCGACTCATAGAGGGCTGCCATAAATGTCTGTAGACGGATCGGGAAGCTTGGAAAAAATGTATGGCGGGTTTGTTTCTCATGGGATGCAGAATTGTAGGTACGGGATGAAAGAAGTCTCGAATACCGACGGAATAAGACTAAGCGACCATTTAGATCATCGTATCATAATACCTCATACGGTACATTGATATTGTTACATGCAGTAGGTAGTATCTACCACCTACCTATGTGTTGAATCTGCAACAGGTAAGCCACCTGTCTAACTTAGACTTTGTTAAGTTTTTTAATAAACTTAGGTATCTACCTAGTTTTTAGATTGCTTAGAGATCTTAACTGACGTTGCAAAAATCTAAAAGTACTTACGGTTCTATGTAATCGCTAAGTATGCTATTATACGACTTGAAATATTTTGACTACGTCTAAAGTATAACGTAGCTACCTGATTCACAATTTCTTATAATAAACTATAAAATTCTGTTCTTGTTTTTTAAAAATACCTCTGTAGTCCTCGAGTGGTTATATGCGGGTAAATGCCTAACCATAAAAGATGTACAATCATTGATCACTACACTTTCTTGCATATTAGCATAATAGATACTTTTCTTAAGATTTTAAACACCAAAATATAGTATACGTATGAAACATAACATAACATCACGCCTGTATTCCCCGAAAGGGTAGGCAGAGGTGTACATATAGAACACCCACATTTCGCAGTTATGTCGTAAGTCCCAATGTAATAGGCGGCGAGTCTATTGCCATCAACCGGGCACAAATCCAGACTCCGTGCTGCTACTGAGAATTACCTAATGGAAAACTCAGTAACACTTTGCCCGACCCGGGATTTGAACCCAGGACCTCTTGCTCAGCAGTCGCGCTTAGCGACCACTAGACCAACGAGGCAGACATATACGTATGTAAATATAAATAAAATTTAGTTTAAAGGTTTTGAAGTTACAACCTTATGTTACAAAACCGGTGTGCAAACCACCAGGCGTCCGCGACACACAAAGTTATTAAATTGATATAGTCTCTACCTAGCTCACCTATATTTCGTTTTTTATTAAAGTAATAACATTCGTCCACTATCTAGCTATATTGTAAGATTACACTGATACCGTTGTTTTTTTCTGGTGACGGGCCTTAACGATCGTTGTAATAAGGCATGTGTCGCTAAAGGTTAAATATCTTAACCATATCCAGAGTTCCAGTAACTAGCGACTGAGATCGACTGTCTAGTGACTGAAGAAATTTGGCGTCTCATCATTAAAGATAATTAATGAGCTTACTATTAACTACTTCTGCCTCGTTGGTCTAGTGGTTGCTAAGCGCGACTGCTGAGCAAGAGGTCCTGGGTGCAAATCCCGGGTCGAGCAAAGTGTTACTGAGTTTTCAATTAGATAATTCACAGTAGCAGCACGGAGTCTGGATTTGTACCCGGTTGATGGCAATAGGCTCGCCCCCTATTACATTGGGACTTACAACATAACTGGCGAAATGTGGGTGTACTATATGTACACCTCTGCCTACCCCTTCGGGGAATACAGGCGTGATGATATATTATGGTATGTTTTTAACTTCTTCTTCTTTTCGTATCGACGGTAGAATATGGTTTTTAGAACATTTAATGCTCCTTATAAAATTACCTAAATCACTTAACAAATTACCGATATCAAATAATATTTTGAAATAGGTACCCGTTAATCAGATGATTTTCAATCGAATGAATTTATTATCTGTATTTGTCTAACTTATTTTTAATTTCTGTCCTTGCTATTCTGCGAGCATGAATAATGGCTAATACCTACACAAGGGTTTACAATAAAAAACGATGCTTAGCGCATACAAATAATGATTGCACCTGCATTTCGTCCTTCAGAACATTCAATTAAAGTGAAATACGCGGCGCAAGTACTAATATAAATTTAATTAACAATAATATAAATTGAGTCGCTTGCAAGGAATTGCTAAAAATTACACATTATTAATCTATGGTACGAAATGCAAACTTTTTGTTGGCTTCGTGCGTTTTGTCTCGGAAAAAGTTTTGCAATTCAAATCGATTTAATTATGGAACACTGTGCCCTTCTAAAGGTTTTTTAATGCAGTGTGAAAGTGACGTCTCGGTAAAATGGAATTAGCAAATAACGTCGAGTTCTTTTGTAATATAAAAACTAAACTTACCCGCAAAAAAGCGTTACCTATATCAAATTTTCCGTGAAGTGAAAAAGGCAAACGTTAAGCTTTTTGTCCGCTTTAAAAGAAGAAATAGTGCATTATTAATTCGTATTCTGTTGAAGTAGGTATACGGTCAGGGCCTAATATCATTTTCAATAGACAGGCAATATCTGGGAATTGAAACGGTTATATTTTCTTGTATTTCTCGAACCGACAATGCTTTAGTAGCTTAGTAGGGCCGTAATAAAGCTGAATGAATCGTTTAATGAACTGTTACTTACTTGAAGGAAAATTCTCAGATATTTTCACTAAGACACGAATAATGATTATCTATAATCACTACATAGTATAAAACAAAGTCGCTTTCTCAGTCCCTATAACCCTATGTATGCTTAAATCTTTAAAACTACGCAACTGATTTTGATGCGCTTTTTTTTGATAGATAGAGTGATTGAAGAGTAAGGTTTATATGTATAATAACATCCATTAAATAGTGGAGAAATACTTATAATTTATATTTTATACCCGTGCGAAGCCGGAGCGGGCCGCTAGTTGATAATAATGCGTTATGTTGCCTCTCAAAGGTATTTTTGTAATGGTAAGTAAAAATAATACAAAGGTGAATTGTTTACGAATATAATTTTATTAACAATTTTAATTTAATGACTGTAATGTAAGTCGATATCATATTTACAATTTGCATTTATGTTTATTCATATAATACATTTTTACAAAGTTCTCTCGTTGAGTCTACCGCTAACTAGCCTAAAGTTCCCACGTGACGCATGCGCGGGAAATTTACAAAAGGAATACAACTGTAAAATGTTGCAAGATAAAAAATGTAAAAAAAAAAACTGTTTTCTTTTGCAGTATACGGGTAGCGATAGTGATAAAAATGCTGCAAGAGGTTTTTTTCTACTATGAACAATATCAAAATACCGTTATTAGTCAAATACTTTAAATACAATCATATTTTTTCCAGTAAAAAGATGTTTCTACATTTAAAACACAAACGTTGTATTATCGCCATCATTCTCATTTCTCTCGTGCGGTAAACATACAAAGAATAATAAATATTATATCCATACGTGGCTATTTACATTAAAATATATTACAACACATAATTTCACTCGTGCGCAGGTTATTGCAACTTCAACAAATGTTAAATATAAAGAACAATACGTATTTACAAAATAATTGCGTAATAATTTAACACTGGCATATTAGTAAAAGAAGAAAATTGTTTAGTTTTAGTTGGTTGGCAGCACGGAGCAATAGCAAGACATTGTCCTACTGAAGTAAATAACATACTAAACATGGAAACTGAAGTTAGATGCATTAGCCAATCTCATAGCCACAGTAAATGTTTTAACCAATCCGATGCTGTACAACAGATACGATTGTATTCGTCGATGGTAATTTTTGTTACCGATTAAAGTTCGAAATATAGTTTTGATCGTAGATAAGTGATTTTGATATTTTCGTTCAACAACTGACAAGTTTATTGATATTTTCTTTAATTGATAGTGCGGTCTAGCCCATTGTCAAAATTAACGATACGATTGGCATACTCAGCTATACGGTAACTATAATAACTGCCAAATATAATTCTAATAAAACCCATTATCTTCAAAACCCCAAATCTCTAGATGAAGTTGCTAAAAATTTTTATTTAATTAAATTAAGCTTGAAGGATTATAAGACAAACTTTATGAACATCGAAATAACCAAAATTCGGTGAAAAAAAGATAACGCTGGTTTAGTCTCTATCACCACATTGGACCTATAGATAAGTGCTTTCCTGTTTTAAAAGTTACGTCTAATCTTATATTGACCACATCTATGGTTAGAATTTAAGTGCCAGCACCAAATATGTAGACATTAATTTGCACCAACGACTACACGTTTTAAACTTCATAAACCAATAAGTATAAGATCACAAATCATTGTAGGCGTACCAAAAAAAAACTACATTCATTTTCTCATTTAGCATAGATACGATGTAGAACAAAGGTTTGAATGACATATGACTGACACGACAATGTATTCGTGCAATTTATGTTGCAACATCAATCTGAAATCTGTGTTAGTATCACGAAGTTTACGGCGTACGGCGCTCTTTGACTCTATCGAACAAATTTTCCAATGAACATGTTATTCGAAATCAGATTTCGAAAACATTTGTTTTGGAAACAATGGATCTAGGTTTAAAGCGCTTGATTAGAGCTAGATCTGATTACAGGATTATTCCGCTACAGGTCTAACAAGATGCATATTTTTATGTCCCAATTATGGGTCATTTTAACAGACATTTTTCGTCTAGCTATGACAGTCGAAATAAAAAATTAAATACCTTATGATTTGAGGATTTGGTGCAAAAAATAGAGCCTATTTTTAAAGCAAAAAATTGGTATAGAAGTTATATTCGAATATTATTCAATAAAATAATCAGAACTATGGTTTTAATAAATCGCTATTAAACGTAAAGTATAATGAAATTGATTAAAGAAGTGTATTTTAAAATTATAGTTAGCTGAATTGACCATAGGTACCAGTGCCCTATGCCCTAGAATTGCAAGTTTCTTATATTAATTACATACAATAATTTATAAACTTGTTACAATATTATATCAAGATAAAACTTAAGCTCTTAAAGAAGTTCATCGGAAGTTATTATTGATTCCCAAGAATTCTATGACGCATCATTGGACCGAACTAATCCCCAAAATGATGGAATTTCAACAAAGGATTATTTTTGGATTTGCATTTGCTGTTGGAAGTATGATAACTAATATTTTAATTAGATAGTATTTCTCATTCTTTCAATATTTTTTTGTTTGTAGATTAAAGGAATCGATCACGATATTAAAAGTATTTGTTTAGTGGACTCCCAATCTTACTAATATTATGACATCAATTGCTATCTAAACAAAATAAATGATGTATGGAAAAGGAAAAATAGATCATATAGAGCGACAGGTTAAATTGATACTTGATAATTCAATAGATCATGTTAAAACAAAGATAATTATTTTAACACCCTTAGTTAAGATTGAAATTTATTATTTAAAAGGATTAGAAATATTTAGACATTGAAGAAGAGAAATACGAAACTATTTTGTATAAAGAACTATCAAAAATAAATAATGGGGATTTTAATAGAGCGTAAGGCCGTAAAATGACATAAAAAATGATCAAGATGAAAATTAAAAAATCACAGAGTAATACTACTATTTCATTGATTTAATCAAATTTATTATTAGTCCTACAGACAACTGTAACATCAACTGCTAGCAAGAAATACTTAAAATTTTAACAGCCTCTTAGTGATTGTTAATTAGGTACTAGCATAAAATAAAACATGATCATTACAGTATAGTTTTTTAAATTGGCCTTATCCGTGACATTTCAGTCAAAATAAACTTGGAAGAAAATATTATATCATCTAAATAAATCAATCGATTGTTTTTTTTTTACTTAACTAAAGGGTTTTGATAAACATAAAAACTTAATAATGAATCCCTGTACATATTCATTTATAAATAAACATATATTTTTTAATAGTTTTGCGTCCCTGCATCTGTTGCTGTTCATCTGTATCTATTTACGAAGTTAGAACCATGAGATAATAGTTGATACCTTTGTCCACTATGTTTAGGTACCCACTAAAAAATAAGGACACCATTATTAGATCATTCAAAGGCTTTCTTTCAGTCATATTTTTTTACACGGTCTTTTGACAATTTATTTGTTGATATAGTGCAATAAAAAATACACGGCGGAAAAAATATTACAGTAAACGAAGAAAAATAAAAAATATTAACCATTGTTTTTAAAGAAAAAGATTATCTTGAATGTAATCAAATCGTTTTAGACAGATGTTATTATAAAAATGGATGTTAATTTCTTTGTTCCTGTTTATTATTTTTATTGATATATTAGATTCAATAAAAATTACAATAAACATAGCGACTATGACAGAGGGCTTAAGAATCTCTTAATTTTGTTCCAAATATGATTTTCAAATTTAGTCAAAAATAAATACCTCAAAATAATAGTCTAGTGTCTTGATATTTAATTGGTTACTTCTTAATTTGCTGTAAGCCGTTTAATTAAATTTTTTGGTAAAATTATTTTTGTTACGATCATTTTTAGTTGGTATAGTTCCTTAGGTAAGGAAATAATTTTGATACGCCAAATCACATATCACATATCTAAATGGTTTCTGATAAACATTCACTATTTTTGCCATCATTTGCAAATAATATTACTCTAGCAGCCATATCTGCTAGGCCTATATTTTACTACTGAGTTACACAGTTTTAAGCGATCATGAAACTCTCTTGCAGCATTTTAACCTTAAAACAAGTGTTCACCGCCTCTAATAAATAATGTTTGATACTTATAAATATTTAGATACAATCATATGAAACAACGTCACTATACAACGGCGTGTCGCGGAGTGATCGTGCTCAGGTACAAACCTTCAATAATAGCGTTATTTTACATCTACACCACGAACGTAATTATCTACAACTTTATAATAACTATAACATACAACTAAAAGCTGATATGATAAATAAAATCTATATTTACTGGTAAAAATAGTTAGGATGTATAAATATTTAGGTAAGTAAATGCTTCTTACAGAAACGCATCCATATCTACCGCAGCCGCGCGAAGGCATCAAATAAATTAGCTAACGTTCAGAGCAGGAGTATGAACACAAACGACACGTAAAATGAACCCTGTGACACCTTAACAACGAGCAGTTCCAGTGCAGTCAGTTACAGCTACAGTCGGCCAGGCAGGCCTGGTACATACCTGGGATACGCCAATGCTGATACTTCGAGCACTCGCTTACACTTTAACGATACGATTACGCCCTAATAAACTGGTTTACAATGCCTTAACATCACATACATCACGGAATCTGCGATCTAACTAGAATAATACATAACTGTGGTCTATATTGCATCATCAGTCACTGAGCGTCCACGCCCGGCGGCGCCACTTAATAACACTAAGAGTCTCTGGCGCTATTCTTCGTCCACGTTGATTTCTGAGTCGGCCGAGTCCTCGTCGTACGTGGAGGAGGAGGCGAAGCCCTGGCCGAGCAGTGCCGAGCGGTTCTTAGCGGCAGCGGCTCGGTCCCGCTGCCGCCGGTTCTTGAACCAGTTGCCGACCTGCGTAGGCGTGAGCCCCGTGGCCGCCGCCAGCTCACGTTTCTTGGTCGGGTTAGGGTACGGGTCCTGCAGGTACCACTCGCGCAGCAGCGACCGCGTGCGCTCCTTGAAGCAGTGCGTCTTCTGTTCACCGTCCCAGATCGTTCGGGGCAGCGGGAACTTCTTGCGAACTCTGTATTTGTCGACGGGTCCAAGTGGCCGTCCGCGTAGCCTCTCTGCTTCTTGGTAGTGTGCTTCCAACCATAGAGCCTGTAGCTTTGCGTGGCTCGAGCGCTGGAACCGATGTCTTTCCAGGATCGAGTAGAGTTCCCGGTGTCTTCCGGCATGGAACGCGACCACGGCTCGCGCTCGCAGTACAGCTTCACATCTTTCAAGTTCTGCCACGTTAGGATGTGCCACTGGCAGCGACCAGAGGAAGCGCGCCAGGCGCTCCACGTCGCCGCTCTCCTCGAGCGTCTCACACACGGTGGCCACTTGCGCGGCGCTGAAGGAGAGCGTGGGCAGCGGCAGCAAGGGAGTTGGTGCAGCTAGTTCCACGCTGAGCTGCTGCGGAGCCGGGTCAGCGCAGGCGGCGGGCTCGGCCGCGCGCTCGGGCGCGGCGGGCCCGCGGTGCGCCTCCAGGATGCGCGCGTGCAGCGCCGCCGTCGCGGCCTCGTCCCACGAGCCGCGCATCGGAGCGAGTGTGCGCGGCGCGACCGTGCGGCCCGCGACGCGCCCGGAGGGGGCGGGCCGCCACTGCGCCGCGATTGGCTATCGCTTACGGCTCGGGCGTCGCGCGGGCCAATCGCGCGCCTGCCCGCCCGGGGGGCCGGATAGCTTTCAACCGCGGCGCGGCGCGTATCCGGCGGGCGCGTTTAACTGTGGCGGCGGGGCGCGCGCCCCCCGCGCCGCCATGATCCGTCACGCACACCGGCGCGCCGCTCGCGCTCGGACCGCGCCTCGTGATCCACGCTCGCCTGCCACCTCTATCGATTACCTGCAAACCTGCAATTAATAGCCTCCATACAACAATCCGGGTGGATTACATGCTAGTGTTTGTCCTGTGTGTCGCGCCTGATCGATAAAATAATAATTTAGCGCGAAATTTACATACTTACCAGCCTATAAATCATAGGACAGACACGATAACAAATCACTACACTTACCCATAGCCTTTAACGACTCATATCATTAGGCATGGTCACGTCAGACTTTGATAAAGCTAATGTACCTATATTTGAAGGTAATACCTACCTATAGATATTTCTTTAAAGTAGGAACTTACATAAGTACCTATTCCATGTTCTTTTATCAGTCGGTTATTTTATTTGATAGGTACCATGAGTTTAAATAGATGAGTTATCTAATAAGGTAGCTTAGCTTTAAGTACCTACTTCTTACCAATAAATAAGTACCTACCTACATTTCATTGACATACGAACTTATGTTTTCAAATAATTACAACACTGTTATTCATAAAATAAACGTGATTTTATACCATCTTCTTCTATTCATCCACCTATAATCTATTTCTTAAATGAATTTCGCTCAAGTATCAAGACCTTTCGGCCGCCGTACAGCCGAGCGAGATTTCAGCGTGAAAGCCTTCCGAGTGTATTAAGTTATTGAACGGCAAACCACACCCCGCTGTAACGGTACACAGGTGGCCTCCCCCGCCCTCCCCTGCCCTCCCCCGCCCACCCCCAGCGCTGGGGGGGTTAGCCCACGCATTACGTATTGTCATCATGTCGCCTTTTTATCTACCACTATTAATATTGTTCGGAATATTTCTGTTTTGTTTTCGAATCTTATATTCACGCCTGTTACTTTCTCCCTTGTCAGCAGCAGTTTTGTACCATTTTGTTAACCTTCCGATAGTAGAGTCGTTTCTACGCAACTTAACTTGGTCTATTAAATAAATAGACGGCCTCGTTGGTCTAGTGGTCGCCAAGCGCGACTGCTGAGCAAGAGGTCCTGGGTTCAAATCCCGGGTAAGGCAAAGTGAGTGAGTGGCTATTACCTACATTGGGACTTACAACATAACTGGCGAAATGTGGGTGTACTATATGTTCACCTCTGCCTACCCCTTAGGGGAATATAGGCGTGATGTTATATTATGTTATTAATAAATAGGGATAAGTGAATACGTACAAACATTAAAGGCATAGACACAGTATTACAAAAATTACATATTATATAGCAACACTGTTGGTTAGCTGTCACGCTGTCAGTACTGACCTATAGGTACCTACCTACCTACATCATTAGATACTTACCTACATAACATATTGTATCTTAGGTATGAGTAAACAAAACTAAATATACCTATTTTAGTGTAATTCTTTATAATTTATTCTATAACCACCTCCCGACGCTTATAATCGTAAGTGCGGTGTTGAGTTCCGTCGGTGTCGACTGTCGACTCGCGCTCAATCGGTGTTTCCCTTTTTATTTTATAAATGGAGTTTGATATATTTAACGCGCTTTGGACTTTTTACGATGTAGGTAGATTCTAATCTTGAGATTTCCTTACAATTTTTTTATCTGTTAGGTACCACATTTTTGGTTTCTTCAATAAAATTGTAGGTAGGTACTTATTATTTTTGGATTAATTGATCGATCCGCTGGTATTAAAAATTTGATTTAAAGATTATGCCATCAATTAACAATCTATTTACCTATTAACAATTTCAGAAAACGCATTCATTAATTAATATTTTATTCTTTGTGCCTGTAAACAGTCGTATCTCAGCCAATGTCACTAATGACCGTATACCACAGTATACGCCGCGGAGCTAGCTATAATTATGTATTCGGGTCATTTGGCAGGCGTCCGGTGTCCCGGCAGATGGCACCACTGACCGATATCTACAATCTGTTTCGTTAATCTGAGGATGAACGTTGAATGCATCAGCTGTTTTTAGTTTTGCAGTAGGTGAAAAGCGAGGTAGCGAACTAAAAAACACGTTTTGACTTTTCAAGAAATTAATATCAAGTTTACCTACGTACGCATTCATTTTGATGTAGGTAGTAAATAAGCGAAACCCAAGTAAAGAAAGAAAGAAAGAATACATAAATAGGGATATTTAGAAGGAAGGTTGTCGTTTCAGTCAATATTTCAGACACTTAGGTAGGTACCTACCTCACTAACTGCCAACATTATTTTCTTTGAAACTTGATGCATTTTACATATATAATTAAGACTTCGATGGTCTGAAAACGATAAAAAATCCGATACATTAGTTTTAAACACTTCCTATCTTAAACTGTGTGGCTAAGTGGTTGGACTACTACGTAAAGGGTTGCGAGTTCGATTCCTGCACGGGACAAAACTTTAAGCGATCCGCAGATGTTTATCCCGAGTCTAGGCGTTTGAGTTTGTAATATTTCATGTTGGTATGTGAAACGCACCGATACAGGAGAAATTCCTAGTGTGAGCGACGTGTTTTTTAAACTAAAGAAAGTCTCAGAAAGTCTCTTTCTTACACAACATAGCAATAGCAACATGTAATTCCGCCACTTGTTAATTCGGAAATAATTTGCATTTTTGTCCCGTCTCCGCGGATCGCGCGCTCTCCGCTTGATTACCAACCGCTCTAATCCGCTTTGCTACGAATTCATTAACTACGACTACTACAAACTTTATTTACTTGTTGTTGATTCAGTAGGCAGGTACCTACAGCCAGTGCCGAACACAGTATTGTAGCTAAGGGATTTGCTGGTTCATTTACATGGTGTTGGGGGATAGGAACGAAGCAAGAACCTGAATTACGAACATGTAGGTATAGGTAATAAATATGAGAATTAGTTGCTCTGAGCCACTACCTATTTTATTTTAGGTATAGCCATGTTTCAGAATAGAGGTATTACTTACTTTGTACGTAGGTAGATACAATAGGTACATATCTATATAACTATTATTTTAACCCACTTCAAAAAAAAGGTGGAGTTCTCAATACGGAATCTTTTTAATTTTTATTATTTTGTGTACCCTTTGGCAAAGGCCTCCCCCAACACTTTCCATTCCTCTTTCCATTGCGCTAATCTCGTCCCGGTTTTATCAGCTGTCTTAACCATACCATGTCCTGAATCATCATCTCCTCAATGAATTTCCCTATTATATATCCATAATTATATATACCCACTATTAAAGAATATCTAATTATTCTTGATGTCATCAACAAAAGCACAACGCTACCTACCCCTTCGGGGAATATATCATACCTACACCAGCAGCTAAAAACCTGAGTTTATTACCGTTTTTATATTGACTATCTTTCCTAGAAAAAAAATAGTAGACTCCTAGATTACGTACCCATAATCACAGATGTGAATAAGTAGGTCTAGGTACCTGTGTAGTTGTATTCCTCAAAACGTAAATTGTAGACATGTTATAACTAGAGATGTGTCGACCAGTGGCCGACTACTCGGCACTATATGTGGTCGGCGATTAGTCTACTAAAATTCCTATTCTATAAAGAAGTACATACATGAGATTTCGTTTTTGTCTACAATTCATCGAATAAAAAAAATGTTTTTCAACAGCCTGTATTGTTTCCCACTGCTGGGCAAAGGCCTCTCCCCTGATTTTCCAATTCCCCCTATACTTGGCCAGCTCTAGCCAGCCGCTTTGGAAGACGTCCAAATCGTCCCGCCATCTCCGTCTGGGTCTTCCGCGTCTCCGGCTTCTGTCTTGTGGCAACCATTTGGTGGAGATGTTAGCCCACTTCTTGGGGTGTCTACAACAGATTAAATGAAAAAATACAATTCAAAGATCATACATTTTTGCGACCGACTATTCCAAACGTCTCTCTAGTTATAAACTGTTTTTAAAATTGGTACCTATAGAATGTCTATAGCTACAACTACCAACATAACACACAAATTTAAATAGCAAAAAGTGAAACCCAATCATTCTGTCAGTAAGACCTCTTGAAGTCTTCGTCATCATTACAACGTCAATTAGTCAAACCAGTCCACACAGGTCGTACCTTTGACCTGACTCTAAAGCCGCGATCTATGAAGCGGACTCTGACTTGTCTTAGACTTAACTCAGAAAAAAAACTAAACTTTTCCTTAGCTGACTTATCCCAGTCGTCGATTGTTTTTTTTTGTTACACACTAGGAATTTCTCCTGTATCGCGGATGCGTTTTACAAACATGAAATATCACATACACAAACACCAAGACTCATGACAACACAACTGTGGATCACACTTATTATGGTCCCGTGCGGGAGTTGAACCCGCAACCCCTAGCGCAGTGCAATCGCTTACCCACTGCGCCCATCAGATCATTTATTTTAGTGGACTTCTTTGCTAAATGCAATCATTCAGCATTATTTCAGCCCGGTATCACCCACTGCTTGGTATAGGCCTCCCTATTTCTCTGCCAATCCTCTCTATGTTGAGCGTCTCTTGTCCAGGCGAATTTATTTATGTCGTCAACCCAACGTGCTTTTGGCATCCTTGGCATCTTTGACCCAACCTTGGCCACCATTCGGTCAAAGCCATCCATCGGCCATCTTCCCGTCTAGCCAGGTCTCCTGCCCAACTTCACTTGAGCCGTGCTACCCTGTCACCTACGTCGTAGACTTACGTTCGGCGATGGATTTCAGTGTTACACACTCGATCTAATATGTTTATAATCATTTATTTTAATTGGTATAGGTATAGAAAAAAACTCATACCATACGTTTAAGTGTGCTTCATAGAACTCAGCCTAAATTTCAGTCTTAATAGCACAGTACAATTATCTACCCACACACAGGTGCTACAAGCTCATTAGCGATAAAAACTAGTTCATTAAACCCATTTTAAATGTATGTATGCAAACTGTGTTGCTTCGTCTGTGTGCAAATTTATTTCCTAAAACGATAAAGGAAATTAGTTACGAAAATTAGAATAATTTCATTAATTCCTGACTCGACTAGCTCGTTGGTCTACTGATCGCTGAGTGCGACTACTGACCATGAGGTTCTGGGTTCAAATCTTGGGTTAGTCATAGTGTTACTAGGTTTTTCCATTAGGCAATACTCAGCAGCAATAGGCTGACTCCGTAGTCAGGATTTGTGATCGGTCGATGACAAATGACAATAGGCTCGCCCCCGAAACGCAAGTTTACCACACATGCCTATCTCTTCGGGGGATACAGGCGTGATTTTATGTGTTGTTAATTAATTCCTATTTTAGTGATGATAATTTTGAATACTTAATTTACCCTTTCTCTAAATCAATTGACAGACACCACACACTTAAGATAAATATAGAATCAACACCTAATGATTCTCTGACACCAACCTGATGATGATTATCCGTATTATACGAAAAGTAGCATTTACGAAAGCTCTACATAACTCTACATAGCTGCTTATCGCAGTCAAGGCATGTACAATAAGAATTTAATCGTTAATTTGCTTGTATTAACGGTGTTTAAGTTGAACCGTTGAAGCAGGACATTTTCCGTTGTGGAAGCGAGACGCCGCTGCGTGCAGTGAAGTGCAGCGTCTCGCTTCCACAACAGAAAATATCCTGCTTCTTTTTAAAAGACGAGTTACAGTCCACGACTTCGTCTGCCTGGAATGTTTTTTCGCCTCGTTGCCGGATTTAAGTACAATAGCCTATATCCAATGGCCCACCATGAAAGAATCCATTCTAAATACCTACTGGTGTGAGAATTTTGAAGAGGGCTGATAATTTCAAAGCTTATAGCCTGTCCAGAAAGCGCGATTTACGCGCGTGACCACTCGCGCGTTTTCGAGATACTAGTGCTACATACATCCCGTCCAGATGCTCTCACGCGTTACCTAACACGCGCGTAAAACGCTTGCAATGAGCGGGACTCTCGACTCGCTCGTTTTACGCGCGTGCGCCGCGCGAGTCGAGATACTCCGGCGCCATTGCTGCGGCCAGTACTACGCGCGAGTGGACTCATTTGGTGCAAGATGGAGCGTGATAATTTCGATTCCTTCCTAGCGTAGAAACGCGTGTAAAACGCGGTATCTGGACGCAATATAAATTGAAGCGCGCGAATGGACTCGCGCGCAGAACGTCTCGTCTGGTCAGGCTCTTACCCACGTACAAACAAATATTACTTACGCTAAGCATTAGCTACCTATAGCTACGCAAATATAGTAGCTAATTATGTAATAAACGAACATCTAGTAAAAAATATTAAGATTACTCCCAAACCATTTACATATCAATCGCCGCCCACGAGAAATGGAAGACCATTTGATTAATGATCGCTAACCGCCGTGGGCGATATTAGACGGACACTGATGATGTCGCCAGTTCGATGACCGAATGCTGTAAATCGTTTTTGGGGTTCCGTACCCAAAGGGTTAAACGGGACCCTGTTACCACGACTCCGCTGTCCGACTCCGTCCGTCAGTCTGACTGTCACCAGGCTGTATCTTATGAACCATGATAGTTAGACGGTTGAAATTTTCACAGCTGATGTATTTCTGTTGCCGCTGTAATAAATACTAAAAAACAGAATAAACTAAATATTTAAGGGGGCTCCCATACAACAAATGTGATTTTTTTTACTGTTTTTAAAGATAAATGGTACGGAACCCTTCGTGCGCGAGTCCTACTCACACTTGACCGGTCTTTTAGTTTCTGATCAATGTTTATGTAATGTAAGCCTTTAAACAAAATAATCTATTGTTGTCAGAAACTGTGAAGGATAGAGTGGTTTGGAAGAAGAAAGGATATTCCTTTGACCAGCAGTGGGAATCAAACTAGGCTATAAGTAATACTTAAAGGTACATTATTTCCCGAGTCTGGGTGTTGGTTCAAGCCTGTTAAACCGCGATAGGTAGGTACAGAGGAAATTGATAGTAAGAGGCAATCCATTTTTATCCCTCCTGCCCCTAGACAAGAGGCAAAACGCTTGACAAATAGAAATCGAATAGAATGAAAAATATATGGGGATGACATAATGTTTCGACTATGTTATCGATGACATATGTCAAACCCATACTTTTGATTCTATTCGATTTCTATTCGTCAAGCGTTTTGTTACTTGTCTAGGGGCTGTTCAGAAATCGTGATGTGACTTATAAAAGTAGCTAACAATCACGCGAATTCAAGTAAATTCTTAAGTACTGACATACTTTACAAAGTTTTTAATGTGTACCGCGAGAAAATTCTAATGCTGCTTATAATATTGAACGGCCGTGAACGTAAAGTATAATGCAAGCCTTAGGAGGTACTTTGGGAAGGAGGAGGTATACCTCAGTAATCCTTATAAATGGAGTACGGAGGGTCGCGACTTGATTGAAAAGTTTTGCACTCCAATTTTCAAGATACACTGCTTTTATACGAGTAGAAGTGGTGTAGGTACTCTTACCTACATATGCTAGATATAGGGTAAGATGTAGACATACTACTAGGCTACTATATGTAGATCTTCTTATCGTATGGTTGATGAACAACCTGGTGTCAGAGTTTAAGCCGCCTGTAGACCTCTGACATGGCTTTACACACCGTTGAAAAATCTATCAGTTGTGCCGGTTTCCTCACGATGTTTTCCTTCACCGTTCTTAGCAACTGATAACTAATTTATAATACGCACATGCATTGGTGAAAGAAAGACATTGGTGCGTGCCGGGGTTTTAACTTGCAACCTTTAACTTGGCAGTCTAACGGTCATTTCAATGCATTTTGCTTTGCTAATAATTTGCTTTTATATGTAGGTACTAGGTACGTACTTACTCCCTCTTAATCATAAACGAGGATCATACCGGCATTAACTAAACCCCGTATTAAGTCTATAGTCTAAGCAAACGACACTGACATGTATTTAATCCATGTATTTATTCATTTCATTTTTAATTAATAAGGTGGTTGTGGGGTGTATTCAATCACTCATGATTGAATCTCGTTATCTCGACGTACTATGAAGTGAAGAGTACATTAGGACAGTTACAGGCAGGTAGTCCTATAATGTAGATACCTACCTATCGGTATATTAAATAGTATATTTATATATATATATCCTATATCGTATATAATGTATATTTTAGTTTCAGTTTCTGTTCCAAAAGATTCACTGGATTTCTCCCTGTCTCTTCAATCACAAATGTGGCAGAATATTGCTTCAAAATCCTCCAAAAAAACGCCAGCATTTTTCCAAACTTCTATCAATTCAATACATTCTCTTCACAATAACGTAGATATACCTTAGTTTTGCAGGTGGAGGCGTAGAGCAAGATAAATCATAGTAATGGACGGCTGTACAATCATGAGATGCGTCCTGTATGGTGACCATAATACTGGCCTAACTGTCTCACTGAAAGGCGAAGACTTTTTTACACTTTTACAGGTAAATGATATTCTTTACCTTGGAGTTCTTCAGACAGTCCAGATTTTCAGATAGAAGGCAGTTGGACAACCAAACGCTTCGATCTTGACATAGCCTTATGCCTTCTTCCTAAAAACTTACGACAAAAAAAACAATATTTCAACAATGCTAATAACCTGATAGGAACGGTGATTATGTCCTGCTTAGGGGTTCTAATTTGAATTCCCTACAGACAAATATTTATGTTACCCGCAGATAATTTTCGTCGCGCTTTTGCAATTGTGTGTCTATAAAATGCGCTACCTACCCATATAGAACTTACATATTATGCAGATACAGGGCGAATTAGGAAGAAGCAATATTATATAATTATAATACTAGCCTTAAGCAATTTTACCTTACATAACTTAAGCAATTAAAAATCTTTTTAAGATTCTTTACTCAATTTGAGTTTGAGTTTCAGACTTAAAATATCTCCACAATATCAGCACGACCGTCTCCAATTTCCACAAGCCATGGCTCACCTCGCAGACCACACCCCCTGAAGATTTTATATCATCCAAACAAAGACGGGGCTGGAAGGGGCCTCCCGTATCGATCGACACCCCCCACTGCCCCACCCCCGTCGCCAGCCGAGATACCAATATCACAGTGACACGGTGTACTTAACGGTACCTTTAGTACCGATATCTATGGTAAATGATTCTCTGTATGTAGGTTGGACAAACTATAGTACCTATCATGTAGGCTGTGGCCTTTTCTGTCTGATATTTGACGTGAGATGCCGAAACAAACGAGAAAGTTTTTGAAGTCGGACCATGTATTTTTCATTAGATCTATGTAGGACGATAATTCTCAGTACGGGGTCTGGATTTGTGCCCGGTTGATGGTAATAGGCTCGCCCCTTATTACATTGGGACTTATAAAGTTATTTAATAACATAAATGGCGAAGTGTGGGTGTACTATATGTGTACCTCTACCTCTTCACGGAATAGAGGCGTGATGTTATGTTCTATGAGCCCTAACTCGCTCCTCATTTATAGGATTTGACTAGGTCGTATAAACAATCAAATTAGATCACTCGAAGTTGATAAATAATTTCAATTAGTATGACCGATGAAATACCGTACCAAGTCCGAGTTTTTGTAACATGTGTACTCCCACGATAAGGAAAATTTTATACCTATTACCACGTTCGAGACTTTTGTTTCTGGCCAGATATATTGTGGAGCTTCGAGATTGCATAAATACCATTACTACCTAACGCTTTGTGCTGGGCTCTTAAACCCTCCAAATATCCGCCTATTTGGTAACACCACATACATAAAATCTGTTTCTACGAACAAAACAATGCGCAAACAATACACAATTCCGTGATGACATCAAAGACAGGAGACAGTCTAAAAATATTTCCCAGAGCAATCATCGTTCCGCCGGCACACGTCGACGGAAGAAACGACAGACCCAAAGACACATCCTGGAACCATCTCCTCACAATAGCCTATTCCGAAAGTAATGCCTCAAAAATCCCACGTCCCAATGAAGAGTTCAATCGTCTAACAACTGCTGCAACGAAATAATAAAATATACAACAGCTACCTCCACGAATACAATATGCTATTTTGCATTTGTAAATTTGAAAGTAAAATCTCTCTGAGCTACTGTGTCGCAACATAGTAGACACAATCTTCATATAACTAACCCAAATTTAGGCGAATCTAGACCTTATTGCTTGTGGTAACACCGCGGATGCAGCATGTGGGTACAATTGACCCGCACGTGTAACTTTGTGCGTCAAACAATACATAATACGTCATGAGGCGCTGTTTACGGTCGCGAGGTATCGCTAGCGGTTTGACACATCGCTTAGCGAGAATGATTTGTGAAGGGTTAAAATCCTTGGATGTGAGTGATCACTCTGTGTGGTGTACCGAGAGGTACTATGAAGGTTTACTAGAAAGTCTAGAAAATAATATATCAGATTGTTCTTTTGGAAGAGAAAAGATCTTCACTCAAAAAATTACATACTCATGTGACATCACGTTTTATAAAACCCGCCAATTTTCCAGGTCCGCTTAATAAGGTTTGCCTAAATTTTAAATTCCTAAACAACCAAAAATAACATCACAACATTCATTCCGTCAGATCAATATCCACCTCCATTATCCGCGTCACCGGACTTAACCCATCACTTAACCCCTATAATCCGCGGAATAACGGCCACCGCATCGCCGCATAACAAGAATACCAAAAATGAAACTAGTGTGATCACAGGGACCACAACCCTTGTCCACGGTTAGTTAGGCGAGCACAGGGTTAAGCGTAATGGCACATGAAATCACTCGGAGTGCATTTAGATGCGATTCCGAGATGACATCAAAGTTGAATTTATGAATTGTAATGTCCCTTTCGATGAGGTTTGGATTTGGAGATATGATATGTATCTATGATCACAAAATTGTTTCTCACGTTACGTAAAATACGTAAAAACGACTATGAGTAGATAATTATGTGTATTTGACTAAATAAACAAGTAAACAGAAATACATGTGTGTGATTCGTAAATACAACAGCGAGCTTAATTAAAAATTCACAATCTTTGAGAATAGAATCGTCAAAAAATTATTCCTACTGCAATTTAATTTTAAGTCAGCCTTGAACGATAAGGAAATTGTATTAATATTACTGATTTATCTTATACATGACACCAAAGCTTAACCACACATCGTAGATTATTAGCAATTCAGTATCATCATCATTAGAACCCGGTATCACCCACTGCTGGACATAAGCCTCCCTTTTTCTCGAGCGTCTCTTGTACGGGTGTTCTTGGCGAACTAGTCTAGTAATTAAGTATAAAGATAAATAATTCAGCTGTTTTTATTAATTAATTGGTGATCCTAATGACGCAAACCTAGTGCGGCTTGTGTTGTTGCCTTCATACTAACGAGTTGGATTTCTGCATCAATATTTATGTGACCTGAATGATATAGCAATTACTATGTAACTGTTGCTCTACTTATGTTATTACATTAATAACTTATTAGTTTCTTTTTTTGATAGATTAATTGGCAGTTTAAGCAACAATGATCAATCATTTGGATAAACAATTAAAAGCATCATCATTATTTAAAAAACACTGAAAAAGCTTTTCTAGATTTTTTATTGCCATTATTCAAGTTACTGCAGTAGTATTCAATGGGGTAGGCAGAAATCCCTATTACTTAAGAATATGTGATTTTTAAGTGCAAAATTCGGACTTAATACCTTTCAAAATCGTTTGTTTTTTAAAAAAACGTCGCCCCACACTAGGAATTTCTCCTGTATGGTAGGTGCGTTTCACAAACATGAAATATCACATACACAAACACCCAGACTCGGGACAATCCAACGTGGATCGCACAAATTTTTGCAAAGTGCGGGAATCGAACCCGCAACCCCTTAGCGCAGCAGTCTAATCGCTTAGCCACTGCGCCAATCAAGTCGTCGTTGACACTAAACAAATGAAAATACTTCAAGCAATTCATAAAAATATTGGTGCAGTCTAAATATTCGACTCCAACATTTCCGAATTTTGATTATTCAGTCATTTTAGTGATTGAAATCCAAAGCCTAGCGTCGAAAGACAAATCTGTAGACCCATAGACATCATATTTATTACCATGACAATGTAAGTCGGTACGGGTTACGAATAGAAATACAGCGAGTGGCGGAACACCCACAAAGGGACATTCGGCCGATGGCGGCCAGCCTTCCGTCGTTACGCACTGTTTTGTTATCGGCCAGCCTGTGGCGTGAGCTAGGGTAGGAAGCGAGTACACTAAAGACCAGACTTTTCAATATCCTCAAGTAGTAGGCTTTGTAAATCAACTCGTCTGTGTTTCCCAAAAAGGAAATGTTGATCAAAGAAAGAATCGGGCAATTCTTCAAATAATGAAATTTCAGAAAAGCTCCACTGCATCTTGTTTGACTCAACTGATAGAATCGAGTTTAATCATAAAATGATTGGTTAATTCTTTTACAAGTTATTTGAAGGATTTGCAGCATGTGCTATGGATACAATTCAATTAGCACTTCTTCTTCTTATCGTGTTGTTGATAAACAACCTAGTGTCAGAGTTTAAACCGCCTGTTAAATATTTAAAACTGAGACTCTTCCGTGGTACTCTTCATATTAAACTTGATGAGTGACGAAAAAATGTGGATGCTTCGACACTGTAGACTGATGAAGAAAAACACCTCTGCCTACACCTTCGGGGATTACAGACCTGATAGTACGAAGATGTACCTAAATCCTTAAAGCTCCACCGCTGATTCCCATGCATCAGGCCCGATCCTCAACCCCATACATTCCACAAGCGTCCTTTGTTCAAGCTGCAGTTTAGCGAAAGCAATTTCGTGTTTTATGCGCGACCAGCAGATACAGCGGGCGACATACGAGACGTGAATACCTGGCAACACAACGACCTATGAAGTGCTAGATGTGTTGCCAGCTGAAAATAAAAGATGCGATATGAAGTACCGCTGTACGTTACAAACGCCTCTTTTCTTGTAAGGTAGGTAGAAACTACAGGGGTTTGTTCCTAAGCAACGTTAACTTAGGCTAGGCGACTAACAATTAATGTACAAATCTTACTTTTATTCCCTACTTATGAAAAGAAATCAAGACAATATAAGTTGACTAACCATTCTAAAAATACTCTAACCTAACCTAACACATAACAAAAGCGAAACATGCACACACAACTCACATAAAAGGTTAGAGAAGCACACCTGTTTCCAAAAGGGAGACCTCGGATTTCCATGTGCTAGCATACCTTCCCTTTTCTCCTTATTCACTCTTATTACATTATTGAAACACGCTAGTTGGTTTTGGGATACATTCAAGGGTTGTGAAAAACAATAAGTTACTTGACAGGCAGGCTCTCGGTATTTGAGACTATAAAGAAGGACCTTAGAATGACCTCGCACGGTTTCTTTAGTGATGTCAAACCTTAATATATGTATATATTTTTTTAAACGTTGCCCCACTAGGAATTTCTCCTGTATCGTGGGACCAAACATCTGCGGATCGCACAAATTTTTGTCCCGTGCGGAAATCGAACCCGCAACCCCTAGCGCAGCAATCCATTCGCTTACCTGCTGCGCCAATCAGGTCGTCAATCTACATCAGTAGTTCCCAAACTTATTTTTCTCGTGCACCACTTTCAAAATTAAACTGGTGTCGGTGGACCCCCTGCTGCTACATTCCTACCACATTGTTAAAGTCGACAAAAAATAAAAATTGTGTCGCTTCTGAGTTCCGTCCCTATATTCTGATAGGTTAAAATTTTAAATTTTAAATAAAAACGAAAAATGGTACATTTTATAACATTTTATTAATTAAAAGAAAAGAATTACAAAAAAATAATAATAAGGTAATACTTATAGGTTGTGGACATAATTTTAATTAATGGGAAGGATGTATTTGATGGAGTGTCAGCAAACGATCAATGTTTGGCTTTATTTTTGTGAGCAATAACCGCAAATCCCCCCGCTCTGTGATGTTTAGTTTGCTCCTTTTTTTTGTTAAGAGGTTTGTAACGGCACTAAAACTTCTTTCGACAAGGTATGATGAGGGAAAAGCTATCAAAAATTTCCTTGCGATTTCCCACAGTCCAGGATATTTTTCGTGTATTTCTGCTTGCAGCCAAAATGTTTGGTAGCCTTTTCTAAATTTCACCTTCAGCTCCTCATTGGTGCTTAGCTCAAGCAGCTCCTCTTGTAATAATACATTGGCCACTTCAGTTTCATCAAATGGATTTACGATCCATGGTGGTATATCCATCGTCAGCATATCTTCAAACCTGGTTTTGAAGTCATCATGCAGGGCACTTAAATGTTGACTGTAGGTATGGATATCCTCATCAATAGTTTCTACCTGCGACAAGTTTGGAAATTGAGATAATTCGCGCCGACTAATGTTTTGCTTCATAAATTTCAATTTCCCAAGAAAAGCCGAAATTATCCCCTTTGTTTTTATTAAATTCAGGCTGTCCCCTTGTAACTGCAAGTTAATATCATTAAATTTTTTAAACAAATCTGTCAAATACGCAATGTCTCCTTTGAATTTGATCAAGTTTTCTTTTAAATCTGGATCTCTACTTTCTAAGAACTCTAATACGGAATCGAAAACAGAGTAAAATCTCGTTAAGCATGCACCTTTCGACAACCAGCGTACTTCAGTATGTAAGAGCAGTCGTTGGAAGTCTTCGTCATTTTCGTCGCACAATTGAGCAAATAAACGCGTATTCAATGCATTGCTTCTAATTTTGTTGACAGCGTTTATTATAAAATGAAGAGATTGGTTCAACCTGTCACTTAAATGTTTCGCCACAAGATGTTGTCGGTGGATTACGCAATGAATAGCTGTAAGTCCTGGTATAATTCTTTTGAGATGACTTATAAACCCACGATATCGCCCTACCATTGCAGGAGCTCCGTCTGTTGCCACTGAAATAATGTTTGTAAATGGAATCGATTTTTCCGTAAAAAAATTACTCAGGACATTAAATATTGATTCGCCTTTAGTGTCAGTCTCCAAAGTTCTGGCAAATAGCAATTCTTCGTGAATTTCTTCCTCCATGATAAATCGGACATATGCTAATAATAATGCTTCATTACCGGGTAACGTTGACTCGTCCAGTTGTATAGAAAAATGACTTTTTTGCAGATGATTGCACAAAAAACTTTCGATGTCAGAGCTCATTTCATCAATGCGTCTTTGTACAGTATTGTTACTTAATGGAATTCTTTTTAGTACGTCAAATGGAGATTTGTGCAAAACAGTTTTTAAAACCTCTTCAACAGCGGGTAAAATTAATTGTTCTCCGATAGTGTGCGGTTTTCCAGATTTTGCTATTAGTAATGAGATATTGTAAGATGCCCGCAAGCCATCATCGTTACTTTGAGATGTTGAAGCGAACATGCTGTGCATGGTGGGTCTCTTTTCATATTTTTCCTTCAATGTTTGAAAATATTTTAAATCTTTACCCATTTTATCAGTATGACACCTTTTTAGATGATCTTCGAGCTTTGATGGTTTCATAGAGTCATTGCTTAAAACTTTATTGCATATTAGGCACATGGGCAAGTGTTTATCTGCCTCTGATGGAACAAAACCATATTTCAAATAATCGACACTGTATTGTCGACATTTTTTCTTTGCTGTAGCCATGTTTTGTATCAGTTACCTTCCCTGTAAAAAAAAATGTTATAGTAACCAAGTTTTTATTTGAATATAGGTAGCACAACGCAGCCTTTGTCAGCTTTATATTATTATGATTATCATTATATTGAAAAAGTATTACGGCTTGTAAAGGGACCAACTAATAAACCGCTAAGACAAGTACAGACTTTTTCACGAAGCGATATCAATGTTAAATACCTAATTTACCACAATTTTTTAATAGTAGAAATAAAAATTAGTTTACTCAGTATCGAATATTGATCATATTTGTGTAGGAAAAAATAAAAGTCGAAATCCCAAATTGACCAAAAAAGTGACCATAAAAACAATAACTAAAATTTCATTAAATCAATGAGTTCACGCGCTAGTAGTTTTATAAAACAGTAATTGCTCTGCAATATTGATTTTTCGGCCTTTTTAGAGAGGCAGTCCTCTCGTGAAAAAACAATTGAATAAAACGTGCTGTGTTTGTCTTCAAATCGAAAGAGGACAATTAAAATATCTGTAAGTTACTAAGTTAGCTATATACAATGTGTCCGAGCGATAAGACCGCCCGGCGTTTTTTGAATATTTGTACGAAATCATTAATAATTATATTTACATTTGTGACTTAGCGGCCTTAGTGATTTTATATAAGTAATTTTTTTACTACATTTTAGTTTTGTCTAATGATTTTAATTGATAAATTATGATGTCGGCTAGTCAGTAAACAAAAATAATGGAAAAAGATGAACAAACTTAGGAAATATCGTAAAAAAACTGCAGCACGTCACGCGTCTTTACTTAATTTAATTTTGTACAAATATTCTAAATACGCCGGGCGGTCACTTATCCCTAGGACACATTGTATACAAGCATTTGTTATCAACCGACCAGTACACGAAACAAAATACTTAAGAACTAGGTACAACAAAAAAAAGGTACGTACTTACTTTTCTCCGGCACTAGGAACACTAATATAAATTTTCTCACACCTTCTTTTTCGAAATTCCGGAAACAAATAAATGAGCATGCCTTTGGCATCGAGTATTTATAGTCTTGATCAAGATCATGTCTAAACAAGCACTAAGCATTGTCGGACGGATTGCGCTTTGCAAGTCTGTACACGAAATTGTAATATCGAATACGCAAGTTTGGACAAGTAAGAGTCGCTTGCCAGATTAAAATGTTATCTGCTTAGTTAGGTACTTAAAACAATATAGGTAGGCCCTTATAAAAACTATATGCAGATAAATTTTCGTGGACCCCTATTAACATCTTATGGACCCCCATTTTTTATTGACGCCTACGTAGACCCCCAGCAAGGCTCCCGTGGACCCCTGGGGGTCCACCTGGACCACTTTGGGAATCACTGATCTACATCTTTCACTCACAATTAATTAAGAAGTAAAACCTAATTAACCATTTAACTCAATAGACCTTTCCCAGTAGTGCATCATCATCATCAGCCGTAAGGCGTCCACTGTTGAACGAAGGCCTCCTCCTTTTAGAAGGGGGGGGGGGTGTTGCCATAATCCCCACGCTTGGCAAGCGGCTTGGGGATCGCAGTGTTGGTGGTCAAGTTACAGAAGACGCTGCTGCCCATCTTCTGAGTTTTCCCTTAGTCGCCTCTTACGACACCCACGGGAGGAAAGGGGGTGGTCAATTCTAGGCCGGATACCACACGGCTCATTAGTGCATACTATACTTCAAAATAAACTTGAATGGATGATGAACCCATCTTCATTGAACGTGTCGACTACTTTGTTGTCATGACAAGACTCCATTCAACTGTACTTGGCTGAATTGGAAGGATGAAGAGGATTACACTAAACTCGCACACCTATCGATGCAGCTGATTTGTGTGCCAGCTCGCACTAATGATCGATATTTATGCGATCACTTGGTACCGAACAAAGGGTGATTTAGTTGTGCCTGCGCAGCCACACCTATTAGAGAAGCGTCGTCGTATATCAGCGAGTGATTAGTTTATGTGACGTGGCTCACTGCGGTGCGCAAGAGTTGCGGTTTCGGCGTTATTACGTGTTGCGTAAAAATATTTTTTTAAGAATATGCATTAATTTTAAGATGCAGTTGTTTTCCTTCTTGCTGGTAGCAAGATACAGCCTCTGGTGCATTACCAACTTATTGACATTACCTAATTAAAGCTTGATCTGTTAATTACGTTCGTGTAACAATATAAACTGCTATACTATCGATACGTTGACATCAATGTTTAAATCGAACGTACTTACGACCGTACCTATGGCATCTGAACAAATATTTTGATAGCATCTTCAAGAATGCCATCCCAAGTTTCGAATCTCCATGAACACGTAATAAGTCCCTCATACGTTTTGGCACAACGATAGCATTCAAGCTCGCATGAATCATGCGTTAACTTTGCGGTGGCGATCTTGCGTCGTTTGAGACCAGACAAGGTTATTGCCTCAGTCTCAAGGGGTTGAAGGGTTACAACCAGATTTATCTGTTCCTTTTATGTCCTTGCCTTTAATATTTCGTCATGGTAACCTACGGTATGAGCTTAAAATTCTTGAAAATACCACTCTTGTCTGGTATCACTAATGGTCAAAGCCACAAAACTGACGAAAAAAACACTCGCTACGTGATTAGACTGTAACGCGAAAAGTTGCGGGTTTAATCCCCACACTGGACATTTTCCCGGGAATCTGACTGGTCCGCCTATATTTGTGTTTGGGCATAAGTAGGTAGGTATGATATTTATCTGTGAAACAAATACACTGTGTTATATTCCTAGTGAAGTAGTAGTGATAGCCGAGTGGTATGACCGTTGGTCTGCCAAGTCGAAGGTCGCAAGTTCAAACCCCAGCACGCACCAATGTCTTTTCAAATTCATGTGCGTACTATAAATTAGTAATCAGTCGCTAAAAGCGGTGAAGGAAAACATCGTGAGGAAACCGGCACACCTGAGAGATTTTTCAACGGTGTGTAAAGCCATGTAATAGGCCTACAGGCGGTTTAAACTCTTACACCAGGTTATTCATCAACCATACGATGAGGAGAACAAGTGAGGTAAAGATTATTATAACTCTAGACCTCAGACTCAGGTATTCGATTAGGTAGCCAAATGAGAATGTTTTAGTAAATTACTGTGAGTTGAAATAAGGTTCAATCTCACAGATCAACTGATCAACTGTTGTATGTAAGACTGTTATTACGTCTAGATTTTTTCTGGATGATCGCATTAGCTGAGTGCATTAGTATGCGGAAAATAAACCGACGCACACGCCGCTTGACGCCCGCTCAGCTAATCCGCATAGCGTGTGTACACTGCCACTCACGGTACGAGAAATAATACTCATCCTATTATTTTAGTAGCTCAACATTTAAGAGATACTCCCACAGATTTGAGGTCTATTGTAATTGTAGAGCAGATTGGTGTCGTGTTGTTTTCGATGACGGGACAAAAGTATTGTGTTACGCAGACAATATTATGTAAGTGTGTGATTTCAGAAGATAAAACTACGTAATTTTATTACTAGTTTTGGTGTTTGACTATGGTAAATGTTATCATGAAACGCCAACGGGATTTTTTTTAATACAAAAAAAATGTATGTCCGCCCAGGTCAATTGGCCGATACGCTACGTTTCCGTCAGAATGTTAATTTCTCCCTTTATTATTGAACTAAAATCAGATTTATTGGAGTTATTTCTATCATACAAAAAATCAAATTGTCAATATCGTGTCGCACTAAACAATGGAACCAAACTCCTGCAATAATTTCCCGCTCAGATCCGAACCCCGTCTACACATTAACATTCAATAAGCCATAATGCCTTGTAACAACACCGCGTAAGGGTTTGAACATAACATCAACAGCGGTGAATTAAATCTTATGGCAGAATCACTCGGAGGTTGTATTTGTTTAATGATTTAAGTCTTGAACGAGTGGAAGCAGTAGCAGATGTTGTTTCCATACTTAGAGAGAGAATTATAAAAGGTAATTATTAACTTACTTCTAGATTTTATTCAGGGAAACAAAATCGTTTTCTCTCCTCTTCGTCATCTAAAACACCAGACTTACTAATTTACCTAAGGTAAACAGATATGAACGCAATTTTTTACTACATTGAAGTGAGGACTTGTAAAATGGTTTGTGAAGCTAAAGCTTTGCATAAATGCAGCAAGTTGTAAAAAAAAAATATATTGGGTCGCATCTGGCTAAACGATTGGTGATTGCTCCTAAAAAGAAGAAGATATAAGGGTTTTATAAACTCTTTATTATGTTCGTTTAAGACTAGATAAGGACTAGAAGAGCTGTTAAAGATTAGAAGAGAATAGGACTAAATATTTTGGTAGTCGACGATTTGAATCCTTTTTGGAAATTGGGAACAAATTTTGCAATTTTCGGATTTCGATTCAATTTCGGATTTTCGGACCTTCATAATCGGATTTTATTAGTGACAGCAAGCAATTTTATCGATTTTACGATTAACGGTGTTTCGTTTACACCGACCGCTGATATCGCATACATATACCTACCTACTATGATATAATGCTACTAATATCACAATATACCAGTGGCGTAGCCCCGTCGCTGTCAGCTGTCAATCATACCAGTAAGCGGATTTGTACCAACCTCCTTGTTGAGTGGTGCGAGTCATAAGAGGGTAGCGGGCGCCATGCTGTCACTGTAGATGAGCGTTTATTATATTAGGATATAGATGGTTATACAAATAGTTATACTCAGAGTACAGAATAAACCAGAATCCGCGACCGCGCACAAAAGTGAGGCAACACGAATTATACTAAAGCGGAGTAATTGCCTACTTGGATGATTTGACATTTATTTTACAAAGATCGCGCGCATTGTTGAAATGTTTTACACGCTGCGCATTTGATTCGGTTATTCCGCGCCACTACCTGCGTATTGCCAATGTGCAAAACTGCAGTCGGAATTAAATAAAAACATCTTCATCACTTCGCCAATCAGGTGGTCTTATATTATTTTATTCTAGGAAGATTCTGGGTTTTGATTTGCCCCCTTGCCATGAAATCTTCAGTAGTTCACCAAATCTTAGCATATAAATAGACATAAATAATCAGCAGTTACTTAGCAATAAATCATAGTTAATAATAAGAATCACCTCGCTCGCTGTTCTCTTATAACTCGAATCACACATACAGTCTGCAGTTACATTTTGCATTTTCTTTGTGCTTACACACGATACTTTCTCACTGTTACTGACAGCCTACTATTATCAACTGGCAAAACGTGGTTTATCTGCTTTGTTTTAACTTCTAGTTTTACACTATAACCAGTAATAGAAATGTGCAAAGATGAGCGTAAAATAGAGCTTCCATGGTTTCAAGATTTCCCAAAATCGTTGACATGCTTCTTGGAACTTCTTTTAGACTCTTGAAAAGAAATTATAAAAGTCATGGTGATAGTAGGGTTGTAGTAATGGAAATCAGCCCCCTTACTATGAACTCTTAAAGCAGGGTAGTTTACGTTGTTGAAGCGAGACGCCGTATTACACAGTACATAGTGGCGTCTCGCTTTCACATAGTAAACTGTCCTGTTTTAAGAGTTCGTTGTAATGGGGTTGAGGTCTTTTCTAACCGTCTGTGAAACAAGCGTGATGTTTCGTTCGTATGGTGTTCTAAGTATACTTTACTTAGTAATCTTACGCATTATACTCATTTCCTTCTCTTTTTTCTCTTCTATGGCGTTCTATGGTAGACACAAGATATTTTGGAAGAATTAATAATATAAATATAAAGATTTTAACAACATTAAGTAGCAATTTAATCATTCATAGTAATCTTTACAACAAAGTATTAATGATGTTGTACTATACAACCAGACAAGGGGAGATTTCCTATTATTGAATTCACTGAAAACTAATCCTAAATTAAACCTTATCACCTTAGTAACAAGTCTGATAATCCTATAACCGAAAACTTAGTACAAATTACAAGAAATCTGACATAGAATGCCAGCGGAATATCAACCTTATGTCTGAGAGTTTTTAATCAGACGCATAAGTTCAATGTTGATGTTCAATCTACACCGATGAAAACAAATTGAAACTTTACGTACACCAGTGTATAAAACATTCTTATTTTGAGTGGGTTAAGGTTCGAATTCGTTTAAAAGAAATCGTTGCACAGGGGTAAAATAATGTTTTCTGTGGAATTAAAACACGGGGTGCCAACTAATCGTCTGTGGGACTTTACTAAGCTCATCGGGTTACTAAAATAATGTTTATGTTTACTCTAAGCTTATATTTGCCATAGGGTAGCCATTTAAACCATAAACCCATACGATTCACATAGAATCCCCATTGAATTCCCCTAACAGTTCACGCAAATCCATTTTGGATCTCACTAATAAATTCTGATAAATTATAAAGTATTGCTTAAAAACGTGGGTGTTGTTTAATACCTACAAATTTTATGTATTTAATAAATAAATAGGTATGTACTTCTCAGTATTCTTTAAATATTAAATTATATACTTAAATCCGTTGGTTTTAAGATAAACTACTGCATTAAGAATGCGCGAAAGCTGCAGGCTAGCATACAGCACTGACAATGTTAGACGACCTGATTGGCGCAGTGGCTAAGCGATTGGACTGCTGCGCTAGGGGTTGTGGGTTCGATTCCCGCACGGGACAAAAATTTGTGTGATCCACAGATGTTTGTCCCGAGTCTGGGTGTTTGTGTATGTGATATTCCATGTTTGTGCAAACGCACCCACGATACAGGAGAAATTCCTAGTGTGGGGCGACGTTTTTTTAAAAAAAAAAAAAAAAATGTAATCCTTATACAAACCATGAACAAACATATCATGTCAACTTATCATTATGAATGTTTGCTTTTGAGAAATTATGATAGCAATAAGTGATGATATAGGTATCATCACATCACATCACTGTAAGTTGACAAATTCGTCATCATCATTACCTAGATAATGACTTCCTTAACTTAACTTATTTTTGCCTACTCTTCATTGAAGATTCTGCTCTTACCAGAAACAGGACAGTGTCAAGTTAAAAAAACAGCAGCTTTCACGCTCCTACACATTTGTTCCCTTTATACTGAAATTCGTTTATCAACAATGCGTGTACGCAGATAAACATTAATGCGGATAATCTTTTAAAATGTGTCAAACATCGCAGGTATCTGTGTCGGACACAATGGTGGTGTCCGCGATCATTATGTGGGATTTAAATAATAATATCGTTGGGCTCGTGGCATCGCCATCTAAGGTAAGCAATAGCCGCGGTCAGTTTTAAGATGGGAGACTGGTCGTTGCTGAAAACATACTGTAGGCATTAGCAGTCGGTCTAGCGTAGTTTACTTAAAAACTCTGGAATTCTCTGGTGGACTTCTAACCTCCACTTTATTTTTGTGATGGGGTTAGGTTAGGAATTGATTTTCTAAGACTTGCTGGGCAGTGAAATGGTTGATGCGACTGGAGAGACAGAATAGTGTCAAAAACAAAGTAAGGTACAACTGTTGATAATGTTAAGGTAATCTTGCGATATTCCTAGTCAACACACAGAATTTTTTTTTATTCTCTTATTTGTGTAAAAATACGTCCATTATCATAAAGATACAACGTTCATTTCTCCGTGTGCAACAGGCTCTACCACCACATTAGCGTACTCTGCATGCTAAAATGCGTTTATCAACAATGCGTGTGAACAGACAATCTTAAATGCGGATAATCTGTTAAAATGTGTCAAATATCGCAGGTATATGTCGACACAATGGCGGAGTGTCCGAGCTTTTTAGGCGGATTTGTGGGTTATTTATAGGAATACGCGTTGGAGCGAACTGAGCCACTAGTGTGAGTTGGATGAACATAACAACCGCGTTGGCGTTTTTACTTTTGGTATATGATAGGCGAACAAACGAGAACGCGGGAGTTAAGTTAGTTAACCTAATTATTTACCATTTCCTCATGTGACACAACACAACACGTGACTTTACGATTGGCAAAGTGGCTAAGCGATTGGACTGCTGCGCTAATGGTTGCAGGTTCTATTACCGCACGGGGCAAAAATTTGTGTTAACCGCAGATGTTTGTCCCGAGTCTGAGTGTTTGTGTATGTGATATTTCATGTTTGTGAACGCACCCACGATACAGGAGAAATACCTAGTGCGGGGCGACGTATTTTTTTTTAAGAAAAGAATCGAATTGTCGTACATTTTGACGGGGTAGAGCTTCAGCAGTATAAAAAAAAACCAATTAACATAATTATGTATAAATAAATATATTATAACACTTGTGGAATATAACCAACATCTTAACCCTCTCATATCTGTATATCCCTCTCATAACCCTCCAACGCATGAGTGCGAATAATATCCGCGCTAAGCTCACCTGCTAGTAATTATCCGACAGCCTGCCGCCTTCCTGGCTCGCATAATATCCGCACTACTGATATAGACATTAATGTTAGCTTTATTCGAGCTATAATTAGGTATCATCAAGTCTCTTAGTTTATATTTATAGACCAGCTTTTCAGAAGCTTTGACCGCTGAGTTTGTTTCGGTATTTCTTCTCAGAGGTAGTCAATTGGAATCTGCCGATGCCATCTAGTTTAAAAAATTACATATGTGTTAAAGTGTTTTTGTAAAACCCATTTGCAGAAATAAAATTATTTTTAATTTTCAATATTTTTTGGTAGGTACCCGAATTTTAAACTTTTGGCTCCAACATTTAGCAATTACTTATACAGGCTTACTTACTATGCCAAAATGTTCGCAAATCTCGGAGTGGAGGGTCTAAGAGTTCATATAAGCGCCATCGATTCGAGTCCCGTGTCCCGTAGTGACTATTAGCGACTCCCTGGCTTCAACTAACTTCATTCTACATATTTTCATCATAAATCAAACTTAACGATGAAGAAATAATTGCTTTAGCTCTACAATACATAAATGAGCGAAATACATAGGTACTTTGAAATCGCTGTAAAATCTAATTAGCCCCCTTACCATGAACTCTTAAAGCAGGTCAGTTTACCATGTGGAAACGAGACGCCGCTACGTGCAGTGTAATACGACGTCTCGCTTCCACAACATAAACTGTTCTGCTTTAAGAGTTCATGGGACAGACAGGTTCATGAGTAAAGGAGACAGGACCCAAAACATCTAAACACCGTTACTCTGAAAAGATAAGTACACTCTGTACCAAAATATCTGATGCAAACACAAGCGTCCAAACTACATTTCATAGTACATAGAAAACAAAATAACAATTGTGTTTTCGAAGCACATCGTAAAAATCGTATGAGGTATACAAATTTTCACGGCAGTCGGAAATGGCGCTCGTCCGATCCATTGTGTAATAGACAGAAGTGGTGAACATGGAACAACTTGTTCGTATATCTCTCTTGATATTTTGTCTTCCTGTATCTACTATGAGTAAACGTTTATATTTTAAAACCGGATACATTGTCAACAGTTAGGTAGGTAATGTAAGAATTCTTGTAGGTAAATATTTTCAAACTTGTGTTTTCAATCCTCATGTGTAGGATCGATCTATTCGCAACGAAATTTGATCATAATATCAAGCCTGTATTCACCTAAGGGGTAGCCAGAAGTGCATATAGTACACCCATATTTCGCCAGTTATGATTCAGGTCCCAATGTAATAGGGGGCGAACTTATCGCCATAAACCGGGCACGAATCCTGACTCCGTACTGCTACTGAGAATTTCCTAATGAAAAAAACCAGTAACACATTACACCGACCCGGGACTGGAACCCAGGAACTCAAGCCCAGCAGTCGCTTAGCGACCACTAGAACTTGTTATTCATATCAGTGACTTAAACAGTCTACTAGAATATGAAAAGAAATAGTTTTTTTTATATTACCATTAGCAATATACGTAAAAATATATAATAAAATTCCCAACAAGATAAAATCAATACAATACGAAAATAAATTTGTATACGAACTACATCAATATTTAAGATTTAAATGCTATTATAGTTTAAAAGAATTCTTGGCTGAAAAATAAAACAATAACATAATAGAGTATGAATAATAATTTCAGACATAAAATATGTCTATTATCTGCTCTAAAACAGTAGCTATTTCACAAGGGCTTGTTCAAAGCACTATCAAGTAACCAGAGAGCAAGTTTAAACCAGCCCCATCCGGAATTATCCGGTAATGGCTGGTAATTGGGCGGAATAACCACATTAAACGGTAACAGGAGTCACCGCCTTGTTTAGCTAACCATAGGGCATCGATTTACAATATTAACGAATTACCATGCGCATGTGGGTGGGGTAGGTTGTAGCGCATCGAAAACAAATACGTTGTTAATTTAATTATGTTGCTCACTGTACTTTTGGTAGTAACTAGAGCTTTTGCGAACGCTGCCGGAAACTAAATATTTATTCCTACTCCTCCTATACATTCTTGTATGATTAATTTCGTTGCGGGTTCCAAGACAGTCGAGTCATTTCTCTGGGACGCCTCGAGCTTCATTGCCTCGATGGTTCTCAATGGTTATCATTGTAGATCTTGGCTTACAGGAGTCACAATGATGGGCACGAGTAGTGGGCTAGTCCCGAAAAAAAAAAGCGTCCGCGGTAAATTAGGATCTACTATCGCTTTAAAAACCAATAATTTTTTATTTGCGATTCTTTTTATTTTATGTTCTATATTTCATTCTAAAGCCTGCGATAAATGGTCTATTAGTTGATAAAATGTCAAAACAATTTAAGCAGTTCTTGAATTTAAAGTTGCACCATAAAGTAAACAATCCATAAGATACAATATTTCTAGTTTTTTAAGCACTGATTGCCCAGTGGTTTGACCGTTAGATTGCCAAGTCAAAGGTCACAAGTTCAAACTTCGGCACGCAACAATGTCAGTGATTAACAGTTGCTAAAAACATCGTGAGGAAACCGGCACACCTCAACGGTGTGTAAAGGCATGTCAGAGGCCTACAGGCGGTTTAAACTCTGACACCAGGTTGTTCATCAACCATACGATAAGAAGAAGACCGCCTTTTCCAATGTTACTATGTTCAACGATTAGCAGCTTGTTCAATTGAAAGCCAACCGAAATTATTTTAGGGTTAGACCATTTCGTAAGTGTAGGTATGAAGATACGTTTAGCACACACCCTTATGATCATCATCGTTATACCTACAATTTAAATTGAAATAACAAACGAAAATCGACAGACTTCATTATTCATAGCGTTGCTATTTAACCTAATGTTATTTTTAAACCTTTAACGACTCGTTACAAAATAGAATAGCATTTTGAAATCAGTTTAAAAAGTAACACGACAGAATCAATCCACTTTAAACAAAACACCAGTAGCCACCGTAACTCCATAAAATAATAATACCACCACGAATCGCATTACAAAAATCATATTTAACAAGTAACTTTCACACCCCATCGGTTACAATATGGCTGCCCCCCCTCCATGCTACATAGCTACATAATTACGAGTTTACACAATAGGCCAGCACAATGGGCGCATCGGGATGTGTCGCCGTCGGCTTAGGGCGCGCCGTCCGGGTGTTAGTTCAAAAGTAAATACGGCGAATGTGTCTTTTAATGTAAAAATGACAGCAGTCTCAGTTGTCCTGTGATAGGTACATTCGTGGAAAGAGAAACTTCACGTCTCAAATAAATCAAGCTAGTTCCAAAATATTATTTTTTAGGGTTTTTTAATGCGGCTAAATAGTCTTTTTAACAGTAGTAGGTAAGTTTAGTTGGATCGACGCTTGGATATCTTACTAATTCACTAAACCATATTTTATACGTTCTGACAAATGCCGTATTCTGGTTATACAGTTACTTACTTAAGTGATTAATGTACAACCTCTATCGACACTGACGAGCAAGCAGAAGATAAAGGACAGACTTCTTCACAGTTTACCATTAATTCTAATTTCAAAAGAAAACAATCTAAGCGCGCCATTCCAAGTTCTTCATGAAGCTTAAAAAAAATGGCGTTCCTACATAACATTTATATTCATCCCTAACCCTAAAACTTACACAGACATCTGTCAGCCACGCACGTAACTAACAACTATAATAATAATTTAATTAATCAATTATTATCCCCATGAGGCCGCACTCGCAAATACTGTTCGCTATATGCCTGCTGAGACGCCATTGTTGTAAAAATTCGGTCAGTTTCCCGCCAAATGTTACTGTTGACAATAGACAAATTGCATAGAGTAAAAAATACATTATGAAAATTACTTTTTCATGACGAATGTCACATAAAGGTCGGCCTATGGAGAAAATTACATGGGCGAGAATTATCCTGTGTATTTCCTATGAAAAGGAATTTCTTTGAATTGTAACCATATTCACTCAATATTTATTTATTTATTAAAACTTTATGCACATATTGTACAAAGGCGGACTTAATGCCTTGGGCATTTTCTACCAGTCTACCTTAGGGTGATGCAGAGACAAAACAGTAGGTGCAATAGTAGGTACAGAAAATCGAGAATAAAATTTAATAATAAATACATATATACATACATAAAAAAAAAAAAATACAAAGTAAAGAGAGATAAAAATTACATAGGTGAGGAAAAACAACTAATTAATTGTGGGATGAGTCTGCCAACTTCTTATGTAAGTGTTCGCGAGCTTTTATCTTAAATGTGAACCGACTAGTCGCCGTCCTGATATCCAGAGGGAGCGCATTCCAAAGGAAAACCGCCTGGACAAGAAAAGAAGATGTAAGAAAACCAGAGCGGTGAGTAGGACATCGTAGAAGACGATTATTGGAAGAACGAAGATTCTTGCTGTGCGCAGAGCATAAGTATTGAAAGTGAGAAGTAAGATAAGAAGGAGAAGTGGGTTATATAATATTATTAAGATGGAGTTGTGTATTAGGTAAGGACCTACGGTAACTTAACTTATTAGGTATTATGTTATTCCTACCGATATTATTTGATATAATATATTATTTTATTCCATTAGCCTATAATTTATTTGAAAATGATATCATTAAGATGTCGTCTAAGTAAGTATAAGCTATAATATATTTTTCAAAAGAGTGCCGTCGGCAAAAATTCAAGCCACACGACCTTCATAACTTAAATACTTACTTAATTGTTTACAGCAAAATAGATATCCATAGCAAAAAAAGTTCACCACAAAAAACCTACATACGATAAACTTTTTCAAATCTACAAAGCATGGAAACCATACACCGTGCGGCCGCGCACGGCCACAGATAATTGAACATTTTTGTACAGACACTCAAATTTTAGATGTGTCGTATTACGAGCTGTAACCAGACACGCCGGGTGCCGTTGATTTGTTCACAATAGAACATGTCTGGAGGAATTAGAGAATTTCGGGGATCTGATAAAAGTTTTAAGGGATCATCAAAATATCCGGGTAGCGAGCAAAATAATAAGCAACGATAATAGGTATTGTTAGGGATACGGTTGTTACGTTGTTTAGCTTTATTGAGATCAATTTGGAAGGACGTTTCTTTGTCCGTGTCTTTACCTCCTGAGTAAAACCTAACATAGTAATTAAACGAATAATTTCGCAGTTTCATGAATTCATCATCAATCACTTGGATATCTACATAATTTAATTAAAGATTCATAATTATTACGTCCCAGCGAAGGTCACCTCAATAGATGATTATTAAATTTAGAACATTTACCAACAAGTAGGTATTCAAAATTTCAGACGCGTATAAAAAAAAGACATTTGCTCGAATATTTTTTTAAATTACACTGACATTAGTTGTACAGCCATTCACATCGCAGTATTATTAACATTAAGTATCATTACAAATGCTGTCATCAACTGCGCGTGATCACAAAATGACATCTACGCAGGTTGGAGAGCCGATATAATGGCTGCGAACAATAGTTGTGATTGTTTCTCTGTTCCAGTCTACGTGTAGTTACAGTCAAACACCCGGCATCGGGGCAAATGGGTTGGCCTTTTAGATATAATTGTACTGTGTGGGATCTAGGCGCTGATTGTTACTGCGCTAACTGAAAACGTAGCACTAAAATGACTTACCTATCTACTAACTTACATACTAAGCGATTAACTTGTTGTTGTCCGGTCTTTCCCATAGAATGATATTAGGAAAGACATTCTAGACTTATTCAGATGATTGTCTTTAAGTACTGTACATGAAGCGATGATAATATAACCTCCTCCTTTTTAAATTCGGTTAAAGAGCGAAAACTGATTTTGTTGTTCTTGTCCTATTTTTTGACGATGCCCAACATTAAAAATATCTCCTTCATAACGTGTTAAAGCCATGAAATAGGATGAAATTAAACTTCAGCTAAACCCTTCACCCCTAGCGTAGCAATACAATTATTTATTCATACCAATAAGGTCGTCAAGTTGTCAAGAAAAGACAAAAAAGGTTTTTTTTTAAAGATGATCTTGTCTCCTACATCCCTATAAATTACGATTCATATAAACTATTCTTTCCAAAAGATACTAAAGATAATGACGTAATCCCGAATCATATTCTTAGGGGCCACGGACCCAGCGCCCTCGTAAATCATACAGCGTGGCAAATGACGTCACAATGGTACCGCTTTTAACACGTCCGCCATTACCTACGTCTGTAATCGCTTTGGATATCTCCCAAACATAGATGCTTCTTTGTTTTTTGTACATAAAGTATGTACTGGGAACTAAAAGAGGTTTTAATGTGCGATAGGTATTTGTTTTAGTACTGTGGATATAATATGAGACACATTTAGGATTCTATAAACAAGATGGAGTAGTATATTTTGCTTCTTTTTCATTTAGGCATGAAATAATTTTCTAATGGAAGCCGGCCATGTCGTGATGTAGATATTGGGCAGTCAACAAGGATGGTCTAAAGAGGATGAACTCAAAAAACGCGCCATTAGGTCATAGGTATCTTTGATTCCTGGCCACTCAAATATTTCCTGGGCCAAATCAAGTAACTATAGCATTGATAGTTAGTGTATGATTTGTATGATTGTAGATCCTGGCCTTTGGGCGTAGCAGTGATTGCTACGAGTAGTCGACTTGGCCATATTATAAAATAAAAAAGTAGAAACTACTGATTTCAAATCTCGAAAAATAGTAAAAAAGTTTGCTTTTAATTACACTTCTATATCATGCCAAGATACATTTCTATTTTCGAATACAGTTAAGACAAATGTAATCTTTAAAATTGCGGCTTGGGAACCGAAACGATTGTTCTCATTTTATAAATATTAACTTATGTAGTAGTTGGGTAGTTATGTACTTACATTTTGTTAATTAAAACTTTACGATCTGATAAACGTATTATAACGTTGTCGAGAGCTGGCCGTTATCAGTTGTAACAGAATTTTGTGAGTATTTCTTATTGTTTAACCATCTGATAAGGATATTACAAGATATTTATCGCGCGTGAAAATAAGTAGCTTTCGCGGGCTTTTATTCTTTTTAAGATGTCTCGGATACATTTACTGAAGTAATTCGTTTTTTGTTTACACTTTTACCTTATTTAAATTAATAGAGGTGAAATAAATACCTAAAGTCATCAATAGAACGGTTTTTTAAAATTATTGCCAAAAATGTTAATTGTCAATCGTTATCAAATTAATGGTCAAAAAGTATGTTCTCCAAATAAACTACTTCTAAAACTGCCATTTTATGTGACATATCTCTATATTTTTTAACCGACTTCATAAAGGAGGAATTTCTTTGTTCGTCGGTTTTTTTTTTATCCTACAACAAAGATGAATATTATTATCGTCACCCCTTCATCCCAATAAACCATCCAAAACGAACCACAAATATTAAAACCAATAAAACGATACTCAAAAATCGAATACGCTCGTTAAATGGCTGGCTGGTATCCTGACACTAATAAGGAAAAAGAAAACTAAATAAAGACTCTGTTCCACGGTTGCGTCGGGAGTAGAAACGTGCGCTAATAGCGAAACTGCCACCTGTCTCTTATCTGTCAGCAGCTCAATAAACACGTTGTCTATTAAGATAAGAAAACTATTTAGTTTTTACCAGGATACTTTAGATAAAAAACTACACGGATATTTTTTAGTTGAAAGATTTTCTGTTTGAACTTTAACCTGTGTTACTGTCATACCATTAAGTACTTGTATGACATGGTGCATGGAGCAATGAATATGAGGAATACTAATTGCTTCTAGACAGCTTTGTTTGTGAAGGAAACACTAAACAGACAGAATTTACCAGTCTTGTTATATGCGTCCATCATAAATTTTATATACTTAACCGGAACTATAAAATCATAAAATAACTGTCAATGTAATTAAAAGGTGATATGTCTATATAGTATCATAGTGTGCCAGATGCAATAAAACTGACCTCTGTCACTAGACAACACTAAACAATTGATTCTACCTAGTACAAACTTCTCCCTCGCCACATATTGACATAACCGCATAATAGGTGCGATCGCGAGCTTCCCAACATGATAGCGACTCCAAGTGTCCCGCAAATATTTGTCTCCAGCAATCATCGAGCCGATTTGTTCCTAATCCGATGCGACGCGACAGACACCATAAAAACATTATCGCAAACCCCATACAATGATGGGACAAAAGCGCGGGGACAATGCCATTCATCCCTACACTCTCGCACTATATTTATTTACAGTGAATAATATACAGATAATAAATATGTTTTTTTATTTGTGAACGCAGCCGTCGTGAGTGTCAAAAATGACGCCCGTCGCATCATGTATTGGTGTCGCCAAACGCACGGGAATTTTAGCAGGATATGTAGACATTTTATGGGAAGATAATATAATATTGTGTGAAATCCTTTAAATTTATGTCGGTTAGTTATTAGGTAAATATTAATTTATAGAACATATGAAATACGACATTGGAATATTTAAGTTGTTGTAGTAGACCATCGTTAAAATTCATTTCTTCCTTCCTTTGTTTTTTGTTGATTTAGTTCATATTTTATTTAGGCAGGTTAAAGATTTTCAAGTTCACATAAACTACCTGATATATCCCAAATAAAATCCCGTATAAAGGTGTCACTGGAAGGTGTGGGATTATTCCAAGATATTGATCTGAGTCCGATCAGCGTTGCCAAACATCGCCATTTGTACGCTTCCACGACACAAAGGAGGATTACTTCACGATGTTTTGATTGCACCAGTGCCCGAACGTGTGATATCACACATTACAAGCATCAAACTATCCTCCCAACACCTGATTTGCAACCTTAATTGGCGAGAAATAAGGGTGAGAGTTCTGACAATGTTAAAAATGTGAAAATTGTCAGAGCGTAATGTTTTAACAACTCAACACTTCTGAGAAGATTATTTGAGATCTTTGTGTCAAACTTGTATAGTATTTTGGCTACTTTGAGGTTTAAGACTTTGGAAACAGAGGGACAGGCGATAAGAACTTAACATGTGAATGGAACACTTATTTTTTTGTCAGTGAAGATATAAGTGACGTCAAGCTGATCGGAGAATGGTGTGGTTTGCGCGAATCAGTATTAAATAAGCAAGTTTGTTAAATATAATCTGAAGGTGTTTGTCCTGAAAATAAAATTTGTTTAATTCTCGTTGAAAACCTAAAAAAAGCATGCTTAGTAAATAACTAATCAACAAAAGAATCAAATAAATATCTAAACAGAATCTACGCCTTTCTGCGAGAAATCGTTTTACCGTCGTATATTACGAGTATTCTCGGACTAATTTATTTCCAAATAGATTACTATGACTAGTCTCATTACTAAACAATCACTCTAGCTTTAATCCAGGCAACATCGTCTCTAAACATCGTGAGAGAAAACGAGTGCTCAAGACAAAGATTTGTACAAACTGTAGCGAATAGTTACTTTCACAATGGAGCTATGCAAAAGTCATGCGTATTACCAACAATGGTGAGCCACAATGTTACCCTAAATCTTATCATTAGAGAGCTAATCCTTCAACGAAAGATGGAGATAATAGTGTGTAATCCCCTGAACAATTCATTCGAACGAAAACAGGACAGGAAGATGTTTCAAGGTGCGTTCGAAGCTACGGAGCAAGTTTTGCTACCGTTTTGGATTTCTTTCTCGTTTTTTTGCCATTGCAAAGTAGTCATACTTTTGTTATGTTTATTTATCATATAATTCGTTTAATGATATGCTAGATGGGATGTAAATATATAGCTAGAACGTTATTTCGCTATAACAATTTGACCTTGTTTTGAAAGTCGTGACCAAATATTTGATCACGATCAATTCGTTTAAGTATTTCTACTTAGGTATATCCAGAATTGTGTACCTACGTGATAGACGGATTGCACATATAAGCACTGCAAATCCTTTTTACCCTTCAGGTCCACAGCTTGTCTAGTCATTAGCCTTTGAAATTATCTGTCAGCTATCGCTACATACGATCCTTTGTATAAGCTTTGTACCGGAGATAAAATTAGGCAGAGAAACAGGTCGATGACAGTAACACATTGTACCAGAATCTTCAAATTTAGTCTTCACCGTAAAGTAATACATGTCTTCACAAAGAAAACATAAACTTCGTAGTTCTGTACTTTCCAAGAATTCCTTGTGTCAAAGCAAGTTATTGGTCTTCTGGACGTAATCCTGCGACGTCCGGCATCGATTACTTGCGTGTACAACACAATGAATAAGCCTCTTTTGTGGAACAAAATATGTCAAAATAATGCTTTATACAATCCGGAAGGATTAAAGCTTAAGAAATAGTTAGATAACGTTTTTAATTAAGCATTGTTTGTTTTTGCATAACGTCCACATTATCTGGATAATCGTTTGATAACGAGCGATAAAGGTTCGAACAATGACTGGCATTTTTGGTAAGCTTTAGAGGTTTTTTTTTCATGAATTCCTACTAATTTTTAAGTAGGATCTTAGCTCTGATGAATTTCGTAATAATCCTTATGTAACGATCTTTCGATTCTTAAATTAGTGGTCCTTTAACTTTAAAGTCCATTTCGAATTTATGTCAGCAAAAGAAAAACCTACAAGCTAGATCTAAAGGCAGTGTATATCTACCTATATTAAACATTATTATCAGCCTGTACCGAAGCTCCAATCAGGAACCCAAAGCGTGATAGAAAAGTAGTACCTATCTTATGCTAAAGTATTTTTGAATACGCAACTAATAAAATAAATCGTGTTGAGAATATTTAATGTATGTAACTAAAACCCGGTCGGCTGCAACTGCAACGTATTTAGTTGCACTGTATCAGCTGTACTAACTCCTAAATATAGCTCGCATACATGCTAAGAATAACCAAGGAACCCATCAATAAAAACAAAAAAAAATTCTTGATCGAATGGGTACATTTTATTTCAAATATTGCTTCAGGTTAAATAATAATTTACATTATACATTGTAAAGTTCGTCAGTCGTTTTAAAGATCCTCATTTCAGGTATTCGTAGTAGGAGTATGGGGCAGCGTACGTGTAGGCGGAGTATGGCACAGCATAATCGTAAGCGCTGTAGGAGTAGGCCAGTGGTGCTGTGTAGGCGACAGGAGCGCTGTAGGCTGCCACTGGGTACTCCACCACTAACGGCTTGGCTGCTGCGAGAGCCAGGAGAGCGGCGAACAGGACCTGAGAAGAAACGATTATCTATAGAGAATCTAGTTCTTTTTACATTGGTTTTGAGCTCAGAAAAATATCTGCCCTGTCAGCGTTTTGCCACTTGTCTAAGGGGTCAGATCGAGGATGTGATACAAAAATAGGTCTGGTTATAAATAGGTGTAGGTTCTCTGAATCGAGGAACGTGGGTGAAAAATTTGAGGAGAGTATTATGTGAAAGAGGTATGTCAGGATCGTCTTAAGTAGAAATCCCTAGTCTTTGCCACCATGTTGAAGCACTAGCGTAACTTTCGATGTAGCTATGTACAGATTTGGATCTATTCCGAACCTGTACATACTGGGTTACTTTATGTCTACATAAAGTAACCCAGGTAACCTTTTTTTTTTTTTTTTTTCAAGTGAGGAAATGCATTACGCATCCCCCGCCGTTGGGAGACGACGAGGGTATGTGGGACTCTCCCCCGAACCCAATAAGATCCAGGGGCATACCCACTAAAACCTCACATGCCTGCTCTGCGCTTTTGATGGCGGGGAGGCGGGATCGCTGCAGCATTCTACCGCCTACCCCGCCGGCGCTATCCGCCCTGTAAAGAGGGGCGGAATCTACGTCGGTGCCCCCTTGTTGACGAGGGGGCTGCAGGACTTCAGCGGAGGCCTATTCTGTGCGGAGGTGGGTCTCCCAACCCAGGACTCCGCAGGCCTCCTGTGGCAAGGGGCGGTTGTGTGCCCCTTGCTGCACCTTTGGTGTGCGCTTTATCTGCGCACACGCGACTCGGCCTCTGTTGAGTGGGCGGCAGTTCAGCCGCGTCTGCCGCCCTGAGGCCGAGTCTTATGGCGGCTGGAAGAGGGCGATGTCGGCCCTCCGCCGCCGCCGGGGCCGCCGGGCGCGGATTGGGAGAGCGGAGTCGAGTTCCCGCTCCCTTTCCGCAGCCTCTTTGAGCGCCATCACTTCTTCGCAGAATTCTGCGACGGCGCTCCATGACCCCTCACTCCCTACCATCTCTTCGATGATAGCTGGGAGCGAGAGGTCCGACCCCACTTCAGCAACGAGTGTCCGGCGCTGCACAGCCCAAGCAGGACAATGCTCGAGCGTGTGCTGCGCCGTGTCCTCGCTGCCATCGCAGTGGTGGCAGGAAGTGGACTCCTCCCTGCCAGCCACTCGACACAGGTAACTGCCGAAGCACCCATGCCCCGACAGTACCTGTGTCAGCCGAAACGTTAGTGTCCCGTGACGTCTGTCCATCCAGTCGCGTATTTGTGGGCGGACGGCTTCGATCGTCCGATGTCCCGCTGTTGGGCGGGACAGCCTGACCGCCCACTCCACGACGAGGGCTCCACGGAGCTCCTTCATGTGCCGCTCCACGGCTCTGGGCGGAGGCCCATCGCCGCGCGCCACCAGCTCTTTCCGCCAGTGGTAGGCGTCCGCCAAAGCTCTGGCGTCCAGGTCCCACGGCAGGGATCCGGCTAGCAGACACGCTGCTTCGCCGGATACCGTGCGGTAGCCGCGGATGACCCGGACAGCCATCACGCGCTGCGGACGCCGCAAGCACGCGGCGCCGCGCGGCGTCAGACACTCCGCCCAGACCGGTGCTCCGTAGAGCGCCATCGACCGGGCGACGCCCATGAACAGACGTCGGACACTTTGTTTCGGCCCTCCCAAATTCGGCAGCAGCCGCCCTAAGGCAGCCGCCGCGGCGGCCACTCTGGGCCCCAATCGCTCGAAGTGGGGGTTGAAGGTCCACCTGCCGTCGAGCACCAGCCCGAGGTACCGCATGGTGGACCCTACGTGGATTGTAACCCCCCCGACGACGATGTGGGACCCAGCAGGTGGCGCTTTCCGGGGCCCGTGGAAGAACAGGGCCTCGGACTTCGGTAGCGCCACCTCTAGGCCAAGGGCGCGGATGCGCCCCACAACGTGGGCCACTCCAGCCGTGGCGAGCAGGGACGCGTCTCGGTGTGTTTTCCCCCGGGCCAGCACTAGTGTGTCGTCAGCGTAACACACCAGGCTGACACCCGGGAGAGTCGCGCCCCGCAGGACCCAATCGTACCCGATGTTCCACAGGAGAGGTCCGAGGACTGACCCCTGTGGAACACCGCACGTCACCTGCTTGGTGACCAGCCCGCCACGACCTTCGTAGGCAACCACCCTGTTGCCTAGATAGGCCCCGACTACCCGACGAAGATACTCTGGCACTCCATGAAATTGGAGCGCCTGGACGATGACACTCCACGGCAGAGTGTTGAAGGCGTTGGCAATGTCAAGAGACACAGCCAGCAACACCCCGCCGCCCGACACTGCCTCGTCCGAGAGGGTCTTGACGCGTAATATCGCGTCGATAGTGGATCGACCCCCCCGGAAAACCCAGGTAACCTTAATCAAGGCAGCCTATGTCCATAGACGTAAGCAGTGGGGTATTGCAGCACACTGAACTTTTCACTAAAGACCCAGTTTACCTTAAAGATAAAATGGGTTAAAGCCTGTTGTATTTTATTTTTATTTATATAATTAGCAGACATATTTCTGCTCCCTGCTCCCTTACCATGAACTCTTAAAGTAGGACAGTTTAAAATGTGAAAGCGAGACGCCGCTACGTGCCGTGTAATGCGGCGTCTCTCTTCAACAACGTAAACTGTCCTGCTTTAAGAGTTCGTGGCAAGGGGGCTATACTGCTACTGAGGAATACAAAATGAAGGCACACAGCTGTTTAATTACTTTTTTAGATTTGATTGGAGCCGAACTAGTTATAAATAAAAATTTAAAATATAGTAATAATAGGTACTCACGAATTTGAACATTTTGATGATTTTCTTTTTTGTTGTCGACTGTACGAGAGATCTGATGCACAATGATCAATCAATCTATAGCGACCTCTTTTATATCAGTCTTTGAGGATAGTGCTAGTACCATGTACCTTATACGTACAGCTATGTGACCCGGTAAATAGCCGAAATATCCTGCTTTAAGGGAAGGTGCTTCTTATTATCATTTGATTTAATTCAGTCTAGTTATTCAAGCCATTACAAGTATTAAAATACCAGCAAAAATAGAGAACTTGCTTTTTTTATTAGTCCTAAGTGGTTTTTCAAATTATATCTTCGATGACAAACTAAACTATGTAGGTACCTATTTAGATAGGTACGCGTTCAAAGTCAAATCAAATTAGTTACTATTGTTCATATTGATTATAACTTTCTTTTACTGCTTTAATGAATACGCACCGTAGTAAGTAGAGTCGTGTTAATCATTTTGGTAACCGACATCACCTTAACGCATTAAACATTGTGATCACGCGCACGATGAAGGCCTAGCATAGTGTCAGCGGCGCGTGCGCCGACGGCCGGAAAATCTTAATAGACCAAGGACTCCTATAATAGACAATAAAGGTCGTGGTTACTACCAAATTAATCTATAATAGCTAGTAAAGGCGCGTGATGCGATATTATCTATATTTCCAATGTGAATGGTTTCTCTAAACAAATCATAGAATATCTTAAACCTGTCCCCTTTTGCCTGTGTCAAAAAACATAAATGGATGGACGAAGGTTTAAGCTTTAAGCTGCTCAGGGTATCTTTTGGCACTAATGAAATGAACTCAATTCAAACGTTTTACATTTATTTTAACCTGATATGGGTACCTAAGTATCCCAAATTCAGGACTATAATAAATCTCGGAGCACAATGCTTGCCTATATTCTAATAGGCAATTTTGCAGGCTGGCGGGACTGAATCACTGATATCGACAGAAGTATGTAACGGACCCTTAAACCGAAACGCGAGCCGACATGATTAGCCTCCTATTTGGATAATTCGAGCAAACCCGAGCCCCGTTTAATGACAAATTACGTCTAACGAAGTGTCGTGTCGTAACAAAACGCCGTCATTTCGTCCAACGATCCGCCATGATTAGTGAGTACGTTTCGCGCCATTTTCGCTGTAATGGCCGACATACACTCCCGTTACACAGAGTAATAATTACACCCTTTGAGAGGTGAGTCGAGAATTACTATAAACACCGCTTTGTTCGTCAATAGTTACCTATCCCTGTTAGTTTTACTTTTCACTGGATTGTTTTGGTGTGGTGTCGGAACTCAAAAGGGGTTCGTGATTCATGTGTCTTGTCTAGTCTTCTTTCAACTATGTAGGTAGTTAGATAATTCATATAATAATTGCTAAGCAATATCAATACTCAATATTGTAATAAAATGGTTTTACATACAGTAGGTATAAATTGTGGACCTGTCGGGCAAGGAGTATATAACCACTACGTTATACCTAGGGTCGGACTCAACAAAATTACACCTAAATGTAACGGAGAGAAAAGCGCATGGATTTTCATAATTTAATTTTTTCTTCATTTGACATATAAACTTAAGGATGAAAGTTATCTTGGTTCATCATTACCATTATAGGTAGGTATTTAATTATAATATATGGTGTCACTTGTACTGTGTACACAACATAACATCACACCTGTACCTACTACCTATTACTCAAAGATTTAGAGTTTATTTTGATTGTCCCATGTAAAAGCAGGTGAGCTTATTGCAAATAACCTAGACTCCGAACAAGTCTAGACTCCGTGTGTTTAAAAAATGTAATAAAGCTTTGCCTGACCTTAGAGTCGAACTTATGGATCTCGAACATAGCAGTTGCGTTTTGCGACCACTAGACCAACGAGGCAATCTACCAGAACAGAACTCACGGAACAGAATGGCAGAACTACTTACTATTATGAATTAGATACTAATTACTATTATGAATTATGATTAAATTGTTTCATATTATAAATAAATAAATAAATCAGTAGATATTATATTATTGACATCTAGTACATATAACACGAAGGTTAAACAAGGTTGTTTTGTTTATTTCAATATTTAGGAATTTCTAGCTTAACTAACTTACTTCTACAAAACTTATTTTACTTGCAGGTCATAAAATATACCTGAAGCTTTAGGTTGTCATAAATTTAGCCTTTTTGTAAAACAAAATTGAGTTCGGAGTTCTAGTCCGATTCTATGTAATGACTACTAACGCCCTCTTTAACGCAAGCAGAAAACCAACAATTTATGCAGTTGTTCACTGTTGTTGTGATTCACAAGTAGATGGCGTTACAAACCTTTTAAAACTACCTAAATCAAAAATTTGTCATAAATAATAAATTAAGTGTAAAATATAATGATACAAAATGTACATTATACGGTAATATACTTTATAACTTAAGAAATTATAATGTAACATTAGTTGCAGAACATTCCTAGACGTAAATAAATTCAAACGTCAAATTTATTTAATCAAAACGTCAAATATTGTGACAACAATCGAGTTGTATTTTTGTTAATCATAAATAAACAAAGTATAAAAACAACTCACTACAATGATCGGCGTTCGATTAAACAATTTTAACGACAGCTCCGGCGAACCGGAGCAAGACGCTAACTCAGCATTAACTGAATTAGATAAAGGTACATCCTAACCTAATTTGCGACTGAATACCAAGCTATTTTTACATGAACTAATGAAAAACTACGTTTCATTCTAGGTCTGCGGTCTGGAAAAGTAGGTGAACAATGCGAAGCCATTGTCCGCTTCCCGCGTTTGTTTGAAAAATATCCTTTTCCCATTCTCATCAACTCATCATTTCTAAAACTGGCTGATGTGTTTCGTATGGGCAATAACTTCCTCCGTCTATGGGTGCTACGGGTCTGCCAGCAGAGCGAGAAGCATTTGGACAAGATTCTGAACGTAGACGAGTTTTTAAGGAGGGTATTTAGTGTTCTACATTGTAATGATCCCGTTGCTAGGGCCTTAACCCTGCGTACCCTTGGTGCAGTGGCTGGGATCATTCCGGAGAGGCAGAATGTGCACCATGCTATACGTAGAGGTCTGGACAGTCATGATAATGTGGAGGTTGATGCTGCTATTTATGCTACAACACGATTCGCTGAGCATTCTAAGTAAGTTTACATTGACAGTACATATTTTGTATTTAAATTGATATTTTTAGTTAAAATAAAACAGATGGCCAATCTTGCAATATTTGTTACAGAACTCACTACAACAGGCAAAACTCTGATGTTTAATATAATCTGCTAGTAATATGTTGTTCTTAATCTACTACTACTAATACTGTAATCAACTGTATATGTTTTAGTGCATTTGCAGTGGCAATGTGCAACAAGTTATGGGACATGGTGGACTGTGAGAGCACAGCTGCGGAGCGCAGAGCCAAGCTGGTGAGAGCTCTCCGTACTGTGCATGGAGGAGGTAACTCATAATTATGATCATTGTATCATTTATTAAACCTAGCATTATAATAACAACTAGAGGTACAAGTAGGGCCTCCACGAGTGACGATACTTAAGTACGACCAGCGGTCCCTGGACAGCTACCATCCTTGTTGACTGAACAGTTTCTACACCAGCAACACCTATTCCATATAGCTATTGAATCATGCTGATCCGAAGAAGAAATAACAATTAAATATTCTGTATATACATAATATTTAATTGCTGTATATCTTCTAGCTGTAAGAGCCCAAGGTGTGTTGAAGCTGCTCCGTTCACTACTTGAGCGGTTCCCATCATCAAGCTCTGTGAGAGCTGCGATCACTGCACTCACACACATTGCTGCTGACACTGTGGTGCATGTCCCTGATCAAGTAAGTTTTTGTGTCCTACTGCCTATTTGCACTTATCCATGGTAGTTTGAGCATAACAGCTAAATTGCACATGTCTAAAAAACAAATAAAATGCTTGATGATAATTTATGTAAAATAAATAATTTAAAGAAACTTAAAGGATTTTACTAGCTTCCGTCCGCGACTTCGTCCGCGTGAGTTTTGATTGTTTTATAGTCTATAGCCTTCCTCAATAAATGGAATATCCAACACAAAAAAAAACATACCAATTCAAACCAGTAGTTTCTGAGATTAGATTTTTTTTTCTTCTGTTCTTAAGTTATCAAAAATAATACCATTTACACTTCTTTTTAATCACACACTAACATTATTACCTACTTATACCATTCACTAGGTGGAGCTGCTACTCAGCATTGCTATGAACGATGCACGTTCGTCTGTGCGCCGCGCAGCTCTCTTGGGCCTGCGCAAACTGGCCGAGCATGCTGCTCTATGGCCCGCCACTTGTGTTGAGAAACTGGTGCGAGCTGCCACCGACAGCCAGGAGACTGAACACACTATGCTGTGCTTGCAAGTTATGCAGGTGAGTGCATGCATTTAATATTAAATGTGATATTCACTATAATAACTTCTTTTGTATGAGTAAATACTAAACTTATTTATGTAATGTAGTAAATTAACAATTAAAAAATATATATATGTCAACGAATTTTGATTAAAAAGCTACGTTGCCACCCTGTAACTGAATACAATATGCGCATTTTCACTACTTCGAACTGAAATTGGGTTCCCACATGTGCACATTTGCACCTGTGCAGTGGTCAAAAAAGACCTACAACTTTGCTAAAATATGTTTTTATTAAAAATACGTAATTAAATTAGTAATTTAACTGAATAAATATAAAAACAACAGAAATAAAAATAACTTCAGTCCGGCATGATGGAAATGCGTTTACTATAATCCCTGTTGTCGTGGCCCCAGCGCCTGGTGTCGTGCCCGGCGGTGTGCGCAGGCGCGGCGTCCCCGCTGGGCGGATGCGCGGCGCTGCGCCGCTACTGCAGCGAGGCCGCGCTCTCTGCTGACCTCGCGCGCGCTGCCACCGCGGCCGACGTGCTCACACGGCTTGTTGTGCACTGGTATGTAACCCAATCCCATGGCACCTACTGTAATCCAAGAAAATTCATATTTTCACTTTTTCATACACTTGTTTCAGTTATGAAGAAAATCTGCCTGTAGAAGGTGCTGATCTGATGCTAGCCCTGGAAACCCTAGTCACCGCAACAGGAGAGAATAATAATCCCAACAATATCAAGCCTCTTAGAGTGGCACTGCGCTGCTTGGTAAGCACATATCGAGTAAAATATAGCCAGTCATTTGTTTATTCTCTGAAGTCAACTACAATGGTAGATGTGCGTTATTTTCCGTATGTGATCAGGTGCAGCTGAGCCGTGCAGAGGCCAGCGTGTACGCGGCGCGCACAGCCAACGTGGTCGGCACGCAGCTGCAGGCGTGCGGGGCCGCGGGGGGCGGCGGGGGGGCGCGCGCGGCGGGGGGCGCTGGGGGGGCGCGAGCTGCCGCCTTGTTGGAAGCTCTCGGCGCGCTGGGGGGCGCCGCGCACCCCGCGCACCTCGCGCCCGCCATGCCCGCGCTGCACCACGCGCTCGATCAACTGCACCGGTATGCACTCACTATATTTCAAGTTTCTGACAACACTAGGATTGTAACTTGTAGAAGTATTTAGATTTCTAAGTATGTATAATTTATGAAAGATTAGATGCAAGACCAACAGCTTAACATGTTTTCTCAGGTATAGTTGGGTTTCGATGTGTACGAAACCATTTTACCGCAAAGATCAAATGATCCATGCAATAATTATGTGGCTACGAGTCCCTTAATCTCCTATTATCTTAATATTACATACACCACCATCTTGACAATACTGCCAGAACTAAATTATAACACGGGAATTAACGCGAATACAAGTTTTAATTTGGCTCAACGTTTCGACCGAGTTGCACCCGCCGTGGTCTCAAGCAGACTCCCGTTCGGGTTAATTCCCGTGTTGTAATTTAATTTTAATATCATCATGCAAAATGATGGTTTGATAGTTAGTAATATTGCCAGACGTTCGAAGAGTACATAAAGCCGTCATTCCAGTGCCAACGCGATAGAGAACCCTCCAGACGACGGCACAGGGCTCGTGCTGCTGTGCACGGTGCTGTTCCAGGAGCGCGCGGGCAAAGCCCTGACGCACAAGATCAGCGCCGCCTGGCAGGACTCCATCCTCAACACCATACAGCCGGCAGACGGATGGGTGCGCTATAGGGTCGCTAGAGCGGCATTGCGGTAAGTTTGAATTATAACCTAGTATTTTTACTCTATTGCAGATTTAGGTAAGTTTTTGATAATGTTCGAAACAAAATTGTTATTTTAATTGTAAAAACTTGAACTTTAAAGTATATTAATTTATGTCGATTTTTAGCCGACTGCCACGCATGGGAGCCATAAAAATCTCGACCGGCTCAACTATTCTTAAGCATGGCTCCTGACTGTTTAAGTCACTATGTTTTTACTTAACCTTAACCTAACATAATTTTTGACTTGTTTAGGTGTTTTCTTTTCAGGTTTTTAGTTGCTAGGTTTTTTTAAATTTGTTATTAGATGTCCAGCTAGAGTAAAAACTTCAGTTCTTAGTTTACAACGCCACTAAAAAGGCAATCATTTTTTCATTATGTTTTCTTGTACTCTTAGCTACGGTCACCACAGCCTCGCGGCTGCTATCCTGAAGAGATTGTCTGAGGAAGCTCCCAGCGAGGCAGCTCAGAGGTGGCTCACAGCTCTCCACCGCGCTGCTGTCGCTGATGCTAGACTTGAGGAAGAAGGTGAGTTCTTACGTATTTTGTTAGTTACTAGAAGTGATCCTTAAAATGAAGGTATGGGATGAAGGTTTTGGTATAGTGTAAAAAGCGAAGTCAATATTGTGAAGCCTGTAAATATAAACACACAGTAACAGCTCTCTTATTTTTTCAATTTACTACCATATCAAAATGTACAAAGTTCATACAATAATCTCAGGTGGAATGCTAGGGATAGGGTGGCAGAATAGTTATCCTTTTTCAGGAGTGTCCCAAAATGTGAAACTCGACATTCGAGTAACTCATTTTACCCTCGTCTGATATATGTAATTATTTGTTATAAGGCATCACGGGCCTGGAAGAAGCTAGCTCGGGGTGGGAGGTATGCAGCGGGTGGGGAGGTGCGGGAGGAGCGGGGGGCGCGGGCGGCGCCGGGGGTGTGGGGTGCGCGGCGGGGTGCGTGGGGTGCGGCGCGTGCTCCCCGCTGCCCCCCGCGTGGATGCGCGCGCGTGCGCAGGCGCTGAGCGCGCTGGCCCGCACCGCGCACGCCGCGCGCGCGCTCTGCACGCAGCCGCCGCCGGCCATCGCACACACGCACGCGCAGGTACTGCTACTTATACAGTATACTCGCTAACATCATATTTGTACATTATTTAGTGGAACACAGCAGACGATACGTTTTGCTTTGGAAGGCAAGGCAATCGACCGGAAAAAGTTTAATTAATGCGTTTAGATGCTAATCTTTTGTGATACAGAGCGCCCGCGACCCAACCCTCAAAGCGGGTGCATTCGCGACAGCGATCCGTAAGGCTGCGCGTGCAGTGTCCGCAGTATCACAGAAATACGCTGCTATCGCTCGCACCGCCTTTCACGCTGACGAATCTACGCTGCGTCATCTACATATGTATCCTTTTAATTTTAGTTATTTGGTCTCCGCATGAAGTTAAATATAAGTTAATGTTAGAACGTATCCAAAATAAATTTAACAGATTTTTATACTTAAAATTGTACGGTGTGTATCCAGGATATCCAGCTCTCTATCCTACTCTATTCGTTTTAGGTATGGTAGGCTATTATAAACTAGAAGTGAGAAGGGAAGTAGCTCTTGCCTCATATTTATTAAGACTAGCACGTGGGAGCATACACAATCCTGGATTATTAGATTCCGTAAGACTGTGTGTGCCGGACAGGTACGTGGAGCGGCGGCGGCGACCGCCGTTGTTCTCGGTGCCACCGGCTCGAACTAACCTGCTGCAGCAGGCGCCGCTCACGCGCGCGCTGCGTACGCTCAACATTATAGCAGAGAATGTTGATTTGTTTACGTGTTCATTGAATGAATTCACCAAGGCCGCTTGTTATGTTATTACTATGAATGTTTAGATATAAGTTTTTTTTCCTTTAATATTGTTTACTACACTATTGTATTAGGTTATAACTACCTGTAAAGATAGATGTATGTGGAATAAATAAATAAATGTGTTGATAAGCCAGGTGGCCAAGGCCTCTGAAACACTAAGGAATGATATAATATGATAAAAATGGTATCCACATCCTCTAGAACGAAAATAAACTCCAATAGAGAACCTCCGACGAACCTCCCTTTGCTCAGTAATAGGATGAAATGAGTTTACCTTAACATGAAATTCCTTAACAAAATACGCCAGTTCTCAACACACATACGCTCAGCTGGCCCACTTTCTGGACCGCATCACCTCCAGCACTCAGGAGCGTCCTGCAGAACTAGATAACGTGGACCTGAAGCCCACAACCCTTGAAGAGGTGATAGCACTCTCCGCCTGTAATGCCCTCCAAGAAATATCCACTAAGCTGTTCGATAATCCGACCACCAATCCTGGAATTACGCACAGGGTAAGTATGATATTTACTAATATACTGCTATTTAAAATTGTACCAGTCGATAATTTACAGCTTCTTTAAAAACAGGTGTACTTTACAATAGATAATAGAGCTTACAAACAAACGGAATAAAATCGAACACCATTTAATCAAACACATATTCCATGTGCAGATATTTTTGTGATTCATGTGCAATGCGCAACTTGACTGTGTGACTTATAAAAGTGGTTAAGCTAAAACTCAATTCAACACCATTTAATCATTCACATAATTTATGTGCAAAGCGTCTTCTGGTTCATGTGCAATGCGCAACTTGACTGTGTGACGTAATAGGTAGTTCAGCTGAATCCCAAACGTCCTGCTTGGTGTGTGAAGCACCAACATTTTCACGAAATCCTCAATAACCTTGGAATCTGGTCGGGCCAGCACATGGAGGCCGTGCTGGCGGCGGTGCGCGCGTGCAGCCGCGGCGCGGTGTGGCCGCGCGGGGCGTGCGCGGGGCGCGCGGGGGGCGCGCTGTGCCGCGTGTCGCTGAGCCCGGCGTGGCGGCTGGCGGGCGCGGCGCCCCCCGAGCACGCGGCCGCGCTGCCGCTGTCGCACCGCCTGGCCCTCAAGCTGGAGGGCGTCGTGCTGCCGCCGCTGCCGCTCAGGTTAGTGGCTACTGAGCTGCTAGCGGCCGACTACTAGCTTCTTTCTATAGATCCCGTCACGTAAAAAGAACGCTGAGCGACTGTCAGCGCCTGTGTTTGCACTCGGATATAGTCGCTTCCTATGGTCCTGGACTATTGGGGTTTATAATTAAGTGTCATTGTTTTATTGTAAAATCAATTTAGGTACTTTACTAGTTAAGTAACTCTTTGAAATAGACTTGAATTCAATAAATTAGCGATCACTTACCGCTGTCAAAACAAAATTACAAAAGACGGTTGTTATTTCAACCTTTTTAACAGACAATACCTACTTACACGCTAAAAGATGGATAAACGATTGACGAAATTAAAGGAAATTAGTTTGTATATGTAAAATAAAATCTTGTTGTTTGAATAAACAGTAAACGCCAGCGTCAGCGTCAAGTGAAGGGCGTGCAGATCACTGTCACAGCGACACCTCATCCTCGCACCAATGAAAAAGTAAGTACCTAGTACTAGAATTATGTGTACCTATGTCATAACTTCTTGGATCTATGTTGATTAAGTCACACCTGTTGCCAACACAGTGTACAGATACGAATTCCATTTCTAAGACGTTGAGACATACCTCTTGTCCCTACCACCTTACATTAATTACAAGCATCTGCTCGCGACTTCGCTTCGGTCGGTATGAACATTATTTCGTGTCTTTTCCGGGATTACAGTTGCCTGTCAGTTGCATGTCAACCCTGAAGGTCCATTCTAAAGTGGTAAAAGAATTTTGGAAATCGTATCGTTTTCCCCTAAGGTCCACTGTTGGGTAAAGGCCTCCCCCTTAAAGAGGGGGGTGCCATAATACCCACGCTTAGGAAGCGGCTTGGGGATCGCAGAATTGGTGGTCAAGGTACTGAAGACGCTGCTGCCCATCTTCTGGTTTTTTCCTTTAGTCGCCTCTTACGACACCCACGGGAGGAAAGGGGGTGGTCAATTCTAGGCCGGATACCACACGGCTAAGGCACCCTAGGGCCCGCCTACACACAAACAAACAAATTGTGTATATTAAGTTATTAGGTAGTAGGGTGGGGCTCGTAGCTATGCGGCTATCCGGCAGATCAGTCGATCTTCGAGGTTAAGCCGTGCTCGCCGCGGTCAGTCTTGTGATGGGTGACCGTTTTCACATGTCGCACCGTGCTTCGGAAGGCACGTTAAGCAATTGGTCCTGCGCCTAATCCTCTCTCCGGTCGTGTCGGTCTACCGTCCCATCGGACTATGAGAGTGAGGGAATAGGGAGTGCACCTGTGTCTGCGCGCATACTTGTGCACTATAATATCTCCTGCGCAGATGGCTAGTCTCAGCTGAGGCAGGCCGCCGTGACCGAAATTCGGTCAGGAGGACATTAATTAAAAAAAAAATATTATACTAGGAAAGATTATATTCTTATCGACTAGCGTTCGTGCCTTCCTGGCGACCAAAGGAGGCAACTATTCTCCTAATTTCCCTGAAACAATCCAACAGACAGTGGAGCTAACGAACATAGCGCCGGTGCTGACAGCGGTGCAGACCGTCACCCCTGTGCGCGACTTCTTCTCTGCCCAGCAGTTGGTCAGCGTGAACACGCCCGGCCTCTACACGGTGGCCGTTGAAGCTGCCTTCGTGGATGATAAGGCGCAGCTGTGGAATACAGGGCCTAGGACTGCTATTGTTATTAAGGTGAGGAAAAAAGACTACATAAAATAAGAAAGAAATACACCCCAATACATAATTCACTGATTTTGAAGTCGGTTAAATAAGAATGGTGTAAATCTTCATATCGTATGGTTGATGAACAACCTGGTGTCAGAGCTTAAACCGCCTGTAGGCCTCTGACATGGCTTCACACACCGTAAAATCTCTCAGGTGTGCCGGTTTCCTCACGATCGTTTTCCTTTACCGTTTTTAGCAACTGATTACTAATTTCTAGTACGCACATAAATTCGAAAAGACATTGGTGCATAAAATACTTGCGAAATTGTTGGTGGATTATATTGTCTGTCTCTCTTCTTATCGTGTGGTTGATGAACAACCTGGTGTCAGAGTTTAAACCGCCTGTAGGCCTCTGACATGGCTTTACACACCGTAAAATCTCTCAGGTGTGCCGGTTTCCTCACGATCGTTTTCCTTTACCGTTTTTAGCAACTGATTACTAATTTCTAGTACGCACATAAATTCGAAAAGACATTGGTGCATAAAATACTTGCGAAATTGTTGGTGGATTATATTGTCTGTCTCTCTTCTTATCGTGTGGTTGATGAACAACCTGGTGTCAGAGTTTAAACCGCCTGTAGCTGGCGCGGGGTCTAGTCTTTTAAAAACAACTGAACATCACCAATGTTAGCATTTCTAGTTTGGGCACTGCACAGGGACAGACAGACACATAATTTTTATTAACTATGCAATCTGGTTTATTTGTTGTTCTTGTTACTGCCCTGTTGAAGAATAATTTATTTTATTCAGGTAATTAACACCTTATAGCACTGATAGCCGATTGGTATGACCATTGGACGGCCAAGTCGAAGGTCGTAAGTTCAAACCCCGGCACGCACCAATGTCTTTTCGAATTTATATGCGTACTATAAATTAATTATCAGTTGCTAAAACGGTGAAGAAAAACATCGTGAGGAAACCGGCACACCTGAGAGATTTTTCAACGGTGTGTAAAGCCATGTCAGAGGCCTACAGGCGGTTTAAACTCTGACACCAGGTTGTTCATCAACCACACGATAAGAAGAGAGACAGACAATATAATCCACCAACAATTTCGCAAGTATTTTATAGGTCCCAATGTAATGGGGAGCCATTATTACCATCAGCCGGGCACAGATCCAGAAGTTAATTAAATTAGGTAAATCCATGTTAGTCATGTTTTATTGTATATTTCAGGCCCATGAAGACCCCAGTACTAAGGGCACCGTGCAAGCTACGCGCAGTAGATTTTAAGTACTCGAATATCTCAAAAATTATTTTGCCTATAAAAATTACTATTTTTACTCACGTGTGTATTTGAGAATACCTGACTATATAGTAGTAGGTACCTACTTACATTATACTTTTGTAATTAGAGGTGGACGTTTAAACAAAAAGCGCTGAATTAAGCATGCTTATTGTAATAAGCTAACTAGTGGTTGACATACCGGATTTCTATGCACGACGTTGCAGCTTCAAACCCAGGCAAGTATCAATGTGACTTTTTCAATGTCATAAATACTTTCTAAGACACCACTGACTAACGGTGACGGAAAACATCGTAAGGAAACCTGGATTTAATTATCTGAAATCGCCAACCCGCAGTGAGCTAGCGTGGTGATCAGTGCTCAATCCTTCTCTATACGAGAAGAGGCCTTTGCCCTGCAGTGGGACAGTTATAGGCTGTTATTATTATTATTATTGTAATAAGTGCAAAAGCTATTCTACTTTTTGTAAAATGTAATTGATTCCAGACAGTTCTAAGCATATAAAAGTACGATGGAAAGTTCATTGAATTATAAATAAATATATAAAAATGTAGTTGGATTTCATTCAATATTTTGTTACTATATATTGACAGTTTCGTTTTGTTTAAAAAGCAAAAAGCATTTACAAGCTTTTCACTTCAACTATTTCTAAACGTAACAAACAAAAAGCGTATAAGCAAAAAAGCACTTTTTTAAACAAGCTTATTATAAAAAGTACAACGTTTAAATTTCTTTTCCATCTCTATTTGTAATACTATCGGCAGTATACAGCAAAACTTATACGAATATATAAATCTCTTATAATTTTAGAATTCAAATAAAGCGAAACTACACATTAATTTAATAAATAAGTCTTATTATTATTTAACACTTCCTAAAATCCTTTCTTTTTCCTTTTTAGGGTGTAAGTAACTATAATAGCTTTCAAATTGCTGGTTTGAAAATAGTGGAAGAATCTTTTGTAAATTATGTATGGATTGAAAATAAAAAAATGTTTATTTTTAACCGCACGGGGCACACATTACAATTTCCTTATACACAGTTCTTGAGGGCAAATGATAAGGAATATAAAAGCAATAATGAGGAATTTCACAAATCCATGGTTTGCAGAAATTTTGTTTATTTTAGATAATATAGGCGTAAAGTTATTTTTATACACGTCTGATAAACACAAGTAGGTTAGGTCGTCAACCGTTACTAAACAAATGACGAGGTTACAGAAATATAAAATTAACATCCGATGTAAAATTCTAACGTTACATTTAATACTAGAAAACATCATTTATTTATCATTAGGTACATCACGCGTGTACCAAAGGGTAGTAGCAGAGAAGTTTAGACACGCAAATTAGTTTCGTAAAGTGAAAACCGAATAACACGTTGCCTGACCCGGGAAGCGAATCCAAGACGTCATGTTCAGCAGTCACGCTTGCGACCGCTAGAACAACGAAGTACTCAAAAAACATTATTGAAATTATAATAACAAAAATTAAAACATCCATTTCAAAATGTCTTAAAAACCGCGTGCTATATTTCCTACGCTCCACATTAGTATCGCCTCAACTATCTATTGTACCATATACGACGTAAACAGTGAAATGACCAACAAATAAATATCGATAAGAGTTATCTAGCCGCGATAAGTTTTCATACTTATCGCACAGTACCTGACTCGGCGCCCGAGAAAAATGCTCGTTCACATCTTACTGCTCGCGTTACTGGTACAAATCAACTGCGAGTCGATCTGTGACCGACACGCGTGTGTGTGCTGGGTGAAAAATGTGGAAAATACAGACTTTGTCGGTGAAAATGTTCAGTGTTCGTACGTAGACCCCGACATCCTGAAAACCAATTACTCACTGCCCGATATAATGAACTCACTGGATTTATCATCGAATAAAATAACAGAATTACACGCTACCAGTTTGTTTCAGTCGAGTACGTTGAGTGAGTTATTGCTTAACAACAATGCGATAACTAAAGTGAATGGCGATAGTTTTCAGTTACCTGAGTTGAAGAAGTTAGATCTAAGTAAAAATCTTCTGGAGTTCATAGACCAAGAAACCTTCAGAAATGTGAAGAAATTGATGTATTTAAATCTAGCCAACAACAGATTTAGAGCGTTCACGAAGCTTAACTTCCACCATTTGAGCAGTCTGAACGAGGTTGTTTTGGATAACAACAACATTGGCCCCAGCTTGAAACACTCGAATCTATTCAACCGAAGTGGTGCAGGATTGGCAAAAAAGATTCAAAGCATAAGCATCAGTGGGATCGGTCTCAACACAGTGCCAGACAACTTCTTTATTGACGCCTACGATTTACGTAGACTAGTCATATCAAACAACAGCATACACGATGTATTTGAGATCCCGTTCACGTTGCAATACCTAGATTTATCCGACAATCCGATCACATACATATCCAACGAAGACTTCGCCGATCTCGTGGGACTACAAGTGCTGATTCTAAACAATTTACAAATAAAGGAAGTTCCAGAATTCGTGTTTGAGAGTTTACATTCACTAAAAACGTTGAATTTGGAGAGAAACAGTGAACTTACCGAGTTCAGTAAATTTGCGTTTGGTCGTGACGTGTTGGTTGATCCTGATTCGTTTCAATTGCATAGTCTGTCGCTGAAAGGGTCGAGAGTAGCGCGGTTGGACGAAGAACTTGCCATCCCGTTTGGAGAACTCATTGAACTGGACTTACAAGGCAACCCTTGGGTCTGCGACTGTAATATCGCCTGGGTGAAGAAGTTGCAGATATCAGAGCAGCATTCCAATCATTTGAGGTAAGCTCCAATTGTTTTTAACATGCTTCATTTGTTTGATGATATCGTTATCAGTTTAAAAGTCAAGTAGCTATTGAAAATAGGTAGAGACTTAAAATAATCTAAATAATTTTTTGTCTGATCGGTAGTTGAGAAAATTACAGATACTATTAAACATTCGAACATAAGAGTATAAAATTTGCATAAATCGTGGTGACATTATCAGCTGACTTTAGTTATATGCTCCAACCGACCTTGTTATTCCAATACAATGCATATACACGTATACCTACCTATAATACTTCAGATTAATGCGCTGAGTTTGAGTCACGGCCGCTTTTGTTATCATATAACTTTATGTATGTTAAGAAAAGTATTTGTTACCCAGAAGATTTGCGCAGCTATTTTGCTTTAGTATTATTTTAAGACGTAGAAGATTTTTAATTTTCATAACGTCGAACCACTCTAGGAATTTTTCCTATATCGTGGGTGCGTTTCAAAAACATGTAATATCACATACACAAACACCCAGAGTCGGGACAAATATCTGTCTAATATTTCCATATAAAGAATCCAAAAAATGTTAAGCTATTGTAATGAAAGTAGGTAGTCCCAAGATTTGAGAAGATTACTTGAACACCGAATAAATTGACACTAGAACCGCAATGAGGGGTAATGAGGTCTTGGAACAAGGGGGATTTCCTAGCAATGTATGTATGGCTACATAAGAGGAGTGGCTACATTCAAATGTTCAACATTCAGGGCTGCAATTTCCAAAACCGTAAACATTTTAGTTGCGTGGTCTTAACCCCTCTTTTGTGTATGGGTTACCAGTATTAAAAACTGTAGATCACAAGCGTGGGGTTACCATTCTAAAACGTAATGCTTAATATATTTTTTAACTTTATTCTTCCGTCATTTCCAGGTGCGCCGAACCGTCACCGCTGTTCAACGCGCGCATATTCGACCTCAAAAACAAATACCTAACCTGTGACAACCATCAAGTAGGTTTTATAATAGGAGTAGTTTCGTTATGCGCAACTCTCGCTATTGTCGCCATGTGGATATTTCTCTGCCTACCCAAGCGGCAGTCCAGTTGCAGCTTCATGAAGAACATGTATGGGCCTTCGACAGCGTATAGTATACTACCTATGACCGCCAATTATCATAACGATAATGACAGATGAATAATATAAAAATATTGTCAATGTAAAATGTAAGTATTTTTTCTTTTGAGATTTTATCATTAACTCTAAAATATTTTGTAATTTATTAAATTTATTTGTTACTTTGGTATGTATGATTTTTATTTCTTAGTTGGTTCTTGATTCTGTTTACGTGTGATTTCCTTCTACTTCTATAGTTTCCACACTCGAACGGAACCATTAAAAACCAGAGAATTGCCGATTTTATTTTCTATCGCATGCATTATTCCGCGGATATTAGAGTGGGTCACATGTTCACTTCTTTTGTTATACCCTATTGTTTAAGTAAAACTTAATGTGTAACTGTTTTATGACCCAATAAAATAAAATAATTTCAGTCAGGGTTTTCTATATAAAATCTCACGTCAGTAGTGAAGATAGATGAACAAACGAAGGGAAAGAATCAATTCTATCTGGCAATTTTTCGAAAACAATTGATCTACACATAGCATTCAATTGTTGATGACAAATAACATCAAATTTGATAAGATAGCTCGTAAATCAGACTATGAATCACTGGCACCTGTATTAAGAACATTGTTGAATAAATCATGCGCTTTTTAATGAAAAAAACGAATTCACCTAACTGTGAAGTGTGTAACACTTGAAGACGTAATACATTTATTGACGGAGTGTGTAAGACTTCAGTCTGCTAGAGAAGTCCTACTAAGGGAGCTACACATAAATGTATACGACACGGGTATGTTTCACTATATATTGTCAACCCCTAACTCAGACGCTGCATACAGTGTATTTAAGTTTGTTTTGTTACGTTTTCTTTGTTAAATTTTATATATAGGGTATGATAGGACTGGCATGTACAAATGTATAAAAGTCCTTTAATAAATATAGAGAAAAAAAAAAAAAAAAAAACGCGCTTTGTCTGCACATAAAACATTAAGTTATTGTTACGATAAGAACAAGAAAGAAAACATATTTGTGTCTGCGAATAACAGGTATGATTACATACGCAATATATTTATTATTCTGCCTGTATCGCCTGTATTCCCCGAAGAGATAGGCAGAGGTGCACATATAATAACACCCTGATTTCGCCAGTTATGTTATAGGTCCCAACGTAATAGGGGCAAGTCAATCTTGTGGTGTCCTATTACTATTTATCACAAGTTTTTTAACAGATACAGAGGTTTTATAATTTTAGTATAAACTATAATATTCAATGTCAAGTAGTATATGTTAAAAGGTATAGATATGTAAATGAAAGACAGTTTTACAAAATTCACTTTATAATATTTAAAAAATACAAAAGTGTACAAATTGTTTTACAACGATTACAATAATGTGCATAATTACATCTATAGGCAAATACTTTGTGCATTGTTGGGTCGGTTTCTATCGATGTTGTAAATAATCTATAAAAGTTGCCTTTTTTATTATTCAGACAATGCTGATATTCAGGAAGAAGACAATATTTACTGGATAATATTTTAATGATTTTCAGCAAACAGGCTTACTATTTAAATGCGAAGTTCAAAAGAAAAATAATCACTTCAAAAATAAAACATATCAAGCATGCCTTATCCTCCAACAGGCAGAATATTATTCACGGTAAAAACCTTTTCAAATTGTACTAAAATTTTAACCAACTGACCATCAACACGATCCAAGTCTGGCATCATTCATTTCTCTTGTTATATTACAAAAATCTTTTAAACAAAAAATATCGTTTTAAAATGTCCTATTAAATTACAATATTCCGTCGAAAAACTTCACTTTAGCCACAAATATTCTTAACACTAGCAGGCACAAGCATTTTACAGAAGGCTGCGATTTGAGCATTGGACACAGCAACAGGATATTAGGCACTGAAGTATAATACAACCTAGTCGTTATAAAAAAACAGCCCTTTTCTACTGTTTTAAAATAGATAAGAAATGAATACAGATCCCACTACTATTCTTCGACATATTAGAAAATTTAACTCATATATTTAACACTTTGTAGCGGGAATGTTAACACAATGTTTTTGATTTAGCGGTACTGTACTGTAGTGCGCTTGAAACCAGTCTTGTCCGACACACGTATATCGCACTTCAGCCGCACGCATATTGTAACTCTTGTAATTTCGTAATTAATAAAATATATATATATATATATAGTGAACACGAACTAATACACAAATACAAAATTAAATCAAATTCTTAACGGTTTATCCCTAGTAGAGCATAATTTTTTTCGTAAATTTTTACGGCGTTGTTAACTTTTTTTTACAGTTCTGTTTATCTCAAAAATCTTATATTACAAATTATGCTTACTCTTGTAAAGTATTTGAAAAACAATCTTTATAATTTAATTATACTTCAGTGCATTTTCAGATAATGCAGGTTTTAATCATTACTGTCGCTGTTCGTTATTATTTTACAAAGTCTTTATTTTTCTGTCAATTACAACAACATTTTATTAATATTCCTTATCATATTGTATTGATCGGTAAGTCTATTCATCATTTAAAATTACAGTTTTGATATCGCTTAAAAGCTGCCACGATTATATCACGTGCCAAACGACTACAACCCTTATGATATGTTACAATTAGCTACAAATTCCAAGCGCTCTTTGGTCATTTCAGCGACACACACACTCACAATTGTTCTAAGCACAACCTCATTCTCTTGCACTATGTAAAAAGTTCAAAAGTTTTATAAAAACCAGTCTAACATCAGTGCAGCTAATTCTCGTTATATAACTATGTTCAAAACATCGTGCCGGTCTGCAGGGTTACCTACTATGAGTTCGCATAGCAGGATATATTTCGTAGTGGAAGCGTGACGCTGCACCACATTGCGCGAGGCGGCGTCTCACTTCCACAACGGAAAATGAACCGCAATGCAAGCTCATAGTAAGACACCTGCCTCCTTACCATAAACTCTTAAAGCAGGACAGTTAACGTTGTGGAAGCGAGACGCCGCAATACACTGCATGTAGCGGCTTCTTGCTTTCACATCGGAAAATGTTCTGCTTTGAGTTCATGGTAAGGGGGCTGTTCCATGTTTACCCGACTGCGCCACGCAAAGAAGGGTTAATGTGTTTAATGACCTGACAAATGTCAAAAGTTTGATCTGTAAAATGTGACGTCATAATGCAACATATTTTGTACAAGAATTAGCTTTCTGATAACATTTTGAGTAGGTATATTTTTAAATGCAAATTCTTTTCCTATACCTAGTCGGGAAGGAAATACTCTTATAAATTCATAAATAGTATAAAATTGGATATTTATGGAATCAAGCGCGATCACTTATAATACAACAATAAACATTATAAAATACATTAGTTACAAATACTAACCTACAATTAAATAGCTGCCTAGTTTTAATACACAATAAATATAATATAAACCTATGATATGGTATCATTAACATTACTATAATATACAATGTACGAGATTCACACGCTGAGGCGAATATCCACGGAGCAAACTTAATTGAAATGCGAATTGTAAAGTGTAAACATAATGTAGAAAACAATAGTTTCGTCTAAAAAATATTGTACGACGCATGAATACGCTAACTATTAAGTTTGTAAAATACCTACAGGTGTAAGTAGAGAGCCTTCACGAGTGACGATACTTAAGTACGTCCGTCACTAGACGGTCAACCTCGCTACCATCCTTGTTGACTGACCAATCTCTACCACGGCATGACATATTCCATGTGTTCATGACGATACGAAGAAGTTAGTAAATTGTATCGATAATAGTATCGATGCCACAATTAAACATGCGTATAAAAACTGTTAGTCCTAAAAATAACATAACACCGCGCCTGTATTCCCTGAAGAGGTAGGCAGTGGTGTATAGAACACCTACATTTCGTCAGTTATGTCATAGGTCCCAATGTAATAGAGGACGAGCCTATTGCCATTAACCGGGCACAAAAATACGTCCTATTATAACTAGAATATAATTGTAAAACATTAATATAAGCTACGTGCAAATCCGCCTCAGGACGATACATAATTACTATCCTTACGCTAACAATATTTGTGCTTAATACATTTTCAAATATGACACAATGTACAAATTAACACTAAAAACTAATAAAAATTAAATGCAGTCGAGTCTCGTTATAATTTTTAAATGTCATGTTTCCTTAATCTACTTGAGATTCACGTAATTTCACTGGTTATTTAGAGATTTTCAAATTACAGTACAGTCAAAGACAAAATTTCTAAGGCAATTCTCGATTTTATTTAATTTACTTTAAATAGTACCGCAGAAGCCAATTACATTATGTAAACACATAATAATAAAATATATGTTAGTTTTTCTAGGAATTTACTATTTAAACTAAAACGAACCATGTTTTAAATGTACAAGAATTGACCTCCATAAGTCAAGATATTTTTATTCATAAACATATAATTTCTTCGTCATGTAAAGCTATAATTAGCCAACTTTTTATGCTGACTGTACCTTTAAGAATAAACATTTCGACGACGACTCTTGCGACGATACATTTACTCTTGCGACGATGGCCTTGGACGGCTAATTAGTTGTTCTCTACATTATGGTCATCAACCACATTGTATGGTACATGGCGATGTTCGGCATTTGACCACAAACAAACCAACTTTTGTGTCATTAAGGCACATTGCTTGATTAATGACAACGAGCGCAAAAAGCTCAAATTAGATATAAACACGCCTAGCGTGTTATCGGTACCTACTGGCGGCACGCCGACTAAACACAGCGTCTGTGTTTTGCCGCATCGGCGGATCAAAAATATGTCAAAACAGGTGTGTGCGCAAATTTCAAAAACACAGGGTATGTGTTTTGCCGCAGTCCACGCGATAAGGAATTTAACACCGGTCATTGACTAAACAAAAATTAAATTCAATGCAAACAATTAACATTTTTTAAGCATATCCTTGGTTAATCTCTTGAATTTCGAAACACATTTCATTTATATTTACGTCCTTATACACTGAAGTGTATTTTCAAAATCAATTGGTTTATAAATTATAATACACAAAAATAATTTTGCTATAGAAGAAATCTAACAAAGTGAGTTTTATAACTCAGTTTCAGCATTACTTTGTTCTATTTTGTTCAACTAATTTTAATAATATTGTCGCCGACTAGTCTATTGCACAGCAATAGCATACTACGCACAGCATAGCTCAACAGCTTAACAAAGTAATATTTGATGTTATCATGTCATTTAATTGCCATTAATTTAGCAAAACAACTTACATTTTGCTAAAAAATCTTGATTTTTAAGTATAATATATTTGTATAAATGTATCATAATAAAATGCGCTAATCTATTTACATTTTCCTTAATATTAAGAGCTGCCATTGAATTATGTACTTACAGATTTTAATATTCCCATAACAAACAACAATGATTAAAAAGTTGAACCATAGTTTTATATAGCTCTAATAGGATCGCTAAAAAGCTATTAATTTAGGTAAGACCGTTTTTTTATGTGACAACACTGTCGTCAACTGTCAAAGCCTATGACATAAGCGTAACTTAGGTATTTATGTATTTCATCACGCCTTTTTCCCCAAGGTGTAGGCAGAGGTGTGCTCAAACACCTGTATTTCGTCAAAAACTGAATCCTTATATATGGAACAACGAAATTTTTATATTACACCTAATAATTACTAGTACAAAATACTAAAACCAGCTGATAGATTATCAAAACCAATCTTGTGTGACCTAACCTAAAAGAGCTCCGTATGTCATACAAGCCTAAAATCGTCCCTACTACAAAACTCCTCCTGTCAGACGGACGTCTCAGAGTTGAGCCTTAAAATGAACCGGTTACTCTTAGGGTCAACGACCTCCTCTGTCAAACTAAACTTTGGCAGCTGCTTTATGGTACATATGAGGGAGATGTCACCTTGTCTCAGCTGAAACTCTACGTTGTCTGCTAACGGCCTCGCGAGGAGCTCGTCGGAGATGAGGGACCAGCGCTGCACAGGCCTGGTCTCCTGGTCTGCTGATAGGACCGGACCTTCGACCAGGAAGGGCTCCAGGAAGGCGCGGGGGGACGCGTCCTGGGAGAGGCACCGCGCTAAGTGGGCTAGCACCTGGAATTAAAAAGTACATTAGATTTGACGAAGATATTGTTCAAAAGCTTTCGCTGATCACCCTTATATATTGAAAGAAAATCAAAGCATTTAAATTATAAGTATAAAGCCTAATGCAGCATACAAGTACATAATTCCACAGGACAGCAAACCGACCCGTCCGTAAAGAGTTTAGGCGCAGGATCAACAACCTAACATGCTCTATCTAACATGTGTATTTAACCATCCTATGGTAATTTGTCCGATAAAACCATCCATTGACATCTGATTAATATGAGTAACTTTTAACAAGATTTTTAACAAGTTGATGGTGTGCAAATTTATTCATAGAAGTGATATACGTACGGAGTCAGCAGAGTGTCGCGGCTGCTGTCGCGTGGCCCGCAGGTACTTCTGCAGCGCACGCGCAAGCGACGGGAACACCGCCTGCGCAGCCTCGCGCGGGCCTAGCGCTCCACCTATGATGTATAACATACATCAGTATCATAGCTTTTGTTAACATAAAGATATTATACGTTCTATATCGTATTATGATAGTTTCGCATTTCTATAATAGATTCATAAATTAAATACATCTCTTTTGGTAGATAGAACTACTAAAACGAAATAAAATCAACTTTGGTTGCATTTAACATTCACATAATATAATATAACATATTTCGTACCATTAGTGGAGACCCTAACGCGGCGCACGTGCGCGAAGGCGTCCTCGGCCGCACTGAGCAGGCGCGCGCGCCGCTTGCGCACGCGCCGCTCGCGCTCCGCCTCCTCGTAGTAGCGCTCGTTGTGCGCCGAGCCCGAGTCCCGGCGCCGCGCGCTGCCCCCGCACGACCCCGTCGTCGACCTGACGCATGCCACAACAATTATCACTGAACCCTATTTTACCCGCGAAAGATGCGAAAGGCGGAAGTATAAATTGGGCTGCATTAATACTCGACACGTCACCTTTTACGCTTGTATATGAATGCCACTAATTTCAGTAACGAGTTTTACACGATTTGACAGAAAATAAAGTGATAAAACGCAATAATACACACTGAGACCAAATGGAAACCGAAACTTAAAAATTGCGGATTACAAAACAATAATATATTATCAAAACATTGAATAAGATTCATGGTAGCAAGAATTCGTAATTATAGTACTCAGATTGGAGGCAAAGGTATTAAAAGCATTATCTTCAGTGAGCAATCCGATTTGCTCTATACAATTGGACACGGATTTTAATAGGCATCGCCGCGGCAAATGCATTATAGTGTGACGGGATACTCTATAAATACCAATTAATATCGGAATGCCTTCCTAACTGTTTAAACCTATCAAAAAGAAGCTGACCCCGAAAAGTTGTAGCGAACATAATCAAAATGTCTTCCGTAAACTCAGGTTCTTTGGCGGAATGAAAAGTAGGTATACTGTTGTAAATAAGTTATAGTAGAAATCAAGATACTAGATATTTATTTCTATTGTTAAGTAGAGTATAGTTCTCGTCACGTATAAAAATGCTGTCCGTTAACTTAATTTTTTGAATTCCAGTCTTTGTCCAAGTGTTTCGTAACTGGTAAAGTACCTATTATGGTTCTACAATAAAACAATTACACTTAATTATAGACCACAATAGCCTTGGACCATAGGAAGCGACTATATCCTAGTGCATAGTTGCAAACAGTCGCTCGACGTTTTTCTTACGTGACGGGAACTATACCTATTGCAATATTAGCAATACATTATCCATAATAGCTCACGATCCAAAAATTAAAGAAGGAAAAAGAAGTATTTTAGTTTAACTTACTGAGTCACTGTAGAGTAAAATAAAATACTCTTAAGATCTGAATACAGTTCAGTGGTTAATACTACCCCCCTTAAACTGCGAAATATTACGAAAGTCGTATATTAAGTAGTCTATACCTAAATGTTATAAAGTTTGTTTGGTTAAACGCGCTAATCTCAGGAACTACTGGTTCAAATTGAAAAAATCTTTTTGTATTGGACAGTCCATTTATCGAGAAAGGCTATAAAAAATATAAATCCATGCGGACGGAGTCGCGGGTGGAAGCTAGTTTAATATAACTCACCTTGCTTGTCCCGGTGTCGCATTAGTCGAACCATCCACTTCATAGAACTTTATACTAGACTGGGCTTTCCTCTGAGACTTAGATATTGGTATCTTCTCCAAATACGGGTTGTATATCGGAAACTCCGTATAATACTTCTGCAGGACCCACACAGCTGCTCTCTGTATGCTCAACTGTCCGATAGCATAAGACCTGCTTTCACCATCTGGACTCCTTACAATTTTCACATAATACACAGGCTCCAGATGCCTTATCTCCATCAATATAACAGCTATATAGTGTATAAATAATAATGTATCTGCAAAACTTGATACGTAAGAAACTAGAGCATTGTAATCCATTGCTTCCTCACCAACCGCAAGTGCTTTAGTAGCCTCTGTAATCTGAACAATGTAGAATAACCAATACGAAAATATACATACAGCTAGAATGACTAATGTCATTGCTCTAAATACAAATATACGCGGCAAGATTGCGTTTCTTGGTCTTAGGAATACTGCCCAAACTCCAATAGCCAGTAACACCAGTTTAAATGCTAATGAGAGTAAGATACCCTTGCACTCAGCTGTGCATGATAGCAACTGTATCCTCTGACTGGGTTGTATGGCAATATTGTCTGACAATCCTGGGAAGAATCCTATCTTCGGTAACACTACCATTGCTAGCGGACTGACAAAAGCCACAAATGACAGTCCTAGAGCTATTGTAGTTCCAAAGTATCTTGTACAAACGAATCCTATTCCATTATCTGACTCCATTGGCCAGTTTCCCACATCCTCCATGGATTGGGAGCCTTCGGAAGTGTTTCCTGTGACCGCTGTGGTGTTCTCTCCCCAGTTTTCGTCTTGCGGTAAGATTTGGACCTCAATGACCTCTTGCCCGTCCCTTCCAATCTCTGGGTTGATGTTAACACTTGTCTGGAATGGTGCCATTGTGTTTTCACTGGAATCCTTTCTTTGGGACTTTGTGCTTCTGAAATATTATAATTTTAGTTAGTTGATAAATTGATTTGATTGTTGTTGAGTTGATTAGATAAATTTGGTTTCTTTATTCATTACATTAAAATGACAAATGATTGGATTAAGATTTGACCTACTTTCATATTTAATTTTAATGACTTATAGTCAATAGTCATAGTAGACAGTCATGATTTTATTTCATAAAGGCTACAAAAGAGCACTTACAAAACGTCAAAACAAGTTGCTGAGTTCAAAAAGTCGTTTCTATGGAGACGAACCGGCAAGAAACTCCATAATTACTCTTTTAAAAATATGTTGTAGGTATGTCATGATAATGAGTAATCAATGTTTACTTCTAGGTTTACTCCTTCTCTATTAAAGTGTCCTTCTACAATAGTTAGAGATAGATACAAATATTCAAAAGAATATAAAATATAACTTTTACTTATTTTATGTTTAGATTCTGATTCTGATTGATTGATTTTTTGTTTTTCTCATGATTAAGTGTATACTTTCAAATAGTGAGTATAACATTTTAAGTAATACAGTTTTCCTGGTTATCTAAGAATAAAGCAGTACTGTAGTTATATATTTATTTTACTGTTTATGCATCAATTCTCATTATATTGTTTACTTATGCTAGGTAAGATTCCTAAGGATATAGATTTATTTAAAGTATATGGCTTCATTCCTCTATAAGCATAAAATCATTGTTTTTATTTAAAACAATTTACATAGACGTGTCCTGCATACTCTATGCCTCACAATAATCCCAAAACAACTTGAGAATATTAATGAGGTCTACTTTGATAACCCATGTTAATTCTGATTATTCATGGTTTAAGAAGTAAAATACTTAAATCATAAAGTTCGGGAAGGAATACTAAACCTAACTGTAATAATATGAAAGTCCTAATCAAAGCTTTTCGTCAGCATTCTGTAATCACAATCAGTTTGAACTAATTGACTAAAACTGGAAAATCCCATTAAGGATTCTGGGAATTTCCCAGTTTCTTTGAAACTAGTCAATAAGGGAGATAGGGCGTGCATGCAGGGTCTAGACCGCCCATCGTACCGGGTGCTCCGATGCGTGTGCTGCCGGTGCCTAGAGCTGCGCCGCGATCGGCCGCTCAACTCAGACCTCACAGACTCCGTTTCCATTGTACAGCCGCCACACCGTCACCCTATCCATCAGCACTGCACCAGAAACACCTGCACCAACACACAACAATTGAATCACCGAAATTACGAGCAATTAAAATGCTTCACGGAATATGAACACGATGGAAAACAATTTATCACACAGAACTTGTCTCACAATACATGTAATACATAACAACACTTAGCATTATTCGATAAAAGTAGGTTTTCATTAAAAATACCTTTGCATTATAAAGAAAAACAGGAATATTCTTATAAGAGCGTCTGTCCCGAATGTCGATCAAACGGATTCATTTTGTAAGAACCTGGTAAAATAAAAATACTTTGTACAGTAGTCAAATATTGGAAGTCCCGTTCTAACTAGTATAGATTTGTATCTCTCTATTCACTCCTACAACGTTGAGTTGCCTACATAATTTAGTAGCATAACATTTTATTTCTTTCGTTCGGAAACTAAATCAATATGGAAAGTATAATTTTTAATTGCGTCAAGAACTTAATGTATTTTAAAGTAATATACCAGCCGTTTATAAAAATATATCGCTAACTCGTTAACATGCGACAGTACTATAATTTTAAGAAAATGCTTCGGTTGTGTGAAGTGTTGGATTAAATTGGCGCTGATTTCAAAAATATAGAGCAAGTGATTACGCGAAATGATAATGATAAGATAACACACCCATTCCATATAGATAACTTACTGACTACACATATTTTTAACATGAAGTGATTGTTTTTGTGAATAAAATAATGGAAGAACCACGAAACCGGACCCTGACGCAGGTGGAAAGAGGTGAAAATAGGGAAGAGGATTTACATTTGGATCGAGTTGTGGCCTCGCAGCCTGAGATTGGGCCTACACCTCCGGACGGTGGATATGGGTGGCTGATTGTTGTGTCGGCTGTGATATATCATGTCACGGTACCAGCGCTGCTGTCATTGTACGGGCTAATCATCTTGAAGGCGATTAGAGAGGAAGACCATGATCAGAACGAACGAATGAAGATATGGGACGTGGATATAGCGTTGGTGCCAGTTATAGCAGTAGTAATACGACTTCTACTGGAGTCCTGGTGCAGAGCAGTGGTGAAGATCTTCAACATGCCAAGGTTCATGGCCCTAGCTGGCTTGTGCCTTACAGTGGCCGGAGTCTTACTTTCCAGTTACTCCACAGACGCTGCGAGTAACGACCACATCATAAACATATTCTCCGGAATATTTACAGGTAATTATCTATTGAAGCTTTGTTCTCAAGGTCTCTTTTGTATAGAATAATAAAAACGTCTTTATATAGTTTAGTGCACACTTAATAGACTCGTGGGGGTAATGAATATTAAAGTATGTATATGCTGTACTTGAAGATTGTTCTTGAAAATGTATGACAGCAATATCGTCGTAAGCGTAACTACTTATGTATGTAGGTAACTGACTAATTGGTAATTTCACGACTAACATGTTTAATAGGTACGTAAGTATCTTAAATGTCTCATTAACTAAGTATTTAATATTTAGAAGGCAGAAAGGATAACCTATTTTTTGAGACCTCTCATTTTACGGTTATTTGTAAATTGAACGTGTTTTTTTTTGTACGGGATTCAAATATAAACAGGCAGTTAAGTCATTAAGTCACGTGTTTTTTATCTTAATTGTTAAAATAATTAGAATTTACAATCAATCCCAGAAACGTCAAATTAATTAACGTCTTTTCAAATTACGGTAGTCTTGCGTGTAGTATACAATAACTTAGAGAAGACAATGGTTTTGTTTTCAATAAAATCACAAATTATTTACACAGGTGTTCCGTACATTGTCTCAGAATGTAAGATTTGATCTCTGTATGATACAAATCAAAGAAAAAGGTCGTGTTATACTTTCACTTTTGTAAACCTAGAATCTAAATTCTACAAGGCTTGCCTTTGGCAAAAAGAGCAGCATTCTTGACCTTCGTTGCTGTTATTTATTATTATTCTCTACTGTATCTTGCCAGAAGCACCCATCCATTTCCTGCAATCCAAAAACCACCTCTTTCTCGATCGGCTTGGATGTCACTGGCCATATTTAATGACCACACCTAGCAATGACTAAATCTGCAACACTTCGCAAAATATCAATCTAAGTAATATCCTTTCTCTCATAAGATCGATAACTAAGTAGATAGATAGATTGAATCTCGGAGATGCTCAACGTAAAACATCTAGTTACAATGTAATTATAACAATGGTTACACTGTTAAGAATGTCACCTATTCTAGTGGATGTAATTGTTGGTTGTATTTATATATGACGGAACTGCCTTGATATTGGCACTGTTCAAATACGGTTATATTTTATGCACTTACCTACCTACTACTGTGATGGTATCAATTCCGTGCTAGGTCTTACACTCAAAAATGGTGCCCCAATTATGCTGTCCGTTGGTCTAGTGGCCGCAAGCGAGACTATTGAGTGTGAGATCCTGGGTTCCATTTCCGGGTCCGGCAAATTTTTATTGGGTTTTCCATTAGGTACCTAAATCTTACGGCATTACCTACCTAAATTTTTTGGGTATATAACTCAGGTTACAACTGTTAAAAGTATGTACCTAAGTATGTTAAATTGATTGCAGTTCAAAATTATCAGTAATTTTACAAAGTACTTATTCTAATAGCCGGTTTCGTTTAAATAACTCTTACAATTTACTTTATTCGTAACGAAGATAAGCGGTACGACAGTAGGTAACTGCTACCTAATTTGTTGTGTTAATTAGGAATGCTCCAAATACTTAGTGGATGTTATAATTAAATGATTAATAATACCTCCGGTTAAAGGGGTACCTAAACTTGCCTACTCCTACAACTATTTTAAATAACACTAAGGGACAAGAGTACGTATTTAATAACAAAATCTTGGAGACAACAAAATCTAAGTCGGAAAGTAGTTTTGTAAAGTCCATTACTATAAAACTTGTGAGATATTCATCATCATCATCAGCCGGAAGCCGTCCACTGCTGGACAAAGGCCTCCCCGTTAGAACGCTACATTGAACGTCAACTTGCCATTTGTGAGATATTAAACAACCAATATTTTAATGAAATTTATGAAAACAAATCCAAGCTTTAGTAGATCGATAAGGCCATTAGGATATCTAGTTTGATCCGATTATACCTACCTATAAATTGTCCTTAGCTGGAGACTGTCAAAGACGGTAAGGTACCTACTCCATATTAGTAGCTGTCACTCACGTCCTTGAATATATACTGTGCGATGAATGTTGATTAATTATCAACCTTATGTCCTTATCATGAGAGAGATCATCAACTTGTACTAGGCTAGGTAGATAGGTACTATAGACATAACCGTATAATCTAGAGCTTTCCGTTTTGGATGATGTTGACTACAAAATGTAAGACTAAGAGCTGAAGTTAAACAAGTACGCACACCTTTAACTTAAAATTAATTTCAGGTGCTGGTTGCGCGTTAACTGGCCAACAAACTGAAGTGATCATAACCCACTACTTCAGAGAGAAGCTTACCATGGCGCAGAGGTTAGTGCGCATGGCTCCATCCGTCGGCAACTGTCTCGTGCCAATCCTCATCGGCTACCTGTGCACCGCGTACACAGGAGACGTCGTCATAATGATATACGGAGCCATCATCATGCAGAACTGCGTCTTCCTCGCCTCATATTCAAGGCCGATCTACATAGAAAGGGTCATTCGACACACATACAACATGTTACGCGACGCTGTAGAGGATGATGATGAGGTCATATTTTCAAATCAAAACCGACCTGGACAAAGCCAAAGTTCGCCACAAAACACAACACAAGCAGAACCATCACAGAGCACAGCTCAAGACGATGACGGCGCTGATGCAGTCGTCTTCAGCTCGCGAAAGAACGCCAAAGAGATTCTCGATCCTGCCATCCAGTTTAGGGAGAACAGATCAGCGTCCAATGATGACAGGTTTTCGTCCGACTTCAGCTCGATGTACGATGTCACCGCCAACCGCTTCTCATCGGACTTTGGTAATCTGGACGTCACAAGCTACGCCAGAGTGAACGGGTATCAGGAATTGGAGAGCATTGACAGACAAAACCCTCAACCCCTATACAGGGAAACAACCGTCAATGCTCCGCAGAATAACGTGGTCTTTGCAGCCGAAATGTCACCAGGCTCTGCTAGAAGAACCGCCACATTGAAGAAGAATTTTATCATGATCACAAACATGCTGTTGGATATTAATTTCTACTTGTACGCGTTGCTGCATCTTTGTACGACGTTTTCGATCTTAGTGCTGGGTGTAGTCTTCCCTCCTTTGATTTGGGAGCAGAATCCCTCAATGAATATTTGGTCGGTAAGTGTTCTCTCCTTGTGGCTATTTAGTATGTCTAAACTTATCGCGTTAATACATAGTCACACCGGTTTCCCAGACCGGTAAGTAGGTACGTAATTTCGTATTGCCCTGATCTCGGCTTATCTAAGAACTCAACTAACACAATTTAGTTTTATATTTATATTAAATTATAATTTATATCGCCCGCCGTTTGTTTGTTTATTTTTTTTATATTATGTAGAAAATGGTGTTGGTTATACATTTATACGTCTATTTTAGTTTTAATTTCTATACCATAGCGTTGTAATGTGTAACCGTTTATTTTCCCAAATAAAATAAAAAATAATACTCACGATTCATATTCCACGACCTGAATTGGCGCAGTGGGTAAGCAATTGGACTGCTGCGCTAAGGGTTGCGACAAAAACATTTGCGATCCATAGATGTTTGATCCGATCCGAAACGCACCTACGATACAGGAGAAATATATAGTTCATTCTCGTAATTTCTAGAAGTAAATAACTTAAGACTAATTTTTTAACTCCTTTCCACAGGTGTCAACACTTATAGCAGTGGCCCACGGTTCTGCCTTGTGCTTCATAATGCTCTGCGTGGTGCTGCCGAAGTCTATAAACGAGAAAGCCAGGCTGTGTGCTGCATTCTGCGTCGCTGGTGCTGTAGGCTTTTATGGTATGTAGTTATGGAGCTTCAAACTTGCTTCAAAATCTTCCAAAAAATATTCCTGCTTGACCAAAATTGCCAATATAGGGAAACAAGAGAATGATACGGTGCTCTTTTTTCCTCTTGAGGATTCCATACCACCATAGCAGATGTGTCTACTCCTTTAGGAGTATATATACCCAAAATCATCTTATGACCTAAGCAATAGGTCGTCACTAAACTGCCAATCAACGAACCCACAAAACATGAGCTGCCATCAATACTGAAGTTTGACCATTTAACATTTTCTCAGAATGTTTTTGTTTTATTTTACCTTATCAATAAATAAACCCTCCTCCATTCCCAGGTATCACACTCTCCAGCAACAAAAGCCTACTAGTGGTATGGTGTATGCTGGCCAGCTTCGCGACCGCCGCATCCAGCATTCTCCAGCAGCCACTATACAACAGTACCCTAAACGAGTTCAACACCACAGCGACCATGACGACCTCAAACACGATAGTGGCAATATTCATCATGATTTGGTCTCTTGTCTACAACTACGATTACAAAACTTGTTTTTTGACAGCCAGTGTGCTGCAAACCGTGACTGCTTGCATGTTCTTTGCCCTGTCTTTTAGAAGAAGACGGTGAAGTGAATATGGATGTACCTGTGAGTGTGTTTGTAAATTGTTTTTAAGAAACAATATTTGTGAAAGGCATAGCAGTTTGTTTTTATTTAAGTACCGTAATTTAATTTAGTTTATAAGTAATTATTTGCAAATTATCATGTGACCCAATTCAAGTTTAAAATATCTAAACATAATTTTGTGTTGTTGGTTTTTTAAGGCATTTTTGTAAGTATGTATTTAATATTAATTGAGTCGAAGTACAATAGAGAAACACCTAATCGTACGTTAAGTAAGTAGGTAAATAATATATCTTGCCATACCATCACTAATAATAATTAAAACTCAGAACATATTTTGTAAGTTGTTTATTTTAAGAGATCACATTATGTCGCAGTTTGTATTGCATTCACATCTATGGTAAACGCATTAGGTTGAGAATTACCAATCCATAAGTTTTACCACCTATTGCGATTACCAAATTCATTCACACAAAGACAATACTGACTCACACCCTTTTGTATAACTAGGTAAGAATGTAGAAATTAATGTTTGTCATACAGAAGGATTTCGCACGGTCCTTTACTTTATAAATGTAAATAAGCAAAGCATCTAAAAGGACCAAAATTCGCGGACCCAAGGACCAAAGAAGTGGTTGCAAGGACCAAGTTTAGAGCTACTGTATACGAGGTAAATACTTTTATTACCTGACGGAAAACTTGTAGATTTACGACTATTCCCCCTAATATGCCAACGCTAAATTAGTGCTGCTGATTCATTTGTCTAGATTAAATGCTAGCTCTGCAGATGCTCCGTCAGTTAATAACTATGGTAATGTGCCTAAGGACCAGTTTATAAACAGGCTCACTTGCGTTCCACAAATATTAAATTTAGTAAATAAATATGATATGTTTTAAAAAAGTAATACATTTTAAAAACTATTCTATTTTTATTGTAATTTATAATCCAAATAAATAAGAATTTTAATACGAAACCTGTCATTATAATTAGAATTACATTATGTGTACCCTCATTTTTGTTACAAATAAATTAAAAATAAAATGCATTTTTTACATAAATAATAGGAATGTATTTTGCGATAAATTAAAATAAATTTCAATTTATATACAAATCGTAAAGATTTTTTTTAGTTTTGCACTTTTTACAATTTTTTGTCAAGCAATCGTGACTTGGACGCGTGACGTCATTACGTCGCATTTGGAAATCAAAATCACAATTTAAAAATTTTGTTTTTTAATTTTTGTCTGGCGGACCCGAAATAAGACAAGACTAATACTTTACCGTTGACGTTTAACTCAACAAATCCATCATTTCATTGTCTGACAGTTTCTTGACATTATTATTAGCAGGTTGGTTGTTGTTAGCGGTTGGTAAAAGAGATTCGAAGGCTGACCAGTCCTGTTTGGCGTTACCTTGGTTTTGGTTGTTTGCCCATTTGTTGTTGAAGTTGCCAGCTAGAGGGGTGCTCCAATTGGGAGGGGCCTGGTTATCGAAACCTTGGAACTGGTTCTGATAGCCATAATTAGGGCTTGTCGTGATGCCGGGGGCGCTGTAATTTGAGGTGGATATGGGGAGGTGGTGGTTAGGCTGGAGGCTCTGGTTGGTGGTGATGATGGTAGAGGCTGACGTGGGGATCGGCTTCGTCAGCTGGTTGAGGTTCGACTGCAGGAGCGAGTTGGTGAGGTCCACCGGCTTGTGGGTCGTCTTCCGGGGGGCGGGGAGCGCGGTGGGGGCAGGCTGGTGGGAAAACTTCCGCACCGACTCCTGCTGGTGCGCTATCCTGAATATACAACATTTCTTTCAATAAAATAGCATGATTTTCATTTAATCTGACTGTAGTACAGAAAAAAATGTCGTTCTACTTCGTATTCCTACCGACCTGTGCTTCTAGAATATTGAAGTATCAAACGACCGGTTTATTTGAAAAATAATAGAAATTTGAAAAATGATGGACACGAGCAGGACTTGAACCTGCAACCTTCGCTGTACCGTGGCGCCGCTCTAACCAACTGAATTTAGATTCAAGCTTAGCTAAGCAACATGCTAAAATGACACCAAAAGTCAAATAATAGAAATTTGAATAAAAAAAGTTTTTCCCAACTTTTGATTAAAAAGTTTCTAATTATCCATTAATATACAATCTACAAAATATAAAATCTACAAATATCTAAACTTCTTTTATAGCTACATTGATAAAGGAAATTTCAAAAATGGTGGACACGAGAGGGTCTTCATTCCGCGACCGTCGCCGTACCGTGGCTGTCTCGTTTATAGCTATTTAAAATTTATGAATTACTCACCTCTGTTTGTCCTCAATACTAAGATTGCCGCCGTTATCCGTGACTGTGGGAAGGACCTCCTTTTCCTTAGCCTGGCTGAAGGAGAAGGGGTCTATTCCCAGACCTGTGAACATCTTGTCGAGGTCTGACGGAGGGGGGGCCGCTGACACCAGGGCCTCGGAAGACGGTGACATTGCCTGCTCCATCACTCTGTGAAATAAAGACTACAGTTATAGAAGATACACATGTGAAGAGAGAACTAATGTAGAACTTTTACGCGAAAATTCAAATTCAGATTGACAAGATACTGACTAATATTAAAGTTATGGCGTGGAGGGCACGGAAATGTTTGTCTTCTATACAAGTCGTGGCGCAAAAGGTTAAATAAAGACTTAAAACTAAAAAAAACTATATGGGTTAATAGGTATATGGGGCATTGCTCTTGTTTAACTATTGTATGCTTCGCGCACAGTCCATGTTAACAATATACTTACTTGGACTCATTCTGTATCGAGTTCAGCTGCTCCAACTTCGCTCTGTGCTCAGTTTCCACTTTGGATATCATCTGCTTGACAAGAGTTATGAGCGCATTGAACTGGTTGAGCGTGAGGCCGTTCTCCACGCACAGAGGAATGAGGAACGGGAGAACCTTCGTGGCCATCACCTCCTTTGTGATGCCAAGCTTCGAGTGGCTTAGAGCTAACTTGTATATGCCTGAAAGAAAAGGTAGGTAATTTTAAAGAGCTGTAGAAAAGAAAATTCAGCTGGTTTTTTGAATTACCTGTTTCGGATTTTGAATATGGCTTTACGCAGTAGGCTTTTTGATTTCCCTGAACCTGTCGAGCGTCACGGTCTTTTATAGAAAACAAACGTTTTCGCGCCCTCCACGCCACGACATTATTAGAAGACAATATCTAATCGTAGCATTTTTTACGATTATGGTTTGTTATATTACATTACACAAATGTTACAATTAGATATTGTCTTCTATTCAAAGTTATGGCGTGGAGAGCACGGAATCGTTTGTCGTCTATACACGACCGTGGCGCTAAAGGGTATGTTTCAGCACTATATTAAGTTGACGGTAAAAAGAAATGTTGTCTAATAGACACTGAATAAGTTTTTACAACGCAGCGAGATCCCACAGCATAATTGAATTGAAATCCAGGAATAATTTTACAATCAGATTTAGATGTTTAACAGAGAGAACCTTGCAAAATACACAGTTGGCGTCTAAACTACAATAAATATGACCATGGTTTTTTAACCTTCTAGATTCGCTTTCTAAATACATGGGCAAGTTATTACTTCTTAAGATTCTAATCAAACGACCACAATCCATTCGTTTATAAAACGACTTTTCGACTCTGACTACATACACACCTACACAAAGTAGTAGGGGGTACCTAAAACAAAAAGTTGTCCGTCTTACCTAATATTCCCATCAACACGGCCGGTTCCCGCGACGGTATTTGCGGCAAGAACGGTATAATCTCGTCCAGCACCAGCCATTTGTCCAAATGCTCCAACAGCTTGCCCAAACACAGCAAACAATTCACCCTCACAGATATGTAGTTCGTGCTCATACAGAGTTTCTTTATTCTTGGAAGAAGAGCATTCTTCATCGCCGGATAGTCTATCAAAGAGGCGAAGGTCGGCAGAACAGACAGACACAACTCCTGAATCTGTTGTGCATCGGATTCTAAAGCCCTGTACAGCATTGGAAGGATATCCGACTTGACCTCCTCGCCTGGCGTCAATTTCAACAGTAACTCCATTTTCTGCATGAATATTAACAAGATTTGTATTGGATCCTGTATCAACATCACTGGTTTTAATATTGGTAGGACGTATTTCACGTATTCTTCTTTTGAGCAGTTTTCGGCGATGAGCAACACGTTTGGTAAGACGAAAGGAACCATCGGTGGGTTAATGAACTCCTTTGTGAGGCACGGTAAGATCCTATAAATGCAGATACGATGCGGCATCTTCTGGATGATTTGAGGTAATCCTTTGTAGAACTGAGACTTTTGGAGATTGTCCCATTGGAACAGCGAGTCTAAATAGTTGAGGGTTTTAACGCCGATGTCTTCAAAGTATTGTATCTGTGAAAGGAAATGTAGGAATGTTATGTGAGGTGGTATAGGTATATTAAATAAAATTACTGTGGTGACAGTTATACTTTATATTGTATACTAAGTGGCGAAGTCTGCTGCGCCGCGCGAATATAATCGTGCGCCTGTACACAAAACTGATGCGTCAGTTCATCAGTAGCGTCCCTACTGAGATTTGAAAAATAAAATCGTTGCGATTTTAACTGACTTAAAAAAGGAGGCTATGTATAATTATGAAGCCAGGTACTACCATGCCAACTTACCTTCAAAAACTGATGGGGATCGGGCCGCAGCTCCGGCGTCGCATTCAGCATCAGCTTCACATACTCCCTCAAGCCGTCCGTCACACACGACAACCTCGACGGAGGCAGGTTCCGTATCTCATTCACAAATCTCTTATACTTCGTGTAGTCTGTCCCCACATTACCCAAAGTCTGATGTCCTGTGCTATGCAACGCGTATATCACCATACCTAACGAATAGAGATCACTGGCAGGAGAGTGAGAAGCCGATAGTACATACTCTGGAGCCAAGTAGTCAAGAACCGGTTGGGTCAACGGGTGCATAGCAGGACAATACTCGTTGAAGGGCCAAAACGGGGCCGAACCCGACGCACTCTGGTTGGAAATGCAGAAATCGAAGCCGAAAATCTTCCAGGCGCCTTGCTGGTTCACTATAATGGACTCTGGACATATATTATGATGGAGCAGCTTGACATCATTGTGTAAGAATGTGAGTCCTTCAGCAACCTGCATCAGACCATACTTAATTTCGAGTTCGTACAGCTTGTAGTTGACTAGGTGGCTCGGTATTGGCTGGAGCATGTTCTCTGTGTTCCCTAGTATGTTAGCTAGGCTCGCGAAGACTGGTTCAGTGGCGAAGGCGAGACTCTCTCTGCTCTCTTCGAGACTGTGTTGTACGGTGAGGATCTGCGGGTGTCGCAGTTTCGTCAGCTGCACTATCCCGCGCCTTAGGGTCTCTAACATGATATCTTTATCTGCCTTCGTCCATCTGTCTAAATGTTTCTTTTCGAACACGAATATTGAAGCCTCTTGCTTTGTCGATTTCTTATAGCCTTTGTAAATTTTCCATAGAAGCCCTGTAAAGCGAGTAACAACATGTATTGTTGCATTCAAAAGTAGTGGTATAGTTCTTGAATATAAAGAGATATTTAGATGTTTTTAAGAAACTATTTAGTGTAAGACTATTTTGATTCTAAAAGTTACTTATATCAAAGTACTTATATTTCACACTGCAGAGCAGGCTACCATTTCCTTACACTTGTCCCTGTTTACGCAGGTATATAAAAATAAATAATACTGTATGTTTTTCCAAAAAAATCTGGGTTTATCACAACTATAGATGTGATTAATTAAACAGATTACAAAGCCACTCTCTCACTCATTACAACATAATTATAAATAATGAATTCCTATACTATAATATGGCCAATTAGTGTTACAAATTATTCATTGACAAGCAGCAATGAAGTATGAACATTTATATATGTGATTGCTATCAATTACTCATGTTTTTTACAAGAATTGTTAAACATGATAAGAATTCTGGTTATATCATTACTATCAGCTTACTGTTTAACAGCTGTTTACATGAATATAAAGATCTGGTTACAGCAGATGGTCAAATACCAATACATTAATGTCATTAAGTATCATTTGCCTCATAGGTCAGGGGTCATTAATTGAGTTGTGTAGGTAATACTCAGTAGCAACATGAGATTTGAGTCCAGCCCCCTTAGACAAGAGGCAAAACGCTTGACAAATAGAAATCCAATAGAATGATAAATGTATGGGGATGTCATCATGTTTCGACTATGTTATCGACGACATATGTCATCCCCATACATTTATCATTCTATTCCATTTCTATTCGTCAAGGGTTTTGCCACTTGTCTAAGGGGTCAGTTCATGGCAATAGGCTCACCCCATATTTCATTAGGATCTATAACATAACTGGTAAAATGTGGGTGTGCTATAGACCTCCGCCTTCAAAGAATACAGGTGTGATGTTTTGCTGTGTCGGCGCCCATACGACACCGAAGATTGCGAGGGTTGCGAAAGAGCGCGGGGGATGGAAGGCCACTTCTAATTTGGCCTACGGCGAACCACCGCGCGCCTCGTAAACCCACTCCCCGATAGCTGGCAAACCGATCGCAACCAACATTATTTAGTTTAAAATTTTAAATAAACCAAAATTACTATCGAGTGAGTCGCCTAGTTTTATTTATGTTCCCGCCTGAACACTATGTGTCATTTTAGAAGGTCCATCCTATTTTTTTATTACAACTTAGTTTACAACCAATAAATAATGTTTTTTGGTACATTACTTTTGAAGTTTTTATCTGTATGCATTTTGTATTGTAATCATTACTTGAATTATAATAATAAACTTAATCCTAATGAGTAATTCAGGAAGACAGTGGGTTGAAAGATTAAAGCATGGCACTCAATAATAAAGTATTAGACTTAGTTTATCTATTAATTTAAAACAGAAACAAAAGGAGGAAGACTATCTAAAAGGAGATGGTTGGATGTATTATAGAAGATATCTTCTTCTTCTGAGTCTATGGTACTCTTATATGTTTAGTGTCCAGTATGTTGCCACATCTATGGTGAATAGAAGATACAAGATGAAGGTAGTGCATTATGTCTAATTTGAAGATTGAGAAAAAAGTAAGATGACAAAGTTTTAGTTTCATTTTATGGTTCTGTAGTGATAGTTAATATTTCGTAATTTTAAATGACATAGATATACAACCTTTTTACAGGACTTTAGTTTTGGGTGATTATAAAAAGAAGAAATTGAATGTCATGTCATGTCATGTTATGTAATAATTATCATTGTTTAATTTTGGTATTTAATATTTTTAATGTAAACGTAGTATGTGAACTGTATACGGCTTGAAATAAAGTAGTAATATATATATCTACATTGGTGACCCCGCAAGGAACACGAGGATGACCGAAAAAACAGCGGAATTATTTCGTGTTGGTGTCCGGATTCCACCATTCTATCCGGAGAAGCCGGCCCTATGGTTCTCTCAGATGGAGGCACAGTTCATACTTTCGAACATAAAGTCAGATGAGACCAAATTCTTCTTCATCACTGGGAACTTAGATCCTCAGTATGCGTCTGAAGTGGAGGACATTATCGCCAACCCCCCCGCTGCAGATAAGTATGAGAAGCTTAAGTCGGAGCTCATTAAGCGCCTTTCAGCTTCGCGCGAAAAGACTGTGAAACAGCTTCTCATGCACGAGGAGTTTGGTGACCGGAAACCATCCCAATTTTATCGCCACCTACTCAATTTGGCTGGCCCAGGTGTCCCGGAGGAGTTCCTGCGTACTATTTGGACGAGTCGACTTCCAAGCAGTACGCAAGCTATCGTCGCGTCTCAATCGAAGACTGACCTGGCTGAGTTGGCAGAACTGGCAGACAGAATTCACGATGTTGTCGGCATCCAGGTACCTTCAACTTGTGCTGTTGCTACATCTGCGTCGACATCTCGAGGTGCCAATTCAGAGATCGCAGCACTTACGAAGCAAGTGGAGATGCTGACGAATAAATTAGAGAGCTTGACGCGATCAAGAGCCCGCTCCAGTAGTTGTTCACGTCATCAACATCGTTCCGGTTCTACCCGTTCCCAGTCCAGTTACAGACGATATCCGCAATGTTGGTATCATGAGAAGTTTGGAGAACGGGCGAAAAAATGTATCAAGCCTTGTGACTACAGATCGGGAAACTCACAGGACAATTAGTAATGGCGGCCGCTGATTGTCCAAGCACAGGTCGCTTATTCGTCACCGACCAAGTCTCCAAGGTGCAGTTCCTGGTCGACACCGGCAGTGACCTTTGTGTTTACCCCCGATCAGCGCTAAGTCAGCGACGCGAGAAGATCAATTACAAACTTTGTGCGGCAAATGGTACTCCGATACAAGCGTACGGTTTTGTAGATCTTATTTTAAACCTTGGGTTGCGCCGCGACTTCGCCTGGCGATTTATTGTGGCCGATGTAACAAAGGCGATAATAGGCGTTGATTTTTTATCTTACTATAGTTTGGTGGTTGATTGCAGGAACCAACGCCTCATTGACAATCACACTACCCTATCAATCCCGGCTTCGCCTGCCCGTCGGTCTGATGATATTTCTTCGGTGAAGGTGAGTCTTGGTAATTCCGCATATCATGACATACTACGGGAATTTCCCGACATCACCCGTCCACCCGGCATACACCGCACACCTAAACATAACACTGTACATCATATTCGGACTACACCTGGACCTCCTGTTACCTGTTCGCCTCGCAGATTAGCTCCAGACAAATTAAAAATTGCGAAGGGTGAATTTGAATCTATGTTGCATTCTGGTACCTGTCGCCCGTCCGAGTCACCGTGGTCATCAGCTCTGCACCTGGCACCTAAGAAAAATGATGGCTGGCGCCCCTGTGGCGATTACAGGATGCTCAATGCCAGGACCATCCCTGATCAGTATCCCATCCGTCACATCCAGGATTTCGCTCACAACTTGGCTGGCTGTACCGTCTTCTCACTGATTGACCTGGTTAAAGCATATAATCAGATACCAGTAAATTTAGAGGATATTCCGAAGACTGCTATTACGACGCCGTTCGGTTTATTCGAATTTCCGTATATGACCTTCGGGCTTCGAAATGCCGGACAGACGTTTCAGCGCTTCGTAGATGAGATGCTTAGAGGTCTGGATTTTACGTACGCGTATCTCGACGATTTTTTGGTCTATTCGAAAGATCAGAAGACCCATCAGCACCACCTTCGTCAACTTTTCACCAGACTGAGAGAGTACGGTATGGTCATCAACAGTTCAAAGTGTGTCTTTGGTGTGTCGGAGGTTACATTCTTGGGGTATCATATATCAGCTCAGGGTACGAAGCCATTGCCATCCAAGGCCGAAGCAATCCAGAAGTTTCCTGCCCCGAAGAACATAAAAGAACTACGTCGATTTCTAGGAATGCTAAATTTTTACCGCAGGTTCATCCCTGGGGCAGCTGATTACCAAGCACCCTTGAACGCCTTATTAGCTGGTTCGGTAAAGAGTTCACAGCCGGTTAATTTTTCACCCCAGGAGTTTAAAGCGTTCCAGAACTGCAAGCATAGCCTCTCTCAGGCAGCACTGTTGGCACATCCTGATTGCAATGCAAGGTTGGCGTTGGTCACGGATGCGTCAGACAAAGCAATCGGCGCTGTCTTGCAGCAGTTGAGAGCAGGAGCATGGGAACCTCTGGCTTTCTTTTCACGGAAGCTGAGTCCAGCACAGGTGAAGTACTCTCCCTATGATCGAGAGTTGCTCGCTATTTACGAGAGTATTAAATACTTCCGACATATGTTGGAGGCTCGTAACTTCGTGGTATACACCGACCACAAGCCTTTGACATTTGCCTTCAACTCTCGTAAAGAGAATTGTTCTCCGCGGCAGTTTCGTCACCTTGACTTCATAGCCCAGTTCACCACAGATATAAGGCATATCTCCGGGAAGGACAATGTCGTGGCGGACACTCTTTCGCGCATAGAGGAGATTGCTCAACCTGTGGACGCGGAGAAAATTGCCTCTGCTCAGCTCAAGGACAGCGAACTGGAAAAATTGCTGTCTGGCGATACGTCATTAGACCTGCAACAGGTTAAAATTCCTGGTTCGCAGTGCCAGCTGTACTGTGACTTGAGCAGTACCGCCCCAAGGCCATACGTTCCCAAGGAGTTGCGTAAATCAGTGTTCGAGAGCTTACACTCCTTGAGCCATCCAGGCGTCAAAGCGACCGCTAAGCTGGTGTCTGAACGGTATGTTTGGCCTGGTGTTAGGAAAGACTGTCGCGAGTGGGTGCGTTCTTGCCTTGCATGTCAACGCTCAAAGACCTCACGACACGTATTTGCACCAGTGGGCACATTCAAGTTGCCACACTCAAGGTTTGCCTTCATTCACATAGATCTTGTGGGACCTTTGCCATTGTGTCAAGGTTTCCGTTATTGTCTCACAGCTGTTGATCGCTTTACGCGATGGTCGGAGGCAATACCATTAGCTGACATAACGGCAGAGACAGTGGCAAAGGCCTTATTAAATGGCTGGATTTCCAGGTTTGGTTGCCCGTCAGATATAGTAACTGACAGGGGGAGGCAGTTTGAATCAGCTCTGTTTAAACAATTGTCTATAATTGCTGGTTTCCAACATCGCCGCACCACTGCATACCATCCAGCTTGCAATGGATTGGTGGAGAGATTCCACCGTCAACTTAAAGCTGCTATTACGTGCCACGCAAACAACAGTTGGGTGGAATGTCTTCCACTAGTCTTGTTGGGGATTCGCAGCGCTTTTAAAGAAGACATTCAAGCTTCGGCGGCCGAACTTGTTTACGGTCAAGCATTGCGTCTTCCAGGCGAATTTTTTGATCCTCAGGCTGACGAGACGGTTGACATGACAGATTACTTGTCAAGACTTCGAAGTTTTGTTCGGAATCTGCAACCATTACCAGCTGCACGACACAACAGCAAATTCAAAACATTTATTTACAAAGATCTTTCATCTTCCTCTCACGTTTTCTTGCGGGACTGCACTGGTGGTTGTTTGAAACCGGCATACTCTGGTCCTCACAAGGTTATTCAGAGAGGGGATAAAAGCTTTAAACTTCTTGTAAATGGTAAACTGGTTACGGTATCGATAGACCGTATCAAACCGGCCTTCATACTACGTGACCCAGACACCACATCTCATTCACCGACATCTGACATTGTCACTCACACTCATCACTACACTCCACGTGTGGATAACCAAGATTTACCGGATGCTGATGACAGTGTCATCAGAATGACACGGTCAGGCCGTAGAGTAAGATTTCCCGACTATTATCGCCCTTGACGGTCTCTGGAGGGGGGTGATGTAGTGATAGTTAATATTTCGTAATTTTAAATGACATAGATATACAACCTTTTTACAGGACTTTAGTTTTGGGTGATTATAAAAAGAAGAAATTGAATGTCATGTCATGTCATGTTATGTAATAATTATCATTGTTTAATTTTGGTATTTAATATTTTTAATGTAAACGTAGTATGTGAACTGTATACGGCTTGAAATAAAGTAGTAATATATATATCTACAGTTCTAATAAGTCCCAGAGTTTTACTTACATTTCTAAGATACTGATATCAAGCAAATATATCCAAGATATTATAACTTTCAATGATGTTTTGAGATGAATTCTCTATTTATTATGTAAAGACTAAGTCAATATATCCTATTATTAGCATTATGCATATGTTTACAATTATAATAATGGCAGAGATAATGTGATTGTAATTATACTGTTCACTTTTCAACAATAACTTAAGAGAATCACATCAGACAGCTGAAGGCAAAGTCGAACACATTGTTTTGTTGACTTTTTAACATACACAAAGAATTTAACAATTACTTTGTGTGTACTGCAGCCCAGCCTGCCTTTTACACGTGATATTAATAAAAGAGCTCGGTATCAAAGCAAATAAGGTACACAATAGATGAAACCACGGTCTAATTGTACATTATAGTAACATAGATACTTTTTTACCTGGTCCAGCGCTCGCAATAAACTGTATCGCTTCAAACTCTCTGGTCACAGGATTACCAGGTAAGACGCCAGATAATTGCGACACTGTATTGCTAACCGACGAATAGAACTTATTAAACACCTCCATTTTCAAGTTACACTTTTAACTTTTTGTAGTTTTTGCAAAAATAAAAATCATTACGGAGCCAGACAAAAATGTACGGACATGAAGTGTCAGTTTGACGTATGACATATTCAAATACGTTCTTAAATATAGTAACTGATGTCATGGTCAATTAAAAACAGTAGTGATAAATAATAATTTCTGAACGAATCTTATTGAGCGCATTTACGAAAATGGCTAGCAAGTCGTATTTACAGTAAGGAAATAATAATTTTTTTAAATTGATAGTTAATAAAATTATAAATAAATTTAATCTTAATCGTGTATGAAAGAGTATATAAAATACTATACTATTGTGATATTAATGTGATCGATATCATAGAAAGATGTATAGAGAAATAGTTTTGTGTAATAATTATATTTAGCCAACCTTGTAAATACTTTTCTAAATTCTGTCATCTGACATGAAATTGAAATGTTCAAGATTTGTTATTGTAAACGAATCAATATCGGGGGAAATATTAAACTTATAATATGTGGCAAGAGAATTACATTATCGTAATATCAATCATACTTGCAGTCACACCTACTACAATTTCCGAAAGCGACCCATATTCAAAAGAACCATACCGTCCTCTTGGGCCACTTGTAAAATGCAGCTTTTTGCCTCTGGAATTCTTGGATTGCGACGAACCAATCGACCACAAAGGGAATGTATCTGCCAAAGATGCAATCGGACACGGCTGTGTAAAATTTGGAGGCGTCAGATATGATCAAGTTGAGAAAACGAAAGTGCAGTGCAAAGCTCTAGATGGTATCGAGTGTTCTGGGACTAGGAGCTTTCTAAGAGATGGTTTTCCATGCGTACGGTACTCTGGACACTACTTCACGACCACCCTAATATATAGCATTCTACTAGGATTCCTAGGAATGGATAGATTTTGTCTCGGACAAACTGGAACGGCTGTAGGAAAGCTACTGACTTTAGGAGGGCTAGGAATTTGGTGGGTGGTCGACGTAGTGTTACTGATCACGAATAGCTTGCATCCCGAAGATGGAAGTAATTGGAACCCTTATGTGTAGCAAGATTTTTTATCTCATACATATTTATGATTAAGTTAGCAATCATGATTTAAAGTTATATAGAAATTAGGTAACATAAGGTGAGAATCCAAATTGTAAATATTGCCACCCATTAAAACTAACAATAACAATATTTAATTTTTAATGGAAATCCGTGGTCTCTACCTACCCCTCGTGGAAATAGGCGTGACTTTATGTATGTATGTATGTAACAATATTTATGCTGTTTTTAGTCCAAAACATGATAAATATTTTTAATTTTGTATTTACCAAAAATCGGTCCAAATAGTATAGTTCTGAATATTTGTTCCCCAACAAAAGACTAAAGAATCTCTCCAAGTATTAATTGCATAGATAATGGATCATTTCTGGTAGCTTAATAGTACAATAAATATGGACAAATGATAGACAGAACTATGGACAAAATTTACTTCATAATCTAGTATAATAATTAAAGAATTTAACCCATTACCTGTCCAGTAAATCACAATGATACATGACCATTGTATAACTATGGTGTCTAAATCTGGACAGTGGACAGGCATCCTGTTAAGTATCTTTTGTAAGTTTTGTTTTTGTGATATTGCTTGTTATTTGTAAATAATAATTAAATTGTGTAGAAACTATATTTGTAATCAACTTGTTTTATTTTATTGTTCACTATTCTAAGATAAACATAACTCAGGCATACATTACACACTTTCTACCATTAACCTGTTTTGTGTCCCATTGCTAGGTAAAATACTTCCCTGTATTCCTATTCAAAATTCTTATAATTGAAACCAAAAGCTGTATGTACCTATTTTGGTTCACAAAGAAAAATACTTAATCACTGCTTGTTGGCCATATTGGATCAATAAAGTTAGTTTCATCTTCCTATCTATCTGAGTTAGAAATCTTTGGTATTAAAAAAAAAACTACATTCATATTGGGAAATACAACAATTATATTACCTTAAACTAAAAATATTGACGACCTGATTGGCGCAGTGGCTGAGCGATTAGACTACTGCGATAAGGGTAGCGGGTTTAATTATCGCATGGGATAAAAATTTAAGCGATCTGCAGATGTTTGTCCTGAGTCTAGGTGTTTATGTATGTGATATTTCATGATTGTAAAACGCACGCATGATACATGAGAAATTCCAAGTGCGTTGGCTGTTTAAAAAAAAAAATATACCGGTAGGTATAGTAGTCGTTCGTCGTGGCGTGGCTAGGTGTACGATCGACTATTACGGTTTCAGGTTCGATTCCTCACGAAACAACGGATTGGTTTTCGTTTATACCAAAGTAGGCGTTGATAGGTAATGTTCTCCTGACCGAATTTAGGTGAAGGCGGTCTGTCTCCAATTCCCTCATTCTCATAGTTCGATGGGACGGTAGACCGACACGATCGTAGAGAGATCAGAAGAGCAGGACCAAAGGCTTAACGAGCCTGGCGTTGATAATGTATAAATGACAGGAAGGTACAGCAAAAATTGCGTGCACAATCAAAAATCATGCGAGACGTAATAAATTGTTATTAGTTGATTATCGCCAATGGATCCACATGCGCTGAATATAACAGGAGTTTGGTAATGGTCCATACAGACACTTAAAAGATGAAACTACAGGTGTATAACGATATAATAATACTGTATTCATTCAGGGAGACTTTTTTGCCATTTTCCACTACTGAATAGAAATGGGGGAAATCAGGAAATAATACTGTTCTCCTCCAGTGAAGATTTATCTCTGAGTGTCAATATGAACAACCCTGATTACTGGCATTGAGTAAAGTGTATATAGGATGTCACTTTACTTGGCTTGGTGCTGATGAAAAACATTATGTACAGCCAAAAATATCAAATAAAACCAAAATTTGGAAATTTATGTAGTTTATTATAACTTAAGCGACCAGAGCTGAAGCGGTGCTTGACTCGTACTTCCAGTTAGGTGGGAGCACGCTCTTTGTCTTGTAGTAGCGGGCTAGCCTGTGGATTCTGGACTCGACAAGAATCAGCCTGAATTTGCTGTCTTTGTCTTTCCTGTTGCGTTCCAAGTGCTTCCTCATGGCAACGGCCTTCTTGATCAGGTAGTACAGGTCCTCTGGTAGGTCAGGGGCAAGACCCATAGCTTTCATGATACGCAGGATCTTTTTGCCAGTGACAAATCTGACCTGTGCGACTCCATGAGAATCCCTGAGCATAACACCTGAAATTGAGAGAATTGTGTTTTATTTTAATGTTTAAGTAATAATGGTGCTTACTGGAGAGCTGAAAACAACAAACTATATTCTATGATATCAAAAAATTATGATAAAATTAAATGAATTCCAATTATTTTCCATTTACATGTTATCACATAAATCCAAATGGTATATTTTAGATATCTATTATTACAATTTTTATACAATATGACTGGCAGTAATGAGTTCATTAAAAGAGATATGCAGTTACAACGTAGATTAGAGTTCTTTCCAATACTTTAGGGTACTATGAGTTTGTCAGACTTAGGATGTAAATTTTAGTTTTGATGCAACATACAAATTCAAATTGCTTTTGAACACAACTGCAACAGATATAGATAGTTTTCTGGTCCCAATTAAAGTATGGTTAAATGTTCAACATATTTCATTATCAGTGCACAAAACAATGGAACTTGTAACATCTCAATATTCAAATGATTTGTTTACTTTGTCATGTTTTATGATGGTCAATACAATAAGGAACCCTTCAATCATATAACTTAAAAAGTTCGAAAAACGAATGCAAGTGATGATGTAAAATACTGAAAATAGTCAAGGTGAGAATGAGTACTCCATATCTTCAGCTGATTATGGCACTAGCATGTTCATATGCTGATAAGAATATGGGATACAGATGTTTCAATAGCGTAAGAAGGAAAACATGCAGTTTGGTTGGCACTGGTAGCATGATTCTGTCAAACGGAAACCAACAAAAATTTGAGCTATATTCACTTGGAATGGTGGCAAGGGGGCAAATATGTAACTAATTGGTAAAAACAAGATACACTATTTAAAATAAGTAATAATTCGAAGTTCTGAAGAAGAATTGGAACTTACCGATTTGGGAAGGAGTGAGGCCTTTCTTTCCAAGTTTGAAAATCTGTTCCTTAACATCATCAGCCGTCAGTTTTAACCAGGTTGGCACACTGCGGCGATACGGCAACGCGGATTGGGAAATACCCTTACTGAAAACATAAAATGAACACTTCGCTGTAAAGCCATGTGGTGACCACTCTCGCGCTAGGTTATGTTACAGGCACAAAAACTTCCAAACTATGAAAAATGTATGTTGGATCATCAATGTAATGTTGTACACTATGTATTACACATGTAATTACCCTGGTGCGTGCATACGACCCATGGCTGCGGCTTTTTAAAAAATCGCCGATCTGACAACGACAACAAGGTATAACGAAAAGATGGTAACCGGAAGGCGATTATTCATTCAGATTTCGCTCTGGAATGTCTATGATCATTCACTACTCACTAGTGCTGTAGCCAATAAACACTGAAAGAATAATCGATAAAGTAACTAAATTGTCTGTGGTGTAGTTTGTAAAGTGATTGAAACGGAACCGAATATTGACATATTGTAATTCAATGTCATTAGTGTCAAAATGAAATGACATTTATGATATAGACTGACAGTATTCTAACCCAGTCAAAACCAAATAAACTTTGCAATTCTCGTATCACTCGAGAATTTGTTTAAAAATGACAAACCCATACGGCGTTTCTGATGCGGAGTTCAACCTCATCAAGCAGCAGGCCGCCAGACGTGCTGGCTTTAGGAAGGAATTCTTAAAACAAAGAACTAACCCTTGGAAACATGCCTCTGAGGCTGGTTATGTCGTGAGTATCTAGCATTACGTAATTTTATTATTGAATTTATAGCATAAACAAATGTTTATTATTGCTTTACTACTTAAAATTCTGCTTTTAATTACAGTTCGACCCAGCTGTTCAGAAGTTCTTGTCCATGAAAGTGACCCAACTGGAATATTTCCAACCTAATATGCGTACCTCAATGTTTGGAATATGCGCTGTTATTCTGCCCATGTTCGCTTATGGATACATGCTATGGAAGCATAGGACTGGACGAGAGGAAAAGATCAGAAGTGGGGAGCTCCGTTACAGAGAGAGATCATTCAAATTCGCATAAAACAATCGCGTAAAATTTCAGTGTAAATCAATATAAAATAATCGTGTAGAAATAATTAAATCATTTAATTTATCTCGGATATCATTTATTTCATGTAGAAAAGCTATGTAATTGTGTCAAGAAGAAAGGAAGCATTAAACTGTTTGCTAATGAGAAAAACTGAGGTCACACAATTAATAATTATATTGGCACTCCAATTTGAATACATTTAACAAAACAAACGTAAGCAATACAATGTAATAACATTGTATTGCTTACGTTTTACAGTCTTAAATTATTAGCTTATGTAGGTACAGTGAAAGCATTTTACTGTATGTTTATAACAAAATAAACAATTATAATATTAGTACAATAATTGCTTTTCTACATGACTGTACAGTAGATGGATCCTTCTTTCTCCACGAAGGTTAGGCACTGGCATAATATAAAAAAAAAAAAATTAGTCATTGTCATATTTAGTCGTGTTGAAAGTCATTTGATTAATTTAACAAATATGGCAAATAAATATGGATTTTCTGATCTTGAGTGCAAAATTATTTTGGATCAAATTGAGCGTCGCGCCAAATATAGGAAGGAGTTCCTGAAACAAAGGACTGACCCATGTAAACATTCAAGAGAAGCCGGATATGTTGTATGTTTTTCATGTACTTTACATAACTTTGCAATGTTATATTGAAAACAAATTGTAGTTTCAGTAACAAATGGACTACTCTATTGTTAATCCCAGGAACCTAAGTACCTAGTGCAATAGTGCTAAAGTCATACTAAGTATATTATATACTATTTACATCATAAAAGTTGCCTATACGGTTAGTCGTTTATCGTACTTGTAGCTAATAGCACTGCGCGATGCCTTAACTTAATTTGAAAGGATTTCCTGATATATTACAGTGACACATCACGCCTATCTACCTCGACGGGGTAGATAGACCAACACCTGTATCTCGTTCACCCACATTTCGTGTCGAAGGGGCGGCGCATTAGTAGGGCCCGTAAAAAACATACTTTATATTTCCAGTTTGACAAGGCCATCCAACACTTCTTGTCGATGAAAGTGTCGACAGTGGAACACTTCCCGTTCAATTTCAGAACGATACGGTTCGCCCTGATGACGATTGTGCTACCAATGTCCACACTGGGCTACATAATGTGGGACACGCGCACTAAACTGGAACGCGAGATACGCTGCGGCAGAATTAAGTACAGAGATAGACCATTCAAATTAGCTTAATTGACTTTTAACTACCTATTCAACATAATGGTAACGAACTACTTTGCAATTATTTTCATCTGAAGGCAACATTATCACGTTTTTTACAGTTATGATTATAGTTTCTGTGGTAATAGTCATGTTAAAGTGACATTCATTCTATTTATTTATGTTGGTGTACCTAATTGATACACCAACAGCTTGAACTACATATAATATTTACTAGTTAACTTATTTAAATCAAATGTGTGGTAATGTAAAAATGTGACAATTAAGAGTCTGGGTGTTTATGTATGTGATATTTCATGTTTGTGAAACGTACCCACGACACAGGAGGAATTCCTAGTGTGGGGCGACGATTTAAAAAAAAAAAAGAAAAAAAAATTAAGAGACTAGATCGGAACTGTAATTTGAACAATGAAAAATTATGATTATTGCCTTCTATTTGCGAGGTCGCAATTAGCTGTACGATGCCATATTAAGTAATAAAATATGTTCACATTTAGTTGAATAGGTAGTTCATGAAATATTTACTTTATTATGGTATTCTGGTGGTATGTATGATTATTATATGATCTAGATAACGTGCCTGGATAAAGGCGGTAAATAAAACGTACATAATATAATTTAGAAAGAATGTACTTTTATTTCTATTACAGTTTTCTATAAGCGCACAGATCAGTCAAGAACAAAATAAAGCTGCGTTCAAACATACACAAAGTAACATGAAAAGAAAGTATTTGCCGTCCACAATACTGTAATATATCATGCAATGTAACACGTTTTGTAACAAATTCTCATAGTCTGGACGCCTTGCGCGCGCGAACTGTGCATTTCATGCGCACGCTAAGAGCATTTTAAATCGCGCGCGGAGCGATCCGGATCTGTCGGTTCCTTGAACGTACACAAAGAGGTGCGCTGTGTGCTCAGAGCGCCAGTGTGGACGGGTTGTATTGAGACACGCGCGAACACGAACTAAACATAGGTATGGACACAGCTACGGACGAATCATTTGGTTCGTGGACGCGTTGCGTTCACATCAATGAAATTTTCTTTTCACGTTAAATTGCATGTTACGTTGCGTAAGTCTGTACGCAGCTTAACTTAACGCAATTTATGTAACACAAAATATTTTGGATAAAACCTTTATAACATATTTGCATTTGGCAACACTAGGAAAGGCACCTTGACTTAAAATTTAAAATATGGCGGCAAAGGACATAACATTTGAATCTCAAAGCAAACTTATACAAAGCGTTAGCTTGAAAAGGCATTACAAGACAGTACAGAAGTGCAGGTATGAAGGCCATACCATGCAATATGACAGTAAAATAATACAAAAAATCCTTTCTGGATCTATAACACAACTTTGTAAGACTACCATAGACTTGCTACAGTGGCAGATTTTCTAATAAGTAAATCTTCATAACATAACATAGCTTACAAATTAATATTAGCGTCCATTTCAATAACTAGCAACACTAATAAGTTATCGGTCGTCAAGTGACTTGTCTCTGGTTATGACAGTATCTTCAAACTTAACCATGTAAGTTGTTCCTTTGTGCCAGTGGGCTGTTACTTTGGCGGGCTGAAAAAAACATGTGTATTCATGTTAATATGCTTGAATTATCTATAGTTTGTTTCTATATAATAGGGACAAGCCGAAAATCCATATTAATCTATGGTAAATCAAATAGTGCTAATTGTTTTTATAAAATATAGAATTAGGCCTTTAATATAGTAATTAACATAGGCCTGCAAAAGGCACTAAGTTATAAGTTCCACAAATTATATTAATGTAAGATCTAATGTACAGTTAGTAAGCAACAAATATTTGAATTTGAACGCTGGGTTATGTATTACCTGCTTTAATTTACATACTTAACACACACCCCATGTGATAAGGGCCTTAAAATGCATGTGTGGCATTGACCAATCAAAACCAACTTTGATAAAAACACAAGAATTTTTGCTATTAGTCTACATGTTTAACACAACTGCCCAAAAAAAGGAGTGTAATGTTTTCAGGGTTCATGTATTTATGTATATATATGTGAGTTTCTTTATTCCACCATAACTTCTGAATGCCTGATCCAATTTTGATGTATGGAGTGTCGTTAGAATCCTTTCAACATTGCAAGTGTTTTCTAATTTTTATTTTACATTATATTTTGATTGAAATGTTTATAAAATTGTATGTAATACTTACAAATCCACTCTTAGTTAACACTGCTTCTATAATCCCAGCATTGAAAGTGGCACAGTTGAGAGAGCCTTTGTCTTTTGGAACACTTATGAACTTGTTGATCTGTAATCCATAAATTATACAATGAGTTTCAATATAATTAATATACACAAAAACTAATCAATATTTCCAAAAACCAGCCCCCTTACCATGAACTCTTAAAGCAGGACAGTTTACCATGTGGAAGCGAGACGCCGCTATGTGCTGTGTAATGTAGCATCTCGCTTCCACATGGTAAACTATCCTGCTTTAAGAGTTCATGGTAAGGGGGCTGTGCAAGTTCAGGACTCTTAAATAGACCCTGTTCCATGTTTGAATGTTCAGGTTTCTATTCACCTACATCTTGGACAACCTTAATGATGCTACAGAATCAATATGAGTTTTGACTTCTTCCTTTTAAAAAGAAAAATCATAAACTGGTCAAGTAACATGTAACTTTTATGTTACCAAGTAAATGTAATATACAGAATGTTGGTTTAAAAATACTATTTGCTGCAAGGTCTATTTTACAGGCTGGGAAAAGAAGAAACAAGATGCAAAGCTATAAATTCTAATTAGAAGCCTGTTCTTATTGTTTGAACAAATCATGTTAATTTATTATTTCCTTTTCATACTTACAAGAGCATCTTTTTCAATAATGTAATAAGTTCTCTCATCATCATTAGCATGCTCCAACTTGTCTGCTTCCTTCCCAAATAGAACCTAAAAATGTATTTCATTTAATGTTTAATAAAGCAGAAGAAATGTCACTGTGAAGTCAAGACATAAGTTTGTAATTATTCTTACCTTCCACAATGTGGACTTCACAAATAATAGCATATTCAGAAGCTTGATTTCCCGTTTACTGTTTCTTTCTCTTACAAAATATAGATCCAGCAGTCTTGCACCCACATCTTGACCTATGTCTGATAGCCTGAAAAGAATAGAATAATCATAACAAAATGTGTTTGTATATGAATTTTAACAATTTGAAGTAGACAGCACTTACTTGTTTTGCAGTTCGTGTATAGAATGTGAACGATTCTGACAATATTGAACTATTTCTGAGAATAACAGTGCGTAAAGTGCTAACGACACCTCCCCTTTGCCTTTACTAAGCGGTTTATCGAGAATGGAGGATTTCGAGCGATTGGACGACATAATTCTGAATACTTGACCTTATTAACAATACGATTTTAAATCAGGACCATACAAACACAACAGAATATATTTTTTGCGTGGAAAACTGACTAGTACGTTAACCAATGCACGATTAATGTTTTCAGTTTTGATTTGAGGTTTAATACTATTTGAATCATGTTGTGTTTCTACTTCTTTTTTACACTTGTGATAAAATGAATTGGTTTATTTCATTGTTGGGTTTTGCTGTAATGATATAAATGGTGTTATTTTTTATTTGGAACGTAATGGATCGGCGTTAATGCCGAATGTCAACTGACAGGCGACAGCACTGACAGCAAGCAACACTGCAGCTTTTTTTAAACCAAATACTTAGCTTTATAGCAAATATCGGTTTTTACGTTTATTACCAATTTATTCCTAATTAAATAGGAAGTATTTAATTGCTAAATATTCACGAAAAATTGTAACTAGTTTTTAAGTAATATCACTACCGGGGTTAAAGTTTTGTTAGAAGGTGAATCTTTCAAATATATGGATGAATTGATTTCCAGGTTTACTTGACATCGTATTTAATATATAGCTCTCATACTAACAGGGATTCTGCGTCATGTTTACGATTGTGTTTTCCAAACAAATACTAAAATAAAATTCAGTAGCCATTTCGTAATTTAGAATTTTGTTTAAGGTACCTAATTAATTAGGTTCTTATAAAATTGTCCTCGTAAAGCTATGAATCGTCAAAATCGTCTTCGCGTGCCTACCTCTTGGAATCTACTAGTGTGTCAGATACACATACATAACGTAATTTGCGTCGTGTTAAGTATACAGTCTACTCCTGCGTTGGTATTTTTGAAGTGTAGCACTATTTAAATAAATTGTAGCTAGTTACCTACTAACTTTAGTTCGAGGTATAAAACCAAAACTTTTATGATATTATGAATGACAAAAATAACAAATGTAGTTATATAGTTGATACCTAGTAGCATAGAGAAAATAAGCTAGTAGTCTGAATGTGTTAATGTGACACACAAATGAACGATAGGCAGGGGTTCTATAATAAAAAAAAACGGTGTCACATTTGTTTCTATTAATTTAGATAATGATTGACCAAGAAATCTAAACTCCTAATCAAAAAAAAATTTTTTTTAGGCTTCCGTACTCCAATCTTACTTAGATGCTACTCGTATTCTCATTTTAGGTATATTGTGTAGCTCATTATTCTCTCATACCTTAAATGATTGTTAAATACACCTACAACATATTTTTAAAAGAGTAAATATTATGAGAGTTTCTTGCTGGTTCTTCTCCATAGAAACGACTTTTTGGATCCGAGCAACTGGTTTTGACGTTCTGTAAGTTCTCTTTTGTAGCCTATAATAAATAAAAACAAAGGAAAAAATAAACCCTAGCTATCCGACTGCCAAGATTCTTTTATAACTAACATAAAAATGAAATCGAAGGTTTTTTTTTACCTACTCTCCGTATAACTTCACTAGCCGCAGCTTGCATCTCTGCCGAGTACCTAGATAAAAGTAGGTATCTTTTTTAGTGCCAGCATCGTTCAGGTTTCACCCATGATGCTTATCCCCCGCCCGTCTCGTGACCGGGCGAGATTAACAACTTAACTTTATTCAAACTTTTAATAACTGTAATGTGAATTCATATAAATGTTACACTAACCAACATATCTACTTCCTAATCACGAAATGTTAAAATATGACGCAACACCGTCATACTAAGTAAGCAAAGAGAGCGACACAGTGAGCGATTGGTTGGTGTTACCTGTTACGGTTTAGTATGAAAGTTATTTTTAGGCTGTGTATAGTACACTCTTAATCCACCAGTTTCTATTATTTATCATATAAACATCATTTTTACAGGTATACACCTAATATAACAATATAGCCAGTTATGTTTAAAAGGCGACCCTATCAATCCAAAGCCCATAAATCAATAACACTGCTTGAACCGGGAGTTAACCTAGAACCTCGCGCTTAACAGTCGCGTTTGCGGCCACTATACGAATCGACGACCCGATTGGCGCAGTGGCTAAGCGACTAGACTGCGCTAAGGTTTGCGGGCTCGATTCTCGTACGTGACAAAAATTTGTGCGATCCGCGAATGAATACATGTAGGTATAGTTAATTATTTACCTACTCTTCATCAAAGTTCTAGGTATATTGTTTTAACAACAAACCTATATCAATTAGTACCAATTACGTCTGTGTAATTACAAATGCTATCCGCTGTCGATATCTCTAATAGAAGCCCTAATTAAGTTCACTCAGTAGAAATTGGGTCATTTACTTGACCCACTGTCTATTGCTAGTGACCTGAATATGTAATGCGCAATAACCCTAAACTAGTTAATAATGTAAATAAAACGATAGGTAATTAACAAAAAAACTTTATTTCATTTAAAGCATTATTATAACAGCATTATGAGCTACTCCAATAAAAACAAACTGTTGTCATAAGATTAAAAAATATCATTTTAAATCATAGGTCCAAAATTTTTTTTCGTTTTGACAATCGTAAATGATTTGTCAAACTACCTACATTAAATTTGATAGTGTTATCTTTTACTCTTATGCGATAACCTTAAATTTATTCAAATTCATTTAATTTTATTCAAACGGTTAGTATTACAACATGTGATACTTCGAACCGTATTACGCCGTGCCAATTTTAGAATGTCAAGATTATTTTACAAAAAATGTCAGGTAACGTGAATTTTACAGATTGGTGATTATAACAGAATTTCTAATGTGTGCCAAGTCGGAATTTGAGCCGGAAAGTGTTTTGTGCAGTGCGCAAGATGATTGGATACCAACTATTACATCATTCTAATTAATTATTCATTCAAAATTTCCCAACATGAATTATATTTAGTCATCTACTGCATTATTACAAAACTTATAGGTGGATGAAAACTGTTTGGCATTACATACATGTTAGTTATATTATTAAGAACTTAATTAATTCCATTAGTTTATTAAAGAGATTTAACGTAACGTTTTCAGTTGTATTTGATTCTTAGGGTGCGCACAGATTGGAGAGCGAATACAAGCAAACATTGGTGGCAAACGTTCTTGTTCAGGCATCTTGCCTCGCACACTATTTATTATACAGTAAACACCACAGATTGAAAATGACCATTCAAGGTTGAAGCTAGATCGCTCTTACCAATATGTACGCAATTCACAAAACAATCTCACGCATAATATTATAAAGTTGTCCGCACTAATGGACGGCACCATTATTTTTAACTTTAAAGTGACTTTTCAATATCTATTTTAAAGAAAAATAGATCAATTCTATGGGTTTTTGGAAAGAATATATCTACCACAAACTCGTTCGTTTTGAAAAGGCACCTTTTTAAGGTCGCCAAGATGTAAGTATGTCCCAAAAAGTGGAGATTACGATTACATAAACATTTAATGAACCACATGGTATGTTTAATTAAATATGTCTAACGATTATAAAGTGTTGCAGGTACAATATTTTTAACTTATAGTTAGTAGCGTTAATATAAGAGTAAACTATACAGTTTGCTAAACTATACAGCAAAGTTTGAAAAAATAAAAACAAAATCGTAGGGATTCTATTCGATTTCTTTGGTTCAATTTTCACATGTTATGTAAACAGTGGTCCAAATGCCTTGGCTGTGTTTTAACCAAATTAAGTAGTTAGAAAATGACATAAAGCAAACGCATGCACTTGCATGGAGTGCAGTTTTTCAATCCTACTTGATTACTACAGTTTTTTGTAGAATTTCGGGGATTTTCACAATACATCATACAAAAATGCATAGGCACATTCAGTAGATCCAATATTTTGGTTTTTTCTGCAATAAGACAGTGAATTAAGGTTTAAATTAATTTCTGGCATTTGGATCTTACACATTTTATGGGCTATTAACTTTTTTACAATATTTACACCGCCTCGTAAACTTTATTTATTTATTTAAGTCATATGAATCTTTAAACTTGAATATTAATGTTTTATTATCAGCTGTAACGAAATATTTATTCAAGGTTGTCAATTTGCATTGCAATATTTTTAATCTTTTGTAGGGGTCAGTAAATTTTGCAGCTTTCATAAAGTATCTTGGGAACAATGTGAACTAAATTATTTGGTACATAATATAAATTGATTACTATGTAAAGAACACAGAGTGTTATATTGATACATAGCTCTTGTATGTATTATCATAAATGAAACCTGTTCATACGAACAAAGCGGTTTATTTGCAATGCAAATTATTATTTTTCAATTCAATGTTATTTTTATAGCTTGTTGCCTATGTGAAGTAAATTGTTATGTTCTTCATGATAAACGAAAGTTAATGGTTTGAAGACAGTTGGTTGTGCAAGTAACATTTTCTTATAAACATTATTATTCAACAATATGAGATAAATGGAATGATGCTTTTATTTGTTCTGAATTACTTATTTATTTAGCAGTCTAAAACTATGTACTCGCTTTTTCAAGTATTAACATCTAATTCTAAAAGATGCCATTATATTTTAGTAATGATTGTCCTTGTTAGTGAATTGTACTTAATTTATAGCACACTTAATGTTGTAACTACTGCATGTCTAAACATAAGGTGGTCAAACATTTTGAGAATGATAAGATTGAGGATTGACAAACTGCTACCTATCTATTATTTATGACGTTTTCTACAAAAACCTTGTTACTTATTTATTTCTAGAATGTACCAGAACCAAATCGACATCTTCACATTATTATAATACAAAAACTCAATCTACGACCACCAAAAACAATAACAAAATAATGTTTATAAGTAAAAGTTCAACGTTGAACAAAATTAAAATAATATGATCTATACAGCAGACTCCACATCTTATCTACTTCGTTATATATAAAATTATGCTTACACATTGTATATTACTAAACTATTGTGAGTCAAATATATACACTTGTTTTAAATCCTCCTAACAACATGTAGACTGTACCGTTTCTGCTTCAAGCAGGTTAAAGTCCATACCATTGGGGCGGTTGAAGCCAGTCTTGATACCGTCCCAGCCGTCTTCCACTTTGTATTCGCCTGACTGGATGCGGTTATAAACATCTTGAGCAACAATCAGAAATGCTTGTTCGACGTTTAATCCAGTCTTCGCTGATGTTTCTAGTTGGTGTATACCTAGAAATAATACAGTGATTTACAATTGTTTATTTAGACATACAAATAGCACTAATCTGAAACAGGATTCTACAAAGCACGCTAAAATGAAGTGCTATAATATCACTACATCGTATAAAACAAAGTCGCTTTCTCTGTCCCTATATCCCTATGTATGCTTAAATCTTTAAAACTACGCAACGGATTTTGATGCGGTTTTTTTTAATAGATAGAGTGATTGAAGAGGAAGGTTTATATGCATAATAACATCCATCATATAGTGGAGAAATACTTATAATATATATATTTTATACCCGCGCGAAGCCGGAGCGGGTCGCTAGTTATTTAATAAAGCAAGAGTTAATAGCAGTTAAACTATGATTTAACTAAGCATTACCCTGACAATACTTCTTTAAGATATAGAATATCAGATTAACACCTATTACATCATAGATACACACATCTTGAAAGTGTAAAGTTTAACTTCCTGCTTGTTCATTGACATATTTTAGGAGACTACAAATTTACCATTTTCCTTTTCAAATGAACTATTCAAACTTCAAACCTAATATGATAAAAGGAAATATCTGTTACAATAATGTATTAATAATATGCATAACAAAAGGGATAACAAGTGTGCATGATGCAAATACTAATTTTATTTAATTATTTCTGTAATCTGTTTCCATGAGATATGATTTTAAAGTAAACAAGTCTTTTCAAGGTTACCATTATTACTATATTATTGGTAACTGCGATTTTAAATTATATTTGTTTACTGTAGGGAAAAGCACCAAAAAGCTTTTGTTGTTATTTTTAGTTGATTTAATTAGAATAGAACATGCAACTCACCATTCTGTGTCGCAAACATTTGCGCCTCTTCCACCGTAACTTGTCTTCTCGCCCCGTTTTTGTTGTCTGAGCTAGCCAGGTCGATTTTACAACCAACCAGGGCAAACACCGGCCTATGGGGCTCTATATGTCGCTTTGCTTCCATCATCCAAAGAGGTATATGCTCAAAACTAGATCTGTTGCACACATCGTACACAAGTAATGCACCAACTGAGTTTCTGTAGTAGGATTTCGTTATAGATCTAAACCTCTCTTGTCCCGCCGTGTCCCACAATTGCAATTTAATCCTCGTACCATCTTGCACTTCTATAATCCTCGCAAAGAAATCCACTCCTACTGTAGGGTCCGACAGCTAAAATGTAACGCGCAATTTACTACACATCACTTAAAAATAACATCAAAACAAAGGCGAATGTACTCACCTCCGCAAACTTCCCATCTGTAAAATATTTCAAGAGCGAACTCTTGCCCACAGTACTATCTCCAATTAGGATAAGCCTAAATTGGTAATCAAATATTGGATCAACCATTTTTGGTTACACTTTCAATTGCATTAATTGATAGCAACAAAGCTCTCGTCTCGTCAAAAATTACGTATATTAGAAAAACTGACAAGACAAAAGGAAAGAAACATCAGATAGTCGTCATATCATATTGATATGACTATAATTCCAAATTTATCTATGATTGCGCTCTATGGTCTAGTATTTATTATCGGTTTTTAGATAACAACTTAGCAAAGCATTCTACACTAAATTTATAATTATATTCTTTTCAAATTACCGATAATATTCTATATATTAATCAAGCACAAGTTACTTACTTTACAACAGTAACCGTAAAGCGTAAACCAACAGTTTGAGCCACCCATTTTGTTAATAGGTCTATGGTACAGTACTTTATCTATTCCATAAAAAAAACTATAGATAGTTGACTATGAATGAGTTTTTGACTGATACAATACAACTTAAAGTCTTAAACTCAATTCATTGTTTATGTCATTCAATCATTCATTGCTACAAAAATTCAATGGGTGAGCGTATTTAAAAATTCCACAACTACGCGCCTGTGACTCGTTTCTTAACTTTGTATTTTGACATAATTAAAGCGATATTTACAGTGAACAGTCGTTTTACTACTTGACCATCAAAATGTTAACTAGGTGTATTTAATTAGAGGCGATTAACCTATTTTCTTATGGTTTTCCTTGCCGGCCATTCCAGCCAAAATTGTTGTAAGGCAATTTTATAAGTAAGTTCCTATGACTTTCGCCAACTTACAAGTTAAAATGATATTGTCTTGTTTTTAACCTAACCAAAAACCGTTTGTTTTGGAAACATGATATAAAAAACAATAGTGTTATGTTTGACTAATTTTCAGGTACCTAAGATATATAAGATGAATTCAAGTCAGGGTTATAAAATGAAGGAGAATGCTACTGATCACGGAGATAATAAAGCGAAGTCTACACCAATTGGTATGTTGTTGATTGATAACCTAATATGATGATGGTTTCCTACAGAAAACAGGCATGACTGTATGAATGGGTAGTAAATTATGAGTTGGCTTGAATAGTATAGTTTTGTTCACCTACTGTATTACCTTCTTACTATAAAGCTGTGCATTTCATAATGTGTATACTTGTGTAGCAATATTCTTAATTATAAATGTAAATGGTATCTAAAAGTAGCAGCAGTACAAAACAACATTTTTTATAAGTGTTAACTGTTGACAATAGTGGCAATGTGTTGGCAATAGACTCACTGCCTACTGCATCAGATTTATCTAGTGTGGCATAATGGGGTATATACTCCTGCTAAAGGAGAACAAGATAGAGAGGATTGGCAGAGAAAAAGGGAGGCCTATACCCAGCAGTAGGTGATACCGAGCTGAAGTGATGATGATGACAAAGGGAGAACATCTCAGCCCACTGCCCACTACAACTTCATATTTATGGTCAAAATTTGACTGTTAATAGCTAGTAATTTATGCTCAATATGCTTTAATTCCACAGCAATGGTGGCACCTGAACTAAAACAGAATGCTGATGCTGACACAGAGATAACAAAGACATGTGCGGTACTGGGGTGTGAAGACTTCAAGAATTTAGACGCTGAGTCTTTTTTTAGGTTGGTATACAGGTTTAAAGTCTTATAAAAATACTGGAGAGTATTTACGATTTTTTTGTTATGAAAATGGGCTGCCTATAATAAAAAATGTTATATTACTGTCAGATATTATTTGCACTCACTTGGATCATTCTCCATGTCAAATGAGATTAACTTTTTGACTGCCATGTCAATAACAATCTGAGTTCTCCATGCTAAGCGAAAAATTCCTTCTTTCATCCCTAGAAACGAGCAATTAAATAAAATTATTTTTGTATGTTTATTTCAACTGTAAAAAGTCTTATTCTCGAAGTGCCATGCTATTTGTGGCGTCGTGTGCATGGCTTAATTTGACGTTACTAGACGTCTCATCATCATCATCATCATCAGCCAAAGACGTCCACTGTTGAACATAGGCCTCCCCTTTTAAGCGGGGGGGTTTGCCATAATCCCCACGCTTGGCAAGCGGCTTGGGGATCGCAGTATTGGTGGTGAAGTTACAGAAGACGCTGCTGCCCATCTTCAAAATTTTCCCTTAGTCGCCTCTTACGACACCCACGGGAGGAAACGGGGTGGTCAATTCTAGGCCGGATACCACACGGCACGCACGCACTAGACGTCTGTGGTGGTCAAAAGGTAAAACTTCCTTACTGTAATCGGCATATATTTCAAGTCGTATTTTTCTTCCTTCGACGTCAACTGAGTTAGGTCTATTGCGTCTTATCTTTTAAAAGCCATGGCGTCATACCAGCACTTATTAATGTCATCATTCACACGACACATTCATCTCATTTTTGACCTTACGTCACCTCCTTTTGTTCCACAAAACATTACATCACGACTGTACACTAGTACAACCACATTATGCCAGTAATGTTATAGGTCCCAATGTAGGTAAACGGCAAGTGCAAGCCTATTGCTACGTCCTAGTCTGGTTCATATATTGATGTATTTCATGCATATTTTTTATATAAAGCTCAAAAAGAAAAATAGTGTATGAGGAATGTGATGCGAGTGAATAAGGCGAAAGAAGTATGTCAGGATCAGCAAATGGAAATCCGTGGTATCTACCTACCCCTCGTGGAAAGTGGCGTGGCTTTATGTATGTATGTAAAGAAAAATAGCATATCTATTTGTCCACAGATTTCCTGAAGACCCAAGTCTCCGTCAGATATGGACGGACCTGACGGGCCGCAACAACTGGACGCCTACAGACTTCTCTTACATCTGCATGCAACACTTCTCTGTCGACTGCTTCAAGTGCGACGAGGACGACCAAATGGTCCTAGTAGATAAGGCTGTACCCTCACTTAAGTTGCCTAGACACGTTTTAGAGGTAGGTTAAGCAATATGTTTCGTTTGTTCCGCTTTACAATAATATTTGAATCTAGTTATTCCCCCTGGTTGGTGCTAATTTTTCTTTGCTATGTTTTGGTTTTCTTATTTAATGATATAAGTGAATCAATCTTTTTTCGGTTCAACACGACCCAACCATAGACAACCATAGACAGCAAAATTTATAGCAGCTATGCTAACTAATACTTTTGTCATCAGGTTGAATATATAGACGAGGAAACTCTAGAAAATGAGGATGAAGAATACATGACCACCGACGAAGACGAAGAAAAAGTCAACAACACGTCGCTAGACCTCAACGTACCCCAGAAAGAACTAGAAAGTATCGAACTGCTCAAACTGTTCTCTGAAGTCCAAAGACTACAGAGACAGGCTGTCGGCCTAAAGGACAAACTAAAATACAACATGAAAGTACACAACAGACAAAATAGATTTCTAAAAAGAATAAAGGAAATCATAGAGATGAAGAAAAAGGTACTAAATCAGAAACGAAAGAAGAAATGCAGGATATTACTGTCATTGCAAGATAAAATAAAGGAGGATACTACCGGGCTAGTGTTGGCTATGCCGATGCGACAGACTGATGACTTGAAAAACTTTGCGCTAAGCATCTACAAGTACTCGCCGCAAGCGTACATTTATATTAGGAACACGTTACGGACGATGTTGCCAAGTACTGAAATCTTGGACTCGTGGGTCACTGCGGGTTACCAGCCTAGAAATGTGTTAGCTAATAGCAACCTCATTAAAGTGGTGGCTGAACAAACAGAGACGCAACTGTCGTGCAAAGTTATGATAGGTTAATAAGTGTAAATCACGTTATTTTTTAAATAAATTAGGATTTTTTCCCTCCTGTTGTTGTTTTATTGGAGATTTTTTTTTCGAACTATTTACCTAAATATTAGAGACGAGCCTACTATGACTTCTGCCGACAAGCCGACTAGTCGGTCGCAGAAGTGACGACTGACTCGGTAATGTCGATCACTGCTCTCGGTTATGTCCGGATCTCATCCGTAATTCGGAAATGTTCGTCTCGCCTGTATTGTTTTCGTACGGGCCGACTGGAATAGTATGGTTTACAGACTAGTCGGCGCATCTCTACTGAATACCCTTTTCAAAGCATTCAAAAATGGTTAGTTTCATCATTACCAAGCAGTAAATTGCAGTTATTTAAATCTGACAAAATTCCACTAAGGACAAGAGACTACCAAAATCTGTGTCTAAAAACTTATCTAAGTCTCCAACATTTGTGAATTACGAGAATTACTTTAAACACCTGTAGAAGGCGATAGGTTTGTCTTCGTATTACAAACTCAATACACCTCAACCAGACAAGACATCAAAGCTGTCTTTGATGTCTTGTTGTGACAGGCAACTTATCTATATAGTCCGATGTTACGGTCAAATATTTCTGGTTACAAAATTTCGACCATAGCCTTCATAAACCTACCCAGAGTTCCCCAATTACAATTTTTACCCACGACGGAAGTGATAAGGGATATAAATATCTATACTTATTAATATTATAAAGCTGAAGAGTTTGTTTTCCTGAACGCGATAATCTCAGGAACTACTGGTCCGATTTGAAAAACTTTCAGTGTTAGATAGCCCGTTTATTGGGGAAGGGTATTGGCTATAAAACATTCAAAATCCACGCGGGCGGAAGCTAGAATGCGTATAAAATGGTTTGAAATGTCCGAAACAAGGCAGATGATAGACAAGTCCCGATAGGTCTAACAAAAGAGTTAAATAAGAGAAGTTCAAAGACTGTGACAACTAAAATTTTACTGCTTTTGCTCAAGGAAGGAATCGTTATCGTATTGCAGTTTAACTTTGTATAATACCTAAGTTATAATATAAATCAAACACAGACTGATAAGGTACTCGATCATTTTTGCGAGAGCAAGCAAAAATAAATGCGACAGAATAGGACCGACGTGTCTCCTTGAGGTATCCCTCGGGAAAAAAACATTCTGAAGCTATAATGTCTTGACCAATAAGTTAAAACGTGAGAAAACAAATTACAACAGTTTTCACTTGTACGTTGCACAAACATTGGTCCATTATGTCATATTATGTTGTGGAACAGTTTTGAGATCAACAACGTTGCCTACCAAAACGTGTTTTCAATGACATCTAGACCATCGTTTACACCTTACCAAGCTCCATGAGCTACTCGTCCGCCATGATGATGCCTGATTCCACTACTAGCCGTTAGATGGCTCTGCAACAACATTCCTATTAGAAAGGGAAGGCGAAGTGTTCATAACCAAGAACCAAACAAACGCGATGTTCCGGCTTAGAGCCAGGCGGACTCAGTGCCGTGATTCCCTCCGCGCGGACGGCTGTACGCGTGGTACAGAGCCACACGATCTTACGTCGCGCGTCAAACCAAAATAAATATCCCATCTGTTCAAATATTGTGCAAGTTTTTTTATTGTTTCCCCAAAAACATACGTAAAAGGATGTGTGTGTTTTACGCCCCGCCATATATTACCACGTAAGAGGCCCTAAGTTTCGTATTATTTTTGTGTTCGCAAAGTGTTCGAGTGGTTTTTGTTTCGTATTGTGAATGGATTTATAAACCCGATTATGAGGAAGGACGCCTCATAAGGTACGTTTTTCTTAAAAATCTTCGTTCTATTTTTGTTATTTACGTTAACTACGACTGGTCGGTAGTATTGCTAGATGTTTTAGCTAAAACAAGGTGGATTCGACGTCTAAATTGGCTAGAATCCGAGTGTAGCGAGTCGCCAGTAACTGGACTTTCGCAATATTTATTCCTTATGCGTGTTTCCATGCCTTAAATGTAAGGCCTAACGCCATACGCGCGGCGCTCGTACGCGTTTGAAATACGTGTAATATTTTTAATGTTCTCCATTATGTTGCTATAAACAATTATAAATATAATAAAATGTTAATGTCACATTCAAATCATGTGTCTTATAAATTTCTCCTGGCTGTTTATGGTGTGGAAGTAATTTTCTACTTGTTACGCCAATTGAAAGTATCCGTTGCCGATTTCTTTTGTGTACTTTTAATTACTGTATTGTTGTTTGGAGTTTTGTTTTTTTTACGTTTAGGAACCAGTTTTATTTTGCAGTTAGATGGCTTATAAAAAACATAATCTTTAGTTACTTTAAGGGATCTAATAGGGTAGAGGAGATGCAGGTGCGGAGAATGACAGTGTCACAGATGCGATGTTCGTACTTACGGTTCTTAGTTGCGTCCTTCAATAGGTATACCATATTTAGAACAGTACCTTTTGTGTGAAGTAATTGTGTGATTATCTTTGTTGATCGCTTCTGTTAGCTTTGGATAAGCCTCTATGTTCCCTTCCAAATCTCATTCTAGTTCTTGTCCCTTTAATTAGATAATGTCGGTCCTTTTCGATCTATTTTCGTCCCATCGGTAATATTGTGGATGAATGAACTTACAGACATAGTTTTTAGAGAACGATGAACGTCCTATTTCGAGGAGGCTTCTTCAAAAAGACTGTTTGGAGGTTCTTGTTTCAAAATTTTCGAGGAAAAGCCACAAGATATGAATTCAATTGACATTGTATGTAAAAATATGACTGATACTTCTAAACTACCTTAGCCTTTACCTTACCGTACACATTTTGACAAATAAGGTGTTAACTTCTTATAGAATTAAGGTCATAATTAACAACTGCGTTCGGAAATGTCTTACTTAATACTTTTTATGGGTTATTGCTGCTTGCCGTATTGTTTTGGTCGAATAATAGCTATGTTACTCAATTTCCATGAGTATTGCGGGCGAACCAGTTATAATGCCATTACATCTACACGATTTTAAAAGCATTAGCCAGAATAACTTGAAGATTGCTTTAAGTGACGCTTAATTCACAATGTCATTCAAAACCGTGACATATGCGGGTACTTTTGGTAAAGTTATTTCTAAGTCAAATTCAAAAGTGGGTAGCTGGAGAAAACCATAGTAGGTATATGGACAACTGTTTTGTTCATAAAATGATAAATGATAAATGATTTTATTTCAGCAAATAGGTTCCAAAAAAACACTTTTACACGTCATTTTTTTATAAAATAGTTAGAATGATGGTGTCGGCATTTCCTAACTGACTACCTCTGAGAAGAAATACCGAAACAAACTCAGGGGGTCAAGGTCTCTTTTAAAGTCCAGACAAGTTCAATAATTTATGTGAGAACAGTGTAGGTGGTCATATACCTACTATGGTTTTCTCCAATTCAAAATTTCATTTCTATGGAGAAGAGAATTTGCGAGTTTTCAGGTTTTAAGTGCATGTTACAATTTTGGCGTTAAATTTTGCTGTATGATTAAATATTAGGATGAAAATAATACCAACGGAATGTTGTCTTACCTTAATCGTGATTATGGTAATAAATGATAATCAAGACCATTTGAATTGATGTAACCGAGATAAGATGCTGCAGCTGGAAGTATAAACCTGATTTTATAAGCTTGAGGATGAAGAGCTAGCCGACGTCGGTTACGACGTAGAGCGATATTCTTTACTTCAGGCAGCGTAGGTCCATAATGGCGTCCGTCTTCAGGAGTGAACGTTTCATAACTTACAAGTGTTTTTCTGCTTTTAGTACATATACTCTGTGTTTGTCATAAGTTTGAAGTCACAGGTAACGTGTTGCTAATAAGGTCGACGACCTTCCTATGTGACATCCCGATTCCCACCTAAATTGGCAATTAGGTGTGTCAAACACGGATTCAAGTTCGGATTTCGAACCAGACGGGAACTAATTTAAGTGTAACTTCTGTGTAGTCATAATTGTCTGTGGTCACGTCACTACACATACAACTGAAATGGAATACAGAAATAGTGTTGGAATAGGTAATGGCATGTAAGCAGTGTCCGATATACCACCTATAACTGTGTAATTCATCGCCCACAGCCCACAATGTGTACCTACTTCTTCGTAAAACGTAATCTCAGTTGATTCATGCTTCAGAGAATAATAAGATGCAAAATCTGTTCTTGTTATATTTATAAACATATTTATTTATAATCTCAGAATAAATTTACATTGATCGAGAGATGTTTTTGTTTATGTATTTTATTCGGATTCGTTGCGGGTATACATTTTAATGTCAATGGTATGAGACATTTCACTAAATCTTGTAATGACCGTACCTTTTGAGTCCGTACGTGAGCCTCCCAAGGGGTAAGAAGAAAATGTTAGGATCCTTACATCTTGTACCTCGTGGGTTCACTCGTTATATTATATTGTGTACAAGGATACTTGTTTAAATTGTAGGTCTCGTATAACGTATGATAACGGTGATAATGTCCTTTGCCTTAACTAGCACAGTAACCAAACTAAATTACTGGCCTATTTTCACTACGGGATAACCATATTCAAATCCTAGAAAAGGAATAATATTTCCGCTTGATTAAACTAAATTCGGCTCGTGCCATTACGGAAAAGACCTATCATAACAAGTTTAAATTACACGGTAATAAGGTAGGTAAGGCTCAAACACGTCTCCGGCCAGCCAGTGATAGAAATCGCTGAGTTCGCGCAACTTCCGCACGTCCACACATCACCGCGCGCCATCAACCGGTATAACTGGCCATTTGTTACGCCGCTGTAAGTGACGTAACGTTGTAGTCCTGTCAACAGTTGAAAATCGAACACTTTAAAGCAATTTGTAAATATGCATTACAAAATATTGTGACAGTTACTCAGGCACAATATTTTTATGAAACATAAACCATAGATTACCTCTTGCAACAATGCCTTCTATTATAAAGGTCAGTGCCCTACAATAATGAATGTAAATGGATTACATAATAGTTGAACTTTATGTCAAAGATTTTAATGTTATCTGTGTAAAAGCAAACTTAGCTTAAAAACTTGGTAATCATTAGGTTACGTGAATGTTTCAATGTCGTATGTCCTTTCTAAGATAAATGATACAATTAGCTAACGGTGAAGGGAAACATGATGAAATCTGGTCTTAATTGTGCATTGATCAATATTCGTTCCTTCTATACGAGAAATGGTCATTGTTGAATACAGAATACAGACAGTTAAGGTGATAAAACTATAGGAAAGTTTATGTAGGAATGTGTAAGAAAGACGCCCGTTTAGTATTTCCCCACATTTCCTCGTCTCCAACAGAAAACTGGACGATTTGTCTCTGTTTCTCTTGACGTTTTTAGTAGTTACAATTTGTAAATGGTCTGGCTCGGCCAGGCTCAGTTTAAACTGGCATGACGTAGCATTATTGTGTAGCGACGGGAACTGGAAACAAAATAACGAAAATGTTCGTCGCTTTGAGAACCTGCCTTATCCTTTCTAGTTTAAAACAAATATCTTCTATGATTGCAGGATTCAAGTCCAGGTTTTTTATAAGCTTGATTGTATCATGCAATTAACCCATCTGCCCAGTAGCAGTTCCGTTTATTTATCAATGCCAATCCTAAAGACTGGCAAAATCTCCAGACTCACCGACTTAACATCTATAGGAAGTTATTTAATCATTCTATGTTACTTCTGATTAATGGGATCCCATTTAGCATCCGCGTATTCAGCAAAGGTCATTCCTCCCCATAGCAGTCGTATCTCGCGAAGGGGGACAAAAGGAATGCATAATCAGAATGGCCAGTAAGATACTGCGTTTCAACCATTAAGTGATTGTGCTGTGTGAACTGATATATCACGAGACTTCGTACAGTGGTAGTAGATAGGAAGGAGGTATGTAGCGGTAGTTACTTACAAACAGATCTTACATAAGCTACAGATATTAGGTTAGGGATTCTTAACTTAAGGTCTCTAGATTAGGTAACATACTTCTTCCTACTTACTTCCTATACTACGATTGTTCTATTCTAGTGTATAGTAGGAAGAAGTAGGTTAGTTAAAGTTAATAAAGAATATTTAAGAGGCCTGTCTTATTGCTTCTTCTCATTAGCATGAATTATCTTTTCTACTCTTGTTCTGGAACCAAATTGGGAATAAGACTAGACGTACCTTATTCTGAGTCATGATGGCAGAAGATTAAGGAATAAGTTTATAAGCATTATGATTTATGATGCCTACTGTTTTTAAACTGGGTATCTTAGTCTGTGCGATTTTAATTAAGCGCAGCGTCTCAATAGCGGAAACTGCCGGGGTTCTAAATTGGCAAAAACAAAATTCAACGAACAAATCATACATCAATATTACCACTAAATGGATACCCACCGCCGGCCGCCGACGACCAGGCAGACCGAGAAGGCGATGGCGAGATAATTTGGACATCTTTGCGGGAAAGACGTGGCCCGTAATGACATTAGACAGGGTTTTGTAGAAACATTTTGGGGAGGCCCAGCAGTGGGACACAGAACAGGCTACTTAAAAAAAACATACATCATCACAGACACATTGTACGAAATTCAATGCAATATTTTTACGCCGGATACGGTATAAGATGTGATACTGTGTTTTATTTAACTTTCCATAATAATTATATACCTACTTACTTGGAAAGAAATGGTATTCAATTCTATTCAAAATCGGCTTCCAAATTACACTTGTTACATTTATTGGTTTGAGCAATATGTGGTTACGTCGGCATACTTACGTTGTAAATCGTTATATTAAAAAAATAAGAAATAACTCATTATTGTGCGGCAGTTACAGATAATTGCATAGCGTTCGCATCGCAATAGTAACGTCATTCACCTACTTACACAGTAAGAGCTGTATGCGCAGCTGCAGACTTGTCCTCTTCACTTATAAGATCACTATTTTAAGATCATTTTGTTTCTTGTTTATGTTGAATGTCTATTTCTAAATTACCCTTACCAAGCGCTCTCCAATTTTCAAGCAATGCACAAATAGTCCTTTGAAATAAATTATTGTATTCCTGCTGATTATAATTACCTATAGGTACCACAAGGAAAAAACAAACGACGGATGTTGGCTCAATGATTGTCCAAGGATTAATCTTTTTACAAATCTTTTCATCAACCTTGCCTAACGGAAAACTGCTGAAACAATTGATACCTTTGTTCTTTATATTTCAGTTGGTTTATAGCCTTTTTATGTATTGAAAATAGGCGTTTCCAATGTCATATAAATAAGCAAAGATACGCAGTCAAAGTCTGAATAAAACCAGTGCGGTCTACATATCTGGCTTCTAAAATTGCCTATTTGTAAGCGATATTAAAAGATATTGCGCCATTAAAATTACGCTCGTTGAACAGAAAAGCATTCGTTGAACGAACTCATAGGTCGATCTTGATAGGCGGTATAGTTAAGTGGCGGGCTGTAGGCGCGTCTACACATAATTGGTTTAGGATGTAGTTCCCGCAAGTAAATTAAGTAGTTATGCCTTGATCTACGATTAATATTCTAGGCGTTTCGTATTTTCAAGGAACACGTTGCTGGATTTGGTGTTAATTGTGTACTTTGTGAGAACTAGGACGTAAGCTGATCTTGTTTTGACTAGGTTTAGAAACCGTGTCTTGGGTAAGATTAGTTTATTCGCTCTTTGCATGTCATTATCAAATATACCTATTTGTTTGTAGTATATGTAGGTGGAAAAATTGACCAGAAATCAGTATTTCAGTTGTCTTTCTCAGTCTGCTGCTGGACATAGGTCTCTTCTATGGGACGTTACTGAGCTCAATCTTCGGCCTTCCACTTCCAACCGCTGCCAGCCATTTTGCGTTCCAGCTTGGTTACTATTGTTAAAAAGCTCTAGCACTAAATGTCACATCATGTTAAAAAAGCACATGTTCCATTTCTACTTCAAAATAATTTAATATTAGAAAATAGAAGAAAAGCTTCTGGTTCAATTTACAGAATCGTTCGTGAATTGTATAAAATCTAACCGTGAATCATTTCATTTATCCGCAGTTACAGTACTCCTGATAGAGTCGCACACTCCAGACGTTTATAAAACAGCTCGAAGTAACTCGATACATCGTTCCCGGGCTATTTACAAGCTAAATAACGATCCTGGAGGGATTTTTCCCCGTTTCGCTCACGTGAAATTAAGATTTTTTCGCTGTCTCAAAGGAATTGCTTTTTCTGAAGCGAACGCTGTGTACTGTGTACCGAAGTTGTGGGTTGGGAATTGCAGGATGTTTTTCAATAAATCCCAGTGAAAAGATGAATGGTAAGGTTTCATTAACTGTAGAGATTTTTTTGAAGTTGTTAAGTGGAACTTTGTTTTAGTCTCTTTAATCAAAACTCATATGAGGGTCATATGATCAATGAGATTATATAGGAGAAAGAGATAGGACAGGGTTCGAAGATCAAATTCAAATTCAAAGAATGGTTGCAGGAATTTCGTCTTATTACCTATGCTGACAAAAATAGCACAACGTAATTTAAAATAGTAACGTTTAAAACAATTAAGCCAGATAAAAAATATAACTTTATGCAACAAATACATTTGAATCAAAATACAAAAGGTATTTAGCTATGGCGTCGCTTATCACGATGTAAGTTAAAGTTATTCAAGACGTCGTCAATACAGACAAGTTCACGGATGATTGTAACGCTACAATGCCTACCTGTTGTGTAAGCGGCTGCCTGCCGAAATTACCATAAACATGCACACCCGCATGGATCACTGGTTCCTTACACACCACACATATATTGTCAGCCAAGTGGCTCCCTCCGGTAATGAAGAGAATTCACATAGCTGGAAGGTATCTGGGTATAGATAGCTATTATTAATGGTATATTACAAATTTTGGCAAGAAATAACAAAGTTACGTGGCCTTAATTGACGATAAGTCACTTTTTGGGTGGAGAATAACTGCAATAAGTTTCTTAAAGCGATTGAAAGATAATAGATCAACTATCGCTGAACAGATAAAGATCGGGAGTCCAGAAATTTAGTCATTATACCAGACTTCTTTTTTACATATTTTTTTGCAATGGAATGGTAGAAACCACACATTTGGTAGCTGAAATAACCACCACGCATACGAACCAGGTATAAAGCGTTCAGGTGCATTACTATGACCTGCAACGCAAGCTCTAACCCCGCAAAAAGAGCACCTATAAAATATTTGGAGCGTTGAAATTTCCCGACAAAGGAAGGATATTTTGCAGATACGAAGTGTTAATGGGCGCATTCGTGATCCAGAGTATTCCAGAGATGTTTCATGTTTTTGTTGAGATAGATCGAGTGCCCAGTGGTCACTTATCAATCAGTAGGTTAGATAATACCTCGTTTTTGAGTTCTTTAAATCTTTAATCAATGTTTCTTTGATTATTTGAAATTGTTTTGATGTTTAACATTATTTATTTTTATAAATAAATTGAATTGCTAGATTGTGATCAGTATCTTCTGTACCCAGATAAAAGTTTAGCTTCTTAAAATATTCCCTTGTTTGTGATTCTTATTGCTTTCAAGTTTGCGACCTGAGGAAAGCTAAGGGTTTAAAATGCAACCTTCTGTTTTCCAGTAACGATTTATCATCAGTATATTTCGACCTATTCACCGACTATATAGCGCTGCAATTAATTTGCTTTCTAGTCAGTCCTTACATCTTAATATTACCTCGATTAATTGCGAAAGCTGTGTACAGTGTACTAGTTTTAGCCGGGTCGAACCAGCTCACACCGGAGCTGACCCCTGACTGTAATTAGTTTGGAAATCGGTGCACTAGTGTGCATCAGGGAGCCGCCACGTAGATGGCAATCAATTAAGATATTAGCTAGTTATAGTTACCTCAAACACTGAGTAAGCTAATATTGGCCTTCGCCCTATATCGAGAACGTTTCGCAAGAATAAGCAAGTTTATAAAAAGCTTACGTGAATGCAAAATAATTAATATGGAGTATGTTAATTTTTATGCTGTTATGGGAATAGATAGTAAACAGTAATTTGTATTTTAATGGCTTTGCATTTTTGTTAATTAGTGCATAGTCTTGCAAAAAGGTAAAACGCAATATTTTGGTTACATCGCACAAATTACGGTAATAAAACTATGCATTAATCAATTATTGTTTGATAAATTGATTGTTTTCTTTTTATAATTAAAAGAGTTATTATTTTAATTTATATTGACTGGTACGGCATCCTTCGTTGGAATTACAGCTGGGTTACCAAACATCTACATTTCGATAAGAGTGAGACGCAAATAACACTAGTTGGGTAAATAGTTATTGTTGTCTCGTACTATTACTAAACATTTATCATTTAGAACAATCTGGATCTTAGCGTTCACTGGTGAGTTTGAAGCTCTTTGTGATAAATGACTATGATAAGGCTTGTTAGTATAAACAATGCTGAGAGGATTTAGTAAACTGAGTTTAAGTAGATTATGAAAGTTTGCGAATTAAATAACTAGTTGAAAAACGGATGAATAATGCAAAATAGAAACGAGATATTTAAAAGTAAATAAACAAAAGATTTGCTCCTTTAAATACTTCTGACGACCTGATTGGCGCAGTGGCTAAGCGATTGGACTGCTGTGTTAAAGGTTGCGGCTTCAATTCCCGGACGGGGCGAAAATTTGTGCGAACCGCAGATATTTGTCCCGAGTCTGGGTGTTCGTGAATGTGATATTTCATGTTTATAAAACGCACCCACGAAACGTGAGAAATTCCTAAAGTGGGGCGACGTTTTTGTTTTAAAAACAAAAAAAAAGATTATAAATTATTCCTCGAAAAAACTATTTTAAAACACGTTCTCTGAATACGTAGTTATTATTCTAAGCTCTTTGAAGCAAAAGAGGCACGACACATTAGTAGACGGTATCCTATAACAGAAAACGCAGCGTTGGCAGGCCTCCCACCAGGTAGACCGACGATATCGTCAGAGTTGCGGGCAGCCGGTGGATGCTAATAGCAAGTTGTCGTTCATTGTGGCGTTCTTAGGGGGAGGCCTTCGTCGTCTTACGGCTGATGAATTGATGATGATGATCCTTCATGTAAACGGCTGCCCCCTTACCAAGAACTCTTAAAGCAGGAGATTCTCCGTAGTGGAAACGGGATGCCGCAAAACACCGTACGTAGCAGCGTCTCACTTCCACAACGGAAAAAGTAATGTAATTTAAGAGTTCATGGTTTGGGCCCCTTGTTTACCTTTAGACCGACTAAATCACGCTGAAAAAATCTAAATACAGAACCTCCTTTTTTAGAAGTCGGTTAAAAATAATTGAATTAACATTTATTCACAAGTATCCGTACCTATACAAGGGTAAATTAGTCGAGTCAAAATCTTGAGGAAAACATAGATGTTTAATATAACTCCCACACGAGGCCGATCGCGTCTTGTGTTAGCCTTCAGAGCGATGAAGCGTACGTAAATGTTTTACTATATAATTGTCCAGGAAATATAATTATGGCCTTTTGAGGTAATATTGTATAATATAACGTTATATTACAGTTGATATATTAGTGAAAATAACACCTAACTAGTAATACTGCTTGATCACATCCCATCAGTCATTGCAGTCCACTGCTGGACGTAGGCCTCCCCCAGGGTACGCCACAAGGCCCGCTCTTCCGTACTGCTACATCGAGCGATTCTCGCCGATTCTCAAACAGTGTCACAATTACATCTCGCAAGACGTTACACTGCCGGCCAATGAATCTACCCACCCCAGCACATTGAATTAATAGGTTACTTAGTTACACTGGAGGCCAATAAAAGGTTAACGCAGTTAGTCGTCGCCCGTTGTCATTCCCTTTATTAATATTAGACGTGTCAACATAATCTTGTTATTTTGTAGTGTCGGGATTTTTAGGAGCCATTTTTCGTGGCACTTATTGTATTTTAGTGACCGTTAATACCGTTTTAAAACTTGATACTTAGGTAGGTATTGATTCACACTGATAGACTGATGATATTGTTGCTGTACAGGGAAAGACCTGGATGCAAAAGGCCCAAGACAGGAAATAGTGGCGTTCACGGGAGGAGGTTTATGCCCAGCAGTTTATGAATCACTTAAAAGCTGATAATGCTGATGATATATGGCGTATTGTTGAGTGGTATACCTTACGTGATAGGGATTTTAGTTAGTTTCGTTGGCCTAGAGGTTAAGCGCGACTGCTGAGCAAGAGGTCCTGGGTTCAAATCCCGGGTCGGGCAAAGTGTTACTGAGTTTTTCATTAGGTAATTCTCAGTAGCAGCACGGAGTCTAGATTTGTGCCCGGTTGATGGCAATACGCTCGCCCCCTATTACATTGGGACTTACAACATAACTGACAAAATGTGGGTGTACTATGCGACGCCATCTTGTTACTTGTTGATTGAATTGAATTGATTGAGTAAAAGTGTTTGTGAGACCTATTTACAGAAATAAATCTTTTATTCATTTACTATATGGACACCTCTGCCTACCCCTTCGGGGCATACAGGCGTGATGTTAAGTTATCACTGTTATTAACCGTTAATTATTATATTGATTATGGAATAATATATGTCCCATTAAATACGTACAATGTATCTTTAATTATCATGCATTTCATACCTTCTACTGCGTGTTTCGTTAGGTAAGTCGATCGATACCACATGTTATAGAAAGTGAGGTTTCCCTTCGTTGATTTGGGTCAAAAGCGTCCATAAACAGTTGTTTTTACAAATGTTTAATGAGTTTTATTTAATTATATTGCGTTCTGTAAACATTTATCATTCGCCGAATGGACTTATCAAATTCGTGGAAATCAGCTCGCTTTTACTTCAGTTTATTATATTTGACGACTATTTATGTGCTGGTTAAAATAAACAATTCGATTCTCTATTATCGACCAACAGTTACCATATTATAATATTATTTCTTTAATTTAGATAACTAGGATCCAATGTGTTAGTTATTACAATAATAACTTACAACTATTGTTAGTAAACCGACATGATATTGGTGATTTATGATAACAATATTAATTTATCACCGTCCTCACCATATTTTTGAGGTAACATCCCTCCCTTTTATTTTGAGGATGCAATTGCTAGTGCCCCGTACCATAATAACACAAAAATATTTAACAAAAAAGTTTCAAAAACACGGTTGCAGGTTTTCTTGTTAAGAACGAAATCACACTAAATTATTAAACAGAACAAAAGAAAGTAAATACTAAAAAAAAAGGATATATTTGGACTTGCCAGAAATTATATCTAGTGTGAGACCACCTAGTATCGCTCGTCTAATATCATCATCATCCAATGAGCTCTAATGTTTATCAGTGCTGTTTAGAGAAGAGCCAGTCCCTTTCCGTTAGATAGAAACAAGCTAGTGCCATAAATATAATACACAATGTCCATCCGAAGAATTGAATAGAACACAAATATTAAATGAAACAGGAATTAATAATATTCCGGCGGCAACTTTCCCTTTCTCCATCGTTTATATCACAGTTAAAAGTCTGGAAACTGTAGAGACTCGTCCAACTTCAGTAATTGGTTCACCAGCAACCGTTACAACCATTCACCATTTATTTAGGGATGGCCGAATTGTGGAGGAGCGAAAATGTTCGTAATAATTTGCACCTGTTTCATTCTTCTTCTTCTTATCGTATGGTTGATGAACAACCTGGTGTCAGAGTTTAAACCGCCTGTAGGCCTCTGACATGGCTTTACACACCGTTAAAAAATCTCTCAGGTGTGCCAGTGTCCTCACGATGTTTTCCTTCACCGTTTTCAGCAACTGATAACTAATTCACAGTACACACATGAATTCGAAAAGACATTTGTGCGTGCCGGGGCTTGAACATGCTACCTTTGACTTGGCAGTCCAATGGTCATACCACTCGGCTATCAGTGCTGTTTGTTTCATTGAACGTCTTGGATTTCAAGAAGGCTCAAAGATTAAGATTAGATTAGTTTAGGTGATAAAAGAAGATACATATTGCAAGGATGTCGACACACAAATACACACATTCTCTAAATAGGAAAGAAAAACAATCGACAATCTTTGTCTACATATTTTAGGGTTTTTCCAAGATAAATTTATTTCACCTACCTATTTCTTTTAAACGAAAAGATTTGCCAACCCTGATTAAGTTAACGGTACGCTTATAATCTGTGCGCAGAATTGAAAAATGGAAGCCAAACTGCGTAATTTTGTGGTGGAGACTTTAATATCAGTTATTATGTCCGTCGAGAGAACTCCTGCTTCAATAGTAGGATTAATATCCGTGCTTCATTCTTGTCTATTAAACTAGTGTTAATGCTATCGACTTTCTTGTGTAACTTCAAAGTGGACTTCTGGTACCAAATTACTGTAAAATATTATTGAAATAAAGATAGCGTTTATATTAGATGCAGTTTGTAAAAATGGCAGGGACCAAGCACCGATTTTTTAAAATTATTATCATACTCTTCTATAATGAGAGGATACAAATAAATACTTCGACTCTTTAGGGAGTTTAGGGGATTTATATAAAATGTATATAAAGCAAGTATTTAACATTGAGGGAATACTTTACTTATAAGAAAGGGAATACTTTAAATATCGGAAAGCAGATTTCCCTAGAGTCTTCCTCGTTAATTTCAGAGCTTCACAGGTGCTGAGATCGACTCTGTTTCTTTCTGACCTCTCCATAGACGCGTAAACTTAAATGACCTCAGTCCGATGTGTATATTTGTTACGGACTATAAGAGTGAGTGCGCGCATACTTGTGCACTATAATATCTCCTGGTAGTTGGCTAGTCTCAGATGAGATGGGCTGCCGTGACCGGAATTCGGTCAGGAGAACATTATTATATCATTTGTCCTACACAAAGACTGGAAACTACTCTTCTTCTTGTTCTTTGTAACTTTAACTTAACCGTCACTAATGAAGCATATTAGATATTAAATACTGTATACAGGAATAATGGACTGTGGTATGCTGAACTGTTTTAATTTGTAGCCTGTCACTGTTTCTATTAAAAAACTTGAAAAAGTTATTAAGGGAAGGATTAGCCACCTGCGGTCGATAAGGCCGTAATTAGGTCACTGGCGACGCTACACCTACAGTAATATGAGTAAAATAAATCCCTTTTTACTTATTCTATATTATTGCACCTAACACTTTGTCTCTGCACCACCCTAAGGTTGACTGGTAGAGAATGCCTCAGGCATTAAGTCCGCCTATGTAAACTGTATTGTTGCATAAAGTTTAAATAAATAAATAAAAACATTGCAAGTTAAATTACAGTTTAGTTTTGTAAAAACAGACCCGGGGTTGTATATAACATCGTAACATCGTTGTATATAATATCCTTAGTCCTTCTGGCGCCAGAAGCACCAAAACAATTTTCATTAAAACTTGTAGTGTGTACGCATGACTATCATTCACAAACTCACCAGTTATTTCGGTCAAAGCTTGCCAGACAGACTGTCGACAGCTCTTTCTTATTGCGTTGTCCCTCTCTTGGCATTTCGTCTGTTATTAGATACGTCTTAAGTCGTCTTCTCAGAAACGCCGAACTTAAAAAATGTCTTAGAGTCGTACAAATAGTTGAGTCAAGTGCAGAAATCGAATTTTGACGACCTGATTGCCGCAGCGGCTAAGCGATTGGACTGCTGCGCTAAGGGTTGCGGGTTCGATTCCCGCACGGGGCAAAAAAGTTGTGCGAACCGCAGATGTTTGGCTCGAGTCTGGGTGTTTGTGTATGTGATATTTCATGTTTGTGAAACGCACCCACGACACAGGAGAAATTCCTAGTGTAGGGCGACGGTTTAAAAAAAAACAGAATCTCCACAATAACCCATTACTTATAAAAATTGTCATCGTTGAACAATCGGTTAAATTATACCTGTCACTGTCGTTTGCATGTCATTAAATAGAGATGTTAATAGACTTAACAAGTGGTTATCTTAAAACACATATTAGCATCGTTTATTCGTTCATCGTTTATTTATAAGTAAATGTTTAGTTAATAAAGACTAGCCAAACAGTAAGAATCAAACAGATCTAGATGTTTTAACCAGATTAGTGCTAAGGTACTAAAAAATTATTGTATACACAAAAGCTAAACCCGGATAAGATAGTTGTCCCTCTAGAACCAGGAATTGACAACTGAATTCGAAGGCAAAGCTAACACTACAGCTAACATCCATCCGATGACAACATATTATACGCAAAAGCTAAGCATAGTCAATAAGATAGTCCATCTAAAATAAAACTTGCTTATCTTTTCTATCGTTGCAACAGAGCTAAATCATCATTAGCTTTAGATATTGAATGTGTCTTCAACGCACACGGTACACTCAGTGATGGGTGAAACAAATGACACATTGGCGGGCCACTGGCCACCCGACATGGACGCTATCAATTCTACCGGAATCTTACTCACATTCATTTTTTATTTTCATGGCCACTTTCTCGGGAATGTCGATGACATGATGTCATTGCTAGTGGAAAGGACAGGTGTTGGAACTAGGAAGTGTGTTCTAAAGAATTCAACAAACTGTCGCCTTATTGGCCTCGAAACTTGAACTATCCTTGCTATGAAATTCTAAGTTAATAACTTTGAAATATGTCTAAATTTAGAAGAACGGAGTCTCCTATCACAAGCAATTTCTTGCTTAAAAGGAGATCTCCAAATCTAGTGTGTAACCGATCTTATGTAATTGAAAATAATAATTTTTTTTAAATAAAGTAAGGAGAAGAATAACCTTCTACAAATGGCAAGCACAGTAATATTTTGTACAACCCTAACCTACCGTGCTATAGGAGAGGCCTATGTCCAGCAGTGGACTGAGATAGGATGATAATGATGATGATGAATCTACCGACATGGCAGTTTGGCAGTAAAGATATACAATTTTGCCTAGCCTGCGTACATCACATTTTATCCAATCTAGGCACTAAGTTGACAAAATAATCTGCAGATGTTATCGGGACCACGACATACAATTATTAATCTTATAAATCCTCCACACACAGTTCCAAACAGCGCACGCGTCTAGCATTGAATTGATGATATCGTCTTGTTCACCGATCGCTACTTACGTGAATCGGAGCGTGAAACATGATTTATAATGCTTATACGCAAGTTACACTTCCGGATTTATTTCTACAAATTGTAATTCCATTTTTAAATACCACTCGCTCGCCAGTATTTGTTTATGATATGTAGGCTTTAGTCGATTACCGGTTTTTTTAATAACGTGTCACATCCCTAGGGATTCAGTAATGCGCGGCAAAACTAACTGTCACATACTCGGAGTCTCCCGGATCGAAAAATATTTACGAGGGTTGGGTAAATAGGTACTTGTAATATATTTTTTTGTTCTAGTAGTTTTCCGTTGGTTAACTATATAGTTACTACAGAGTATTATGAAAGTTAAATAGATTTATGTAATAATATAATAAGCGTACTCTGCGTATATTTTCGTCTGTACATTTTTGCTAAAGGCACTAACGAGAATACCTATTCCTAACTTCCTATTCAAGCGCGATCTTTCTTTCTCTGTAGAGCCAATTATACATAGACATGAATAAAACCTAGCTTCTTTTTCTGACAGCCATGAAGTAACCTAAACATGGCCTATCAGTAAATAAATCACGGAAAGAAAACGCTAACTAATAAAATCCATCGTTTACAAGGAGTTATAGAAATAAGTATGAATACGCAAGGCAAAACGAACATAAAAATAACACTTTGAGTTCTGTAATTTTACGGTTTTACCTACCAGTTATGTGTAGTCGTTCGCCATGAATAAATGTAACGCGTATTTGCCCATAATATCAAAGATGGTACTGATTTTCATGGGTCGTAAACTGACTGGGGTAGATACGATCGATGTTTGTCAACCGGTGTCAAGCCACCTTCTGCGACGTGTCAATTTACTTATTAAACAGGCTTGTGTTGATAACGTGAATTTTCGACAGGGGACCTACTTCTGTCAAAGAAAATAAGGATCCTGGGAATAGGGTCGGCAGTTTTGTTATACTTTTCGGAAGATTATTTGACATAAAATAGAAAATTACAATAAACGTTCAATGAAATAGAGACAACATACATAATTAATATACTAATTTATAGTCAATTCTATCGGTATTACATTACCTGACGGTGCGGACAGTATTAAAATGGTGTAACCAGATACTAGCTAAAAAAGAAAAGGAATTCTTTAATCTTCACAAGTCGGGCAATATCGAGGATTGTTTTAACCATTAAGAATAAAGCATTATAATGCTATAAATATGTTCATATCTAAATGGAATATTAGTTGAAAACTTTGCAGACTTGAAATTCTAGTGACAACATTATATTAAGAAGATTTTGAAACTTGATTCTAAAGCCAAAGATCCATTTATACGCTACGTTTATTATGATATTTTGTGGGATTTCATCTCTGGATTTGCTACTAAAAGTGTGTTGAAATAAAAGTAATATATTTTCTATCACACTGCTCTAGATTGGCTTTCCCGTAGCAATGATAAAAATATGCAGGCTGGCCACATTTTATGACGATATAAACAAAGGCTCATGGAAAACAGAAGCATGAGTATTTGAAACTAGAATTTGATTATGAAACAAAAGCTGCCAGTAATCTTTGAACTCAAAAACAAAGTACAGTTACATAATAATAAAATAGCAACTGCTAAGTGTCTCGATGTTAAAAAGAGTAATAAAAATATAGCTTTCATATTAGATTTTACAATGAATTTAAAGGGTGAGTGATTCAACACTGGCTGAATGGAATTTATTTCATAGTTTTTATAGCTGAAATGAAACTAATTTTTTGTGAAGTTTTCTGCGCTAGATACTTATTTATATTTCATGGAGTAAAAAATACACTTTTACTAGCTTTAAGTCGAGTCGGCAAAAGTTGTTAATCGGATTACCCTGGATTTCCATTGTTAAAAAGATTACGAAAGCTTAACATAAAAATAGGCGTATCGTTTTCTCGTGGCTTAGTAGATCGGACAGTAAGTACCTACCTACATTAATTTCAGAATTGGGGTGAAACAAATTATAGACAAACCCCGAATTTTAGGGTACTAGTCTAGTACTACCAGAATATCGAAATATCCCTGGAAATATGAATATTTAACCAAAGAGCATAAGGAAAATATGAGGTGTTAAAAACAATGTGCCATCATACAAGGGGTCGTCCATATATTATGTCACGTGCTACTGAAGAAGGGGGGGAGGGGTAGAACAATTGTGTCCAAATGTGACGTGAATTTGAATGAACGACGCATTCATAATCATAAAGCTAACATGTTTTAGTATGCGGGGTGATGGGCTACCTGCGTGGATTAACATAATCACGTGGAGCAGGCTAATGTTGAAGATTACGCAGCTCATACGGAACAGCGTGAATTAGGGTTTGATCTGACAATTATGTGAAACTTTGATGCCATTAAAAGACCTTTCAAAATGGTAGTTATACAATTGATGGTCAGGCGTTCCCTTGGTAGTCAGCCTTCTACCAACCTGCTAACTGGATAATCTTCACTATGCCATAGTTTGAATTATGCTAGCAGTAGAAGAACGGATTAAACCCGAACCAGACAAAAAAGATTAAAGATACGTAAAAGTATGTGTGTCAAAGTGATTGTAAAAAACATTAAAAGAGCGCAAGGCATTTATAAAGATAAGCATCCGCGCGACGAACCTTCATATAATACGTTTATAACCACTTCGAAGCAGTACATTGACTTCGAGGCATAACTAACAACGAATTAGGCTTATACAATCAATTGTCAACACGAGGCTCCATTAATTTCATTAATCAATTCAACACGCACGAGGAGCATACTTCGTGAGTATCGGCGAGTACATCAATCACTCGATCGGCTGATTGATGTGCCGCAGTCCGTGGTTAGAGCTTCGACGAGTTAGGTACGATCCGTCTACACATTTCTACCAATAGATGGCGTTGTATGGTTGAAGCTGAATCGCGGTGTTAAGATTTTCCGTCGATCATTGACCCTAATTAAAGGACTTGCACATAGAGGACCGAAGTTTGTAGAAAATGGTATTTTCCTGCAGTGGGATTACTCAGACTAGCTAGATAGATGTTTACCTTAGTTATCTGTTTAATATTTTATAATAATACGTGAGACAAATACTTTGTACCCCTTTTTACAGAAATTACGCGGGCGGAGAAGTATGAAATTTATCACATTCTTCTTCTTCTTTTCGTGTCAATAATAGACACCTTCCGACCAAAAAGTTGCCAACTGGATGGTCCGGTCGTTGGCCTCCATCATGTCCTGGAGGGTGCAGGTGGTAATGCAGGAGGGACAGGACAAAAGATGCGCAGTGTCTTGCGCGGGCACCACACCCACATTGTATGGACCATTGTGGTGAAGAGATTAGTCAGACTAGACCCTGCGTTACCGCATCTATGTGCGCCAAGGGGAGGCTCTCTTCATGCGCCGAAATTTGGCACAATTAAAGTTGTTGAAGGAGTGCACGTGAAAATTATAGAAATAGCTGTCTATTTGTATAATTTTGGCGCCACGTGTAAAATAAAAATGGTTTGGTAATATGACTTTGTTGTTGGCTAAAAGTCTTTTGGAGCTAAATAGTTAGTAAGTCTTGCTTAAGATTCGGCTAAGCAAGTAATCCTATTCTTCTAAAGTTAGTGCGAGAGAATAAGTAAGAAACCACTTGAATTTAATAAGAACTAGGCTGGAGCTACTTTGTCGTCTTAGATAAGTTTATCGCGGCTATCCTTGGATTTAAGTAAGGTTGGCTATCTTTAACTATTAGGTCTAACTTTCATTAAGTTTTGTTCATAAAAAAACTACTCCAGGAATTTACTACACACACATTTTGCCAGTTATGTTCTAGGCCCTAATTTAATAGGGGCGAGCCTATTGCCACAAACGAGGCACGAATCCAGACCCCGTGTTGCTATGAAAATTCACATCATATCAGCCTATTGCAGTCCACTGCTGGACGTAAACCTTCCCTAAATTACGCCGATGAAAATGACCTAACGAAAAAACCCAATAACTCGTCCCGGAAATCGAAGCCAGGACCTCACGCTCAGCTACCTCAATGTCGTGCGTTTTCAACTGTATTTTATTCCCGTAACTCCATATTCCATACTAACTAATTCATAACAGATTGTTTGAAGTCTCGAGTTATAATACATCGGAAACCGTATTCATACGAATGTTTGAAGCTGTTTGAATTTGAATTATATATTTGGCACTTCAGGCACGTGATCTAATTAATAATTTGGTTTGTTTCTGTGAGTGGGTCCCTGTTTACCTAGTTGACCTTGTGACTGCACGTGGAGAGTAAATGTATCAAGACGACGTCTGGATGTTGAATTTTTATTAAAGCTACTTCTGCTCCCGTAGTCAAAATGCATGTTTTGGGGATCAAGGAAAGACAATTATCGCTCTTTCTTCCATAAACGATAGCTTTGCAAAATTATGTCCTTACTTTACTCCAGTTTGCGGATCTTGTACAAACCGACGGCTGCAAGAGAACTTGGCACACATGGAAGGAACATCTTGACAACCACACCAACCTCAAAATAATATTACTTTCCGAAATCAGTTGTGGGTTATAGTTTACGTAAAATGTTTTTTTCTCCATAAGACGACCTAACGATAGCAAGTCGACTTCAAATATCAGGGAAGCACAATCCCTTGGCTTTACTCACATTGAATGACAAGCAGCTGCCACATTCCGATTTTATTCCAACCAAGATTGTAAAAGGGAAATATTCCCAGATACTCCCTCAAAGAGATCGTATAACCGACATATGTATGTGGCTATTGGAGAAGGGTTGGGATGCATACATTTTGCCCGAGCTCTAGTTTTGCGCTGTCTAATTTACATTTGTCAGCGCGTCCTTGACACCTAGATAAGAAAACAAATAACGTTTACGAGAATTTTTCTGTAAAGACAAGATTACTCGCAAGTCAAGCGGTAAATCTGAACTCTTTTCGAATTTTGAACTGCATTGTATATATATATAACTATTTTTATTAGCCCAACCTTCAATAAATGGTTCAAGGCCTCGTACAAGTAAAAATTACGATAATTTCTGGGTCATTCAAAAGATTTTCCATTAAGAAAAATACAGTGCCTAATAGTCATAGTAATATGCTTTAAAACTAATAGAATTGTTTCTATTGAATTGGTACCTACAACTTCTACTCCTACATGACACTATTTAAATAGTCTGCAATAGACGCAAAGGCCAACCACTATCTGTGCTACAACTTCTCTCTTAGACAAAAAAAGTACATAAATCACTCCTCTGTCTTCCTCTTTTCGGAGTATGCGTAATAAAACACTTTTGACTAAATTCTCTATTGATTAATAGCTAAAATTTACTACTTATTGCTTCGTTTGACTAATGCTAAAACCAGAAAACACTGCATCGCCCGCTTTTAAACCATCAATATGCGGACAGATCGTAAATCTTATCATTTGCGGAGCCCGCTGACTCATCGACGGACGTTTACGTCTTTACCGTTCCACGTTCGATACAAAACAGTACTAACAAAATGACTGATGAAGCGTACTGTTATTGTCGGAGGTATAGTTGAGTGGGTGTTGTTTATTGAGCATGTTGTGGCAGTCCGAGAAAAGATGGTGGGACGAACTGGATGCGTGACGAAGAGACTGGAATTATGTCGCGGTAGATAGTACAGCGCAGGGATGACCAATGGCAAGCGACAAAATATTTCGGAGACGTCGTTTTATTATGATTATAAAAATCACTAAGTCAACGTTATTTGATGGCACAACTATGGTTGCATTAAACATTTTTTTTTCTCAGCCTGTGTTGTCCCACTGCAGGGCAAAGGCCTCACTCTTCCACTTACTCGGTGGTGTGCTAAAGTGGACCAGTCTCTCCTGTAGGCAAGCAGATCTTCATACCACCGTCGTCTAAATAAAACATATCTTTACAAAAAATGGCACGTTGATCCAAAAAGGTTCTTCATCCCTGGTATAGTATAATGATTAATGATAATAATAATTAATATAATGATCCACTATTGATGAACCCTGTTTGTGCTGGTGTCAAAAAGATATAAATTGTTGTCTTTCTGCAAGCTGGCTAAACATTGAACTCTGCTTCTCACCAGACGGGATTATCAATGTCCACACGATAGAAGATCTATAGCAGTAGTTTCCTATATGTAATCGCTCATTTCGAGCCTACGTAGAGCTAACAGTATGAAGAATTTACAAGTATCCATATCCATACTAATATTATAAATGTTAAAGTAACTCTGTCTGTCTGTTACACCTTCACGACTAAACCGCTGGACGGATTTTTATGAAATTTGGCGTGTAGAAATTTTAAGACCCAAAAAGGACATAAGCTACCATTTTTATTTAATTTAACCTAACCGCCACACTCAGAGATGTTAATGATTACTTTAACTGACACTAAGTAAAGATTTGACAAAGAAAACCTTTACTTAATGATGGTTTAAGTAATCATTAAATGTCTCCGAGTTCGGCGGTAAGGCGTTTAAATAGGGGTTAACGCGGGAAACAGCGGGCAGAAGTTATTTAAATATAATACTTACCAACAATCTAAATTAACGCGAGCGAAGCCGCGGGCAAAAGCTAGTTAGCTATAAATAACTAATCTATTATTCAATGCTGACGGTAAACAGTCCAGTGTCACGCCACACCGTGATATGGAGTATCTTCTTAGTATGCCACGCGGGGTTCGTGACTCAACTGATTGACAGCATGGCGTCGCGGACTTAACCACGAACATTTATTGCTTGAGAGCATTACTGCATGGCAGACAAGTATATACTGCTGGTATACCTCAGCTATGTTGAATCAAAACCAGCACGGATAGAGCCAGTGGCTGGTAATACATAAAAATATTCTATTCGTTATTTTTTTTCTCGTAATTTCAATATAAATCCATTTTATTTTGGCGTTGAAACTTTGATATTTTAGATGCACGATTCCAAAATGTCATTCGCTATGATTGATACCAACAGATACGTTATAACTTTTGAAAGATTTATACATAATACTAATTAACACAGTATACATATTGTAATTACACTTAAGTAGGCTCTAAGTTATACCAGTTTAAAACTCTTATGTCTTATAAATTTATTTTGTATGTCACAGGCAGGAAAAATATTATCTTCCCCTAAGTTATATTAAAAAAGTTCGTCTTAAACAACAAGCTTTACATAAACGTGTAAATAAATAGTTATTTGCTTGGTTATTATAAAGTTTTAAAACACTTTGCTAAGCGGCCCGGCTTAATTCGGGCCTTATAATTAACGCTAGTAAACTACGAAGTTCTCTAAGAATTTAAGTAGGTTCTTTGTATTTTTAAGCTTAACTAACTTGGTGTTTTTAGTGGGAAGGGCTTTGCCGAGCAGTGGGACACAATAAAGGCTAATATTGGAGCTCAAAAAAGGCTTATTTTTATTGCAATAGGTAGAGCATATCTTTCATGATTATCGTAACAAGAAATAGGTAGGTACCGATAAATAATATTTAGAATAATATAATCTAGTTGCCTATATCGTTGTGCAATATGTGTTGATGGAATGCATGAAGTAGATGCCCAGAATTGTGCTCAATTGTTAAAAAGTAAATTACTAGATGAGTCGACGGCATGGAGTAAGGCTTTTAGGTATAACTTGGATTGGACTGCATAACAAGGAGCATTAGCAAATGGCAGACGCCTATAGAGGTCCGGTATTGGCCAGGCTGGACATAGACATAGTTAAACATTTACCTTAAATCATTTTTGGTCTTAATTCTAATAATTTTTCCCCCTACCACTTTAAATAGCATCGCCCCTCTGCCTATCCCATCCGACAACAAACGTGATGATACATTCACATCTGATTTATCTGCAAAAGGAAACACTTCGTGTAACTATTTATATACCGCCTAATGGACCACTCTCACTGTAAGTTAGGGGCCGTTACAGTACGTTTTTATGTAACGGCCGCTGAGAATCTTGGATCTACTTGTGTAGAGGACGAAGACTCAGTCATGGGAGGATAAAGATAGGAGTCTTTTTAGGAACGCCTTTAATTTGATTGCTGAGGGAATGGCTTCAAAAAGCGCCTGACTTAGTGACATGAGGACTGAGGATTGTGGTATGCTTGCTTCATTAAGACCATTCTGTTGGTCGCCACTCGCATAATGTAAGGCCAGGACCTCCTGAGACACTTACTCTTAAAATAACCGAAACGCCTATTAGTCACATTCCTAAGAAGACTGCAAAAGGAACTGCTAAGAGCCTTGCTTTCAAATGCAAAACAATCATATTTAAAGTACCTATTGACTGATTTAACTAAGAGTGAAATACAGTTTCGGCTAGTATTAAACATTTTGCAGTTTTACAGTAAGTCATTTATCGGGACCAAACAGAAAGATAACGATCCTAATTTGCTAAAATGGATTTTTATTCAATTTGACTAAACGAAACATGTATCCTATTAAATTGTATTACTTCTAAGCGAATCAAGCTCCCTAATTGTACATTTCTGCCAAAGGGATGTTTTATTTTTCTCGTTGGGAACATGTCTAAGCTAATGAAGCTCAAACAATCATCCATAAAGCCTTTACCTGTCATTAACCGACAATTCAGTATAGGTTTTGGTAACTCGGCAGTCGGCAAATATCCACCATATTTTTTTTGCGTAACGTTTGGCAATCAATCGGGCGGTTCACGCGGGTGGACCCGAGCCGCGCCGATCAATCAGCCGCTATCTACACGCCACGACACGAGCCCGACACGACAGCACGCCGACACACGCACGACCGCTTCCAATACTCCAGCCTTCATTTCCCCCGTTTTTTCCCTTTGACTCGTTTGACTAACATGGGCAAAGGGAAAATGTTCAAAGATTAAAAGTTCACTTTTCTCTCCAAATATGTCAAATGAGGTTATATAGAAAATTTGTAGGTTATATAGAAAGTTTGTAGGGGTGATGCGTTTGAAGATGAATTAAGAGGGCTTTAATGGGCGTTCGGATTTTCCCCTGCCGTTTGTGCTTGTTTTTATTGTTATTCCATAAATGTTTAGAAGATTTCTTGTCTTATTATTGAAATGCGAACGTGATGTCTTGTTTTTATTATTTTATACAAGCTGAGTCGATTTGGAGACTCGTACAAACTTCACAGCTTAACAGATTAATTCTAAAACTTGTATTTCAAACGAAACTTAGTTTTAAATCCACAGTATCTAAGTGAATGAAAGTACAAACAATATTTGCGGTTATAAAAGAAAGCGTTCTCGCGTTGGCTTATTATGGCGGCGTTACGAAACATAAACAATAGAACAGAGAAAAAGAAGTATAACGATACAACGTAACCGTCGCGGGTCAGCTGATGTAAATTGAGTGAGGAAGACTAATAAATTCCGTTTTAGCTATGGTCGGAGTAAAGAATAATTTTAGCTAAATTGCCGTAGAACAAATCGGTAAAGGTAAACATAGTCATAAGTTTTTTAACTCATCATCATCCTAGCATCACGCCTGTAGGTATTTCCCGAAGAGGTGAGCACAGGTGTATAGTACCTATGTAATATGCCTAATTTTATATGATCTGTAATATTATAAGTCCACCTATGTACTATTAAGGAATGTAATAAGGTATTGAGTATAATAGAATATAATATTGATACAAATACACCGTGTTCTACTGAGAATTTCTAAATCGAATATCCACGAAAACTGCCCGACACGGAATTTGAATCCAGGACGCCATGATCAGCAGTTGAGCTTAGCGACCACTAGACCAACGAGGCAATCAGGTTTTATTTCACATAGGCTTCAAAACAGCACTTAAAAAAAAAACTTGCATAACGTCCTTTAGTTGCGCGGTTCAAAAGTGTCGTTTCTATTGAGATGAACTGGCAAGCCCAAATGTATGGGGATGACATATGTCATCGATTACATAGTCGAAACATGATGTCATCCCCATACATTTATCATTATATTCGTCAAGCGTTTTGACACTTGTCTAAGGGGAAGAAACTCCATAGTTACTCTAAATGTTATATTGAAACTCAAACAATTTACCTATACATGTGATTCATCATCAGCCAAAAAACGTCCACTGTTAACATAGGCCTCCCCGTTTAAGCAGGGGGGGTGTTGCCATAATCCCCACGCTTGGCAAGCGGCTTGGGGATCGCAGTATTGGTGGTGAAGTTACAGAAGACGCTGCTGCCCATCTTCTGGATTTTCCCTTAGTCGCCTCTTACGACACCCACGGGAGGAAAGGGGGTGGTCAATTCTAGGCCGGATACCACACGGCCACGGCCATATGTGATTCAGACAGAACAATTCTTTTGTACGTTGTTATTTTATTATCATGTTGTCACTCAAAATACAGTTAGAATAACATTCTGTACTGTCGCAAATCTTCGCGTTTACTTTTACTAACAAATAGGGTTGCCACGTTCTTTTGAAGAAAAAAAATTGTAGTAAGGAAAATTTAGAATGAAAATACTACACTTTTAATCTTAATAAATTGTTGTGTTGTTGTTTAATTGTGTTACCTGTACCTGTTCCATAATTAATAATTATGGACTCTCGAAAAAGTCTTATGAAAAAAAAATTGTACATTTCGTAGATACTTTATTATATTTCTATGATATATAGGCAGTACAATCAGCTTAAATATAGTACGATACTATATATTATCCACCTGAGACTTCGTCCTCGTGGATATTTTATAGCCTATATCATTCCACGTTAAGTGGACTATCCAAAGCAACAAGAAATGTTCAATTCGAACCAGTTCCTGAGATTAGCGCGTTCAACCAAACAATAAAACAAACTTTAGCTTCACAATAGCATGTGTGCACGGTGGCAACCCTACTTACAACCTCAAACGTTAGAACGATTCAATTGTAGTAAAATACGTTTCCCACCCGCTTTCCCTAATCGTCTGCAATGATAATAAATTCAATACGATACGCATTCATCGTTATTTGAAAGGATGCGGGCCTTCAAAGGAAAAATACCTGAAAAATGAAATGAATTCAAAATACAGGCACAGTAGGTCAACGTCATTATGTATGCTATTTTTTTCGCTTGGTTTGCGACGGGAATATATATATTTGATATTGGCTGTCGTATCCCTTACCTCTGTTTTCTCAACTTGAATTGTGAATGATATTTTTAATCTGTGTAGTCTTGTGCACTCTTTTATTGTGGAATTGGAGATCTATTCATATAGCATCTTTGTCATTATCATCATTTAGACGGTAAAAGTTTTTTGTTAAAATAAAAACGTCGCGCCACTCTAGGAACTTTTCCTGTATCGTTAGTGCGTCTAAGAAACATGTAATATCACATACACAAAAAAACACCCAGACTCAGGACGAACATCTGCGGATCGCACAAATTTTTGTCCCGTGCGGGAATCGAACCAGTCCAATTGCTTAGCCGCTGCACTAATCGGGTCGTCTATGTGTGTGTGTCGTCAGTTAAAGAATAAACAGTTGTATTTAATATGTATGTATGTATTGGATACCTCAGAGGAGCAACCAGTAGCTTCTGAATCGATAGGTACTGAGTCGGAAGAGTAAGTCTGCCTGTAACTGAAAATTTCATAGACTAAGATTTTGTTTTAATAATAATAATAATAACACATAAATGGCACCAAAAGTCATATAAATTTGGGTTGGTATTATCGTTTCAGTGATTTATAGCTGTAAAGTACTGAGTTGGTAATCATAGATTCCAACAGATAATACCTGACGTCACCCTTAAGACTTACAAATACTAAAAGGGAACTTGAAATTCGATGGATGCGAGCAGCGACACGGTGGCTCAGTTGGTTAGAGCAGCGCCACGGATCGGCGAAGGTCGCGGGATCGAATCCCGCTCGTGTCCATCATTTTTCAAATTTCCTTTATCAGTTTAGAACACATATAGTATTAGTAACAATTAAACTTAATTTCTAGTGTTAGTAGGTAGTTCAAACAGTTTATTTACTGAGTATGGACTTTCATCCAATGTCGCAGCATCGGAGACTCCCATCTATCTGAGAAAACACTCAGTTTTGTATATTCACATGTAAATTCGTATAGAATTTATTAAGGCACTTTATTGAACACCCTTGAAAACAAAAAATTAAAAGTACTTCGAATTACCTAACTAATTTCCCTAAAATGTAATTGCAATATCTAAGCAAACCAGTCGTAAGTTGTCAATACTAAATATACCTAAGTGTAGTTAGTTATATAAAAATCATTAATTTGTATAGGTACTGCTTATTTTTGTTCATTTTCTAATGTAAAATTGTAATTCTTACTTTTTAATTAATGTACCTACATTATTTTGTTGTTACTTGGTAACAAATGTCATACTCCAATGACAATATTTGCATGCCTTTAATACAAGGCGGGACACAAGTACCTATACTTATAATCTCAGAATACAGAACAAATTATAATATAAGACCTTAATATGTAAAAATTACTGTTCCTGCAAATAAATACATTTATATTTCTTGAACATTTGACGGTAAAAATATATTCTCATTTCTAGTTTCCACTGTACACTTGTTGCTACTAGCGACACGCGAAACATTTTAACATCCATTACCGAATAACTAAACGCTTCGTTGATTCTTGTCATACAGAAGCGGGGATCGACGCAAATTTTGCCAATAGAATCGACTGCTGGATAAATAGCAAATATATTTCCTTTACCATTCATAGGAAAAGCATTTATCATAACGAATTGAGTTGGGATTATACCATGTTCAAAGAGAAGGGTCTATTGTACTGTACTGCCCCCTAACCAACTCTTAAAGCAGGACAGTTTACGTTGTGGAAGCAAGACGCTGCATTACACTGAACGTAGCAGCGTCTCGCTTCCACAACGTAGACTGCCCTGCTTTAAGAGTTTATGGTAAGGGGCTGTAATCCTTTGAGCGCTACGGTCTTATAGAGAAAAGAAAACTTATTCGCGCCCTCTACGCCACGATTTTATTAGAAGACAATATTTATTACGATTATTGTTTGTTATTACATTAAACAAATGTTTCGATTATATATGGCTTTAAATAAAGTTATGGCGTGAAGAGCACGGAAATGTTTTTTTTATGCAAGAGCGCTTAAATGGGTATCCTTTTTTTTAAACGCCGCCCCACACTAGGAGTTTTCTTGTATCGTGGGTGCGTTTAACATGAAATATCACATACGAAAATACCCAGACTCGGGACAAACATCTGCGGACCGCACAAAGTTTTGTCCCGTGCGGAAATCGAAGCCGCAATCAACCGCAAGTCCACTGCACTAATCAGCCCTACACTGCACATAGCGGCGTCTCGCTCCTACATCGTAAACTGCCCCGTTTTAAGAGTTCATGGTAAGAAGGCAGGTCCTCAATTCCTTGGGTCATATTCGTCTGTTATTGTCAGTCGCATGAAAGTATTGGTCGCGTGTGGACGTGACCCACTTCCTGATGTTAGGATTTATTAATGTTCGTATATACACGTGGCGCCTACTTTAATAATTCACGACTTTACGAGCATTTATTAATAATGATTTGGTATAAGATTAATGTTGATTGTTATTTGATTATTTTTACAAAATACGTAGGTATGTGCTGACGATCTGATTGGCGCAGTGGCTAAGCAAAGTGACATGTAAACACATTGATTTTGACGTTTGCCAAGTCACTGCTTTAGTTTGAAGCTAACCATAACGAATACAAAGTAAAATACTAGAAAGGATTTAAAAATTATTTAGGTCTTAAAAAATATTTTAGTTATTTTAAGAGCACCTGAATTTAATTTAACCCTTGAAGTGCCTGGTGGATAAAAATCACACGGCAAGCCCAACTAGCCTGTTGCTCCTGTAAAAAAATGTTTTTTATAAATTAAAAACAATTTTCAAACTAAAATCAATATTCTATAATTCCCTCTAATTCTGTACTTTAAATAACTTCTTTTTTTGTTGCTATTTTGGAATTATTAATGTTTTAAATTTATAAAACTTCAATTGTAGTTTTTTATGATTTATGTTTATATAAGATTTATGTTTAATTTTTAGATTTGATATCCTTGTTCTTATAGTAATAAGTAAGTTTGTTCACTTAACTGTCTAAATGCGAATGCTGTGGTCTTCTTTAACTGAGGGAGCACAACTCAAATGTAAACTCTACTTTTGTCTATCAATGTATCTTGTGTATTCTTCGTTGGAGATGCATAGATAAATAAATATTATTTTAAATGCGTCAAAATGTTAAGTAACATTTTTTTTAAATTTATCCTTTATATGGCCCTATCTATATTAGTAGGACCTATAGTATAGAAGGATATTACTTTTATTAAAATCAATTCTTTACACACAGTCACGTATAAAAGCAAGTATGTATAAATAAATACTTAAATTAGTGTTATAGCTCATATTACACAATATTACCACTTGTAAGTACTCATAAAACCTGTCTAGACGTCGAAAAACCAATTAAAGAAAACTAATTACATTTCTTAAGGCTTGTTCAACTTGAAATTGATAATATTACCCGTGCTATTACCAACAATAATAATTAAAACTTTTTATATTTCGTTTTCTAGGTTTGAAATTTTGAGTGTCCCTGACTGGCTAAAAAGCTTCTTAATTTAAATGACCTGTTCTTTGTTCTTAAGAAAAAAAACGTTTGTATCCGTTTTTATTAAGATGAATAGCTGTTTAGAGAAGTTTTTTGTTAGTACCATTATATGTATTTGATCTTTGGAATAGAATAGAACAAAGAAGAAGAACAAAATAAAGAAAAAGTTTAGTTAACCTATGGTGTCTGGCGTAGACATATCAATGCGTAGCATCTCTATCTACATATATCTATGGTAGATATCCATAATAGAGTAGCAGATTCCGAGGCTTTTGGGGTAAAATTAGTCGAAATACGAATATTGATAAATTTGGGCCTGATTTGTAAAGGGGTAAGAGGACACATTTCCATATGCTACGATCGTCATACCGTTCACGCCTCAATCACTCGCACACACCCCTCATACATAAATTGTAATATTTACTTTTAATCTTTTCCCTCAAATAAAGTCAGTGGATTGGCAAAATAAAGTAAAGCCAGAATTTCGCCACATCGTTAAGAAACTGCTCGGGTCCCAACTGAAGATTGTCGCTCGATAAGATATCGTGTACTAGGAAAACATAATCTTGAACATTTTTCTAAGTCAAGTGTTCAAAGAAACGGACTAACGCTGAGACAAAACGGCATGAATAAACTATTAAACGATTTTCTGTTTTAATGTCTTCTGTTTACAGTGGAATTTCGATTGCGTTGAGACAAAAATAGAGGGGTTACCCCATGTTTCGTGGGCAGGAAGTGGTGACGGTAATAAGGAGTTTTTATGCATGTTCCATTATTTGAATACGGACTGTTTATTTTTAAAGTTTCGTGTGAGGCACAGATATTGTTGTGTTCAGCCGGGACGTTTCCGTGTGTTAATTACTGGGGTTTATGATCTAGGGCCTGGGGATGTATTTGTTCTTTTAGGGGGATTTGGACCGACAGTAAAACGGGTGAGGCGTGAACCGTGACATCAGACAGTACATTCTTCTTCTGATAACGTGTGTATAAAAAATATTTCATTCGTACAACCATGCCAGTGTGAATAATACACACATACGATATACTGTATATTTAGGGAACGATAGTTGGTTAGAAATTAAAATTGATGCAATCTTAATATGGACCTCCCCTTACTGTACGTATTCTATATTTACTGCGATCGTTATCCCTATAAGTATTATGATTCTCGTATTTCACAGTCCGCTTTAACGTACCCACAACCAAACGAAACGGCCCTTCTTGTACACCCAATAGCCATTTACAATCCATAATGACACTCTGATCACCATTCACTTGATATCCAGAATATCCAACATAACTCGATTATATGCGTCGTGCTCGACTAAAATAGCATTACAATCGATCGAGTAGCGCCCGTTCTATCAATTTTTCACAACACTGGTTCTGGGTTGCCATCGCAAAATTTTATGAGCGCGTCTAGTCACAATGTTGCTAATATAATTTTATAGGGCTTGTTATGTTGCGTGCTATTGTCTTACAAGATTGATGTAAGTTATACGTTTTTATTAAAATTGTGGATGTTTTTGTTGTTTGTTTTACGAGAGAATAATAAATGGTGTTGTTACAGGAGTCACGACAATGTTTTTGGCTGTTTTTCGGTTGAATGAATCAAGATAAATGTGGCACTCTTTTAAGTCGTGTGTTCTTACGTAGCTGTTGACATTCATAGGAATAATTAGGTACATAATGCTTTGGTGTAGGTATTAGTCAGTTCGAAAGATCGCAGCGCGGCCCCCAAGGTGCAATCATTTAGGTACTGTCGCTCTTGGAGGCACTCTAGATACATATAAATATGCAACTATGAGTCTTGCTTGGCTCTCCTTGCAAACATTTATTGCTTCACATCCTCACCTTCAAAACACTTGTGAAGGATATAGTAAATATGACACATTAGCATTATTTAGCTAATGAGGTCTTACTGCAGAATATGATATGCATAGATGGAACAATATTTTGCCATTTGATTATTTACTTTAGATTTACATTCCCACTGTAAGACAAAGGCTTTTCTGCGATCTTTTTACTCATCACGGGGTTGAGATTTCTGCAGCCAATCATAACATAAGAAGACAAGCTAATGTTGCCATTATTAAAACAATAACAGTCGTTCTAACATACTGAAATTACAGTTTACACTAAAAATAGGTCTTAAATATTATCGATCACACACAGACCTTCAGATATTCACTCATCACGGCGTTGGGCTTTCTGCAGCCAATTATATCAAAAGAAGTTAAGCTAATGTTGCCATTTACAAAAAAAACAATCGGTTTACTCGAATTTGAATATAAATTCCAAGTCACATCACACAAACATTACTGGTAGCAGTGAAACGGTTTAAAAAGTACGTTTACTTTCTAATTGACTGTTCAGGAACAATATCGTACATATAACATCAAATTTACATTTTTATTTGTGCATACACGTGTAATTATCGTCAATATTCACAACACGTAATACCCACTTCACTAATTTCAGTACTTTCACTATTAATTCTGAAGATGTGTTATCAGATGTAGAACAAATGCAATATAAACTCGATATACATGTTAATGTGCGTTTACGTAACGATTTCCTTTTACTTGTTTTTAAATAAATTTATAATACGACGGCCAGTCTCAACGGAGTCAACTGCGCAGGAGATATACGGGAAACCGTCACGAGTCAAGCGATCATGCAGGACCAATAGCTTTTTGTGTTTTAGAAGCACGGATACTCGGACAGATGCCTTACTATGAGCTTGCATGGCAGGAAATTTTCCGCGACGCCTATACGTGCAGTGTATTGCGGTGTCTCGCTTTCTATACAAGCTTAGAGTAACCCTGTAGGTCTTGATATGTAAAACACGGGCGTCCTAAAATTTACCCCAGCTAGCCTTGTTTTAACTCTTAGATTAGATGACTGCGCGTTTGCTAAGTAGCTACGACTGCTACGAACCCTTATCGCACTCGGAACAAATAAAGGCAGTAAGGAATTACTCAGCTAAATAAAACAATATCACGGGTAACTTTAAGTAATGGGGCCAAGGCACACCTGCGCAATATTATAATTTCACAAATTACGCCAAGGAGTTCACCCTACATCTGCTGCTACCAATACTCGGCTGTAGACTGTAGACGCAATAAATCAGAACATCACAAAAAAGGCGGGAAAAAACTGTCATGGCGTCTGAGCCGCTTAGACGATTTGTTATTTCTTCGTCGAGTGAAAGGAACGAAATTGTTTTAACACGATGGCAATGCTACTGTTTATTTTTTAAGTAACTTTTTATGAAAATATTGAGTGATAAATATTAATTTAATTTATACAAATATTTCAAAACGCGCACGTTGTTTTGTTGATTCATTGTATAAAACTAATTTTATCTTATAATTTTTGCTTTAAAATTACCATTAAACCTTCAAGCAAGTTTAGAATTATTTAAACATTTTGTTAATGTATTTGAATAAAGAGTTGTTTTACGTAAACCTAACATTTAATCTGTGCAGCCTTTGATTATATATATGTCTAGATGGAGTGTCAAGACCCTGACAGCGTCGGTATTGTATAGCGCCAATTCCTCACAATTGGCGCCAAAAGCCAACAGTGTCAATTGTGTTGTCAATGGAGACGCTTGTTTTTCTATCATAAAATAACGTAATAAAAATAGCGAAATGGGCTATTAAGGTGTGTAGAAATTACAGAGGCCGATTGAATATTAATAAATATGTATCCTATCACCCGTATGTTAAATAAATTATCATTAGTTTTTGAATAATGAATTATTGCAAAATATTGGAATATAAAAAAATAAAATTCGCCATTTTGCAAGTGTGGCAAGTTTGTGAAAACCAAATTTCCCACATTTACACATGAGACCGGTATGCTGGTAGGGCGATATTATTAATGTTATGGGGGATAATGGATCTTCAGTTTTCTACGAATCGAAGTGTATTGTAGTACATTGAAATAAGCTTGTTTTTTTTTTTCGAATATTCCACCCATTTTGAATTTCAAGATGGCGGGCCTATTGACTCTTGCAAAATTCGACATGAGCGCCAGCATGTGTATACTTAATTACGTGCCTGCGCCGAGGAAATTTGAGGAGTTCCTTCGTCTGAAGTTAACCATGGGGATAGTGATTAAATCATGGTGAACTTTAGAACGAGATATTATAGTTAAATGTGCATATAAAATGTTGAGTCACTACTGTTGACCGTTGATGAGTTCCCTCGTCTGGAGGCAACCGTGAGGGTGGTGTTAAGATCATGGTGAATTTTAGGAAGAGCTATCATGGTTAAATGTGTGTACAAAATGTTGAGTCTGTACTGTTAACCATTGAGGAGTTCCTTCGTCTGGAGCCAACCCTGGGTTACAATTCGGTCACGCTTATCATGAAAATGTATTGTCTTTGGAACTGAACCAACGTGAAAAATTTTAGCTCCGTAAGAAAAAGAAAGTGCCATAGCCAATTGCTTGTAATAAAAAAAAAACATTGTCTTCATAATATATAATTAGTACCAAACACAATAATTATGTACCTATTATATAAAAATAATTTTTATTTCGAGTTAAAAGATAGACTGTACCACGTTGGGCAATTTACCCCATTTTAGTTGTAATGTTTATCAACTGGTATCATTACGCACGCAATCATGCAAAAAAAAAAAAACAATTGGCACGTTGTTTTTTGTTTCAATGTAGCGCCAGACTCCATCTAGATAATCTAAGTGTGCAGCTACAAATAAGTCTAGACAAATATTTATAATGCGAAGCTTTTCTCTTACGCAAGAATAATATTGTAGAACCATAGCATGTCTAAACGGCCATATTATCGAGCTGCTTGTATCCTGTCACCGACAAAGACTGAGGCTGGCAGATAGCGAAATAATGATCTAATTTGCCTCGCTAGCTGGCACAGTCACTTACAGCTCTCAACAGCTCAATGTAGTAGATATAATAATGATAATACTACCGAAGGTTTCAGTAGTATAGTATAATTGCAAGTTAAAATTTTACATAAACATGACACATAGGTATATAATTCTTATGATATATGATTAGTGTATTAGAAATTCACACTTTTTTCACCACAATTTAAAAGAAAATCAGATGGCTTCCAGGATTCTAATCCATATTATATACGAACTTTTATGCCACATTTTAGTAATACAGTTAAAGAAAACAACTAGAAACTTCTTAGTACCGTAGTCATATTTGCACAGAAATGAAAAATACATGCACGAAAGTCCAGTCTCGGTACGAATTCTTGCCCCGAGAAAAAACGTCTGAGCAAGTCGGGCCTCTACTTCTGAAAATACTTTTAATAAACTAAGCAACATGTTCAGTGAGTATAATAATGACAGCTAACACAGCCGGGCACTGAACGCAATACGAATGAGTGGGAGTTTTATTTTCCGTTCTTTTTACTCGACTGTTCTCAGTTGACTCTGGGAGAATTATGACCAATGTCTCCAGCAAGAAATGAGTGGGTAGCGAGCACTATTACTATTAACATACTTTTCTCTTACCATAGAGAGGTTTATACGCTCTTCTAATATTTAAAAGATGAAAGCCCGTAAATTACGCGATTAATTTTTGGGGATTTAATATAGTGTCTTGTTGAACCCAAATTGAATTTGGTTGCAAATTCGTAGCATAATATTAAAAACCAAATAAAATTAGTGCAATTTGTTGTAGTTGAGTATAGAGAACTCAACTGAATTGTAATGGAAGAAAATCCTCGCTAAAAGGCAGCTGGATGACATTTGGGTTTGCAGTTACCCACACTAACCTATTCTGCGCTATACAAACGTGACTTACTATACGATATGACATTGCAAAACACAGTGCTTTTTAGTGATGAATTTCAGAATAAAATTTACATTAAGACCAACCCGCATCCAATTCTAAATCTGTAAGTAACATAACATCAACGATAAGTATAAATTACAAACACGCCGAGAAGCAATCAAACTAAGTGTTAGATACATAATCTTTCAACATAACGGTCGGATTTAAACGCTCACTACGCAACGTAAACAGTCCGTCTGTCAGTCTTACGCGAGGATAAGAACGAAACGTTTTTATATACTTCGGGAACTTTCTTAATTAAAACATCAAAAGACTTTTGGCGTTAATATTGGACGGTTCTCATTATTGTTATGGTAATCGTGATTAGCTAAATAATGACTCCTTTGCTTATTATTTGGGCATTGTTATCTAATCTTGACGTTTTAATTAAGTTGCATTTACTTAAAATTGCAGTACCTAGTGTAGTTACAAGACCTCACTACTGCAATTTCAAGTCCAGATATTGCTAAACACAGCTCCAATTTCAACTTGACAATTTCATAGAATAATTTAATTGTAAATGTCTAATAATATTTATATTATTACACGTGTATAATTGAACACTTAAAGTGTCTATGATGTAATGCAAATGTAATCTATGTTTATACGCACAACCGTGAATTGATTACGACTTAATGCACATTTTCCTGTGTGACGACACCGCTGCATCCGTACGGCCCGGCGACAAAAAAATCACCTCCTGTTGAATAACAACAATAAATAAAAAACGACAATATCCGAACATAAACAAAGATGGTGGCATTCCACAGACAAATAAATTCAATCCTCGAACTGTCAAATTGACATAACGCGCGTAAAGCAACAGATAATATAAAAACAGCTCAAGATTACGTAACGAAAAATAAACGGAAGCATCAGATACCTCGATTTGATTTAATGAAAATCGGGATGTGTGCCTAACTGTAGTCGAGAGGGGGATCGGGCCGTCGTGTCTAATTTAAGACTAGAATGATGGTCCGATTAAATTTTTAACGTGCTCCGTTTCAACGCGGAAAACTTCATAGGAATGCACGTATAAACTTTTTTGTACCAACACGAGTGTTCTTTTTTTAATTAAAAGTTGGGCATTGTTAAGCGAAATGAAAGGAGATTATTTTCATTAACTTTTAAACGGATATTTAACTGCTAATAACTTTTGGGAGCGGAGAATCCCTTCATTCCACTTTGGAGACTCGATATAATGATGGGATGTGACAATGTGATTTTATCCGTGTTGAATAAGGAATTTTCGCCCAGATTTCGTACGGGCGATAATACAGTAATGTTTACAACGTACATAGCTATATGTAAATGACTCCTGCTCTACAACCAGAACGATAAATGCAAGCGGGCAATATACATATAGGAATAGGAACAGTTAAGATGTAAATAATTGAAGTGTCTCCATAAATGGCCATGGGTTTAACTGGGACTTGTACCATCAGTTATCAATAAGTAGTTATGACTCAGATACCATTAGGTTTATAAGAAGTAGGTAGGTTAGGTTCTGGAATGTAATAAGAAGGAGCAGCACGGCTCTTTATATTATTCTTTTACTCGTCACTGTTGCTTTATTTACTCGCGATCTATTAAATAAGTGGTCGACTATTAGTAGGTACACAATATTACATATGTTTTCGAAAATAATACATGAATGATCTGCCCCCCTAGACAAGTGGCAAAACGCTTGACGAATATAAATCGAATAGAATGATATATGTATGGAGATGACATAATTATGTTCGATTGCCATTCTATTCGATTGTCTAGGGGCCTGTCATCTTAACGTAAACAGGTTGCAATACAAAAATGTTGCCATACAAAACAAGACGTTTCATGTATTCAAAATTTTATCAGTCTGGCAATTCTTAAATAAAATGGCGACGACAAAATACTAGCGTTCTAACATTTGTATGCAGTCCTTTGAATTATAATGCAGACTTCAGACAGAATAAAAAGCAAGTAAGTAGGTTTCACAAAGTGAGGTAGGGGGACGTCTTTGAGTCGGCCAGTAATTGTAAGGCTCGAGTCTAAGACTCCGAGCTTTACTGTGATGCTAAGAGTCGTGTTTATACTTTCGTAGTAGCACAATAAATTTAGGTATATTATGTAAGGAAAAAGGGGGAACCTTTGTTTAACAGTGGACGTCTTTTAGCTGATTATGATGATGATGTAAGGGTGTAATCCATACTTCCATACTAATATTATAAGTGTGAAAGTAACTCTGTCTGTCTGTTACACCTTCACGACTAAACCACAGGACTGATTTCGATGAAATTTGGCATGTAGAAAGTTTAAGACCCGAGAAAGGACATAGGCTACTTTTTTTTTAATTCAACCCTCTAATGGTTTTTATAAAGGAGTTAACACGGGTGAAGCCGCGGGCAATAGCTAGTATCCTATATAAATAAAAATGAATCTCTGTTTCCGTTGAGCACGCTGTAACTTGAAAAAGGCTGGACCGATTTGGCCAATTTTGGTTTAGAAATATTTGTGGGAGTCCAGCGAAGGTCTAAATGGTGAGAAGGCGGTACAAAGTTCACCGGGTTAGCTAGTGTATTATAATTGTGGAAAGAACGCTGGTGATGTTTGTTACTACTGAACTAAAAAAATAAATAAACCATTTTTAAGAAATATTATATGAAGTCGTTGCAGGTTCAAACCCAGGCAAGTATCAATGTTACTTTTTTTAATGTCATAAATACTTTCTTAGATATTCTAAGACACCACTGACTGACGGTGACGGAAAACATCGTAAGGAAACCTGGATTTAATTATCTGAAATCGCCAACCCGCAGTGAGCTAGCGTGGTGTTCAGTGCTCAATCCTTCTCTATACGAGAAGAGGCCTTTGCCCTGCAGTGGGACAGCTATAGGCTCTTGTTATTATATGGATAAATGGAAACGTGCACCGCTGGAAAGGTATTTGGGTCCCTTGAAAGCAGCGGTAAAATCCACGAGAATGGAGTTGGTATAGTTAGTAACAGTGGTTAGCAATTATGGGCTTTAGTACAGGCAATTTGTGGCTTTTTTATGTAATAACCTAAAGGTTAAATGCGGCCTTTGCACAAAATACATATCTTAAAAAATGAGCACGAAATCAAGCACTGATAGGAGCGTGGTATGACCGTTGGACTGCTAACTCAAAGGTCGCTAGATCAAACCCCCGCACGCACCAATGGTTTTTCGATTTCATGTGCGTACTATAAATTAGTTATCAGTTGCTAAAAACGGCGAAGGAAAACATCGTGAGGAAACACCTGACAGATTTTTCATCGGTGTGTAAAGCCATGTCAGAGGCATACAGGCGATTTAAACTCTGACACCAGGTTTTTCATCAACCATACGATGAGAAGAGAAGAGAGGTACGGAATTCAGATGTAATTAATAACACCTCTTTTTATATATTATATCATTGGATGGATGTAATTCATAATCTATCTATACTTATAATAAAACTGTAGAGAGGTCAATTTTGTACATTGAATATATATTCAAAATTATTATTGGAGGATGACTGGTGATCGATACTGATGCCAAAAATGCAATCAGTAAATTTTTTGTCTGTCTGTCTGTCTGTCCGTCTGTCTGTCTGTCTGTCTGTCTGTCTGTCTGTATGTGCACGCATGGGTCAAAAACTACTCAAGGGATTTTAACCAAACTTGGTACGATTGTAGTCCATACGCCTGGGCAGGTTATAGGCTATATAATATAACGCTAAAACACATAGGAGCTGAGCAGTAACGATAAATTTGAAGCAAGTCGGATGAAAATGCGCTTTCGAGCTCTTATCCTCGCATACGTCGATCATACACCAAAAGTATGTATTACAAAAATGATGGTCTCTAAAAGATCTACAAAAAAGTTCTCAATAGTATATATCTATCTTTTATAAATTAGCCACAATAACGTGTTTGATCGTTAGGCATTTCTTCAAAGTGTCTCAACACACGACAACCCGGAGCGTGCATGGAGGGTAGTTTGACAAGATTTCTATAAGCAGCATTGGTTGCACCCGCTATATGTAATATTATAGTAAGCACATGACTTCGAAAAGACATTAGTGTGTGCCGGGATTTGAACTTGCGACATCTGACTTAACAGTCTAACGGTCATACCACTCGGCTATCAGTGCATTAAGTTCCTTGGAATAAGCGCACTTTAGATTTTAAAAATACAGATACGTAGTTTTTAGATATAAGTTTAAAGTAGCTATTATTAAATAATAATAATAATTAGTTTGTTTAGTTTTTTTTGGACAAACATCTACGGATCACACTTTTTTTTGCGGGAATCGAACCCACAACCAATCGCTCGCGCTCAAAAAAAATGCCAAGGATAAAAGACAACCGTGACGACCTGATTGGCGCAGTGGCTACACTGCGCCAATCAGATCGTCACGGTTGTCTTTTATCCTTGGCATTTTTTTTTCTACAGCAGTTTCAATGTACAGAAACTCAGAAACGCACAAAACGGATTTATTTATGTTCTCTTCTTCAGTTATATATTATTTTCAATAGACTTTCTGTAACTTCCGTAATTACCGTTCAATTTTTGCGGTTTTTTTTTTAAATACCGGAAAGTATTCTTAGTTAAATAACTGGTTTAAAGATTTTAACCTACTTAAAAAAGCCTGCCTGGTAGGTATTTTTTTCTGTTAAAAGTTCAATTTACTACTGGTCTTTTATCCGAAATACACGCGGACGAAGTCGCGGGCAACAGCTATACATGTAATAAAATATTACGGCATGGCGTAAAAACTACTAAATCCAATTCGCTCAAACTTAGCTAATATATTAAAAACAATTTAAAAATACTTTTGCTGTTTCCGAATTTCCACGCGGACGGAGTCGCGGGCACATCTAGTAGCGTTATATTTTCGTTCACACACAGCTGTAATAACACGATACAATGTTTTCGCTCCACTATTCCTTATACAATCTCGTTATTATCCAAGTTAATAATTAGTATAGGTAATTGTGTGCGCAACGGTATTTAATTGATTTTCGCGCATTTTTAGCAGCCGGCAATCAAACCGGCGGAGTCCATTACCGTTGGTATCTCGTTGCGAAACTTCCTATAACGCTGGGAAACAACACTCGTTCGTTCCTTTCAGTGTATTATGTATCAATCGTATCTATAATAGTTTGTATTCGTACTTTTGGTGGGGCTTGTAGCTATGTGGCTACCCCGCAGATCAGTCGATCTGCGTGGTTAAGCCGTGCTCGCCGCGGTCAGTCTTGTGATGGGTGACCGTTTTCACATGTCGAGACCCCACCGTGCTTCGGAAGGCACGTTAAGCTGTTGGTCCTGCGCCTGATCTCTCTCCGGTCGTGTCGGTCTACCGTCCCATCGGATTATGAGAGTGAGGGAATAGGGGAATAGGGAGTGCACCTGTGTTTGCGCGCATACTTGTGCACTATAATAATTATCTCCTGCGCAGATGGCTAGTCTCAGCTGAGACAGGCCGCCGTGACCGAAATTCGGTCAGGAGGACATTATTATTATTATTATTCGTAGTTTTTGTCCCTATTGCATTTAAAACTAGAACAAGGGTCTATAAAATTAGAACGTTTTATGTTTTTAGGTTATTTTGAAAAAAATGGTGTGTTATTTCCACAAGACTAATTAAACTATGATACGGAAATTAACGCGAACACATGTTTTTAATTTTAGCTTGTCGTTTCGACTGGGTTGCACCCGCCGTGATCGCAAGGAGACTGTGTTCGCGTTAATTCTCGTGTCGTAATTTAATTTTATTATGCAACGCGATAGTTTAAAATGTAGAATAGGACAGCTCTCAAAACTAGTGCTGGGAAGAAGAAACGGCGCAACAAACTATCCAGCAGCAGTCTGTCTGACACAAGGTGGATAAAAAGTTATTCAATTATTCGTGTTCGTGGGAATAACATAACATAACATCACGCCTGTATTCCCCGAAGGGGTAGGCAGAGGTGTACACATAGTACACCCACATTTCGCCAGTTATGTTGTAAGTCCCAATGTAATTGGGGGTGTGCCTATTGCCATCAACCGGGCACAAATCCAGACTCCGTGCTGCTACTGAGAATCACCTAATGGAAAACTCAGTAACACTTTGCCCGACCCTGGATTTGAAACTAGGACCTCTTGCTAAGCAGTCGCGCTTAGCGACCACTAGACCAACAAGACAGTCGCGGGAATAGCTGTAGGTAACGTTAAACTTGTTGAACGTTTCATTAATATACTCTTTTATGTATTTTATCACATGCGGACAAAAGATTTACAATGTGAAAATTATATTGTTATGGAAGGTCTTACCGTTAAGCGATCTCCAACACACAATTGAATGGACAGAACACATTTATAGAGGTATTTTATTTTAAACCAGTAATTAGCATACCTATTATTATCACATTTGGTTGTACTTATTATATTACACATTTAAATGTTGTGAGTACAACTGTATTGTGATAATTTTTGTAAGCCAACAAGTTGAAATATTAAAATAGTGACACCCACCAAAAACTTGTTAAAGACGAAATATACTAGCCCTCTTTTCAAGTTAGCAATGTCCATAATATGATTTAATCTGCTAGATTAAAGCCATCTTCTCCAAGATTTAAATCTTCAGGAAAAACAGACTTTTATTATGTTGCTATACCTACTTGACTGCCTCGTTGGTCTAGTGGTCGCTAAGCGTGACTGCTGAGCAAGAGGTCCTGGGTTCAAATCCCGGGTCGGGCAAAGTGTTACTGAGTTTTCCATTAGGTAATTCTCAGTAGCAGCACGGAGTCTGGAATTGTGCCCGGTTGATGGCAATAGGCTCGCCCCCTATTACATTGGGACTTACAACATAACTGGCGAAATGTGGGTGCACTATATGTTCACCTCTGCCTACCCCTTCGGGGAATACAGGCGTGATGTTATGTTATATTTTTTATACCTACTTGGTAGATAGAGGGAAGCGAAGTTGTTGATATATCAGGATTCCGGAGATATCATGTCTTAGTATAACTCAAACATTTACAATTTGAAGTGTAAATGTCGTGGGATTTTTTTTAATATACCGAAATATAGTAAAAAATAATATAAAAATCACCGTCGGAAATAACCATCATCATCATTTCAGCCCGGTATCACCCACTGCTGGGTATAGGCCTCCCTTTTTCTCGGCCAATCCTTGTATAATATTATAATGATAATAATAATGTCCTCCTGACCGAATTTCGGTCACAGCGGCCTGTCTCAGCTGAGACTAGCCATCTGCGCAGGAGATATTATAGTGCACAAGTATGCGCGCAGACACAGTCGTACTCCCTATTCCCTCACTCTCATAATCCGATGGGACGGTAGACCGACACGACCGGAGAGAGATCAGGCGCAGGACCAACAGCTTAACGTGGCTTCCGAAGCACGGTGGGGTCTCGACATGTGAAAACGGTCACCCATCACGAGACAAACCGCGGCGAGCACGGCTTAACCTCGCAGATCGACTGATCTGCTGGGTAGCCGCATAGCTACGAGCCCCACATAATATTATAGTATAGTATCGTATCGTATTACGAATCTAAAGTAATAATAGTAGCAAATTAGTTATTAGGGAGCTATGATACCACTAACGGGTAGACAGATCCACAGGTTCAACTTCTAACCACCACCATCCTCTTTTTTCGTCGGGGATTAAATGGTTAGCCAGTGTGATAAGAAAAGTTTTCACTACTCTATTTAGGCTAGTATATATATATAGATATTCATCATCAGCCGGAAGACTACTGTTGAACAAAGGCCTCCACCTTAGTATATTCAATATAATATCTAAAGAAAATGACGCAAAACAATACACTGTCAGCTCACAATTCCAAGCATCAGGGTAATAAAAAGGAATTAGTACGTCCTCATCAATTTGGTCTAATCTAGTCTATCTATTTTTAGAATCAGACTCATTCATATGCTAACTGTAGCTTACTTTGCCAAACTTCTTGACAGTATATGGTTAGGCGTAAATGAGACAAAGTTGTAGTATAGTCTGGTTATAATTATCCAAAGGTGCATCTTATATACTAACGACTACGTGTTGATCACGGATAGTAGAAACATTTAGTAGATATTGAACGTGCGATAAAGATCGTAAGATTGCGATGTAGATTGTAGATACAGCACAAAGATATTGTACTGTAACAGTACACCCTCCTTTAAAAAAAAAATAAAAAATATTATTATGGTAATAGTGTTTACAATATAAATTTGACCTAGACCTTACTAGTTATTTGCTGATGTATATAAATAATAATGCTATTGTACGCGGTGGAATTTGATGACGCCTGTTGTGGTGTGATTTGCTGACGTATGTAATTTTGACTTAGCTGTTGCACGAGTGTTTATTATTTTTTTCCGTTAAACTCTTCATTCTTCTGTCCAGTGTTTTCATTATGCCGTAAAGTAGGATCACGCCGATTGTTAAAATAATCTGTCCCATTGCAACATTTCTTGTCCACCGTAAGTCCTCCTGGATCAGGTTACGGAGTTTGTCCGCTTCGTTTTGATTGAGGCAACTGTCCGTATTGTATGTTATCTGGTCCTTAGAACTTTGATTTCCCATTTTAGATGTCTTGTTGTTACGAGTAGTTGTGAATTAATGGTATATGTTAAGATCTATGTTAATATATATACGAATGGCTTGCTTATATCAGCGATTTTTTATAGACGCACTACTGGCTTTACTTTACGTCCCGATCGTGTAGTGTACGTGTGTGAATGTCTGTATAAATCCTTTGAATCTGGCACGTAGTTTGATTCGTCATTGATCATGAATGCTGGTTTCAATCTATCAATTGATATCACTGTCTCTTTATCCCTAATTCTAATGCAAAATGTTTTATCTGTTTTACTAATTACTGGGTAGGGTCCTTCATACGGCGGTGTCAGGGCTTTCTTAATTCTATCACACCGAACAAATACGTGTGAGCATTCTTTGAGTTCGGGATGCACAAATATAGCTTGGTTGTGGTTTTTTCTTTTCGGAATTGATGTCATTTGTGTGATGTCCTTTTGAATTTGTTTTACAAACTCTTCGTACGTTGATAACTGTGCTGCTGATGACTCAAAAAATCCTCCAGGGAGTCGTATTGGCGTTCCATATGTCATCTCTGCTGAACTATAACCTGTGTCTTCTCGCAAGCTACTCCGCAACCCGAGTAAAACTGTTGGAATTTCTTTTAACCAATTTTCGTTGGATTCTCTTGTCATTAACGCCACCTTTAAAGTTCTATGAAATCTCTCTATCATTCCATTGGATTGCGGATGATAAGGTGTTGTCCTAATTTTATGTATTCCCAAAAATTGTGAGAGTGACTCAAATATTCTTGATTCAAACTGTCGGCCTTGATCCGTAGTAATGCGCAATGGACATCCAAAACGAGTAATCCATCCTTCGAAAAGTGTCTTGGCTACTGTTTCTGCCGTTATATCTTCTACCGGAAATATTTCGGGCCATGACGTACAACGATCTATGATTGTGATTAAATATCTCTTCCCTTGTGAAATCGGAAGTGGTCCGACGATGTCAATATGTAAATGTTCAAAACGTTGCGCTGTCATAAATGTACCAGGAGGTGATATCGTATGTCGTTGTATTTTTGATTTTTGGCAGGCTATACATGATCTACACCAATTATTGATATCTTTGTTCATATACGGCCATAAATACCTTTGGGTTATCATTTTTCTCGTAGTTCTTTTTCCTGGATGGCTCATACCATGAATGGTATCGAAAATTTGTTTGCGAAATTGCTTTGGTAAGTAGGGGCGGCTTTTTCCAGTAGACGTGTCGCAGGTGATGTTTATTGTGGAACCCGGAAGCGTAATGTTTCTGAATTTTAATCTTTTATTGTCACGTAATTTACTTAGTTCATTATCTGTTGATTGACATTTTTCCAATTCAGCGTAATCGATAGGTGATGGCACGTATATTTCCTCTATTCGAGATAAGGCATCGGCGGTAATATTGTCACGTCCGCTTATGTGTTGAATGTTGGTACTGTATTGTGAAATGAAATCTAACTGCCGGACCCGTCGCGGTGTATCGTTTGATGATGGTTTTTGGGAGAATGCGTATGTCAAAGGTCGGTGATCCGTAAATATTGTAAATTCTCTTCCCTCGATTAATCTGTGAAAGTGTTTGACGGCCATGTATATTCCTAACAGCTCTCTGTCAAACGTAGAATATTTTTGTTGAGTTTCGCTCAATTTTTGTGAAAAAAAACCTAATGGTTCCCAATTGCGTCCGGATTTTTGTTGTAAAACTCCACCAACGCAAGTAGCACTAGCGTCGGTCATGAGCGCTAGTGATGCGTTGCGGGAAGGATGCGCTGTTAACACTGCGTTTTTCATGCTTTCCTTGCATTTTTCGTAAGCTTTGTCTGCTTCCGTTGTCCAAGGAACAGGTGAATTATCGTTCTTTTTTGAACCATGTAGATATTCGTTTAAAATTCCTTGATTTTCCGCTGCGCGTGGAATATTACTTCTGTAGAAATTGACCATGCCCAAAAATCGTCTTAATTCTTGAATTGTTTTCGGTTTGGGAAATTCCATGATTGCTTTGTAATTTTCTTCGGTAGGTTGTATTCCTTGGCTCGTTATATGATAACCTAAGAAATCTATTTCCCTTCTGAGAAATTCGCATTTTTCGAGATTAATGGTTATTCCATTCTCGTGTAAACGTTTGAAAACCGTTTCTAAATGCTGATAATGCAAATCTTCGTTGTCCGATGCGATGAGACAGTCGTCTACAAATATAAATACGAAGTTTAAATCTCTAAATAAGGAATCCATGAATCGTTGAAATGTTTGTGCCGCATTGCGTAATCCGAAAGGCATTCTTAAGTACTCAAAAAGTCCGAAAGGTGTGATGATGGCTGTTTTTTCTATATCTTTAACAGGAATACAGTGGTATGCTTTGCGTATATCTATCTTGCTTAGTATCTTCTTATTTTCTAATATGTATGTAAAGTCAGTTAATCTTGGTAGTGGGTATTTGTCCGGTACTGTCGTGCTATTGAGCATTCGATAGTCTCCGCACGGTCTCCATTCGCCATTTTTCTTTTTTACCATATGTAATGGGCTTGCCCATGGGCTATCTGACGGTCGGCAAATTCCGAGCTCTATCATATTTTGAAATTCCTTTTTGGCTATGTCGTATTTTTCTGGAGGTAATGGTCTTGCCCGAGCTGCGACGGGTGGCCCTGTAGTGATAATGTGGTGTTCAATCTTATGTTTGGGCGCATTGCGTAGAGAGGACTCTTTCGTGATGTCTTCGTATTTGTTTAAAAGTTGCGTAATACGTGAATTCGTTCCCACTGCGATAGTACGAATTGTTTGTTGTGTCGCTTTTTCTGAAGTTACATGCGTTGTCAGCTCTGTAACTTTGTCGATAAGTTTGCGACCTGCTATGTCGACTAATAGTTTATAGTGCTCTAGAAAATCTGCTCCAATTATTGGTTGTGTAACATCGGCGATTATAAAATTCCATTTATAACATCGTTGTAGTCCTAAATTCAAGGTAAGCGTCTTCTCGCCGTAAGTCCTAATTTTAGTCCCATTTGCAGCGTATAGTGTGTATTGTTCATTTTGTAAAATTGAATATCTCTGTTGCTTGCTAATGACTGAAATATTTGCGCCCGTGTCAATTAAAAACTTCATACCACTTTTTCGGTCGGTAATGGTGAGGCGATTGGATGGGTGGATTGCACAGAGTTTCGCCGTTGTCTGTGCTCTTATTCGTTTCCCTGGTTCCGTACGTAAGCCATTGGTTTCCAACCGCATGGTTTAATGCAGTTCCTTGCATGTTTTCCGAATCTTTCGTGGTAGTAACAAAATCGATTTGCTCCTCTATAGTTTGTTCTCGGCCTCATAATCGGGAATTGTTGACGTTTCTTGAAATGATTGTGCGTGCTGGGTCGATAGCCATATTGACCTTGCTGAATTGCGTCAATATCTATCTGTAATTTTGCTAGCTGGGCTAAAATGCATGCTGTATTGTTGTCGTTTGAAGTGTCGTTGCTAACAGCTGATATTTCGGTTACTTTTGAATTCATTATTATTTTGTCTGCAATTTGGCTCAGTTTGTCAATTTCCATGTCTTCCGTAACTGCTAGAACCGTAGTAACTGATGTTGGTAAAAGCCTGAACCATAGTAGTTTAATTGTTTCGTCACTGATTTTTCCTCTCCCGAGGACTCGCATTTGACGTAATAACTGCGAAGGTTTTTGATCACCGAGTTCTGTCTCTGATATTAATTTTTGAAACTGTCGCTGTTCTGTTTCTTCGTAACAATCAATTAAACGTTCCTTGATGTTTTTATATTTATCTGTAGTCGGTGGTGAAGTGATTAGGTCACTAACTTGTAGTATTTCTTCCTTGGATAATTTTGCTATTACTGTACAGTATTTGTATTCGTCTCCTTGCTTCTGTGGTGCTAATATGGCTTCTAGTTGCGTGAACCATAATCTTGGTTGGTCTTTCCAAAATTCCGGAATGCGAGATAAAACCGAGGTGCCAGCGGCTACTTCAAGTGTTCCTTGCTGATTTATGTTCGCCTTGCATGGTGATTGTGCCATGTTTCTTGCTGCGTATTCGTTCGTCGGGGTCACCAATTTGCCAAACTTCTTGACAGTATATGGTTAGGCGTAAATGAGACAAAGTTGTAGTATAGTCTGGTTATAATTATCCAAAGGTGCATCTTATATACTAACGACTACGTGTTGATCACGGATAGTAGAAACATTTAGTAGATATTGAACGTGCGATAAAGATCGTAAGATTGCGATGTAGATTGTAGATACAGCACAAAGATATTGTACTGTAACACTTACTATTACGAAAATAGTTCGTACACTCATCACGTTAAATAAAACTGCTGTAAAAATAAATCATATTTATTGTAGTTGGCATCCGATTGTTTCCTGAAGAGGTAGGTGTATGGTGTTGTACTGACGAACGCTGGTGATGATCACTAGTCATGGTCCAGTGTTATTGCCTAAATCAGACACTGCATATTATATAAAAGGTTATTTTACCGTTCAAGAATGAAAAGGGTGGGCAATTCCAAGCCGAACACGTGTTACGGACACGTGACTTGTTCGGGAAAATGTTACAAGTGAGGACGGTATGTTCGCCGGAATGTTACGGCGAAAATAGCGGACATCCTTTGAACATATCCATATGGATTGAAAAATCACGTGACCGCGTAACATTTTGGCGAACATACACTTTTAACATCTTCCCGACGATTTCTTGAATAGCCAGCCGTCCGTGTTCTTTTATAGCCTATATGAAATAAAAACATTATAACTATGACTAAAAGACGGACGCAGTAAGGAGGCACCAGTTGATCATATCATCTACTAGACTAATACGCGATTACAACGTTGATCGATACTTTCAGCGTTCCACTAGAACGTTAGGTTCCACTTTACTGTTTTTTCGAATAGGTACTTCACATAATTTAACATCACGCCTGTATTCCCCGAAGGGGTAGGCAGAGGTGTGTATTGTGTAGTACTCCCACATTTCGCCAGTTATGTTATAGGTCCCAATGCAATAGGGGGCGAGCCTATTGCCACCAACCAGCCAATAATCCAGACTCCGTGCTGCTACTGAGAATTACCTATTATATTGCCAAATTCACAATGAACACATAAGAGCAACTAAGTATTAATTGAAATTGTAATGTGTTTAGTTATTCCGTTTTAATTGTTTTGTGTCGGCGGCTGCAGACGTTGTGAACGTTACTTGGTATTTATATTAATTGTTTGGGCGTAACAGTTGTTTTTATGTCAAATTATATGTCCGTGGAGGGTAGGATTAAGATGATAATTAATTACCGGGAAATCGTTGGATGTGAAGAGCCCATAAACAGCCCGATGGACGGAAATAGGCTTACAGCCTGCTTAAATCGGACTTATGTTAGGAGCCTATTGTGTTCTGCCTACCGGCTGGTTACTACCTCTGGTGATTTATCATTATCAGCCGGATTACGTCCACTGATGAATAAAGGCCTACTCTGGTAATTATAAGTGAATTTATGTGAAAATTATATATAATGAAAACTTAGCAATATAGTAGCAGTTCACAGCTGGGTCGACACATTAAAGACGGAGTTTTCAAGATCAACTTTCTGATTGAAAGTTCGATTGACAGCTTTTACAGCATTTATTAAATGTCACACGTAAATACGTCAAAACTCAAAACATTTATATGTATCGGAAAATAATACAAATAAATACATTTATTTCGTGCGGCAATCAAACTCTAGCTCGCAATGCGATCAGTTAGCCGTCGACACTAGATGTTAATTAATGTTTGGTTATTTGATACTTAATTATGACGCTGGATGAAATTTTATGCAGATGGGAAAATTTCGTATCTCCCACAGCGCTTCAGCGCTGCACAGCTCAATTTGAACTCGGCGGTATCCACTTTCACAACACTATTTGGGAGAGCTTGTGCTACTGATAATTCGAGTTTTATTCAATGAGTTTTGGTATTTAATGTTTATCGCGATTACGCGTATTTGTTAGATACACTTGAACGCCTGTATTTTCCTAAATCAGAGGTTAGTAGTTAACGTATTTTACACTCACATTTCGCCTTCCTAAACCTTTTGTCAGTAAAAGCCCGGTTAAGCCATAGGCAGTCGTAACAGCGAGAGATGAATACATATCATTATTAGTTAGTTACAAGTAACCCTAATATAAAGTATGTAAAATAATAATAATAATAATAATATCCATTTATTTCAGGCATCAAAGGCCCATAACTATAAATACAATACTATATTAATATAACTTAAAAATACTATAAACACTACTACTATAACTATACTACACACGAAGTGGCGGCGTCGTGTTTCGCTGACTGGTGTCATGTAGTCGGCCACGAAACCGGCGATAAACAACACCCTTCGGCCATAACTCTTCTTTGAGGAACTTTTCAAGATGTTGAGTCGGAACACGCACCACGAACGAATTGAAGTTAGTGTTGTGACGCGGCTCCAACTTCTCGACCCTCAAAATCGAGTTGGTCTTTACACGCAGGTACTCCACGACCTCCTCAACCTTCGTGGAGTGGTGTAGTCTGGACACGTACAGCTGCGTCGTAGGGATTGCTGGACGAAGCAGCATGTTGGGTCCTACCAGCGCGGTACCGCACTGGTTCCGACGAGGAGGCTTCTTCTTCTTCTTCTCCACCTTTATGAAGCCATCCTTGTCGCACGTGTCCTTCTCTGGACCCCGCCTTTTCAAAACCTTGTTGGGTTTCGACCGGCTCTGTTGACCCCCTTTTATAATTAGCGCTTGCTTTGCCTGCGAGTATTGTAACTCAGCAGGCTTGTTAACGGCTACTATCGCTGCGTAGGCTCGTTTGGGGGTCACTCAAAAAGAAACTCCCTCTCTTTACAGCCTCTCCAGACGTACGACGACGAAGTCGTAGACGGCTAGACAGTATCCGTTTTATATTATAGGGAGCGACTCTAATGCTGTTTACGTGCATGATTTTATATAATTATTATAGTGGTCTTATAGTGGATGTCAACTTAGCTAAGTTTTAGTATACACTGACTTAAGTATAACTAGGAGCGATACTAAGTAGTACCTATTGCCTAACGTATTGTCCGAGTCGCATGGGTGCACAGGAAGAATCATTTTTTTCGAGATAAAGAGTGTCTATTATGTGTCTTCAAGAAACAACAATTTTTTTCACTTCCATTCTTTCTTACATTTTCACTTTCCCTTTTGTAATTGGCTATTATCTTTGCCAGGTTTTTTGCAGAACAAGAAAGCGCGTTCCAAAAAGAAAACAGATAAAATAAAACAACACTAAATTTAACTAACACAGATAAACAGAAAAGGTTATCTAACGGCTGAAAGGGAAGCCGTGATTTTAAATAAGAACTCATTACCTTTCAGGAGTCGTGTTGAGGAGCCCTCGTGGGACCCCCGCTCAAGTTACGAGGGATTTGTTTTAACGAACGCCTACAATTGAGTAAGAAACAATTCAATTGAACTGGCAATAATAAACTCGACCCGTTTAAGTCGTTCTATTACTGAGGAGTGTGAAGGTATGGCCCGGCTCGGCTCGAACAATAAACTGTTCATAGAGCAAATTGCGAGATGGAGGGAAAATAAACGCAAACCATTTTTAAACTAATGCAATTTAAAATACGGTCGAGTGTTCAGTCGAGCGCTGCTGAGCACCTGTGACGTTTAAGGCGCTCCATAGACAACTGACAGCTTCCGTCAGTAATCAGGTCACGTTCCTTTTTTGAAATGCGCGCGGTTGTCGCGTTCGGTTCAGCGTAGAGAAATTCTATCGTGTGTGAGTTCGTATCGCTTTGTGCGTTGTGTATGGGCCTGCCCAAAATAGATTTTATTGTGCCCTAATACGAATTGCGCGTTACTTTCATGGAACGTAGGTTTGGCACTTACGTTGCAAAGTAGCAAATTCTGTCGATTTAATTTAGTGTAATAGTGAGGAGAAAAAGGGCTTTCTTTTATTCCGATTTATAAAATTCTTCTTGGTCCGCCATTTTCCGCGCCAGTGCCTCCATCTGCGGTGACACAAAAGCTGTGAACGATTATGGACGTGGAGCGGAATTCGCGGCGTGTAATAGAGTCTGTGACGTGCTCAACACTGCAGAGGTTCAGTAATTGTCTAATTTTCGTCTTTTCCACTCAAATGAGCACTGGGAACAGCTGTTAGGTATAATGTTAAATAGTTTCAGAGACGTCTTGAATATTTTAATTAGAATAAAGGGACAAAGAGTTGAGAAAGGATTATGTTCGTTGTAGCTATTAGGAACAAAATGAAATGTTCATTTTGAGAGGGTTGTTTTAAGTTTCAGATTCTAGTAATGAACATTATCATGTAAGTACATATACCTACATTGGGCCAAAAGAGTATTTGGTAGGACATCGTTACGAGTTTCGTATAGTCTGGCGTGACATTGTGTCTATTATGGACCCGAAGCACGTGCTTATCTTGATCAGCTCGTGACCTTACGCTCTCGTCTCACATTACGACTAGTAAAACGTGTGGCACATATTTATTAAGTTTCATAAATTATATCCTAAACATAAATATGTTAACTAAGACATTAACACAACATTATTTATTAAGAATAGACACTTTTATAAAAAGCCTTGGTATGCCAAACTCCTTTTTCAGAAATTGTCTTCACACCGTTCCTTTTTAAAAAGTTTTCACTTCTTAATTATTGTCAATGAATTCGAATACGCGTTCGGAATTCAAAGTGTATACTTGGTGCATTGACATACATACATCACATACATATTGTCTGGCCGTCAACATTCCTGTGCATCCATGAAAGTACAATTGACAGGTGACGCATTTTTATCGAGGTCACTTGTCATCGTTGTCATTTGAAAATAACTGTCTCATAACAAGAAATGGTAGTCCTGTGAAAGTAAAGTTAGCAATATTTTTAGGCTAAAATAATGGTCTTTTAACTTAATTTATTGACTCTTAGAAAAGTCCTTAGATAACATTTTCCAGCCTGATTCAATATCTGGAGTAAGACTAGATTATGGACTCTACACGTATTCACACTTTAAAACAAGCATAAAATGAAGAATGCGACGAAAGTGAAGTAAGCACTAGGAGTATGCCAAGATTGTAGCTAATGGAAATCCGTAGACTCTGCTTAATACTCTGGGAAATTGGTGTGACTTTATGTTTGTAAGTCAAATATAAGTATATATTTTCTTATTCTTAGCAGTTGTTTATGATAATACATGAACACTGTCAAACAATCGTCTTCTATACTTCAGTAATCGTCAAAAAGATTGTCATACTAACTAAACATCAAAGCCCTGCCCGCTTAGACAAGTGGCAAACCGCTTGACATTAGAAATCGAATAGAATGAAAAATGTATGGGATTGACATATGTCATAGATTACATCGTCGAAACATTGTCATCCCCATACATTTATCATCCTATTCTATTTCTATTCGTCAAACGTTTTGCCATTTGTCTAAGAGAGCTAATATCATGGGCCTTTACACGCTGCGGGCTTGCAAGCATATTAAGTAATAACTTTAAAACTAGTTCAAGAATTTCAATCACTAGTGCTGAAATAGGGAGCCTTAAACTGTCGCGAAGTAGTTGACTTTACAACTCCGTCTAAAATAGGGTGGCTGCAACTTTATAGCGTTTTAAACACACTGAGTACACTCGAAGTTTGTTGGAGAACTGAATATTCAGAAATTGAGCGTTAATGAGCTCTTGAGTTGGGTTTTCGACTCGCAGGTTTTTTAACGAATACTCTTAAAATAAAATTTCTTGTGTAGTTATAGGAATATTGTAAGCTATTGTTGTAGAAATTAAGAAGGATGTACTTACACTTAATTGTATATTTTACTTAGACTTAAGAACCAGGTAATTTTTTTATAACATTCAAGCCTAGATCTTACACCCACATATGGCCAGTTGTGTTATAAGTCCCAATGTAATAGGGGGCGAGCCAAGAGCTTATGTAGAATTTTACTGTTATACTAAAATATAAAACGGAAAGTCCTGGTGGTATACCGGATTTGTACAAGGTAGCGAGTTCGAACCTAGGCAAGTGTCAATGTGACTTTTCAATGTCTTAAACACTTCCTTAGATATTCTAAGACTACTGACTAACGGTGACGGAAAACATCGTCAGGAAACCTGGTTTTGATTATCTGAAATCGTCCGCAGTGAGCTAGCGTGGTGATCAATGCTCAATCCTTCTCTATACGAGAAGATGCCTTTGTTCTACACTGGGACAGTTAAAGTGCAATTTATTATTTTTAATAACCAATTCACACTTCACTCTTATCACATCACACAAATATTATAAGTGCGAAAGTTTGTAAGTGTGTTTGTATGTTTGTTACCTCTTCACGCCTAAACGGCTGGACCGATTTCGATAAAATTTGGTATAGAGGTAGCTGACACCCTGAATTAACACATAGGCTACTATTTATCCCGAAAAAATGAAGCGGTGAACACCGCGGGGCGCAGCTAGTACATCATAACTTAATATAACCCTGTTTATATGTATCTACTATAGTCATACTAATATCTAGATCAAGTTACAGTACAGTATTTTGCCTAGGGATTTTAGCAGGACTCTTAGGTTTCAGGACACAGCCCTTACACCGCAAAGTTTGCGACACTCCGTATTGTGTTACCTCGCCAACTAGCGTTGTAAAGAAATCAATATGGTAGGTTAGACTTGTTATCCAGCATTTGTCAATGGTATCCGATTTATATCTATCTTTGCACGTGTACTTCCCAGGGATGTTGGGAGAAAACTCCTAAAACACCCTGTGAATAACTACTAAGATTAACGAAATATAATTATAACAGCCTATAATGTCCCACTGCAGGGCAAAGGCCTCTTCTCGTATAGAGAAGGATTGAGCATTGATCACCACGCTAGCTCACTGCGAGCGATTTCAGATAATTAAATCCACGTTTCCTCACTATGTTTTTCGTCACCGTTAGTCAGTGGTGACTTAGAATATCTTAGAAAGTATTTATGACATTGAAAGAGTCACTGTGATTCTTGCCTGGGTTTGCCTGCTACCTTTTGCATGCGAATTCGGTATGCACACCACTAGGCTAACACCACTGATTTTATAAGTCATGACTCCCAATTCCGGTTAAAAAATGAACTAGTCAGGTTATGTATGCACGAACTGTTAATTTAAACCTGATCGTCTTAATCGATTGTATATGGCTTGCAATCCGTTCACCATTACTGAAGTAACATTGCGTCTTCAAGGTAAACCATTTGCAGGTTGTAGTGAAGTTCAATGACATCTTGCTTCATTTTAGGGTAGGTCAGAAAGATCAGGCAGACAACAAAATCTAGTGCTTTCTTACCAAAACTCTTAAGGCGTATTTTTAACAGTAATAGTTTATTTAAATATAAATCGCCACTCCTGTTCTTAACTTCGCATAGACAGAATTCTTACCAAATACTGTTTACTAACTGCTAAATCTGGCTAGCAATTTAGAAGAAAACATTCCTAAATACTGGTGCTATAGAAAAATCTCTCGATAACTGGGAGAGCGGCTTCATCCGGGATTATCTGAGCTAGTAGATAGGGATGTGTGTTTGAAAGGTTTATCGATATCGATGTGGATGACAAATCGATTCAAGAGGACTCGATTGATGCTTTGTGGCTTTGTTTTGTTCGCAATATCACAAATAAGTTTATATTCCGAATCTAGATGTTATAGTATTATTATATATAGGGCTGATGTTTCTATGTTTTTTATACTAAACGGTACAATCATGCAAACCAAAAAGATCGATCGATTACCTCACCAAAATCGATAGTCGTAAGCGAAACTGTACCATCCCTAGTAAGAGAACAACACTAAGTTAGAACGGATTAATCCGACGACAAGTTGACGCGTTTCATTGACGGGTGCGGTGTAATTAATTTGTTTTTTTAATCGCCTCTGGAATTGTAATTGGGACCAAAATAGGTTTGGGTGTGGTTCTTGTGGCAAAGCTTCCGGATTGGAATAGTTTACTTTGAGGGCATTTTGAGTTATGATCAACTAAGTTTAGATTAATATTGTTTGATGTACTAATAATAACAGCCTATAACTGTCCCACTGCAGGGCAAAGGCCTCTTCTCGTAAAAAGAAGGATTGAGCACTGATCACCACGCTAGCTCACTGCGGGTTGGCGATTTCAGATAATTAAATCCAGGTTTCCTTACGATGTTTTCCGTCACCGTTAGTCAGTGGTTTCTTAGAATATCTAAGAAAGTATTTATGACATTGAAAAAGTCACATTGATACTTGCCTGGGTTTGAACGTGCAACCTCGTGCATAGAAATCCGGTATGTCAACCACTAGGCCACCACAACTTTGATGTAATGTAGTTTTTTAATTTGAAATGAGTTCGTTACTTGGTAGATGGTTTTATTCACAATATTGCTTTAGAGTGCTAACAAAACTTTATTTTAACAATTTAAATGACTGTAATGCCATTGTCTTCTGCTGATCTTTTATGCTTATCACATCATGATTCATGAGGATATCCTGAGTCAGCAACAAACCTTTTAATTTGTCAGAAACTATTGTTCCATTACGACACCATTTATCTTCAAAATGTTTATCTGTGTAAGTATATTTTTTTTTTTCGAAAGTGTCTCTCGCAGTTAGCTCTGAGGGAGCTGTTACTGCTTAAACGGACGATGTAAGTATATTATATACAAATGTTTCTACTAACCATAATAAGAGATACCGTTCGAAACATTATCTCCAAAACTCCCCAACAATTTGCAATCGAAACCGCAATTTTTGAGACACTGTCACTCCCAATTTTGTCATTTCAATAACGCTGAGCAACCCACCCGGGATCCTATGCTAATCCTTTTATCCGCATCCATTGACAGGTTTTCCGACAGATTATATTACGTCGAAAAGTTGAAGCGTTTACGACGAAAGCTCCCGAAATTGTTATCCTGATCATTTTAATCAAAACATTTTAATTAAAGTTTATCGAAGTGCCGCCGCCTATTTCTTTAGACAATGCTTGTGTGTGTGCGTGTGGTGTCTTTATGATGTTGTTACTTAAGGGTGCTTTGAACATGTTTTGAAGGTAGTTTCGCTTTCTTGTTAGTTGAACATGTTTGAGGTTGTGTTGCTGTGTTACATCCTGTTTTGTATGAGTTAATGAGAAGATTCGGTAACTTGTTATTAATGGAAGATACTGTCTACCAAAACATTCTTCTTCTTCTTATCGTATGGTTGATGAACAACCTGGTGTAAGAGTTTAAACCGCCTGTAGGCCTCTGACATGGCTTTACATACCGATGAAACATCTCTCAGGTGTGCCGGTTTCCTCACGATGTTTTCCTTCACCGTTTTTAGCAACTGATAACTAATTTACAGTACGCACATGAATTCGGAAAGACATTGATGCGTGCCGGGGCTTTTACTTGCGACCTTTGACTCGGCAGTCCAACGGTCATGCCACTCGGCTATCAGTGCTCTAAAACATTATATCGTGTCGAGCTATATAATTAGAATAGTCAGCAGGCAAAAAGACTATCCGGCTAAGGTACGCTAAACGATGAATTTCTACCGTTACTCATTGAAGCTCTTTAAATGCCCCATTTGTCACAAGAAATCTTGCAAAAATTAATAACCCTTCAAAATGCTCTCTTAGCACTCTGCACTAATTAAATCTAAAGTCTACTACTATCTAATAATAATAATAATAACAGCCTATAACTGTCCCACTGCAGGGCAAAGGCCTCTTCTCGTATAGAGAAGGATTGAGCATTGATCACCATGCTAGCTCACTGCGGCTTGGCGATTTCAGCTAATTAAATCCAGGTTTCCTTACGATGTTTTCCGTCACCGTTAGTCAGTGGTTTCTTAGAATATCTAAGAAAGTATTTATGACATTGAAAAAGTCACATTGATACTTGCCTGGGTTTGAACGTGCAACCTCGTGCATAGAAATCCGGTATGTCAACCACTAGACCACCACGACTATCTAATAATCAGTTGCTAATAGTTATGTCGTTTATCAAACTGGCATTTATTAATTTAAACCAAGTTTCTGCAGACAGAGGTGTGTAAGACAAATAAAAGTTTTTATACCACCAAAATGTGACGTTAGCCTTGAGTATTTAATCACCGTCGAGGAACCGGCGTTTTTAATATAACCAACCAGACCAACATTATATTTCCCCTCAAACTTCCCACTTGCATACGACGACTAAGTATCTGCATGTTTATCAAATTCCAAGCTATGCCATTTTTAATATAATCAGTACACTGCACGGACATACTTCGCCCCCATAATGAAACTTTTCGCTTACCTCGTCATCAGGTAACAAGTTCCGAAGCTTTCAACAGACCATAGCACGCGGTGAATGTTGGCAACTTTTCCCAAATATTACGTAATATCAGTCTGAAACTTATGCCACATTTCTCTCAGGAGCTCAACGTAGACTGACGTCCGGAATTTAATTATTCACTCAGTTATTTGCTTTGAAGGATATCGCGTGTACAACTATTTAGCTGGTGTGGAGATATTTATGTCTGAAGTTGGCTGGATATAAGGCTGGATAGGGACATTAATTTTAATTGGGTTATTTACACTATGGTCCATGCTGGACAAGATTTTTTTACTTCGTTTACAGCTATGTTTAAAAGAATTGTGACTGCTTTACCCGACTTTTGGCGAGACCTAACAAAATAACGATAAAGGCGTATTTTAAAGTGCCTACAAACGTCATAGTGGTCTAGTTCTTGATGGAACTTGTTCGAATGCATAAGGTTTGCGAATTCTAACAAATGTGGCTTTCGCAATACCTTGTAAAAATTGGCTTCTATTCTCTTGAAGACGATTTATGCAGTGCCTTTGGCACCTCATATGTTTTTAGTTATTCTGCGATATAACTGACCACATGCTTCACATTATAAATGGAAGAAGAGAGGCTTTTAATTTTATTTATTGTATTACATATGTACTCCTTCAAATACATGCGGACTAAACATATATACAAAGTCCATTCTACTTGACAGGACCCTTTCTTTACATGCCATTAAAGAATCCCGTTGAAGGGTCCCCGGAGTTTATTCCAAACAACTGTCCATTCTATCCTGGGTAAAGTTGGGCAAACAATGCCATTAATACAGTAATCGTTGGGCAGGATCCTTCGTTTGTTCTCTGGTCCTTAATTAAACCAGGGTTATAGCCGGCTGGCATGAATTAGACAATACATGGGACTCGACTGGGATTTTTTGTGATGCTATTGTGTAGGATTGAGTTTCGTGGTGTTGTTATGGCTTGTTGTTTGAGATTTTAGTTTATTTAACATTTTTTTTAAACTGCGTTTTTGAGTAAAATCTTTTATGGATCTTAAAGAAAGACATTTCGGCAGTTGACACATCACTGCATTTTGGTGTTTCTTTTTTGTTTTTTAAGAACAATTTGCCTGGGCGACAACGAGACTGATAATGTGTTGTATTTATTCTTCTTCTTATCGTATGGTTGATGAACAACCTGGTGTCAGACTTTAAACCGCCTGTAGGCCTCTGACATGGCTTTACACACCGTTGAAAAATCTCTCAGGTGTGCCGGTTTCCTCACGATTTTTTCCTTCACCGTTTTAGTAACTGATAACTAATTTATAATACAAATACAAATTTATAAATAAAATTCGAAAAGCCATTGGTGCGGTTTGAACTTAAAATTACTCACTATGTTATTATCTTTTTAATTATTGTAAATAAGACAATGTAATAACTCACTTATACTCCACTCTACAGAATCTACAGAAAATAATTTATTTAATTATAATCCACATTAAAATGTTGAACATAATACACCAAAATAAGAAATAACGTGGAATTACCGCTAACGCAACTTGACGCCACCCAATTTTGTTGGGAACACATTAGCAAAATTATATTATTTCATGTTTATACACTGCGGGCCACAAATATTGGCGCACCATCTCAAAAACATTACAGTGATACCAAGTGAGAAGTATAACATCATTACATGAGTGTCTGGAGGACAGTTGGAAGGTTAATTTGACAGCTGTGTACATGTGTGAGCAAAATGAGTAGGACACACTGGTTATAAGAATATAATGCAAGAAACAAAAACTTTTAACTAACACTTAATTAGTAAACAATTCTTAGAATTTTCTATCTAAAATAAAATAATTTTGTTTAACATCATTATTAAGTGTCTGTAAGAAAGACGAAAGGTTAATTAGGCAGCCGAACTAATTAGTAAAACGTACTAATTGGCTTATATTTTCTTAGGTCTGATAACGAATACTTTTTCGTGTCCATATTGTTATATTCATGCCCCTTTGTGATGTCGTGGTTCTCCCAAACTGCAAGTATTATTGTTGTCTAGAATCAGAATAATTAGCACTTAACATAATTGTAATTAGCGTATCTTAACAAATAATATCATCGTTTTCTATAACATCATAGGACTACTCATTATAATTTTTCGTACCTATGCGGCTACCCCGCAGATCAGTCGATCTGCGAGGTTAAGCCGTGCTCGCCGCGGTCAGTCTTGTTGCACACCGATGGGTGACCGTTTTCACATGTCGTTACTCCACCGTGCTTCGGAAGGCATGTTAAGCCGTTGGTCCCGCGCCTGATCTCTCTCCGGTCGTGTCGGTCTACCGTCCCATCGGATTATGAGAGTGAGGGAATAGGGAGTGCACCTGTGTCTGCGCGCATACTTGTGCACTATAATATCTCCTGCGCAGATGGCTAGTCTCAGCTGAGACAGGCCGCCGTGTCCGAAAATCGGTCAGGAGGACATTATAATTTTATTTTATTTTATTTAGGAAGCTAACCGCCAATCTTTTTTTTCTTTCTTTGTGATATCTTTACTTAGTGTCAGTTTAAGTAATCATTAACACCTCTGAGTACGGCGGTTACAGCTGCATATATTACAAATGAATATACAAGTGGTATGAATAACGCCAATAACAAGCTTCCACAGATATACAGAAAATATTTTAAAATATGATAGTTTACGCTGACACGAAGTACAAAGTAACACAGAAATACAAATTAACACAAAATATAGTATAAATACTACATACTTTAATAATTAAAAAATATGGGGTTCCCCTCATAGTGTCTTGAAGTGTATAAGTAAAAAGCACGAAAGTTAATATTTCTAACATAATAGAACGAACGGTCTGAAATGTGAAGTATTTGATAATATTCCTAAAACAATGTGACACAATAATGAAATCAAGTTTTAATTAAATGTCTGGACTTGTAATTAAGCTGCCTTGGTTCAGCAGACACAAGGTCGGCATTAAGGTCATGGGTTCGTTGGTTATGGCGGACAATGTTTGTTAGAAATACTAATTGAAAATGCTAATATGTCTTTTGTTCTATTTATATGTTACTAGCTTCCCGCGACTTCGACCGCATAGATTTCGAATGTTTTATAGCCTATAGTTTTCCTCGATAAATGGGCTATCTAACACTGAAAGATATTTTTAAATCGGACCAGTAGTTCCTGAGATTAGCGCGTTCAAGCAAACAAACAAACTCTTCAGCTTCATAATATTAAATATTATAATATATAGTATAGATTTATAATTGGGTTAGCTATTATTAGGGTCTGGCGGGGTTGGCGGTAGAATCCTCCTTGTTATCAGACATTGTGAGGTTTTAGTGGGTAGGCCCCTGTGGATCTTATTGGTGTCCATGGAGGAAAGTCCTACATACCCCCGTCGTCTGCCAGCGGTGGGGGATGGGTATTGCATTTTCCTCACTCCAAAAAATAAGAAAAACTTTATCAGTAGATTAGGAGGCCTTTCTAAATATCCTTATATAAAATAATTTACCAGTAGCTTATGTAGTAAAGTGCGCCCCGCGGTGTTATCCTCTAAATTTTTTCATCCATGGTGTCAGCTACCTCCATTACTAATTTAATCGAAATTGGTATAGCAGTTTGAGCGTGAAGAAGCAACAAACATACAAACACTCACTCACAAACGTTCACCTTTATAATATTAGTGTATAATTTACCAGTAGGTTATGTGGTAAATTACATATTACCAAGCTCACATAGCCGAGACTCAAGTTTCTTGTACCCGAATATAGTAAGCAAACTAAATTAAAAACGTTTGCTTCGAAACATCGTCTCCAGTCTGTTCCTCGAGAAAACTAGGGATTAAGTTAGGAAAATATACAGAGACGGTACTTGTTACGGCTAGCTTCAAAGTCTTGGAATTGAGGATGTTCTTCAAAGAATTCTAAAATTAATGACCAAAATATTTCCAAAATCTTCGTTTTCAGTCTTAGATAATTAAATACATTTTAAGATGTTTTAAACTGACGCTGGTAAACCTGGTAGCTAGTTTCGTTGCGTGTAGGAATTTATTAAATGTATTATTGCGGAGTGATAACTCATATTGTTCTCCTGACCGGATTTCGGTCCCGGCGGCCGATCTCATCTGAGACCAACTTCGTAGCCAACTACGCAGGAGATATTATAGTGCACAAGTATGCGCGCAAACACAGGTGCACTCCCTATTCCCTCACTCTCATAGTCCCATGGGACGGTAGACCGACACGACCGAAGAGGGATCAGGCGCAGGACCAACTGCTTATCGTGCCTTCCGAAGCATGGAGGGGTCTCGACATGCGAAAACGATCCCCTATCACAAAACTGACCGCGACGAGCACGGCTTAACCTCGCAAATCGACTGATCTGCGCGGTAGCCACGTAGCTACGAGCCCCTCGATAACTCATACTGTGTTAGCCATATGCCAGTCAGAAAAGTATAGGATAGCAGGACCTGACCAACGTGCGCCAAACGTACTATTCGATACTGTCTCCTGACTCTCTACTGGGACCCCAATTATAACTAAGTTAACAACAGTTATTTACGGGCACTACTACCACCTAATGCAGGTTTTCAATATAATTCTAGCCAAACTTCTCCTATATTAGACCAGGCTAACAGAGCCACATGCTAACAGATAGCTATGGCTGTATTAGCTGCATACTTCAGTGCATCGCTGTCAGTACATTTTGATGTAAAACTGAGTCTTGCTCGAATCGTCAGACGTATCACTAGACAGATTAGTTCAGAAGGTCTACTGTAGTGAATGAGGCAAAAGAAGTACGTCAGGATCGTAGATAATGAAAATCCGTGGTCTCTACCTACCCCTCTGGGAAATAAGCGTGACTTTATGAATGTATCTCTACAATAATGTTCTTTTTTCATTTTGCCTATTTTGAATCCTGTGTCCTTGTAAGTGCCTTTCACAGGTGTGAACATGCACTAATAGCTAGGTCCGGGACCAACAACTGGCGATCCCAAAAATACAGATCGCTTGCAGATTGAGATTCCAAGCAGAATAACATTCCAATTACTTAGCCACAATAAACTCGGGTCGTCAGAATACCTAAAGTATTGAAATGAAACTATTTTTACGGATTTTATCGCGCTTTTATTGGTTTTTTGGTCTCGACGTTTTAAATCCTTAAAGCATTCGTGTTCACGGGTAGACTATACCTAATGTATTTGTAAAAACAACAATAAACATTTTTTGAAATACCATTGACTAATAAAATCTCCAGGTTTTCTTATTTTTCCGTGTACATAATTATTGAGGTTTTTAGGTTTTATGCCTTACTTGTGAATACATCTTTCACTGAATATTCTCAAGGGTTGTTGGCAGTGGGTTTTCTGGTCTACTCAGTAGCATGGGTTAACCGATGAAGCCGGCCAAGTGCCTCAAGTGGTCAGGTCAAACGTTGCGTATAATTAGGATGATCTCCTCAACACGCCACCAGCATGATTGGTCATCACTAAGCTAGATTTCATTTCCTATCGTAATAAAAAAAATTGAAAATTTCTAAATTCTGTCTCTCATAGAAAATGGTTTGAATTGGAAGGCATAGAAGGTAAAATTAATTTAAATACTAAGGGCCTGTTTCACCATCTACAAGTAAAGTGTTGTAAGTAAAAGTTACGAGTAACTTCTATCGTATCTTAGTTACAGGCCAGTTTATTCCCTGATAAATGCTACTCAGATATCGTGAAATTCGTATGAGTAGTTACGGGTGACCTTATGTTGCGGTTAGTCTACATGACACTTTACTTGTCGATGGTGAAACAGGCCCTAAATGTAAAATTAATAAATATTCCAATAAGACATTACATCCAATGAATCAGAGGGCTGTGGTTATATGTAAATAATTTAATCATAGCTCTGTAGAAAGAGATACCCTCTGGTTCTGCAAGCAAATAGATAAAACGAAAGAAAGATAACGGAATAAAATGAAAGAAAGATACTTATCTAATGGGGAAGTCTAAACAAAAGGAGCAAGTAGTCTTCATCAATTAAAAGGACCTACTTAATTGTAAAAGCAACATTTGGTTTTAATTTTAATGGCGGTATAAAGATTAGCCAAAAAATTTAAAATGATACAAGTCGTTTAAAACCCTGGTTACCTTGTATTGCATAAATCGTGACAATACCTCATAATCTTAAGAATCATGGAACCATAGTTATTGGTGATCAAATAAATTGTATCCAATCTATTTGTAGCATTAATTACCGTTTGAAATTAGTTTCAATGTCACGAGAGCACGATACACTAATATTTGCAAAGCTAGTTTGCAGGTTGAGCTAAGAATAAATTTGTGATGTCACTAAAATTTGTACTAGCTTCAAATTATCTTGCCGGTTTACATGGCTTTACAAACTAGCGAAATTAACTTACTGATTTCTTTAAATAAAGATAAGATAAAAGATAAAAAAATATTTATTTAATGTAAACTAAATTTTTAATACTTTTTGAACGTTAAATTCAGTAAGACAGCTCCCAAAACGGGGCGCTCGTCCCCGTTTCCTAGTGCTATTAGCTAGGTAAAAGAATCAGGCAACAAACTACCAAAACGAAGTAAACCTATATTAACAAGCGATCTTTTCCTATTTTTACACCCCTAGATTTAGCAAGAACTTTAAAACTTCTTATTTATCTTTGCTCAATCTTTTAAGTAAGTACACTGCCAAGTCTAGGCCCTTGCCTCTCGATCAAAAACGAAAAAAGAATCCGATTACCCAAACCGCAAAACTTTCTATACTTTCCAAGAATCTTAAATAACGCTCCATTTCGGCAAAATAACACTCGGTCTTCGGCCATGTAGGCATTTTGCGGGGAGTATTAAACTAGAGGCACCAGCCACCTGTCTCGAGGACAATAAAACTGACAAAGGTGGATATTGCAGATGCCGAGCATTCAATGCCGTGGCACACATTCGTGCACTCCTTTCTTTGCCCCGATACCCCGCATATTGCCCTTTTTTAACGGCCACGTCGAAATAAAACATTTGTGGTATATATGGACCAAGATTGGAAGCGAGATTAATGGTTACGGTTGTGGACATTTGACCAGACTTGCTTCGGACTCATAAATGGTTATTTAAAGTGTATTAAATATATCCTGTTCGGCTGTTGATCACTATAACTCGGATGACTTCGAAGCTGTGTCAAAATGATTAGATGAAAGTCAATGTCTAACTGCCGAACTCAAAGACATTTAATGATTACTCAAACTGTCATTAAGTAGAGGTTTTCTTTGTCTTTATTTAGTGTCAGTTTAAGTAATCATTAACGTCTCTGAGTGCGGCGGTAAATGATTGGTCCTTCATGCCCTAGTTATGTAAGTAGTGAACGCTAACTTTGGAAATCATTGTAAAATTCCATCACACTTATTATTATGTATTTACATTTATTCTACTTTCTGTATACTTGCAGATCTAATTATTTAACTGTTACAGATACGAATATTTGCAGCACAAAACACTGATAGTTCTAAATCAAATAACAAAACTAATAGACTTTAATCAACATCGTAATTAAGATAGAGTAGCAGAAAAGCTAATACATTTGCAATCCAAAAAATATGAACTTCTAAAATCATTTAAGTAGACTTAGTGTCAAGTGCGAGAGCGGCCGTAAAAGGTCGCGCCACAACTGCGATATTCCCACAAAGTGGCATTTATTACTGGAGCCAAGTAAACCATCATAAAAACATAGAGCATGAACATACCATCTTACCTGTATTTACCGAAGGTAGGCAGAGGTGTATAGTACACCCAAATTTCGCCAGTTATGTTATAGGTCCCAATGTAATAGGGGTCGAGCCTATTGCCATCAACCGGGTACTAGCCTTCGTGCTGTTACTGAGCATTATTTTTATTGACAGGCCAGTTGGTCTTTTGGCCAGCGACCTTGACAGCTACACCGGAGGTTGTGAGTTCGTTTTCCACCCAGGACAAATCTTTGTGTGATAAGCATAATCATTTGTTCTGTGTCTGAGTGCAATTTACCAATATTATGTATGTATTTAGAAATATATAAGTATGTTTATCAGTTGTCTGGTTGCCATTATACAGGCTGTGCCTAGTTTGGGTTTAGCGTGTGTGAGCTGTCCCAAGATATAATCATTATTATATTACTTAAAAGAAAATCCCAGTTATACTGGATTCGAACCAGGACCTCATGTTTAGCAGTTATTTTGCAACCACTAGACTAACAAGCTAGTCTATAAAACGATAAAGCATCATACATGCAAAAAATGGCTGTTTTTATAACCACACTAAAATGGTTTATCGTAGTTTTATTGAGTGTAGCTCCAGGATTATGGGGCTGAGGTGAGAGCTTATCACCAGTTTTCATGGTGTGTTGGCTGGGATTTATAACTTTATCTTTGGAGAAAATAACGTGAAAAGCAAGTGTTGAAGTAGCATTTTTATTACGCGTGTTACCCGAAGAGGTAGGCACCTTTAATATGGCATAGGTACTTAAATAATGCCAGATTGCTTGAATTCTAAATAATACTGCTTATTTCAAATTAGCTGGTGGTGTTTTAGCGTCACTAAGAAAAGTACACAAGACATAAAAAATCTGCATCATTGCTTGTGTAAATTGAACCCTAAAACTAATGATCTGGAGTTCAGAATTGTGCAAATTACATCTGGACCATAATCCTACGGGCTTACTACTTAATATTGTCTAGTTTAATTAATGTTCAACTGTTTTTATTATAATAATATGAGGCACTAGATTAAATCCTCTTAAGGCTTCGTTTCCTAACCTAGTTCTTATGGTCAACAAAATAAGTGGTTTTATTGCTTGATAAGCACAAGTAATGTTAGCATAGAGTTGGACAATATCGTTGTAACCTCACGTAACAAACCTGGGACAGCCACCTTACCATGAACTCTTAAAGCAGGACAGTTTAAGATGTGGAAGAGCGAGACGCGTCCGCCGCGAGACGTGCGGTGTAATGCGGCGTCTACCTTTCACGTCGTAAACTGTCCTGCTTTAAGAGTTCATGGTAAGGGGGCACTACTGCTGTCAGAACTGCGATCTACCGCGGCGACCGGACAGACCACTTTCCAAGTGAGCTTGACACTTTCTAGATAAATCATTCTGGTGACTTTTTTGAGTTGTAATTCTAGAAACCGGTGGAGGACGTGAATGGGGACTTTTATGTAATGTAAAAAATTATATGACCAGGTTGCCGCAGTGGTCAAGCGATTGCACAGCAGCACACAGTTGCTGGTGATTCTCGCATGGGACAAAAATTGATTCCACAGATGTTTGTCCCGAGTCTGGGTGTTGGTGTATGTGATATTTCAGGTTTGTGAAATGCACCCACGATACAGGAGAAATTCCTAGTGTAGGGCGAAGTTCAAAAAAATAATAAAATCGTCTATTTTTGCCGAAAAAAATGCAAGCCTCAGCAATGCGATTTTTACACTTTTTGAGCGTTTTCCTCACGTCGATATAAAGTATATTAGGCTCATTCAAGCGGCTAAGTGCAGATAATGTCCAGCTAAACCTAACCTAACCATAGCTTAATATGCCATGGAAAAAAGATCTGCCAGCCAGCAGGTTGTCAACAAGGACTAACTACCTAAGGTGACTTTTGTCCATCGATTTTGAATACCAAGTAGTTTCTTCAGAGGTTTGTCACTCGTGGAGGCTCTTTTATGCATCCCAAAGAACGTCATATAACATGACATCTTACCAGCCCTACAGGCGGTTTAAACTCTGACCCAGGCTGTTCATCAACCATACGATAAGAAGACCAGCTCAACCTGTCTTTATATTGACCAGTTATTCATACCACCTGTATATAATTATGGCACACGGCACGTAAAAGATTGGAGGTGATGACGTCACCGTATTATGTAAAGATGGGTACATTAGCGGCGTCAGTGTGACCTTAACCCACGCTCGCCGGTGACTCATTGTGCGCATAAATATTGCCGCCGGTAGTTCCTTTTGTATTTTGGTAGAAGTATGTAGGTTTACCTGGGTAGGTAACTCAGTGCTCTGTGGAGGTAGGTTGAGATACTGTTGCAAGTTTATTTTGAATGATTTATAAAGTTGTATTACCATTTATCGGGTTTATTACCTATCATCTTTTAGACTGTGAGCTACTAAGGTGACGTCAAATTCTAAACTAAATTGTGGAACCACGTTATAAGACTCTTTGATTGTTTCTTTTAACTATGTGGTTTATTTAAGTCTAAACTTTATGGATCATTTGTAGTTAAGTTTTTCTTTTCCGTTAGGTAAATTAAGCATATCTTATTTACCAGTAGATACTACTAAAAAAGGACCGATAGCCGAGTGGTATGACCGTTGGACTGCCAAATCAAAGGTCGCAAGTTCAAACCCCAGCACCTCATGCACCAATTTCTTTTCGAATTCATGTGCGTATTATAAATTAGTGATCAGTAGCTAAAAAGGGTAAAGGCACCGGCGCACTGGAGAGATTTTTCAACAGTATGTAAAGCCATGTCAGAGGCCCACAGGTGGTTTAAGCTGTGACACCAGGTTGTTCGTCAACCATACGATAAGAAAGAAGACCAGCCCCCTTAGACAAGTGGCAAAACGCTTGACGAATAGAAATAGAATAGAATGCTAAATGTATGGGGATGACATAATGATTCGTGTCTTTATGACATTATCATTCATGACATGTGTCATTCCCATACATTTTTCATTCTATTCCATTTCTATTCGTCAAGCGTTTTGCCAGTCGTCTAAGGGGTCAGTAGATACTATATTACGCAACAAGATTTGCCTTTATTTAAGTGCTCTTTGGTCATAACCAGGCTTCTAAACCTCACTGTATGTTATGTTCTAAGTTGAGACGACAGTTGTGAACTGGGTCATCGAATGACTGTGGTTAATTATTCCCAATAATAGCAGTCACATCCGACTTGATACGATATGTAGGAGACACGAATCTGGCCGCACTAGCCACAACTGATGACCTGATTGACACAGTGGCTCGATTGGACTGCTACGCTAAGAGTTCTATTCTCGCACGGCACAAAAAATTGTGCGATCCGTAGATTTTTGTCGTGAGTCTGGGTGTTTGTGTATGTGATATTTCAAGTTTGTGAAACGCACCCATTTTACAGGAGAAATTTCTAGTATTGGGCGAAGATTTTTTAAAAGAAAAATAATTAAGAAATTATTATCTGAAGTGACAGAGGCATCTTATTGCAAAACAAAAGTTCTCGGCTGCTTTATCATTCGTCTCTGTAAAAGCCCGTTTTTACATAAAACAATAATGCTTTTCTTCATTGCGTTACTTCAAGACTGTTTCTTTTTCTTCGTGTCGTCCTCGTTGTGTTTTCTCTGCTATTTTAGCAGTTTCTTTCTTTATACTGTACACGATCAATCCTTTCTTGATTTTAACCGACTTGAAAAAGGAACCCCTAAAATTAATTATTCATGTTTTTGTATACATATTCGACGGTCGAATTAATGAGAAGAAAAATTCTCACTAATCCGATCATCGAACTAAGTAGTGAGAATTTTTGTTCGAACTTCGAACAAACGTATATTTTGACATACCTTGATTATTGAAGAGAGAATTAAATCATTTATTTCAGTTGCATGCAATCGTCTTCCATCCATAACATTCTGAAGCATGTATCATTATTTTCTGCAATGCATCAATTTTAATTACTCTTAACTCGCAGGCGTGGTTTCAATTTCAAAAGGTTAAACGCTGTTAAAGGAAGCGGAACAAGTTTTGGATTCTAAAGGTTAACCACGATCTGTAAATCAAAGAGAAACTTCTTATTAGGCACCTGTTTGTTATTATGCACTTGTGGAATCTTAATTAAACTATTAAGCCACTCACTCTCTTTTCTAAAAATTTTAACAGCACTTATGATAGCATAAACAAAATGGAAAAATATTAAAAAATATTTTTTTAAGTACGTATGGTCGTCCCTGTAGGGTGCCAACTGAATACCAGCGCTGGGTGTTCTACACTCAGCATATGCTGAGTTGACGACCTTTTCAGTATTGCATGTTTGATGGTACTACTGATAATATTTTCTTGTTGTTTTACCTTTTGTTTGTGCTGTCATATGTGCTGTCGAATAAATGATTTCTGATTCTGATTCCGAAAAACAACAAGCAAATATTATCAGTAGTACCATCAAACATGCAATACTGAAAAGGTCGCCAACTCAGCATATGCTGTGTGTAGAACACAACGAAGAGCCCGGACGGCCGGACACTTCTTATAATGAGTGTGCAAAAGTGACTACAGGATTTGTAAAGTAGCAAAATGAAAGTATAGAACAGCAACAATGACTACGGGATTAGGATACTAGCAAGTGCAAGTAAAGGGTGATTCATTTACAGGTACTTTTTTCAAGACTTAAAAAGAACATGTAAAAGAAAATATCTTCAAAATATTTATGTAAAGAATGGTTCTTTTGTTTGAATATAACGATAAACTTACAATTTTTTTTAATACTTTTTTCTAGGTTTGAAAAACGTACTTTCAAATGAATCACCCGTTAGGTATAGATCCTCCTCACGTAACGTATACACAGTCTTGCAGTATGTCCGCCGCATCCTAGGTGGTGAAAATTCCTAGCATCCTTGTGGACTGCCATTCTGTACCATAGCGTGACCTGTTTCTATGAGAATTAGCTCAAGCCGATACGAGAAGGAATCTTACAGGTTTGGTTAGTTTTGTAGTGGATGCCATGAGTTTTCTAAATCTGATTAAGTACCTAATTTCTCCAAAAACAGCACAGTAGAAACTTATAGGTTTTTTTTTAAAGTACATAACGCGGGAGCATCAGTAGCTGAACTAGGAATTAACCTGTATCTCGGAATACAGCGCCAAACCCCTCAAATTCTTCTTATCGTATGGTTGATGATCAACCTGGTGCCTTTACATACCGTTGAAAAATCACTCGGGTGTTCCGGATTCCTTACGATGTTTTCCTTCACTGATTTTAGCAATTGATAACTAATTTTTAGAAGCACATGAATTCGAAATGTCGTTGGTTGCTGGGGTTTGATCTTGCGTCCCTTGACTTGGCAGTCCTGAAAGACAACTGACCTGTCACAGACCGCTGCCAAAATAGAGGTGTATCTTACTAGCACCATTTCAACAATAATGTTTAGTACAATCTGGCTGCCTTTCATGTTTTGCTTATGAGAATATTTTCCAAGATCGTTTGGCTGCGTTTGCTATCACAGACTTGGCTCGAGCACCATTCGCCGGAGCTACCAGCTTAATGGTGCTGACGTCGACGTCGGTGACGCGAGCGTTTGACGTTAGCGGTGCGCGACTCGCACGTCAAAGGCAGGTGTTTGTATCCCTTTATGGTCTCTTTTATTCCTTTTTTCTGCGAGGTTGTATTACTAACTATACGATATCATGAAGCAGATTCAGTATAACATCGATGGTAATGTTCGTCGATAGAAAAATGACGAAGCAAAACTTATTTTAATTTAGAATCTGTAGCAACGGTTCTGTGTTAAGATTTATTTTTAACTAGCTGCGCCCCGCGGTGTTACCCGTTACATTTTTTCGGGATGAAAATAGTCTATATTTTAATCCAGACTGTTAGCTACGTGGGGCTCGTAGCTATGTGGCTACCCCGCAGATCAGGCGATCTGCGAGGTTAAGCCGTGCTCGCCGCGGTCAGTCTTGTGATGGGTGACCGTTTTCACATGTCGAGACCCCACCGTGCTTCAGAAGGCACGTTAAGCCGTTGGTCCTGCGCCTAATCTCTCTCCGGTCGTGTCGGTCTACCGTCCCATCGGATTATGAGAGTGAGGGAATAGTAGTGCACCTGTGTCTGCGCGCATACTTGTGCACTATAATATCTCCTGCGCAGATGGCTAGTCTCAGCTGAGACAGGCCGCCGTGACCGAAATTCGATCAGGAGGACATTATTAGCTACCTCTATACCCAATTTTAACAAAATCGGTCCAGCCGTTTGAGCGTGAAGAGATAACAAACACAAATGCACAAATACACTCACAAACTTTTGCTTTTATAACATTAGTGTGATTTATTGATAACATATTTCCTGATTTACTTTAGGTCATGTATTTGATATCATATTTAGGATGGTACAATTATAAGTGAAACAATAATTAAGTAAAATGAAACTCTTACTAATATCTCAAATTAAATCCAACACACAACATTTAAGATAATTTTAATTAAACCGGCCTCGTCAACACAAATTGTCAATTAACACAAAGTGGTGATTATAAAGTATCTATATCCTGCTATTTCAAAACGCTACAGGATACAAATAAGCTTTCTGTTCTCGATTAAATGCCGCTACCATTTATAAGTTCAGAGGTCATTTCCCACATTATCACCAGCACTGAACTAGATTGGACCCCGTCTAATCAGCCGACATTTACCGCCCTTTGAGATTGTTCCAACTTTAAATGCCGGCCCTACATAGCTCCTGATTGGGTCATTCAAACCCGAACATACACGAATACGCACGAACTTATGTCATTTGTGTTCTCGGATCAAAACGTAACGGTGTGAAATATCGTTTGGAGTTTGAATTACGGTCTTTATTTGGGTTTAGCATTTCGTGCGGTCGAGTTATTTTTTTTATTTTTGTTTGTGTCATATGTATATTTATGGTTTTAATTTAAATAGGTATAACATTACATACATAACATCACATCACGCTTGTATTCCCCGAAGGGATAGGCAGAGGTGCACATATAGTACTCTCACATTTAGCCAGTTATGTTTTTAGGACCCAATGTAATAATATATATTTAAATATTATATAACCCTATTTATTATAAACGAATACTTTATTTTAAAAGGTCGCCTTCAGGAATTCCTTGTTTATTGGCAGACATGAAATATCACTTGCACAAACATCGAAGCTCATGACAAACATCTGCGGATCACATAAATATTTGCCCCGTGCGGGAATCGAACCCTTACCGCAGCAATCAATCATCAAACCACTATAAGATATTCTCAAAATTATGTTACTGTAATTTTAGTAGATACACCTATGTACTTATTATTTGAAATAAAACATTTTTTATAAAGATATTGTAGTCCGTTCGAGACTTTAAAAAATAATTTTATTTTCTATTAAGAGAATATGGCTTTTAATATTTTGTTTTATTTTCGGAAAAATCTTAAAGTATTTAGGTTAAGAACGTATTTTTTCACGAATAAAATACCAAAACAATAATATTTGACATACCTACATCATCTATCATGCTATTTTTATGCTTTGTACAAAACCAAAGATTAATTTTAATTTTTCTAGGGGAGTTTTTCCGTAAATAAAAACAACCCTTTGCAGATCATTAAATATTGCATTCATTTAAAGGCAAATATGTCTGTGTAGTTTAAATTTATCGTATAAAACGCCATACTAGTATATAAAATACTGAATTCCTGCCTTACGAAATAAGCAACAGTGTCTAAACTCTGCTTACCTAGGCAGTACCACTCTGCTTCTTAAATAGATGCCTGGGCACGATGCGTCATGGTGAAGGGCCATTGTAGAACCTCACCCATTAGCCTCCTAGTAGGCTTTAAAGCACTTAAGTTCAAGCCATAGTTTTGCTTATAATAGTATAGCTGTCCATGCTTTTCTCACTGTCAATGTGATTTGCCCAAGTTAAGCGTACCTAGGTGCCTTTTATTTTGATTTCTAACTTGTACAGACGTAGGGCTTACACATTACAGACATAAATCTATTTGAATACCGTGTTAGGAAATATTTCTCTTCAATTCTAGACCATTTTTACTCAATACCAGTCTTAAAGCAAGTGCAAAAAATAATTTATTGAAGGCTGATAACAAAGCTGCCGACAGCTACTTACCATTTTAATACAAAGTACGTCGGTAAGGTGCTAAATCAATATTGACTCGACAACCAAAACGTTTCCCTCTCTATAATATTACTTTCATAACCTAAATTCAGTTGCTTTGAGTAAAAAGATCAGAGTAAATAGGTTGCAATATTTAATAAACTATTTGTTTAGTCTATAAAGCTGGCCGGTTATAATTTTTATTAAAACAATAAACTTTATTATCCTAACTGGGTTGCGTTCACAAAATCTGTTCGTTCACTTAAAATGCAGGTCAACGACCGGCTACCTGTCCCACAAAACTATGGTGTGCTCTCTCTAGCAACTAGTGTTTACTATAGTCTGTCTCTGTCGTCCGCCCGCGTAGAACGTGTAACTGACAGGCATTGTTAGGAGTTCTTAATCGTTGTTTTCCAACAAGATACTTAGTTTCATGCTTAGTTGGCGGTTTGTTCGGCGTCTGTGTGCAGGCTTGGCACCGTGTCAATGTGTGTCGACACGGGTGCGGCGGTGTGCGTTAAGTCTTAGGATTGATTCGTTTTGCTTGATCCTTTTCGTAATTTTGAAGGTTGATCTTTTGGATGTAGTAGCTTTGCAAAGCTATTAAATTAATATTTGTGTACTTTCTATACTTAAATAAGTAAAAAATCGGGCACCAATCCAGACCACTCTGCTACTCAGAGAGAATCACCTGATGTAAAAAATCAAGAACACTACCCGACCCGGAACTGAACCCAGAAACCTTACGCTCTACAGCCGCGCTTGCGCATTAGACCAACGCTACTATTTTACCGTTCCGCCACATTGGGGTTGAAAAGGAATCGTCAAAAGTCAACATTGCTTATGTAGCATGAATCAGCTGAGCTAAACGAGTTTCGTGGTACAGTTGACAGCAAAAAATGTACAGAAATACGAAATTGGAACACAATAAGTCCACTGACAATACTTTTACAATTTCACTCTATAAAGTTCCCGAAAAAAGCCATATGGGATTTTTTGACGTTTAGGTTTTTTTTTTTATTAAAAACGTCGCCCCACACTAGGAATATTTCCTGTATCGTGGGTGCGTTTCACAAACATGAAATATCACATACACAAACACCCAGATTCGGGACAAACAAATGTGGATCGCACAAATTTTTGCCCCGTGCGGGAATCGAACCCTTAGCGCAGCAGTCTAATCGCTTAGCCACTGCGCCAATTAGGTCGGCGATTTTCGTATTTTGAACATATTTCATATTACAACCTATACGGTATACCTATGTTTACATACATAAATAATCTTAGCACCGAACTAAATAATTTAGAGGATCGCAGGTTCCATTCTTACAAGAACAAATATTTGTGTAATCTGCTGATTTTATTCCTGATTCTGCGTGTTTTTGCAGAATATATTTCATGCCTATCAAACGCAACCACGATACAGGTGAAATTTCCATATTTTTTTCAAATAAAACACTTAACCGACTTCAAAAAAAAAAATATCCCGACGAATTGAGAACCTCCTGTTCTCAATCTTTTTTATTTTAATTTTTTGCAAATACTGTATTTTATTTCACCAAGTTTGATGACAGCCTATTTCAAATTAAATTATGTTTAAAATTTCCTTTTTTCATTTGAGTTGTAGTCTAGCATGGGTAATATGCATAAAATATTAAGATCTCGTAATCTTTTTGGAAAATCAGGGGAGAGGCTTTTGCCCAGCAGTGGGAAACAATATAGACTATTGAAAAAAAAAAATATATTTCAAATTTCCTTTATTATTTGAATTGAACTCTAGCATGGGTAACATGGAGTCGTGGTGGCCTAGTGGTTGACATACCGGATTTCTAAACACGAGGTTGCAGGTTCAAACCCAGGCAGTATCAATGTGACTTTTTTAATGTCATAAATACTTTCTTAGAGATTCTAAGACACCACTGACTAACGGTGACGGAAAACATCGTAAGGAAACCTGGATTTAATTATCTGAAATCGCCAACCCGCAGTGAGCTAGCGTGGTGATCATTGCTCAATCCTTCTCTATACGAGAAGAGGCCTTTGCCGTGCAGTGGGACAGTTATAGGCTGTTATTATTATTATGGGTAACACGCTAAAAATATCAAGATCTCGTAATCTTTTTATCTGCGTACATTATAATGGTCACTAGTGTACACGAAGTATGCAGATCACCTGTCACTGTTACCATACTGTATGTTAGCGGTACTAAAAGTGTACGTTGGTACCGTTTTACTTTACATACAATGTAAGGCAGGTGGCTGCCTGATCGTCATACAGTACTGCACGGAATTAAGGTCTTGTTTATTCGTAAACGTTATTTTTTTTTCTTACCTAAATCTATCATTACTGGTGCACTCAACCTAATGCGACAGACAAGTCATAAAAATATAGTAACTTAAAATATTACCTACTTATAATTGTTAATAAAAATCTATATTAATAATATCTTAGTATTCATTGGATGCTTACTAAAACTTTAGATCATTGTACTAAACATCCAACGCATACCAGAGCTACACCAACATATTATCTTTCCGTCTAGTTCCCACAGTTGAAACTGAATACCTTATAAGTAGTTCTAGTGAAGTCATTAAGTGAGCATGTAAATAAATCGACTTGATCGGCCGCTATGTTTAGTGGGTTAGATGTCTGTGGACCGGATTTATAAAGCTGCAGGCTCTGAATATCCACACTGTAGTCTTCTTCGTATCGGCATGAGCTATGTCTAAGGAAACAGGTTATGTCCATGCCGTAGTGTAGAGATTGGGCAGTCAACAAAGATGGTAGCGAGGTTGACCGTCCAGGGTGCGCCGGACAGACTTAGGTACTATCACAGGTGGAGGCACTCTACTTGCACCCCTCATGTATGTATGATACTAAGCACAACGGCTCTGGCAAGGGAGAGAACAGAGGCAAATACAAGAGAGGCTTATCCACAGTAGCCTATTCAAGGCTGATGATTTGACTACTTAACTTCGGATGGTTTGAAGTGTCTACAAAATGTGCCATGAGCACAGTTCTACCTACTCCTTAGTAGAATGTAGATATAATGATATGATACATACAAAATCTTAAAAAAACATCCCTTTTAAAGCAAACATACATTTTCACTCAGAAATTGAAATCCCATGTATCTATGAAACGTGTTTCTTTTTTATAGATCTCTTTTGCCGTGTCTCGAGTTATTATCTCATCTGTGATCGATGTATTTGCTAAGTGCCTAACGACCGCCTTTTACCGACACATGTCGTATTACCTGTAATTTCTGTAACCAGAAAATTCAGGGAAAGATAGAGGTGTTCTTCGTTCTCCAAAATGACACCTCCGTTACGCCATAATAGGTTGTGTGTCAAGACCTCAATGAAGGTGAGAAAAAAGGTTTTGTATACAATAACCATTATAAAAACTTTCTTGAGTGTTATCCATATTATTTACTATATTATATACTACTCACGTGTGTATTCGGGAATGCCCGACTAGTTTCGAACTCGAACGGAGCCCTTATTCATGACCTGGTTACGCAGAGTTAGGTTACGGCGGAGTCGCGGTCCGAACTGCCCACGACTCTACCGCGTAACCTAAGGGCTCCGTTCAAGTTCATAACTAGTCGGGCTATGCCGGAAATACACATTAGTAAAACCGGCATATATAGTCAGGCTTCGCCGGAAATACACGTTAGTAAAACCGGCATATATAGTCAGGCTTCGCCGGAAATACACGATAGTAAAACCGGCATATATAGTCAGGCTTCGCCGGAAATACACGTTCGTAAAACCGGCATATATAGTCAGGCTTTGCCGGAAATACACGTTAGTAAAACCGGCATATATAGTCAGGCTTTGCCGGAAATACACGTTAGTAAAACCGGCATATATAGTCAGGCTTTGCCGGAAATACACGTTAGTAAAATAGCATATATAGTAAATAAAATTACAGTATGCAAAGTCTACGTATTTCCAATTGCTCCGATCCTGGCATACCCTTTCCGCCTCATCTATCAAAGTGTAATTAACAATAACATAGTGATATGTATTTAAACCAACATAATATCAAAGAGGTTACCAACCCCGCCAGTATACAGGATGTTAAAACTATGATGAGATATTCAGGTGTGAAGTGGTACGGAAACGGATAGTACCTATTTACTAATGTATTGTTCCGCGAAAGTACATAATTTATTGTGCGAGGGGTTAGGAGTGGGAGATGAAATATAGCTGCTTCCCGAAGATAATGTTAAATCATAAGGCGGGCGAACACACAGAAAATACCGCGCGTGAATGTGTTTTCTGTGTGTTGTACTATGCGTGTTTTCATATGTGTGGAACATACGAAGACGCACTCCCGCGGTACGCACCGATGCGGGGCAGTGTGCCCTCCGCCTTAAGCCTGTGTTATTGCTTTAGATAATTCTAGTTGTTATTCTTATTGTTTGATAACGGGGAGATGAATAATTATAACAAATTAAAATTTATACACTGCCAACTTTTGGAATTTTCAAACTGAGGTGCGATCTGGTATTAGCCACAGATGTGGTATTTTGAGCTTTTAAGACTTCCTTAATTCTTGGTTTACCGGTTAAATACTTATTATTTGGAAGAAAAACCATAGTAAAGCACATTAAGGCCTATTATATACCTTATGATGTACCTAAAGGTAAGCTGGCAGGTGATGATGTTGACAACCTAAGTGATATTACAAAAACTTAAAAAACATAACATCACGCCTTTATTCCTCGGAGAAGCAGGCAGCGGTGCACATATAGTACACCACATTTCGCCAGTTATGTTTTAGGTCCCACTGTAATAGGGCGAGCCTGTTGCCATCAACTGGGCACAAATCCAGACTCCGTGCTTGTATTGAGAATTGCCTAATGAAGAAAAGCAGTAACACTTTGCCTGCCTCGAGATTTGAACGCAAGACCTCGTTCTCAGCACTCCCACTAGAAAAATGACCATACTAATAATGATGTAGGTGCCTGGTGCAGTGTCAACTGACAGTTATCGCCACCTGTCGGTTGCTTCATAAACTGCAGGTGTTACGATAATACGCCAGAGACAAACACGACATTATGATGGACACGCGATTAACTACACAACTAACAGCGTAAGATTATGATGCATATGTTATACATACCTACATACTAGATGTGTTGTTAATCAGTGCAAAATTAAATAACAAGATAAACAAACAAGGGGATGAATAATATTAAAACGTTGAGGAATTTGCGATTTTAGTAATATAAAATTTCAGTTGGTTAGAGCAGCACCACGGTACGGCGAAGGTCGCAAGTTCAAGTCCTGCTCGTGTCCATCAATTTTTAAATTTCCTTTAACAATTAAAAAAATGTTTTTTAAATTGATAAAAGGAAATTTGTAAAATGATGGACACGAGCGGGATTCGAACCCGTGGCGCAGCTCTTGCCATCAAACTACCGTGTCGCTGCTCTGCTTTTTTATTTTATTTCAACCATGATTCTATAATTGTATCGTAGTATTTCGTTTGGAAATCACATGCTGACGTATTATATACCTAATCAATACAAATTGAACATTAGCCCTATATTTACGCATTACGCTTGCATCACATAGTAAGGTCGAAATAAATAAGACCACTTAAATACATGTCAGAATTTAAAAAAATATTGGCGCCGATTTGCAATATGGCGGCGTTTAATCCGTCCCATCATAGCATAGACAATGGTTTTGGCGGGAGAGTTTATTGAAACAATTTACGGATTTTGTTTGTAAAAACGATAAAATCACGTTCGTTCGTAATCCTCTGAATATAGATAGATATTGTGTGTTTGTTTTTCTATTTGAACGGACGATTTTATTATTTTGCTGGTGTTTGTATTGGATTGTTATATTATAGGAAAACATATAAATCACACTAATATTATAAAGGTGAAAGTTTGAGAGTGTGTTTGTTTGTTACTTCTGCACACACAAACGGCTGGACCAATTTTGAAAAAAATTGGTATGGATGTAGCTGATACCCTTGATTAACAAATAGGCTACTTCTTATACCAAAACATGTAGCGGGTAACACCGCAGGGAACAGCTAGTTTAATATAAGATTGACGCAATTTACCATCGAAAATGGTTCATAAAGTTTAACTTTTAATCCGTATACTATAAATAAGTAGGTAAGATAATGATATTTTAAAGTTAAGTTACCAATTTAAAAGAGTTTTAAAATACGGAGTCACCCACAAGAACAATCTTCAATCACCAAGTTTCTGGTTCAACAGCCTGGTATTATATCCGACCCATTTTTTCAAACCGACACCGAACCCGCTAAAGGTTATCTTACCCTACTTTTGAAAATAGCCTAATCCCCACTTTATCGAGTGGGCAAAAAAGCGCGCGTAAACAAAATGCCATCGTGGAAATGGCGTCCATTTTCATTCATATTTTGTCCGTCGCGTTTCAGCGATTACGGTTTGCGAGGCAACGGTTTGGTTCTTTTTTCGCGGCAATTTGGGTGGCATTTCCAGTGTACTTTTTGCGGCCAGTTTTAATCGGTGTTGCCATTTTAGAGAGCAGACGAGGGCGTTTCATTTGTCTGTCCTTTTTTGAAGCGTTGTTGTTTGAATATCTCGAATGCCTACCTGCGGTGGGATGGTTTTCATTAATGTTTTTGCCTAATAAGGTTTTTTGTTACAGATGAACATATCCTCTAACATGGTACGATGACGTGAAAGCGATGCTGCTGCAGCAGGCGTCGTCGTCGCCTGGTCCCAGCGGCACGGCGAGTCCGAAACTAGCTCCCAGTCCCCGGCCTAACCCGAGTCCGAGTTTTAGCACTAGAGCGACTGGTAGTCCGAGTTTGAGTGATGGAGCTTCTAGCTCTAACAGTTCCAAGTTGGGCGCCAATAGCCCCAAGTTGGGCGCCAGTCCGAAGTATGGTAGTCCAAGACTGGGGACTGGGAGTCCGAAGCTGGGCCGCGCGGCTTTGGAGGACGAGGCCGCGCTCGAGAGGCTGCAGGTGGAGCTGAAGGAAGGCTGGACAGTGCACACGGGGAGAGATGGCAGACTGTATTATTGCAAGTGAGTTATTTTGGATTTTTTATTACGTTAATTTTCGGACAAAATTATAACATTTTCCATGGTTTTCTACACGTTACATCTATGTACTGGTCTTCAAGTTAGTAAAATACAATAAAAAGGAAATTAAAACAATTTTACGACGGATTTTAATGTGTAAACTTACTCTATAGACCATAAAAAATGGGTAATGCTTTTGTACTTTATTGAAATCTTTACTGAAACAAATTATTTTTAAAACTTTCTGCCATTTCGAAGTTTTTTATATATCTGCCAGACCAAATATGGTTTGAAATAAATAAAAGTGAATTATTTTGAGATATTTAATGTTATTATAACATGCCTGTAGTCCTCAAAGCAGAAGAATAGTTTTCTCCTTTCCCACAACTATCCTCATTAATCAAATCTTTCAATTACTCAAAGGTTTGCTGTTAGGGAACTCCATTTTGCGTTAAGCTAGCCTCTGTACATCACATTTGATGTTATTTATCTTTTTTTATTCATTGTGTATTTAATAACTACACATCCACATTACTTAATACTCATGGTACATTCCACATCACTTGATAGTCAATGTTCATATCTACGAACGATATTTGAACAGTGTTCAGTTTGAACCGCGCAGTGTTCGCACTGAACAAGGGATCCAATTATCAGAGCGAATGCAACTTTTAGTTCACTTGTAAGATTTTACAGAAGGCCTGTTTGAGACAAAAACGGCATGAACAGAGCTTATGCCTTTTTAATTAATCCCAATCACAGGAAATAGTAATGAGCTATACGAAGTTCTCACGTTGTCTATTAGGAAATTCCAAAAATCATTTTTTTCATTCTAGCTTTCATCATCATCATCAGCCCGTTGCAGTCCACTGCTGGACATAGGCCTCTCCCAATGTACGCCACAGAGCCCGGTCTGCTGCTTTATGCATCCAGTCATTGCCTGCCCTCTTATTCTAGCTTTACATTATGTCATTTAATTCCGTGCTTCGGACGGCATTTTAAGCTGTTGGTCCTGCGCGTGATCTCTCTCCGGTCGTGTCGGTCTACCGTCCCATCGTACTATGACAAGGAGGGAGTGCACCTGCGTTTGCGCGCATACTTGGATACTATAATATCTCCTGTTTAGACGGTTAGTCTCAGCTGAGATTGGCCGCCGTGACCGAAATTCGGTCAGAAGAACATTATTTTATACGTCTTGCTTGCTTAAATACTGCTTTTGCTTAAAATTCTATTATATTCTAAGACCACTACTGAATGATTTGAATCTCTGCCCAATAAAGAGAAATAAGCTACTAGGAACTGCCTTACAAACAGCTATGTACAATAAAATGTACATTGAACAGACCTCAGACCTCTGCCTACTGTATTTAGCAAAAGAATAAGCTATGTTAGTTTATATACTTACAAAGATAGAGTATTTCCATAACTTACGTTTCGATAGCTTAATTTTAAAGTATATTTTCCATAGGATTACTGTATGTCTTGTGCTGTGGCATCTCTGCGATTCAACTATTTAGTTGGTTCTTCATTTGGGAATTCCGTTCTGCAGTTCCAAGAAGTTTTAACAACCTTAGCGTGTGTAACTTGTTTCTTCTGTGTACTTACTGCAATGTGATTCTCCATAGTATTTCTCCTTTAGCGTGAAATATAGAACCTAGATTTCGGCCAAATATGTGCTAGTCTATCAATACTTAACTTAGTTTAAGTGCTGTTTAAAGAATTAATTACTTTCAAACTTTAACCCAGTCAGTTGAAATATGTTGTTTATAGACAATGAGACAATGTTTGACGACCTGATTGGCGAAGTAGCTAAGCGATTGGACTGCTGCGCTAAGGGTTGCGGGTTCGATTTCCACTCGGGACAAAAATTTGTGCGATGCAGATGTTTGTCCCGAGTCTGGGTGTTTGTGTATGTGATATTTCATGTTTGTGAAACGCACCCACGATACAGGAGAAATTCCTAGCGTGGGGGGACGGTTAAAAAAAATTACAGGACGCTTTACTGGCCATTAGTTCGATCTCCTGAAGTCCGGGTTGGCTACAAATGCCCAATTTGCGGAACCTCACCGTAAGCTAAGTGCTCAGGAATCAATCGATTGGCTTTCATCCCGTATCCTAAAGATTTACGGGCAAAGCCAAGTACCGTGTCGAAGCTACATTCAGAGAATTGGTTTTACAGTTGGTAGAGATCACTTGTTTAAATTATATCGTACAGTATATTATAATTAGGGCGTTTTCATATAAAATTATATTGACTACCAATGTTAATAGGTAACATCGTTGTGATTGAACACCATGGCTGTATTGGTTTTCATCTATGTTTCAATGTTGTATCGAAAAATTATTTCTGAAAGCTTTTACTCGCAAAGCTTTTTTAATCTCGATGGCCTGTCATTCTTATTTGAAAAGATATAGACGAGATACATTTCAAAATAAATTGAATTCTCTTTTGTCACAGAAAACATAATATCTAAATAAAAGAATATTGTCTTTATACAATAAGGTTGTCAAGTCTGTATCAAGTGTCTAGCTCGGCACAATATAATGTTTATGAAAATTCACATCCCTAATTTTTCGCAGGATCCTTAAAGAAACATGGTCGAAACTTTTCTACCTAATAAAGCCATAGTTTTAATATAATAATAAAAACGTTTATTGGCTCAATTAAGTTTGGTTATAATTTTTAACACTGTCACTTAAACTAGGTTAGCACCTGTGCTATAAGCAACAGTAACATTCGTGGTTGATCTAAGATACATCAATATTTATATTGTGCAACAATCCGTTATTTTTTATAACAAAAACGTTATAACAGTCGATACTGTGTTTCGGGAAAATTTATTAAACTTCTGTCTACACTTCGGAGGACTACAGGCGTGATGTTATCACAACGAATTTCATCCCAATCTATCAACTTTGTCAAACACAAAGAGAGGTACCTTATGCTTTCAAATAACCTTCTGCAAACATTTTTCTTATGAATGAAACTGAAATATGTATTTCGAAACAGAACGGCGTGGATCGGTCGAGGAGAATTTTATTGGTTGACGATTGTTATTCTTGTGTAGAGGATGTTGGCTTTGTATTGATTGTATCTAACAGATTGGTATTTGGGGACTAGCTGTAGAAATAGTGAGGGCTCGCCACAGCTCCGGTATATTCAATTACGTCACATGCATTCGAAGCGATTTATCTGAAGCTTTCGACTATTAAAGCTATTTTTTCTTGTGGAGAACTGGAGATTTGACGGATGTTTGTTAGATGAGGTGACGGCTAACATCGTGGATACACTATGATATAACACCACGCCTATATCCTCTGTAGGGTAAGCGGTGGCGTGATATTGCACACTTTCATCTCACGAGACTAACTAAAAATTTTATATACTTTAAAAATTGTTAGTGTATCAAAATACCTAAACAAACGTTCTTAAGACATGGAAAAATGTTGTATGATTGACATACATTTGTATGATAAATCCCGCATCCTTGCGCAACTGAATCTGGCCGATTCCAGGACATTCGGATTCTATATTAATCTAAAAGTAAAATTAATACAAAATCATCACGAGTCCTCAAAGCAGTATGAATTAAATAGATGCACATCAACATTATGTCAAAGACAGTCACAAAACGAGACAAAAACATGTCGAAAATATTGTCACACAGCACGAACCAGAAAACAAAAAACCTGACGCATTTTCCCGAATTTCCGCGGATCGCGCCTAAAAACGAATATACAGGATGTACGAACACGAATATACCAAAGCGAATATAGAGGATTCGATTTCGCACAACTTTATAATAATCGAGTGCGTTGGCCGACTCGATTTGATCGTAGAGGCGAAGCGCCGCACTACAATGGCACAACTGCGTCGCCGTCGGCTCGGAACACGCGCTTGTGACGTCAATATTTTCCCGCCATTGTCATCTATTAGGGTTGGCGAACTGAAAAATGTTTTTTTTTTTTTTTGTAGAATTTCTTGGAATGTGTTTGGAATCCTCAACGGAATCGACGAACCGAGTGGTTTAGTGATCGAAACCACGAGAAAAATATTTGTCCCAGTACTGTTGATATTGATATTTCGCCGCTATAACACGTGCCACTAGAAAAAATCCTATTGTAAGACAACGTTTTTATAAAACAAATCTTGCATACGCGATTTTTTATTTACGGCATTCGAAAGGTATACTGATATAAGGAATATTCCTTCTACGGATAGCACCATTGAGACCCGTAAGCTTAAATAGATTCTCGAATCTTAAGTAGGTCTATTAACCTTTAGACGACCCGATACGTACTACGTAAAGAATTGCCCTTCAGCGCTTAGGGGCGAAGCATTTGTCGTGACATTGTGTCTGTCCTTTTTCCCATGCGTAGGTCGTCTATAGATATCGGATTTAGTCGTGTTTGTAAATGTTAAAAAGGATTGTGCAAGTTGGGAATTGCTAATGAAACTGGGCCCAAACCAATATTGTTCACTTGCAAAAAATATATCTCTGTGGACAAGAAAATTCTAGAAAATTTTGCAGCTCATCATCCTACTTCTTATAATATAAAAATGAATGTCTGTTTCCGTTACACGATAACTTGAGAGCGGCTGGAGCGATTTGGGTAATTTTGGTTTTGAAATATTTATGGAAGTCCAGTGAACGTTTTGTTGGTTAGAAGGCGGTAGAAAGTTCGCCGAGTTAGCTAGTAAGGTTATAAGTCCCCTATCATGTATTAGGTCGCGAGCCTATTGTTTTTTATACGGCCAAAACCCATTACTTACTCATCATTATCCACAGCCTTCAACATCTATCTCCATTAAACTATGCGATTCGCCGCAGTCCTATGCCAATCTCATTCAGGTATGCCGTGCGATCCTTGCGATACCGCTGACAGATACTCTTTTACCGGCAGCTGAAGAGACAACATTACATCACGCCTGTGGGAATACAGGCAAGGCAGATATGTATACTATTCCCATATTTCGCCAGTTATGTTTATAGGACCCAATGTAATAGGAGGCGAGCCTATTGCCACAAATCCAGTCTCCGTGCTGCTACTGAGAATTAGCAAATGGAAAAATCCAATAACACTTTGCCCGGCCTAAGATCCGAACCAAGGACCTCATGCTCATCAGTCGCGCTTGGCCACCAGTCGACTAACGAAGCAGTCAGAATTCCTTTAAAATACAAGATCCCAACATCTAATTAAGAATACCGTTCAGATCTTTAGGACCTACGTAGAACAGTACCTAAGTACATACATACATTAGCCAGGCTAACACCCAGTCAGTCTAGTTCAACACAGAACAGACCAAGTGTTTGTCTAAGATTTGAATGTGATCGCATGGGCGGCGCGTTCCAGTTATTTCATCCAATTTGCATGTAAATACGCGTGTCTGGCGAGTAAATAAACACGCCTTGTTGCGTCACCGCTGAGCTTCGATGGTCCTTGGATGGGTGGGGAATAGTCAGATACAGAGTAGAATAGGTCAAATGTGTAATGTATTCTTACAAGCTTGAATGAAACCTTAGGTATTGGTAAAATACGCTCTTGTTTGTTAAAAAATTCTGGTGTTCTTCATAAGTTCTCCGTACGACGACCTGATTAGTGCAGTGGCTAAGCGATTGGACTGCTGCGCTAAGGGTTGCGGGTTCGATACCCGTACGAAACAAAAATTTGTGCGATCCGCAGATGTTTGTCCTGAGTCTGGGTGTTTGTGTATGTGATATTTCATGTTTGTGAAACGCACCCACGATATAGGAGGAATTCCTAGTGTGAGGCGCGAAAAAAAATGATAAATTCTTTTTTTCACGTTGTTTATTCTCGTTTAATTTATTTTTAGATTCCAACACAATTTTTGTAGCTAACGATACTTATTTTTAATGTGAAGTAAAAGGTACCTTTGTCTGTACCAATGTTGCATAGGCTACCCGAGATGCTGTAACACAAGACGACAGTAATAATGTAAGCGCAATGTCCTAACATCGGTCATTGTTCAATACTTGACCGCAGTTGCGTTGCTTAACCTGGCATATCAATTCTGCGGTGACTTACAAGTCTGTCTCACAGGGCATAATTAACTTGAAATGCAATTTGTTATTTATGTGTTGCCCATAACATATTTTCGGGATAAAAAGTAGTAGTAGCCTATGTGTTAATCCAGTGTCAGCTACCTCCATACCAAATATTATCAAAATTGGTCCAGCCGTTTGAGCGTGAAGAGGTTATAAACATACAAACACACTCGCAAACTTTCGCTTTTATAATATTAGTGTGTGGTACATGTCGTTAAAAAAAGTTTTTTTTTTTAATTTACTTTTTATTGCACCGTCACAGCCCTACATCTAAGCCGTCATGGCGGACGCGCGTCACTCGTTCCCGCCTTCATTAGACGGATTGAATTGAGACAATGTACGCGATATCCGTTTGTAAATTATACGCACACATCCGCCTATAGCTAAATAATACACTTTTGATTATAGTTTTCCTGTTAAAAAACAATGGGAGTGATTTACACTCACTAATTGATGCGATGAAAAAATTGTAACGTTGACAGATGTCACAATGTAATGGCGGAGTTTGTTAGCGCGGGAAAATTTAGGCGCGGTTTTGTTTATGTCAATCGCATTATTAAAAGTTTTTGTATCAACGATTTATTAAAACCATTATTTTAAAAAGCATAAATTATGAAGTATCTATTGTTAAAAAATATTGTAATAATAAAGTACATATTTTTACACGTTTTTTAAAACGCGGTATTTTATAACCCCTTCCTAGTTTATGTGGAATCTGGCTATGGCTTCATTTTTTTTTTTTTTTTTTTTTTTTAAAAAAAACGTCGCCCCACACTAGGAATTTATCCTGTATCGTGGGTGCGTTTCACAAACATGAAATATCACATACACAAACACCCAGACTCGGGACAATCAAATGTGGATTGCACAAATTTTTGCCCCGTGCGGGAATCGAACCCGCAACCCTTAGCGCAGCAGTCTAATCGCTTAGCCACTACGCCAATCAGGTCGTCAATATTGTCATTATAGCAAATCATTCATAAATATTAATTATACGGTTTGAATTCATTTATTTCTAAAGATTATAATAAATATTACCTTTGTTTTAATTCATTTAGCTGGTGTACTGATTGCTAACATCTTGCTTCCAGACTTTGCATTTATAATTTCAGACACAAACTTAATTTCTTCGGCATCGTCTATAATTGGTTCTAATTAGATGGTAGTTGCTTTGTGTCTGCTGAAAAGCCTTTATTATAAACAGAAATAAATAAAGCTTTGACACATGATTTTAAAAATGTCTTCAGTAAAAGAACTATTAATCTTTTCATGACTCACCTTTGATCAAAGTTCAGGGGGCTTACCATGAACCCTTATAGCAGGACTGTTTTCGACGAAAAATGAACTGTCCTGTTATTTTGTACCATGATCACTTAAAATAACAGGCGAGCCAGCGGTCACGTGATCTAAGCCGGCGAGCGATCACGTGACAGTAGTTGGCCTGCAAATATCCGTACCATGAAGTAATTTTTGACATACAAACATCGAGAATTGAACTACTTTGCTGTCAGATTAAACAGGTGTGAAAAACTAACTTTTATTGACCTGTTTTGGTAAATTTTAAATAAAATACATGTTTTTTCACGTATAAGTACTACTAGCATATTATACAAAAGTGTAACGATGAAATTACATAATATTACGTTTATTTTGAAGATCTTCATGTTAATAAAACCTCCTTTATCTAAGAATGAAACATAAGTTCATACTTCATGGTCATAATTACTGTAAAACGGAATGAGAAAATAATGTCAATTGTTTTAATCAATATCAATAATGTCAAGTGACAATTTTTTTGACAATAGTTGTGGATTTCTAAATAATATTTAATGAATTTTGCTTATAGTTATTAGCAAGTACTCGACTAAGCCATGGTGTCCATTGTGCTGCAAGATTTCTACGAAATTTGTACATGAAATGCCTACGGTCGAATCAGCTACCGATCTGAACCAAATAAATTAAACGAATTGAAAACAACCTATCGTCATTTTCTTGGACGATAGCAGTGCTCTAACTAGATCGTTTATTGTGACTATTACTGTAGAGGATCGGCAGAAGAACTATCGGCTGGAGTATGGGTAGTGATGGTTGTAGTGTGGTTTATAATGTTGGGCTCGGTATCAAGAAAACATATATCTTGAGGCATTAAATAAAACTTTAGTATTTGTTATATTAGGATGTTAATTACGAAAATAAATCTAGTGACATTATGCTACGTGTTTATTTTTACCCCACACGACCAGAATATTATTAATTAAATGGTATACTTCTATCAGCTATATTATTGAATAGTGTACGTACTATTCAGGTTTTATACCCTTAATAACCATAATATGACAATCGCTATAAACGAGATGACGGATTGGTGATTTTTATTGCTATCTTATGATTCTAAGAATCAAATCAACACAGTGTTTCTTATTTAAACACCTCAATTTGTGGTAGTTCCATTTCTTAAACAATACCAACTGACGTACTTGTCATCGTTCGAAAATAGTAATAGTTTTATCAAGTGTCTAAATTATCTGTTTTAAGCGTTGAAAAGGTTTCTAGCATCTTAATCATGTCTAATGCGATGTTTAGTAACAAAACATATTGTTTTAATTATTATCATCGTAATAAAAAATGTTATTTACATACTTTAATACGATTTTTTTTAACCGTAAAACCGGTAACGTCGCGGATAAGTATTTCCGAACGTTTGTTTATATTATGAAGATATTAGACTTTGCTGATCAGAGACAATACAGCAGATGTGAAATCGATGCATTGCAGCTTTGATAGAAATGATCATGGTACAAATAGAAAACCTGTCAGGCTATCCTTCAAAGTTAAACTGCCCGGAACTTGGCAATTATTTTGAAAGTTCATGGTAAGCCCCCAGGCAGTCAGAGTCTTGCCAACTATGCAGGCCACAATTTTGAGCCCAAACACAGGTGCACCCTCAATGGGATCACACTCACACTCCCATATGATAGTAAATTGAGAAGAGAATGAAATAAGGCGCAGGTTAACGTAACGTGGACTTATAAAAAAATCCTTGTAACACAATTGTTTGTCTCAATCGGAAATTTAACCCACAAGCAGTAGACACTCTGCTGGACCAAGACTGCGGTAATGCGATCTAAAGTCTCCGGGAAGCGTCGGAGATTGAAAGAATCATTGGTTATCTATGCACGACTTGTAGGAAATGTATGAATTTTAAAGACGACGACCTTATTGGCGTAGTGGCTAAGCGATTGGACTGCTGCGCTAAGGGTTGCGGGTTCGATTCCCGCACGGGGCCAAAATTTGTGCGATCCACATTTGATTGTCCCGAGTCTGGGTGTTTGTATATGCGATGTTTCATGTTGGTGAAATGCACCCACGACACAGGAGAAATTCCTAGTGTGGGGCGACGTTGTTTAAAAAATTATGATAAATGACCCATGTATCCTAATAATTCGCTTTTAAATTCATCGAACTATTACCAAGCGTTATCGGCAAACACAGACGCAATAAAATACATACATCAGCTGGTATAAATATAATACTTCATAAAACTATCATCGTAAAGCCCTTATAATGCAGTGGGTATCGGGAAACGCTTTTAAACTGTTACCGATGCAGTTTTACCACTAAACCGCGCTTGATTATGCAGGCATGTTCATTTCTCTACGAAAAACGATATGCCAAGACCATAGAGCGATAGACTAGATGTGGTATAGGGTAAATATTAACTTCAAGTGAGCAAGTTTGTAATCAAAGAGTTGCAGACAACCGTTGGATGCAAATGGCAAGTTGCCGATCATTGTGGCGTTCAAAGCTTCGTTTGACGACCTGATTGGCGCAGTGGCTAAGCGATTGGTCTGCTGCGCTCAGGGTTACGGGATCGATTTCCGCATGGGACAAAAATTTGTGCGATCCGCAGATGTTTGTCCCGAGTCTGGGTGTTTGTGTATGTGATATTCCATGTTTGTGAAACGCACCCACGATGTAGGAGAAATTCCTAGTGTGGGGCGAGGTTTTTATTTTTTTTAAATAAAAGCGTTTGGCCTTTATCGTGTCATAAGCGTTACAAGCCTTTCATGCGCCTGGTACAGTTTCTTTAACAGCGGCCTTTTTTATTGTTTGTGCTCCTGGTCTGGTCATTTCTGCGCGCCTCTAGGGTCTGCCCTATGCCTGGGCACGGTTGGCATCGCCCTAATTACGGCTGTCTTCCGGCTTATGATCATGATGAGCAAGATTGTAATTTAAGTTGGGGGGGGGGGGGGTTCACAAAGTGTACTCAATTTTAATCTCACCACCTTTATACATCAACATAGTGATATTGCAATAAAGAATATGAATAATGTGAATAGCAAAACGCTTGCCTTCTATTATATGGAACTCTTAGTGGTTCTTCTTCTTATCGTATGGTTGATGAAGAACCTGGTGTCAGAGTTTAAACCGCCTGTACGCCTCTGAAATGACTTTACACACAGTGGAAAAATCTCTCAGGTGTGCCGGTTTCCTCACGATGTTTTCCTTCACCGTTTTTAGCAGATAACTTATTTATAATACGCACATGAATTCGAAAAGACATTGGTGTGTACTGGGCTTTGAACTTGCGACCATTGATTTGGCAGTCTAACGGCCATACCACTCGGCTATCAGTGCATATGTTTCGGGTTATATCTATGAAACTGTCTAGCATCGAAAATCCTAGAAATACTTCTTTAGGATTCGAACTCACTTTAAGTAGTCAGGTCCGTCATTAACCCTTACCGTAAGACCACATAAATAGAAAAAAAAAATAAGTCCGTGAACCTAATTATTCTCGAGCATAATAGGTAAGTATAAAAACCAACAGAAACTAAATTAATATTCCTTCATGCGGCAACACCAGTCTATTGTTGGAGTGTTGCCAGTTAATTACTACCGTCTGTTGCACACGTGAAATGTACACAATTGGCAACACCTAAGTACTAGTATTTGTTGACATTTCTGATGACTATGATGTTCTAGATAGATCTCGCATCAATTTAACTGGTTGACTGGCTTGAAGTTAATTGTTTAAGGATTTTAATGACCTAATTTTTTTTTATAACGTCTCCCCACACTTTGAATGTTCTTGTATCGTGGGTGCGTTTTGCAATGAATATTACATTTACAAATACCTAGACTCGGAACATAAATCTGTGGATCACACAAATTTTTATTCCGTGCGGGTATTAAACCTGCAACCTCGTGGTTCTAGACTAACGCAGCAGGTCGTCGATTATTTTAGTTAAAGGCAACAAATCTATGATCATATCTAGTGATACCTTCATAGGTTTATTAGCCCATAGATATGTAAGTATCACACTAATATTATAAAGGTGAAAGTTTGTGTGTGTGTTTGTATGTTTGTTACCTCTTTACGCCGAAACGGCTGGACCGATTTTGCTAAAATTTGGTATGGAGGTAGCTAGCACTCTCGATTAACATAATGGCTACTTCTTATCCCGTGAAAATGAAGCGGGTAGCACCGCTGGGCGCAGCTAGTATTATTATAATCTTAAGTACCATTCCATATAATCTACGTCTGGGTAATAAACACATGTAAAGCACATTAATAGGCAGCTGGGAAGTAGCGTATCGCCGCAGCAGGGTTCAAAGCCAAGCGAGATATATACAATTAGTATACAACATAATACACACATAACATCACGCCTGTATTCCCCGAAGGGGTAGGCTGAGGTGTACAAATAGTACACCCAAATTTCGCCAGTTATGTTGTAAGCCTCAATGTAATAGGGGGCTAGCCTATTGCCATCAACTAGGCACAAATCTAGACTCCGTGCTGCTACTGAGAATTATCTAATGGAAATCTCAGTAACACTTTCCCCGACCCGAGATTTGAACCCAGGACCGGACTCGGCAGTCGCGCTTAGGCAGAACCACCAACGAAGCATAATCATACAATACAGCAATACAACAAAATTCTTTAGTAGGTATGTGATGGAAATAAGCTCGCGGGATTGAAAGTTGAGACCTATAATATAACTGGCGAAATATGGGTGTATTATATTCCTTTGCCTACCCGTTCGGGGAATATACGCGTGATGTTATGATATGTGTCTTAAGTATGGAATTGTAGTATTTTTTTGTAGTACAATTGCTTGTTGTAGCGGCCTTGTGCAGCAATGGTTCTTGTACTTTCTTAGATCTTAGATTTTAAGTCTGTGCAATGGTGAAGAAAACTGTGCCAGCTAGCTTGGTGATCTATACTCTTTCCTTGTGTGAGAAGAGGCCTGCAGTGGGATAGGTTGGTAAAGTTAGGTCATTAAGCTTAAAAAAATGTATTTATATATTCGTTTTAATTAATCACTTACAAACCAACGAAATTAGTCTTCTTCAAAACCTGTCCAAATAAGATAAATCTTAAAGCCCAAATTATGGTGTTAAATCAACTATCTGTGTTATAATAACGTCAATCAAAGATTTAATTAGCGGTAAAACCCTGCCTCCCTGCTACCCCTTCATAGCTGGCATTGTTGAACAATATACGCCAAATTGAGTTATATTCTAACTGGATTATGTTCTGTGGGATTTTGTAAATAATTACAAGAATAGGCTGTTTACATCCAGGGAATAAGGTAAACATGTTTTTTAACTATAACTTCAAGGTTTGGAAACGTGACTACCAGTCTACGTTCGATTCCGGTTCCAGATATATGGTCTCCTAAAAACCATTTCGGGATACCAGTAGCCATGGTTTAACAACTTTGTCTGCTTAGTAAACTGGACACAACGACGGATGCTTCACTGACAGTATACCGGACATAACAACGGAAGATGGTCTCACAGAAATAAAATTATAAAACGATAATTACCCACATTTAGAATACTTGGTGTTAATTTCTAAATGTTTCGTGCAAGAATTTCTCTAGTTTCACACGCAAGCGGTACATTGGTGGCACAGTTTCGACAATGCAAAATGGGGACGGATAACATTCCATATTTTCTTCCTGGTGCTTCCTTATCTGCAGGGAGATGGTAAATGAATACCATTCGCATTTGCCGCCGGGAATAAGAATCGTAAGGTGATCCTCGAGCACGATGATTGGCTAAGGCTCACGTGGGACCTAGTGGTGAAATATGGGTGTGTATACTTCTGAAAAAGAACTTTTCTGCATTCTCCTTCGGGAATAACTTATGTGATTGTGTGTATGTGTTTTTCTGGTACACATTCCGTCTTGAAACTCAGAAAGCCACAGTTAACAAAGACTTAGGTACAAGTGGAAAATAAACTTGATTAAAATAACTTAACATCACGCTTGTATTCCGCGAAGAGGTGGGCAGAGATGCAGGTATCGTACATCCACATTTCGCCAGTTATGTTATAGGTCCCAATGTAGGTAATAGGAAGCGAGCCTATTGTCATTCACCAGCCACAATTCCAGATTCCGTGCTGCAATGGAGAATTTCCTAATGGGAAATCGCAATAAACCTTTGCCTTACCCAAGCTTCGCACCCAGGACGTCATGATCATCAGTCGCGCTTAATAACCACTAGGCTAATGAGGCAGTCATTAAAATAAATATACTGTTTTGGTTAACTGGTGATATTTTTTTTGTTTAAAAACGTCGCCCCACATTAGGAATTTCTCCTGTATCGTGGGTCGTTTCACAAACATGAAATATCACATACAGAAACACCCAGACTCGGGACAAATATCTGCGGATCGCACAAATTTTTGTCCCGTGCGGGAATCGAACCCGCAACCCTTAGCGCAGCAGGCCAATCGCTCAGCCACTGCGCCAATCAGTGGTCATATTGTTATATGGTGTTTAAAGATAATGATTTTACACGTTAAATTCGACTACGACGTCGGTCGTAAGTAACTCCATTCCGGCCTAGTGTAAATACTAGTAGGTACTGTCAGCATCACAAATTCCTGAACATTTAACTTTTTTAACATACCAATAATTAAATTTGGACGATTCAATAAATTGATCTTTGTGCCGTGTGGTATCCGGCCTAGAATTGACTAAGGTGACTAAGGGAAAATCCAGAAGATGGGCAGCAGCGTCTTCTGGAACTTGACCACCAGCACTGCGATCCTCAAGCCGCTTGCCAAGCGTGGGGATTATGGCACCCCCCCCCCCCTTCCTAAAAAGTGACAGCCTTTGTTCAATAGTGGACGTCTTCCGGCTGATGATGATGATGATCTTTGTTTCTTTTAATTATTTGACCTAATGTTTCTTAACATGTTAAGCTACTTATGATTCTGACTGTACTTTATAATCGAGTAGCTTTACTAACAACATCTTCGCAGTCTTGCTATCAGAAGGCCCGACCCATATCTGTCGGCGAGTGTGGCCAATGACGCAGTATACGGTTTAGGATATTTTAATGACGTACAAAGACTATAAATATAGAGAGAAGTCTATCAATCGATACCTTGTCTTATTTGTTATGTTGATACGGACTGACACTGAGATTCTAGGAAATAGATTGTTATTCATATAAGGTTGTAATGTTTAAGACTAGCTAATAACTTATTTTAATAGACGGAATATCGGACGAGATAATTTTGAATCATTTTTTTTAATAAATTGTCGCCCCACACTAGTAATTTCTCCTTTATCGTGGGTGCGTATGACAAACATGTCACATACACAAACACCCAGACTCGGGACAAATATCTGCGGATCGCACAATTTTTTGTCCCGTGAGGGATTTGAACCCGCAAATCTTAGCGCAGCAGTTCAGTCGCTTAGCCACTGCACCGGGGTCGTCAAAATACCTTTATATTCGCTCCAGCGGTTATATTGGAAAAATGGGGCCCATAAATAGCTTTTTGTAAACATGGCCTTTCAAAAGCATTTTTATGACGATAATATTTAAGTAATAAATTAAATTTTAGATTTACTTCCAATCTATGTTCTGACTTTTCCGTAAGATCAAAATTTTCATCGAACGAGCGTCTCAGAGTTTACTCTAGATTTTACTTCGATGTCAGACCAGACAAAATATTGCTCCACCACTAAAATAGAGATTGTTTTATATAAGAACACAGTATAACCAGGCAGACATACCAGCCCTAGACGAGTGGCTAAACGCATGACGAATAAAATCAATTATAATTATTTTATGTAATCTTTTGTGTAGTCTTTTGTGTAATCTATGACACGTCAAACCCGTATATTTATCATTCTATTCAATTCCCTCGGGCCCTAATAACTACCCACACAGTAATCGACACGTTATAACCGTATATTCTTGTCGTACATATTTTTTTTAAAAAGCGTCGCCGCACACTAGGACTTTCTCCTGTATCGTGGGTGCGTTTCACAAACATGTAATATCACATACACAAACACCCAGACTCGGGACAAACATCTGCGGATCACACAAATTCTTGTCCCGAGCGGGAAGCGGGCCCGCAACCCATAGCGCAGTAGTCCAATCTCGAAGCCAGTGCGCCAATCAGGAACAACAACGGTCACACATCTCGGAAGCTTTTATCCTATCAAGCGGTTTTGATTTATATAACGACCGCTACACAGTGTGTGCCGAGAGCGCGGCCATTGCGGAACATTGTGGGAGGCATTGTGAATCGAAACTGTTTGCTGCGACAATAGACGCGTTTTAGATCGTTATTGTACAGCGTGTTTGTTTTTGTCATTTTTATTTGCCAGAACTAAAGATTGTCTGGTTTTTTTCTACCACGTGATGATAAAATTTCAAATAGGGGTGAGGAGTCGCAAACCGGTACCTAGGATACCGAAAATTCCGGTATTTGCCCGGTTTTTGATCCGATATTCCCATATTCGGGATCCCAGTTTGCGACCTCTAATACCAACGGTTAATCTAAAAAAACCGACAAGTGCAACCGGAGATTGAACATGTGCATTTCGACCATGTATCCAAAAGTTAAAAAGACTCAAGTAGCCTGTTTAGTGTCCCACTGCTGGGCAAAGGCCTCCCCATTATTTTTTCACAAAACCCTGTCCAATGCCATTACGGGCCATGTCTTTCCCGCAAAGATGTCCAAATTATCTCGCCATCGCCTTCGCCAAAGACTCTTAGTGAGGCCTAAAAAAAAGGTCTTCTGCTTTTTGACTAAAATAAATGAAACAGCAGTCAGGTTATAGTCATTTTATAGTTACTGGAAAGAACCAATTTCAATAACCCTCCTTCTGGCGCAGTCGGGTAGAAACAAGCATGATGGACACAATATTTTTTAGCTAAAGAGAGAATATCTAAAGAAATCTGTCGTACATAGGACCAAATCAAATTTGTATTTGCTTGGATTTGAGCTCAGTCCAAATCACTGTAACCGATTGGGCCTCTTTGCCATGTCTGTTACAGTAGTAACTTCAGTACACTACGTATAGTGTAAATAAAAAATACTCATGCGATTGGAATCCTGTTTCGTCTTTGATGTTAGCTGCGTACCTAATAATAGTTTTATGGAGCACGCACTCGTTATCGATACATCAGTACTATTTGATCTTGTTTACGTATATTCCACGATACTCTATCATCATCTATTTTTATTTATAGGTTTAACAGTCCCTTACCATGAACTCTTAAAGCAGGACAGTTTACGTTGTGGAAGCGAGGCGCCGCTTTACACTGCACATATCGGCGTCTTGCTTCCACATCTTATACTGTCCTGCTTTAAGAGTTTATGGTAAGGTCTGAATTCAATGCAAGTCAGGCGCGGACGTGATACATCAACTACGGACTTTTGGTTAAGCCCGCGTAACATATGGCGGATAAATTGGTGCTGCGGCTTATGCTACTAGTTTTATTAGCACGGGAAACGTATTCGAATAGTCTATAGACATTTCTCCTGAAAGTGGATAATGCGCCTGTTATTTTTAAATATGAGACAGTTACGCTTATCAATCTATCTACAGACATAAATGTACTTATTAATTAAAAGGCTAGCGGAGGGATTAAGATGAGATAAACACAGGGCCAAAACGATGGCATAGTTTGAGGCAGGTATTTACTTAGCAGTGAATTTAATGAGCCAATGTTTTAAAAAGCCCTACCAACTTGAGTACCGGCAATGAAAGCTGGAGTCAGACTTGACTCTACAGTGATTCTAGATACTCTATCCTTGCTTAAAAACATTTAAATCGTTCAACCTGAAAGACCATTTACAAAGCAATCAAAATATCAAAACTCCACAAACCACATTTAAATAATTCCAAAACTACGATCCCCAAAAATATTTCGGCAAAAACTTTCGCCGAAATTCACTTCAAATATCAACTGAAAGCGGCATTCGTGACAATCACGCCAACCACGTAAAAGTTGGTAAGCAGCTTCGGTACTGTCGCAAACTCTGAATAATTCATAGTCGCTTTGACTCGGCTCAGCTGACAATACTTTAATCCCGGTTATCTATGGGACCACGCCAGAACTGTTGGGGTTACGGCTTATGTGAACAGAGGTGACGTCACAATGGTCCTGTTGTTGCGAATGTATATTGGAGATGACTTCTTTAGGTAGGATGCTGTGTCACGAGGCGTCAGTGTTTTTTTTTTAAACTTTGTTGATTTTTGTACCCGAGTATTAGACGTTTTTTTCTTATTCGCTCGCCTGCTCAACCCAATAGAATAGGCACAGGTATACAATTTTCACACTCACGATAATTCACAAGACAGTAGTGTGACGATCCGATTGGTGTAGTGGCTAAGCGATTGGACTGCTGCGCTAAGGGTTGAGGCTTCGATTCTCGCACGGGACAAAAATTTGTGCGATCCGCAGATATTTGTCCCGAGTCTGGGTGTTTGTGTATGTGATATTACATGTTTGTGAAACGCACCCACGATACAGGAGAAATTCCTAGTGTGAGGCGAGGTTTTTTTTTTTTAATAACCACCGCACTCAGAGAAAAATGATTATATTTACTTAATCTATCACTAAGTAAAAGTTTTCTGTGTTAACTCTTTATTAAATATCAGTTTAATTTTTAAGTAACCATTCACGTCTCTGACGTTTTCTGATTGATGCAGCGGTTAGAGCCATAGCCTGCCTACCCTTGCGGGTAATACAGGCGTGCAGAAGTAATTATACTTATCTATATTGTACTCTTATTTATTTATTTATTTAAACTTTATGCAACAATACAGTTTACATAGGCGGACTTAATGCCTGAGGCATTCTCTACCAGTCAACCGTAGGGTGGTGCAGAGACAAAGTGGTAGGTGCAATAATATAGAATAAGTAATGGGTACAAGAAATGCTTATATCTACTCTTATACTAGACATAAAACCACGCGTCTTTCCTAGACGGTTAGCCAAACATTCCATTGCTCATTCACTCCTACCTTATACCTATGCCACTCTCATTCACTCTCATCACATTCATCCTAATCCAATCAATAATACAGCATCTTAATCCCCGTCATCTTTAGTTGCGTGTGTTTCACTATTAGAGCGGCTTCACACGTCATCCCCAGCATTACGTCCACTTAGCTGAATAGAGATGTTGAATGGCTGAACGGGTCGTGTGTTAGCCCACTAATCCAGGCTGTTCAGTGCCCAAGATGTGATAAGAATGGTGTGTACAGAGTTTATAGATGAACAATAGGATTAAAGTGTTTTTGATTGTATGACCTCGGCGAACGTACTTGGACCAGATCGGAGATGTTCTACAAAAGGGTCAAGTGAGGAGTACCCTTAACCGACGAGCGTGTATGAGGAATGTGATGCGAGTGAATGAGTCGAAAGAAGTATGTCAGGATCGTAGCAAATGGAAATCCGTGGTCTCTGCCTACCCCTCGTGGAAATAGGCGTGACTGTATGTATGTATGATTGTATGATTTTTGTGTGGTTAAACGTGTATAACTGTGTGTGTGGCCCCAACTGAAACACAGCGCTGCAGCTATACAGCGGTAGCATTGTGCTGAGTTGGGGACCTATTTTTGGTTCGCACCTCTTTTTTTTTATAATTTTTTTTTTATAATTGTTATAATTATGTACTTACTGGCTGGATCAAAAATTTAATTTCTTTTAAAGAACTTTCGCAATTGCAATTTCTCCTGTATCGTAGCTGCATTTTCACAAACATAAATTCAAAAACAAACACCCTATTACATTTATATATTTAGATGATCTTCTTTTTTTTGGAAGCCCACCATAAGAGCAATTTTTTTATCTTCTGGACTATATTCAATGGATCAATCTTAAAATGTTTTCTATAGCTTCATGCTACGTTTTCCGCTCCAAAAAACTTTCATTCCAAATCAAAACAGAACACATTTTTCTAGTTTTATTTAGCAGTAGCTGAGCCCAGCTTAAGGAAGCCAAACTGTGCTTACCCCTTTGTCAATGAGGAAAGTTATATTACAGTGTAGCCTGATATGGTTTTAGTTTATATACTATACAAGTATACATACCTACAATATCTACGAACCTACGAACATTCACATCTATTTTAGTGTACTACTTTCTGTGGGCTACCTCTCCAGTTTAATTTGCAAAGTTTCGGACTCTTAAACTAGACACTGGCGCTAAATTATTTCAATATGATTTGTCCATTGGGAGGAACTAACTGAGATTAAAAGATTGACAGCATTTTTTCTTTAAAAAACTGAATCAAGTTTTTCGTTAAATCATTATTAATTTTGAATTGGCATTGGATTGAAATGAAATCGGAGAGTAGGCCACCAGGTCAGTTTCATCAAGAAGTAAATTACATGAGAGTACTTGGATAAAGTTACCAGAAAACACTAACAAAATCAACACTGTTTAGTACGCATTATAACTATGCCGAAGCGTAGAAAACAATTCTCGTTGTTATGGTAACGCACTGGTACCGGCTTTACTATGCGCCTTTAGCAGTTGATTAGATACATGCTGAACTATCTCGCTAGTCTAGTGGTCGATAAGCGCGACTGCTGAACGTAAGACCCCGGGTTTGAATTCCAGGTCGGGCAAAGTGTTACCATTAGGTAATTCAACAATTCGACAGTAGCAGCACGGAGTGTTTTGTGCCCGGTTGATGGCAATAGGCTCGCCCCCTATTACATTGGGACTTATAACATAACTGGCGTAATGTGGGTGTGCTTTAGTCACCTCTGATACCGCTTCGGGGAATACAGGTGTGATGTCATCTTTGCTGGCATTACAATTCTCTTCTCCTCAAAAAGTCCGTTATATTATCGTCAGCAGTTTATATTACTGTACTATATCACAACTGTGATCCATTTTAGGACAATCAGACGAATCAATAGAGCCAGTTTCATCGGAACGAACTTTTAAAAATACGGAATCGAAAACTCATTTCGTGCCCAAAGGCCTAGAGGTCCAATATCCTGTTACCCTCTTAAACAGTGATGTTCTCACAAATGTCACAGAATATGTAGTCACAGAAGGTTCACATTAATAAATTTACTTTAAAAAATATAATACTAATTTCACGACTGGCCAAAAAATGAGTGTTATGTTTTCAGGGTTTATGTTCAGGGTATGTATGTATGTGAGTTTCTTTATTCCACCATAACTTCTGAATGCCTGAACCGATGTTGATGTATAGAGTGTCGTTAGAATCCTGGCAACATTGCTAGTAACCTATGATATAAATAAAAAACAAATACAAAACTTTAACTAAAAAAAATTCAAAACACGACTGCCATGTCAAATATTGAACAAAAAAGTAAAAAAACAAGTTTGCATGTCTAAGAACAGAGATATTAATGGACATAAAAGCTTTTTGAGTTAAGAAACGCTTTATCACCGATCTCCTTCTTAACGTTAGTTGATGATCAACTTGGTGTCAGAGTTTAAACCGCCTGTAGGCCTCTGACATGGCTTGACACAGCGTTGAAAAATCTCTCAGGTGTGCCGGTTTCCTCACGATGTTTTCCTTCACCGTTTTTAGCAACTGATAACTAATTTATAGTACGCATGTGAATTCGAAAAGACATTGCCGGGGTTTGGACTTGCGACCTAGTGTGTATATGTTCTGTGCTTGCGACCTTTGACTTGGCAGTCCAACGGTCATATCGCTCGGCTATTAGTTTATCATGTTTATCACCGATTAAAATTGGGAAGGTGTGAGTGTTGGCTTATTAGCTACATACCTACTTAATTGATTTTTCTACCCGATTGGTGTATTAAAAGATATGCTGCCCTGGACTGTAGGTTTGACACCCGTATCCGTATCTTAGTAAACAAGATACACAATCTTTTGTAATATCAGCATTGCAGACCTTCTGAATCTAATTCTGTATCAACACCTCAGGGCCTCTTAATCTGGCTATCTGTCGGTGTATAACGTTTGTCAGAGTATTGATTGACCACTCAAGATGTTCGCCCACCATACAGTGTTGGTCGAGGATTCAGTATGCTTCTGTTATGAAAGGGATTAGGGGTCCCGCGTTTCATCGGTAAATGTATTAGGATTCGGGAAATGAGATAAGAGATGTTTTGTACTATTGACAAAGTTATGATTATGTAGCCATATATTTGTTAAAGGATATATGATGTCATGTGATGAAAGGGAACTTGCTACGCTTGCTTCTTCACATTTTGAGACTTCTCAGGGTTTTGGAAAACACTTTACGTCTTTGGCTCTACGCCTGATCCTACTCCGGTTTAGTCAGTTAACTGACACTCACAATGAAGTACATATGTATGCCTGCATCATCAGATGAAGGCTTACATGATCATATGATGAAAGGTTGATTTGAACCCTCCACAGATACGAGTACATATTTACGTCAGCACCTTTGATGCGCTTGTCCCTATCAAAACATAAAACTTTCCCAGTTTAATCTCCAACTAAGTTCTAAGATACCGCTCGTCAAGTGAACTCAGTTTATCAATAACTATTGTTATTCGACAGCCCAGTAACTGTAGCCGGTTAAGATAGCGAGCGGCAAGTAATTGACGTTATCTGATTGGGTCACTCTCCCCGCACCGGGCTTACACAATTACAACTAAATTGAAAATTATGTTGTTCCAAATCGATCGGAGCCCTGTACAAATTGGAATAAATTAATTGAAAGATTAGATACTATTTTGAGCCTAAATAAACAAAAGAAGGAAGAATTCCTTCCTATTGCTGGGATAGTGAGTTAGGAGGCGATGAACATATGGTGAGCTTTTTGCCACATAAAATAAAATAATAATAATAATAACAGCCTATAACTGTCCTACTGCTGGGCACATGCCTCTTCTAGTTTAGAGAAGGATTTAGCATTGATCACTACGCTAGCTCACTGCAAGTTGGCGATTTCGATAATTAGATCTAGGTTTCCTCACGATATTTTCCGTCACCGTTAGTCAGTGGTGTCTTAGAATATCTTGATATGTATGACACTAAAACAGTCACATTGATATTTGGTTTGAACCTGCAACCTTGAGCTTACAAATCCGGTTTGTCAACCACTAGGCCACGGCGACGGTTTGGCATATATCGGGCCTATATAGCTATGCCAAAATGGACACTATTGCATAGGACTTATGATGAATGACGAAATGAGGATGTACAGACATTTTTTCTCACGATGTTATCCTTCACCGTTTTTACCAACTAATAACAAATTTATAATACGCACATGAATTCGAAAAGTCATATGTAGATGCGTGTCGGGGTTTGAATTTGACACCTTTGAATTTGCAGTCCAACTGCCATACCACTCGGCTATCAGTGCGATGGGCTCACCAACACTTTTACACGTCAGTAAATAAATATCCATAGGAACTTATAAATAAATTTAACTGTACATAATATATACTTAAATATTAACTTGGGCTGCATGAAAGCAATTCCTAGCGATTTGAAAATTTCGTTTGTAGATTTTAATCCATAGCCCAAAACGAAAAATGTAAATAAACAATGACTAATTGCACATTAACCCATCAAATATGAATACAGCAAGTTATTTAAATTTTAAAATGGTTTCAGGGGGCTTTATGCTACTCACTCGGCTTGGCTTATTCTCTTTGTAAGCTCAACCATAAATGCAGTGAGCAATTAATGAAGATGCAAGCGCCAAGTGTGGTGAGAGGGGATTTACGGCTTTTAAAGCTGATAGCATGTTCATTGCCTTGCAAGGAGACATGTTAGTTTTTCAATGACGTAGATGCTTAGACGAGAGGCATTTGTGTTTCGACAGGTTTTTATGAATGTACGTAGGTACTGTATGTGTTATTCCGACAAATAAAGTGTTAAAGCTCTCTCAAGAAAAAGAGATGAAATCTTCAACGATTTTATCTTCTATTATAATTACGTGTCACCACGGAGTTAGCTTGAATGTTAAGAAAAACCATCTCGTTACTCAATAGGTATAAATATTTCTTGGTCAGTGGTCATAATTTCAAGCTCGATACGAGAAAAGACGCTTTTAATCACATCACACTAATCTAATAAAGGTGAAAGTTTTTGAGTGTGTTTGTTACCTCTTCACGCTCAAACGGCTGGACCGATTTTTATAAAAGTTGGTATGGAGGTAGCTGACACCTTAGATTAATATGTAGGATACTTTTTATCTCGAAAAAGTAGCAGGCAACACAGCGGGGCGCAGCTTGTAACTTTATAAAAAATAAATCGAGACTGTCTTACAAGATAGGTATTCGAATACTTCATGAAGCATATTCAGTGTTTATGAAAACGTTCGTTAGGTTCACTGACCGTGTTACAGCTCCAAAAGGGTCAAGTATCAGATATTACTGGCGCGTATAAATGGAAACATGCATTCGCAGATAGCAGACAAAGAGAATGGTGCATTGCTCTGCCTGCTCTTAATGGGAAAACGAGTGATAAGAAAAGGTGGACTAATCGCATCAGCAACTTCTGTCTACCTGTCATACATTTTCGTTTTCACATTTTGAGACCCCACGTGCTTCGGAAGGCACGTTAAGCCGTTGGTCCTGCGCCTGATCTCTCTCCGGTCGTGTCGGTCTACCGTCCCATCGGATTATGAGAGTGAGGGAATAGGGAGTGCACCTGTGTTTGCGCGCATACTTGTGCACTATAATGTCCCCTGCGCAGATGGCTAGTCTCAGCTGAGGCAGGCCGCCATGACCGAAATTCGGTTAGGAGGACATTATCTATGTACATTTTGTCATGCCTTGAATCTCTGAAGAAAACATAACATACTGTAAAGTACCTACACCTACGTTACGCCAGTTATATTAGGTCCCAATGTTGGGGGCGAGCCTATTGCCATTAACCGGGCACAAATCTAGACTCCGTGCTGCTACTGAGAATAATGGAAAAATCTTTAAGGGGAAAAATATGCAGCTTTTCGATTTCGTACAAGATTGTGTTTCTTTAGTATATGGTATATGATATATTAGGTATAATTAAATTGACTATTTTAGATTACCTCTTTAGATCCGTTATCTAAAGAGGTAATCTAAAATAGTCAATTTTGTATTGTTTTTTAAGAAAAAAAAATAGTATTGCTAATTATAATAATATTATTTTAATTAGCTATCACTTTTATTTTTCTGTAAGTAAGTTTTGCATGCCTTATGGTAGGATATGGTCGAAGATCACAAAAAATAATTTTGTAACTACTATTTATTGCACCCATATTCGCAAACAAATAAATGATTTATAATTTATGTTTATTTAGAAGTATCATTGTATATATCCTAAATGAATTAACAAGCACACTAATCAATGTCCGAACTGCGACACAAAAAAGCAGTTTAAAATAAAAGCCTCCTTTACTAAACTCGGCAAAGTAGATGGCAGATCTACAATTTCAATATAGAAACTTGGTACAGTCAGCATCATAAGTAGCTGAACATTTAATTTTATAAACATACCATTAATTGAAGAACAACTAATTACACACTAAAAAGTTTTAAATATTTTAAGATCATCCATTGGACGCTCCTATAATTTGAAACAAAAACTTGAATTGGTTTTTGTTTCTTTCCATTATTTGACATAAGGTTTCGTAATATGTTATTCTACTTATGATGCTGACCGTACTACGTTCTAATAATGCCACAGTAAATCCTTTCAAGTCCAACAATCTGTGCATTTAATCAGGTACAGGGTAGGTAGCTAGCTAGGTAGGAAGGTATAGGAGGACATCGAGTGGTTTGTATTAATTAGTTCGTGGTCCGCCGGCTGATACTCTGTGGCGTGGCACACTGGGTTAAGAATAGCCAACAATGTTTTAATTGTTTAATTGGCTAAAAGAAGTTGTGTTATTTTAACCTAAGTTCTTGCCTTAGCCAAGATTTCGAAATAGTAAGACTGTTTCGAATTGCCGTGTGGTATCCGGCCTACAATTGACCACCCCCTTTCCTCCCGTGGGTGTCGTAAGAGGCGACTAAGGGAAAATCCAGAAGATGGGCAGCAGCGTCTTCTGGAACTTGACCACCAGCAATACTGCGATCCCCAAGCCGCTTGCCAAGCGTGGGGATTATGGCAAACCCCCCCCGCTTAAACGGGAAGGCCTATGTTCAACAGTGGACGTCTTTTGGCTGATGATGAAGACTGTTTCAGTATATTTCTTGAGGGACTCGTAGCTACGTGGTTACTGCGCAGATCAGTCAATCTGCGACCTTAAGCCGTGCTCGCCGCGGTCAGTCTTATAATGGGTGACTGTTTTTAAAATTGGAGACCTCTCCTTGCTTCGAAAGGCATGTAAAGCCGTTGGTTTTTCGTCTGATCTCTTCGGTCGTATCTAGGGTATGCACCTGGGAGTAAATACCAATAGGGTGTGCATCTGTTGCTGGTCTCAGATAAAAGAGGCCGCCGTGACTTCGCGAATGAAATATAATTATGTTTTTTTTCCATTAGTTCTCCATTCTTCCCAGCCGTGTATCCCTACGCCGTCTGCCCCCCTCACGGCGCCCCCACCTCTCGTGTTTCCCCTTAAATTACCTGCTTCACTTGTGAAAAGAAATTCACAGTAAATTTAAATGATTTGATAAAGTTATGTCGTGGCCTTTTATAATAATAATAATAATACATTTAATTCAGATAAAAATCCATAATACCGATAAAAGATACAATATAGTCAGTAAAGTTTTGCTACGATATAAAGTCAGATAGTATTAACGTATTCCACGATTTTGGTAAGAATTTTACGTAATTCTCAGTGGCAGCACGGTATCTGGATGTTTGCCAGGTTAATGGCAATAGGCTCGCCCTCTATTACATTAGGACCTTTAACATAATTGGTTGAATGTGAGTATTGGTACTATATGTGCACCTCTGCCTACCCCATCAGGGATTACAGGCGTGATGTTATGTGGTCTCTGAAAACGATAGCATTTTAAAAAGTGTGCTTATCAAAATTGAATAGCAAAATGTAGCTTGCGTGTGTTTTCTAAACGCGTGCAACAATTTTGTCAGGCGCTTTGGTGTCTATAAAATTAATTATATTTCTCTATCTGACCCAGCGCACTTCGTACCGCCTTCTAACCATTTATTCCTTCCCTGGTCATCCACAAATATTACAAAACAAAAAGTAGCCGTCGGTCCAGCCTTTCTTGAGTTTTGCGAGACTAACGCACAGCAATTCACTTTTATGTATAATATAGATAATGGTGATTAAAAGTGTTAAAATTTAAAATTAAAGATTGTTATAAACAGATAGAAATAATTTAAAATGTTACGTTGACACGACCGTCACAAAACATTAAATTTGTCGAGGGTGCCGAAAATTTTTAGGTATGTATATTTCATTCGCAGATCAATGTTTCTAATTCGTTTTTTTATATTACTTTTCTCAGAAATATTTTAATTAAGTTTACAAAAATTGGACTATTTAAACTTCTTTTTGCTAATTAGACTTGGGACTCGCCGACCGAATTGGCACTTAGGTAACCGGAATGCCCGCTCTATTTACTCGAACCTTACAAATGTTCCGTAATGTAAATTCGTTTGCGAAATAAAATGTATAATATAAATACATTTGTGTCCCACCTCTGAACATGGATGTATACTTACATAGATTTTATATTTAAATTTTTTCTCACATTAGATTGCTTTGTTGACAGATAATGTAACTCTTTGTAAATTTACTATATTGTACCACATATTATTTAAAAGAGTGACCTTTGAAGTTTCTTGCCGGTTCTTCTCCATAGGAATTACATTTTTGGAACCGTCCAACTAGCATCTTAACGTTTCATAAGCGCCTGTAATTGGTTTACATGAAATAAAAACAATTTGAATTTGATAGATGTGGTACAGTCAGCATCATAAGAAACGGAACATTTAATATATTAACATACCATTTATTAAAGAACAACTTCTTATGTAGTAAAAAGTCTTTTTTTTTATTCTTTATTTTTAAGCATTTTTGTTACGGGGGTTATGTTCAACTGCGAACAAACTCAAAAAAAAAATTATCAAAAAAAGATTTAAAAAGAAGTATTTTTGTACATAAAAATGACAATGTCAATCCTATAGTACCTTATTCTAAATATACACTAACACACATTAGAAATATTATATACTTAAACCAGTGGTAAGCATTATAGCTGCATCAGAGTTTGGTTCAGCTAGAATGCTATGAAACACACCACCATCACAACTGTTCAATTTATATTTGGCAAATATTTGAGCTCTTTTATCAGCATACCGGAGTAAAATTGGAGTTGACGACCTGATTGGCGTAGTGGCTAAGCGATTAGACTGCTGCGCTAAGGGTAGCGGTTTCGATTCCCGCATGGGGTAAAAATTTGTGCGATCCACATTTGTTTGTCCCGAGTCTGGGTGTTTGTGTATGTGATATTTCATGTTTGTGAAACGCACCCACGATACAGGAGAAATTCCTAGTGTGGGGCGACGTTTTAAAAAAAAAAAAAAAAAAAGAAATGTCTAAAATATTCTCAGATCATCATTTGGACATTTCTATAACTTGAAAGAATAACTTCAATTGATGTTTGTTTCAATTATTTGACAGAAAGTTTCTTAACATGTTAAGCTACTTAAGATCCTGACTGTACAATGAAGTGAAGAATATTGTTTTGCTTGATAGACCAATTGCTTTGTGCTCCATCTCTATTTTGTAAATCTCTTCGATATTAACACTCCACTCAATACTGCTCTTTGACGTAGGCGACAATAAGACGAGGTGTATCGAGGTATCGGCTAGTTATCTTAACACTTCAGTGCTCGTGTCAGCAGGAAAAGGGTTGCTAATGATACCCTTAGGCAGTACCTAGCTGTGGCGTTCGTATCTGTAATATTTTTAGAGTAGCCTGGGATGGTAGGCAAGGGTTAAAAGCAAATTGGTTATTTATATGATTTGGGCTATAATTTTGAATATCATTGATGCGTAAATGCTTGAGATTGTGTCTTCAATAAGCATTAAGTGTTAAATGTCAAATTATGGCATGGCGTTCGTATTTAAAGCCATCAACAATTAATTTGTCATTTTCTATAGTAGTCATAAATTGCTTTCAATCCCTCTTTTATGACATGAAATATTTTTTTGATATTTCTGTCTTTGCGACTAAGTCACCTGTATGCACGTAAGTCCTCGTACCTAGATCCACACTAGCCACTAAGCAAACATTTTTAACCAAAAAACAACAATTTCAGTAGACAAATTACAACTGTTAACTTTAAAATTGAGGGAAACTCTGCTTCCCCCCACAAAAAGAACACCGTTAAGTTATTCACAAGTCTTGTTTCAATTTCATACCTTACGAAACAACACAGAACTTGCGAAACAAAAGCAATGTTTCATAATTCCAATAACTCATTTGAATCTAGTGACAAGGAGATTATGACAATATTGGAATGTCTAAATTGATAAAGGAAATTTGAAAAATGATGGACACGAGCGGGATTCGATCCCGCGACCTTCGCCGATCCGTGGCGCTGCTCTAACCAACTGAGCCACCGTGTCGCTGCTCGCATCCATCGAATCTCAAGTTCCCTTTTAGTATTTACGTCTTAAGGGTGACATCAGGTATTATCTGTTGGAATCTATGATTACCAACTCAGTGTTATACCTTTACAGCTATAAATCACTGAAACGATAATGTGCTATGTTTTGTTAAACATATCATTACATCACGCCTATGTTCCCCGAAGGGGTAGGCAGAGGTGCACATTGTACAAACATATTTTGCCGGTTATGTTATGAGCCCCAATGTAATAGGGAGCGGGTCTATTGCTATCAACCGGGCAGAAATCCAGACTCCGAGCTTCTGAGATCACCTAATGGAAAAACTCAGAATCACTGCCAGAATTTGAACCCAGGACCTTATTTTCAGCAGTCGCGCTTAGCAACTACTAGAGCTACACCAACGAGGCAGTCCGTATTTCCGAAAATCTTATCACATTTTGTCTCTTGCGCAGTATATTCAATCTCACCAATTTTAGAATTCAATTATAAATTAGTTATCAGTTGCTAAAAACAGTAAGAAAAACATCGTGAGGAAACCGAAATCTGATTTTTCAACGGTGTGTAAAACCATGTCAGAGGCCTACAGGCGGTTTAAACTCTGACACCAGGTTGTTCATCAACCATACCAATTCTAGGAAGAACGAATTCTAGGTATAATTGATTTCTTTAACGTAAAATTCTTGCTTAAACCAGGAACCGATAATTCCATGAAAATCCTTGGTCGTGCCGCAACGAAGTTTCAAATTTGTTTATAATTACGTTCATGTCAAACAATGGCAAAAGCAATGTATTGTATTATAAAAGTTTTTAACAATCTCATTTGTCAGGTTATATTACCTGGCTTTGTGGGGTAAAGGATTATAAATATATTTTCGATCTATGGGGTATCATTGTAGCGTTTTATTAGCGTAACATTTTTTAGTTAAATCCTTATTTTATAAAAAACAAATGAGGATTCACGCCAACGTTTAGAAAAGTACTCGTATTATCGCGAGATATGAGATGGTCACCAAAAATATGAAACTAAAAGTGCCCGCGGTTTTACCCGCGTTTTGGCGAAGTATAGCTTTTATTGTCATACATGACTATGTATTGCTGTATAACTTAAAGTTGCAAAATCGATGCAAAATTTTTTGCGTGAAGGAGTAACAATTATCCATCCATGCTCCCAAATTCCGCGTTTATTATAAAATTAATATTAGTAGCATATCGTTATAGGGTAGCATAGTTTGCGAAAGATTAAACTTTTTGAGTATCATCAGCAATGCATTTAATTAACAATATTTTCTTTCTTTTTCAGGTAAGTATATAAAAAGCTCCTGATGCAAATCGACAACGTCCCAGATTTTGGTAAAGTTATTTCCATTACATTAAACTCTAATGTTAAACTGAAGTAACTAAACATTTTTTTTTTGTTTTTTTGGATTTTGATCTTAATTTTAAGCATAAATGGCTCACTGAAGATACTAACTACGTTTATTTTTTTTTTCATTGTTTTTACAATTTCTTTTTTAATGTTTACAGTAACTTTTACTTTATATACACACACGATTGTTTTTATACTACCTTCTATACCATACTTCTATTATTAAAACTAAAAATATATACAAACAAAAAACATCAAAAAATTATGCATCAAAATATTCCTCCTCATCACTGTCGACAGGGTTCCCAAAAGGCTGGCGGCATTGCCACGTTGAATGGCTATACTAATTCTTTGGCCGAAAAACAAACAAACAAACTACGTTTTCTTGTTTCTATTTATATTCATTATACTTTATATATATCTTTATACATTTTATAACAGCCACGGAAACCCAAACCGCTTGTAACTCGCAACCCGTTTTTCATAATTCTACGTACCCCCTAACTAATTTATGAGTCGACTCAACGAGATAGGATTAATAGAATTTGAGGGAGCACCGCAACACAGTTATGTCTGGCTACGGGAATTTAAGAGGAGTATAACAGATTATAAGATCTCGTTATTTTGTTAGGACGGTCTCTCTCTACAAACATTAAAGAAATTAGTGAAGATAACAATATTAATATAACAAGAGGTAAATATGAAGCTGTTTTCGGTCTCACAGCGTGGTTGTCAGGCTTTGAATGTTATTTAATGTTATGTACTACATACCTAACTAATATTTCTATTATATTATATTTTATAACAAATTTTATTTTGGTTGCCTCGTTGGTCTAGTGGTCGGTAAGCGCGACTGCTGAGCAAGAGGTTCTGGGTTCAAATCCCGGGTCGGGCAAGTGTTACTGAGTTTTTCATTAGGTAATTCTCAGTAGCAGCACGGAGTCTGGATTTGTGTCCGGTTGATGGCAATAGGCTCGCCCCCTATTACATTTGGACTTACAACATAACTGGCGAAATGTGGGTGTACTATTTGTACAACTCTGCCTACCCCTTCGGGGAATACAGGCGTAATGTTATGTTTATTTTTCTACACTTAAAAAAACTGGACATATGTTTAATACATTTATTTACAAGTTACATAGATATTTTACAATTATTAACAACTTAAATTAAATTATACCCATTACTTGATAAATAAAATGGATACTTGTTTTTTTTAATTATACCTGTCACCTTTGTCACTGTCACTGTCGTTTGAATGGCTAATAATAGAGATGTTAATGGACCTAAGAAATTGATAAATTATGAGACGTTTGCAGTAACTGCAACTGCTGCAACAGAAGATTTATTTAAGACTCCAGTAAGGTCTAAACTAGATTGTAATCAAATTTTAATTAATCAAAGCTTTCAAGTACTAAAAGCCGCAGTGTTAGTTCGGAAGCAGCTTTAAGAGAATCCATTTGTACGAAATCAATTACATTTTTCCATCCATCTTGCGAACATCGATCATGACGTAATCCTGGCTAGAACAGATGCCCTGCTAATTGATTACTGTTTCACTAGTTTCTGTGACAGACAGGTTAGATAGACCCTGGTATTCAGTAGGTAATTCGAAGGTAATAAAAAAAAAATACAATACGGGTTGTTACAGTACCGAGTTGCACCGGCCGTGGTCGCAGGCAGACTGCTTGTGACATCGGCCGATGCAACTCGGTCGAAACGTCAAGTCAAAATTAAAAAACTAGTGTTCGCGTTAATTCCCGTATTGTAATTAAAAATTTTATTATTTCATGCAACGCAATAGTTAAAAGTGTGCCGTGTGGTATCCGGCCTAGAATTGACCACCCCTTTCCTCCCGTGGGTGTCGTAAGAGGCGACTAAGGGAAAATTCAGAAGATGGGCAGCAGCGTCTTCTGTAACTTTACCACCAATACTGCGATCCCCAAGCCGCTTGCCAAACGTGGGGATTATGGCAAACCCTCCCGCTTAAACGGGGAGACCTATGTTCAACAGTGGACGTCTTTGGCTGAGGATGAATAGTTAAAAAGTTGGAGAGGTAGATACGGAATTTATAAGCGCGAGTGCTGGGCGTGAAGTCTCGGGTTCGATTCCAGATCGGGCAAAGTATTAGTTTTTACTATTAGTGAACTTTCAATAGCAGCATACCTTTGCCTACCCCTTCGGTGAATTCAGATAAGGTTATGTGTCTTTTATTGGAAACGTTAATCATCAGTCGAGGCACAGTGGGTGACAGAAGTTATTTTGTATGGTAATGGTCACCCATCCGCATACCGACCGCGGAAAACGCTGCTTAACCATAATGGACCCGTGAGACTGTCATAAAACTCATCTAACGCAAAAATACTTGCGACTACTTAAAGTTTGAGTGAAGGGAACGTCTTAGGCACGATATTGCCCTCCAGCTTACTCACTCAGCTTCTTACTATAATATGGGATTATCCGACAGACTCTGCTCAGGCCCCTTTGAGCCAGATTGATGATATTATTTACTTCCAGCGGCGAGGTTTATGAGATGAAATAAAAAACGCGAAATAAACTGTCGCGTTTAATATCCGCGGTTTGAGGTACGGATTTAAAATGTTGGAAGCTTTAAGATTTTTGGGGTTAATTTTACAAGGTTAGACAAAAATGGGTGTTTTAAAAGTTGAAGGGGTCTGATAAAGTGGTGTTTTTACACGACTGCCCAAAAAATGAAGTGTAATGTTTTCAGGGTTCATGTATGTACATACATAATTATGTATGTATGTGAGTTTCGTTATTCCACCATAACTACTGAATGCCTGAACCGATTTTGATGTATGGAGTGTCGTTAGAATCCTTACACTATCGCAAGTAACATAGGCTATAAAAATGAAACAAGTAAATAAATATAATTAAGAAACACGACTGCCATGACAAAATAAAAACTAAAAAGTGAAAAACAAGTTCCATTATTTAATTTTTTAAATTATGTTTTATTATATTATAATTTCTTTTGTGGGACGTAATCACCGTAATGCTATTTAGGGTTACTGTCGTAAGAGAGGCTAGGTTCAGAATTAACCTTTTCTGTCGATGCATAGATGAGTCGTAAGTGTTTTTGTGTGTTTAAACCCAATGATTCACTCTCAGTAGGTTTGGGTTTACGGCTTATTCTCATCTATTAGAATAAAATTCTTAACTAGTTCTTTATAGCAGTGATAGCCGTGTGATATGACCGTTGGACTGCCAAGTCAAAGGTTGCAATTTCAAAGCCCGGCACGCATTTATGTCTTTTTGAATTCATGTGAGTATTATGAATTAATTATCAGTTGCTAAAACAGTGAAGGAAAACATCGTTATCTGAGAGATTTTTCAACCGTGTGTTATGCCATGTCAAAGGTCTATAGGCGGTTTAAACTCTGAAACCAGGTTGTTCATCAATCATACGATAAGAAGATGACCATAGTTAGTATGTAGAGCTATAGGCAAAAAGTGAAAAACAAGTTCCATCGCTGTCTGGGCACCTCTTAGATAAGACAGTGATCCACAGAACGGTCCCCCGACTGCAATGGAACTTGTTTTTCACTTTTTAGTTCGTTTTTGTCATGGCAGTCGTGTTTTTTAATTTTTGTAATAATATTTTTTTATTTGTTTCATTTTTTATAGCTTATGTTACTAGCGATAGTGTAAGGATTCTAACGACACTCCATACATCAAAATCGGTTCAAGCATTCAGAAGTTATGGTGGAATAAAGAAACTCACATACATACATAAACCCTGAAAACATTACACTCCTTTTTTGGGCAGTCGTCGAAAAAGAAGCAAGATTGTTATACATTTTTACACCTACCCTATACGTAGGACTATCCCCACTGATTTCACACATCTCATGCATGATCCACCATCCACCATTCACCATGATATAAATAACAGCAATCGCGCAGCTTCAACCATTATTTACCAACACCGTAATTCCCATGTCGGCACGTATGGGGTGCAGCCAGCCGTACGTATTCAGGCTCTGTTCCCATAAATAAATATTTAAACTACTCCCTGTGGGACTTGAATGGTAAATACTTGTCGACAGAAATTACGTAATATGTAAAGCGGTTTTTTAAGCTCTGATTTGTGTTGCAATTGGCACAATTTAAGCTGGTCAATTAATAACAAGAATTTTATTGGTTACTTAGCTACCAGAAAAAACGCTTTCAGCCCGTATAAAGGTGGTTTATACCGGCAAGACGAGGCGCGGACGGGCCGGGCGTAAACTAAAATAGTTAAAACCTTTCTGATTTTGAGAAACAGGCTTTACATTTATTAAACGCCATTCAATATTTCATGAATATTCCCTATTCTTGACATTAGTGTGAATTCTTTCAGTAACCTGACAGCCCTCTTGCTTTTGTTTTCGGTTCAAGGAACAGCTCTGGGACAGAACTTTTAGGACGATACCAGTGATGCCCTCTTACGACGTTTTACTTGAATACTTTTACAGAGTTTTCAGTATTTATAAAGAAGATAATCGTAATGGTATTACATTTTTAGAAGACTTTAAAAAAATCTTTGAAACCTTCGTTTAATGCGCTAATTAGAAAGAAAGAAAGAAATAACGTTTATTGGCATAAAAAAAACACAAAGAGCATTACATAAAGCAAAACAAAACAGCATTTTATGCCAAAAGGGCCTGCAGCTCAGCATAATGCTGGATGGCAGTGAGAGTGCTCCTCCAACGCTGATTTTCAGCTGCCAGCCCGAATTATTATCATTACTTTTGGATCATCCCTCGTAGGTATGACACTATAGAATACAGGGAAAACGTCATCTAAATCAAGTTTGAAATAAGTGAGATAAGAAAATGAACAGATACCGTTTGTATCGTATCAGCAATCGAATCCAACATACAAGTATCCATTTAACACTAGCCTATTTAACTGCCGAGTGGAGACTTTTAATAATCTTCTATACTTAGATATACTGACACATAAGCATGCTTTTCTTTTGGATAGTAACCTAAACCTAGAATATGACTGCAGCATGTTTAATAAATATACTGGCAAAATAAATAAACTTGGACTACGCACTGTATTTAAGGATCTACTGGATTTAATGACTGACATCATACAAAACTTGGACATACATCACAATTTAAATGACATTGATACAACAGAAGACCATTTTTTTCTTGACTAATCATCTATATATCATGCACCAAAACATTGCCGGCTTGCTGTCTAAATGCGATAGTCTTGCAGTCTGTCTCAATGAGTTAGTTGATAGAAACATAGATGTGGATGTCGTATGCATTACAGAACACTTCATGATGGAAACCTATGAAAAACACCTGAATTTAAACAACTACTGTTTAGCGGCCTGTTATAGTCGAAAAGATTCCAAAAGAGGTGGATCGTGCATAGTGGTGAGGGCCGATCATAAATGGAGAGAGCTGCCAAATATAGCAAAAATATCTACAAGTGGTGTATTTGAATGTTGCGCCATTGAGCTAATTACCCACAAAATAGTATGTGTTTGTATTTACAGAGTGCCAAATTCCAATAACTACTATGACTGTATTAGTAAACTAGAACGAATATTACATATTTTAATGAAGAAGAATTTTAAAAATATAGTTTTAGCGGGTGATTTTAATATAGATCTTCTTAAACGGAATAAGCAAACAATAGAATTCGAAAATATGTTATTAAGCTTTAACTTGAAACTGGCTCTTTATCAGCCGACTCGCCTTAAGAGCAAAACATGCATAGACAATTTTGCGCATAACTTTAATAGGTTTTGTAAGGCTTCAGTATTAGAGCTAGCATTGTCGGATCATACGGCCCAATTATTAAAATGCCCAGTTAGCACAGTATGTACTATTAATCGGTGGAGTAGGAGAATACGTGACTATCATAATGAGAATATTGAGAAATTTAAGGTTCATTTGCGTAGTCTAATGTTTTCAGAAGTTTATCTATCAAATGACCCAAGGGAATCATTCAACGCGTTTCTGGAGATATTTTTACTGCTTTACAGACAGTGTTTCCCAGAAACTGTAGTTTCGGTAACTGTCCATAAAAAGCCGAAATGGGTATCGCGCGGTATTAAAAAATGCAGCGAAAAAAAACGACAGTTACTGTGGCAGTTCCGTCTAAAACCGACTCAAAACAATAAAATGCAATTCAAAAGCTACAATAAACTATTTAAAAAAATTATAAACTTAACTCAACGGGCTCAAAATAACCATAACATAAAGACTTCTAACAATAAATCTAAAACAACTTGGCAAATAATAAATCAAATTAAGTTAAATATGCCAAAGAATAATATTAATAAAATAAGAAATAACAATAATGAAATTATCTCGGATCCAAAATGTATTTCTAATGTATTTAATAATTATTTTATTGATAAAATTAAACCAAATAATAACTCGGGAGACAGAGTCACAAAACATATTACAAGTAGAAAAGATTCTATGTTCATGAGTCCAAGTCTGCCTAGCGACATATTCAAAATTATTTTAGCTCTTAATAAGACAGACAGTGTAGGTTACGATGGCATTTGTACTAAAATACTAAAAGCAGTAGCTGGAGAAATTTGTAGTCCGTTAAGTTATATTATAAACTTGTGCATAAGCGAAGGTATTTTTCCAGATGCCCTAAAGAAATCAGTAATTAAGCCATTGTTCAAAAAACATGATAGAGAGTTAATGGAATACTATAGACCAATCTCATTGATACCAATTTTCTCGAAAATAATTGAAAAATATATTTATAAAGAACTCAATTTATATCTAGAAGCAAATAAGATACTTTGCTATGAACAAAAAGGATTTAGGCAGCACAAATCGATTAACTTGGCCATTTATGACTTTTTGCATACGGTTATGACAAATATGGACAAAAACACTCCCGTGTGCGCGATTTTCTGTGACATGACCCAGGCGTTTGATTATGTACAACATGATATTTTACTAAAAAAGCTTGATGCTTACGGCATAAGAGGTAATGTCCTTGAACTCTTGAAATCGTACTTACATGATAGGAAACAAATAACGGAAATAACTAGAGTAAATCTACGCACCAAAAGAGAAGAAATCTTTCTTTCGGAGGAACGTAACGTTATCTACGGTGTCCCACAAGGAAGTATATTAGGCCCGCAGCTTTTTACATTATACATCAATGACTTTCCAAGGGCAATTAAACATCCTGTAACACTGTTTGCTGATGATAGTACGATAACCATTCCATGTAATCAACGAGATCTTTATAAGGAGGATATAAATAATACAATAAAAGAGACTATAGAATGGTTAGACAATAATAATCTAAAAATAAATCTGAATAAAACCGTAATAATTCATTTTAGCCAGCGCGCTTTGACTATTCCCAATTTTGACATAACATACAATAATATAAAAATTGACACAGTTAATATAACCAAGTTCTTAGGAGTTACGATAGATCGAAATTTAAATTGGAAGGCGCACGTGGAGACCCTGACTAAAAGAATAAATAGTAGTGCATATGCCTTGTACACTTTGTCTCGAAAGGTTAACATAGATGCTTTATTAACTGCATATTACGGGTTAACTGAATCAATTCTCAGATATGGGGTTATCTTTTGGGGTAACTCGACTGACAAAGAAGACGCATTTAAAGCACAAAAGAGATGTCTTAGAGCCATGTTCAAGTTAAATACCACTGATAGTTGTAGGCCCTATTTTGTACGCTATAAGTTATTGACGCTGACCTCCCTTTATATTCTGGAAACAGTAATGTTCATTAGAAATAATTGCAACTTATTTTCGCGGATGGCAGATAAATATCCCAGAAACAGGCGTGATCAAAATCGGCTCTGTCTTCATGGGAGTAAGACTGCACTTATGCGCAAAAGTGTTTTCTGCATGGCTCCTACTATATATAATAAGTTACCTAAAACTTGGAGAGAGCTTAATAATGTACAATTGAAGAAAAAACTAAAATTATTTTTAACTGGCAAAGCATATTATAACATTAATGAATTTCTGACAGAACAATTTACTGTGACATAGATTTGGTCATTATAATTTGATTTATTACTTTTTTAATTCCCAGACCTGTATTAAACTGTGACGTTATATTTTATTATTAATCGTTTTGCTATGTAATAATTTTGACATTTATTAATAATTTTGCTAACTTAAATTAAAATGAATCTTATTGAAAAATATAATTATCTAAGGTGAACACAATTTTTGTAATTCAAAACATTTGCACGCCATAGCATGTGGCAAACATGTCAGAACCATTATTATTGTAAAATATCATCCTACATGCATTTTTGTATATTATTGTATGTAAACACATGTTTGAGCAAATAAATATATCTTATCTTATCTTATCTTATCCACGATCTCTACCTCCCCTCTGGGAATCAGGCGTGAACTGTATAATACTGTATTATCGTAATACTAACATTTTCGGAAATCACTTGGTAAGCGGGAACTGGGAGTCAATCTTAATTCTGATAAGGGATTAAAAGCCAAGTCTGGTTATATTATCTGGTAATTGATGGGGGTTCTATTAAGAAAATAAGGCTCTTTAAGTCTTCGGAAAAAGTCGTGGTGGCCTAGTGGTTGACATACCGGATTTCTATGCACGAGGTTGCAGGTTCAAACCTAGGCAAGTATCAATGTGACTTTTTCAATGTCATAAATACTTTCTTAGATATTCTAAGACACCACTGACTGACGGTGACGGAAAACATCGTAAGGAAACCTGGATTTAATTATCTGAAATCGCCAACCCGCAGTGAGCTAGCGTGGTGATCAGTGCTCAATCCTTCTCTATACAAGAAGAGGCCTTTGCCCTGCAGTGGGACAGTTATAGGCTGTTATTATAAGTCTTCGGAGAAACAAATATATTATATAGATATATTAGTAGATAAAGGTTCTTAACCGAAAACAAGAACGCCTGTCACGTCTACGTTTTCTGAAGATAATTGTGGTATTATGTGTATATAATGGGTGACTGCCTCGTTGGTCTAGTGGTCGCTAAGCGCGACTGCTGAGCACGGGGTTCTGGGTTCAAATTCCAGGTCGTGCAAAGTGTTATTGGGTTTTCCATTAGTTAATTCTTAGTAGCAGTACGGAGTCTTGTATTGTGCCCGGTTGATGGTAATAGGCTCGCCCCTATGACATTAGGATCTATAAATTACTGGCGAAATGTGGGTGTAGTGTATTTGCCTACCCCTTCGGGGAATAAAGGCGCGATATTATGTAATGGTTAAGATTATCATGTTGAATAGTCACCTATGTTCTTTTCTCAAGCTCAAACTTTCTCCGTACCAAATTTCATCACAATCGCTTCAGTGGTTTCGTCATAATCTACTTAAACAAACAGACTAAATTACTTTTGACTTTGGCCTATAAAAGAATAAACGATTGCGTGTACGTAACATATTCAATTACGTTTAACATCGAAAAACGCCCCCAGTGCACAAAGATATTATATCATATCGTTCATTATATCTAACACAATCGCAGATCGTTAGTACGGATGGGGGAAGTGGGACAGACTCCCTAAGAATCGTCTGCCAGTGGTTCTCAAACCTCACACGCGCCTGAGGGTCGTGGAGGGTTGAAATGAAGTGAAAGCATAAAGAGACACTTTAGTAATTCCGCAGGTTTGTGTGGGTTTTTTTCTTTTCATTCTCTCATTCATAGTGGCAGTCTATTGCAGTTCATTGGCCACACATTTGACGACCCCGCACGTTTGTGGATGATATATTTTACGGTTACGTGTGTGAAGAGACAGGTTTCAAATAACTAGAAATAATTCTCTTCCAATGCTTAGAAAAAAAGTTTGATAAAGAGATAAACCTATTGTAAGTGACTTTAGAAGACTGTTGTTGACGACCTGATTGGCGCAGTGGCTAAGCGATTAGACTGCTGCGCTAAGGGTTGCGGGTTCGATTCCCGCACGGGGCAAAAATTTGTGCGATCCACATTTGATTGTTCCGAGTCTGGGTGTTTGTGTATGTAATATTTCATGTTTGTGATATTATCGTGGGTACGTTACCCACGATACAGGAGAAATTCCTAGTGTGGGGCGACGTTTTTTTTTCTCTTCAATGGCTACACTCGGCGTCATTCTACGTACTTATATATCTTTAAGCCGCGTGCCGTGTGGTATCCTAGCCTAAAATGCCGTGTGGTATCCGGCCTAGAATTGACCACCCCTTTTCGTCCCGTGGGTGTCGTAAGAGGCAACAAAAGGAAATCCAGAAGATGGGCGGCAGCGTCTTCTGTTACTTGACCACCAATACTGCGATCCCCAAGCCGCTTGCCAAGCGTGGGGATTATGGCACCCCCCCCCCCCCCTGCAACGATCCTCACGCCCCAACCGCCGCCGGGATTCTGATCCCGATTTCCGGCAACCGTAGGCGCGGGCTTGCGGTCGGTGAGCAATGGGTGGCTCGCCGTCCGACCGTCCGGTAACCATCCGGACCGAGCCCAAGTCGTCGACGGCGCGTACTGTTCGCGCCTCAAGGAGATGTCAGCAACTGTAGGGGCCCATTAGGGTCGAAGCCTACTGGGGCCAAGGGTCTGATTCTGAAAGGAAGACTCGGCCCTGGTACGAAAGGCAACGAAGGAACAGGAGTGGGTTTTTAGTCAGTAAAAGTCTGACACTATCTCCCGCTCCGCCCAAGAGCGGGGGATGTCATAAGATGATTTTCCCACCGAAACCCCCCCTCCCCCCCTTTTTCAACGGGGAGGGCCTATGTTTAGCACTGGACGTCTTCTGGCTGATGATGATGATCTTTAACACAATTAAAAAAAAAACGTCGCTAACTAGGAATTTCTGTATCATGGGTGCGTTTCACAAACATGAACTATTACTTACACAAACCAAATTAATTACTGTTTCCCTAGGTCACACGATATCTTGAGAACGGCTGGACCGATTTGGCTTATTCTGGTCTTGAAACATTCTCGGAAGTCCAGGGAGGATATTGATGGTGGGGGGAGCGGTGAAAGGTTCACCGGGTCAGGTAGTTTTATTATGAGGAATCCTCGGCTCCATCAGAACGTATGTATAATCTAAATACAAAACTTTGGCAACCATTGGCCCAGACGATCAAATACAAATAACCTATTTATTGGAGCGGCTTTAGTTACATCGTTTGGTTGCCGCGATTTCATTGAATTGTTCCGCAAACAAGGCTTATTTATCGGATGCTTAGCGGAGAATCAAACGGAGGTTGTGATGCTATTGAAGTTTTTATTGTTTGCTTCTTTTTATTGAAAAAGTATAGTACAATTCTTGTCTTCTATGGTTAAAGAGAAGATGCTTGACTACTTTTAGATGCTAATTATTCTATCATAATTTATGCTTATGAACGATTGCTATTGTTAGTTGGTAGTGGGTACATTGAGCGGCCTATAATAAGCGAGTAGCTTATACCCGCAAATATAATTATATTAAAACAATTTAGTTAAATAGGTGTTTACGACATAAATAAATATTGATATATATTGTTGCATAAAGTAATATTTATATTCTTATTAAGATAATATTTGTTAATTAGTGTTATAATAGCGAATGTGAGTACCAATACAAACCAATTGTGGTTTAACGGTGCAATATAAAATTCAAAACTGTAATATGCTGTATTTTAGAAGAATAAATAAAAAAGTTAGCTTTATATAGACTAGACTAATTTTGAATTACGTAGAGTACTTAAATCGTCTGAGCTAGGGGGCTCAAAAGGCCGCTTTAGCCAAATAATAATATGAATCATATTGTAAAGTCACAGCATAGTCGCAAATCATAATATAAACTGCGTACGTTTCCGGAAAGGATTCATTCATTTCACCAAATAATATGATTTTGTAAGTAATGAATTGTGTAAGACTCAGCTATATAATAAAATGGTTATTTATTTATTTATTCTTATGGAGAACCAACAGCTGTTAACAATAGTTATAAAAACATTATATAAAACATAATGACTTTTGACTGCCTCGTTGGTCTAGTGGTCGCTAAGCGCGACTGCTGAGCAAGAGGTCCTGGGTTCAAATCCCGGGTCGGGCAAAGTGTTACTGAGTTTTCCATTAGGTAATTCTCAGTAGCAGCACGGAGTCTGGATTTCTGCCCGGTTGCTGGCAATAGGCTCGCCCCCTATTACATTGGGACTTACAACATAACTGGCGAAATGTGGGTGTACTACATGTACACCTCTGCCTACCCCTTCGGGGAATACAGGCGTGATGTTATGTATGTTATGAAAACATAATGACAATTACAGGTCCTCACGTACAAACGTTTGTTTAGATAGTTTTAGTGTCGTATGTGGGCAGCAAGTTACATAATGATACTATTAATGTGAATTAAAGAACTCTCGGCTCAACCACCTTCTGACTGAAGTTATATATAAACATTTTTTTTTTTAAAACGTCGCCCCACACTAGGAATTTCTCCTGTGTCGTGGGTACGTTTCACAAACATGAAATATCACATACACAAACACCTAGACTCGAGACAAACATCTGCGGATCGCACAAATTTTTGTCCCGTGCGGGAATCGTACCCGCAACCCTTAGCACAGCAGTCCAATCGCTTTGCCACTGCGCCAATCAGGTCTACATTTGAATTAAATATGTCTAAAGTGTTGTCTAATTTGCGTGCCAAGTTGAGAGACTGAGACGCTCGCCATAGAAACGCATTTTGCCTATAATTAGTGTTAACTATATTAAGAGAAATAGGTACATTGTGGCGCATAATTTTGCCCGGAGTATTGAAACCTATCTTAGAAAGAAGCTCAGGACAGTCCACAGATACTGATATAATTTTAAGAATATATATAATATCCGCTATCTCTCTGCGTTTAGCTAGAGGTAGAAAATGAAATTTCGTCGTTATATTTTAAATATAACCATTTTATTAATATATGTATAACTAGCACGCAGCGCGGCGTTACCCGCTAAATTTTCGGGATAAAAGTAGCCTATGTGTTAATCCCAGGTGTCAGCTACCTCCATACCAAATATTAGCATAATTAGTCTAGCCGTTTGAGCGTAACAAACATACAAACGCCTTCACAAACTTTCGCATTTATAATATTAGTGTGATTGTTAAGGATTCTGAAAATGATTTTTCTGAACCTTTATAAAATTGCTTAATATGTCCATTTTAACCCTGCTGTTATTCAGAGAATTGCACTAAAACTTATAGTATACCTATCATATCGACCACCCACTGCTATGAGACAGGATATTTAAGACGATGGTACACTAAATTACATCCTATTATTGTACAATATTATTTACTTAATTTCTGCCGACATTTTGCGGGTTGAACCGTTAGGGATACTAAATAAGATAATTTATTTTGGGACTGTTTGCAGGCTTGATAAGGAACGCTGCTACATCCAAATTTGTTCAAGGCTCCCATTTAATATTCCTTGGTATTAATTGAAGCAGCTCTTTGTTCTAGAAACTGAATTGAATTCTTGATATTTTTGTTTCTGTTATCTTTTACGTCGTTAAGGCTTGGATTAGATCTAGTTTTGTGTATTGTCGGCTGAGCATGACGCCTTGGTTCGAATCCCGGGTCGGTAGTAGTGGATTTTCGAAAGTCTATTTCGATCAATCAAAGATTTTCTTACCGCTTATCCTACAGCAGTGATAGCCGAGTGGCACAACCGTTGGACTGCCAAGTCAAAGGTCGCAAGCACAACACCGGCACGCACCAAAGTCTTTTCGAATTCATGTGCGTACCATAAATTAGTAATCAGTTGCTAAAAACGGTGAAGGAAAACATCGTGAGGAAACCGGCACATCTGAGAGATTTTTCAACGGTGTGTAAAGCCATGTCAGAGGCCTACAGGCGGCTTAAACTCTGACACCAGGTTGTTCATCAACCATACGATAAGAAGACCGCTTATCCTTATCGTGAATTCAGCAGTGTACCAATGGTTATGATACCGACATCTTTTTATCTTTAAAACACGAACATTCTCGACCAATTCGCGGGCGGATGATACTTAAACACAAATAAGTTGCACACAAAGAATGGTCCCGCCAAAATTGCGGGAGGAAATGAAAGATAAAAGTGTAAAAGAAAAAAGGTAACTTGTAAAGTAATTAGCGTGGGTTTGGCGTTGTTCCAAACCGCTGCAGCGCCCCCTAGCAGCGTGTTGCGGTCGAGAGGTACGCATCGGTAGTGGAGGTTTAATGGTATTTGATCGGGTTTATGAATTAAACAAAACGAAAAATGTGGAGAGAAATTCGGAATTTATTTTTGAAAAGAATATGGTGTACGAATAGCATTTTTAATATGTTTATGAACTGAGGAAAAATATGGAGATAAATGTGGGTACGAATGGCATTTTTAAATGTTTATGAATACAGGAACATTAAGATAAAATTAATGAAATCAAACAAGTATTTTTAAAACAGGACTTTAAATGACATACGTCAGGCAGCCCCCTAAAAACGCATCCTTCACCGCTTCCTAGTGCCATATCTGGGAAGAAAGAATGGCGCAACAAACTACCCAGCAGAAAAATGAAGTCATTGTAGATACTGTTTAATAAATTGTGGGTTAATTTTATCTACTTTGGCGTCTCGGGGAATAATGTGTACCTATGTAACAATCGTAAAATAAGAAACGATATTGTACTTTCTCAATTGTGGCTATTAATATTAGTTCGTTTAATTTGAGGGGTTTAGCGCTGTATGCCGAGATACAGGATACTTCCTAGTTCGGCTACAGATGCTCCCGCGTTATTTATGTACTTTTAAAATATTAGCCTATAAGTTATTGTAACTAAATTATTGTACCGTTTTTTTTGGCGAAATAAGAAAAATATTATTATATTATTATTAATCCGGGCACAAATCGAGTTGCCGCTGCTATTGAGAATTACTTTAAGGAAAAATTAAATTACCCTTTGCCCGACCCGGGATTCGAACCCAGGACCTCATGCTCAGCAGTTGCGTTTATCGTTCTGCAGTCGCGTTTATCGCACACTAGACCAACGAGTCAGTCTTTAGTATGATTGCCTCTTAAACTCAGATTTTCAGGAATGTAGATAAAAACCTCGACGAGAACGAGTAGGCTAGTGTGGGGCTGGCAGAGGGCCAGGCAGCTGTCGTGCACTGTCTTTGTTTCAGCTCTATTAAATCAACGTTTACGCGCATCTACATAGCTTTATGTTCTTACTTTGGTCCGTATTTGTGGTAAAATATACCTTAAGAGAAAAAGAGCTGACACCCTGGATTTACACATAATTATAACATAACATAACATCACGCCTGTATTCCCCGAAGGAGTAGGCAGAGGTGAACATATAGTACACCCACATTTCGCCAGTTATATTGTAAGTCCCAATGTAATAGGGGGCGAGCCTATTGCCATCAACCGGGCACAAATCCAGACTCCGTGCTGCTACTGAGAATTACCTAATGGAAAACTCAGTAACACTTTGCCCGACCCGGGATTTGAACCCAGGACCTCTTGCTCAGCAGTCGCACTTAGCGACCGAAAGACCAACGAGGCAGACACATCATTATGCTACTTTTAATCCCGAAATAATGTAGCGGGTGACACCGCGGGGCGCAGCTAGTGGTAATTAGATAGATAGTTTTTTTTTATTCCCTCTAATAATAAAAATATTAGATTGATCATCCCCACTTTCACCCCCCATATCTTGTAAATGGCTGAACCGATTTTGATAAAACATTCTAAGAACACTCACTGGAAAATTTACTTTCAAACAAAAAAAACCGCATCCAAATCGGTTCACCCGTTTTAGAGCTACGGTGCCACAGATAGACACACATAGCGGTCAAACTTATAACACCCCTCTTTTTCCGTCGGGGGTTAAAAAGCGTTAGTTTATGATGAGAATTCAATAAATTCTGTACTTGATTCTTCCTTTGTTTATGTTTTCAAAATTGTTTATTTTGTTTCATCTCTTGTAAAGGAAGCTGCTGGTATTAAGCAGAACAGATAAACTATATTATTTGTAGGATTCAGTTATTGTTTATACTTGCGTGTGTTACTCAGATTCCGTATGGTTTCCAGCCCAGAATAGACTACCCCTTTTCCTCCCGTGGGTGTCGTAGATTTGACTATGGGATATTTCCAGGGGATTGGCAGCAGCGTTCCTCTGTGTAGGTATCGTTTACCATACTGCAGCTGTCAACCCGCCTGCCCAGCGTGGTGACTAAGGGCAAAACCCGCTGAAGAGTAGCCAAAGAAAACAAATTGTCTTAATACGAATACATATCTACAGCAAAAAATTCGGGCCCTTTTTGTATATTGCGCGGATAGAGGAGTGTGAGATTTGGCAAATTGAAAGTTTATATGAAGAAGAAAGCAGCCGTTCACGGTCAAATTCCGCCCGCAGAGCGACCACTAGCATTACCATGAATAGACTACATCTTACATTATATGAAACAACAGTCCGAAACAAACATAAAACTTTAACTTGTACCTAAACTTGTACGCACTAACTATCAAAACCATCTTTGAGGCAACCCAAATCGCGGTCATTTCAATGTCTGAAGATATTAATTTTCCACTCCGAAGCACTCCAAAGAAATCCGAAGCGCCCGAAGCGTTCCGAAGTGTCCCGAAGTGACCCGAAGTGACCCGAAGCGTCCGGGAGTCGCTTGTTTTCGTCAAGTTCAAGCAACAATACGATTGAGTATTGTATTTGATCGTCCTTCCACTAATTTGCCTTTGAGAGGGACCTAGAGTGATGAGTCTGTTTGTTGTTTAGATTGGAAAAAGGGTTTGTCAAGATGGATTTGCCAAACTTCTTGACAGTATATGGTTAGGCGTAAATGAGACAAAGTTGTAGTATAGTCTGGTTATAATTATCCAAAGGTGCATCTTATATACTAACGACTACGTGTTGATCACGGATAGTAGAAACATTTAGTAGATATTGAACGTGCGATAAAGATCGTAAGATTGCGATGTAGATTGTAGATACAGCACAAAGATATTGTACTGTAACAGTACACCCTCCTTTAAAAAAAAAAAAAAAAAATATTATTATGGTAATAGTGTTTACAATATAAATTTGACCTAGACCTTACTAGTTATTTGCTGATGTATATAAATAATAATGCTATTGTACGCGGTGGAATTTGATGACGCCTGTTGTGGTGTGATTTGCTGACGTATGTAATTTTGACTTAGCTGTTGCACGAGTGTTTATTATTTTTTTCCGTTAAACTCTTCATTCTTCTGTCCAGTGTTTTCATTATGCCGTAAAGTAGGATCACGCCGATTGTTAAAATAATCTGTCCCATTGCAACATTTCTTGTCCACCGTAAGTCCTCCTGGATCAGGTTACGGAGTTTGTCCGCTTCGTTTTGATTGAGGCAACTGTCCGTATTGTATGTTATCTGGTCCTTAGAACTTTGATTTCCCATTTTAGATGTCTTGTTGTTACGAGTAGTTGTGAATTAATGGTATATGTTAAGATCTATGTTAATATATATACGAATGGCTTGCTTATATCAGCGATTTTTTATAGACGCACTACTGGCTTTACTTTACGTCCCGATCGTGTAGTGTACGTGTGTGAATGTCTGTATAAATCCTTTGAATCTGGCACGTAGTTTGATTCGTCATTGATCATGAATGCTGGTTTCAATCTATCAATTGATATCACTGTCTCTTTATCCCTAATTCTAATGCAAAATGTTTTATCTGTTTTACTAATTACTGGGTAGGGTCCTTCATACGGCGGTGTCAGGGCTTTCTTAATTCTATCACACCGAACAAATACGTGTGAGCATTCTTTGAGTTCGGGATGCACAAATATAGCTTGGTGGTGGTTTTTTCTTTTCGGAATTGATGTCATTTGTGTGATGTCCTTTTGAATTTGTTTTACAAACTCTTCGTACGTTGATAACTGTGCTGCTGATGACTCAAAAAATCCTCCAGGGAGTCGTATTGGCGTTCCATATGTCATCTCTGCTGAACTATAACCTGTGTCTTCTCGCAAGCTACTCCGCAACCCGAGTAAAACTGTTGGAATTTCTTTTAACCAATTTTCGTTGGATTCTCTTGTCATTAACGCCACCTTTAAAGTTCTATGAAATCTCTCTATCATTCCATTGGATTGCGGATTATAAGGTGTTGTCCTAATTTTATGTATTCCCAAAAATTGTGAGAGTGACTCAAATATTCTTGATTCAAACTGTCGGCCTTGATCCGTAGTAATGCGCAATGGACATCCAAAACGAGTAATCCATCCTTCGAAAAGTGTCTTGGCTACTGTTTCTGCCGTTATATCTTCTACCGGAAATATTTCGGGCCATGACGTACAACGATCTATGATTGTGATTAAATATCTCTTCCCTTGTGAAATCGGAAGTGGTCCGACGATGTCAATATGTAAATGTTCAAAACGTTGCGCTGTCATAAATGTTCCAGGAGGTGATATCGTATGTCGTTGTATTTTTGATTTTTGGCAGGCTATACATGATCTACACCAATTATTGATATCTTTGTTCATATACGGCCATAAATACCTTTGGGTTATCATTTTTCTCGTAGTTCTTTTTCCTGGATGGCTCATACCATGAATGGTATCGAAAATTTGTTTGCGAAATTGCTTTGGTAAGTAGGGGCGGCTTTTTCCAGTAGACGTGTCGCAGGTGATGTTTATTGTGGAACCCGGAAGCGTAATGTTTCTGAATTTTAATCTTTTATTGTCACGTAATTTACTTAGTTCATTATCTGTTGATTGACATTTTTCCAATTCAGCGTAATCGATAGGTGATGGCACGTATATTTCCTCTATTCGAGATAAGGCATCGGCGGTAATATTGTCACGTCCGCTTATGTGTTGAATGTTGGTACTGTATTGTGAAATGAAATCTAACTGCCGGACCCGTCGCGGTGTATCGTTTGATGATGGTTTTTGGGAGAATGCGTATGTCAAAGGTCGGTGATCCGTAAATATTGTAAATTCTCTTCCCTCGATTAATCTGTGAAAGTGTTTGACGGCCATGTATATTCCTAACAGCTCTCTGTCAAACGTAGAATATTTTTGTTGAGTTTCGCTCAATTTTTGTGAAAAAAAACCTAATGGTTCCCAATTGCGTCCGGATTTTTGTTGTAAAACTCCACCAACGCAAGTAGCACTAGCGTCGGTCATGAGCGCTAGTGATGCGTTGCGGGAAGGATGCGCTGTTAACACTGCGTTTTTCATGCTTTCCTTGCATTTTTCGTAAGCTTTGTCTGCTTCCGTTGTCCAAGGAACAGGTGAATTATCGTTCTTTTTTGAACCATGTAGATATTCGTTTAAAATTCCTTGATTTTCCGCTGCGCGTGGAATATTACTTCTGTAGAAATTGACCATGCCCAAAAATCGTCTTAATTCTTGAATTGTTTTCGGTTTGGGAAATTCCATGATTGCTTTGTAATTTTCTTCGGTAGGTTGTATTCCTTGGCTCGTTATATGATAACCTAAGAAATCTATTTCCCTTCTGAGAAATTCGCATTTTTCGAGATTAATGGTTATTCCATTCTCGTGTAAACGTTTGAAAACCGTTTCTAAATGCTGATAATGCAAATCTTCGTTGTCCGATGCGATGAGACAGTCGTCTACAAATATAAATACGAAGTTTAAATCTCTAAATAAGGAATCCATGAATCGTTGAAATGTTTGTGCCGCATTGCGTAATCCGAAAGGCATTCTTAAGTACTCAAAAAGTCCGAAAGGTGTGATGATGGCTGTTTTTTCTATATCTTTAACAGGAATACAGTGGTATGCTTTGCGTATATCTATCTTGCTTAGTATCTTCTTATTTTCTAATATGTATGTAAAGTCAGTTAATCTTGGTAGTGGGTATTTGTCCGGTACTGTCGTGCTATTGAGCATTCGATAGTCTCCGCACGGTCTCCATTCGCCATTTTTCTTTTTTACCATATGTAATGGGCTTGCCCATGGGCTATCTGACGGTCGGCAAATTCCGAGCTCTATCATATTTTGAAATTCCTTTTTGGCTATGTCGTATTTTTCTGGAGGTAATGGTCTTGCCCGAGCTGCGACGGGTGGCCCTGTAGTGATAATGTGGTGTTCAATCTTATGTTTGGGCGCATTGCGTAGAGAGGACTCTTTCGTGATGTCTTCGTATTTGTTTAAAAGTTGCGTAATACGTGAATTCGTTCCCACTGCGATAGTACGAATTGTTTGTTGTGTCGCTTTTTCTGAAGTTACATGCGTTGTCAGCTCTGTAACTTTGTCGATAAGTTTGCGACCTGCTATGTCGACTAATAGTTTATAGTGCTCTAGAAAATCTGCTCCAATTATTGGTTGTGTAACATCGGCGATTATAAAATTCCATTTATAACATCGTTGTAGTCCTAAATTCAAGGTAAGCGTCTTCTCGCCGTAAGTCCTAATTTTAGTCCCATTTGCAGCGTATAGTGTGTATTGTTCATTTTGTAAAATTGAATATCTCTGTTGCTTGCTAATGACTGAAATATTTGCGCCTGTGTCAATTAAAAACTTCATACCACTTTTTCGGTCGGTAATGGTGAGGCGATTGGATGGGTGGATTGCACAGAGTTTCGCCGTTGTCTGTGCTCTTATTCGTTTCCCTGGTTCCGTACGTAAGCCATTGGTTTCCAACCGCATGGTTTAATGCAGTTCCTTGCATGTTTTCCGAATCTTTCGTGGTAGTAACAAAATCGATTTGCTCCTCTATAGTTTGTTCTCGGCCTCATAATCGGGAATTGTTGACGTTTCTTGAAATGATTGTGCGTGCTGGGTCGATAGCCATATTGACCTTGCTGAATTGCGTCAATATCTATCTGTAATTTTGCTAGCTGGGCTAAAATGCATGCTGTATTGTTGTCGTTTGAAGTGTCGTTGCTAACAGCTGATATTTCGGTTACTTTTGAATTCATTATTATTTTGTCTGCAATTTGGCTCAGTTTGTCAATTTCCATGTCTTCCGTAACTGCTAGAACCGTAGTAACTGATGTTGGTAAAAGCCTGAACCATAGTAGTTTAATTGTTTCGTCACTGATTTTTCCTCTCCCGAGGACTCGCATTTGACGTAATAACTGCGAAGGTTTTTGATCACCGAGTTCTGTCTCTGATATTAATTTTTGAAACTGTCGCTGTTCTGTTTCTTCGTAACAATCAATTAAACGTTCCTTGATGTTTTTATATTTATCTGTAGTCGGTGGTGAAGTGATTAGGTCACTAACTTGTAGTATTTCTTCCTTGGATAATTTTGCTATTACTGTACAGTATTTGTATTCGTCTCCTTGCTTCTGTGGTGCTAATATGGCTTCTAGTTGCGTGAACCATAATCTTGGTTGATCTTTCCAAAATTCCGGAATGCGAGATAAAACCGAGGTGCCAGCGGCTACTTCAAGTGTTCCTTGCTGATTTATGTTCGCCTTGCATGGTGATTGTGCCATGTTTCTTGCTGCGTATTCGTTCGTCGGGGTCACCAATTTGCCAAACTTCTTGACAGTATATGGTTAGGCGTAAATGAGACAAAGTTGTAGTATAGTCTGGTTATAATTATCCAAAGGTGCATCTTATATACTAACGACTACGTGTTGATCACGGATAGTAGAAACATTTAGTAGATATTGAACGTGCGATAAAGATCGTAAGATTGCGATGTAGATTGTAGATACAGCACAAAGATATTGTACTGTAACAATGGATATATATACCTAGGCAGAATATACGAGCGTAGCTGAAAGATAAAGCTTGTATTATTACATAAAATTATATTCTAACAATAAAATTGAAATGATTGGCGCAGTGGCAGAGCGATTGGACTTCGCACTACTAGTCGCGGGTTCAAGAGAAAAATTTGTGTGATCCGCAGATGTTTGGCCAGAGTCTAGATGTTTATGAGATATTTCATGTTTGTGAAACGCACCAACGATACAAGAGAAATTCAGTGTGGGACAACGTAGGTATATAAAAAAAAGAAAAAAATAACTGTGTGTAAAACAACCCGAGATATACCGATCGTAATCTCGTGAGCCTCTTAGCAGTTTTTGCTGCGGTCAGTCATATGATGGGTGACCGTATTCAAACCATCGAGACCCTGCATTGCCTGGAATAATACGTTAAGCCTTTGGTCCTGAGCTTGCTCCAGAGTGAAATTCAGCCAGGAGGACATTCTAATCATATGTAGTGTAACCCCCGACACAAAGAGGGGCGTTATAAGTTTGACGTGTTTGTCTGTGGCATTGTACCTCCTAAACGAATGGACCGATTCTGATGCGGTGTTTTGTTTGAAAGCTGACGTGATCGCGATGGTTCTGAACTAATTCAGGCATTTGATAAATCGATTTTTTTGTATCGTGGGTTACTTTAATTTTTTTATTGATAAATGTGGGTGAAAATGGCATGCCGAGATCGTCACACATAGAAATCTAATAACTGTATTAAATTCTCAGGGGAATAGGTTTGACTTTATATAGATAACACCCTATATATAACATCTCAGCCTGTTGTTAGACTGATTAGATAATGGGCTTTAGTTCTTGACACTCAATAGCCCGGTCTCGTCCTGTGGGAACCGTGCGCGGCTTTTATGTCAATTGTGTTTGTAGGATCGTCTTTGATACTCGGTCGACGACCCCTTGTGATGGGCGGTTCCCTGACCAAATAAGAGATCTGGAGCCGGAGGATGCAAAAAAAACCAATTTACTTAGAACTATTTATTGTATCTGAATTACAATTTAATTATAGCCTAGTTAGATGACAATTGGTCGATGGTTGTACCAAGAATGAAATATTACATTATTATAAAGTTGTAGGTTACAAATATACATTATTGCGAAATAAAAGTGGCGCGATGGAAATGCACGTTCTGCTGAGTCGGCTCCTCGTGTCGGCGCCTCGTGCCGGCCGCGGTTGCGATGCGCAGAATTGGTGTTAGCTATCGTCAGCGGTTCCTGGCTTGTACCGTGGCGTAACACCTCCCCCCGTAGAACAGCAACTATTTGTTAACAGATGTTGAAAATGTTGCTGTAAGAGTGTTCGGATCAACTCTAATTTCGGAGGGGCGTAAGTTCCCTCTGGGTTCTACTTGAGCATACATATCTTGCGCAGCTTCCATCTCAGTAGCATCGCCCTTTTGATCTTTATTTCTCGCAAAGTAACGTCGATATATTAGGGCAATACTAAGTGCACCTGCACCTGATAGTAGTAGGTATACAGGTATGGTAGTATGGTAGATACTGTTATCGGTGATCGGCGTTAGTTTAATTGAAGGTTGCACGGAGACTTTCTTGTTACTGTCGTGAAGGCTTTCAAGATTGATTGAGTTAAGTTGGACTAATGATTCTTCAGTTTTCAGAGAGACATTATGTATGCTGGGTGATAATATTTTCAGCACGTGTCCTTTAATCCGATCGTTGAGGTTGGCGATTGTGAATTCTGTTGTTCTCATGATACAGTCTTGGGGTATGGTGGCTAGATAACTCCCTTGTAGCATTTGGAATTCTTCTTGTCCGCAGGATGTTTGAACCTTAGTTGGGTGAGGAAAGTTCAGAGTGTAGTGCCTGTCGTCCAGTTGCTCCAGGGCTTCTTTGTGTAAGACGACCGGTGTTAATGTGCAAGAGTTGAGATGCTGTTGCGTGATGAGCTGTTGAATGCAGTCTGGTTTATCCAGGATCTTGTAGCCAATCTTCTCCTCGCAGAGGTACCATGAATTCAACTTCGGACATTCTGTCTCTATGTACATAGAATATGATCTCTGAATTGCTATGTAGGGTAAGGTAGGTATAAGGGCTAGGTTATTTTTATTAGGGACTATGGATAGTTTATATAGGGTGTAGACTCCAGGCGAGGCAATCGGCAATTTTATGACTATAACTATTCTGTTATCAATATAATATGAACCTAGTCTAATAACATTATAATATTCTCGAAGATCGATATCGATGATTTCGTCCTTAGAGTACAATAATCTTAACTTACTTAACATGCTTTTTAGATTAACTAAACTAACCATGGTATGGGTAACACTTGATGCACGTATAAAAGCTAACATGTATTCTATCTTATTTAGCTCGTCTGATAGAGATTCTATATTATCATTTAAGATCAATAGGTGTTGGGCTAAGTGAGCGAAACTAACTAGATCTTGCTTAGATACGTCCTGTTTAATTATAGAGTTAAGCTTCTTGGCAATTAAATTCTGATTGTTTAACATTTTCTCGAGTATACTGGAATGCTTAAACATCCAGTCCTTAGTTAAGCTTATATGACTGTTAAATTCTGACGTTAACCTATCTTCGTTTCCTTGTAAAACTTGGATGGCGTTATTATATTTTTCCGCGTCTGTATGATCTAAATTACCAGAAATACTCTTAATTACTGATCCTAATCCGTCGATAAGTCCACGCTTATTTCGGCTAGGCTTGAAACTCTCTAGCTGGGAAGATAACTGGTTAAGTTTGTCCGTGAGATAATTGATATGTGGATCGAAAAGTGATAATGTGCTATTGTTAATTAAAGGTTTGAACTCACTCAACTGTAACGCGACTACATTGACTTTAGATTGGATATCGTCTAGATCTATATAAAGGAGGAAAGAATGGTAATGTGATATTATCTTTGCTGTTCCTAATTTAAAAGGTAGCAATCCGGGCCCATCTTCTAAACGTTCAAGTATTATGTCCTCCGCTCGGGCCAGGTGAAGAAACGTCATCAGTAGTATCCTGTAACAATTGTTTAGTGTTAGCCGTTCTCTTGAGACGCGACTTGGCAACGGGACCGCGTTTCTTTCTAGTATATATATGAATAGGTAAATCTGCTAATACTGTATCTTGGGTAAAACGGGGTGCGAGTTTTTGTCTACTAGCCAATGGGTTTTTCACAAATACATGTTGGTCCGGTTCGTACTCTTTTTCAGGCTCCCTATCCTTATTTCTATTTTCAATCAATTGCGTACGCTGATGTAAAGATGTTTCGCTTATAGCCTCGTACAGCTTGGACATCTTGTCTCTATGCTCTATGACGTATTGTTGCAGTAAATGGACGGATAGGTCTATATCTAGAGGGTCGCGTGGATCTGTATGACCGGTAATTACTTCCAGTGGTCGGCATTTCGTAAAGCTATGTATACTGCTGTTGTATGCCAATATAGCGTATGTCATTAGATTGACTACTGGTTCACTACGGTTTTGTAATCTAAAAATCCTCAGATGCTCTAATAGAGTGGAATGCAGTCGCTCGACCATTCCATTATCATTAGGGGTATGGGCCAAAGTTCTGTGGTGTTGGATTTTATGGACCTTGGTGAATTCAGCGAATAGTTGATTGGTGAATTCAGTACCTTGGTCTGTAGTTATAGATACTGGGACACCATGGTGAGAGCAAAACTTTAAGAGAGCTTGAACAACGCTAACGGCGGTACCATCTCTGAGATGGTATGCTTGGGCATATTTAGAGAACGCGTCAATTATTGTTAAATACTTTTCATTTTGGGCGGTAAATAAATCCAAATGGACTACATCAAATGGTTTTGTTGGCGGCGGAACTATAGAGAATTTCTGTTTTATGGGATGCCGGTCATATTTAGCCTGGCCGCATATGTTGCACTCGTTTATGTACTTAGCTATTTGCTCCCGCAATTTTGGCCAATAGTATCTATGCGACAGGGCTAGGTAGCATTCATTAATACCACGGTGGTTGGTTTTACCTTCATGGTATTTTTGAACGATTTCCTGCTGTCTTAGATATTCTTTGACGTTTTCTACCTCGGTCTTGGTCAGGACAAGGTTCATAGCAGAACTTTTAAATTTCTCTTGTATGATGGGAATTATTTTGTACATTGCCAAAGGGGGATATATTATGATGCCTGTTTTTACTTTCGGGTTTGCATATTCCTTGATAGCATTAATCACATCCTCCTCGAGATTTGATTCCGAGAGTTGAATTGACGTACGAGTGTGGGTCTCAAATGGCTTAGAAACCGTTGGACGCTTCTTTACATCGCCTACAACAGTAAAGCAGATCTGTCTATTAAATTTGTTTAGGTGATCGTCCGAGATCGGTATTTCCAAAATTGGGTTTTCGGTACTGGTATGAGCTGTGACCGTGGACGAACCATCTAATGAAGGTGGCTTTTCCGATACATTGACAGTAATAGAGTCTGTTTCTCCGGTGTTAATCTCAACGCGCGAAAGAGCATCTGCGTTCGTGTTAATTTTGCCCTCTTTGTAAATTACTGTAAAATTGTATTCACTCAATTTTAACCTCCAACGTGTTAATCTAGAGTTAGGCTCTTTCAAGCTCATAACCCACTGTAGAGGTTTATGGTCCGTATATATTTTAAATTTGCGTCCAAATAAGTACGGCCGAAAATACTTTGTGGCCCAAACTATAGCCAATAGCTCCTTTTCTATTGTACTGTAGTTTATTTCACTTGTATTTAGCGTCCGTGAAGCATAGGCTATCGGTTTATCTGACCCTACTGGTCCTTGCGAAAGGATTGCTCCTATTGCTAGATTTGATGCGTCAGTTGTAAGCAGAAAGTCTTTGGAAAAGTCAGGGTATTGCAATATTGGGTCGTTGGTAAGCAGAGTTTTACATTTCTCAAAACAATTAATGTAGTTAGTATCGTTACAATTTATCTTAGAACTTTTCTTAAGGCAATGTGTCATTGGTTTGGTGATCTTTGCAAAGTCTGGGATGAATTTACGATAGTACCCTAATAGTCCCAAGAACCTTTTAATTTCTGTAGAAGTCCGCGGTAAAGGGAATTTTTTTATGGCTGCTATTTTATCAGGATTCGGTTTAATCCCGTCCTTACTAATAATGTGACCCAGGTAAGCCGTCTCTAACTTTAAGAATTCCGACTTATCCATCTGTATCTTAAAGTTAGAGTCACGCAATCTTTTAAATACCTTTTCTAAATTACCAATGTGCTCCTGTAAAGAAGTACTGAAAACGATGATGTCATCTAAATATACTAAGCAGATAGAATTTTGTAGATCCCGAAGAACATGGTCCATAACACGTTGGAATGTCGATGGAGAATTTTTAAGTCCCATCGGCATTCGCAAAAACTCGAAATGGCCGTGTTCGACATTGAATGCGGTTTTAGCAATGTCGTCTGGATTCATCTCAACTTGATGAAATCCACTCACTAAGTCGAGAGTAGTAAAATAATGACAGTTTCCTAGCTTATCTAAAACGTCTGCTATGTTTGGTATAGGGTATTTGTCATCTATGGTCTTCTCGTTAAGCTTTCGAAAATCAACTACAATACGCCATTTAACTTTGCCGGACGCGTCTGCTTTCTTAGGAACTACCCAGATTGGTGAGCTCCACGCGGATTCTGAAGGGCGGATAATACCCTGTTCCAGCATCTTTGTAACTTGACTTCGAACTTCTTCGCGATGTATAAATGGATAACGGTAAGTCTTAGTGTAAACCGGTATTTCGTCTGTGGTACGTATATGGTGCTTTATTTTATTGGTAAAGGTAAGAGGTTCGCCATCTATATAAAACACGTCGGCGTATTGGGAAACTAGCGATTTTAAATTAGCTCGTTCCTCTTCATTTAAATGGTCAGTGCGTAACCGAGATAAAACTTCCTGCATGCGATATGAATGTGGTATGTTAACACTTTCAGTGTTAAAAATTTCTGCTTTAATTGGGTGATCCATAGAAAATATTAAATCATTAGATGTTGGGTTAAATATTTCTAAATAACCGCGATTACTTCTTACGCTAGTAATACACTCATGCACACAGCAATTCGAAATACTTTGTTCGGAAATAAAAGCGTCACCATCTCGAATATCAATTGGGACTCTGACTAATTTTGAAGAATTTGCAGGGATTATATCTTCATATAGATTACAATTACGAGAGTTATACATTTCTATTGAATTAACGGCGTGCTTTGTTACAAGTTTATTATTTTTAAGATCGATAGTTGACTCCCATTTATTTAGTAGGTCTAACCCTATCAGACCATCGAAATAGTCGTGGAATTTATATATATAAAATGTTAATTCACTATCATCATTGAATTCCTGAAAACAAGGTAAGTTAATGGAATAATCATTACGGCTAGTCGCATGCACATTGGTTACTTCAAATGGGTCGTAACTCCAGGGTAAGTTCGGGTAATGTTTCTGTACCGATTCTGGCCTAATAAATGATTGATTTGCCCCGGTATCGATAAGCAGTTTTAGTGGTGGATTAGAAATTTCTATGTAAGGTAAATAACGCTGTGTCTGTAAATTAACTTCTATTTTGACTCTTTTGTATTCGGACCTTTCTGAAAATTTTCCTCTTTAGGAGTTGTGGCATTAGCTGGCGTTTCCTCCAAAGGCGCGCAATGTATATCAGAACAAGAAGGCTGTTGAAGCATAGACATATCATAGTAAATGCCGTCAGGTTGTTCGTAATAACCGCATTGATATTCTTCATAGCTATTATCATAATACGGCTCAAAGTAAGGATATTCGTAACACTCGTTAAGATTAAGTTCTCTGCTCTTAAAATAGTTAGAGGGCGGTGGATTACCACTCCTCGTCCAATCATGACCACGTATTTGCATTGGTTTAGCTACATAATGAGATACACCACTCATAGGTTTAGGGGTATCGTTCGCATTTGGCCCTCTAGTTTGAAAACTAGGCTGAGGTCTGAACGCATTATTTTGCCCGTTATAATTAGGAGGGCGTGCACCAAACATTTGTTGGGTGCGCGAAGGACCTTGGAATTGCGGCGATGGGTTAAAGTTCGGTCTCCACATATTCTGAGGACGTTGAGGATGCATAATTACGTTCGGTCGTGAGGGACCGGGCATGTTAAAGTTAAATGGCCTGGAAATATTCATAGGCATAGGCGACATGACAGGATTGAATGGCTTCATCGATTGAATAGGAACCTGAGGTGGGGTTTTCTTTGTTGGTAATTGCTCGTTGCGTTGCTGTAAGTACAGAGTATTCATTTCATCATGAACAAATTCTAAGGCCTTTTCAATCGTGTCTGGTCGCATACATCTGATGCGTGATCCTAGTGGGTCGCGGAGGCCCCTTAAGTAGGACTGAAGGGTTAACTTTTTATAGAGTGAGCGTTTTGATTCTATAATGCTCTGAACGGTTTCGTGCAAGCTAACATAAGTCATAATAGTTGCAAATAAACTCTGACATGTTTCGTAATATTCCTGGGGTGTGGAATTACCTTGAGTTAGTAAAGCCAAGTCATTGTAAAGCGAAGTCTCATCGCGCTGATCGGAAAAATTATTCACTAATGAGCTACGAATGCCTTCCCATGTTTCTGGAACACCGTTTGTATTTATTAAACGTGCTGCGGGTCCAGTTACTTTGTTAAGGATCCCGTTTAAGAGCGCTAGATTTATTAACTCGCGTCCGGGTTCCTGTGAAACGAATGTCTGCACTAATTGGTCACAAAGCTTAATGAATCTAGTCAGGACATTCATGTTCCCGTCAAATTCGGGGACAATACGCAAAGCCTTGTATATGTCATCAATTGACGCCATTTCTGTTAACGGCACACCGGTATTATTTCTATCACTAACACTAATATCAGCACTTTGTCTTATTGAATCTATAAAATCTGACCTAGATGATCTAGCTAACCTAGGGGTCCGCGATTGCCTGGGATGGAAAATCTTGGAGGATTAATATTACACAGTAAAAATAAAAGGAAGCAACTCGAGAACTATTCTAGAGTACTTACATGCACATAGTTATTGGCCTCTTTGCGGTATCTATGTCTGGAAACACCTCCCAGCTGCAGGTCTCGTAGATCCGGATACTCGTACAGTGCTTGAAAGCCACCCGGGTAGCCCGCGTATCGCGCCTCTAATAGCGATCCTAGTTAACTACTCTCGCGAACCGGCCCGCGAGTATCCTACCGACTGCGCCAAATAAGAGATCTGGAGCCGGAGGATGCAAAAAAAACCAATTTACTTAGAACTATTTATTGTATCTGAATTACAATTTAATTATAGCCTAGTTAGATGACAATTGGTCGATGGTCGTACCAAGAATGAAATATTACATTATTATAAAGTTGTAGGTTACAAATATACATTATTGCGAAATAAAAGTGGCGCGATGGAAATGCACGTTCTGCTGAGTCGGCTCCTCGTGTCGGCGCCTCGTGCCGGCCGCGGTTGCGATGCGCAGAATTGGTGTTAGCTATCGTCAGCGGTTCCTGGCTTGTACCGTGGCGTAACAGACCTTAAGATTAGGTAAGGTACATTGAAATTTAGAACGTTGGAATATGTTTTTGTAACAACAGTACACATGTACCACATGTCGTGCAAATTAACGTTACTGCACTTTACTGCGCCGTGTGGTATCCGGCCTAGAATTGACCACCCCAACTCCTCCCGTGAGTGTCGTAAGAGGCGACTAAGGGAAAATCCAGAAGATGAGCAGCAACGTCTTCTGTAATTTGACCACCAACACTGCCGCTTGCCAAGCGTAGAGATTATGGCAACCGGGGGGGTTGCCATAATCCCCTTCTAGAAGGGGGAGGCCTTTGTTCATCTGTAGACATCTATTGGCTGGATGATGATGGACTTTACTAGCATTTTAAACATTTCTAGAGGGCTACACACGATATAATGCAATAATTAGATCCGCAGATGTTTGTCCCGAGTCTGGGTGATTGTGTATGTCAAATTTTATGTTTGTGAAACGCACCCACGATACAGGATAAATAGCTAAGGAGGGGCGAAGTTAAAAAAAAAGAAAAAACAGATCCAAAGATATCTACCAATGTCCCACATAAAAGATGGGAATTGTTCATCAGATAAGTGATCGATCTCAAATAATATTAAATTATCTTTCTACCACAAAAAAACAAAAATTCTACCTTAAATAAAATTACGCGTAAATCAACGTCATAAAACTTACATAAATAGAGTTTAGACAATAAAAATTATGAAATCAACAAAATCTAAAATTAACCTACCTAGGAACGTAATATTCCATTCATGGATATATTTTAAAACAAAACACCTTCGTGCTCGAGTGTACCTTTACCTAGGTACACTTGAACACAACACGGCTCGGAACAACAGATATCTTACGGATCTCCGGATGTGCACAGCGCTGCGCTCTGACGAGAATGTTAGGAACAGAGTCCGCGACTGTACATTGTATAGGTAGCCGATAGACAACTCGCTAACAATGTTTTTATTTGACGATACGGGTATCAGTTTTATATGAAGTTTATGTTTATGTTATAGTAGTATAAGATGCAGAGGGAAGTTTTTAGAACTAGCTTTTGCCCGCGGCTTCGCTCGCGTTAATTTAGATTGTTGGTTAGTATTATATATTATGTATATAGCTTTGAGGGGCTCGTAGCTACGTGGCTAAGCCGGGCTCGCCGCGGTCAGTCTTGTGATGGGTGACCGTTTAAACATGTCGAGACCTCTCCGTGGTTCGGAAGGCACGTTAAGCCGTTTTTCCTGCGCCTGATCTTTCTCCGGTCGTGTAGGTCTACCGTCCCATCGGACTTTGAGAGTGAGGGAATAGGGAGTGCACCTGTGTTTGCGCGCATACTTGTGCACTACAATATCTCCTGCGTACTGGCTAGTCTCTGAAGAGATCGGCCGCCGTGACCGAAATTCGGTCTGGAGAACATTATTATTATTATATGGCTTTTGCCCGCGGCTTCGCCCGCGTTAGCCCCTAGTTAAACCCCTTAGAGGGTTGAAATAAAAAGTTAAGTAAAAGTAGCATATGTCCTTTATCGGGTCTTAAACTTTCTACATGCCAAATTTCATCAAAATCCGTCCAGCTGTTTAATCGTGAAGGTGTAACAGACAGACAGACATACACAATAGTAGATACTATCTGAACATGTCCTTAGATTCGTGTTTCTCCACCAAATGTTTTCATAACAACCATCTAAATTCTTCCTATACAACGTTGTATTCGTGAATAAACGTGTTCGCTGAGAACAGCCACACTTGGTTAGACAGATACGAGTATGTTACAGTCTTACGTTGCACGGAACAGTGTCGTACGAGAAATTTTATTTTTTATAACATTTTGTTTTATATAAGTATTCCAGATCTGGGCTGGAGTTTCTTGCCGGTTCTTCTCTATTGGAATAAAACTTTGGAAAATAAGAGCTTGATTTCAAGTTTTGTCTGTAGGTGCTATAATAATGTATTTTGCTTCATAGAACACTAGTTACACAGCGTATTTACGTCAACATTTTGATGTAATGGTGCAATGGCGGTCCTATCCAACGCGTTTAAAACTTATTGTTTTGACAGAACTTTATAAATTAATACGTAGGTCCATTGTACAGTAAGAATGATTAGGTTTGCATTTGTTTACCGAAGTCGACATTTATTTAATCGGTGTTTAAAGTGGAAGGTACGTTCATAGGAATACAAAGATGGTTTGTTGATTTTAAAGACGAAATAATACACGATTATACACGCTACATTGATAATAAATTATTTGCGTAACAGATGTGAGATGATCAACACTCAATCTATATTATACTATATAAAAATAAATCCCTGTTTATAGGCGTGACTTTATTTATGTATGTAATGTATGTAAATCCCTGTTTTTCTTGGTCACGCCATAACTTGACAACGGCTGGACCGATTTGGCTAATTTTGGTTTTCAAATATTTGTGGATGTTCCGGAAAAGTTTAAATGGTGAGAAAGCGGTACAAAGCTTCGCCGAGGCAGTTAGTAGGTAGTCAATAAATCTTAGAAAACAGAGATTTATTTCTAAAACCACATTTCAATCGTAGCATTACCATAAATCCCCTATATTTCCCTGTGAGCTTGCATTGTTCTGTGCAAGCGTTTTTGTTTGGTGCATGAAAGGCGTCCGGCACACTCCGCTGCCATTACGTTGCTGACCACCCGATTCTTTTACTGTGGCGTGAACAATAAGCTTATTGACAGGACTATAGGAAGAGATTTGAGTTAGATTAGTTTAAAAAAATGTATTAAGGCACTTGGTGGACTTAGTGCAGAAATAATTTAGTATTTACTGTAATACATATATATCAATAAGCTTGTATGTGTACAGGAGGTGGCAGAGGTATAGACACACCAAAATCTCGTCAGAATTCTTTAATCTATGGTCGTTCGTCAGTCGTCACACAATTGCACAGTTAGTTGTGATCTAAAATACCTCCAAAAATGCATTAAAATTATTGTATTATTATCTATACATATGTAGGTAACATATCTAACATTTTCTCATGCCAGGGTTTAAACCCGCAATTGACTGCATACAGATCTTGTCATAACCCTCCGAGCTTCAGCGACGTTTTGTACCCTCAGATTGCCCACCGAGACCGAGCGTCATTTTTCGGGTTATCCCGCCTACAGCCCTCTTACCATGAACTCTTAAAACAGGACAGTTTACGATGTGGAAGCGAGACGCCGCTACGTGAAGTGTAATGCGGCGTCTCGCTTCCACAACGTGAACTGTCCTGCTTTAAGAGTTCATGGTAAGGGTGCAGGTATAATAATGCAGATCTAGTATCTGGCAACAAGACCCCTTAAGATGAGCACTCCGGGTCGTAAGACAGGGTTGTGTAAGTGGGTGTTCACGTGTAGCCCTCTGCGGGTCACCGGGCCGGGCGCCACGTGACCGGAGTCTTCCGGTCGTCGGATGTTATGTATCTGTAATATAGGTGCTGCGTTTGCATACTTGACTTGCCTGTTGGTCTAGTGGTTAGTGATCCTGACTACTAAACCGGAGGACGTGTGTTCGATTCCCACCCAGGACGAATTTTTGTGTGATGAGCATAATCATTTGTTCTGTGTTTAGGTGTAATTCTTCTATATTATGTATGTATTTAGGAATATGTAAGTATGTTTATTAGTTGTCTGGTTGCCATAATACAAGCTCTGCCTAGTTTGGGATGAGATGACCGTGTGTGAGCTGTCCTAGAATATTATTATTATACAGACTTTATTCTTAAACATCAAGTTTGTATTTCCAAAGGGCTAGGCACAGCTGCAGTGGACACATATAGTTCACACACATTTTGCCAGTTATGTTTTAGGTCCCAATGTTATGAGGGCGAGCCTATTGCCATCAACCTGCCATAAATTCAGACTCCATGCATCATCATTAGCCGGAAGACGTCCACTGCTGACCAAAGGCCTCCCCCTTAGAACGCCACAATGAACGACAACTTGCCATTTGCATCCACCGGTTGTCGGTCCACCTGGTGGGAGGCCTGCCAACGCTGCGACCGCCAAGACTCCGTGCTGCTACTGAAAATTACCGAATGGAAAAACTCAGTAGCACTTCACCCGACCCAGGATTAGAAGCTGCCAGTGGGGCTGGTAGCTACCCGACTACCCGGCAGATCAGACGATCTGCAAGTCAGCCGCGGCGAGCACGGCTTAACCTCGCAGAGGAAGACTGATCTTGTGATGGGTGACCGTTTTCACATGTCGAGACCCCACCGTGCTTCGGAAGGCACGTTAAGCCGTTGGTCCTGCACCTGATCTCTCTACGGTCGTGTCGGTCTACTGACCCATCGGATTATGAGAGTGAGGGAATAGGGAGTGCACCTGTGTCTGCGCGCATACTTGTGCACCATAATATCTCCTGCGCAGATGGCTAGTCCCAGCTGAGACAGGCGGCCGTGACCAAAATTCGGTCAAGAGGACACTATAGAAGCTGCCAACCCAGGACCTTATGCTCAGCAGTCACGCTCAGCGACCACTAGACCAGAGAGGTTACCTACATAATTTTTTCTCCATTTGTAGAGAAAACTACATATTATGATACAAAGTCCCAGTTTGCGAACATTCCTTCAACCAGCCTGTATCAGATTGAAATAGTTCTGAACTGGGCCGCGCATAACAAACAGAAGCTGGACATAGCTGGGTTCAGCATTGTATGGAAGTTTGTTTCACGTATGTGACGTCATTACTAGGGATTATAACATGCGCCATCTTGTTATTTTGTTCATATTATAAAGCTGAAGAGTTTGTTTGTTTGCTTGAACGCGCTAATCTCAGGAACCGTCTGTCTGAATCTAGTGGTCCGATTTGAAAAATTCTTCCAGTGTTAGTTAGCCGATTTATCGAAGCTAAGCTATAGGCTATAAAACATTTGAAATCCACGCGGCGAAGTCGCGGGCGGAAGCTAGTTAGGAAATAAGGCGTAAAATGTTTTTTTTTAATAACGTCCCCCAATAGGCTCGCCCCCTATTACATTGGGACCTATTGTTGGTATACTAAATGTGCACCTCTGCCTACCTCTTTGGGGAATACAGGCGTAATGTAACATTTTTAGTATACTCAACGCCCTTTCTTAAACTTTCATCATAATTTCTTCTATTTTACAATTCAGATCAAGACATAGATATATTTTTAAAATTAAAAACCGCCCCACACTAAGAATTTCTCTAACATCGTGGGAGCATTTCACAAACATAAACTATCACATACACAAACACCCAGACTCGGGAAAAACATCATCGGATTTCACAGTTTTCTGTCACGTGCGGAAATTGAACCCGATACTCCTAGCGCAGCAGTCCAATCGCTTAGACACTGCGCCAATCAGGCCATCATCCAACCATGAAAACACACCTACCCAAAAGTAACATCCATAAGATAAATTGACAACCTCTGAACCAATCTACCCTCTGACCACTCTAGCGTGCTTAGTAAGCCCACAACAAATCCGTTACACATGTGAAGCGATCAGAGAAATCTCCATGAGTCCGCGACCCACTGATCCTAATGCCAGATAGTCTGCTGTCTGGCACGGCCGTCCACACGCTGCCAGTGATCTCGGCGTTGCCTCTGACAGATTGGAATTGAATTTGGATGCTATTAAATATGTTCGTTGAGGCTTTTGGTCTAGTACGTTTGTTATATAGAAAGACGCATTTTAGAGTATTCTGTCTGTTCATATGTGTTTACAATAAGTGTGTGTTGTTGATAGATAATGTGTTTAAGAAGTCAATGCTTTAAACCTCTTAACTGTAATTCACAAGCGTTAAACGGCTTAAACCCCTGCGTAGTAAACATTTCTAAGACTTTGAATCCAGTCATATCCTTAACCCCCCAGAAATAATATCTATGTACTAACTATGTACCAACGTGGAATAATTTTAGAATACGGGAATAGTTCTGCACTTCTAACTTATTCCAATTATATATTGTGTACCCTATTAAATATAAGTGGGGTTAAGAGGGATCCTGTATAATTTATCTCGCATATTAAAATGTGAGACCGGGATTATGACGTGAGAATGGGCTGCGTCTTATGATGGGTTAATATATTACTGCATTAATATATCCGATTGTACGGGCTGGTGATTATGGAGATCTGTTAGGCTCTTTCGTTGTGTGGTGATTGTAATGACACTTAATATTTAGTGCTTACTTTAGCTTCGTTTTGCCGATGATATAGTTATCATGTCAGAGTCGCTGCAGGAGCTTATTACTATGCTAAGCGACTTCAATATCGTTTCTCAACAGGTGGGTCTTAAAATGAACATGGACAAGACGAAGATCATGTCGAATGTCCATGTCGCACCCGTACCGGTTGTCGTTGGGAAGGTTACTCTCGAGATTTACGAACACTACGTCTACCTTCAGGGAGCCCTTTGCTCAACAGTAGACGTATTTTGAGTATATGATGACTATTAAAGTTGAAGTAAGTTTTGATTGCGGAAATTGAATTTCGTTTGAATCTGTAGTTAGAGTAAATGCCAATGGACACCAGTGTACAGTATAAGTCCAATTAATTTCGTCTACTTCTTTTAAGCCCATATTTGAGAAACTCGGAAAAATTAGGAATATTGATAAAAGTTTTGCCCAAAAATGTAAGAACATCGTTTCGCCTTGTATTAAACGTGAAAAACGAGACGAAAATGGGAGAACCATACTTCGCCGATAACCAGAGCATTCGGATATAAACGAAATCCATCTGGAAATTGATCCATCCAAGTGTAACGCTAGCAGTTCAGCTGATCTCAATCCCAGATAGATGGGTACAACTGGACGGATGTCTGTTCGGTGTCCGGACGTGTCCGGCCATCATCCGGAGAGCGGACAATGTACAAGATAGTTACAGAAGGTTTACGTTAGCAGTATGTGTAGAAGCATATGATTCTGTAGGTATATGTGCTGTTTATGAGTGGTGTTGGACTTGGCACTGTTTCGCAAAATATTTTAGAGTCAGAAAGGAAGACAGTTGCTAAAAACAGTGACGGAAAGCATCGTTAGGAAACTGGCACGCCTGTGAGAAGTTTCAACGGTGTGTAAAGCCATGTCAGAGGCCTATAACAGGCGGTTTAAACTCTGACACCAGGTTGTTCATCAACCATACGATGAGAAAAGATCTGTGAATGATAACTAAACATCACCTTTTCCACAAATCTCTTTCTCTGAACCGAGTGAAACTTCTCTCTTCTACTCAGTGCAACACTAATGGATCGCGGGGAGACTTTATAGATTTGACCTGAGATTCCGATGAAGGGCGACGCGACGCGGCCGATGGACAAGTCGACTAGTTCGTCAGCTGGCTCATAGCTTACATTATTGAGGATTGATAGGCTTTCAGATACGGGTAGTAATTGTGTTGCGATTCTCTCTTTTTAACTTCCGACGAGACACAAGGACAAATGGGTTTAGTCAGGCTCGTAGTGAATTGAATTCCTAACTTCTGAGATACAGGTTTTTAACTCCATAGTTCAGGAGGTCGGGACAAAAAATTATGTGAAATCTCTGTAACCGCGAAGTTAAATATTGTGCTGTATAACACACATACATACATACATAAAGTCACGCTTGAATTGCAGAGTGGTAGGCAGATTTCCATTTGCTATGATCCTGGCATACGTCTTTCGCCTCATTCACTCGCATATGACATACATACTCTTTTGTATTTTCTGTGTAATAATTTCTGTGATTTTTATGTTAAAATGTATGTAAGAAGACGTGAGAAATTAACAATTTTATTTATTAAACTGTGGTTTCTACCCTCCTTTAGAAAACTGTTGTGATTGCAATGTATTTTTAAATAATGACAGATACAATATTTAAATACACTATTCAAAATATATGGATACAGTTGCTAAATAATTTAAAATCTTTTTGTAGACCATTGTTTTATTATTAGAATCGGAGCCTGTAATGATTTAACCCCTATCCATTATTCCCTGTACTATGTAAAATTTGAAACCCTATCCATCTAATTCCCCGTACTTCGTATGAGAAAAACTTTACTCCATTGCTGCTTCAGGGAATACATACAGCTAAGATGCTCATAGTTAACAACCATTTGAGCTCTAAACGATTACCATTCCTCTAATGCTGGCTATGACTGGAGATATCGAAATTCAATTCATCCGGAGCACTTCGATTTATGCTCAAAGTTTTGCCGGTGAATCGTGAGGCATCTAGCTTTATCTGCACTTAACTGCAACGCTGAATAATCTGAATACTTTTCTCTGAAATATAAATGACGGTTGACTGAATTTTTGCAGTCGAATACATTAATTTTATTGTAGGTACCTGGAGATATCTCGAGTGTGGACAAAATCATCATCATTTTTTATCATTTATTTAGCCGGGTATCACGTATTACCTACTGCTGGGTATATAACTCCCTTTTTCTCTGCCATCTCTGCCTCGAGCGTCTCTCATCCAGATGTTCTTTAAAGTCTTGTATAAAAAAGTTTTTTTTGCTTTATTGTTATTTAACTCGCTTTGCTTTTGTTATCTATACGCCTAAGTATATATATACCTGCCTAAGTGGATAGCGCTAGTCTTCTAAGTAATAGTGATATTCTTCTTTGAGCACTGTTATGCCCGATTTTCTAGCCGTTCAACCCCTTAAATAGTTTGTAATTAATTAAAAAGCTGACAAATCTCGTTACTAGCGTGTCAGTGACAAAATGATATATTGGAAAGACTGCAAAACAGTACTCTGTAGCGTTGCATCACTATCACTACATAGTATAAAACAAAGTCGCTTTCTCTGTCCCTATATCCCTATGTATGCTTAAATCTTTAAAACTACGCAATGGATTTTGATGCGGTTTTTTTTAATAGATAGAGTGATTGAAGAGGAAGGTTTATATGTATAATAACATCCATTAAATAGTGGAGAAATACTTATAATATATATTTTATACCCGTGCGAAGCCGGAGCGGGCCGCTAGTTACTTATACAACGTGAAGTTGTCGGATCCCTTCTTAAGAAAATAACGTGCACAGTACAGTGTGAGATTTGGCATAGCTAAAGTACCTATACAGTATGTGAAGAAGTGCAGTAACCTATTTTATGTAAGTCATATTTTGGTAGAATTTAGCTCACTGCCGCTACCTAGTAATAACAAATATAATATGACTTTTGGTGTCATTTTTGCATGTTGCCCATGCTAAGCTTGAATCAAAATTGATAAAGGAAATTTGAAAAAGAATAATAACAGTACTGACACGATGGCTCAGTTGGTTAGAGCAGCGCCACGGCACGGCAAAGGTCGCAGGTTCAAGTCCTACTCGTGTTCATCATTTTTCAAATTTCCTTTATCAATTTAGAATAACAAATATAAATTAACAATTACGTAGCGACTAATAATTGTACCTATAGGTACCTACATCCTACATAGACAACTACGCAACCTCGACTAGCACATCACTGGTTGACAGTAAGTACCTATTTAACAGAGGGAGCCACTGCGTCGCTCACAAACACAACTTGCAAGAATTTCAGGCTCTTTGACACAACTTCACGGCGTTACTTACACAAGCGTAGGCACTTTGGTTCGTCAACTATGTGTGGGTACAACGGTTATGTTTTTGGATGCCTGGAACGGTAATACCCGCGCTAGGAATTTCTTTTGTAGTGCGCTTTGCAGTCATTAAATATTACTTGCACGGGCACTCAGACTCGAGATAAATGTCTGTTTAATTCTGTGCCAGATAGGTCATCTACATACCCACCAGTTTACCTGGATTAGAACTTTGAACCTGCTTACAAACTCAACCTAGACTTCTAGATATAAGCGACTTTAAGTGGGATACCAGCCAATCAGTCACCAGATTGTTCGAAACGTCGAGGTAATCAAAGTTATACCTAACAATATATTTATCTTGATACCGATGCGCCAATAAGACCTGAATCGTTGATATGAGAATACCAAACGGACAAACCATAGAACACCCAAATTTCGCTAATTATGTTAAAGGTCCCAATGTCATAGGGGCCGAGCCTATTGCCATCAACCGGGCATAAATCTAGACGCCGTGTTGCTACTGAGAATTACCTGGAAAAACTCAATAACACTGCTCATTGCTCGTCCCGGGATAGCAGACGGTTATCAAAAACTTCAAACGAAAGAGGAAAAGATACAGAAAACAACTTTTAAAAGACCAATCTCATTAAATTTGTATCGGCTGCCAAAAACTTGTTGAGTCCAACAAGGCGAAGGCCTCGCTTCACAGGCACCCTCCACAGGTGTTTAATTACGGTATTAATACCATTTAATACTGTAATTACGTACGCAATTACGTTAATCCTATATGAGCCACCTAACGCTACGTATAGGACACTTTGTTTACGCATTTGATATAATATGGGTGGATGGGCTTGTAGCTATGTGACTACCGCGCAGTTCAGTCGATCTTAATCTGTGCTCACCGCGGTCAGTCTTGTGTTGGGTAACCGTTTTTCATGCCGAGACCCCTCCGTGCTTCGGAAGGCACGTAAAGCCGTTGGTCTTTCTTCGGTCGTGTCGGTCTACCGTCCCATGTCCACCGGACTATGAGAGTGAGGGAATAGGGAGTGTACCTGTGTTCGCTCGTATACTTGTGCTCTATAATATCCCCTGCGTAGTCGGTTAGTCTAAGATGTGATAGGGCACCGTGACCGAAATTCGGTCAGGAGAACATTATTGTAATATGTGTTTATCTGTATTTTGTTTAATCCTAGGTAGAGTCCCACTGCTACTGTTTGACAAACTTGTTGCTTTGAAGTTTTTTAGGTTCTGCTATATTTGGTAAACTTTGGATACTAGTTAAGATGGCATTTTCCCTTGTTATTCATCCTCACCGATCGTCTTGTGACATACACCATAACATTCCAATTACTTATCTCTCAGCTTTCTTGCTAAACACGTGTTCTGTCCCAGTCTCGCTTAAGCCGTTTTTTTGGACAATTATAGTATAAATTATTTATAAGAATCATCACTTGCGCTATATAAACAATTTGGACAAAAAAATACATAGCCAAAAGAATTTTTTTCTAAATATCTACATCATCTTCTTCAAACTCAAAGTTTTACTTACGAAGGGAACAGAAACTTCCATAGTTCGTACCACACATTACACCCACGGGGCTCTAACATATAGCCGTCTTAAGCCTCAAGTATGCCGTGCTCCCATAAAACATATGGTCAACCTGTTGCTCCAACGATCGGACTTCATCTATGTACGACGTCATAAAAATGGTGCTTTCCTAGTTAGATTTGATTTCGAAGAAACAGATTTCCTGCACTTGTGGATTTTATGGTCGAACAGGCTTCTTATACTGTACTGTATAAACCTTCTTTGTTATATGGTTTTGCCTCGTTGTGGTCGCAAAGCGCAACTGCACTGCAGTCTTGGGTTCGATTTTCGGATCGGGCTGTGCTACTGGGTTTTCTGATCAGGTAATTGTCAGTAGCAGCACAGAGTTTGGATTTGTGCCCAGTTAATGGAAATAGGATCGACACATTTTACATTACGACCTAAAATATAACTGGTGAAAAGTACTTTAATGTTATTTATAGGCTTATAGGTATACGAAAACGAAAATTTCATCAAACCCATCGCTAAACTAGAGAAATCGACCAAAATAGAAAATGTTAGGATATTGGTTTCAATCCATTCGTGAACCTACGTTAAAAACGAATATTTACCCACTGCGAATGCATATTTTTACAAGAAAGCAATTCTAAATGGTCTCCAAAAATGATTTATTTAAAATTTCACTCAGCCCTGAAGGGAATACCCATGATAAGGAGATTGTCAATTAAAATTCACCCCCCGTTTACAAATCTTGGATGCAAATAATTCTGGGTGCGTGGCAATCATAAAATAAGGTCGTGGGTATAAAATCTTATGGGCCCTCAGGGTATCATCGAAGGTTCGACATATATTACTGAGGCGTTCACTTTTTATCTGGACTACCATAAATAAAGGACATTGTTGATCGTATAAAATATTAAGGATATGATTAGGTTTTATCAGCTTTATTTCTAAGCTTTGTATGATTTGGTGTTTCTGAGGAGTAGACTCCTTATTTTAATTTGTGAAATACTGACTCCTGTGTCGTAAAGAGATAAATAGTATACTATATTCGTGGTCAAGGATTCAAGGACCTCATAATTGTTAACATGTTTCTTTGCGTATAATTAAATATTTATGTTGAATTGGCTACAACTCTTCAAACCTGATGTTTGTTCCGAGTCTGGGTATTAGTGTATGTGATTATAGATGTTTGTTAAACGCACTCACGATACAGGAGAAATTCCTAATGTAGATCGACGTTAAAAAAAAAACTTTCGATCTGTCTCGCCCACAATCTGGCCAGGATACAAAATAAGCTTAAAATCAACCAAACCTTTACCAAACTCCACGATTCATTCCCTGAAACTAGGAAGTAGGATCTCGTTGTAAATAAAATACTTCTTCAACCATGACGAGTTTAATTGGCGTTTCAGTACAACGTTCATTGAATTACAGTTTTGAACCGTAGCAATCATAAAGAGAGGTTGTAAATATAAAATGTTATGTCCTCGACGTAGATTTGATGGCTTCGTGGACATTATTATTGGAAAGTCTACCGCACAATGCTGTAAGGACTTGGATTGTTTGACGCTGGTTTAGATTTTGAAAGTGAGTTGACTTAGAAGAATATTGAATTCTTTTGACGACGTGACCTTACTACCGTTTGGTATCCGGCCTAAAATTGACCACCCCCTTTCCTCCCGTGGGTGTCGTAAGAGGCGCCTAAGGGAAAATCCAGAAGATGGCCAGCAGCGTCTTCTGTAACTTCACCACCAACTGCGATCCCCAAGCCGCTTGCCAAGCGTGGGGATTATGGCAACCCCCCATTACTAAGAAGGAGGCCTTTGTTCAGCAGTGGACTTCTTTCGGCTGATGATGATGATGAACATTAATAACGCTTTTAATTAGCCTGCAATTTTACGATTCAATATTATGTCCGTGGGAGGACTACCTGCTTGGTCTAGTGGTCGCTAAGCGCGACTGCTGAGCATGAGTTCCTGGGTTCGAACCCTGGAAAGGACAAAGTTTTATTGTAGTGTAAGTAATGCTTAGTAAGGAGTCTGGACCTGGGTCCGGTAAACGGGCCGTAAGTAATAAGAAATTCCTAAATATGGAACTCTAGCACATCACAACATCGGTGAAATCTATCTAGGCTGTCAATACATCTAACACAAAGTGCCTTGAACATTTCGGGCAAGTACCCGCAAAACGATTCGCGTGTCCCTTTCAACTTGCACCACCAAAACATAAAGAGGTGAATTATGCCCACTTGTCCTTGCAGGAACGTTCCGTGGCAGTAAAAGGCGTCTTTCCTGGTAAGCCCTAATGAATACAATTCAGCATTTAATGATGGGGCAAACTCATGTTGCTTATGTGAAGAGTTTCTTTTGTGTGTCGTACGAATACCTACTAAATTAATGTTGAGGTTTGAGGCTGTTTGAGTTACAATTTGGCCGTAATTTTGTAGGCAGGAAAAGCGAGGTTTATATTTTACATACATATAAGTTTTATACGTATGTTGTTGCCTGGTCTAGTGGTCGCAAAGTTTGACTGCTGATCATGAGGTGCTGGGTTTAAATCCTCGGGTAAAGTGTTAGTGAGTTTTTCTATTAGGCGATTCTCAGTCGCAGTACGAGTCTAGATTTGTGCCCGGTTAATGGCAATAGGCTTACCCCCTATTACACTGCGACCTATAACCTAGCTGGCGGAATATGGGTGTACTATTCACCTTTTCCTAGCCCTTTGAACAATACAGGCGTGATGTTATGTTAGAATGAACGTCAGTATCATGTCAGCGCACCTTTCTTTTGTTTTCTGTTATCTCTGCGCGATGCGCGAACTGTGCGACGCGCGATATGCATGCAAATAGATTGGTGACGTGCTATCCACAACAATAAATTATATTAAAAGTTTATTGTCTATTATTATAAGCAAGAAGAACTTGTTTGCCAATTTGCCACGGAAATAGGATTTTTTCCTAGGATTTCCTTTAGTTTTTTTTTTAAACGTAGCCTCGCGATAGGAATTTCTTCTGTGCCGTGGATACGTTTTAAAAACATGAAATATCACATACACAAACACCCAGACTCGGGAAAAACATCTGCAGTTCGCACAAATTTTTGGCCCATTTCTTTTGTTTTAAATAACTTTTCTAGTTTGTATCATAAAATAAAAGGGTAGGTGTTCACTCATAAAGTAAGTTATTAGGTAATTATATAAAAAGACCAAAAAATAATAGTTACTACAAATTAAATTCCTGTCTATCATGTATGCCCATTAAAAGCTTTAAAATAATTTGCTACGACCCAGCAGTTTATTTTAATGTTACAGTTAAAAGTTTACGTTTGACACATGCATCAATAACCTCCAAAACCAGTCAGACACAAAACAAGCATCCGTACAACACAAAAACATAACTCCAAAACTTCTAGCGTAAAATTCCAATGCGTCAACCGGTGTCGAAATGTAAAAGAACATAGAAATACGTAAAACTGAAAGTGACGCGGACCATCAGTGTCGGGCGAAATACCGCCATCACTCAACCCTTCTCTGTTCATTTAAACTTGGAGAAATATTCGCTAAAGTTCATAAAGTACCTATTGTATTTCATTGGAAACACTTTCTCTTTTGAGTTTCGTTTGTTTTATCAAGATAGGGTTATTTTTCGGTGTTGCCAGCTTTTAAGGCTTACGAATGACAGATTAGATATATAAAGTTTTTTTGAACGAGTAGTAAATAAGTCAGTTTCAGTTTCAGGATTTTTTATTTTAGTTTATTTATTTAGAATGTAATGCCTTTCGTAATGGAACACTCGCAAAAAAATGACAATGTTAATTATTTACTAAATTATACCTGTCACTGTTGTTTGCAAGTTGCATAGAGCTGTCATAACTGCCTTAAGAGGTGATTAAATATTTGTGTTTTATAATTAACATCCTATAACGGAAAAAGGTCTAATTACAAAAAATGTATATTAATATTTTTTGTTTGTTTTTTTACAGGTAAGTGCAGATAAACTTTTAGGCGGCCTTAATTTAACCAAATCGTGCATGTAAGTATTATATTTAATTTAAAAACTTAGACGATTTGTCACTGTCTCACAACCGTATTTCAATAAAAACAAAAACAACTTCCTTATATAATTAATATTATTCACCATAAATTACTTCAGAAACAATAGAAGCAGACAATTTATCCGTTCGACGAGTTTTTGTCGATTTTTCTCTACAAACTCAATTTTCGAAAGGGGATTAGGTAATCCTCGTTCATTTTTATCCTCATTCGGTTTTAAGCGGCACCAGTGACCCAGATAATGTACCAAAACGGCACTTTTAATTATTTTTTCGAAAGCTCCATAATGTTTAGGCATCGTAATGGCTAATTTAAGGGGTGTACTAAGCCAAACCAAGACGCGTCACTACTTGGCTCACATATAAATAAAACGACGATGTAGTATTTGTATTTCTGAATTATTTTTTTTTTTTTGAAATATTTTGTGCCGACGACCCCGAGGGGGGTCTTATTGGGCGTAAGCGGATAACAGCGAGACTTCTGGAACCTCCAGCCAATATTAAAATTTATTATTTTGGTTTCCTCATAGCTATTCGTGTGTAACGAAACCATAGCGCGATTCAATTTTTCTACTAACGCCATCTATCGAGCTTAGGGTAAAACTTAATACTATTCGGTTTAACAGGGGGGTTTTAGCATCCACGATTATAAGTAAGCACAAATATATTTTAAAAGTGTATTTTTAAGTGCTTTTTAAATGTTTGTATCTGTGTATAGGTATTATTCTTAATTAATAATATAATAATATCTTGGGACAGCTCGCACACGGTCATCTGATCCCAAACTAGGCAGAGCCTGTATTATGGCAACCAGACAACTGATAAATATACTTATATAATTCTAAATACATATTTACATTATATAAATTACATTACACCCAGACACAGAACAAATTATTTCGCTCATCACAAAGACTTGTCCTGTGGGGAATCGAACCCACGAACTCCGGTTTAGTAGTCAGGGTCATTAACCACTTGACCAAAGGTTCAGCCAAATTTGTGTTAGTTTTAAGTTGTAAATAATTGTTAAAAGGTTACCTTGTAAATAAATAAATTTTGATACTAATAACTATATTTAAGGCGCAAAAATGAAGGCCGTATTTACGTCTCCAAATCGCGAACTAGCATGTTATTAGCTACTTCATGTGTTGAAAGTAAGTTCAGAAGCTTTCTAAACAGCAATAAGTTAAGTTTGATCTTACTATGTTTAATCGAATACAGTTTGAATTTGAATAAACTGGCAATAAATAACAACGGCACTGCATATTATTATAGTTTATTACAAAAAATAACATTATCAAAAAATAACATCGAATTTTAATTACATTTTCGCAAAACTTACCGTGTTTTCGTAGGCATAATGACTAAGCAACAATATACACATAATAAAAGTAAAACATTAAAAAACAATACATAATTAATATAGAATTTAAAACTAAGTAACAAAAATAGTATATACAATAACAGTTTTTGTATAATAATTATACAATTGGTAGATATTAGACAGTCATATTGTCCTTAAATAAAGCTCAATGGAGTTTGTCTTTGAGTTTTAGTCATATAATTACAGGAATTTTAACAACCAATGGGTGGCGAAAACGGGTCTAGTGGCGTACCCTGCGGGAGGACGGCAATAGGCTAATGTGATGATGATAATGAGGATGATGTGAACTATCTCAGTGTCATATTTTTACAGTTTCAATGAACACTAATAACTTGTATGAGTTTTACTACTATAATAACAGGGATTTGAACCACCTATTGATGGCAAAAACGGGAGAGCGGGTCTAGTGGCTTACCCTGGAGGAGGACGGCAATAGGCTGATGTGATGATGATGATGTGAACTACCTCAGTGACATATTTTTATAGTTTTACTAAACATGGAATTTATAAGCATCTCTGAAACTTAAATGTGTTGAAATACTCGTAATTATAATATTTGATTAATCGTTACGGTCTCGTGTCGTGCGATATAAGAAGACTGTCGGCCATGGAATTCGCAAAGTAATCTCAGGAATAGACGATAATGCCTCGTGAAAAATTTTAATTCCTTTTATAATGGACACGGCTAATATTTTATAAGTCACGTGACTCAAATATTTATTTAAAAAGGGCACTGAGTTAGGCAATATTTTTTATTAATCGGTCCCGGGGATTTAAAATGTGGGCTTATAATTTATGAATGATTATTTTATTTTACAAAAATATACGGTTATTTTCCTTTTTATTATTCTTAAAATGTAATTATGCTGCTTTCATTTTCGCCACTTGAATTTATATTTCTAAATGACAGCTGTCAATGTCAACCGCCATATTGTTTTCTTTTTATAAATTGTGTTCGTTTTTTAAATACTTTGTGTCAATATTCTTTGATACATCTAGACAATTGTGTAGTCTTTTATCTAGGGAGTAGTGACCACTGAGGAATCTGAGAAAGAAAACTGTAAATCTATGTAATTCTCGTCGGGATACAGCATGATTAATCTGAAATGAAAAAAAAAAATTGTTATTATCTACATTTTAAATTACACAATTAAAGTAGTATCTATATGTAGCCAGTGTAAGCCATTTCAATTGTCATTTTATTTCATTTCTAGTCGGAAAATATTCTTGAAATGGACTTTGAATTGGACTGCTTCGCACGGTTGCGGGTTCAATTCCCGCACGGGACCAAAATTTGTGCGATCCGCAGATGCTTGTCCCGAGTCTGGGTGTTTGTATGTGATATTCCATGTTTGTGAAACGCACCGACGATACAGGAGAATTTCCTAGTATGAGGCTTTAAACCAAATGTGTTTTAAAATGTCATCGTATTCAGATGTTTTGGATTGCTTCCACTATCAAACCTAAGTATATAATCAATATCAAACAACTGCAACAATGCGTGTAAGCTTCACTTAATAATAAACAAAGATACTTATTAAACCAAGTTTCCTTAAAGGTCAAATAATAAAGCTTTTCACAAATAGGCAAATAACAATTTGTTTGAAGTAAAAAATAAATAAATGCAAACATTGTTTAAAGACATTACATTCAAGATAATGCCCAATTTGCAAATTATTTGGACCGATACTGCGTTGGGTAAAATTAAAACGCACAAACACTGTTTGAAGTTTAGCGGTTAATGTAATAAAATATACGCCTGTATTCCCCGAAGGGGTAGGCAGAGGTGTACATATAGTACACCCACATTTCGCCAGTTATGTTGTAAGTACCAATGTAATAGGGGGCGAGCCTATTGCTATAAACCGAGCACAAATCAATGGAAAACTCAGTAACACTTTGCCCGACCCGGGATTTGAACCCAGGACCTCTTGATTAGCGGTCGCGCTTAGCGATCACTAGACCAAAAAGGCAGTCACTGGCAGTTACTGGCAGTCTCTGTAACCGTTAAACTTTTCAGTTCAATATTATCCGTGTTAGGCCCAGGCCGCACTACGATTAAACTGCCGCGTTTTTTACACGACTGCCCAAAAAAAGGAGTGTAATGTTTTCAGGGTTCATGTAAATATGTATGTAAGTTTCTTTATTCCCCCATAACTTCTGAATGCCTGAACCGATTTTGATGTATGGAGTGTCGTTGGAATCCTCACACTATCGCGAGTAACATAGGCTATAAAAAATAAAACAAATAAAAAAAAATAAAAAATACGACTGCCATGACAAAAAACGAACTAAAAAGTGAAAAACAAGTTCCATCGCAGTCGGGGGACCGTTCTATAATAATAATAATAATATATTTATTTGCTTGAAACATGGTAAGTACATGGTAGTTCAATACATATATGGTTGGTCAGCATGTTTCGCCGTCGCAGCGGCATGCAAAATACTTAAGACTATTTATTAAAATGATACAATTAATAAAAACAACTCTTAATATGACTCCAAACATCCTTACTATTATAAATTACATAGTTAAAAGTATGAATTATTCTTGAATTAGGGCCTATATTTAGATGCGAAGTCAAGAGTAAAAAAATTACATGGATATTTGTGTAAGAATTCATTAATGGAATATAAACTTTCCTGTAACAACCATTTCCGCAATTCAAAACAGAATTTTTTAAAGGGAAGCTGCGTAATGGAACACTGTCTTATCTAAGAGATACCTAGACTGCGATGGAACTTGTTTTTCACTTTTTAGTTCGTTTTTTGTCATGGCAGTCGTGTTTTTTAATTATATTTTTTTATTAACCGCGTGATTTTATGACACAAGGCCGTTTGTATGAGTTTCCTTGTCACGCGGTTAAAACCCGCGGCGATTGACCCATGTGCGGCCTAGACCTTATAAAGAGGTTTTCTCCGAATTTTCATAGCTCTGACATTTTGTTATAAATTCTTTTGAACTCCAATACTTCGTTTTTTTATTTTGTTTTATACGCCTACACGAGTCTGTAGGTGATTGAAAATATTTGTTTTTAATGAATATTATGGTAAAACGTTTGTTTTCTTGTTTTCAAAGAGCTGATTGCTCAGTCAGTCGGTGAATTTTGATACTTAATATTTGTAGCTGGTTTCGGAGCCTTCTGACGAAATTTCATGACATAAAAGCAACCAACTCAGAAATTATTATACTGTACAAGCGTTCGCCAACTTAGGTGGACTCTTTTATACACTTAGATACGAATTTATATATTGTAAAAAATCTTTACTCCCGCTCCGTGGAATATAGACGAGATGACATACATACCTACATAAAAACCTATCCGCTATCAAATAAAAATCCCGCATCCAAATCGGCTCACTCGTTTAAGAGCTACAGCACAGACAGACAGACATAGCGGTCAAACTGATAACACCCCTCTTTTTGCGTCGGGTGTTAAAACAGTGTTCGAATGAAATAATTTTGAAGAAATGGCAATTTAATGTTGCTTGACAAGCTTGTAGACTGTACGTACCTTTGCATGGGTATATATTCCATCAGTTTTCGGACCTGCGTGGTGTATGGCAGCGCGAAGTTCTCCGCAGCATCCACGTGCTGCACCACCTCATACGCCCATTCCGACCACTGGAACAGCTTCGCTGCGGAGAGAGAATATAGGAGAATAGACTGGGTTATATCAACAGTCCGATTTCATAGTAGCTAAGTAATAGGACTGCTATAATAGTAAATCTTAGTATACAAATACAAGAGGTTTGCCTACTGCATAATTTAATGTGCCGTGTGGTATCCGGCCTAGAATTGACCACCTCCCGTGAGTGTCGTAAGAGGCGACTAAGAGAAAATCCAGAAGATGGGCAGCAGCGTCTTCTGTAGCTTGACCACCAATACTGCGATCCCCAAGCAGATTTCAAAGAGTGGGGATTATGGCAATCCTCCCCCCTCTCTTAAGGGGGAGGCCTTTGTTCAATAGTGGACGTCTTCCGGCTGATGATGATTATATGTATTGGACTCTCGTCCATCATCATTATCAGCTGGAAGACGTCCTCCTCTGAACTTCTGAACATGGGCCTCCCTCATTAATCCCTATGCTTGGCAAGGGGCTTGGAGATCGCAGAGTCGGTAGTGAACTTACAGAAGACGCCGCTTTGCAGATTTTCTGGAGTGTTATTCTGGCCCGGCACCCCAAGGATGTCGTCCATACTTATCAATTGATTACTAACTAAATACTCGCGAAACATATCTCTTTTGTCAAGTACCTAACGCTAGGCGAATAGAATAGTGAATTGATTCTGACAAATATCAATCTCTTCGGCTGGCGTACTTTCACATAACCACTTGACAAACCCAGGCCTCTGGGCAGTCGTGGCCACGTCTCGTTGCATACTATGCTACTTACCTAAACATCGATATGTTTTATGAAAAAACTCTTAAGAAACTTTGATCATGAAAAATCTTTGAACGATTGCTCAAAATCATAATAGGTACAAAATAAGTGGTAAGTGGTACGAGTATTTTCCAATTACCCTGTTTATAAGCGTCTTGGAGCCAATTGGACGACGTTGCCAGCTGGTGTTGACATCGTTCACGCTTTGACCCACATTGGTTCAAAACATGATTAAAATGTCTAGACATTTTGAGAATTTTGCTAATTTACAAACGCACGGTTGTTTGTTTTTCAAGGTAAAAAATAACAGTCAATAACGTTTATAATACATGTATTTGGCGATCTGAATAATTAATGCCATGCTGATTTATATAACTGACCGCCTCGTTGGTATAGTGGTCGCTAAGCGCGACTACTGAGCAAGAGGTCCTGGGTTCAAATCCCGGGTCGGGTAAAGTGTTACTGAGTTTTCCATTAAGTAATTCTCAGTAGCAGCACGGAGTCTGGATTTGTGCCTGGTTGATGGCAATAGGCTCGCCCCCTATTACATTAGGACTTACAACATAACTGGCGAAATGTGGGTGTACTAAAGGTACACCTCTGCCTACCCCTTCGGGGATTACAGGCGTGTTGTTATGTTTTTTATGTTATGATTTATATAAGTCAAGAAGATAGCAGTTTGACAAATTAGGTTTGTGGTTTTCACACTTGTCTAGGAAGAAGATCCACTGGCTATGTTCATTGCCAAACATTGGCTGCAATTGCGATCAACCTATTCTGGAATAAAATAACGTCGCGCCTTATTTTCCCCGAAGGGGTTGGCAGAGGTGTGTAGTACACCCAAATTTCGCCAGTTATGTTTTAGGTCCCAATGTAATTTGGGGTACCATCAACTGGGAACAAATCCAGACTCCGTGCTGCTACTGAGCATCACCTAATGGAAAATTCCAATAACACTGTCCCGGAGCGATTATCTTTTAGAAAACATTCAACAGTTATTTTTAACCTTATCAGTTTTACTGATCTTTTTAGTAATCTTTAAGTCATCATTATCATATCCCACAGCTGGGTATAGACCCCCTTAAACAATGCCATCCGCCGCGGTCCTGAGCCAATCTTATCCAGGTGCTAGAATATGGTCTTGTAATTAGAAGTGTACCTTCAACCTCGCTGTTCTTATGAAAGTGGCTGAGGTCCGGGATGTCCAGCACTACGTCCAGGTTCTCGTCTTCCAGGAGCATGAAGACATGGCCTCTTTTCTTCTTCAGTTTGTACGGATACGTCACGCCGATAGTCGCTGAAATTTGAGAGTTATAATTATAATGACTAGCTATGCTCGGCGGTGTTACCCGCTACATTTTTCAGGATAATAAGCAGCTGCCCCATTACCACAAACTCTTAAAGCAGGGCAGTTTACGTTGAGGAAGCGAGATGCCGCATTACACTACACGTAGCGGCGTCTCGCTTTCCCATCGTAATCTGTCCTATTTTAAGAGTTCATGGTAAGGGGGGAGGTATTACTGGTGAAAAAAATCATCGTGGTGAAACCTGGATTTAATGATTTGCAGGCATATTAATCAATGCTTGTTCCTATTCTCTAGAAAATACCTGACAGCTATACCTAAGTTAATAATTATATGAACGTCTGACAGTTATATTATTGACTGGCCTGTTGGTTTAGTGGTAAGTGGCCCTGACTGCTAAACCGGAGGTCGTGGGTTCGATTCCCACCCAGGACAAATCTTTGTGTGATGAGCATAATGATTTGTTCTGTGTCTGGGTGTAATTTATCTATATTATGTATGTATTTAAAAATATTTAAGTATGTTTATCAGTTGTCCGGTTGCCATAATACAGGCTCTGCCTAGTTTGGGATCAGATGACCGTGTGTGAGTTGTGCCAAGATATTATTATTATTATATATGCTGATATTATTACTACCTATATCTAGTTACCTACCTTTTGTTATAAGAGTAGTCAAACCTACACACAGGTTTATTAACAAACTTGAGCTTCATACAAAGTCCCTACGCATGTAGTATCGAAGCAAATCTTTACAAAATCCAAGGGGCTCTCGATCAACAATGGCCTAAACAATGCTCCGGCGGCAGCACTCGCGACATTCATGCCAATCCGTTGAACTGTGATCAATTAGCCTGTGGTTGAGCACGAACAAAGGTGCGCGGCGATCGTAGTACGTAGGTAGCGTTGTGTATGCGACGATCGTAGTACGTGGTACGGGTAGCGTTGTGTATGCGACGATCGTAGTACGTGGCAGGTAGAGTTGTGTATGCGATGATCGTTCGTAGTACGTAGTACAGCGTTGAGTATTAGTGTTCGACGAAGTTATGATGTATTGTATTGTATACAGCATCAGATTATTGAATCTGGTAGAAAAAGAATTGTGTGCAAAAACCTATTGATATTATATGATAATCCTCTTAACTATCTTTTTATATAAACATTTCGATGTGCGTGTAATCCAAAATGTATATCAATTCTTTATCTAAAACGGCTTCATCGATTTAGATTTTTTTGTACTTTTGGAGTCAGTTAGATTGTTAGGTAGGTAACGCAATTGCATACATCTAGTTTATTGAACAATGCGACTGCTGTAGTCATCAATCACTTTTTTAATGATCCAACAAATTTTTTTGTAGACATTATGTCCTTCATTTTCAGCATCTTTTTTTTTTCATGGCAAATTCGTGGCAAGGCACTGCCAACCGGCTCCACTAGTAACGTATCCGTAAAACAGAAAAATGACTGATTGACAGACACACACCTTAAAACGATGGCAAAAAAAAAACTGCGAAATACCTACTGCCGTTTGTGATACAAATGATAAATATTAATTACGCCCTTAAATACATATTCCACACGTCACACGCATGTTTTAATTAATTAAGTTTTCACTTACCGTTGCCAGTGAACCTCATTAGTGGCCCTGAAAATACGCAGAATAATTATAAGTTCGTTACGAAAGCCACGTTGGTGTCTTCATTATTTTGTGTATAATTGGAAAACCTCATTACACACGCATCATAATGAGAAATATACTTCAAATTGATAAAAGGAAATTGGAAAAATTATGGACACGAGCAGGGTTCTAACCCTTTACTAAGAGCTGTGTCATGGTTAAACGAAGGTAGAGAGTACCTGGGTTTCACCATGAAACAGTTCTTCGGAAGATAGATAGAAGAAAGAAGAAAAGTGACGTCAAATATTATCTGTTGGAATCTATGTTTACCAACACAGTGTTATTTTTTTACAGCTATACATAAAATCGATAAAATTTACTTTTTACGACCCACACAGGATAACTATTAATTTTCTCTTACGGGTCTCTGAACTACATAACTGCCGCGCATATCAGATGATCCTCTAGCTTAAGTACCACTTGCCGCGGTCAGTCCTACGATGGGTGAACGTTTTCCTACGTCCGAATCCCTCCGTGTCTCGAAGATGTTAAGCCATTGGTTCTGTGCTGGAACTCTCCGGTCGTGTCGGCTTACCGTATTATGGGACGGACATGAGGGAATAAAGAGTGCAGCTATGTTTCCGAGAACTGCTTATCATGCTTACCAAGGCACTAAATGACTCGGCAATACACCATCAATATTTTGATGTAAAACTAAATAATTCATAAGCATATTTACCTTTCTGTGCAAGTAAAGTTTGGAATTCTGAAATAAGAAAAAAAGAATTTCAGAAACATATTTTTCATCCTCACGTTATTTGGAACTCAATTGATTATTTATTCTCACACATAACATAACATCACGCCTGTATTCCCCGAAGGGGTAGGCAGAGGTGAACATATAGTACACCCACATTTCGCCAGTTATGTTGTAAGTCCCAATGTAATAGGGGGCGAGCCTATTGCCATCAACCGGGCACAAATCCAGACTCCGTGCTGCTACTGAGAATTACCTAATGGAAAACTCAGTAACACTTTGCCCGACCCGGGATTTGAACCCAGGACCTCATGCTCAGCAGTCGCGCTTAGCGACCACTAGACCAACGAGGCAGTCAGTATATATTCATATGTCAATATTTATTCTTAATTATATTATAAGTGCGAAAATAACTCTGTTTCTCTGTCCTTGTGTTTTTTGACGAGATAACTTGTATCCAGGGTAAGAACGTATGCAAATTGTTCCAGAAAACTACTCCCCTGTTATGTTGGGAATTATAAAGCCAAGCTTCGAACCCACCGTGTATTTGTCGCCAATTACGGTCTCCTAAGCTTTATAGAAAGAGAATTTTGACAGTTATGTAGGTCCCAATGTAAAAGGGGACTTGTCTGTTGCCATTTACCGGGCACAACTTAATTCCGTGCTGCTACTGAGATTTACCTAATGGATAAGAACCATCGCGTGAAAACCTGTTTTCAAATAAAAAAAACCGCATCCAAATCGGATAACCCGTATCAGAGCTACGATGCCACGGACAGACAGACAGACACACATATCGGTCAAACTTACAACACCCCTCTTCAGGGGTTAAAAAAAATTATAACACTGCCCGACCCGGACTTCAAAGCCAGCTCACAGCCAGTAGTTTTAAGAGTATGAACAAACACATAATTACCACGACTAGGTTTGGAACATCTTTTAATGGTGTCCTTAACTTGCTGGATCCTAAGAGGAAGCTGCAGCACTAACGTGTACCTATTTGTGTCGCTTTCCATTCTGAAATTAGAATTGAAACTATGTTAAAGCAGCTTTTTGTAATAAATATTAATAATTAGCCTAAAGTGTCCCACTGCTGGGCAAAGGCCTCCCCACTCGCTTTCATGACACACAACAATGAACATTATTTTAACGAAATCATTTTCAAATAATATGTCCTTTCAATTTACCATCCCAGGGCAAAGGCAACAAAAAAATTATAAGAACAATGACTAACAGAAAGTGGTCTTACCAATATGTCAAAGAGTAATACGTCATAAGCTAATAAAATGAACGAGGAAAGTGTTCAGAACTCTGAGTCCAAACTGCACTAGTCTTATATCAATTCGGACAGCAATTGTACTACCCAAGACAACAATTGTCTCCTTTTCGAGTATTCAAAATGAGGGCGCTAGTAACTTATCTGTACTTTTTTTTAATATCATTGGATCCCACCTTAGACTGTTGAGCACTCACATTGTACGTTAGCTTTACAAAAATACTAAGTGTGACCAAAACTGATAGAATAGCTGCTGTGTAGGTATATGTAACGTAATACTACACAACAAACGTACACACGAAATGCTCAGACGTGTGTCAACCTCATTGTCTAATAGATCCCTTATCTAAATCTGACTTACGATATAGAAGCAAGTTCGCTTTCCTCCAAGCCTGCCAACTTGACGCAGGTGCCGTCACCGTACGCAAACACGTAGTGCTCGTATGTTGGTATGTTGAGAAAGTCATTCCCGAGCAGGACATTGTCCCGCAGCGCCTTGTACTGCCGCTTGAAGCACTCGAAGTCGGTGGTGTGGCAGGCTATTATGTAGTGGTCTGGAATAGAACACGCTTGTTAGACACACGTTCTACCTTGAGACATACCATAACGCGTGTATACCCGAAGGGGAATGCCGAGTAGAATATAGTAGTACAATTTTTATATATTAGTAAAAACACTAATTATAATATTTACTTATTTAATATCACTTAATCTCATCATCAGCCAAAAGACGTCCACTATTGAACATAGGCCTCCCCGTTTAAGCGGCGGGGGGGGGGAGGTTGCCAGAATCCATACGCTTAGCAAGCGGCTTGGGGATCGCAGTATTGTTGGTGAAGCTACAGAAGACGCTGCTGCCAATCTTCTGAATTTTCCCTTAGTCCCTCTTACGACACCCACGGGAGGAGAGGGGGTGGTCATTTCAGGTCAGGTGTCAATTCTAGGCCGGATACCACACGGCACTTAATCTAATTATAACTTATTTGTAATCTGTTTAGTTTTTCTGTTGTTATTTTAATTATTATATAATCATAAAATCAAGTCATAGTTTCGAGCGTATTACACCCGCGTTGAGTAGTATGCAATGCTGAGCTGTCAGTCCATTTAGTACATAAGACTTACTACTACATGTATTATCTAAATTTATTATATTATAATAAATAAACTTTCATTCTTTCTACATTTCGCTAGATATAGTATAGGTCTCAATGTATTAGGGGCAAGCTGCTACTGAGAATAACAAGTACCCAGACTCGAAATATCTGTAAATCACGCAGATATTTGTCATGCGCAGGGATCATCATCCATAATTTCAGTCTACGGTTTACGGATTTAGGCGGGTAAAAGTACTGATAGCCGAGTGGTATGACCGTTGGACTGCCAAGTCAAAGGTCGCAAGTTCAAATTCCGGCACCAATGTCTTTTCGAATTCATGTGCGTACTATAAATTAGTTATCACTTGCTAAAAACGGTGAAGGAAAACATCGTGAGGAAACCGGCACACCTGAGAGATTTTTCAACGGTGTGTAAAACCATGTCAGAGGCCTACAGGCGGTTTAAACTCTGACACCAGGTTGTTCATCAACCATACGGTAAGAAGACGATAGATTTAGGCGGGGTTGCTTCAACTTCACTTGACGCACACGTAAATGTTAAAATGGGTGATACCAATTTTGTTTTCTTCTAGCAGCCTTAATAACAAAAATGTTTTGTTTTCTACTTGCAGCCCTAAAAACGTTGATAACCGGGTTATTCATGCCATGAAACAACGCTTGATATTTTATTTACGTTAAACATCTTCTGTAATCGTTATTTTTTGACGTACGTATGTAACGTTAACTGACTGTTTAAAGCAACCCGCCCTAAATGATTATATAATTAAATAATGTCTATTATTGTATCAAATTAATTATAAATTACCTTAATAGATATCTACCAGGTTCCATAAAGATATCTACTTAAAATATTCTTGATAAACAACATCTAAGTAAGTAAGTTAATGATCAAGTTGTTTGTTTAGGAAACAAGAAACAGATATGAACATAAAAAATTCAAAGGTTTCTTAACGACTTTTCTTTGTCAAAAGAAATATTAAGAAACAGAAAATCTTCCCCCTGTATGCGGAGGTTTGTTGTAGGAATGAAAAGTAATTTAATGTATCATTTGTTATTATCCAAAAACAGAGTCCAAAGACTTTTCTTCTGAATTATAACTTCTAGACAATTATGTTTACTATTCACCGACTACGGGTTTTATCTTCTTATAACTTTATTCTAGCACACATCTCATCATGATCATCAGCCGGCAGATGTCTACTGTTCAACGAAGGCATCCCCCTTTTAAAAGGGGGGATTGACATAATCCCCACGCTTGGCAAGCGGCTTGGGGACCGCAGTGTTGGTGGTCAAGTTACAGAAGACGCTGCCGCCGATCTTCTGGATTTTCCCATAGTCGCCTCTTACGACACCCACGGGAGGAAAGGGGGTGGTCAATTCTAGGCCGGATACCACACGGCACTCTGCACTAAATTGTCTTTAGCTTAAGAGGATTGTAACATAATTATTTAGTGTAAAATAAATTATTTCTGTTTATCTATTTACTTATGCGATTGTCTACTGTCATTAATTAGGCACAATAATTATTATCTCGACCAAAGTGTCTTCTAGCATCGAAAAATTCCTCGTTGGTCTAGTGGTTTCGAATCCCGGGTCGGGCAAAATGTTATTGGGTTTTCGCTTAATTGGCTTTATAGCTCTTAAACCAAATTTCCACGCGATGAAGAGTTGTTTTCTTAATCCCTCCTCCCACAGACATTTATATTTTACTAATATTCAAACGAGAGTATTCCTGCTAACCCCAGAGGGATATATCGTTTGTGATATTTTATCGTTAACCGTCGTGTTGATTTGGGGATGCTATTTGAAATTCTCGGTGAGTGTGGATGGGTTTGCAATATTAATGCTAACGTGACATGCATATTTAGATGCAAATAAAATAATAGTATAAATGGTATACCTATCCTTCTTTGGTGAATACTATTGAAAGTAACGTCTTTTTGCCGAAATTGGCGAAAATTCGCATTGATAATAGTGCCTAAGGATTTATGCAAATCAAAAGACAGAGCCTATCTTTTGTAAGGCTTGACTTCGGACTACGTCTTTCAAGCATACACCATGATCATCGAATGGCAACCAGACTAATTTTCCCCTAACAGCCTATTTATAGCTAGACACAACCTGAGTTCCCAAAAACAGGGTCAAATGACTCGACGACGGATAATAACCTGTTTAAAGCGGAAAACAATCGCCTCGAATTGAATAGGAGATAACAAAGGGTGTGTTTTGTTAAAAATAAAACAGATCGGTCCCTCCTCATAAATATTTATTGGCCAGGAATTTTTTACATGCCATCTAACGACCGACTTTCGTTTATAATCTCTGGCGGACTCGAAAGGGACATTTTAATGATATTCTGGCAACACACACATTACTTCCCGCCTGTATGACACAAAGGGGTAGGCAGAGGTGAGTAGGACATCCACATATCGCCAGTTACCGACCCGATTAGCGCAGTGGCTAAGCGATTGGACTGCTGAGCTATGGGTTGCGGGTTCAATTTCCCGCACGGGACAAAAATTTGTGCGATCTGCAGATGTTTGTCCCGAGTCTGGGTGTTTGTGTATGTTATATTTCATGTTTGTGAAACGCTCCCACGATACAGGAGAAGTTCCTTGGGTGGGGCGACGTTTAAAAAATAGGGAGCGCAATTTGCTGTTGTCGATAAAAAATCTAGAGGGATCGAGCCTACTGCCACTATCGGTAACAAGTCCAGACTCTGTTCTGCCACTGGGGATTAAGTGATTGAAGAACCCTATAACACTGCTTGACTTAGAAGTCAAAATCTGGACCTGCAGCTCATCAGTCGCACTTTGCGACCACTAGACCAAGGAGACAGTCTACCTGCGTGAATATGTGAATATAGATTGATTCTTCTTATCGTATGGTTGATGAACCACCTCGTGTCATCGTCGAGTTTAAACCGCCTGTAGGCCTCTGACATGGCTTTACACACCGTTGAAAAATCTCTCAGGTGTGCCGGTTTCCTCACGATGTTTTCCTGTACCGTTTTTAGCAACTAATTACTAATTTATAATACGCACATGAATTCGAAAAGCCATTGGTGGGTGCCGGGGTTTGAACTTGCAACCTTTGATTTGGCAGTCCAACGGTTATACAACTCGGCTATCAGTGCTACTTAATATAGATTAATTAATTTAATTAAGTCAACCGTTTTCTCTGTGGTTGTTACTTGAAGTGGGAATATGTGATAATATTGTTTTTGTCCCCTCTGCGAAGGGATACACAATTACGGATGAAGATTTAATATGGAGAAGGGATTTAATATTCCGGGACGGAATTTCGAGGTTTTGATAAATTGATGTAAGAGTTATTAACATAGAGTTTGTTACAGACGAGAAAATATTAACATTGTTTTATATTTTACAATATTGTTTTAATTTTAACTAGTAGTTATATTACAGTTAGTTAGTACTAAATACTGCGAAGTATCTTAGACACAATAATGAATTGGCGACATGGTTGGCGTGGCTAAGCAATTGGACTGATTTGCTAAGGAATGCCGGTTCAAATCCCGTACAGAAAAAAAAAATTGTTATCCGCAGATGTTTGTCCCTAGTCTGGAAGTTTGTGTATGTGATATTTTAACGCACGCACGATACAGGAGAAATTCCTAGTGTAGGGCGATGATTTAAGAAAAAAGAACTTAACGAAATCGACATTTTGATGGGCATGTCTTGACTCTACATTAATAAATTCCAATTCTTTAAAGGAACTTCAAAGCGCACATTCCTTTTACAAGTCCATTCAAATACCCAGTGAAACCTATACCTCCTCACTTAAGGTCAAAAACATACCAAACACCAACAACATTACAATAACAGTGTACTCAACACGCTCTGAATAATTGAGTGATCGTAGAGGGTCTGCATCCGAAACTATCCAAAGAGGTTTATATCGAGTGGATAAAGTACTAATGGACCTTCAGTTCGCTTGGAGAACCTTGAGAAATTACTGGATTTGCATAATGGGTGTCAAATTGACCCTGTCGGTTGAAAATTGGGTTTTTTGCCACCAACTCAAATGACAGTGCTCAAATGACGTTTCTTAAATCGTCAGTAAAAGACGCAAACGCAAAGACCAGAGATGTTCAATTGAGAAACACTTATCTGCATAAGTTCTAAAGAAATATAAATTAAATACATCTATGGTTTACACTCACAGGCACAGAATGTGGCCCACATATATATTTTTTTTTTTTGGCAGCCGAGAAAACACGTTTTTCCGATTTATGTTAAATTAATTTGCAACTAGTGAACACCAATTAGACAAAAATATTTTGTAACATACATTTGTATCTATAATCTTAATTATAAACCATTATATTATAAGTTTGGGCCATATCCCGTGCCGGTGAGTGTGTTATGTATTTTGCAGATTTGGTTTTAAGATTACTCTAGGAATCTTTCCTGTATTTAGCCTTCAGCCTTGAAATACTACATACCTACCCAATATTAAGACCCTTTAGGGTAATAAAATTGATCTAGCGACCCTAAGCGCTGCATTCCAATCGTTTATAGCTACGGCAGTTGAGTCAACAAAGATCAAAAGATGCTTAATGAGTTAATATAAATATAGCTGTCTAAAGATGTGTGCTGGTTTGAAAGTATCAAATAATAATGTGCGCATAGCAGTTTGTATGATGTAGGTAGATCCTCAACACTAATACATAACAACTGTAACCCACTGAACGAAAAACAATAGACTTCTGTTTTAAAATAATAATATAGAATGACCTGGTAAATAAGATAAATACATAATAATAACGATATAAAGTTCTAATCATTAGATATTGCTTTATGGAGTCTGTGAAGTAATATTATAGTGTTTTAGCCATACATACAAGGTTAAGCAAGACTTACTGCGGTAAATTTTCGGATGGATGATATATAGTTTTTCACATATCGAGACTCTGCCAGAAAAGTTACATTTTAATAAATCTATTAATGTGAATTAAAAGGTAGTAAGCCTGTATACATAATTATACACTATATTAGGTTAAGCAAGACTTACTGCGGTATATTTTCGGATGGGTGATAATTTTTCATATATTGACACTCCTCCGTAAAAGTTACATTTTAATACAAACTATATTAGGTTAAGCAAGACTTACTGCGGTAGATTTTCGGATGGATGATATGAAGTTTTTCACATATCGATACTTCTCAATAAAAGTTACATTTTAATAAATCTATTAATGTAAATTAAAATTTTGTAAGCCTGTATACATAATTATACAAACTATATTAGGTTAAGCAAGACTTACTGCGGTATATTTTCGGATGGATGATATGTAGTTTTTCACATATCGATACTCTTCCGTAAAAGTTGCATTTTAATAAATCTATTAATGTGGATTATTATGTTGCAAGCCTATCGTGTAAGGCTATTGGTATTTGTCCCTATTTTTAGTTCCGTTCCGACTACTAGTTTAGTTCCGACACCATCATTATAACTAGTTTATAAAAAATGACGTGTAAAAGTGTCTTTTAAAACCTATTTGCATAAATAAAATCATTTATCATTTAAATGTGAGGTACGGGTATTGTTCCTATAAATGACCCTAGGAGGGGCTTGTGTCAACTGAGGTGTAATAACATTGGGTTGTCAGCGCGGACTGTGCGTCCTAAACATAATACCATACTACAGGTATAGCTACAATATGTTGCATGTATACACGAAGAATTATCTCAGTGATTAAGTCACTGAATTATCGTACTGCGTTCTAATTTTATGACACTCAGTTACTCACTGATTTGAGTTCTTTTTTTGTAAAAAAAAGTCGTCCCACACTAGAAATTTCTCCTGTATAGTGGGTGCATTTCACAAACATGAACTATCACATACACAAACACCCAGATTCGGGACAAACATCTGCGGACCACACAAATTTTTGTCCCGTGCGGGAATCGTACCCGCTACCCTTAGCGCAGCAATCCAATCGCTTAGCCAATCGGGTCGTTCAAGTTTCCTTATGATGTTTTACTTTTACATTAATTCATAGTGTCGTAGCTGCTGAGCATGCATTGAGTTCGAATCCCGGGTCGGGCAGTGTTACTGGGTTTTTGTATGGGGTGATTTACAGTAGCAGCACGGAGTGATTTGTGCCTGATCGATGGAAATAGGCAATACATTGGGATTGTGCTACACACCTCTGCCTACCCCTAGGCGAATGCAAGCGTGATGTTATGTTATATCATAGCAAAACTAAAAAAAAATTAACGTATTTTTATACTAAAATTGTTAGGTTTTAAGTATGTTAAATTTATGATTGTGAAAACTGAAAAGTATGCCGAGTTATATTTTTTAAATCTGTATTTAGTAAGTGTAAGTGGTTGTTTTTAGACCGTTCTAATCACTACATAGTATAAAACAAAGTCGCTTTCTCTGTCCCTATATCCCTATGTATGCTTAAACTTTAAAACTACGCAACGGATTTTGATGCGGTTTTTTTTAATAGATAGAGTGATTGAAGAGGAAGGTTTATATGTATAATAACATCCATTAAATAGTGGAGAAATACTTATAATATATATTTTATACCCGAGCGAAGCCGGAGCGGGCCGCTAGTTACATATAAATTAATAATAAATAAATACCAGTATTAACTTGATATTAACTGCGACCCCCCCCCCCCTCTCAAGGGGGAGGCCTTTGTTCAACAGTGGACCTCTACCGGCTGATGATGATGATTAACTTGACTATACTACAAGACGACTTAGTTCCACTCCGCCAAAACTTACTCCAGTGTACTCCAATTCACAGATATTCAATTCCCAGCATGTATACCTATACATATAATAAAAAAGGTAAACGACCCGTGTCTGTACATTCAATATTAAAAAAGAAAAACAATTTATACTCTCTGTATTTATGGTACCGAAGACAAAAATATAGTTTTTAAAATTTTTGTGTTTGTCTGTGTGCTTGAACGCGCTAATCTCAGAAACGGCTGAACCGATTTGAATGCGGTTTTCTCTGATGTATTGTGGTAAGCTTCCCATAACATTTAGTGTTGTTTCATTAAAATGTGTTCACAAACAAAAAAGTTACGTCAATCTTTACATACATGTAATAAAACAGTACGGCTTGGCGTAAAAACTACTAAATAGAATCCGCTCAAACTTAGCTAATAATTTTGCTGTTTCCGAATGTCCACGCGGACGGAGTCGCGGGCACAGCTAGTACATACTATATATATACATACATGGCTAGCACATAACCTTGAGAAGTATTACGGTATAATTGTGTAGACAGGGGCGGAATAATCTGCCGCTCTGGAGATTAAACCCGATTGTTCCGTGGTATAAGGCTGCCGGCCGACCCAGTAGAACATAGAGCTATAGTATAACTCCAGCATATATTTTGTATGGGCGAAAGTTTTGCCTGTTGAATGAGAGCCCAATGGCGTTAAAGCCTTTGTGCTAAAATGTGCATTAAGTATATAAAAAAATAACTTTTATAAGTGAAACTAACTCTTCCTGTGTGTTACCTTATTATTAACAATTATATTTTATTTTACTTTTTATTTTAAAAAAAACCGGGCCAAGTGCAAGTGGGACTCGCGCATCGAGGGTTCCGTGCAAACTTTATTTTTTTTTAAACTTCACCCCACACTAGGAATTTCTCCTGTATCGTGGGTGCGTTTCACAAACATGAAATATCACAGACTCCACCACCCAGACTCGCGACAAACATCTGCGGATCAACAAATTTTTGTCCCGTGCGGGAATCAAACCCGCAACCCTTAGCGCTGCCGTCAAATCGCTTAGCCACTGCGCCTATCAGGTCGACTTTATTTAAAATCTAAAAATTTAAAGACGTCTGTCGTTCTTGCAATGATATCAAACGATTTGATTACATCTATGGAATTATCTTAGATCCCTTCACCAACTAGAAAAGAGTTGATGATTCCTAAACGGTAAACCAATGTTTATCTGGTCAAGTCACCTTTTAAACTAAAAATCAAATCATAATCGGCCCATTCGTTTCGGAGGGTCAACGTCATAGGGAGATGACACCGACATAACATCCCTCGTTTCATCATCATCATCAGCCAAAAGACGTCCACTGTTGAACACAGGCCCTCCCGTTTGCCTCTTTTTAAATCGAATACAAAATCAATATAATTGCGAAAGTAATTAACCCGTCTCTTTGATACGTATGACGCCTGAGCCGATCGTAATCCAATACCTAATATAAATCCTTATAGAAGTATATTTGTTTACTTGTATCCCGGAAACCACGCGGTAAAATTGTTTAAGCGGACAAAGTTGCAGAATTCGTTATTAAAACAATGGATAACAGATTAAATAGATAAGTAAATCACACATTTCACAAAAATATTCATTAAAAATACTCTTTGTTATTATAACAAAGAATAACAGTTTAATTGGATAATTAAATCACTAATTTCGCGAAAGTAATTAACAAAACTGCGAAATATCTTCCGTAGTCACTACACTAGATTCCCAATTCCAATATTAGCAGTCTTCTTGCAGAAAGGAGTAACAAACATTTCGTATTGTTTATTTTAAAATTATTCAATGATATTTGAACTTAATAAAAGAACTAAACAGAGATAAAACAAGGATAATAATAATAATAATAACAGCCTATAACTGTCCCACTGCAGGGCAAAGGCCTCTTCTCGTATAGAGAAGGATTGAGCTCTGATCACCACGCTAGCTCACTGCGGGTTGGCGATTTCAGATAATTAAATCCAGGTTTCCTTACGATGTGTTCCGTCACCGTCAGTCAGTGGTGTCTTAGAATATCCAAAAAAGTATTTATGACATTGAAAAAGTCACATTGATACTTGCCTGGGTTTGAACCTGCAACCTCGTGCATAGAAATCCGGTATGTCAACCACTAGGCCACCACAAGGATATTTAAAATTAATTAAATAATAAATAAGTGAACACTTTTATCAATTCAAGTAAGTAAGGTAAATTAAAATCCTCTTACCGAGTTGATCGAAGAACCGCTTGCCCGAACTGAGCCCGATTAACAGACAGACCAGCATCCATCCACGCATATTGACTATATTATAATTAATAATATATAATTACGTTACGTTACATTTACGTCCACCACTGTCGTGCGCATGTGCCGAATATTACACAAATATTTTTTCAATTTCGCTACGACACCGCTGTAACTGCGGACTTGGGTACAATTTTTGCTTACGTAAGAATTTCTGCTTATAATATTTTCTATCTTGTTCTAATGCTAGTAATAGGTGATGAGTACGATTTTAATGGTTCTCCTGGTAGAATTTGAGTCAAAGTCCAACTATACAGAAGATATTGTAATGCTCTCTATAAAACCGATTTAACCCACGTGTGTATTTGGGAACGCCGGACTGATAACCTGACAGTACTCGCATTTATGGTAACGCAAGAGAATCGTATTCTTATAATTCCTAATCATATTATCATAACATAGCATCACGCCTGTTCTCCCGAAGAGGTAGAGGTAGGCAGAAGTGCACATTTAGTACACCCACATTTCGCTAGTTATATTACAGGACCCAATCTAATAGAGGGCAAGCCTATTGCCATCAACCGGACACAAATTCAGGCTCCGTACTGAACATTCATCATCATCATCAGCCGGAAGACGTCCACTGCTGGACAAAGGCCTCCCCCTTAGAACTGAGCATTACCTAATGGAAAAACTCAATAATTACCCTTTCCAGGGTTCGAACCCAGGATCTCATGCTCAGCAGTCGCGCTTAGCGACCACAAGACCAAGAAGGTAATCCTCCCACGGACATAATATTGAATCATAAAATTGCAGATTAAGTAAAATCTTTATTAATGTTATGTAACTTTAATTATCGTATGTTATAAGTATTAATAAGGTGTCTACCTTCTGAATTGTTATACGGAACAGTGACTATTAACTGACTAAGCTGGGGAGATGGGTTCAGAGATAATGTCAGTGTAAATTCTCTCCGAAATATATGTAAATGCGATCCCCAAAGTAATTGTGTAACATCGGGTGGGAATCGAGCTGTTTTGCGAGCCGATTATTATATTGTATGTAAGCTGTATTATATTGTGGAAGTTTTTAAACGATTATAATTAATTTTACTTTGTTATTTAACGAGTAAATATAATACATCCTAATGTTGTTAGTAAGAGATTGGTTGGCGCGATAAGACACCCCATTGAACATAATCCTTAGATTGTACTTATTTTTTTATGGGAGAAATTAGTTATCTATTCGTGTGTGAGTGCAATGCAACACCTCTGCATAAGGTCATAAGCCATAAGAACATAGCCAGTTATATACAAAAAATACAATGAAATGAGTTATAAGGTACTTCGCAAAATCCTCTTTTGCTTTTAGCCTAAAATTAAATTGATTACTTTTAGGAGTTTCAGGAAAGCCTCTACCCCCAATAATAGTATTAGGATCTATTTCTAGAGCCAACAAAGTGGAATTGACCCCTTGTTCGGTTTTACGGAAGTTCTCGGTCGTTCAGTATTTGGAATCGTCGCAAACTCATTATTGACTTGATCCAATAACGAGACATGTTCTCTTAAACCTTGGTATTTTGAAGGCATTTTCCTGACACAGCCACTTAGACCTTTATCAAATTCATTTGAATCCAAAAGTACCTCAGTTATAGGCCAATACCAACATAGGTAATAGATAAATAGCTCAAAGAATAAGCCAGTTCAAGTGGCAATGTTCAGGCCATATCGCTCGAAGAACCGATAACCGCTGGGAAAGAAAGGTTCTCGAGTGACGACCACGAACCTTTGTCGAACCTTGTGGCGTTCTAAGGGAGAGGCCTTGTTCAACAGTGAACGCCTTCTGACTGATGATGGTGACCACGAACCGGAAGACGCAGCGTTGGCAGGCCTCCCACCAGGTGGGCCGACGATATCGTCAGAGTTGAGGGCAGCCGGTGTATGCAAACGGTAAGTTGTCGTTCATTGTGGCGTTCTAAGGGAGAGGCCTTTGGTCAGCAGTGGACATATTCCGACTGATGATGATAATGACCAACCCAATCTAATTATATCGAAGTTCAAAACCATACGAAGAACTATCGTTTAACCGGCATTTAAATATGCCTAAGTCGACACACTCAGTAGCTGTCCTAAACAGCATTGTATAGTTGTGAAGACAATAGCCATTATTTATTTATCCAATACAAGTGTTTATGTGTATAACTTGCTACTACGCTGCACGCTCCCGTCGTCCTATACGCACAATGAAATCATCTTCTACGATGTGATTTTTATGAGTACTACGAATGACCTCATTCTGATGCAAGTAATATAAATTATTACTAAACATCCTGTGCTAAGAGTAATCAAGTTACAATTGAGGAAGATTTTAAGTAATCAACCTTTTTGGAACGCTTTAATTTTTTTTTCTCTTCTTGTATTTATTAATGGTTGTCTTAAAGCAATAAGACCGCCACTAGCCCTGGGTTTTTCTGTATTTCTTAGAGTGTAATAAAGTATATTATCTGTCTATCTATCTATCTAAATTCTTCTTAGTATTGACCTACTGATCCATGGATATAGATCATGTCGTGTAGAGATTGGCCAATCAACAAGGATGGTAGCGAGGTTGATCATCGAAGGTGCGCCGGACGTACTTCTTTATCAACACTCGTGGTGATAATATTGCATCTCATAATAACATAACATTGCGCCTGTATTGCCCGAAGGGGTAGGCAGAGGTAAACATTATAGTACACTCACATTTCGCCAGTTATGTTATAAGTCCCATTGTAATAGGGGGTGAGCCTATAGCCATCAACTGGGCACAAATCCAGACTTTGAGCTGCTACTGAGAATTACCTAACGGAAAAACCCAGTAACAATTTTCCCGACCCGGGATTTGAACTCAGGACCTCATGCTCAGCAGTCGCCCTTAGCTACCAGTAGACCAACGAGGCAACCCAATCCATACTAATATTATAAATGTGAAAGTAACTCTGTCTGTCTTTACGTCTAAACCGCTGGACGGATTTTAATGAAATTTGACATGTAGAAAAGTTAATAAAGGACATATACTACTTTTTTTTAATTTCACCCCTCTAAGTTGTTTAAATAGTGGTTAACACGAGCGGAGCCGCGGGCAAAAGCTAGTATTACATAATTTAAAATACTTAGGTATTATCACGTGCTTAGCCTAAAAAAGTGGTCCAATTTATAAGAAATAACACAAACCTAGCGACCCAAATTCCGTCCAACAAAGTTTGGAGTGCAACTCTCATTAATATCACGTAATCAATGGATTCTTGGTAAAGCCATATTTCAATCCAAGTTGGTGGTTCAAGTTAGCTGGCAAATATTTCACGCAGACGAAGGCCAGGCAAGACGTATAACTTAGGAGGTACGCACATGGTATGGGTTCAATCTTGATTAATTCTCGGAAATTACTGGTATAATGCACCCCACACCCAATTTTTGCGATTATTATAATCCTTCGGTAATCCGTCGCGTAAAAAGAACGCTGAGCGACTGTCAGCGACTGTTTGCACTCGGATATAGTAGCATCGTATGGTCCTAGGCTATTGTGGTTTATAATTAAGTGTAATTGTTTTATTGTAGAATCATTATAGGTACTTACTAGTTACATAACACTTTGGAATGGACTGGAAATCAATTGGTGTCAGAGTTTAAACCGCCTGTAGGCCTCTGACATGGCTTTACATACCGTAGAAAGATCTCTCAGGTGTGTCGGTTTCCTCACGATGTTTTCCTTATGTATTCGAATCGACGAACGACTTACAAGAGGTAGATGAGTACTGTATCTAAGTAGAAGAAGGTATTGTTGCATAATTGGGGCAGATTGGCAGTTCTATAAATAATAGCGAGTCCACCCTCCCCAGTGACCAGTCTCTTGCGAAATAAATTAGTTTTTTTCCCTTTCTGTTACGTTATTGTAAATGTTAGGAACGTGAGACAGCGCTTCTATCTGTACTTAGAATAGCATGTGATGGGGATAATCTGTTTAGATGAAATCAAGTTATGGTGGTCCTAAGCTTCGTAGCTTAGGGTAGGGGAAATGTATTGAGAATGCAATTCCTTTTGATCGCAGGGAAAGCAAGTCGTAAAGATGATGATGACGAACCCATTTAGGCCTTACGAATGGAAAAAGCTTGCCAGCGGCACGAGATTTATGACAAGCGCCGAAATGTGGAATAAAAAGATACTAATATACAAGAATAGAGTGTTAGAAGAAATACAACCCTGCCTACTCCGTCGAAGATAATAGAAGTGGCTCTACTAATGGTATTTTGCATGGCAATACCACAAAATAGACCAAAACTGGGTGCAAATTAAGCAAATATCCTCGCTGCCATGTATAAATATGCAATGACGTAGAATATTAACGTAATATGTCCGTACCCTCACACTAAACTGTTGTTCGCTGTTAAACTGTTTCCCGGATTAGCGCAACTTGTTGTTTTGGGGTCCATAGTTTAGGGTTAACTTAGTAGGCAAGTATCTCTCTGTGAATGTGTTGCCTCTGTGAGAATATTAGGTGTGAGTTTTAGGGTTAATCTTGACCCGATGCGATGGGCGCAGTGGCTGAGCGATTGGACTTCTGCGTTAAAGGTAACGGGTGCGTAAACCTAAAATATTTGGCGAAGGTCGCGGGTTTAAGTCGCGCTCGTCCATCGTTTTTCAAATGTCCTTTATCAATTTAGACAGAACTATTTGGATTTGTGTGATTCTAAAATAATGGCCTGAAGTCTGTGGTTTGTGTATATGCACCTAGAATGATTAAAAATTTGCTAAAGTGGGAAGACGTTTGATAAAGACAATTACGACGATTATATACAGGCACTTAGGCAGTATAATAACTTGATGTTATAAGGAATAAACCTGACAGCTTATTATTTTAACTTTAGTACAATATCTTGCTGAAAGTGAAAACGTTTTTAGATCACTCCAAACGTTCGACAAACACAACTCTTCTAAAGTGGAGAAAGAAAACAACTTCTTAGAAATAGGTTTTTCTTCAGCAGTAACCAACCAGAAAAATGTATGTTAACATTATTATGAAGTTTCTCGAAGCTATAAAAATACCAATTTACACTTACTCCCTTTTCCGTAATCAGAATCGTAAACAGATTTTGTCGTATTTCAGATTAGGCTGTTCGGAGCTAACTGTATTATAAGCAACGTGTCGCGAATGTGACATTATACTTGACAGAAGCCCCCTTACCATGAACTCTTAAAGCAGGTAATTTTCCGTTGTGGAAGCGAGACCACACTACGCTGCACGTAGCGGCGTCTCGCTTTCACAACGATAAAGGTTCTGCTTTAAGAGTTTATAGCAAGGGGGCAGTAGGCTTAACATTGCCTGGTTACTTCCAAGGGATGGTACAGCTGAACCAAGGTAAACTATGCTCTCTCAATATGCGTGTTTAATTATTGGAGTCATTCAAAATTAACCTCTAATTCACACTAATATAAAAGCTAATATTATAAAAGCGAAAGTTTGAGGGTGTTTGTATGTTTGTTAACTCTTCACACTCAAACCTAACCTCAGCTGACAACCTGGATTAACAGATAGGCTACCTTTTATTTACATAGGCTACTTTTTATCCCGAAGAAATATACGGGGTAGCACCGCGAGGCGCAGTTCTACTTAATTTTACTTGTAGACACCACTTTGAATACCATTACACGGTACAGCGGTTCTCCAGTATTTTTACTTCCAGTACCGATATTGAAGAGACGCGAACACCAGGAGTTACTGAAAATGTGATTTCATCGTGTCTGCGCTTAAATGAGAATCTATCAACCGCCGTTTGTGTATGCATGGAAAAATTCTAATATTCTTGTAAAACGGGATTGCGAAGAGAAATATTAAAACGTACACTTGGCGACGTTTCAATAGATTCCTGATCGGGTTGGATAGAAGATGGGAGAGTGTTTGTTTAATACATTCTTTGTATAAGTAATAGTATTTTTGGGGCTCGTAGCTATGCGGCTACCCGGCAGATTAGTCGATCTGCGAGGTTAAGCCGTGCTCGCCGCGGTCAGTCTTGTGATGGGTGACCGTTTTCACATGTCGAGACCCCACCGTGCTTCGGAAGGCACGTTAAGCCGTTGGTCCTGCGTCTGGTCTCTCTCCGGTCGTGTCGGTCTACCGTCCCATCAGACTATGAGAGTGAGGGAATAGGGAGTGCACCTGTGTCTGCGCGCATACTTGTGCACTATAATATCTCCTGCGCAGATGGCTAGTCTCAGCTGAGACAGGCCGCCGTGACCGAAATTCGGTCAGGAGGACATTAGTATTTTTCATCTGTACCTAAATATAATATTACACAAGCTAGGCTGAGGGTTCAAAATCTGCCACAGTTTTTTATTGAGTTAAGAAGTGTACATTTTTAAATTCGTAAGGAATAAGTTCGCCGATACTTTTATATAAACAGCATTATAACAGGCTACATAACAATAAACTTCAAATAAGGTCTTATACAAATATGATATCAGAGGTGTATAAAGCCATGTCAGAGGCCCACAGGCGGTTTAAACTCTGACAACAGGGTTTAAAAGTGTTTTTTTAAACCTATTTGCAGAAATAAAATCATTTATCATTTACCTAACAAAGATACGCAGATGTCACCGTGTGGTATCCGGCCTAGAATTGACCACCCCCTTTCCTCCCGTGGGTGTCGTAAGAGGCGACTAAGGGAACATTCAGAAGATGGGCAGCAGCGTCTTCTGTAACTTGGCCACCAACACTACGATCCGCAAGCCGTTTCCAAGCGTGGGAATTATGGCAAACCCCCCCCCCCCCTTCTAGAAGGGGCAGGTCTTTGATCAACAGTGGACATCTATCGGCTGTTGATGATGATGAACAAAGATGCAGAAGAGGCGAGATGAAATCATCTTGTTTCTATAGTTCTTTACCACCGCAGAAAATATACTGAGGTAGCATTTACCTGAGTATATATCTAAAGTAACTGAAATAAATATACATTGAAAACTGTACCGTTTGACTTTGCTCTAACTTCCTGCAAGTTTATGTGGTAATTTTAAATGTGTTCAGTGCCAACCCTACTCATGGTGTCAGGAACAAGCGGTCTCATTGATAACCGACGTACAAATTTCATTTATGTACATTGCTAGGGCCTTAGTAAAAGTCTCTTTAGAATTTTATGTGAATTCTGGTTGAAGACACTGTCTATTTTGGTAAGAATATGGCTTTTAGGTCACGTCTGCCGCATGTCGGAGGAGCTATGGGCGAAAACCACCACGCAGTGGGTCCCAAACAGCAGCAAACGACTTCGTGGCAGGCCGAGGAAAAGATGGCGCGACGAACTAGACGTCGACTTTGTCCAGCAGTGGACGTCTTCCGGCTGATGATGATGTATAGTACCTATCCGTTGTTTAGTTCGGGGAAACTGTAATAATGACGACCCGATTGGCGCAGTGGCTAAGCGATTGGACTGCTGCGCTAAGGGTTGCGGGTTCGAGTCCCGCACGGGACAAAAATTTGTGCGATCCACAGATATTTGTCCCGAGTCTGGGTGTTTGTGTATGTGATATTACATGTTTGTGAAACGCACCCACGATACAGGAGAAATTCCTAGTGTGGGGCGACGTTTTAAATATTTATATATTTAGTAAGTTAAATATGTTAAGTATTAGGTACCTACGTCATTTCACGGTCATCATTATCATCAGCCGGAAGATGTCTACTGTTGAACAAAGGCCTCCCCCTTTTAAAAAGGGGGGCGCGCTTGGCAAGCGGCTTGGGGTTCGCAGTGTTGGTGGTCAAGTCACAGAAGACGCTGCTGCCCATCTCCTGGATTTTCCCTTAGTCGCCTCTTACGACACCCACGGGAGGAAAGGGGATGGTCAATTCTAGGCCGGATACCACACGGCTCAATTTCACGGTATAGCCATTAAAAAAAAAAAAAAAAACGGCTGAACGAACGGCTATGAATCTTACCGTTTTGATTATTACGTATATTTTTGAGTGACCTTTTTGTTTAATTACTTTGTCAGTTAGGACATTCTAGTACAAATTAAACAAAGATATAATTGTTTACGACCTTGATACTTGTTACCTTCCTAACAAAACTAACGAGGTTCGCAACACACCCTGTACTCATCTTAAAATAGACGGACAGAAATATTGGAGTATTTCTGTCCGTCTATTATAAGATGAGTACCTGTATCAAAAGTAAATACGTAATAGATATAAAATTAGATTCTATTCTGAATTCTATGTGATTTGTTTGTTCATTCGGGCGTAAATAACGTGAAACATGCTTCAGACAAAGCCTCCGAAATGGATACTTTAGATCTTACTGTTAGTTTTCTCGACTATTTCAGGATAGGTACATATTTTTAGGAACCGTAGTTCAAATGGGTACCTACGTAGCATATTCAACTGTAAACAAACATTCATAAAATTTATTAATAAAGATTTAAAAAAAGTCTATGTAACACGTTCATTTTTGTTAATTTATTTTCTAGTGTTTTTCTACGACATCATCAGCATCTTTCCATTTGGTGTGAACATTACCCTCCGTCCCTTTTTTTTGGTCTATGCTAGTCCTAATTCCGTCGGCAACCTTAACGTGCCTTCCGAGCCACGGAGGGACCGTAGAGTCCTAAAGGCCTGATGTGTGATAAACAGTCACCTATCATACTAGCAAGCACTGATCTGCGCGGTAACAAAGTAGCTACGAACCCTAATAGTCATATTTCTAGAACCTTCTTTAAGACGCTAACAGCTAGAATACGTATAACGCTGTTAAATTCAGTAGCAGCTAGCGCTTGAACTTTTCAAAATAGAAAGGTGAATAATTACGTTTTCCATTTTCCTCGGAACTCCTTTGTAGGGTGAGAAAATGGCGCGCGCAGTGTGCAATCAAATTACACACTACATCTACGACACTGTCACTGTACTAGGGATGGTGTGCTTCAGTTTGTCAGTCTTGGAGTGAGTGTTTTGGACAGGTTGCAAAATGGGGAAAGTAGCATTTATTTTTATAAGGTAATTGAAGTATTTTCTTTTGTTTTGTGTACATTGAAAGCTTCTGTTTTTGGACCTTACGATCAAATGTCCCACTTTCATAAATAAGAACAATTTGAACTATATTTGCGGCAAGCTATGATGGCTTTCAGAAGATGGGGAGCAGCGCCTTTCGTAACTTCACCATCAATACTGCGATCCCCAAGCCGCTTACCAAGTGTGTGGATTATGGACCCCCCCCCCCTTTTTAAACGGAGAGGTCTATGTTCAACAGTGGACGTCTTTTGGCTGATGATGATGATAATGACCACGAACTGGAAGATGCAGCGTTGGCAGGCCTCCCACCAGGTGGACCTGGAACGCTAATCAAAGTTTAGGAAAAATTATGGTTTAGTCTATCCTAAAATTATCTTGAAATTATCGCTTTTAGTGATAAGACCGCTTTTCGTGCTGTTTATTCTGATAACCTTGTATATCTTCTCTGCATAATAATATCCAATGAATATTCAACTCTGAAAATAATTTATGGCTATAATTAAGGACCCTTTTGGGCACAGCATATCCTAATATAGGAGAGAAGGTAGGCATAATACACAAATAGTGTGCCAACAAACTGCATAAAACTAATGGCGGTAACTAGCCACGTGATAAGGATGTTACGAAGCTTCGGTTTCGATTCGGAAAGGTTGGAACTTCCGATTGATTGACCCATTCGGTTCCGATAGTTTTCAATCGGATGTACTATCGGAACTTGAAAGTAATACGCAGCGACTAGGAAAGTCGAGCACAAAGAGACAGCAGCAAGAAACATGTTTCATCACATACAGGAAAGCTTTTATTCCACTAAAGATTTTTTTAAGAATAGCTCTTGTCGTTTCTGCGCCTACTAAAATGCATTGTATCATGATGTTATTAAGTATCACAATTTGATAATAGTTTAATGTTAGACATATTTATTGACTGTTTTTTTTTCTTATATCATTGTGACCCTTAATGTACCTATTTGCATGCCTCTATTACTGGTGACATATGTATTGCTCTTATTATTATCTGTAACAACTTGTGTACCATATTTCTAGCAAATAAATAAACATTTTTACTAAATAAATTAAATACTTAATGTTATTTGTTGTGTTCAATTCTAATAGTATTTTAATGGTATATAAAGTCCTTAACAATTTAACCAATCAAATTTTGACTCCGGTTTCCGTTCCGATTCCGGTACAATAAGTTCTAAAGAGCACTAATAGCCGAGTGGTATGTCCGTTGGACTGCCAAGTCAAAGGTCGCAAGTTCAAACCCCGGCACACACCAATATCTTTTCGAATTCATGTGCGTACTATAAATTAGTTATTAGTTGCTAAAAACGGTGAAGGAAAACATTGTGAGGAAACCGGCACACCTGAGAGATTTTTCAACGGTGTGTAAAGCCATGTCAGAGGCCTACAGGTTTAAACTCTGACACCAGGTTGTTCATCAACCATATGATAAGAAAAAGTTCTATACATTCGATTTCGATTCTGGTACCGATAAATCCACATCCAAGGGATGTTACATCCCTACCACGCGGTACACACTCATCCCGCTAAGCTGAACAAAGTTGTCGAGTAAGTAATATGAGCTAGCGCCGAGTGATTATCTGTTTATGAGGTGATCGCGCGGTAAACGCGCACATACTGTTATTAGCTGCCTTGTTCGACGCTAGACGGGTAAGGTACCAGCGTACACAGCATAGAAATGTGTGCAGTAGGTTCATTTCGAACACAATTATAATATTTTAAATAATTGAATAATCAAAAATAATTGACTTGCAACATAAAATCAACGCAATATAAATAAAAGGTATTGAATAAAAAACTTAGTATTTTCTATGCTTTAATCTTATTTTTTTTTAATAACAATCATTATCATTTTAAGCTGACTGCCTTGTTGGTCTAGTGGTCGCCAAGTGCGACTGCTGAGTATGAGGTCCTGGGTTCGAATCCCGGGTCGGGCAAAAAGTTATAGTATTGACAAAACTACGTTTTTATTATATTTGTTGACGTTTAATTAGTTTTCTTCTCGTGTCTTACATATGTATTTTGCCTACACGATTAAATTGCCAGATTCGGATATCTGCAGATTGCATCAATTTTGCTACCTATGTTACAATCGAAACCCAAACTTTTAACGCAGCAATACAATTACTAAGCCTCTGCATCAAATCTGTTAAGAAACCGTGCATATTTTGTCAGACGAGTATAAGTAATTAACTTGTATTGCTTGCTTGGTTTTAAACCTGTAACTGGTATCTAACCCCGATCCGGATAACTTAAAAAAACACGCATTCAAACACAGTCTAATATTTTGAGTATGCCCAAGCCTTGACCTTCTGTTCTGACTTATTCTGTGTCACGAACGGGATTGCGGGCCGTAGAGTATGTTAACTCTTTGCTCATACAAGAACAAAGGACTACGAGCATGCATTACGTTCCATTAAGAAAAAATCTACAAAGCCATAGCTGCAATTGGCTTACGTTATTAATTTTATTAAAAAGCAAAAACAATTGACTTGCAACATAAAATTAACGCAATATAAATAAAAGGTATTGAATAAAAAACTTAGTATTTTCTATGCTTTAATCTTATTTTCTTTTTTATAACAATCATTATTATTTTAAGCTGACTGCCTTGTTGGTCTAGTGGTCGCCAAGCGCGACTGCTGAGTATGAGATCCTGGGTTCGAATCCCGGGTCGGGCAAAATATTACTTTTTTGGACTTAAGTAAACTTAGTTTGAATAAAAAAAAAATTAAGTTCTCCCCACACTAGTAATGGCTCTTTTAACGTGGGTGCGTTTTACAAACATGAAATATCACATACACAAACACTTAGACTCGAGACAAACATCTGCCGATCGCACAAATTTTTGTCCCGTGTCGGAATTGAACCCGCAACCCTTAGCGCAGCAGTCCAATCGCTTAGCCATTGCGCCAGTCAAGTCGTCAATATCCAAAGGGTAAAAACGGGTGTACTCATTTCGCAGCAGTAATTTCATGTTAAGGCTAGTTTTTTTCCAAACATCAGCCTATACTTGGCTTGTTCTTCTCAAGATTCACCTGAATATCAGCATTGTAAATGGAGCAACAGAAAATATATTATCACAGTAACATTTGCTGAATTCTTTCCAGCTACATTTCAAGGTCATCTCACCGCAGGCCCATGTGACACACATGAAATACTTCGGTAGGTAAATTACGAGCACATAAATTGCTGTCACAGTCCTGTCACGGACCCCGATGTGTAAATCGACCCTCGTCTGTGCGGGAAGGATATGCCAGTGATGCTGACGATCACAGTGGAAATATGCTGGAAAAATCTGCCTATTTTGAGGCTGAATTGGATTTTTTGTTTTGAAGCGAACCTGTGGTATATTGTAGCTAGGAATTATCATTTTTTAGGGATAGTTTTAGCCTACAATCCTCTTTTTTCGCCTGAAAAGGGAGTCGTAAGTGGCCAGTAAATGACGATAGGATGAACCAATGATGAGAATCATAGAGTAGCGTTAGGGAGGAGGAATTTGCCCAGCAGGGGGTCACCTAGAAACTGATGATGAGCATCGAAATGTGGTTATATACACTTCTTATATAGAAGAACCTATTACATAGAGATATCTATTACAGAAAGAAATCTATCGTGTCATATCAAGAGGTCAAATAGCAGACAAAAAACGGTCGATTGCTTCACTACCAAAAGCTTCTTATCAAATAATTTTCAAAATCCAGACGGTATCAAGCCACGTGGTAGCTTGCATAGCTGCCAACCGGAATCCTGCTATTTATATCCAGGTCAGGGAACGTATGCAGAGCTAATAAAGAGTTATCAACAACAGGCTGTGGTTTGGAATAGTGCCCAGTAAAATGCAATGCCTACTTCTACAGAAATATGAGCTCGTTGGTATATGAAATGTATGTATGTAATTCTGGCTGTATGTTGCGCATGTTTGTTGTTAGACAATATATTTTAAGGCATTAACAGTAGCATTAATATTTATAATATCCTAGCGGGCCCGACGTCGTTGCCCGGAAAAGCAGCGCCACCTTCTGGTTCCAATTATTTTTTCAAACCATCCAGAAACCTATTGAAATATACACATAAAATTCCGTATAAATCGGTCCAGCCGTTTAGTAGGGGTTAGGTGACAAACACACATTCAGAAGAATTATATATATTACAGATTAAAAAATATACCAACATTTTCTCATTATCCAAAATCTTCTCAAAATCCCGGCAGCATTACCACGTGAAATTAAAATTCTTTGGGTCAAAATATAGGCCAACTCTCTTGTCACGCGAAGAGTCGGCCAACCGCCTTGAGAGGTCTCTAAATAGGAGAAGCGCACTTGAACCCCATGACCCGAGTGTTTCAAAGTCAAAGTATTTTATTGCGAGACAGTGGTAATTGTAACAGGGTTTATTCAGTGTTATTGGACCTTACTGTTGCCTTTCAGAAGTCTTCGCACTGCAGATATAGGAGCCATGACTGTCTTAAATGTTTGCCACATAAATAAATAAGGTTTTTTGATTGATCACACTAAAATTATAAAGGCGAAAGATTGTGATTGTGTTTGTATGTTTGCTACTTCTTCACGCAAAAAAATTTTAAATAAAAAATTATAACCTTCAAAAAACTCAAAAGTGAAAAATAATATTTTATCACTTCACTTTACATAAGCGAAGTGGAAGTCGGCGCCAAATCCTATGCGTTCGCTTAGTTTATAGTGTTAGCTTTTAAACTATGAACCACGCACGTATGGCAGCATTCTCATAAGTACTATTTTTCTGAATCGCTTAATGGATGTCAGTTGGGATTTGGCACCGACTTCTACTTCGCTTATGTAAAGTGAAGTGATAAAATATTATTTTTCACTTTTGAGTTTTTTGAAGGAGGTTATAATTTTTTATTTAAAATTTTTTATTTCACGATTTTTTGGCTTTAGATTCTGCTAATGTGGTTTTGCTATTTGTATGACCATTTAAGCGATTTAAATTTTGTTTTGTGAATTGGGTATTTAGTGAAATATAATAAACCACACGACGATAGATCGTTGCAGGAAATGAAAAGACTACGAAATCTGTCTTCCGATAATGAAGGTAGATAAGTAAGTCAGTAGTACATAAGTAAGTCATAATAAACCTTTTATTTACGAGGCAAAATTATCCAATGAGTCCTCCCACCCTGGGTGGAGGGACTGTCAGACTTGTACTGACAGTCATACTACTGTCATACTCATCCACAGTGTTCCTTCAATAGCCCTTTACGTTCCAGGGTCACGGTTACCCAGGGACAGTACCGCGATCACGGATCAGCTTACGTAATTAGGACGCATGAAATTTGAAGAGTTTTGTTCTTATAACCGAATATCTCATCAGAACAAACATCTAATTATTTTTCAGTATTGCGTTTTTTTGTAAAACGTTGTAAGTGACCTTGGACATTTTTTTTTTCGAAATTGTTTTTATAACCTTTGTAGTGAGTACAGGCGTGATATTATGTTGTGTGATGGCGTAAACAATGCTTAGATATGCTATAGCAACAATCGCGGTTAATCTGCTGTTATTTATTGAAGAGTTCCCCCGATTTCTACAAGATCCCATCATCAGGTATTGAAATGGTGACAATGGGACCACACGGGAAGCACCAGCTTTCAAATAAAAAAAGAATCATGAAAATCGGTTCACCCAGTCGCAAGTTATGAGTGAACAAACATAAAAAAAAAAAAAAAAAAAATACAGTCGAATTGATAACCTCCTCCTTTTTTTGAAGTCGGTTAAAAACGGCTGGACCGATTTTGCTGAAATTTGGTATGAAGGAACCCTGGATTAACAGATAGTTATTTTTTAACCCGACAAAATGTAGTAGGTTACACTGCGGGGCGCAGCTAGTGTTTAATAAAATCATTTCTTGTTTCAAAAATCTTAGGAGGATTTACAGTAGAACGAAGTGGAACTAGAATGCACCCTGGGCGGTCAACCTCGCTACCATCTTTGTTGACTGACCAATCTCCACACAATAGCATGAGCATGATCTGCTCCCTCTCTCTCTCTCTCCCTCTTAAAACAGGACAGGTTACTATGTGAAAGCTAACCGCCACTATGTGCAGTGTAGGTAATGCGGAGTCTTGCTTCCACAACGTAAACTGCCCTTCTTTAAGAGTTCATAGTAAGGGGGCTGATCCTTAGACATAGCTCCTGCCGATATGAATAAGACAGTAACACCGCAGTAACAGCTATTTCGTGCACTTTGTCATCGGCTGCGTTAAGAAATATAAAACAAAAGCTTTTAGGTTACGGAGAAGCTCGTTAATTTAGTCCAAGTTTGAAAGAAAAACAGATAAGTTTCGATAACAATGAGCTTTGTTGGAAGCACCCCAATTGTCTCTTTGAAGGTTACAAGTTGTGGTAGATGCTTCTCGTTGTTGTGTTGTTGATCTTGTGTAGAGAGTGATATTTAAATATTTTTTGACGTAGGACTCGTGAGTGTTTTGTGCTGGTTACGCCGTAAAATTGTAAGATGTAATTTCAATTTATTGGCTAAATAAAATATGGTGTTAATACATTTAGTTCTACATATTTTTACGCGACTGCCCAAAAAAGGAGGGTTATGTTTTCAGGGTTAATGTATGTAAGTATGTGTATGTGAGTTCCTTTATTTATTTATTTTCTTAAAAAAACTTCGCCCCACACTAGGGATTTCTCCTGTGCCGTGGGTGCGTTTCACAAACATGAAATATCACATACACAAACATCCACACTAGGGACAAATATCTGCGGAACGCACAATTTTTTGTCCCGTGCGGGATTCGAACCCGAAACCCTTAGCGTAGCAGTCTAATCGCTTAGCCATGACGCCAATTGGTCGTCAAAGTTATATTTACATTATCAGCTATCTTAATTTTATAAATTACTTTTTAATGCAGTCGGATAACATGAGTAAAAGCGCCATTTGAGCCCGAAGCTATGCAGGAATTAACAACACGTGAAAACTGTAGTAAATAATAGGTCATTGTCAGCGTAATTGAGTTTTCCGGTATCGTGAGTACGTTTAAGAAACACATCACACAACACCACTCTGTAGTCTATGTTGCGCACACAAAAATTTAAATCACCAATCAGCTTATCACGCCTTTGCGTTAAAAGCTAAGCTTTAACCCGCAAATAACATTTACAAAACCTGATTTTAATATCTTCAACCCCGTAAAGAAAAAAAGGAAGTTTTTCAACCTAATTCCCTCATTCTAATCAATTCACTTTCGTGGCTGTGTTGCGTCGAAGCTCGTCTGCACTGTAAGGGTTGGGGGCGAAATAAACCCCGTAATTAAGAGGACTAGTGGCTCTGCTATTGCCTTTTCGAGAAACAGACGGCTTCAGTACCTTTGTACAGTAAGGATCATCACACGTTGTACTGGCTCGGTTAATTAGCTTTTGAAGGTTTGATTTTAATTGTATGTATTTTCTCCTGCTTGTGTGAAGAATTTATTCATATGTTTTTTGGGATCAAAAATGGTAAAAAATACTCGCTGGCTTTTCATTATAAGTACTACAACTGATGGATAATACAATGATTCGATTATGCAATCTATTACTTACGTCAATCCCATATATATTTCATTACCGTCGGTCTACCGTTTTGACACCAGACTAAGGCCCAGAATATTTCAAAACTAGCTTTTGCCCGCGGCTTCGCTCGCGTTAATTTAGATTGTTGGTTAGTATTATATATAGCTTTTGCCCGCTGCTTCCTGCGTTAACCCCTATTTTAAGGACGAGAGTCGAATTTAAAAAAAAGGCGCCTATGTCCTTTCTCGGGTCTTAAACGTTCTACATGCCAAATTTCATCAAAATCCTTCCAGCGGTCCAGTCGTGAAGGTGTAACAGACAGACAGAGTTACTTACACATTTATAATATTAGTATGGATGTATAAATGTTTAAGGTATTCTTGTTGTGTCTCGAATCTCTTTATAAACAACATCTTAGAAGGAAGATATTTTAAAGGATTCCTTGTATACGGACCGTTTTTTAATTATAATATAAGCTCGGTATCACCTGTCTAGACCAGGGCTTAACTAAGTCTGGGAAATTCTCCCGGGACGTCATTATTTTGACCAATTTAGAAGTTTACAATTTAAGGACCATCTCACGCAATACGATATATGAAGTAACGCAATATGGTACGGCATTCGCTGAGTCCACTTTCTTTTGCTACTGTTTGTGTTAGTGTCTTTTTTTAATGTTTATTTTCGTGAGTGTCTTTTATGAAGCAATCAATGTCTTCTTATTTTTTTTATTTTAAGTCAGGTACGGAAAAGTACCCTTTGGTTTATTAAAAGTAATATTTTTAATGCAAAAATGAACTAAAGAAGATTTTCTATTTAGTGTTGAAAACTTAATTAGCTAAGTAATTGGACTGCTAAAATACTGGCTTGAAATTTGCACGGAAAAAAGATTTTTTACTAGGGCGGTCTACGAATATTTGTTTCCTATTTAGGTATTCGTTATCTATTCTATTGGGTATCACACTAACAATATTAAGACGAAAGTTTTGAGTGTGTGTGTTTGTTACCTCTTTACGCTTATACGGCTGGACCAATTTAGATAAAATTTGGGGTTATTGGATGATTCGCACGAATTGGACCCGCACGAAATGTGCGAATCGACAACTTTTAATAATATTATTTTTTCTGTAGGCAATTCGCACGAAGTAAATTTATTGGTGTGCGAATCGACAACTCCAAAAATATGTATTAGGCAATTGGTACATTTTTTATTTCAAGGAATAAAAAATAAAATGTACAGTCGTGCTCATACGTCTTAGAAATAATATGAAGAATTAATCGAAGTAGATCCTAGATATTTTACTTGTAACTAGAAAGCAAGGCATTAAATAAGTAATTACCACTTAAAATGTAGAGAAATTATGCACGTTAGATATCTATATAGACAAGCAAAAAAACAATATGAGAGAGACAGCAATATTCGCTAATAAAAAAAATGAAAAAGAAAGCTCTATACGCTATCACGCTCATTCGCTTTGGTCATGGGTCTTCATTCGGTTTTAGGTATAGATATTGGTTCAGATTTTTTACAAAAAATAACTGATAATCATTTTATGATTTAACTTTATGTGTGTATTCATTTACTATAAATATTTGTTTTTTATCTCTGTATGTTCAAATAATAATCTATTATTCTGTAAACGAGATTTTCCATTCCTCAAATCGAGGCATTCCTTAGGGCGCAACAAGATGAAGCGCACCCAGACTGTTCCTCGAGGCCCACCGATGGAAAAAAATATGTAGAAAATAATAATAATAATCAACAAAATACCGATGTAAGCATTCAAATGATTAAAATGAACATTAAATGTTCACAATTGTTTTCGTCGTGTAGGAATAATATTGTAATCGATAAAATCAAAACACTTCTTAGCGATTTCAAGAGTATGTTCGCTTGTGAGTAAACTCATAACTTAAAAAAAAATTGAGTTCCAGTCAAAATATCTAAAATTTGCTCACCGCGACTACGTGTTTTTGGACGTTGGGTACTAGGATATCAGAACATTAATACAGATTTAAATCAAATTAAATTTATTTGCTAAACATATGAACTGTTATATCCTTAGACTTCTGATATCCTAGTACCCAACTTTCAAAAACACGCGACCGCGGCGGGCAAATTTTTGAAACAATGCGGAATTTCCAATTAAATTAATAGCACCTTAAAATGACTTGTGTAATCTCTATTAATCTTCTGATATCCTAATACCCCACGACCAAAACCACCTGGCCTAGTTGTGCAAATTTATGATTAAAGGGGTTAAATTTTTTTTAAGATATGTTGCTCGCAAGCATGCTCCATATTTAATCCTTTGATTTTATTGATTACAATATTATTCCTACACAACGAAAACCAAGTGTGAACATTAACTAATTTGAATGCTTGTATCGGTATTTTTTTGCAAATTCTCATTACATATAAATAAAAATATTTTGCCCTCAATACTTCTGTACTTGAGTGTACTTTACCTTAACTGTTTTGCATAAAACACAATGTGTGTGCCAATTGCCTACTACTTACTTTTCGAGGTGTCGATTCGCACACCAAAAAATTGACTTGTGCGAATCGCCTACAGAAAAAATAATATTATTAAAAATTGTCGATTCGCACATTTCGTGTGAGTTCAATTCGTGCGAATTGTCCAATAACCCAAAATTTGATATGAAGGTAGCTGACACCCTGGATTAACATATAGGCTACTTTTTATTTCAATTTTTTTTTGTGGGTAACACCGCGTGTCATAACTTGTTTTATATGAAAGCTATGTAAAGCGCATTAAAGTTATGTGTTCGGAAAAATACTAGATAGAAATATCATACAAAACTGGAATTTAAGAAACTTTTCCAGGATATTTATAAGACATCCAGAAGTAAAGATTGGACAAAGGCATTGAAAAAGTTTATTAATAAAACCTATTCCCGTAAACCCAAGAGTAATCCAACCCAAACTTTCTTCGTTACACGTGTCTTCTCTATTAGTTTTAGTAAAAGTAAGCAGAGATAGCACGTGTATTCGTGTATCGTGATCCAGGTATACGAACTTTTTGCACGTGTTTATCCTGTAAATACAATTAAACTTTCGTTCATTCTTTTTTTTCTTGTGTTTACTTAATTAATGTTATTTCGTTTAATTGTTTCTCTCTGAACACATCATCATCTGTTTTTTTTTTTCACAAAACGTTGACCCAAACTAGCAACTTCTCCTGTATTGTGGGTGCATTTAACAAACATGAAATATCACATATACAAACACCCAGACTCAGGACAAACATCTGCTGCTCGCACAAACTTTTATCCCGCGCGGGAATCGAACCCGCAACCCTTAGCGCAGCAGTCCACTCACTTAGCCACTGCGCTAATCAGTTAGTCATTTCAGCCCGGTATTACCCACAGCTGGGTATAGGCATCCATTTTTCACTGAACGCATTGCTTTAAACTTAACATACATTCTTATTTATTTATTAACAATTTATGTACACAAAAGAAATATTATAAAAAAAAAGAAAGAACATATAGATAGAGTAAGATAGTACACAGGTACTGCTTATTTCATTGAAAATTTCTTCCAGCAGTCCTGCGAAAGGAGAAATACATTTGGAATGAAGACGACAGCGTGTAGGACAAATAATATTACCAAGAGTGCAAGAAAATAAAATACATGAATAATAATACATACATAAATACAAATAAATATAAACTATATCATAGTGAGGAAAGATAGTGATCTTTAACTCTTCCCTTGAAGACAGAGACAGTGTGTGATTTTCGTATGTCGGTTGGCAGTGAGTTCCATAGTCTAACTGCATGCACGGAGAACGAATACGAAAAGTAATCCGTTTTGTGGGGCAGGAATTTTAGGAGGGTTCTATGGTGGGATCTGCACGGAGCATCAGGAGGTGTTACATAGGAGAAACGCTCACGTAGATAGGAGGGATATTGCGGATTGTGAAGGATATTGAAGAGGAGACATAATATCCGAGTGTTCCGGCGAAGGCGGATAGGGAGCCACTTGACTTACTTCAAGCCCAAGCTAGACAATGTTAATGCAATTCACGCATAGTTTGGTTTTTTTATAGTTGAAAGTTCATACCCTTCCCTATTAAAAAAAACGGACTAGAGCCTTCAAAACTTAAATCACTGGCACTATTTCATTAGGGCCGGCACACATTACCGCGGAGAGCGTTCTGTCACATTGACGCAGGTCGCTCGCCGCGTCATGCTCTAATAAATAGTTCTCGCAAATCACGCACCGGTCTCTAGCATCAAGTCATGCTTGTATTAGTGGAGGTTCACGGGAAGGAATTTGGTATTGTCGCGGTCAGACTTGTATGCTTTTTGTGGTTTTAGAAAAACTAGCGCTGCGGTGTTACCTGCTACATTTTTTCGGGATTTAAGTACCCTATGTGTTAATCCAGGGTGTCAGCTACCATCATACCAAATTTTAACAAAATTGGTCCGGCCGTATGCGCGTAAAGAAGTAACAAACATATAAACACATTCTCCAACTTTTGCCTTTATAAATGTTGTGTGTGTGAGTAGTCAGTAGTGCATGAGAAATCTAAGTCAAAGGTTAATGTAGCTGTTCACAAGATTTTCTTTTGTGGTAAAGATTCAGAAGAAGCGTGGAGCTTACTTATATTTCGCTGAAGATGTAAATTGTACGTAAAGGAAGCGAGAGTTTATGTTCAAAAATAATAATTAGGATTCCCAGACTGTACATAAAAACATTACATTAATGTGTACATATTTGTAAATATCTGACCCCTTAGACTAGAATAGAAATGGAATAGAATGAAAAATTTATGGGAATGACACATGTCATCGATAACATAGTCGAAACATTATGTCATCCACATACATTTATCATTAAATTCTATTTCTATTTTCCGGTTTTGCCACTTGTCTAAGGGGCTGGCCAGATATACGGGACGCATGTGGTCAGCAACTGCAAAGTATAGAGTGGTTTGGAAGAATAAAGAGGAGGCCTTTGCCAAGCAGTGGGAAACAAAATAAACTACTTAAAAATGTGTGCATAACATAAAAACATTTGAAGCTTTAACGAAATATGGATTTCATCCTAAGAATCCACAGTCCACGTTACCACAGCCAACACACAGATTAAGAAAATTATATTATAATAATATTTTTTTATTTGAAACTTACAACACATGTACATGTTTAATTGTGTTCGGTAATATGTAGCTACATTAATTAGAACTGTGTCGTAGCTATTAACGCCCACCTCCAAGAGGAAGAAGACGCCAGCGTTCCTGATTATTATTGAGGACTATTAAAAAATAAAGAAAATGGTAGATTATAAATTAAGTAATAAGACTGTGTTGTGTGTATGTATACATGCGTATGTGAGTGTGTGTGTTACTGAGTATGTGTGTGTGTGCGTATGTGGATTGGAAGTTTTTAGGCATTACATTTTTACGAGATTTTCAAGTTCGTCATATGTGAGTGACGACAACCGATCACCCGTGCGCTTTATGCAATCTTGGGAAGAATGTGGGTATATTTCATATAATCTTGTACATTCCATTTAAAGTGCCCGAGCTAACCATCTTTCCCGTATGTTTCCACTGCTACCAACAGGGGATGTCCGCGTTCGTGTTTTATTTAATGAACATCAGGCCGCGCGAGGTTTCGTGCTTTATTATAAACAGTCATTATGTGACTACCGCGGCTTATCGCGCGACTATCTAATTGAACTGAGGCGTGCGCTGTTTGAGTGCCTAGCCTTATCGATGCAGCGTTGTCATGCGTTTATGAATTGGGCTGTTATTGATTAAGCTAAATAATATTGGTATCGCATACCGTCGAAAGGGTGGAAGCGGGACTGAATACCTATGGTACGTCACTGATAATGATAGAATAAAGTCACATTTGGTGTCATAGATTATCTAAATTGTCTGTTTTTAGTCTTAAGTTTTTTTCTGTAGGTACTCTGTATTGCTTGGTGTGTAATAAAGAATATTTATTAACTTGCTGCGCCCCGTGGTGTTGCCTGCTGCATTTTTTCAGGATAGAAATGTTATCTACCTCTATGCAAAATTTTTGCAAAATCGGTCCAGCCGTTTGCGCGTGAAGAGGTAAAAACATACAAACACACTCACAAACTATCGCCTTTATAATATTAGTGTTATTAACAAACACTAGTTCTTCACTTAGAAACAAAACATTACTTCTTTCCCGGGCTTAAACTCTAGTGCAAACACGGTGCGTAAACCAAGCTATGACATCTCAAAATATTTACATACTTAACCAAAAAACTCGTAAAAAATGTCCTTATCATCCAATAATAAATTCTTTTGTAATCTTTTACGCGCATCTTTACCTTTTATCTTTAAGACGGATTATACCTGACATCTTGCGTTCACGGCTTTAAAAGGTAATTAAAAGTTTCACTTTATATAACCGAGTTCTGTACGTGTCGCGAATAAAATGTTAACGGACACGACTTTTACAGACTTTAAAAGGCTTGCATAATGTGTAGGACCCTTTCTTACAACTTTTAATATAAAATAAACTCGTAGTTAAGTGGGTAAGTCGTGGGTAGATTCTTTATAGATTTCAGAGGTTCAGCTGCTCTTGTTGGTTGTGATTTTGTGCAATTTGTGGGTAGTTAGCGAGTTTTATAAATTTCCAAGTCATGTAAACAAGGAACCTTTGTATCAACTTGCTTTTTAATTTTACATTATAATTCAGGACATGACCACGTAAAATTTATTGTAAAAATGTTGCTGCTAATAAACTCCATTCCATTCCTACTTCTGTTACGACTGGTCTATCAGTTCCTGTAACCCTTTGATCCACGTTATAGTGTCTTGAACAACGTTTATTTATTCGTGGTCCTTCTTCCACCTTGCCATCGGTTCGAAGGACCAACAGTCGGAGCAAATACCTTGCTGTGACCGTTGGTCCTTCTATAGACACAGTTAGTGTACCTTACAAATTAGGTTTGGACATCGCTATTGGAATTTTATAATGAAATTGTAAGTAGGTATTCAATTATTCTTACAACATATTGTTACTATTCCTTGCTTATTGTTCGTAAAGACTAATTGTTCTTGCTCTTTAAAAAACAATAAATTATACAGGCTTTATGAAAATAGTTAAGGTTTGGATTTCGGTTCTAGACCAAAATATTAGACCAAAAAATAACACCAGTTTTGGATTTTCCGATCAACAACATGCTCATATAGTATGGAACTTGTGCTCCAATCAGGTAAAGATGAGATAAGATAAAACTATATTCGTGAACCATGTGTAGGTAAAAGGTGTTACATGTTACAAATGTAAGGTAACACAAACAGGGCCTAACCCTATTACAATATTAAAACGTTTAGCTCCATAACTTTGCTAAAAGGTTCCGTTGCCAAGAAAAAACTGCAGTGTCCCATTTAAGGAATAATATGGAAGCGTGGATGGCGTGTTACCATGCAATAAGGATCAGTGATTGTGACAGGATCGATATTTAGCGTCGCACTGCGCATTATGGTGCATGCGAGGGTTAGAACACCATGTTACAACAATTAGGTAATGAGGTTTTATTGGCTGTGACCAAGGGTTGGTAGATGAGGTTAATATTTTATGAGCTCTGACAAGTCTGGTTCATCATATTGATGTAGCGTACCATCGATTTAGCGTACTGTCGATATAGCGTACTATCGATTTCGTGTACTGTCGATGCGTACGATCGATTTGGGATACCGTCGATGTATTAAACCGTCGATAGAACATTTTCGATACAGCGACCATCGATGTAGTACATACATACATAAAGTCACGCCTATTTCCACGAGGGGTAGGCATCGATGTAGTGACTGTCGATATTATGAACCAGACACTAATTTATGTGATGTGGGAACTATGAATGATAATGGGATTGCGACTGGTATGGGGAATACGATGAATGAAATGTGGCGTGAAAATACTGAAGTAGAACACCTTCGCAGTTGTGTAAATCAATGTTGTACTTTCTTGGGTGACCTAAGACGTCACTTAACGATAGCCGAGGGATATGACCGTTGTACTACCAAGTCAAAGGGCGCAAGTTCAACCCCGGCACGCGCCAGTGTCTTCCAATGAGTTCGTATTAAGTATACATTAGTTATCAGTTGTTAAAAACGGTAAAGGAACACATTGTGAGGAAACCGGCACACCTGAGAGATTTTTTAACGGTGTGTAAAGCCATGACTGAGGCCTACAGGCGGCTTAAACTCTGACACCAGGTTGTTTATCAACTATACGATAAGAAGAGGAAGACTCAACGATAATTGAGTTTGACAAATCAAAATATGAACACTCTGTATTGAATTGGTGTTCTATAGCGTAGCTCTGTGTTTCTGAATGGATAAATGAATTTAAAATTAATGGTTTAGGTGATCTTATTGACTAAAGCATGATTTGCTGACCTCATTGGCGTCGCATCTAAGTGCCTGGCTTTTCGAGTAAAGGTTAAGTCTCAGTTTTGGTAAAGTTTTCTGTCCACCTGTTCCTGACCACTGTCCGATATCTTATTTCCTATTTAATATCACACTATGATTATGAAGGCGAAAGTTTGTATGTTTGTAACCTCTTAACGATGAAAATGCTGGATCAATTTTAATAAGATTTGGTTTGTAAGAAGCTGGCATCCTGGATTAACACATAGGTTACTCTATATCTCGAAAACATGTAGCGGGTAATACCGCGGGGCGCAGCTAGTGAATATATAACTATAAGACAAAGGCCTTCTCTTATAGAGAAGGATTGAGCATTGATCACCACGCTACATCGAAGCGGGTTGGCCTTTCCTATTTGCTAAATCTAAATGAATGTAAAAAAAGGTCAACGGCCACTCTGAATATGAAATTCCAAAATACCAAGCCTCAAATACATTCCTGACCTCAGTCATGTCACATACTTGTGAGTTCTCAGATAAAATCAGGAATTCCCGGCAGAATTCCAAACCTTTCCCGTTTGTGGGACTATCAATTCTGCCGGGATCCCTCGGGCCACTCAAATCTCCGGTCTATAAGACTTGGCTCAGAAAATATTCGCATGAATAAAATATGTTACGTATCCGCTTGAATGGACTTAGTATAGTGGTTTTAGAGGTCGCTGCTTATTGGCTGAAACTGTGTCGATGTTAAGTGTTTATACATTGTCAGTCCTTGGAGGGATATACAATAATAATTAACTAACTTACAATTATCTTAGCTTGCCCTTAAAAGAAAACCCTGAAATGTAGAAAAAAAAATTAGTCTTTACGTAATATAATATAATTATGAGGGGTTTGACTGCCTCGTTGGTCTAGTGGTCGCTAAGCGCGACTACTGAGCAAGAGGTCCTGGGTTCAAATCCCGGGTCAGGCAAAGTGTTACTGAGTTTTCTATTAGGTGATTCTCAGTAGCAGCACGGAATCTGGATTTGTGCCCGGTTGATGGCAATAGGCTCGCCAGTTATGTTGTAAGTCCCAATGTAATAGGGTATTACATTGGGACTTACAACATAACTGGCGAAATGTGGGTGTACTATATGTTCACCTCTGCCTACCCATTCGGGGATGATGTTATGTTTAATTTTGCACTGGCCTTGTATTAGAATTGAAATTAAATTGAAGAGTAAGCCACCTGCTCCAAAAAGCTACATTTTCTAACCACAAGAGCTAGTACGCCACCGATACAAGCAGTAACAAGAGCAAGGCTTTAGATCAAAGTATCCCAATTTGTAGGATACAACCGCTCCTGTTGATCGTTCTGCACCTACTTACCATACGTGTAGAACGTCGGGAATACACGGAAGGTTCCAGAAAATAGAATGGAAATGTAGGAGATATGTTCCAGGATATATATCTTAGACTGTTTGCGTGCAATCTGTACTAGTCTAAGATAAGTAGCGTTTTGGAAGGGAACACGAAGCGTGCTCTGTTTATTGTTTGCTAAGGATAAAAATTAATAAATGTGTTGTCGTATTAAGATTTTTACTATATTTGACGATCCGATGGCGCAGTGGCTTAGCGATTGGACTGCTTTGTAGACGGGGAGTTTGTTAAAAGTCGAAACAGAATTATGGGTGACGGACCGTATTAGGATACATTAGCTTGCGAGTTCAAAAGATGTGCAATGCAGAGATGATAGATCATTATAATTTGAACACTAATTTCTGACATACTGAAGAACATCGGGTTACCCACTGCGCCGGACTTTAACTTAGTCAATAGATTCTCTAGACCCTTAGTGTGTCTTCAGACGAAGTCGCAGCGTTTAGTTGCGACACTTTCCTAACTCAGGCGGTCGATAGTCACCTCATTAGTCAGATCCCCGTCGTGACGTCACTTCTGCATCCAACTCTATGATGTATAGTTGTGTCAGTGATGCGGTACTTTGTTTTACCAGATACTATTATTGCAGTGAATGTTGTCTTAAAACTTCCATACTTAAATATTTCATATCAAGATTGAAGAAGCTTAATTATCTTTATACAGCTGAGCGCTTAAACGGGGTAACTACTGTGTAGATTTTTTATTAACTAATCATTTTATCATTACCTGATTTCATAAAAACGTGAAACAACAAGCTTATATGTGTGTTGGCGCCCAACGTGGGGCTATAGACGGTACATACTTCAATATGCCAGCCCCACGTTGGGCGCCCACTAAAATACAAAGTTACCATTGTTTGCTAAAAAAACGCGTAAAGTACGTTATACCTCTAACACTAATTGCACACAATAAAAATGATCGCTTAACCTGAACTGCATGACATTTGTCTTGTTTTACGAGAAGGTCGCGTAACGCATAAAATTCACTGTCCCGTTTTACAGCGGGTTTTATAGCTGCCTGTCACGTTACATCGCCGTGATACTAGCCTTTATTGGCTACATGGAAAAACATGATGTTAAATTATGTGGGGTTTTGTTGATTCAGCACTCAAATCGGTCCTTTAAACAAACTGACAATATTATACTCATTTTAATGCACAAGACTGCAAGTACCTACCTATGAATTAAGCGATTACAATCTGACAAATTCACGTTTAGTTATGGAATTGTAATCGATAAATGAGTTTAATATCCGCACCAAACTATTACTTAGATACTCATTTGTCAAACACAATTTCAAATATAGGATATAGGTTTGCCCCTATAAAATATTTCTTAGTAATTGTTGGCGCACAACGTGGGACTATAAGCGGTGTATATTAAAAATACTGCTGACTGCCTTACCTACTTGCCCCTAAATACCAGTATTCATAGCATAGCATAGCATGAATATAAATAGGGGCCAGCATCATATAGAGATTGACCGCCAAAACTTCGCTAGGCGTAGGAAATACTTAGTTATCTTCATTCGATGAGGCCTTCTACTCACTTAATTTCTCTTCAGTAATAATGTCCTCCTGACCGAATTTCGGTCACGGCGGCCTGTCTCAGTTGAGACTAGCCATCTGCGCAGGAGATATTATAGTGCACAAGTATGCGCGCAGACACAGGTGCACTCCCTATTCCCTTACTCTCATAGTCCGATGGGACGGCAGACCGACACGACCGGAGAGAGATCAGGCGCAGGACCAACGGCTTAACATGCCTTCCGAAGCACGGTGGGGTCTCGACATGTGAAAACGGTCACCCATCACAAGACTGACCGCGGCGAGCACGGCTTAACCTCGCAGATCGACTGATCTGCCGGGTAGCTGCATAGCTACGAGCCCCAATCGGCTTCAGTATGCACAATACGAACCAAAATTACAGTTCAATTTGAATTTCTCATTTACTTTAACTTGTCCCACACAAAACTGTCCAATTATCTCGAGGGAAGCACTTAAATGCCACAAGACCGATTTCAGACAGACTTGAATGTCAGCCATACTGCCTCGCGCTTGACTCGTATTGTACGGGATCGGGGAAGCTTTCTGATGTGCCACAGTTTTATTTTAAAATGAAATATAGGACGGATAGACGGTTTACGTCAAAAAAATTGTAAATACCTATATTTTCCATGGAAGAATATATATTTATATAATCGTTGGTGAAGAACCCGGTTTGAGCCCCATCAATAGCAATACATTTGCCACCTATTACATAATACGTATGATGAGCTGCGAATGGAGCCTAACAAGGAAAACACTTCTGACTACCCTTCAGAGAATACAGGCATTATATGTCCAGCAGAAGACTGAGATCGGCTGATGATGATGATGATAATTTATGAATAGTATACGTACTCGAGTGAATAGACTCCTGACAAGGAAAACATTTCTGACTACCCTTCAGAGATGACAGGCGTGATTATATGATTATTGAGGAGTACCCTTAACCGACGAGCGTGTATGAGGAATGTGATGCGAGAGAATGAGGCGAAAGAAGTATGACAGGATCGTAGCAAATGGAAATCCGTGGTCTCTGCCTACCCCTCGTGGAAATGACGTGACTTTATGTATGTATTATATGATTAAATAATATGTATTCGAAGTCGATTCTAGCGAAACATAACTAAAAAAGTTAAAAAATACAGAAATCACATTTATTTATTCTTACCCTCAATAAAATACATCGTGTCTTCCCCAATCACGAAACGTATTTTACCTTTATGCTAAACTACCCACATTTTACCACCGCTGACATTCACTTATTTAAATGTTCTTTTGTTTCAGGTGAGTACGACCCAGTGACCTAATACCTACTGCTGGAGCCCCAGGGACTATAGTAAGCTAACAATACTTAAATAGTGGTCTTTTAGGCCCGATGCTGACTGTAAAAAGGTTAATGGCTTTTTTCTGCCTGTTTGTTTAGTGTCAGCGCGAGTCCTGGGTTCAAATCCCGGGTCGGGTAGTGTTATTGGGTTTTTCCATTAGGTCATTCTTAGTAGCAGCACGAAGTCTTGATTTGTGCACGGTTGATGGTAATAGGCTCGCCCCGTAATACATTGGGACCTATAACATAACTGGCGAAATGTGGGTGTACTATAGGTAGGTACACCTCTGCCTACCCTTAGGGGAATACAGGCGTGATGTTATGTTACGGTTTTGCCACCATTGTCATTGGTGTAATTTACAGCTATGAAACACGAGCTTGTAAGTTCAGTGGTCGTAAGCATCTGAGCATGAGATCCTGGCCTCCTGGGTTTGATTCTTGGGTCGAGCAAAATCTCATTCGGGTTTTTGAGATCGAGGCAATTGTTGAGAATTCTCCGTAGGAACTTGGAGTATGGATTAGGGGCTCTAATGTCAAAAATAAGTATCTATAGTAAAGTAAACTGCTGAATAAGTGGTAAACCCAGTCAGTTAGACCGCTATTATAAATTATAACCTATATATTCCTTAATTAGATAAAAAAAAATAGTGTTTGCGTGTAGCGCCAAGCTAGGTTGTCAGTAGTATCCAGCGTACGCTACAGTAAGTGTTACATGATCAATGCATAAGTAATGCTGAATCTAAACCAGGGCCGGTCGATACGTCCGCGCCGCGCTAAACGGGTTACGATGAATACGAACCGACAGAAACTAGCTTACTGGTAGCAAGTACGCTTATGTTTAAGAGTTGCATGTTTTTTGTTAAACGTCGCCCCACACTATTTATTTTCTTCCTTATTGCAGCAACTAGACCCGTTCATTTTTACGGGACAAAAAGTAGCCTACTTATATGTTAATCCAGGGTGTCAGCTACCTCCATACCAAATTTTAGCAAAATCGTTCCAGCCGTTTGAGCGTGAAGAGGTGACAAACATACAAACACACACACAAACTATCGCCTTTATAATATTAGTGTGATGCGTACAAATATGAAGTATGTCATACACGAACACCCAGACTCGGGGCAAACATCTGCGAATAACACACTTTTTTGTCCCGAGGGATTCGAACCCGCAACCCTTAGCGCAGCAGTCCAATCGCTTCGCCACTGCGCCAATCTGGTCGTCAGTTAGACTATTATTTATGCCCGATAGAAAAAAACATATCCGATAAAAATAAATAAGAATAGCTACATAATTAGTCTACAGTCTTAATTTCAACGCTACTTAACATTATCTAAAATTCTCGATATTTCGATAAACTAAGAAAAACATTATTATGAAACATACACAACTTAAACATACATTTATTGACATGCATAGGTACATTTTAGACTCGGTGTATAACATAACATACACGACAGTATCGAGTAATAACTGCCAACCGATGCGTGACATCGATTCTATAATTCATGTCCAAGCTGACAGATAGCGATATTATTGACTCAGCCGTAATTAATTGGCTAAACATAATGATAATGAGATGTCCTAATTGAACTAATCAATCGACTAACGTATCAGACTCGCATCCCTAACCAGGAATATGTAAATGCAGTTATATTTCAAAACACCCAATATATTTATCGTCAATAAAAAATAATATTAATATTTGTTTTTAATTATTATACTTTAATATTTGAGTATAATAAGAATTTTGCGACTGCATTGTTAGTTGTTAAGCGTGGGGTCCTGGGTTCGAATCCTTGGTCAGGCAAATTGTTACGGGTTTTTTCTTTTAGATTATTTGGTAGCAGCACGGAGTCTGGATTTGTGTCCGGTTGATGGCAATAGGCTCGCCCCCTATTACATTGGGACTTGTAACATAACTGGGAAAATGTGGGTGTACCTTTCAGTGACCTCTGCTGGTCTGTAATGTTATTTATAATGATATTTAATTAAATATACTTAAAAGATCTAACTTAAAAAACATCAAAACTCACACGAATGATCCGTTAAAAAAGATTCTTGAATGCGTTTTGGTCGAGTTTCGACAGGACATAATCCGAAACGTTTTAAATTACAATCTTATACAGAAATTACTTAAAATAATAACAGCTATGTACAGGTAGGCTTAGTGGCATGGGTCTTCAGAGAAAGGGAAGGAAACACTCCTCATTTATATAGACCTCTCTTACTTGTCCAGCGTTGTTTAGTATGTATGAGGCGCTAAGATACTTTCTCAAATAAATAGGGAGAAGAAATGATGTTTGTATGTTTTTAATGAATAAAATTTTGATTAATGATAAGTTTGATTTTCAACTAGAGTAGATACTTTGAGGTTATTAAAATTATTCTTAAATAAAATACGTGTGGAAATAAGACTCAAAAATGTGACTAGATACTGTAGCACTTGATTATTTAGAGAACATTAAACATTATTATGGACACAACTATCATAAATCTTAACAGCCTATATCTGTCCCACTGTAGGACAAAGGCCTCTTCTCATATAGAGAAGGAATTAGCATTGATTACCACGTTAGCTCACTGCGGGTTGGCGATTTCAAACAATTTAATCAAGGTTTCCTCACGATGTTTTCCGTCACTGTTAGTCAGTGGTGTCTTAGAATATTTAAGAAAGTATTATTACTTGCCCACTGATAGCCAAGCGGTGTGACCGTAGGACTGCCAAGTCAAAGGTCGCAAGTTCAAACCCCGGCACGCACCAATGTCTTTTCGAATTAATGCGCGTAAATTAGTTATCAGTTGCTAAAAACGGTGAAGGAAGACATCGTGAGGAAACCGGCACACCTGAGAGATTTTTCAACGGTGTGTAAAGCCATGTCAGAGGCCTACAGGCGGTTTATACTCCGACACCAGGTTGTTCATCAACCATACGATACGAATAAGATTGATACTTGCCTGAGTTTGAAACTCCAACCTTGTGCATACAAATCCGGTATGTTAACCACTAGGCCACCACGGTTAGATTTCCCTCACGTAAACTCTAAATAAAACACAACCCTCCTTGTTAGCTTCGCCGCAGTCGCGTAAAAACCACCTCAATCAAAGCAGCTAGTAACGTAACTAGGTGTTGGCAAACTCAAATGAACGGTGTACCTGACTCTAATTTCCGACCACAGACAGGTACGTAGGGATGGGACAACCTTACTAATTAGTTAGTTTCGATTAGTTGATATTAATATTCACATCCCGCTTTGGGCGGATTTAAACACCTTTGTTGATATTAATTGGAGTTTATTTGGAACGTTACGTTGAGAAACTATTGTTGTAATGTTAATTAATTTTAACGGTAAGGTGTCATAGGTTTTCGTTTTAATGTAGCCCAGAGAAATCCGCATCTGACTGATTGATTCTGATTGACTGGCCTGTTTGTCTAGTTGTTAGTGACTCTGACTGCTAACCGGTTTAGCAGTCAGGGTCGTGGGTTCGATTCCCACCCAGGACAAATCTTTGTGTGATGAGCATCATGATTTGTTCTGTGTCTGGGTGTTATTTATCTATATTATGTATGTATTTAGAAATATTTAAGTATGTTTATCAGTAGTCTGGTTACCATAATACAGTTTGGGATCAGATGACCGTGTGTGTGCTGTCCCAAGATATTATATTATATTATAATTATTATATTATATATCTACTTTAATTTTTTTTAAGACTTGGTCATAACACTTTATAATTCCCCGTAGACAAACTCTAAGATAAAAAATCATTTAAGTATTCAAAGTAGATAAAAAAAATTGTACTTCTTGAACGTCAAATTACACAAAACGCCCGCCCGTCACCGCTTCCTATTGCTATAGCTGGGTGGAAGAAGCGGCGCAACAAACCACCCAGCAGCACAATCTGTCTGTCTGTCAAAATTTGGAAAATGTAATACAAATTAAGAACAAATAGTAATAATAGTTAAAAGCTCAAGCTTTAAAATTGGTAAACCTACAGATTATTTAAGAATCGACGACTAAGTTGATACGATTTTTTCATGCTTCAAACAGTTGTTTCCCACCTCTATTCCGGTAGAGTAATGCCGAGTCCCGAGACCTTGTAATTAAGTTGCCTGTAATTACTAAGGTGGTGGGCTTAATGAGGCCGGCCATATACACCGCACACGGGCAGAAAAACTGCCAGACGTTGGATACAGATTACAAGAAAATTGGAGTCATTTATTTCGTAGGTAATCCTACTTATAGGTATACAAGCTTCCGCCCGCGACTTCGCTCGAGTGGATTTAGAATGTTTTATAGCCTATAAGCCTTTCTCGATAATTAGGCTATTTAACACGGAAATATTTTTTCAAGTCGGATCATTAGTTCCTGAAATTAGCGTGTTCAAGCAAACAAACAAACTCTTTAGCTTTATTATTATAATAATTATAAATAATAGTAATAAAGATAATATATAATCAAAATAATATTATATATATGACCTACCTTGGATGGATTACCTTGAAATGTATCATAGAAAGCATGGTCTGAAGAAAATAGAAAAATTAACTCAATATTGTCTACGTCACATTTCGTTGCATATTTTTAATGGCGTTTGTAACTATTTTACAACTTAGTATATAAAAAATAAAAATCGCCTTCAAAAACACGAACTCAAAAGTAAAAACTACCTAATACTTTTATTCACATCACTTTACATAAGCAAAGTTGAAGTCGGTGCCAATTTGGTGACTATGAGACCACCTCCAGAGTATAAATTTATACTCTATCAAATAAAAAAAGAATTATGAAAATCAGCTCATAATTGACGGAGAAATCGTGTTACAAACGTACAAAAAAAACAGTCGAGTTGAGAACCTCCTCCTCTTTTGATGTCGGTTAAAAACGTAAACATATTAAATAAAAATAAAATTGCCATATGCTAGCATGAAAGCGAGATGCAAGAGGTTGCAAACTGTGTGGGCCCCAATCAATATTAAATCCACCGATTATGATATAACAAGGGTCCTAGACAAAGGCGAATTGCTAGACTAAGAGAAATTGAATAGAATGAAAAATATATAGGGTTGTCATGTCATAGGATACATCGTTGAAACTTTATGTCATCCTTCATACATTTACCATTCTATTCTATTTCTATTCGTCTAGCTTTTGCCTCTTGTCTATGGGGGCTGGTATTATAAAAGAAATGTAATCACTATTCTCCATTTTCTCTCTGCCATAACGTTTGACAAAGATTCTACTTCACCTTTTAAATCTCCCCGGTTTATTATGATGCACGGTGCATTACGCAGATTTAATATTTTTAATGTGCTGAAACCAAGCACTGCTTCTATTTCAGTGTATGTTCTTACAGTTTTATTTTACCAGCTGAACAGTGGGTTATTTGTCTGTCTTTACTGACAAAAATATTTTGTAATCATGTGTAAATTACTTAACATTACGAAGCATCACATATATATACAAATAACTATCTAAAAGGTGTATTTATTGTATTTATATTTAATTTTTTTACATCCTATGTTACTCGCGATCATGCAAGGATTCTAACGACACTCCATACATCAAAATCGGTTCAGGCATTCAGAAGTTATGATGGATTAAAAAACTCACATACATACATAGAACCCTGAAAACATTACACTCCTTGAAATTGTGTTGTAAAGCATCGAAGTATTTTTTTCGTTCTTCGTCGTGCTTTTAACAATTCATCAACTCACATATCACTCTAAACTACATAACACGGCTCAACTTAATTAAAACTAGCACAAATACAATTAAGCTCCCTGTTTGCGCGCAACGCTTCGATGTCGGAGCCTCTCAGTATAAATCTCGCAACAATTTGCATAAGTCAGCCTGCGGATGATAACTGTAATTGATTTATCTCCTGCGAGGGTTCCGTTGAGGCTAATACAGTAGGTACGTAGTCAGTAGATACAGCAAGCTTGGTAGTAGTCTTGTGTAGTTCGCGAACGAGCTAGTTCGTAAGACCGCTCCCACAGACGAACTACGCGAACTAGTTCTCAGATCTCTCGGTCTTCAGTTCGTTTGATGCGCGTCAAAAGTAAAGGTAAAAATATAAAATGTAACAAAAGATCGAACGAATGAGCGAGCGATCTGCCTTTCGCTGATCCGAGCTGGGAGCTCACGAACTAGAAGAGCGGACTAGTTCGTTTAGGTGCGGTGAACTAGACGGAGCGATCTCATTCGAGAACTACTACGCGCAAGTCTACTTGGTAGGTTGTGTGTAAATCAAAGCAAGTGTGGTAATTTCGAGCCAGTGTTACTTAAAGGAATAATTAATGGTTAGCTAAAAAGTAATATTCGTACTTCGTAGATACAGACCTACACTACAGTTAGATCTTCTTCTTATCGTATGGTTGATGAACAACCTGGTGTCAGAGTTTAAACCGCCTGTAGGCCTCTGACATGGCTTTACACACCGTTGAAAAATCTCTCAGGTGTGGCGGTGTTGCACGATGTTTTCCTTCACCGTTTTTAGCAACTGATAATTAATTTATAATACGCATATGAATTCGAAAAGACATTGGTGCGTGCCGGGGTTTGAAAACAGTGTAGGTGGTCTGAGAAGAGGTCTTTTTAGGTAAGAACCACGGCGAGTTTGAGTTGATGACAAATGCCCTGTCTCGTACCATCTGAAGGACATTGAGACCCGTAACATGACTGGCGAAAAGTGGGTGTAGGTTCTATACACCTCTGCCTACCCCTTTGGGGTATACAGGCGTGATGTTACGTTATGTATTATATAAAGTGGCAGTAACTATAAAAGTCCATATTATATGAAATTGAAAATTAGTCCATATTATATATAATTGAGATTTGCTTAGCATTTATACTCTTTTTCAGCGTAAAAACATCTTTGATCATTTAGAAAATCATATGCGCCTAATTATGAGAAAATAAATTTTTGGATGTAGTTTAGCCATCGTAAAAGCAGCAGCGTATCTGCTCTACGTAGGTATATTTATGCGTGTATGTATCAGATGTATTCAGTAATTTCCTGCGTATGTTCAGTGATAAATAAAGATGTCATTTTGATACAAATTTCAAGCTGTCACATGAACGTCGACTGTAACGAGACGTCTTATTTCCTTCGTCTTCAAATATGTTACATGTTTATTGAACTAGCTTTTGCCCGCGGCTTCGCTCGCGTTAATTTAGATTGTTGGTTAGTATTATATATAGGTATATATAGCTTTTGCCCGCGGCTTTGCCCACGTAAACCACTTAGAGGGTTGAATTAAAACAAAAGTAGCCTATATCCTTTCTCCTTATACATGCCGAATTTGATCAAAATCCGTCCAGCGTGATGGTGTAACAGACAGACGGACGGACAGAGTTACTTTCACATTGATAATATTAGTATGGATGTATGTATAAACGTAAATAAAATATGTTTATACATGTATATTGTATACTTTATGGAAAACGTTCTATTAGGATTATTTGTTCTTATAACTATTCGGATCATCGCAATTAATGTTCCTCGGGAGGGTAGACAGAAGAGTAGTACTTTCATAATATCTATGTATTAATATATTTTCATTTTATTTTATTTTTTAAGTACGTCCGGTCGTCCGTGTGTCACTGTAGGGTGCCAACTGAAAACCAGCGCTGGGTGTTCTACACTCAGCATATGCTGAGTTGGCGACCTTTTCGGTATTGCATGTTCGATGGTACTACTTATTATATTTCCTTGTTGTTTTACCTTTTGTTTGTGCTGTCACATGTGATGTCGAATAAATGATCTTTGATTTGATTTGATTTGAAGAGTTCTGTTGCATATACCAATAGTCTGTCAGACAGTATGGTATAGGTACAAGTGAAAAACATCTCATCAAGGAACGTTTTCGTCAACCTCAAATCAATCCAGTCAAAATGAAAATTCATAGCCTGCATATCCCACTGCCGGGTATAGGCCTACTTATTCTAATCGTATGGTTGATGAAGAACCTGGTGTCAGAGTTTCACCCACCTGTAGGCCTCTGACATGGATTTACACACCGTTGAAAAATCTCTCAGGTGTGCCGGTGTTGCACGATGTTTTCCTTCACCGTTTTTAGCAACTGATAATTAATTTATAATACGCACATGAATTCGAAAAGACATTGGTGCGTGCCGGGGTTTGAACTTGCGACCTTTGACTTGGCAGTCCAACGGTCATACCACTCGGCTATCAGTGCTTATTAACGCCTTGTTTCCAACAAATCTTTTCAGGAGACGTAACCCTCAGCTGGCTAAGCGCACCTCCTGAAGCTACCAACAAATATAAATTATACTCCTTTCAAAGTATAATGCGAAGCTTTTCAATTCCCAAGTTTTCCCTTCGAACTTAGTAAATTTTAACTTGTTCATAAACTACGTACATTTTTAACTTGAAGTGAACTCGCTTAAAAGTTAGCCGATGGGCTAACTTTATGGGGTGCTATAAAACCTCTGCCGTGCGCTATACCGGTTATATCTGGTGCGAATTGGCCGTGAACCGGTTACGACTGGTTTGCGCCGGTTTAAACCGGATCAGATGGACGGTTGAGATTAGATTTTTGAGTACCGTTTGTGATTGGAGTGGTAGATTTGGGCCGTGCTCTAGTGACGTTATTTTAAGTGTTATTTTAATTGAAAACGAGTGAGAGGTACGAGTATTTTTTTATTGCAAATTGGTATATTTTTGGATCCTTTTTGTGTTATTTTTATAATCATCTAGCAGTAGCTTGGGTGCGTTGTAGTTTACCTTTTCACAAAGTGTCTGAGCTTCTGTAATAAAATGTTTTTTATTCAAAATTGGAAATAAATTCTTAGGGAAATTAAAAAATATCGCTTTCCAAAATTTTATTCAGGTATGAAGCATTCTTTTCTTAGTCTTCAAAATGCAAGTGTTATTGGATAATTCCAGTACATTTCAGTGGTTCTAGATCCCTAAAATGTACTGCATGCTCACATGTGCTGCTAATCATCAAATAACGCACAACTAAAATGAAACAAACCGAACATTCTGTAACCCTGTATAATTAAATACCGTCAAACAATACCCGGGCATATCCGGGGCACAAAATAATGCTAAACCAACAGTCGCCTGCGTTGAGCGCTGCATGTTTGCTAACCTCTTGACGTTTAATATCCGCCGGAAATGTTGCCTCGTATGCACACACTCATTGTTAGACAGTGGACAGGTGATCAGCAGAAGAATCAGTTTGTTTGGTCGTCCAAAATGTGGTGAAAATTAGGAATGTATTTGTCATATTCTTGATACATATATTTTTTTTAATAACTCGCATTGGAATTTCTCCTGTATCGTGGGTGCATTGTTTCACAAACATATACAATCACCGATATTCGGGACAAATATCTATGGATTGCACAAATTTATGTCCCGTGCGGGAATCGAACCCGCAACCCTTAGCATAGCTAACTTATTATAATATATTTTTATATTACTATACTATATATACCTACCTATTTGTTCTTATTGGAGAATATTTTGTAAAATATTAACCTTCTGCCTATACTTCTACATTGCATCGTGACCGGTAAATATAATATTTGCAGAAGCATCATCTAAGTACCTTCGTAGGGAGAGGTAACGCAGATCCGTATAAATCAATTAACACGCCCTGCCTGCTTATCTCGTTAATATTATGAATGATAACGATACGGTGTTTGAATGTTTAAGTTTTGCACTTAGTAGGGATTTGAGTATAATTTACAGTGTATAGATACCTGTAATCTTATTTTACAGCAACTGATAACTAATCTATAGTACGCACATGAATTTGAAAAGACATTGGTACATGCCGGGGTGTGTACTTGCGACCTTTGACTTGGAAGTCCAACAGTCATACCACTCGGCTATCAAATTGATAAAAACGGTGGAGGAAATCATCGTGAGGAAACCGGCACACCTGAGATTTTTCAACGGTGTGTAAAGCCATGTCAGACGCCTACAGCCAGTTTAAACTCTGACACCAGGTTGTTTATCAACCATACGATAAGAAAAAAAAGATTATACATCAAACATTCGCTTTAACAGAGGTTTGCATTACATAAAGTCATCATTTTTTTAATATTTTACGAGACTATTAAAATTCAATAAAATTATTTATTTGCACAGAATGTAGCTAATACAAATAGCACAAAAGTGATTAATTCGGCTATCAAGTGTCTTAAAAATAAATGTAAGTTGTAGCAGCATAATTTGGGTATTCGACTATAGCAGAGTCCGTATAATAGGCCCGATTTGGCAATAGGCTCGTCGCGTATAAAATGGGAGTTACGATGAACAGCAGAATGTGGGTAGACTGCTATTAAATGGTGGTATCCGGCCTAGAATTGACCACCCCCTTTCCTTCCGTGGGTGTCGTAAGAGGCGACTAAGGGGAAATTCATAAGATGGGCAGCAGCGTATTCTGTGACTTCACCACCAATACTACGATCCTCAAGCCGCTTGCCAAGCGTGGGGATTATTACCCCCCCCCTCCCCCGCTCAAACGAGGAGACCAGGCGAGGATCTTCAACTATGTTAAACATTGAACGTCTTTTGGCTGATGATGATGATTAGTACAATGCCATGAATTATTTTTGTAGTAGTGTCAACGGATCGGTAACTCAGTAATATAGTTTCATATTGAACCTTGACTTATCTCCACAAAAATGGCAATATATTATGGATAAACGCAATAAATTAGGAGTCCGGGCAATAACGCTGGCGTCGGCAATCAACAATTAACTGCGGCACAACATTAACTTGACGTATTGCCGCCTTAAGTTGCCACCAAACTTGAGTTATGGTACCTAACTGACTCATTCACCTTCACTTTGGTATAATGAGACAGGTTTTCTGTTGGAAGGGAAATTTAAGAGTTTAATCACCTCTACAAATAGATGTGCTATCTCTTGAAGTCCGTTGGGCTTTCGCTGAAATTGTATCGTCTACTGATAAGCGCTTGTGCGTGTCGCCGCGTCGCAACTGTTACTGAGCGCTCTTCAAGTAACACACACTAAAACATTGTGTATGTGCACGCCTGACAATATTCGTAGACAAACGGAATTCGTGAGATCGATCATCGAACGAATATACCTGATCCAACACACTGAACATATAAATACAGTACATAGGTGGACTTACAATATTACAGATCATTATGGACCCTGTCGGAAAAGGATAAGCAAACATGTTGCTGCCTACACTACATTCTATTTTATATAATATGAATACATAAGAATGGGAATAGGCCTGCTAACTATATATACATAGGACCTATGATCATCAATTGTGGGGTATACTAAATAGACTCCTGATGGAACAGAACACCTCAGCCTACGCCTACGGTATTAGGTACTAGCGCGATTTCATCATCATCATCATCAGCCGGATGACCTCCACTGTTGGTTGCCTCCCCCTTTTAGAAGGGGGGGTCCCATAATCCCCACTCTTGGCAAGCGGCTTGGGGATCGCATAGTTGGTGGTCAAGTTACAGAAGGACTGCTGCCTTCTTCTGAATTTTCCCTTAGCCGCCTCTTACGACACCCACGGGAGGAAAGGGGGTGGTCAATTCTAGGCCGGATACCACACGGCAGTACGATTTACATATATTTAAATGTTTTTACTATTAATTCTAAACCTAAAGACCTCTTCTCAGACCACCTACACTGTTCTCACAAAAATTATTTTTACCTGTCTGGACTTTAAAAGAGACATTGACCCCTGAGTTTGTTTCGGCGTTTCTTCTCAGAGGCAGTCAGTTAGGAAATGCCGACGCCATCTATCTAGTTTAAAAAAAATGACGTGTAAAAGTGTTTTTTAAGACCTATTTGCAGAAATAAAATCATTTATCATTTAAACTGAACTTACCACCTAATAACTTATTACATAATACATGCCTTGTTAACTTTCTTGTCAACCCACGCGTGTCTACGGCATACATCTTACCCTCGTGTGTATAATAACATCCACGAGCCCAAGTTTCAAACTAATATAAAAGACACGGACATCTTAAGTGAGTACTTACATAACAAAGCAATATTTTCCCGAAAAGCAAACGAAAATAGCTCTTATAATAAACGTGATAAGAGTGGGTAACATCACTTATTTGGTACACAACTCAGATGTGACAAGGGCTGTCAAGGTCTGTCGTAGTGTTAGATATTGCCGGACAATGATGTAGGATAACATGTAGTGTTAAACACATAGAAGTTAAGAGGCTTAAGAGGTACAGAGAGCGTTTTTTTTTGTTAAAAAAGAAAATGTCCTCTGTCTGCAATGGCTATTGACAAGTGTAAGGTCTTATACCCTGTTAGATATCGATGGTTTTTTTTATAAGACAGGCAAAAAGCTCATCTTCTATTCGGGCATTATTTTAGGATGCAAAACACATTTATAATCACTACATAGTATAAAACAAAGTCGATTTCTCTGTCCCTATATCTCTATGTATGCTTAAATCTTTAAAACTACGCAACGAATTTTGATGCGGTTTTTTTAAATAGATAGAGTGATTAAAGAGGAAGGTTTATATGTATAATAACATCCATTAAATAGTGGAGAAATACTTATAATATATATTATATACCCGTGCGAAGCCGGAGAGGGCCGCTAGTTTACCATAATATTGTGTAACCTATATTCCAGCCTACCTCTTTCGGAGATGCAAGCGTGATGTCAGACACAGCAAAAAAATACATAATATATTACAGCATGACTTGTGTTAAATAAATCTCTTAATGACAAAACATTTCTTCAAAAAAAACACAAAAAAATATAACACTTTTTACGAATACTGAAATAATTTTAAAGAACGCCGACAGTTGTCGCCATCATTTACATTGCGTAAGAGTTACGGCGCACCGTTAATGTGGGGCGCGCTCATTATTTCTAATGTCACACATCTTGTGTTGTGTAGCTATGTGTAAGATATAACTGTGATTTGTATACTTAAAGCAATCAATAATCACGCAAATATTCCAGATGTAACCAGAGAATCATTTTTATTATGAACCCGAAAAATTTGCGATGCAGAAAATAATTTAAGTATTTGATCATTTTCTTAAAAACAGTTTTTCGTTGATACAGTGGACATATTGAATTAACAAAATACTGTTGGAACCTTACCGAGCACTCAAAAATTACGAAAGTAATAAGTGCATAATATAACATTGGAAAAAGTCCACGAGGTGCTTACTTATTTCTGCTGCCAGAGGGCGCTGGTTAGAAATTAAATGCAACATTATTTTATCAACAAAACACTTTTACAGGTTTTTATTCGCCGTCACACTTTTCTAATAAGATATCGAAACTAAAGCTAACGTTAAGGGGCACACAACACAACATAAATATTTTAACGAAACATAGAGTAGGGTCATATAGGGATATATTCATTGAGAAGGGTCGCAGGTTCAAGTCCTGCTCGTGTCCATCATTTTTCAAATTTCCTTTATCTATTAAGATTCAAGCTTAGCATGGGCAACATGCAAAAATGACACCAAAAGTCAAATATTTCATTGACTTAATATAAAAGATATACGGATGATCCCCCTATTTATCCAAGCCCATTGTTCAGTTCGTCGACATTTTATTAAAATACTTCCAGGCAGACATGCTTCAAGTTTGCGTATATCGCCTGCTTTTATCATTTAGATGCTTGTAAATATAGTACCTTTGTAGTAAGCAGTATAGGTATAATATGTTTATATTGTTAAATATTAAAATCTTGTAGGTATTTTAAAATTTTGTTGAGATAATGTCATGAAAGACGACCTAATTGGTGCAGTGGCTAAGCGATTGGACTGCTGCGCTAAGGGTTGCAGGTTCGATTCCCGTACGAGACAAAAAATTGTGCGATCCGCAGATAATTGTAAATCCGAGCCTGAGTGTTTGTGTATGTGATATATAATACATGTTTGTGAAACGCACCCACGAGACAGGAAAAAATCCTTGTGTGGAGCGACGTTTTTTTATATTAATTTTGTTTCTGGATTATATATCTGAATATGTTGTTGAGGAACAATCTTTAAACATGAAATCACGCCCGTTATTCCCTTAGGGGTAGGCAGAGGCATTTTCCGTATCAGGAGGATTTCTAAAAAAAATATCGATAGGACCTGGTACATCACTATTTGTGGGTTACCCAATGGCATGTCGATCGAATAGTATGGGTCCTGACATAATTCGGTATTAGTGTATACTATAGTCACTATGCACGCCGCGGGAATGCACGACTAGATCCGGAATTCACCAAATCTCTAGGCCCTAATCTTGCCTACCTTAATTCTCTCACAGGCGTAATGATATTAATTTTATCAATACCATAAAATATCTTTAAGATGAAGATTTAAGATATGTGGAGAGAAACCACTATGGTGTGAACGCCACATGATATCAAAAGGCGTCGCGGCAGGCCCAGAAGATGGTGGCGGGACGAGCTTGACTCTTATAAGGCCACTTGGACTACTACAGCTCACAACCGGGAGGAATGGAGGAAGGAAAGGGAGGCCTCAGCCCTGCCAATAAAAGACGACCTGATTGGTGCAGTGGCTAAGCGATTAGACTGCTGCGCTAAGGGTTACGGATTCGATTTCCGCACGGGCCAAAAATTTGTGCGATCCACATTTGATTGTCCCAAGTCTGGGTGTTTGTGTACGTGATATTTCATGTTTGTGAAACGCACCTACGATACAGGAGAAATTCCTAGTGGGGGGCGACGTTTTAAAAAAACAAAAAAAGATATCATAATCGGGCTGAAATAATAATCAAAATAGACTATAAATATAAATCTATAAATCTTAGATTTAACCTTTTGAGCGCCACGTCTTGTATAGAAGACAAACGTTTCCATGCTCTCCAAGCCATAACTTTATTATAAGACAATATCTAATCGTAACATTTGTGTAATGTAATAGTTATCAGATGCTAAAAACGGTGAAGGAAAACATCGTGAGGAAACCGGCACACCTGAGAGATTTTTCAACGGTGTGTAAAGCCATGTCAGAGGCCTACAGGCGGTTTAAACTCTGACACCAGGTTGTTAATCAACCATACGATGAGAAGAATCGTAATAAATGTTATGATTCGATCTTTTAATAAAATCATAGTCTGGAAGGCATGAAAATTTGTTTTCTATTTATAAAATAGTGTTATAGCTAGGAAGAAGAACCAGAAAAATCTAAAAATCAAAAGGCAATCGCAAATAGGTGAAAACTGCCAAACTTTTTTACAAGCAAAGGTAACTCATTCAGACAACCTCAGGAACGGTGAACTCCAATAAAAATCGCTCGGCACAAATTGCTTGACATTCCGTAACACGCTGAACCAGTCTAACAATTTATTGCTTCATATGAGAGATTACAAGGGTTTGTCGAGTTTCCTGCCAATTTGTACCGAGAAATTGTTTTTGTGTAAAGCAACATACAATTGAAAGGCTTTAGCGAGTTCTAGAAGGGATTGAGAACGATTACAATGTATTTTTTTTTATCACATACACAAAAACCCAGACTCGGGACAAACATCTGCGGATTACACAAATTTTTGCCCCGTGCGGGAATCGAACCCGGAACCTTTGGCGCAGCAGTCCAAATGCTAAGCCACTGCGCCAACCGGTCGTCTTTATGGGGGCTTTCATAAATATCATATAATTCTAGAGATGAAAAAATGATGAAATCTTTTTTTTTTAAAGTACCGGTTCGTCGAATATTTTCTACTTAGTAGTACATGTTATTAACAGCACTTGCGCATAATATTTCATTATTCAACTATATTTAAAGGAACCTAGATAATGAATATATCATCATCATCAGCCGGAAGAAGTCCACTGCTGAACGAAGGCCTCCTCCTTAGTAGGGGGGGGTTGCCATAATCCCCACGCTTGGTTGGCAAGCGCCTCGGGGATCGCAGTGTTGGTGGTCAGGTTACAGAAGACGCTGCTGCCCATCTTCTGGATTTTCCCTTAGTCGCCTCTTACGACACCCACGGGAGGAAAGGAGGTGGTCAATTCTAGGCCGGATACCACACGGCACAAATAATATAAATGGTATCTAACAAATATTATTATGATAATTACCGATATCTTTTGTTTTGCATACAAAACCAAATCAATTACACATATATAGCACGCCAGGTTGAGTTAGACGATTGAATGAATTCGAATAGCTATCGAGTAATAATGTCCTCCTGACCGAATTTCGGTCACGGCGGCCTGTCTCAGCTGAGACTAGCCATCTGCGCAGGAGATATTATAGTGCACAAGTATGCGCGCAGACACAGGTGCACTCCCTATTCCGTCACTCTCATACTCCGATGGGACGGTAGACCGACACGACCGGAGAGAGATCAGGCGCAGGACCAACAGCTTAACGTGCCTTCCGAAGCACGGTGGGGTCTCGATATGTAAAAACGGTCACCCATCACAAGACTGACCGCGGCGAGCACGGCTTAACCTCGCAGATCGACTGATCTGCGGGGTAGCCACATAGCTACGAGCCCCACAGCTATCGAGTATCGATTATACGATCAATTGAAAATCGACTAATTACTTGATTGATGTTTGAACTAATTTCTTATATGAATAGATTCTATAAGTACCTATATACGTAAATTGTTTATTAGTTTTGTGTGTAAAATGGAATAAATATCAATGCCCTTTATTGGTTGGAGTTGTTAGATAATATTTACGGTCAATAATATTCAATTTGCTTTTAATAACATAACATCACGCTTGTATTCCCAAAGGGGTAGGCACAATTTGTAATAGGGGGCGAGTCTATTGCCATCAACCGGGCACAAATCCAGACTCCGTGCTGCTACTGAGAATCACCTAATAGAAAAACTCAGTAACACTTTGCCCGACCCGGGATTCGAACCAGGCTTGACAGTCGCTCTAAGGCGACCACTAGACCAATATGATTTCAATAATCATGTTTACTTGTAAAGCAATCAGGTAGGAAAGCATGGTTGGTTAATACGATTATACCTGATAAGCGCAGTTCGCAGCAGAACGGCTTCAGAGGTCATGAGTTGGATCCCCGGACGGGACGAATTATGTTGAGGTCCTGGGTTCGAATCCCGGGTTTAACTGCGACCCGGGATTCGAACTCAGACCTCATTCCCAGCAGTCGCGTTTAACGACCACTAAACTAATGAGGCGGTCTATTAACTATGTATATAATAATTTTACTGAACATATTACAATATACATATTTTAATAACCACATCATGAAACGAACCACCACAAACTTCTCCGAAATAAGTTGTGCCGGCAAATACTGCAGAAACTGCAAACAACGCTGAAAGTAAATTACAGTGCGCTTCTACGTGTACAGAAAAAAAAACATTCATACTCGCTTTCACGGATAACCCAGTTCCAGAGACGAGTGGTCACATACACACACACACACAAGCATACATACACACACATGCATGTTTTCTCTACAACTGAGTTTATTTACATTTGCCCTTGTTAGTTTGAGTCGCTAAGGGTTGAGATGTGATGTACGCTTTTTGGGGTTAAATATTTTAGTTTAAAAACCTTTAAGGAAGTTTACATGGTTTGAAATTGAACGTAAACCGCCTGAAGGACACTGATATGGCTTTAGTCTTCGTTTGAAAATCTCTCAGTTGTGCCGGTTTCCTCACGATGTTTTCCTTCACCGTTTTTAGCAACTGATAACTAATTTATAGTACACATGAATTTGAAAAACATCGTGAAAAAACCAGCACACCTGAGAGATTTTTCAACGGTGTGTAAAGCCATGTTGGGAGCCTACAGGCGGTATAAACTCTGTCACCAGGTTGTTCTTCAACCATACGACAAGAAGAAGAAAACATGAATTTGAAAATATATTGGTGCGTGCCGGGATTTTAAGTTGCGACCTTTGACTTGGCAGTCCAACGGTCATACCACTCGGCTACCAGTGCCATCTTCTTCTTCTTTTAATCTTTGACGGCCTGATTGGCGCAGTGGCTAAGCGACTAAACTGCTGCGCTAAGGGTTGCGGGTTCGATTCCCGTACGAGACAAAAAATTGTAATGTAGCGACGTTTTTTTAAAAAAAAACAATAGACAACATTACACAATTTTACCTGTGTTCAGTTTTATTTTAATCAAGACAGTCATGATCAAAGCTAATCACCACGGCTACGCCGTAGCGCTACGAAATTCGTAGCACGCACTCAAAGTTACGTAGCAACTTATGTGTTACATTCGTAGCTCAAGTAATGGAATTCAGACATCGGTTACAACTTCAGTACGAGGGTGGAGGGCTTGTGTTGATTTTAATTGAAACAATTCACTTTTACTGAATGAGTTTTACGAATTGAAATGTGAAACTGAATTTATTTGTTTATTAATCACTAGCTTTTGCCCACGGCTTCGCCTGCGTTAACCCCGATTTAAACCCCTTAGAAGGTTAAATAAAAAAGTAGCCTATGTCCTTTCTCGGGTCTTAAACTTTCTACATGCCAAATTTCGTCAAAATCCGTCCTGCTGCTTAGTCGTGACGGTGTTTCAGACAGACAGAAATTCTGACAGAGTAACCTTCACATTTATAATATTAGTATGGATATGGATTATTTTGATTTTGAAAACATATACCTGGTATACCTGGATTTGGACATAGTGTTTTTTCGATTTACAAAGAAGGTCCCCTAAGATGCGAATGACGTCACGGACAACAGCTAGTTTTATATAAGCGAATGCATATGACATAAGAACAATAGTTTACTACTAAAACTTTTTGAGTATTATCCATATTATTAACATTATATGCAAGTTTTACTCCCGTCAATATTCGGAAATGCCCGACTAGTTTCGGACTCTAACGGAGCTCCTATTTATGAGCAGGTGAGGGATTATGCCATAAGTAAAGCCTGCGGTATATCACACTTCACACTAATATTAATATAAATTGTGGCGAATGTTTGTGAGTGTGTTTGTTACTTCTTCAATCTCAAACGGCTGTACCAATTTTGATGAAATTTGGCATGGAGGGAGCTGACACCCTGGATTAACACATAGGCTACTTATAATCCCAAAAAAGTGTAGAGAGTTACACTACGGGGCGCAGCTAGTTAAGATTAATTTATTGTGTAAGATGTAATATTCAGTGCATTGGTTACTGAAACACACTAGGGTTCCCTGTGTCGTGAGGTCCAGGCTCCTTCGATCATCCATTCATTTTCGATACAATAATTTTCTCAGTTTTCTAGTTTCTATATAACAGCTTATAGTCAGATGCAGAAAGAAGATAAAATCAAACTGACTCTGAAAACATTTTGAGAGCTCGTTTTAGTTAATAGCCGAACCATACTCAGAATTATCATAATATTCACTTTCGTATTCACCGATAACTACCAACTTTTCGAAGCATGTCACGGCTATAACTCCAAGCTATTTCGTCGGCATCCAGTTAAAATTCCCTTCCAACTATTCAAATGTTTGAATATTGATTCAAAGTGATGTCTGTAGTATTTTATTGTTAGTTTATGTAGCTTTAAACGTAACTATTAAGAAGACTTTAGAGCTGTAGCGAAGGTATAGGCATATTACGCTTAGTGTCGCAGGTACGATTGCTACTCGCAACAAAAAAAGGAGCCGACGACCCGAGAAAGGACATAGGCTATTTTTAGATTTAGATAAACACGGGCGGAGCCGCGGGCAAAAGCTAGTACACATATATAACATAACATAACATTACGCCTGTATTCCCCGAAGGGGTAGGCAAAGGTGTACATATAGTACACCCACATTTCGCCAGTTATGTTGTAAGTCCCAATGTAATAGGGGGCGAGCCTATTGCCATCAACCGGGCACAAATCCAGACTCCGTGCTGCTACTGAGAATCACCTAATGGAAAACTCAGTAACACTTTGCCCGACCCGGGATTTGAACCCAGGACCTCTTGCTCAGCAGTCGCGCTTGGCGACCACTAGACCAACGAGGCAGTCTTCAACATATATATAGTTGTATTTAACAACGGTTAATACCTATAAGCACAAAAGGTAAATAAATAAATTCCTTTCGAAGTATCGCGTGTACGAAACTATTAACCGTCGGACAGTTTCAGACAATTACATAGTAATTCAATCCAAAAGCTTTAGTAATTGATTTAAAGGTCTTATAGGTTGTATAATATAAGCTGCCGAGCGGTCCCAAGTACGATTCAAACTTTTTATTTTCGTTAATCAACTTATTGAGTTCATCGCTGGTCTGACGACCTTATTGGCGCAGTGGCTAAGCGATTGGACTGCTGCAATAAGGGTTGCGGGTTTGATTCCCGCACGAGACAAAAATTGTGCGTTTTGCAGATGTTTGTCCCGTGTCTGGGTGTTTGTTTATGTGATATTTCCTGTTTGTGAAACGTACCCACGATAAAGAAGTAATCGTAGTGTGGCGACCTTTAAAAAAAAACATCCAGAATCATAAACTGCAAGCTATTATGAACTCAAAACAATTAACAGACAGCGCTCCTCATATTTTGCACACCCATGTTCTTTTAGCACCCGGTCTAATGATTATTTGTAGATATGCTAAAATGTGACATTGACAAGTGAAAAAACGCTAGAGCTAGACGAATGTTAATAGAATTGAATGGTAAATCCATTAATGTGATCTATGTCAATGCCTATATTCCGTTCTCTTCCATTTCTATTCATTTACCGCTATGCCACTTGTCTTAAGCCTCCGAGCCGTCATTAAAAACACACCATGTCTTTCGCCTCCCTCTACTCGCTTTTCCCACGACAGGAAATAAAAAACCATGAGCGCACCACAAGGGTTATACGTGGAAAAGTCTATTCGAGCGACGCGACGATAAAAATTTAACGCTTCCACTGTAATTACAAGTTTTAATGGAAAGTAATTGCAATCGATTGTTTCAGCGTCTGAAAGCAGATAGCTTGTGCCTCCGGTATGTTTGTGGAGGCTAGGGTAGACAGTTTCCATGCTATCGTACGCAAGTGGCTCGCATCGTTATTGAGCAGAGTCCGGAGTAGCCCTAACAGCATCCTTCAGGTCATTGCGGATAAAGAGGACTCAAACATCCTGAAAGCATTTATTCGTGCTCAAATTTTATAACTGTTTTTGTATTAATTATGGACATGTTCTGAAATAAAGATTATTATTATTATTATTTAGTCACTGGACTGGTTTATTAAGAGTTTTAGTTGAAGATTTGTTACTGGGAATTTCCATTAAGAAATTTTCTGTACGCAGCGTTGGCAGGTCTCCCACCAGGTGGGCCGACGATATCGTCAGTTGCGGGCAACCGGTGGATGCAAATGGCAAGTTGTCGTTCATTGTGGCGTTCTAAGGGGAGGCCTTCGTTCAACAGTGGACGTCTTCCGGCTGATGATGATGATGAATTTAATAGCACTGAGTTTGGTATGTGCCGGGTTGATGGCAATAGGCTCTCCCTCTATTATATCGAGACCTATAACATAGGAGGAGTTCCTAATGTGGGGCGACGTTTTGTAAAAAAAAACTTTAAATTAGTGATTGTAGATACTCCATCATCTAACCTTCAAACTATGGCGTTGCATGATGATACTTAAATTAAATTACAACACGGGAATAAAAGTCATAATCGCCTGTCAATTTTTTTTTACTTGGTGAATTCCGAAAGATTGCCGTGTGTTATTTGGCCTAGAATTGACCACCATCTTTCTTACCGTAGGTGTCGTGAGAGGCGACTAAGGTGAAAATCTAGAGGATGGGCAGCAGCGTTTTTTGTAACTTGACCACCAATAATGCGATCCCCAAGCCGCTTGCCAAGCGTGGGGATTATGGCAACCCGGTTCTGAAAGGACGCCTTTGATCAACAGTGGACGTCTTCCGGGTGATGATGAATTCCGATAGGATTTGCCTTTAGTTTTACTGGACTACTGTTTACCGGTATTGTGTGTTGAGCGGCTAGACAAGTAATTAACTACACAAAATTGTGGCATAATATATTTATATCTGGATGAAAATGACAAGTATGAGAAGTCAACTCATCGCGTTAGCTAAGGTCAGACCTCGAGATGTTGATTAATATAATAAAAAGAATGAATGAAGATCTACATTATAATACATTACATTATAATGATATTACATTAGCGTCCTACATCCAAAGAAAAGATGGAACGATGTTATGTGATCATGTTGTAATATTCATACGATTAAATGAGAATCTTTATGAGAATCTGTGTCAGTAATATTTCAGGCAACTTGGAAAATATACTCGTTAAAGTTTACGGTTTGATGGGTATTCTTAGAAAATGTTATGATCTCAATAAATTCAATTAATTAGTTATAATGATACAATAATAATATCGTTATTGGCATAATATAGATTTATAATATTTAAAGATTTCTCTGACCCCTGCGCTAGCTATAAAAAACTGTTGCAGAAGTCAGTGTCCTTCCATTTACATTACAGTTTTAATATTTTATTTTATCTAAATTGATAAAGGATTCAAGTCCCGCTCGTGGCCATTATTTTTCAAATTTCCTTTCAATCAATTTAGATTCAAGCTTAGCATGGGCAACATGCTAAAATGGCACCAAAAGTCATTTTATTTTATGACAAATCTTAGTAACTAATAAACTTTAAGTTATTTAAGGATGTTTAAAGTCAAAATGCAGCAGTTTTCTATTCTAGCTCGTTGGTCTGAGGGTCTTGAGGTCCCAGGTTCGATTCCTGAGTCGGGCAAAGTGTTACTGGGATCCGTTAAGTTATTCTTAGTAGCAGCACGGACTGTGTGTCCGGTTGATGGCAATAGGTTATATTCTTATTACATTAGGACCTACACAGCACTGATAGCCGAGTGATGTGACCGTTGGACTGCCAAGTCAAAGGTCGCAAGTTCAAGTCCCGGCACGCACCAGTGTCATTTTAAATTCATGTGCGTACTATAAATTAGTTATCAGTTGCTAAAAACGGTGAAGGAAAACATCGTGAGGAAAGCGGCACACCTGAGAGATTTTTCAAGGGTGTGTAAAGCCATGTCAGAGGCCTACAGGCGGTTTAAACTCTGACACCAGGTTGTTTCATCAACCATACGATAAGCAATAAGGACCTATAATATAATTGGCGAAATGTGGGTGTAATTTACAGTCACCTCTGCCTACCCTTCGGGGAATACAGGCGTGATGTTATGATTATGCATATTGAGAAAAAATGAGTATTTAGTGGACGTTAAAACAATAACGAAAAGCTTTCAACATTCCCAACCGTTGCTAAGCAACAGTATCTAAAACAAAAACCTACCCATCTGTTAAACTCCATAGATAATCCTCATTCATCCACTGATCGTATCACAAGGTATTCGTTCCACATTCGATATTAAATTCCGATCATTCAATACAGATGGGTAAAAAAATAAATAATATAAAAATGTTTTCCGATCTGGACCGAAGCGTGTTTTATGCCCGGAGCGTCTTGAGGATCCTTAATAAACTGTGAACGAGCACGATCCCAGGAGATAGACGGAATACCGTTTTCATAAACCTTATTTATTATTTTACCGACAGGGTGTGAGAAATGTGGGGTTCTGCTTTTGTCTGGCGAAATCACAGTCACACGATGATTACTCGATATAAACCACCACCCTCATAGTAACCTCTCCTAGAGGCTTGTAGTCGTAGCGTAACTACGTACGTTTTAGCTACTTAATCTGCGAGGTTAAGCAATGCTCGCCGCGGTCAGCCTTGAGATGGGTCACCAATTTTTACATGTCGAGATTACTTTGTTTCTTTCCCCAGTCATGTTGGTCGTATCGTCCTCATTCCGTTCTTTAGAACTCATCTTTAGCTGTTATTTATTTATTTAACAAAAGTAGGTTTCTTTAAGGTTTTTTAGGTACATACATAAAAAAACTTTACAACTATTTCGCCAATGGTCCTGCGCCTGATGTCTCTCCGACCATCTGTCTACCGTTCTATTGGCTCGTAGCTATGTGGCTACCCCGCAGATCAGTCGATCTGTGAGGTTAAGCCGTGCTCGCCGCGGTCAGTCTTGTGATGGGTGACCGTATTCACATGTCGAGAGTGCTCCGGAAGGCACGATAAGCTGTTGGTCCTGCGCCTGATCGTCGTGTCGGTCTACCGTCCCAACGGATTATGAGAGTGAGGAAATAGGGAGTACACCTGTGTCTGCGCGCATACTTGTGCACTATAATATCTCCTGCGCAGATGGCTAGTCTCCGCTGAAACAGGCCACCGTGACCGAAATTCGGTCAGGAGGACATTTACTTTATTGGTCTAAGGAGTGTGATGGCACAGAAACAACTACGTACACGTCGGTGCCCTCTATTCCATCACCGTACCACCGAACATCAGACATTCTAAAGTATCACTCGTTGAGGCAGTCTACTTTGACCTCAGTAATTAATAGTCGATAATATTATGATAGTTTCAATATTTCATTTAAATTTTACGTGAATATCAATAACACACACAACATGGGCGGTTTCAGAGTAGTATGTTAATGCGGTTTCCGAATTGATAGCTACCGTTCCGTCGAGTGGATTCTGTCCTGCGGTTTCATCGTCCTTATAATGTAACATTATTATACTCGAATATCAATTAATTAATTATCATTGAATTTAAATATATGACATAACATCATATCTGTATTTTCCGGAGAAGACAGACGTGTATAGTGCAGCTGTATTTTGCCAGTATCTAAATAGGGAGCGAGCCTATCGCCATTAAATGAGCACGAATCCAAACTCTGCACAGAATGGCCTAATGAAAAAACCTAATAACACTTTTCCCAGCACGGTAATTTAACCTATAACCTCGCGCTCAACTGTTGACCTCGCGACCACTGAACGGGGAATCAAAAGTGACATACAAATGCATAATCTTTGAAGAGAAAACATCAGTATTATAACTATTTTAGTGAACACATTTCGGTGTCAAAATCAGACGCCTATATATACACAAGAACAGAACCATTTACAGTACCATGAACTCAAGCAGGACATTTTTCCATTGTGAAAGGGAGACGCCGCGCTCTACGTGCAGTGTAGTGTGGCGTCTCGCTCCCACATCGGAAACTGTCCCGCTTTAAGAGTTTATGGAAAGGGGGCTGGATCGCTTTTCGGGTGATAAACATTAACGGCAAGTTAGGCGAGCCTTCATCGCCGTTAAAGTACCTGGAGTTAAGTTAGAAACTGCTAATAATTCACAACAGACCCTCGGGCCTTTTAACATACATGTTTGTGAGGATCAGAAAACTTAGGGTCATTGATAAACTTCACAAAGGTACTTCTTTTCTGGAGTTTTAAGGGTTGTACGTGAGATGTGAGGGTAGGTAATATTTTTTCTCGAGTTTTTGTATGTTGGCCAGATAATTATTTTGCGAAGTTTTGTATGCTCGCCAGTTTTTTTATGCGAGTTCTTCTGTAGCATCCTTGTTATTATTGTAAAATTGCTGAAACTGGTATTGATAACAATACGAGTTTTAGCAGTTTTACAAGTGTGTTCATTTCGTTATGTTCCTTAGAGGTAGGCAGAGGTGATTCGTCAGATGATAGAAGCGTAAGGGAAGCTTATTGCCATAAAGTTAAATTATGCTTCAGTGCTTATTTAAGTAGGTAAATCCTTGAATGAATAGAGACTATTTATTTATATAAAGCGCGTTTTATAATATGTATAATAAGTATGTTAATTTAATTTAAACACATTTAAAAGTGGTCTACTTTCATCCTTTTGAGGTATATCCTTTTTAAACGTCGCCTCACACTAGTTCTTGTACTGTATTGTGGGCGCGTTTCACAAACATGTAATATCACATAACACTCGACTCGGGACAAATATCTGCGGATCGCGCAAATTTTTATCCCGAGCGAGAATCAAACCCAGAAAATTTATCGCAGCAGTCCAATAGCTTAACCACTGTGCCAATCACGTCTTGGATAAAAGACTTTTGTCTAACGAAAATTTATGGTTGAAAAACATCGCACCTCTGCCTACCCTTCAAAACAAGTAGGTAACGTACGATAACAATATTTCTGCCTGAATAACCTACTGATAAACATAATTAAACTGAATTCACGGTATATTTGCAAAGGGTAAACAGTGTGAAGCCGCGTGCACACTGCACACCCAATATCGAACCTATTGGTGGAACTCAACATGGACACAGTAATGACGGCTATTGGAAACTCATTAGCGTTAAACGTTATGTTTTAACTTTTTGACAGTCGACGTGTTCATTAAATATGTCAAGCAGAGTGATAGAGTGTCGGTCGTGTTGCATTTAACACGTTAGTTTGCACTTAGTTGTGTTGTATCGTGAGAGAATGAATGAAGGATTCGGTTGGTAGAAAATGCCTTGTGCTTTACCTGTATCTTGTACATTATAGTTTTTATTTATTTATGCAAGACTGGTCGTTGGCAGCTGGTAACAAGGAGATGTGTAAGGAGAGTGGGAAAGCCTTTAGCCAGCAGTGGGACACTTTAGGCTAATAATAATAAATCCAAACATCTCAATACAATAGACCAAATTAATTATTTTAGTATCCCACTACTTCTATATATTCTTATATGATTAATTTCGTTGCGAGTTTCGACAGTCGAGTCCTTTCTCTGGGACGCCTCGAGTTTCATTGCCTCGATGGTTCTTAATGGTTATCATTGTAGATCCTGGCTTACAGGAGTTGCAATGATGGGCACGAGTGGTGGGCTTGTCCCGTAATTAATATTTTAGTATCCATATTTCACAATACTTAGTCCAGCACTTTCTGGGGACTTTTCATGACTGTTCTTATAGAGAGCAGTTGTGTGTTGTCCTTAGCTGGTGACCCATTGTCCCACTTCCTTTAAGATTACAGTTTTCAAAGGGCCTCTGCGTTTTGGACCTGTGTCAATCCACATTTATAATTATTTATTATTTATATGATTGTACATTGGGAGAGGCCTATGTCCAGCAGTGGACTGCAACGGGCTGATGATGATAATAATCTATCCCCAACAGACGCATACTAAAACAAAACCCGCTTTTTGAAATAAAACGCGAATGGTTTAGCGACGCCTGTGATATAACGAAGTTACAGATGGCACGGACCGATGTCCGGTTACCCTACGTCCGGTAATTCGATATTCGCGGCACGACAAGCTGTCCGGTGTCCGTTACCGGTTGTCCGGCCGTCCGGGTAACTCTGTTACGTATATTTTTAAATATCATCGTGATATTAGGACTTTTAAATCTAGTAGTTTTGCAAGCGTCTTTGTTTGTGGTTTTGAAAGGTCTTTGGACGGTTTGCTTTCGTCTGTTAAAGTGAGAATGTTTGTACAGTATTAAATATTTACACAAACATAAATGTATGTGTTTACGCTATCCTTATATGTATTGAGGGGCTCGTAGCAACGTGGCTACCGCGCAGATCAGTCGATTTGCGAGGTTAAGCCGTGCTCGCCGCGGTCAGTCTTGTGATGGGTGACCGTTTTCACATGTCGAAACCCCTCCGTGGTCCTGAAGGCACGTTAAGCCGTTGCTCCTGCGCCTAATCTCTCTCCGGTCGTGTCAGTCTACCGTCCCATCGGACTTTGAGAGAGAGGGAACAGGGTGTGCACCTGTGTTTGCGCGCATACTTGTGCACTATAATATCTCCTGCGTAGTTGGCTAGTCTCAGGAGAGACAGGCCGCCGTGACCGAAATTCGGACAAGAGAACAATATATGGTATGTCTTAAAAACCGGTTGGGTAATTTACTATAACAACTTTCAGACTACTGTTTACTACTCAGTGCGCATGTCTTTATGCGTAGTATTTTTCTAAGTCACGAATATTTTTTAATATCAGCTCTAGGCATAAAATAACGTCTTATATTCTCCAAAGGGGTAGGCAGAGGTGTGCAACACATCATCAGCCGAAAGACGTCCACTGTTGAACAAAGGCCTCCCTCCTTTTAGAAGGGGGGGGGGGTCCCATAATCCCCACGCTTGGCAAGCGGCTTCGGGATCGCAGTGTTGGTGGTCAAGTTACAGAAGACGCTGCTGCCCATCTTCGACATTTCCACATAGTCGTCTCTTACGACACCCACGGGAGGACAGGGGGTGGTCCATTCTAGTCCGGATACCACACGGCGAGGAGCGTAACTGACACTCACATTTCGCCAGTTATATTTTAGATCCGTAAATAATGGCACAAATGGCACAAAGGCCAACCCTCTGCTGCTACAGAGAATTTTCTAATGAAAAGAACAAAATAACAATTTTCTCGACTGCAAGACTGGTACCCAATTCAAGGCACTGTTGATATAACATACATACAATCATCTTTAATAGCAACTGAAACCTAATTCATATCCTTTACGCATGCGCTGTAACAGTATTTGTTTTGTTTAGTATACTCGGGTAAAAGGAAAACTGCGAACTGTATCTACAGTGTACGAGCCCTAGTTTGTTTTATTGAGTTTCACTTGTACAGTCACGTGCAAAAAATATGTACTTACATTGTACAATTTCATTTTTAATAGGTACCAACGTTTCTCGGATTTTTTTCTCTTTGAGGATAGGACGGCCTTGGCGCAGTGGCTAAGCGATGGGACTGCTGCGCTAAGGGTTGCGAGTTCGATTCCCGCACGGGACAATAATTAGTGCGACCCGCAGATGTTTGTACCAAATCTGGGTGTTTGTGTATGTGATATTTCATTTTGTGAAACGCACCCTCCATACGAGAGAAATTAATAGTGTGGGGAGAGGTTTAAATTAAAAAAAAAGGAAATAATTAAGAAATTATAGTGTAATACGAGTTTTTGTTTTGTTTTCAAAGACGTGTTTATTACTTGCACCAAAGGCAAAGGACTTTTTTCATGTGAAGAAGGAAAGACATTGATCACCTTCGGTGTTGGCGATTCCAGAATTTTATACCTATTTAGATTTTATCACGAGAAAAAAAGAAAATATAACTAATTAATTATGCACAAGATCTTCTTCTTTTCGTATGGTTGATGAACAAGCTGGTGTCAGAGTTTAAACCGCCTGTAGGCCTATCGTTGAAATCTCTCAGGTGTGCCAGTTTCCTTACGATGTTTTCAAACACCGTTTTTAGCAACTGATAACTAATTGTACGCACATGAATTCGAAAAGACATTGGTGCGCGCCGGGGTTAAAACTTGCGACCTTTGACTTGGCAGTCCAACGGTATCAGATAATAATCAAGAATGTACGTCTTTGCGATATCCACAGTTCACATTAATACCCTGGGTTTGGATCACAACCTTGTGCAAACACATCGATCCAAAAACCAGTCCATCACGCCATTGTATAACCATTTACCTTATCAGTTTACTTCACAATAACTTCTCAATGTCACCTATGTACTATTTTACTGTACCGACTGTACCAACATTATTGCAGTGCAGTCCACCGTAGTTATTACGTGCTAGGATTAATCTTCTCCCGGACAATCTATTTGTTCTGAGTGCACACTTTTATACCCCACTGTTACAAAGGGCCTTAAAGGAATCTAGAGATATTTAATTAACCATTCTTCTAGCGTAATTAAGAATTTCTAATGGCCTTTATTTTTCTTAGCAGAAATTTATTTTGAAACGTTTTGTTAGGTAATTGAATGTGATTTATTTGCTTGCTTGCTGCAGCGTTTGTTGGAGCGTGAGGGCTTAGGTTTGGCTTCGAGTTCGTGCTCTGAATTTTCGATATTGTGGCAAGATTTATTTTGTTGCTTGGATTAAGTTTTTCCTAATAATATGATGTATATTTCGTGTTACTTGATCTTAAAGTTAACATATTTCTTCTTAAAAGTCTTCTGTGGAAACTTATGAATTTAATGTATTTCTTAGAAATCTTCTGGAGAAGCTGAAAGGAAGTTTTAGCACAAGAACATAAAAATATACATAATAATTACTAGCTTAATCTCGCGACTTTGTCCACCAAAATTCCTATATCGACTGTCCGAAATAATAAACCATTCTTTTTTTTTAGGGCTCAACCCATCACCATATAAAATCCAACTAAAATCAGCCTAGCGGTTAGCTATAATACCGTAACAAACATACAAAAATATACAGTATTTTTTCACATTTAATACTGGATAATGGATAATATGGCAATGTATTCCCATGTGTAGAGAGATCGTAGTCAGACGTGCCGGGCTCACTTAATACTTAAAATTAATTCGCAAATTTCACTCAACATGTGACGGATATTAATGGATTGATGTAATAAATATTAAATTCTGCGCAGATGAAAATTATATATGATATATAGGTGTTTACTCCAATGATACACTAGGTTTCGCCTGTGATTTCGTGCATGTAAAATATTTATTTTTCTGCTGGGTTATTTGTTGCGCCGTTTCTTCTAATCTTCTTCCCAGATATAACACTACGAAGCGGTGACGGGTGGGCGTTTTGGGGGCTGTCTTGATGTAATTTGACGTTCAAAAGGTACTTTTTGAAGCCTATTTTGAATAAATGATTTTTATCTTTGTCTGTTTTATCTTATGGAGTATTGATTTAACCCGCGACTTTATTTGCTTGAATATTGTTGTCGTGTCTTGTCCAGAATTCACTTATGTCAAGCCTAAAGGTCCATTCTAAATTGTGGTGAAGGAAATTTTGAATAGTCAACATACATCCAGTATCTTAAATTCTAACATACATTATTAGGTTACCTTTTTATAATATTGTTAGGTATAGATAAATAAAAATGATGGACATGAGTGGCATTCGAACCCGCGGTCTTCGCCAATCCGCGGCGCACACGACAGCTCTGTTGGGAGAGCTGCAAATTTCCTTTATCAATTTGAAACTGAAAATTTTGCTGCTGCCATTTTACATATTTAATTATAGATTTTCTGTTCCAATAAATGCTTTTAATTTTTGATTTTAAGTAAACACAATGGAAATATAAATTTTACATACAAAACATTTCTTTACTTGATAGCTTTCTATACCAACAGGGTGTAAATATTGAACAGTTAAAATATTTAAGACTCTCTCATTTTAACGTGAGCTCTAAATTAATTAGCTTTAATTAATAAAGCCCGCCATATTTTGAGTTTATTATCTAATTAATTTGTGAGGCTGTCAAAGGCAGGGTCTGATTAGAGCGAGAATGCATTCTTCTGTAGAAAATTGATTAGGTAATTTTTAAATAATATCTATACCTTTGAAAGACTAAACTAGTATGGGTAATGAAACTTGCTTTAAAAAAACTAGACAAAGACTGTACCTACGTATATAAGAGATTGAATTATAAAAACATCAAGCACCTTGCTCTCAGGTATATAACGGGATGGGACAGTTTTTCGCCCGACCAGATAGGCCCGAAGAGGCGGCGTGCGCTGGTGTTCCGCGCGCGCCTCTCCAGAAGGGACGTGTGGCACGTAGGCCGTACGTAGTTAACGGGATCCGCTGGAGAGGGACGGGTCGGGACCTGTCAAGGGATAGGGTGTAGCGTACGCAGATCCCATGTCCCTCGACCTAAGGTAGCTAGGAGGACACCCTGGGGGTCTAGCCGGTACGAGTCCAGCATACCCCTTCAATCGCCCAAGGACGGAGGAAGTCAATAAAGATTTCCCCAGTCAAAAAGGGGCGCTCGTGTCCATCATTTTTCAAATTTCCTTTATCAATTTAGATTTAAGCTTAGCATGGGCAACATGCTGAAATAGCACCAAAAGTCATATAAGGGTATTTAATTTTAAATTATTGAAAGAGGCCTAGACACCAACCATAAAACGTAACATTTTAAGATCAGTTAATTTGCGATCTTGAATCTATTTTTTTATTTAGGCATTTAGAAGAAGATTTAGGATTTAGAAGATTTTACACATTTGTGACTATGTCAATCCCATCGTACTACACTTCATAACTTAAGCGTAGGTACAATCTTGAATCTTCTGAATGGGTGACCATTCTTCACGGCCAAAGACAATGCTGCGAAAATCATTAATTAAATTGTACTCTTTCTCTGTCATTTGTATGTCAACAAAAAGAGAGGCTCAAACAAAGATACGTTTTATTATCAAGTATGGAAGTTAATCCTTCTTTTATAATTAAGACAGGCACTGTAACTTGCTGTACAGTGTTAACTTTAATGACGTCGTCTGTCGCCGTATCGTTCCCGTTCCGGTACATTTAACGCCTCGATTCCGGCGCCATGCGGTCGATTTACGGCCGGTAGAAACCGTAAGGAACTATTGCTACACCAGAACAGTAAGGAACTGCTAAAAGATTATTGATTGAATGTCGCTTATCCATTTTCTCTCTAGTCTTTTATGACTGTATCTTTATCTTTTGTTTTGTGTTGTATCATCATCATCACAGTAGCCTATTGCAGTCTACTGTGATGATGATGATACAACGATGATGATGACGAGGCTTACCCCAGGGTACGCTACAAGGCCCGCTCTCCCGTTGTCACCACCCAGTCACTACCAGTTACCTGGAATAGTAGGGTGGCCAGGAACTGGGGGCCGTTTTCTTGGCCACTCTTCATGGGGGGTTCTGCCCATAGTCAACACCCTGGGCAGACGGCCACCGCAGTATGAAAAGAAACATATTCTAAGTTTCTAACCAGATCTAAGAAAGTTCCAATTAGTTAGTAATTAAATTACAACACGGGAATTAACGCGAAAACAAGTTTTTAATTTTGGCTTGACGTTTCGACCGAGTTGCACTGGCCGTGATCACAAACAGAAGTGCCTTAAACCAAAAGAGCATATAAAAAGATTAATAATTGATTAAGAAGAGATTGGAAGAAGAGATTAATACTTAATAGAATTAATGATTTGAAAAGAGAGTAAATGCGAATAAAAGCCTGAAATCCATAGCATTTAGGGCTGTGACAGTAACAGCGATGAATCCTTAAACCTATGTTAAAATGATAATAATAATTATTCTTTATTCCAAAATACACCTCGGCTAAGTGAGCCTGCTAAAATATTTCACAGGATAATACCTTATTTTACACACAACGAGTTAACCCCCCTTCTAACAACACGCTACACTCTTTTAACCCACAAAAACTCGAGCCCGTACGAGGTTCGCCACCAAAAGTACATGTTGAACAATAAGATAAGGAATTTAGGAGCGCCACAGGCTGTATCGCCACCCTGCTAAATCCTATTCATATTTATATTTCCAGGCCAAATGTGAGCGTAAAAGTGCTAATGTAATAACAGAGAAATGCTTAGGGCTGTCACGTGTCAGTTAGTTAATAATAATTGAGTTATTTAAAAATGCCGTGCCGTGTGGTATCCGGCCTAGAATTGACCACCCCCTTTCCTCCCGTGAGTGTCGTAAGAGGCGACTAAGGGAAAAATCCAGAAGATGGGCAGCAGCGTCTTCTGTAACTTGACCACCAATACTGCGATTTCCAAGCCACTTGCCAAGGGTGGGGATTATAGCAACCCCCTTTATCCAACAGTGGGCGTATTCCGGCTGATGATGATTAATTTAGAAATATGAATTTACGGCCGGCAGTTAAAAATACAGCCTTTTTATATGAATAAATCGTGCAACATGTGGGATAATGATAAATATGTAAATAATAATTTATTTTGTACTGATATTGAAAAGTAATTCCAACTTTTGCAGGTTGTTCAATCATGCTTATAAATAAATACATAAATGATTTAATTTTAGATATTGCAAAATGTTTAAAACGGAAGCAACAACACATTACAGAAAAATACTATTTTACTGAATTCTGCAATATTTACTTGAATAATATGTACGTATATGTCTATGGTCGCATAACCAAAAAAAAAGAACAATGTAAAAGAATAGTAAAAAACTAAAAAATCAGAGCTGTTATTTCACGAGGCAGCCCTGCAAATAATCTCAGGGCACCACAATAGGCGGGCACGATCTAGCTAATCCTGCATTGTTGTTGGGTTGGAACTGCGTCTAATGTGACCGTAGCTAGGCGATAACGTTTCATTTTCATATTTAAATCCCCCTTTTGAAGCTGATCTCTGTAAGTCTGCGCATTCAAGAATAATGCTGGCTTTTAAGTTATATTGCAAAAAGTATAAAGGATGTTAAATATAACTTTTAAGTACTGTTATACTGGTATTTTGGGGCTACGTGGCTATCGCGTAGATCAGTCGATCGTTAAAGTTAAGCCGTGCTCGCCACGATCAGCCTTGAGATTGGTGACCTTCTTCACATGTCGAGACTCCTACGTGCTTCGGAAGGCACGTTAAGCCGTTGGTCCTGCGCCTGATCTCTCTCCGGTCGTGTCGGTCTACCGTCCCATCTGACTATGAGAATGAGGAAATAGGGAGTGCACCTGTGTTTGCACGCATACTTGTGCACTATAATATCTCCTGCGTAGTTGACTAGTGTCAGCTGAGATAGGCCGCCGTGACCGAAATTTGGTGTGCTTGGTCTGCCTGGTTGGTCTAGTGGTCGCTAAGCGCCACTGCTGAGTATGAGGGCCTGCAGTCGAACCCTGGGTCGGACAAAATGTTACTGGGTTTTTCCATTAGGTAATTCTTACTAGCACCACAGCACAATAAAAAATAATTGTGTCTGCGGCATGGCAGTTAAAGTGTTAATAGTTAAATTTTATTAGACTAAAATAACTTACAATTTTATTAATAAAACTATAACAAGCCCTTCGTAGTAACATTTCCATATATTGTGTCTTCACACATGAGCGCAGAGTGCTTTCGCGCGAACATTCCCGGTCAGTATTCAAACGTTCAAGCCACAAGGGAACGACGATGTTGAAAAGTATAAAACAGAAAATATAAAGTTTTACCGCGAGAGAATGGATGGAGCCATCTTACGAATGGCTGTCTTGTGTCATTTCATCTTACTAGCACTTAGCAGTGAGTGGGAGCTGATTTTAGTGCCTCTATACGTGTTGCTTTGACTGCTAAGCATGACGAGGTCCTGGGATTAAATCTCGGGTCAGGCAAAGTGTTACTGGGTTTTTCATTAGGTAATAATTAGGTCTGGATTTGTGCCTGGTTGATAGCAATAGGCTGGCCACCAATTACTTCTGGGACTTGTAACATAACTGGCAAAATGTGAGTATACTATAATGTGCAACTCTTCCTACCCCCTTCGGGGAAGACAGGCGTGAGGCGTGTTTTTTTATTTAACCTCTTGGTGGGAGCACTGCTTGCTCCCAGATTATGTGACTTGTCATTATTGAATATGATTATCCTTCTCCAACATAACGATCTCTTTTACCGCTAGCGATAAGTGAACAGTTTAATTTCATAGCGTTTTAAATATTTTAGAAGCCAATAACCTCTTAAACTTATCAGGAAACACAGATCTAGCCCGTAAATCGCTTATATCAAGAGTGTTTTAAAATTTACTACTAGTCAATGATATTTAAAAAATGTACAGATATGTTACTAGCGCGTTTCAATTTGAGGACTCAAAAAGACAAATGCAATCGTCAACAGTTTTATTCTCGGTTGGTATAATTGTTGTCCGATTTGACACAAGACTAGTACAGTTCAGATTCACAGTTCGGAACACTTTTCTCGTTCATTTTGTTAGCATATGACGTATCTATACTTTTTGACATATCATTGCTACCAGACAAAGTGAAGTGGTTTGATATGTGATGGCAATAACATGTGTCAGCGTTGATTTGAGGGGAGCTCAGTCGCACATAATTTAATAATTTTATAATTTAATAATAATTTATTTCCAAAACTTATTCACAAAGTAACATATAATTAGCGCTTTACTTAAAAAAATACACGTATCTTAACAGGGGTAACATGCCTGAACTAGGTAGTCCTGTGTTTCAGGCAATAAGGGCTCACATAGGTAACATAAAAATAATCACATATCTTAAAGGTACAAATAGTTATAAATGTAAAGTGTAGAACATAATAAATAATAGATTATTATAATTTTTTATCCAGAGACTAAATAAAAAATAAAAAGTACTTATTTTAACACAATTAGTAATTTCTCTGTATCTTCGTAGGACATACTTTGTAGGACCGGTTTTAGAGCCATCTTACATCTATTATAGTTCAGGGTGTAGATGTTTGCCAACTCATTGAGTCTATTATATAGAAGCGGCCCAAGGAACACATAAAATTTAGATACAAAAGCATGCTGTAGGACTACATTTTGTGGGCAAACTCTGTCTTTCCGTCTTTTATACAAGTATTCAGTGTTGTACGGAAGGCCTGTGTGTTGTTTTAATACAGTATTCATTATAAATAACTGCCTAACTGTTAATACTTCACAACTTTTATAAAGTAAGTTAGTGGGGTAAAGGAAAGGGCGAAAAGTAGAAACTTTAAGAACTGCTCGCTGGGCTCTCTCCGTGGTCAGTAACAATGTTTTTCCCACTCCGCCCCATGTGGTAATGCAATATGTTATTATGGATTGACATAGAGCAAAATAAACTTGTCTTATTATTTTTAAGTCTGCAATATAGCGCAGCTTCTTGAAAATAAATATAAGTTTTCGTATTCTATTATTTACAGATTCAATATGTTGTTTGAAGGACAGAGTTTCATCTATTATCACACCTAGGTATTTTATTTTATTTGTTAATTTTATATTAGGACAGGTGCATTTGTTATTTGTGGTGTAGACGCAAAGATGAGCATATAATGATGAGTTAGTATCTGGTAATGTTAGTTTGCGCATTGAAAATTTTATATAATTTGTCTTCTCTGCATTTAATGTTAGTGAATTATGTCGAAGCCATTTATTAACAACATCAAACCCGCGTTGCGCAAGCCTGTACACTTCTTTTTCAGAATCAGCGGAAAATAGAAGGGCCGTGTCGTCAGCGTAAGATATAATAGTGGTATGTTCTATTTCTAGATTACAAAGATCATTTATGTAAATTAGGAACAGCGTAGAAGCTAAAATGCTTCCTTGAGGAACGCCGAAGGAAGTGGTATTTTCACTATCGCTGAGAACATCACCAATCTTTACACATTGCGAGCGGTCTTCTAAATAGCTTTTAAAAAGTTTTAGCTGAGCACCTCTTATGCCTATAGCTTCAAGTTTGCGCAACAAGATAGGAATTGAAACTGTGTCAAAGGCTTTTGCGAGATCGAGGAAGATACCTATTGTATGGTTTCCTTTGTCAAGTTCTTGTGCTATGTGGTCAGTCAAAAAATGTACAGCATCAGCAGTTGATAGTTTCGGTCTAAAACCAAATTGCCTCGCAGACAGTATTGCTTGTTTCTCTAGATATTTCATCAATCTTTTGTTTATAATTTTTTCTAATATCTTCGAAATAGTAGGCAGTAGGGAAATAGGTCTATAATTTGTCAATTGTTCTTTACTGCCCGATTTATGAACAGGGATTACAATCGCTTTCTTTAGACACTGGGGAAAGTGACTTTTGGATAGACATATACGAAAAATATAAGTCAGAGGAGGAACTAAAATGTGTCTAAATTGTTTGATGATTTTATTCGATATATTATCCCATCCTACCGCACAATCGTCTTTTAAATTCATAATAATCTGTTCCACCTCAATCTCGTCAGTATCCATTAATACAAAAGATGTTAGAGTAGTGTTATTGGTAAAAGGAATGCTTGTTAGGGACTGTGGCTGACTCTGAATTTTTTCCGCCAAGCGCTTACCGACATTAATAAAGTAATTATTTGCTAAGTTAGCAGATTCCAAATGGGATGAATGTAATTTTAATAAACCAGAGGACGATTCATTTTGTGACGTAGAATGTGTCACCTTTTTAATATGCTCCCAGATCTGTTTAGTATTTGTCCCTGCCTTTTCTAGCACACTTTTATCATATTTGCATTTGACCTTTCTTAAGAGGTCATTGCAAAAATTTCGATATCTCTTGTATGATAATTGCAATATTAAATTTTCCGGACTAGATTTTGCTTTCATATGCAGATTGTCTCTATGTCTCATGGAACGAATAAGACCAGGTGTAATCCATGGTTTTAAGTTATAATTTTTGTTAGTCAGCTGGTGTTTTATAGTATTTTGCTGAATTGCTTGTTGTACTTTTGTAATTAAATATATCATACAAGTCTGTGGGTCAGCACAATTGTAAACTGGGGCATAGTCGATGTTTCGTAAATCTTCCTCGAGTTTATTTGCATTTAATTTATTAATTGTCCGAGTATTTTGTTTAGGTAATTTACAATTTAAGGTTAGTAGGGCAGCATGGTGATCAGTTATTGTAGAATTAGTTACCAGTGCTAGGGAGCGGAATTTTGTTTTAAGCATTATGTGATCTAAGCATGAGCCACTTTGATGTGTAGGGAGCGTGTGGGCGGGGAGCAAGCCATGAAAAGCACATATATTTAGATAGTCCTGGGCAGATAAATTAACATTTTCGGGTAGAATATTAATGTTTATATCACCAATTAAGATAACATTTTTGAAGGATGATAAATTTTGTAAAGTAGTATTTAAGGATTCAATAAAGTTGTTCATGATTCTAAAGGAAGGTGGTCGATATAATGCTAGTATTGCAATATCCGTTCCAATTTTAACTAGCAATCTATTACAGTCGTGCATATTAGGTTCCTCGATAGAGACAATAAGGTGCTTTTTTGCATAGACTATCACTCCCTCGTTTTGGCTGTTATTTGTATTAGTTTTGTACATATTGTATCCCGGCATTAGTGGTATATCATAATTTTTTGCAAGCCAGCATTCGGTTAAGACAATTATGTCGCAATTAATATTGAGTCGTTGGTGGAGAGTGTTAAAATTGTCAAAGTTCTTAAAAATACTGCGAATATTTTGTGTTAGTATAGTTAAAGGATTGATGTAGGAGGACACGTATTGTTTGCAAATTTCTACATCACATGCCCTAGCTTCCGATACAGAGAAATTGTCTAAATCATTTATTAAATTATGAATCATAATCTAATATATTAATCTAAGAACAAGAACAGAAAACGTCAGAAAATATCTAATAGACGGCGCTCTTAGGCGCCTGCATAATCAATTGAATTGATGTACCTTCTTTCCGCCATCATTTTAGCCGGGCAATCAGCAGCACCTGTATTGTGTTTATCTGGTTTTTTAAAATGAAAACAAGTAGCACATTTTGGTTCCTCGCCTTTCTTTGGGCATTCTTTCAGTGTATGTCCTTGTTCACCGCAATGGCCACAGGTATGGGTGAGCTCCCGACAGTATTTGGCCGCATGACCATACTGTTGACATTTATAACATCTAGTGACCAAAGTAAAGTCTCTCACGGGGCAAGAAGACCAGTTCACAAACACTCGCTCTTTAAATATCAGGGCTTTGCGTATGGCAGGAGATACTTCAATTATATAATTACACGTTTCCGCATCTTTCTTACCTGACTTATGGCTTAACTTAACTAATGTCAAAAACGTCTCGAGGCTACAATCCTGTATTTTATCGGCAATATTTTGGTTGTACAAACATTTAAAAACTTCGGTTTCTTTCATAGCTGAGGGCACTCCGATAACTACGACTCGGGGTTTCCTTTTGCGGGTTTCATCAATTGTGAGGCCTGATTTTGTAAGTTCGTCCGACTGTTTTAGTTTCTCGATGTCGTCTTTAGTATCAGTGCTGATGATGACACCTCCATTCTTCGTTTTACGTAAGCCCCTCACGTGCAACTTCATTTGTTCAGGACAGATAATTTTTTGAACTAGGGTTTTTGTCTCCTCACTCGATTTCGATTTATCCTCAGGATAAATGGCCACAGATTGCGATTTTATTGGTTCAATAAAAGAGTTGGAACCTTTCTTAACCATGTCAGCAAAAGTGGTTCCCGAGGCAGGTTTAATTGATTCATCAATGCGCTGTTGCAGGTCCTTTAGTCGTTGCGACACATCTAATTGGTCTTCTAGGGAATTGATCATGGTATGGGCTCTAAAAACTTTTATCTTAAGGGACTGATATTGGACTGCCATCTGCGACGTGCCGTGAGTAATTTTCCGGCATAAGTTACTTATCCTTTGTTTTTGTTCCATATTCAGTTTGCCCTCAGATAAAATAGTGCATACCTCATTTAAACACTGCTCAATGGTTATCATCCAGTTTTGAATTTCAGGCGTAGGAACGACTTCGAGCAGCTCGTCCTTTTGGTTCGGCACACTGGTTCTAGTAACTGGCGTAGTTGGGATGCCCACAGACCTGCTGGGACTGCTATCCATTGTTGATATATAGTCTATTCTAATTATTCACTTAGCATTTTCATTTAAACACTTAACACATAATATCTAGGTTATTATTAACTGCGCTTGAATCGAGGTCACTGATTCAACAAAATGATTATTTATTTATTGCTGTAATTATTCGACACGTCTGTTCTTAACGAATGACAGAATAATCAATCTAAACAACTAACAACATAACTATACGCTGGTATCCGTCGGGCCAATTTTTACCGTGGAGCTACCATGATTTGTATTCAGTATTTGATGTGCTTGGTATAGTTCTCATCTTACTGTCGCATACATCAAATTATAGGTATTTTATCATCACGTAAGTACTGGGTAAGTAAACATTTCTCCAGTAGGTACCTACTTATGTAACTAGCTTTTGCCCGCGGCATCGCTCGCGTTAACACTATTTAAATCCCTTAAAATGAAAAATAAAATCCCAATGAATAAAAAAAGTACCCTATGTCCTTTCTCGGGTTTTGAACTTTCTACATGCCAAATTTTATCAAAATCCGTCCAGCGGTTTAGACGTGAAGGTGTAACAGACGGACAGAGTTACTTTCACATTTATAATATTAGTATGGATATGGGAGTACGGATATGGATAAGGGGCAACTCTAAGCAAATATTTCGGGCACAATTATTAGTTTAAAGAAGTCTAAGACTATCTAAAAAAGTACATTAGATGATATTCGAAAGTAGTGATTAATGCTCAATCCTTCTCTATACAAGAAGAGGCCTTTGCCCTACAGTGGGACAGTTCTAGGCAGTTGTTATTTCCAGTCCAGAACCTAACCAAATATGAGCCAATTGTCACATGGAAATAGGTCCTGTCCTCTTGAAGTCATTGGCCATTCAATAAGTATGGAAGCTAGGTTTACCGCCCAGACAACGTGAAGGTGTACTTGCACCGACCAAATCTTCTTCTTCTTATCGTACGGCTGATGAAAAACCTGGTGTCAGAGTTTAAACCGCCTGTAGGCCTCTGACATAGCTTTAAACACCGTTGAAAAATCTCTCAGCTGTACCGGTTTCCTCACGATGTTCTCCTTCACCGTTTTTAGTAACTGACTAGTTTATAAAACGCACATGAATTCTAAAAGTCTTTGGTGCGTGCCGGGGTTTGAACTTGCAAGCTTGGACTTGGCAGTCCAACTGTCGTAATACTCGGCTATCAGTGCCTCTCGGCGAGTCAATAAGTAAAGTATGGAAGCGAGATTGACCGTCCAGCGACTTAAAACTTGAGTATCGTCACTCGTGTTACTTGCCCCCAACAAAGCTAATAGTGGTCTTATCTAAATAGCCACATTTTGTACGTCTAACGTTGCAGTGTTAGTGTGTGAGTATGCACAATCAGCGCGTGTGTACGTGTTTGTTCGGCAGTAGCGTCCGGTCAATTCGGACGTTACTGTGGCCATGGCTTGCGGGCTTGCGGCAGTTTAGGGTCTAAATATTTTAAGATTTTGAAAAGTTTAAGTGTTTGTAAAGTTTAGTAATTTTTATTATACTTTTGCAACCGTCTAACTCAGAAACATTTAACGGTTACTTTAACTATCACTAAGTAAACGTTTTCTTTGCGAAATCTTTACTTAGATTCAGTTTAAGTTACGAGTATCATTAACGCCTCTGAGTGCGGCGGTAAGTCTTGCTGTATCAATGGTTATAGATTTTATTTTATTCTTTTTTTTTAGGGTCTTGTAGTCTATAATACCATGTCAGCCCCATCATAACCTATAGTTACAGTTGATGCCTTACAAAAGTTAAACACTATTAAAATGGTTATAGATCTGAAGTCGATCTTGAAGTGTTTTTTGCACAAGTTGACGACCCGATTGGCGCAGTGGCTAAGCGATTGGACTGCTGCGCTAAGGGTTACGTTTTCGATTCCCGCACGGGGCAAAAATTTGTGCGATCCACAGATATTTGTCCCGAGTCTGGGTGTTTGTGTATGTGATATTACATGTTTGTGAAACGCACCCACGATACAGGAGAAATTCCTAGTGTGGGGCGACGTTTTAAAACAAAAAAAAGTATTTTGCTATGTAGGTTGCACCAATGGCTTACCTAAATTCCCATACAACCCTAGCGTACAATCCCAAAAAAAGTGTAGCCGTGAGTTTAAACAAGTATCTTATACAGGACCCCCTGTGGGGTCATTAAGGGCACTTGTACCCGTATGTCTATGTGACTGTATATTCCACACAGCCCTATAAAATACGGGTACATTTTCAAAAACTCAAGCGTACAATTTTATAAACGCGTAGACGCGAGTTTAAAAAATTCTTAACAAGGCCCCTTGTGACGTCATCGTGGGCACTCTAGGCGTAATTTTATGTGTGTATGGAGGTAATATCCCATACACAAAAATCAAGCGTACAATGCCACAATTGCGTAGTTAGTAGTTTTTAATAATTACCATTCAAATCATTTGTAACTCAGATAGATCTAATGTGATGCGAGTGAATGAGGCGAAAGAAGTATGTCAGGATCGTAGCAAATGGAAATCCGTGGTCTCTACCTACCCCTCGTGGAAATAGGCGTGACTTTATGTATGTATAGATCTAATAATAATTGTAATACAAATAATTGTTGTAAATTAACTACTTAGGTATAATTTTGCATGCCCGTTATGAGGGTGAAACATGTCCTGTGCTATAACATAAAATAACATCTTGTGTACCCACCATGTTTCAGCAAATAAATGATTTATTATTATTATTATTACATTTTTGAAATTCAAACATGTAATTTCACAACTGCGTAGTTAAAAAAAGTTTGTTGTTGTTTACATCTCCTGTGACGTCATCATGGGCACTCTAACCCGTACCTGCAATTTGTCCGCTCCCAGCCGGGACGCGGTGGGACGGTTAATAACCGTTTACCGCGGCAGTTTGGTGTTAACCGCTTTAGATTACTTTGCTTTTGTATTTGAAGTCAGAAAATGAAGGTTTTGTGATTTCGGTTAAGAGGTTAAGCTGCGCCCGCTTAGGTTTGGTTTTTGATTGGTGATTTTACATTTTAATTTCGAAGGATCAAATACTGATAAACCATGGTGGAATGCCTGTATATGTGGTATTAAGCCACCTGTGTTACCATACGGGTACGGCGGAGACTTGGAGAGACTACTACACAAATAGAAATCTAAAAATACTTCTTTAAAAAAGTAACTTCATATTCTTAAAGCCGAAGCTTGACTAAGTTTTAATTGTAATTAATATAACCATTTTAAAATGACTGAAAAGTAAAAAAAAAATAAACACTATTTTTAAACTTGATATTTTTAAATACCTACAAACCACTAATGCTTATTTATTACACCAAGTAGGTTTATAAAAATGTTCTCCTGGCCGAATTTCGGTCACGGCGGCCGATCTCTTCTGAGACTAGCCAACTACGCAGGAGATATTATAGTGCACAAGTATGCGCGCAAACACAGGTGCACTCCCTCCTTCTCATAGTCCGATGGGACGGTAGACCGACACGACCGGAGAGAGATCAGGCGCAGGAACAACGGCTTAACGTGCCTTCCGAAGCACGGAGGGGTCTCGAAATTAAAACGGTCACCCATCACAAGACTGACCGCGGCGAGCACGGCTTAGCCTCGCAAATCGACTGATCTGCGCGGCAGTCACGTAGCTACAAGCCGCTCATATATAATATGTAACTACATAACCCTCTCAGCTACAAACATAAAACATTATAAAAGCTTGATTCCTGAAATTCTGAAAATATTTGTCACAAAGAGTAACATAGCTTATTCATTCAACAAGCTCCCAACAAAATACTCTGTGAGTTTACAGGCGTATTAAAAGCGAAATGTTTTATTTCATAGAATAAAGTTTTCTTTACATAAGAGGCATTAGCTGTCGAAATTCACTGTTTTTAATATTTAAGTACTATTTTTTAAAGGAAAATATATTAATATAAATGGTTGATTGAAACCTAATTGGCGCAATGGCTATGCGATTGGACTGCTGCGCTAAGGGTTGCGGGTTCGATTCCCTCTCGGGACAAAAAATTGCGTGATCCGCAGATGTTTGTCTCGAGTCTAGGTGTTTGTGTATGTGATATTTCATGTTTGTAAAACGCACCCACGATACAGAAAGAAATTATTAGTGTGGGGTGACTTTTTATTTTTTAAACTAAACAAGGATGTCATCCTCATTATAATCAGCCTATCGTAGTCCACTAATAGATATAGGCCTCTCCTATGGTACACCAATGAGCTCGATCTTAAGCCTTCCGCTTCCAACGAATACCTAATAAAGAGGTATTTATGTGTAAGTTTGTATGTAAGGAGTAATATACAAAACTATGCCACCGTTGGTCTAGTGGTCGCTAAGCGCGACTGCTGAGCAAGAGGTCCTGGGTTCAATCCCGGGTCGGGCACAGTGTTACTGAGTTTTCCATTAGGTAATTCTCAGTAGCAGCACGAAGTCTGGATCTGTGCCCGGTTGATGGCAATAGGCTCGCCCCCTATTACATTGGGACTTGCAACATAACTGGCGAAATGTGGGTGTACTATATGTTCACCTCTGCCGACCCCTTCGGGGAATACAGGCGTGATGTTATGTATGTATCCCACCGTTTTCCGAAATTCTCTCTTCAATATTTAGAATGGAACTTCAAGGTGGACATAGGCTACTTTAATTATAGAAAAGACACGAAAAATATCATCAAATGATAATACACAAAAAAGTCTTAAAAATATACCTAGTTTTCTTTCATAAAATTGCGATATTTTTTTTACATTTCATTTCATGTTTAGACTAAGCTATAATAAAAAAAAAAACATCTCCTTTTTGACGCATTCACTGCGCCCATACACAACAAAGACGAGTCCTTATAAAGGCGTACAACAATTTTGACGGCAAAATATACCTATCTAACAAGTACAGGAAGGCCGAAAAAAAATTGACGAAAGAAAAATTTCGTCGCAATTTATGTGAGACATGATTTCTTCAGGAAATGTTCGCATCAACATGATGTCTAGTAACCTTTCTAAATAATGAATGTTGATATAAAATGTTCTGTGGAGCACAAACTGTTTATGTCGGTTCTCATGTAAGTAGCTTAGGTAAGTGGTGTACAGATCACGGGATGTTTTGCCTTAAAAGAGAAATTTTACTCAAGTATTTTAAATTTCTTGTCGAGTTTTTCATATTTTTAACAGAAATGATAGAAGCACTGATAGCCGAGTGGTATGAGCGCAGGACTGCTAAGTCAAAGGTCGCATGTTTAAACCCCGGCACGCATCAATGTCTTTTCGAATTCATGTGCGTACTATAAATTAGTTATCAGTTGCTAAAACGGTGAAGGAAAACATCGTGATGAAACCGGCACACCTGAGAGATTTTTCAACGGTGTGTAAAGCCATGTCAGAGGCCTACAGGCGGTTTAAACTCTGACCAAGTTGTTCATCAACCATACGATAAGGATAAAAAATGATTACTATTTTCGTCATCTTCTACGTGTTAAATGCACTTACGGTTGAACAATACCAGGTAATTAATTTATATGTTATGCCTGAACGGCAAGTTAAGTCACGACAAATTAATTTCTTACTTAATTTATAATTATTCAATATCATTAATGACCACACTAGCTCACTGGGAGAAACATATAAGCAAGTAAATAACACACAAAATAAAATCACCTAACTATAATAAAACACGTCAGGCCAGAATCGCAAACTCACTATAATTTCCTTTACGTTACGACGCATCTTGCGTAAGACGTAAACGCGTAATGCGTACCGTAACGCTAGATTATGTCGCGTAACGTAAATAAAAAGTTCCGCCGATGTTCGTCATTGCGATAAGGGTGGGGTTGCAGTGGCAGTGATGTTATAAATAAGTAGATTATTTGGTTGTAAGCATGTTAGTAAAGTCGCGAGTTCAAAGTCGGAAGTATAGTTTTAACCCTTCCACTGTCCAGTGTACCAAAAATGGTACACATTGATAATTTAACTGTTGTGTCTACTTGGCGGACAGTCAACAAGTTAAGATGACAAGGATAATGGCCGATAAATATCAATAGGCTCGCTCACTGCTACGTGTTTTTTTTTTCAGGGCATTGATGTGAGCACAAATAGAGGAAAACTTTATATTTTAGAACAATAAAAAAAAAACTTAAGTGCCTACACTTAAAGAATTAAAGAAACCGCTGTAAAATCCTTATTTTTTATTTCATTATTATTAGGTAAGGCACTCTTAATTAATCAATAACAATCAACCAATGTAATGTCTGTATTTAAGATATTCCTTATCTCTACAGTAAGTTGGATGGTAAATAAACTATAATTGGGATCAGACCGTATCTCCGGGCCCAATAAACACAGAGTCTGATTGGACCCCGCTTCAGATCGGACCCACTGATACGCTCTCAAATTTGAAGTCTCTTGAGGACCCTAATAGGAGGGCAGCAGTCAACTATTGATTGAATTTGATTACTCTACTAACACTAAGAGACGCCTTTAGATTATTTTAAGGAATAAATTATCCATTCCTTAGCCTTAGGTTTTTTTAAACTTATTTTACTATTCATCCCCATCTGATATCTTAACATTGATGTTTTTCTTACTTAATACAACTTTTTTCACCTTATGAACACCAAAGCGTAAACGCATGGGATGGCATGCATTCCACACCAAGCCACAAATTGAATGTCGTCTTTTGTCGGCTTTAGCCGACAATGCCGTGTTGATCACGTTATTAGTTGTCGGCTATATCCGACCATGGCGTTCAAGAGGTTAATCTATACATTAAGGGCCCTGTAAGGGTTTTAACCTAGGTCATTTATGGTACTGTGATACGTCTTAAAAAAACTAGACTTAGTAATATCAAGTTTACAAAACGCCATGATCACCATTTGTTTAAACAGGAACCTAAAAGTATCCATGTGTGGAAATGATGCTAATATTATTATGTTTTTGACGTGCATAGTGAACACACTTTTAAAAATTATTAAAAATTTTGCAAATTTATTAAATTCGTATTGTAGGTACCTCGTCTTTATAAATCAGAGTAAACAACATTCTACCTGTCCAAATTTAACATGTGTTATGTACCTACAGTAAAGCATTAAAATAACAAAGTAAATTAATGTTACAAACGAGTTGAAAATAAAAAGGATTTTACTAGAGTATACATTTTTGGTCTCGACTGTACCATTACGTAATTCTGTCGTTTCTAACCCTCAACGCCGCGACCGCAGGCGACCGCACGAAACTCGCTACAGGTTGGGGCCCCAAAACGGGGGGTGCGGCATTTTGGACCCTACATTTTTATTACGAATAAACTTTTTTATTTTTCGGTAACAAGTTATTTGATGAACATAATTTTCCATTTCGTTCGGAGTGATGTAAAGGACAGTGTTTCTTTGTTAGTGGTGTTTTAGCTTGTTTAAAAATAATAAAACTGTTTATCTTTCCTTAGTAAATGTTCCTTCTGTCTATTTTTTTTAAACTTCGCCCCACACAAGGAATTTCTTCTGTTTCGTGGGTGCGTTTTACAACCATGAAATATCACATACACAAACACTCAGACTCGAGACAAACATTTGCGGATCACGCAAGTTTTTGTCTCGTGCGGGGATCGAACCCGCAACCCTTAGCGCAGCAGTCCAATCGCTTAGCCACTGCGCCAATCGGGTCGTCAAAAGAGACATCAGTCAACAAGGATGGTAGCGTGGTTGACCGTCCAGGGTGCGCCGGACGTAGGTATCACTACTCGTAGAGGCTCTCTACTTGGACCCCATAACATCTAGGTACTTCCCGCGATCCTCACAGGGTCAACAGTCAGCCTAGTTCATATACATACTTACATATCTAATCTTTAAGTCTGTTCATCGTTTTGATTCGCGGTACAATTAACAAAAATATATTATTTGTCTCACTTTGTCACATATCCCCCAGGATATGTGACAAAGTGAGACAAATAATATATTTCGGCTCGCTGTCTCTTGGCCGGATTTGGGAACCCTCTGTCATTTATATTATGTGTCGTAGGGTCGTAAAAAACAGTAAAGCGATGAAGCCTGTGTAGGTATATTAAACGCGGGAGAGTATTGTTTTTAAAACAAAGCAATGGCGTCGTGTCTTTATATATATTTTTTTAAATTAGAAAATAAAGCGGTGTTACGACGATGAGTTGCGAGTTGTACTTTTCTGTGGGCTATTCACTTATTTGGTGTTTCTTTTGTTTTTGTTTAAGATAAGATAAGATATTTTATTTGTTGAGAACATGAGTGTACATACAATTTATAATACAAGTGCATGTAAGATGGTACAGTTTTTGAGATATCGTCATGTTTGCCATGTTACAGGCGTACAAATATTGATTAATGTAATTACAACTTAATATTATTATATATAATTAAATGTATCTAAAAACTATCTTCTAACAAATAGTCGGTAACAGAATAGTACATTTTCCCGGCTAGAACATTTTTAACTTTGTTCTTGAAACCTTCTTTCTTTAATTCTTTCCAGTTGTCAGGAAGTAGTTATTGTAGATAACCGGAGCCATGCAGAATATGCTATTCCGCATGAGAGTCTCTTTTGATGTGTGTAGACATAGTCTACTATTGTTCCGTCTGTTTCGTGGAACTCTGTCTGCTAGGCGGGGAAAGAGATTTGGGTTTGACTTGACAAACATAGCAGTCTCTCGTTTACTGGCTAATTCTAAGGTTTCTCTTTCGGCAGAATTTTCGATGCTTAATTTTTTGTTTAGGACTTATCTGGGGGTACGGTAGTGCCCCCGCCAAGTCGAGCAAAAATTTATTTTTATTGTTAGCAATTAAATATTAAAATGGATATAAAATGACTTAATTGACTCGTTCACTATGGTTCTCTCGTTTACATGGCAACATTGTACTTTTGGTGGGGGTAGTATGTTAATAAAAGACCAAATTCTTTAGTCGGTGACACATTGTGTTACGAGTTTTGTTCGGTATGGACTTAAGCCCGGTTTCCACCGCGAGCGAAACGGACCCAGTAAGGAATCCGTTTCACTAGCAAGAGTAAACTGGATACTTGTATTCCCATCCCACTAATAAATAATCGGGCGGAAAGGACTAGGCGAGCCGAAAGAGTTGTAATGAACTCGCTCAGTCATTTTCCTTTTGCAGTGGAAATCACCAGACTAAACTCTTTGTTGGTGGAAATGTAAACCTATTTCATCAAAAAGGAGTCCATTCCGCCTTACTATTTCCCGCACATTACCCTTTCGCAGTGGAAACCGGGCTTTAGGATTGTAACGTCGGTGGATAAATTAAAAGTGATTATTATAAATGACCGACAAGTTTCATTTAGAAACTCCTCATGTTCTGAATTTAAAGATTGTCCCTGTTTAGTCCCTTCCCTTAGTCTTACACTATTTTTCTAAGTATTTCTTTTTACTTCTGTCGGGTCGACTCATTGTACCACGCTAGCTATTAGTTTGTGACCTGCTACCCATTCATTCAATAGCAAATATAAAAATTATTTATGTAACTAAGAACACCCATCTGTTTCTAAGCCTTGCTTAATTATGATTTCCTTAGTGCCAATAATTTCATTGATAATGAGAAAAAAAAAGTCTATTTTTTTACTTTTCCATAATTCGAATTTCAAAGTTTTTTAAATTTAAATATCTGTTCTTTCTCGAAGCATTGTTCTTTGTCATCGTCGGAAAAGTTGCCAGTATATAGAAATAACGGTTTAAACAGCTTTATCTCATTTCATTGTAATAAACGACAAAGGATATTATGTTTAGCTGTTTCCAGAACTTTTGATAAGAGTTACAACAGTATTAAAATGATCCCACAATTGTTCTATGTATTTATTACCGACTGGAATTTCCTGTAGGTATCAGTTCCAGTTTTATGTGAGTTTGCAAGGACACTCAATATAGATATTTTTTCTTTTTTTTTTAAAAAACGTCGCCCCACACTACGAATTTCTCCTGTATCGTGGGTGCGTTTCACAAACATGAAATATCGCATACACAAACACCCAGACTCGGGACAAATATCTGCGGATCGCACAAATTTTTATCCCGTGCGGGAATCGAACCCGCAACCCTTTGCGCAGCTGTCTAATCGCTTAGCCACTGCGCCAATCGGGTTATATACCAACATCGACTTACATTATGCATATAAAGAGTGCTAGACAGAGGATAGGTTCTCCGTTCTAAGGATAGCCCGAAATTCCTCACTCTTCATTACTCCCACGAAAGTAGCGACTATGGCAAGTCAACTGCCATTCATCTGGCACACACTGATTTTATCACCACAACTTTTTCCCATTAATCGGAATCGCAATTAACGGAATTCCACCAACGAAACATCAATTAACACGCGACTTAACGACTCGAATAAAAATCTATCGTTCTTCTATCATCCAACATTGATTGACCAGGGCCCATATCATGAACTTTTAAAGCAGGACATTTCCCGGTGTAGAACCGAGTCACCACATCACACACGTAGCGGCGTCTCGCTTCCACAACGGAAAATCTCCTGATATAAGAGTTCATGGTAAGGAAGCACGCCAATGACGTATTACTCTGAAGCAATACATCAATCTACTGGTCAAGGAATGAGGAATAGATGAACGTCTATTTTCTAGGTTCCGTGAACCTTGAAGGTAAAAGACGGTCAATTAAAATGCAGTAAGGAACTGCGTCCAGGGTTATTGGCAGAATGCCACACAGTTACTACTGCATTTTAAATAACCCTTGTTAATGCTACAATAGTTTATTCCCTGCTATGACACATGTTTATAGTGCTATGCGATTCTAAAATTAAAATTATAAATTCATTTGTTTAAGTTATTGTTTCTGTATGTAATTAATACTTGTAAAACTTGGTTGGAAAAAGAGCGCAATCAAACAGAAAGCACTACGAATACAATCACTTTATTATAACTTAACATTCAAACGTTACTTACACTGCTACTCGTTCAACAACGGACGACCAGACCAGTCCCTGACATTACCATTCGAGAAGGTATTGACTTCATATCCCATTGACAATTCCTTTAACATGAACTTATTAGAAGACCAGTAGACATACACCAGTTTGGAATCCTTAAGTGTAATTTCCATATTTTGTCTTCTGTCACGCAGCACAATAGCAACAGACAATTGCAAAAAATAAACAACTCCTGTGAGATAAACCGCGAGCTAAGCCAAAAGCTAATATGTCGATTTTACGTTATTACCATCCTGCAATATAGTAAATTACCGTCTATCAAGTTAAACCAAAACTATACTATAATGAATTTCAAGCTGCAATAAATAAGATAATAATTACCAACTTACATTTCGGCTGGTCTAAAAATTCCTAACAATACTCAGTTTTGATAACAACAAAATCCTTAAAGCAATCACTTTGGTATATAAAAAAATGTAGTAACCAAATCCCTCTCTACTTTCAGTCACATCACAAGGACAGCCAGCTGGCTGCCTCCTGCAGAGAGCTGGTCTGCTGGCAAGGAGGGCAGTGGAAGTGGCAGCGAGCAGGATGAGGAGGAACTGCCTTACGGATGGGAGCAGGCCCTGGACTGCCATGGAAAGCCGTACTATATCAAGTAAGGAGATTTAGATTAGTGAAGGAAGAGTTAAAAAACTAAAAGAAGTGGTTACGTGGTGATGACGAATTCAGTGAATACCTGTTTGAATAAGAAATAAAAAATCATGGAAAAGGGATACAAATTAAATAAAACTGATATTACCAATACAAGTTTTTGCAGTGCAATATTTTTTAGAATACAACGTAGCCTCATGGTACTTAGCCAGGATTCAAGCTATCAAAACAACCAGCCTCAATCTCCATCCACCGATGATAGACAAAGATCTCCCTTATGGCAAGCCACTGAGCTCGATCTTCGGCCCTTCGTTTCCAAGCGCTAAACCTATATTAAATGCGGTCAACACCGGAACATTTGCTTAATCCAGATAATGTTCAATAAACAGAGTTACTTGCATACGTATATTGTGTAAGTGTAAAATATGTTTCTAATTTCCAGCCACGTCAACAAAACCACAACATACGTGGCCCCCGAGGGTTGTTCCTGTGAGTCTCCCCCCGCGCCCCGCGACGTGGTGCTGGAGAGAGACTCGGAGCTCGGCTTCGGGTTTGTGGCGGGGTCGGAGAGACCCGTCTTGGTCCGCTTCGTGACTGACAACTCGCCTAGTGTCGGGAAGGTAAGGGATTTGAGTTGTCTTTGGTTTAATTTGAGATTGATATGGATTTAAAACTAATGGAATCAGGACCGGAAAGGAAATATATTATTAAATTTGATTATATTATAATTTATTAAACTATTCCTTATACTATATTACGAAATATTTTTGTTGAAATAAGCAAACAAAAATCAGATTGTTATACATTACGTTTTGTGTAAAACATAATACTAAAATATACAAGTAAGAGTATTGCAATTATATTTTACGAGTACCTCACAGACCAATTTTTTGGATTTGAGAGGTGAGCAGTCATTACATTGTTATTAAATACCACCAATAATAATCACGACCTCACTAAAATCCTCAAAATCAATTATAGCTGGAGCCCGGCGACCAGATACTATGCGTCAACGGCGAAGACGTCAGTCACGCTGCCCGGGAACACGTGATATCTGCCGTGCGAGCCTGCACAGAACGCGTGACGTTGCGAGTGTGCCAGCCTGCACGGAGCGGCAACCCTGCCCGGAGGTCCGCGCTGCTGTCCGCAGCGAAAAGGGCGAGGTTGAGGGCACGGCCTCCGAGGGTTAGGTTTGCTGATTCAGTGCAGCTGAATGGTGCGCCTATGTATCCTGTAAGTATATATACTTTTTTGGTGGTATGCTTTACCTTTTTGAAACCATCAGCTAGTTGGTAGTGGGGCTGACTGCCTAGAGTGTACTACACAAGATAATAATATCTTAATAGCAAATGTCAATCCTTACGTTGGAATTATACGGTGACGAAAAGCATAAACCTTTTCCTTCCCGATAAGAGAACAAGCATGAGTAGTCGCTCCACAAGTTTCTACTCTCACTTAAAATACCTGACTGCTGGTTAAGTTTCATAAAAAAGCAGAAAAGATAGGTAATACGACGTAAACGTTTTAACAACTTCCAAGTTAGTTATTTAATATATCCAAAAGGTTGAAGAACCTCCTAAAACTATGATTATTATTGTACCGTACAGCACTGATAGCCGAGTGGTATGACCGTTGGAATGCCAAGTCAAAGGTCGCAAGTTCAAATCCCGGCACGCACCAATGTCTTTTCAAATTCATGTGCGTACTAAAAATTAGTTATCAGTTGCTAAAAACGGTGAAGGAAAACATCGTGAGGAAACCGGAATACCTGAGAGATTTTTCAACGGTGTGTAAAGCCATGTCAGAGGCCTACAGGCGGTTTAAACACTGACACCAGGTTGTTCATCAACCATACAATAAGAAGAAGATTGCACCGTGTATTTATTACCTCTCAAAACATCACATCACTTTAAACAGTCTAATAAAATCCCAATAACAAAACTTTCTTCCAGCCATCAGCATTCTCCCTTGGCGACCTCTGCCTGCCACCTATGGCGAATGTCCTGAAAGTATTCCTGGAGAATGGGCAGACGAAGTCGTTTAAATACGACACCACCACCACGGTGGCCGACGTGGTGACCAGCCTTAAGGATAAGCTGTGCATCACCGCTGAGGAACACTTCAGTCTTGTGGTGGAACATGTAAAGAGCTTAAGGAGGAACAAGCTCACGCTGCTTGACCCTAAGGAGTCTTTGGCCAGGGTGAGTAATACTTTTGATGGTCCCTTTCTGTTGTTTATAAAACGTATATAAGTAATTTATTCCTTTCATCCTCAGGTAATCAGCTGGGTAGGTCTGGTAGTCCTCGTAGTTATCAAAGTTTCTCTCCACACATGGATTACAAAATCCCAAGTTATTAGTTGTGTATTTTTATTATATGTGAATTCGACCAAATTTTGGACAATCTCTGAAGTAGGTATGGTATCCTGATAATACACGATCACCAGGAGCTGGTCAAAATTTTATAATGTCAACCATTCATTACACTTCAATGTTCATTAAAAAAGGATCATAAATAGCCTGCTATCATCAAAAACTATACTGAAAATGAAAAATAGTTTCTTATTCAAACAAAATGGCTTAACTGCTAGCGTATGCAGTCTCCTTTTACGCTAATAAAGCCTGTATACTAAAATCACTTTTCGAATCTATCCATTGCTTTTAATAATAACAAAAACACTAACACACAAAGCAGATAAAAAATCCAATCAGTCTCCTACAATCCTCAAACAACCTGCTTCCAGATCGCAGCCCGTCCTGGCTCCTACAAGATGCGGTGCCTGTTCCGCATCGTCTTCATGCCGACTTCAGCAGCAGAACTGGCACAGAGGGACCTGGCAGCACTGGATTACTTATATATGCAGTGCTGTAACGACGTGGCTCAGGAGCGGTTCGCTCCAGAGCTTCAGCCAGACGTGGCTCTGAGGCTCGCAGCTCTTCACATGCACCAACATGCCCTGGCAAATAATATGTCGCCGGCGAAGCTGACTGTGAAGGCCGTTGAGTGAGTATTTTTATTATGTGGATTGAAAGTTGGTAATTTATGCAACTACACTATTCCAGAATATAAAAAAATGTGCGTTTTGGATATTCAAGGTAATTTATTTAATGTTAATTTGTAAGGTTAGGATCCCTGTCTCAAAATAATTATAACAATCATCAGGAATAATGAAGATCTAGATCCATTCTGCATCCAAAACGATTCCTATAGTAACTCAGATTTTCATAATGGGCAGTCGCACGAAATTATATTAATATGTAGAGAATTTTATTGTATTTGGGAATTAATCTTGAGAAGTTTGGTTCTTCAGAAGTTTTCTTATTGATGTATAAGCGCCTATCATTCCAGGCGAGAGTTCGGTCTGGAGCGTTTCGTCCCCAGCGGGCTGCTGGAGAGTATGAAGCGCAAGGAGCTTCGCCGACTGATAGCGCACTTCTTGAAGCTCAACTCACAGATGACGGGCAGTCAGAGGCAGCTAACGCAGTTACAGGTACTTTATTATATGGGAGTAAATTACTTTTATGGTTTTACATTTTCAAATATATTCGTAGCACCTTTTTGGATGCTTATAGCAATAAGCAGACGACCTGATTGGCGCAGAGGTTAAGGGATTGAACTGCTGCACTGAGGGTACCGAGTTAGATTTCCACACGGGACAAAATATTGTGCAGATGTTTGTCCCGAGTCTGGACGTTTGTGTATGTTATATTTGATATTTGTAAAACGCACCCAGAGGAGAAATTCCTAGTGTTGGGCGAGATTTTTTTTACAAAGGAAAAAAAAACCCGGATTCATTGGTTTTTCGTAAAAAAAAACGTCGCCCATACTTGGAATTTCTCCTGTATTGTGGGTGCGTTTCACAAACATGAAATATCACATACACAAACACCCAGACTCGGGACAAACATCTGCGGTTCACACAATTTTTTGCCCCGTGCGGGAATCGAACCCGCAACCCTTAGCGTAGCAGTCCAATCGCTTAGCCACTGCGCCAATTGGTTCGTCAATTCATTTCATTAAAATTAATATAACAGTGAATTTGTATTTCTCCTTACAAACTTTGATTATTTCCAGGCAAAGCTACACTACCTAGACATAGTGGCTGGCCTGCCAAGCTACGGAGCTAAGTGCTTCAGCAGCAGCCGGCCGGAGCGGGTGCTGCTCGTGTCGCCGCGGTTCGGGCTCAGCCAGATCGTGGGCAGGAGTAACTCTGTGGTGAGTACTTCTCTCTTAGAACCGGAAGACGCAGCGTTGGCAGGCCTCCCACTGTCGATATCGTTAGATTTGCGGGCAACCGGTAGATGCAAATGGCAAGTTGTCGTTCATTGAGGCGTCCTAAGGGGGAGGCTTTTGTTCAACAGTGGACGTCTTCCGGCTGATGATGCTGTGTGTACTTCTCAAGGTCCCAGTAGAACCTTATACAAATTAGCTGTTAGACTAAAATAGATCATAGCCTGCAACAGTTACGGTCTGAAATCGCTAACCCGCGGTGAGCGTGGTGATTTATTCTGTACTGTAAGAGGCTTGTGCCCTACAGTGAGACAGGATAATTATGCTGGATATGTATATCTAATAATATATACCAGTTTTCGAGAATATTTCGCGCATGGAATACTGAGACGTACCACATACAGACACAGACATTATTTAACGGTCGAATTTAGATCATTGCGTGGTCAATTGTTATTCCGCATCTACTTGTATATAACAAAAAGTGTTATGCTACATAAGTACCTATTTCAGTTGAATGTTATTGAAACTTAACGTATAACTTCCAGCCTCAGCCGATCGCCTCTCTGGAGGAGGTGGAAGGCATCAGAGTGAAGCGCGACTGGTCGAGCGGCGGCGCCGACGTGGCCATCTTCCTGCAGAGGGACCGAGTGCTCGCGCTGCTCATGGATGAGCGGGACGCTGCTGAGATGCCGCTCATCATCGCTGGGTAAGTCATAAAAGCACTAAGATTTGTGCTGGATCACTATGGCATTAATGTAGCTTATACAAGTAAAAAGACGACCTGATTAGCGCAGTGGCTTAACGATTGGACTGCTGCGCTAAGGTTTTCGGGTTCGATTCTCTTCTATTTGTGTGTGTAGTGTCTAGGTGTTTGTGTATGTGATATAAAGGAGAAAATCGTAGAAGGGGGGCGATGCCTTTAAAAAAAATTAAGTAACTTAACGTTAACTTCACAGGTACTATCGCCTAGTTACCGGCCAAGACCTCAACGTCGAACAGGAACGAGAGCCTATCACAGAAGATATAGGTGAGTAAAGATAATTACGATTTAATTAAACGCAGCGTCGTTTTCCTTAACCTCAAATTCAAATCGATATTTTAACTGCAACAAACCACATATTAACAATATCTCTATCGTGTTCCAGCTCCGCCATACTTGTCTCAACACAACGTGGTGCCAGCTAGATGGAGCTACCTGCATTACGACGATCCGAACACATTAACCAAAAAGCACTTCGCTATATTCAGCATGCCTCCCCCCTACCACTCGACTCCCGACCAATCCAAGTCCCTAGACACCAACATGAACACGAACATCAACAACAGGAATCACAGCAACAACTCCAGCCCGCTAATAGGCTATGATTCCAAATCCGGTCTATTAGGCCATGATGTCCACTTCGAAAAATGTAAAAGAAACGATGACTTCAGATTATTTGATCCTAATGATGCGTGCTACCTCGATGACGGCATGGGATTCGACCTTCATAGCGTTCTGTCAATGGAACTCTTAGAGAATGCGAACAACCCAAGACTAGTCGAGGCGAAGAACGAAGCAGTTCTAAGAAGAGTTGCAGAAATGCAGAAATTAGTAGAAAACTCCGAACAATATTTGACTGAGAATTGTGATTTTGATGCCTACCATGAAAACTTAAGGGATGAGCTTGTTGGCAAAGAAACTTGTGTGGATAATGTAGAAAGTGATACAGAATCCAATACAAGTAGAATGTCATCAGCAGATGACGCGCCAGGTATATTGAAACATAGCGATTCTTTGCTCTTGCTGACTGAAACTATAAATCAAGGTTTAAACGGGTTAAGTGTACCAGATAATGGAAAAGACAATAATAGCTTAACTACGCGCCAGTCACAAGGGCTTAGCGCTATACTAAACAATTGTGGACTGACTGATGCCTTGATAGCTCTAAACAATGATATATGCCACTCAGAGAGTGACAATGATTCGCTTTACACACCTACGAGTAGTCCAATTCGTAAAAATAAATCCGCGACCAAAGGGGTCAGGACGAGTTTTGGACTGGTCAGCCCTGACGCAACGCAGGATAATAAAGAACCAAATTTGAAAGAATATTTGAAGCAACTTAGAGAGAAGAGTAGTAAAGAAGAAGCGAGACCGACTGAATACCCTTTCTTCTATCAAGAAAGTGTAGTTGATAATGATGCTGAGCTTATAGATTTAACTTTGATACCTCCCCCACAAACACCCGATGAATTAGACTGTGCTACGCAAGTGCCTCAAATTTTACCAATAGTCCCGGCATCGTTTGCTGACGACAAAGTGAATTCACAAGAAAACTTATCAAACGCACCAAAAAAGAATGAACTGGAAGAATTCATAGCTAATGTAACAATACAACCACCTACTGTTAAAGTCACGCCTGCAATAGAATTGACACCAGAGGAAATAATGTCCTATATCATCCCACCACCTCCAGCTTCTAACTCATCAACATTAGATAGAGAACAAGTTAGTTACGCAAATCACAGTCAAATACTTGAAGCTAAAAAGGAACAAGCAAACCGAGAAGTGAAGACTTCAAACGGTGACGTAACAAGAGGATCACTAAGTGTAAGTGAAATAAGAAACATGTTTGCAGCAAAAAGCCTTAGTGACGCCAGAAATAGTCTGCTGTTAAAAGATAAATCCAAAACAACAGCACCAACAAAATCAGATTCTCCAAAAGGGAAAAGGAAAAGTGTATCATCCAGTGATAAACAGTCAAATGGTAACGCGCATGTTATAGAATACCCTACAGTGGAAAGAAAAGGCATGTTCTCTTGTTGCAGTAAAGAAAAAAATAAGTCAGAAGAAAATTCCGATGAAAATGAAAAAGTCGAAGCTCAAATACAAAACTCTGACTCAATACCCGACGTGTGTGAAATCAGACCACCGCCGAGAAGAAAAAACTCAGATTGTAAGAAGGCTCCTGAAAGACCACCGAAAACGCCACCGACTCCTGCGCCAAGACCGCGGTCTAACTCATTTACGTGCCTCAACAACGAACTCACAGCGGTCGAGATAACAAATAATCACTTTAGTACATTAAACAATAGGAAGCTGAACTACAAGGTCATCTGCGACATAAACGAACAGTGTATGCAGAACCCTCCCCAGCTTCCACCAAGATTTGAAAACAAGGTGTTATCGCCACCCCCGCCAATACTGCTCCCACCAAAAAAACCGCCTCTACCTCCCGTACCGAGCGTGGAGGTCTTACGTCTAAAGAATTCGCAAAAGCAGTCACCATTACGAAACCCAGAACAACGCTTAGCCAGCATCGGGTCTCCACACTTCCAGCGAAATCTAAACACATATCGAAATCTTGAGATCGAAAACCGATTGACTGAAGAAGAGACACAAAATATACGATCGACACCGAACTACAGTTCCATGACTTTACAGAGCCGTCATGTAAGATCTAACTCTGAGACGAAAAACACGATTTTGAAGAACAACACAGCACTATCTCTATGTTCTCCTCAGATGAACAGGAGGTTCAGTAACAGGCCTGATATCCTAAACGGTGCACCTGGTGAGAGAGTTTTCAGTCCACCGCTCACAGAGCGGCAGTCGTTCCGTCGCAACAGCGCGAGTCCGACTCCAAAGGTTCAAAACCACGTACGGTTTAAGGACGATGTTGTTGACGATATTCCGACACCTCCATCGCCTCCTACAGTGAAGTTTCCGGAGTTCCAGCCAGGGAACAATGGGCATGTGTCGATAGAGAACCTGTTGTGTAAGACTGAGGTGGCAGTGGATGGGTTGCTGCAGCGGCTGCATCAGGTCGCGCAGAAGTGCTCGCATCAGCATGCCCACGGCGGCGGTGAGGATATTGATGAGGCTAAGTTCCAGGTATGTTTAATTTAATTTGAAAGTTATTTTAGGAATCTATGATTCATCTTCTTTTTATTAGTTGTACAATAACTATTTTGTCACTACAGCGCGCTCGCAGTGAGCTGACTTCATGCGCGGTAGCACTCGTGGGTGCTTCTCGAGCACTGGTGGGTGCGCTGGGAGGAACTCAAGGAGGCGCGGCCGCCACTGCGCTCGCTGACTGTCTGACGCCACTGAGAAGACTGTCTGACTTAGCTCAGGTCAGTTTGAGACACAAATTGATTTATTCCAAACGAACGAAGGGACCTATGGTTGTGACTTGTGTCCTACCTATTTGATGATTGTTAACATTACATTTTTTTACCCAGGCTCTCGGCAGGCATACTTCGGCGCCACTTCAAACACGAAATCTGGTCCTTCGAGTCCACGATGTGACTGCGGCCTTCAAAGAATTAGCCGGAGCTGAAATGGCACAAATAATCCACGAACACAACACTAAAAAGTCTCAAGGGCAAGGGCACGATAACAATTCAACCTTGGAAGGTCAACTGGCGCTACGAGCCGAATGCCTTGCAAATGTTTTAGCAACATTACTAAGGAGCCTCAGAGTATTTTCTCCATAAGGGAATAAAAGACCAAGTTCTGTAATTTGAGTCAAATATAAGTATTTCATTTTCGTTATAAATAATTTCGTAAATGAAAATGATGGGTAAGGTATTTAGGAGAAAATGAATGATCGAAAGTAGATAGGAATGATACTAATATTTGTACAGCGCAAAGCATGACTTTTTAATGACCAGCACGCGTGGGCCAGGGATGTATTATAAAATCGAATTTCATATGATTTAAATCATATTAATCGACTCAATAATTGATTTAATAAAATAAAACGTCTAGGTTAATACTTAGACATGTCCCGTCAAGAAATTTGGAGTTTCAATCTCAAAGTTACTAAATGGAGCTCAATTTTGAACTGTTCCGACATGAGAAGTTAAAATGGCTGCATATAAATATCTCGAAGCGAATACAGTACAGTGATCTGTAATCCATTAATGTATAGATTTAATTTGTTAATCGATTTCTGTTAATAAATAAATAACCGTTACTAAAATGAGACCAAATAAATTTAGGTACGTTTTTTAAATAATTCAAAAGATTTTCGTAGTTGGCAACATTTGTGTTTGTTTGTCTTTTACATAATGGCCGATGGACAATGTCATTAATTTAAAAAATGGTTATCAAAGCAAGTCCTTAGTGTTTTTCTGTAATAAGAAAATGATTGCTGGATGTTATATAAACATGACATTGGTCATTATGTAAAAACATTAGTTTTTAGATTGTACATTTTAATGTTAATGTTCACATTTGTTGTTAATATAATTTTTGCGAAGTAAGTTAATTATAGGTATTGCTTATTTTAACTTGATGCATAGTTACGAACTTACGGTTGGTAGTAGAACAAAAACTTTGTTAAATTGGTTATGATTCATGATCAAAAAATATCTTATTATATCTCATTAGGTAAAATTAAAACTGTTTGACCTATATAACCTTATATAATCATATCAAAAATGGAATAATGTTGATAAACTTATGTTAAGATTTCGTATGTAAAGGAAAAAAAAACACCTATGCTTCACGTTAAAAAATGTAAAGCAAAAACCAAGTGAACGTAACAGATTATAATAAGTTGTTCTGGCTTCTATTGTCTATGTTCTTCCGTAGACAAAAGTGTTACCATAGTTTAATTATTTTTACCATAATACATATCTATTTATACAAGAAAAAAGTGTATATTTTCTATCGTAGGATGAGTGATCGGATATAGGGTGCAAGCTACGTAATCCTTTATTATCTAACTTAACATATCTTAATACGGTTGTTGACATCATTAACCAATAATTCCAAAAAACTGCTTCTCTAAAAAAATGTTTTGATTTAGCCCTAAAAACTATGTAAATCTATAATTAACTGGAAAAATTAATTAATAAATAGTTATTCAATTGAGTTGGCAAATTAGTGACGTCACAGGTTCCTATTTCCATACAAAATCTATGAAGGATTAGCGTTCTGACAGCTCATAAAAAGTCTAACAATTGATTGGTGGTGTCAGCTACCCAATTCTTTAGGCGTCTATAATCAAAGATACCTCTAATAAGTATACTGTTGTTCAACGCATTTTTCTTCATCAATTTACACCTAAATGTATTAAAAACTAAATTAATACTCCATAAAGGTTGTAACGGTATTATCGCGCGAATTTGCATAAAGTTTGGTGTTGCTAGCAATTAATTTGTTCAACAATGTTGCCAGCAATCGTTTTTTGGTATACGCGATGTGCTGATATTAAAATATTGGTGCTATTTTGAGAAAGTGTACGTTTTTCGGTATCGTAATCGGTTGGACTGCTAATGATTTTTTGCGAGTACATAAATAATTGTGTAATGCACCAGAGATTTGAATTTTTTATGTAAATATCATGTAAGGTTGTTTTTGCAACGCAATAAACTAAACTAAGGCAAGCTGACGCATGATATTAATAATAATCTGTATCTATTTTCGCCTGTTTAGTACAATTTTGTTTTTTATTTTCTCCGCTGGTATCCCAAAGCTTTGTAAGGAACCAAAGACGAGAGTTTTCATATATTTTATGTTGTTTCTTGATTTTGTTTACGTGTATACAACTGGCTTAATATAAATCTCTTCATGTACCTTAGAGCGGACAATAGTTCTGTCAATGTTGAATAGATTTTTTTATCTGTTGATGTGATGCTAGTGTGAATGGCGCCTATAATGGAGTTCTATTAAATTGACGACCTGATTGGCGCAGTGGCTAAGCGATTAGACTGCTGCGCTAAGGGTTGCGGGTTCGATTCCCGCACGGGGCAAAAAATTGTGCGATACACATTTGATTGTCCCGAGTCTGGGTGTTTGTGTATGTGATATTTCTTGTTTGTGGAACGCACCTACGATACAGGAGAAATTCCTAGTGTGGGGCGACGTTTAAAAAAAAACTAAATTTAAATGCTAAAAGATTGAGACGTCATTATTTGTTAAATTTCGATATTATTTTAATTATTACATGTATTAAATTAATAAAATAATCTACAAAAAAAAGTCTCACATGCACAAATACTGTTATATTTATATCAGTTAGACTTTCAATATTTTCACATAAATATCTCAAAGGCGTACCACAAAAACTTAAATTGTATGAGACTTAAAAACAATTGAAATGACTGATCTACTGCAAAACGATGTAATATTATTTATACGTCCGACTAATTTCAAACTGACATGAAATAATATGGATAACACTCACGAAAATTATTATTATAAAATAATACAATATATTGCTTAAATATATTGAAATATTTTATTTTACAAATTACTGGAATTGCCCCCCTCTTAATGAACCTACACTAGCATTACATCTTCTTCTTATCGTATGGTTGATTAACAAACTGGTGTCAGAGTTTAAACCGCCTGTAGGCCTCTGACATGGCTTTACACACCGTTGAAAAATATCTCAGGTGTGCCGGCTGCCTCACGATGTTTTCCTTCATCGTTTTTAGCAACTGATAACTAATTTATAGTACGCACATGAATTCGAAAAGACATTGGTACGTGCCGGGTTTTGAACTTGCGACCTTTGACTTGGCAGTCCAACGGTAATACCACTCGGCTATCAATGCTCGCATTACATCAACAGAGGTTTATGTGTATAAAAAGGTTGCATCATAGTTTAATCGTTATACAAGATAATGTAACACACCAGTTTATTTATTGTTCCCAAGTAACAATGCAATGCATTTGATGTAATAAACAATATCAATATTCGTGAGAATTTTATTTTATCCCTCATCACATCGTATCAGCCAGACTGGCCTGTTGGTTTAGTGGTTAGTGGCCCTGACTGCTAAACCGGAGGTCGTGGGTTCGATTCCCACCCAGGACAAATCTTTGTGTAATGAGCATAATGATTTGTTCTGTGTCTGGGTGTAATTTATCTATATTATGTATGTATTTAAAAATATTTAATTATGTTTATCAGTTGTCCGGTTGCCATAATACAGGCTCTGCCTAGTTTGGGATCAGATGACCGTGTGTGAGTTGTCCCAAGATATTATTATTATTATCAGCTCATCACCGTTCTATCAGCATCTTTGGAAGTAGTACAATGCAGGCTACACACACATAAGGATGGGAAACTTCCAAATTTTGAACGAGACGTTCCACTGCTATAGTAGGTAATCATACTCCAGCTGACGTCCTTGGAATTAACGGTCATCCTCTTAATCACTCTAAATTTTACAATCGTAGGTAAGTACTACTTTGTGTCGTACTCGTAGTCGTATTAGGCTACCAAAAAAAGCTATCCGACAGAGAACCGAAGTTATCGACATAGCCCATAGGATTAGCAAGCTGAAGTGGCAGTGGGCAGGTCACATCTGTCGCAGAACCGACAACCGTTGGGGAACACGTGTTCTGGAGTGGAGACCACGACTCGGTAAACGTAGTGTAGGACGTCCTCCAGCCAGGTGGGACGACGATATACGCAAAATGGCTAGCCGCGGTTGGAAGCGGAAGACCGAAGATCGAGCTCAGTGGCGAACCATAGGAGAGGCCTATGTCCAGCAGTGGATTGAGATAGGCTGATGATGAATGATGACCGAAAAAATTTGACATCCAAAAAATACGGGATCAAAATTGCAAACGAAGAGAACAAAAGAAAAACTAAAGCTAAACATCCTAGGGTCAACATAGGTATAAGCCCATTTGAAGCATAACATAGGAGTCAAACACATCGCCGCGCCGGCTAGGCTCAGGAAAGGCGTTTGTCACGGCCGTACGGAGCCTGTATTATTTTCACACGATACCTTACGACCGGTTATAGGACATATAGAAAAATAAATCCAATAGAATATAAGCTAGGACGACCGGGTTCTGTATGTATTAATTTTGTTACGGTAAATATAAAAGTTGGATCAACACGCCAGAATATCTTGAAGTAATGGTTTTGCTAAAAAACTACAACACGGGAATTATTTAGAATGAAAGCGAACACAATTTTTAAATTTTTGCTTGACATTTCGACAGTGTTGCATCGGCCGTGGTCACAAGCAGACATTTATAATTTTAAAAGTCAGTAATTGTTATGTACCTACTTTTCTGTTAAAACTGTGATAAAAGTCTTATGTGGAAAGTAAAATAAATATTTTAATATTCGATGACTATGGGTTTCCTAATTCCCTGGGCATTGGAAATAATTCTGTATATCTAATTGTCTAACTAGGAAAGGAACCTAGACGATGAGATATTAAAATAAAATCGATATGCAGTTATGGTCTTTGGTTAAGACCTCTTTGTACGCATAGTTCTGTAAATTGAGCCCAAAATAGCATAGACCTGGAAAATGTAAAAAAGAAATTACGATGAGTTGGGACACTCTTCTTTTTTTGAAATCGGACGATTAAAAAGGACACTGTCTTTAAAATAAAAGATACTCTCCGATAAAATGGCAACAAAAGTCATTTAAATTTGGGTTGGTATTATCGTTTCAGTGATTTATAGCTGTAAAGGTATAACACTGAGTTGGTAATCATAGATTCCAACAGATAATACCTGACGTCACCCTTAAGACTTAAATACTAAAAGGGAACTGGAAATTCGATGGGTGCGAGCAGCGACACGGTGGCTCAGTTGCTTAGAGCAGCGCCACGGTACGGCAAAGGTCGCGGGTTCAAGACCCGCTCGTGTCCATCATTTTTCAGATTTCCTTCATCAATTTAGATAAAAGATACTCTCCGATAGATAATTTGATCAATCGATAAGCGCTCCCTAGTCAATACCTTAGACAACATATTAACTTGCAAATTGTAAATGAGAGAATAACCGATCTATATTAATATTTTTTATTTGACTTTGATGCTACTCGTATTCTCATTTTAGGTATATTGTGTAGCTCATTATTCTCTCATACTTGAAAATATGATTGTTAAACATTCCTACAACATATTTTTAAAAGAGTAACTATGGAGTTTCGTGACGGTTCTTCTCCATAGAAACGACTTTTTGGAACCGTGAAACTAGTTTGACGTTTTTTAAGTGCTCTTTTGTAGCCTATATGAAATAAAAACATTATGACTATGACTATTGTTTTACCACGGCATAAACAGTTCTTATTATTTTAGCCCATGTAAAAACTATACAAAAAAACCAGAACTTCACGCATACTATAAACCATATTCATTCAGATATAATGACCACAACGAGGCCCAAATTCCAGCACACTCAACACGCATCAAATCAACCGTTATATATAATTAATCGTTCATGTCTAAATTAACGAACAAAGTTGCAAACTAGAATAATAATCGGTACACGGATCTCCGATCGACCAGCGACTAGGCTTGAAAGCAAAAAGATGATCACGAATAGTCCAGCTGTAGGGGCTGTTGCACAGTGAAAGCTATGCTATGGCAATTGTTTCCCTACTTTTATTGATAGGTACGTACGTACGTTACGTATTTCTCCGTCTGTGATATGGGTTAAAAGAGACCATTATAGCAAAGACAAAGACATATATTGCCCAAACTGTGTACTTATAGGTGTTTTACATAATTTTGGTATCAACAGCCTACCCCCTCGGGTGTGGCAAGCAGTCAGTGACTAAGCAATTAATGACATAAATAGTCTACCTTCTTGGGTAAGGATTTTAGGTTTTATTCTTTCACGTTATGTCTACATAATATATTTATAATAAAATAATAATGTTCACCAGACCGAATTTCACGGCGGCCTGTCTCATCTGAGACTAGCCAACTACGTAGGAGATGTTATAGTGCAAAAGCATACGCGCAAACTCAGGTGCACTCCCTATTCCCTCACTCTCATAGTCCGATGGACGGTAAGACACGACTGGAGAGAGATCAGGCGCAGGAATAACGGCCTAACGTGCTTTCCGAAGCACAGAACAAAAAAACAAACGTAACGTATGGTCTATCGGTAGTTGTTAGAGTTTAGGCGTGTTTGTACCTATGGTTACGCATATTATTGTTTGGTGTGGTATAGTAATGCATTTTGTATACATATGTATATTATAAAAGGCATAATCTTGATAACAGTTAACATGCACATGACGTTTAATATACTTGATATCTATTATAATGTCAGTCTTGTGATGGGTGACCGTTTTCACATGTCGAGACCCCACCGTGCTTCGGAAGGCACGTTAAGCCGTTGGTCCTGCGCCTTATCTCTCTCCGGTCGTGTCGGTCTACCGTCCCATCGGACTATGAGAGTGAGGGAATAGGGAGTGCACCTGTGTCTGCGCGCATACTTGTGCACTATAATATCTCCTGCGCAGATGGCTAGTCTCAGCTGAGACAGGCCGCCGTGACCGAAATTCGGTCAGGAGGACATTATCTATTATAATAGGAACTTCAAGTTACAGCGAAAAATACTTATTATAATGCATTGACTTCGAATTAAATTGAACTTGCTTTAATTATAATCCAAATAAATTAATCGTTAGTGCAATTATCAATACAATATCTTACTCTAACACAAATAATTGCTCGATAATCTACAAGCTTAACTACGTAATACACAAAATCTTAGAGTAGCACTTCGATATTTTATATTATAGCATACAATACGAAGTGTGTCGAAGCTCTAACTATCGGGTGCTACCAATGTTTACAAATAAGGAGCGTTCGATCGTCCGTTTGTTCAACCCTATGTTTTATATCTTATTTCTCTTGTTATGCCAGGGTTGTACCTTTAAATGAGCCCGGACACATATCAAAGGAAAAACAAGTCCTAACATACGCAACTAACGACAACTCTTTAAGAAAAATATCGATTTTATGCTTTATAAGATTCGTTGATGCTGTAGCTGGTTTTTGTTCTATTGCTCAAACTGCAATTGTCGGGTGTTGGGAATCAAAATTCAAGAACAAGAGATACTGAAATGACATAGCGAATTTTAAATGAAAACCCTTAGTTTCTTGCCTGATTCCTCTATTGAAGTCACATCTTTATGGACAGCTACAGTCTTGTCAGATGAGAAGAAGTACCAAAACACATCGTAAAACAAATGAATGGCAATATTGAATCGACATGCGGAAAAAGGGATCTTTCAATAGATTCTAAATAAACCTAAACTTTCAATGAGAAATATGTTTGTTAGACGTCTACCGTCTCTGCATGATCTATTTAAATAACAAGGAAATTAATGCCGTGGATAAAATATATGCTAGTCAGTAGTTGGTAGCAGGGCTGACTCCTCATGGTATGCACGATCAGTAAAGTTTCGTTCCTTCAGACACCTATCTAGTTTAGCGGATCGGAACGAACAACAAATTAACTTATCAACGAGTATTTACATCATAAATTCACTAAAATGTTCACTGTAGCAGTACTGATAGTTGACTCGATTTCTGCACAGAACAAAGATTTATGTGATCAATACGATCAGAAAATATGTGTTACCTATGTCCTGAGTCTAATTTGGTTTGTTGTATGTGATATTTCATGTCAGTACGCACCTGGCTGTCAGCGAGATGATCGGACATTGTTACCAACGCAGGATGAAGTTTGATGAGGCTGACTCAGGAGCAAGGAGCCTAGGTCAGAGTGTAGCAAAGGGTGTGCAAGGAAAGTTAGGTTAAGTTAGGTTAGGTTGGAACAATAGAGGGGACAAGCCCGCCTAGACAAGTGACAAAACGCTTGAAGAATAGAAATCGAATAGAATGAAAATATGGGTTTGACATGTGTCATCGATAACATAGTTGAAACATTATGTCATCCCCATACATTTTTCTTTCTATTCAATTTCTATTTGTCAAGCAGTTTGCCACTTGTCTAGGGGGGCTGGCGCTCCTGGCACAAATAATGAAAAGCTTTTACCCAACTGTGGATGAAGTCTACACCACAGCATGACGTATTCCATGTGGCTATTGGCTCATACCGATACGAAGAAGAAGGTTATAGGCGCTTCGATAGTGACATACAATACAGCTATTCTTCTCTATTTACTTTAATATCAGTGTTTTTTCACTTACCTGAACTCAGCTCTTATGTTTGTTACTCCCGATTATTTTATCACGACGTCCAACTTCCACGTGTCATATGTGACATTAAAGTTGCTTGCCGTTTCAAAGATTAAATGTTGCTGTTACATCATTTGTCATCATTATGTAACAATTCCATGCGTTACGTTAAAAAAAAACGTCACCCCACACTAAGAACTTCTCCTGTATCGTGGGTCACAAACATGTAATATCACATACACAAACATCCAGACTCGGGACAACTATCTGCGGATCGCGCAAATTTTTGTCCCGTGCGGGAATCGAATCCGGAAACCTTACCGCAGCAGTCCAATCGCTACTGCGCCAATCTGGTCATCACATTATTTGTCAATAATTAACGAAAATTAAAACATTACTAATTACATTATTAATTATAATCTACCTCTTTCACGATACAGGAAAAATAAATAGTGTGGGGTAATGTTTTAAATAAAAGAGCGTATAATATGTGGGTATTAGAAAAAAGTACGAATATTCTAAAGCTAAGAACACACGGCAGCCCTAATAGGCCGATTACAGGAGTCATCTCGGATGGATTACACAAATTATTATAATGACAGTAATTTTCGAGGGATGCGTAATTATGATATCCCAGTTAATTTATGAAGATGTAATTTTAATTTATATTGGCAAGCAGATTGAGTTACATAAGTAACTGGTAAATTGTACCAAGTTTGTCATTGGAACAGGTATTTTATACACAAGGAACTTAGTATTTTGTACTAGGTATGGTACTAAGTGAATAAAAATATTATAAATTAGTTATCAGTTGCTTGCGATATTTCTTAGAAATGTTAGGCATACAACTAGGCATGCTCGCGGCCATGAGAGTAACCTAATCACAATAATTATTGTAACTATGTCTTCTTCAATTTTAATTTTCTCTCAGCTACGAATATGTGGTTTAATAACGGCTTGGTTTAATTCATGTGCGTACTATAAATTAGTTATCAGTTGCTAAAAACGGTGAAGGAAAACATCGTGAGGAAACCGGCACACCTAAGAGATTTTTCAACGGTGTGTAAAGCCATGTCAGAGGCCTACAGGCGGTTTAAACTCTGACACCAGATAGGAAGAAAACCGACATCAATGGGCATATATAATTATGTTATCTTCTATATTGGCTGGTACTTTATTAAATTGATAAAACCTTTACTTAACAGGTCATTGAATGACAAGAAGGTTACGGCTATTAATCACCATATTTACGTTTTTAGATACAAGTAGGGGAAGTGACAACGATACAAGGGAAAACAGAAGTACCACTACAAACGAGGTAGTGCAATATGTGGCTATAGCAATGATGTTTTCCTTCACCGTTTCTAGCAACTGCCCCCTTACCATGAACTCTTAAAACAGGACAGTTTACTATGTGAAAGCGAGACGCCGCTATGTGCAGTGTAATGCGGCGTCCCGCTTCCACACAGTAAACTGCCCTGCTTTAAGAGTTCATGGTAAGGGGGCTTATAACTAATTTATTGTACGCACATGAATTCGAAAAGATATTAAGACCGCCCATTGTACATTATCCTTAGACTGTACTTAAGCTTGTATTTGGTGTACAATAAAGAGAAATCTATTTATCTATTGGTGCGTGTCCCAGTTTGAACTTGCGATCTTTGGCAGTCCAACGGTCATACCACTCGGCTATCAGTGCTAGATATATTGTGCACTAATATATTTCCTTTGCTAAAGCTATTCTCTATACTCCAAGACTTAATTGTGTACCTTCTACCTATACCTACTATATATATAATTACTAGGTATCTATAAAAGCCAGCGTGTCAGTTATTTCGTCAGTTTTTGCGTCGAACCACCCCTCGCGTGATCAAAGGTCACTGTAACTAATTAAACAGACTAAATGCCAACCAAGTGAACTTTCCTTGGCGAATTTATTATGCCTGCAGTAATTAATTAATGTTTTCAATTGTAACGGAAAATTGACGTTGACTTGCCGATCGGCGCACGCGCATTTGTTAATGGCTCACTGAGTTAAAGGTCGCGGTTAAATGATAAATGATTTTATAAATGATAAATGATTTTATTTCTGCAAATAGGTTTTTAAAAAACACTTTTACACGTCATTTTTTATATACTAATTCGAATGATGGTGTCGGTTGATACTGCAGAACGGAGATGAGGTGTTGTCTGTTTTTTTTTGGCTAGGTGGTATACTTCCGGACATTCAATATGGTTCTACCTATAAATTAAAACTAGATCTAGATTAGAACCATATTTTAGGAGAAAGATGGCAAAGTAAATTATTAAAAACATAACATAACATCACGCCTTTATTCCCCGAAGGGGAAGACAGAGGTGAACATATAGTACACCCACATTTCGCCAGTTATGTTGTAAGTCCCAATGTAATAGGGGGTGAGCCTATTGCCATCAACCGGGCACAAATCCAGACTCCGTGCTGCTACTGAGAATTACCTAATGGAAAACTCAGTAACACTTTGCCCGACCCGGGATTTCAACCCAGGACCTCTTGCTCAGCAGTCGCGCTTAGCGACCACTAGACCAACGAGGCAGTCAGTTTAAATTATCAAAAAAATATTACAAAAATTAAGAAAATCAGTTCTCATGGTAAGAGTGGGTTGCACCAATCGTCTGTTATCGTTAAGTCCGTACGTCAACGGTAAGTTAGTAGGAAATTCTCATATAAGCGGCCATATTTAACGCTAACCAATATGTCAAAGTTGATGGTGCAACTCACACTAAGATTACTTAACTTTACTTTAAACTTTTTTTAATCTCTGCTTTTATTAGAAGACTTTTACTCTCAGCTTACTGTAGAGTACTTCCGAGAACAGAGGTGTTAGCAATCAAAATATATATTTAAAAAAAATCATGGCATTCGTGTTTTTTAATTCTTTTTTTTTTTTTTATATCCTATGTTACTAGCAATGCTGAAAGGATTCTAACGACACATTATCCATACATTAAATCGGTTCAGGCATTCAGAAGTGATGGTGGAATAAAGAAACTCACATACATACATACATACATGAACCCTGAAAACATGACACTCCTTTTTTTGGGCAGTCGTGTAAAAAATGGTATAATGAAGCGAGAGAGTTGTGCCTGCATCGTTGCAATTGGAAACCCGTGGTTTCTGTTTAACCCTCTATAAAAGAGATGTGACTCTACGTAACTGTATGTAAGTATTATACTATTTACATTCGTTTTGAATTAAAATATTTATATATCATCAGCCGAAAGACGTCTTAGAAGGTCCCTTTTAGAAGGTGGGGTTGCCATAATTTCCGTACTTGGAAAGCGGCTTGGGGATCGCAGTGTTGGTATTCAAATTACAGAAGACGCTGCTGCTTATCTTCTAGATTTTCCCCTAGTCGCCTCTTACGACACCCACGGGAGGAAAGGGGGTGGGCAATTCTAGCCCGGTATTATATTATAATGTGATCAGTTGCCGTGTGATATCACACGGCAACTGATCACCTAATCTTGAAGAAATGTCATCATGACTAACCCTATATTATGCGTTAAGGGCAAGAAAGCGTTGACAAGTGTTCCTATATGGTAATACCTTTTAGATACCTACTATAAGGTATTTAAAAAACACTATTAGTATACTTACTACCAGTTAAAACAACGCTTACTTAATTAATATATTATTACACGTGTCTACACAATCTCCACGTCTATACCTTTCAGTGTAAAATCTAGACTTTTTAAAAGGCATCTGGCTTCACCTAATCCAGTCTAAGCAGCATATCTGAACCTCATGACCGATGTCAATGAATCCCACTTATTTTATCGCTAACCCTCTAGTCTCCAACTAACATTCCAACATAACCACGCGTTAGCCCCTACAAACTACATTAGAAACTATTGCAAAACCTCAGGGAACCACGTTTCGCTGACTTGCAGACTTAAATAGAACAGCTAAGTCTTAAAGTGAAGTTTAGATGAACGCGCGCGTTTTAGTTTTGTTTTACAGGGTTTGTGGTAAGGGTTGCGTCGGGAACGCGTCCCGGAGTCGAGTTTAGGAGTTAGCGAATGCAATGCGCCGCTCATGCAGTTCCCTAACCGGTTCCTAATCGTTGTATTTCGCCGCCGCCGATCGGGCTTTGTGTGTCTTGCAGAAAAAGTTAGAATAACTTCAATGAAAATGTTCAAAGTCTTTCTTTAGTCACCGAATTTGTGACGATTTTAAATGACACGATCCATGTTTAATGAGGGTTTCATTTTGGCCAAAATTTCCTCGCATGCGGTAAAGTGAAGATGAGATAAGTTTCAATTTCTCATTGTGTGTTCACTTAAAGCTTCATATTGAGTAAGTCATTATCAATATGATGACCTAGTAAACATTTATAGGTGGTCTAAACAACGTATGCAACAATAAACTGCCAATATTGGTATAATTGCCATTCTTGACAGATGCTTCAGTAATCCCAGAATACTACGAGGATGCAGCTACCATTCAAGTATGATCTATAAATTGACTTTACAGTGAACACAATTTAATAAACACGATTGCCATGACAAAAAACGGACTAAAATGTAATATTTTTTATTTTTTTCATTTTTTTATGGCCTATGTTACGTCAAGGATTCTAACGACACTCCATACTTCTAAATCGGTTCAGGCATTCAGAAGTTATTGTGGAATAAAGAAACTCACATACATACATACATACTTGACATTTGTAGCCATAGGAGAGAAAGATTGATGAAAAATATAATTATTTTCCGACACCGGAAAATAATAAACCTTGAGTTCTAGAAAGGGAAGACAGATAGTAAAAAAAATACACTCCGAATACATAATTACCTCCTCCTTTTTCAAAGTCCTTTTTTATATTAGCCTGTTCTATGTCCCACTCCTGGGCAAAGGTCTACCCTTAATTCCTCCATTTGAAGTCGGTTAAGAACTAAATATTAGTTGTCTAAATGCATTTTTCTTTACCTTACCTTCGATATAAATCGATAATTTCTAAATATATTCTGTGTTCTGTAGTACTATATTTTCTCTTTTATTATTAACATCTAACTCTATAATATTATACTAGATATAATATAGCTTCAACCATTCTCTAACAGCTAGCAGTAACAGGTATGTGGGTACCGTTGGCAGCTCGCTGTAATAGTTAAGTTGTCGTTCAAAAATCGCAATAGCACATACCGAGAAGCGAAATCACGCTTAGAAACCACAGATACCTACAGATATAATATTATACTAACATCAAGGTGCGACTGCGACTTTGTTTGCGTTACGTTTTGAAATTTGAACTTGATGAATTTGATTTTAAATTTGGACGTTAAATTTTGACAACATGATTGGCGCAGTGGCTCAGCGATTGGACTGCTGCGCTAAGGGTAGCGGGTTCGATTCCCGCACGGGGCAAAAAATTGTGTGAACCGCAGATGTTTGTCCCGAGTCTGGGTGTTTGTGTATGTGATATTTCATGTTTGTGAAACGCACCCACGACACAGGAGGAATGCCTAGCGTGGGGTGATGTTATAAAAAAATAATTACGGTTATCTGAAAAAGGGTTACAATGAATACGTAAAATGAAAAATAAAGAAAATCCATAAAAAATTTAGGAAAATACAACGTTTTTAAGCTTGCGGATAGGGCATTATCTATTCTTTTCGCTCAAAACGTTTCTATGTAACAGGAGAAGGAGAAATGCGAAATTTACTGTGCAACTAAAAGCCAGTGACATCACGACCCTGTAGTGCCATCTCTTTCTAACAATACTATTTGAAATGCTTATAACTTTGTCATTTCTTTTGGTATTTAGCTTGTATTATAATTTAACAGTTTTCATATTAATTCCTAACCCTTTTTAATGCAACTCTTTGGCACTCAAAGAATATCATCACACAACTTAAATTATCTCGGTCAGTTAATTTAGACTGTGCGTTGTCTGTCTGGGATTGATTTATTTATCACTAGCTTTTGCCCGCGGCTTCGCCCGCGTTAGCCCCTATTTAAAGCCCACAGAGGGTCAATTTAAAAAAAAAGTAGCCTATGTCCTTTCTCGGGTCTTAAACTTTCTGTGTGCCAAATTTCATCAAAATCCGTCCAGCGGTTTAGTTGTGAAGGTGTAACCAACAGATAGACAGACAGAGTTACTTTCACATTTATACCTAACTAGCGGCCCGCTCCGGCTTCGCACGGGTATAAAATATATAATATAAGTATTTCTCCACTATTTAATGGATGCTATTATACATATAAACACTCTATCTATTAAAAAAAACCGCATCAAAATCCGTTGCGTAGTTTTAAAGATTTAAGCATACATAGGGACAGAGAAAGCGACTTTGTTTTATACTATGTAGTGATGATATTATCAGTACAATTTTCATAAACCATTCACAATAATTAAACAATGCCAAGTAGGAGATAAAAGCAAATAAATATATTTTATATACTGTTCTATATGTAGGTATTGATAGCAAGATATTATTTATACTCAACCAAAGGGAATCTTTGTTAGTGACCCTACCGTTTTGATTTCTTTCGTTCCGCTCTCTGAATGTATCCTTCCAGTGTTCATTGGATAGAAACGGTTTTTTTATATAGCAGGGACTGGTGTACTTAAGTAGGTAGGTACTAATATCTAATGGTAGATCGAGAATGTGGATTGAGCGAATGAAATGAGTGAGTGAATGAAATGAGTGAGTGAATGTAATTAGTCAGTGAATGAAATGAGTGAGTGAATGAAATGAGTGAGTGAATGAAATGAGTGAGTTAATAAGGGGTGGAGGAGAGAGAGAAGAGATATACAAATACATAACAATGAGAATGAGTTTACTAGATAGTGTGCTCATTCTTTTTTTAATTGTAGAGATGTTTTGTGTGTCAACTTTTGTATTAAAATTGTCTCAAAGCGAAAATTTTAGGTCGATAAATAATAATTACAAGTACAACTTCAAAGTTGGAATTATTATGTATCTCTACTGCTGATGAAACAACGACTAGCTATTTTTAGAAAATTTTATTGAATATTTCTTTCCAAATTATATCCTAACTCAAATTAAACTAGAATCATCGTTTGAGCTAGACTTTCAGACTTTTTCATAAGCCTTTTATGGGTGCAATTCAAAATTGATCTTTTTATTGCACCTCTTCGGCACCGAAAGAATATCTTCATCATCATCAGCCGGAAGACGTCCACAGCTGGACAAAGGCCTCCCCCTTAGAACGCCACAATAAACGACAACTTGCCATCTCCAGATTTAAATTCTCTTGGTCTTATTTACCGAAGTAAATAAATAAAGAGGTGCCCCTTTATTATTGGAATACAAAGTTTCGAATCAAAGATCCTTTATTAAAAACCTCAAACCATAAAAGATCCGCTATCGAGAACTTCGAAAGTTTTGATACTAGACCTCCAAGCCTCGAAGTATCAATAGACCTTTCAAATTAGAAAGCATCTCTCATCAAAAACCTTCGAGTCATATAAAGATACTCGAAACGACCATAAAACCCGTGTTCGGCCCGTGATTATAAAAAAAAACGACTTATTATACCATCACGGTTGGCGGTGGTCAGCGCGTACTTTCGCCGCCGCATTTCTCCCCAAGGACACTAGAACCTGTCTGCCGGTGCCGACAGATTACTTAGATTGTTCATTGGGGCTAATCGAGGAGTATACCATTAGTTACCATAATTCTACTACTCGTATTACAAACGCTAGCTTAGAACGTTTTCGAAACTAAAATATTAACCTTTTTGAAACAGTTACCGACTAGTTTTCTATTCCATCGCTCATCTCTAATAAATATAATCATTAATTGATATAGAACTATCTCGGGGAATAGGTAACTCTTTCAAACTAAAAATAGTCAAAATCGGTTTACCATTCACGACTAAATTGCTAAACATAAATCAGTACAGTATTAAAATTCAGCTGTCTCAAGTCGGTAAAAAATTCAAAAAAATTGGCTTCTTGTGAAAATTTTCCACCTAATCTTTTCTCGTCGTTTCTCGTCACATTTTGGCATTTAAGATAAAGAAATAAATAAAATATTTGACATTATGGCGTTGGAATCAGCACATTTTTTTTATGTCCATTAAGTTCTAATTTGTTTAGCCTGAAATAGATCTTGGATCTTAAACCCGTTAAGTTAAAGTCGATGATGACTATATCTTACCTTACACATAGGTTAGCATAGATAACATAAGATCTATATTTCAGCACCCCTTTATAATATAGATGATCTTATACAGGAATTTGTTAATATTCCTTATAGATTCCTATTAGAATTTTATTAATTTTTGTAGGAAAAAGAGGGTCTATTTTTCAGGAACAAATCGTACGAACTTCAACGGTTTGGGAATTCCCAAACAAAATATCTTGAAATATTCCAGTGTCCTGAGAAAAATCCCTCAAAAACCAAAGGCGACAAGTATTCGGCCCATACAGATAAAATACAGGTATTGAATACTAGTTATTTATAAAGAAAAACGAAGCGAATCAGTATTATTGATGACTCAAACACCACCCCAAGGCATATAACAGATAGATGTTGACAAATTCTTTCGCAAAACATAAGTTATGTTCTCGATACCAACGAAGGGAACGAACAGAAGTCGTTAGGATACCAGAATTATGGATACAGATGCAATTACATATTATTTGTTAGTTGTAAACAACGCGAGATGATAAATTCTAACCTTGATATTCTTGTTTTTGAGTGTTAATAGTTTTACATAACCAGATCGTTTTTATCTTGAAAGGCACTGAGGAAACCTCTGTAAAACTGTAGTAAACAAATTTAGAGAAAAATAAGATGATTTTTGCTCAACTCAAATATTAAATTCGACATTACTATTTTACACTGCTTTTGCTGCTGCTGACATCGTATGGAGAGTTTCAAAGATTACCTCTTACATTCAAACTATGTTACAATAGACTAGCTTCCGCCCGTGAAATTGCCAGCGTGGACGAATTTTTTACAGCCTATAGCCTTCCTCCATAAATGGGGTATCTAACACTGAAATAATTTTTTAAATCGGACCAGTAGTTCCTGAGATTAGCGCGTTCAAGCAAACAAACAAAAAAACTCTTCAGCTTTATGATATTAAGTATAGATTATAGATAATATATTAAAGAACGTTTTGAATAGTAAGTAGGTTGCAATTTAAAAACAGTCTCCAACACGTTTCTGTTTTCTAACAGCCCTCTCAAAAACCCATCAGTAGATAATATTTACGGCGGATTTCAAGTCAGGCGTCCGAACATTTTACCTCAAGGTTCTACCATGAAGCTGCCAACTAAAATTAATTATCAATTACCATAAAAATTCCTCAAGTCCCAACCGAACAATGCGAAAATCATTACAAATCAAAACGTTGAACAATAATCACGTTTCTACAAACTACCTGACGAGAACTCAGCGTCACTAACACAAGAACTAGTGACCCATGAGTACCGAACTACCCCATCCAACTTACATACACCATAACTCCTTGCTTGCACACTGAAAATTCAACCCTCCCACTTTAAGTTACAGCTCAATTTTGATTGAGGCTCTAAAGCTGGTTACAGTGTTTGAGTTAACATGGTTTGCTGGTCAATAAATGTATGTAAAAACATCTGCAGACTCGAACGACATTCTTGTGAAGAGACGGTAAGACGTTAGGGACATCTAAATGGTTAGGATGCTGGCCCATAGTTGTTTGTGTATGGAGGTTTTATATCAATCGCACCTGATTGGCCGTAGTGACTGTTTGCAATTTCTCATATGAGGTGAGATGTTTCCACGTTCTAATTACGATTCAAATAGGGGTTTGTTTTTCATTTGCTATGATCTGTATAATTATAGCATTATTGGTTGTTAGAGGTATTGTGGATCATGACAAAGTAGATAGGTAGGGCAATTAAGTATTTATTCTATTAGCGTAAATAAGTAAGATTAATAGAGAATGGTACGAGGAGTTAGGCAAAAAGAGGTTTATCACGATCGTATTTATGTGATATTCCGAGAGTTCTCCCAACTTAGGGAGAAACGATTCGTTTTGTAAACGGTAACATCATAAAAACCCTCATTACTGAATTCCGTATTCCTACCCATACTGAATGTGCAATTGTGCGTACTGTCTATGTTACCACTCAATCACGACCCAACTGAAACAAATCTCAACACACGCATTAGAAACATTTAACTCGAGCCCATAATATACTCCCACAGCGCTGGACGCATAGTTTTAAGCTAGCCTGCCTCACAGTCCCAATTTAACACGCCGTCTAACGTGAAGCTGGGGTCTAAGACCTACAACAAGACGAATGGGACTCCATAGAGCCTTATAAGGCGTATGTCAATTTATTGAACGCACCCGATCGCTCGTTCCCGCGCATTCGATTCTAAGATGGCGACGCCGCCATCTTTTTTACGCTTTTTATCATGTTTTAATATATTTCTGTTTATTATTAGACTTATGGTCAGTGTTTAGCTGATAATTGTTGGTTTTTATTCCAATCGAAGTAAAGAAAATTGTAGGAGCGTTACAATAAATGTATTCAACAATCAGACTTTGTAAAATTATATTGTGGTGAGAAAATAAATAAATATTATTATTATTATTCATTGTTTGGTCTTATGTTTAGCGAGAAAATTATTAATTATACGGAACTATAACTTCTAACTTAACCAACGAAGAATATTAGCATAATGCCAAGAAGAAGAAGGTCGCGGGTTCGAATCCCGCTCGTGTCCATCATTTTTCAAATTTCCTTTATCAATTTAGATTCAAGCTTAGCATGGGCAACATGCTAAAATGGCACCAAAAGTCATATAATGCCAATATTTTAAAAGTATTAGTATCTATTTATTCTTCTGCTTCACATATCATCGGGTTCAAGATCACAATAGTAAAAACGAAAAGGAGAAATGAAAAGTGTCGATTGCCTATCTTCCTACGCGATCGTTTAGCTTCGAGGGCAATGGCCAACTCGTAAAAAGGTCCCAGGTTTGACTATTAGTAGGTACTGTTATGTATGTTGACAACACAGCTCGTATTAAACTATACCATGAATCTATGATACTCAACAAGGAGATGAAAACAAGAGTTGCAGAAATTAAAAATGACTAGAATCTAGCAATATTCGGGGTTAAGTAATTTCTTGTAACCGGATTAGGTACAATAATACAAATCTCTAAGTAATTATGCTTATATTATATCCACTTACAGGAATCCATATAATACAATAGAATCCATAGAATACAAGTTCAAAATATAAAATCCAGCATTTTTTTAAATAATGCTTTAGGATTTTAATCCGCCTATGTCCTTAAAAATGTCTGATTTGCGGAAAGCCCTTAAGGCCCATACACAGGCTTAAAGGTAATCATGAACACGATTTAGTTTCAAACCAAAAATGTCTATACATATAATAATATTATGTCTAAAAACTTCCGAACACAAATTTTCTAATCCAATCATAACAAGTATCCAATTCCACATACATTTGTTTTCTGGTAACCAAAGCGCCTTGAGCGTCGTACGCGCATGAACTCGTGCGTCGTTGGCACTGCGCGCGCGCAATGCATCAGTGAATGCGGACGGAATGTTCCAAGGCACCTGACCAGAAGCGACACCCGTTATTCTTTTTACAACTTCCTGCTCTTCTAGTCTATGTATATGTTGGGTCTTCTGGCTTCTGCGTTATTCGTGGTGCAAAAGATTGACTGGGTGCTACCAGAGCTCGTGCTCGTGGAGAATATTACCTTCCATAAGGATCATGGAATTAAGAATTATAGAATTATGACGTTTTTCAGCTGAGATTCCAGCTTTACCTTAGTTATGTGTTCAGCTTTTCTGGGCAAGGTTTGTGGGTTCAATACCCTGACTGAGAAAATAATGTTAACATTCTTGTGAATTAAATTTAATTTTATTTAATATTTTAGATTTAGGTTTAGACAAAAGCTACAGGTATATAGTCCTGGATCATCTCATCTATTCTTCTGTAGCATCCTGGAAAACTATGTACCATTCCTTCAGAATGAGCCCCAAGCTAGTGACTTCTATTTACGATCCTCCAAGAAGGTAAATACAAAATAAAACTTCATATGGTTTTATATCTTCTAGAATGTTTATAATCGAGTCAGGATCGGTAGCCAGGCCGCGGTTAGGCGGGCCTTAGCTCAATACGTTCACATGCATGCATTATTAATAATCTAGGATCCTTATAAACAGCTATAACTTGAAACTTATCTATGGATACGCTCCTGTAAAGAAGTATGCAGGTTGGTGCAAAAAAACGCAGCGTTTTATAAGTTTCGAGTGAACTACACGATGTAGGCCTTTTGCCATGCAGGTAAAGTAAAAGTTTCGCTAAAATACTAAATTATATCTTTTGTGTCGATTTCTAGAGTACTACCTACCTACCTACCATGTCTTGTGTTGTTTAGATTAGCTAGTTTTTTTTTATTTGAAAACGTTTACTGCCACGCAGTAGAGACAATAGAAAAAGTATTGTTCGAGTCTTGCTGGTGGGGCGAGTGGCGTTCAACGTGTTGAAAACGCGGAAAATTCGCTACAGTGGTTTTAAAATGTTTGCAGCATAATCTTCGTACATCTTCCTAAAGCTTTTAGAATAGATTTTCATTCTTCTGCGCATCAGCTATCTTAAAAGCATTATAGATTTCACTCATTTTTTTTTTATATATACGTTTTTTTTTTTTTAAAAACGTCGCCCCACACTAGGAATTTCTCCTGTATCGTAGGTGCGTTTCACAAACATGAAATATCACACACACAAACACCCAGACTCGGGACAATCAAATGTGGATCGCACAAATTATTGCCCCGTGCGGGAATCGAACCCGCAACCCTTAGCGCAGCAGTCTAATCGCTTAGCCACTGCGCCAATCAGGTCGTTTATAATTAACGTTTAGATGGTCGGTCTAATAATGTGCTACGCTTTACAACTTATTCCTCTTTATAATCAAGCCGCTAAAAGCTACAACAATTCAAAAACGCAACCCAAAAACGCAGCGTTTTTTCCCCGAGTGCGCCACCTCCTTTACCCCGCGGGAACGTGGTCAAGCCACCTTGGAACCTGTCCCCTGGCAGTTATTAGAAGTTATTAAAGAGCGTAGTTTTTGCTACCCTCCCCCCACCACACCCCCATCCCCTGCGCCACCAGATTGCGCGTCTAATTGCACGGCGCGTGAGAATAACGAGATGAACAACACAACTAAGGATGAATAGTTTCACAATGTTATATCATGAAGGATTTATTCATCCCTTTTTTTGTTATCCTGCAGTCTCAGTAGCTATTTGGATTCCGAGTCAGAGGAGTATTAATTAGGCTCAAATTAATACAGGTAACTGCTGATTTGTATTACGTAACAACGCAAGATAACTTCAGAAGAAATCGTGGAAAATCTGTGAGAATCAAACTACGTAAATTACTAACAAAATTGTACTTCTAGGGTTAGAGTAACCAAAGCCAACAAAATATATACCAACTAGCTTTTGCCCGCGGCTTCGCCCGCGTTAATTTAGATTGTTGGTTAGTATTATATATATCAATATATAGCTTTTGCCCGCGGCTTGGCTTGCGTTAACCCCTATTTAAACCGCTTAGAGGGTTGAATTAAAAAAAAAGTAGTAATCCTTTCTATGGTCTTAAACTTTCTACATGCCAAATTTCATTTAAATCCGTCCTGCTGTTTAGACGTGAAGATGTAACAGACAGACAGACAGAGGTACTTTCACATGTATAATAATTAATTTTTAATTGTGGATGTACCAAAAAATGTCGAGAAGAGAAAATGGTATGCTAAGAGCAAAACGTACAAAGTGAAAATCCATAATCTCTGCATACCATTCTGGAAAACAAGCGTAACAAGTAACTACTTACATTAATCTGTGTTTTTTTATTATATTAAATCAAACAAATAAGCGCTGTGAACCGCACTAGTACATACCACAGCTAGTATTATAATCACAGGCAAACAAGCAGCCTCTTTGCTTATACCAGTCGTGGCCGGTCGTGAAGACACGCAGCGTTATCGGTGACCGTCCACGTCATTAGCAGATGGATGTAAGCTCACGCAATCTTTGCAATACAACTATATAGTATGCGCGCGGGTTTGCTCGTCATGTCGGTAAACTAAATCCTGTTGACGTGCTGTTTATACTAAAGAAACTAATTTATTAATAAAGTGAGTTTGTTTCGGTGTTTCTTCTCAGAGGTAGTCAGTTAGGAAATGCCGACGCCATCTATCTAGTTTAAAATAAATGATGTGTAAAAGAGTTTTTTAAGACCTATTTGCAGAAATAAAATCATTTATCATTTAATATATTATTTTAATTTAAATAAAGCTAATTTAAAAAAAAAAAGAATCGATGATATTTGTCTTCTGGGAGCGTGTTGTCTCTATACAATGAGAACCTATGGATTTACCTTTGCGTAAGACATTATTATGTTAGTACCTACCTTATTATATTCCTCATATAGTTGGTCTAAGAAAACATTAATTTCTTATAAATAAATAAATATATCGTCAAACTTACAGATGATAAAACCCAGTGAGACCCGACATTGATGCTAATTACAAGCTACCCTTACAATCAATAACAGTATCGTTTGATACAAAACACACTCGAAGCGACGGACCGATAGGTTATAATAATCTAGATCGCGTATAGAATACACGGTGACAGCGCTGCTAGCATCATTAATGACAGCTACAGTGGTGCTCAAACTTTGCTTAGTAGGAAGCTAAGTTATAAGTAAGTACCACATAGATGTAATTCTTCTTCTTCGTATCAATCCATTTTCGAATTCAAGTGTTTAATTTACTTAGATCAAATGAAATTAGTTAACAGTTGCTAAAAACGGTGAAGGATAACAACGCGAGAAAACCGGCAGCCCCGAGAGATTATTCAACGGTGTGTAAAGCCATGTCAGAGGCCTACAGGCGGTTTAAACTCTGACACCAGGTTGTTCATCAACCATACGAGAAAAAGAAGAATGAAATTAGTTAACAGTTGCTAAAAACGGTAAAGGATAACATCGTGAGGAAACCGGCACACCTGAGAGATTTTGCAACGGTGTGTAAAGCCATGTCCGAGCCATGTTCATCAACCATACGATACGAAGACTCCGTGGTGTAGAGATTGGTCAGTCAACAAGGATGGTAGCGAGGTTGACCGTCCAGGGTGCGCCGGACGCCCTTAGGCATCATCGCTCGTGAATTCGTGAGTCACTTAAGCAGTTTCAGTTGGAAACCAGCGCCAGGCACCATAAATGTAGTCGTCTGGCAACATGCTGAACTGGACCCATTTGGCGCGACCGTGAGGCACCCAATTTTTAGTTTAATTTAGTTTTAAGTCCTTATTTAGTTTTTACATTGAAACTGTAGTCTCGGTTTTGCTGCCAAATAAATTCATTTTTAACTTTCTAAAGGCTATATACTTGCACTCCAAGTCTAGAAGTAACTACCCAGTATATTTGTAATGATGGACACTATGGACAGTGTTCTGGAAAACACTTTAGGACTGCATCATCGGTCTAGTGGTCCTATCTTTCGTACATCTATAGTAATAGCCTCTATTTTCCGATGTGGAAGCGAGACGCCAAACTACACTGCATATAGCGGCGTCTCGCTTCCACAACGGAAAATGACCTGCAATGCAGGCTCTTCAGTAAGGCATCTGACCCCTTACCTTGAATTCTTAAGGAAGGACATTATAGCTTCCACTCCATAAACTGTCCTGCTTAAAGAGTTCATGGTAGGGGGGCTGGTGCAATAGCTTAAGATTGGAAAATAATAGGTTTAAGAGGACGTAATTAACTGTTTGTTTGTACAATTACAAATTAATTAATACATCGTATGCACCAACATGGTTAAACATCGACCCCTATAATAAATTGTATCATTAAACTGTTCAAAACCAGGAGCATGACGAGTCTGCAATAAACGTTACATAAAATATAAAAATTAATTAATTTACGATATTTCATACAATTTATAATTCATGGAAATGTTTGTGTGCTTTGTATGTTTTACTTTTGTTTACAGATTCCCAGACAAAACGCAAAGTACATACATTTTAATGATCACACTAATAAGAAAATTAACTAAGCCGTAAACTAGTCTATTATTTTCGTTTTATGCCTTTATATTTTGGTTGATATTAAATAAAAGCTATTTAGTCATCATCATCAGCCGGAAGACGTCCACTGTCGAACAAACGCCTCCCCGTTTTAGAAGGGGGGAGGTGGTTGCCATAATCTCCACGCTTGGCAAGCGGCTCGGGGATCGCAGTGTTGGTGGTCGAGTTACAGAAGACGCTGCTGCCCATCTTCTGGATTTTCCCTTAGTCGCCTCTTACGACACCCACGGGAGGAAAGGGGGTGGTCAATTCTAGGCCGGATACCACACGGCACGAATATTTGGTTATGCCTTGTAGAAACTTTTACAAAAAAATAAATTTTAACCATTTATCGGGCACATACCTAGTACATACGGACGACCTGATTGGCGCAGTGGCTAAGCGATTGGACTGCTGCGCTAGGGGTTGTGGGTTCGATTCCCGCACGGGACAATAATTTGTGTGATCCACAGATGTTTGTCCCGAGTCTGGGTGTTTGTGAATGTGATATTTCATGTTTGTGAAACGCACCCACGATACAGGAGAAATTCCTAGTGTGGGGCGACGTTTTTTTTAACAAAAAAAAAAAAACATAGTTATTTAGCAAACATCAATTTAGAAGTGGTCACACAGGTATGTACACTAATTTATTAATTTGCCTGTTCTCATTAATGGGTCCTGAAAGAGTTATCCTTATTAATCATGATCTGACTGACTGCCTCGTTGGTCTAGTGGTCGCTAAGACTGCTGAGCAGGAAGTCCTGGGTTCGAATCCCGGGTTGGGCAAAGTGTTATTGGGTTCTTTCATTGGGTAATTCTCAGTAGCAGCACGGCGCCTGGATTTGTGCCCGGATGATGGCAATAGGCTCGCCCCCTATTACATTGGAACCTATAACATAACTGGCGAAATATGGGTGTACTATAGGTACACCTCTGCCTGTCCCTTCGGGAATACAGGCGTGATGTTATGTTCTGTACAGTTTGACAGCCGCCGTCCGATTATCTCTGTTGATTAACTCGTTAAGTAACTCTCCCGGTTCATTGGAGGCTGCAGCTTGGACCACCGACTTGCCTCGTACGACATAATCACTAACTTTGATTATAATATTTTCTGATTAAGTTTTTTAGTTCGTTCGTTAATACATTATGCTCCATTTTTTACTTTAGGTACCAGTGAATGATAAGGACTTCACATACAGGAAACAAGATTCAATTTTTTTCGCTTTAAAAAAACGTCACCCCACACTAGAGATTTCTCCTGTATCGTGGGTGTGTTTCACAAACATCAAATATCACGTACACAAACACCCAGACTCGGGACAAACAAATGAGGATGGCACAAATTTTTGCCCCGTGCGGGATTCGAACGCAACCCTTAGCACAGCAGTCTAATCGCTTAGCCACTGCGCCAATCAGGTCCTTCATACCTATCTTCTCAACATGAGTAAAGATAGGAATATCATATAGTCATATCCGTAAGCAGGTTGGTAGCGGGGCTAACGCCACGCCACGTGACCACTGTCCCCTTAGACCAGTGGCAAAACGCTTGACGAATAGAAATGGAATAGAATAACAAAAATATGGGTATGACATAATATGTCATCGATAACATAGTCGAAACATTATGTCATCCCCATACATTCATCAAATTCGATTTCTAATCGTCAAGCGTTTTGCCACTTGTCTAAGGCGGCAGGCAACCTAACGTTGAAGTTTTTATTTGATTGCCGTTGATTTAACCTAGGGGTTTTTGAGCCGTTAGGTTTTTTCTGTAAAATAACCCTTAGTAACTAAGGCTTAGTGGTCATGTGCTAGTCACTGAGCTAAGGCATTATTCGGGGTCTAGCACGTGGTTACCACTTATTTCAGGGGAATTATATCTAAAATGCAGCATTTCTTTACACTCCTATACAACTACAGCAGTGATAAGATCAACAACTTATTTTAGCGGTTAAAAACTATTTTAAAGTTTTGGAGTTTAAGCAAGAAACAATAATCCAACTCATACATTTCTTTGCCTACTGATAGTTATCACATACATACTTTACATAGTAATATAATACATTTAAAAGTAACGCTGTCTGTCTGTTTGTCTGTCACATCATCACGTCTAAACTGCTGGGCGGATTTTGATGAATTAAAATTGAAATGAATTTGGCATGTAGAAAGTTTAAGACTAGTTCTTTTTTTAATTCAACCCTCTAAAGGGTTTAAATAGGGGTAAACGCGAGCGAAGCTGCGGTCAAAGCTATATGTAGGTACATAATTATATGTATAATATTAACCAACAATCTAAATTAACGCGAGCGAAGCCTCGGGCAAAAGCTAGTGCATATATAAATTCATTACTTTAACCTGTCGGTCCTCTCTACAGCCATAACAGGTGACTTCCTGGCTGCTAATCCATCACACCGCTCGCCCATAACACGAGGGATTTACACCGCGTCTCGGCAATCGTAATTACGATTTGTCATTTACATAGAAGTCTTGAACTAGCCGAGTTCGATGCGAACACTCACACTGGTGGGTGGCCGGGTGTTACACCGTTGTGTAATGTTGAGGTGACGAATGCTCGCGAACTTTGTGTTTAGCGTCGAATTTTGCTATTTTTAATTCAAAGAAAGAATGATTAATGCGAATTTAAAACTTTCATTTCAGTCGGATGTTAAGAAGTGGTTCTTATTTAGATTGCAAGATTTGACCTAAAAAAACTAACATCATCATCATCAGCCTATCTTAGTCCACAGCTGGACATAGGCCTCTCCTATGGCACGCCACTGAGCCCGAACTTCGGCCTTCCGCTTCAAACAAACTAACATACATACACACAAACATTGCAAGTTAAGCTTGTAAAAAGATGTTACAATCAAATTGTTATAAGTAGTTTAGACAGCTACCTTACCTTGACAATCTAATTTATTCGAAAGTTGTAAGTTTCAGAAATTATGTAGATAGAGATTTTGTTTTTCGTTATTTTTGCCAAAAATGCATATCTATCTTGCAAATCATTTTATATTCCATATAGTACTTACTTACATACTATTCCACAATGTCTATTTCATAATATTTTTTAGAAAACTAACGTATTCATCAAAATAATTTTTGGACGCTTCTAAGTATTATTTAGGTTACTTAACTTGCCTATTTTTAGATGGTTGGATGAATCTTCCCTTACTGGAGCTAAAGTTTTGCCAATTTTGGCTAATAGCTTTTGTTCAAGGGAGGCCTATCTTAAATACTAAATGAAATATTGACGACTTCGGGAATCTTTGCAAATTGATGAAAAAGGAGCATTCATTTCAAAAAACTTCTGATTGAACCAATTCAATGATTCAACCTTCCATTTTGCTTCAATCATCGACTTCGAGTCACTGTGAGAGAACAACCAATGCACATGGTAGTAATAATAAACTAATTTAAGGGTCATATAATTTAAGGGTTTTAACTAAAAATACGTACTGTACTTAAGAGAGATGAAATTTAATTCCTGACAAATAGACTCCATATTTTTATCACAAACGTAAATTAACATCCTAAGTTAATGCTTGATTGAAGCCAACGAATAAGACTATCGACAATCCTTTTCGCTTCACTTACTTAAATTATATATTCACATAATCTCATTCTCTTATTTTTCATCTTATCTCCACCCAAACACCAAAACCTTCACTTTCTCCAACAAAAACAAAACGCTTCGGTGTGACAAACGCCGCCGCAGCTGTGTGCGGTGTGTACTTAGGTGCGCACACACCCGCACGGTTACGTGAGCGAACATAATAAAGGAGCGCGCACACATGCGCACGGCGGGCAACGTCCCTAACTCGCTATGCGTACCTACCGAGCCAGTGGTAGTTATGTTTTATTTATACTTTCTTAACTTAGGGGATACGGGCAGCCGACGGTGACTGAGAATTCCTCAATGCCAATGTCCATTTAATGGTCTCGGAACTTGGATAGAATCGTCGGCAGAAATTTCGTTAGAGGACACTCGATTTGGATGGTTTTATTTTTAATGTGGTTTTTATTTGATGCAATTACTGAGGTGTGACTTTTTTAATCCACCGATATGACTTTAGTATGAAATAAATACTTTTTTTCTAATTATTTGTTAGGATTTGTCGTTTTTTTCTTATCAGAGTTTATATATAATAACTAAAACGTTCGAAAAAACGAAATTAGAAAACGTTCTTCTTAATTTAAGTTTAAACGTGGAGTAGTACATTCTTGATTTAAATTTTAAGAATGTTCTTAGAAAGGAACAGCTTTTAATGTTGTCATTGTCATCTTTTTTATACTTAAAAATTCAACTTTAGAATTTTAGAAATCTATAAATACTTTGTTAATTTGAATAATAATACTAAATTGTATACAAATGCCTCGCCTTATAGAAAAAAAAAACAACAAAACGCGTGTACAAAAAATCCAAATTTCACTAGCGCCATTTTCCCTTGACATTCACATCGGCATTAGGAGCCGGCGTCTGTGTCACGTCTCCCGCCGCGAGCTTGTGTGTGTGCGCGCGAGTGTGTGTGTGAGCGACTCTTGCGCAGGTAACCGGGATCGTCTGCGGTGCGCCGGGATAGGCAGCGTTCATACTGCTCAGTACAAAATTGTTAGATGTTTTTTAGTCTTAGAAGATTCTTAGTGGGTTGGTTATTTAGAGATCGTTTCAGAATTTGTGTTAGAATGTTTTGTATATGCTGTAAGAGTAAAAAGGAGATTGGGGCCTAATTAAAGCAAGGTAACAACTAAATTAATTGAACAGCGGAAACAATGCCTTTTGAAGCGTCTACAGCGTACCTATGTGAATGCATTGTTTTAAATAAAACGTGTAAAGCATATCTGCATAACTACTGCATAATTTATCATAGCAAATCGAAAATATGTTAAACAAGATACTCTATTATATAACTTTCTTGAATACTGTTATAGAAAAATATATTGTATAATAAAATACTTGAACGTGATTCACTTCAAAACGGCTGCGCATTATCGCACCGAAGATCATTTATTAAAAAAAATGCATCGCCAAAAATCTTACAAGAAATTAATTACAGAAAAAAAAGAAAGGGGTGTGCTCGGCCAGTGTGCGCGCTGACGTAATTTCACTGACGGCGGGAGCGCGCCTGCGCAGTGGCCGCCGAGCCCTCGCGCGTCCCGGACGACGCTTGCGCCGCTAACACCAGCATAACCTTACTTGCAACTTGAAAAAAATATCGCCACTACATACTAACACCTGATTAGCTGATAGATTGACATTTAAAGCTCATTCGATTATTTTATTATTTTTTCTTTTTCGGTGTAATTTATCATGGTTGTCATGTGTCGATATTTTCTTCAGTCACATCGGCGCATCGCCCAGTGGTGCTCATCGCCGGTGCACGTGTGCCGGCCTACCCGGAGGGAACAAAGTAAGTTCTTTTTTTTATTCTTTCTAATAAGTTCCTAGTTAGTCGGTTGTTATGTAAGATTTTTGGGGAAACGATTTTGTATAGGGGATTTTTTTGATTAGGGACATCCCTAATTTCTTTTTCGTTTGTTCTTTTTATTTGCGTTTTGTTTTAAACGCAGTGTATGACTTTACGTTTAATTTTTACTTGTTTTAGTGTTATTCCATTTAATTATATTCTACATATGTGACCTATAATAGTAGTTCACACGCATGTGTTTTAAAATATATTAGAAAGAAAACACGTTCCTTTAGTGCTTACCTAAAAAAAAATATTTTTTTTAGTATCTACAGAATATTTCAAATTAGTAGCACCAAATCTGATTTATAGCAAAGCATGGTAAATTAATTATTAAATATAACATTACCACCTACACCATTTCATTTATAAATCAAACTTTAATTCATAAAGCCCTAACTATATTTCCGTTACTTGCATTTTTTTTTTCTAAACACGTGACACAGGGTATTAAGCCACCTAAAAGCCTAAAACCATCGCTAACAATTCCAAATTCAAACACCGCTCCGTACTTTAAGAGTAAGAAAAAAAAGCTAAACTATTTCCCGGCATTTTTACATTCGAAAATGGCGGCAACCACGTCACCGCTGACGCGCGGCCTAACCTAGGCTAACGTAGGAAACACAGGTCAATACACCCGGTCATGCCCGTGCTCTTTACTGAGAATAGAAGTATTCTTGTTTAGTCTTATGTAGGAATTCTAATTAGACGCCGAACGTTGCAGACTGCGGCTGACTCGTATTGTTTCCATTTTATTGTGAGTAGTAATAGGTAACTGTTTAGTTCGGAATTCTATGTGATGTAGGAATTGAGGTGGAATGGTTAGACGTGGTTAATTACTTGTAATGATTAAGTACCTATAATTATCAAAGTAGTCACCATAACTGCAAAATACACGGTATATTTCAAACAAATTATTAGCTTTTAGGCTTATTCTTAATTATTTTTGTATTTTAACCCCAGAAAAAGAAAATAAGTCTTTTTTCATAAATTAAAAAAGAGTCTTGGTACAGGTACCTACGTGGGAATAGCATTTTGGTACACGAACATAACTAAAATAAAATTTAGTACTAGAAAAGTAAAATAATAATTTAAAAACTAAATCTATAGTAACTTATTTTTTAAATAAGCTTAATATTCAACAAACAACGAAGAAAGACATTCCAGTTTTAAACGAAAAAAGAAAAATAAGTCTTCAAGCTCGCCAACCCTAGCCTCGCTGCGTTAAAAACAGTTTCTAAGTCGACTCGAGCGCACTCATAGTTGCATGTTATCCTAGGTCACTGGCACGAGCTTTCACGATCATTGACGAACGCGCCCGACAACGCCCGAACGCAGACGCCATGTCAAACGATAGACGTACGATAGAGTACGTAGTAAGTGACTAATTCATTCATAACTCGTGCCGAATATTTCAGACGATGGCCAAGTCATTTTATATGCTGTAATAATTATTTTAGACGTTGATAAGGTTAATAAAGTCGATAGATTACCTTCTTTTATTATCAAACGTTCTCAAGAACTGCAAAAGTAAAATCTCTCTACACTTGATACGATTGCAATTTTTGCAAAGAGTTAAGCTCCTGACGCAAGATTAGGTCACTACCATGATATGACTCTTATTCCTTAACTACTAAGACTTAGTAACAAAGCATTAATTTTAGTATAAACCGTGTTACATTCGTAACCATATTTAAAGACCATAACTCGGAAAGAATGAAACTAATATGTAAAGGTGAGCAGTAAATAATGAAAATCTTCTACAAATACACAACAGTGTTATAAAATCTTGAGGGTAGATTATGAATCAAGACGCAACTATCATCATCATCATTTAAGCCCGGTATCACCCACTGCTGGGTATAGGCTTCCCTTTTCCCATAATAACAACTATAGTATAACCATAATGTTCGATTTACAATAGACGAAGATAAAGCAATAGATGCACTATCTCAAAGCAGATAAGTTGCACAAGATTACACGACAGGGAAAAAGGTTGTACCATGCAGAAGGCCGAGCTAGCTAATGATGACGTAATAGGGGTGAGATAATAGTCATTTACTGGACGTAAAGGAACCAGCAGTTGCATATGTAACCGGACCATTTCCTAATAGAATACCATAATCAATGGGTTTATAGAGACCATTTGTAGGCATTTATAGATAGCTAGACTCGGCACGACGCTTCGCCTGCGTGGAAATAATGATCGAGTCTTTTCCGGGATTAAATTAGCGTATGTCCGCCCTAAATGTCCATTCTATATATTGGTAAAAGAATTTTGGAAATCTGATGCACAGTTCCATAGATTACTTCCTACATACAAACATATTATACCTTTTTATAATATGAGTATAGATTATTAGGACTTGAGCCAATTCCAAAATTTTATCTGCTAATTTCTCTCAAAAATAGTTAGTTCATGCTGTTCATGTAAGCAGACTAGACAAGCGATCACAATCAACACTTGAAGCAAAATGAAAGACCAAAACACTTGAAACAGTAGCTTCTTACAAACAACGAGTAGGCAGTAGGTACTATGAATAAAACCAGTTCTTGGTTCATCTCGATTTCTGGGAAGAAGTTCACCTGTTTCACTTATAATGCCTTCATCTGCCAGCGAAGCTACTAAAGTATGTTCTTACTAAGTATTAAGACCGTACGTATTTCTTAGAATTGTTATCTAAATTTTTCGACTTTTTCTCAGTAATTCTGGCGAGAATTAAAGCTAGCAAAGATGTTTTAAAAGTCATATTGACTGCATATAAATTAATTTGTCTGATCGTTTGATTAAGAGTTTATACGCGTTAAGCTGATAGTTGATAACCCAATCTCCTACACTTGATCTAAGCTAAGGACAAGCCTACAATTCTCCTCCGTCAATATTAGAAATGTTTCTTCTATCTCTCCCTCTGTTCTGATCTGGTAATAAGTACGAAATCAATGAAATATGAAAAAGCTTTAGACTAGTTAAAATTTAAAGTCTTCGAAATCTAATATCAATCCATTTTGTAGGCTTAAGAGTAAATAAGAGTTAAGAATGAACGTTTATAAGTAACAGCTAATAGAATTGGTATTAAAACTGTAATCTGTCACCGATATAAGCAAGTGCAAGTCGCCACACTTCACTTACCAATGCTATTTCACTGACCCTCAGAGTTACCAGACCGAAATAATATTAAAAATAATTATTGCCAGCACTATAATTCCCGATATTCAATAGTCAGTCGGGACGCGCAAGCTGCGTTAAAAAGCGAGTGAAATAAAAACTATAATTAGTTTTAAAAAACGCTGCCATTTCACATTTGCCACCTAAGTTCCACCATATGGATGTAGGGCTAAAAAACTGACGTGTAAAGGCCATGTAGGGATTACATGTGGCTATAAAGTATAATAATTTCTCCGTGCGAGGGGCGCAGGCGCAGGGACCCTACCTGGTGAGGTCACGAGTGACCACCAGACAGGTTTTTTATTTCCGATTCAAGTGACGCGGTGTATTGTCAGCTGTTTTTATCGGTTATCGATAAATTTATTTAAGGGATTCAGTTGATTTAGTTTATTTTTACAATCAGGTATTATAATTTTAAAGAATAAAAAATAAAATAACTATTATACTTTTAAATAAGCATGTAAATAATCTCATACTTACATATTTGAATACTTGTCAATCCAAAGAATACATTTTATATCTTACTATTAAAATATTTTGAAATATTTGGTTGAATAGAAACAAGTTTATTATGGTCAATAAATTCATCGAAATTTTACAGACAACAATTTTACTAACATATTTAGCCCATACGACTGACCTAAAATCACTTGACACTGTTTTCACCACAATTAAACAAAATTAATTATATTATCTATCGACACAGGCACATCACTACCGCACACATGCAGTCGCTCGACATTTCACTGCCAAGGTCCCGCCACCCCATGCCCTATAAAATACAAACGTTGTATCGTCCTGCATTATATTATGGTCTTTATATCCATCCAATAGCAACACGAACGTTGGGCAAGTTTTGATAGCAACACGTTTTAGGCTCATATTAAAAGGACTTTGATTTGAAAGCTTTGAAAACCTTTTTATATGCTAACGATTATGGACGGGTACAAGTATTGCCAATTGCCATCTCGTTTTTATAATACTTAACGTAAATAATTTGAATTCTTAAAAAGGTAGCTTACGTGATTGATGAAATAGTGAAATAATGTATGAAACCTGTCTAATATGATGAAAAACACTCAATTTAGTAAACTGAACATACAGATACAACCTGCAAACTGTTATAGTATGCCTACAGGTTTGTAAATGGATATCACACTATGAATTAATATGAAGTTAAAGAAAGATAGACTTTCACTATTCATTTATTTCAAGATATCACTTAGATACTTAACAAAAAAGTTTGTTATTAACTTAAAGGTCTAAAAATTGTCGGCACTGGCAAGCAAGTTTAACAACGACTAGGTGCTATTAATATTATCAAACGATAGTCATTTTGAAGCTATATTTCATCGATAATAATTCGCATAAAAAATTTCGTCTCCATAGCAACGACAATTTCCAAGATTCTCAAAACCGCCATTTTAAAACGACTAGGTGCTATTAACGTTATCGAACGATAAGTCATTTTGAAGCTATATTTCATCGATAATAATTCGCATAAAAAATTTCGTCTCCATAACAACGACAATTTCCAAGATTCTCAAAACCGCCATTTTAACAGACTGCTCTATTCCCAAATTAAGTATAACTGACGTAGATATTTGAGCCCAATTTCGAGTTCACCCCACAAAACATAAACAGTGTTTGTTTGTCTGTCTGTTGGTAATAACACGTGGCGGAAGCAGATGGTATTTTATTGCTAGAGACAGGCGTTTTCTAACTTAAAGCATATATTGTTTTATGATAACTTCAAGCTTCCCTAATCTTTTGCAAGCATTCCTTATAAGCACTTTTCACTGACCCTGTTGCAAATTCTTCGTTTACTGTATGAGAATCGGCTTTTGTCAGGGCAGCCTGAAACTGTTCTGGATCGATTCAGGTTGATATTATTGTTACTATTGCTAATTATGCTCATTAGAAGTTTAGTTAATATGTGATATTTTTTTGAGTTAACCGTGCTTGAACTTGAAGCAACCGCCCAGCTAAGGTCAAGTACCTCTATTAGCGGTGAAGTCAGTACACCCCTTTATTAGGGCTATGTCCTTAAGGGCCTTGAATGAAGCTCCCAGCTTGCAAACCCCACAAGGTTATAGCTCCCTAACTAGGCTGGGCTTGTCATGGGTTAAGGTCAAGGTGAAGGTCAGGTCAGTAAGTGTGCAGGGCGCACGTGTATCTTTTCGTAGCTACTCGTGCAGCGTGCTGTGCAGAAGGATCTTTCAGTGTCGTAATTTATAAGTATTGGAACCATTTTTTTTATACACGTCGCCCCACATTAGCAATTTCTCCTGTATCTTGGGTGCGTTTCACAAACATGTAATATCACATACACACCCAGACTCGGGACATATATCAGTGGACCGCACAAATTTTTGTCCCGTGCGGAAATCGAACCCGCAACCCTTGGCGCAGCAGTCTAATCGCTAAGCCACTGCGCCAATCAGTTCGTCAAAACCTTTTATTCTAAAGACTAAATTCTGATAACAATTAGTATTTATCAAGTATTTCTTAAAGGCGTTTAAGAGTATATAAGAGCTCCCCCTTATAAAGGGCCTTATAGATTCTTGCCAATCCAGTCATAGATTTCTTTGGACACCTTAGAAAATAAATACTAATACATAATAAATACATTCGCCTGGATTTTAAGTTGCACCTATAAACGTGTGCTTAAGAATCCGTATGGTTTTGACACTTACCAGTAGTAGACAATATACAGTCTAAAGCCGTGTACGCTCGACCGAACAAAATGAACACGAACATCGAACACTTAGTTCGTACGTGCGTATCAACGAACATCGAACACTGCGTGCGTCAAAAATGTTTGTTGCGATCCAGACTACGTTAAATTGTATTCGTAAAGTGTTGATGTTCGCTTTGCTAATTTACGTCCACACGAAATCGAACCAAATGTTCCGTATTCGATGTTCGTGTTTACCATGTCCTTGTTTCGTCGTGCGTACCTACACAGTTTTATCCTAATATGAAAAATCTTAATATTTAACTAATCTAACTGTAAAGACGTTGTGCAAATGTAAGATATCTATTAAAAATACTTAATCACGACTAGCTCCGATGGTATTAAGGCTACATAAAACGACTTATGTTCTTATATTCAAGTTGTAACAAAGGGCATAGCCAGGGGCCTCGGTTTGATATTAACTTGATAGAGATGGGATGTACCACAAACCGGTATCGTTCGATACCAAAAAAATTGAGCGCTTTAACCCGATCTAAAGGGTAAAAAAGTTCGATACTTAAGAATAAACGGTCACTTGTTATTGTATTTAGTCTTTTAAAGGGTTCTTGTAGATGTGTTCTGTGGAACAAAGTAACTTTTTCACCGTCAAGACAGTAGTTGTGACGTATTTTAGAAGAACGTTCGCCGAAATTTTTTTATTTTAAAACTGTCATTTTCTTATTAACAAATAGACATGGTTTTAACAAACTTTTATTTACTTTAAGTAAGTTATAAGTGTGACTGTGAAGTTCAAATCCTGCAAACCAACTTTTTCTTCACTTTAATTTTTTAGCTACATAATTAACCTTTCCTTGCTTACATAATGATGTCCCACTTCCTTATTAACCCTTGGGCTAACCTAAAATAAACTGAGATCCACATAACAAAATGTAAGATCTACAATAATTTTTTTAAAGCCTCGTTAGATACTCACAAAATTATTAGAAAATAATAAACAGCAACTCGTTTATCTGCACATTATACTTTATTTAAAAGTGCATGCATCACCGTAATTTAATTACGAATTTATTATTATTAAATAAAATTAATACAATTCTCGCTAAGAGCTAAAAGACTATAGTGAGCGCAAAAGTATGGTTGTAATGGCGACCACACCGGACTGGGCCGTTACCATGAACTCTTAAAGCAGGACATTATCCGTTGTGGAAGCGAGACGCCACATTACACTGCACGTAGCGGCGTCTCGCTTTCACAACAAAAAATGTCCTGCTTGAAGAGTTCACGTGAAGCCTGGTATCGGTATAAAGATACCGTATTTATGACACTAGGTTTTACTTCACTAGTATGATAAAAATATGGGTATGGAATATTAATGAGCGTTTAATTATTGAAAGCTATTTTTATAGAACAGCCAATTGATAATTTAGTTGAACATCGTTTATTGATAGTCGATTAATTATAAGTTCTTTAGAGTCGTTGTTAGGTAATTAGACTTGTCTTATTACACGTTAATGAGTTTTTTCTTGTCTTTATTTTTTCCTTTCTATTTTATTTGAAAAATATTGTCTTGTAGTCTATTACTTTGCCTGTTAGGCTATTACCTAGCCAAACATGGTGGTCCTGACTGAAATATGTAGCTAATAGAAATGTCAACTAAATCAGACTAATATTATGAAGGCGATAGTTTGTGAGTGTGTTTGTTACCTCTTCATACTTAAAAGGTTGGACCGATTTTGCTAAAATTTGGTATGGAGGTAGCTGACACCCTAGATTAATAAATAGGCTAATTTTTATCACCAAAATACGTAGTGGATAACACTGCGAGGCGCAGCTAGTCAAAGACATAATTATGCAATGTCTTGCATAATCTGAAGTAACGTACCCGAATATTCAAACCACAATAAAACAACGAAATATCAAATTATCGATACCGAAACCAACTAGGTTAGGTAGGTAATAGTAACTTGATTTGCAACACTTCAATCGTAAAAATAGAACTAGACAGAAATCCTTAAGTTACGAGTTTACGACGTGTGTAATTTTTTTTTCCCAAAATATTTACTGACTATCTGCGCCCAGCGGTGTTACCCGATACTTTTTTTATCGGGTTAAAAGTCTACGCGTTGATACAGGGTATCAGCTATCTCCGTACCAAATTTTATCAAAATCAGTCCAGCCATTTCAGCGTGAAGAGGTAACAAACATACAAACACACTCACGATCTTTCACCTTTATAATATTAGTGTAATAGTGTGATTAATTAATTGAAAATGGTAACCTTACAATTTCTCATTGAAAACCATCTCTATTTCACCAGTGTAATTGATTCTCCTACATCCTAATCATCTTAGAAGCTTATAAAACATATACAAAACCAACCTCAGGGTCCTCAGAACATATTTACTCTCGGACAGACTAGTAAAACCAGTTCCCAAAAAATGCTTCAATAATAAAAATATTCCCAATCGTAACGCAAGGTCCATTCGACCGGCCCTATTAACGTCACCGTGTTAAATTTTATTTCGACGTTTACCACACTGACCCTCCACACATAGATACGTTCGAATTTGAAACAGCGTACGCAGCGTAGACAATGGGAATTCCTAATCGATTCGAGACGAAAATTATTGTATGCTAAATGGAAATTGAAAACGTTTTACGGATATTACTTGCTGTGCTTGTTCAAAAGAGTGTTACTTACGTTCAGACTGCGTTAGATACGTGTATTTTATTAAAGAGATTTTCGTTGATACCACGAAGGCAAACCAAATAAGAAGACGGTAGCTATATGTGACGGCAGGTGGGGGTAAGGCGTTGACAGAATGGTGGTGAACGGGCAAGCGAAGCGTAGGTCGATCAGCAGCGAGATGGGTCGACGATATGACAGAGATCGCAGGGCGCACCTGAATAAGATTGGCACAGGACCGCGGCGGATGGCTTTGTTTAAGGGAGGCTTACCTATACCCAGCAGAGGGATATTGAAGGCTATGGATGATGATGATGAACTACATATGTGCGTATATTTTTTAGATAAATACAAGAATTATTTTTCCAGCATATTATAATTTAGTTTTTACCCTTCTAACTAAGTCTAGTTTTGTAGATAGGAGCTGTTTGTATTGTGGCTACACAACGTTTCTTACCAGTTATTCATTATCCTGAATAATATGTTAATTAAGACTGATTATTCTTGTTTCAAGAGCTCACAATCGTTGCCTCTACGAACAAATACCGGAAATTATTTAGATAAGTTTTTCTGAAATCTAATAATATCGTTAGCTACTGCTTGATAATGCTATCCACTCTCTACACCCAAAAAGATATATTGTTATAACATTAATAAATATTAGTATTTTCCTTAATGTTATTCACGTAATTAATTTAATGATTTCGTTACGAAAATGTATTAGGCATGAAAATTCAAGATTTAGTATCATTAATCGGAACTAAAAAAAAATCTCTTAGAATTAGAATCTGAACTCAGAGGGGGCGGGCTCCAAATGCGTAGTGATGTTTTGCACCTATTTGAGACCGTTTCCCCACCGATCAAATGATGTAAATTCATTTAAAAGCAATCCAAATGACAAAAATGACGAGATATATAAAAAGAGTTATTATTAGAGTTATTATTTTGTACGCTCTTTTTATACATATATCTCGTCATTTTTGTCAGTTGGATTGCTTTTAAATGAATTTACATCATTTGATCGGTGGGGAAACTGTCTCAAATAGGTGCAAAACATCACTACGCATTTGGAGCCCGCCCCTTCTGAGTTCCGATATGAATTCTAAGAGAAAAGGTTTTTTTATATTTGTTGTTATTTAATATTATAGACAATTCACAATTGCAACATACTAAAACATGCTCATTCTAATCGATATAAAATAATATTAATTCTGCATAAATCATTTTTAATGGCACCAACATCGGCACAGAGACCGCGTACAACGGAGATCCCATCTCAAATTGACGTGAATCAAATTCCGCGTTCCCAATGGGAAAAGAGAAACAATAGTGGGACCTGTCCCGTCCCTATGCTAATACACATGGTAATTAGAATCCAGTCTAGTGTAACTGATGCTTTGTTATCGATTTTCAACCTTATTTGTGGTACATTAAAGAACACTTTTGATAATTTGGTGCTGTATGTAAAAAATATAAAATGTTATCGCCTATCTTTTTGAAAGCGACTGTAAATTTTCCGTGTAATTTATTCTGCTTTTTATTTTTCTATACTAACAATTTTAATTACTTCATTTTAATTTGCTTTCATTTGTGATATTAAAATTTGTTTGCAAATACCTATATTGGGTTTATTGTTGTCTAATGGAACTTTATCACCCTTAGTTATAGCTTTTACCTCTCCTTCTTAACCTACTTTTTAGTTGCCTCAATTGAATAATGGTCAGTATTATTTAATTTTAAAGATTTTTAGGACTTAACATTACCTAATAAGAACACTATAAGAAAATAATAACTTTTTATAAGGTGCCATATTTTAAGTAATTCTTAAACTACGTTACCAGACTAAAATACCTACGACTGTGTGATTAATAAACATTATTTTCACTAATTATATTATCATCAGTCAAAAGACGTCCACTGTTGGACATAGGCTTCCCCGTTTAAGCGGAGGGGGGGGGGGATCTTCAGAATTTTTCCTTAGTCGCCTCTTATAACACCCACGGGAGGAAAGGGGGTGGTCAATTCTAGGCCGGATACCACACGGCACTTTTTACTAATTATTTATTAACATGAAACTACCTAAGTGTCATACTTTCATCGGCATTCTAAATTCTTCTTAAACAAAATTCTCAAAACATTACAAATTACGGAAGCAACAACAATTTTGACAGCTACGAAAACGGATTCACTAAGCCATCTGTCAAAACGAAAATCATTACTAAAAAAAAACCTTTTGATTTTTCATCCTTATTGGACTCCCTCGTCTGTCACCAGTCTATCCACAACTTTGACGTGAAATTAGTTGAAAGTAATTTACTTCGACCCTTTTCTCACGCGTCAATATTGTCAACACATTTTAGAAGACAGATGTGTGAATTGACGAATGTAAATTGACTTTAATTGTCATGTCATTACTGTCAGACTCTGCTTTTGACACATCGTCACTTTGTCCGTAGATATATGTATGTTTATAACCTTTACAGTATTCTAATTTGAGTCTTCTTTGTATCTAATATTCATAAAAGTATCATTAAGTTACGATTTTATGACTAAAAGGCGGTGGAAGATGAAACCGGACTGCAATAATTGCAACTCAAATTGACCCATTTTAGACTTCAACTTTTTTAAGTCATGAAACAAAAAGAAAAACTTTCTACCTCTATGGCACGTGAGGTTATTACTGTACTATCAGACTATGAGAGCGAGGGAATAGAGAGCACTTGTGTTTGGACCCTCACTTGTCTTCGAAGTTGACTAGTCTCTGAAAATAGGCCAACGTCACGTCATCGAAATTCGGTCAGCTCGTCACTTAGATAATCTTAAGCATACACTGCTTAAGATTATCTAAGAGCGATGTAGTTTTGATAAAAACGGATTTCAATACGAAATTCGTTGGTTTTTAACTTATTATCGAAAGCACATCGCTATTGCACTACTCCAAAACCTCTTTAGCTACGAATAAACCTACAGGACATTATTTCTACCTCGTGTTATGGATATAATTACCAACAAACTCTTTCTTCCAACGAAGCTGATTGCGCTAATCATGTCAAATCGTTAAGTTCGTTCACCTCTTTGTTAGTCATTTGTTTTCCGTAATTCCAGTGAGCTAGTTGGTATTCGATAGACGTGTATGCCAGTATCGTTGTCCTAGGTAATGTTAAATCGTTCAAGCACCTGATTGATTGAACTGTTGCTTGGGTGTCATTATAATCTAGTGTTTTCTGCAAGCTAGTGAACTTGAATTACCTTAGAGCCCGTAGACCATTTGTAAGTGTGATATTTTTTTAACCTTTTGGTAAGTAAATCTTTTGATGGCGAATAGGCGCGTTTATCAATAGATAAGTTAACAATTAGTCACGATTAAGTAGTGAATATAATTGTATAATTTTTTACTCGTGTTTAGAAACTTTTGGAGACCAGCTAACTCTTTTCTGATGCTAACTCCTTTTAAATTGTTGATTGCTATTTAAGTGATTAACAAAACAGGGTAGGCATGCGGGTAGCACGTGGTCAGAAACTGTTACGAATAGAGTGGTTTGGTAGTAAAAGGCGAGGCTTTCGCAAAATATAAAAAAAAATAAACAAAAAATTAAATATTTTTTTAACAATTCACTTTTCTGTTATTGCTATAACCTCCCACGTAGCCAAACCTCAAATTACTGACCAACAGAGGGCTACGTGATTCCATTCTAACATGAAACCGTCACAGAACAGGGAGCTAAAACGAGTTTTACCCAAAATGGGTAGCCGGCACAACACAGGCATACCACCGGTATTTGTTCCAGCATACCACTTGACAAGAGCAAATACCCTGGTATAGAAAGTGGTAAAAAGATGAAAGAAAACAAATGAGTGTGGCGTGGAATAAGAATAGGATACAGTGTGCCAGAGTTTTATAAAATAAATCATTATGCATTCGAGCCACGATCGCTTAGCAATAATAATAGTCCAGGTCGGGGATGACTTAGGGTTGTGACTTCAAACTGACCGTAAAAGCGTTTGTTTTATCACACATAACTTAACATAAATATTTTAAAAGTTACGTGTTTTAAGTATGATGAAACGAACGCTTACTGAAGTTTTTAAGTGAAAATAAGGCCTATGAAGTTGGAACAAAATATGAAATGTTTAAATTAGTTTTAAAAGTTATTGGCAAACGTTACACGAAAACCCCTTTGATTAATTTAAAAACACGATATTATTTCAAATGTATTGGCAAATAAGGGACGGTTGAAAACTATTGCAATAAATATGCTGACTGGTAACTTATAACATTATAATGTAGATAAAATTAACTTTTTAAATATTTATTAGTTACGTTTAATCGACATAGCACGCGATCAATATAAAAAAAATATATTTACATAGCTAATTATAATAAAAGCCTATAGTGGCAGCCCTAAATAAACATTATATTAAAAACAATATTTGTAGAACTTGTAAAACTCACAGTAACGAAGTATTAAAATACCAGTCTTACATTAATTCATGCTAGCGTCGTTCAATTAACAATAAAAAGCTCGCATGAGAGCTTTAGAAAAAGCTGACACCCCTAACGATCCAGTTGAACAAACGACGCGCGCCGTTGCGCTTGCGCCGCCCTCTCATTGGCCGATGCAACTCGCTGCGGCGGGCGTGCGAAAGAGATGGCTTTACGTTTCGCCGGTTGTGGGAAAGGGAGGGAGCGGCTGCAGGCGACGGATGCGAGGGTTTCCGATCATTGACTCTTTTCAAGGCCATTGGCAAGTAACTTTTTGTTGTGTGTCATCGTAATGCCTGTAATACTGAACCAAAGGTCTCGTGACCTTCAGGACTTTCTTCTGAGGTCGTTTCGGGGACGCATTTGTATTGAAATATAATTACCAGACGTGAATCATTGATAGAAAAAAGTTAGGCGATAAACTCATCGTATGCTTGTTTTATACGAAAGTTATTTTTAGCCTGCTTTAGTACCTATTTATAAGTAGGTACTAACTTTTAACGATTAATTATAAAGGTAATTATGTTTCTTGTATTAGACCATTTTAATTTTCAAATTTATTAGTGCTATTTTCAAACCAAAATGGCGCTGGTATTTCTTATCTAACTACGAGTACCTCTGAGAAGAAATAAACTAAGGTCAAGGTCTCATTATATGCACACACAATTTAATATTATTACGAGAACAATGTGGAGCGGTGGACGTCCGAGTTGGCCTTTGGAGAAAGACAAAACAATTTTAGTTGAATGCATAAAAATGCGGAGCAGATTACTCGGGCTTGGTGACTCAAAGAGAACCGAACCGTGTTCATTTAGAATCCTGGAAGTTCTAAAACCGGCAAATGCAATTCGGCCTATCTAGTATCTTAAGTAGTTACCAAGCTATTTCTTAGTCTGGTTTTCATGAACACAAATCGCCAATGTGATGATCAATGCTCACGTTCCTTGGCCTGACCCTAAAACAAGACTGGCAAAGACTTATATTCTGGTTTTAACCAATCTGCCCCCCTGCCATGAACTCTTAAAGCAGGACAGTTTACGATGTGGAAGCGTTTCACGTCAAAGTTGTGGATAGACTGGTGACAAGAAAGAGTCCGATGAAGATGAAAATAAAGTCTTTTTTTAGTAATGGTTTTCGTTTTGACAGATGGCTTGGTGAATCCGTTTTCGCAGCTGTCAAAATTGTTGTTCCTTCCGTAATTTGTAATGTTTTGAGTATTTTGTTTATAGAAGAATTTACAATGCTGCCCCCCTTACCATGAACTCTTAAAAAGGACAGTTTACGTTGTGGAAACGAGACGCCGCATTACACTGCACCTAGCGGTGTCTCGCTTTCACAACGTAAACTGTCCTGCTTTAAGAGTTCATGGTAAAGGGGCTGTATAATGTTACCGTCTTATTCATAAACGAGGATCATACCGACATTAACTAAACCTCGTATTAAGACTATTGACATCTCTATTCTTTGATATGCAAACGACAGTGACAGGTATAATTTAATCCTTGGTTTAAAATTGTATGTTTTTATGATTATGAGGGTTTATGTTTAAGGCGGCGTTTATAAAACTGAAGTGATAACGAATGGAGTAACTTTTTCCATTTAATAAATCACACGTTTTCTTACAATAAATACGAGTAGTTTTTCTGCCTTTAACCGCATGAAATTTCTCATCTAATACGAGTATAAAACTCTAAAATATATTACAAGCCAAAGAATGTCGCCGGTATCTTAACGCACACTTTCTATTCACACCGCGACCTATCTCAATTCCGGTTCACTATAAAAATAGATAAGTTACGTAAATATAGGACAGACACCTCCTAGAGGTCAACGCATCCTTATCGGAGCTTGAAGTTTTATGAAGATTGATTTAATTAAGTTGTCGTTGCCAAGCCAACTTGTTATTACTATTTTGTTTGACTAAAATGTGTATAATAAACTGATAACTTAACATAAAAAAACATAACATCACGCCTGTATTCCCCGAAGGGGTAGGCAGTGTTGTACATATAGTACACCCTCATTTCGCCAGTTATGTTGTAAGTCCCAATGTAATAGGGGGCGAGCCTATTGCCATCAACCGGGCACAAATCCAGACTCCGTGCTGCTACTGGAAATTACCTAATGGAAAACTCAGTAACACTTTGCCTGACCCGGGATTTGAACCCAGGACCTCTTGCTCAGCAGTCGCGCTTAACGACCACTAGAACAACGAGGCAGCAGATAACTTAACGTTGTAGAATTTTGCTTCTAGTAAGATCCAATTTCGTCTTCTATGGTAGAATAGTTATGTTATACATGACTTATAGTCTTAGTCATAATGTTTTTATTTCATATAGGCTACAAAAGAGCACTTACAAAACGTCAAAACTAGTTGCTCGGTTCCAAAAAGTCGTTTCTATGGAGAAGAACCGGCAAGAAACTCCATAGTTACTCATTTAAACATATGTTGTAGGTATGTTTAACAATCATTTCAAGTATGAGAGAATAATGAGCTACACAATATACCTAAAATTAGAATACGAGTAGCATCTAAGTCATAGACTAGATAGCAGGGCCGACTGTCCAAATGCGAAAGGGTCTGATATAGGGGCAATCTTGTTCCTCTTCTTCGTATCGGCATGAGCCAATAGCCACTTGGATAACGTCATTCCATGGTGTAGAGATTGGTCAGTCAACAATGATGGTAGCGAGGTTAACCGTCTAGTGAGCGTCGTACTTAAGTATCGTCACTCGTCGAGGGTCTCTACTTGCACCCCACCCAACCTGAACTGGTATGACAGTGACTTCTAAAGGACCCAGAATTGATGTCACTTATAAGTAAAAATTGCAAAGCCACTACAGCCAGCTACAGATATGAAATTAGGGAGGGCCTAAAATCGTGTTTCAACTCGCAACTACTACTAGCTATCTAAATATACTGTGTAATGTGTATCTTATAGAGCTCCATACAATGTTCTAAACCCACTGATAGCCGACTGGTATGACCGTTGGACTGCCAAGTCAAAGGTCGCAGGTTCAAACCTTGGCACGCACCAAGTCTTTTCAAATTCATATGCGCGTAATGAATTAGTTATCAGTTGCTAAAAACGGTGAAGGAAAACATCGTGAGGAAACCGGCACACCTGAGAGATTTTTCAACGGTGTGTAAAGCCATGTCAGAGGCCTACAGGCGGCTTAAACTCTGACACCAGGTTGTTCATCAACCATACGATAAGAAGAAGCCATTTTCCTAAAAATTAATGCCACAATTTTATTGCTGTGCGCTGAGGGTACAAAGTTATTTAAACCCTTCCACTACAATCATTTAGTCATCGTAAGCTGATAGATTCTGAGCTACTAGTCCTCATACTTAGGAGATTCTCTATCCTGATACTAATTTGCTGACTAGCTGATGTCTATGACTTTTGGTGTCATTTTTGCATGTTGACCATGCTAAGCTTGAATCTATATTGATCTAAGTTAATCTCTTTTATAGGTCAAGCTTTGCACCATATTGAGAAAACGTGAACTGGCTAAGATGTTACCAGTAGATACCTAGTAAATTTTTATTTCCTACATAACTTAAACATAACATCACGCCTGTATTTCTGAAGGGGTAGGCAGAGGTGCACATTATAGTTCACCCACATTTCGCCAGTTATGATATAAGCCCAAACTCCCAATGTAATAGGGGGCTAGGCTATTGCCATCAACCGGGCACCAATCCAGACACCATGCTTCTACAGAGTATTACCTAATAAAAAAAAATTAACATTGCTCGACTTGAAATCCGAACCCAGGCTCTTGTGCTTAGCAGTCGCGCTTAGCGACTACTACACCATCGGGGCCTAGCTACATATTTTACAATACCGTACATTTCAAAACATTTCTTATACAACGATTATACAAGCGAACCAGATCGACACGTTTAAGTCATGTTTAAAAACTTTCTTTAGTTATAGAAATTCCTTTGTTTCCCTCATCCAACATAAATTATGAAGCGTCATGTCGAAAGAATTCTAATCTATTATCCTTTGAATCGGTTCTTGTTGAATAAACAATTCTAATGAGTCTTACTGTACGGTTTTGTAGGAATTTCTCAGGGCACGTGATGTGATAATTTCTATAGTGTACACCGAGGCATTCCAGAGTACCTATGGTCTGGTGTAACGATATCAATAGGCCATTCACTGGGTTACGTGGAAGACTAGGTAGTAGGTACTTAATGGTGAGTTTGTGCGTTACTTTGCTGATAAATTACGAGGACTATGTTTATTTTTATAATTTTTTTAGTAACAAATAATGATGACTTTGTCTCTAGGTATACTTTGTAAATCAAAAATGTTATGTCCGTGTAAATATTTTACTCTACTTTGAATTTACTTGAGCGTAGAGTTAGGAGTAAGTTAAATAAAAGTTGATTCTTTGGTCTTCTTCTTATTGTATGGTTGATGAACAACCTGGGGCCAGCGTTTAAACTGCCTGCAGACCTCTGACATGGCTTTGCACACCGATGAAAAATCTCTCAGGTGTGCCGGTTTCCTCACGATGTTTTTCTTCACCGTTTTTACAACTGATAACTAATTTATAATACGCACATGAATTCAAATAGATATTGGTGTGTGCCGGGGTTTGAACTTGCGACCTTTGACTTGGCAGTCCTACGGTCATACCACTCGGCTATCAGTGCTTGTAATTCTTTGGTAAAGAATTACAAGCACTGATAAAGCAAATTGCATAAAGTTATCGTCTACTTTCTTGTCATCATGGCAGGCTCATTCTTGTCTCTATAGTTCATATTTAAATAGCAAAATGTGGTTGAAGTACATCTGATTCAGAAATCGAAATTGTAATTTTAGATTTTAGTTAGAACAGTTTTCTTTGAAGTTCGTTGTGTTTAAAAAAGTTTTATTATATACATACATATGATATTTCTTTCGGGAATTCTCATCAAAGTATATTACTAACTAAATCAGTAAATAACTACCTCTATATTAACTAAATAAATGTTAAAAGACTCCTATAAACCTTAAACCTACAACAAAACATAGGCACTCACATAACTTAAAAAATAAATAATGCAATCAGTCTGCGATACATAACTTGGCAAGCGACTTTAAACTCTATTCTGAAAGCTATAAGCACCATTAATATACGATTTATAACTATCCCACCGTGGGTGCAGACGCCTACGCACAAAAATCGTTGACTCACAGTGTGAAATGAAATCTGTCTACGAGCATTATATTTTTATCTTATTGTCATTTAATATTATTTACTGTGAGGCATTCAAGTACATGAGACGATAGTTACGTCATAATTTTGACATTTGAGAATACTATTTAGCTGAAGCGAAAAAAAAACAGTTTTTTTCCTATACCTACTGTCCATAAGGCATTAGCATGGCATGATATCTACCTTACACCACTGGGAACCGACGTGATTTCATTTTACGTATTAGATGATTGTGTAACATATTAAATTGTGGGGCTCGTAGCTATGCGGCTACCTGGCAGATCAGTCGATCTGAAAGGTTAAGCCGTGCCGTGCCGCTAAGGCACGTTAAGCCGTTGGTCCTGCGCCTGGTCGCTCTCCGGTCGTGTCGGTCTACCGTCCCATCGGATTATGAGAGTGAGGGAATAGGGAGTGCACCTGTGTCTGCGCGCATACTTGTGCACTATAATATCTCCTGCGCAGATGGCTAGTCTCAGCTGAGACAGGCCGCCGTGACCGAATTTCGGTCAGGAGGACATTATAAGATATTAAAAGGTAGTGTCGTCATCGTCAGCCAGTAGACGTCCACTGTTGAAAAAAGACCTCCCCCGTTAATGGGGGTGCCATAATCCCCGCAAGCGGCTTGGGGATTGCAGTATTGGTGGTGAAGTTACAGAAGTTGACTATGACTATGACGCTGCCGCCCATCTTCAGTTTTTACTACGGCTTATAAAATTATCAATGGTATTACTGATGCGCAGAACTTGCATGCGGAGCTGTGTCAATTGTATGTCCCAAATAATTACAATCGCTCTAGCAAACATAAACTTTTTAATGTCCCATTCTGCCATACAGTAGCCCGATCCTCCTCCCCCATGCCGCGCATGTTGAAGATGCTCAACGCACTCGTGGAGGCCAACCCAGGTTTGGATCTGTTTGCTGATGAATGGAAGACGATAATGTTAGAATGTTTGCGATTTTGTGAGAAGACTGAGTGATAGGCACTATTTAATTAATGCATATTTGCAGTCATTTTTTTTGGGCCTAACAATTGTATTATTATTATTATTATTTTTTTCTTTTTCTCTCATTTTATATTCTTTGTTTTATACATCTAGATTTATTTCCAAGTAATTAGTAAGTAATTTAGTGTAAGTGGCTAAACGCTGTACTAAATTTGGTTTAATAAATAAATAAAAATTTCCCTTAGTCGTCTCTTACGACACCCACGGGAGGAAAGGGGTTGGTCAATTCTAGGCTGGATACCACACGGCACATAGAAAGGACATAGGCTACTTTAAAAAAAAATCAACCCTCTAAGGGGTTTAAATAAGGGTTAACGCGGGCGAAGCCGCGGGCAAAAGCTAGTAATGACTAAATTATAATATTGACAAATCTCCCTATTTTTGGTCAGTTTTTCTACAAGGTTTCTTTACTCTACGTCTTCCAAGTCCCTGGCGTCCATCTTGTAGCACTCATTGGGAAATAAGCCTACCTCTTCATGCGACATACGTGGCCAGTCCAGACAAAGAGCCGTTTAAAATATTAATGAACCAAAATGACTATAAATATCCGAATGAAAACCTGATTGGCGCAGTGGCTAAGCGATTGGACTGCTGCGCTAAGGGTTGCGGGTTCGATTCCTGCAAGGGACTAAAATTTTTATGAGAAATCTATCGAGAGAGAATCGAGAAATTCCTAGCGTGGGGTGACGTTTAAAAAAAAACAAAATAGGGAAGATTTGTCGAAATCGGTTAGAATAGAAAACTATAAAGTGTTTGGAAAAAAAATAGACAGGCCACTGTTTAAAATAAATGAAAAAGACAGATCCAGATTTTTCTGAAGGGAAACCATAAAGAATATCATATCTTTTTAATGCTCCGTACTTAGCTTACTTGAACATTGCTATGCAATTACTGTGGCAAATATTATTTAACCATGAGAATTCACCTTACGTTTACTTCTGTGGGAAATAATGGAGAATATTTCTGAGAAATGTTAGGCACACACTAGGCATGCTCGCGGCCATGAGAGTAGACTAATTACAATAATTATTGTAACCATGTCTTCTTCAATTTTCGTTTTCTCTCAGCTACGAATATGTGGTTTAATAACGACTTGGTTTAATTCATGTGCGTATTATAAATTAGTTATCAGTTGCTAAAAACGGTGAAGGAAAACATCGTTAGGAAACCGGCACACCTGAGAGATTTTTCAACGGTGTGTAAAGCCATGTCAGAGGCCTACAGGCGGTTTAAACTCTGACACCAGGTTGTTCATCAACCATACGATAAGAAGACGGCTAATGAACAACCGTTGTCGGTTATTATAACGGTTGATGGTACTACGTTGATGTCAAATGGTTATTTTACAGTTTTATAATTACTGCCTGGTCTACTCTAGAGGCAGGCGCGGATCCAGCCCTAAAAAAGGTTGTGGTCACTGCCACCTAGAAATTAGCATATTGCGAATCACAGTATGAACTCGTAACATAACATAACATCACGCTTGTATTCCCCGAAGGGGTAGGCAGAGGTGTACATATAGTACACCCACATTTCGCCAGTTATGTTGTAAGTCCCAATGTAATAGGGGGCGAGCCTATTGCCATCAACCGGACAAAAATCCAGACTCCGTGCTGCTACTGAGAATTACCTAATGGAAAACTCAGAAACACTGCCCGACCCGGGATTTGAACCCAGGACCTCTTGCTCAGCAGTCGCGCTTAGCGACCACTAGACCAACGAGGCAGTTAGCTCAACTTGTAGATTGGTGTTTTTAACACTAAACTACTGAATCTTTTATTTTATTAAGGCATTGGATACAATATCATCTGCTTAACCACAATAGACCTTGAAAGTGTGACGTAACAAGTCTATTGGGGTTGTGGGCCATAGTGCCCACAACGGTGGATCCGCGCTTGTCTAGTGGTCGCTAAGCTCGGCCAGTGCGTCTGCTGAGCATGAGGTCCTGGGTTCGAATCCCGGGTCAGACAGTGTTACTGCGTTTTTTCATTAAGTAATTCTGAGTAGAAGCACGGGGTCTGGTTGGGTTCGGTTAATGGCAATAGGCTCGCCCCCTATTACATTGGGGCCTTAAACATAACTGGCGAAATGTGGGGGTACCATACTGCCATCTTGATTAAAAAGGGCCTATCCAATATTCTTCTCGAAATTGAGTTAAATGAATGTTCGGAATCTTTAAAAAAGGCCTATCATATTTTTGTGTATTTCTAGCATCATAATAAACAGAGATAACATAAGCTTAATAAAGCCGTGTGGTATCCGGCCTAGAATTGACCACCATTTACGAAATTTTAGTTGTGGCCTTTTTAATAAAGACGGCAGTATAAACCTCTGTATACCCCTTCGGGGAATAGAGGCGTGATAGTGCCTATCATGAATATTTTTTAAAATGTTTCTCATTATTTTTCAGAAGGCGAAACGAGTCAATCGTAGCCGATACAACAGACGCAGGCAGCGATAAAACACTGAGAACAAAACATTTAAGTATCAACAAAATAAATATTTCTTTAAAATACACTAAGACTCTCCTTTATTATCTGCTAGCTGCGCCCCACGGTGTCACCCGCTGTATTTCGGGATAAAAAGTAGCCTCTGTGTTAATCCAGGGTGTTAGCTACCTCCATACCAAATATTAGCAAAATCGGTTCAGCCGTTTGAGCGTAACGAAGTAACAAACATATAAACACACACTAACATTCGCATTTATAATTTTAATGAGATTAGAAGGACAGATAAATACTTTTATTTCGAAGCATTGAATAATACTTATCCCAGCACAAATAGTAATTATTTCCTCCTTATTCTATAGGTGTCTTATCACTTTTACTTCAAAGATAGACCTAACACTTAATTTAGCTATCAATCGTCACGTCCAGCTTTCCTTATCCCACATAAAACTTTACCGAATGAACAAATAAAATGCAAGAGATTGTATAGATTTCTTCTTTTCTTTGTCCTTGGACTACTATTCAAGCGTCGCCCTCATCTCTACCCTTTCATACCAGCATCCTCATAAACAACAATTAAACACCCCACTAATCAATAGCTGCATACAATAATTTAGCTCAACACTCAGCAATTTTATTAACGTGCTATCTTCATTACAGAGGCGCTGTGCAATTCTATTAGCTAATTTACGGGAACAAAGACTGAATACAATTAGGGCTTTATTTTATACCCTTTAGAACCGATTGGCCCATGAATTATACAAACGAACCCGATCCAAGATGGCTGCCGACTCGAGCGCAGCTTTTTCATTCCTTTTTGAATTTCGAATAGGCGGTCGTTGTTAAGGGGTGAGGGAGAAGGCAGCTCGTATTCCAGTAACGAATACAGTGTCTAATTTGTACGTAGGTTTAAAATTTAACTGACTCGGGAACATAGGACTCATTCATTGGTTATTGAGATTGGACGCATCGTCATATAATGTTTTAGGGTTGGTTGTAAATGAAAAATTGACGATTATATTTTTGTAAGTGGTATTCAAAAGGTGTGTTTATCCTCAAATTGCATAGCTATTATAGTGGCGATCGGCTCCAGACTACGAAGTTCCGTAAACAATATTGTAATATTGCGGTTTCGTATAAGTTCCTACCTACTTCAGTAAAATTAGTGATATCAAGTTAACAATCAATATTTGAGCTGTATAAATCACATAATCCTGGAAACAAAGAGGTTATTACCTTTATTTTAACACATACCTTCGCTGCATAATGTCTTAACCTTAAACATTAACATTTGCGATTACTATTTTTACTGGTTATCATTATTATACGTATTGTCACTTTTTACTTTAATTTTGATGTTATAATTCTTGACATGATTATTATAAGTGACATGGGTATTATTGACATTTATTATTGAAAGGATTATTATTTTTATTAGTTTTCATTATTATATTGTCACTTTTAGTTTGATGAGTGCATGGTTAAGAAGAATATAACTTAAACTATGTATTTATATGCATTTGCACGCCGAAATTAAAGGCAGAATAAGAGATCAATTTAACTTATGTTGTCAACTTTCTGTACCTTATTTATGCAAATAAATGATTATTATTATTATAAAAAACCTGCAAGCCTTTTCAACTTTCAATTGACAGTAGCATAGCCTTCTAGATTGTCTTCTAGTGTGCATAATTATAGTACCTACTTATGTCACTTTTAATCTTGTTTTCCCCACAAAACGTATCTTACCACAGATAATAATGCAGTACCTATCTACCTAACATTAAATATATTTGTTGCAGTTATCAAGAATGATAGTACGTGCAGCCAACCGTGGAAGAATGGAAAGAGTGCACAGAAAATAGTGGGACAAATGCGGGCTCTGTTGACTAGTGGTTAGACTGATTGTGATTGTGTGATGGCTTTGTAGGCTCAGTTTTGACGTTGCAGACTGAATATATATATATATAGCTACCTATATTAGTGCTATATACCTACACTATTATGGGTTGTGTTGGTTTGGAGAAGAGCAGATTTTTTAGTCCTAAGTTCTGTTAGGTTAATGTATTATATTGTGTACGTATGTTAATCCAGTTGAACTAATGAAGAACTAATACTTGCCGTGTGGTATCCGGCCTAGAATTGACCGCCCCTTCTCCTCCCGTGGGTGTCGTAAGAGGAACTAAGGGAAAATCCAGAAGATGGGCAGCAGCGTCTTCTTTAAGTTGACCACCAACACTACGATCCCCAAGCCGCTTGCCAATCGTTGGGATTATGGCAAACCTCCACCTCCTTCTACAAAGGGGAGGTCTTTGTTCAACAGGAGACGTCTTCCGGCTATTGATGATGATGATTTGTACTTCATGGATAAAATATTTTTAATTTGGATTTATGAATTATTATTGTGTGTTGTGTGTGGGCAGATACGTAAATAAAACGCTAGCAAAACTACGATAAAAAGCAACAGGATTTGAAAACATAAATGTCATTAATTTAATTGTTTATTTCATATTGTAGAATTTATGTGGCATAAAGTTTGCGAGATTGATCGAAAACTGTGGCTTAAAATAACGACTATTATTGTACAGTATGCTATCATAATTAATAGATGTCTCCTAGTTCCGAACCTACTTTTGTAAAAAATAATTGTAAGATTATAATGCTTACAGCCGCACTCGGAGATATATAATCTACTTCATAAAAAATCTCAATTTTAAACCATTAGATTAAATTATACCTGTCACTGTCTTTTGCATGTCAAATAATTGAGATGTCGATAAACTGACTCAGGAAGTGATTAAGTTACGAGAGGTTTAAGCACAGTATAGTAAGAGGGATAATGATTACTTAAACTAATACTGAGTAACTATTAATTTAACCGCAGAACTCAGAGACATGTAATGATGACTTAAACTATCACTAAGTTAAGGTTTTCTTTGTGAAATCTTAACTTAGTGTTAGTTTAAGTAATCATTAACGTCGCTGAGTGCGGCGCTAAGTATCGTATTATTAACGTCTCTGAATGCGGCGGTTATTATGTTGAAAACATAACTTAATGATTAAAAAAATATGTTATTTACACTCGTTAGTTTATACTCGTTAGTCGTAAGACTTCAAGCAATTATCTAAAACATAGTCAGCGGTATGTTCTCCATAAGAAGACGAAGTGCAGAAGATGACTCTACCATCTGGGTTCGTTCTAGAAACCTCTAGAAGTTCTCCGGACGTACCTGGGCCTGGTAACTCCACCACCGTTGGCTGTTAACATTCGCCAACGAGGGTTGAGTTCCTACACCTAGTTGCGAGGTTCCACATAGAAGACAGAAGGTGAAGAAGGCGACAGAAGATCCAAGAAATTGTAGCTTTTATTATTTTTGTAAACTTGCTTTTTGTTTTATAACTCGTTTTTATAAGTTCTATAAATACGCCTGTTTCCTAAAGGGTTGGCAGAGACCACCGGTTTTCGACTACGATGTTATTCTAGCATACCGGTTTGGCCTAATTCTAATAGTTTTTTAACCTAATATTAATATAATAACGCCAAGAATCTCGTGAAAGCCGAAAGAGATAAGCAAATTAAATATCTTGATCTGGCGCACGAGGTTGTCGACATGTGGGAGGTGGACTCAGCAATCATTGTACCGATAGTCGTTTCGGCCAATGGTCTCATGGCCAAGAGTCTCGACCAACACCTGAAGAGGCTCACGTTAGGCGGTTGGGTCAAGGGCTTGATGCAGAAAGCGGTACTCCTTGACACGGCACGCATTGTGAGGAGGTTCCTCTCTCTGGAGCCCTAACCACCGGTAGCTTGGACCCTGTTCCTGCTGCTGGTTGGGCCCTATTTTTTATATTTTTAAATATTGTATTATTATATAGATATTTAAAAATGTAATTTATAAGAAAAATAATTTAAATAAAGGAAATAATAATAACAGCCTATCACTGTCCCACTGCAGGGCAAAGGCCTCTTCTCGTATTGAGAAGGATTGAGCACTGATCACCACGCTAGCTCACTGCAGGTTGGCGATTTCAGATAATTAAATCCAGGTTTCCTTACGATGTTTTCCGTCACCGTTAGTCAGTGGTGTCTTAGAATATCTAAGAAAGTATTTATGACATTGAAAAAGACACATTGATACTTGCCTGTGGTTGAACCTGCAACCTCGTGCATAGAAATCCGGTATGTCAACCACTAGGTCACCACGACATATATATGTACATACATAGTAGTTATCAAAACTAAATAATATAGGTAATCTAAGAGCAAAACAGCTAGATAAATAATACGCACGGATTACTAACAAATCTTTATTATATCAACATCTATCCGAGTTTCAAAAAAAATATTTAAGTATTTTTTATTATCCTTTTACAAAACGGGAATATTGGCAAAGCGTCCTTATACTCTCTACATGAGATGAGCTTACACTAGCTCTGCGCAGTCGGGCAAATACCAAATTCATTCAAACCATATTTAAAACTAGGCACATAATCCAATCGTTTAAAATTAATATTAACTGCGTAGAACAAATTATACAGATATTTACTAGTTAATCTTTAAAATTAGCGGAGAGTGAAAGAAAAATATTATCATCCAAATAATCAATTAAAAGTGTAGGTAATGGTATAGAATAGAAATATTTATTTGCAAGAATATAAGTAATAAGAATTAATAATAGATTATTAGACTATATTATAATATTCTAAATTAAACCAAACAGATTATAACATTTTTTCACCTCGCAAAGGATCGTAGGAAATAATAAGAATGCAGTCGTCAGAAGCAATTTCTAAAGAAGAAACCTTAAATTATTTACTACAAATATGTATATTGGTATATACATATATATATACTACAAATATACATATATATATTCACTACATTTTCGGAAAAATAGCGTCTTGTAATTAGACAGAATATTTTATAAGCAAGTATGCGTTTATAGTCCAGATACAGATAATGTTTTAAAGTAGGCTTATTTGTATATAGGGGTAATTAAATATGTTTAATTACTAGATTATTTATTCAACGGTACCCTGGAAGACACTAGGAAGAAGATGAAGATTATAGTATAGTTTTCAGTTTTGTTATTTTTATACATATTATATATTGAAATATCTTAACGACAACATATTGATAATAAAACAAATTATATAAGGAGGCAAAAGTTTCGTAACTATTAATTTCTATGGCAATATTAAACACCGACCCGCTATTCATAAAAAATTTCAATTTTAAACCATGGTTTAAGTTACACCTGTCATTGTCGTTTGCATATCAAGGAATAGGGATGTTAATAGACTTAATACTGGGTTTAGTTAATGCCGGTATGATCCTCATTTATGAATAAGAGGGCCAGGGTGTTAAAAATGTGTTTGGAAACGTCTGTAAACACAAAATAATCTATTAAATAACGGAACTCGTTTTTATGTGACAATTGGCTCACGCCAACAGGAAGAAAAAAAAATAGACTTGCCCACAGTAGTTCGCGGCTGAGATCGTTTAGTCTAGTTCGCGGCTCCTAAACGAACTAGTTCGCTCTTCTAGTTCGGATCAGAGCTCTCATTCGTTCGATCTTTTGTTACATTTTATATTTTTATCTTTACTTTTGACGCGCATCAATCGATCTCAAGACCTTTAGAGCGAGAAGAGATCTGAGAACTAGTTCACGTAGTACGTCTGTAGGAGCGGTCTAACGAACTAGTTCGTTCGCGAACTACGCAATACTAAAAAAATATGTTATGGATACTGTAGCTATAAACGATTTTTCTTATACAAAAGTGCGAAAAATGACAATGAAATAAATAAATAAATAAACCACATATTTAGCCCAACTGCGCATATATAATAATCATAATTGCAACCTGTATATAAATATATTTAATTTTAGTATACTAACTATCTATGTATATTTTAGTATAGTACAAGGCTCAAGCTTTTACACTGCCTGCCTCGTCACGAGGTTGCTTTTAAGAACTCCATATACATACGATACGATAGATCGTTTCGATCGATCTTAAGATACACTACCCCCTTACACAAGTGGCAAAACGCTTGACGAATAGAAATCGAATAGAATGATAAATGTATGGGGATGACATAATGTTTCGACAATGTAATCTATGACATATTATTATATCAATCCCATACATTTTAATTCTATTAAATTTCTATTCGTCAAGTGTTTTGCCAGTTGCCTAAGGAGGCCTGACGATCTATCGCTACGATTTCAAGACTACAGTTTTATTGCGATCTCTGATATATCAAAAACAATGTTTACACTATCGCTTCGTAGCTAAGATCGATCTGAAGCGACAGATCGTTACGTAACGTATAGAGGGCCCTTTACATCGAACAAATAAAAACTTAGCTGTCTTTAAATTAAATAGAACTATGGTTATACTATCAAGTCAAACGACAATATTTTTATTATTTTATTAAAGAAAAAAATATGGCATAATAATTGATAGAAATAATAATTTTGAGATCATGTGAGGGTCGCAGCTTTGATTTCTGCTCACGACAAATACGGATGTGTGTACAACATAGATATTTTGCCTCAAATCTGGACAAGGGGACCGGTCTTAAAACCACTAACTTGCACATCTTCCAATCGCAATCCTGATAATCAGTAAACCTTTTAAAATCTAATAAAGAAAATTCCAAGGAAAATTGATAAGTAATTTTAATTTTTAAAATTTTAACTTGTCTAGTATAACCACAGCTGAGTTCCTAATAGACTATGATTGATATTTTTACTAACATCAAGGCATTATCTTACTTGTAATATAATATACTATGTTACTGAACGAACTAGTTTATTTTTATTTAAATAAACTCACACTAGCGTATATGTATAATAAGTGTTTTGTTAAATAGGTTGCTGTTGTGGAGTGTATATGTTACCGGCAATGTGTATAATTCAGGTATTATATACAATACCTAGGCAGTATGTAAAATGCCCTTGACGACCAGGCAATGAATGAAATTTTATGAACTTTATTGTCCATTACATACTTTACCTAGGTAATGTATACAATTCCTAGGGATTGTATAGAATGCCTGCTGGTCTACCGGCAATGTGTAATGTGAAAAGGGTTTGGTCTGTATTTTTATTATAGCTAAACAATTTTCAGTTGGATTGTTATTTACTGAGCTACAGGAATATAAAATACGTTAGGTTAGTTTAGAACTATGACCACCGAAACACACAAGCCGAGCGAGCGTGCAGCGGTAGCGGCCGGCGAGTGCCAGAAATGGATAATATTGTTTAAATGGCAATCCCCCTACACTGCTCTCGTCTTCCACACATATTAACATTTTACCGGTTGCGTATTAGGTAGTGTACAGAATGTCTAGGCAAGGAACAAAATAAATATTTCATACATAACCTGAACGTTTCAGGCATTCTATACATTGCCCAGGCATTGTTTAGAATACCGGATTATAACAACATACATGTTATAAAGTGATGATTGTGTCATACATATTTTACTGCCATTAAATATATATACAAAAAGGTATTACAGTATACAGCTAATTCCTGCTTTAGAAGATTTAAGTTTTGAAATCGCACGTTACAAGTCAAAGTATTAGTACATAAGTTTTAAATATATACACTTAAAAAATAAAAATAATAAAATAATAATAAAAATAAGTGCATAGGATACAGTATACGCTAGTATGAATTAAAAAGTAAACTATATCTAAATCATATTTATATTGCCATAAATGATGTCATCGGTATATCACAATAAATAGGTATGTATATTTACAATCGGTCAACACATAAGATTTCTTCACCTATAAATATCTTCTGTCAATTTCTAAAATAAAACTTAATACAAACTTATACAGACTCAAAAAGGTTATAAAAGAAAACATTGTCAGAACAAAAACGTCATCACATTTCGTTAATTATTTATATAATATACAGGGTGTAACCGAAAGAGTGTATATATCGAAAAGGGGCAAAGAGTACAGCTGGTATAAATAAGTTATATCCCTTTACATGATACTAACTTTTAAACTATCAAGATGCATGATAATAATAAAATAAAATTACGGGAATTAACGCGAACACAAGCAGTAGTCTGCTTGTATTTTTTGCTTGAGACCACGGCCGGTGTAACTCGGTCAAAACGTCAAACCAAAATTAAAAACTTGTGTTCGCGTTAATTCCCGTGTTGTAAATTTATTTTATTACCCTTTACAGGACTTTAGCTCTAAAAATGAACTCATATTTTTTTTAACATTGTATGTTTACTGATTTCAAATCATAGTAAATGTGTCACCGCATTACGCACTACCCACAGCGAGTACTGGGAATACCAGACGAGCAGAGAATTAAGCAAGTGATGTAATGATATTGATCAACTTGTGCAGAGACTCTTTTTATCATTTGTATTCAGTAAACATACGATACAATTATTTTTTAATTCTATATTTTGAGCAGAAATTATGTAAACAAATTCTATACCAGATGTACTCTTCGTTCCGTTTGGACTGATACCTCATTCCGTTACAAACTGTATAAGAAATCAAGACTATTATCTCACTATCACACACAGGTTCCCCAAAACCCTATAAAAATATTTTTAGATACTATATAGGGAATAATTAGGAAAAATATTATACAAATTATAACCGCGACTATAGAATCTATGAAGAACTAGAAACTATATCAGTTACGGTTTCCCCTTTACAAGCATTCAAATTATAGGAATGACTACATTAAAAAAACACTTGAAACTAATCAATTCGAACTAAGAGGTAATAGGGAAACTGGAAAAAAAAGCTATATACGAAAAAGATTTTTTGACGGCAATTACAAAGAAATAACGTCACTTTGCTGTAATTGCATAATAAATGTCTCTTTCACAAACTTATAAACGCTAATATTTTCCAATTTGATGGATTTAAAATATTTTTTCAGTTTCCTTATTTCTTCTAGTTCTTTAATCAGATTTTAACTAATTCCAACACATTTTTAATGTAGTCTTCCCTATTATAGCAATATAGTTAAGACCATTTTATTCCACGCTTATGATCGCATAGTCTTATTTGATATAAAATGTCCAGACATTATAATAATATCTAATTTATTCAAGTGCACATACATACATAATTATTGTTGTTCCTGAAAAGGACGATACTCTCTATACAGGATATATTTGTATATTATATTCCATTCAAATCAAACGACATAGAGTTTAGATAGGTATTCTGTACGATATTGAAAATGCGGCCCGCCGAGACCTTGCAATGCGGCCCGCCGAGTTCTTGCAATGCGGCCCACTGGGTCCAATATTACCAGCCACTATTGAAAAATATTCTATAACTTATTTACCGGCTTTTAACCGAAAAGGACTGCAACATAAGGAGCAGGCGTTCTAAATAAAAGACCAGTGTACAGGAATATGGAACAGGTTTTTTTTTCTTTCAGCGCCACTTTCGACGATCCGTCTCGCAGTGCCTTGCTTTTAGATAAACCCAGCCAGTTTTATCCATTTAATATATGCCTAGTGCCCACGTCATAGATTCACTTTAATATGATTCTGATAATTTATAAGATACAATTCTGGCCTAAATAATGCTGCATATACAAATTGCCTGCAGTTTCCTCGTCATCAGCCTGTCTCCGTCCACTGCTGGACGGCCTCTCTACGCAGTAAGCCTTAAGGCTCGTTAATTGTCTTTATTGTAATTTTTTATAAAGATTAAGAGTCCTCTGGCCTTGAGGCCTCCAGAGTCTCAGCGGGCCGCATCTACACCGCGATAGGTAAGTATCACAGGACTATATGCAACCATGATAACACGTAGGAATATAAAGCTACATTCATATTTCTGCAACCCTGGTACCTATCCTCGTAACGTAATTGTTAACATTACTGTGGGTCAAAAAGTCATAGTTATAATAATGTTTTTACTTCATATAGGCTACAAAAGAGCACTTACAAAACGTCAAATCTAGTTGTTCGGTTCCAAAATTTCGTTTTTATGGAGAAGAATCGGCTAGAAACTCCATAGTTACACTTAAAAATATATCGTATAAAGCACCATGCACTCCAATATAGATGCAAAAATCACACTTTATTTAAATTTTCTATCCATCATTCATTTCGTTGAAGATCAAAATTACAATGCATTGCGATGCAACCAACTAAAGTTTTTAAAGAAAAAGAAGCTTATCTACTGTTGAAAACAAAATACGCTTATATTCTTTTGAAAAACAAGAAATATAAATTGTCATGATGCATACTTTATTTTTGACCCTCAGTAATTATTATCAACAACACACAACTAATAAAACCAGTCGCCATCACTTCTGGAGTTAATCATGTCTTTCAACACCACTTCATAACTTACTTTTCGTTATTATCAAATCATACCTGCCTCTCTCTAAGTTATAGCCACGTATATTCACGTATAATCTAAGCCAGTCGACACAGTGTTAGCTCAAATTTTATATCAGTTCCCAACTTATTCTACGACAAAATATAGTGTGCTATCACCTAGTCTACTGTTGAATACAAAATAATTCTTCTCAGCCACTAGAATCACAACTAAAATTTACAAAAATCGTTTATTTTTCAAACCCCCGAATTGATAACTTCATAAAGTATACAATAGGTAATTAAACAAAATAAACTTTGCACCGCCATGATACTAAAAAAATTCTATTTAAAATCACATCAGTGGAATACGTGCTAGACGCGCTTATAAATAAATTCTTTCTCACCACCTTAGATCCGCATTCGAGAACTCCTTATTACCAAGGAACTTACTTCGAAATATCAGTAGAATCCAAATTTATCTTATCGTTTAATGATTATTTAATGACAAATTTATCGTTCTTCTCCAAAGAATTATCTGAACGGAGAAGATACAAAAAGATGTAGCAGTGCAGTAGATCTTGACAGAAATTGCAAACTAAGTAATAAAAGTATTATTAGACCAATTTATTTCAATCACATCACTCAGGGTATCAGAATATTTAGCCGTGAAGTTGCTAATATGTAACAAAACCTAATACTACTAAAAGTTTCAACAGTTATAAAAAATCTGTGTAATGTAATTTAAATTCTAGATTCAGTCAAACCTGGACATTCCTTAATCCTTCGAGCGCCACGGTCTTGTATAGAAGACAACGCTTCCGCGCCCTCCACGCCATAACTCTACCAGGAGACAATATCAAATCATAACATTTGTGTAATGTAACAAAGCATAATCAATAACAAATAAAAAAATGTTACGATTGGATTTTGTCTTCTAATAAAATCGTGGCGTGGAGGGCACAAAAACGCTTGTCTTCCATACAAGACTGGCGTTCAAAATGGTTAATAAAAAAAATACTAATATTCAAAAATGATATTTGGAATCGCCAACCCGCAGTGATCTACGGTCAATTATCGCTCGTTCCTTCTCTGTATGTAAAGAGGTATTTGCCCTGCAGTGGGTCAGTTGTAGGCTAGTTTATTTGTGTTAATCACCTGGAAGATGTTTGTATGTGTTCTAGTGTCCTGGATTACAAACCAGGATTTTTCCACCGCCAAGAACTGGGACTAATACACGCAGATAGCGTCATAGGTGGGATAGTTGATAACCAATGATCCATCATTTCCGAATTAGCTTTCATTCTTCCTTGTTCCCTAACCTTTCTTCTCCGCTTTTTATACCAAGAAATACATTTCATGGAACTTTTTACTAAAATTGCTAATAAAGACTTTAATTTTTGAAGTCTTTAATCAGTATGCGATATGTTATTTCAGTGATTCTAAATTTTTACCATGAATCAAAGACAATCGGTCAAGTGTTGTTTAATTTGCAGTATATTTTTTCCCACTGCTATAGTTAAAGTTAATAAGCCTTATCACATCGATAGGGCCAGAACAAAATATTTTTCTTGCCTGGCAACACTAATATTTTTTTACAGGCAATTCTGCTAATATATAACTTCCGAATTTTAAACTAGTGCGAGTGAGAGTTACATGTCTCCAATGTCATTTTGGTATTTGCATTGTAATAAAAAAAATTGTAAAAAAACGAGATTTTACCCTCAGATTGAAGGCGCTAAAAATTAAAAAAAAAAACACGTACAAAACGGTTAATAAACTTATTTACTGAAAATAAATAATTGCAAGCGCGTCTAGTACGTAGTACACAGATTTAAAATAAACTTAGAGGTGGACAAATAATGATAACGCCGTACTATAAGTATATAATAATGTATATAATAGTAACTATTTACAATGACTTGAGTGATTACAATGTCCCTTATCGACCGCGCTTCAACGGTATAAATATTAGTTTAATTTATTCGGCGTTACCTGCAAGAGAAATGCGGAATGTCAATTATTTGTGCATTATGGATTGTTGTGATGTTAGTTTACGATTCCGAGTTGGGTACTATGGTCAATAGAGAAATTGCAAAAAAGCAGTACATTTCGAACAAAACGAAACATATCAATATTGCAGTGGTTAATCAGGCATTGATCAAATATAGAGATTAGATAAGTATGTGCTAGGAATTACAATACTGAAGGTGATGCCGAGTTTTTGTTTAAAAATGAAGGTATCTTACGTAATATTCCATTCTCATTGGAAATAATATGGTATTTCCAGGCGCGTAACGTGAAAAAAGTTAAGCTCTCTTTTGAAGTAAGTTGCTTTTTGATATTTTACGTTTTCGAATTTTGATGGACAAAGCAATGAAGATAATTACTACAACACGGGAATAAACGCGAACATAGTATTATTACGCGAAATATTATTTTTAAATTTTAGCTTGACCTTCCGAGTTCCGACCGAGTTTCATCGGCCGTGGTCACAACCAGACTGAGACTGCGGTTTTTTTTTTTGGTATATTCTATGCCAGGCACCCTGAGGGGGGTCTTATTGGGGGTAACCAGATAAAGGCGAGACTTCTAGAGCCTCCAGCCAGGCTAACTACTAAATAAAGTTTAAGCGATGCTACCGAGGGCGCCCCCTGCAGGACTCGAACCTCGACTCGGTGCATCGCTGCCTAATATGCAAAAACAACAAAGGGATTGCTGGATCTGATATATTATTTAGGGACTGTTTTTAAAAGCTAGAGCTCGGCCCCGGGCCGGCTGTCTTAGGGACAGCGAGATCATAGTATGCGACGGCGTCGGTCGTGTAGTATTGATAGTGTCGGGATTCAACCGTTGCTGGAGCATTGTACTATCGTCGGGCTCATACAGTACGCGTCTGGGGCGCCTAGTTTTAGAAATCCGGGATGGTTTGTAACGGCCGGCCGCACAGAGACTGCGGTGTCATCTCCCCGTATTTATACTGTAGATGATTTTTCATCTACCTTTCTTCACCACCGTACACACTACGCTAACTGTGTCCGCACTCGGAACGCCCGAAATGGCATTGGACAGGGTTTTGTGAAATAATAATGGCTTTACCCAGCAGTGGGAAACTATAGCAGGCTAGTGGGCTATTAAAAAAGGCAATTATAAGTACCTAGGTAGGTCTGCAGGCGGGCGAGTGAAGGTCCCTGTCTGCTCCCCCCGCGAAGCTGATGTTGAGGAGCATGGCTTCGAACGGATCGCTGCGCATGCGCTGCTGGTTCGCCTGCGCCGCGGAGCCTGAGTCGCGAACTATGCGGGGCTCTTCTTTGCCGTCCTGGTACAATATAATTAGGTTTGAAGGACATCACATTAAACCATTGGAGCGCGAAGACTTGTATAGAAGACAAACGTTTCCGTGCTCTCCACGCCATAACTTTATTATAAGACAATATCTAATCGTAACATTTGTGTAATGTAATAACAAACAATAATCGTAATAAATATTACGATTAAATATGGTCTTTTAATAAAATCGTGGATGGAGGCAACGTAAACTTTATTCTATATCTATGGCCGTGGCGCTCAAAAGGTTAAATTAGAATTCGTAGTATTTGTCGTACATTCCAAAATATATGACTTTTGGCATGTTCGTAAAGGAATACCGGAGTGAATGAATGATATTAGTACATATGTGGAGTCTGTCGGAGTCAGCAGCCAGTTTCAGACACCCCCTCTAATCTTCCAGGTCTCCCAAGTCCAGGGGTGCAAGGAAAGAGCCTCCAAGGCTGACGATACTTATGCACGTCCGGCGCACCCTGGACGGTCAACCTCGCTACCATCCTAGTTGACTGAACAATCTTTACACCACGGCATGACCTATTCCATGTGGCTATTGACTAATGGATCGGTGGACCGGTTGATTCAAATGGCAAGTTGTTATTCCAAAGGGATGCCTTTGTTCAACAGTGGATGTCTTCCGGCTGATGATGATGATGATTGGTGCATGACGATACGAAGAAGAAGATCTTCCAGGTAACTTTACACATCAATAACTACAATTTTTATTACTTAAAAATAAAATAACCTCGGGCCTTGGGCTCCACAGCCGCACGACGGTCTCGATGCCGCTGGTGGCCAGCAGGAACATGGAGGGGTGCAGCTGGATGCAGTTCAGGATGGAGTCGTCGCCGCGGAGGCACTTGATGATGTTGCCGGACTTGCGGCACCAGATGAACAGGCTGCCGTCGTCGGAACTAAGGGGTGCACACAACTATAAGTACAGTTCATATTTAAGTATAAATTCTTTATCAGCCCCCTTACCATGAACTCTTAAAACAGGACAGTTTACCGTGTGAAAGCGAGACGCTGCATTACACAGCACGTAGCGGCGTCTCGCTCCACATGGTAAACTGTCCTGCTTTAAGAGTTCATGGTAAGGGGCTGTTTAAACCCCGGCAAGCACCAATATCTTTTCGAATTCATGTGCGTACTATAAATTATTTATCAGTTGCCAAAAACGGTGAAGGAAAGCATCGTGAAACTATCAACCATACGATAAGAAGATTAAATGAGATGGTCAGGGAAAAATGTTGATATGTAGAAGTAATAGCACGGACCCTGACCATGGATATTGGACCTTGGACCTTGGATCAAGGCATCTAAGACGGGAAGTGAGTGAATTGGACATTATTATGTTCTTTAACAGAAAATGGCGTTTTTCAATGATAAATGATGTTACTTCTAAAAATGAGTTTACAATAAACACTTTTTACATGTATTTTTTTGTTTGTTTTAAACTAGTTGGCGTCGGCATTTCCTAATTGACTACCTCTGGGAAGAAATGCCGAAACCAACTCAGGGGTCAAGGTCTCTTTTCTTAAGTTTGGCAAGTTCAAGTCAAGAGGTCATTATCGCCATAAAACTCACCCAGCAGCTATATAGTTGGCATCAGGTCCCAGGAAGTTGGCCTCTTTGATGTCGGTGGTGGTGTTGCAGTGTCCCAGGAACCTCTGTGAGTAGTCCAGAGCCGCAGATCGCAGCTGTCGCTCCAGGACGCTGGTCGTCTGGTTGTCTTCAGATTCGCCGGCTGCTAAAGTCCGAACCAGAAGTTAGAATACTCGAGGTTATGTTATGGCACTGGGGCGGCGTGACGTCATCCTAAGGGAATCATGCATTCCTTTATAGCGATGAGGGATACACCGTGGTTCGGTTTGTGGGTAGGATCTGTTGTTTCACAACGAGCAGTCCCCACCCCCCGCTCCCTCTTTGAGCAGAGATATAGTTGTATCTATAAATTTTCTAGTGTCAGAGAAACATTGTCAAAATTTTTTGTGTCTGACCCTAACAATGTATATTTATTGTACAAGATTTTGAATCAGTAAAGTTATTATTATTATTTCGCCCTCGACTTCGTTCGCTTGGAAAATGCGTCTGTTCCTAATAAAAACTAGCCTATCTCCTTTCTAGGTGTTCATAGGAGAATTTTAAAAAAAGTTGCGTCCTCGCTGCGTCCCCAACTCATAATAACTATATTCTGGAATGCCTGACTCAAACTGAGCCCTGAATATACACAAAAGCAGAAATCTGGCAATGAACTCCCTACCACCCTGACTAACCTTAATTCTATATCCATTATACTCAATACTCAATTCTTTATTGCATTACATGTGTTAAAATAGTGGTATAGCATAATAAAAGATCAATTTAGACCGTATCGAGCACAGCAAGTTAGAGAGAGACAGCGGCAACTGCCAAAAGAGCATAATACCAGCATACCCTCGTCAGGAGTGGTCTCCATGCTCTCCAGCGCCACATTGATGTCCTTCTGCAGCAGGAACACGGCGTGGCTGGTGGCGTGTCGCGGGAACTTGTCCTTGAAGTACAAGAGGCACTCGTGCGCCTCGCGGGCCCGCTTCAGGTCCATCAGGCCCTTGGCCAGCCGGAAGTGGGACTTCACGTGCGACGAGTCCAGCTTTATGGCCTTGTAACAGTCTTTTATCGCCGCGTACGTGTCTCCGGACCTGGCGATTGGGGTTGTGTTGTATAGGTGATTGAAAAAGTTGTTATAGGCAAGTAAATAGTTGTGTGATAGGCAACCCGATCCCCCGATTTGTGCAGTGGCTAAGGGATTGGACTGCTGCGCTAAGGGTTGCGGGTTCGATTCCGGCACGGGACAAAAATTTGTGCGATCCGCAGATATTTGTCTCGAGTCTGTTCGATATTACAAGTTTGTAAAACACACCCACGATACAGGAGAAATTTCTAGTGTGGGACAAAAATTTACAAAGTTATAAGCATTTCCATGCCGTGCCGTGTGGTTTTTCGGCCTAGAATAGACCACCCCCTTCCCTCCCGTGGGTGTCGTAAGAGGCGACTAAGGGATATTTCCGGAGGGATGGGCAGCAGCGTTGGCAACCCGACTGCCCAGCGAGGTGCTTATGGGCAAAACCCCCATGCAGAGTAGCCAAAGTAAATAGCCCCCAGTTTCCGGCCGCCCTACTATTCCAGGTAACTGGTAGTGACTGGGTGGCGACAACGAGAGTGGGGGCCCTGTGGCGTACCCTGGGGAAGGCCTACGTCCAGCAGTGGACTGCAATAGACTGATGTGATAATCATTTTCAATTTAATTGCTTGATTGAGATGGCACTATAGGATGGTGACGTCAAAGTCTGTAATTGCTTAGTAAAATTCGCATTTCTCCGACACAGACTTAAAAACGCTGTATATTCTTCGTTTTTCTATGGATTCCAGTAATTTTAACGTAATTGGTATAATGGTTTATTTAATATCTGTGTTCTTTGACAACTCGTTTAGAAAACATTCTAGACTTTTTCTACCGTAACCCAGATGAAAGTAAGACTTGTCCATATCCTCACCAGCCCCTCCTCATGAGCGCGGCGGCCCGGTTGGAGTAGAGGATGGCGCAGTCGGGGCAGGCCGCCAGCGCCTCGTTGTAGAACTCCACCGCCGAGGAGTAGTTACCCTTGTTCACGAAGTCGTTCGCCTGCCGACATAGTGAGTGTGACACACGCTTATAAAGAGCATTCCGTTAAGCATCAACATAATAATAACTGCTCATAAAGACTGCCTCGTTGGTCTAGCGGTCGCTAAGCTCGACGACTGAGCAAAAGGTCCTGGGTTCAAGTCCCGGGTCGGGCAAAGTGTTACTGAGTTGAAATGTGGGTGTACTATATGTTCATCTCTGCCTACTGCATTCTGGGAATATAGGTGTGATGTTATGCAATTTAATGTAATAATAACTATTTTTCGGGTGGCATAGACATAAGCCGTGTGGTATCCGACCTATAATTGACCACCCCCTTTCCTCCCGTGGGTGTCTTAAGAGGCGACTAAGGGAAAATCCAGAAGATGGGCAGCAGCGTCTATTGTCACTTAACCACCAACACTGCGATCCCCAAGCCGCTTGCCAAGCGTGAGGATTATGGCAACCCCCCCCCCCTCTAAAAGGGCATTTGGTCAACAGTGGACGTCTTCCGGCTGATGATAATGAGACATAAGAAATCCAACCTAGTACATACAATATTTATTTTATTTTATTTGCCATGAGTTACGGCATACCCACACAAGACATGACCCACTGATTTTAAAAAGCATAGCCAAAACGCCCAGCTATTGCGTTGAGATTGCCGTTAATACTACACATACGGGACATCAGGGAAGCTGCTTTTTTGCACATGATTACCTACATATGGGTAATACCTATATATATATGAACTAAGCCTATATCTTAAAGAGAAAAATCTTAAAAATATGTCATCTATCCATAAATGTAAAAATCAATCCCTGATTCCCTTGGTCACACTATAACTTGAGAACGGCTGGACCGATTTGGCTAATTTTAGTTTTGAAATGTTTGTAGAAGTCCAGGGAAGCTACGGTTTAAATGGTGAGAAGGCAGTACGAAATTCTCCGGGCTAGTTTAATATAAAATTTTTAGTGGGTAAAGCGCGTCGGGTCTTTCTTTAGGAGCACGTAACTACATAGGTACCACACATATAAATCAATTTGAGTGTTTAAGCAATGCTGCAATGCTCGCGGCGGTCAGTCTTGTGATGGGTGACCGTTTCACGAGACTCTTCCGTATTCTGACACGTTAAACCAATTTTAGGGTTATGTCCAGCAGTGGACTGCGACGGGCTGATGATGATGATGAAGCCAATGGTCCTATGTCGATGTGTCGGTGTAACAAGTGCAATAGAGAGTGCACCTGTAATTGCTTGCTAATTGTGCCCTATATTATCTTCTGCGCTGGTTATCATCAGATGAAATAAGCCGCTGAGACCAAAATTCAGTCATAAGGATATAACATCACTTTCTTCAAAGCTACTATCTAAAACTAACAAAAGCTACCACACAAAGAAGCATTTTAAGCCATGTACCAAATATCTCACCATCTCTTTGAGTATGCGCACCCTCTCCGGCAGCTGCGGGGGCGGCTCCAGCGTGCCGTTGGTACCATTGGTACCATTAGTGCCGTTCCTGGCTTGCTGCTTACTCTCCCCCTCCCTGTTGCCGTGATTGTGCTGGATCACGAAGCTCTCCACCAGCACGGGCCGCCGCGCCGAGTTTATGTCGAAGAGGTACACCTGAGAAGATGGAGATGATTTTAAGGATATTATGATAGACAATAGTCTCGCTACCTATTACGTGGGACATGGGATGTTCTTGAGGAACAAAAGAAAGACAATAGACTCGCTAAAAATACACTAGTATTTTACTGCCTCGTTGGTCTAGTGGTCGCTAAGCGCAACTGCTGAGCAAGAGGTCCTGGGTTCAAATCCCGGGTCGGGCAAAGTGTTACTGAGTTTTCCATTAGGTAATTCCCAGAAGCAGCACGGAGTCTGGATTTGTGCCCGGTTGATGGCAATAGGCTCGCCCCCTATTACATTGAGACTTACAACATAACTGGCGAAATGTGGGTGTACTATATTATGTTCACCTCTGCCTACCCCTTCGGGGAATACAGGCGTGATGTTATATGTTTAGTATTTTACTTTGCCCTAAGTAGCTTGTCATTGTTCATATGCCCGAGCATTATCATGCAGTCCTTTCATATTTGTTACGCCGTAATATTTACCTGTTCCGTCCCCAAATTGACGAGCAGTTCGTTTCCATCGTGACTGAACGCGACGTACGTGGTCGCTTTCTTTGGAAATGTGTGCTCGTTGGGTTCCATAGACAAGTGTCCTGCAACAACACAAAACATAGTCTTATTACACAAGATTATATAACAACTTATTTAAAATACACGAGTCTTTTCAACACGGGGAATAACCATGTTACTTACCTTATAAGCGTGCAAATACACGGTTATAGTGAAACTCACCGGAGGCAAAGTAGTGCCCGGTGGTAGTGTAACTCACCGTCACCGGGGACAAAGTAATGCACAGTGGTAGTGCAATTCACCGGGGACAAAGCAATGCACGATGGTAATGTAACTTACCGAGGGTGAAGTAGTGCACGATGGTAGTGTAACTCACCGGGGGCGAAGTAGTGCACGGCAGCGCGCGGGATGTTGTTGTCGGGGTCCCCGTGGCCCGCGCGCGAGCAGCGCATGTTCTGCCGCTCCCACATCTGACGGGTGGCCGGGCCGTTCACCTGCACAACGTTGTAATATCACTATCAGCTGTACATTATGGGATAAAATACTTGGACTTACTTGCCGGAACAACTATGTAGATATTACATGAAACTAATATTATAAAGGCTAAAGATTGTGAGCGTGTATGTGTGTTTGTGACCTCTTCACGCTCAAACGGCTGGACCAATTTTGATAAGATTTGGGTATGGAGGTAGCTGACACCCCAAAAGTTTCAATGAGGCCTATCGCGTATGAATTCGCCGCTAGAGGCGCTAGTGTAGCGTGAGTCTTCCAAAATGTCAAATGTCACTGTTTGTGGGTGGGCTACGCGGGTTTATTTCTAAATAGAATAAAGTTGTGAATCATTTTGCATGATATAGTGAATATTACCACTTACTTTTTAGAGGTTTACAAAGACAATGTGGGAATGACTGAGTATGCTGCAGTTCATAGACAGGGCTATAATTTATGACGATGAATGAATATTTAGTGGTTCCAGTGACATTGGGAGATTGACTAAAAAAAACCCAACCAAGACAAGTTCCTCACCTGCAACCTGGCCAGCTTAATCATCCGTGTATCGTACAGCCTGACGTAGAAATCGTTGGCCCCCACTGCCAGTTGGTAGGGGCGCCGCGGGTTCACTGCCACGCACTTGGCTTCAGCATACCGTCCAAGGTGGTTCAGTAAGTTCACCAGGACATTCGAAGAGTCGGGGTTACAGCTGTGCGATGTGCGCAAGTCGTGTTGGCTATAAAGATTATATTACATATTTAGTTACAAGTGAAGCGTAATAAGCCCTCTAAAAGATAAATGATTTTTATTTTGCAAATATGTTTACAGGAAACACTTTTACACGTCATTCTTTTTTAAAGTCTAGATGGCGTCGGCATTTCCTAATTGACTACCTCTGAGAAGAAATGCCGAAACAAACTCAGGGGTCAAAGTTTATTTTGTCCAGACAAGTACAATAAATTTATGTGAGAAAGATGGCGGGGCGACTAGCATAAGAGGGTCAGCCACAACTAGATGCATAAAGCAGCAGAACAGGCTTTGTGGCATGCATTGGGAGAGGCATATGTCCAGCAGTGGACTGCTACGGGCTGATGATGATGATGAAGCGTATTAGCAGCGAGTTAGTAACAATACTTTAGTTCAGCTAGAGACCTTCAGTCGAGCTTCTTTTAGAGTCCGAAACTGGTCGGGTAATACCGAAAAAACACGCGAGTACAACTGGAGTTCATTAAAGTAATAATGTTCTCTTGACCGATTCTTGATCATGACGACCAAAAATATGCGCACAAACAAAGGTCCGGGCCGGAAATACGCCACGGCTAGAGATTTGCGCAAGACGTTCTTTCAATTTCCCTGTCCATCTCCCTAAGATGGGCCGATCAAAAAATCTAACACATTAAAGTTGGCTCCATAATATTTAATAGATTTATCTACAACAATTTCCTATTAAAAATATGCCTAACTACTTATAATACAAAAAATAATTACTATATAAATATAAAGCGTTCAATACATAACAATAGGATAATAATTATTGTAATAAATGGTACCAAATAAATAAAGATACATAAAAATAATAATAATAATTCTTACATTAATTTCAGTAATAATAAAACAGTAATATTTATTCTTGACTAATAAAACACAGTGTCTTCATCCTCTCTCTTACTTTATCTATGTTGTGCCCGACAGGGTCCTTAATTGTGACTAATATATTTATTTCCCTACCACCTATGTAACATTATGGTACGCAATAAAGAATTGAGAATAGATCACCGCCCGGTACTTAGCAAATAAGAGAAATGCTCATTGCTCATTCCTTCCCTTGAGAAGAGGCTTTTGCCGTGCAGTGGTACAAATAATATCGGTATAACCTAATCATTATTCGCTTAGTCGCATTATCGTTTGCAGTATTTTCGAGAAGAGTCTTTTGACCTGGAATTTTGGCAAGCCTTCATAATGAATTTTAAGCCAAGCCATGTTAAGCTTCTTTTATCTATTTGAAAACTTTATAATTATAATTATTGACTACTATACTACCACCAAGGTCGCAACTTCAAACGCTAATATCTCTTCGAATTCATGTGCGTACTATAAATTAGTTATCTGATGCTAAAGACGTTGAAGGAAAACATCCTGAGGAAATCGGCACACCTGAGACATTTTTCAACGGTGTGTAAAGCCATGTCAGAGGCCTACAGGCGGATTAAACTCTGACACCAGGCTATTCTTCAACCATACGATAAGAAGAAGAAGGTTGACTACTTACAGAATAAGACCGTCCTCCCCGGCCGACCATAAGAGATGTGGGTTGTCTGGAGCGGTAGCTAGACGCTTGACTCTTGCGCAGTGGCAGACGCACTCCAGCAGCGGAGAATTCGTTCGGATGCTGCGCGCGCGCACCGTGCCGTCTGCCGCACATGTCGCTATCACGTCCGGGGATAGGAACTAAAACAGACAAATGATTTTTATTTTAAAAGTACCTTTCCTGTCAAAAAACACAACCTTTTGTTTAACTTCACATTACATGACTAAATTAGACAAATATCTAAATATATATGTATATCGGAAATAATTGCAAAAACTATTTTTCCGTTAGAAATTTTACAACAACTTCAATAGATCTTTCTAACTACCTCTGAAAGGTCCATTAGATAAATAATATTGCATTTTACATAGCATTAAAAACCGTCACACTGTTAACTGTAATATGTTTATTTTTTGTACTCCTTGGAAGAATAAAAATTATTATTATATTATTATTATTATAACTCTCTCTACGTGCCTACGCCTTGTAGAGTATGGGCATGATGATAGTATTCACAACCATACTATAAACATTTTTAAATTGATAAAGGAAATTTGAAAAATGATGGACACGAGCGGGATTCGAACCCGCGACCTTCGCCGATCCGTGGCGCTGCTCTAACCAACTGAGCCACCGTGTCGCTGCTCGCATCCATCGAATTTCAAGTTCCCTTTTAGTATTTACATCTTCATCTTTTTCCATCATTTTTCAAATTTCCTTTATCAATTTAGATTCAAGCTTAGCATGGGCAACATGCTAAAATGGCACCAAAAGTCATATATAAACATTTTTATTAAAAGTGCGTCTAATTCTTAAATCTTGTAGGGACGAATACTGCCATGGCAAGACGATCAGTAAGTCAGCTGGTTGATAGGAAGGCTGACTGCCAAGCCTAGGCTATGCAGGACGCTCAAACGATAATATGGAATTAAATATAATAGATTAGATTCTCATTAGATGCTACGCAAGAAGCAAGAAATGTTTTTATTTATTTGCACACTAAAAAAGGCCCTTAATCCCAACGCGGCGGTTTCAACGAGTCACGTATTTGTTTATTGTAATTTACCTATTTTACATTGACTAGATTCTCATTAGAATCTGTTGCCTACATTTATTTGAATGGTTAGGTATATCATATTTTCAATTAAATACTCATTAACCTATAAGTAACATTGGTGCCATACATAAATACACATTCAACAAACAGAAAACCAGTACCCACCATACTATACATGGCTTGTTTTACGTCATATAATCTCACGCGTAAGTGATATAATGCATGCGTCATCCCTGTACCCACAGTTCATGTAGGCAAGTATTGGTTCATGTTATCTCATCAGCCTCTACGTGTACCTACTGACACACTACATAATAGGACCAAGAGCCTCCACGAGTATATCTATAGGTACCTACAATAGTCCGTACGCCGCACACTAGGCTGTCAGCCCCGTTATAAACCTACTGACTGGCTGATCTATTGGGGTGCAAGTAGAGAGCCTCCACGAGTGACGATACTAAAGTACGTCCGTCAACCTGGACGGTCAACCTCGCTACCATCCTTGTTGACAGACCAATCTCTACACCACGGCATGACCTATTCCATGTGGCTATAGGCTCATGCCGATACGAAGAAGAAAGCTGATCAAGAGAGAAGAGCTGAGAAGAACAGCCCCCTTAGACAAGTGGCAAAACGCTTGACGAATAGAAATAGAATATAATGATAAATGTATGGGAATGACATAATGTTTCGACTATGTTATCGATGACATGTGTCATTCCCATACATTTTTCATTCTATTCCATTTCTATTCGTCAAGCGTTTTGCCACTGGTCTAAGGGGTCTAATATGCCATTACATACCTAATATTTTGCGTACTATCTTACACGGTTCTACCTACGCATTCGTGCGCGTGCCAATGATAAAGGCTATACCTAGGGTGCAAAGTACGTTGAGACCAAATTTTATAACGATCGGTTAAGTTAAGATGAGGTACAGACAGACAGAGATAGAGTTACTTTCACAATTAATCACAATACACTAACAATAACACTAACATTTATTTTTTTTTAAATAAACGTCGCCCCACACTAGGAATTTCTCCTGTATCGTGGGTGCGTTTCACAAACATGAAATATCACATACACAAACACCCAGACTCGGGACAAACAAATGTGGATCGCACAAATTTTTGCCCCGTGCGGGAATCGAACCCGCAACCCTTGGCGCAGCAGTCTAATCGCTTAGCCACTACGCCAATCAGGTCGTCAATATTTAAAATAGGTAATTACATGTATAATGGGCTTTACGATAAACAAAGCAATGCATTTAAATACCTAGACATACTAATAGTTACACTAAATTGCAGTTTCTTTAACAATAGAATGCAATAACAATTGTTATTTCGTGTTTCTTTCTATGCTATCCTGAATGTAATGTAAGTGCCTCCAATTGTGAGGCTACAAGTGGCTTTATTTGCGTTATTCATTGTCACTATTGTAATCCAATCTGTAAGTCGACTTTAGTGTAACTCTGGCTATCTGTACCAGATTCGAATATTGCAAGTTTGGATGTGTGTCCCTCACTCAAAAATAGCTGAACAGATTTGATGAAATTCAATACCTAACCTGTTTATAACCTGAATTAACATGTACAGTTATTATACCGTTAAAGACGCGTAAAGATGATGGCAATAGGCTCGCGCCCTAATACATTGGGACCTATAACTTAACTGGTGAAATGTGGGTGTATTGTGGGTAGGTACACCTCTGCCTACTCCCACGGGCGTAATGTTATGTAATAATAATAATATCTTGGGACAACCCACACACGGTCATCTGATCCCAAACTAAGCAGAGCCTGTATTATGGCAACCGGACAACTGATAAACATACTTAAATATTTTTAAATACATACATAATATAGATAAATTACACCCAGACACAGAACAAATCATTATGCTCATCACACAAAGATTTGTCCTGGGTGGGAATCGAACCCACGACCTCCGGTTTAGCAGTCAGGGCCACTAACCACTTAACCAACAGGCCAGTCATGTTATTGTATAAAGACAAGTTGAAATTTTTCACGCGAGCAAAGTCGTGGGCAGTAACTAGTCAATAATATTCCAATCATAGTCCTATCTTACCCAAAAACAGAAATAGGTAAAATCCCACTGTAATTATCGATGACCCCATTTTATTAGAAGATATAAAATAAATATTCATATGTGAAAAGCCGAGTGGTATGACCGTAGGACTGCCAAGTCAAAGGTCGCAAGTTCAAAACCCGGCACGCACCAATGTCTTTTCGAATTCATGTGCGTACTATAAATTAGTCATCAGTTGCTAAAAACGGTGAAGGAATACATCGTGAGGAAACCGGCACACCTGAGATATTTTTCAACGGTGTGTAAAGCCATGTCAGTGGCCTACAGGCGGTTTAAACTCTGACACCAGGTTGTTAATCAACCATACGATAAGAAGAAGATATGTGAAAATCTAAATCTAGGAACCCTATTCACAGGTAAATAAAACAAAAAACGAATGGAAAGAAAATAATGAGTAAAATATGCACTAAATTTGAAAGTAAGGGTCACACAAATACACAATTAACCAGTACATGTAAGTTATCGCTAAGTCAACAATACATTTTTTTATCACAATGATAACTAGGTTATTGGGACACTTAAAAATCTGCTGACACCATGAGTAATCTATTATCTCAGTGCTGGGCCAGGTATCAGGTAATCAAATCACATTTATTACAAAACAATTAAAGAATACACCATTGACAATACAAAGTTCATATTCACACAGGATTAGTTCAGTGTATCACTGTCAATTTGTATCACTTACATAATGCAAGTGATACAATACAAATCCATGTGAAAATATCATGAGGAAACTGGCACACCTGATTTTTCAATGGTGTGTTAAGCCATGTCAAAGGCCTACAGGCGTTTTAAACGGACACCAGGTTGATATCAACCATATGATAAGAAGATGTGAAAATATATAGGTATCTACTTATTCATAAAAAAATCCTTAATCAGTTTATTGTTTGTTTGTGAATATTACTGTTTATTTATAGTTATTAAGAAGACCATATTTATTTATCTTTTCATAGAACAGAATGCAGCAATGTTAACAGGATAGATTACCCATAATTTCCACTAAAATAATGTCAGGTTTAATAAGGCCTTCTTGGGTTTAAGGGGCTTAACTGGCCATTATAAGTTAGTAGCAAGTTAGGCCCTAGAATGAAAACAAACATTGTTCATCAAACAATGCAATTTACAATGATTATTAAATAACTACTAAATCTTTACAAATATTTATGAACTGCTTTCCAAATATTAAGAACCATTCTGCCTGCTATTGAGAAAAGTAAAATAAGATTCTCAAGAAAGAGTTTCAATTGAATAGTCTATGGGTTTCTATACATCCTTTATGAAGTTTAATACTCTACGGTTACCATAACAATGCTTTTTATTCTTTTTTTAAATACAATACCATTGCAGTGTGTACAATGTTATGCAATTTATAAATAAATCTATTGTATTAGTAGAGAATTATATTATGCAATGAAATGTAGCATGATAATTAGCAATAAATATTGATGACTGATTGTTTAATTTTATTATAACATAGTCAGAATGCATTGTGATTTTCTATTGATAGAGTTTCAAAAAGTATTGCACATACAGTCATTGTTTAAAAATTTAAATAATTACAAAATATGTCAGGAATAAGTTAAGAACTTCTAGAAAAACAACATGAATGCATTCCTGTCACAATCTAATTATAATATGTCTATTATTAAATGTATATTATTATTATATTGCCATAAAAGGTTTATCAAAACTAATTGCAATTAGCTTTGTAGTCATCTGGTAGTTTTATAGGCTACATGACTCACCTTAACAGAGAATATGTTCCCAGTGTGTCCTGTCGATATGTTCATCAGTTCTTTATAACGGAAAGGATCCCACAGCATAACGTGGAGATCATCAGATGCTGACGCCAGTATTCTATAATGATATTCATGATTTACGTTGCAATTTTCTTGTCGTAATTGTGACGTAGAAGACCAATGATTTTGTGCTACTTACGATCCATCGTGGTTCCATTCCAGGCAGTTGACGCATCCCATATGCCCATGAAGCTCTTTTTCGAGACCCAATCTGTCGATCATTGGACGGGTCACTGTAAGCCGAGTCTGGAACTTTCTGTCGAGATCTCCGCGCTCCCTGGCAGCCACCAGGCCCACAGTGCCGGTCGCCCAAGCGGGCTCTTCTCTCCTACCCATCTCTGCTAAATAACTTGTCAATATGTCTGATCAACCATCACAATCAGACGATTCATCAACCTAACTGCGGCTCAATCTATTAATAGTGTTAGACATTTCACTGCACATTACTATGTAATACACGTTAATATATCCACGAAAATAGTAATTAGATCAGTGTATAATACACAATGAACAAACAAATACAATCAACAAAAAGCTTTATTCTCGAAGAGAAGATATTTCTTACGAAAATAAAAGTAGAGTTGTCAAACAGCTGTCACCGAGTTGCCAGCAATTTGTTTTCGTTTCGTCTATGGTTATAAGAACTATAGAATGTTGGGTCGTGTGATTCTCGATAGTTTAAACAATGCTCTCATTTTAGGTGTGATTTGCCACAGTCAGTTTCTTACCACCGCAATTTTAGGTGTTTAAATAAAAATTAAGATAAGTTATTAAGTGCAAACCCCATAGTTATTATTTAGAGACTCGTTTTGCTTAATGTGAGTGACCCCCAATAGGTTGTACCCCTGCCCTGCTCGTTGTCTCTAAAAGTATGCAGACTCTGCACCACTCTATTTTATTTGACAATTGACTTTGACAGTTTTGACTTTTGTCTTAAGATTTTTATCATTTATCACCACTTCCATTCCGTCTCAAATAATAAACAACGTACAAAATAATTGTTATAAAAAATTAAATTAATATAAAGGTTAGCAACTCTTTTCTTCTCTGCAACAGATAATTATATTTACTTGCATCTCATAACCTACCAACCAAATAACCATGAAACTATGTAATAAACTGCGAAACTTTATCTTTGCAGACTGAAAAATGGGTGAACGTAAGGGCCAAAATCTGTACTATCCCCCCGACTATGACCCTAAGGTCGGGGGGTTGAACAAATTCATGGGTACCCATGCATTAAGGGAACGAGCTAGGAAGCTTGACAGGGGTATTCTGATCATCCGCTTCGAGATGCCGTACAACATCTGGTGCGATGGCTGCAGCAACCACATAGGCATGGGAGTAAGATACAACGCTGAGAAGACCAAGATTGGCATGTATTACACCACTCCGGTTTATCAGTTCAGGATGAAGTGCCACTTGTGTGATAATCATTTTGAGATCAAAACTGACCCTGGAGTAAGTAAATCTTGAGTTATTCTAAAACATTTTAGTCATATAGTTTTATAATAGAATAGGTAGTATAAAAACAATTGTGTGTGTATATAATGTAAATTGTTCTAATAAAGTTGAAGAGGTTTTAGTCATAAAACCAGTCTAAAGCTGCCTAATACTGAAAAAACATTACCTTCCTTCTTTTGCGCAGTCATGTAAATATATACATTTTGTTATCTTCTACAAATCTTGGAAATCCTACTAGGTATTAATCCTGTATTTGGAGTATGTTTTACAGGCACGAAATATTACATGCACAAATGCCCGAACTCAGATCGAATTTCCTGAGAACCTCTGAAATATCTTCTTATTTCCACTGCAGAAGACTGATTATTGTACTAATCTAAAACAGCCTAACCTGTACTCATCATCATCATCAGCTCATCTCTGCCCACTGCTGGACATAGGCCTAGTATTAATATCCAATTGGTATACTTCTGTTATCTAGCTATCACTATCTAAAAATATTTCATCATTTTCCAGAACTTAGATTACGTGATAGTATCAGGCGCAAGACGTCAAGAAAACAGATGGGACCCCACAGATAATGGTCAAATTGTACCAGACACTAAGGAAACTCAGAAGAAGTTGTTTGATGATGCTATGTTCAAGCTGGAGCATAAGACAGGAGACGAGGATACCGCTAAACTAGACAAGCCTAGGCTGGGACGCTTAGTGGGACGGAATGAGTCGGTTTGGAAAGATGATTATGACGCAAACTGTTCTTTAAGGAGGAGGTTTCGAGTGAGTTTTAATTTGTTTACATACTAGTTAATTTATGTAACAATTAAGTAAATAAAGGAGATATTCAAAAACCCATGTAGTAAAAATCTTAATATAATATAATTCTTCTGTACGTGTGTTTGCCACCTAACTCATCCTAAACAACTGAACCAACTTGGATGAAATTTTGTGTGTATATTTCATGAGTTCTTTGATAGTTTCAAAACACAATTAGACCCGGTAGGTGGCCCTGCTTTTCCAGGCAGGACATCCTCTGCCAGGTCTGCTAGTACATATTCAATTATATAATATATCTATATTACTGGCCTAGTTTATGGTGTATAATTATAAACCACCTATAATTTAAATTGTTATATTTTATTTACAGAAAAGAAGAAAAGAGCTGGAAGAAGCATCAGTCAATGACAGTTTACTTCTCGCGAAATCTTCTCTTGACATTAATCTCCTACCAGAAAATGAAGATGATAGGAGCATGGCCTCATTACTCTCTCTGAGACCTTCAAAAAGCATAGAAGAATCTCAATCTCACACTAGAAGCAAGATTCTTAACACTCCAGCATTACCTAGCTCCAGTGGACTTCTCACCAGCTTTGGAGGGTTGAAAAAAGAAGAATCTTTGAGTAAAAACTCTTTCTTAACTAGACATGCTCTAGGAATCACTTTCAAGAGAAGTAAAAGTAATAATTGTGGTGTGGTAAAAGATGAACCATGTATCGTAAAAGAAAAAGATTGCTCAAAAGGAAATGAAATTAAAGATATAAATTATAATGAAGAAAATAATGGTTTCAATGATAATATTATAGACAGAGACAGAATAAAAGATGAAAATATTGAAAAAATTGAGGTCAACAATACATCTACAGCTGCAAAAGATGAAACAAATGAAAGTAAAGATAATATCAATGTTGATAGCAAAGAAAAGATAGAAACAATAGATAAAAAGATATCTTTAGTTTGTGACTACAGCTCTAGTGGTGAAGGCTCTGATGGTTAACTTGGATTAAGGATAAAAGAAACACTTATGTTATTGTTTCTCTGCAAAAAAGATACCAAATGAGATCTCAGTTTACAGTATGTAATCATTTAATCGCCTATTGAACCCATAAGATGGGATGGCCTATTGTTTGCTCTGACCCCATGCTGAAAGAATCGACAGATTGGTATTAAGATTGATATGAGTAAATGAGTAAATGAAATGCTGATATAGCAGCTAAAAGGAAAGAATAAAAGATAAATAATTATGCATTACATAAAAAAAACCAACAGCAGGAAAAAAATGTCATAGCCTATCAAACACACTATATATAATAATTTATAGTTAACAATTGCACTAGTAACAATTCTTCTTCTTATTGTATGGTTGATAAACAACCTGGTGTCAAAGTTTAAACTGCCTGTAGACCTCTGAAAACGCTTTACACACCATTGAAAATGTCTCAGGTGTGCCGGTTTCCTCAAGATGTTTTCCTACACCGTTTTTAGCAACTGATTACTAATTTATAGTACGCACATGAATTCGGGTGCGGGTGCGGTGCCGGGTTTTGAACAAGCGACCTTTGACTTGGCTGTCCAACAGTCATATCACTCGGCTATCAATGATAACAATGCCAATTGCATTCACACTCATCGTGGGATGAGAGTGATACCCATTGGGATGACAAATTGACTGAGAATCACACAACAATCCTGTGGCATGTAAATGAATATAATTATTTATTTGATTAGCTTGTGATAAAAAAACTCGCAGATTTCCTAGGACAGAATGTAATTTCCAGGATTTAAGGTAACCGAATTCTATCAAAACTGCTCAGCAATTTATTGTTCTTGCATTTATTTTCTTTATAGATAAAGATTTCACTGTAAATACTGAAATATGGGTGAGTACCCTTGTGTACTGTTCAGACAAGCCCTAAATACATAAAAAAAATCTAAGCTAATGTATTCATCAGCACGAGGCTGTTACCTTATTTATTACATAACATCATTATATAAAAGAGCACCTGATGAATTCTGCATGTATAACAAAACCGACAAAATTGTAGTCTATTTCAGTTTTACTTGCAAAATATGTAAACAGTATTTTAATTTAATATAATAACTTTCGTGAGTGTTATCCATATTATTTATATATATACTGGATAAACTCACGTGTGTATTCGGGAATGCCCGACAAGATGCGTTTGGCTCGCGACCTCTCTGCGTCACCTGCTCATGAATAAGGGCTCCGTTAGAGTCCAAAACTAGCTGGGCATTCCCGAATATTGACGTGAGTAAAAACCGGTATATATAACAAATAGTATTTTAATTTGTTTTATCTAAAATTGTTACTTAAAAAATATTATTTAAATTATATATAACTTTTGTTAAACATTTGTACTTATATAATTATAAAATATATAATATTATTTTAAATAAAACAAAACTTCAAAAGACTTGTTTACGTTAAATGCAAAGTTAATTGAAACAAACTATACATAGAATTAAGAATAATATATATTTATCTACAAAAATAAAACCACTTTTCAGAATCACATTTTATTATTCCCATTTAAAAAACATTAAATATTTTGACTTTATCTTCGATGTAAACACTGTACCGGTTTGCGTTTATTTAAGCTTCCAAAATGACATTTTAAATGATTGGAAATTAATTTATGTAGGCCCTACCAAGCATTTCTACTGTTTTCACAAAACTCAACCTCGCAAGTGCAACTAAAAATAGAAACTTAATTAAAACTATTTGTTCACCAATTCCATTGGTAGAACATAGAGCTCCTACGTGTATATTTTTAAGACCTTTCTGTTACCTATGTTCACAAATAAATATATTGATTGATTGATTGAAATATCTTCATGATTGAAGAGATAGCTTATGACAATTATCTCAAAAAACTGCACTTGGATCTCAAAATAGTGAATATTTGATAAACCCAGAGTTATTGAAAACACCATCATTAAATACATACTACAAAAAGAATGATTCCCTCAATATTGCCTCCTTATCATTGCGAGTTTCTTTTGCATGAGAATAGGCCTTATTCCTACAGAAAGACAGCTTCTGGCTGTATTAATATGCAACTTGGTTACTTTTCTATATATTTGGCTGTGTTTATGTGCAATTTTGTTACCGTTCTCGATATTCTTAAACATCCTTCCTAATATTATGTTCAATGAAGCAATAAAGTATATATTGCATTTGTTAATAAATTAAAATTGTTTTTTTTTTCGTAGGAGTTCGGTAGTGAGCAGCCAAGTTCAGTCGGCCAATCATAAAAATTACATTTTATATTAATTCATAAATTTATTATTAAAATTGAAAAGCTAGTTTATAGTTATGTTGACTATGTTAAAAAATATATATAAGGACTATAATGATCCTTCATTTTCTTTCGTTGTTTATTCTAAAACGCACCTAGTTAGATTAAATACGGTGCCTGCAAGATTAAAAAATAAATACATGATATAAATACCTACTGTTTTACGCTTAAAACATCGTAATATATCGTAATCGTTTATATTAAAAGCGAGAAATGCTTGGTGGAGACTGAAATATAATTTGTGCAATAAGACATTGTCCAACTATTTTGAAACACTCAAAACATAAAACATTCTCCATACAATTATATTGACAACAAATACTATAGTTGACATTTATTGCCACCCTATAGGTAGGCAGAGTAGTCCAAATACTGGCAGGTAACTTATAAATACCTACAACTAACAGCAAATGATTATATTTATTCATTAACAAATAACAGTATTACTCACTAAAGCTTAAAAATGGAATACATAAATAAAATAATATATAATTACATATATTTCATTTAATATGAAAATATTTTTAATATTTATTACGGTGAGTACTGCTAACGTAATTAGGCAATGAAATTGCACTGTTTATAATAATTTGCGCTAGAGGGCGACACTTATAATTTTACTACATTTCATTTGTTTTACGACATCCAAGTTACAAACATACAACATATTCATATATCAATAGTATATCTTTTCAGAGATTTTTATAAATATATTTCATTATATTTATTTTTAAATATATTTCATTATATTCAATCGTATCGTCACAGCGCTGTATCGTAACATTTGTGTGTAAAATCCTTAAACTGCTTCATAAAAGCGAGCAGCCAATGAATATCGACAATTTGCCACATAATTACTTATGCAACAATGCGTGATTATTGCAAAAATATAAAAAAAAAATACAGTGTACGCAAAAGCTGACTAGATATTGAGATCAAATAATATGAGTTTAAATATTGTTTCAAATTATTGTCGTTATAAAACAGACCAGGCTCAGATGTTCTGATATGTCCCCTGCAGTTGTCCAAAAGAATATGAATGAATAAATAATATATATTTATATTACCTTTCAACAAATATAAAAAATGAGATGATTTATAGAAATCCCTGTTATATTCTATTTCTATGTTATAACCATGTAAAGTCCACTTCAACTGAATTTGCAAAAGGAGTAAACGAACCTAAAACTGCAATGAAAAAGAAGTCGATAGGCTATTTAGTCGCTGAAGGTGGCAAGTAAAAACTGGGCCAAATAGCTCACGTTAACTCGACTTATCTCTTTTTCGGTCCTCGTAATTAAGACATGCCATCCGTCTTCCACTTATCACTTAATGCAGTGTGACATGACAATATTGTGTGCCGTTTTTAAAGATCATATATTGAGAAGGTACCTATAACAATTTCCTCGTTTTACATATAATATCCTTGATTATACAACCTTATTTTTACTTTTTACAAAACCTGATAATAGTTTGTTCAAAATTAGCTGAGTCAATTGCAATGATTTCCACACCATATAATATTTCGAAATGTGCCGCACGCGCCGTGAACATATTTTTTCAGGAACAACGAGGCAACACAAGCCAGTTTCTGATACAGTGTACACATTTTGAGATTTCTTAATATTTCATGTTAATATTTGACACGTTTCTCGGTTTTCGCATGTACTAAAAATAAGGTTGTAACTAAATATTTAAAATTGAATAATTTTTGTTTGAAATAAAACTTAAAAAGATTGTTTACTTTTAATACAAATCTCATTGAAACAGAGAATATACAAACACCTATTTCAATTTGGCAGAGGGCATTGTATAGTGAATGAAACAATCTTAATTGTTAAACAGTGGCGAATATTAAAAAGTTCTCTTAAACTTCATTAGGTAGTACAAATTGTTTATTAAATTCAATAGTTTTAGTATACAGGGTGTAATAGGAAGGCGATTTTATCTTTTGAGGATTGCACTAATTGATCACAAAACTTGCTATCCTATGCTTGCATCCAACTTCTCTAAGTCATTTTCATAATTTGGTGTGAGTAAAAAACGCCTGTGAACCAAAAGAGTGGGCAAATAAGAATTCTACATCCGCATTTTTCCAGTTCGGTCCATATTTCCACATAGGTTGTAAATAATAAGAGCTATTGGCACGGTTTAAATCCCACAATAAAGTTCATTATAGTTTTAAATATATTAGATATACCAGTATTTAATAGCTTCTCAAAATGGTATATAATTTTACTATAATAACTTGTGAGTTTTATCCATATTATTTATTATACTCCGGTTGTACTCATGTGTATTCGGGAATGCCCGACTGGTTTTGAACTCGAATGGAGCCCTTATTCACGAGCTGGTAACTGATGGTATAGCATTGTTTTCGTAATTACAAATAAATGTTAAATATTTTTCAAAATATAAAATTACTAGTTAGAGCAACCCTTAAAAAACTCAAGCATCTTTCTATTACACCTGGTATTATAATCATTAATCAGTGTGACGTATCTTATTCGTTTGATGTGCATCTCTTGTCTTCTAAAGCGAGTATTAGTGCGCACTCGATCTTAGACTGAAGCCAGGTCAGTACTTCGGGGTCTGAGATTTCTATCACCTTTTCGTCCGTAGAAAAGTAATTTACAAGCTCGTCCTGAAAGAAAATATAAATTAAAGTTTGTGTAGGTATGTAGATACCACAAATCTTAGTTCTAATTTGAAAATAAATATTTTTTTGGAGATATTAGAGAACCATGCCAGTTACATCAGGTGTTTAGGTACTATTAGCGTTCAGTGGTCGAAATTAAGTATAAAAATGTTAGCTTTCTGAAATTGTGTGCAATTTTCTTTAAGAAGTCTTCCAAAGTTTTTGCGTCATATAATTACGGTACATATTATATCTAAACATATAAATCAAGTCATACCTGTTTAATATTAAGTATAAGTTTGTCTTCCTGTACTATGGGAGATCCGATGACGTCATCCAGTTTCACCGCCCATTCTATGTGCCAGGAGCCGCTGGTCCCGCTGGCTCTCACCATAAATATATGCCTAAACACATAAATATTTAGTAGCTAAAGAATACACTACACTAGCTTATTACTGTGGCTTCGACCGTAAGTAAATCCTGCTGTTTGTCCGAAATAAAAAGTATATTAAGTTCTTCCTAAGATAAAACTAAATGCATTGCATATTTTAATTGGCTCATTGTTGAATTGATGATGATGAGACAAATAGACAGGTACTATAACTGGTAGTACGTATAAAAGATTATTGAGTTAGTGACTAAGGTACTTACTGTGTAGAAATAAGCAGGGTACAGTTAGAGGCAGGTCCAAGATGCGCATGGGCAATGTACGCGTCAGTGTCGGCGTAATGCCCGCGGCCTAGCAGAGTCAGGAGCTGTAGGCCTAGCGCTGCGTGCTGAGAGTATGGTCGTACACCCTGTGGTAATGAGTTCGATATTGACATAGCTATAGGCACAGTATCCTGAGTAGGAGGTATCTAACGCACACGGTACACTCAAAAAGGGGCGAAAATATTGTAAATCTACGGGTCCTTGTCCACAGCGTCTGTATTTGTGTACACGGTATCAGCCGTAAATTGATCTGTCTTATGTTTATTTCAACTTTATTTATTCCACATAAAATAGAGTAAATTATGGTCTTCATTTATTAAATTATTTATTTATCTATAAAAAAAATAGTTAACAGACAGCTAATTACAAGTCTCCACGTATAGATCTATATCCGTGAACTATGTAGACATATGTACAAAATGAATTAGCCTATTTTGTATTTGAAATGGTCTTGTTTAAAAAATTATCATGAGTTGATGTGAGTGTAGGTAGCATGTCCAGTCCTTGCAGCTGTGTCTCACCTCTAGCGGCGTGCAGTGCCTGGGCAGGCGGCGCCGCGCCAGCAGGCGTCCCCCGCTGCGCTCCACGCACGTCTTGAGCGCACTCTCCGCGCTGCTCACGTTGAGCTGCCGCGACAGCGATGAACGCGCAGCTTCACGACACACATCTGACATGATACAATCGTTATTAGGTATCACTCACTACATCGTCATTGAAATGATTTACTAAACATCTTTCAACTAGATTTCAGGTTTGACCAGTTAGGCATACCTATACCTTTCTTTCACCTGCCTACCTAAGGTTCACGCCATGCCTAGGCTACATAATCAATCTAGGCATACATAGTTTCTTATCCATTTAACGACCTAGGCTTCCAATTAAGTATTCATTTGTTGAGCACTTCTAATTTGAATCTAAAATTCACGAAACAAGTACTTACATTACTTTATCTAGGTATGTACTATCTAAAATGCAACTATGTACTCGTAAGGTATACCCCTAAGTAATTGAATACGTTTTACAGTTTGATTTGAATAACAAAACGTAGATCCATACTACTGCAGACTTGGCGGTACTCTGCCGTGCTCCCTGCTGTCATTAATATCTGTAAAGAATCTTAACTATCTCAATACAGTAAATTGTCTCCGATTTAAAGATTCTTGATAGTTTTAAGGCTCAATAAATTGCCAAGCAATCATTTGTTTAGAAAAATGTTGTGTTTTTTCAATTCTTTTAATTTCCATGCTCCTAATAAAGTCAATAATCATGCACTACGATACTTACTCCTCACAACAACACAGTCCTCATCTGTCCGCATCGCAGACAAAAACAAACGAGAAATAGATCACCATCACATAAAAAACAATTATTAAAATAGACACATTGTAATAAAAAAAATTAAGGTCTGTTTTAACGTTAACAATAGGTACACAAAATGACTCAATCATGCATTCTACTTATGTACAGTCAGCATCATAAGTAGCTGAACATTTAATTTTATAAACATACCATTAATTGAAGAACAACTAATTGCACACTAAAAAGTCTTAAATATTTTAAGATCATCCATTGGACGCTCCTGTAATTTGAAACAAAAACTTGAATTGGTTTTTGTTTCTTTCCATTATTTGACATAATATGTTAATCTACTTATGATGCTGACCGTACTACCTACAAAGAAATATAATTCAATTTAAGATAAGTTAATGTTATATTTATATGGAATAATGAAAATGCATTACATTTATGTTATAGGTACCAAAGATACAGCAGTAAGCAATCTGAAACCCATCAAACTATGTAACCCAACACTGAAATCGAATCATGCATATTACATACAAACATAAAGTCACGCCTATTTCCACGAGGGGTAGGCAAAGTCTATTATCTATTGAAAAATTAAAACATTGAATTTGAATGTTCAAAGGTCAGTAAGAAAATATTAAATGAACCAAAGTTAATTTAAATTTTATATAACGATTAAAACTTAAAATAAACGCTTAGAGAAACCAGAATTATTTACAAAAAAATAAAATTATTAACTTACCAAAAGTGGGTCTTGCAACGAGTGCGGTCAGGGCTAGCGCTATGCTAGCTTGGTTACTGCTGTCCCCTTCTATCACACTCTCAGGAATGTCATTGCTCAGTTGAGGAACATCGCCTATACACCAAAACAAAGTATTAGTAGGTAGTTAGGTACCTACATTCTCTGCCAGAGTTGTCAGTTGACAATAAGTTTCTTTAGAACAATCACCGCCCGTGCCCATAATTGTAATTCATGTTAACCAGAAGTAATGAAGCTACCGTCATGTATTTTACTCAATGTATAAATGAGAGAATAACCGATCTATATAAATATTTTTTATTTGACTTAGATGCTACTCGTATTCTCATTTAAGGTATATTGTGTAGCTCATTATTCTCTCATACTTTCAATGATTGTTAAACATACCTAAAACATATTTTAAAAACAATAACTATGGAATTTCTTGTCGGTTCTTCTCCATAGAAACGACTATTTGGAACCGAGCAACTAGTTTTGACGTTTTGTAAGTGCTAGTGTAGCTTAAATGAAATAAAAACGTGATGAGTATGATTATGACTAGCCATTAACTACTGAGGCAATGAAGCTTGAAGAGCCGTAGAATAATTTTAAAAAGCCTCGAACGCTCGGGTGCTTTCACAAACATTACTTAAATATAGTAAAGTAAAGAAATCTTTATTGTTTTGATTGAGTAATACATACTTATATTATACAGTTGTTGTGGTAAAAAAGTGTCACATCAATCAGTCCATTTTGGACATACAATAATATATTTTAACAACTAAAGCTAGTGTTGGGTAATATTTCTAAATTAACAATAATAATTATCTTATTTATTTATTCTTTAAATCAAGTGATTCTCCTATTGTGTAAAAACATTTCTCTGCTACCCAATTTTTAAATCTTATTCTAAATAATCATAAAGAACCAGTAACCATGGTAAATATTTAGCTATATACCTATGTATTTATTAGGCCGTAAACTTAAGTACAGCTGCAGGCTAATTGCTCACTGCGCTGATCGTCAAAAGTGATTTAGACTATTTTGGAACCCACAACAAAATTTATCAGAAACTAGTTATAGTTGTAGTCTGGCTTAAGTTATTACGTATCGTTAGTACCTGGTTTCCTCCTGGGCGTCTGCGGGCGCGGCAGGTCCTCGAACAGTGCGGAGGAGCGCGTGGTGGGGCTGCAGCGGAGCCCCAGCAGCGCAGCCGCGCCCTCCTCCAGCCGCCGGGACACCTCCACTAACTTGCGGCCTAAGATGGTACCCTGGGGAAGCAAAGTATTAATAAGATTAGTTAAACGCTTTGAATAGTTAAGTGATACCTGATGCTTATGTTGAGTTTGTTGTAAAGGATAGTTTAACGAAATTATACTAATTAAACTAGCTTCCGCCTGCGACTATTTATGTCTGCGTATATTAAGAATGTTTAATGGCCAATAGCCTTTCGTTTAGACTAGGTATCCTACACATAAATAAATATAAGACCGAACCAGTAGTTTCTGAGATAAGCGAGTTCAACCAAACAAATAAACTCGTCAGCTTTATAATACCTATTTGTAAAGAATAGTAGGTAACTTAATTTTAATACTAGGTTTAACAAAAGCTTATCTATATTAAAAAGGATGACACAGAACTTTGGAGACCAATTGTTCTAAACACGAAATCAAGAAGACCTTCAGAATCTGACTACTTACCTACTTCAACATTGGGTACCTACTCATCTAAGACACAATATCAAGAAGAAGACATAGGAAGAACTGACAATAGCCAAACATGTCAGCATCCATAAAATACAAATCAATGCCTAAAATCAACTATGAAGGTCCATCTGTACTTACCAAACACGGCTCATAGTACTGCTTTAATCCCTTAGAGAAGTCTCCAATATGGCTGTACGGGTTCCCGAGGATGTTCAGGCCGAGAACCAGGACATAGAACTGCTGCACCAGCTGCATCCAGTAGTGGCGGGACGCCTGGTCCACTAGGGTGCAGCCCGTGATCGGAGCGTTACGGAACTCCAGGTACGACATCCTGAAATGATGAAATGTATTAGATTATGTTAGGTGATGTAGCATAATAATAATTATTATTTTTAAATAAAACGTCGCTCCACACTAGGAATGTCTCCTGTATCGCGGGGGAGTTTCACAAACATGAAATCCACATACACAAACACTCAGACTCGGGACAAACATCTGCGGATCATAAACTTTTCGTCCCGTGCGGAAATCGATCCCACAACCCTCAGCGCCGCAGTCTAATCCCTTAACCACTGCGCCAATCAGATAGGTAAAATTTCGTTATGAAGCCAAAGGAGTATTGTTAATTACGTAAATCGATTGATACATCGAAACAAAATGAAAGGTGTCGATAACACTTGTAAGGCGCCAGGAGTAATAAAGAGATCACCATTTATTGTCGTTCCAATAAAAGTGATGTAAAATACCACTACTTAATTAACAGAATTGTTGTTTAATTGTCTTATGACAACTACATACCGATTGCAGCAATAGCAAAGTGCTATGCAGATTAACTGACCGGTATTTAAGCCATATCAGAATTACCAATTATACCTACCAACCAATTTATAACCGGCGATCGAAACATAGCCATAGTAGGCTTGTCATTGTTTCCAAATCATAATTATTTGTGTTGATTGAATTGCAAGACTATACAGTGATTTCCACACTTAGCTCACTAGCGGTTTGAAGCTGGTTGACAATTAGGTAGAAGGAACGTAAACACGATGATTGTATCTAACCGCCGCACTCAGAGATGTTAATGATTACTTAAATTGACACTAAGGAAAGATTTCACGAACAAAACCTTTACTCAGTAATAGTTTAAATATCATTAAATGTCTCTGAGTGCGGGAGTAAGTATTCGAATAGAACCTCATAGGGAGATGAAGTTAGCTACTTTTAATCTTTATTTTTTTTTAAACGTCGCTCTACACTTGGCTTTCATATACACAAATACCCAGACTCGAGACAAACATCTGCGGATCACACAAATTTTTGTATCGTGCGGGATTCGAATCCACAACCCCAAGCGCAGCAGTATAATTGCTTAACCACTGCGCCAATTATGTCGTCGTACTGTTGTATTTAATAATGTAAACACATAAGTAGGTATACGTAATACTTACTTTTTTTTACCACATTTTTATATTAGAACAAATCATCCATCTGCTTGAATTAGTACAGCAAAATTGTATTTTTTTATCGTACGACTCATGTGAGAATTTAAATAAGGTAAGTACCTACTTAGTATTTCTAAAAAAAACATTAAAAATTATGTAACACTTTAGACGCCGTAAAAACGGTATTAAGCGAGAAAAAAACAACTGACAGTGTTAATTAACACTAAATGGCATAATATAATAATTATCGCAATTAATTTTGGCGCTTAAATGTGTTAATATGCTGATTATGTGAGTTAAATACTTTTTTCTATTTCATACAGTGAGTAAGAACCTACCGGCAAAATCGTTAGTTTATTAATATAAGATCCTTTTATTCTTAAATGGCTGATAACGTAAATTTCAAAGTTTATTCAGTTTAGCAGTTTTAATACAAGCAAAAGTAAAAAAAAATAAAAAAAATCGAGATAACTCACCTTATAACCACATCTTTCATATCACACAGCGAAGACCCCCAGGAATTGAACAGATACTCAAGAAGATCGCTATTAAACAGTTTCGGCCTATTCTCTCTCTTATTACCGAACCTCGTCCTGCTAGGACTGTTATTCGTCTCCGCGGAATACCCTCGAGACGATAGACTCAACACCAGCTTAATCGGAGACAAGTGAACGAATTCAAACAGAACATTCCTTTGAGCTGCTATCTGGCTCTTGATGGCAACAATTGGTAACGGCATGTGAACTAATGCCAAATCAGCACGTAGCCTGACAGCTGGCTTCTCCTGAATCTTCCAGTGGTTCAAAATGTCAAATACGTAGTTCACAAAACCACGGTCTAAGTTGACACAGTACTCCTGGACTAAAACCTTCACGTATTTGTAGATGTCCTGATTTAGTGTCGGTCTATGTTGCTTTAGAGCTACTATCTCTATGCATGGTTTTAGGCCTTTCGCTGATCGGATGTCGGCCGGTACAGCTGCTGGGTACAACACGCTCGGGAACACAGCTTCGTGCAACTGGTTGTCGATCTGCAGTCTTTGGCATTTCAAATGGCAATAGGTAAAGGTATCGGATTTGCGCAGCTGTAGCCAAACGCCGGGGCTGTACGTCCTCCGAAGTTCAGAGAAGAATGGTTTCGTCATCTGCATCTTCTCCAAGTCTAAGTGAAGGTACTCTTTCAGTTGACACTTCTTCTGGTCCGTTTGGTATTTGTCTTCGATCCAGGATGTGAGATCTGGGGAGAGCTGCTTCCATTTATGATTGACGTTGACTTCCCATCTCGGCAAGGAGTCTGTCATGCTGACGTATGCTAGCTCTTTAACTCCAGTGTGAGTTTGTACACATACAGACAGACTAACTCCTGATAGCGACATGTAGACTTCGTAGTTACTTCTTTCAGCGTTGATCCTCATTTTGTATTGGTAAGCTATTCTTTCGTCTTGGGCTAGAGCGAAGACTCTTTGGTACCCGTCCATGTAGGAGATCCAGTAGACTACGACCTTGTCTTTCCTCATTTTCTTGATCTTGCTGTGGGTCTCCGGGAGATCGGAGCTGGCGGAGTCATCGCTGCTGGAAGAGCAGGGTTCAGGGGACTTGGGCGTGAGTCTCTTGAGGGTTGAAGACAGCTTGGAGGTCACGCTGCTCGTCGCTACTAAGGTGGAGTGCTTCACTGAATGGAAAGTCACTTTTTCTTCGCCATAACTGTGAAAGAATTTTAAATAATAATATTATCAGCCTATAACTGTCCCACTGCAGGGTAAAGGCCTCTTCTGATACCAAATAAATATAAGTAGGTAAGTATTTATTAAACCAAGTAGGAAGGTAGGTGATTTCACAGTTTTCAGTGTTGCTAGTTCAATTGTGGATATTTAATTTTAATCTTTTTTAGAATGCTAAAGACTTTTATATCAACAACAATTTATGACAATCGGAAGATTCCGTATATTTGTATGCAATATGCATAAACAATAACATGACGTAGTGCAATTTGGTCTAACCGCCGCACTCAGAGACATTTAATGATTACTTAAACTATGATTAAGTAACGGTTTTCTTTGTGAAATCTTTACTTAGTGTCAATTTAAGTAATCATTAACATCTCTGAGTGCGGCGGTAAGACATATTTTAATATCTAAGATAACAACTACATTAGGAACTTACCCATCCTGAGCAAAATCAGCGACAAAACCCTTGCCCTTATTGTTATAAATATTCCACATGAGCTTCCTATCCGTGGCTGGATCGTCCCAAGTATAAAGCATGCTCTGGTAGGGGCTGAGCAGCGCCACCGTGCAGAAGTCAGCCTGATAAAGTTTCAGGAACAGGTCATCGCACAGATTGTCGATACGCACGGGCGCATCCCCTGGCGTGTATGGCTTGAAGGTGATTGTGAAGGGACGGTCAGTGCCGCCTGTTACCTCCACGCTGATTGCCGACTGCAATGAGGACATTAAGATTTTTTTTTACAATTAGTCGTAATAAGAATATACTTTACTGCAAACCAAGAAACGAATAACACAGTATTTGTTTCGGTATTTCTTCTCAGAGGTAGTCAGTTAGGAAATGCCGACACCATCATTCTAACTAGTTTTAAAAAATATGACATGTAAAAGTGCTTTTTTAAAACCTATTTGCAGAAATAAAATCATTTATCATTAGAATAACAGTGCAATTGCCGTAGACAGAAAAAAGACATAAAAATATACTAGCTGTATCATTACAGCTAGTATATTTTTAGTTTACAGTAGAGTTACAGGAGTAAAGAACTCATCATAATATATCGAGGAATTTTTCGTGACTAAGAACTGGCTGGACGTCTTTAAGAAAAAGGTGAAGACGCATTTCTTATCAAAGTAAATGTTTAGTGTACTCTGAATAATGTAACCTATAGTGAGTACTATGTATATGTTAAGTATATGTATATATATAGCTATATTGTATATAGGTACATACGTAATAGGGTAGTAAGTAAGTAGTTATAATACGTGTTAGTTTTCTCTTGTCGCACTCGTTTATATTTTGCCCTCTGTTTCCTGTCCTCTATCACTCAAAGGTTTGCTGGTAGAAAACTCAATACTGAGTTAAGCTCGCCTTTGTGCATACAAGGTTTTTCAAATAATGTATTTGTGTAATTTATAATGTTCAATAAGAATGAGTGGCAAGTATTAATATCGTATAATGTAAGTAATATAATTAAAGTAAAATTCCCGCTCCTTATACTATTGAAATTTTTGATATTTTAGTCATTTATTTATTTTTAGATAAGCGCAACTATATCGCAAACATATATTATACCTACGTGTAAATACAAAATCTACTAATATTATAACATAACATAACATCACGCCTGTATTCCCGAAGGGGTAGGCAGAGGTGAACATATAGTACAGCCACATTTCGCCAGTTATGTTGTAAGTCCCAATGTAATAGAGGGCGAGCCTATTGCCATCAACCGGGCACAAATCCAGAGTACGTGCTGCTACTGAAAATTACCTAATGGAAAACTCAGTAACACTTTGCCCGACCCGGGATTTGAACCCAGGACCTCTTGCTCAGCAGTCGCGCTTAGCGACCACTAGACCAACGAGGCAGTCCCTAATATTATACTGACTCATATAACATAATATTTATTAGATAAAAGTGTACGCAATGCCCACGTAACCGAGAAAATCATCGACAGTCAATATTTACATAACTTTAAAAACTAATGGATAAGTTCGACAATCTATTTCCCACACAACTGAAATATGTCAATATTTAGCGTCTCCGCATAATAATACGAAGACCATAAGTTGTAGTTTACACATGAAAGCCGTGACGTAACAGTTACATCAACGGCAGGCGCGACCGCGACGCGAGCACTAACTCAATTAGCACTACTTTCATCTCAAGTTTTATAAGACCCTGACAGATACACTTTCCCCTCAGTTTTCAGTAGACGCATGCGCGACAATGTTCAGAATTACAATATTTCTTGTATTATCAGTGTTGTGTGTAAATACTCAGAGTGATGATGGATTTAACTCAAGATCGTACGCTAGGGTCAAGAGAGGGAAGTACCCTGGCCCGCCGATAAGGTTCTACAATCGTCCGCCTCTCAGTTTCCCTATAAACGGTCCCTTTTCCTACACGCCACCGCCGTTCATGGTCGACGATGAGCCTCAGTACCCCGGCAGCCGACCTCACAAGGTTAGTAAACCTACTAACGATGGTTTGGGGGACGCAGACATAAACAATTTAGTGCAACACTTATCGAAACAAGATCTAGATAAGATTATAGATTTCGCGAACGAAAAAGGCAAATTTAAAGACCACAAATACAGCCAATCGCAGAAGAGAGAGAACATAAGGCCGTATCCAAAAGATTATTATAAAGGAAATGAGAATCCATATGAAATGGAGTATAAGAAGTTTATGAACTATGTAACTCAACCCACTCCTTTAAAATACGAAGATGTTGAACAGAATCAAGTTTACAATTACCAACAGGGGAACCGTCTGAATGACTTCAGAGGTTCTCAACAAGACTACAGAAAAGCACCCGGGTATGAGTTGAGAGGCAGTCAGACCTTGATTTATCCTCAAAAATCTCATCATTTCTCCAGTATACCTGAAAGTAATGAGGAAGAGAAACTCCCTCCTCCAGTGAACGTAAGACCGGTAGACTTTGAGATATCTTACACGAGTAATGTGCCCACAGTGGTCGAAGCAGATTCCACGTCGTACAAAGTGGAGAATTTCGGCGACTTACCGTTGATGGACTATAACTCAAAGCTGCACTCAGTCAGCTCGTACCATGTGCCGCAATACACTGTAAGTATTATTCTGAACCATTTCAAATGAACAGCAAGACTTTAAATCATTTATTTTACCAAAACTTTTAAAAGTAATCGACGAAATTTCTTCTAATCTTGCAAAAAGTCAGTTACAGTAGGCAGTCCATCAAAACTCCAGTTTCAATGTGCTGGTTGAACAATATGTGTATTATTTATCAATAGCAATAGTTCAATGTTTGTGAATGTACCCGATAATTTAAAATAGACGTTAGTAAAAAAATCCGATATGATTGATTTATCCGAGGTAATATGTGAAGGCAATTTTTCGATTCTGCAAAAATGGCGATGTACCGCCGCCAGTTTTCATTCTAATATCCTAACAATGTGTAAGCATCAGTACACCTCAGCTTAACCCTTCAGAAAATACGGCATGTTATATTCATACACATACATAATAATATAGTATTGATAAACAGTCGCCATACATATGTTTTTCGGACAACATATTCGTAAACATAGAAGTTTAACAAACCCTAAATTAACCTTTAATCACTCAATTATATTGTTTCAGGTTACACAGTCCAAATCTTCACCACAATCACAGCCTGACCCATCATTCTCTCCTCTCACATTTCCCTCACCACTCTTGAAGCCGTCCCCAGCGTCAGCATATATAAGGGCACCGCCTTACGAGCCTGCACCTCCAGCATCCGCGGCTATGGAGCAGAGTGACGCTCATCTAAAGGCTACGAAGATCTGGTCGCATAGATCTAAAGGGGCTGCGTACACGTTGCATGATGATGGCACTTTAACACCTGAGAGTCCGCGGTAGAAGCTTGCTTAAATATTATTTGGTATTAGATAGTATAATTATTTATTGGTTATTTGGAGTTTTACTTTGACCTATTATGATAAGTTTTTTTTTCATAAACGGTAAGTTTTAGGTGGAAAATATGTAATGCAATCTATAGTCTAGGTACATACCTACCACACGTAATTAAGTAACAAAAATATCAAGATTGTTACCGATAGAAAGTATGCTGCGTTAATTGATATAATAAATTATAAACGTACTAAAAGTAAATTAAAAATCATAATTAAATTAGAATAATAACAACCTATAAACCAAGCTTAAAAGTAAGACATTATATAAAATATATTTATGTATATAAAAATGAATCCGTGTTTCCCTTGGTCACGCCCAAACTTGAGAACAACTGGACCGATTAGGCTAATTTTGGTTTGAAAAATTTGTGGAAGTCCAGGAAAAGTTTCATCGCGAGAAGGCGGTACTTAGTTCACCGGGTCATTTAGTTTTATCTAAAATCTTGAAAGAAGTACTTACTCCTTTATCCATTCTCAACACAGTGAAATGGTTCACCGTGATCGGGAAGTTCTGCGACTTGACAGTCGAGTCCCTGTACTTGCAATGCATCGACATTGAGTCTGTCTGCGGCCAGAACGGAGTACATTGCTGGGGAGCCAGGTCGTTCCACAAGTCAGCCGCTTCATTCTCCTCCATGAAACGCAAATGACGCTTTGTGTCGTTGTAGACTAGAAAGTAGGGGAGTAACGTCACGATTTTGGTCAGCTGCGGGCAAAGCTCTGACAGGGTTACCTGTGAAAAACAATACCTACATAAGTATACTTTTAAGACAAATGTCTTTAAGAATGTGATTTTCAAAGACAATTTTTCAATACATAAGTACTTTAAATGCTTATGGTCCTCTCAGAAGTCAAGTTTAGGGTTATAAGTTATTTTTTACATGTCTAGACCCAAGGTATTAAGAATCCCTTACCATAGCAATAGCAGGTGTTATGGTGCGGTAATATCCTTCTCACCTAATTTTGGTTTCAAAATTTTATTTATAGAGCACAACTGTGGGCGTCAACACAGGTGTACTTTCTTATCCGGACAGATTTTCAGATGGTACTGTTAACTAACACGACCGAAAAATCTGGCGTAGAACTAATGCATCAAACAATATTATGTGCTCTCCGAGGCGCTGGATATCCATCCTAATACTGACACTGCCACAAAGTGCTGCTGAATGATCTAGAGGTACGATTGCTACGTAACTATGAGCTTCAAACGATGGGTATACATCTGGCCCCATACCATGAACTCTTCGACAGGACAGTTTACCATGTGGAAGCGAGACGCTCCATTACACAACACGTAGCGGCGTTTCACTTCCACATCGTAAACTGTAAGTAGAATATAAAGCAGGTCAGCAGGTACGCACGTTGAGCAGCAGCCGGTAGTTGGTGCAGCGCTCGGAGTGCGGGCACACCACGAGGCCGGGCGCGGCGGCGGCCAGGCGCGCGGCGCGGGACCAGGCCGAGTGGTGCGCGCGGAAGCGCACGCGCGCGCCGCGGGCCCGCGCCCCCGGGCTCCACAGCAGCGGCTCGTCCGTCACCTCGTAGCGGGTGTCGGACTGGCCGCCCTAGGAATATAAAGCAGAATACGGTTAAATAAAACTTTAGTCACGTCTTCGGTTTAACATGGCTTCATTGACGAAGCTGTCTTTCGAAGCGCCAAGATTAAAGACTAAGTAGGTCGATACCGTGATTCGTTTATTCTTTATTTCGGTAACATATTATCTTGTGTCTAGATATTGTTTGGTTCCTGTTCACTCAGTGAACTCAGGATCATCAAATTGTTTACTGGATACTAAACCTAGACACTAGTATATCCTGGATTCCTACCTTCATCTGCAGCGGCAGGCCAGTCTTGTTGATGAGCCAGTGCTGCGCGTGCAAGAACACCTCCCAGCAGTCGTTCCGCTCCACCGTGACGCACACCTGCACCTGCTTGTTCCCACCTTCCGTCTCGCACTCACTGCTCATTGTTACACTCTTCTCTGTTACATCTGGAATAGGGGAAGACGGTTTAGAACTGCATAGAGTCATAGTACTTATACCATCTTTATAAACAAATTTTTTTTTTCGGAATTCTTGAGATATTGAAATGGCTTGCAGATCAGATTTTTTAGCTGATAATATAACTGGCCGCTTTCGATAGGTAAATCGCATTATCATGATGACTTCTGGCAATTATTTAACTTATTTTTTGCATCATTCTACAGACTTTTTTTCTCTCATCTTCTTCCTCTTTTGCCTCAAAATATATAGGAAACTTCTACGGCAATGATGTCTATTGATAAGTTTTTAAAACTTCACAAATCTCAAAAAATTGTCTTACCAGGAGATAAGGTAAAACTTCCAGTCCAGGGCAGCCCCATGTAGTGCATGTGTATGGTGATGCGGTGTGGCTGCGTGAGCGCTAGCGTGTAGATGTGCGCGCGCTCGCCGGCCTCGATGCGCATGCGCCAGTCTGCGCCGGCGCAGGCCAAGTCGGCTGCGTATGGCAGGCGGTTGTACAGCGCGAGGGGAGGCACCACGCGCAATACGTAGTTCGGGATGGAACGATGCGCACGGCTTGATGGACAGCCTAAGAGACGAAGACAAAAAAAAACACTTGGTCTCCTTGCAGGTAGGCATATAATACATATCCGAGACTCTACAGTCAATTCCAAAATGATTATTCCAGAAAATAAATAGCAAGAACCCTCTACTTTTGAATTTCAGCTTGCAGGTACAACTTACCCATACCACATTCGTGAATTATTGAGCTAACAATGTGTGTCTACTATCAATTACTCGACTACAGCAATGGATACTATCAAATCCAAATCAGTTTACCCGTTTTAGAGCTACGGTGCCACAGACAGACACACATAGCGGTCAAACTTATAACAACCCTCTATTTCCGTCGGGGGTTAAAAAAGAACTGCGCCACGCCAAGAAAAAAAAGCAATTCTGTAATATTCTATAATTTTAGGTAACTGTATATCTCTAAGGTGTGTCTGAGAGTATACATAGGCCCTATTCCCGCTTGCCTTGCAAGACTTTAAGGGTAGTTTCCTTACCTTCAACAGGCAATATCCTCATGGCGAATATCCTATTATCGTCTCCGGCCTTCGCGGGACAGATCATGTCGCGTGGTGTGCCCACGTCGTTCGCCAGCTCCATCCACCAGATGCCTTGTGTTGCTGTCTGGTAACTCCTATTTAATTATAAATACATCATCAGTCATCACTGTGGAGAACAATGCAGTTTTATGTACCTTTTAGAGTAATTTAAGACTAAAACGGAAGATTTTAGTTACGCACTTAGCTTGCTTTAGTTTAGTTGATTTAGACTTTGGTCTTTGAAGTTTTCTCTATAACATTACACACTATTTCATACAGTAACTGTGATCTGGCTCTAATGCCAAATGCGCGACTTATACTGCTACTGCACCACCAGATTCACTGCCCCCTTACCATGAACTCTTAAAGCAAGACAGTTTCAGATGTGAAAGCAGGACGCCGCTACGTGCAGTGTAATGCTGCGTCTCGCTTCTACTACGTAAACTGTCCTGCTTTAAGAGTTCATGGTATGGGGTATGTCTATTTTTATGTATCAGTTATAGGTATGTTTACAAAATCAGTATTCATGACTTTTGTCGCTTCTGACATAATATAAAAGATAGCTTCCGCCCGCGACTTCGTCCGCGTGGATTTCGAATGTTTTATAGCCTCGATGAATGGACTATCTAACACTGAAAGAATTTTTTAAATCGGACCAGTAGTTTCTGAGATTAGCGCGTTCAAGCAAACAAACTCTTCAGCTTTATAACATTAGTATAGATTTCTTTCTGCCTTTTTTCTATAATCCCTATCCTAGGTAACTCAAATGCTAAATCCTGATTATTCGACAATAATTTTAAATGTAAAGCCGTCTTACTCAAAGTTTGAAGGCAGCAGGAACAACTTGCAGTGATACGCTATATACAGCGGCACGTTGTAGGTCTCCTGCGGCGCTATTACTGCCAGCCGCAGCTTGTCATCGAAGGGGTTCATCAGGGAGCCAATCAGCTCGGCCCCTATAGCTTGCAGGTCTGTCTTCTTGTAGAACAGCTCCAGAGCATACGAGGTCTCGTTTCGAAGCTACAAGAGAATAGAAAATAAGGGATACTGTTAGCAAGAAAAGATGTTTAAGGCTGATCGCACTCAGTCGACTGAACGAAGTTTTGGATCGGATTTTCTAATACGAAAAGTGATTCTGGATTTCAAGCATTTGTACTGATTTATCTGCTTTTGGGTATTCAAAGTACTTATTTGACATGAGAAGATGTTAATTTTTTAAAATTCATATACACCATTTATTTTACCATACCTTGACAAATCATTAAAAAAATATAATGTCTGGTAAGAGATTGGTGACCTGATTGGCGCAGTGGCTAAGTGATTGGACTGCAGCGCTAAGGGTTGCGGGTTCGATTCCTGCACGGGTAAAATTTGTGCGAACCGCAGATGTTTGTCCCGAGTGTGGGTGTTTGTGTATGTGATATTTCATGTTTGTGGAACGCACCCACGACATAGGAGCAATACCTAGTGTGGGGCGTTTTTTTTTTTAAAAACATTCAGCTCTGTATACTCACTTTCTTCCTGTCCAGGATCTAGATAATTATTTATATCTTCAGTTATAGTGACAGGTACCTGTAATGGAGACCTGACGACGATCTTCTTGTGGTTGAACTTAGAGGTTCTCTCCACAGCGATGTAGTACCGCGTGGAGTTCCTGCTCGGGTGCAGCACGTGCAGCTTGGAGACGCTGCGTTGAGGACACAGGATCTACGGGGAAACGAAGTTTGTTATAATAATGTGAGGACTTGTGGAATATTAATGGTGTTTACGAAATATTGAAGTGCAAGAGAAAGCCTTCATAGGTAATGATGCCTAATAACGTTCGGCGCATCCTGGTGCACCACCTACAAAAACACGAACTAAAAAGTGACAAATAAGATGTTATTTTCTTCACTTGACATACGCATGGTTGAAATCGGCGTCAAATCTTTTGAGTTTGCTTTGTTTATAGCTTTAATGCTTTCTTATATACACAAATAAAAAAAAACAAAATCGGTCCATAATTGACGGAGTCTAATTGGTATACACCATAAAAAATTCAAGCCGAATACATAACCTTCTTCTTTTTAGGTCGGTTGAAAAATAACCACTAAGTAGTTTTAGCGACTTACAGTGAGATGGTCCAGGTCGTGCAGCCGCACGGTGAGCGTGAGGTCGGTGAGGCGCGTGCGCAGCGCGGCGGGCCCGGCCGGCGCCGCCGGGGACCACTCGCCCGCCGCGCCGCCCGCGCCTCCCGCGCCACTTGCGCCGCCCGCGCCCGGGAAGCCGCCCTCGAAACTGATAAAGCTACACATTAGATGGAAAGCTTATTTATTTCCACTCCTCCTAATATCCTTTTAATTCGTTTTTTATGTCGATTTCGTTGTAGGTTCCAAGACAGTCGAGTCATTTCTCTGGGACGCCTCGAGCTTCATTGCCTCGATGGTTCTTAATGGTTATCATTTTAGATCCTGGCTTATAGGAGTTACAATGACGGACCGGAGTGGTGGGCTTGTCACGAAAAAAAATTATGGAAAAAATTATACTCCATAAAGGTATTACAAGTATTGAAGTTTTTGTTAATATTTATGTATATTGTGGTCATTTTCATTTAATTTTATGTTGGGCCATGCAAATTCTACAAGGAAAATTTTAATAATTTTAGTTTCGTGCGGAACTACGACCCACCTTCGTCAATCAGAGGCCACAGCTCTTTCAACTGATCTATCGGGTCTTTTCTTCTGTCTATCTAATATCAAGTTCCCTTTATCTTCTTGAATGAGAGAGTATTTAAGTAATTTACTCACCAGTCCCATTCATCACTGACGTCATCCATTTGAGACTTCGATTTCATTGGTGGCTCATCAAGCACGTCTCCTGATGACGTGTCACAACCTATATAGTAAATAACATAATATTAATCCATCCTTTAGACCACAATAAATAAGAATTCTTCTAGAACATTACTGACCTGGGGTGCTTGGTCGGCTAGTGTCCACATCATAGTCAGCGATGGCGATAATTCGCTCGTTACCAGCTAGGTCCGTTTCTGCTTTTGTTTTCAAATGGACTGTTGATCCAGGACCTGTTAAATGTTTAGTACGTGTACATAGATATAACTGTTAAAAAGGGATGTTTCCATATGCAAAATTGCTTCGTTGATCTCTCAGTCACAGTGCGGCTACTGAGTATGAGGATCTAGGTTCAATTTTTAGGTCGGGCAGCCTTATTGCGCTTTTCTATGTGGTTATATGAAGCAGCTCGAAGTCTAAATTGATACCCGAAATCATGATAACTCTATGTGACGAAGGTAACTCACTAAATCGTCAAACACCAAGATCATTATAAGTTTTTAGATTTCCGCGGTTTGTATACATGATACGGGTGAACACGTCAACGCGGTCAGAGAAAACCCGTGACCACGGCCTTTGCAAGCCGGCTGATACGTCGGGAAAATAGGTATTTACCTATACCGTTAGTTACGTACGCGGTTAAGACCCGTAAACTCTTATTGTATGACCAAGATCATTTTCCTTACCTATATCATTAACGAGCAGTAACCCACTCTCCCCAGTAACGATAGCTGTGACCACAGCAGTCCTATCAGTGCAGGCAGCTGCCAAGTCCAGCAGTGCCCTCGCTCCAGCTGGAGTTACGGTTATATTGAGCATGTCGCGAGCTTCTACTGCAATGTAAGTGCAGGACTTGTCGACGTAGCTCTCTGTGTCGAGGCCGGAGTCCACACTGTCCTCACGGACTGGGTCCTAGAAGAAAAGGTTGAAGTTAAAAGTCTAGTCAAAATATTTTAATAGGAAAATATCTATGACGTTTTATTGAAGAGTTTAGGTAGAGAACTTGGTTATAATAATAATTTTATTCACAAGTTGTTTAAATCATCAAGTTACAGCTACTCTTTTTTTTCTGACTGCTTTATTTTTAGAGATGAAAATTCCAAAACAATATGTTAATTAAAGTAACTGAAACGTCAATCCAGAGTAGATAGGAGACACAACCACAAGATTGTAAGAGAGAAAACGATGAAATAAGATAAACAGATGCCTCTAACCTGTAACGTGACAGTTTTATGTTCCGTCTCTTTCTTCCCTTTGACTTCTCCATCAATGAACGTGACAACCTTCTCGGTGTCCTCGTGATCGCTGCCGACTTCTACCTCGCTGTGCTCCGGCGCTGATGAATCTTCTTGGTTACTTTCTTCTGTGCTCGAGTCACTGTACAATATTTACATAACCTAATATTATATGATGTATCATTTTAGTTATATTGGAGTTGTTTTATTGTGTAATAGAGAACTGTGGTGACAGTGCTACCGACAAACTTTGCTCCCAAATTAAAGAAGAAGAAAATATCTCGTACTTTGACACTAAAAATATTAGTATTGTAACTTCCAAACCTAAAATAACGATATTAATTTTTAACAGACCTTCTTAAATCGTAGGTAGATCTGAGATGCTCGACTTACTCAGTAAACAGATGTCCAATAGCAGTCGCGAGCTTATCCATCAGCCCGTTTTCATTCTCCGAGTCAGACTCGTCACCATCCAGCAATCCCAGGAAAGACATGTGTCCAGCACTGAAGTCTACATTATAATGCTTGCTCTCCCTCCCTTTAGGGTTCTTGATAAATATCATTTCATTATCAGTATCGTATTCATCGGCAGACGTTTCTGATTCAAACTCGTTCCATTTTTTAGGTTTCTTGCTTTGGTCTGATGCTATTGAGGAGTCGACTTCCGTCTCATGCTGGCTTGTGGTGTCGAGGCGGGAGGACATTGGGTAGGCTTTTGACTGTTGGAAAATTGTTTAATTAGTATTCAAGGACGGTGTGGTAGCTTATTGAATTGCTGTAGTAGAGCTTAAGCGTTTGATCCGAACACGAGACAAAAACTGTGCATTCCCGTAAAAAACTGTTCCTCATTCTAAACACCATGTGATATTTGATGTCAGGAAAAACGCATCCACGATTCAAAAGGAATTCCTGAGTTTCGTGTTGTAAGAAGAATGAAACAAACAACAGAACATAAAAAATGGAAGGTACAGCAATATATTTACTTAAAAAAATAACTAGAATTTAGTTTAGTTAGACGTCTAGATGTCTTCTTAATGAGCTAACAACAAACCTGGAACAGCGTAGCAGTAATCTCCCAGGGTCTGTAAATGTTTTCGTTGTGGACGACTGGTTCTATAAGCGGCTCCCAGGCGTCCACGCGTTCATTGTAGCAGGACGCTGTGAGGCTCAGGGACGCTGTGCCGTGCAGCTGCTGGGACCAGTCGTGAAGGGACAGTTCGGTCTTCATCTAACAGATAAACAATCAATTTTTAAGACGATGCATGATTATTGCTTAAAAATAACTTGATGACTACACCATACATAAAAAAGAAGATAAGCCCCGAATGCATCACCTGCTCTTTTGAAGTCGGTTGAAAATCGTGTCCATCACTAATTCTATGTCAATTTATAACTGAAATAAACTTGTGTAGCCAGCATAATGTTATATGATTTAAAGGTGTGTCGTGCGCCAGTGGTTCTTATTATTGATTGGTAAAAAAAAGTTTTGTTTTATGGTAAAACCCTAGTTCGTTTGGATAAATTACCTCTTCTCCAATAGATTTACCTTCAACATCAGCACAGGAACTCTTATAGTGTGCTCCATCTCAAACATAACCCTTATACATGGCACGTTCATGATAAACGTCTCAGTGGGCCTCGCGCTGGGGTACGTGGGCTGCGTGTAGCTGTCTTCAGGGTTCAGCACCACGTAAGGAGTCAACTTCTTCGGATTCCACAGATCCTCATCCTGCTTCTCTGACTTAGGATTGTAGGTGGCGAAGTTAAAGGGTTCCTTCTCATCAGGAATTGTTAGTTCTGTTGTTATCTCTTCGATTATATCTGTTGAAGATACATCGATGATAGTAACTTCGTTTATATGGCATGTTAAATACAACTTTATTTCTTCAATTACAAGTAATATGTATATAACTATACATTATAATGTTCTCCTGAGCAAATTTCGGTCACGGCGGCTTATCACAGCTGAGACCAACTACGCAGGAAATAGTATAGTGCACAAGTATGCGCGCAAACACAGGTGCACTCCCTTATTCCCTCGCTCTCAAAGTCCGATGCGACGGTAGACCGACACGACTAGAGAGAGATCAGACGCAAGACGAAGGGCTTAGCGTGCCTTCCGAAGCACGGAACTATACGGTATACATTATATTGAAATCCTCGAAAAATTTGGTCAGATAAATCTATTCTGGTAGTAGCTATGAGCGCAATATTATTTGGTTATGAAAAGATTTATTTACAAGAAAGGTTCAAATATAGATTATTAGATTTCTCACTCACCTATAGCAGTATGAACAGTAGTAGCAGCAATATGCATTTCAATCTCCGACACAGACAGCTGGACTCTCACCCCTTCTTCTATGTTCTTGAAGGACTTCGAGAACTCTACATCACACGGCTTTAGTACCACCTGTGGGGGCAGGTTTTTCAACTTTGATTGAAGCTTTGACATTATCTGGAGACCAGCTAAGGAGACCACGAAAGACTCGCTGTTGGAGTGACAGGAGTAGTCGATGAGCAGTTCCGTTCGGAGGAGGAGGGCGTGACCCTCAGTCTTCGTCAGGTCCGTGAAGAACATGATTTCGGGTTGACGGAACTGGACTGATATTGATAAGCCTGGCTGTTCCTCTGATACTGATGTGACTGCAGAAGAAATATATAAATAATAATATATATTATGTTGTATTCTTGAAATGTGTTAAATACTTTTGACAATAAATATTAGTTAATTTATGTGTAATTTTTCAGAATTACAAAGATTTTTCACACCTTTTACTTATCCAAATAAGTAAAGGAAGACAAAGGTACTATTTAAGTTAAGTTATAATTGATTTCAATCACTACATTTATACCGAATCAAAACTCGATTGAATTCTTCACCGATTATAAGAATACGCTCCGTCCTACCTGCAGAATAGTACCCGCTGGTAGAGTCAATGGAGCTGGGCAGTCGTGCCGCCCTGTTGTTGTTGGCCTTCGCGGGGTGCACGTCACCAACGTAGCCGTGGTTGACCACGCCACCTTCCATCGTCTTCTCACCTGGTGTGACGGTGAACAGACTGTTTAGGAGCCGTTCATTTATAATAATAAATACAAAAGACATCAGAAAGAAAAAAAGATACTGAAGAAGCACCAATCAGCAAGTAATAAAAAAATATGCAATAACACCATTTCAAAGTTGACGACCCAATTGGCGCAGTGGCTAAGCGATTGGACTGCTGCGCTAAGGGTTGCGGGTTCGATTCCCGCACGGGACAAAAATTTGTGCGATTCGCAGATGTTTGTCCCGAGTCTGGGTATTTGTGTATGTGATATTCCATGTTTGTGAAACGCACCCACGATACAGGAGAAATTCCTAGTGTGGGGCGACGTTTTAAAAAAAAAAAAAAAGTTAGTCTATTGTTTTATTGGTGGTTTGGTGGTGGTACACGGGCAACTCTTACTCTAAAATTGGGCAACTCTAGGCATTTTCTATGCAATTTTTGTATTGCCATACATTGCTAGGTTTTGCCGGGACACCATTTTTGACCGAAGTTGCCAATTATCGCTCAATAATTTGCCCTTGTATGCGCATAACAATTATTGTTTAACGACAGATTGATATTGCTTAACATAAGCACTATACCTCCAAGATTATATGATGATGAACCAGGATCGATTAGTATCACAAGCCTAATAATCGTAAGTTTAATAGTCATAAAGAATTACCAGGCATGGCATCTAACAGTGTCCTGGCCAGTTGCAATAAGAAGGGCAGCGCGAGGTTGAACCTGGTGCGGTCTACCCTGACGTCCGCATGGCGAGCCTTAGCTCCCGTGACCCTCAAGCTGGCGTCGATGAGAGGAGGTCTTCGCACGGAGATGCAGGAGTCTTCGGCCTCCGCGTTTGAACCACCTTGTGATTGGAAGATTCTGAAATATGGAAATGTAGCGTGAGTAGAAAGTTAATATACCTATACACCTTAACTAACATGCACATACAAGAACAAACAAATAAATGAAAAAAAAAAAGACATTTGATTCACAATGAAATACACAGACACACGCGCAGTGCGCACTAAAACACTCCATCACTTAACAATGTCGCACAGTTAGCAACATTAAGAATAGAGTAAGTGCCAAGTGTAATTCAAAACTCAATAGATAAAAGAAAAAGTCTAAGGAAACTGACTGATTTAAGCTTCTGTTCAAAACTGCCCATAATGTGTTCCTTACACATAGCTTATTTTACTAACCTCTTGATAACGATCCCAGGATCCGGTCTAATATCTTCAACGAGCAAGCTCTGCAGACTCGCCTTGACCTCCAGACTGCCATCGGAGCTGTATTCCATCTGCAGCGTCATCTCTCCTGCCGTCAGCTTCGCTAGACCATGGTTCAAGTCCCGGACAGGGGAGCTTAGCACTTCGTCCATATCCGAAAATAATTTGAGCTCTACCCCGTCTAGGGTGAATCTGGAAACAAAGTTTTGGGGCACCAGTAAATCTTGTGTAAAAAATGTTATGTTACTTTGACTGTAGGTTTAGGCTGCCTATCCATGTTATAGTGCGGTCCATGTGATAGGAACTGTAAGCGAGGTAAAATCCTGCAATTAAAATTGCAAAAAATCTCCGCTTGTGCAATTCTATTGCTGGTTTTTACCTCGCTCACCGTTTTGCCACCTCGCTCCGCTCCAGTGGACAGGCAGCCTTATAGTATAGGATGGTAAAAACCCAAGGTATTCTGGTACTAAAATCAGTATAACAAATTGCTACCATCAATAAGTAAAATATGTACTTATATCATTTAAAACCTCACCTTACAACAGCTTCCTTTTTGACCGGCTCTCCTTGGGCAAAGAAAGCTTGCAGTTTCTTGACAGATGCATCAGAGGGCGCTGTTTCTACTGGAGAACTGGGCACAATGCTTCCTGCGAAGATCAAAAAAAATTTTTGTTAGTCTAAGTTCTAAGTCTGTTACAGTTTATTATTTAACTCTTATAGCTCCAAGAGAGTAATTTCTTCTCCGGCTAGTTACCAGATCTGTCTGAGATTTTTAAAGCGCCCTCATGCTCAGCAAATATTTTTATATACCGATTTTAAAGTCGACTTGACTCGAAAGATAAATCATTTATTTTTTTGCGAATATTATTATTATTATTATTTAGCCATGATCGTCCCACTGCAGGGCAAAGGCCTCCCTTTCCTTCCTCCATTCCTCTCGGTTGTGAGCTGCAGTAGTCCATAATTTTGCGAATATGGGTACAATAAATAGTTGTTACAAAACTGGTATAAAAGTGTTCTTTGACCATGATTATCCTACCATAAGGCATGCAAAACTAAAGGTAACTCTAAGATAATGCCTTACCAATATAGTGTCCCTCGCTGAGGTTGTCGGTCCAGACGGCCAGCACGGTGGCGAGGTCCTTCTGCCCCACGTTGAGCAGCACGGGCGCCAGCACCACGTCGGCCTCGCACGCCAGCAGCCCCCCGCCCCCCGCGCCCGCCGCGCCCCCACCCGCCACCTGCTGGTAGCACACGGCGCGCTTCATGTCGCACCGCACCGATACTGGCTCCAGGATTGGCTCCTGTAAGCGGAGATACAGGTTCAATGTTGAGTGACGTGTTCACTATTTCAGTTCCAGTAAGAAAACTCAGCAAGTAACTCGGAAAAAAACACAAATAAATAAATAGTTACTATTCTAAAATGACGCACAATGGCCCATTCAAGCGGCTAAGTGCGGAAAATGCCCAGCTAAACTAAACTAAACTATTCTAAAATGAAAAAGGGAATTTGAAAAATGATTGCCACGAGGGGGACTCAAACCCGCGAGTTTCGCAGATCCGTGGCGAAGCTCTGCCAACTGAGTCTATTTATTATTAGGTATTTGGATTTACCCACGTCTATATTCTAAAATTATTATAATTATAAAATTTAAAGGTGTCGAAAGTAACTAAAAGTCTAGCACAAACCTGTACTTCCAAAGTGCCCGCGAGTGTCATGACGGCTCTGGAGAAGGTGATGTTCACCAGCTTGATCAGTATGTTATCTATGATAGGATTCTGCAGGGGACTGGACGCATCTTGGCTGGAATTCAGCTGCTTGAAGAAGTTCTCTATGAGGAGATCACCTGAAAATAAAATAAGATTGTAAGTATTGGTAACTATAGACTTGCAACATTCGAAGCTACTTTAAGTGAGGCTAGGGATCTTAAACTTACCCATGTTGAAGACCAAAAGATTAGGTGACGACGGTTTCTGTGGCAGCAGTAAAACAGGCGCGTGAATCTGAATAGAACAATATATATAATTAATGAGATTTTATATAAAAGTGCACAGAGCAAACTGCATCCTTTGCAGCAGCAGTGGCGAGCTCTTATACAATGGCTGGCACTTCTAGGTTCAGGAGGGCTGGAGGTGGGCCCACTCCGTCCCGACGCTGTAGAGGGGGAGGACTTTCACACGGCCTGACTCACTCTTTAAAGCCTAACCTAACGCAATAGATCGTGTCCTAAGACTCAGGCTCAGGGTTCACGTAGCAATAGTCCTGCTTACCTCTATAACAAGGTTGAGGCGCGTGCTCCAGGTGCGCACGCCGTGCGCCTGCCGCTCGGCCGCGCGCTCCGCCGCCTGCGCAGCCTCCGCCGCCAGCGAGCTCGGGATCAGGGGCTCTAGCAGTTGCTGCCAAAAGAACATATATTAGAATGCAGAAAAATACTGAAAAAGGACTAAAGAAAAACAATTGTAGCTACTTTGTAGCACCACTTTAAATGAGCACCAAGCTTCGGAAATTTTTTAAAGTAAATCTATTTAAATAATCCTATATCTCACCTGTATATGGTGCAGCACACAGCAGAACATAACGACATGCAGTCTTCCGACGTAGACTCTGAGTTCTCCGTGCGCCTTCATGGGCTGTGTGTCTGCGCATGCGCCGGCGCCGTACACTCGAGCTGCCGCGCGCACGTACTTTATCTCGAGGACTTTGTCTTCATCTGGCCACACCAACTACGGGAGTAATGAAGAAAACTTCATGTTTCATTCGTCGCTCGTCCGAAGATTGACGTCTGGAGTTAAAGCCTTAACTGAGATGTCCTGTGTTTTTATGAATTGAGAACAATAGGGGGTGTGTCTATCAAGGTATCTTACTAGGTACTGTAAAACTACATATCCTTTATTTCAGTAATTAATCTTAACTGAAAATACTGGACTTCATAAATCTTACCACAGCACTGATAACCGATTGGCATGACTGTGGGACTGCTAAGTCAAAGGTCGCTAATTCAAACCCCACACACCAATGTCTTTTTGAATTCATGTGTGTACTATAAATTAGTTAATAGTTGTTAAAACGGTGAAGGAAAACATCATGAGGAAACCAGCACAACTAAGAGATTTTTTAATAGTATGTAAAGCCATGTCAGAAGCCTACAGGCGGTTTAAACTCTGACTCCTGGTTGTTTATCAACCATACAAGAAGAAGAAGAAGATAAATCTTACCTTAGGATACAACGTGGCTTCAGCCAGGTCATCCACCTGTAGAGAGCTGAGATACAGCTTGAAGATCATACGGTCATTGGCCCTGAAGACACAGTCGCTCTCCAAAGATCCTAGCCGGACCTCGAGCACAGAGCTTTCTTGGTGACAGAGGCGTATTGACACTGATGATGCTCTGAAAAATCCAGAAGTTACGTCACTTGTCAGTTATCTAAATATCAAGATTTTAGATGTATTCTAAAAATCGTAATTTAAGTAAAAATAGGTTATACACACTTATTGGCACGTTAAAACAATGCCAATTAGCTTACTATAACTCACCTCTTCTCCTTCTCACTCTCTCTACTTCAACATCTCATCTACTTCTAAAGTAGTCTGGCATTAACATCATTGAGTTCCGTTTTTGAAGATCGAGGATCGATTGTTGGGTAGGTAATGTTTCTACCTCCTTTTACTTACAAAGCCGTTGGATTCTAAGGATTTTTAGTTCATTACCTGACTGAATAGCTGAACTTGGTAGCACCTGGAGGCACTGGCGGGTCGGCTTCTGGCTGCATTAGATAATCCCAGAGAGACTTAGTCTTCGGCAACATCACCTTCTTTAGATTGACTGTGTGCCGGTTTTGGATCCTGAAAATGTATGGTTTGTATTTTAGGACTTTCATTCATTAAGTATATTCTTTTTACTTTAAAGTAACTTCTCTCGGTTATTTATGAAGTACGGTTTATTCCACAACTTCTTTTTTCGTAGGTACTTATTTCTTTAATTTAATAATCGAGGGGGATGTGATAGAGGCTAGGGGGAATTAGCACGGTTTGGAATAAGGTCAAAAAGTGGGTAATTTTAGGAAATAAATGTTTTCCTTAAGAGCAGCTATTGGTAATGTAAATAAATGTAAGTAGGGTACTGACTGCAGCGCGATGCCGGCGAGGTACTTGAGCAGCGCGGGCAGCGCGTCGGCGTGCAGCAGCAGCGCGGCGCCCCCCACGTCCGCCACCAGCGCCTGCTCCACCCAGTGGAAGTGCGAGCGGAACTCCGGGCAGTCCGCGCGCACCTAGGGGTGGGCAGATATATGTATATACCGTCATTAGTCTAGACTCATGCAGGTCAATTACATGTACACGTGGCTAGCTGAAACCTTTTCACAGTCAAAGTAGGCTATGTCTATATCCTTAAATGGCCCGATACACATAATTATATGCCCATAATATATGTTAAAGAAAAGAACCAACGGGGCTCAGTAGTATAACTTGTGACTATAGATCGTCTTTTTGTCATTATAAAGAGAAATATTTTTATCACTGTTCCCACTTTTGGCTTTTTCTGATTTTATATTTTTTCGTGCTAAGTTTTCCAAAACTATCTGGGAAACACAAAACGTCTTAATATTATCGTCAAATATCGCCTTTCTTCCTTACCTTCCTATACAACAAATTAAACAAGTCGCCGGAACTGGTGATGAGCTCCAAGTACTGTCCAGTACTGCTGTGATGCTGTTTATCGGTCAGGAGCACTTGGCTGATGGACAGTTGAACTGCTGGACCATACTCCATGAGTGCTACGTCCAGGCAGACCTTCGTGATGCTCAGCATCACGTACGGCTTCTCTACTTGATCCGAGGTCCGAGAGAGGTTGATAACAATTTCACCTGTAATCAAAAATATTATATTTCTTTGACTTTTTTGGAGTTACTACTCTTAAAATGGAACCTAAGCGAAAAAGTAGGCGTAAATTGAAGAAGGTAGTGTCAAGAAAAAATTATTAAAGCATTAATATCTCATCGAGTGCATTAGCACCCATTAGCTGAACCTGTATGTTCTGCGAGAAGTTTTGGAGTCACAATTAAAGAACTGTTGATTTACAGTCTGATATTACACTTAACTTTCATATATATTATATCTTAACCATCAAGACATCTGCCTCCAACTCACCAACAATAAACCTAAGCAGCGTATTGATGGTGTTGCTCGGCGACACGTTATCATCAAAGCCTGGCAGGTCCACTGTCCGTGCGTACACCTCCATGTCCTCATCGCTGTGCTCTGATGCTGCGGAGGCTTGCTGCGCCTGCTGGAAGCCGAGCTTCGCGCCTGCCTTGTCGAAAGTCGTTTCTGCTGCCCTGAATGAAGAATGAGGCTTTTATGATGGGTTTGAAAAAGATTGAGTTAGTGATACGAGTAATAATAGTATAGCCTGTCGCCGTCTTTAGTTCTTACTCTGAAGTATAGGTGGGAACTAAAATCACGAATTTTTAAATCTTGGTTAATACTGAAGTGAACTCTAGTATGCTTTGATCTGAAAATTTTAAAATCAACGGCTTATATATTTAATATTATACACAGTTCAAAATATTGATTTAGAGACAATTATATTTAATCTCTTATTTAGTCATATACTGTATCTGACCCTTCAGTAACTCCTTTATTATCAAGCCCATCACAACTCACTTGTTTCTACTTAAGTACGCAGCAACAATCTTCTGCCTCAAGTTCATGAGGTCCTTGTACTCCGGGTCAGCCGTCACCCGGTCCATACCCATCAGTTCTGCCAGCTCCGGTTCCTCTCCATCTTCGGTGTAATCCCCTGAGTCCATGAAGGATACCGGCACCGTGTTTGGAACAGGAACCGGCAAGTTGTCACAGAAGTCGAGAAGATGGCTGATTATCCGGTCTGATAAGTTCAGTTTGAAGCTCGATAGAGATATGTTTAGTTTGTATCTGTGGACAATGTTTAGTAATTAGTTTCTTGAAGGTAGCAAACTATGACCTTTATCTTACGTTCAATAAATAGAAAAGAAGATGCAATCCTGCCTTAATTGCCTAATTTACTTAATTGCCTGGATTATAGAAAATAACTTTGAATGAGACATTCTAACATTACTTTTATTGCAGTTTGACAAATTATTCAAAATAATGGAGTCTCCAAGGATAAAAGAATGAAAAAGAGCGATTTTTATAACCTCCTGGATTATTTTACCTCCTATATTGTACCTTAGAGAAAACTGTTTTAAATATAGAATTAGTTCCTTTTCCTACTGTATTGAATATATTAAGAACATCTGTACTAACTTGGGCAACAGCTTATAGTCCTTCTTGATGCTGTTGGAGAACACCACTTGCATCTTGATCTTCGGCACGAGATGCAGCTCCGAGTCAGCATGGCGGCGGCTCTCCCGCCAGGGTTCTGTCCACTCGCTGAACAAGATCTGAAGAAAATGAATAAGTGTATTTTTGGAGGTAACCTTCTTGAACCGGTTTTTAATTTGGATAGAAATAGAACTGCGCTGAGAGTTGAAGATTTCACCCTTACATAGGACAAAAGTTTTGAACTTTGGCTAGGAATTCAGTATACATATGTAAAATACTTTTACGCCACGTCGGATATCAATGAAGTTCCATGTGTGAATTAATGGTTTTGTACCTGACAGGAGCATTCAGCGTGCAGTCTATCGTACAGCCTCTCCTCAAGTTCCATGCACGTGGCGTCCTCTAGCGTCAGGTTGGACGGCTGCAGGTCCGACTTCACAATGATGCGGCTGATATCCAGGACCATGACGCGGCCCGACCTTGGAAGAGCATTAAAAAGTTTCTTATGTTAGCATTTTTATGGAGATCGCATTAGTGTTTGGTTTTATTATACTCCTTATTTATTTCTAGGACAAACAATTGAAAAACCATTCCAATACAATTTACATTCTGATTTTAAAAATAATCTTGCTCAAAAGTGCAATTTCGAAGGCAAAAATCTTTTGTGGGACCAATATCATAGCTAAGAAATAACGGGTAAGCTTGCAAAATTGTTAATACTTCTTTTTTTTCTTCGTGGTCACTCTCTATCTCTACCTCCTTATTCATGAAAAAGTGGAATTTTCAACCGTGAATTAAATTTCAGATGTCACTGTCGTTTGCATATCAAAGAATAGAGATGTCAATAGACTTAAAATGGGTTTAAGTTAAGACGGGTATTATCCTGGATCCTGAATAAGATGGCTAGTTTCTAGGACGAGAATAGACCACCATTTTTTTATACTTCGTGGCCACACTCTAGAATATCTAGGAAGAAAATAATCTACGTACTTATGCACACATCCATGTTCGGGCACGACCACGCAGGGCCCCTTAATGTCCACGTTGAGGTGGAACACCTTCCTCCTGCTGATGGCATACGCCAGCACGGCCTTGCTGGCCAGCCCCGCGCGGCACACGGCCTCCGACACCTCGGCCGCCAGCTCGTCCGCCGACATCGAGTGCGTTTGGAAGAAGTTTATCAACTCCGTGAAGGAGTGCTGTGGGGATAATCAGAATTATAAAAAGGTAATGGCACTTTTTTGGATGGTTTGATAGATTGTAATAGTATTGCAATTGGCCAGTCAGCTATAATTTCATAAACTATATTATAACACATAACATAATATTGATCTAATATCATCGGAATTTATAAATGCAAATGTAATAAATTAATATAATTTGTTTAAATTAACAATTAATACATTTTTCTTAGCATTTATAAATTTAATATTTGCACACCATATGTTATGGTAGAATATATTGGGACGATAATTCTATATTTAAGACCATACTTGTTTACCTACTACTTGTATACCTATATTCTTGCAAATAAACTAATTTGAATTTGAACACAAATTTACAATGTGTAGAGAGGTAAAGTATCAGATGCGGACTTAATGCAATAGGCCAGCCCATCTCCCAATCAAAATTGATAAAATCCCTGACCCGAAAGTGGCACGAACGTGAGTTGTGTCAAGCCCTACACTCACCATTATATTCGTGTAGTGTTTGTGTTATTTTTTTTTTAGGGCCTCAGAGCTTCCTACCTCCACATAAACCAGCTCCACAGGCTCCATGAGGCAGCACACGCCGCAGTCGGCCTCGTGGCCGGCGGGGTTCCTCTCCACGTCCAGCGCCAGCAGCGGGCTGCTCGTGAGCCCGGCGCCGCGCGACGGGGTCAACAGCGGCACCAGCTCGCCGTCCGACGTCACTCCTTCTACCACTATGCTCTCCGCGCGCGCTGATAGCTGGAAACATTTATTGATGCTGCATCGAGACATGCCTCGTCTGAGCAAATATTTAACATCATAAAGCTATGATATCGAACTCAACACAGTGGCAGGACTATTGCGTGCTGCGACGCAGCAGTCCTGCCACTGTGTTGCTGCATAGTACTGCTGCTGTTACAATAGACAATAGTTAGCAGTATCTAATATTATGTGGGTTAATTATCATACCTTATAGGCCTTAGCTGAAGGTCTAGTCTCTAACGACGCTAGAAACTGTGTGAGGGTCACCACAAGTACTTCCTTGCTCCTGTTCATCAATGTCACTGAGCAGTTGGCCAGAGTCAAGTTTATTTTGTGCTCTGAAAGACATCAAAACAATTGTAATAGGATGAGATAAAAGTTAGAAGAATTATTGATAAACACACATGAGACAATGATATATAATCAAATCAGTTAGTGCTCCTAGATCTTGGAATATGAATTACTTACCAATATACTGCTTCGACTTATCCTGCCTCGGCGCCCCCTCGACGTATCCTATCAGCTCACAGACCTTCTTCTTCTCAGGGCTAGACAGGTGGCTCCACAAAGTCTTACTCCGTTCAGTCTTGACGCAGAGTTCCACATGGTTCTTTGACTCTTCGACGTCACTGTCTGATGGAGAACTCGTCGGCCTCCACCAATCAAACTCAGTTTCTACTACTTCTATGCGTTCAGGCTCTTGAGCGAGAAGCTGGAAAATATTCGCGAAATTAATTGACTTGAACTTATATAGAAAAATTGCAAAAGTAATTGAGTACTGAAAGCGTAATGAGAAAGTGGTGAAAAATAATCGATCAAAAAGAACGGTTATGAAACGTTTTCATTGTCCACATTCTAGTTCCAAAAATCTCAATACCATACATTGCTTAATGCTACGAATCAAAGGACCAATAAGTGAAATTAGTATAAAACAAAAGACTTAAACTATGGCTTACTTCAAACTTCGCCTGCTCCCTCGCAATGATCACCGACACAATAGGTAAACTGTCCTCACATTTCTGCAGGTCTAACTTCAGCTCAATATCATTAGGACTGCGCAACGTGCTCTTGTATATCTGCTTATACACATTGTAGTTCTCCCTATGCTTCTTAATGGCCGCCCAGGTGTAAGGCCGGACTCTCTGTTCTACAACCACATTGAAGGCGTATTTCCACCACTTCTTTACGTCTTTGGATAGAGGAATTCCTGGGTGTAGATGTCGGTATTTTCTGAAATGTTTAAGTGGCTTTTGTAAATTGAGAAATAGCTCTAGGAGTTTTGGTATTTATCACCTTTTCAAGGAAGAAATATAAGGTCAGGCAGAAATAGAAAAAATCCAAAAGAATTGAGAATCTCCTCCTATTTTTGAAAAGTATCTTTGTTAAAAATTGAGTTGAAATTGATTGAATACCTCACCTGTTCAGTTTAATCCTGGCAAACGAAGCCAGCAAGTTATTAATTGACAAGTACTGCCGCCGAGACAGCTGCAGTGCACTGTCTTGAAGAACCGCGTCCAGCAGCAGACGAGGGACTCGAGCCTCGCCGGAGCGGTTGATCAGCACCTTCACTTTGCAGGTCACGGGTTTTAGCACTGAAACAGTGTCATCATTGACTTTCAGATAACAAAAGTTTTATACAAAACTTATTTAGTACAAACCTACCTAAAGGGATATCTTATTTTGTAGATTGTGTGATGTAGAAATGTGTATTGTTACCTCATTAATATATGATTGTTTTCCTCCTAAGTGTAATTAAACTAAACAATGAATGGATGAAGGTAACAAGAAGAAATGTCCGCCTATCTTAGTAATACCCGCACAGTGGATGTGTTAAATTTAGAAAGGTATCAAGAAATTAGCTAATCTGAAAAGGCAGCTAACAATTACAGGGTTAAACAGCAAAGTACCACGAAATTATCATCTCTAATCACAACTTCGACTGAAGCATCAACAGTAAAATGTACTCACAGAATTCAAAGTCCTCATGATGCATAGAGAATTTGTCGAGTCCAGTCAGCATATAATGCTTCCAGTTGTAGTATTGCATAGGCGTGATGTGGGCTGTCTCGTTGTCGTCCAGGGCCGTAGCCGTGGGGTTCCAGTACGCGGACATGGACTCGATGCGCATCATCTGGTAGACGGTCGACGCGTTCGCTGGAGTCACCGAGGGTTTCCACTTGCTGAAATGAAGATAATGTTGGATATCAAATTGAAACTAGGAGAGCCTCTATTGAAAAGTTGTCAATTTGCACATGGGCCCTTTATACATTAAACCCATCGATATATTGTTAGTTTTAATGTAGATACTATTCAAACAAGATGTATGGAGGTATTATATTTTGTCATTCTAATAAACTAAAGTATAATGTTGAAAATATGTGATTTATTGTAGGGCAGGCCTGCGATTGATGGTTTTGGATGAGTTATAATTGGTTGTCCTTTAGAAGAAAGTTAAAGGAATAAGTTGTCCAAAAGTTACCGCCGTCAGTTATAGTCTGCAATTATACAAACTGACGACGTGACTGTTGTAGCATGCTATACCGCTTGAAATCTGAAACTTATTCAGTGAATAGATCAAACACATTAAAACAGCACCAACTCACCTGTTCGTAGTCTCAATGGACAGACTCTGAAGACACAGTCCACACGCGAAGGGCCCATCTTTGGAACTGATGGAGTCCTCATACCTCACGTGGACATTCCTCACATAAATCTGAAGATTATTCACAATAGCTGTGAACAGGTGCTCAAAGAAGTTTTGAGGACCTTTCAAGACCTCGCTTTCAGCTTCCAGGTCCTGTAGAATCTTTCGTTTGGCAGCTCTAGTGAGCCTCTTTTCTCGTTCAGGGTCAAAGTGACTGTTGGAGATAGCTGGGCCCACCAGGACCAGTACATCCTCAATGTTGACCACTACAGGCTGCGTGTAGAGGCCTGACCATGGTATTTGAAGGCCAATGCGGCCAATCGTTCCGATTTTCACATCTATGGGTAAGTCGAGTTCATACTGTAAAGAGAAAAATATTTACTAAAATGTTTTACTCTTGCATAGCTTTGGTTGGTGTTAAACAAAGTATGCTTGTATCAAAATTTCCATTAAAAGCCTGAAACTAAAAGTGTCTTAACTAGCTACAGATAAATCATGTTTAATTCCTATTATTGATTAAAGGTTAACTGTGTGGAAACTGTTTAACAGCTAGGCGAGTGTCCCAAATGTCTCTTCATCTGCACACTACAAGACCGAACCAAGTCTCTGATGCTGCTATCGACGTGGCAAAATAATGGGCACCAAAAATATAAGAGTACCGTCGACTCGAAAACAAGAAGACGAGTTAAAAGGCTTGTGGAAAATCACTAAAAAAATTGTAAAATGTATGTTAGAAAGGTATTCTTACCAAAGCCTCAGGCTTAAGCTTGAGATCAGTTAGGTTGACATTTCCGGAGAAGATGCCGATGTTGAGGTTCTCTGTGTCCAAGTCCTGCACGTACTTGCCCAGCAGCCGGTTCAGGATGCCGGCGACCGCGCCCTCGAACATGGTGACGGAGGCTGATGATCAGCTGAGGACCATTAAATATTGTTATGGCCATCAACGGCATTATTTATCCATACTAATATTAGAAATATTATGAAAGCGATTCTGCCTGTCTGTCTGTCAGTTACCTCTTCACGACTAAACCGCTGGACAGATTTTGATGAAATTTGGCATGTAGAAAGTTAAGTTTCGAGAAAGGACATAGGCTACTTTTTTGCAAATTCAACCCTCCAAGGGGTTTAGAGCGGGCGAAGCCGCAGGCTAAAGCTATGTATATATAGGTATATACATAATACTATTCAACAATCTAAATTAACGCAAGCGAAGCCGCGGGCAAAAGTTAGTACTTCCTTAGGCGTGCCACGCTGTTCCTTTGCTTTAAATTTTCATTAACGCAGGTGGTACCACATAGCATAGCTGGTATTGTTAGAAATGGCTTTTGTGTTTATTTAATGAAGTTTCATCAAAATCTATCCAGTAGTTTGTGTGAAGAAGTGAGAAACATTCATCTACGCATACTCATATCTTTTACGTTTGTAATATTAGTAAGAAGAATGCACAAGACAAATATACATATAAAGGTGGAATTAATGCCAAGCGCATTTTCTACCAGTCGACCTTAGGGTGATGTAGAGACAAACAAGCGAGCATTCTCTTAAGAGTGTCAATTGATAAGCCACGTGCCAAGCTTCTTCTTTGTAGAGTCATGACCTTACTGTTACATGGAAACTGAATGGGCTAAACTATGGCCTGAATGAAAAGAAAAAAAATTGCAATGATTATTTTTGTTACAATTTTTTCATTTATCTGATGAACCAATTCTCATTGCATTCTCGCGATATTTTTGCTATCGGGTAGTTAATGTACCACCGGTGTTTCAAAATGACCTGATTGGCGCAGTGGCTAAGCGATTGGACTGCTGCGCTAAGGGTTCGATTCCCACACGGGACTTTGGAAAATAGTGTGATCTGCTGATGATTTTCAGGAGTCTGGGTGTTTTTGTATGTGATATTTCATATTTGTGAAATGCACTTACGATACAGGAGAAACTGTGTGGCACAACGACGGTTGTAAAAAAAAACGAAAAATAAAGTCATTACCCTCATCCAATTAGCCTATCTACCAGTACTTTAATTTCTTCTTCACTTTGTCCGAAATCCTCCGAAGACATTACGACGTCAACAAAAATTGGATTGTTCTACATATAGATAAAATATTAAGTGCAAATTACTGCTTTATTATGCCAAGGACTGGCCGTGACCAAGCTACTCGTATCATCGACACAATTCAACAGTAGGTACATGTTACAGCTACCCTTTTTCCCGCAACTTGCAATACTATTCAATAAGTGATAGTCGAAATCGATGCGCTACTGACACATCGATTTAGACTATTTTAAGAATGGCTGGTAGTGGCACCGCTGTGGCGAGCGGCCTCGTTACTTATTCATATGTAATTTAAAATGCTTCACTGACGTTCATGAAATATAATAGGTACTGCGATAGCCTGTAATCCCTGAAGGAGTAGGCAGAGGTGACTGTAGACTGTAAAGTATACCCACAGTTCGCTAGTTATGTTATAGGTCCCAATGTAATAGGGGGCGAGCCTATTGCCATCAACCGGGTACAGATCCAAACTCCGTGCTGCTACTGAGAGCTACCTAATGGAAAATCCCGGTAACACTTTGCCCGGCCCGGGACCTCATGCGATTAACGAGTTTTATTGCCAAGATATTGCCTTGGATGTGGCTTCTTCTTATCGTATAGTTGATGAGCAACCTGGTGTCAGTGTTAAAGCCGCCTGTAGGCCTCTGACATGGCTTTACACACAGTTAAAAAATCTCTCAGGTGTGCCGGTTTCCTTACGATACCTTCACCGTTTTTAGCAACTGATAACTAATTATTTGTACGCACATGAATTCGAAGAGACGGGTGCGTGCCGGATTTGTAATTGCGACCTTTGACTTGGCAGTCCAACGGCCATACCACTCGGCTATCACTACTTGGATATGGCAAGGAGTCGCTACTTGGTAAATATCTACACGTACAAGTAAAAACCAGTCTACAAGTCAGTTTAAATCTACTTCCTCACTTAAAAGACTATTTCCTGACAATTTCCTTCTTCAAGCTTTCCGCTCGACTTAAACTTATGCATAAACGCTGAGATAACATCACTTCAGATTTCCATATCGCTTCGATAGTTGGGAGTCCACAAACCCGTACGAAAGGACCAGTGGATTATGCACATCAATGACTAGCTTCCTGGCAAGGAGGTCACCAGCTCTCATCCCAGGTGTCGTAAAGGACCTAAAGAATTATGTAAAATTTCTAGGGAATTTAAAGTCCTTTTAACTAAAGCAAACTTCTGCAATGAAAACTGCAATGTTATGATACCAACAAACTTTGTAGTGTAAACGAATTTAGTTTACTTAAATAAAATAAAATAAAGGTTAATTAAAAAAAATCAGAAACACGACTGCTATCTAAGAGGTACCCCGACTGCAATAAAACTTGTTTTTTATTTACTTTTCAGTTCGATTTTGGACATGGCAGTCGTGTTTTTAATTTTTTTTAATTTCATTTTTTTTTATTTGTTTCCTTTTTTATGTCCTCCTGAAAACATTATACTCCTTTTTTTTGGCAGTCGTGTAAAAAATATTGTGTGTCCAAAATGGACCGGGATTTTTAGAGCTTTAATTACAATACTAAATATCTTACTTCACTTGATCACTTTTATAGTACAAAACGAATCTATTAAAACCGATCGGCTTGTATCTATCTTTATCTAAAATTATCAATATTTACCAAACTAAATTATTCTTGTACATGCAATAGTTTGCATTCAAAGTCTTCGTTTCAATTTTCAACAAATAAATTGGTATCTGTCGGCTAGACAAAATAGAACCCAGTTGACGAAACGTAATCTTACTGCCACAAAATGTAAAAAACACTAAGGATTAAATATTGTATGTTTACAAAAACACAAAAGGACGGATTGAGGAAGCAGTGATTAACAATTTATACAGGTACTAAAATATGAACGTGAGTAAAATAAACTAACCTATAACTCCAGTCGTCTACGTCTTGCGAAGGCCCAAGAAGAGTGGCTCCAAGCGTCAACAATAACAAAATCAATACAAGCACAACTCGATAAGGTAAACAATACAACATGCTTCCTCTAGTAAGCGTGTATTAATTTGTTATCACTCTTATCTGTGATAACGTATCCGATATATCTGCGATGACGCGTTAATTTCATGTCGGTTTTGAAAGGCGTTTTGAGATATGTGATTGGTTAAAATCGTTTGAGTTAACGTAAGGATTTTAAGGAGTACACAAATTGCGTACCTATGCAAAAGTCCTGAACCCTTACTATGAACTGACTGTTAACGATGTTGAAGTGAGACGCCGCTATAGACAGTGTAATTCGACGTCTCGCTTCCACAACGTAAACTGTCCTGCTTTAAGAGTTCATGATATAGGGGCAGTTTATAGTTATTTAGAAGACATTTCTGGAATACGATCTGCTTGGCACTTTGGCTAAGCGATTGTACTGCTGTGCTAAGGATTGCGGGTTCGATTCTAGCACGGGTGTGTGATGTGTGATATTTCATGTTTGTGAAACGCACCCAAAATACAGGAGAAAGTCCTAGTGTAGACGTCGTAAAAACAACGTAAAAAACTATTTTCAGTACGAGATTTCATTTAGAAAATACTTTCGTATTGGTCCTAAACTTCTTATGAATTAGCCGATTTTTTGATGATATCCACCTCCTTAAAAATAAAATGGTAGTTTACTGTAGCTGGTTAGGTATTGCGGGTCTTGAAAAGATATAAATTTAGAACTAAAGATAAAAGGACTAAGTAACAATAATAGATAAAACTACATATACCATTGCTAGGAGACAGAATGGGAAGATTCCTTTGATCCACCGTTTAATAATACAGAATTGAATTAAATTATACTCGGTGGCTAAACATTTAAGAATTAGAATGATCAAAAGGGTTTTTGGTCCTTTAATACCTAACTCTTTTAATAAAAGGACCGCATGATTAAAATACGATTCTAGTTCTTTACTATTACTTGACTGATGACTTAAATACATCTATATAAATACCTAATGATATGACCAAGATATAAAAAAAAATAAACATAACATCATGCCTCAATACCCGGGCAGAAGCGTATAGTACACCCACAATTCAACGGTTATGTATTAGGTCCCAATGTATTAGGAGGCGAACCAATTGTGACTAACCAGCACAAATCCAGGCTCCGTGCTGCTCCTAGAATTACAGCAATTACCCAATGGAAAAACTCAGTAACTCTTTGCCCGACCCGAAATTTGAACTCAGGACCATAAGCTCTGCAGTCGCGGCAAGCGCTAAGCGACTACAAAAAAAAAAAACTTTAGCTAGCTTTAGCACTGATAGCCAAGTGGTATGACCGTTGGACTGCCAAGTCAGCAAGTTCAAATCCCGGCACGGACCAATGTCTTTTCGAATTCATGTGCGTACTAAAAATAAGTTATCAGTTGCTAAAAACGGTGAAGGAAAACATCGTGAGGAAACCGGCACACCTGAGAGATTTTTCAACGGTGTGTAAAGCCATGTCAGAGGCCTACAGGCGGTTTAAACTCTGACACCAGGTTGTTCATCAATCATACGATAAGAAGAAGAAAGCTATAGTATATACCTACTTAGATATACATCCCTTTTCATGTTTAACTGTGCCTAATAAACACCACAATCACATACGACACAAAGATTTTCTATTCGACAAAAAGGATTTTTCAACTTGAACAAATTGATTGCCCGTTACTCCTTTCAGGCTCCAGAACAGATACATAGCTTCAAATATGTATAAAAGTGGCATCACAACGATAAAGGAGAAGGCTGGAGACAATTGGAAGATGTTATCGCGTCTGACTCATAGAGTTTCTTAACTCTGTGGCGTTTGTTCGATCTAGTTGCCGGCATTACGTTATTGCGTGTATTGATCCAGTGAACTGTGTAATAGGATTTGAAGTGAATTAAATCCTTTTACAATCACGACTGCAGTCCTTGTATGAGCAGCAGAAGTGTGGCAGCATAATTATATTTTTTCAGGAGTGTTAGTATTTACAGAGGGCGAGTCTAATACAGATTTTCTGTGGTGTGTACCACTGACTGAAGCGTTGGTCTAAGCGCGACTGCTGAATATGAGGTCCTGGGTTCGAATCCCGGGTCGGGCACTGTTAATGGGTTTTTTCATTAGGTAATTCTCAGTAGCAGCACGGGGTCTGGATATGTGCCCGGTTGATGGCAATAGGCTCGTCCCCTATTACATTGGGACCTAAAACATAACTGGCGAAATGTGGGTGTACTATAAATGTGCACCTCTGCCTACCCCTTCGAGGAATATCGGCGTGATGTTATGTTATGTTAACCTCAGAGCTGGGACAATCAATGTATGTCTAGGTATTACTTATTTTTGTGTATTGTATTTTCAGGAAAGCTATGGAACTTACTTAGAGGAAATTAAAACAAAATGTCATTTCTTGGGTCTTAAACTTAATCAAAATAAATACAAAAATAATATTATTTCCATTCAATACTTACATCTTTTTCGTTTACTTAATATTTAAGCTTTGGTATAAAAGTGTCTCCCCGTAAATAATAACCTATCTCGTATACAGCTGCCCTCCCAGCTCGTTGCCAAGTTTTCTTAAATCCTTTTCATCACGCACATATTATATTAGTATTATACACGTATTATATTAGTATTCTTCTGAATGTGAAGCGCAATGCGTACTTTATATATAAATGAATGAGATATGAGGGCACATATGTACATAAATTTTTTTTAAAAAAATAGGTAGATATAAGTAAATAGGTATATGGCAAAAATATTTTAATTTATGATGTACTAAGTTCGCCCCACAGTGTTACCCGCTACCTATGTGTTAATCCAGGGTGCCAGCTACCTCCATAAGAAATTTTAGCAAAATCGGTCAAGCCGTTGGAGCGTAAAGAGGTAACAAACACATAAACGGACAACCTTTCTCACCTTTATAATATTAGTGTGATTACGCAGAAGATCTAAGTAAATACCTATTGAATAATTGGCTAGAAATTAAGCACCTAATAATTGTAGACCAGTAATAATGCCAAACATTAAACAGGACGATAGAACATCTCTACAACCCCTTTACCATGAACTCTTAAAGCAGGACATTTTTTGTTGTGAAAGCGAGATGCCGCATTACACTAAACGTCGAGGCATCGAAATGGCAGACGAAAAATAAGCACTGATAGCTGAGTGGTATGACCGTTGGGTTGCCATATCAAAGGCGGCAAGTTCAAATCCCAGCACGCACCAGTGTCTTTTCGAATTCATGAGCGTATTCTAAATTATTTATCAGTTGCAAAAAACTGTGAAGGAAAACATCGTGCGGTAACTGGCATACCTGAGAGTTCTTTCTACGGTGTGTAAAGCCATGTCAGAAATCTACAGGTGGTTTAAACTGTGACACCAGGTTGTTCATCAACCATACGATGAGAATAAGAACAACGGAAAATAAACTGTTTTAAGAGTTCATGGTACGGGAGCAGGAGCTACTGAAATAACAAGCTTGACATTTCCACAGTAAATGTAGTGAACTGCGTAATATTACAATTTGTGTTAACATTCCCACTCGGACTGAAATTAATTTAGATGCTAATGGAAGCCGGCGGCGGTGCCCTAATGAAAAATAAAAATAAAACGCCACTCCAGCCTAAATACTTTCAAAATTGACGCGCAAATTCTATTTACAGTGCCATCAAATAAGCTAATTTTAAGAAATAGCAAAATAAAATTTAGCATGTCTCCTAAAAAGTTATAGCAGAAACTAAGTAACTTCCTAATGCTGGGTTGCACCAAATTAGTCGTTAAGTTATGGTTTATGTCAAATTTGACGATAACAGTAACGCTGACTTTAACTTTGACAGCGAAATGGGTTGCACCATCGTATTCCTTGGTATAGTTAAAGTTATCAGGGCTGCCAGTGAAATTAGATCTTATTTACCCCAATTCAGTGGCGAAAAACATTTTTAATATGGCAATACTAGTATGTTAGAGCTATTAAACGCTATTTTGGTTTGGAGATTATAATATAATTGACGCATCTGACAGCTAGTTAACTTAAATAATAGCTTTAACCAGCGAGGTTTGGGCGGTTACAATTACTGTTAAAGTTATGACGGCATCTAACAAATTGTCAAGTGGTGCAACTCATTTTTTGCACCGGTACTTTAACATGTTTGTTAATGTTATGGTAAGTTGGTGCAACGCAGCTGTTGGGCACGATGCTAATAGCGTTGGGCAAATTTTTGACTTGTTGAGTCAAATGATGTAAAACCATAGCATACGAACAAAGCAATACATATCCCTTTATACTGTTCATTGGATAATCATCGTACTAGACTAGTAGATATTTTATTTTAAATGATTAATATCGACCAGGCAGACCGAGAAGGCGATGGCAAGATAATTTGGACATCTTTGCGGGAAAGACATGGTCCGTTATGGCATTGGACAGGGTTTTGTGGAAAAATAATGGAGAGCCCTTCCCCAGCAGTGGGACACAGAAAAGGCTATTTAAAAAAAATGTCTCAAAAAAGTAAGAGCACATGGGTGTAATAGATAGGTAGATACATGTCATGTAAATGGTGTGGCTTTAATCAAAACACACATTCTTCAGTTTTAAATTCTAGTCTTTTTTGAGTATATCTTGAAGTTTGCTTAAATCGCAGAGGTAGTGTGGTATCACTTTTTCGCACTCTGTCAGCGCGTTCAGTTTTAATAGCTTCGATAGACTGTTTCTCGACTCAAACCACGACAGATTTACATAATAGAAACTTTCATGTTACTTTGTTGCCACGCAGAGTGAGCGACAAGAATAAGGTCCCACTAATCCGAAACCCGCAAAACCTCCCACGTAATACATTGGACAGGCTCAAAGAAGTCTAAGATATTATCAGCAGAGGCCCATGTCATAGCAATCCTCCCACACAACAACAAATATGACAATAATATACGAAAATTGAATATTCGGGAAAAAAGGATTCCAGATCCACAATGGATCTGGCCAAAGTGACTTCTGATTTAATAAATTATCATGATACGGGATCATGTGCGCCCAAAACATACATAACATTGAATACCCTTTTTGAAGTCGGCTAGATTTGTAATCTGGTCGAAGGGACTAATCTTATTTATGGAATAGCTTCCAATGCCACAAGTGAACAAACACAATATCAATATTCTGTTTGACATGATATTGAATCGTGTTTTCTGAAGCTTACTCATACACAGGCACTTTCAGAAAATACTCTGTAAGTACGCGAATAGTTTCTTTATAGGCCGGTAAGGTTTTCTGGAGAATTACGATTCGATTTAATATTAACTTCAATGTGTATCACCCATTACAGAGTGAAGACTTTATTAGAGCATTTCTTATCACGCTCTCTCACTGAGCCTGATGAAGAAGAAGAACGTTCAGGTTCTATCGTAAATATGTAAAGTTTTTGATTAACTGAGAAAACACTTTACACGCATAATTAAAGAGGGAACATTAGAACATTCCTGAAACTAATTTCTGAACTCAGAGAGTTGTAGGTATTCAACATCTGCCCCCTTACCACGAACTCTTAAAGCAGGGCAGTTTACGATGTGAAAGCGAGACGCCGCTACGTGCAGTGTAATGCGGCGTCTCGCTTTCACATCGTAAACTGCCCTGCTTTAACAGCCGCACTCAGAGACGTTAATGATTACTTAAACTGACACTAACTAAAGATTTCACAAAGAAAACCTTTAGTAAATGATAGTTTCAGTAATCATTAATTTCTGAATTCGACAGTAAGAGCTTATGGTAAGGGGGCTGATCCTTAAAACTACTTACTTAGATAAGAAGAAATCAGTTTCTGAATATTGTAAGTCCTTCAGTCCGATGCGCCTCTTCGTACAAATCCGTTTAATTCTCAGCAGCCTCCGTACTCGAAGGTCACAACTTAAAAGCTTGCCCGGGCCGCTAACGTTAATGAGTTTTGATGACTTTCTTATAAAGTTTTATTCAGATATTTACAGCGGTATTGCCTGAAGGGTGATAAAAATATCAAGTCAGATTAGCTTGGCATGTTGACGGCACTTAAAAGCCGTGCCTGTCTTAGATTGTAAATAAATCATCTTAAATTCGTTTTTATGCAAGATAGAAACTGTTGAGGATATTTTCGAAGAAAATATTGTTTAAAAACCGTATTTTTTGCAGAACACGATTGTTTTTAACGATTTGCGTTCCATGTCTTACAGTTGTTAAAATATTTAATAGAGAATTCCAATACCATCTAGTGATTATTGGATATTTGTAATGTACAAAAAAATTGTGAGAAAACGAAGTGAGTGTTAATATTAACTGGGTGCCTCAGTGTGAAAAAACCTCGTACATTAGCGTTTCGGAACAGTATTTGTATGCTTTGGTTTTTAAATCCAGACTAGAACGTTTTTTCTATTACTCAATGTCCGAACGACAATAGTCCGATTACTGGTAAAAGTCTCTCTACCACATGGTACTAACCTATACAGGCCGAAATGTGTGTAAGCAAAAGCACACTAACGCTACTACACTACTTCGGTGATATATGCACGGTGATGGTTCGTCAGTCTAATTTTATTAAGCAATCACCGGCACCGAGTTTAATTAAAAAACATGCGTAGCGCCGGTGAATATATTCATCGTACACTGTTTATATTAAGGCAAGTAAGATATCTCTGAAGTTGAAAGAAGTTTCTAGAATAATCACTAATTTCGAGTAAAGAGAGCACTCTGCTAGCTTGGAAGACAATTAGTTGGATTAGAAGTAACGCCCTATAATGATTATAAAACATGTAATTTATATCGATAATAGTTTTTTGTTTATTAGATAATAATATGTAGGGTTCTGGTTTAATATTCAGGTATTTTAACCAAAATAAATAAAACGATGTAATAGCATCAAAATAAATCGAATCTTCTATCGAGAATCCAGCAAATCCAGGACAGATCGAAACAAATGTTACTGAAACTATCAGAGGGAGACGTCAGATGGTAATGCTTGTATCATAAATGTTTATTGATTGAGATAAATATTACGTCAATTATATAAATCAATTAGCATTAGATCGAATAGTTTAGATTAAAGGTCACCAGGCAGGCGCAATATCAGTCGTATACAGGTAGGTACATGTAATTGTTATCACATAAACCATTGGACTATTTATAGAACGAAAGCTGTCATAATCTACGTCTCAAAACTAATCGATCGGCCGCCTGACACAATAAATGCTTACAAAAAAAAACAAATAAAAAAAGAACTGATTTAAAACTCAAAAGATATTCCAAATTTTAAATAAGTACAAATGGCCTACAACGCATATTATAATATTTTATTTTAGAATCAAGTCCTATTGATTAACGGTAGAAAAAAATGATTTTCGCTTACCCAAAATTACATGTTTCACCAAAATGCACTTGGATTTTCCGTAATGATGGATGCAATGACGTCGAACAGTACACGGCACTGGGGAGGGACAGAGCACAGACTGATTTTGACAGGTGTCAGAGAGAGCGCACAGGAGGGCGCATGCGCGGGAACCAGTGGAAAATTATCGGGGGAGGCGGGAAGCCGTGGGTGGAAAGCGTTCGATACAGAAAGGATATGACGTGGCGCAGGAAATTAAAGCCTCTATTGAGATTGGAGTTTTAGTTTTATTTGCCAAGGCTTATGATTGTACTGTATTACCAGTACTGAGTTATTGGAATTTGTAATAACTAACTAGTCTAAGTGGAAGTACCGAATTGATGACTTCTTTATACAATCTTGAGTGTACCTAAATAATCAGAGATCATAATTTTGTCAATGTGAAAACAATGAGAAAATTATAATATCTTACAGCTTTGTCGCTTAGCTTCTTCATCATTCTAGATGTGAAACATCCCAAAAATGTCAATCAGAATCTGGATTATCACATTTAATTCTCTTCAGGAACATTTCGTACGGTGGTACGGAAACACATCTTTTCTTACCCCTAAAACGAAAATAATGTATCTAAAGCTAAATGTGTTCCTATAGGTATAATGTTACCTATTAATCATTATCTACACATGAGTCGTCATCATCATCATCAGCTGGAAGACTTCCACTGTTGAACAAAGGCCTCCTCCTTAGAACGACAACTTGCCATTTGCATCCACCGGTTGCCCGCATCTCTAACGATATCGGCAATCCACCTGATGGGAGGCCTGCCAACGCCGCATCTAGAATTCATCACATGAGTATAGAAGTCGAATTATTAGTACTCTTTTAAATATGCAACCAAGTACCAAGATCACAAATGAAAAACCAATTCACAAAAATCAAAATCTTTTAATGATCAAAATCTACAAGTTTATTTTGTCCGTAAAGTGGGTGCTACTCTGCAGGCATTACAGGACCCGATGGGCACCTGAGGAGAGAAGCAGTCTTCAGGGCATATGGGGCAGGCGCCAGCGTAGACGTGGGGGTACTCGCACTCCTTAGTGCTCGGCCATTGAGACGGAGTCGCAAACTGGAAGGTACCATGACATAAACATAACATAACATCATGTCTGTGTTCCCCGAAGAAGTAGGCAGAGGGTCTAAGGCTGGTCACAGACCTACCGGTTCTGACCCGATCCGGTTCGGAAGGCTAGAATGCAAAACAAAATGTACCACTGGTCTCATCACCTACCGATTGGGTTGGAACCGGTAAGTTTTTGAATGCACCCACATTTTTTCAGTTATGTTATAGGTCCTAATGTAATAGGGGGCGAGCCTATTGCCATCGACCGGGCACAAATGCAGACTTCGAGCTCCAACTGTGAATTACCTAATGGGAAAACCCAGTAACACTTCGCCCGCCCCAGGATTCAAACAAAGGACCTCATGATCAGCAGTCGTTACCGACCACAAGGTGCTGGCACTAAGTTTCGAAAACATGTATACTGTGAGTATTCATTTAAAAGAAATTCAGTCATGGCAACGAAAGCCGCAGATTTTTTAAATATTAGTCTTTGTGCAATGAATGATTGAATTTATTTGCTGAATGCGAAGTTTTTGCTGTTGTCTGTTAATAAAGGCTGGTATTCTGCTTACATATTAATGTAACAACAATCACACTAACATAGAGGATACATACACTAAAATAATTATAAAGGCTAAAGTTTCTGACTGTGTTTGTAACCTCTTTACGCCCAAACGGCTGGACCGATTTTGCTAAAATTTGGTATGGAGGTAGCTGATACCCTGGATTAACACATAGGCTATCTTTTTATCCCGAAAAAATGTAGCGAATAACACCGCGGGGCGCAGCTAGTGTTATTTTTAAAATCTCTTTTCCTGCGATAAACAAAATTGCGAAAGGCAACTTACCCTAATAAAGCTGGACAACATGCAGTGTATGATATCATAGGTTGGGCAGTCTATGTACCACCCCTGTGCCGGCAGACTGTCGCCTAAGCAGGCGGTCTTCGCATGCTCCACAGCTGGTGCCCACTGAGGGTGCTCCTTCGCGTACTGAGTGAGGTAGGATGTGAACTTCACCTTGTTCACGGCTGTGCCGTCCAACAAATTTGCCTCACGGAATAGGCAAGTCGATTTTTCGCACTAAAATCATAAAGTTTCAAGCAACGTAATCAATGTCAATACTTTGAGAAGAAACTGAAGTTTTATTTCGATTAAATCATAAATAAGTAGGTATAACAATAGTAATGTTCTCCTGGCCGAACCTCGGTCACGGCGGCCTGTCTCAGCTGAGACTAGCCTAACTATGCAGGAGATATTATAGAGCACAAGTATACGCACAAACACAGGTGCACTCCCTATTCCCTCTCTCTCAAAGTCCGATGGGCCGGTAGACCGACACGACCGAAGTGAGATCAGGCGCAGGACCATAACTTAAAGTGCCTCTCAAAGCACGGACGGGCGGACGGGTATTGTCATGTGAAAACGGTCACTCATCACTAGACTGACTACGGCGAACACGGCTTAATCTTGCAGATTGACTGATCAGCGTGGTAGCCACGTGGCTAAATATATGTATTTAGTATACCTAATAAACGAATGGTCCCCGCAATACAGGTGTACATAATTGAGGAACATTGATGCGCTTCAAAGTTAGTGAACATATTCATCATCACACTTCACACTATCACACTTATAAGGGCTCGTAGCTATGCGGCTACCCGGCAGATCGGTCGATCCGCGAGGTTAAGCCGTGCTCGCCGCGGTCAGTCTTGTGATGGGTGACCGTTTTCACATGTCGAGACCCCACCGTGCTTCGGAAGGCACGTAAAGCTGTTGGTCCTGCGCCTGATCTCTCTCTGGTCGTGTCGGTCTACCGTCCCATCGGATTATTAGAGTGAGGGAATAGGGAGTGCACCTGTGTCTGCGCGCATACTTGTGCACTATAATATCTCCTGCGCAGATGGCTAGTCTCAGCTGAGACAGGCCGCCGAGACCGAAATTCGGTCAGGAGGACATTATTATTATAATAAGGAAAGTTTGTGAGTGTGTTTATATGATTGTTTCCTCATCACGCTTAAACGGATTTAGTATGGAGGTAGCGGAGCGGAGGAGCGGGTCAAACCGCGGCGCGCAGCTATTATTTAAATATTTTTTTTTTAATTTGAACATTTTCTTTTTAACCCTTTCGTACCTCAGATTTGGAGGCAGTGCATCGAGAGGAAACTTCACTGCTGAAGACCCCGGGATTGTTGAGGCATTTGAATAACTGTAATACAGAAACATTAATTAATAACTGGTTACTTGATAATTGCGAAAGTATCTTTAGCAAGCAGCAACCGATCACAAAGTTATGTAAAGAGCCTGAGAATCTACCCAACCTACAAAAAGATTCCGACGAATTGAGAACCTCCTCCTTTTTTGAAGTCGGTCAATAAAAATAACATAATAACGATAATTAAGTAACATTACTTCTGAAACTAGAAAATACGTAATAACATATTCAACAAAAGGAAAGTTCAGTATAAGTCCTTGTCTACCATGACTTACAAAAGTAAATAGATAGTATGTCAAGCTAAGAAAAACGAGAGTCAGGTTACAATATTTTCGCAAGATTATTTAATTTAATTTTTATTTGGGAAACAAACGGATACAATATTTAAAATAAATAGATACTGAGAAAACTACCTATCATACTTAGAGCGTGCGTCGCGTTGAAAGTACAGACGGTATAGATTTTAGTTCATCGCGTTACCTTCAGGCGGCTGTGAGCTCGTTGCCAACAAACATTTCCGATGTTGGGTAAGTTAAAAACGTGTTAAAACGTCACTACTAATGGTAGATTCAGGGGAAAAAGATAGTATGCAGAATCAGTTACATGTTATTCCAATTTATAGAATTTATAGATACTTGCCGAGGGTGGGAACACGCCACAGTAAACAGCTGGTGTCGCATGGCATGCCTGAAATACACATAAAATAAGGTTTAGGTCTTAAATGTTTAGGTATAAATGATTTCGACGACCCGATTGGCACAGTGGGTAAGCGGTTGGACTGCTGCACTTGGGGTACGATTCCGCATGGGACAATATTGTGCGATCCGCAGATGTTTGTCCCGAGTCTGGGTGTTTGTCTTTGTGATTTTTTTTTTGTGAAACGCACCCATTATACAGTAGAAAAATCTTCTGTTAGTGAATTTAAAAAGCAACTCTTGATAGATGTATGTATGCAAGGATCGTAGCGAAATACTATAAAAATCCTTGGTTTCTGCCTACCCCTCTGGGCTGTATTTGGCTTTTGTCATTAAGTAATTCACAGTACTCAGTAGCTTACCAGGAAATAGTCTGGTTTTGTGCCCAGTTAATGGCAATAGGATCAGCCCCACTATTAAATTGGAACCTAAACTTTTATTCTGAATGAATGAATATACAAACCTAAAAGGTATACAGGTTGGTTTACTAAAAAATAAAGCTACCCTAATACCACTTTGAACTCTCATATAAAATATTTGTTCGGTGCAGAGCATCGGTCTAGAGGTCTTGTTTAGACTCGTGTAAGCTTGCGACATCTCTGAGGTCATGAATAACTGTGGATATTTCACGTGAATATCTTATCGAATATTAAGAGCACATAAAAATACTATTATCTAGTATGTAGTGAGTTCGGTCAGCAACCGCTTATAATAAAAACATATTTTTAGAGATTGTATTTTTTTTTATTTATACGTCGCCCCACACTAGGAATTTCTCCTGTATCGTGGGTGCGTTTCACTAACATGAAATATCACAGACACAAACAGCCAGTCACGGAACAAACATCTGTGGATCACAAGTTTTTTTGACCCGTGCGGGAATCGGACCCGATTTAACTGATGCGATTGGACTACTGCGCTAAGGGTCGCCCTTAGCGCAGTAGTCCAATCGCATCAGTTCAGACAAGTCCAATCGCTTGGCCTTTGCGCCAATCAGCCCCCTTACCATGAACTCTTAAAGCAGGACAGTTTACGTTGTGGAAACGAGACGCCGCATTACACAGCACGTAGCGGCGTCTCGCTTCCACGTCCTAAACTGTCCTGCTTTAAGAGTTCATGGTAAGGGCTGGTCGTCAACTTTGGACTGCCTCGTTGGTCTAGTGGTCGCTTAAGACCACTGAGCGTGAAATCCAGCCCACTAGCACAGAGGTGTCGTGTGACGTCATTTGGAGTTGAAGAGCCACTACTTCTGGCTACTTCTCTCCACTTGTCGTCAAATAACGTCATCTTTGGCACAAACTATAAATACTTACACCTACCTACTTCGTTCATGAGTGATAGAGATACCGTCTTACATGACTTACATAAGAGGGCAGGCAATGACTGGATGCATTAAGCAGCAGACCGGGCTCTGTGGCGTACATTGGGAGAGGCGTATGTCCAGCAGTGGACTGCAACGGGCTGATGATGATGATGAAAGATACCGTCAATACCTAATATTCCGATTGGTTCGCACCCAGGTGTTTGCAATGGACAGCGAATACTGCGTAGCCCTGTTTTTGACGAGTCTCTTAACAACTCAACTGAAAAAACATAACTGATTTTCTTTTTTGGATCTTGACCTTACCAGACATATATTACCTACACTACCTATGGATACTTCAGAGTTCAGAGCTCTGAGTCTTATAAACGGTGCTACTGCAAAATTAACAAATGAAGGTATTTGATACCCCAACAGGAAACCTTTTAATATGCCCGTATTGTCAAGTTAAGCAAGAGTTCTGTGTCTCCACTTCGCTATAAGAAGCCAAACCTAAAGAAAAAGTAAGTTATCGATCAAAAGAGTTTGGATTCAGGCCAACGTGAAACCAGTCTCGTCACGTGTCCAATCATTCAAGTTTTATTTATAATTTCTTTTGTTTCTTGATTCTTATACAGTAGGTACAATTATTGAACCAAACATTTATACAGCTTCGTACTTTGATACATTTCTAAATAGGTACCTAATTAATCATTTGATAATTATCATGCCAGTATTTGTGAATATGGAGGTAAATAAGTTGTTTTTAAGGTTAGGTCTGCAGCACGCAACCGTAAGTAGGATTTATCTGCGCTACCGGGCATTCTGTCAAAACTATATAAGTAAGCCTCCAGCCAATAAAGGTAAAGGTGTGCTGCCAAATCACAACTTGATAAACTTAAAAGTTACATGTAAGTACATAATAGGTGCTAATAGGGCGTGCGTTTATTAACATTTATCGGGCATGATTTAAAACATAGCACTGTCCAAGCAAGGTTCGATGACCTATTAGATAGATAGATTTATCGAGGAAGGCTAGGCTATACAACATTCGAAATGCACGCGGAACGAGTCGCGGGCGGAAGCTAAAGTGTTAACTGTTAGTGTAAGTTGGTTAATAAATAAATAAGTTCTCCTATAACAATGTACCTACTTCAGCATTAATACCATCATCGATTTTAATCAACCTACCTTTTACGATTTAATTCTGTCATTCTCCACTTTATTTAAAAGCACCTTATATGTATAAAGATCACGTCTATAAACCGCTGTTAGTCACTAATAAAAATAAACTTTGAATGAGTTCATCAAAGTCGGACAACATTCATCTTCAAATTAACAAGAAAACATAGTCATACTCATAAGGCTTGCATAAATTAATAAATGACAAGTTAATGAGTTAGTTATAGGTAAGTAGATATAAGTACATATCTTGTAATAATCATGAATAACTTACAGCGATAGAAACCGCGATTAAAAAAATAAGTTTAAACATGTTCCACAACACAATCGTCTGCCGCTGCAGATTCCAGATGACTGCAGAACAAATGATGATACAAGCATTGTTGCTAATCTAAGAGGTCAAGCGACAAAGGTCAAAGACTCAATGATAAATTTATCTACTAGTCTACCTTTTGCCCGCGACTTCGTTGATAAATAGAGCATGTGTTTTTTTTTATACCAAGTGTTTGGTTTAAACCTATGCTTTACTTTTCATGAGCATCAACCAACTTCATCTGCATGTAATTTTTTCGCGTATTTCCGGTTAGTCTATGTTCAACATGAAGGTCCATTCATGCATGTAAGAGCCTCCACAAGTGACGATACTTAGGTAAGTACGTCTGGCGCACCCTGGACGGTCAACCTCGCTACCATCTTTGGAGACTGACCAATCTCTACACAACGGCATGACAATTCCATGTAGCTATCGGCTCTTGCCGATACGAAGATTTTGAGCTTTTAGAAACTGGAGAGTTTCGAATATAACCGCCTACATACAAACAAATACCTAAGTATTTAACATATTAGTCCACTGTTGGACATAGGCCTCTCCGAGGTCTTCGGCTTTGCTTCCAATCGCTGCCAGCCATTTTGGGCACATCTCGTCGCCCCACCAAGCAGTAGTGGACGGAGATAGGCTGAAGACGATGATAGTGTTCAGTGAACCCCGCAATCTTCTGGAGATGAATCAAGTCAGTTAATCATCCTTGGCCCATGACTACACGTCCATACAAAAGCATTTTTACGTGCTATAAACCTAATGTCGAGAGCATCGTCGTAGCCTAAAGTTTTTTTTAGACCCGGTTGGCCGCAAATGATTAGCCAGCTGCGTATTAGGATGAGTATTCGATTCCCGCACAAAATTGTGTGATCCGTAGATAAGTATTGTCCCTTTAATTATAATATTTCAAGTCTGTAAAGCCTGACTACATATTATGAGGAATTCGTTGGTTGGGACAAAAAACAATGATAAAATTAACATATTCGTAACACATAAAACATACTAAAATTATTGTAATAAAAATAGGGTAAACTAAACATACGCAAGCAAGACACAAGTAATCTTTTGTATAACTTTATGCTTGCAGATTCCGTAGTATCACTAATACACCTTTTTTCCGCAAGATGGCAGTAACATACCAATTTTTTAGGCTGAGTGGATTGAACCTCTAAAAATGAATGTGTCGTTAAATTCTTTGAAAATGTTGGACTATGTTGTAATTGTTACGAATATTCTTTAATTTTTAAACAACTTAGGTATTCAGTTTTTACTAAAATAGTTGTACATGGTTGTACTCATTATTTTACTAAGTTTTGGATACTAGCATTTTTAGCAAATATGAACGAAACATTTTAAAAACACCTAATTTATAAAGAAATAAAGTATCTACATACACCTTGTCGAGTTTAAAAAAAACCTTCGCAATTATGTAGCTTCGCAATATTTTATAGTAAGCATATATTTACGTAACATACTTTGTAAAGTTCATTCATGTGTATCGTAACGACCTCTGCCGACACTACGCGTAAATGCCATCAATGACTAAAAACGTACAGATATTAGGCATTAAACCTTTATCATTCGTTATCTACATTTGGAAAGTACAATAAAAAGTAATAATGTTTATTTAAAACAATTAAACTACTATGATACTAAAACAAGTGGGTATTTTTAATTAAAAGAAAAACATATTTATAATTTCTGTTCTTATTTTATCAGAAATGTTTATTTTAAACCCATTTTTGTTCGAAAACTCGCCAAGATTTATAAAAAAACATAAAATATTTCATAGTAATGTTAATGTCTCTTTAGCTAAAAAAAAAAAAAAAAAAGTTATATTGAATCCATTGTGAAGTTTGTCCAGTACAATGATTTGTCTCATCTACGCATAGCGTAAGTCTTTAGTACTACTCTTTGAACTGATTGACGTTCCATTCCAAGATGGCAGACATGCCGCTTGAGCCATGATAGTATGGAATCGTAGGATTACGATTTTTAGGTGTGTCTTTCTAAATATCGAACTAGAATGTCTCCCGAATTATTGACTAATGTCTTATACGAATGTTATGACGATGTGAAACAACTCCCTCGCGTTAAGTGCGCTAGTTTTAGGTAACATTTGTGCCGGGACATATGTAATAAAACGGTGATCGAAATTGTGTTTTTCGGTGTGTCGTGTACGATAAGTATTCTGGTTTCATGTTAAATTAAAATGTGGAATATGATGTGCGACGTGATGCCCACTATATCGGAGGACAGTATCAGTCAAAGGAGTTCGCAGTTATCCGGTGAGGATGCGAATTTCGAGCAGTTGATGGTGTCTATGCTCGATGAGCGAGATAAGCTGGTCGAGAGCCTGCGGGAGACGCAGGAGCGGCTAGGAGACTCGGAGCTGCGCCTCAAGGAGGTGGAGAAAGAGCGGGACTCGCTGCACAGACAGATCGCCGCCAATTTGCCTCAGGTCAGTGACTTGAATGCTAATGCCTGTGCTTATGTAAAAGCGGATATTATTTATATGGCAGGTAGTGCTTTATTACGGTTACTAGTATAGGCATACCTGAGTTTACGATGAAGTTCAGCCAACAGTTATTTTTGCCATATTGAGATCCACTTGTGAATATTTTTTCCTGAATCATAGCAATGAATTTCAATGCCATATTAATATACAAGGAGCTTATAAATATTCATTATCTAATCAGGCAACAGTTAGTCAATTGTATAATCAGATGGAACCTGACAGTGGTGATTGCTGTAGACTAATATATAAATAATGTCCTATTGTTATTTGTTAATATTGCTTCATAACAATTTTTATGGTGTGTGACTAGAAGATTATATCACCAATTATTTTATGTGATTTGTAAACTGTCAAATTATCCATAATGACTATTAAATATAATACAATTCATCTCAGTACTATGTAGAACAGTCCATACTACTTTTTCAAATCTAATACAAATATTGATTTTGCTATTATTGGTTTGCTACTGTACCTATTTATAAAGACCTTGCTTTTATATTTGCAGTATAGAAATGTAAAGAATAATAACAAGAAATGCTGTAATGGTAAAGCCGGCTTTTTACTCCCACAGTCAATAACTAAATATTTAAATAGTTTTCAATGTTTCCTTAGCATATTGAAAACCAAGCTGTATTCTTTATAAAGCTATATTTTCTTATCTTTTATAATTTAAGTCTTAAATATAGTGTTCTAGCTATACTATACATATGTTCTTTATCTCAATACCTTGTGCATTATAACAATGAATATTGTTACGGTACAGACCGTGTCAAGGAGACGTTGCAGCTATAATGCTCAGCCAACGGAACAAAATTAAATGAATGCTCATTACTATGATGAATTATTGCTGTTATGCTCCCATTTTGTTATTAGATTTGTATGATATCCTACAAGGACAAGGAAAAGAAAATGTTTAAGCTATAAAAGTTCTTTTAAAATTATATTTGACAATACAAGGCACTACAATCAGAATTGCAATGTTTGAAAAGGAAGCAGATAGAATGAATGTATCACTACCAATTTTATATTAGCCTGTTATCCAACACTAAGAATGTTGCTCGATTTTGGGATTTTCAATATAGATAACCATGTATTGATGTTTGCAATCATTTGGTTTGTCTTATCTAAGTTGGAGGCTATATGCATTTGTAATGCAAAATAAGTTGCTCCTTTCCACCAAGTATATCTCATTGACATAACAGTTGATTAAATAAAACACATAATATTGTCACAAAAATTGTTAACAGAAAACTTATAATTCTATTTTTTCACTAAGAAAATATATTTACTAAAACTTTTAATATCTGAGTTTTGTAAGAAGTATTTATAGAAAAATGCCTTATTGATTACTAAATATTGCCCCTATGAATAAATACTAAGCTACTTGATGTTGTAAACTGACAAAATGTACTTAAATTGAGGAAATGTAATCAATTTTCATCACTATTATTATACAGCTTCTTATAAAACAAGCATGGCTAGTATTATTAAATGATCTAACATATCTGGGCCAGTTATGATGCACTCGCTAACATACTAACATCAATGATTACATAGTACAATTGTAGTCATATGAATGTACCTAGTTTACAATGAATTCCTACTGTTCAGACTAAACCTCATTTGTTCTAATCATGATAATTGCGTCAGTTTTGAAATCGGTATTAAACTGCAGGCAATTTGCCTGAACCAGTTACAATAGTATCTGTTTGAATACTGTACATGTGTAGACTGGTAAAGTTACAGTAGGAAAACCTATTTATAATTGTTGCAATTAAGTACTTAGTATAATATATTTATTTATTACTTTAGCACTGCTAATGTAATAAATAAATATATTATACTAAGTTAATGATATTATTAATCATTAAAAAATGTTTCTTGCTGCCTTTTTTATTATTTATAAAGATATTTTTTAACTAGGTCAGATAGATAGTGATATAATTATGAGCAGTTATCTAAAAGAATTGCGTGGTTTCCGCAAGATCGACTTTAGGGGCTGAAGCTACTATTACACAAGTTTTAAATGACTGAATCTCATATTTCTTGATCTGGTCTCAGCTGTATAAATGCCAATGTAATCAGAAATATCAACAAGAGATTAATACAGTGTGATGTTATGTTTTGCAATAAACAATAGAACTGCATAGAGTAGATTCTTGAAGGTAGAACTAGAACAGCTGTTACATATTGAGATTAATCATTCGCAAACAGGCCTTCTTTGACGACAGTGCTGTCGACTTTGGCGAAACCAAGCCCGGGCTCTATGTCAGCATTTGATAAGGTTAATACGCGGAGGCGTGGTGACGCGTGTTAGCGGCTCTACCTTATTCAACCTTATTTTCCACTTTTGACCTGTAGTGGGCGTAAAGTTGAAAACACAAAGTTCGCACTGTCCGATGTCCTAGCGGCAACAGTAGGGCGTGGGTGCAAATGGGTTTAAGTGGAGAAAACTATTTGGTAAAACTTTTTCTTGGAAAGTTGAGATGAAATAATGGATGGTAGATAGAGTCATGTTATATTAGTTTTTGTCTGTGACTTCGTCAGTGTAAACAATGTAATTTTTGATTTAATAAAATATAAAGTGTACCTATATCCTTGCTAAACTATTAAAACGATTTTGATAGATTAGCCCTGAAAACGTAACAAACTAGCAGAAAAACAGGCAAGGATTTTCAATTTTATTTGAACAAAGTTAAGCTGTCTTACTGTAGTCTCAAGTGACTTAAGATCAGTGTCTCAATTCATTATAAATTATAAAACATGGCGAATGACGTAAACAACTCCAGCAAGATTGTTCTGCGCCCACGTTCCCGTTAACATTTGTTGCGATTTGCATCACTTTGTTTTGATTCAATTTCAATACAAATTTAGCAAGATCTTGATCTTGTGTTCCGGTTAACTCTAAATGTGGTCCGTTTTGAACACTCTTAGTTGATGCCATTGGAATTTACGTGGTTTCACATCCAAATAAAGGTCATGGTCAAATAGGAAACCTTTTCAAATGGATAGATAAGGTACAAAATGAATAACCTATACTGTATCATGAAGTAGTTTTTATTCAGATCGATTGATTAAAATGATTAAGTAATCAGTCAATCAAAATACTCATTCATAAAGAAGGTACAATTTAAATTGGTGTAGCATACACGTATGGTAACAACTTTTTTGTTAACCTCTTTGTGAACTATTAAATCTTGTAAAAAGATAAACATCTCAATCTTGCTTCTTACGATTGGCGTTTTTTTCTGTAGAACACACACATACAACGTACACATTAAAGTCATCAATATAAAACTGAAATATCTAATTATCTTTACGGAACATATACACTGTTTAAATAGGCCGAAACGATAAATGGGTTGGGAGTAGTGATGGTGTCCTGATTTGAAGAGTAGTAAGGTGTGATCCGTTAAACAACGAATTGTTTCTTATGGGGGGTAAGGTTTTAACTTCAAGTCTGAAGTAGTTTAAGATAACAGGTTGATGGTGGATCTTACATGTAAACGTCAGATTTGCCAGTCTAGTTTCACATTCGACCCAAGCCTATTCATGAGCTTCTTACCCGGGAATCGCACGTGCCGAATGCTCGTCGTTTTGGTCCAAAATTATTTGGGCATACCCTTATTTGGGACACGTGAACGAAGCCGCAAACATTCGTAAACAAAAATCTTTATAAATTACCATTTGATTATGGTTTTTATGTCACAGTGACAAATGCAGTAGGTAGTGTGATTGGCAGATCTTAGTCTTATGTTTTGTAACATTATTTGTCTGCAAAACCACCTACCTATTTAAAGAAGAATTTTATTAGAAAGCTGAAAGAAGAATGATATTTACCCGTGAAAATAATGCATCACTCAAATCCGACAGGTATCTTTTATGAGACACGCATGAAAAAATTATTCAGTTTTATAAAATATTCAACGAAATAATTGTGTTGAGTTTATACCAAGTAATTTGCTTGGAATGACTAGAGTTTCCTCCCTGTGATTTATTAATGTATCCGTAGCGCAATTAGGCTGGATTGTCAGCGATTTTGTATGAATTAAACAAACCTTTTAGGCACCTGAAGGTAGGTAATACGGTGGAATTTTTAGGCGAAGAATGTTGCGAAGTTGGGAGCTCTGAACATTGAGTGTTATTAACTTTAGAATGGTGTGAAAAGGTTTTATGTGTCGTGGCAGAAGCAGTTTTGTTATATAAAGATATTTATTAAGTTCAGTTTCAGCTTGTGTAATAAAAAGTTTTTACAGCATTTGCAATGACTAATAAATAATTAGCGCTGTCAGGGTGGCTTGAGTCGGTATTATCTGTCTCTAACGTAGCATTTTTAAGATGTTAACTTTTTATACACTAGTGATTCTGTGCCTTTTATGTTATACGTGCTTCGGAAGGCACGTTAAGCCGTTGGTCCTGCGCCTTATCTCTCTCCGGTCGAGTCTTACCGTCCTGGACTATGAGAGTGAGGGAATAGGGAGTGCACATTTGTTTGCGCTCACTTGTGCACTATAATAAATCCTGCATAGTTGGCTAGTCTCAGCTGAGGCAGGCCGCCGTGACCGAAACTCGATGAGGAGCATCATCTTATAAGATGTATATTATGTAATGGTACAAGTTAGTACTAGTATTTATTATATTATATACTGGTATATTACCGGCTATTTGACATTTACTGACAGTTATATCTGTCCTATGTGTTTTCTGAAGGCATCCTGCGCACTCAGATCTCTGTGGACCCCGCCTGCATTCCTGCTCGTAATCAATGTCTTCCCAGAATGCCACTACACATTTCCGGAACCGTCTATTTTGGTTGCCACCGTGGCCGACTCGAAATATCAATGAACTTCTAATGTCCTGCTATATTTAGATTAAAGATTATATTTTATACCAACTTTCCACTAATGTGCTTCTTATAGAGGCTATTGGTGTGGTTTAGATTATTATAATATGTGTACCTATACGAAAATCGACTTGGTTAATAGTTTGGTCATCGATCAAGTTTGAAAGATTAGTCATTTGTTGACGTTAAAATCTTTCCGTCATTCTTTTATGTCGTGTGATCTTAAACAAAATTGTAATGATTGGGAATATATTTGTCTTTGTAATTTGCGAGTACAACACGTAGCATTTATGTTTATGCGAATAAGGTTCAAAATGCAATATAATTTCAACAAAAAGGGGTTTTTAAGGTTCAGACTAATAGGGTTTTCTTAGCATTTAATTTGCAACGTGTTTCAACGCTTTATTGTTATTGAGGCTCAGGTATTCTCATTCGGCCTCATAGATGTCATCTTTGGTCGCTGTTACACATTTTATCACCTGTCAGGATTGTCACTTTGTACGATACAAACAAAGCGTCTATCCTAGTAATATCTGTCATACCCGCACGACATAAACCAATTAAACATAACTCATTTATCAATTAATTATTTTATTAATCGATGTGAAAAATGTATTTTAGTTTTTTATTAAGATTGTGTTCAAAGGCCGCACAACGGGACCCCGATGTCAGAATTTTTTTTGAAGTTGGAATTTATATCGTATCTAGATAAGTTCGAATATACTTTGGTAAAAATTAAAAAACTTTTGCCATCCCGTCCCGGTGTGCGTCTTAAGTTGCTACCTAATAATTTAATTATTTTACAATTGCCATGTATAATTTATGACTTCGGTAAGTATTTTATTTACTTATCAATCAACAAATATCGCCATTGCATAAGATCTAAATACAACACAGCATCCATTTTAACAGATAGCATACAAGAATACTGATTATTTGAAACTTACTTGCAGTTTAAATAACGCTGTTAGACAAGTACCGTACAGCGTTTGATAACTTGCGGCTTAGAAATTAATTTGACATCCGACAACTGCCCGCTTGTTAAGGTTAATTAGTTTTTTTAACGGGACGTTTAAACTAATAGGAGAGACTAAAAAATAACTAAGAATATTCAAGATAACCGTAGTCTCTACAATCTGCAGTGTCTTTTACTAACAACAAATTTGATAGGCTACAGTGGCTTGCTTACAGTGCAAAAAGACACATACAAAGATTAAACCAATTTTTTTTTTCTGATGCCATTGATAGCCCTTGACAGAGACAAATTGAAAGAGACATAGAGGCCTTTGCCCAACTGTGGGATATTATAGGCTCATAATAACAATAATTATAGGTAATTTTATGTAGGTTAGGTAATTTGTTTTAAAAATGTAATTTGCAACAGTTTCTACTTATCTGCTGTTTTCTGTAACGTTACTAAGACCAAAATCCTACTTTGAATAACTACTACGTTAATTGAACGAGCGTTATAATAAATTATATAAGTATTTGCTTCGCAGCTTTTCATTACACATGTAAAGACACATGTCTCGTTGACATTGCAGACGCAAATCACACGAACCTATACATCTGGAGTCGACAAACATCTGTTGATCATGCTATGTACTTGTCACCATGCCGTATTGAAACTACCGATCCTGATCGTGAAAAACTTTCATTTTTCTGTTTTTTGAGAAAACAAACGGTACAATAATGAATAATTATAGGATATTACATAGTTACTCATTCCTTTACCTAAATGGCGAAGAAGAAGACGACTCTCTTTCTGTCAATATGGTAGGAAGAAGCTAAGATAGCGATAGTTTGAAGAATGTGGGAGAAGCGTCTACCAGTGAGACTACAAGATAGAAGGCAGACGAGCAAGGTTTTTTCGACGCCTTCCTTACATAACATCACGCCTGTATTCCCCGAAGGGATAGGCAGAGGTGTACATATAGTACACCCACGTTTCGCCAGTTATGTTGTAAGTCCCAATGTAATAGGGGGCGAGCCTATTGCCATCAACCAGGCACAAATCCAGACTCCATGCTGCTACTGAGAGTTACCTAATAGAAAGCTCAGTAACACTTTGCCCGACCCGGGATTTGAACCCAGGACCTCTTGCTCAGCAGTCGCGCTTAGCGACCACTAGACCAACGAGGCAGTCAAAGTCAGCCTTCCTTATAAATTTGTGGAAATTATATGAATTAGGTTAAAAAGTGTAAGTCAGGTTTGGTTTCTGTATGTTGTTTAATATGAAGTAGGTATTTAAAATAAGTTTATTTACAGTTAACCAGAGGATCTCTGACCACATTTTATCTTTCTAAATTTCGTAACCCCTCAAATATGCGCGTCAACTAATTTATGTAGAAATTACACAATTGTTTACACGGTTTCGCCTGTGTAATCGTTGTATGTTGTGACGTAACACCACATGTAAACAAACGTCAGCCAACGCGACTTCACACGACGTCAGGTAAAAGATAAAACTCCCCTGTTTCATCCCGTTTATACCGTTTTGAATTCAACCCAAGTTTCCGTACAAACTTGGCTACGTATTTGTCAGGTGATGTAAATCCTCCGAAGATTGACATTTTGGAATGGTTTTCTTGATAATTTTAGGAAAATACTTATGTAATACTAAAGCATATTTTTACAAGGCTGTGAGTTTAAACGCTGTGAAGCCTCTTTCTACTAGACACCATTGACTGATTTAGATTAACGACTCTATAATGACAATCGAAATAAATCTATAATGAAACATATTATACCATCTGGCAAAATTTAGGTCGACAACGGACACGGACAGACATGTCTACTTACCCCTTCGGAGAAAACAAGCGTGTTGTTAGATAAAAAAAATCCCTAAGGGTTTTATTTTATAACGTTAGTGCCTTGGTGGCCAATATATTTCATTAAAGATGGTTGCAATTTCTAAATATAACATCGGCGATGCACATCTCGCCGGCATGCCTCGCTTAGAAACCGGTACCATTTGCATGATCACAGTTTAATGTACCTATACTAACATTTTCTACGATATACAATTATATGCTTGATTTGCTTCGATAAGGTAGATAGAAACATAAATGTGCTTCACTTAAAATTTGAAGTTATAGGAGACGAGTATTAGTCATGACCGAATTACAAAATTCGGATTGTTATAGACGTGATACATTAAATACTACATACACTCTTTAATAAGCGTAGTAAATAAACAGAACAATAACAGTTTATCAAATGACTCCACAAAATCTCATTCTCATCGATCTCATCGTTCCCGTCCTTGAATAATGTCATGATCGCAATTTAAATGTAGGTATATTTCGATGCCTAATAAACAACGTATATACAGAGTCGATATGAGAACATCCCTATTGGCTCGCAGCCAGTCAGTGTTGCTGCGTGAACGGCTACATAAACATGTGGAAATCCGGCAAACTCTTTTACACGATGCCGATGTTTATAGCCGTTGATATTAGGTCCACGGTTTTGTTTCTTAGCTTTCTGGATTGTCAGTCAGATTCATTTGTAAAGCTTTACCAGTGTAAACGAAACGTATGTTTGAATATAAAGGTTTAACTACAGTTTCTGAATGATTGTTTGGTAAAAGCATGAAGAACGATTGGTCGTACAAACTAATGTTTGAATGTCGCACTCGTTAGTTCCGGCTTTGTTCACTCATCGCGCGCGAACGTACCAAAGTTTATCAACAGTATAATATTGCATTATTACACCTTCTTTTTAATTTTCCCGCTCTGGCACTCTCTGTCCCATCTCTGTTCAACGCCATTTCCAGCCATGTGTTTTCCGCCAAGTGTTCTAATCGCCTTATCATAGGTACGTACTATCCTTAACATATTTTTTATTTTATTTAAATAGGTCCTATAAATTAAATGCAAAATAGACGACGTGCATATAACGACCATTATTTATGGTAGAGCCTAGTTGCAGTATTTGACTACAGCTGGTAAATAGCCTGGCTCTATAGGGGTAGGCGGGTGAACCATTCTATCATGAAATTCCCGCGTTGCGTTCTGCGTTTATTGCGTTAAATTGTACTGCGGTTTGGGCGACATCTGAAAGCCTAAACTGTACTAACTTGTCTAAATAAATAGTTCGATATTCTGGAAATGCATAGACAAAGGTCTGTTTTCTCTGTTTATGCTCTTTATTAACTGTAATCTGATTCTTAACAAGTATTTTTATATCGATAGGTGAAGAACGTTGATGTACGAGTTCTTAGGGTTTACTTTGACAGTGGAATTACACTTAACAACCCCAAAGGTAGGTGTGACAAAAATGGCAAATAAAAATGCGTGAAACACATAATTTATCGATATAAAACGTAACTAATTAAATGAAAGTATTTGCCACAGTCGACGGTAAGTCGGCAGAGACACACAGTATGCACTCGAGTTAAGCGGTTTACTGTGTAAGTTAGTTGCATGGCAAATACTCTGTTTGTATCGTACTGTATAATACTGTCGCAGAATTTACTCAAGACTATCTGCCTGACCATGGATGAAGAACAACAGTTAGAAAGCTTTATATAGCGTAAATGAAGATGAAATGACTTCAGTGCCATTTACAGAAACCAATACCATTCAAGGTGAATTTCTTCTTCAGCGTCGGGTAAAGCAAGTTAAGGTCATACCAGAAAGACGATTTCTTTTTTCGCATTCGCAAGTGCCAATGTCACGTCAGAAATACGAGATTCTATTCTCATTCGACTATGTCAGCCTGGTCTATCATCAGAAATCTTTTTAGTCATTTCATCGTTCCCACATGGCAAATGCAAAATTAATATAACGTTCGAATCCGAGCTTTAACCAAGCGTACAGAATGATGCTTCTATTTATTCCTCCATTTAGTTTTTCAACTTTCATTGTGTTGTGTCGCTGTAAAAATGAATTGCATTTTAATTCCATTCATTGGTAGATTCACAAGTGAATGCTGAACAAAAGAGAAGTTCAATGAAATAGACCACTAGTAAATGATGTCAATGAATCATTTATTTATTGTGTGACACACCCACACCTAGTTACAGAGTGGTTGAGTATAATATATTATGCAATGTGTATTTTTTTTAAAAACGTCGCCCCACACTAGGAATTTCTTCTGTATCGTAGGTGGGTTTTATAAACAAGAAATATCACAAACACCCAGACTCGGGACAAACATCTGTGCACAAATTTTTGTCCCGTGCGGGAATCGAACCCGATAGCGCAGCAATCGCTTAGCCACTGCTCCAATTGGGTCGGCAAAATATGTAACGTTTATTTTTATAAGGAGGACGTTTAAGGTACAACTGCAATTTGCAAAAAATCTACGCATCTTCAGTGACACTGAAGGTTTCAACTACAGCTTAATGAATTGTAAGATTATTTTTCTTGTTTCTTAACATATAAATAAAGAAAAAATCAAATTGTATTACACACGCAGATTTGCAAATAATAAACATTAGCATTAGCACATAGAAAGCTAATATAATGACGGGAACAAGAGCACGTAATGAATGGCACGCAAGTAATGGTAACATGACATCCTGCTTCTGTGACGTAGTTGATGTACCTATGTAATATTGTAATGCTGGTGTAGCTATATATATAATATATGGCTTTGTTGGTTAGACTAGGACTTGAATAGTGAAGTTTTTTCTGCCCAGCCATATCCCAAGCACACGGTGAAGCACAGGCTGAAAATTTGTTATTAGGCTTAAATAAATGATGTCTTTTGTGATGTGAGGCATATTTTAATGGACTATTTCCCTACCTTTTGTTTGTCATTATTTGAACTCTGGTGCTGGCATTATCGATTTTCGTATTAGAATTGCAACAGTGCAAAATGTTTTCCACTAGGACTGGCCCATGAGTTGTGCGTTGTAGTCATTAATCATACATGCACGGATAACTACGATAGCTTCGTAGAACTTAATTCAAAACCTATTTTCAAACGGTATCTGAGACTGTGACGGAGAGCATAAAAAAATTTCTGTGCTACTTAATCAAGGTCAATACTAACCAAAAGTTTTTGCTTAGTTCGTACTTCATTTTTGGTTTAAGAATAAAATTCTGCCTTTCCAGTACAGCTGTATAAAATCTATTTATAAGCCAGATGAACACAATTTGTTAATCTCTTAATATTGTAAATTTGATTACTGTAAGATGGAATTTTTTGCTTTGACCTTTTAATTGACTTCAATAGCATTGCATACTCAAAACACTGACTTGTAAGAATCTGTGTAATACACGTATTTAAGTAATAATACAAATTAATGAGAGTTTTCTCTCATTAATGACTGCCTCGTTGGTCTAGTGGTCGCTAAGCGCGACTGCTGAGCAAGAGGTCCTGGGTTCAAATCCCGGGTCGGGCAAAGTGTTACTGAGTTTTCCATTAGGTAATTCTCAGTAGCAGCACGGAGTCTGGATTTATGCCCAGTTGGTGGCAATAGGCTCGCCCCCTATTATATTGGGACTTCAACATAACTGGCGAAATGTGGGTGTACTATATGTACACCTCTGCCTACCCCTTCGGGGAATACAGGCGTGATGTTATGTTATGTTTTCTCTCATTAATTTGTATTATCACTTAAATAAATTAATCGTGCACTGTTCTGTTTAGCGATCGTATTCAAGTAATTAGTGGCCCGATGTGAGAGCAGCTTCAACAAACGAACAGACCAAACAAAAAGTTCGAAAGCTATTTAAAACGATTGCTACTAAAGTACTATTTTTTTGTAGGAAAAAGGTTTGCTTGTAAATAAATGTAGCCATTTCCCAACCATTTCCTGAATGTTTATTGAAAGCGGAATCTACAACGCTGTCTATAAAGTACGAGTCACTGGTTTATCTTGTGTAAAATCTAGTCGCTAGCTAGTGTAAAATATTCCCGATTTACTGAGATGAAAATCTGTATTTGTAGATGTTCAGTTTAGTTTGAACATGTAAATAACAGGACTTTTAGCGGCACTCATTAGCATTGATGCGAATTTAATGAACCTTGTAGGTATACAGTGTGGAGCATGAGCTAAGTTTATAAGTGTTGGTACTTCTACACGAACGTTAGGCCGCAAAGTATCAATAGTGTCGTCTTGTGTATAAACCTAGGTTTCCTCTTTGTTAAGTTATTGCTGAATAAATTTCTTACTGAGGTATCTTCTTTAATTTTAGATTTTGTCGGGAGAATTATTGCCGCTCCTTCAATGTCCTATGCTCTTATATAACCTCCCCATATAATCCTACTCCCTTTTCTTTGATCAGTTGTAAAGCTTATTCTTGGTCATACTCGTCTTGTTCCTTCTGTATCTTGTTTTCATCATCAAGAACTTATTGTGTCTTATAAGTGCCAAACTTCATTCCACTTATTTTTTCAACTTTACCAAACATGTGCCTTTTCATTAACTAACTTGTTACAGAAATATGCACCTACAAGCCAGTAAGACAGTTATGTCGTACACTTGAAAATAACACCACATTCTGTAATATAGACTTAGCCAAAAAAGTAGGCGATTAGCAACGCTTTTACTTAGTCTCGGCCAGAACAGTGAAACCTCGTTTTCTCGTCACGGTTGATAATGCAAACAAATGATATTATGATCGTGAGAAGATGCGCATGGCTGGACAATGGTCTCCAACAGAACTGTTTGACATAAAATGTTGATGCATGACGTAATTATTGGATAACCGTTCGACAAAATGTTAGGTACACCGCAGAGTATGTTATTTGCGTAGTAAAACGCTGTCATTATTTGCTGTTGAAGAATTGGCGTGATTTGAAGTGGATTAAACACTTAGGTTTTACTGATACAAACTATCTCGTGTTTTTGTCCCTAGTAGCTACGGTATATGTATATTAATTGGATTTATCAGCTGTGGCTAGAAAAGCGTTTAGAAACGACCATGTGTCTAAACTAAACATTACAATCAACGTATTACTTGTACCTAACCATACTGGTCAATACAAACATCGTTAGAATTCACATTATTATATATTTATGTTTTGCACGACCTAGTTGACAATCGTCTGTGACTTGTAATACGTTCCTGACTGCGCCCATATTGTCACCGTTCGCCGGTAAAGGTCCATACATAGGCTGTTTTAAAATGAAAATATGTTACTATTGCTCCCTAAAAAATTGGGGTATTCAAATTTTGTTATTCAGTAGGATGATGTTGGTGATAATCTTTCTAATGATTACAGTCTTTGGGCCATCTACGTAGCCTATTGTTTGGCAGTAACCGCTTCACATTGTCGCCGGGAACTAATCAGGACACGACAGCTTCTTTTATAACCAGTGCCGTCTAGACTGGCCATGTCCGTGCTTTGATTTGTGAGAAGTGTTCGTAAATGAATGAGAATCATACTGTCGGGATGTAATTGTTCTCTTACAAAATTCGCTTTGGTTCATCAGATATAAATTCCACGTTCAGAATATCTATTAAATTGTCGTTACCACTATCTACGAACGTCATATCGTTTTGTGGAAATAAATTCGTTGCGATCCGAAAATACAGTACAGGCTTTAAAAATAAAATAAAATTCCGACATTTGGACGGTGGCCCACTTGTGCACGCTGCAATTGTATAATGCTGACTATGTGGGTTTTATTGCTTTAACTAAATTCCAGTTGTCCGCCGAGTCTCTGCCGCCTAATCCTTGAACCAACCGTGTCTAGGAGACAATCAGTGCGGATCGGGCGTTCCCTTTCATACAAACGTTCACTCGGATATTGTTACGCGTTTCAGTCGTCGCTACGCCGTGTTGTGTTAGGTAATGGCAGAGCTCAACTACCTCTGCAATATTAATTATTAGCTCAGCTCTATAGACATTAACGTAATGAATTTGTAGCATCAAAAGATTTGTACAAATTAAGCCTGGTTTCTGTTCGTGATTTCTACGTTTGAGATTTTGGAATAGTCTTTGCCCATTTTTCCATATTTTTTGTACAGCTTTAGAATTAGGCATGGCTCAAATGACCTAGTGTTAATTAGCAATTTATGATAGAAATAAATGATGAGAGATTATTAACATTCGTCATATTATGTTGTTTTCCTTCTAAGTCTTACTTAAATCAAAGAAAAACAAAGTAGGTACAAGATCAACAAAGAACAATGTTATCTAAGACATAACTTATACCTACTGTATATTGACCCCCATTGTTGTCCTCAAAGCGATACTTATGCTGCTAAATAATTGATGTGTTTTATATAGGCCATAGGGTAATGCATCTTCAAACGACACCATTAAATATGAATTTGTTCTGACCCTTCACATAATCCAGGTTTAAGGATCTTTATGAATTTATAAATTGTATGTTTATCTTGCTTCCTGTAAATGAAACTTAACTACTATTACCAGTAAGAATTAAAGAGATATGTATGTACCCAACGGACCCCTCAAAATGATAGACGACAGCGTGGCAGACCCAGATGGAGATGGCGAGATGAACTCGAATCTTATATGAAGGATTGGACTTGGCTAGCCCTTGAAAGAGAGAATGAGGAGGCTTTTGCCCAGCAGTGGCACAATACGGGCTCTTAATAATTACAATTATGTACATAAGTTATTATTGTTGATTTCGCATGCATTAAACTCTGGATTTTATAAAAATATTGATTTCAGAACAGATATTAGTGGGTGTAGTCAGTATTGGTATAATAGAAATCTATTTTATATTAACAATACCACTGACGATTAAAGGTTAGGCCATTCTTCATGTATATCACTATGCAGCCACATGGCGGACTTGTTCTCACAGTTCATGTTCTTGACCAGTCAGTTTCTATTTTCGGTACTATCTCAAATATTTCTGAGAGGATTTTGATGCTACACGCTTAGTGTCTTCATGCGTACGAGTTGGTAAATCCCTAGCGCTTAAAGCTGCGCATTTCTGTGTTTTACTTACTCGATACGTTTGTTTGTATTGGCCTTTAAAACAATTAAGGATATTTTGTAATTTATTATTTGATAATTTTTAACCGACTTCAAAAAATAAGGTTCTTAATTCGTTGGAATCTTTTGATTTATGTATGTTCCCTCATAAGCTTATAACTCCGTCACGTATGAACCAATTTAAAAAAAATATTTATGTACTCAATGGTCTCCTAACTGACAATTTCTACTTATAAATACAATCGTAAGTCAGTTATCTTTTGATATATTTGCATTTACATATCGTATAAAAAGTTATTCCTACAATGCTAAAGCAAATAAAATTGTGTGTCAGGGCTAACATCCTTATAAAATGGATCCATAAGCAATCTACACAAGTATCGTTTCCTCAAATTAAGTGACGGTAAAATCAAGATATACTTATAAGTTGATGGTAATCAGTCGCCTATTTTTTCTTCAAGTGAACCTTGGCCTATATAGTTTCTAGATGCAAATTATATTCTTCGTTTCCAATTCGTAACTTATTAGCAATCACTCCGTGTTTATTGCCATAGTTATACCCTTCAAAGTACGATAAACATTTTATTGTTTGATATTAATACATAACAACATCAAATATCGATTATCGCTTCTTGAATGCATTGGGGCAAGGTCGTTAGAGTAATCAAAAACGTTGGAAGTACCCTCAATAGTAATTTAAACTTTAATTCTTCGCCAAAAGAATCATATTCTTTTAGCAGCTGTCGAGTTAATTTTCTGTGTGCCGTAATGGTTTTGATGATGAATGGGAGTATTATACGAATCTTGTTCTTTGGAATGTAGACGGTCGATGAACCTGTCTTCTTCAGACGTTTCTCGAATTTACTTTGATAAGGTTGTTAATCTTGTAAAAGGTTTTTAATCTAGAAGATATTTTATGAAAGGTGCCGTTCTAGGAAGATTCAATTAGTAATAGTGTACTTGGCGTGCAAGATATGTAATTGGAGACTAGCAATTTATGCATTAGCATCTGTATGGCAAATAGAACAGTTAATACGCTCGACTTCTTCTTATCGTATGGTTGATGAACAACCTGGTGTCAGAGTTCAAACCGCCCGTAGGCTATGACCTGGCTTTACACACCGTTGAAAAATCTCTCAGGTGTGCCGGTTTCCTCATGATATATTGACTTGGCAGTCCAACGGTATCACTGCAATGCGCTCGACGAAAAGGTGAGTAATTTTTTTCATGTGGATTAACAAACCGTCCATATTATCACAGGCTCCGACGCCTCTCCCGGGAGGACGTGTATTGATTACGAAACTGATTACCCGGTCATGTGTACCATAAGCAATGACACCAATGACACACGACACTGAAGGGAATAGCTCCAACCGTGTATGAAGTGTCTGCCTCGGATATTTTCATGAGCTATTTATACTGATAAAGTTTCCCCTCAAAAAGGTTTTATTGTTCACCCATCATAAAATTTTGTAAATGTTTTATAATCTTCCTTTTTTCTAGTCATTGAGTTGCTCCTCAATCATTTTTTTTATCCAAACTCAACCCTTTAAATATTTGATTACCCTCTTGAGTAAACCTACTCAAGGGGGTAATCGAATATTTACCTACCTACTGATAAAACTTCTTAATAGTACTGTAAAACCCTCTAAAAAATTGTATTAAAAAAAATGGTATTTATAAAACAGACAAAAACCAGGCGCTTAAACTGAACCAAATGATTGCAACTTTAAAATTACAACATGAAGCCCACATTTGCCTTGTACAATATCCTTAATGTTAAATTGAAACGGCCAAACAGTTAGTACGATGTGCCCGTATCTAATTAAGAACTCATTAAAATGGCATCCTTATCGAGTTGCGATCAATCAACTTAGGAAAAGATTACTGTAACGGATACGCTATTCACCTGTGGCCACAAACACTGCGACTGTATGTGCTGCTACTGTTTAAACTAAACGCATTATAATATCAACTAGCTACAGAGCGAGAACCGATCGTTATTGAACAAAATATCTACAAGTACCTACCAAACAAAATACGGTAAATTTTTTCACGCAAATTTCAGTTAGTAGATGCTATTAGTGCCCAAGGAATTCTGGTTCATTAGTACAAACATTCAATATAACTATTTGCTTAGGACTTTTTATGTAATCATGGAAATAGGTCTCGCGGCCTTTTGGCGCACAACGTGGGACTATTTTCTGATCACCTGTTATTACATAATTAATGTTACAACGGAGTAGGTGTACATTTCTAATCAACATTTTGAAGCCAAAAGTAATATTGCTTGTATAACAAGAAAAAGATTTAGTAAGATAAATTTTATTTTCGCCCTCCCACTCAAAGAGCGAAGGTCATCGCGTTGCCATGATGGTAATTGAGCTACGCCAAGTTGCCAAGTTAAATGCTTGTTGTTCCAAGTACTAAATAACATCAATTAAATTCAATTGGTTTTATCTTTAGTCAATTAAAATACAACTTTCGTTATGTTACGAACAATTGAAAATCGAAGATATCTTGCGACTTCCAAGTATAACGTTACTTGAGAATTCTATTATTCTAGTCCTCTGTTTACGCTTTAGCTAGTAGAAGTTATAATTAGTGTTTCATTGTTGAGGTTGCCCTGTTATACATTCGCTACATATTATTAGATAAGTTCCTCTATACCTATACTTACTTTATGACCGTACATATTATGCGATATGTGTTTCTAAGCTCTAAGAAAATCTTCACTATGCCTTCATCACGTAGCGCATACTGAACTGCCATGCGATTCTAAAGACATTACGTACGAACTCACTTCTAAATCCGCGGTGAGATTTGACACTAGCGCTACCAAATATGATGCAAGGTGACGTGGGAGATGACTTTCGAGATGATGTTACTGTTTTAGAATAGCATAGCTGATGTAAATAAATATGTATATTAAGCTTATTGGTTGGGATTTAACAGCACTGATAGCCGAGTGGTATGACCGTTGGACTGCCAAGTCAAAGGTCGCAGGTTCAAATCCCGGCACGCACCAATGTCTTCTCGAATTCATGTGCGTACTAAAAATTAGTTATCAGTTGCTAAAAACGGTGAAGGGAAACATCGTGAGGAAACCGGCATACCTGAGAGATTTTTCAACGGTGTGTAAAGCCATGTCAGAGGCCTACAGGCGGTTTCAACTCAGGTTGATCATCAACCATACGATAAGAAGATTGGTTGGGACAGTATAAACCTCTAGCAGTATCACCAGTCAGTGATATTATTTTGTTTCCAAGTAGGCAATCAAAATAAAATCCAGTAAATTCAGAGCAAGCTAGGAGCAGAACGAAGTGTTGTCAAGAATGTCAGCTTATAGTTCAAAAGGAAAGAACTAGAAGCCCTAAATAAAAGTAACGAAGAATTCCTTTTGGAGCAATATAGGAATTGTCACGTTTTTAGGCCAGCATTTACATATGTTAGTGTCAAAGAATAAACACTTCGGTCGATATCAGACGTTTGCCGAAAGGGTATATTTTTTGTTCATTGTTAACATGCTTTCTTATTGTTCTTCAATTGAACTCACATTTTAGGCGATACCTGGTTTTCATATCAAGTTTTACATTATGGCAGAGGTATCTTCCATTTTTTAGAAGCCTATACATCTACATTTTGCTAATGATCTAGCGTGGCATGTGGTGAGCTTTGTATATTTTATATTGTTGAAAATTAATTCATTTTCAATGTCAGCAGCTACGGTAATTTACGCAGGCATCGAATCCCTTGTTTAATTTGTTGACCACTCAAATAATCTTAAGTTAAATAATCTTAATAATGTTTATCGTAAACTACTCCTATATTTGTTATTCATTAAAATGGAATTTAAATTAAGAAAACAATATTGTCCTTCGTGCATAGTTTTCTTTAAAATCCTTGGTAAAGTGTTAATTACTAAAAAAAATAGCTCTAATATTATCGGCAATGTCGATTGTACCTTGTGGTCAAAATACTAAGGGGTGGGTATATCGCCTTAAATAGTACCTCTAGTTCGTTTGATTGAATTAATTCAATTAACTAGTGAATGATGCTTTCAGTTAACATCATTCAATAGCATTGAATACAGCACCAAACGCTTGACATTGAAGGCAAATGGGGTCTGGGAGCTTTCATCGTGGTTGCGCATGCGCCGAATAATGAACTGAAATGTTTGGATTAATCAATTTGCTTGTTTGTAGAACATTGAAATCTAAAGGTTGAGTCTAATGCTGGCTTTATTCTTGTCTGATATTAACAACATTATTTATTATTTAAGTCGTTTTGATGTTACGGAAGAATATTGTAAGTACGGAAAAAGGGAACGTAATCTCTATTTGGTAGACAGGATTATTATCTATAGCAGCGGTAGATTTTGTGTTGTGTATTAAGGTATTTGAAGAACCCGAAAAATCGATTATTATCTAATATTGACGACCTTATTGGTGCAGTGGCTGAGCGATTGAACTGCTACGCTAGAGTTGCGGTTTCGATTCCCGCACGGGATAAACATTTGTTTGATCCGCAGATGTTTGTGTAGGTATTATATTCACCTTCTATTACCTACCAATGTCCTGTTTCTTGTTTGGAAAACGCACCCACGATACAGGATAAGTTCCTAGTGTGGGGTGGTGTGGAGTTATAAAAAAAACATTTTATTGTTAATTGTACAGATACCTACCTACAAATAAGCGTAAATGTCAAAACATGATATTTTCAACATTTCATTTACGAGAGTTATCTTTTGATGTATGTATTATTCGTCTACTTCTCTTCGCCAACAACTAATTAGATTCACGAAGAGAACCTAAAGCTGAGTTCACGGCGATTGTAATTGATAGGGAGCTTAGTGGCTTCATCTGTCAACCGTTTATAAAATGACCCGCCGTAATTAGGGGCTTTCGTCAGGTTCACAAGTTTTCCTTGTTGGCTCAGAATGAAAAATCGACGGAGATTTTACGATCAGTGGTGTTACTTTTCCGTTTATTTTAGGAAAGATTTGATTATAAATAACTGCTCTATGTTTAATGATTTATTTTTAACTGCTATTATGTCAGTTATCATGCAATTTCATCATCATCGTCAGCCGGATGACGTCCACTGTTGAGCAAAGGCCTCCTCCTAGGGGGGGGGGGGGGGGGGGGGGGTGTTGCCACTATCCCTACGCCTGGCAAGCGGCTTGGGGATCGCAGTATTGGTGGTTACAGAGGACGCTGCTGCCCATCTTTTGTCGTCGCCTCTTACGACACCCACGGGAGGAAAAGGGGTGGTCAATTCTAAGCCTATCGCGGTCCACTGTTGGACAAGTGGACATAGGCCTCTCCCAAGATGCGCCCGGTCCTTCGCCTTCCGCATCCAGTCCGACCCAGCTACCTATTTCAGGTCATCGGTCCATCGGGCTGGAGGCGTCCTACACTTCGTTTTTTCATTTTAATTTAACAAAGGTACAGTTAGTTCTTTGTCAACAAATCAGCTTTTGTAATTTATCTAAACGAAATATTCCCGCAGCTAAGTTTAAAGCCGACTAAGAATTTACCAGAGGTTTAGGATGTTTCTCTGTTGACGCCTACGGCTGAGCGAAATGAGATAGAAGCCTTTGATGAATAAATAGACTTCGTTTTACAATAATAGTGCTTGTCGGAACTGTTCCTCATTTAATTATTTACTTTATATATTTGTTATTACGGCTGTTGCATTCGAGGGATCACCTGAAGATCGGTTCGAGGGAGAAAAATAAGCATCTTGCTCTGCAAGCTATCGCAAACTCTTACCAACCGGACAGAACTCTTAGTACCATGTCAGAAGGGGCTAATCCATGTCTTTTTTCTCTGTCTGTGTTGTCCCACTGCAGGGCAAAGGCCTCCCTATTACTCTTCCACTTTACTCGGTCGTGTGCTAAAGTGGACCAGTCTCTCTGTAGGCAAGCAGATCGTCATGCCGCCGTCGTCTGGGTCTGCCGTGATGACGTCGTTTATTTTGTGGACCATGATTATTGAAGCACAATTATTATCCAGTGTCCTAAAATTAGATAATTAGAAAATCCAATATGAAACTAAAAGATACGTAGTTTGTTTCCGCCACCAAAACAAATGCTGTTCGTGTTCCTTAGCTGCGTGTGCCTTTGTCCTGTCTCCTACTAGATCTATGCTGTGCCGGACAGGGTCCATAATTGTGCCTTATGTATTTATTTTTTAACCAACTATGTAACGTACGTGTATCTATGTATTATGGTACGCAATAAAGAATTGAGAACTGATCCCCCACAACTATTACTATTCACAATAACCATTTGTATGTCTGCAAAAATTATCAATGTGATTATCGCTGTTTGTGCATCTACCGTGATCTGTCTCTGCACTACCCAAAGGTTTGACTGGTAGAAAATGCCTAAGGCATTCAGTCCGCCTTGTACACCTCTTGTATAAAGAATAAATAAATATCGCCTACTATTCCAAGCATCAGCTTAAAATTCTCCTAAAATAAATATTGTAACCGGACATTATTAATTGTGATGCCCTTAAATTGTATCATCTCAACCCAACCATGAGTGAGTCGAGAATACAAAGCTAATTGGTATTGTTACAGCGAAACGGTTGTTTTTATTCGTGTCATAATCCAATTTGTAGGTTTCAAGTAAAGGACGGCCGCTCACGTTAAAATAGACTTACAGGAATTGTTGGGTTAGTGAAATGTGTTGCTTTCTATGGAAGCTGGTATTAAAAATAAAAGACGGGTACGACGAATTATACAACCTAGGTACTATATTTTGTATTATACTTAGATACTACAAAAATGGTGTAAGTGCTAGGTATAGTATAATTTTGCCCAAAGTTTCAGTTTGTATCTATGTATTAAGCAAGTAGGTACCAATTGTTTAGTACAAGAAAATGTTGGCGAATTTAAAGGGTCTTTGACGATAGATCAATTTGACGGGCTTACTTCTTTTCTTTTTGCGCTATTTTCATTGTATATTACATATCGAGGGGATAGGATGATGATTACAAGAAAGAGTACTTCTTTAGTAGCTAATGTGAGTTACATATTAGCTACTAAATTCACACTCGAATTAGGTACGTTTGAATTTGCATATGATACAACTATGTGACAATTTTGATCTGAGCTATTCATTATTAGCTATAGTAATGTGTATTTTCATGTTAATTCAGCATTCTGCTAGCCGCTAACAACAAATATAATATCGTGCGAAAAAAACAACGTTAATCGTAGACCGTTCAGCGTTTAGACCATCCCGTTTACCTTCCATAAAAAATCTCTCTAATCATTTTATACGTCAATTTACAGAATTTCTGAATACCCGACAAAGAGGCTCGGCCCAAATGCGCAGGTCCCAGAGCTCGTTTAGGGCAGTTTTCACAAACCCTCGGCCGCTGTAATATTTAAAGGAAACACTCAGCACTGCCTCCCCGATGTATTTTAAGGTTGTTTTATTTAGATTCATGTTCGTCAAAATGTTTTGTGACTATTATGTTGGCGGTTTTTCTAATTTTTTAGTAGTTAGTGCAGCAGGAAATTGCGTGGAAGTTGAGCTAATGGACAATTCCTGTTGTTCTCTGTGACGCATGTTTGCATTATGTAACTTGTGGTTACTTGTGTAGTATTGTTAGAAACTGGTCTACGTTTGTTAAGTTATATCCAAGCGGATAGACTCCTTTACGTGGTATTTAACACTGGTTTTCATAACATGACATGTAAGTAGTCGTGTTGTATTCATCAAATGAAAGATACCTTCTTTTGCCTCAATGATTAGTGCACGGTGAAATGTTTGTTAAATCAACTGATGTTTATTCAGATACAACATGTTTATTTGTAAGAGATTCACATCTGCTAGTGCGCCCACGTTACAGAAGAAATCTAAAGTGGGCCAACGTTTATTCTTCAACGAAACTATTATTTTAAAATACTGATGCGTTTGTCCGACATGCATTGATTCTTAAACTGAAGCAATACATAAAATAGATATAGGATCTGGCCACCTGCATGGATAAATAATTCATAGGTGCCGTACAGGTCAATGCAAATCAAGTTTACTTAGTTTACTATAGCTATACTTCACTCAAAGTCTACCCATAACTTGAAACATGATAAATGACAGTCTGAACTTGTAAGGTCACCTTAGCCTTGAAGTTCGTTCCGTCCTTCTTTTACTGTGGTTGATAAAGATGAAATTCCAGCGCCATCTGTATCTTAAATATGTGTAACTATGAGTAAAAATATGAGCCCTGATATGGATTTGTCTAATGATAAACAAATTAATATGTTGGATGTACCCTTTTTGTTTACATGACAAATGGATTTATTGCCTTCTGCAATGTTTTATCCGGCTACGTCCAATAAGACCCCCCTCGGGGTCGTCGACATAAAAAAAAAAAAAAAAAATATATATATATTTTAACGTTCTATTCGATTAAATCGATTCTATGTGTTTAGCCTTTGTCGATAGAGATACTGACTATAAATCCTGAGATAGTCTGCAGTGAAGTCAATACTCTGCCGATAAACAAAACAATACGCGAAAAAGGGAATAAAAAGTAAATTACAGTAACGAACTACGATTTATATGGTGATCGGACAGTTGTTGAACCTAGAGGAGGCGCAATAACTTATCCAAGACTTGTTTTGTTATTACCAAGATACGTTTAGATTTTTAGAGAGAAAGAGCAGTTTAAAATTTATTACCTGTTACATTGATTAATTTTAGGACCCTTAAAATCTAGCTGTGTTTGGTATTAAGGATTTTCAAGGTTTTTGTGGAAAGCAAATCAATTAATTTAACCAAAGCTAGATTTTTTTGTGCAGCTTTTATAGGGGCCATAATCAGCCCTAGACTTTGATTCAATCCAATAGTGTTCTTCGTCTCATCGTATGGTTGATGAACAACCTGGTGTCAAAGTTTAAACCGCCTGTAGGCCTCTGACATGGATTTAAGCACCGTTGAAAAATCTCTCATGTGTGCCGGTTTCCTCACGATGTTTTTCTTCACTGTTTTTAGCAACTGATAACTAATTTACAGTACGCACATGAATTCGGAAAGACATTGATGCCTGCCGTGGTCTGAATTTGCGACCTTTGGCTTGGCAGTCCAACGGTCATACCACTCGGTTATCACTGCTTAGTAACTCTTATATTGATGAATTAATATTGAAACAATTTTTCCTTTGGTTATTATGATTTTTAAGTTTATAGCGAAACGTACAGCGACTTTCTTTATTAAAGCTACTTTTTGGCAGTAAAGTGGCCCTATAAATCCCCAGCCTTTGTTTTACTCCAATAATATTACATGTTATGTATGCCTGTCAGACGTTAAAGTTTACATTACCAGTCCTATTCATAAAGACAGAAAAAACTTGGCATGTTAAAAAAACACGTTGCCAACACCCAACCTTTTCTAGACCTAATTCTAGACTTGCCTTACTTAGATATTTAAATAATATAAATATATCAATGCCGACGGTTATAATCGCGTGGGGCCCTCCGTAGGCCCGACGCCGCTTATAAATAGCCTGGTCGATACTCGCTCCAGACTCGAAACTTGTTATCAGACCTAAATGTGTGTATGTCAGTCTGATGTGATAAATACAGCGTGTGTGTTAAAACAGTCTTAACGGTAGATGTTTTAATTTTTTTTTATGAAAGTGGCTAGTTAAAATTCGTAATTTAAAATTTTTAACTATAAACTTTATTATTGTACGCTGTGAAAAACCTTGAAATAAATAAAATAACATAAAAGTTTGTACAATTTTAGTTAAGATAAGAAGCTGCTTTCATTATCATCATCATCAGCCTATCTCCGTCCACTGCTGGCCTCTCCTATGGCACGCTAAACAAGCAAAGCATGCTTTAATAGTCTACAAATCTGTTGTCATGATGTAATGATATTAAAAACTTCCTAGAAATCGTTTTAAAAATAATTATTTTTGCGACATCGGTGTTTTATGCCAGAGTGCTTTGTATAATAAATTAAGTTTCGTTGGTAAAGGCCCTTTTAATTTTTAATGCACTGATACTGCACGCTGCTACTCCGTTTTTTTTTCTTTTTTATCGGTCGTTATCGGATTTTGTCTTTTGGCAACTGAGAATATTGAATTCATTTTCAATTATTTTTGTCAGAAGAATATAGTGAGAGCAAAATAAGCTTAGCAATGTGCTGAAATTAGGATTATTGAGGGTAACTAAGCGTAGATTTCGATTAAAAATTGTTTAAGGAAACTAGTACTATCCAAATTCATCTTTCTTTTACAGCCAGAATAGTTGACAGTCCCAACACAACAAATAATTGCGTATTAAATGTGTGATATAGTTGCAGCTACAACAGGTGACCTAGTTGAAACTAGGACGAGTATGGGCGAAGATAGCTAACGATCGAGTTGTGGAAATCCTACAAGGAGACCAATACCTAGAACTAGTGTTGTGGCAGAGGTAGATAGTACGTAGAAGTAATGTTATAGGTAACAATTGCTTGACCCGGTTGTGTATTAACAAACATCTTCAGGAATATTGAGTCTGTTTTAGCTTTTGATCGCGGCTTCGCTCGCGTTAATTTAGATAGTTGGTTAGTAGTTAGCTTTTGCCCGCGTTAACCCCTATTTAAACCCCATAGAGGGGTAAATTTTAACAAAAGTAGCCTGTCCTTTCTTGGGTCTTAAACTTTCTACTTGCCAAATTTCATCAAAATTCGTCCAGCGGTTTAGACGTGAAGATGTAACAGACAGACAGAGTTACTTTCACATTTATAATAAGGGTATGGATGGATAATAAGGCACTGTTTTTTACTTGCAATTTTCATGTGATGAGAAAATTGGAATCCCTGTAGTGAACTAGTTAAGTGGAACGGAATAATGCTTTATTAGATGCATGGTCTATTTATAATTGGTCATTAATTAATGTGGGTATTTATAGAGAAAAAAAAAAAACTGGTTGTTGCAGGTGCTATTGACTGCATATTTACGGTTTTACTCATGAGTGTCTTCCGGAATGCCTGACTAGTTTCGGTCTTACCTGCGACACTCGAATAGGCTCCGTTTGAGTCCGAAATTATTCGGGCTATCCCGGGCAGTTTGATAAGCCAGTCATGTGTCTAGCACGAGTTCCAAGGCTCCGATTATTACTAAAACTTACTCTAGTAATCTCAAAAACAGTATCTGTATCTTATGTATTTACAATGGGCAATCCAGCATGTTCGTATTATCTCATATTTCTCGTATAACAGTTGAACAATAGTTTTTTTATTTTATTTTATTTTTATTATATAATAGTTACAAGGATAATAGGCTAATTAGTATGGGAGCTGTCCCCATGCTGTATCAAGTTGTATATGTCATAGTGACAATATGAAGTATTAAAGCTTCTTCTTCTTATCGTATGGTTGATGAACAACCTGGTGTCAGAGTTTAAACCGCCTGTAGGCCTCTGACATGGCTTTACACACCGTTGAAAAATCTCTCAGGTGTGCCGGTTTCCTCACGATGTCCTCCTTCACCGTTTTTAGCAACTGATAACTAATTTATAGTACGCACATGAATTCGAAAAGACATTGGTGCGCGCCGGGATTTGAACTTGCGACCTTTGACTTGGCAGTCCAACGGCCATACCATTCGGCTATCAGTGCTATTAAAGCTATATTAAAGCCGATCAAGTTTTATATAATATGCAAAGGTTGTATAAAAGTGGGTAGGGTATATTCTGTACTGTAGTCTGAACATATCGTCCAGATAAATCAAAAAGAAAAAGCGTCATAGTTCTATCCCTGCATAACTGTCAATATTGATGTCATACAATAAAATGAAGCTATTATTAAGACCTTTAAAATGACATATGTTACTACTTGATAAATTGTTGCCGTTGAGGCCAAAACGCCCTTTCTCCTGTGATAAATATCTGATATAACGTATGTATACAGCAAATCTTTTTAGTAATCATATGTATAGGTACTACAGTCCTTTGCCCGTCTAACCTAACGAGTACAAACACACTTGATGACAATATTTACCGCTCGCTCACGCATTGTCCACAACGAGTACACGGTTATCAACAAAGCGTGATTGAATTACTTCAATTAATCACGTTAAATTTTCAATGGCCTCTGCCACTGTGTAGGAACGTGCAGAAGATTCAGAGAGATTATTAAGTTTTGCACACGAAATTTAGAAGCGTTAAGCTTGACAGTTAGTAGAGAATTACAGAAGCGTATTTATAAAAACGTGTTGTATCCGGCCTAGAATTGACCACCCCCTTCCCTCCCGTGGGTGTCGTAAGAGGCGACTAAGGGAAAATTCAGAAGATGGGCAGCAGCGTCTTCTGTAACTCCACCACCAATACTGCGATCCCCAAGCTGCTTGCCATGCGTATGGATTATGGCAAACCTCCTCCTCCTCCCGCTTAAATGGCGAGGCCTATGTTCAACAGTGGACGACTTTTGGCTGATGGTGATTTAAAAAAAATCATATTTTATTCATTGAGGGATAAGATCAAGTCAAATCAATTATTTCAAGGAATGTAAGTTACATAAAAATACAGATGAATTGTATGATGAGTGAGCCTTGTAAATTCTACCTGGAAGTAGACACACAAAATTTATAACAATAGTTAAGACTATCAAAAAACGTTTATATTCCCGGAAAGGATAGGCTGAGGCGTGGCATCGTATACACATTACACACTCGCCAAGCAGTTTAACCCCTAAGTAGGTTGCACGCCGCTACGTCCAGTGTAGTGCAGCGTCTCACTTCCAAAGTAGAAATTTGTTTATTTATTTTATTTATTTATACCAGTTACAATTGTACTACAGGCTAACCTAATGCGACAGTGTGGTCATGATAGAGACAAGTGGTGTAGTGTCATCTTCTCGACTTCCGCCAATACACATATTAATCTTCTTATGGTATGGTCACCCATCACAAGACTGACCGCGGCGAGCACGGCTTGAGGTTTGAGATATATTTAATTGCTCATAAGAATTTACAATAATTCACTTACATGAGAACATAAATAAACTTAGTTTAGAAAACTTTAGCGTACAGATTTATAAAATCCAAATGTTGGGTATTTTCAAAATAGTTTAACCATACCAAATCGCCGGGGCATCGAAGCGTAAACGTATACAACGAACGAGCGCTACTGGAAGTGGTATACTACGCTTGCTATGGAGTGTTTTTTTTTTCTTTTAATATTATTATTTTAAATCTCGCAAATCGACTGATCTGCGCTGTAGCCACGTTAAGAGCCCCTCAGTTGAAAATACTCCTACAGAAATGCGCTTGCTTCATGCATGGTTATTACAGGTGAATCAAAGCAAAAATTTCGCTCATCGTTTTCAAACGAACATTGTATGGAGTGAACCTACTGTTTCATTTGTTCATTGAACCGCCGTTGATGACTACACTGTTATCTGAAACATTAGCGTAAAATATTGAGGGAAAGTTTGGCGTGTTTTAAGTGCGGAGTACGTAAAGTGTTTTGTTGTAGGCATTTTGTGTAAGAATGTTATACGTGGGGAGGAAATCCTAACTGAATAAACGGTTCACATGCTTTGAACGAGCTCGCGTCGTTCGAGTTATAATTACCTAGTACATTATTTTGATTCAGAGAAGAGACCAAGGCGGAGAAGCAACATCCATCGCAAGCACCTCTTGTCAATCCTGTGGCAAGTTGTGCCGCTCTCGCATCGGCTTATATAGTCACCAGGAGAGATGCCACACAGACATTACGATAAGATAGATTGGCTGAAGTTCAAGCGATACTACTGATTTTGATTCAGTCGAGAGTTATTTTACCATAACTGAAATTATCGGAAGCATCGTTGAACCATCGTACTCATGCTACTGATTGATATAAGTGGATACCTATATTACTATGTTTACAGTGTGAACAACATTTTAAATTTGCGCGAAGCTTAAGCTTTAGCTTCTTCTTCTTATCGTATGGTTGATTAACAACCTGGTGTCAGAGTTTAAACCGCCTGTAGGCCTCTGACATGGCTTTACACACCGTTGAAAAATCTCTCAGGTGTGCCGGTTTCCTCACAATGTTTTCCTTCACCGTTTTTAGCAACTGATAACTAATTTATAGTACGCACATGAATTTGTTTTGTTTGTTTTTTTTTTGTTTTTTTTTTTTTTTTAAAAAAACGTCGCCCCACACTAGGAATTTCTCCTGTATCGTGGGTGCGTTTCACAAACATGAAATATCACATACACAAACACCCAGACTCGGGACAAACATCTGTGGATCTCACAAATTTTTGTCCCGTGCGGGAATCGAACCCACAACCCCTAGCGTAGCAGTCCAATCGCTTAGCCACTGCGCCAATCAGGTCGTCAAAATTTGAAAAGACATTGGTGCGTACCGGGGCTTGAACTTGCGACCGTGACTTGGCAGTCCAACGGTCATACCACTCGGCTATCAAGGCTCCAACAAGCTTTAGCTAAAATAAAAAAGTGCGAAACATGAAAATTATAATTATTCATCGAATATGATATTTGCATATTGCATAATAAATTATCTAGGCGAGACAGATCTTAAAAACCAACATTATATAATTACACTATTCAATCATACCGCCACCTAACACCAGTCCACAAAACAGATAAGAAACGACCTAACAACATTCATCCTGCGACCGCAATCAAGCAATCTGAACGCAAACCGTCACAATACTATGAATGGGTCCGCGTTCGAGTCCCACGGTATCGTAACGAACCGGTCGGGCCGACCTTGTCAAGGCGAGCCGGTTACATATCGCACCTAGCGATGGAATGTTAATGGTATCTGTCTATCTGGTGCCTCTGTTGATACCAGTGAAGGGTTACACAGATGTTGGGTTATGTATTGTTGACTTGACCTACAAAGTATGTTAAACACTTTACGTATTGTAAATACCTAATTGAATGAAGTAAAAGAGTGTATGATAGAGATTTACTATTTACATGTTAATATAGGGATTAGCTGCATTCTGAGACTGGTTTCTACCCCACCGACCTATGCTTGACGAATAGAAATCGAATAGAATGATAAATGTATGGGGTATTGGGGATGACATAATTATGTCATCGATAACAGTCTAAACATTACGTGACGTTATATGTCTATGACTATTTAAAATTATGTCATCCCCATACATTTATCATTCTATTCGATTTCTATTCGTCAAGCGATTTGCCACTTGTCTTGTTGGGGGGCAGTTCGGATTTCGATGTTCAAAATTTTTAAATGTATAAAGTACCTTAGCCTTACTTTCAACTGTTAAAGTTTTACAAAAGTGTATTTGTGCCTACTTTGACACATAGTAAATACAAAATATATTATTTTAATATCTACGTGTCATAAGACAACATTGGAGGATGGTGCTTTTAGTAATTCTTTTTTTTTCAGTAATTCTGTATAATATTTAAAGATTGCCTCTCTTAAATTAATGTAGGCAACAATGCTGTGTTCTTTCTGTAATTAAGCTAAGTACGAACTCACCATTCTACTTATCAGATTTCACGGATACCAGGCAGCCTGCAAGATTCTACCTTCACACTGATTTAGAGTATTGGTATCAAATTGGGTTTATTTTTGTGAGTACGGCGTGAAATCCATTTACATTGCGGCCACCGAAATACTTATTGAATCATCGGGAACTCCATTTTCAACGGTACATGTGCTGAGTGACGTCATTTGTACGGACTACAAGTATAGCTATCGCTTATATAAACCTCCCATGATTTTTCATGTCTTCATAAACATAGGTACCTACTACTAGAGGTGTAAGTAATCTTGTTTATTATATGGATATATTTGTATTAATAAAGAAGGAATAATAATAAAAAATAATTTAAAACATTTAAAAACACGACTGCTATGTCAAAATTGTATAAGTAAAAGCTTTTGTAACATATCTTTTTTATTATTATTATCCTATGTTACTCGCAGTGTTGCAAGGATTCTAAAGATACTCCAAACATGAAAATCGGTTTAGGCATTCAGAAGTTATGGTGGAATAAAGAAACGCACATACATACATACATGAACCCTGAATCATTAAACTCCTTTTTTGGGCAGTCGTCTAAAAATATCCCAGTCTTTAGAGAAAACCATAAAACGCTATACAATTTTATACATACTTCATTTAAAGTTAAGAAAACTGCAATCATAGTTAACCCTCTACTGCATGAATTACGAAAAACATGAAAAAAAAAATATTTGATGGTTGTTTAGGCTTTATTTGGGGATAAAAAATATGACAAAAATGAATATTTAAAAAATCTAATTACATAAACTGAAAAAAATAAGGAGGTCATATATGGGTTCGTATGCACTCAAACAAATTTTAATAAAAAAAGTACAGACATATATGGGTTCGTATGAAGAATAAAGGAACAAATATAAATTTGAGTGTTTAATATAAAATAAAAAGTACAGCAATTTTAATCATGAAACGCGGATAAACAGTTTCTTTTGTCATTATAACACAAGAATACCATGCATTTTTTACACATTGTGTAAGTTTTTTGGCCACAAAATTGACATTTTTGACGGTTTTTCATCCATTCAGGCATATGGTCTACTTTGTCAGTTCTCACGGAGTTTAAAGGTACATCTTGATGTCTGGTAGGTACTTTCCTTATTTTCTTTGGTATAGTTGGTGTGCCTGGATTGGATAAAGCAGGACTTCCGTGCCTAGAATCAGGCGTTTCATCTCTTACGTGATTTGCAGGACGCCCTCTTTTTCTTGCCATTACGGTTTTACCAGATTTGCGTAAGTGTTCTGAAACAGCTTGCTTGAAATCAAAGAGAGACATGTAAACTTCTGGATTGTTTCTGCGCCAAAGTATCCAAGCATTTACAACACACAGGAATAGTATTAACATGCTTCTGAGTGCCATAAAAACGAGAAGGATCCATTCTGCAAGCAACGAAAAAAAATGCCATGCCATTCATGCAAAAAATTAATAGCGCATACGAAACCATATATGGTACCGCGGATAAATGGTTGAGTTTGATTAGAATGCATACGAAACCACATATGGTTTCATCACAAAAGCCCCCCAATATGAGTGAAATATGCAAAAAAGTAAACATTAAATCACAATTATGTAAAATAGAACAATAACAGCACCATATTTCGTTTTTTCATGAAACAAAACTTACCTTAATCACGTAGAAAATGTTTTTTGAAAAATGTGTTTACAGACACCGAGTTGAACTTCACACAAGCGCCAAGTAAAGTGACATTATAACCAAAATGACGTTAGACCACGGATAGCAAAATATATTTTCGTATTGCCAGCATAATAATCAAAATGTTTACTATGCGTTTAGTTTTTGAATGTGCAATATAAAGTGAAAAAAAAAAAATGAATCTGGTGAACCATATATGGGTTCATATGCAGTAGAGGGTTAAAACAGAGAAAGTAGGTACGTAGTCTATCAAATCTGCGTCCATTTATCTCATAAATATCGCCAATGCGTTACTTTTAATGTACATCTTATTCTTTACCTTTAGGCTTGTAACGCAAAAGAACGCAGAATGTTTATTTCAAATTAAGCTCAAAAACATACTGATAAGTACGTCTATACTTTACGATGTGAAACAAAATTTATCACTAAACCGATCTGCTGTGCTATACTAAAGACATCACTTACGTGTTTCAGAATAGCATAGTACCTTTGAAGATGATGCGATATTGTTTCTCTATCGATGCTATCTTTTCTAAAAGTCACTCACAGTTGTTAACGAGTGTTGGAACTTGAAAGTTGTTATTGGTGTGCTATTGTGCGGCCAAGCGAAATAATGAGAAGTTTCTTTGACTATTGTCCACTTCGACTAAAATGCAGATAACTTATTGAACTGTACGACTTATCTTCCAATGAAGCGTGTTGCTTTCGCTCCATGCTTCTCCGTAATTGCCCGAGTAAGTTTTAAAACTACATAAAATGATTATAGATTCTCGTAGCAAAGTTTCACAAGCTCATAATCTAGCTCTATCATATAACAGCAGCCGCGTATCACCCACTGCTGAGTTTAACTCTAATTTAGTAGAAAAGAGGGTGCCACTAGGTTTTGTCCCCAGGTGCTTAGTCCAAGAAAAATATAACGATGATCATCCTACCCTGTCGCGTCGGCAAAAGCTACACAATATAATTAGCTGGGTAAAAAAGATAAGCCAGTCAACAGATTGGTATCGAGCTTGCAGCCCGGTGAGCGCTGGACGATCAATTATGTACCGACAGACGTTCAGCTCCTTTAAAACGACCAAAGAGAAATATGAAATACTAGCTTCCGCCCGCGACTTCGCCCGCGTGGATTTCGAATGTTTTATAACCTAAAGCCTTCCTTGATAAATGGGCTATCTAAAACTAAAATAAATTTTCAAATCGGACCAGTAGTTCCTGAAATTAGCGCTTTCAAGCAAACGAACACACAAACTCTTCAGCTTTATAATATTAGTATAAAGTTCCTAAAATCAATAAAGAAAAAAAAATATATATTAGTATAGATGTGTAGGTACTTAAATTTCTAGTTATATAGGCCTTGTACACTTAGTTATTTTCTACTGAGTCCATTAGTCTGAGCACAAGGGCACTCTACGAAAATTTAAACACATTTACCAGCCTGCGCGGTTATATCTAGTGACCGTTACGTTGTAAATAACTAATGTGTTCTCTGAGGGATGGCTTCTGTGGGCGGTGAGAGGCGAAATGATTGGGCCATACTTCACATTGATATTACCAACTAGTAAACGAGATAAAACTTCGTTCCGTACTGTTGGTGAAGGCTAAAGTCAAGCCTGTTGCTTAGAGGATCCTACACGGACTTTAAGTATGTAACGTCTTTTCTCGCAGTTATCATCAGCTGGAAGACGTCCACTGCTGAACAAAGGCCTCCCACTTTTAGAAGGGGGGTGGGGGGGTGCCATACTCCCTACGCTTGGCAAGCAACTTGGGGATCACAGTGTTGGTGGTCAAGTTGCAAAAGACTCTGCTGCCCATCTTCTGGATTTTCTCTTAGTCGTCTCTTACGACACCCATGGGAGGAAAGGGGGTGGAAAATTCTAGGCCGGATACCACACGACAGTTCCTCACAGTACCTACTCCATAGTAAAGGTTTTCGTTTGCAACTTGCATGGGCACTGCTTTCGCCTTATTCGCTTCTCTTATTCTTACATGCTTGTCAGTTTAGAGTTCTTAATGATAGAACCTATCTGCACGCTTTTTACTATCTAATATTTCAGTGCGATTTGTTTGAAAATCACATTACTCATGTGTCATGTTACATAAGTTTTGAATTCTGATGTTCTAGTACGTATCAAATTATTTTGATGGTACAAATATCGTGTTGAATACAATATTATTTCAAGAAAGGACAGTTATTTTACTAACGGTCTTATTTTGAAGACTCGAAAAGGGGGCAACTGTAGTCTTAGGTACGTACAATTGTTTTCCAATTTGACATAAGACTAGTGCAGTTCGGACTTCGGAGTTCGGAACACTTTTCTCGGTTATTTTATTAGCTTATGCCGTATCTAAAATTCTTGACATATCATTGGTTGAATATGTAAAGTATTATTACTATATCAACAGCAGATACCGTTATACCATGCTCCACATTTAACGCAATCGACAGTGAATTATTTACTTTAACTGTTCACCTTGTCCAAAACACATCAAGGTGAAACTTTTATCAATAAACACATGGCTGGGCTGCTCAATTAAGTGGCACAGCTAAAACTGTTCCCCCGTCCTTCGACTATGAGATAACAGAAGCATAAGATGACGCACGTTATTCAAAAATTATAGTTTATTAGTTATAGTGTATTAAATACAGGCGTGTTGTAATGTATTATGGACCAGCCTGTTGCCATTTATCGGTTCCTGGCCTCGCTCCGCGGTGTTACCCGCTATCCAGGGAGATAGCTACCTCCATATCAAATGTTAGCAGAATCGGTCCAGCCGTTTGAGCGTGAAGAGGTAACAAACATACAAACTCACAAACTCGCCTTTATAATATTAGTGTGAAGAATGTGATGTACATTTTACCTAAATTAAATGGATGCTGACGTCAAACGCCCACAGCATCGTGTTAAACTCTGAATAGATGTTATATTAATCTCATTGTCAGTAGTACTACACAAATAGCCACGCCCACTCCTATTTTAACTTCAATTCCCTTTTAAAGTAAATTATTTTTGGCCAACTGGAACACCCTGGCGATTACGTTCTGTTTGCTGAAATATTAATTGCCACAGATAATTTATATTCGCCGTTTGACAAGGTGATTTATGAATTTCGTAGTCTCAAGGGATGGATTGGCTTTTAACAAAGGATGATTTTACTAAAGAGGACGAGGTAACGAGGGTCTTTAAAACGATAACACCATGTACGACTAAGTTGTTAAACGAGTTGTGTGACTGTTGGACTGCCAAGTCAAAGGTTGCAAGTTCAAACCCTGGCGCGCATGCACGTTAGCTATCAGTTTCCAAAACGGTGAAGAAAAACATCGTGAGGAAACCGACGCACCTAAGAGATTTTTCAACGGTGTATAAAGCCATGTCAGAAGCCTACGGGTGTTTTAATTTCGACACCAGGTTGTTCAACCATACGATAAGAATAAGCTGGTTTCGACTTCACCTAACCGACAGGCGCACAAAAGGCATAAAACAGCCAGGCAGGCATAAAACTACGACCTGTCAATAAGCCCCGGGATCCCGATACCAAAAACGCTCTCTTTGCAAAACAGTTCATGCGGCCGTTTGATATTTAAACTCGTAAAGGTAACTAAACACGAATTCACTGAAGCGTCAAGTAAACGACAAATTCAATGTTATTTACATTATCAAAGGCTAAAATTTGCCGTCACAAACTTTGTAAACCCAAATATTCTCGCTCGATTAAACAAAACTAAACAGATAACGGTTATGCCGGTTTAAAATGGCTGCTCATTCCCACATGTTTAATTTTCTTGTTCATAAAGTATAAGGTTTATCGGCTACAATTTCTAGCGCGCACTGAAAGTCAATTGGGAGGAACGGGTCGCTTATGTGTTAAGCACATTCGTATGTTGAACAAAAACTAGCTTCTAGACTTGGCTGAACTACATTATATTAAATTGGATTCCAGTTCTACGTTCCCTGAAGGCAACACTTACCAAATACCCCTTTGGCTTTAAACCATGTTTTACAGTTGATGTTCTATGTACTAAGTAGAAACTTGTAATAATGTATGCTAGAATCCTAAACTAACTCATTATTCTTTGGGTTTAGTTATGTAGACTGTAGCCGAGCGTATTGCCAAATACTGAAGAAAAGATATATAATAGTGGTGAGTTATGAGTCGATTTAACTGATCTTAGCATGTCTCTGCGGCTAAGCTTAAAAAAAATTCTCGTCATTTTTAGTATTCCATGCTAAATTCGGGTAAAATATCTGAGTCGCGACCGTCATGCATGTGTATAAGATTAAACTGTGGCAATGGCCAATGGGTCATTGCTCTGCAGTGGAGCAAAAACAAAGGTACTATAAATGCATTTTACAATTTTTACTCGGAAAATATTCTACTTCTGTCCTTATCTATACTAATATTATGAAGCTGAAGAGTTTGTTTGTTTGCTTGAACACGCTACTCTCAGAAACTACTGGTCCGATTTAAAAAAATATTTCAGTGCTGGATAGCCCATTTATCGAGGAAGGCTATAGGCTATAAAATATTCTAAATCCACGCGGGCGAAGTCGCGGGCGGAAGCTAGTCATATTAAAAAACCTATATTCACGTTTATTAAAAACGTGGCGAGTAAATACATCTTTCTTCATAAGAACTTCCCAATAGGTTCTTGAGAAAGTGTGATCAAACGAAGTCAGTTTACAATATTCATCCTGCTTGTAGGAGGCTAACTTCTCCCCTTAGCGTCCCTCGCGACCAACTGATCACCTAATTTGTATACGCAGTTAAGCTTGTTACATTGTTTGTTTGTTTGTAACGATGTTACACTTTTATACTCGAACTTTCTCCGTTCGGTAAATGTTTGTGTTTTGATCGTGTTGTTGAGTTTATAAGCGTTTTTATATGGAAAACAAGTGTACTGGAATGTTAGGCAGCACTTTCAGTGGTAAAATTGAGGTTTTTTTCGCAGTCATTTTTTTGAAGTGCTCTTCTCCTGTTAGTTAATGTCTTATAGAGTGATGTCCTGCAAAATTGAAATATTATGGAGAGACCTCTTGCACCTCTTGCAAGGCATTGTCATCAGCACAAGAGTAATAACAATTAGTGGCTATATAATTAAGCCACACCACACTGAACCTATGAGTTTATCTCTGTTAGGTACTATGTCATATAGCGGGCTAGCCACAAACTATAAACTGCTTACGACCCGATCTTACCTGTCCTCTGTACCTGTGTTTATCTTTCAGGCTTCATTCTCGTGAGTTAATTATTTGAAGGCGTGTGTGTGTGGTTTATATAGTTGCACTTTTACTCCTAAAAGAGGTAAACAAAGGTTTACTTCGTTGTACAGGATCTTTACACACAGATTTCGCCGTTTATCATAAAACCTAGACGAGCTTATTGACGCTGATGTGCCGTGTGGTATCCGGCCTAGAATTGACCACCCCCTTTCCTCCCGTGGGTGTCGTAAAAGGCGACTAAGGTAAAATCCAGAAGATGGGCGGCAGCGTCTTCTATTACTTGACCACCAACACTGCTATCCCCAAGCCGCTTGCCAAGCGTGAGGAATATGGCATCCCTCCTGCTAAAAGGGGGAGGCCTTTGTTCAACAGTGGAGGCCTTCCGCCTGATGATGATGATGATTGGTACTCATTAGGTTCGTCTTACGACTAGCTTTCCTGCGGTAAAGAATTTTATTCTTAATCCTTTCTCTATTTGAAACCTTTATTATATAATTAAGAAACCTTCGCTAAAACTTCGCCTTTCCTACCCTTGTTACCTGAATCCTCCCTGACTGATTCTCTCGTCAATACTCGTAGTAACTGAATTAATCTTATTCAAACGACAGTCTTTCACAATTCCTCGAACTCATTGTCTAAAGTTGCAACTGGTTTTATCCGGCGCGATCTGCCGTAATCCGGTTATATCCGGGCGGCGGATGTCGTGCGCAATATAGGTGGATCCAGAAGTACCACAAAAATGCATTTTCGTGTAGATATTTAAAACTTGGTCTGGCTAGAATTCATATATTAGGTCTTCCCTAAGACCGCAGCAAATAAAACTACACTGAATTATAGACCGGAAAAGGGGTTTCAATTCTTCTCAGAATTATAAAGAGTAGGAAAATTTTGTGGAATCGACTGCGAAGACTTTCTTCTTCTTCATTCTTCTTTCCTTGTAAGACGATTTCGTACTTGATGTCTCCTCATATCGGAACTTTTGTATAGATACATAAGCCATGGGTAGCTTAGTTAGCTTGAGTTCTAGACCTAGCCAAACCAACGCGGTATAGTTACTAAAACGTGACTAGTGATATCGCATGAGCATTTATAAGAATTGTCTGGCATAAAAGCTATTAATCATGGAACACTGAAATTAATATCCAGTTATATTGAACCTTAGGTCAAGGGTTTTATAAAAGGATTCCTAGTTTCTAAAGCCTTTTGTGTAATATACTGACTCTAATCGAATTCAATAATTGGTATTTTACCTTACGATAGATAGGGGAACTTTTAAAGACTAAGGTCTTCTTCATATCGTTGTCTATTGATGAACAACGTGGTGTCATAGCTTAAACCGCCTGTAGACCTCTGGCTTGGCTTTACATACCGTTGAAAAATCTCTCAGGTGTCCGGTTCCCTCAATGTTTTCCTTCACCGTTTTTAGCAACTGATAACTAATTTATACCTAATACGCACATTAATTCGAAAAGACATTGGTGCGTGCCGGGATCTGAATTTGCGACCTTTGGTCGGTATGGCCGCTGGACTGCCAAAGTAGAAGACTAAGGTTAAACGAATGGTCCTTAATGAGAACTGCTCGTCAACTGCAAGAAGACTGCAGTCGTTTTCTATTGTTAATACAGTATGTTCAAACCCTTACATTTTTAGAATAGAGTTTCGCAAATATATTCTGACTAAAGAAAGTCCCCGGAAACAAAATCTCCTTTCGAAATCTGTTAAAAAGCTCGTCTTATATAAACCTTCTGCTTCCATCTCAAGCATGCAAGTACGCCGGTTAAGTTAATCGTTAGCGAAGTAAATGGCTTTTTACAATCGACGCCGAGCTGTAAACAGGGATACGGTTTATTGGATAATTGACTTTATTTTGGTTCGTTCGATGTCCGGTGGCCATGTCTATATGAGCTTTGTGCTTTGTGGCAACGATAGTGTTTTGTTTACATTGCAATGTATAGTTGTGTACTCAACGCTTTCTATTTGGAAACTGATAGTGATCAATGCAGCTTTTATTTGTTTACTACGTCAAAGTGGTTCTAACTTATGGGTTTCCTTATGGTTGAAATATTTATTTCGAGAACCGCCGCGTATGGTTTTGATTTTGCGCTTGAGAGCCTAAAATTATGTTTCATAGTTCCTATAAGTTACTGTTACCTAGGTACTGTAGCAGGTCTTAATTCAATAGACGACGGTAGAGCCAAGCGAGCGAATACCTAATAACTTCCTGATGAAAGATAATTTTAACCGTTCCCTTTAGTCAAAAGCTTTCGTACTTCCTACCTGGTACTTATGTTTCTATTGTACCAAGTAAGATGCCATTGTTTGATTTAGGGGCTATGCTTTTGTTAACAGATTAATAGCTATTATTTCCTAACTTCAATTTAATTCGAGATATGACATAACACACACGTCTGTTTGTGCATCTACCGTGATTTCTGCACTACCCAAAGGTTTGGCTGTTAGAAAATGCCTCCGGCATTAAGTTCGCCTTGTACACTTTTGTTTATAGAATCATCATCATCATCATCATCAGCCGGAAGATGGAAATGACAGGTTGTCGTTCATTGTGGCGTTCTAAGGGGGAGGCCTTTGTTCAGCAGTATGGAGAATAAATAAATTAACGCCTACTTTCTAAAATTTAGCCTGTATTCTTCAATGTGATAGGCAGATGCGTATGTAGTACATACACCCACGTCTCGCAAGATATGTTACGGGCACACGAGTATTTGGTTAGAATTTATTAAACACAAATGATTCTGTATTTTCCTCGTCCATAATAATGTCATAAGAAGTATTGTACTATTTTCTGTGAACCTGTGTACATACTCTACTGCCATTTGTCGTGATATCGCATTGTGATCACAATTCGTGTCAATGACTGCCACAATTACCCATTCCACACAATTGGGTTTAACTCACAGGAACCTGACATCAGATACATGCTCCAAAAGTTTCCATAATTATGCTTCACGTCGGTATAAATTCGAGTGTGTACAGATACGAAACTACTCAAATGCGTGAGATAAATCATGCGAAATAATAAGAAAAATGTTTTACCTTTTGTAGTTAAAGACTTTTGAAAAATGATATTTTTCTTATTTATTTTGACGTTCAAAGGCACTCTTTTGAATAGTCCTCATTTTTAACCGACTTCAAAAAAAAGGAGGAGGTTCTCAATTCGTCGGGATCTTTTTTTTTAATATTTCGATTCGTGGACTGTCTGTTCGGATGACTGAATGTTTGGACTGGAGGTCACGTTCCATTTTTCGTCTTTATGAGACGGACTCTTAAATCTGAATCTTGTTGGAGACATGAACATTTGTATCCTAATTTACAACATATTATTCTCATTACTTGATAAGTAAAGTCAAACTCCTGGTTTCTAATTCAGCAGTATTCATTGTAATTCATATTCACAAATTATTTACACTTTGGGTATTGTTTAATATAACACAATCACATCGATTCTGCGCGCATTCGCTATAATAAGTGTCGTTCCATTTTATATTTTTCTAGCATTTTTCCTGTCACATTTGTTATTCGAAAATCGAGACAATCATCTTTAAAACATAATATAAAGTAGTAAAGAGGATTTATACAAATGAATAATGAACTATCTATATACGTTAACGTTTTCCAGTAACTTAACCTAACCTATATACGTAAGAAGCTTTGTTCCAGCCTTTATTTCGTTACCTACTTTACATCTCACAACGTGCCTTGTCGACCACGTGTCTCTTACAGCCCCTACAGTACATTACCGCCATCTAGCGATGGATGTAGGAACAATTCACAGAAGCAACAGGGTGGTTGATCAAGTGACAGCGCCAACGTTTTAGTTCCACCACCCCGCGATAGATGGCGCTACGTGTCGAAATTAGAGTCTTAGCTTTGCGAATGCAAGAAGGGGTTTTAGGTTTTGATGCTTGTGATTTTAGCATCTTTTAAGACTAATTTATTTAAAACAAACGCTAAGTGAATAGGTAGATACTTACTTTTAATTTATCTTTTCGATGACATGGCCAGGACGCATATTTAATAAGCTAAAGGTAAGGTTAAATTATGAAAAAAAGCTTTGAGCAAATGTAGTTGCAGCATGTTCTTATCCACCATTTTGATTTTGTGCTCTACGTGCTTATATTATACATTTATGTATTGTGAGATACTTATTACGTACAAACAAAGATTAAAAGCTCGTACATCTCACTATTAACAATAATTACTCGAATACACCCGTTTAACAATAGAGATCAGTTCCCATGAGATAAGATGTTTACGTTTATCCATCATCGAGTGTTCCGCGTAAATTGCACTCATAATCGTGACGTAACTACCGGTTATGAGCTGGTTAACATAAACAATGCTGGCACATGGCGCGTGCTGTCGTGACGTCATGAGGCATGTATTGTTCCGTGCGACCTCATATCAGGCGTGACGAGACATTCCGACGCATGCGACTGCTTGATTCGCATTCTTTGGTTGAGCGTATGCTGAGGTCGCTAGTGAGCCAGTATAATTCATTTAAATATTATTTTAGTATGAGTCATTAAAGATATTAAAAAATATAAGGTTAGCATTCTTCTTCGTATCGGCATGAGCTTGAGCAATCACAAGGACACAAGACATTCCGTGGTGTAGATTGGTCAGTCAACAAGGATGGAAGCGAGGTTGACCGTCCAGGGCGTGACAGACGTACTAAAATATCGTCACTCGTGGAGTCTCTCTACTTGCACCCTAACGTTAGAATTGACAATTGGGAACGCCCGACTAGTTGGAAACATTACTGCTTGAGGCTGTATTCAGAGGTTACAACGCTCATTGAGAACCTTTTGGAACATTGGTAGTGTTGCGCTGTGAAGCTCAGGTCAACACCTATACCTACCTAGGTACTTTTTAAACCATTAGCAAAACATTACCGTAGATTCGCCTGATTAGCGCACTGGCTAAGTGAATGGACTGCTGCGCTAAGCGTTGCGCTTTCCCACACGTGACAAATATTTGTGTGACCCGCAGATGTTTGCCCGATGATGCTCGAGTCTGGGTGTTTGTGTACGTGATATTTCATGTCTGTGATACGCACCCACGATACAGGAGGAATTCCTATTGTGGGCTCGTTTACGTAGTGCACGGCGCCAATGCACTCTACAAAAGTTAGAAGCAAGCCATCGTATATCTGTTCATAGCTTGTTATATTTATATATTTGCGGTGAAGGAAAACATCGTGAGGAAACCGGCATCGGGCACACCTGAGAGATTTTACAACGGTGTGTAAAGCCATGTCAGAGGCCTACAGGCGGTTTAAAAACTGACACCAGGTTGTTGATCAACCATACGATATGAAGAATGACTGGTGTAAAGAATTGCTAAATTCACGCAGCCCGTGTCATCGAATCGTCACGCTTTTGACACCGACCGTGTGAATAAACTGACGTGACTCGGCGGCGTATCTTCTGAAGATAACGTGATAATTGATTTAATTGTTCAATAATATACTTTCAAGCTATGTTGTGTTGACATGGTGATCGTCGCATTACCTTTACGATTACGCCTAGACACTAGATAAATATGTGGTGGTTTGGTTGTGTATGGTTTGGTTGATAAACGTCGTAAAAGTTCTGCTATAAGTTACATCTATCGTCTTTTTGACCTATTTAGATAAATTGAGGTTCTGTATTCGACCCGTATGATTAATTATGCCGTGTGGTATCCGGCCTTGAATTGACCACGCCCTTTCCTCCCGTGGGTGTCGTAAGCGGCGACTAAGGGAAAATCCAGAAGATGGGCAGCAGCGTCTTCTGTTACTTGACCACCAATACTGCGATCCCCAAGCCGCTTACCAAGCGTGGGGATTATGGCAACCCCCCCCCCCTGCTTAAACGGGGAAGCCTATGTCCAGCAGTGTACGTCTTTTGGCTGATGATGATGATTATTAGTTATGTCCGATCTGTTTCTCTCTTAGGTTATTCTGGAGTAGTTCCATTACCACCTTAGATTGGTGTTAGACTGAAAAATCTGATGAAACTTATTAAATTGCCTACCATACGAATGTAACTACATAGTGACAGTATTTCCAAACTTGCTTCTAACTATTGAACTAAAGCGACCTATAATATTACAGATTTTTTTTACAATTCATTTGATATTTATTATACGACGCGACATTTGAATTCATTATTACCTTTCACATCATCATCATCCACAGCCTTCAGTATCCCACTGCTGGGTGTAAGCCTCCCTAAAAAAAAGCCATCCGCCGCGGTCCTGTGCCAATCTTATCCAGGTGCGCCTGCGATTACCCTTACTCCGAAATAATAGGACCGTACCAATCACCAAAAACATAAATCGTACAAAAGCTTGAATCAATTTCTCGGAAGACTGTGTGGACATATTAATGATTCTCTGGAACTGACTGGAGTTTATTGAGTGTTAAGTGTAGACACGTGCTGCTACAGGCGTGCCATTGAGCAGTTCTTGGAATGTGATGGGAGGGTTGTAGTTGGTCGGAGAAAGGGTTAATAGTCAGAAAGTGGAGTATGTTTAGAGTGGTGTAGCTTGGACAATTGGACATATTACAATTATGTGTAATTGATAGCATTTCGATATTGATAATGGTTTAAAATAATAATATCTTTGGACAACTCACACACGGTCATGTAATCCCAAACTAGGCAGAGCCTGTACTATGGAAACCAGACAACTGATAAACATTCTTATATTTCTAAATGCATACATAATATATATGTATATATTACACTCAGACACAGAAGAAATAATTATGCCCATCACACAAAGATGTCCTGGGTGGGAATCGAACGCACTACCTCCGGTTTAGCAGTTAGGGTCACTAACCACTAGACCAACAGGCCTGTCAAAATATTTTATATTTTGTCTACGTCATTAAGAGGTAATCTACGCTATTTTCCTAAAGGGTAGTCTAGGCTGAGACGACAAATTTTCATTTCCTTTTGGTAACATTTTTTGCTAAATGGATAGTAGTTTACTCAGTATAAGCGACATCATTCTTTATTATATTGTAGTTTACGTAGCCGGATGTAATTAACCAGATATAATCCGCTGTTGATCATGAGGCAATGATACCTATTATGTATCGACTATAATCCTCACGGTTGAGTTCTTAGTAACATGACAGTTTAGTAAGACAGGCAGGAGATTGTCGCCTTCCTCTGTCCTCGTGACCTTAGCCACTCTAACGATGGCCACGGGAAGAGGATGGTGTCAGTAGGACATGCTATAGCTATCTATTTATCATTATCAAGGTTACGTTATAAATTAGACTTGTTTAGCGTGCTGACGGTATGCGTGTTAGGTCAATCTACTATTTGTTGTCTAAGATATAAAAAAAATCTACTGTCTAACGACTGTGTTTTGTCAAAGAGAAACTATTGAGTTTAGTTTTACTTTGTTTCTTCTCTATGACGATGACATCCTGATACAGTGCTTCAAGACGCAATATTGTTTTAGCTTCATCATCATCATCTGCAGCCCCAACTCGCCAACTGCTGGGTGATTTCACCTAATTGAATGTATTTTAGTTTTAAAATTTCTATTATTAGTTCTTTGTTTAACAATATATTTTGTTTTTGCAGGTACGTTGCTCTTAAGAGCTTCCAAACAATGAATCAGAGACCTGGTATACATCTTCGAAGATCAAAGTAAGTACGCTCGTTTATTACTAAACATGTTTTAAGTAGTTACGAACTAAAACAAATAAAATATTTAAAGAATTCTAATAGCTTGTAGTCATCAGCGTATTACAAAGGTAAACACAATATAAAAAATTATAACATTCGTTTTGGCATACTGCCTGAGGGTCACGTCACTATTTCTGTAGGCGCGCACGCATTTAGAGTTCATTCATTCGCGGTTTAAATATAGAACGTGACGTTTCCCGTTGCGTTGTACTCGGTCAGTTGAGCGGCAGCCGTGGGCGAGTGCGGACGTGCGGTTGGTACTCATCCGTAGCGTAGGAAAAATATGGTAAATAACATTCTATACATTACGCCAGAAGGTAAAGTACGAAAGTCCCGAAGGCGTAGGCAGAGTTGTAACTAATAGTACACCTACTTTGCCAGTTCTTTTGTAAGGTTCAAATGATGGGGGCGAGCCTATTGCCATTAATCGGGCTCAAATCCAGACTCCGTGCTGCCACTGAAAATCACCTTGTGGAAAACTCCAGTAACACTTACTTGACCTAGATTTCGAACCCAGGACCATATGTGCAGCAGTCGCGCTTAGCGATCACTAGACCAACGAGGCAGTCGAGCACTAAAAATCACCTAATGGAAAAACCCACTAGCTTGATCCAACCTGATATTAGTCTTTGTGTCTCCCGTTTGTTATGGGGGGAAGTGGGAACTAAATTTATATTCCTACACCTCCTTTATATTCTTTTATGATCAATTTCGTTTCGGGTTCCAAGACAGTCGAGTCATTTCTCTGGGACGCCTCGAGCTTCATTGCCTCGATGGTTCTCAATGGTTATCGTTGTAGATCCTGGCTTACAGGAGTTGCAATGATGGGCACAAGAGGGGGGATTGTTCCGTTTTTGAAAAAATAAAACCCTGATCTATTAGCCAGAAATTTAATAAATAAAAGGTTAGGTGTAAGATCAGATGTAACTGGTAAAGATCTGTACCTAAGTGGAATTTAATGTTCCATCTGCGAATAAACTACGTACTTAGTTCAAGATCCCACACATGTGGAACGATGTCGGGTCAATTGGTCGGTCAACAATCTGATCTGTGTGCCACGAGAATGGTCATGCTGATACAATTAGCTTTAATAGTGTTTAGATGTTCGTCTACCGTAGACACGATTTATACTAGGCGTTAACGACGCACACATACTATATTATAGAAAATAAAAATACTCAGAAAGCATTTTATGGACTGTATTGTCTTTTGTGTTTTATAAAAAGGCCCTAGGACTAAACCAAGTATGTACCTGCCTATATTTGATGGAAACAGAAAGCAACACAGGAAAGATTTAGATCATGATTTAATAATTATGTAGATATCTTTGTCTCCTCACAAACAATACTGTAATCTAAGTACATACTACAAAATTTTTGGGATACAATTTACAGAATGTGAGAAGTTGTCCATTATAGGTATAGACATTACAGATCATCAGATCCTCACCCCACAGACATGCATAACATATCAATCGGGTACGCATCGCTCAAGATTACCACTTAAACTGTCAACATGAACATGTCGAAATCATTACTATAATATAACATGGGTACAAATATACTGTATTTACACAAAGACATACTAAAGCAGTATTGTACAAACACCAATTGTAATGTAGAATGATTTGCCCCGCCTTCTATACCAATACAGTTCTGTTGCCATGCCATGTGTGTTCTATAACGTCTTTTGACAATGTGTTGATACGTATTGCCAAGTCGCGTGATTGTTAAATGTTCAAAATAGAGCTTCAAGTGTGACGAAAATTACATTCGTTTTAATGGTAAATGTCGAAGCGAATCCAAGGTTTTGTGGAAGAAAACTGCATTTAAAATAACACTTATTAGTTTACCATTTACATCGGACGAAAACCAATGAATAGAGCTTTTAAATACAAAAAGTCTGTTAGAATCTACTACTATCTGGCTAAGCGATTGGACTGTTGGGCTAAGGGTTGCGGGTTTTGTCCCATACAGGACTAAAATTTGTGCGATCTGCAGGTGTTGATACTTAATGTTTGTAAAACGCACCTACGATTCAGTAGAAATGTTTAGTGTGGGGCGACGTTTTTATAAAAAAACCTAAAAATAAAACCTATCGTACCACCACTCGTCCCGTAACCCTGTCAAAGTTGAGGCTCGATACTAGCTTAACCCTAAACTCACATACCTAATGAACCATAAGCCTGACTTAGGTACTACGTAGGACGCGTATAAGAGGTTTTCCTCCAAGTTGCGCTTACTTTCCGTCAATGCGTTCCGCACCTGCGCCTTACTCGAGCTGTACTCTGCAGAAGTGTCTTAATCTTGACTGACATTCGGAGGTAGGTATCCTTCAGTGAAGGTTAAGAGGCTCTTGCTTGGTATACAGGGACATCAAACAGTGGTTTGACAAGCTTTTTACTTTGGACGTCGTGTCGTATCTGTTGGTAGGAGATACTTATTTGGTTTTTTGAAATTGTGTCTGTAAATATTAGAGCGAACCTTGACGGTGAAAGATACATCAAGAAAATTACAAGTGGAATTCGGTAGTGTGTATTTATTTTAACTGATACGCAGCAGATACAATTACTTAACTATTGTTTGCGGTCAAGCGGTGACCGCGGTGGCGATCGTAGTGTTCTAGCACGATATGCACGTAACTGTCAATCTTCTTATCGTATGGTTGATGAAAAACCTGGTGTCAGAGTTTAAACCGCCTGTAGGCCTCTGACATGGCTTTACACACCGTTGAAAAAACTTTCCAATGTGGTTTCCTCACAATGTTTTCCTTCACCGTTTATAGCAACTGATAACTAATTTATAGTACGCACATGAATTCGAAAAGACATTGGTGCGTGCCGGGATTTGAACTTGCGACCTTTACTTAGCAGTCCGACGGTCATACCACTCGGCTATCAGTGCTGTAAGCACGTCACAAATGATTTTAATCGTCATCAATTATCATTTAAATGCCCATTCGAGGCACAAATAATTTTATAATAGAGATCAGGCATAATCTACATCTAGGAATAAACTATTAAAATTGTCTATTTAATTGGCGACTTGATTGGCGCAGTGGCTAAGCGATTAGACTGCTGCGCTAAGGGTTGCGGGTTCGATTCCCGTACGGGGCAAAAATTAATGCGATCCACTGATTGTCCCGAGTCTGGGTGTTAGTGTGATATGATGTGATATTTCGTGGGGCGACGTTCTTTTTTTTTGTAAAAGAACAAAAAAAATGCTGAGTCAATTCCCCACATAAAATGGTATTACAAAGTAGCTTTGACTAAAAATTATGCCGCCAACAAATCCTAAAATACAGTAAAATAATAAATAAATATACGGTTCCAAGAAGACAACCTTCCATCGCCTGATAGCCCAAACTAAAGCAGCAATAAGTTCAATACACCTGTATAGAACATGCAATAGTCTGCATTGCGATAAATCCGTCCCCGTCTATACAATATGACACCGGCTGCGCAGCACAACCAATTGCAGTATAAATCAATTGCTAGCGGCTGGACCAATGTTTTGGAATTTGCTGAATATCTTATTAGGGATAATGCAGCACGGATGTCAAATTGAGTTCGTATTTGCTTGAATACGTCGCTTGTGTTTAGCTATGTGCTGACAATATGGCGTGTAATGTTTTTTTATCGTTTTCGTAGCGTATTTTTATCTATAAGTTTAACACGCAGGACCCTATTAGGTTCACCGCTGACCCCGCAAACAATGGTTTTTCTATTATGTCTACTGCGCGGAAGTGCACTTGCAGCATGTTTCATTATCAGCCGGAAGACGACTACTGTTGAACGAAGGCCTCCTCCTTTTAGAAGGGGAGATGTTGCCATAATCCCCACGCTGGCAAGCGACTTGGAAATCGCAGTGTTGGTGGTGAAGTTACGGAAGACGCTGCTGCCCATCTTCTGGATTTTCCCTTAGTTGCCTCTTACGACACCCACGGGAGGAAAGGGGGTGGTCAATTCTAAGCCGGATACCACACAATGCAGTTTAACTTGAGTAAAACAATAAATTGATAAAGGAAATTTGAAAAATAATAGACACAAGCGGGACTCGGACCCGCGACCTTCGCCAATCCGTGCCGCAGCTCTGCCAACTGAAGCTATCGTGTCGCCGCACTCATCGAATTTTAAGTTCCCTTTAAGTATTTAAGTCTTGAAGTTAAGTAAACAGTTACTAGGTAACCTAAACCCTTGTTTCTAGCCTTAAAACCAACTGAGGATCTTTAATAAAAGACACACGACAAATTTTTTGTTTTGATATATCGTGGATAAGTAGACAGTAAAGATTGATCTATCTAAACTTACCTATATGTTATTCCAAAAGTAAACGGTGTCAACCAAATAAAGCAAACAGACATCAATTTTCTTTGTTCCGCCGTGAAGGTATTGTCAAGGCTCAAGTTTCAAACCTTTCTAAATAAGAAAAACATCTGCAAATGGATTATATCGAGCCACGCGGCTGTGACACATTAATCTAGTAGCCAGACGTACGCATATATTTACTGTAAGGACGATTTGTTTTGAAGCAATCTTGTGGAGTAGTAGAGTTTTGATATCTGTGGTACATTAGCCCTCATAAAGTCGATAGGTATTCAAATGATTGTACGGTCTACGCCCTAGATAGTCTCGCTGCTTACCTTAACTTACTGATTGGGTAATGGTAATTTTTTTTTACAAACCTGAACTATTCCTAGCACATGGATAGCTACGAATAATACCAACAACAAAAAAGATACAATGAATAGTATAAAGGTACAACATGTGATCATTAAAATGGGTACTCTTAAAAAATCTAATGCAAATGTAGTCTTGTCGTTGTTGGATAAGCTTTACAAATATCTGATCTTGCATTCTACGACGCACTAAAGTGAATTAGGTAATAGCTGTGTCATATCCCAACATCCCCCAATGTTCCGTAGTCATCGGATAAATATAGGACTTAAATCCAAGTCGCTGTGACCGAATGCGGTCAGGATATATATATATAATATATATATATATGTAGGACTTATAGAAATGCACAGAAACATTTCTTCTTCGTATCTGGTATCGGCATAAGCCAATAGCCACATGGAATAGGTCATGCCGTGGTGTAGAGATTGGTCAGTCAACAAAGATGGTAGCGAGGTTGACCGTCCAGGGTGTGCTGGCCGTACTTGAGTATCGTAACTCGTGGAGGCTACGTGCACCCCACACAAAGACTGACAAGGATTCATTTTTATGTTTATAAGACTATGTTTAATTTCCTTGCGGGTTCCAAGACAGTCGAGTCATTTCTCTGGCACGCCTCAAACTTCATTGCCTCGATGGTTCTTAATGGTTATCATTGACGATCCTGGCTTACAGGAGTTGCAATGATGGGCACAAGTGGTGGGCTTGTCCCGAAAAAAAAATTAAGACTACTAATTCTACTTCCTTGTATTGTCGTGTTTACTACCAGTCTCATTGAATCGCACAGGATTGAGGGAGTCTCGTATGGTCGTGTAGTTTGTTTCACAGTACATTTGTTTGCCTGGAGGCACTTAGACCGATTTATAGCCGGGCCGTTAGCCGCAGGAGACATGCTGAAAAATACGGATTGCTGTTAGGGACTGCCGCCGGTTTGTGATCGGTACAACAGAGTGACAGGCCGTGAAGTACTAGAATATATTATCTAGCAGTCTAGCTGATAATATAATCGAGAAAAAATCAGCAATTATGTTTTTACACGACTGCCCAAAAAAAGGAGTGTAATGTTTTCAGGGTTCATGTATGTATGTGAGTTTCTTTATTCCACCATAACTTCTGAACGCCTAAACAGATTTTGATATATGGAGTGTCGTTCGAATCCTTACATTATCGCGAGTAACATAGGCTATAAAAAAAAATTAAGAAACACGACCGCTTGGTCACCGTCATGGCAGCCGTGTTTTTTAATTTTTTTAATTATATTTTTTCTCTCATATATTTCTTCTTAATAATAGGTATACCGACCCCGACGTATTACCTGCTTATGAAAAAATGCCTTGTTTGAGTCCGAAACTTGTCGGGAAAAGTGAGCAATACCGCAAAATCGTAAAGTGTGTTGAAAACAGTTTTGAAAGTTTTTCCGATGTAAGTAAGAAGTGGTTAAAATAATTTATACTATGTCAATAATACTATACAATATACTATGTGTATATGAAATGAGTGTTACTAGCACGCTCATTTTGAAAACTCGAAAATGCCCTAATTGGGACATATATTATTGCCTAGCAGTGATTGGCTATCACGAGTGACGTTTGATACGCGCGCGCTAGTGGGAAACCCTTGTTTATTCTCTAAATCTTATTGTTATAATCTCTTTCTCGTGCTTGTCAAGTAGTCTAAGGTATGCGTGCAGATCGGAAAGCTTTTCTCGTTCATTTTGTTAGCATATGACGTATGTATACTTTTTGAAACTTGGGACTAAAACACAGTCAACACGGTTTAACGTAGATACTTGTACGAAGCAATGACCTTTTGCAGTTAACCTTTCAAAATTGCAGATGAATGCAATTAATATTTTATCACCGATCATTGGCGAAGTGGACAGCTGTAAAATGTTATCGTCCGATATAAACGGGATGTCTATAAAATGTTTCAACGCATCCGTAATTTTGGTGTATGGGAGGCAGACCATTGATCCGCCATGAGCTTTTATATACTCGTTCAGTATAGCCGTGTATTTATTAAACAGGTAGATATACCAATCAAGAATTTGCAGTTCTGATAAATAGTTAAAAAATATCCAGAAATCGTGGTGCAACTAAGGAGTCTTCCCTGAACGACAACCTAAGTACGTCAAGCCTTTTTTAGGCACTCTTGTAAAAACAATCACAAGAAATTGGGGTGCAATTTAGAACTCTCCCTGAACGACAGTACCTCATTATATGTACGTCAAGCCTTTAGGTTAAAGCCTTGAGGTAGTCAGTCTAACTACGAACATGCAGACTTGCTGGTCTCCACACCAAGCATGAGATATTTCTTTGTAACATACTGACATTCAAAAAGCACAGAGTGGTATGACCGTTGGACTGCCAAGTCAAAGGTCGCAATTTCAAACCCCACGTTGAAGGAAAACATCGTGAGGAAACCGGCACACTTCAACGGTGTGTAAAGCCATGTCAGAGGCCTACAGGCGGTTTAAACTCTGACACCAGGTTGTTCATCAACCATACGATAAGAAGAAGTGACACCACGATATCGAATTGGGAAGTCATGTTAGGGCTCCAAAATCTGCGTTTCAACTAGAATTCCGTATGTTTTTGTTCTTACTTTGGGAGGTCTGCATTAAAAGATAAACATTACAGCCGCCATCCACTTACCTCTAGCTATAAACATCGTTTTCAGAAACTTCTGTTACTAAGAGAAATGTTTTATCTTAAATGTACCAAATTGCGAAAAATATACAAATAAATATTTGTAAAAGAAATTTGAAAAATGATGGGTCCAAGCGTGATTCTTACCCGCGACCTTCGACGATTCGCGGCGCAGCTCTAATAAAATACGCATTATTGCAGCATTCTCCTTGAATCGTATAGACATGGTACTAAGCTATTATAAGCGATGGTAGCTTAATTAAAACTGGTAAAAGAATTACCATTATATACCTAAATAAGGAGTTATTACCAAACCCGAAACGTTAGATTTCATATGCAATCGATCCGCACAATATTATCATGCATAATTTACTTTTCGCTTGTTATAAAATTATCAATAGGTATGTACATAATTAGGAATGGGATCGTCTGTGGTTACATAAATGGACCAATCGCAATCTATGTCTAATCCGACCTGATTGGCGTAGTGGCTAAGCGATTAGACTGCTGCGCTAAGGGTTGCGGGTTCGATTCCCGCGCGGGGCAAAAATTTTTGTTTGTGTATGTGATATTTCATGTTTATGGAACGCACCTACGACACAAGAGAAATTCCTAGTGTGGGGCGACGTTTTAAAAAAAAGAAAGTAAGAAAAGAATAGTAAACCATGAATTTTTTTTTTACATTTAAATAAAACTTCGCCTCTCACTTGGAATTTCTCCTGTATCGTGGATGCGTTTCACAAACATGAAATATCACGTACACAACCACCCAGACTCGGGACGAACATCTGCGGATCGCACAAATTTTTGTCCTGTGCGGGAATCTAACCCGCAACCCTTAGCGCAGTAGTCCAATCGCTTAGCCACTGCGTCTTATTAATATTAACTATCACTGTCGTTTACGTTTTTATACCGAATAAATGACGAATAAATGACGAATGAACTAGTCCTTCTTCTTCTTCTTCTTATCGTATGGTTGATGAACAACCTGGTGTCAGAGTTTAATACCGCCTGTAGGCCCCTGTCATGGCTTCACACACCGTTGAAAAATCTCTTAGATGTGCCGGTTTCCTCTCGATGTTTTCCTTCACCGATTTAGCAACTGCCAACGAATTTATAATTCGCAATGCCGGGGTTTGATCTTGCGATCTTTGACTTGGCAGTCCTACGGTCATACCACTCGGCTATCAGTGCTTAAAGTTAACTAGTCTAGTAGAACAAATATAAAAAACCTCGTCAATCTTAAAAAAAAAACTTATAAATATGACTCTGTGACTGTCTCATTCACTGACAAATCCAACAATCGTCGTTTTCCTCGAGATTAAAAAGTGGAAATAAGACTGTTACCATATCGCGAGGAGTAGACGCTCGCTGTTCAGTGGGCCAATCAGAGCAACTGCCTCGGGGCGGCTATTCAATTAGAAATGCCCTCTCCACACCGCGCGGCACAAGGTGTCGGGATAAACGAGATTTGCTCTTTTTACGTTTTGCAAAAGAGGGCCGGCAGCGACTGGATGCATAAAGCAGCACACCGGGCTCTGTGGCGTACCTTGGGAGAGACCTATGTCCAGCTGTGGACTGCAACGGGCTGACGATGATGATGATAAAACGTTTAAAAGAGATGTTTAGAAAACTATTAAAGAATTTGACTGTACACATGGTAGAATGTGATTATGAATTGTAGACGAACCTAATGGTACTGAGGTCAATTCAAATTATACTTTAGTGTCAATGGTAGGTATTTCAGTTGGTTTATGAATACATTCATGAAATTGGTTTTGATTTGTATGAATAGCACACGAGACATTATGTAAAACATAGTTATTTTTATGCAATAGGTAAAGCCTTAAGTTTTCTTCTTCTTGTACGTTATAGTATTTGAAATATCTTTTCAGGTTTACAACGCTTTCTTTGCCAACTATACGAAGCTCTATCAACGTGGACGCTAAGTGGTCAAACAGCTATTCAAAATAATCTATATAACTGCTACCATTTGTTTTTCTATAAATTCGCTTTGCTCTTGTGACTTGCACCGTCCTCGCTCCAAATGCTCTATCAGAGCGAGCCGTCGCGGTAGGTACGACGGTAGGTAAATTGGCTCCCAACACATAATACGTCTTTTTGCAATCCCCGCTTACATTTCCATGTTCAATGCCCCCTTTATTTTCTTTTTTGGAATTACGTTTAATTCCGATTTGAAAGGGTCTTGTGTAGTTGGATTGTGGATGTTGGTTTTATGAGGATTTAAAATGGATTCTGGGAAGCCTGGTTTTTGCCTTTATGTTTGGTTTGGACGCTCTGTGCAATGTCTATGATTGCTTATATGGCAAAGCTGCCGTGGTTTTATAATTTCGAAAAATCGACTTGTACTTTTATCGTCGATTTATGTCTCACATCTAATACATAAATCTTAGTAAATACTGTTCTTAATTGTTATAAATAATAATTCTTTATTGTACACACAAAATATACAGCCAAAATTTTACAACATGAAAGATGATGTACAGAGGCGAGCTTAACTTATAAATGAGTTCTCTAACAGCAAACCTTTGAGTCTTTGAGGGATTTGATAAAGAGGATAATAAAAGTGAGCAACAGAAAAATTAAATAATGGTACTAATTTACGGGTATTATATATAACAAAGTCTTACATAACAATAATACATAATATAAATATACATAATATTATAATACACACACTTATTCTTCAAACTGAAAGGAAATGCTATTTGATTCTCCTCCTGAAGACATCTAACGAGGGGCTGTCACGCAAGGAGTGTGGAAGCGTGTTCCAGAGGCGTACTGCACGAATTGTGAATGATTCATCAAAGCGACTACATATATATAATACATACATCACGTCTGTAACCCCCGAAGGGGTAGGCAGAGCACATACGCATAGTACACCCACATTTGTTGTAATATGATTATATAAATAAATAAATAATAAATAAATAAATAAAATATGTTATAGGTCCCAATACTTCCAATGTAGGTAACAGGGGACGAGCCTATTCCCATCAACCGGGCACAAATCCTGACTACGGACTGCTCCTAAGAATTTCCTAATTGAAAAACCCCAATAAAACTGCCTGGCCCGGGATTTGAACCCAGGACCCCATGCTCGCAGTCGCACTTAACAATTACTAGACCATCGAAGCAATCAATAAGTCTTACGATGTTGCACAAAGACAGACAACGGTCCTGCGATTCCGAAATCAATCTAAAAAGAAAAACCCTTAGTACACTCGATAATAAAAACGAAGCGACCTTCACACAAGTGTTTCAGAATGTACAGAACAATTTATTTTTATGTGTGAACGGTATCAATAAGACACACGGGTCACAACGCGTTTGTTTACGAGTGCGGGCGCGCCGGTAGCGGCTCACTTCACGTCACGACTGTACGGTATGGTAACGTGTAATCGTATGTTACTGGGCTGTGGCATGCGATAGCTATTGTTTCTGGATATACTGTTTACAGCTGTAGCTTTTGTTTCGACGACCAGATGTGCGCAGTGGCTAAGCGATTGGACTGCTGCGCTAAGGGATGCGGGTTCCATTCCCGCACGAGGCAAATATTTGTGCAAACCGCAGATGTTTGTTTGTTTTTTTTTTAGTGAAACTGGTCGCCACTATCTGGGTGTGATTTGAGTAACCTAGCTACTCTTACCTCAGTCTATTTAACAAAAAAATCTTCGATCGACTATATTATATTGTGCCGCGTTGAAAGTCATCCATAAGCTTATAATTATAACAATAATATTCAATTATCTAATTCCTACCAACAAATGTTTGAGTTCATGATCATGAATCAATACTGTGACACAGTAACAGTTGATAAAGGTCCCGGAAACGACCGGGTCACACCGCAATACCCGCCAAATTTTGACTTTACTGTTGCCCTCAAGGAAAAGCCTTTTATTTGGTTTGAAACACATTATTATTGAATTCTCCCTGAAAGCGAACGTTTGTCGGATGACATATTTTATTCCATCCCAAATTACTTTATTCTCTGTTAAGATTTATGTCCTGTAAAATATTTATTATAATCGTAACATCACGCTAGTATTTCCCGAAGGGGTAGGCAGAGGTGTATACAACACCCAGATTTCGCCAGTTATGTTATAGATCCACATAACAGGGGGCAAGCCTATTGCCATCAACCGGACACAAATCCCGACTCCGTGCTGCTATGGAGAATTACCTAATGGTATAGCCTAGTTACATTTGACCCGGGCTTCGTACCCAGGATCCATGCTTTGCAATAGCGCTTAACGATCATTAGACCAACGAGACAATCAATGATATACGATATTTAATTATGTTTGATAGATGCTAATGAAATACACTATACGCCCGCACAGATAACATTTGTAATGTGGAATCCGGCCTAAAATTGACCACCCCCTTTCCTCCCGTGGGTGTCGTAAGACGCGACTAAGGGAAAATCGAAAAGATGGGCAGCAGCGTCTTCTGTAACTTGACTACCAACACTGCGATCCCCGAGCCGCTTGCCAAGCGTGGGGAATATGGCATCCCCGCTGCTAAAAGGGGGAGGCCTTTGTTCAACAGTGGAGGCCCGCCGGCTGATGATGATGATGATTGAAACTGATTAGGTTTGTCGCCTCTTACGTACCGTGGGGATTGTGAACCCCCCCCCCCTCCTAAGGGGGAGGACTTTGCCCAACAGTGGACGTCCACCGGCTGATGATGATGATGAAACTCGATGTTCGTAGTGTATACCGGCCTCATTCTTAACGATTTCTAAAAATGCAAAAGTGGATTATAATGTTAAATGTTAACTTATAGCATGACTGTCTTGCTGGTCCAGTGGCCGCGAAGCGCAACTGCTGAGCGTGAGATCCTGGGTTCGGATGTCAGGTCGGGCTAAGGGTTTTCGGGTTTTTCCATTAGGTAATTTTTATTAGCAGCACGGAGTTTAAAGTTGTGCCCGGTCGATGGAAATAGGCTCGCCCTATTACATTAGGACCTTTTACATAACTGGCGAAATTTGGGTGTCCTATACACCTCTGCCTACCCCTTAGGGGAATAAAGGCCGCATATTGTTTTATAGCATTTAACTACGACTGCCCAAAAAAATGAGTGTAATGTTTTCAGGGTTCATGTATGTATGTATGTGAGTTTCTTTACTCTACCATAACTTCTGAATGCCTGAACCGATTTTGATGGATGGAGAATCCTTACACTATTGTGAGTAACATAGGCTATAAAAAAATGAAACAAATAAAAGAACTTAATCAAAAAATTTAAAAACACGACTGCCATGCCAATTTTTTTAATTATGTTTTTTTATTCCTACTACAATCATATGATTCTAATACCAGTCTAAACTAAATGTTTCACTAAATTAAAGCTCTATCCAGTATTCCAGGAGCGAGTCCGTTTAACAAAGCTAAGTCATTTAACTCACCGCAGGCTGTCAGTCGCTGACAACGGGGACGTCCGGAGAATAGCTAATATTTTAACTTTTCACTCTAAAATTACTGCAGTGATCGTTGAACGAGTTTGGTGGTTGGAATAGTTTTTTTCACATACGTCTGTGTGATTAAAGCCTCAAACTTTAATTCGTTGAAACGTGAATCCGTAAGTAATTATACTGAGAAATGGAGGCACCGTCTGGTTTTCTTAAAAATTCTTTAAAATATATCTATTATAGGCCAATTGGTTTCTACATGAAGAGAAAAGATTTAAGATAGATAAATGAGAAGCATTGAGGGAATGTAGGACCATCTGAACTTTCATTACCCGATTGGCGCAGTGGCTAAGCGACTCGACTACTGCGCTCAGGATTGCACGTTCGATTCCCGTACGAGACAAAAAATTGTGCGATCCGCAGATGTTTGTCCCGAGTCTAGGTATTTGTGTATACGATGTTTCAAGTATCTGGAACGCACCCATTTTAAAGGAGAACTCTCTAATGCCTGGGACGACGTTAAATGCTAGATTGATAAATAATTCATATGACCGTTATTATGATGTTTTGATATCTTACGAAAAATATTTATTGTTAAGTTTACTTAAAAATAAACGTAGAAAAAGTTAAAAAAATCATAGAAATTATTTATCAAGACACTAAAAACCTATTGCTAATGCGATTCACTTCGTTCCCTACTGCCAGGGTACCTTTCCCTTTAAATGATAAACGGCTTATAAAGAACCCTCGTTACTTAAACTTTCTCGATTCCCGGCCTTCCATACCACCGGGCCGGTTATTACGCCTTTTTTCTCTCAAACAAAGGATTAGATGTTGTTCTTTGAAATCATTTCTCTAAGAAAATATACGAGTATGAATTGCGGGCGCGCGCGTAACACATTATACTTACGAATAGTCCCTTAAGTTGTGTTCAAGTTACGAAACTAATTTACAAGCTGAAACTAGTTCCAAAAACTGCGATATTAACTTTTACGGGAGTATGGCTTGGACATAAATACCATATGTATTTTTACACGACTGCCCAAAAAAAGGACTGTAATGTTTTCAGGGTTCATGTATGTGAGTTAATTTGTTCCACCATAACTTCTGAATCCCTGAACCGATTTTGATGTATGGAGTGTCGTTAGAATCATTACACTGTCGCTAGTAACATACTATGGGCTAGGCTATGAAAAAATGAAACAAATAAAAAATATATAAGTGAAAAACAAGTTCCATCGATGTTGGGTACCTCCTAGATAAGACAGTGTTCCACAGAACGGTCCCCCGACTGCGATGGATCTTGTTTTTCACTTTTTAGTTCGTTTTTTGTCATGGCAGTCGTGTTTTTTAATTATTATTTTTTTGTTACAAATATAATTCTAACTTTTATTACATACTTAGTTGCATTATGTTTTTTCATACCAATTTAATAAGTATCTTCATTATCATCAGCCGGAAGACGTCCACTGACGAACAAGGGCCTCCTATTTGGCGCACAATTGTAATTTTAAGACCTTAATTAAGTATTACATTGAAACTGTTTTGTGTTATCACCGCTTGTGTCAAATAAATGTATTTTCTTTTTCTTTCTTTCCCCCTTATAACGTCGAACGCCACAATGAACGGCAACTTGCTATAAGTATCTTACCTATCCGAAGTTGACTTGGAATTGTCAAGTTATTCTCCACTTTAGCGATTGATTAGTTGTTCTTCATTTTATTCATGTTTACACTCGAGTGTTTTTTGTATAATGCGCGAACAGCTGTTACTGCGACCACGATCAGTATAAACGGTAAAGTTCAAAGATAAATTCTCGTTCCCGTAGAGATTAGCCGTATCTAGCGTTTATTCTTTTGTCTTTTGTAAAAGCAATCAGCACCTAGCGATACTCGTTAAAATTCAACGTTTAAATTGGAACTGAAATGTCTTTACACATGTACATATTTTTACACGACTGGGCAAAAAAAGGAGTGTAATATTTTCAGGATTCATGTATACATGATTATGTAAGTTGCTTTAGTCCACCATATCTTGTGAATGCCTGGAGCGATTTTGATGTATGGGGTGTCGTTAGTATCCTTGCAACATCGCGAGTAACAAAGAGATAAAAATAAAAAGTTTACGTGAGTATCAAGGAAGGGTTATGTTTTTCGCGCGGATCTTGTATGTATGTACATAAATTTGTTTATTAACAGTCGGGAGCCATTCTTGACAGGGTTTGAGCCGGTCAACAACATTTAATGGCTCCCGATAATTAAAGTCACTTTGTTATTAATCTTAACGTAACATAATTCTAGACTTGTTTATTATTTTTCAGTTTTTTGCGTCCGGTTTATTTATTTTCTGTAGTTTTTTTATTTTTTATTAAATTAGTAGCGGTTATTTTCCGAAAATACCATCTGCATGTTTTTCTCTAAAATTGTAATCGCTGTACCGTCGCGTCGCTGCTTTAAGCGACGAGCTTACTATCCTTTCCTACTGTGACGCTTAATGAAGTCGGTCAAAAGATTTAAATAAGGATAGTCTTAAGTTTATTTTCTTTTTAATTAAGTTGTTGGTTTACTTCGTTATTTTAGAACAGATTAAAATGTGTTGCTGGCGTTTTTACAATGATATAAAAGTATTTTAGTATAACAAAGAAAATTTGAAATATGGAGCAGCAATTCCAGACTCTGTGACGCTACTTAGAATTACCTAATGATACCGAGTAAGAGTTGATAGTGTGGCTAAAAAGCACTTGTATGGTCTAAGTTCACCTGAACGCCTGAGCTCTAAATCATATAGCACTTATCTAGTCCATACTTACCGTTCGGCCATTATCGCCTCAAAACTTCGTAATAGTTTCCAAGCTGAACGCTGCACGTAATATGTGGCCACATAAATTGCACTGAACAGAATTCAATTGAGAGAACAAAATTTCGGCCCCCATTAAATTCATTTTGCATTTTATCATTGAATATATCAATTGGTTCAATTTTTTGAGAGGAATCAAGCGAAAAGGCAGTACTTTAATCTCGTTCCAAATTCGGTGACCAAGAAATAAGCTAGATCGATTTCCAAGTGTTTGGAATCAGAAAGTAGGTACTGTTACGAGTGAGGAAGGATTTCGTCAGTCGTCACGGCTTGCCGGGTGATTGATTGCTCCGAGTGGGATCAGCAGTGTCCGTGATCGACGAGCAGGCGTCGGGACCACAAAAAATTAAATCACATTACAAGTCGTTCAAGAATTTCCAAAACCTTAATCTGAGTTTCGTTTGAATACACTCACGATTTGTTTGGGCAAACAAATTAAAAAGTTCCTTTAACGCCAAGAAAATATTTTTGACCGACTTTTGAAAATTCTTTCATTTTCGCCTTTGTTGGTAAATAAATGTTTATATCTCAAATCCTGCTTCAAAAGAATTGTGAGGGCCGTAACCAATCCGCCGCGGGCAAACGGTCGCTTACATCGCACGATCGGATTCAAAAACTTCCTCATAGGATCATCCAGATCATAAAATATCGAACATTGATCTATATTGATGTATGTATATGACTGCAGTTCTTGAGAGTTCTGTGCGGTTTTCAAACGTTCGCCCGATTCTATTTTATGTAACTAGATGTTCCATTATAGTATATCATAGATTGCCAGGTTTATAACTGAACGAGTAGGGCTGCTATTTATCTGCAGTATAAACTGTTATTGCTATGTCTAGCGTGGTTAGCACTAATATAACAGCTGCCGCGATAAGTTATTGTAGTTACTAATATTATTTAATATCGAACTTGGTCCTGGAATTTAAGACTGCTTTAGATTTTCTTACATTATTTACTGATACCGGTAAATTTAAACCGGAATATTATATTCCTTGTTGAGTACACAATAGCTATATTAAATCATTGTATTAAAAACAATGATATGTCAAAAAGTATAGATACGTCATATGCGAATAAAACGAACGAGAAAAGTGTTCCATACTGCACTATCTTATGTCAAATCTGACAACAATTGTACTCCCCAAGATTACAACTGTCCCTTTTTCGAGTCTCCAAAATGAGGGCGCTAGTATCATAAATGTACTTTTTTAACATATCATTGATTAGAACAATTTACATTATATACACACACGATTGTTTTAATACTACCTATTCTATTATTAAAACTAAAAATACATACAAACAAAATACATCAAAAAATTATTCATCAAAATATTCCTCCTCATCACTGTCGACTGGCAAGGTTCCCAAAAGGCTGGCGGCATTGCCACGTTGAATGGCAATACTAATTCTTTGGCCGAAAAACAAACCAGCCCTTTGGTCACGTGAAGAGTCGACCAACCGTTTAGATATGTCTCTAAATAAGAGACGCGCACTCGGACCCCATGACCCGAGTGTTTCGACCCCAAACGGCTCAAAAATATAATTACCAATTAAGTTATTATACTTCCGCCGCTTGAGAGTCTCCGCAGCTGCAGCTGCAGCGCCAGAGTCAACCGATGTACTGGAAACATGAGATGGCGCAAGGGTGTCGACACACGTTGCGTCCCACATCAAAGGCCTACTAAAATATTAATTTGGTTTTTCGTAGGAGCAATCGGTTAGTACCTAGTTATGAGATATTTGTAAGAAAGGACAATTTAGTTTAGTTTTAAAGGGTCAAATTGGAGAAATAGAATATAAGATAAATATTAAATCGCTAAGCCTAAAAGGAAAAAACGTACACGAAATATTGTGTTCTACATTTTCTACAGAAAATCGTGTTTTCAATATATTTCTGTAACATCGGAAACGATGTAATCCTCCGAATGTCACTGGGTAAGCTTTTATAAGGATTTTTCGTGTATGTGGTGTTTTTGCTAAAAGTCTAAGGGCGCAAGTTGTTCGTCTTGTAAGTACCGTTATATGTGTGAGTTATAGTTTGTAACTTTTGACTGCCTCGTTGGTCTAGTGGTCGCTAAGCGCGACTGTGGAGCAAGAGGTCCTGGGTTCAAATCCCGGGTCGGCCAAGGTGTTACTGAGTTTTCCATTAGGTAATTCTCAGTAGCAGCACGGAGTCTGGATTTGTGCCCGGTTGATGGCAATAGGCTCGCCCCCTATTACATTGGGACTTACAACATAACTGGCGAAATGTGGGTGCACTATATGTACACCTCTGCCTACCCCTTCGGGGAATGCAGGCGTGATGTTATGTTATGTAATGTTATAGTTTGTAACGATTGACTTTACGCCCTCGGCTAAGTGATATTTATTGGGCACTGATACGTCTTCGAAAATTTATGACACGCATTTATAACCATTTGCCTAAATCACTATTAGAGATCTCTAGTTTAAGTACTTTTAAGAAAAAGATAAAAAAACTGCTTCTAGAAAAAGCATATTACTCTGTGAATGAATATTTGCAAGATAAATTATTATAATTAGCTATCACTAATAATTTTCTGTATTTTTTTTAGTTTTGCATACCTTATGCTAGGATATGGTCAAAGATCACTTTTATAATAATTTTGTAACAACAATTTATTGTACCCATATTCGCAAACAAATAAATGATTTATTTATGATTTATGATAGTTCCCACAGCTTACTACACATTATGTAGTGTTACGGATAAGTATTTTTAAAGATGGCAATATTTGTATTAAACTAATAGATTTTTATAAAGCGACTAATAATAAACAAGGTTTTTGACACCATTCACCAATAATTCCAAGGCACTACTTCTCTAAATAAATGCTTTGTTTTAGCCCTGAAAACCTAATACGTTTTTATCTGTAAAATTCATTTTTTATTTGCTTTGAAATCAATTGATTAATGACGACCTGAATGGCGCAATGGCTAAGCGATTAGACTGCTGCGCTAAGGGTTGCGGGTTCGATTCCCGCACGGGACAAAATTTGTGCGATATGCAGATGTTTGTCTCGAGTCTGGGTGTTTGTGTATGTGATATTTTATGTTTGTGAAGCGCACCCACGATACAGGAGAAATTACAAGTGTGGGGCGATGTTTAAAAAAAAATGAGTTTGCGGAATAGTGACGTCACAGGTTCCTATTGCCATACAAAATGTATGGAGGAATAGCGTTTTGACAGGTCATAAAAAGTATGTCAATTGATTAAAGGTTTAAGTTGAATGGATTTAAATGAAATTTGTCACTCATCGTGATTATTAAGTTGATTTAGGTCAAGCAATTCAATTGTTTTAATTCATTGAATGTGAATCTAGCTTTTGGGACTATTTAGGACCTTTAAAATGTTGTAGGTGAGTTAATGTAATGTAATGATAATTATGCTGCCTTTTTCAACAAAAATAATGTAATTCTAGTATTTAAGTAACCAATTTTGTTTAGCTATTTTATGTAATATGATAACTATTATTGTGCATGATGTGGTGATTTTGAAGTAATGAAGGAGTACACTAACCTTAAAATGTATATCATGTACTATGTGTTTTATTGTGTACTTTCTTTGTTGGAGATCCAAATAAATAAAATAAATAAATCTTTATAATAAACATCTTGATAATGTCATCGGCAAAATGTGGGTGTAAAATTATAGGTACCTATGTACATCTCTGCTTACTCCAAGAACGACTCCCATGCGGTCTGTTATTTAAGTAGATTCAGGATTGCATAGCTATCATGTTTTGAGACGTATTTATCAGGCATGACGCTCGCTCCATGATGTAAATCTTAATAGAATGAGCACTTTATGACAAGTTATAAACATAAAATGCTAGGAGACTCACATGGCGGTATAAAATCCTTGTATTACATATACTTTTAAATATAATGCAGTTTTAAAATATATTAATATAATACGTGTGTTTGTCTCTCAACTCCTGAACAGCTGAACCGATTTGAATAAAATTTTGTGAGTATATTTCAATGGTTTCCTGGATGGTTTGAAAACTAATTGGACCCGGTACGTAGTGCTTGTTTTCCGGGCAGGACGAAGTTAGCGGGGTCCGCTAGTACCAATAAGTATTTTTTTTAATTACTATTATAAGTATACACACCTAAAACTTTCTTAATGGTGATTATAACTTTTTATTATGGTGATAACATTTAAAGAGTTAACGGTAAAGCCTATTTTCGTCAACCAGTATCAGAACACTGCCTCGTTGGACTATTGGTGGCTAAGCACAACTGCTGAGTATGGGGTCCTGGGTTCGAATCCCGGGTCGAAAAGGTTTTCTTGGATTCTTTCATTAGCTTGGTTTTTCTCAGTAGCAGCACGGAGTCTAGAATTGTGCCTGGTTGATGACAACAGGCTCGCCCCCTATTACATTGGGTCCTATAACATAACTGGCGAAATATGCGTGTACTATACAGCTCTACCTACCCCTTTTTGCATAACAGGCATGATGTTATTTCATGTTTATTAGTTCAAACACTTTTCTTATCAACTGAGGAAGTCCAATTCTTATTCATACCGTTGAACCGGTATACCAGCGTATGTCCCCAAGGTCAGCACTACAAATTGCCGCGAATATTGGTTTAAAGATTATTTATTTATTCAAAAGAACAATGTTCACTTACGAATAAACATAGAGCTAATGGGTTATCATAGCTATCCAGTTATACAATGTATTGTTATGCAAAATAAACAAAACAGTTGCTTAAAGAAATAAGTATTAAAGTAGGTAGTTTTAGAATTTACGTTTACGTAGTAGGTAGTTGTAGTTTTACAGAAACTTGTTATTGCCAGATAAATACAGTTTTAACTTATTTTTAAACACATTGTAAGAAGATGCGTTCCTGATTTCGATTGGAAGGGCATTGTACAGCTTAACACCTTCAAACCTGATATTCTTTCTACCGTATTCCGTCCGAGGTGCTTGCGTGCGTAGTTTGTTAGGGTGCCGTTGGCTACGTTTCGTAATTTTTTTGTCGAAAGTTATTTGTGAATGAACCTTGCCATCGATTATTTTTCGAATTAGGATACAGGTATTGAAAGTGTACATCTGTCCAACGCTTAATAATTTAGTTTTACTGTATAAGGTAGATGTAGGTGTGAGGGAGTTATAGTTTAGAAGTACTTTAATTATTTTGTTTTGAGCTATTTGTAGTGTTTTTAATGTTGATTTACTTGCACAACCCCAGATTTCAATGAGATAATTGAGGTGTGATTTTACTAAAGAGTTATAAATAGTTAGACGAATGTTGCGAGGAATGTTATTAATGTATTTGCGCACGGATGCGATAAGTGATGTTATTTTTGTTTTGATAGATTCAATATGCGGAGTCCAGCTTAGTTTATTGTCAATTTTGAGGCCGAGATATTTTTCGCAGTTAGTTTGAGTGATTTTAATGTTGTTTATTTGTAACTGTTGGTGGCTGGGTATTTTTTTGTTTTTTGCAGCAAAAATAATATATGAAGTTTTAGATGCATTTATTGTTAATAAGTTACTACAAAACCAGTTGTGTAATATGTCTAAATCACTTTGCGCGTCAGTTATGATGTCATTTATCGATCGACCGAAATAGAATAGACAGGTATCATCCGCGTATAAAGTTATTTGGCCTTTTAGGCCTAGGTCTTTGATATTATTTATATAAATTGAAAATAATTGGGGAGCAAGTAAGGAGCCCTGAGGTACAGAAAACTCAATGGGTAGCAGCCCGCTCGTCGTGTTTCCTATTTTAACAACTTGATATCTATCGCTAAGATAGGAGGCCAGGATGTTGTACGCCTCGCCAGTGATACCAATGTTTCTTAGTTTTGACAGAAGGATTTTATGACTCACCGTGTCGAACGCTTTTTTTATATCGATAAAGATCCCGAGTGCAAGGTTTTTTTTATCTATGTTGGTTTTAATGGTCGTGACTAGGTCTATTGTTGCGGACAGCGTATTTGACTTGGATCTAAATCCAAATTGCCTTTCATAAATGCAATTTGTGTCTATAAGGTATTTTTCTAACCTTGTGTATATTAGTCGTTCGAGAATTTTCGACATCACGGGTAGGACTGAGATGGGTCGATAATTGTTTGGGTCGGATTTTGTTCCAGTTTTGTGTATCGGTGTGACCCTTGCAATTTTGAGGGGTTTTGGAAAAATTCCTTGAAGGAAGCAGTTGTTGAAACAGTTAGTTAATTCTTCAATTATTAGGGGCTTAATACACTTTATTGTTTTAGTAGTGATACCGTCTATTCCAGAGCTGCAATTTGTATCTAATTGTTCGATTATTTGTTTAATTTCTTGTATGGTACAGGGGGTTAGAGTGTCTAGAGCGTTATTGGTAGAATTGTTGTTTGTTGTCGTGTGGGACAAGTTGTGGAATTTTTGCGGTATTTGGGTTGTTAGCTGTTTACCTACAGACACAAAAAAGTGGTTGAAAGTTTCACAAACTTGGATTGGGTCGGTAATAGTGTTGTGATTTACTATTAATTTGGGAAGTATTTGTGTTTTAGGTTTATTTTTAGAGAACTCGTTTATCAGTGACCACATCTTCTTAGGATTAGTTTTACATTTAGCAAAAGCGTTGTAGTAGTATTTTTTTGTTGTTGTGAGAATAAGATTGTGCACATGGTTTCTTTTGTTAATAAAATCCGTTTTTAATATATTGTTGTTTATATCTGTTTTATGTTTTTTCCATAGTATATTTCTCTTGTTAATTTGATTAATAATGTCTGAGTTGATCCAGTCATCTCTAGGTAAGTTTAGTATCTTAACTTTCTTCAACGTATTTGCTTGTATGCTCGTTTTAATAAATTGTTCTAGGTCCTCGTAATTATTGTTTGTTGATTTGTAGTTTCCGTCGGCCACACATTTGTATAATTTCTGGTAGTCGAGGGTAGTATAGTGAAGTTTAGTTTTCGGTGGGCGTTCGAATTTCTTGAGCTCCAGGTAGATCTGGTTATGGTCAGAGAGGGATGATTCGATGACGGCCATATGGAAGCCATTGGTTGTTATGTTAGTGCATACATGGTCCAGTATTGTGTGAGTTGTGTTGGTAGTGCGGGTTGCATATTTTTTATTTAATTTATTCAATAGTGTGTAGCCGGTTTCTTTGATCATATTTATGTAAAGGTTTGTCGTTCTGTCTGGTTTTAATATGTCTAGATTAAAGTCGCCAAATACAATACAACGCCGCCTTTCTTGCAATAAATACAAACACACAAACACAAACTATCATCACACAAACTATCATCCCTAGAATATAAAGCGGCATTCTACAAGATTTTTTCTAATCTATTGATGTCACGAAACGTCAACGATGAATACTCACGCATGGTTGTATAACACCTTGAAATTCGGCCTAACCTTGACCGAGGCCGAACATCGTAGAGAAAAGAACGCTACCTGTTTCTCATCTTAAAATTCGGCCATAAAACTTGTTCCCTCATTCTTTATTTAACCCAACATTGAACCCCAATCGACCCATCCTAGACGAAAACAAACAGGGCTCTTGCTAAAAACTGTCAAAGCAGAACATTTTTCGCTGTAAAAGCGAGATGCCGCACTACACTGCACGTAGCGGCGTCTCGCTTCAACAACGGAAAAATGTCCTGCTTTAAAAGTTCACGGTACGGGGGCAGAACTACTTACAAACTGAAAAGGCAAAGACAAATAGTACGTACTAACAATTTATCTTACCGACTTTAAGTTTTAATTATCGGTCGGTAAAACTTAAGGCGAATTAGTTAACGGAACAGTTCTGGCCCTCGCCTACTGAATTGGCAATTTGGGCTATAGTAGGCCGTTAGTTACTCGTATTTAACCGATCTAAGAGGCTGCCTTTGTATTGTTAAAATAATAGAAGCGAATTGAAATATCTTAATTTACTTAAAAGTCCCAGTTCCAGTTATCCCTCCAAAATAAATCTATATTTACCTATCTAATAGAATATCACATAACGTATAATTTTTGTTGAGTTGTATGAATGAGGTATATTTTATTTCGACTTTGTAAGTCCTCGGCTTCGACGATAAATCGACAGCACCATGTGCCCAAAAAAGCAAACTGTTTGACAAATCATCCCACTTACACATATATCGTGCGAACGAGTCCCCATCGTGCGAACAATTTCGGCTGACTTCGAAAAATCGGCTTTCGGCCATTACGTCATATTCGGCGCGACCTTTCGCGTCGCATTGCTACGGTCGAGCTACGAGCGTCCGTAACGGTCGCGTAGCAGTGACTACGGGCGCGCCGATCGCGTTGGCTGAACGCTACGAGACGCTACGGGCGCGTAGCGTTGCAACTTGACGTAGCGTAGAGCGTACGCTCTGAAGTCAAGTTTTGCGTTTATAGTGACGTTGATACAATACTAATATTTTTTTGTGATTCAAATATTTTTATTTAATGAAACAGTGTAGTGATTTAAATAATAAACTAAGTTTAAATCCCTTTTTTTATTAGCTTAATAAACAGCTTAAATATTTGGTAATATATTTGGATCGGTATCAAGTGTGTCGCCAACATGTGAGTGCTATGGGTGAGGGTCCGGTGCCGGGCGTGTTCTTCTCGGCCGGGGAGAACGGCGGCGGGTACAGGCTGTCGCTGCAGGGCATCAGGACGCTGCAGAGCTTCCTCCGGGAACATGGCGCGGACTGCGTCAGACAGTTTATGCAGGTACCTTTAAACTGCAAGAGTTATGTACAACTTGCATTGTGCCTATACTCATAATAAAAATATGTACAAATACTATTTTGTGAGAAGACTCTAGGTCCTGTCATACCGTTGATAAAGTAAAGGAGCTAGGGTCAAAAACGTATTGTAAACTTTTTTTGTGTCAATAAATATCAATTATTTGTAAAAAAAATATTAGGCCCTACTTACAAGTAAGTACTAATATTATGTATGGTGAGTATTTTGCTGTTAATTAAAAAATATGATGAGACTTGTTATACATGAATTCATGAATGGTTAGCCTATTAAAATTCCAAGCATAATTAGGGTCATAATTTATTCCTTGAAATATGTAAATGAAATATTATAATACCACAAAAATATTCGTGACAAAAATATTTTTTCGTGGTTAACTTTTACAGATTTCAAGAGTGAGATTTTCAGGAAATTACGTTTAGAACCTGAAAACACTTTGAACAAGCACTTAGCTTACAGTTGTGTTAAGTTTGTTTAAAAAACTCAGCGCGAAATTGCCAACAAACCGGAAAGAAAAACAACGATATCTGCCGATAATAGGCTGCGAAAGATCATTTTAATTACAAACAACTTAACATTAAAATAGCTACTGTTTGTGAATACTAATTAAGGCATTTTAGACTCATTTTCCATACTATAGGGTCGGTAATCGAATGCATTGTCTCGCTCGTTAGGAAGCATTATGCTTTCTTAAAGAATAATTGAATAGAAATGGGATTTTAAAGAGCTTGTCTGAACGTCTGATCTAAGTGGTTGATATTCTAAGGTGAACATTTTATAGTATTCTTGAATTTTCGCTTTTATTATCTGAAATAAGCTATTGTTGTGTTTTCTTTTTTCTGAAGTATATGGATTAGTTTGATATGCGTATGGTGATTTAGTACTGATAGCCGAGTGGTATGACCGTTGGACTGCCAAGTCAAAGGTCGCAAGTGCAAGCCCCGGTACGCACCAATGTCTTTTCGAATTCATGTGCGTATTATAAATTAGTTATCAGTTGCTAAAAACGGTGAAGGAAAACATCGTGAGGAAACCGGCACACCTGAGATATTTTTCAACGGTGTGTAAAGCCATGTCAGAGGCCTACAGGCGGTTTAAACTCTGACACCAGGTTGTTCATCAACCATACGATAAGAAGAAGGTGGTTATTTAGGCAAGGACCTATGTGAGTTATCAGTGTTATAATAATGTTAAGTCTCATTGACTGCATGAACTTGATGAACAACCTAGTGTCAGAGTTTAAACCGCGTGTAGGCCTCTGAAATGGCTTTACACACCGTTGTAAAATCTCTCAGGTGTGCTGGTATCCTCAGGATATTTAGCAACTGATAAATAATTTATAGTACGCACATGAATTCGAAATGACTTTGGTGTGTGCCGGGGTTTGAACTTGCGACCTTTGACTTGGCAGTCCAACAGTCAATACCACTCGGCTAGCTATTAAAATAAGTATATTATGTAATAATTTTGACCGATATATAGCATAACTACTATATAATGGCAGAAATGAGTGAATAAAACCACATCGCTGATCATCCCTCAACGAATTTAGACGCGATGAATTCATTTCTCTCATTGTATAATAACATAAAAATTATGCTAATTGTTTAAGTATCATGTTGTTTAATTAACGATTTATTTGTTTATACCTTTTTATCCCTGGAGCAGAAGCTGCCCCTTCGTATAACTATGTAAATAAATATGAATATTATGATTGATTCACCTTCTCGCCATGTTTTACATTATAATGCGGTGCCTGTGATGTATTTTTTATTTTTTAAGTGGCTTTAGGAGCTTTTTCTCTGTACGAATTAAAAGTCAACATCGCTTTGGCAAAAAATATTTACTTTGCTAAGAGGTCATCGGTTGGTTTAAGTTGCGGGTTCAATTAAGTATTCGTAGATATAAAATCTAGAAATTTAACCCATTACTCATGAACAACGATGTAACGTCTTTAAACTTTAATAGTAACAAAACCTTTATTGTAAACACCTCATAAGACTAAGTGACATCATATTCTTTGTCATACAAACGACAGCGACAGGTATAATTGTAGGCAGGTCTGCCCACTGAGATATCGTGTCGTTGCTCGGACCCATCGATGTCGAAACATAGACAAGACATTCTTATGAGTTTCAATTACTCAAGTCATCTTTAAGTGGCTGACATTTCACCGAACCCAAAAGTATCAGATCTTTCTCATAAATAGCCGACATGTTGGTAAATGTTGAGACGTTGGTGTCGTAGCGCTGTTTCTTTATCTTATAACTGATACTAAGAATAAGTTAGAATAGAAATCAAATAGATTTCATTGCCGGATTCCCTGTTTCCGGAGAACTATCATTTATCGGTTTTCAAGACGAGAGTGAACCGATTTTTATTAGTAGGGTGCGCTCCATCGTAGGCAGCTATATCGCTTATTATCAGCAAATTGTGGGCAAGGGCGCACTTAATTAGTATTTTAAAAAAGGTAGGAAGAAAAATGATAAACACAGTCTCATCATTATCATCAGCCGAAGACGTCCACAGAACATAGGCCTCCCTGTATAAGCGGGGGGGTTTGCCATAATCCCCACGCTTGGCAAGCGGCTTGGGGATCGCAGTATTGGTGGTGAAGTTACAGAAGACGCTGCTGCCCATCTTCTGGATTTTCCCTTAGCCGCCTTTTACGACACCCACGCCACGGGAGGAAAGGGGGTGGTCAATTCTAGGCCGGATACCACACGGGACAAAAACACAGTCTACCATGTTTTATTTCTACTTATCTTAGGTAACTTAGGTTATCTATATCTGCCCCCCTAGACATGTGGCAAAACGCTTGACGAATAGAAATGGAATAGAATGAAAAATATATGGGAAATGACATATGTCATCGATAACATAGTCGAAAAATTATGTCATCCCCATACATTTATCATTCTATCCGATTTCTATTCGTCAAGCGTTTTGCCACTTGTCTAGGGGGGCTGCAGGGACGTAGTTACAAGCTATATTGTGTAGTTTCTACCGCAGAATATTCCCTAATTTAAAATCTTACTCAAGACACCTGATAGCCAGGTCCTTTGCCGTCACGATACACACAAATCTGAGCCGCCCAAAGCCTCATTAATCTCCACTTGATACCGACGTAATTAGTCTTAGCACCACGGTTTGATAAATTGGTGAAATATTTTCAGCTCTTTCTTCAATATTCCTTTTTACGGATTATATCATTTGCATGTTAATGAAGGGATTAAAAGTACCGAGAAAGATTAATTACAGGTTGTCTAATAAGAATTTAGATATGTTTTTTTCTATGAATATTATCGTGTGGTGTGTGTGGCTCTTGTTAGTATGTGTGCAATGCAAGTTTTTGTATGATAAAAGTTTATGTGGGAATTATGTTTTTTTTTTTAAATTTAGTAGTAGCATCACAATCTCCATACCTTATACACACTTATTCATAAAACAAACGATTTTAAACCATTGATTAAGTTACACCTGTCACTGTCGTTTGCATGTCAAAGAATAGAGATGACAATAGACGGGTTTAAGTTAATATTATATTATCATCTTTTTGAACAAGAGTATGGAGACGCCTATGTCCAGCAGTGGACAGCCATGGGCCGATGGTTATGTATAAAAGGGTACGTTACTGTTAGATCTTCTTCTTATCGTATGGTTGATGAACAACCTGGTGTCAGAGTTTAAACCGCCTGTAGGCCTCTGACATTGCTTTACACACCGTTGAAAAATCTCTCAGGTATGCCGGTTTCCTCACGATGTTTTCCTTCACCGTTTTTAGCAACTGATAACTCATTTTTAGTACGCACGTGAATTCGAAAAGACATTGGTGCGTGCCGGGATTTGAACTTGCGACCTTTGACTAGGCAGTCCAACGGTCATATCACTCGGCTATAAACTACTGTTAGATTCCTCTGCATCATATAAAAAACAAATGTTATCAGTGATTATCTTATTCTTGTAATATCCTACAATGAATGTAACATCAAGACGTGTACGTCGCATTAAGAACATTTCCCTCCCGACACAAAACGGGACCGACAGTCTGTTGATAATTAATTAGCTCTCAGCTTGCACTGGAACCGCACGACACTCAGCTGCATCTCGAGAGCGGAGCTGTGTGAGCGTTGAGAGCGGCACTCTTATCTGTTCTCCGAATTGACTTTGATCTATCGCTTCATTCGCTTCTTGTTTCAGCGGATGTGGGTTAGGCTCGCGATCAGCGTTAGGGCCCGGTTTCACGGTAACGTTTTCTAACGCAGTTGGGTTAAGAACGTGTTCATGTTTTTATGTAATTATGAATTTTATTTATTAGTCGAGTTCGTGTATTTATTCCATACCTTTCATTATATCACAAGTATAAAAGCTAGGTATGTTGCTGGCCCCTGTTAGGTTTTGTAGCGCAACGTGGTTTTGTGTTTATTGTATAATTAGCTGCGGTGTGACCCGCTACAATTTTTCGGAAAAAAGTAGCCTATGTGTTAATCCGAATTTTATCAAAATCGGTCCAGCCGTTTGTGCGTAAAAGGTAACAAACATACAAACACACTCACAAACTTTCGTCTTTATAATATGAGTGTGATAATTTAACAAAGCTTTAGTTATTTACACCTGATTTAGAGGCTTTACTACATACATAATACATATATGATCATTAAAATGTTTTGTCCAAGTTAAAGTTAGTAACAGACCCGATGATATTAAAACGAGCAATCGCAACGCAGTGTATATTTGCCTTAACAAGCGGTAGCTTTTAGCCGTTCACGGTATACAGAGTGTAAAGACCACGGATTGGTGTGTTGTCGTCAAGAGATTACGTCACACATAACTAAGGTAGTATAACAGGTACAGTCGGCACAGCAGGAGCTTAACAAGATCAAAAAAGAAAGAAATAATTAGTTTGTGAAAATATAGTACAGTTTAGGTGTTTATAAATTTATTGTCACATATATTTTACCAATTCTGGTATCATCATCATCATCATCAGCCCGTTGCAGTCCAATTCCAATTCTGGTATGCAAATATTAATTTTTTAAGTAATATTACAAACGTATCACTAAAAACTTTATCTATATAAAAATGAATTGACGGTTGTTACTTGTTAGTCTCGTTAAAACACGAAAACGGCTGGAACGATGTGACTAATTTTGGTCATGAAATATTCGTAGAAGTCCAAGGAAGGTTTAAATGGTGAGAAGGCGGTGCGAAGTTCATCGGGTCAACTAGTGACAAATAATTAAAAATATATAAACGTCAATTTCAGTTGTACTCTCAAATTGTAAAAGAGTCCATTTGATCTGTGAATATTTCAGACTATACTATGTAAAAAATTGTTCTTCATTAGAGAGGTTTATGTTAAAAATGTTAAACTTATGATGTTGACTGTACCTAGGTACCAAGGCACCAATAGCGGTGCTTCACGTGTGGTACCTTTGAAGACTGTTTTATGTGCCTTCAGTGGGTTAGTGGAGCTCTTGAGCTAGAATGTGTAATGTTGTGTTTATCAATAGTAGAGAGCCTCCACGAGTGACGATACTTAAGTACGTCCCGGCGCACCCTGGACGGTCAACCTCCCTACCATCCTTGTTGACTGACCAATCTCTACACCACGGTATGATCTATTTCTATGTGGCTATTGGTTCATGTCGATATGGAGAATATAAGAAATTTTCAACGCTCCAGTCCATCCTAAGATTGTCTGGAATACATCGCTATTAGCGATAACATCGCCCATTTTACTCTTTTCTGAGTTTAATTCCTCCTGTAAAATATGTGTTATGTAATGTGGTGTGCAATAAATAGGTATTGCTTTGTATCTTGTGTTAGCTAAAATTTTGGAATTTTATATCATCACGCTTTAACAGGACAACCAAAAGTAAGAAAGGATGTTTATCTTTATCAGTGATTTAGTAGCCACTGAGTTACGATATTTAAGATGGTTTAAGATGTTAATAGTATTATTATTTTGTTACAGGTATGTATGCCGAATGACTCCGATCAAATGACTATGGATCATTCGTTATTCAGTAAGTCATTATCATTTTAGTCAAAGTCCGCTCTTGGACATTAAGTGGACCTGTGTTTTTTGTCAAAAGTATAAATACTATTACTATATCTAGACTAAACGTCTTAAGGTCTGGTAATTTGATCTATCTTTATTTTATTTGCTTTTTTATTATGTATTGGACAGGAAACAAGTAAAAAATCCATTCACCATTCCGCCTACATATGAAACATAGTCCCAATCATAAAAATGGCGAAATCCCTAAAATGCTGATCACGTCAATGTATTCCACGTTGTGTCATATTACTGAAAATGTATGAAATAACAATGCGTAAATAACATATCCATTCTTGCAATACAATATTGAATATGTTTTATTATTATAGCGTCACATGTACGGAACTTTAAGTATTCATTTAAAAACATATTTCAGAATATATCTTTTGATAGGAACAGTCTATTGAGGAGGTTATTTTTGAAGCCCTTTATAATGGTGAAGGGTTAATTGTTAGATCCTTTAGTTAAGTTTAATCGTTAGAGTGAGGGCCTTTTTTACCATTGACAAGTAAAGTGTCAAGTAGTCTAACCGCTACTTAAAGTCATCCGTAACTACTTATATTCCACAATATTTAAGTAGCATTAAGGGATAAACTGGCCTGTAACTAAGATACGATAGAAGATACGCGTGTCTTTTACTTGCTGATCAGCGTTTATCAAGAAGTAACTATTCAACACTTGTAGATGGTGAAACAGGCCCTAAGGAAACCATTGGGCTTTAAAGTCATACTTAAAACCTAAGGCTTTCAAAGAGGGACTTTAAAATCCCACCTACTATAATCAATACGTCCCAAAGTGAAAAAAGGAAAATAATAAAGCGTGAAAGCTTATTGAAACCGTTTTATTTCATATGTTACACTTACATAAATATCCAGAACAAAGTGTCCCAATAAACCATTTCTTTACGTAATACATAACGTGTTTTAGTAAGGATATTGTGTCGTATCATATCGTTCACAATTCGTCGATACACGAGCTTACTGCTATACTCACGATTATGCGTGTTGTAATGGTAATGGTACCTACTGCTCATAAGAAACCTTCATTGTGGTTCCTATTAATATTTATGAGAGCTCTAATACCTTGATATTAATGTATATTTTATGAGTACTAGCTTTTCCCCGTGGCTTCGCTCGCGTTAATTTAGATTTAGGTAGAATACTTTATAGCAAAATAAACCTTAACAAGCTACTTAAGTTTTTAATCCTTATTTTTCTTTGTATTCGCGTGAGCTAATAGCCACATGGAATAGGTCATGCCGTTGTGTAGAGATTGGTCAGTCAACAAGGATGGTAGCGAGGTTGACCGTCCAGGGTGCGTCGGACTTAAGTATCGTCACTCGTGGAGGCTCTCTGCTTGCATCCCAGTTCTAATTAATAATTTGAATGTCACGTAGCGCCATCTAGCGTCCTAAAACAATTGACCGACGATAGAATTGTTCCGTATTCTCGGAATCTACTTTTTTCTGGATGAAACGTAGGGTATTTTCTTTCCGTACCCTTGATAATATGCTACATTTCATTATGATCGCTCCGTGGTTTGAATACGCGTGAAAAGGTAACAAACAAACGATCTTACTTTCGCATTTATAATTATTATGTTAGGATAGAGTATATCGACGTTGAGTCGTTAGAAGTGAACTGGTAAAGTTCTGGAAGTAGGATCAAAACATAATTGGAATTGTGGAAATTGACAGTGAGTATTGATCCGAGGGATTTGTTCACGTGGCCTCTGTATTGTAGTCGAATATGTTGGTTGTTAGTGGTTAGCTGTGTTACACTCGTACTCTGATATAAGTACAAGCATTCTGTCTTGTATCTTCTATCTATTGCAAACTAAGTATGTATGGATGGGTAAGCTTTAAGAAATAAATGATGTAAGATTAAGATTTTTGTCGCATTAGGTTAAAAATATTGTAAGTGAGAGTGTAAATAAATAATAATAAATAAAATACAATAAGGCAATGCAATCCAACTGCAATTTGCGGTTGGATTGCAGTTGAAATGCGGTCCGTCTGTCTAGAGCCTAAGTGCCGTCCTTATAAGATTAAGATTTAAGAAACAATCAGAGGAGAGTACGTTTTAAAAAAACTTTTTCTACAAAATAATGTACAAATTTGCTACCTACCCAATACTGCAGCAAATCATTTCCGCATTCCGCAAATGACAGATTCTCTGATAGGTTTAGATGCTGCCGCATTAGGCTATATAGCCTGTTATAATAGATTAGATTATGGAAATAAATAAATAACTTTAAAGTAACAAGTTTATCCATTCAAAGTTTTCTGTCGATTGCAAAAATTGCCTGGAATCTAAACTTACTTCTACATTACATAAGAAAGTATGATACACCTATGTTTTACGTAACACAGCATCCAAATACCTCTATATTATTTAAAAAGCGTGAGCGATTCAATCGGATAGTGCATCCCCGCTCTAGGTAGCAAAACGTATTGAAGTGCCGTCTACTACCGTGGAGAGGTTAATAGCACCCGCCGAGAGAGGTTTGTACCTGGCTCGGCTTTTAGCTGGACAGCTTTGATTTCTTACAACCGTGCACGTGTATGCGACGTTTGAATGTGTCTAGTTTGTTAGAGTATCGTGGCATGTGAAGATGGATTTCATATTACAATTGCAGAAGTAAAACGTTAAAGTTTACTGAGATTTGACTTGAAATTCTAAAATAACAAAATTAGTTTTTAAGTATAATTTGCGCTGTTAATACTACACCGACTTGTGTATAATTGTTTTGACAATGGCAGGCTTTTGCTACCGCATAAGAGACTTTTGGAGAACTACAACTAGAGATTAAAAAGTTAACCGTTGCCCGGTCGTCTTGACAGATGCAGCTAGATACCGTAGAATGAAGATACTGCAAACTATTCATATGTATGTAAATCTTAATTCAAATCTTCTGTACGTGTGTTTGTCACGTAACTCCTCCTAAAAGGCTGAACCGATTTGGACTAAATTTTGTGTGTACATTTCAATGGGTTCTTGGATGGTTTGAAACACAATTGGGCCCGGTAGGTGGCGCTGCTTTTCCGAGCAGGACGACGTCTGCCGGATCCGCTAGTGTATATATAAATATTCAAAACACTCTTGTTTACCTAATTTTCAACAGGATTGGAATTCAAGACTTTAAAGTGTTGCCTCAAAGTCATTACCTTTGGTGTCATGTTTATAAATACGAATCCTACCTAAATAAGCTCGGAGATTCGGAGACTTGTGATATCTGTGTGGCATACAAATATTTGTTCAGCAGAAATTGTTCACGTGACTTCTGTACAACGCCACCACTATGATGGGAAAACGTTTTAAATTTATATTAAGTTTAAGTACTAGATTACTCTTATGAAACTTATTCGGTGTAATTATTTCAAGCCTTTTCTAAAAATTTGTCCTAGCTAATAGGAATAAATGGGTGAAACATAGATGATGGATGGCTGGGTGTGTTTTTGTTACTCCTTCACGCAAAAACTACTGAATGAACTTCAGAGTAATATAGCTCTTACATTATTATAACACATGGGCTATAAATTATCACGCTACTAGCTGTGCTTCGTGGTTTCATAATATTATGCATTAATGAAAATGTAATACGGGTGAAACCGCGGATAGAACCGTTAGTTAAATATAATATTAATTTAGTACATTAGATTAGTATACTTATAAACTATGTTTTTTATTTTATCAGTAAATCCCAACAATTCCAAATTTTGACGAGCTGATTGGCGCAGTGACTAAGCCATTGGACTGCTGCAGTAAGAGTTGCGGGCTCGATTCCGCACGGGAAATTTTTTTTGTGCGATCTTCAGATGTTTGTCCCGAGTCTGGGTGTTTGTGTATGTGATATTTCATGTTTTAGAAACGTACCCACGATACAGGAGAAATTCTTAGTGTGAGAAGAGTTAAAAAAAAACTATATAAATTTTTCTTAATTTTTAAATATACCTACTTAGCTAGACTTAAGATTTTTTTATACGTGAATGCTACAATAGAGGAGCAAAGATCAAAGCCTATTAATCTTGTCGGTGCTTTTAGGCTATTACTGAATCAGAAGTAATCCATATTACACTGCCCGAAAACATGAGTGTAATGTTTTCAGGGTTCATGTATGTATGTATGTGAGTTTCTTTATTCCACCATAACTTCTGAATGCCTGAACCGATTTTGATATATAGAGTGTCATTAGAATCCTTACACTATTGTGAGTAACATAGGCATAAAAAAGTGAAATAAATAAAAAAATATAATAAAATAATTAAAAAACACGACTGCCAGTCGCAGCCGGGGGACCGTTTTGTGGAACACTGCCTTATCTCAAAAACTGCGATGGAACTTGTTTTTTACTTTTTAGTTCAACTTTTGTCATGGCATTTTGGCATATTTTGTCGTGTTATTAATTTTTTTAAATATATTTTTTATTTTATCTGCTAAAACATAAGGGTCGTTTGCAAAACATTATGCAACGGTTTATAGTACACCCACATTTCACCATTTATTTTATGTACTAAGGGGCAAATCTATTGCCATTAACCGGGTCCAAATATACATAATTTATATTCAAAGTTTTACGAGTATTCCATACAAAGGTTGAAGCATACCGTATCAATAAAACGAGCTAGTTAAACGTGCGTTTTACGAGCGTATTAAATCCCGTGACTTCACGTCAATCGGTACAGTCAGCAACATATGTAGCTGATTGGCCTGTTGGTCTAGTGGTTAGTGACCCTGACTGCTAAACCGGAGGTCGTAGGATCGATACCCAGACAGGCCAAATCTTTGCGTGATGAGCATAATAATTTGTTCTGTGTCTGGGTGTAATTTCTCTATATTGTGTATTTAGAAATATATATGTATGTATGAAATAAATATATTGTATGTTTATCAGTTGTCTGGTTGCCATAATACAGGGTCTGCCTTGTTTGGGATTAGATGTGTGAGTGTGTGAGTTGTCCCAAGATATTATAAGATATTTAAATTATCATACCATTAATTGAAGAATAACTTCTTACATGGTAAAAAATCTTAAATATTCTCAGATCATTATTTGGACGCTCCTATAGTTTGACGACCTGGTTGGCGCAGTGGCTAAGCGATTGTACTGCTGCGCTATGGGTTGCAGGTACGATTCTCGTACGGGACAAAACTTTGTGTGATCCGCAGATGTTTGTCAAAAGTCTGGGTATTTGTGTATGATATATTACATGTTTGTGAAACGCACCTACTATACAGGAGAAATTCCTAGTGTGAGGCGACGTTTCTTTTATTAAAAAGAAAACAATATCTTAAATTATTTGACATAAGGTTTCTTACCATGTTCAGCTACTTATGTTTCTGACTGTACAATGTAATATCGATTTGTAGAGGGCAGGTAGTGAGCACGATAATGTGTGATTCAGGCGACTACTCGCCCGTAATGGCGTTTTGATGTTTGACATCCGCAGGCAAATTATAGTGTTTTATAGTATACGTGTTTTAAATCACACTAATATTATAAAGACGAAAGTTTGTTTGTGTGTTTGTTACTTGTTCACACTTAAACGGCTGGACCAATTTTGATAGAATTTGGTATGGAGGTAGCTGACACTCTGTATTAATACATAGGCTACTTTTTATCCCTAAGCTGTATGTATGCTTAAGCTGTATGTGCTACTAGTAGCTACTGCAGGGCTAAATTGGTTTCGAAGAGCAGTTCTCTATGTGAACCTATCCCAGCAAAGTCTATCATCATCAGCCTATCTCCGTCCACTGCTGGACATAGGCCTCTATATGGCACGTCACTGAGCGCGATCTTCTGCCCTCCACTTCCAACCGCTGCCAGCCATTCTGCGTATATCGTCGCCCCATCTAGCAATGTCTAAATCAAATATTCATAAATTGGTTACATTTAGAAGCAAAATTATACTCTATAAATCCTACTAATATTATAAATGTGAAAGTTTGTGAGAATGGATGTGTGGATGTTTGTTACTCTTTTACGCAAAAACGGCTGGACCGATTTGGTTGAAATTTGGTATGTAGATAGGTTATACCCTGGATTAACATATAGGTTACTTTTTATCCCGGTCAACAGGGGTGAAAGCGTTTAAGTAAACCTTAAAAAAAGACGTAATCTTATTTATTCTTCGATTTTGTTATTTTTGCAATAGGCTGCTTTTTATCAACACACCACGCGGGCGAAGCCGCGGGCGGAAGCTAGTATAACATAATTATGTAACAGAATTATATTTACTGACATGATAATGCCATGACGTGTGGTATCCAGCCTAGAATTGACCACCCCCTTTCCTCCCGTGGGTGTCGTAAGAGGCGACTAAGGGAAAATTCAGAAGATGGGCAGCAGCGTCTTCTATAACTCCACCACCAATACTGCGATCCGCAAGCCGCTTGCCAAACGTGGGGATTATGGCAAACCCCCCCGCTAAAACGAGGAGGCCTATGTTCAACAGTGGATGTCTTTTGGCTGATGATGATGACATGAAATGAATGATTTCCGTGATATGAACGCTTGCATGGCATTTTATGAATAGTGACCATTTGATAAAATATAATTCATATTATTATCCTTTAGGTACTTATTACAACTTACACTGCTTCATAATTTTCTGAAATATCAACTGGATGTTACAAAAAATATTTAAGCAACTTAAGATTGTTAGCAACTTTGCAGTACCTAACTTAGACAAAGAGATTTAAAAATTTCAAGCGTTAAACCTACAGCTGACATGAAAGAGAATTGAACATAAAAGTAGTCTAAAAAAAATTGTTTATAAAATCAAAAAACTGAAAAGAAATAAACAAGTCTAGAATTATGTGAAGTTAAGTAATAAAATTTGACGGTAGAGTGCTAATAGCGATCCCGCCTCCCCGCCATCATAGGCGCCAGCAGGCATGTGTGGTTTTTAGTGGGTATAACCCCGTGGACCGGCCTTTTCGGATCACGGGTCCCACATAACCCCGTCGTCTCTCAACGGCGTGATTTGCGTAAGTCATTTTCCACACGTTAAAAAAAGATTAAGTAATAACATAACTGTGACTAACAGTCAGGAGCCATTCTTGAAAAGATTTGAGTCGGTCGAGATTATTCTTCTTTGGCAGTCGGGTAAACCTCGCATAACTTACCTTGAATATCTGCCCACCCTCGTGAAATACAAGGCTATATATTAGCAGTGTGTAAAGCGCTAGTGTATTCACGCTACCTTCTTTAGAAGGTAAGTAGGGCATAAAATTGACACACACGTTCCCAGCCTAGTACCTACTATACCAGTCAGCGTATACGATTATGAATATGAACTACCAGTAATTAGCGAAGATGTTTACTGTTTACTTCGACTGCCTCCCTGTTCTAATGGCAAATGGCGACTACTGAGCACGAGGTCTAAGGTTCGGATCCCGGGTTAGGCAATGTGTTTTGGATTACTCCATTAATTCTCAGCGGTCCGGATTGTACCTAATTAATGGTATAGGCTCGCCGCTATTGTATTGAAACCATATATTCAGCCTGCGATTGACACTAAACATTGACGTAATACTTGTTACGTCACAAATGACTCTAGCTGAGCTGTTTGGTAGACAATGTTAACACAGTCATCCAATGTGTTTAGTTTTAACCACGTGCTTGTAATGTGATTGCAATTCTGATTAACACGTCGCGATTAGACAGTCCGTTTATGTGAATCGTTGTGCAAAAGTGTCAGAAAAGCATTGAAATTTTCCTTGCGGAAATAATCGCGGCCGGATGCTTTAGCATTAACGTTTACCTATTTTTTTAATAGCCTATATTGTGTCCCACTGCTGGGCAAAGGCCTCGCCTTTCTTCTTTCAAACTACTCTATCCTTCGCAGTGTCTGACCACGTGCGTCCCGCGTATGTGGTCAGATCATCACACCACCTTCGCCGCGGTCGCCCTCGACGGCGATGTCCTCCCTCAGGCGTCCAGTGACCTATATATAGTGATACTTATAGTAAAACAATAATACGTAAACACGTTCGTCCTACGTTTCCTTATCACAAAACATCGTGTTCGCAAAACTTTAATCCGATATCATGTCAGAGGGATCCATTAGAATCGGTGACCCGAATTGAATGTGTGTGATCCATATATTTTGGGAATATCTCGGTTAGTATTGTTTTGTGACCGACTTGGCAAGTATTGTGCCCCGGTCGGCTTGCAGTCTGGAAGACATCCTGTCTGGCACTACTGGTGGCATTATATTATGTACAAGTCGGTAAATGGTAATATATCCGTTTCTTATTTACTTTGGCTTTATATCTTACAAGCTACCATCCGCATCTTCGTCCTGGAGGACTATTTTGCTGCGTCTTTTGAGACTCAAAAGCAACCTATGCCCTTCGTTAAGGCTCTAGCTGCCGTCCTATTGAATTTTATGATAAATGATAAATGATTTTATTTCTGCAAATAGGTCTTAAAAAAACACTTTTACACGTCATTTTTTTTAAACTAGATAGATGGCGTCGACTTAAGTAGTTTAATTGTTCAGTCTTTGAACGCCACACGGGTCATATTTGACCCGCGAACAATAAAAAAATCTATTGTGTCTGCGGCATGGCAGTCAAATCGGTAAAAACAATATTACTCTTGCATAATCGGTTAATAAATAACGCGCAACGGTTCTTTTCGAGACATTTATAATCCTCAGATATAATTATTACAATAAAAGCAGTCAGAGTATCTATACTGAGATAAAAGCTCCGATCCCCTCAGTGTAGCGCCATCTATCTCATTAAGCGTGAACTACGAACTTGTCGATGAAACACCATCTCTCCAGCGTTCGCCGTAGACATTGAGGCTAAATGAATCTCTTATTAGACCATTATTTTATGGTCGTCCGTTTACCTAATAAACTTACACATTTAATGTAATTTATGAGATCATCAAAAGATGGATATTACTATGCATTGAGCTGTATTACGAAAAAAATGGTGCAATAAACTTTAGAGCAATTAGCTACTACCTGTCACATAAGACAATTAGGTACTATTAATGTATAATGAAACGGATAGCTACCAACCCTGATGCACAAACCAATTATATTGTCACAATAACTATTAGCTACATATCATATTGATTGTAATATCATGTAATGTTTAAAACATGACAGCACGCAACATTAGTTGATTACCTATATTTTTATAGACATAATTGTATTTAAACACAGAAAATACTGTGCCTGCCTCGTTAGTCTAGTGGTCCCTAAGCGCGACTGCTGAGCACGAGGTTCTAGGTTAAATTCCCGGGTCGGGCAAAGTGTTACTGGGTTTTTTCATTAGGTAATTCTCAGTAGCAGCACGGAGTCTGGATTTGTTCCCGGTTGATGGCAATAGGCTCGCTCCCTATTACATTGGGACCTAAAAACATAACTGGCGAAATGTGGGAGTACTATATGTGCACCTCTGCCTACCCCTTCGGGGAATACAGGCGTGATGTTATGTTATGTTACACACAAAATACACCTATTATAATTAAGGATAACTATGGAATTATTCGGTTAACAAACGTAGCAGCACGGAGTCTGGATTTGCGCCCGATTTTGCCATCCATAGCAATAGTCTTGCCCCCTATTATATTGAGGCCTATAACATAACTGGCGATATGTAGGCATACTATAGGTACACCTCTGCCTACCCCTTCGGGGAATACAGGCGTGATACTGTGTGTATGTGTGATACACATTTACCTACAGCTTTGAGGAACACAGGTGTGAAAATATTCTTTTGTAAATAAATAGTTATATGCTGTTCTGAATATGTATCTAAAAGGTAGGTACATGACAAAATTTATAAAGAAGGCATGATATTTTCTCTAAAAACCTTTTCCCTAATACCTGAACCTCTTTTCAGATTATGTTTCTAGAATATTCTGGAGCGCGCAGACCCTTCGTCTGTACGTATATAACAATACATATAGATGGGCTATACCTTAAATCATTTTTGGAAAGCCTTGCCCGACACGATATTGTTTACCCTAGACTTTCGTTTAGATTGTCTACATAAATAATCTGGGATGTTGCTAGGCCCTAAGAAACGATGGGTTTCTCGTGTTTGAATATATTGATTAAGGGAAACTGAGGCGGATGCGAATAGATAGAATTCAGCCTTATAAAACTAGAATTGTTTCGATCTTATCCCAATTTTGAGCAGTATGCTTCTAAGATGCTCTATGAAGATCATAAATATATTTATTGAATAAGGATGAACCTATCGTTTAAAAACATATTATAATGATATGACGACATGATTGGCGCATTGGTTAAGCGATTGGACTGCTGCGCTAAGGGTTGCGGGTTCGATTGCCGAACGGGGCAAAAATTTCAGCGGCCTAGTCAGAGGCCAACAGGCGGTTTAAACTCTGACACCAGGTTGTTCATTAACCTGGTGTCAGGGTTTAAACCGCCTGTTGGCCTCTGACTTGGCTTTACACACCGTTGAAATATTTCTCAGGTGTGCCGGTTTCCTCACGATGTTTTCCCTCACCGTTTTTAGCAACTGATAACTAATTAATAATACGCACATGAATTCGAAAAGCCATTGGTGCGCGCCAGGGTTTGAACTTGCGACCTTTGACTTGGCAGTCCTACGGTCATACCACTCGGCTATCAGTGCTTATAGAATAACTGGTGAGCCGGTAAGCTAGTTGATAGCGACGATCCCAACTCTTGTGATACTTTTAAAAAGCCGTAACCGTAAAGTCTCTTTCCATAAACACCCCCGTTACAACATGCAGGCAATATAAGTTAAATACCGCGTAAACACAACACTTATCAATTAATTAAAGTGATTACTTAACCGAAATATTGTGCGCGGGTTTCATTTATTAATTAAAGCGCCCGATATCAGCACAGTTGATCTTCCCAATACCATAAACCACAAATGATCCCCACAAATCTTCTATAACCGATTAACTAATGTAAACCGCCTTTAATTCGGTAATTTTCAAGTATCAGTGTAATCCCTTTAACGTGTAATTATGTATTCGTTACTGCCACGGAATATGTGTGTTCAGAAGGATCATTTATAATTTTATATCTACATTTAATTACGGATGTAGACGAGATAATTTGTTGTGCGTGCCCTTAGCTATTCTTTTTTGTGTTATTTATGATCGTGTATACAAGTAGCCCACATACTGGTTTATGAGTTCGTATGCTCATAGTTACGGGTTCAAACCCCTACCAATGTGAGTTTTTATTGTCATTATAAGCTCATTTTACTTCATAAAGATTTTTTTAACGCCGCCCCGCATAGTAATTTCTCCTGTACCGTGGGTCATCATCATCATCAGCCGGAAGACGTCCACTGCTGGACAAAGGCCTCCCCCTTAGAACGACATAATGAACGACAACTTGCCGTTTGCATCCGTGGGTGCGTTTCTCAAAAATGAAATTTCACATACAGAAACATCTGCGATTCACGCAAATTTTTGTTCCGTGCGGGAATCGAACCCGCAACACTTAGCGCTAAAGTCCAGTCTATTAGCCACTGCGCCAATCAGGTCGTCAAAATATACTCTTAGTGTATGCCGTATGGATCTATTGCGATTGGTCCGTGTCTTTATTTTCACCTCGTGATAAAGTTTCTACTTATTCTATAGTTACTCATTGACTATTAAACATGGCTAAGTCAGTCACAATTCTAATTCCCAGATAAATCTATGCCTAGCTCATATAATGGATCAGCTTAAGAATACCAACAACAGAAACACTTACTTACATCACTATCCTTGCCTCACATGAGTGTGTCTTCTGTGCAATTTTTTGTTCTATCCTCTGTGATTATTACTTACCACAGGGATGACGTGATGATTACTAACCTACACTAATAACGGCGTCGACTTTAATCTGCTCCCGACGCGCCGGCTCACGCTCCATCGCCAGCAATGATGAAGCAGCTAATAGAAGGAACAGTTACGGATAGATTAGTGATCACATGGTTATTAGGGATATTTTGATTAGATGGTAATTTTAAGGCGCGTCTCGATATGCGTAGCGCCTTGAGAGAGTTGTTAAATATATTCTTACCGCCTTGATTAACGTTATTTACTTATGTAAGAAGTGGCGGAATTAATATTATAATTATTTATTTTTATTAATACTAGGGGCGGTCAAATAATTCACTGATGATAATAAGAAATAACTCAAAGTACCAAGTACAATAGTGAGTCCCTGTCCCTGTTATGTAGTCTATATGATGGGTGCTGAGAAAGGGGCAGCTGCATACTTACTACATGGCCTGCGGCCTAGGGCGGTTAAGACTGCAAATCCGCCACTGTATGTAAGATCATATTATTTACTATATACCGGTTTTACTCACGTCAATATTCAGGAATGCCCGACTAGTTTCAGACTCTAACGGAGCCCTTATTCATGAGCAGGTGGCGCGGCGGGGTCGCGAGCCACCGTCGGCGTGAGTAAACATTAACATTACATAACATCACGCCTGTATTCCCCGAAGGGGTAGGCAGAGGTGTACATGTAGTACACCCACATTTCGCCAGTTATGTTGTAAGTCCCAATGTAATAGGGGCGAGCCTATTGCCATCAACCAGGCACAGATCCAGACTCCGTGCTGCTACTGAGAATTACCTAATGGAAAACTCAGTAACACTTTGCTCGACCCGGGATTTGAACCCAGGACCTCTTGCTCAGCAGTCGCGCTTAGCGACCACTAGACCAACGAGGCAGTCGAGAGTCGAGAGGCGTGAGTAAAACCGGTATATATAGTAAATAATATGGATAACACTCACGACAGTAAATATGTTAGATCAGTTTGAAATTATTTATGATTTTCCAGAAGAAAGAATAGGTATCTTGTTGACATTTATTATTTTACACGACTTTTCCCTTAGTTGCTCTGAGAAGGGCTTTGCTTTCCCGGTCTTTTGTCAAAGCCCAATAACCGGACATCAGCCAGGATTTTAGGTTTTTACAGGGCATAGCATTTAATTCCTAGGAATGCTATATATGTTTCTGGTGACTTATGAGCACATTTGTAGTTTTTACACGACTGCCCAAAAAAGGAGTGTAATGTTTTCAGGGTTCATGTATGTATGTATGTATGTGAGTTTCTTTATTCCACCATAACTTCTGAATGCATGATTCGATTTTAATGTATGGAGTGTCGTTAGAATCCTTACACTATCGCGAGTAACATAAATCTATAAAAAAATGAAACAAAAAAAAAATATAGCATAAAAAACTTAAAAACACGACTGCCATGACAAAAACGAACTAAAAAGTGAAAACCAAGTTCCATCGCAGGCGGGGGAACGTTCTGTGGAACACTGTCTTATCTAAAGGTACCCTGCCTGCGATGGAACTAGTTTTTCAATTTTTAGTTCGTTTTTTGTCATTGCTGACGTGGTTTTAAATTTTTTTAATTATATTTTTTCTATTAATAATATATTCTTCTTTACCGAATGGCTTTCAAAAACGTTTTTAGGGCAAGTTCCAAACCAGACCTCGAAATACATAAAATTATTTTCACCGAAGTTTTTTTTCAATAGTTCGTTTTATTTGTAGTCCACAAGAATTAATTGCCTTTCAGCATATAATTAAAACCTGTCATGTTCATGTATACGCATTGTTCTCGTGTTGACTGTTGTTACCGTAGCCACATGCATTAAACCAACGGTTAAAAGTTAGGAGGTTTTATGGTATGTTAACCAGCAGTGGGGCATCTAAAACCTGATGATGGCGATGATGATGATATGTTAGTACTATTATCGTTAATCCACATTAGATTGCCTCGTTGGACTGGTGGTCGCTAAGCGCAGCTGCTGAGCGTGAGGGCCAGGGTTCGAATCCTGGGTCGGGCACTGTTACTGGGTTTTTCCTTTAGGTGATTCACAGTAGCAGCTCGATGTCTGGATTTGATCCCGGTTGATGGCAATAGGCTCGCCTTATTATATTGTGATTGATAATATAATTGGCGAAAAGTGGGTTTCCTATACAAGACACCTCTGCCTACCCCTTCGGGGAATACAAGCGTGATGTTATGTTATACATTCGTTTTTAGTTAAATGTAGTACTTAACAACACCGTATACGATTAAAAACGTAATATGTGTAATATATAAAAAATAATGTCCTCCTGACCGAATATCGGTCCCGACGGCTTATCTCAACTGAGACTAGCCAACTACCCAGGAGATATTATAGTGCACAAGTATGTGCGCAAACACAGGTGCACTCCCTATTCCCTCACTCTCATAATCCGATGGGACGGCAGACCGATACGACCGGAGAGAGATCAGGCGCAGGACCAACGGCTTAACGTGCCTTCCGAAGCACGGTGGGGTCTCGACATGTGAAAACGGTCACCCATCACAAGAATGACCGCGGCGAGTATGGCTTAACCTCGCAGAAAAAGTATATAATAAAAGATAGAATATTTTAAAAAAGAAAGTGGACGAAGCTGTATCAAAGAGCGTGAACCACTAAAGAGTGAAATAATAGCTACCTACTATTTTGTAACTATTGAATAGGTCCTATTTAACGACATTCAACGGCCCTCGACAAATGTAATACAATGACAAGTTACACGGGCCTTGATCGGAACAATACCAAACAGACAACACAATGGAACGGGAACTCTATCTTGAACCGTTAGTGTGCTGAACCTCGTAAATTCTGGTTTGATTTCCATTGTAACAAATGAATGGATTCCTCTAAATATGTAACTTAATATTGGGTTATAATTTATGATTTTAGTTTGATTTGCTAACGAATAGTCGAGTTGCTTGGTTTTGTTTCTAGTCATGGAGATCCTTATTGACTTTCTCCATAAAAACGTCAATTTGGAACTGCTCGACTAGATTTGGCATTAGTGCTTTTTTGTAGTTGCTAAAATTTGTCATGGAGGTAGGTGACACATAGACTAGTTTTTATCCCGATTTTTTTTTTTAAAACATCGCCCCACAATAGGAATTTCTCCTGTATCGTGGGTGCGTTTCACAAACATGAAATATCATATACACAAACACCCAGACTAGGGACAAACATCTGTGGATCACAAAAAAAAAACCCGTGCCGGAATCGAACCCACAACCCCTAGCGCAGCAGTCCAATCGCTTAGCCACTGCGCCAATCAGGTCGTCAAAACGTTGTAGCGGGTAACACTGCGAGGCACAGCAAGTTGTCGAAAAAACACTGAAAAGACAGACAAACATTCGTATATAATTATGCATTTATTCTTTATCAATCATTACATGATAAAAAATACATGTTTCACAAAACCGTTCAACAGCCTCTACATTTGTGCTCCCTAATATAGATAACTGCAACTAAAAAGTCAAGTTAAAGAGATAAACTTAAACCTTGAAATTGTCTTTAGTAGTATTTCTTTCAGTTCGCCATGTTTCCGTCAATCAGTTTGTTACAACAGCACGTTTAACAAAGAGAATCTCAGCGTTTCCTGACAGCTAGCAGCTCCTTCCTAGCTTTGTTCGTAAAGAAATAATGGCGTAAATGATGACAGGAGACAGTAATGCAATATTTAGCTGTCTTAAAATATGGTTAGGATAGCAGTAATGTAATACTTCTTACAAAATTGTCAGGATTTTTAACTGAACAAGTTAACGTGAAATCAAGAAGTTAAATAATAATCGGCGGTAACTTGAGGACCTTGAGTGACATAAATCGCGGATAGGTACATAAAATACCGATTTATATAACCAAAAAAGTCACGTCTGCGTCCAAAAGGGGAAAGCAGCAATTGTGATGTATAGTTAACAGAAAAATAAAACAATTACCCGATTTAAACAATTGTTTCTATGGAAATCCAAATTTCAAATGCGTTTGGCGAGAAAAGGCCCGAAACCTACTCGATCAGCACACTAAACTAATATTGAAACAATCTTGTAGTCCAGTTTGTTACAACAGCACACTTAACAAAGAGAATCTCAGCGTTTCCTGACAGCAGCTCCTTCCTAGCTTTGTTCGTAAGGAAATAGTGGAGTTAATGATGACAGGAGACAGTAATGCAATATTAAATGTAATAAACTGACATTTAGTGCCATTTTTAACCGATTTAAAAAAAGGAGGAGTTTATCTATTCTTAGCATGTTGCCAATGCTCAACACACATAACCAACTGTTTTACTTAAAATACTAACGACTCACTTTACCTAACTCTTCCGCACCCTCTGACACTCACTTAGGCAATCACTTACGTTACCTGCAAGGCATTTCATTAAGCAGGTGTTGTCAGGTGAGGGAGATTAGAAGATCAACGCACTTGTCTGCCGAGACGCGGGGAAAAATGGAAATGAGGATACACGGGCGTGAAGCAGAGACGGGTGCGCAAGTTAAGGGATACAAGATTTATGTATGCCTTTGTTTGATATTTTACCAGTTCGTGAAGCGAATGCATGAGTAATGCAATAGTTAAACAATAAAGTCCTACATTCTATTAGAAAAGGGTTTTATTATATACAGTACTGATAGCCGAGTGGTATGAACGTCGTACTGTATGATAAATTAGTAATCAGTTGCTAAAAAAGGCGATTAAAAACATCGTGCTGAAACTAGCACACTTGAGACATTCTTTAACGGTGTGTAAAGCCATGTCAGAGGCCTACAGGCGGTTTAAACTCTTACACCAGGTTGTTCATCAACCATACGACAAGAAGAAGTGTCATCATCATCATCAGCCAAAGAAGAAGTGTACTATAGTAGTTTTATAGTTACGATAGTATTTGCTTATCATATTGCTATGCGCTGTATTTTAAAGTTAGATTGAAGTCGCATTATGCAAACTTAGTCAACCTACAAAAGTAAATTAGAAAGTGACTTCAGGGACCCAAAAACATAGATTGGTTTACGGTTAAACTGGACCTAATACCACAACTTTCTTACATGTAGAAAAACAACAAAAATAAACGCTTGTATTTGGCACGCTCACCAACCACTCACACGTATGTTTCCACTCTAGGTCTCGGTTCTCGAGGTGTTAACGCGACGCTGTGTGACGTCGCGCGTCAGACGGGAGCACTCCCGACGTCGTTTTTTACGCGTCACGTTCTCGGAGATGTATCTTGATCTGCAAACAGACGAAACCTCTGTTCTTTATAAAATATGAGCCTTGCTGAAATATGAGCAGTGAACACGGTAAATAATGTGTATTTTATAAAGAATGGATATTAAAATGTAGCTTTGTACGGTGGTGGTGACATTATTATTACTTTATTATGAGCATATTATGTCTCACTGCAGGGCAAAGGCCTCAGGGACTCTACTACTGGTGATATTGGTATACCTGTATTCTAAACATGAGAGAGTGGTTTAAAATGACTTACTGAGAGAAAATGCATGAGGTATTTGTCTATGGTTCCCCGCAGCTTCGGCCAGATGTGTTCAGCCGAGCGTTGCGAAGGTGTCCCGCGGCGACAGCCGATGATCAGTCACCTTGTGTTTGCTTTGAAAATATGATGCTATTATAATGTATTAAAGGTTGTTTTCGAACGTCTATGAAAATCTACCATATCGATACGTTTGTATTCCCTGAAGTAATAGACTGATGCATACTTTAGTTTAGTCAAATACGCCACTAACCGATTGCCATTTTATACCAAGCATCATTCATCAGTAAGACAAGACAGTGTTAATGTAACCTCCAAACACTCGTCTATGACAAAAAAACTTATCCTACTTACCTAATCCAATCAAAATAATAATGGAGTATCGTGGGCCATAAACAACAGCAATACTCTACCAAACACACTGCACTCAAAACTAACTACATAAAAATACACCCAACAAATGATTTCTTTTATCCTTTCACAGTAGAACAACATTTTACACGTACCTAAGTGCTTCTAGCGTGTCCAACTCACCTGCATACACGTACCATACACGTGGCATACACGACACACACAATAAGACCATGAGCTAGCCTACACGGTCTGCTAGCGAAGGCTCTGCTTGTGGCACCTTTTAGCTTAACACTTCAAGTAGATGTACGACATAACATACACAAGTTTTAAAGTGAATTTTAGAAGTAGTTATTGAATCATTGTGCACATGGTTACTCTCTTTAAAGTTGAGATTTTGATACTTGGTAGATTGAGCATAGACGCTTGTATGATTGTTTTTTTTGCCGACGACCCCGAGATGGGCTGCTTGGGCTTTCAGCCAGATTTTGACGGATTGTGCATGACGGATATATAATTAATACATCTTTTTTTCTGAGTGGAATATGTATTAGGTAGTACCCTGCCCTGAAAGACAAAGACAGATTGAAGGACAGGGTTATGTGGGGCTCCTCCATGAACCTGAAGAGCAGTTTGTTATGCCTACATGTGATTACGATGAGACTGCCATAGTCTTGTAAGGCTCAAAGTGTCTTAATATCATTAAGAGAAGAAGAAAAACCAAAATGTTATTTACTCTGTTTATATCGATGATCTTATTACCAGTTTGCTATTATTTTATCATGGGAATTTGTACCTTATTCACTCACCAGGAACGAACATAAATTGCTATCTAACTAAAAATTTAACAAGTTTATCACATCCTCGTTATGCTTGAAAATTTGATCGCCAGCTAATCCGATGACGTCATAAAATTTTCCCCGTCCATGCCATAAGCGATCAAAAATTCAGATATTCACAAAACAGCCAGATGAAAACAAAAGCGTATACATAATAATAAAGCCATATTTCTATTCCACCGCCCATTTTTGGCTTATTGGGATCACAAACGATCTGGGCCCCTCTCCCCGCCCCCTCTCAAAAAACTCCCAAACAACCGGCTACCAACACAATAGGATTCCAATTGCTGACAAAAGTTGACGCCAGGTGGCGGCGATGTCGCGGTTCGATTCCCGGCTCGTGCATGTAAATAGACTCATTCTACTCGCCCATAGTTTATGGAACCCTCATTTACATGCCTGCAAAATTTGCCAAGAAAATTTTGCAGGATTTGGCTCGGGGCTACGGTGTTTTTGTTTGGTGTATTTTAGATTGCCTTACTGATTGTAATAATATCTATACTTGTTTCGATATTATAAAGCTGAAGAGTTTGTTTGCTTGAACACGCTAATCTCAGGAATTACTGGTCTGATTTGAAAAATTATTTCAGTGTTAGATAGCTCATTTATTGAGGAAGGCTATAAAACATTCGATATCCACGCGGGCGCAGTCGCAGGCAGAAGCTAGTTTAGAATAAATAAGAAATGTTTGTTATTTGTCAAATATTTTTTTGATCTCCAAACATTGTGACTCCAAGAGTTGTTTAACGCATTTACAAAATAACATAACATCACGCCTGTATTCCCCGAAGGGAAGACAGTGGTGTATATGACACCCACAATTCGCCAGTTATGTTAAAGATCCCAATGCAATAGAGGACGCGCCTATTGCCATCAACCGGGCACAAATCTAGACTCCTTGCTGCTACTGAGAATGATCCAATGGAAAAACCCAATAACACTTTTCCCGACCCGGTATTCGAACCCAAGTACCTCATGCTCAGAATTCGTGCTAAGCGACCCCAAGACCAACGAGGAACTTACAAAATAACATTACATTGTATCCTTGCCTTTTGCTAAAGCTATTATCATAGCCTACAAAGAGTTATTTTGATTCTACGGCGTATAAACGATAATTGGTTTTATCTTTTAATTAATTCTCATACCAATGTATACTTATTATAAAGATTAATTACACTTTGTCTAAGAGGTTCTTTGAGAGCTTTCGTGCAAAAGAAATTGTCTGAACAAGATTCAGCTGTGCAATTCAGTATAAAATATAAAAACGAACTTAATTACTCGTAAAATGTAACGTCGCTGAAACATCATTTTATAAATATCCCTTTTAGCAGTTTAGCGAAACTGTAATTACTTCGCCAAAGCAATGAATCCCATTCTGTCTGAATCCTGACTATCCTGAATACTGTGCCGGTGACGTCATTAGCGAGTCAAAACTGTAACATCCCCCCCCCCTCCTGTTTCGAACCCCTGGCACTGCTCTTCACGGTAACTAAGTACGGCGCCTTTATAAATAGAGTGGCAGTGCGCGTTTTTGTGACAAAGTCTGGTTTAATCCAGTTCGAAGCAGTTTTGTTCGGATTAAACCGGTTCGTTCCAGATTTAAATGCAATTTGTTATAGTTTAATGGAATTTGTTTGCCGCATTATTGCTGTAATATTTGTCTCATTATTTTAAATTAATTTTTACTAAAGACCGACGGTACAGTGCGTTTTGTATTGAAATTATCATTAATTGGACTTTTGTTTACATGTTTTCGAAATCTTTGTTTTTCTTTAACAAATATTTCTTAATACTGAAATTCATAAAGAAATTCTCAAGTTGAAACGTCAAGCGGTCGAGTTTTTTCATTTTTCCTTTTAAAAACAATAAATCTTGGATTTATTACGAATGTTTCCTTAATTTCGGGGAAGTTGGCGTGTTTTACGTTTAATTATATCCCTGGAGGGACGCTCGCCACTCCACACACTTGCTACTTGGCATTCGTGTTTCGGACTTTATGAAACATTACAGTGACGCCCCTCTTTGTTCCAGTATTGTTATTGTAACACTGTTAAATACAAAAAATGTTAACAAGTTTTGTATTTAACAGTGTTACAATATAACACTGACAGCACTGATAGCCGAGTGGTATGACCGTTGGACTGCTAAGTCAAAGGTCACAAGTTCAAATCCCGGCACGCACCAATGTCTTTTCGAATTCATGTGCGCACTAAAAATTAGTTATCAGTTGCTAAAAACGGTGAAGGAAAACATCGTGAGGAAACCGGCACACCTGAGAGATTTTTCAACGGCGTGTAAAGCCATGTCAGAGGCCTACAGGCGGTTTAAACTCTGACACCAGGTTGTTCATCAACCATACGATAAGAAGAAGAATATAACACTGGCCCGATCCTGCAAATTCAGTATAGGTACGTCAAAGCTTATTAAGCCTTTGAGCGCCAATGCGGTCACCGGTGACTGCGGTCTCCTGAGTGGCAGTCAATGACTTAACTAATAAAATCATATAACGATTACTGCACCTAGTCATCAAATTCACCATTACCATCACTTGACACCCTATTGGCTGAGTAAGTCAGGAAGTAAGTTAGTTCATCGCTGCAATCCCCTAAAATCAAGGGTTTGAAATCCTTGTATGAGCAAATATCCCCGAAAGACTTGTATGAGAAATATTTGCCTGCAGTTTTTGCATGCATGTATTACAATTAGTGTGGGAACGAAAATACTTTGTAAAGAAATATATACTTGGAACTATAATATGTACTTGACATTTCTTCTGCGTTATTTAATTACTCATATCAAACAGATATTATCAGCACTTTATTCGTAGCCACAACCTTTGAGGTTTCGAGCCAGTGGCAAATATCGCCCAAACAAATATCGCCATGTATATCGTTAAACCATTAACAAATTAAATTGAAACCTTACCTGAAACTCAAACAGTGTTTCAGGACTTAGTAGAATCCTTTCAACTTGTCGGCACACTGTAGGGTTGGCACCTCCCACCAATTAACATTGATATGCGGAACTTGGCCGTGTGGTATCCGGCCTAGAATTGACCACCCCCTGTCCTCCCGTGGGTGTCGTAAGAGGCGACTAAGGGAAATCCCAGGAGATGGGCAGCAGCGTCTTCTGTAACTTGACCACCAACACTGCGTTCCCCAAGCCGCTTGCCAAGCGTGGGGATTATGGCAACCACCCCCTTTTAAAAGGGGGAGGCCTTTGTTCAACAGTGGACGTCTTCCGGCTGATGATGATGACGCAGAACTTTTATCACGTGACTACATTTCCACCTAGCTTCTGTTAATCTAAATACACGATTTACATACATAAAGTCACGCCTGTTTCCCAGAGAGGTAGGCAGAGACCACGCATTTCCATTTGCTACGATCCTGGCATACTTCTTTCGCCTCATTCACTCGCATCACATTCCTCATACACACGATTTATATACTGTATATTGATATGTATTTAATACGGATTAAAATATGTTGTAACAAAGAGTCCAAATAGTAGGCACGAGACTGAGGTATCTTTTTTCTAAAAAAAATCATGCCATTAAAAAAAACTGATTAACACATTAATTATACTTACAGAGGTTATTAACCTCACATAATATTTCACAAATCTAATCTTCTGTCAAGTAAATGCAATAAATAATTATATATGTATGTATATGTATTTTTGTAGGAAAGTGTGAACAGCCAGCCCTAAATGACTACAGACGTGAGCGCCGACCTAAACTAGATTTATAGCTCTTGTGCTGAAAGTTGCGCAGTCGCCGGCAAGTACATGAAACCGCTATTACTACGCACTCCACCTTTTGTTTAGTGTTCGTTCACCATAGTATTTCTCTTTAGTTGTATGCTAAACGTTGAATTGTCATGCTACATTGCGGCAAAAATTCTATATTAAAATTGTTTTGAAACTGAACTGTGTTGAGTGAAGCACTGATAGCCGAGTGGTATGACCGTAGGACTACCAAGTCAAAGGTCGCAAGATCAAAACCCGGCACGCACTAGTCTTTTCAAATTCATGTGCGTATTATAAATTAGTTATCAGTTGCTAAAAACGGTGACGGAAAACATCGTGAGGAAACCGGCACACCTGAGAGATTTTTCAACGGTGTGTAAAGCCATGTCAGAGGCCTACAGGCGGTTTAAACTTTGACACTAGGTTGTTCATCAACCATATGATAAGAAGAAGAAGAACAAAATTGAACTTACTGACTGCAAGTCTGCAAATCACTGTGTTAGTTTGGTAAAAGGTAATGTTGGTTAACTCTTTTCTGGATGATAACTTTGACTGAGTTTTTACAAACTATTTTATTTATGCTGAAAAATAAATTTGGACAGCTAGGTACAGCCAGCATCATAAGTAGGTGAACATTTAATTTTGTTTCCCTACCAATAATTAAAGAACAACTTGTTACATAGTAAAATGTCTTAAATATTCTCCGATCATCATTTGGACGTTTCTATAATTTGAAACAATAACTTGAATTGAAGTTTGTTTCTTTTAATTATTTGCCATAAGGTTTCTTAACATGTTCAGCTAATTATGATGCTGACTGTACATATGTAGGTACATATTATGAACTAGCTGTGCCCGCGACTCCGTCCGCGTGGACATTCGAAAACAGTATAATTGGATCCTACTTAGTAGTTTTTACGGCAAGCCGTACTGTTTTATTACATGTATGTAAAGATTAACGTAACTTTTTGTTTGCGAACCGATTTAAATGAAACACTAAATTTTATGGGAAGCTTGCCACAATACATCAGTGAAAACCGCATTTAAAATCGGTTCAGTCGTTTCTGAGATTAGAGCGGTCAAACGCGCAGACAAAAAGACAAAAATTTTAAAAACTTTATTTTATTTTGATTTTATTTTATGTATAGAATAGATGTTTTAAATGTGAATACAAATATTTTATAGTTGTAGTATTCAATTCTTTACTGTATAAGAATAATGTGATTCATGACGCATGTAGGAATGATGAGGAAAATTACTGATAATGGAAATGATTAGCGCCTCGAGTATAATCAGGTAATTACCGTCGTTAACTCTAAGAAATTGTTTCACTGCACGGAAAATTGCGTCACTACTCATCTCTGAGTTGTTCTAGAACATTATCTTAATAGCTACCTACTTCTGATTCTACACTAGTACATCCACCCAAAATTTTACCTTTTAAGCCGGATGGCACCAAAAAATTGACACGAATCTAAATATATTACAAATTGGACACCCCCTCTTTGAGGAGTGGCTGGAAAGGCAACACGGCGTCCTTACCTTCCGCATGACGCAGGTCCTCACCGGACATGGTAAGTTCGGGAGGTTCCTGCACCGGATCCGTGCGGAAGAAACGCCCGGGTGTCACCATTGCGTGGACAGCCCGGAGGACACGGTGGAGCACACGTTGGAGGTGTGCCCCGCTTGGGAAGAGCATCGCCGCGTCCTCGTGGGGGCGATCGGTGGCGGTGATCTCTCGCGCCGGGCCTTGGTACAGGCCATGGTCCGGAGCGAGGAGGAGTGGCAGGCGGTCGCCTCCTTCTGCGAAGCAGTAATGCTAGCAAAGGAGGCGGCCGATCGCGTGAGGCAACGATCCTCACGCCCCAACCGCCGCCGGGATTCTGATCCCGATTTCCGGCCACCGTAGGCGCGGGCTTGCGGTCGGTGAGCAATGGGTGGCTCGCCGTCCGACCGTCCGGTAACCATCCGGACCGAGCCCAAGTCGTCGACGGCGCGTACTGTTTCACGCGCGCCTCAAGGAGATGTCAGCAACTGTAGGGGCCCATCAGGGTCGAAGCCTACTGGGGCCAAGGGTCTGATTCCGAAAGGAAGACTCGGCCCTGGTACGAAAGGCAACGAAGGAACAGGAGTGGGTTTTTAGTCAGTAAAAGTCTGACACTATCTCCCGCTCCGCCCAAGAGCGGGGGATGTCATAAGATGATTTTCCCACCGAAAAAAAAAAAAAATATATATATATCACAAATAATTTAGACACAATGCAAGCAGACAGAACAAAAGAAAAGAAACCATGAAAAATCGGGGTTTATGGTCAGGTCAGATTAACATCTACTGCAGATTACACAAAATAGGGAAAAGTGGGGAATTTCACATCGTCAATTATTCTTTTTTTAATAATGTAACACTAAGATTGTCTCCTGCATCGTGGGTGCGTTTCACAAACATGAAATAACACATACACAAACACCCAGACTCGGGATAATCAAATGTGGATCGCACAAATTTTTGCCCCGTGCGGGAATCGAACCCGCAACCCGAGAGGAATGGAGGAAGGAAAGGGAGGCCTTTGCCCTGCAGTGGGACGACCATGGCTAAAATAATAAATAATTGAAACATTCATAAAATACAGTAACAATTAATATTAAGGTCTAAAAGCTCTCCGAAGCTACTTTACAGTATTAATTAAATTATAATTGAACATTTGAGTTGTCCGGCCCATCCGGCCGCGTCTCAGGGGAACGGTACCCGGAATTGAATACAAAGTGCGATTGTGTCTATGTTCGTATGTATTTAAACATCTGTTCATTGCATGTGTTAAGATTATTATCGTATTTAATTGTTTAAATAATAAATAAGTATTTATAATGATCTGTTGCAGAAGTATTCGGTCCGAGGTCCGGTATAAAAAGTGTATTTGTAAGAAAATGCTTACAATCGAACGAACATAAGTATAACACATAACATATTGAGTAAAAACTAACGACAAAATAAATTCCAATGTCGCTTATTAACTACCAGAATTGTACTAAATGTATGCTGTTGCAATTAGCAACCTTATTCAGACTGCTCAAAAATTGTGTTGAAATTATAATGTCCTTTTTTACACGACTGCCCAAAAAAAGGAGTGTAATGTTTTCATGTATGAATGTGTTTCTTTATTCCACCATAACTTCTGAACGCCTGAACCGATTTTGAGGTATGGAGTGTCGTTAGAATCCTTGCAACATTGCGAGTAACATCACTACATAGTATAAAACAAAGTCGCTTTCTCTGTCCCTATATCCCTATGTATGCTTAAATCTTTAAAACTACGCAACGGATTTTGATGCGGTTTTTTTTAATAGATAGAGTGATTGAAGACGAATGTTTATATGTATAAAAACATCCATTAAATAGTGGAGAAATACTTATATATTTTATACCCGTGCGAAGCCGGAGCGGGCCGCTAGTAGGAAATAAAAAAGAAACAAATAAAAAATGTAATTTGAAATATTAAAAAACACGACTGCCATGTCACAAATCGAACTAAAAAGTAAAAAAACAAGTTCCATTCCATTTGTGAAACGCTGCCGTATGTAACACATGGCAGTCGTGATTTTTTAATAATAGTTGCTGTCTTATCAAATTCGTTACAAATTAAAAAATCCCTTTTTCATTTTACAAGAAGCAATATCTACATTTTACTAATATAGATAGAGAGGTAGATACAGCACTGTTTTTAATATTGCCACTAATATTGGATGTAAGTTTCATGTGTCCAAGTTTCTAATCCAATTAGGTAGGAGCGGTTATTGCAGAATTTTAATCAGTCGATAGTCGACTATCGACTGATTAAAGTTCGATAATGCTTCAAACTGGTTACGTTATTTTCTTTATATAATAGTTTTATAGATTTTACTTGCGTACAATAAACCTTTATCGCTTTAAATATCTGTATTAAGTAATTTTTAGGAAGAAATTAGGAGCTTTATACATATAAGTACGAAAAAGTTACAGCTTTTTATATTTGGTGTAAACAAATGATTTTAACAATTAACGATAACTTGTTGTCTTTTGTGAGAAAAAAAAGGGACAGACAGACGGATAACAAAGTGATAAATGATATATGATTTTATTTCTGAAAATAGGTCTTAAAAAACACTTTTACACGTCATTTTTTTTAAACTAGATAGATGGCGTCGGCATTTCCTAACTGACTACCTCTGAGAAGAAACACCGAAACAAACTTAGGGGTCAATGTCGCTTTTAAAGTCCAGACAAGTTCAATCATTTATGTGAGAGATCCTATAAGGGTTCCGTTTTTCCTTTTGAGGTCCGGAACGGAACCCTCGAATTAAAGCGTATATATGTTTCAGTTGATGTACTGCTAGGTAAATGCCTCTTATTATTTCCCAAACACCGAATCCTCATTACCGTTCATATCCCAAAAACCCAACCACAATCCACAACGTTTTTAATAATCCCTATTTTAAACATCAGCGCAAAAACCACAATAAAATAAACTAGACACTTCCTAATCTCACTTGTACAATCTTGAGTCCCATCTACTGTTACTAATGACCCCGCTAATCACCAGTACGTACGGTGTACACACGAGCCCCATCCATCTTGCTCTTAGTACGGATCTGTTGGCACCGCGAGCATACTCAGTGACACTCCGATTTATTGTAGCTAATCTACTTACTCTTATGGCGTTGATGAGGTGTTATGTTTGGCTATATGGGGAAGTTTTGGTATTTCTGTAGAATAGGAAATACTGTGGGATCGTCTTTATTTATTTAAAAAAAACAGGTTGCCCCACACTAGAAATTTCTTCTGTGCGATGCACAATTATGAAATACCACTAACATAATCACCGAGACTCGGGGTAAACTTCTGCGTATCGCACAAATTTTTGTCCCGTGTGGGAATCGAACCCGCAACCCTTCAGTCACACAGCACAGCAGTCCAATCCCTTATCCACGGCGCCAATCAGCTCGTCAAGTAGAGTGTAGTCGCATATATCAGTGTACTACTGATCCATCCTGAACAATCAGCTCCGCTATCAACCTGCAGCCGAGCTTGTGTGTTCCCTGCATGTAATTAGATGCATGTTTTATTTTGTGAAAACATGTGTAAATGTACAAATACATGGTGGTAAAGCATTTAAATCTAGTATCTACATGTTTTGCCGCAAATGGCGTACAAACATTATGCAGTGCACAGCACCTGAATTTAAAAAGAAATACTAACAAATAAACAAAACAATATTATACATAATATGTAGTACCTATCTACAAAATATTTTAATTTAACATTACTTTTTCATAGAATCATTCGTTTTTAATTAAATTTACTTGTTTTTTAGCCACACTAGCGTTAGAATTCCTTTATATTTATGTTTTAAATAAAATAGATTGACCTGGCAATCGCATTAAACAATTTTATTTAATATATTAAGTTATACTTGTGAGATACATTGTGTTTTCATGCGATGGCAAAGTCAATCTATTTTATTTAAAACATAAAAGATTTTAAATATTAATATGGTTAATATAAGATGTTGTTCGTTTAGCTATTTACGTAATAACTTAAGACAGAAGGTCCCTGAAGTAGAGACTTAATAAAGCAATCGACTTGGTATTATATGGATCTCACAACTTTTTAAGGTAGAAAAACTGAGTTGCGCGACTTGGTTTTTTACAGATATGTTTTTGATGGCATATACACTTATCACCTCGTCATTTATTGTGAATATACTCATAGTGACACCCGTATTACAAAAGGTAATACAGCTTCTTACATACCACGAAACACCTTTCGGTCCATCATATTTGTATCTCGATTTATAACTGTAAATTAAAAACCTTCCACATTTATATGACTTTTGGTGTCATTTTAGCATGTTGCTTATGCTTGGATTAAATCTAAATTAATAAACACGACACGATGGCTCAGTTGGTTAGAGCAGTTCCATGGTACGGCGAAGTTCGCAGGACCAAGTCACGCTCGTGTCCATCATTCTTGAAATTTCCTTTATCAATTTAGAACCTTCTATATTGTTCATAGTGTATTTATTGTCACTGATACCAGCTCCTCCTTGGCATCTGCGGCCATCCCACAGCGTGATGGATCACAATAACCTAATGAAGCAACTTCAGTGTCCCAGTAAGTCAACGTGTTCGTTTTACAGCCAGGGGTAATAAACCTACTAAGAGTCACTTTCATTACCAAGCCATTATTCTTAGTTAGACCTTATTAGCTGTTGCAACTGCTATTAACTTTTTAACTTTGGACCTAATTGTTGGATAATTTGTTCGTTCTCTGTATAGTACATATAAGAGACTATTTTAGGGAATTTAAGGCTAATAGAAGATGATACTTGGGCGTCGTATTTAACCCTTTGAGCGCCACGGTCTTGTATAGAAGACAACTCTTCCGCGACCTCCACGCCATAACTATATCAAATCGTAACATTTGTGTAATTTAATAACAAACAATAATCGTTATAAATGTTACGTTTAGATATTGTCTTCTAATAAAATTGTGGCGTGGAGAGCACAAATACGCTTGCCTTCCATACAAGATTGGCGCTCAAAAGGTTATTTAAGAAGCTATGTGATTGGACTGGTTCACAATGGGTTATAGGTTCAATGCCACACGAGACAAATATTTGTTTGACTCAAGATTTATTTTCTGTTTGTTATGTTTCTGCATTTGACAATTTCATATCTACAAAACGTACCTACTAAATAGGAGAAATTGCTAGTGTAGGGCAAAGTAAAAAAACTACGCCGTGTTTTTTTGGGATATCTATCATTTGTACAAAGTATATTCTATAGGTACCAAACTTCGCTTACTAGAATTATAGGTCGTACCTAGTAAACGGTGCAGCCAAGCTTTACAGTTAGAGTAGTCGCGGAGTCTCGCAGATCTGATAACGCGTCACTTACAGACATCACGGTATTGGCAACGCTCAGTGGTACCAGCTCAATAGGGAAGATCGAATAAGTTCTTGTAGACTATAGTGTGCTATATCTTACTTTTTAGGTAAAGGTTTATTAATATAGGTAGGTATCAATTTTTCCTTTATTTTTACAGTTTTTTAATGAAGATTAATTTAATTTATATTTATTTAAGATTTGATTGTGTACCCAAAATAAATATAGAGAACGTTTATTCATTAACAGCTGGCAACAACGCAATCTAGTATTATTTTTTTATCCATACTAATATTATAAATGTGAAAGTAACTCTGTCTATCTGTCTGTTACTCCTTTACGACTAAACCGCCGGACGAATTGTGATGAAATTTGGCATGTAGAAAGTTTAAGAATTAGAAAGGGCACATGCTTCTTTTTTAAAATTCAACCCTCTAGGAATCTTAAATAGGAGTTAACGCAGGCGAAGCCGCGCGCAAGAGCTAGTACTTGAATAAATGTGTCTAAAATGGTGATATGCATGTTGTTTGCAACTAGGTTCTATCGTAAATATTACATTTCTAAAACGCATACGTGAAGGAGAAATGCAAGGCAAGCTGACTACCGTTACATGAAAATAGCTCTAGAAAGAGAGAGAGCATACAAGGCTTACAAAAAATACAGGACAAAGACAATAATTTGAAACCCTAACACTTATTTTTCGGGGCTTCTATCTATAAAAAGACAATCAATTTAATCAGTACACTGTATACGTCAGTGTGTAATCAAGCTCCCGAATTCGGTAGTGCTTCTGAGACGAGACAACACTGAGATAGAAACTAGCATAATTAGGGTCGAGAGAGGGTAATGAATGTTATTTTTATACAGTTTGAGGTCAAACCCGACTAATAGTATTGTTCTTTTATTTATTAACCCTCTTGTAAAATGTACTTTAAGTTGACCACCCCTATTGTGTAGTGGTGCAAGTAAAGAGCCTTGACGAGTGACGATACTGAAGTACGTCCAGCGCACCCTGGACGGTCAACCTCGCCACCATCCTTGTTGACTGACCAATCTCTACACCACGGCACGACATATTCCATGAGGCTGTTGGCTCAAACCGGCTCGAAAAAGAAAAAGCAGAACCATAATTGTTAAACAACTAACCAAGTCTAGTAACATGTCTTTTCTTTGACAGACATTTTTTTTTTCTAGGAATTTCTCCTGTATTATGGGTGCGTTTCCCAGACCAGACCCAGACTCGGGACAATCAAATGTGGATCGCTCAATTTCTTGCCCCGTGCGGGAATCGAACCTGCAACCCTTAGCGCAGCAGTCTACTCGCTTAGCCACTGCGCCAATCAGGTCGTCAAAGTATAATTTAATCATAAGTTTATCATTGTCAATTTTTATTTTTACTTCGTTCGATCGTTGCGTACATAGGTACTAACAATATTTACAACAATACTAGGAATTATTTTAATGATAGCTCACGTTACTAACGGTTAATTAGGCTAAATCAATTAAGCTGTTAGCTAGTATCGCGATACAGATCATGTGTCCATGTATTGTCACAGCTAATGCATTCTATAATTATGATATAGCTATATACCAATGGCTCGTGTATTATATTATTTATACATAACGCCACCTTTCTGTATATGTATATTGTGAAGTAATCCTTCACAATATACATGAGCCACATAAGGGCTCATCAAAGAAGGTAATTTCAGGGGTCGCCGTTGTCGAAATCGACAAGGGGGATATATATATATGGTCATACCGTCAATACCTATGCATAAGGTATATTTCATTGACATGCATATGTTTTCTTCAAGGACTTAACATGTGATTTTACCACCCCATTCTTCTTCTTATCGTATGGTTGATTAACAACCTGGTGTCAGAGTTTAAACCGCCTGTAGGCCTCTGACATGGCTTTACACACCGTTGAAAAATCTCTCAGGATTGCTGGTTTCCTTACGATGTTTTCCTTCACCCTTTTAAGCAACTGATTAGTAAAGACCCCATTGACTAGGAGTTACGCGAGACAATGGTTACTCTCCAAATCCCATACATAGCCAAACGTATACGGTCTGGTAAAATATATGTATGAGCTAGCTTTTCTCTGCCTGCTATGTAGTATACAACTTTGATAGACACACATTAATTATAGTAAGCAATATGTTATTACCGCCGCCAGGAACAGATGATGCGTTGCCTAACTTGTACTCCCGCAGGATGCGAGGCAGCCTGCTGCATCTGCACTGTCTGGGGAATGGAATTAGACCTACGTTTAGCTTAACTCAATGTGTGTTATAATAGCTAAATGTTGGTAATACACACTGGTGATTTATATGAACACGGATTCGCCAATCTAGTAAAAAAACAAAAGTTTATAGATAGCTACAAAACCATCGAAACTCTGATCATTTTATATCGAAATAGTATACCTATTTTCAGTTTCTAAAAGGAACCTACGATATTAGGGTTTCTTATTGCGTGCAGCAAAGCAGACACAAAGAATAATTTATTTAAAATATGTTCTTTTGTTACAGGTAAATACTGGAAAACAGCAGCAAAAAAGAATGGTCAAAGGTTATCGATGTATAATTAAAGTCTTAGTGATACAATGAACATGTAGGCTTGAGGCTTGACAGCTCGTCTTAATATTAAAGCTGTGACAATAGAAAAATTAAATCAAATACTAACGCTTTCTTCAGAAATAGTACGTAGGTTTTACAAACACTTAAATATCATACTCTTGAGAGCTTCAATTATTGAAATTGTATAGTATTCTCCCGAAAATCAGCACTAAAGCAGCATCCTAGCTACTATTGCGACGATAAACTACAGAAATATCTGTAAATATCATCTGTAGATTTGTGAAGTGGCTCGAGGGAGAGACGTCGACCGTTGGTGTCCGATCCTGACCTCCATCAATGTTGGAAGCGGGGGGTTGTCGCACCCCGGGCTACCCCGTGTTGATGTTGGTTCAATAAACTTACCATATAAGTACCTATGTGGGTTAATTGAGGTTAGATAATGAGTCAAGTAGAGATTCCTGCTCATAAGAAATTTCGGAATACACAGCTTGAGTGTCGCTGGATTATGAGTAGTGTGGAGTGGAGTATTGTTCTCAGCCTTCTTAATCGGAACGGCATTTTGGAAGCAATTTCTTTTGAGTATTGGAGTAACTGTAAGTCACCTGTTTTTTTTTTTTTAAGTCGAATTAGCCTGAAACGTGTATGCTGTCTGTAAACAACAATCTTGATCGTCATAAGATATCGCCGTAAAGTCGACTGGTATACTAGTAAAATGCCTAAGGCATTAAATCCGCATTTGTACATATATTTTAATTTATATACAGTAATGTACTTACATACCACGCATTCTTCTTCTTCTTATCGTATGGTTGATGAAAAACCTGGTGTCAGAGTTTAAACCGCCTGTAGTCCTCTGACATGGCGTTACACACCGTTGAAAAATCTCTCAGGTGCCGGTTTCCTCACGATGTTTTCCTTTACCGTTTGTAGCAACTGATAACTTATTAATAATACGCACATGAATTCGAAAAGACATTGGTGCGTGCCGGGGTTTGAACTTGCGATCTTTGATTTGGCAGTCCAACGGTCATACCACTCGGCTATCAGTGCATTAATCCTATTTTGCGTGTTTGTATAAATGAAACAACTGTCTTAACAAATTAGTCCATTGTTCATTTGAATAATATCTTTAGTAGTCAAGGATTTTAACAAAAACCATGACACAACCCGCTTAGGCGCAGATGAGATTGTTTGAAGCAAAAAGTACAGCTCAGTGCTTGTGTCTGTCATATAATCTTGATACCGAGGGTTTTACGCTACGGAGTAAGAATATTCTGTATAGGATACCCATTTTTAGGCTATTTATTTTATTTTTCTGTAATGTAGTGAATACAATCTCTATTCTTGTAGCTGCTTGTTGATAAGGATAGAGCTTTAATTTATTTATACTTAAGTAAGCTGACAAAACTATACCATGAATTTCGTTCAAAAAAATATAACGTACCTAACGAAGGGGTAGGCATGGGTGTGTAGTACATATACAATTCGCCAGTTATTTTAAAGGTCCCAATGTATTAGAGGGCGAGCTTATTGCCATCAACCGGGCACTAATCTAGTCTCGGTACTGCTACTGAGAATCTCAGTAGGTGATTCTCTGAAATACCCGGTAATCCTTTACCCGCCCCGGGACTCAAACCCAGGATCTCAGGCTCAGCAGACGCGCTTAGCAACCGCTTGATCAACAAGGCAGTTCCACCAAAAAGACATTATTTAAAATAAATAAATAGATGACACAGACTCCTATTTATTACCATCATCGTTCACCTTTAAACAAATACCCTCTTATTCATAAAAAGTTACAATTTTAAACCAAGGATTAAATTATACCTGTCACTGTCGTTTGCATATCAAATAATAGAGATGTTAATACACTGAATACGGGGTTCAGTTAATGCCAGTATGATCCTCGTTTATGAATAAGAAGGATACAGATTAGTAATATCTACATAATATTTTATCGCTCTTGTCAACCGTGTTATAAACAATACAAAGACCTATATCGTTTAACACTCACGTTTCTTACACACCGTGATGCGTGGGCCGATATGACGTCATATCCCGCTTGATCCCCCAATTACAAATAATGTGACAATGACAATGCTCTTTATCCGGCCGATCGCTCCAACTAAAGTTGCCATGACACTATTTCTTCAGCACATCGCTTGGTAAAGATTGTGTTATAAATAATACACGATTTATGTTGCGATACATTCTGTCTTATAAATCGTTTGATCCTTCGATCGTGTAGACACAACTTGTATTTTAGATTATAACATTGTTTAGATCTGGTTTATTTTTGAAGTAATTCTTAAAATATTTTATACATAGACATTTATTAAGAACTGCCTATTTTATATTTAAAATATAGCACTGATAGCCGAGTGGTATGACCGTTGGACTGCCAAGCCAAAGGTTGCAGGTTCAAACTCCGGGACGCACCAATGTCTTTTCGAAATTATGTGCGTATTATAAATTAGTTATCAGTTGCTAAAAACGGTGAAGGAAAACATCGTGAGGAAACCGGCACACCCGAGAGATATTTCAACGGTGTGTGAACCCATGTCAGAGGCCTTAGGCAATGATGTAGCCTTAGTAGCATTTCTACTTAACTATTTCCATAGCTTATTGGTTAGCTTTGATTTATCCTTCTGTAATTAAGCTTACTAATATTAAATATAAGTACATCGAAATAAGAACAAACGTACTTTATTTGTTAGTATCTACCTAGGTCCTAGGTACTTTGTGAGATAAGTAACCTAACCTAACCTAATATTATTACTTACGGATTTTTTTATTTTAGGGATCACAATACCTATTCTTACATAATGAAATATTATGTGCCCATATTTTAGTCTCAGCGATATTAAACATTGATTAAAATCGTTTCGTTTTCTATAATTTTCTCGTATATAAATTAGGAGCCATTAATTTTGACAGGTTTAATGGTAATCATATTTCTGTAGGTTGTATATGAAGGGTGTATTTTTAAGGGATCTAAGATTTTGTTCCCCTAGGCTTTCGTTACGTCATATTTTGCTTTCTTTAAGAATGAAAACGATTTTCTACTTCGTAGCTCGATATTGTTTTCCATTTTATAATAGCAATAATTGTTCTGTGAGATATACCTAACCTAACCTATTGCCTTGCTTGACATTAAACTATATGTATTTAGTTTATATGTGTGTATATGTCCACTCTATTCATCACGATTTAATGCTAATAACCCGCTGTAAATTAAATTTTAACCAGCCGAATAATATCTTAGCAACAATATCTTTAACTACTACCAATACCACAGCGAATAATACCAAACATTGATTATTAGATCATAAATCAAACGTTAATACTTTTGATTAAAACTTACAAAGCGAGTCGGTTTAATTACAACTTTAAGGTTACATTTTTTTTTTCGAAATTAGGCACTACAATATTACTGGCCTATTGAATGTAAAAATGTGTTACCAACCTCCTGCAATTAACTGGGCAATAATGGTCGAGTGTATTTGGACAAACCATATTCACTTGTGTATCGCATGTGAAGTAAAATAGTAATATAGCTTGTTTGTTATGTATCTGTAAGTTACGCTTCTGTTTGTTCTTACTCCTTCTATATACTATGTATAAATTGTATATGCAGTGCACTTGGAGCATAATTTGTACTACCTTTATAACGCATTTCAGTGTGGATATTTGTACATAACTTTGATTCATAGAAATGCACTTTCGACACAACATCTAGAGCGTCCGTTAAAATGAAGGGACCAAGTCTTGGATTTGTAATCTAGATATTAAAGTTTAATACTGTTAATTTAGTATTTGCTACCTATTTAATCATTTTAGCTACCTCTATAAACACAGCATAATATAAAAATAATCTTTGATCCCTCCATTTTGACGTCATAATGGAGGGACCAGATGGAAAGATTGCCCACAGGAATGTTTTACCTATTAAGTATTTGTTTCCACGAACTGTGCTTGCAAACATCTGTAGATAATACATTGGTATATTGGTATGTTGGTAGAATGTAATCCCTGAACACTGGCGTAAAGAACAGTCATTGGAGCCAAGCATTAGATCAAACAGATCGTCAACACCATTCTTCTTCTTATCGTATGGTTGATAAACAGCTTGGTGTAAGAGTTTAAACCGCCTGTAGGCCTCTGACATGGCTTTACACACCGTTGAAAAATCTCTCAGGTGTGCTGGTTTCCTTGCGATGTTTTCCTTCACCGTTTTAGCAACTAATAACTAATTTATAATACACACATTAATTCGAAAAGACATTCGTGCGCGCCGGGGTTTGAACTTGCAACCTTTGACTTGGCAGTTCAACGGTCATACCACTCGGCTATCAGTGCTTGTCAAAACCATTATTATCAACCTCCTTGTTAAAAGAACAGTATAGATCTTTATATATCGTAGCAATATAATTGTGAACTGATGGACACCAGTCAGTCGCGTGTCTGCTTAATGTCCAGTTGACATATTAGGGTACCGCTACTGAGCCTGCTCATACCCGTGGGACTATAAAGTGTGGTACACTCACCGACTGTTTGGCTATAATGATGAAGATCTAGAATCTAAGTAGCTTGTACGCAGATTGTGTCCTTGACATCTTAATTAGTACATATCTAAGGAATGTGCTGTAGAAATTTTAGCTAACCTGTTCCCGACCAAACCCCGAATGCAACGCCATTGAAAAAACAATTCAATATGCTTCAATTCTCATATTCACAAGCGTGATGAACGCGTCGAGAACACTTCGGATCAGTTTCTAACGCCTTGTCCGAATGTAATAGGGGGCGAGTCTATTACCATCAACCGGACACAAATCCAGACTCCGCACTGCTACTGAGAATTACCTAATGGAAAAACCCAGTAACACTTAGTCTGACCCAGGTTAGAACCCAGGATCTCATGCTCAGCAGTTGCGCTTAGCGACAATTAGACCTATCACACTATATAGGCGGTAAGTATCCCTCTTATTCGTAAACGAGGATCATATCGGCGATAACTAAACTCCGTATTAAGTCTATCAACATCTCTATTCTTTGATATGCAAACGACAGTGACAGGTATAATTTAATGCTTGGTTTAAAATTGTATTTCTTTGTGAAGACGGGGATTCATGGTTAATTTATATTTGGCAAATATTTGAGCTCTTTTATCAGCATACCGGAGTAAAATTGGAGTTGACGACCTGATTGGCGCAGTGGCTAAGCGATTAGACTGCTGCGCTAGGGGTTGTGGGTTCGATTCCCGCACGGGACAAAAATTTGTGTGATCCACAGATGTTTGTCCCGAGTCTGGGTGTTTGTGTATGTGATATTTCATGTTTGTGAAACGCACCCACGATACAGGAGAAATTCCTAGTGTGGGGCGACGTTTTTTTTAAAAAAAAAATAGAAAAATAATTACTTCTTATAAAAAATAGGTATTTAATAAGTCGTTGACGAATGGTCTTAATGCCTAGCCTAATAAACTTATTTCATTTCCTGTAAACATTTCTTTAATTCTAGACAGAAAATAAATGAGCTCTGACGTAACATTTATTTTTGTTACACCCCGGGATATTAGTTGTCACAGATAAATAAAAACATTAGTTGTGTTTCCAATTTCCTTTGACCCGGTTCTTGGTAAAGTCGGAGGCGATCGAGGGATCATCTCGAAAGTAGCAGTAAGAACATATTTTTATGTATGTACTAATTTTATCTTCATTATCATCTTAATAAGCGCTTATTTTTGTTATAATAAAAAATACGGCGAACTCTTGCTGATGATGAATCTAAGTAGATCCTATTTTTTACTATAATAACTTTCGTGAGTGTTATCCATATTATCACTACATAGTATAAAACAAAGTCGCTTTCTCTGTCCCTATATCCCTATGTATGCTTAAATCTTTAAAACTACGCAACGGATTTTGATGCGGTTTTTTATATAGATAGAGTGATTGAAGACGAAGGTTTATATATATAATAACTGCCATTAAATAGTGGAGAAATACTTATAATATATATTTTATACCCGTGCGAAGCCGGAGCGGGCCGCTAGTTTACTATATATTCCTTTTAGAGCACTGATAGCCGAGTGGTATGACCGTAGGACTACTAAGTCAAAGGTCGCAAGATCAAACACCGGCACGCACCAATGTCTTTTCGAATTCATGTGCGTATTATAAATTGGTTATCAGATGCTAAAAACGGCGAAGGAAAACATCGTGAGGAAACCGGCACACCTGAGAGATTTTCCAACGGTTTGTGAAGCCATGCCAGAGGCCTACAGGCGGCTTAAACTCTGACACCAGGATGTTCATCAACCATACGATAAGAAGAAGAAGACTATATATTCCGGTTTTACTCACGTGTGTATTCGGGAATGCACGACTAGTTTCGAACTCGAACGGAACTCTTCATGAGCTGGTTACGCGGCAGAGTCGCGAGCCGAACTAAGATACTATTTAACAATAGTTATTATAATAATAATACCTTTGACTACTTGAACTGCGTTGATCGTCTAGTGCGACAGCCGAGCATGAGGACCCTAGATACGTTTTCTAGGTCGGTAAAAGTGTTACTTGGTTTTTCCATTAGGTAATTCTCAGTAGCAACTTTGATTTTGGATTTGTGTTCGGTTAGTGACAATAAGCTTGCATCCCTATTATATGGGATAGTCATAGTCATAATGTTTTTATTTCATATAGGCTACAAAAGAGCACTTACAAAACGTCAAAACTAGTTGCTCGGTTCCAAAAATTCGTTTCTATGGAGAAGAATCGGCAAGAAACTCCATAGTTACTCTTTTAAAAATATGTTGTAGGTATGTTTAACAATCATTTCAAGTATGAGAGAATAATGAGCTACACAATATACCTAAAATGAGAATACGAGTAGCATCAAATTCAAATAAAAAATATTAATATCTATAGATCGGTTATTCTCTCATTTACAATTAGGGTAAAATACATGACAGTAAAATCAGGATCTACAACATAACTGGTGAAATGTGGGTGTACAGGGTGGGTACAGGATAGGATTTACACTAATCATTCTTTACTTACAAATTACATCCTATCCCCTACTTTACTCTCCATTATTATATTCAATTTTCCTTTGATTTCAAGATCAAAACGAAAGTAGATTTTTGTTCCGATATCAAATGAAAACTCCAATTGGCATAGAAGGCTGCGCGATTGGTATTATGGGCTCAGAACAAGGCCGAGTGGCGTGAGACAGATAAGGGCACACGGTCGGTAAATACGGACTCATTATCACTACATAGTATAAAACAAAGTCGCTTTCTCTGTCCCTATATCCCTATGTATGCTTAAATCTTTAAAACTACGCAACGGATTTTGATGCGGTTTTTTTAAATAGATAGAGTGATTGAAGAGGAAGGTTTATATGTATAATAACATCCATTAAATAGTGGAGAAATACTTATAATATATATTTTATACCCGTGCGAAGCCGGAGCGGGCCGCTAGTATGAAATATATCTTATTTACTTTAGGTACGCAGTTCTATATCGTATGACTTACGAGACGCTGTGAATATTATTTTTTTCTTTTTTAAAAAACTTCGCCCTATATTAGGATTTCTCCTGTATCGTGGGTGCGTTTCACAAACATGAAACATCTCATACACAAACACCCAGACTCGGGACAAACATCTGCGGATCACACAAAGTTTTGCCCCGTGCGGGAATCCAACCCGCAACCCTTAACGGAGCAGTCTAATCGCTTAACCACTGCGCCAATCAATCGACTATGTCGTTACATAACCATCTTTTCAACTAACTAGTTGATGCTCGAAGTCAGCCTCCACGAGTGACGATATTTAAATACGTCCCGGCGCACCCTGGACGGTCAACCTCGCTACCATCCTTGTTGACTGACCAATCTCTACACCACGGTATGACCTATTCTATGTGGCTATTGGCTCATGCCGATAGGAAAAAAATGATACACAAAACACGTGTATGACTTGAAGAGGTTCGGTAAACGCACGTGTATATGGAAATAAATAAAGTGGGAAGAAACGGTTTAAAAAAAAACATGAGGGAAATACGGCATATTAGTAAGTTAAGCAGAACATTTAATTTTTGAACATATCATTAATTGGAAAACAAATTTTCATCATCTAAATCTATAATAAAATATCATCAAATCATCTTTCTTCCTTAGTTCGTTAATCAAAGTGTCCCATACAGGCCCAAGCACAACAATACTCTATGTTAATTACTGACAGTTAATCAGTCGATTAAACTTAACAAAAATATAGTAGTTGGTATTTCCTATTCTCTATTTTGAGAAATTTAAAGCCATAACATAAAAGCTCCGTGTTATTTGCACTCAAAACCAATATAGAAGGCTTTTAAAAATCCAGATAGATAGATATTGTAGGTGTTCTATGCTATTTGTACGAGTCCCCGCTATGACACGGGAATCCTGGCATCTATTGGAACATTTATTGCGCCATGCATCAACGTCAGCACTGCGAAAAGCACAAATATTTACTTACGTTTTGTTGAATAGTAACGATTTTTAACATAGATAGTTGGAATTTAGAAGTTAGGAAGGGAGTCTGCTATGAACCTGTATTAATCATAATAATTTAATTAAACATTACTTACAGAAAACGGTCCAGATGTTTGTATCAAGCGAGTAGGTATTCAATATTGTAGTTTAACAGCACTGATAGCCGAGTGGTATGACCGTTGGACTGCCAAGTCAAAGGTCGCAAGTTCAAATCCCGGCACGCACCTACACGTCTTTTCGAATTCATGTGCGTACTATAAATTAGTTATCAGTTGCTAAAAACGGTGAAGGAAAACATCGTGAGGAAACCGGCACACCTGAGAGACTTTTCAACGGTGTGTAAAGCCATGTCAGAGGCCTACAGGCGGTTTAAACTCTGACACCAGGTTGTTCATCAACCATACGAAAAGAAGAAGAATATTGTAGTTAATAAAAATACTGATTATTAATTAGGTCTGATTTATACTTATAAATTCAAGGTCTATTGAATATGTTTTTACTGTTGGGGTGAGTGTTGAAATGACTCCTCAGCCTACCTCTTCGAAAAATACAAGCGCGGTTATATACCTACCTAGACATGCAGACAGAACCATCATCATTGTTAGGTATTCCTGTTTATAGATAGTTCATACAAAATTATTATTGACGACCCGGTACAGTGGCTAAGCGGTTGGACTGCTGCGCTAAGGGTTGCGGGTTCCATTCCCGCACGGGGCAAAAATTTGTGCGAACCGCAGATGTTTGTCCCGAGTCTGGGTGCTTGTGTATGTGATATTTCATGTTTGTGAAACGCACCCACGACACGGGAATAATAGCTAGTGTGGGGCGCCGTTAAAAAAAAAAGTATATATATTTTCCTACGACACTATGAATATTCAATTCATACAAAATACTCGCATAGTTCATAATGTAACATTAAAACATTCATATCTAAAATACAAATGCTAAGTTGAATAACTCGGGAATTCCCAATGTGAACGTCGATAACCCAAATTTGTAAATTCGCTTTAAATCGTGAAAATGCATTGGGTGTGCCGTGAGTCGGGTCCCTTTCAGGAACGTTCATTAAATACTAAACTCTCATTACCTCTGCGCACGCACGATACCGAAGTGTGGAATGCTGAATATGTACCATCGATGTATGGAATATGGATATGGTAATCTGAGGGTTTGTCAATTCATTCTGGTTATGTGTAGGACCTGCTGCATTATTGTGGAAGGTCTACTTATTTGTAACTTCTTTGTTAATTGATTACTCGCTGGGTAAATGTGAGACGAGTTGTGGTATGATTAAGATAAGATTTCTGCCTTTATGTTCAAGCCGATAAAATGTAAAAAAAAAACTAAATTCCAAAACCTAAATAAGTATTTATAGATATTATCCGTCTAACATTATTTATCTTATTTTACTCTCAATTTAAGAAATAGCAAATAAATAAGTTATTCATAAGATAAGCGTATAAAGCAATCTATCAAAAATAGCCTCTAGGAACTCTTGATTTCGTTTTTACTAAACAAAAAATCCCGTCCAAATCGCTTTCATCTGACGCCATTTTTGAAACAACGTCGATTACGCAATTACTGTGTCAGGCTCCCGTCCATCACAAGATTGCCACTTTCTCTCAAATAAGAAGCGTGGTGGACCTTAAAGGCGTTAAGGACAACGGGGACGGGCACTTTAACAGCTTAATTGAATGAAAGGGATGCAACCCCGGACTACCTTGCTACCGTAGGTAGTTGATGGTTTTGTTATGGTGCGGGAAGAAGTATTTCTATCTGCTAAATCGGGGATTTAATGGGAATTATACAGCTGTGTAACACTGCATCTTGAAGCACAAATACAAAATAGTTTAGTGTGGCAAATAGAAAATTACATCACATTTAAACCTGTTTGGAGCCTTCTTTTAAGCAAACAAGTTCTCGTAATATATTTTTTTTAAATATTCGATCTATAAAAGTTTTCAAATTATTCAAACTGCTCAGTTTGCCGTTTGTAAATCTATTCAATCAGAATAAGAAACAATGGAGGCAGACCAGACCAGCCTCTTAAGCCTCATTCAACATTTAGCCAGTCCGATAAGCCGGCAATGTTTTCGTACGTCACCGAGGGCGGCGAGCCCGTCAGATGGGCGGGAAGAGCGCGCCGTCCGCCCGCCTCGCGCGACCCACGCGCCGCGAATAAACCGCACCGAATCGACCACCGAATTCAATTCTGAAAATGGAATAACTCGTTTGTTCGTTTCTTAATTATTATTGACTGCCAGTGTCACGTGAATTTAGTGAAGCGGCCAGTGTTGTTACCAGTGAATATTAGAATTAAAACCTTTATTGAAAAACTTGTGAAATTTAAGTGGATTTAATAAAGTTTGTAATTAAGTGATGTGCTAAATTAAATAACTTGGTAGTGCTAATAAACAAAGTTTCCTGATCTCGGCTCAATTAACCGTATTACGGTTGTTCTCATAAACGGATAAATTAGTCGGTAATTGAATATTATTGCGAGAGGGGTTTCTGTGAGATAGAATAAATATAAGATGTTGGTCGGGCCGCTAATTACTCACTTAATTTGGACCTTACTTAAGACAAGTTTTCTGACTTCAGAGCCTTCTAGTCTCATTTCTGTAGCTAGCTAAGCTTAGACTCTTAACTATCGTTTCGTAGCATGTTTAACTAAAACTGTACGTAATATGCTATCCTAATAGGTAGGTACGGGCCACGATACCGTGTCTGAAGTAATAATGGTTTAAATCTTAAGAACCTGAAGATTTAATTATGCCTCCTAATAAACTTTTTGGCTTCCATCACAAATAGGACAATTAAAAAAATATCTAACCAGAATTCTTAAGTCTTACTCTGGGGTGTGAAATTTTGACCCCATCTGAACCGTAAAAATCTAAGTACCTACCAATATAATACAACCCCTCCCATCTCCAACGTCTTACAAGTCGTATTTATTTTAACCAAATTCAAACTAAAGTAGGTATAATACATTTCCTGATACGTCTAAGATATTGTCATCGGTTCTCAGCGAGTGCCTGTCAAGATTAGCAACAGGCACCCAGTTGTATCGAAGGACCAATAAGACGGGTTACGCACCGTTTGCTACAAATAAGAATTACAACAGATTTTTCCTTTAACACTTTGTATCTATCTCTTCGTGAGTGTAGACGCCATTTTCTTTCTTTTCGTAGTTTTTGGGAGTAGAAAGCTTTGTATTGCATCAAAGGCGTCTGAGAATTTAATAACGTGTATTCTGTAGAAACATTGGAATGTAATTGATTTTAAATTGTGCTCAGAATTGAACGACTTCACCTTTGTCTTCGTTCAGTTGTTTTTAGATACTGTGGAATTACTTACAGTCGTATTAGCAGGATAATTATGATTGTAAATCCTGTGTGACACACACCTGCTTTGTCCTTTGCATGTGAAATGAAAAAGCAGATTATAAAAATATTTTGCTAATATAACATCTGTGGCTAACTGAATGACATTAATTTCGATATCGAGTATTCCGTATTAATGTTTTAAATTCAAAAGTCTATCTGTCTGATAACATTTAATAGCCATACCATTTTCAAAGGACATTTAAGTAAATCGATTGTCTTAACCCTGGTGAAGGACGTATCTGACTATTATTTACAAAAGTCTATCTGAAAACCCCTGAGGAAGGAGGTAGGCTACTATTTATTATATAAAAGTCGCAGGCAGATTCATATTCCAAACGAAGGTAATACCGTGAAAACTACACTGCTGAAACGGTAAAGGTTGAAAATAATTGCAAGCGCGTGTTTACCCTCTCTTGTTTCGTGTCAGCGAATAATTGTCCAATCAGCGCGTAACGCCAAACTTACACACACGATATCGGAACTCGTATCGTCATAATTTCCGAGCCCCTAACAAAGTTAATCATCTATGTAGGTAAATGATAATTATATTCCCAAATTTTATAAGGAAACTATGAGTTGGTAACAGACCCGAGCGATATTTGTATCCACCTCTTCTTATCGTATGGTTGATGAACAACCTGGTGTCAGAGTTTAAACCGCCTGTAGGCCTCTGACATGGCTTTACACACCGTTGAAAAATCTCTCAGGTGTGCCGGTTTCTTCACGAGGTTTTCCTTCTCCGTTTTTAGCAACTAATTACGCACACGAATTCGAAAAGACATTGGTGTCGGGGTTTGCACTTGCTACGTTTGACTTGGCAGTCTAACGGTTACATACCACTCGATTATCAGTGCTTTGTACTCACGACCTCCGCCGATCCGTGGCTGTTCTTTCAACAAGCTATCGTAACGTTGTACAAGAAGGGAACTTCAGATAGCCGCGAGTCTATTGAATTTTAAGTTCCATTTTTGTTTTAATCGTGTTAAGGGAAACGCCTAATATCAACTGACTATTGGCAAAATATAATAACCATCTCAATGTATACTGTATAGGTCACTGAGTTAGGTAGTTGATACCATGAATCAATAATTCCAAAACACTGCTTCTATAAAAAAAATGATTTATTTAAGCTCAGACAACGTTTAAATTAACTGTGAAATTCAATTTTTAGTTGCTTTAAAATTAATAAATAGAAAGTCAATTGAGTTAGCCAATTAGTGACGTCACAGGTTCCTATTGCCATACAAAATCTATGCAGAAATGGCGGTTGGACAGCTCGTAAAAAGCATGTTAATAGATCGGTGGTGTCAACTACCAATTCTTAACATATAATTAGTTGATCCTTCGTCACTCAAAATGTACAAGCCACGGAACACTTGCAACACAGTACCGCCCTGCAGGTCCTGCCACCGATACGTCCCTTCACCACGCATGCGTGCGAACCAGGTCACCGGTAACACACCACTACCGTCACCATTCACTATTCAATACCAATCAACTTTGACGTGTGCAGCTCAGTGATAGCCGAACAGCCCCTTTCCAAGAACTCTTAAAGCAGGACAGTTTACGTTGTGGAAGCGAGACGCCGCATTACACTCCACGTAGCGGCGTCTCGCTTCCACATCTTAAACTGTCCTGCTTTAAGAATTCATGGTAAGGAGGCAGGCTGAACATTGAACTGTCAGACTGAAATAAAAATATTCACATGGAAGGATGGAAGACTTGTTTTTGATTTTGCGGTCTTTTTTTGTTGACACAGAGGTCCATGTAGTCTATCAACCTCGCTAGCACCCTTGTTGACTGACCAATCTCAACACCACGGTATGGCTTATTCCATATGGCTATTGGCTCATCCCGATACGAAGAAGATGTAGTCTGTGCATTAGGATGGTCAGTTACCATTGATCTTAAATCAGCACTGCGTGTGTATTATTTTAGTATTTAGTACCTATAAATTCTTGGTTACATAAGGCACTTAGAACGTTTTTTTATTTATGTTGAAGAAGATATGTGCATCTTATCCATACGTCCATACTAATATTATAAAAGTGAAATTAACTCTGTCTTGCTATCTGTCTGTCTGTTACATCTTCACGTCTAAAACGCTGGAGGGATTTTGATGAAGTTTGGCATGTAAAAAGTTTAAGACACGAGAAAGGACATAGGCTACTTTCTTTTTAATTCAACCTTCTAAGGTGTTTAAATAAGGGTTAACGCGGGCGAAGCCGCGGGCAAAAGCTAGTATCATTATAATCATACACTGGGCAGGTAAAAGTTTTAGGCAGTCATCAAATTGCAGTTTATTTCGTATCAAACATTAAGATGATACGGGCGAACTAGCTCAAGCAATGACACCCAACTAAAATGAATAGACGACTACACGACATCAGAAACTGCATACGAGTTCCTTATCTATAATTGGCGAACTTAAACATAGTAGTACCACAACAAAATAAGCTACAATGGGTGTTGTCTGACATTATACGTATAGTTATAAAACTCCCTTCCCTCCCGTACTTTATTGCCGGGAGCGCACTTTATAGCGATATCTAATACCGCCCCTGGGATTGACCGATTTTCTTACGTCAGTACCTTCTGTCTCGACTTGAATGTTAAAAGTATCGATATAATAATCCCTCGAGGTGGAATACTTCGATCTCAATGAGTGTCGGACTTTAGAAGCAAATAAAGCGTTTGTTCGGTATTCATACCTATCTATGTACCTCTATATTTGTTTTGCTTTTTTAATTAAAACGTCGCTTTACACTAGGTATGTCTCCTGTATCGTGGGTGTGGGTATCTATATCACATACACACACACCCAGACTCGGGACAAAGATCTGCAGATCGCATAAATTTTTGTTCCTTGCCAGAATCGAACTCGCAACCCTTAGCGCAGCAGTCCAATCGCTTAGCCACTGCAACGATCAGGTCTTCAAATATTATATTGTTACCGCTGCAATTTATTACTGTTTACAATTGCCTTTCCAATGTATCACCTTGTGCATCTAAACCTCGCTCAATCGTTCAGCTAGTTAGTAGTTTCCTGGCATATATAATAGTTTAATAATAATAGTTTAGTAGCAACCAAGTATGTCACAACACAAAAAGAGTTCTGTCTCCTGAACTAGGAAGTCTGTATCTCAGGAAACAGTGCATTCCCTATTGCTTATATGATAACTAATTTGTCATTATTTAAAGAGCATTACGCACCCACTCTTCTTTATACACTAATAAGGTCCGCATTAGTGTTTTCCTACATAAGCACTTCCTAACTCTTTCTGGTTCGTCGTTATTTTCTCTCCACCTGACCAGAGGCAGTCAAGCGATTCCATTTTACTTTAATGCATTCCTCCGGTTCCAGTCCATTAGCAATTACAAGCACGTACCCTCGGCATTGAGTTTGTAAGTTTCCAAAGTGCAGCGCACATAATATTTATTGTTAGTTGTACAGGCAACAACACTAGTCGTGTCAAGCTAATATTTCAATATGTCTGCCATAGAAAACGGCTGTTCTAACATTCAATACGACCACGTTGTTTGTTCTGAATATTTCGGTGTTATTTCATGGTTCAGGTCAGATTTGATTATACCCGCATTTGGGCCGGAATGTCGCGCGTATCTCAGGATCTGAATAAGAATTAGGTTAGTAATATTGTGTTAAAGGCAATAAGGCATTTTCGAACTCAGAATGGTCATATCTCTAAGGGATTCCAATCGTATTTGTGGACAAAACAAACGGTTATTTTGCTTTAGGTTATATTTAAAAACATAAGTGTAATCAAACATGTAAGCGTAAAGGTACGAAAAGGTAACAAGATAATTTATTCAAAAGATATACTTATTACTTATTTAACTTCACTTACAAATCGCTCTATTCAATCCGACGTCAACTATAGCAGCCATCGATTTGCCTTCCCCATGTCAATGGAAGCCCCAAAATCAATTGTCCGCGGCACAATAACCATAGATACATATAAATAGGCGAATGTTGAAAATTCAAGCGGAATTGAATGTTTCGTTCGCAATTCGAGTCCCGTTCTCGTCAAGTTGTGCGGTTATCGGCAAACAAACTGCTGAATTGACTGCCTGTGTGACTGGTGTTGAACACTTGCAACTAGTTGATCGGGTTTTGGATGGATTGTTAAATAGAACTGCCGGGGATTGTGTGAAAGACGCGAAATTGATGCCAAAGGGTATGAGTTAAATTGCGTTTTCTAGTAAATCGTTTTATATGGATAGCTCTGAAATAGCATTATTTGTTAGGCGTATTATGAAATCGAATTCCGTCTCGTAGGACCAAATATTGTGTAAATACGAATAAATAAGATTTGGTCCTTCGATACAGAATTTAGATACTTTTGCTAGGGATACCTGCACGGAATAACAAATAACTATGGCCTTCAGATATTTGATCTGAAATGTATATGTGCTTATAAAACTTTTATTTTCTAAATCCTGTAATAGAACGATACAGGAGAAATCCTTATTTAGGGTATAAGTTTGTAATAGAAAACATCTGTAACCGATAGCAATCTCTGTCGATAACTTAGAATTATCGAAGGCATTTATAACGAATGTGGCATAAAAGCCATTACGGCAGAAACTCGCCTAATGGCTACTGTTATTAGCATAATAAGCTCCTCCCACATTACGATAGGGGAAGACATCAAAAGACTTTTTAACTTTTATTTTACTACCTTAGATCCAAAGATAGGGTTGACTTTTCTTTGACCCTATCTTTTCCACGAATGGTATTACTAATTTCCAAACCCATCAAAATGTTTAGCACGCATCCCATGTGCGTGTGCGTTACTGTCTGTCATTCTAAAAGTGTTTTCGTTAACCCGAAAAAGAAACTAAAACGAAGTTACGTTCTTGTTTATTTATAGGACAAGCTAAAGCAGATGTTTCTACCTTTGCTATCTACTATAGTATGCCACGTCTTACGTCAACGTTCTCAGGTAAAACTTCTTTTAACCTTAAAAGATACAAAATCTCTTCACGGTTTAACTTCTCATCAATATAAGTTTTAGGTGCTGAAACTCTACACCTAATCGGTGACCTAAATGCCGACAGCTCTTGAGTGTGATCGATTCTATCTAAATCGGTCTCTGACCATCGGAGAATCAATAGCAACCATTACATGCTGACGAATTATGAGGCAATTGGCGGGATATGAAGCCTACAACGAAATGGAAGGAGGCCCTAACTAAGCGAAATGAACTCGTTGGAATCGGAAATTGGTATGAATGTCGGTGGTTCTCTTGAAAATCTCGTAATTGTCTAGGGAGTGCTGCCAGGTTTCTATCGTAAATTGAAACACTGTTACCCAATTTCAACACCTTCTAGCTAGTACGAAAAGGCTTTGTTTTCCGTACTGTATCCAAACATTCATTTGTAACGTTGTGTAACTAAGAAATAAGACTTAACTAACCAAATTCCACTCCTAAATCCAGTGACGTTGATACATCGTAATGAACCGAAGCCCGGCAACACTCCAGTGAACCTCGCTCGGCTTGACCACAAACAGGTCGGTTGTAACCGCACCAACATCTCAATCAATAGCGTCCATTAGCTCGCGTCAAATTGTTCGCTCATTAATTCAGATCACGCGCGCCAGCCCGTCTCGCTTTCACATGCAAATTGTTCATGAGAGAGCTCTGATGGAATATGGAGCCCTGGTACCGAAGGATCCTAATTTTTTTCTACTATAATCTGAGTTTCAAATGGGGAAAGTTCATAAGTATAAGATTAATTAGTTTTGAGTTTATCTGTTTTGGTAAAAAAAAATTTGGCGTGAAATCAAACTTTTGGTAATTTACAGATCCTTAAGTTCTTTGATATTTAATGCTTCGCAAAAACCTTGCTTCTGTGGACGGTCAAATCAAATATTGGATTAAATTACCCGTAGCAATCAATCAAAAGAGAACCCTTGAACAGATAATCAAGAAAAACGGTTCAAAGGTTTCATCAATCCATCTCAAATTAAAAACATTGACGGGAGAAGTCGAGGTAGGTTTAACAAGCACGCTGCAACACTTAACAATTTATCATGACAATGTAGTACTACACTAACGAAGCTTTCAGTTTCTATAACAAGTCTGCCACTCTGATCAACGAGCGACTGCATTGAAAATTATCATATTGCGCGCACCACGGAGAACTGGCTAATTTCCAGCTATCATAATATACCCAGGATACTGAGACCATAGTTTGCATAGCTGAGTGAATTTACTGAAGTTAGAACTGGAAATAGACTGCTTGAGGTTCTAAGAAAAATATGGCGTCGTCTCCCACAACAATGCTGGAACAATATTTACCAACGTAGACGAACTCGTATTTATTATAAGGTTATTGAAATACCTACTCTTATTGCAGCTTAGTGAAAAAAGGATTTTGGCTAACTGGTTGAAAATATCATGAAAAATTAAATTTGCAGAAGATATTGTAACTTTGGAATTGATTGAAGCTTGAAAATTTTACATAGATCCAGAAGCCAAACTTAAATCCTGAACTAAACTTATCCTATGTAGTTTCCGAAACTTCGTGCGGTTCTCCTGTTTGTTAGATAAGTTTTTGCTACGCGTGATTAGAATACTAAATGAAGCACTAGACAGGTGATAACTGCGTCCTTGATTTCCATAATAACTACCGTCCGACCCCATCCATCTTGTTTTTGGGTGAACCTGAGTTTTTCTTCACTAAGATAGCTTTGAACCGCTTTTGTGTGTCCCAAGTTTACTGAAGGTTGTTTTTGTAGTTGGTGTTTCGGGTATCCAGTTTGCCGAGGGCACTGCAAATGTTTTATGTGGATCGTTATCCTAAATTCTGTAAGCAAAGATGTTTTTATAAGTGACCACGATTGAGGTACAGCAGAATGCGATCTCGTGTGTAATTTAATAAAGAATTTCTCACGTTTTCATTTCATTAGCCCAGTGTGTGGCACTTTTTCAATTAAGATAATAACGAAATAGAACGTAGTGGAGTCGAGAATGTCGTGTATTTTTCTTTCCAACTAAATCTTCAGCTAATTTGTGCCCTAAAAAGTGTCACGTCGCGTTCAGCAAAGTGAAAAGCTCTCCTTGTTAGTTCGCGTCTCGTTTTCTACCGTTTACAGAGGCCTCGTTGGCAGCTAACTTAAAATATACTCCTGTGGAAAGCCTAAAACTTACCTCAAACTCAGTTGTTATTTTTCATGCATGCATTTCTCATCATGCATGTTTAACTTTGTAGCCGTAAGTTCGGTTTAGTTTAGCTAATGCGCCTCGTCGGTAACTGGCGGCGTGACATCGCTTTGTGGTTTGTTTGGGCTCACTTTCCATCCACCTGGAAGTAACACGCGGTAATTATTAATTACCAGTTTGCGGTTTGACGTTATTACAATTTTAAATTACATAATTAGTATTGTGCTTATAATTTGTGAAGACATAAAAAGATCACCACGTGTTATATCACTTAACGTTACAATAAAAATATTTCTACTTGTAAGTCAAACTACCTACTATAATCAAAATGCGTAACTGTTATTCCCTTTTAACCGACTTCAAAAAAGGAGGAGGTTCTCAAATCGTCGGATTCTTTTTTTTTTCATGTATGTTCCCTCATAACTCAGTCTTTTATATACCGATTTAATTTTTTTTTATTCTTATTCTCATTCAAATTTTATTTTATAATACATAAAAAATAAAAATACGACTTAAAATTACATTTAATAGCCTTCAAACAATCCGACAAAGTCCGACATACCACAAATTCATTAAAAAATTGAATAGCCCTCCTAGCTTCCCGTCTAAGCTGCTAGCTAGCTCACGCGACCAAACTTTAATTTAATTTAAAACCCGCGACTTAGTCCGACGTACCCCGTCCTCCTCCGTTCACTAGCTTGTGGTTACCCCCTTTCTCCCCCTCTTGTCGTACATGCGGCATCGTTAATGATGCGAAAAACGTCTCTTACATACGCCACGTATATTACTTTTCGCACACTTATTGTTAATTAAAACGCCTGAGATTCGAGCTTTCACGACTTACAAATTTTGAAAATTATTATGAATGTGGAATACACGGTGTAGTATTTTTTAACGACTTTTCGATTTAATATTGTGTTCTATCGATATATGATTAAATGTTCATTACACATTTAAAAAGAAGATTTGAGCCTTCAAGATTTTCCATTAATTTAATATTTTTGGATGAAATTACATGCTGTTATAATTATTTATTATTTTAAATTTTATGTAATAATTATTTCAATTTTACACATTATTGTTGAGTATATAATTTAATCTATACCTACTATATATCTATACTATTATTATAAACTACTATTATTATAAAGCTGAAGAGTTTGTTTGAACGCGCTAATCTCAGGAACTACTGGTCCGATTTGAAAAAAGTATTTCAGTGTTAGATAGCCCATTTATCGAGGAAGGCTATACGCTATAAAACATTTGAAATCTACGCGGGCGAAGTCGCGGGCGGAAGCTAATATTAAATATTTATGTACGGTGAATTGTTCATGACACATTTAAAAATAAAAGACAAGAGTTTACTGTTTTTCCGTTCCGACAAAATAATTAAGGCTTATACATGTTTTATATATTTAATGAGTTAGTATTTAAATTCATATTGAATACTGATATGCTTCAATAATGTTCAAAAAATCAGTACACAAAATAAATAATTTTCAAGGTTTGCTTGTGTCGTAGGCTGATCGCGGATCAGATCTGTCATGAACAGATGTACCTTCTAATCTAAACAGCCTGACATGACAAAGCTCAATCATATATCTTTGTTATTTGGCTTTAATATCTAACTCTATAAACACATAACCCTTCTCTAGCTTTTTTGCCGCAGTCGGGTAATAAAGCCAAACTGGTACTATCAACTTAATATCGTAGTAGGTACCTGTAGGATTCGATACCTGGTTAGTACCAGTATTTATATTGCATTTATGTCTATGTATGTTTATGTCTACCGTCGGCCTGCGGCCAAAATTTGACCGTAATTATATTGATACAAATTTTAGCTTTCTGCACTTCTCTATATAAAATTTACACGTGCCAAATTTCTTTACGTATTAATAATAATAATCAATAGTCCTGCACCTTCTGGGTGACTTTTCATGGCTGTTCTTTTATAGAGCAGTTGTGTGTTGTCCCTAGCTGGTACCCATTCCCTTTAAGTTCTCAACGGGCCTCTGCGTGTTGGACCTGTGTCCCTACGTAAGCCTTTTAAAAGACCGGGTATCTACCGCATGTTGGATAGCTCTAGTAAAAAAGAAGTTGATACAAATTATAGCTTTCTGCACTTCTCCATATAAAAGTTAACTGCCAAATTTCTTCAACTATTTATATAAATAACCGTATCGTTGCCAGCTGAATCGTGAACGGCAGTTTCTGATGTAGGATCTCTTTTCATTTAACAGTAGCAATTAAAGCTATTTCAGTAGGTATCGTCAGACGGGGCAACCATTAGCAGCTGGCCATCTGGCTTGTTATTACCTCAGTCACATAGTAAGTTCAGTGTTAAAGAGTAACAGGGTTCAGTATACAAAACTACATTGCAGATAAAGTTAGACTATTTTGAATTTATATTTTTCGGCGTGCAATTGCGTCTCTGTGTAACCCTCGGAGAAATACACGTGTGATACGCATAAAACAAGCCGTGTCTAAAGTGCCCGAACGCAGATCCGCACAAATATGAAAATAAACGAATACTAAAATATTGAATTTATAACACTGAGATCGCATTAAAAACTCCTTCCAGACATATTATGACGTACCCTTATACACTAACAAAACAGCTCCCCGCACACTTGTACATCAACAATAATAGCACAAATAAATAATACAGCTAAGTTTCGTATTCCGTGCACAATTTAACAAAGAATTTGAAAGTTGTAATGCATTTTTCATGGAATTATTACCTCGACCAGACATTGAACCGGCTGCTTTCGTGCGGCTAATCATTCGGGACACGATACCAAGGCTCGCAAGCTTTTCTTCCTTTGTTGTCAATAATTTTAATTTATTCGCTGAATGTGGCTGCACTGTTTGTTCTGATTTCGTGATAACTTAAGCCGTGTATTTGCATTTTGATAGTCCTATTAGGCAATTGATAAGTTACCCTGTCACTGGCTAATGTAACTTTATTGAATATTAATCTATATTTATGAGTATCATTAACGTAATACTAAAATAAATATTAGTATTTGAGTAAAGGGCTTCGACCGTACAGCTAATAATACCGCACCCCGGGATTTCTAATTCCAGTTGATCTGTATCTGTCATGAATTCTCCCAGCTTCCTTTAACTTCACAGCGTTGATCTGCAGTTTGCACTCGTATTTCCATTAACCATTTAGTTGTGAATTAGTGAATCTCGCAATCTATTCTAGGAACATAAGAGTCACGAGAGTACTCCAATTTAGTGTTCTGTAGTCGTCGGCATCGATGATGTCACAGTCGAATATTTAGTAGGAGAGGTACTGCTTAATAGCGTGCGGTCTAGAGTTCTACCCAAATTATATCGATATTACGAAGTTGAGTCGTGAAAAGTCTAGGTGGCAAGTGCTATAACTTGAAGTTAAAAGCAAAACAAGTTCTCACTTTAAGGTTAAAGTTCGAGTGGATCTCAGCCTCACTACCGAACTAACAATCCAACTTTGAGGCGGACAGTTCGAGCTCAGTTTACGTTCACCCGGCCAGTCAGGCGATAAGGACTATGCCTGCTAATTGCGAGCCTTGTTCGTTTCCAAAGCTGTCATAGCTACGTCTCTGTTAGTATATCCAGTACTACGTTCACAGGCATTTCACATGTCTTTGTTGTGTGTGTGATGGTGTGTTCCTTTGCGAACTGAACTAGTACTAATTGAAGGTATGCACTGCTTTGAGAGGTGGATTTAAAGAGAATACTGCCCCCTTACCATAAACTCTTACAGCAGGACAGTTTAACATGTGGAAGCGGGACGCCGCTACGTGCATTGTAATGCGGCGTCTCGCTTCCGCATCGTAAACTGTCCTGTTTTAAGAGTTCATGGTAAGGGGGCTGATTGCCGTAGCTCACCCAAATACGAATTACTTACTAGCAGTACCTATCGTTAATGTTTAAGCCAAACAACTACTGTAGGCTTATCTTATAAGTTCACGAGTTGATAATAATTATGGAAGAGAATTTAGATCAAAACTGTGTTTCATGTAATTTCATACATTTGTCATGGACCACCTGGCAGTTAGTGCTACACCCGATTAACCATGATTTGACGTAGGGACTGAGGCTAAGTTGTATAAAGCGCACTCATACTTACATATATCAGTCAAATCCATCGAGATACACCTAAATATATATAATTATATATTGTATATTATACAATTGTAGTTTGTGCTAGCTTCCTACATTCTAATCCTTTTGAGAAATGGGAGTTTTAGCTTTGTTAAACTTTATATGGAGAAGAAGTGCAGAAAGCTAAAATGTGTACTATACCTAATTACGGTAGATAAAATGTTGGCCTCAGTCCACCTATAAAGTACATAAATAAATAAAATTCTATTCGTTCGTTATATTTGGCGCAAGTACGTTACGTTATCCTTAATCACATGTTCATTGAGCATTTATATTAACAGCATTCTAGTCTCTCAACTCATCCAGCACTTCGTTGAATCTCGAAGAATTCTATTACCGACCCCATCTGCGGTAGGTACCTCTACGTTATACGTTATTTTGACAGCTCTCTACGTAGTCAGTACTCTGTCTAATATTATGATAATGTTATACATTGTGGCTTGCTGAAATCTAGATATGCTAATGGATTTATTTTGTCTGGGCTTCATATAAAATAATAATGTTTTGTTGACTGGATCGGAGGTGTATCGGAGTTCAGAACAGAAGTGTAGACCTGCTATACTTGTATGGAGTAAATATCACCACATTTTATCGAGTTTAAATGTACTGCTTAGGTACAGTCAGCAACATAAGTAGCTTAACAAGTTAAGAAACCTTGTCAAATAATTAAAAGAAATCAACATTAATTCAAGTTATTGTTTCAAATTGTAGGAGCGTCCAAATTATAAGAATATTTAAGACTTTTTACCATATAATAAGTTGTTCTTTAATTAATGGTATGTTCAAAAATTTAATTGTTTAATTGAACATATACATTTTTAAACATTCTTACTTGCACTCTGTACAAAGTGCACGATTAAAGATGCTATATTTAGATGTCTTTCATACTTTCTAAATGATTTATTATAGGTACATCACTGACTAGCGGTAAGTTTGTCATTATGTATCAATGTGTATTGACATATATCTATTATTAATTTATGTACGAGATCCACAAACAACTAATGTAAAGTCACTGAGGTGCGATTCCTTAAATATCGAATTATGTTCTCTGTTAATTTATTGTGCGAGACTCAGTGATGATAATAAGAAGTTATTGATAGCAAATAATTATTGATTGTACTTTACACCAGTTAACATTACGGCCTGTACTATCTAATGTGTATTTTTCGTTGTGTGTGTGAATGTGTTAACGATAGCAAGCGTGAATAATAATAATTATTTATTTATTTCGGACCAAAATTAATCCATAGTTCCATAGTGACGCGGTCACCGCCTCTCTTCATAGAGTAGATTTGGCAATTATATTTATTTTTTTGATACTATAACTATATACATATGATGTTTTGTTCATATACAAGAGCCCCGTTCGAGTCCGAAACTAGTCGGGCATTACCGAATACACACGTGAGTATAACCGGCATATACATACAGTACATTATATGGATAACACTCACGAAAATTATATAAGTAACATTACTAGATTGTACAGAAAAATTTACAGACTTCAAAACATTACTGTATAGGTAGGTACTCAAGTAATGTTTTGAAGTCTGTAAATTTTTCTGTATTTTCAGTGGATATGCATTTCAAAAGAGACAGGAAATCTACACGTTTTTGGACTTGTCCGATCAAACTTTAAGCAGGTCGTCTCAGATATCCCGGCCCGACTATTTTCACTTGTTCCGTAAAAAGGTCCGCGGGTCGCAGCCAATGGTCTCGTAAAGGGATAGGATTTCAGAATGGTCTCGGTTTCACTCCCGAGGCATTGAACCCACTATTTAGAGGATCAGGGTAATGACTACTTAGTGCTCTGCTCAGCTTTGATGTATATAGAATGCTAATGGTATTCAATATCAATGGAAGAAAGGTGGTACTAGGTTTAGAAGATTTAGTTAATAACTAGGTTAACCCTCTTCCTCACTCCGCTTTTGCTGTGCCCGACAGGGTCCTTATTGATCTGTAATATTTTAAGTCTACCTATGTACTATTATGGAATGCAATAAAGTATTGAGTATTGAGTTTGAGCCGCGCTCGGGCCAGTCTTGTGATGGGTGACCGTTTTCACATGATGAGACCCCTCCGTGCTTCGGAAGGCAAGTTAAGCCGTTGGGCCTGCGCCTAATCTTTCTCCGGTTGTCTAGGTCTACCGTCCCATCGGACTATGAGAGTGAGGGTATAGGGAGTGCACCTGTGTTTGCGCGCATACTTGTGCACTATAATAGCTCTTGCATTGTTGGATAGTCTCAGATGAGACAAGCCGCCTTGACCGAAATTCGGTCAGGAGAACATTATCTAGCTTGTAATTTTATCCCTTTCAGACCAGTCGTTCTGAAAGGTTAAGCAGTGCTAGCCGCGTTTAATCTTGCAACTGGTGACCATTTTTCACACACATGTGTTCCTTTCTCCGGTTGCGGCTGCGGTGAGATATAATAAGGAGGGAAAGGTCTACGTCCAGCAGTGGACTGTAATAGGCTGATGTGACAATAAGGCCTAGTCCTTATTGTCACATCAGCCTATTACACAGATGTGTTTACGCGCACACTTTACTGTAAACGTTCTATAATAAATTTTGCGTAGATGGCTAGTCTCAGAGATTAGCAGCACTGTCATTTATTATCTAAAGAATATCTTAAGCCATTTGTATTAATTGTATCTAGGTCTAAATCATCAATAACAAAGGACAGACTTCCTCACCCCTTGTCGCTTTACAGACGAGGGTAAACACAATTTATTGATGAAAAATACTTAGACTCGGACATTTTTCTTTTCATAAAGATCGCAATTTCCTTTGGATCAAATGCGGTAGTCTTTTATTCTTATTAACTTTTATATAAGCACTAGGAATATTAAATTGATATTCTTTCGTAGTTTAATAAAAAGAAATATTGTAAATCTCTTTTAATTCTAAAATTGCAATATTAGATCCTCTATTCTTGGGATCTGTGACATAATTAGTAAATGATATTGATTTTACGAGCTCAGAGCTTAGATTAGTCGATCTGCGAGGTTAGGCCGTGTTCGCGGCGGTCAGCCTTGTGATGGGTGACCGTTTTCTCATGTCGAGACCCCTCCGTGCTTCGCAAGGCACGCTAAGCCGTTCTGCACCTGATCACTCTCCGGTCGTGTCGGTCCGCCCCATGGGACTATGAGAGTGCACCTTGAACACTATAATATATATCTCCTGCATAGTTGACTAATTTCAGCTGTGACAGGCCGCCGTGACCGGTCAGAAGAGCATTTTCCGCGCTCGAAGATAGTATTTTAAAATAGGTCAGTTAATAATAAACAGTGAAAGACAGCTCAAAGTGCAAGTTTAGTATTTGTACGAGCGTCTAACTTAAAAGGAAAACTTTGTAGGGAACTCTCAACGAACGCTAACAAATTACGTATAAGATCTTATTAGCTGAACTAGCTCGTATAACTTATGAAAGTAGCGTCTATCTAAAGTACAGTCGGCGACGTAAGAAACTTAACAAATAAAGAAGAGAGGGAAAGAAATGCACATCAATGTTATAGTTGCAAATTGTCTATGCGATTTTAAAGCAGATATTATTAAGCGCGCGCACGCGTATGGTCCTACCTAAATTAAAAGAAAATGTTTTAAACATTTTACTATAGTTACATACATGACATTATTTTTTAAGTAATGTTAATGTCTGGAGCTGGGCTGGTCATGTCTGTCGTATGGCGGACGAACAATAGGGCAAACTAACATCCCACAGCTGGGTAAAGACCTCCCCACTCTCTTGCCACATCTCCCTTTTCATCAGTTTGATGTTAGTTTGCAAGACTGGTCGTTTGCAGCTCATAACAGGTAGATGTGGCAAGAGAGTGGGGAGGCCTTTGCCCAGCTGTGGGACACTTTACTAATAATAATAATGTTTATGTTCAGTTAATGTTGTGGCTGACTGTACCTACTTGTACAAACGATGTGAATGAGAATTCATATTTCAAGGCAAATACGGTATAAACTTGTTTTATACACACAGTTATTCTAAAGCACGATCTAAGTTAGCTAGCTTTTTCTAACGTTTTTCCTTTGCTCTGTCAAAAATACGTACCTAGTTAAAATACGTAGAGTACTAAAAAGACAGAGATTACTTTAGTATTTATTATTTTAAATAATAAAACGATTGCTATATAAATTAGTTATCGACTCAAAACCCAGTAACATTTAATTAATTACCTAAGTATGTTCCCAGCGCATTACTGAGGTCAATTACAAATGGCTCCGCAAGTTAACTTTCTAGCAACGTAATGTGATCGTGTGCCCATTAGGAACCAGTTCCCTCATCCATCATGTGTTGAATTTCCTGCGTTTACGCAAATCTACGTCTCTTATACTCAACCCCTCTTCAAGGAAATTGAGACGAATTCACAAATATCGCATTACAAATACATGTTATGTTATGACCCAATATAAAGGTATAATTACCTATCAGTTATCAGATAAGGTATTGAGGATGACGGTAGAGCCGGCCGTACAGCGGCGAGATGGGCAGATGACATCGTAGCGGTTGCAGGTGGAACCAGGATGAGGCTTGCACAGAGACGTGGAGACCAGCATTAAAACTATTACTATACCCAGTAGTGAGTGAAGTCGAGCTGCGAACGATGATGATGAAAGCACTGGCCAACCCTGTATGTTATTTATGTTGTTGAAAAAACAAAAATTATGAACTAAGGTGACGCAGCACGCAGAAATCAATTCCACGCGCTAGTGTAAACGATCAGCAACTTCATAATTCAGTCATCTCTAGCTATCTTAAACTAACAGCACTGATAGCCGAGTGATATGGCCGTTGGACTGCCAAGTCAAAGGTCGCAAGTTCAAACCCCGGCACGCACCAATGTCTTTTCGAATTCTTGTGCGTATTATATATTAGTTATCAGTTGCTAAAAACGGTGAAGCAAAACATCGTGAGGAAACCGGCACACCTGAGAGATTTTTCAACGGTGTGTAAAGCTATGTCAGACGCCTACAGGCGTTTTAAACTCTGACACCAGATTGTTTATCAACCATACGATAAGAAGAAGAAGATCTTATACGCCTTTAAAGTAAGATTAAGTAAATGCAACGTTACAGTGAAACTCCATAAGCTTTGCTAATGGAAGCCGCAAGTTGTACTAAACTAGCACCGTTCACCTCCCGGGACGCATCAGACACATTTAGATCTGAGTTAGTGCTGCTACAGAGCTATTTTTTGTAATAATCTGCTATGATATTGCTGCTCCTTATTTTCTACGACACAGTCTTGTGACTTCTCATACTATGTAGGTATTTTCTTCCTTTAAATGAAAACCTAGTTAAAAAAATATACTTACTAAATACCTATGTCATTGTGACGTATCCGTAACCGTTTTAGTACGGAAAGTCTGCATTTATAAGTAAACTTTAACATACAGATATATGTGCAGATAGCCATTAAAGGGTTAAATAGATAGGTGACAAGAACAGCGTGAAGTCTTAACCAAGAAGTGAATAGCTTTATAATAATGAAGCAACAGACGGAACTGCCGTGCTATTGGCATATGCGTAAAGACATAACTTACGAACTTACTTCTAAATCCGCGGTGAGATTTAACACTAGCTTCATGAAACCACGTGTAACGAGGTGACTGCGAGATGATGGCGGTTCAAGTAAATGTCGGTGGTTCTCGTATAGACGACTAGATTAATTCAGGTCAATGGCCACCGGCACATATGTTGTGACGGACTATAACTGCCTATATCAGTGGAAAGATTTTCTATCACAAAAAGTATAAAAATCATAATTATCACATGTGATCTTAATTCATCACAATCACACATAAAAGTACGTAAAATTCGTCTGAACGTGTACCCTTCTTGTTTACGGGAATAGCGCTTATGGAAGCATTCATGCAAGTGATTTGAAATGACATTTAGGTACTACTCAATCAAAATTTTCATCATTTTTTATGAAGATTATTTTAGAAACTTGTAAAATACAAAAATAATAAGTTACCTCCGACACAACATAAATTATACCTAAGAACCATCTCGATCACATCCGCTTTCAAACAAAAAAACCACATCATAATCGGTCGATTCTGTTAGGAGCTACGATGCCACAGACGGACACTTCAAACTTATACCCCTTATTTATGCATCGGGTGTTAAAAATCAACACCACACCCATAAAATCATAACTGATCTTTATCAAAAATGATGAGGATCATAATTGATATAATGATGCGCAATACAACATACATACCTCAACCAGTTCTTTAAGTAAACGGAATTCGATTCCAATCTAAATAGTCCACTAATTAGGCACCTTACCTCTAGTGATAGTTCATACAAAGAGGGTAATATCTCCACAACCCTTGTAGACAGTTTTCCATGTTTTGACACCCTTTCCCATCTTTATGGGTGCACGCCATGGGCCGCCTTTTTGTGCCCTCCGATTTATGATCATACGTTTATGGTTTACTAGCTTCCAGTGCCTGTCTTTGCCTGTAATGATTTTATATTTTAGATCGACACTGAAAACGTGTCTATAGGAAGCAACAAAGAGATGAAGACAGTTGAATTGCAAAACGGCTTATAAGATGCCTTACAACTTCATACTTTCTTTAGTTAATAGTTAGTGTAGCTGAGCATATCTCGCACTTAGTCACTTGATTGGGCCATTAGACGTGATTGTTTTATTGTGGTGCCTACTAATTATATTGTAATTATGTTAATTATGTGCATATTTTATTTTTCCTTGTGTGCCGCACCGTTTAGGCGTCATGTCATCACCGACTTTCGCTGAAAACCAGCGCTGCTTTTATGCTACTCTGTGAGGGTGCATGAGCACAGCATCATGCTGAGCGGTAGCCGTTTTGCGCGGAAGTGACGCATATTATGGGATTCTTATATGTCTTTTCTGCGTTTTGTCTTTTTGTGACATTTTATCTCCGCGCAAATAAATACGTTAGCCATCCCCGCTCACTCCTAAAAGAGAGCTGCCTTTTTATTTTGCTCATACTTTTCTTTTTATTGCATTGTGTGAATGTAATAAAAAGGAAAATTATAAGATAACTATTAGTTCGTTTGAAGTATATTTGCAACCGAAAGGTTGTTACACGAGTTACTGCGACTCAATTAGCGAGAGATTATCAACATATTTGATTGATACACCTTGCTTGTACTTCTCTTTAATTACTGTCGTCAATATCTTTCATAACACAGCTGGTGTGCCCATTTTAAGATGTCCTACAGAGGAACTTCCATTTAGCAGGTCATCAGTTCATCACAGATCTATCCATACAAGCTGTCAATACCTTCCACACACATTATTATACAGTGCAGATGCCAATCCATCTACTCGTAAGTCAGTAATACTGAGCCAGCGCTACCCACCGCTAACCTTAGGCCGTTCAAACAAATCATCGACCCTATTGCACACCACCATAACTCAAGCACTAAACAATTCACACCCGAGCCATGGTAAGCCTGCCTCCATAATTCATGGATTCATCCATTGCTTAGCAGTTATCTCAACCAGTCATGGTATTCTTGTTCGTATAGAACAAGCGCGAAGTTAAGTACAGAAAATCAACTTTACATTTTTTAATAGTCATGCTGTAAACTTACCAAGTTATCGCGCGTAATTATTGAGAATCGAATTTGGTTATTATTTAGAATTCAATCTATTTAGAAATTGTGTTTGATTTTTGGTTAATCAGAGATGATACAGGTGGAAGCTAAACAAAAAAGGATATGGGAACCAACTAAAAATAGCTCATTACACTTTAAAAAAAATTTATCTTCAGACACTGTTGATGCTCGATCGCCAGCGTCAATTTTCCATAACTTACTAACGCGACACTATGAAAGTCATACGGAAATTTAAGCCTTAAAACTTCTCTAGTTTCCTATCCCATCGTATATTTCCATTAGAATTCGAAGTGGGTTTTCTGTAGCGTTTACATTGGCTACAGACGTCACCATGACTCAGTCGGTGCTGAAATTGCTGTAATTTGTTGTGAATCTGATTGTTGTAAGGTTTCGCGCAATGATTTGATATAATTTGTGTTATTGCATGACGTGCGTACCACGTACCTAGGTAGGTGTGTATAATTATATTTGTATATAACAAAACGTTTTATTGTTTTACACTATATGCTTAACGTATGTACAATTGTACATACCTAATTAATTTTATTTAACATAACATAACATCACGCCTGTATTCCCCGAAGGGGTAGGCAGAGGTGAACATATAGTGCACCCACATTTCGCCAGTTATGTTGTAAGTCCCAATGTAATAGGGGGCGAGCCTATTGCCATCAACCGGGCACAATTCCAGACTCCGTGCTGCTACTGAGAATTACCTAATGGAAAACTCAGTAACACTTTGCCCGACCCGGGATTTGAACCCAGGGCCTCTCTTGCTCAGCAGTCGCGCTTAGCGACCACTAGACCAACGAGGCAGTTAATTTTATTTATTATTAAGTAATCTAATGAACGCAGTGATGGCAGGCCTCCCACCAGGTGGACCGACGATATCGTCAGAGTTGGTGCAACCGGTGGATGTAAATGGCAAGTTGTCGTTCATTGTGGCGTTCTAAGGGGGAGGCCTTTGGTCAGCAGTGGACGTCTTCCAGCTGATGATGATGATGAATCAAATAAAGAAATATATAAATGTATAAAGTTTAAGGTCGCAAATTCAAGTCCTGCTCGTGTCCATCATTTTCCAAATTTCCGTTATCAATTTAGAATAGTGTTTTTATTAAAACCAATCGATGAATTTTCCAGTCTAATAGATTTCGAAATATTACGCATTACATAATACTCTATATTTGTTCTATAGGTATAAGTGTCCATTTTTAAGCAACATTAATATTGTGCTGCTTAAATTCTTCTTCTTTCTTCTTCTTTTTTTGTTCTTCTTTTTTAAAAAAAACGACGCCCCACACTAGGAATTTCTCCTGTATCGTGGGTGCGTTTCACACAACATGAAATATCACATACACAAACACCCAGACTCGGGACAAACAAATGTGGATCGCACAATTTTTGCCCCGTCCGGGAATCGAACCCGCAACCCTTAGCGCAGCAGTCTAATCGCTTAGCCACTACGCCAATCAGGTCGTCGGATTTAAAAAATTAAAACTAATAATTGCTGAAATAGTAAATACCAATCAGGTCGTCGAATTTAAAAAATTAAAACTAATAATTGCTGAAATAGTAAATACCAATCAGGTCGTCGAATTTAAAAAATTAAAACTAATAATTGCTGAAATAGTAAATACCAATCAGGTCGTCGAATTTAAAAAATTAAAACTAATAATTGCTGAAATAGTAAATAGGTACCTATTTCATTCGATACAAAGTAAAATGTAACATGTTTTAAACATAAGTTTGATTTTCATTGTATTACCCATTGTATTCAATGTTATTTGCACCACTCAAGAAGCCGTTCAAATAATCCTGAATTCCCGACGCACGCGTCACGTGACCGGCATACTGAAACCTTCCAAATAGTTTGTAACAGCATCGCTTATAACTTTTTATGTATTTATCCTTTTTCTTTGTATTCTTTGTAAGTGTTATCATCACACGTTGCAGTTTTTATATCGGCCGATATAAAAAGATATACAAACTACAACATGTGATGATAACACATTACTATAATAGTATTGTTTTTTTTTTTGTTTTTTAAAAACGTCGCCCTACCCTATGAATTTCTCCTGTATCGTGGGTGCGTTTCACAAACATGTAATATCACAAACACAAACACCCAGACTCAGGACAAATATCTGCGGATCGCACAAATTTTTGTCCCGTGCGGGGATTGAACCCGCAACCCTTAGCGCAGCAGTCCAATCGCTTAGCCTATACACCAATCGTCATGCCTTGTCAAATAGTTAATAAAAAAAAAGACCCGACGAATTGAGAACCTCCTCCTTTTTTTGAAGTCGGTTAAATATCTAAACTGGTGTAGCAAGGAGAACCATTTAATGTTCAATATAAAATCCGTCTACGTATGTATGTAAAAACGGGGTTGATTAGTTTGGTTGTGTGTAAAAAAACTAAAAGCCACTTAGATACCATTACACTTTACAGCTACACTAGTCTACCATACGACATAATATACGATACAATGATACGTACACAGCAAATAAACAAACTGTAAGCTAAAATCAATAAATAATCAATAAATTGATCCATGATATTATTAGCAAATCCCTGACAACGTACAAGCAAGCTAACAAACAAAAAAGCTTGTAAAAGGCACCGCACCGCAGCGGGTCTAATGAACCGATGGCACGGAGGTAATTGTATGGAAAAATTGTGCAACCTGAGCCCGACCCACCCCGGACTAGTTAGCAAGGCTACCGGGAGTAGGGGACCCGGATCTTTGAGGGTTTAGTATTGCGATAATAAGCTAGTTGGGATTCGATGTGCAATTTGTATACCTCGATTTTTAATATGAATTACAGGGAAGTTTATTTTATTAACAGTGACACCTCAGTCTGCTTGTGACCTGAATGTTAACGATTCAAAACGTCGCGTCAGAACCATTAAACAAAATAGTATTCGCGTAAGTGACAGGATTTATTATATTGTAACACTAGCTGCGCCCAGCGGTGCTACCCGCTACATTTTTTCGGGATAAAAAGTAGCCTATGTGTTAATCCAGGGTGTCAGCTACCTCCATACCATATTTTAGCAAAATCGGTCTAGCCGTTTGAGCGTGAAGAGGTGATAAACATACAAACACACTTAGAAACTTTTGCCTTTATAACATTATTGTATGAAGTATAATTCTTGAATATATAGGATCCCTTTATAACACACAGATACATACATCACATCACAATCACAGAAGTACTTACAGTAAGAAGTTCTCCTGAATGTTTGGTACATATTTTTTTTAATCCTATATTGTGTCGCACTGCTGGGCAAAGGCCTCCCCTTTCTTCTTCCAAACTACTCTATTCCTTGAAGTTTTTGACCACGTGCGTCCGCGTATGTGGTCAGATCATCACACCGTCTTCGCCGCATTGGGTACATTATTACAGACATGAAATTGGTTCCCTACAAAGATCGAACCCTTAAAAGACTACAATATGTTGTGACTGGTTAGTGGCTCGTATTGTTTAGAGATTACAAATAAGGAACAATACGTTACACATAAACATATTACCTAAAGCGTACCATGTAATAAACCAGAAATAAGTTAAACGTAATCCGGCAAAATTTCCAGTGCATTGCCCCCAGATCATTTTTTTATTTCTGCATATATGCAATTATAAATCCACACATCGTAAAGGAAAATAATACAAAATGAATCGGTAGAAAGCATTCATTAATGATCTCAATTAATATTTCAAACTGAAAGCGCCGTTCACGATATAATTTCGCATACATTTTCAAATTTATATTTAATTGAGTATTGCCCTTTGATTGCGGAAAATCAGCTTCATGTCAATTAACGTCAATATAACTGTGATCACCAATTGATAGGACATTGTAGTGACTATTATTTCATTGAATTTTCAGTGTAGTGTTTGAATACGCACAAAATTTCACTTGCACAATCTAAACTTACTCAGTCTCATTACAAAAAACTAAATAAACATCGGTTTAAACCTGGCCTTTCAAGTCCAGGCTTATCTGAAGAACCATGGTCTAAATTTGTCCTTATTACAAAAGTTATAAAAACCGTGGTTTTCTTAGCACTGTCATTTGAACCATTGTTCTGTTTGTTTGTATTAATCTGTGGTTGCTATACACAACCACAGATTAATACAAACATCGTTCGTTCATAATGTTATCATTCTACAAAAACGTTCCATTTGCCCAGAAAAGAAAAAAGTTTAATAATAGACTAATGATTAAATATTCTATAGAAGTGTTAAAAATATTGAGACTATTATTATTTTGCTTAGATTTTAATATCAATTATATTGTCAACTGTAGTTTTGTTTAGAATGAAGCTTGTTGTATTAGCTAGTAATACAACTAAGTACATCCGTGTAACGAAACGTGACGTAATTCGAACTTATTTGTTTATGAGATGTTTGTTGACGTAATTTAGTATGTTAAAACCAAAAGTATGTAATTTATGCTAGTTTATGTATTGATAAACATAAATAATGCGTTAGAACGGCATTTGTAGTGAAATATATGCGAATATATTGTCATACCGGGAGCCGGTATGGCTCACAGGCGAGAGGATCTAATAATTCCTCTTGTGAATCGTATTCTATTATATTTTGTATGATGAACCAACAAAAGCAAATAATATCTGTATTATCGGCTTCAATATCCTCAATATCAAATAAATTGACCATTATAATATCCATGTTTAGGTAAAAACAACAACAATATATGATAACCTAAAAGATGAAATTTGACAGATATGATATTTTAAACCATAGTTCTTTACTTTAAACTAGGGGCCGCCCAGGTTTGGCGTTAGACCATAGAATGGACAATGGTTTTTCGTAGAACCACTTTTTGTAATAACACTTTCCTATAAACCGTGGTTTTTAGAGGTTTTAAACCTTGGTTTTTAGATAAACCGCTTTTTGTAATAAGGCCGACTGAGTTTGCTTGCTTTAACGCGCTAATCTCAGGAACTACTGGTCCGATTTGAAAAATTATTTCAGTGTTAGATAGCCCATTTATCGAGGAAGGCTATAGGTTATAAAACATTTGAAATCCACGCGGGCGAAGTCGCGGGCGGATGCTAGTAACAAATAAACTTTCACTTTACAATCTTAAATTGTCTTTATTACTACATACGTATACGAATATAAGTTAATACGCAAGTCTCTATCATCATCATCATCATCAGCCGGAAGACGTCCACTGCTGTACCTCCCCCTTAGAACGCCATAATGAACGACAACTTGCCGTTTGCATCCACCGGTTGCCCGCAACTCTGACGATATCGTCGGTCCACCTGGTGGGAGGCCTGCCAACGCTGCGTCTTCCGGTTCGTGGTCGCCACTCGAGAACCTTTCCCTTTCCCCAGCGGTTGTCAGTTCTTCGAGCGATATGGCCTGCCCATTGCCACTTCAACTTGCATATGTTTTGAGCTATGTCGATGACCCTAGTTCTTTGGCGAATTTCCGTATTCCGGATCCTTTCGCGCAAAGAAACTCCGAGCATAGGTCTCTCCATAGCTCGTTGAGTGACTCTGAGCCTCCAAGTCTCTATAGCATACCATTTATCAGACACGTATCGCGGACCTAGGTAGGAAATGGTTGACTATGCAATTCCAGAAAAGATACACTTATTAAACTTTAATCAACTTTGCACATTATAAGCGTATCTGCTAAATGATATCTAAAAATAACTAGAGATGAAATAAATATCTGTGTGATCCCCGAGTCGAGAGTGTTAGAGCATGTGATATTTCATGTGTGTTCAACGCTCCCACAATACAGCAGAACTTTAACATTCAACTTTTTTGTAACTTGTACTTCACTAGCCGGGTATCTATATAACCTTTGATATTATCAAACTCGTTCAAGATCTACCCTACTCTCGAATTTAATTTCAATTCTAATACAAAGCCAATGCATAATTGATATTGATTTAACGGAAACACGATTCAATTTTATTAAAAATAAATGCTGTCAATCTTTTGATCTCAGTTAGTTCTTCCTAAAAGACACGTAATATTAAAATAATTTGTCGCCAGTGTTAAGTAAAAGTACGAAACTTTACAATTCGAATGCAATTTGGTCGGAATTAAATTCAAGAGTAAGCCCACAGGATTCACGATCGGTCTACACTGTTTCTTTAAATTCAACATAACAAGGTGAACGCCCTCTACTTTGTACATGATTGTACTGCTGTGATTATGACGCGGTTCAAATGCAACAGTGCATTGTAGTACGAACGTTTGAGTAAAATGTAATTTAAATTTCAACACAATTTCTCTTCACAAAGTATTATGCAAAACACGGTAAGCGCCAGCCAAAGCACAGTGAGAGGTTATATGTTTTATAACGCTTAAATATGCGGATTACACGGAGAATGTTGCGGTTATTGAGAAATACTTTTACAGGTTTAGTAGTTTGTAATTAACTAGCTTCCGCCCGCGACTTTGTCCGCGTGGATTTCAAATCTCTTATAGCCTAGCCTTCTTTCAATTCGAACCAGCAGTTCCTGAGATTAGCGCGTTCAACCAAACAAGCAAACTCTTTAGCTTTATAATATTAGTATAGATTTGTCTTCCATCATCGTTATCAGCTTTTAGGTGATTCTGTGCTGTGCATTAACCTCTTTCCTTGAACACCACTGTTTCCTACTTTTGACCTTCTGTATCCAAGCGTTACCCTGTACAGCAACAATATCGTCAGTCCACCTCGCTGGAGGTCTGCCAGGGGCACTACAGAATCCACTGGGTCACCAACTGTTACAGCCTTATATTTTTCTGACCATAGATGTCAGTAATGGTGAGTTACCCATTAAGAATTTAGGATGTTTGCAACAGAACAAAATGTTCCGTCTGTAGAGTCTATACAAACTATGATAGTCAACAAGTACGCAAGTAGATTATGCAATTATTACGTAAAAGGATTTTGTTGATGCACCAAGCATAAGCTAAACCGTAGACGTTGTATAAACAGTCCGTAAAAGTGATAATGCTGTACCGTATAAACAATGGCTGCAAAACAGTACACACTACATCTTCTCTCCCACTTATTATCCATCATTGCTGAGCAAACACCTAGCTATTCACGATACCCCCGGGCATCGCCGGCTCGGTACACAGTACACACCGCCTGATAGCACAGTGTCTAGTTACTTTTAAAAGCGCACTCCAAACTGTTGTCATTTCCATCCAGTCCCATCTCCACCATCCTGCTCTCTTTAATAAAGTATTGTGCTTTATTAAATTCTTTATTGTCCAGTCCATCATGTTGTATTGAAAAGAATGTTAAAAAACAACTTTACTGTTTGCTGACAAATACGGAAGATCTTTATGGACCTTTCTTTAACCAAAAAGCCAATTTTGTTGTTTATTTAATTTATAGGAAAATGAGAAAAACGGATTAATATTTAATTTATATTTCTAATGTGAGAGTCCGTTTGTGCTCTAAACAATTTGCAGACATATAATAAGGAAGTATAATTTTCTCAAAGCAATGGTATACCCATTGCTATATCTTGAAACTTTTGATCGAGTTCGACAGCTGACAACACAAGTAAAACTTACATAAACTAAGCAATAAATTAATACATAACAGCAACCTCAGAATACCTGAATCGTAAACTGGAAAGTAACAAAATAGACACGACACAGAACAAGTTGAAACAAGCGCCTGGCGTTCGTTCACAATACCAATATGCTCGCGCTTCACATAAGTTGAAACCTTAGCCGTGGCAACGAGACAGACAGGCTGAATAATGTAACTGTGATGGGAATATACACCTATGCCACTGCGGTTTGTTCATAGGTACTTAGAATTATGGGTGTTGTAGTCGTGATCATACTAGGAAGGATGATGTGTTTGAAAAGGCTATACGATTCTAGTACATAAGACACTGAATAAAGAACCAAATTCTTATAAAAAAAATGCTTCATTGAAACAGAAAAAGGCCATATCCTAACTGCAGTTAAAAATGTTTTAATAACAAAAGAATGGCGAAGTTGAAATAACGTCTTCATTTCTAAATGCCTCTGGTTGCTTTGCCCTGAAAGCAATACCTACTCCCAATATTAAAAATTACAATTTCAGTATGACCTGAAGTAACAAATACTTATTACTCTCTTACAAATATTTCTGTTATACTAGTATTTTTGGTGTACAATATTCTTGAATTGTGTTTACGTTAATATGTGCCTATTTCATGGCTGTTGTACTTAACAGTAGGTACTACAGGTACAGGTACTCCGGAACTCAGATAACAGGCTTGCAAGTCACTAATGATAATTGCTAATAATATTCTACATTTTTGAGGGTCTCGACTGATTTTGACAGCTTCCCTAATCCTCCCGTCCCAAAACAAGAAGCATTTCTGGAAAACCTAAAATAGTGTTTACAGCTCGTTTATAACACGAATCCGATCGACACGAAACTCAAAATAATATATGAATTAATCGTCACGTTTGACAGCAAATAATACATTTTATACGATTGTGTTGCGACTCAACCATAGTTCATATCACCTTGTTTCCACAACCCTTTGATGTTGTTTTGCTTTGTAAATCCATTTGTATTGCACCTGGACTGCACAATATCGCTTTCCTTTTATTTGCCAGCGACGATTAGACCGGCTTCAATTGGAAACTTATCAAAACAAGCCATCGTTGTTATTGTTTCATTTTTCAAGACAAAGGGAATCTGGAAAAATTCCGTTAAGAGTATTAAATGCGGCCTCGACTTGTTTTTCTTATTCTTTTAAACGTAGGGAGAATATTCATGATCAAGGGCTTTGGGGGGTGGTATAAATAAACGGAGATGGAAATAATATACAATAGAAGCGAAATCAGATTTTTCACAAAGCCATGCCAAAAGTTTATTATGAACAGTAAATGATTTTTCAGCTTGGTTCGTTTAAGCTTTGTTTTTACCGTAAGCTGATAGACAATTGCCATTTTTTAATTGTTTATTTTATGTTAAGAATGTAAGTTGAATGGACCCTAATTTTAATTCAAGATTCAATTTGATCGCATTTAAAAAGTTGCCTAAATACAGTAAGTATAAGTTTCGAGAAACTCTAAATCCTCACTAAAAACCTTTCGTGGTCTTTCAAATCGAACAATTGGAAAACAGCAACAATTTTGACATAAATACTGCAGTCTGTTGCTACCGGGGGTGCGGTGGCCGGTGGTTAAGCGGGGTCGCGGGGTCAGGGGGTCCCACCGGGGCAGTATACAGTAATTGGCGTGGTTTACGACGCCTACACGCCGCTCGGTGGGGTTTGACGGAACGCCGATAGTCTGATAGATACATGTCGGGATTAAGGCGGCTTTCGGAGATGTGGCTGAAGCGGTAGGGTAGCGGTGATTTTTTGTTTTTGGTTGAAACTGCTCGGAATAGTTTCAAAGTTCGACGAAAGAATTCTGAATTAATATGACATAGGAAAACTTCATCTTCATATTATTTGCACTATTTTTAATCACGTATTTTGTCAGACATACCCAGTTTTGGACTCAAACGGAGCCTTTATTTATTTTGTTGACGGATCGCGTTCGTGAGTCGTTCTGAACTATCTGAGAAGTTCCCAAAAACACTCACGAGAGTTACAATTGTCAGAAAATTTCAACTTTTTAGGCAGGTACTTTAATAGTATAGTTTTTTTGGATTTCAATGAGACAGTGCTTTCAATAGAATACGAATTGCATACTAAAAAAGGGCGAGCCATCTACAAAAAAATCAGGTGATTTTAAAATTGTACAAACAGTCGCAATTGTATTGTGTACAAAATAATGATATCTAAGTAAACAATAAAAACTGTGAACCAATAACAAAGTGCTAAAGTGCCCGAACGTTGTTTCCAATGCGCGTCTAAGACATTAGCGCGTCCATCGCGCACGAGGGATGGTCGCGCGCGATGCAGCGCGGCGGCGGCGCATGCGCGTGGCTCGGCACGCCGTGCGCGCGCAAGAACGGCGCCGTGTGCGCATGCCGCGTGCACACTGCGTTATTACAGGTAAAGTATAACGTACTACGATGGTTGTGTTCAGTGTTGCGAAGAAAGATATGAAGACACCTTTTAAAAAGTTTAACAGGGCAGATTAAGACTCGTTTACAATTTATCCTGTTTTTTTTAATATACATATCTTCAAAAAATCAGTTTTAAAATATGCTTTTATATAGTGACAATTTGCAACCGTTCTTTGAAGTGATCCTAATCTATCGAAGATCTCTCAGAAGACCTTTTTCTAAGCATAAGCTAGTTTTGCATGAATATCTTGTGTCATACGATTTGAGTTAGCAATGTGAATATGATCACGTGTCACATTTGACAGACAGGTGTGAACGAGTATCAAGACGGTGATGTAAATAGGATACGAGGATACCGTGTAAATTTCGCTCAAAGTTGCGGTTTGTGCATGTAATATCACAAACACAGAGACTCGGGACAAACATCTGCGGATCACACAAATTTTTATCCCGTGCGGGAATCGAACCCGCAACCCTTAGCGCAGCAGTCCAATCGCTTATCCACTGCTCTAATCGTTATATTTTATTTATAGCATTGGTCAAATTAAACTAAAATGTTAACTGTATATGGACGATCACACCTTATTACCCTTGAAAGGGAAGACAGAAGTGTTCTCGTTAACCAATAGACATCACTCTTATAAATCTCAAGATGGCAATTCTATTGTCAGTCATGTCTGTCCGTCAGCGCTTGTGACTCGACTTACCGGACGACGTCAACCTTTTTGTTTAGATTAGGTCATCTGCAGGCGGCTCTAGTGGGGATTTATCTGCATTTCCAGACATTCTGGTGAAACCATAAAAGCCTCCAGCCAAAGAACGACTTCTACACAGGATTTGTTTGTATTCTTAATCTGTACTTCGAAACACCTACCATAAAATACACAATTTCATCCAAAAAGGACTATGCCAGGATTCATATGCAGTTTAATCCCACCCTTAAATAGCCAATTGTAACATCGTGGGATAGGTATTTAAAAGCTGAACAAAAGTTACTATCGACAATTTCATCCAAAAAGGACTATGCCAGGATTTATATGCAGTTTATTCCCACCCTTAAATAGCCAAGTGTAACATCGAGGGATAGGTATTTAGAAGCTGAACAAAAGTTACTATCGTGCTAGCCAAATTTTAGTCCGTTCAGAGTTATGCTTTATTAAATATGGCAGTTTAACAATAGCCTGTCACATATACCTAATGGAGAGTGGGACCAAAATTGGCATCCTCCATTAACATTATTTTAGTCAACGCTTCATATAAGTACTTAACAATACTTTTATCTCCTTCAAATATCAAGCAACATTAAACCTTATCGACTGAACCTTTCAGTGCATCGTAAACAGAATATGGCTTCAGAGTTCAGATACAGTGATATGCTCGATTGTGTCGGACACTCTCGGAGCGATCTGATTCAATTTGACGCCCGCCGCCCCCTGATCGTATTACATCGGACCAGCGCTAACAACTCCTATACAGTTCCTTTGCACAATCTAGTTTTCTATTCCCTGATTTTATGGAGTTGGCCTCATGTACTATTTCTTAGATTTCATCTAAGCAACGGATGTACTGTCAGGAATCCATAGTTTTGCGAATCAATAATGTCACGACTCAGATCCTTTTATATCGTCTCTTATGTATAGTTTGTATGTGATCAAAGTTGGTTCACCTTCCTGTCCCTCTTCTCTAGCTCTAACAACATTGATTCACCATTATAAATACGATAATTCGCCCCTATTGTTGTTTCTGAAATCAATTTACTGATTTCCACTCTTTTAGCCTCATTCTTCAAAATTACATCCCTACATATTTAAAATTATTATCTACATCCATATTTATAATTAAAAATATTTTTTTATAAGCTATTAGTGTTTACAATCCAGATCAGATTTTTCATATTTCTATTATTATATTGACGCAGATCATACAAAATAAAGAATAACGATTTTAACACATTACTAATTCATCGATCCCGACGAACTGGGAATCGTTTGGATAGTCCGTGAATATACAGTCTGACTCGAAATAGATCGTTGACAGTTACTAAATAAAGATCACAAAAACCAACTGGCAGTCTGGTACCAGTTATAGATAATCAGCAGTCTGACAATAAACTGCAAGCAGAGAGCTTTCACGAGTGACGATACTTTAGCACGTCCGGCGCACCCTGGACAGTTAACCTCGCTACCATCCTTGTTGACTGACCAATCTCTACACCACGGCATGATCTATTTCAATGTGGCAATTGTTTCAAGTCGATACGAAGAAGAAGAAAAAGACTGCCGAATAAAAGCTGATAACCATCTTTACCAGGAAGACTGCAAGATATCAGCTTTATATAAGGAGGTTGTGCGTTGATACCTTGTGATACCTAAGGAGTTACGTCACAACTTATGCCTTTTCATCTCCAAGCATTAAACGCGTACAATCTCCTACTGCTGCTACTAAACACAATTTCGTACTTAATTTGAGAATGTATATTTTAAATGCAAAGAGACGATTTGTATTTTATATCCTAATCTAATCTCCCACTGCTGGGCAAAGGTCTTCTCGTACAAAACCTCATCCATCGCCATATCGGTGGTTTCCAAATTTTCTCCTATACTTCAGATATAAACGCGAATACTCTACCAAGTTAATTTAGATTGAAACTAAATATTATTTCAGTTCGTAACTTCATTCGCGATTGTGATATCATTCAACAAATATTATGTAAAAACACTATAAGCTTTTAAATACCTAGCTTTGTCATCCCACCATCCCATAAAACCAATATTTCGATCCCGGAACACCGGAAAGCGTTGTGTATCGTGTCATGTATACCTAATATATATTTTTTTCGTTCCACCGGAAATTGATTTCGATGAAACTAGCCGGCTGCTAATTGAAACAACTGGGTACGATATGTTTGCACAAGGAAATTGAACTTATGTGGGTAAAGTTGGAACGTGTCTTTCGTGTAATACGTGTTTGGATAAGCTACTTGATGGGAACTTACATTTGGGTATGGTCCTCGTGTTGTGTTGTATTTTTTAAAAAACGTCGCCCCACACTATGAATTTCTCCTATATCGTGGGTGCGTTTCACAAATATGTAATATCACATACACAAACACCCAGACTCGGGACAAATATCTGCGGATCGCACAAATTTTTGTCCCGTGCGGGAATTGAACCCGCAACCCTTAGCGCAGCAGTCCAATCGCTTAGCCACTGCACCAATCGGGTCGTCAATGTCGTGATGTTGAAATGATGATAATTATTTTTTTCTTATCATGAACAACCTGGTGTCAGAGTTTAAGCCGCCTGTAGGCCTCTGAAATGGTTTTGCACAAGTGATGCGTATAAAAGTGATGACAATGAGTAAATATTATCCATGTGAAATAATTGACGATACGGCTCCATTATAATTAATTATACAACCGCTTTTAAAGCGCTGTCCACGGATACACGTGACTAATTAATTGATTTGCTCGTATAAAAAATAGTCGTTCTTGTTTACAGATGGTATTGCAATTATTTAACGGGATTATAATGTTAATCGTAAAATTCTTGTATTGTATAATATTATATTAAATTATATATATTTTTTTTTAATGGTATGGAAAGCATCAAATTGACCCAAAAGACCATAGTTACCCAAAATCAAGTATCAGTCTTTATTTCATGCCAAACATGTTTTTTTTTAATACTTCATTGATGTCAAAGTATAAAAGAAATTAAGTTAACATTTTTTTTTTTTTAATGTCGCGCCACATTAGGAATTTCTTCTGCATCATGGGTGCGTTTCACAAACATATAATATCACATACACAAACACCCGGACTCGGAACAAATATCTGCGGATCGCACAAATTTTTGTCCCGTGCGGGAATCGAACCCGCAACCCTTAGCGCAGCAGTCCAATCGCTCAGCCACTGCACCAATCGGGTAGTCAAAATTTTATTAAATAAATATAGATTTAGATAACATAGCTAGTCTAATTAAATCTAACAATTTTAGTAAGCGGCTTAATTAAATGCTTCGCTGTTCTTGCGATGACAATGTTAATTAAATTCCTTGCTCCACAGTGCACCGAGTTCCCCGGTCAGATCAGGTCAGCCTGCTGTCCCTTGACCCATTGTCACTGTTGGAACGTTATGACGTCATTTATCAAGATCGGGAAACTATTATACGGAAGGAAAGTCCAATTGATTGATGATAATGGTTCTAAGGATAAGATTTTGGTCTTTTACGATACCTATCGACGCGACGTGTCAGGTTTGCTGAAGAATACTTTTATTTATTTTATTATCTAGGCAGGCAGGTTTGAATGGGTCTGGTTCATAATATCGAGAATCACTACATCGACGGTCGCTGTATCGAAAACGTTCCATCGACGAGTTAATGAATTGACAGTACTCCAAATCGATGGTACGCTACATCGACAGTAGGTACACCAAATTTATATCGACGTTATATCGACTGTACATTAAATCGACGGTACGCTACGTTAGATATTTTATATTTGAGTAAATTACAAGACTGTTCAGACATAAGAGTTTGTAGACTATAAATAGGAATCGCTAAAGATGTCTTCTTTAAAATAAAAGAAGAATCTGTATGTTTTACGACTGACTAGAACTGATGTCCAAAATCAGAAGTGAAAATCATATCCAATTACCTAGTCGTATATTCAATTATGATTTTACTGGTGTCGCGGTGATTCTAACATCTGTTCCAGGATTTCCTGGCGTTGTGCCAACCTCTAGCATTTAACTATTCTCCTCACACACTACTTACATTTTCAATTATACTTTTAAGTTGGGACCATCGAGATTTGGAATCGCTTGCAAAAGCTCCATATTGTCTTTCTCTAATGTGTTTGATAAAAACTTTGTTCGTGGATTTAGGTTGAAAAGTTTATAATCTAAGTAATAAATGTTTTAAATGTTTATTTTGACGACCTGATTGGCGAAGTGGCTAAGCGATTGGACTGCTGCGCTAAGGGTTGCGGGTTTGATTCACGCACGTAGCAAAAATGTGTGCGATCTACATTTGATTGTCACGAGTCTGGGTGTTTGTGTATGTGACACATGATATTAAAGCACTGATAGCCGAGTGGTATGACCGTTGGACTGCCAAGTCAAAGGTCGCAAGATCAAACCCTGGCACGCACCAATGTCTTTTCGAATTCATGTGCATACTATAAATTGCTTAGTTGCTAAATACGGTGAAGGTAAACATCGTGAGGGAACCGGCACACCTGAGAGATTTTTCAACGGTGTGTAAAGCCATGTCAGAGGCCTTCAGGCGGTTTACACTCTGACACCAGGTTGTTCATCAACCATACGATAAGAAGAAGATATTAAAGCTCTCTTCAAGGTAAAAGTAGAATTCACGAACTCGGGAACAAAGCATGAAATCATTCGATCACAACCAACTGTTCGCCATCCATAGCCGCATGACAACGGCGACAGACAAACGTAAGCGTATAAACAACTCAATGGATCTGTAATGCTGTCAATACAACGTGTGGTTACAGTGCAGGTGACACAGAAGGCACACTCTTAACTATATGTTATATTAAAAGATCTTGATGGTACTAAAGTTGACGACCTAATTGGCGGAGTGGCTAAGCGATTGGACTGCTGCGCTAAGGGTTGCGGGTTAGATTCCCGCACGGGACAAAAATTTGTGCGATCTGCAGATGTTTGTCCCGAGTCTGGTTGTTTGTGTATGTGATATTTTATGTTTGTGAAACGCACCCCCATGGCCGGAGTCCTCGGCTGTAAACAGGAGTTTATCTTTTTCCTTGTGAACTTTCTGCCATTTATTTAGTGTGGTGCTGCGCAGCGGGGTGCACAGTGCCCACGGTGACATGGGCGCGGGATGGCCCGCCCACAGCGCTGTATTACTACAAATAGGATCAGTAGAATTGGGCCAATGAAGCGCCGATAACTGGCGCAAATATTTATTGGATAGTTCTGTTGTATTGCTTTTAGGACGGCCGTTCTGTTTGGTGTTGGTGCTCAGTTCGATATTTGGCTTCAGTTTCTGAGAATATCGAGATCGCTAGGGTCGTAGTACTCTCAAATGCATTTGCTTTTCCATAATAATCTGGGTAAAGTAACAGCGTAAAGCGAAGAGCTAAATGGGAATAAATAAAAATAAAATGAAAAAGCCTCTTTACTCTACCATAAATATATATAGTTTCACAGTAGTAGTATTTGTTCATTAGTAATATTTGATAAGGTAAGTTTAAATGTAGTTTACGTTCACACATTTGGTTTTGTTATTAATTTATTTTATGGACCATGGATGGGGAAATAAATACCACGTAGAAGATAATTTTGTTCATAATAAATAACATAACATGACGCCTGTATTCCCCGAAGGGGTAGGCAGAGGTGAACATATAGTACACCCACATTTCGCCAGTTATGTTGTAAGTCCCAATGTAATAGGGGGCGAGCCTATTGCCATCAACCGGGCACAAATCCAGACTCCATGCTGCTACTGAGAATTACCTAATGGAAAACTCAGTAACACTTTGCCCGACCCGGGATTTGAACCCAGGACCTCTTGCCCAGCAGTCGCGCTTAGCGACCGCCAGACCAACGAGGCAGTTGTTCATGATCATAACTTATATTACATGCTTGACATTACGTTTACTTTTTCACTCGAGCAATACATAGATGTACGAATAAATCCAACCTCAAAGTGCGCAAAACAAAGAAACCCATCCTAACTCTCAATTCTACGTAACTGCGAGATATGAGTACAAGAAATACCTTTTTGGTTCGCCCACTCCCCGCTCTATCATCGACGTAGATAGGTGTACCTACCCTCCCTAATTTACAACCTTCACCGAAGACGCATGATCGATTTATTGGATAGATATAAGTTTGCTACATTAGATTGTCCGATAACAAGTTTTGATCCGTTTAAAAGTGACGGCAAAGCCTTCGTGAGCTTTGCGGATTGAGTTAGGTACTATGTGTAGGTATGTACAATTGTACTTATATACTAGGTAGTAAGGTACCTCTTGAGAAGTGTGATGAATTTATACAGAACGGTATATTCATCTAAAATATGTTTTTTTAGACGTCTTCCTTTTGACACTAATTTTGTGTGTTCATGTAAATTAAGTCTAAATTTTCTCGCTCCTTCTTCATTGTGGATGGTTGTATAAACACGATTATTATGACAGTGTCTTAACTGTATTCCCCAAAGTGTTAAAGCTATAATACACCTACATTTAATTAGAAATTTTAAAATATACAACTTGGTAATTTGAACATTGTTTTTTGTTGCTTTTTGTCAACTGTAGCACGATTAGATCTCAGATAACGCCACTGAACCACATAACTGCAATAATTATGATATTTTTACACCCAAAGCAATGAAGAAAATGTAAAAAGACTTAGGTACTAATCTAAACAGACTGTAGTTCACTAACAGGCTTCATTACTCATCTCTTGTCTAGCTCCTCCAACTTACGTTCAGTTGTTTTAAACAAACAATTCCAAAGTGTCTCCTAGCGCAGCTCTAGAGAATATTTGAGTAGAACATACATTGCAGGTTGGCTATAATACGAAGCGTGATGGCAGTAAAACATGTCGCCATGTACTGTGATTCAGGAAACTCAATGCTCGTGGGCGTTAACATTTCAATAGACCCAAAAACATACATTGGCTGGTGCTATGTTAAATTTATACCAAGCGCACTCAAATAGATGTATGTATGAACTATGCCTTCTTACATGAAGACTGGTTGTTTCTCAGACGAGCAGGCAGAGACAACGGATTTTAAGTTGCTAAGATCCAGACACTTCGATTTTGCTTCTATTTCTGTAGTGAACCTAAACGTGGATTTATATTAAGTTTTCGTAGCTAATAATATCTATTTGGCTTTTCGATTGGCGCAGTAGTTAAGCGATCAATACCAGCAATTTTGGTTGTCGAAGTTCGCCTCGAGGATTACCTAAAATAAGCCGAATGATTATAAAAGTCAGCCCCCTTATCATGAACTCTTAAAGCCAGACAGTTTACGTTGTTGAAGCGAGATGCCGCATTACACTGCACTTAGCGGCATCTCACTTCCACATCGTAAACTGTCCTGCTTAAGAATAATTGATTTTCAGGATATAATTTTTAGTATATCCAACATTATACTTTTTTATATTCTCAATATCGATGGAGAATAGTACCTAAGTAGAACAATAACAGCCTTTAACTGCCCCACTGCTGGGCAAAGGCCTCTGAAGAATCGAACATTGATCACCACGCTAGCTCACTGCGTGTAGGTTAAGTAGAGCAATATCTTGTGGTAATTTTGCTAGTGTGGTTGCATAATTTCAGTGTCTATTCGTAACTAAAATATTAGAAAATAGGACGGGGGCGTATAATTAATAGATGGTACTAGAGACGCGTTAATTAACTTTAGGAATATGCAGAGTCCATTTACGGGGCTATGTCTAGTGCTAAAAGCCGGCTTTGACCTTTTTAACTAAGTAAATATATACGCAAAGTTATAAAAGATTCAGTTTTACTAAATATTAAGTTTAAGTACTGTTTTATAAGTCTTATTCGTCTCTTAAGAAAAGTTTATTCAAATTAATTAAATAATTTCCTCAAAGGTTTCATTATGTCAAAAAGCGTAGGTATATTTTAGACTAGCGGACCGGGCAGACGTCGTCCTGCCCGGAAAAACAGCGCAACCTATTGGATCCAATTGTGGTTTCAAACCATCCAGGAACCCATTGTAATATACACATAACATTTCAAACCAAATAAAATTCATCCAAACCGATCCAGCCGTTTAGGAGGACTTGGGTGACAAACATACGTACAGAAGAAATTAATATATAGAATAGCTTTTGCCCGTGACTTAGCTCGCGTTAATTTAGATTGCTGGTAAAAAGTAGCCTATGTCCTTTCTCGGGTCTTAAACTTTCTACATGCCAAATTTCATCAAAATCCGTCCAGCGGTTTAGTCGTGAAGGTGTAACATACAGACAGAGGTACTTTCACATTTATAATATTAGTATGGATTATCTGAATCGGCACGTTCCGAAAACCACTTTATACAACCAATTGTTTTCCAAACCTATTCCCGGAACTCTTGAACACAGCACTTTAAATTTCCCAAATGGCTGACACTGTAATGATAACAATCCAGCTGGCGGATATGATTATTATCAATACGGGGAAATGAAATTGAGTGCAAAACATCCAACATCCATTTATTTCAAGTGCCACTAAATGTGTCAGTGTCAACATTAATTTACGTTGCCATAGCAACGGTTTCTACGTTTGACCAACTATTATATGTATTGCCAGGTAATAACAGATTTTATTAATGTCTCAATGTGAACAGATGTGTTGCATAGACCGTTTTGCTTGTAGCAGCAATACATTGAGCTTATCCTTTGATTAACTTATCATTATCACTCAACACACTAATATTATAAGGGTGAGTGTTTGTGAGTGTGTTTGTATGTTTGTTGCCTCTTCACGCTCAAACGGCTAGACCGATTTCGCTAAAATTTGGTATGTAGGTAGCTGACACCCTGGATTAACACATAGGTCCGAAAAAATTGTATCTGGTAACGCCGCGGGGCGCAGTTAGTATTAAGTAAACTGAAGTGGTAACAGCCCACGCGTACATAAAAGGTCATAATGTATCTTACAATAGGTACTCCAATTCTTTAATCCACATTTTAATGTCAAAAGGATCGTTATAAAAGTTCTCTCATTCTTAAAACTTAACAAAGTCGTCTATAACAAATAACTTTAAATTAAAACTTTTCAGTTTAATGATTACAAAGAGTATATTTCAGAAGTCAAGAATAAGGTTGATTTTAATATTGTGTTTTGGTTTTAATGTACTCGTAGTCACGTTACGAAGAGACTCTTTGTGGAGGCTTGTGTCCCGCGGGGGTAGTGGGTTCGTTTCGTGTCAGTTGCCCGACCTCGTTCTGCCCGAGAGGCTTACACTTTAAGGTACACCTGTGTTCGGTCTAGACTCAAATCTTCTTAGCTTCACTCGGATAAAGTGATTTTTACAATTTTGCCGTTGGTACGAGTGCCACGGATTATGGTTTACGTTTGTCTGTGTTATTTTTACTTCTAAACCTTTATTATGGAGAAACTGGCATGTCAATGTAAAAGGTAATTTTCAGTTTTATATACACGGTATCAAAAATTATTTCTTAAATATTTAAAACGGACCTTCAGGGTGGACAAACGTCTACTTCAACCCTGCAAAAGACACGCATACCAAGTTGCGGGCTAAATCTATTCTATATATATACCTATAAAATAGTTGTGTTTTTAAGGCCATACATGCAATCACGACTGTCATTAGAGGTTTTTCTTTTATCAGTAGTCAAAACACACATATCACACCTTTTAACCGACAAGCCGTTGGCACTTAACACGTTGACTGCCCGCTAAGTAGACACAATAGTTAAACAATCGCTGTGTTATGTGGACATGGACAGTGAAAGGGTTAAGTTAATAGCCCATCCAGGGTGTGTCACTTCTTACGGCTTACTTTCCAGCGACGGAAGGGAATATTATTCTTGATTCTTGATTTGTCCTCTTTCCTGTCTCTCAACGGATAAAGTACAATGTGTATTAATAAATATGATATGTTTAGTATTTTACTATCATAACTTTCGTAAGTGTTTTTTTTTTTTTTTTCAAACGTCGCCCCACACTTGGATTTTCTCCTGTATCGTGGGTGCGTTTCACAAACATGAAATATCACATACACAAACACCCAGACTCGGGACAAACAAATGTGGATCGAACAAATTTTTGCCCCGTGCGGGAATCGAACCCGCAACCCTTAGCGCAGCAGTCTAATCGCTTAGCCACTGCGCCAATCAGGTCGTTGTTGTTCCATAATAATTACCATGTATTCCGGTTATACTCACGTGTGTATTCGGGAATGGCCGACTAGTTCGGCTCGCGACTCTGCCTCGTAACCAGCTCATGAATAAGGTCTCCGTTCGAGTTCGAAACTAGTCGGGCATTCCCAATACACACGTGAGTATAACCGGAATGTATAGTAAATATTATTTTAGTATATCTATGGTTATCAGTTTCATGTTTTAATGCTATTGCTTTCTATAGAAGTATAATACATTATACAACTATATATGTAGATGTTTAACAGTTTTGAGACGTTGTGAATGTAAGCCGCGGGCTTTCTTAACATTGCTCCAGCAACCAGCAACGATACTAATGTTACTTTCTTTGTCCGCAGGAGTTTGCGACTCTTACCAAAGAGCTCAATCAAGCCCGGGAACAGCTCCTCGAGAGGGAAGAGGAGATATCAGAGCTCAAAGCAGAGAGGAACAACACAAGGGTAAGCAGAACCAAGCAAATTTAGTTAAAGATTTAAAAGTGTATTTGCTTAAAATGTGGTTAGTTAGATAAAGTTATGGTGATAGGTATACCGGAATGTGGTTTGATGTGTGGGGATAGGGTTCTACATGAACCCTTTTTGGTTTTTACCTCAAAGACCAAATATGATGAGCTATACTATTTCATAATTAGGTTCTATTCTATTTTACTATTACATTCATTGTACTCAAATATTTTATTATGTTTGGGCTTTAAAAGACACCCTTCCCTACCTAAAACTAACCTACCCGTCCCTGTACAGTCCCTGAATTTGTTTCGGGGATTGTACTCAAAGGTGCGCACTGCGCAGATGTAGTTTCAAAATTGATATCTAAAAGTGTTTTGCAAACCTTTTCACAGAAAAGGCACACTTGAAAAGACATACATATTTATTCACATTTACCTTAATATCGAAAAGTCCAGCAAACAATTTACGCAGTTTCGTACACTGACAATGTCATATTGTTTATAGGTATTTCATACAGGCTACAAAAGAGCACTTACAAAACGTAAATTCTAGTTTGCGCGATTCTTAAATGTCGTTTCTATGCACAAGAATCTGCAAGAAACTCCATATTGCAACGACAAATTCCAAAGAGAAATGCATATAATAATATAATAAAGTAAACGATAAGCCATCCCGAAGGCTCACTCGACCGCACGACGTCTGGACATCTCAGAAAGATGTTAATATAACATAATATTGAAACTGTATTTGTTCAAGTGGATATTTACCGGTGTTTGTCATAGAAAAGATATGCTTTCAAATATATTGCTTGACTTGGAAGATACTCGAGTGTTTCACGCTGTTGTTTCGTAGAAAGTCTTTGTTTTCTGTGTGTCTGTTGTATTGAATTTCCTGTCTTGGATTGTAAGAATAATCGTACTTGTTTTGGCCTTTATCCGGGGTCCTTAACCATGCCTATCTCAGCACTGTATAAATACCCTTAATAAGAAAAAGCAACATGTCCTTCGCATTCAGTCAATCAAGTAAAACTATCCATTTAGTTCCATATTTCCTTGATACTATACTACAAAGGTGCTACTTTAATAAACATTGAAGAGAATCCAGTACGCCCCCGTCAGCTCTGCAGTAACTTACATAAATAAAGTTGCAGTGATGGCGCAGCAGTAATATGCCATACGTCATCTTTACGAGCTCCCGGGAATGCGAGAGTATTCATCTGGCGTCTGTAGGCTCACAATCAGTTACGCAATGGCAAGGCTCCGGCGTTAGCTTGCTGTTTACTTAAGATATAGCCTGCATATCTATGATAAGTTGTGGTACCGTGAACTCGTGTTCTTGTTAGCCGTTATAGGCCACTAAGAGGATCTTTTTCCTCTCCTCCTCCTCCTGATGAAATACGCTGTTATTAATGTATATTTGACTCAGATTTGATGTTTTTATATCTCATCAATCTTGTTCACTAAATCAATTTCAAACCTCAAACTGCTACTTGGTTTTTCAAAGGAAAATTCTTATTGACTTTTTATGAATTAGATGTCGTAGGACCATGGACTAGATCCACGAAAGTCATGAACTAATAGTAACTTATGCAGAATTCCTATCGATCACATCGCGATACCAAGAAATAAGAAATTTGAATAATTTCCGATATGTCTCACCGTCTCATATAAAAGGTGTCCCACTTATTTGCGAAAAGGGTGTTGAATAAGTCACTAGGTCGGTGTCTGGACCACGCCCGCTCTGAGGTCTAAAATAAATGCCCTTAGACCTTCATTGAATTTGATGTGTCTAGTAGATTAGTGTTTTATCGGATGCAGTGTCCTTTGGAAATGTGTGAGCCAAAAAGGTCCGTTGTCTGATGTGACAAAGGTTAATATTATCAAGATGTAACATTCTGAAATTGTTGAATTTTAACTGGAACTTTGTATTTATGAAAATGAATTCTGAGTTTTGTATTTGCTAGTATTTTTAGCTTGTCCTTCTAATTGAATCAAAATGGACGTTGGAATAGCTAGGGTACAGTTTAATTTAAACTTTTTCTTTGTCGTACTAGACTGATTTGTTTCAATTGTAAACTTCTTAATGCCGCCTTTGGCTTGTAGTTTTTTTCTGTCTCCCGCTTGCTCTGAAGTAATATCCCTTCACATTTTAGTTTTACATTTGCAATACATTTTGATTGCACTAAATTTTTTTTGGCCTTCATTTTTAAGGTCTTGGCTATGTAGGAGCTACAGTAATACCTAACTGTTACCCACAATCGCAACTTCAAATCCATGTAAATAAAACGCACACATAAAAGTGTTTTGGAAAATCTTAAAACAATAATCAGTAAAAAAAAGACTTGCTACGTCTAAAAAAAAATTACACAGTAAAGGAAGTGGACTGAGCGAATGCTGTACTGGGAGCATAACCCGGTATATCCTACCAGGTATAAACTTCACCTAAGATTATTTTTACATCAAAGACACAGGCCTGTCGTGTCCTTGTGTCCATATGCTGCTTATCTCAAAGGTGTCCTCTCAGCTTTAAGAGGCGTTTAAGCTACGATCAGCTGGTAATCTCTTTATCTCAGACGGGTCATTGACCTGCCCGCCCTCGGTCATAATCACGATGCCGGCTCGTTTAGTTTTCATACAGTTTTACTTAAAATATTTGCTATATCGTATCAATTACTGCAAAGAACATATAGGAGTATCAATTAATTAAATAAATTACAGATTTTTTTTTATAAAACAAAAAATATTTTAAAGAAATCGTGTCTATATTAATACGACTAATTAAAAATAAATTGATATAGTCCGTAACGACAGAATCAAAATTGGCCTTTAATTACATAATTATGAACTGTGCCATTCGCGAGCCTATAATATAATTAATATTTAATTACTACTCAAGGTTGCTATCTTCGACATATTTTTCCTTATATATACATTTTTCGATTTTTAAGATTTTAAATCCATTATCATCCACTACCCTTAATACTCCAATGCTGGGTGTAGCCTAAACCCAGCATTGAGGTATTGCAGGGCTTTATCGTATAGGCCTCCCTCCTTCTTGTTTTCGAGGCGACCGTACTCTTATATTTTTAGAGCCCAGTATGTTTCCACGTCAATGGCGGTATCATAGGCCATCATTATCATCATCAGCCGGAAGACATCCACTGCTGGACAAAGGCCTCCCCCTTAGAACGCCACAATGAAGAACAACTTGCCATATGCATCCACCGATTGCCCGCAACTCTGACGATATCGTCGGTCCACCTTGTGGCCTCTGGGAGGCCTGCCAACGCTGTGTCTTCCGTCATAGGCCATAGTTGCCTGAAAATAAAGGTTTATTATCGTTATAGGCATTAGTTAGGTCTTCTAGAGTGCAGGCGAAAGGACATTCGGGCTACTCGAGTAGGCTCCCTTAACTATAATATTAGGAGCACTGGTAGCCGAGAGGTGTGACCGTTGGCTGCCAAGTCAAAAGTCGCAAGTTCAAACCCTGGCACGCACCAATGTATTTTGGAATTCGTATGCGTATAATAAATTAGTTATTAGTTGCTAAAAACGGTGAAGGAAAACATCGTAAGGAAACCGGCACACCTGAGAGATTTTTCAACGGTGTGTAAAGCCATACTATAAAATTCGCCGCAATGCTATAATGCTTCATATAATTAATATAATCTTTTCTCCATACAGTTACTGTTAGAGCACCTAGAATGCCTCGTCTCGCGGCACGAGCGCTCACTGCGCATGACTGTGGTGAAGCGGCAGGCGGCTGCGCAGTCCGGCGTCTCCTCGGAGGTCGAGGTCTTGAAGGCACTCAAGAGCCTCTTCGAACACCACAAGGCGTTAGACGAAAAGGTAATTAAGTTTGATCAAAATGAATGAAGGAAATTTTATAAAGATGATATGAGCGAAATCATCCGTCATTTTTTAAAATTCCCTTGTTCATTTTAATTCAAGCCTAGCATGATCCACATGTTAAAAAATATAAAAATATTAACACTTTCTTTGATATTTCTTACCGTAACATATTGTTACACCTACGATATAATTTCCACACCACCCCCTAATTAATGCCTCAGGAATAAGGTTCCCCTTCTTGAACAGTGTTACATGTACATAGGTACGCTTGTCACACCCAAAGGTGGCTGGGGGTTGAGGCTGTATTCCTAGTATATGCACATTTCGCTAGTTATGTTGAAGTTCCCAATGGGGGGGCGAGCCTATTACCATAAACCGGCGTCAAATCTAACCTCCGTGATCTTACTAAAAATGACCTTATGGAAAATCCCGATAACTCTGCCCGACCCGGCAAACGAACTCAGGATCTCACGCTCAGTAGTCGCGCTTTGCTATCAGATGAATGAGGTAGTCATAATCATATTTTCTTAACTAATTTATTAAACAAATTACGGAGCGGCTCTAAAAGCAAGATAAAGTTTTACTCTCAGATAATTTTCTACGCAAGTCCTTTATAAGGAAATACCCACCTAAAACTTATAGACGGGCTTTTTGGTTATAACTGCAGAGCATCTTAAATATCTTATTATATTCTATAAAATATATTGTGTGAATCAACAGTAAGAAAGATGTTTTACCACCGGAGTAGGTACCACGTTTTCTCTTCTCCCAGTTACAAAACTAATTCCTAGTTTACAAGTAGCTGATGGAAGAGAAAATAATTAAAAGTAAAAAAATAAATTAAACAAGCTTTTCTCTAAACATTGATCTGAAAAGTTAAAATTAAATTCTAGTAAGTATTTGGTGTGTACGAACCAATATACTTAGTCGGTATGTATATTCTACGTTTTCGTATTCCTAAAAACGCTTTTTGATAATTTACTGTCACAGTATACTTTAAAAGCTTGAGGCACTACCCATTACATGTTACAAGTTATTCCTAGTTAACAAGTGTAACTGATTGAAGAGAAGAAGAAGAAGAATCATTTATTTGCTCGAAATAATGGTGTTTACAGATGGAGATAATATAATAGTAGTTTCACATATTTCACCTACTTTTTTCGGCATGCAAATACAAAGAAAACATAAAAACTATACCTATAATAATAATATCTTGGGACAACTCACACACGGTCATCTGATCCCAAACTAGGCAGAGCCTGTATTATGGCAACCGGACAACTGATAAACATACTTAAATATTTTTAAATACATACATAATATAGATAAATTACACCCAGACACAGAACAAATCATTATGCTCATCACACAAAGATTTGTCCTGGGTGGGAATCGAACCCACGACCTCCGGTTTAGCAGTCAGGGCCACTAACCACTAAACCAACAGGCCAGTTTTATAACTATAACATAAATATTCCAATAGTTATTAATGTAAATAACAGATATATACAATGTTTAACAACAAAAACAACACTATTTATTTTACTACACAATACTATTTATGTATTTAATAACTAATTTAGATAACGATTGATTCACACGTATAGTTCCCGTCACGTAAGAAGAACGCTGAGCTACCATGTAAGGTTTTCTTCTGGTAACAGTAACCCTTTACCCGAACAGATATCTAACCAACCAATATGACAAATAACGACCTGATTAGCGCAGTGGCTAAGCGATTAGACTGCTGCGCTAAGGGTTGCGGGTTCGATTCCCGCACGGGGCAAAAATTTGTGCGATCCACATTTGATTGTCCCGAGTCTGGGTGTTTGTGTATGTGATATTTCATGTTTGTGAAACGCACCTACGATACAGGAGAAACTCCTAGTGTGGGGCGACGTTTAAAAAAAAATACATTACCATTACATAAGCGTTGCTACGTGTTTCAGGTTCGAGAGCGGTTGCGTGTCGCGTTGGAGCGGAACACGGCGCTAGAGGAGGAACTAGCGTTAACTAAAGAAGAGGTTAGTTCATGGTTACATTATTGTATCATCATACGCAGCCCGTCTTCACCCACTGCTGGGTGCTGGCCTCTCCTGTGGCAGTCTCCAAGCGTCTGTGCCAGACTCATCCAGGTTGCACCTATTTTAGTAAAAAATACATAGGATCTTTTTTAAAGAAACTTCGGAATTTTTATTAGGAATAATGTCCTCTTGACCGAATTTCGGTCACGGCGGTCTATCTCAGCTGACACTAGCCAACTACGCAGGAGATATTATAGTGCACAAGTATGCGCGCAGACACAGGTGCACTCCCTATTCCCTGACTCTCATAATCCGATGGGACGGTAGACCGACACGACCGGAGAGAGATCAGGCGCAGGACCAACGGCTTATCGTGCCTTCCGAAGCACGGTGGGGTCTCGGCATGTGAAAACGGTCACCCATCACAAGACTGACCCTGGCGAGCAAGGCTTACCCTCGCAGATCGACCGATCTGCCGGGTAGCCGCATAGCTACGATCCCCACTTTATTAGGAATACTGCGCGCACGGAAGAGTCTAAAGGTCGTAGATCATTTATATCGCACCATTCCCGCACAGCAGAAAAATAAGCATTCAAATATGGGCTTAAGCTCGTACGCCGTAGATACACTTTACAGTGGCACTGCCCTACTAGAATCGAATAGAATGAAAAATATATGAGTTTGACATATGTCATCGATAACATAGTCGAAATATTATGTCATCCCCATACATTTATCATAATATTCTATTTCTATTCGTCTTGCGTATTGCCACTTGTCTAGGGGGGCAGTACAGTTACAACGCGCCGTTGGCTTTTTTATGCCGTCACTGTAAAGTGGATCTACGGCGTACGAGCTTAAGCCCATATTTGAATGCTCATTTTGCTGCTATGAATAAATGAATTACGACCTTAAGATTTGGCATTGTTAAAGTTTATAATATGTAGAAGAAGTGCATAAAGCAAAATTTTGGCCTCAGGGCCACCTCTAGTAGACTTTAGAATTTTACTAGAATTTCCATTGGAGACCTGAAGGATATTCTGCTGATGCTAATCGAGGCCTTTGTAGTTTTGTAACTTAACTGTAACTTTACTGCTTTAACCTTTTTATTTTCCTAATTTGATGGTTATATCAACTTCTATCTAGCCTTATTGCAATATGATGGGGTCAACCTCCGGTCTTTGGATGCAGCTGCATACCATACCAGAAGCGACTGCCTCTCTGTCTTCCACAACCCAGTAATATTAAGTCATATAATACCGCTATTAAAAGAAAAGATCATTTTTTATTCAAACACATAACTTGACTTTACGCCTATACGAAGAAGAGGTAGGCAGAGATGTACGTATATTGACCCACATTTCGCCAGTTATGTTATGGGGGCGAGCCTATTGCCATAAACCGGGCATAAATCCAGACTCTGTGCCGCTACTGAGAATTACCTAATGGAAAAACCCAATAACACATTGCCCGAGCTGGGATTTGAATTTAGGACCTCGCGCTTACCAACCACTAGATCAACGAGTCAGTCATATTTTTATTCATTGCATAAATATTAAGACCTGAAAATACTAACATCGTATGCCCACCACAGTTGCAGCAGTACAAGTCATCGCAGGACGACAAGCCCAAAGAGAACGGCACCGTGTCCAGCGGCTCGCCGGAGCAGAACGGAGAGCAAGCCCCTAAGGTACGTCACACCCTCTATGTACTGTATATACCTAGTATATAGTGACTAGGTACCGACACAATGATAGCTTAGGTACTGATAGAGAATGCTGGGTGTGAAGGATTGTCTGTAAAGTATTAAGTACTAGCTAATTCGGCGAACTTCGTACCGCCTCGTCAACATTTTTTTTTAAACGTCGCCCCACACTCGGAATTTCTCCTGTATCCCATGACTCGGGGACAAATATCTGCGAACAAAATATTGTCCTGTGCGGGAATCAAACCCGCAACCCTTAGCGCAGTAGTCGGGCTTAGCCAGTGCGCCAATCGCGTCATCATAAACAAACCTTATTTAAATCTTCCCTGGACATTCACAAATTTTTAAAAACCAAAATTACCCAAATCAGTCCAGTCATTCTCGAGTTTTAGCGAGACTAACGAACGGCAATTCATTTATATATAGAGATTGTAGATAATGTCGCAATATTTATATACCTACGCAATATTTATATAACTATTTCCATCATCTCTTGTAACGCAAGTGCTTTCATAAACCTGAATTATGGCATACATAAACACCCAGACACAGGACAAATATTTGCAGATCATACAAATTTTTATTCCGAGCGGGAATTAAACCCGCAACCCCTAGCGCAGCAATGAAATTATTATTTCTTAAATTTAATATCCTATCCTTATTTGTTACTTAATATAATAAACTTGAATCATTCTCCGTAAGTACTTATTAAATTATAGTCAATTCTTCACAGAATCACGGGAAACATATATCACTGGATTATTGATGAAAATATAGTCTTGATTGTAAACATTCTACATACACAGAACATAATGTAACTACACTAACAGATGAGAAACAAACACACTCCAAAAGTGTTTTTAAATTTAATTTCTTTAGATGCCTGGGCTGCGTATACATCAGTGACAAGTGTTCGTACTCATAACTTTAATCAAATACTAAATACCGGATATTTCTTGCCTGTCTTCCCCTTTTGACAATAATTTTGATATGAAAGGGGAAAGGTAGCATAAGTAACATACATATAAAACAGGATATGTCTAGTTAACTAGTATCACACGAGTGCATGGTCAATTCAGGTACCACAGGTTGGTACTTAAATATAAAGATCGATCGAGTAAAAATACATATAAGTAAAATAATATGTTCCTAAACAATTCAAAATGTTGTAGGTCGCACTTAATCTTTAAACAATTTGATGAATAAAAAATCTTTGATGTGTACGCAGCCTTAGTGGATGGTGACTGTGCTAAATTGTTTATATACTTATCATTTCTAAATATAAACTGGGTGGTATTGTAAGATATTAACAATGTGAAACGGTGAAAAAGAGATTATGAAATAATCTCAATATTAAACAAAATAGATTTTATTAAAATAAATTAATAGTGGATCAATAGCACCTAGTTGGTATTACAGAAAGGATAAACTGTGTGTATTTCTTTTTTAAATTTCTTGTTTTACTCAATTCATAAATGAATGCAAATAAGACAAAATTTAAGTTTAACTCCTAACTACTGTAGATTTTAACTTAACAAAAAGATGAATTGAGTGAAACATTCTAGAAAAAATCCGCTTAAACAATACGATAGCGATTAGTTTCAATTGATGTTTGTTTTCCAATGGACGACAGGATCCAAATAATGTAAACGGCGATTCGGAGACGACAAGGAAAATCAGTGAACTCCAAAATACGATCGCCAAGCAGGTTAGATACACGCTGACGTATCATGCTGTACCGAGGGTTCGGCGGTGGTAGACCATGGCTCCTGGGTCACATTATAATACTTCAAAAATATATCTTAAGACCATCAATAATAATTAAGTAGAATTTTTGGAGAAAATTTCTAAGAAAAATGTGTTACTAAATTTTTTTAAATAGAGTCGTATTAAGAACCTCTTCCTTTTTTGAAGTCGGTTATAAAGACAGCTTTTAAGAAACTGTTTCTATTTAATAACACACTTTGAGGCTTTCTGCCAAATTCTTTATGTGCTTGTTTTGATATAGTTTGATTTCGCGTCTATGGAGTCAAAATCTCAAAGGCAGTCGAGAGTATTTCGATTGTCGAGACCTTTAGCATGCGGTCTTCTTCTTCTTATCGTATGGTTGATGAAGAACCTGGTGTCAGAGTTTAAACCGCCTGTAGGCCTCTGACATGGCTTTACACACCGTTGAAAAATCTCTCAGGTGTGCCGGTTTCCTCACGATGTTTTCCTTCACCGTTTTTAGCAACTGATAACTAATTTATAGTACGCACATGAATTCGAAAAGACATTGGTGCGTGCCGGGGTTTGGAATTGCGACCTTTGACTTGGCAGTCCAACGGTCATACCACTCGGCTATCAATGCTCAAAAATAAGCATGCGGTAAGACAGTACAGGCTTCAAATTAAATAAATATTTTCTGAAAAGCATACCTATTTGCAAAACATTTGTCAAACAAACAATGTAACTTTCGACACCATTAATATATATCACCAAGAAAATTAAACAAGAATGAAATCAAATATTTTGCTAAGTTATCCATTGGAGCCTGGTCTATATCACCCAGTAATCGAACTAACAGGCCCCTAACACCGCGGTCTGGTCGCCATTGCACGATCGTGTCGCCATCTAACGCCTACATCGTACTAATTCGCATATGATCGCATATACCTATGTAATGCTAACAGAATGTATTTTGACTAATATCTAATACTAAGTAGCTACGCCTGATACCCTCTGGCCAATGCACCGTGATATCTAGAAGTTCTTACTTATTTACTATAAAAACTTACTTTTAAATTGCGCTTACGCACTGGAAAATAATAATAATATAATATCTTGGGACAACTCGCTCACGGTCATCTGATCCCAAACTAGGCAGAGCCTGTACTATGGTAACCAGAGAACTGATAAATATACTTAAATATATTTCTAAATACATACATAATAATAGATAAATTACGCCCAGACACAAAACAAATGGTAATGCTCATCACACAGAGATTTGTCCTGGGTGGTAATCGAACCCACGGCCTCCGGTTTAGCAGTCAGGGTCACTAACCACAAGACCAACAGGCCAAAATGATTTTTGCATTAACGAGGTACTCAACCAAAAAAAAATTATTTTTGTCAAAGAAATTACGATGCATTGGCTTATACTCGGTTCTTGTATCTTAAAGAATGTTATTTATTAAAATTAGGTACTATACCTACATTAAACTTATCTACCTACCTCCTTCAATCGTTATTGTATAATTTTAAAATTAAATTAAATAATATAAAATAAATTAAATAAAATCCTTATTGTATGATTTTAATTTAAGTTCCTGCCATTGTTAAACACATTGGGATACAGAAACCGGGTAAAAGAGGTAAAATTTATATGTAAATAAACATTAATTTGGTTTTAGAATCACTTGTAATTAATTTAATTATTAGTATTAACGTAGATTCGATCGTTTGTCAAAACTACATCATTTAATAACCTACTTACTACATGTCTTTCATATGTATATATGAATAAGAGCAGGGTATTCTGTGGGTGTAACAAGCATGTCGCCTTTCTGTATAGTATTGATTCTAGCTTGCGTTAATTATGCCGTGATGAAGCGCTTTATTTTAATGTAATTATGTTAGATTTTTATGATCGGAATCAGTTTTGACAAACGATTTTAGTAATTACAGAGTCACACTTACGTAGCTAATAGATAAGTTTGGTTAACAAACAAATAAATATTATAAAAGAACAATTTAATTATCATGCCTTGACTAACTATACTATATTTCTTTGGTATAAATGTCCAAATATTGCATTTAAACATTCCAGAATTAGCATAACCTAAATTTGGCTCTGATTAGTAAAAACCAAAAGCTACTAGTTAACAATCCTATTAACCTTGTACAGTTGGCTAATGTTAACCTGTAAGCTATAACCAGCATGCCTACCATAGAGTAACCATCGAAGCACACTGACATCACCGTATCCTCCACAACCATACACTAACACTAACCGTCACCGGTGATCGACACCATTAGTAGAAATAACCTACGGTTGTGTCATTACTAAACATAAACCGCCCAATCAAGCCAATTTATGCCACTTCATGTATACCAAAGATCCATCGAAGTAGTTAGAAATGAAGTGATGATCATGCAAATGTTGGTGTTTGGTGTCCAATGTTCACAAATGTTGGATGACCAATATTTGAAGGTATAGTGACAGTTGCTGAACGGTAAGAAGTTAAAAGAATCTTTCCAATCAGCAAAAATATGTAATGAAAAAGGTTTTAATATGTTGGGTCAATAAATTACACATTTAAAAAAATAAAAAATAAAAATTTTTGATCAATAAATGAATAAATTCCTGGAATTTTCCAAAAAGTTAAAATTTTCTTTTCCCTCTGGCTTCACAAATAACACAAATCTCCTGCCACAGTCTGCAGAACTGAGCTCGTGGCAGCGGCGCGTGGCTGAGCTGAACAACAAGGTGTCTGAGCTAGAAGACCGCCTATCCAAGGGTGAGAAGGAGCTCGTGAAGAAACAGGACGAATGCGCCAAGCTCCAGCGGGACCTTAGAGAGAACGTCGCGCAGAAAGAGGACCAGGTGAGGGTAGATTGGTTTAAATTAGTTTATAGTATTAATATACTATAAACTAATTCTACCTTGTATGGAAATGAATGTAATTTTTGTTTTCAACACTTTTTTAAGGCCTTTCTATCCTTATTACGGCAATAGGAAATTTTAAAGTAACTATTGTGTAGACAGGCTACCTTACATCTGGTATCAGGTATCAAGCAATCTCGAATACACTTTTTGAAAACATAAAATATTTATATCTCAAGTTTTAATAGCTGTTTTATGCGTTGAATTTAATTTCTCCTTGTTTTCTATTCCGCTTGCCAGTTTATTCGACTTTACTTAATATATGCTTTGTAATACAACTCTTATCTATCCACAAAGTGTCACACCAAAACAGCGTATTCCCCACTTAACAACAAATATTCTGTCCAGGAGGAGCGTATAACGACGCTGGAGAAACGGTACCTGAACGCGCAGCGCGAGTCGACCTCCCTACACGACCTCAACGAGAAACTCGAGCAGGAGCTCAACCACAAGCAGGCGCAGCTCAAGGTAAGCTACTACATGAGCTGGCACTACAGCCCAGCAGCTCATGAGCTAGCATTACAGCTATACGGCTACAACGTCATGAGCTGATCTATCTGGTAGTGCAGCTCAAGGTGGGCTACTACATGAGCTGGCACTACAGCTCAGCAGCTCATGAGCTAGCATTACAGCTATAAGGCTACATGCTCATGACCTGATCTATCTGGTAGTACAGCTCAAGTGGAGCTAACACTACAGATTATGAGCTAGATCTACCGGTATACAGCGCATGAGCTGATCTGGTAGTGAAAAACAAGCCTTACAAACTATAAGCTAATTCACAGTTATGTTATGTCTAAAATAACATGCAAATTGTCATGTTTGACTTTAGGGGTGAGTCTAGAAATTTTTCTTCAGATACGAATGTTGAATATTGTATTTATAAACGTAATAGGAAAAGCTATCATAAACATGTGGTCACGAGGAGACCGCGATGAAGACCCGAATTATTTGACCATCTTATCTGTCTGGGAGACCGCGATGGAGACCAGAATTATATGATATTTTTATAGTATTGTTATATTTATATAATTTACATGTATCTATTTATCTGATATTTAAAATAAGTTACCCCAAAATAGTTAAGAACCCAGCTATATTCTAGCATATCTACGAATACTTCAAGCGTACCCAAACCGCGTATAACCAACCGATGTAAATTGTACAGTGACTAACAAACTAACTCCCGTAGATACAGCTTCTAGTTCTCACCAGCACAGTTCATAGATCATGTCACGTCATGCATTGCAGCTTCAAGAGGAGAAGATCGCGGCTATCGAAGAGAAGCTGGAGTTGTCCACACAGAAGCTAGCGCAGATGTCCTCGCTGCCGGAGATGGAGGAGCAGCTGAAGGCCAGGATGGAGGCTCTCAACCAGGTGGGTAGGAGAGAGAGAGAGACTTTACGGTTGGTAGGTATAACACGTGCATGTCGACTGGAGTGAAGTTAGGTTAGGTACACATTCGATATTGGTTGGAATGAAGTTAGCTGCGAGTAGTTGCACTGTTTATTGTGTTTTAACCTTTTTTATTGATCACTTACACTATTAACTTATAGAGGTGATAGATGGATGTGTTTTTAACTTTTTAACAAAAATTAACACATATATTACACTAAATTTGATTATGATGCTGTTCGTATCGTAACTGACTTCAGAGCGGTCAATTTAAAATGCGCGTATTGTACAGAAAAGGACTTTTTTGGAGTCTAAAGACAATCTGATGCAGGTGACATGTTTGATGTGATGGGAAGCTTTTTATTGAAATAATATTTTACTTATACGTATATCAATAAATATGTTATTATTTTATATCGATAACTTTAACCTCAACCGGTCAGGTTGCGGCTTAATATGAAATTAAACCGATATCCTATTATAATTTAGTTCAAAATAGGTTGGTTCTTGAAAAATTTGTTATAATTATTAAGAGATGTTGTTATAAAGCGTTTATTGGAGTCATGCTTTCCGCTTGTCATTATCCATTCGTCACTTCAGTAAATTGACATATTCATTCGTAGAATTGGACCTTGACAGGATAAAGTTATTATGTGTTTGTAACTGACTAATTAAAACAACCTAATTTAATTGTATTCACATATAAGGTTTATTATATACCTAGGCCCCTTAATCATAACAAATGTCAACTTTAAACCGTTGATGGAGAATAGAGATGTCAATAGATTTAAGACAGGTTTAAGTTAATACAGGTATAATCCTTGTTTGAATAAGCGAGAGATGTTTAATCAAAGTTTAATTTGGCCCGTTCATTCTGTATTTCTAAAAGCAGAGGTAACAGGGAGGAACGCAGAGTAGCTCCAGTACCGATAAAATCTTCTGCATGGTTTAGTAGTGCTATATAAATAGATACGTATTTACCACTACTATTTACCATTTTTCTCTTCCCTGGTAGGCTCCTTACCCGAGGAACATAGCGTGGTCCACAGGTGACCCTAAAACAATAGTCTTTCTATTGTTCCTGTTATAAGGCAGAACATTTTTCAAACGTAAGGTAAAAAAGCCATTTATTGGTACAACAGAAATATACAGAAACAAAGATAGCTGAAAATTGTGCCGGTAGCAAAAGGTGAGCTCAGCTAATTTTGTACCAGGACCAGCATGACCCGGTACAGCGCTGACTCTTAGAGTAAAAGGGTATATTATAGTTTTACAAACTGTTCTCTATGACTAGTGAGGCAATCGGACAAGTTAGTACTGATCTATTTGTATGATAGTATATCAATGTGAGTGGTATTGTCTGTAGGCGCAGGAGCGGCACGGCTCGGCCGAGGACCGCATCCAGCGGCTGGAGGCGAGCGTGGAGGAGAAGAACGCCGAGCTCATGCGCCTCAACCAGCGCCTGCGCATGAACGAGGAGCACAACACCAGGCTCTCCGCCACCGTCGACAAGCTGCTCTCCGAGTCCAACGACAGGTACCTACCATACACCAACAGTTTACTTTAACCTAACCATATTTAAACGTAGAAGCAAATATATTAATACATGAATAAGACTGGACCAAAAAACTATTTCACTACGTTTTTTTTTTTAAATCGTCGCCCCACACTAGGAATTTCTCCTGTGTCGTAGGTGCGTTTCTCAAGCATGAAATATTACATACACATAACACAAACATCTGCGGCTCGCACAAATTTTTGCTCCGTGCGAAAATCGAACCCGAAATCCTTAGTGCAGCAGTCCAATCGCTTAGCCACTGCGCCAATCAGGTCATCAATTAATACCGAGATAAAATTCATATTAAAATGTAATATTATACTTGATACAATACAGACATATTGTGTAGGGTACACTAGTCACCTTGGGATAATTAAAAGCAGTCTCAACAGAATTTCCAGCGGTTACCACACTCATTACAAAGGACAAATGTGGTCATGGGCTCATCAGAACTTCGAGTCTGCAATTGGTTGTATGTACAATTCTTCTTTTTGCATTTCCCACACTTGAGCATCTCAGTTTTGGTACCTTGTACTGTGGCCAGCTGGGCATCATCAATAGCCTCCTTAATGAACTTCTCCCTTAGTTTTATCATCTCATCACTTGCCATTTCTTCCGGAGTCATCTTGGCTAGACGAGATGCTGAGATCACCCCATTGAGATAGTTTGTACGCAGTGTAGGATTCTTAAAAATGTGTAAAATAATTTTATTGTAAGTGTTTCTGATAAATTATAATAAGCACTTATTGTGACATGCTCATGAATGTATGTGTTCCCTAAAGAATCAAAACATTTTCGATTGCAGGTTACAAGTTCACCTCAAAGAGCGCATGCACGCACTAGACGAGAAGAACGCCCTCACCCAGGAGTTGGAGAAGACGCGCAAGTACGCCGACGAGCTGCTGGCGGAGAAGCAGGAGATCCTCAAGGAACTGGCGAAATGGCGCATGGAGACGGAACAGGTGACTGGACTATATATTAATGTTTTCCTGACCTGAAATTTTACAATATAAGTATTAGTATAGATAATTACTGATTTACTTTACTAGTTAATTTAAAAACAGGCGCCCCACATTAGCTATAACCCTTTGGGGATGGAAATATCCTATGGCCACAGCTCTGAGAATACCTCAGCGCCAGTGCCGTAAGTAGGGCGGTGCCAGCGGTGCCCAGGCACGGGGCGCAGAAGTGACCACACCTGGACCACAAACAATAAAGAAAGGCCGCTGGTAAACACGCTCGCACCAGGCGCATAAAATGCTACTTACGGCACTGCTCAGCGCTAATTGATTCAGTTATAAATAACGTTGTATAATGAAGCAGCAGGCCAGTAATGCATGTCGTTATCTCAGCTGAAGCGCCAGATGCTGGAGCAGGAGATCGCCTTCAACATCCAGCAGACGGACGCGCTCACCCGCTCGCTCTCCCCCGCCGCGCAGCCGCAGCCGCCGCCCGGACTGTTCCAGCCCAAGGTATGCATACACATATGTACATACACTCACAAACACACACACACACAACCTTACAAAACTATAAATTCAATGTAACTATTTACTTATTAAAAGTCGTGTGTTGTGTGCCCAGCTGGACGGCTCGTGGGAGAAGCTGCAGCAGGCTCACGTGCTGGCCAACGTGCAGCCGCCCTTCGACGTGTCCAGCGATGCTGAGGTTGGTAGCATTCACCACATAAGATACAGATTTCTTGGCTACACTGCAGAGCTATTCTAAACGGAATGACATTTCTAAGTAACCTAACTTTATCTACTTGTAATATCCAGAATGATGAGTCAGACGGCGGCGTTGAAGGTGGACACACAGACGCGGCTGCGCTTGCGCTGATGCTGCAGGAACAGCTCGACGCCATCAACACGGAGATCAGACTCATCCAAGAGGAGAAACAGACCACTGAAGCACGCGCCGAGGAACTAGAATCCAGGGTAAGGAGACCGCAGTACTCTTACTCTTGTTATGTAAGGAAATTAGAGATAAAGGGGAGAAACGGTGGTTTAGCAGAATCATAATATGATTCATATTAATTGTAGTCACGAATTGTCACAAATCATAATATGAGCCGCGTACGTTAGAGCTGGATTTCAAAGTGATTATTACACACTACTGTAGACATGTAGGGAGATCAGAAATCAGGGATACGTAGACCAGTTTAGAAAAGCCATATTATGTAGGTGCTTATGATTAATATTTGTAGTAGCATACGGTCACGAATTAATATGATCTGCGTGCTTATGTAATTCGTTCCCCAAATAGCACTCTGCTAAGTAGGAAATAAATTTAGTATGATTCAACTGTTAAATGTAATTTTGTGAATATTATAACAACAACTGTGGATTCAGGAAATTATCCACCTTAGAAGGTATTGCTCTAAGCATTTTATCCCCACAGGGAACAATAAATACAGATTATGTTTAAGGTATCTTCCTTAAATAAGTTAGGCTCCAAGCTTTCATATTACAACACAGGGAAAGACATGTAGGCTTGTTTATTAGTTAGAAGCAGCTTATTATATCCTGAGAAGCAGTTAGTGGAATTTATCATTCCAAGGTAAGGTTTTGCCCCCTTAACATAATCTCCTAAAGCAGGAATTTTTCACACTACACGGCATATAGCGGCGTCTCGCTTACACAACGTAAAAGTCCTGCTTTAAGAGTTCTTGGTAAGGGGGCTGGTGTATGGGACATTCGCATAGTTTAGAGATAATTCATGTAAATATACATCAATGGTTGTGGGAGAATAACATGTTGTGTGGAAACTTACGTGTATAATATGTTTCAGTGATGAGTACAGCTTGTCTTTACTTGTGTGTTGTTTATTAATGGTATTCTCGGTGATGGCTCTTAAAACATATTTGTTTCATTTGGTGGCGTTTGGTTTGTAGCGGCGCGGCGTATACGATGTACCTGTTGGCGTTTTTGTATTTGGTTTAAAATTATTAGCCTTTCTTAGCAAAATTCACTGACGTACCTAATGTTTCGTTGTCATATTTCAAGTAATTTCATTTTATTACCTTCACACCTTTAAAGTTTCGGAAATTCTGGAAAAGAATTGCGCGAAACCTAATTAATATTTTAACTACGAGACAAAAGATCTAGATTCTGTACAAAAATGATAAATTTAGAACCTTAAAATTTGTGACAGCAGAATTTTATGCCTAATTTACAGAAAAAGTAAACGGAAACCCAAATAGTATTTTGGAAAAATAACTAGGGATGTAATTTCTTTGTTTTGACTACCATATATAAATACTTAACGCGCACTAGCTAGGTGCGAAAATACTTTTATGATACCTTCTCAAATTCTCATTGGAATAACCATTTTCGTGATCCTACTATTTCTTCCATCTACCTACCTACGTCGCGCCGCCACTGACCCATAATACTAACCATCAGTACGCATCAAGTGATTCACATTACAATACCATCGCCTAGAATCACTTCCCACTGTCAACGACCACTACGTACTACGTACTTGGGTGTTTCAATAAAGAAAACTGCGAATATCAGTCACATAATTATATAATTTGGCCATAAATATTGTATAATAAAAAATGGGGAGAACATGAATACACTAATCGCATTCTTGATTTATTATATTATTATTATTTTGAAATATTGATGGGCACATCATGATATAAAAAACTGTTAGCTTCTTAGGTACCAATACCAATTGAATAACCAACGACAAACAGTGGTAATAGATCTTTGTTTTTCAATTTCTCCAAAAATAATTCCATTCTGGTGCCAATCTTTGTTTTAAACGACATATTTTAATTTTCGCTACTTTCATCGGATCCATTTCAAGAAGTATTCATGTTCTGTCCGTGTCCAATGAACTCGTCCTCGTGTCCTCTCGCACGAGTAGTGCACAGTACGCAGTACGCAGTGGGTGGTAGGCACGTGGTTGGCATACGTCCGTATTAACAGGATGTATATAAGCGGGTGTGGTGTGGGCAGGTGGGCAGCTACGAGCACATGAACGTGGTGTCGCGGCGCGGGGAGTCCCCGCCGCTGGCCGCGTCCCCCTCGCGCGCGCCGCACCCGCACGCGCACCTCTCCGCGCACCATAAGTACCACACCGTACGTATCTACGTCCCCCTCTCTCCCTAAGCTACTGCTCCGTGTTCCAGTCGCGCGCGCCGCATCTGCACGCGCACCTCTCCGCGCACCACAAGTACCACACCGTATGTATGTACTTCTCCCTCTCCCCCCAAGCTACTGCTCCGTGTCCCAGTTAATCGCGCCGGACCCGTACGCGCACCTCCACGCACCACAAGTACCACGCCGTACGTATCTATTTCCCCCTCTCCCCTTAAGCTACTGCTCCGTGTCCCCGTCGCGCGCGCCGCACCCACCACAAGTACCACACCGTACGTATCTACCTCCCCCTCTCCCCCCAAACTACAGTCGCGGAGCCTCGAGTATGTGTCGCCCGAAATTCGACGTCTGATGCAAAGACTGCAGATACCAATGCTTTAAAAACGGTGGTAAGTATGTTTATGAGACTTGAAGAAGAATCTTATTCTTCTTTTGGCCTAAGATTGTGAATATGTACTCAGGGTTAACATTCATCCTGTTGCGAAAATAAACATCCTGTATTTTACATATTTATTGGGGCACATTTTATACTAACAATATTGGTTTTGGTTTGTATACAGCGTTATTCATCAATCATATCTTAAATTATAATGGTAATTAACCTTTTAGCCATGAGTAAGAAAAATTATAACAAATTTCTTAACTTTATCACTAAAAAGTGTCGTGTGCATAAATATTGCTTAGTGATTGAAAAATAACTTGGATATAATTGTACTTTTATTTGCCCATTTATTGGCAAAATTACATAATCACATATAATTTACCGAGAGCAATACACTCAGCATCAATTAACGAATCACATAAGCAATGACTAATAGTATATAGTAAGTAATGTACGTCCCTCGCGTTCTAACCGGGCGGGTGTGGCGGACGCAGGCGCCGGCGTCGACGTCGCCCGCGCACGCGCACTGGCGCGCGCCGCCCGCGTCCGAGAGCCTGCCGTCCAGCCAGGTGCCGCCCCTCACATACCCGCGCCCCGCGCCCCGCGCCCTGCCGCCCCGCCGCTGCGCCCTGTACCTATAGTGTGCGGCTAAACTGTGACCATAATAACACAATGATATCATTTCTTTTTTCTCAAAAGAACAATCTTGTTGCTTTTTAAAAGAAGATTTCAAAATTTGAAGCAATGTTGTTAATATTTTTTTAAATATTAAATTTTATTCCCTATATTTTTTTTTAAATTTCGTTAGTAACGAATTTACTCTACGTAATAAAGTGTATACACACGTACAGTTATGCACGTACATAGGTAGACATCAGACTACCTTATTGTATTATGGCTAACTAAAGGTCTAGCAAAACAGTTTAGCGGTGCACTCGTACAGGAAGGTTGCACGCATTCACGGGAATGGCTTACAGCTGTGTGGAACTTGCGACACTATGAACCTGTCAATGTCTAGTGGAATAGCCTGACAAATTAGTATAATTTATCTTGGATCTTTTTAGTACATAAAGACCATTTTTGTCTGTGTCCATAGATTTTGTGCAATTCAAACAATTGGCACGATAAAGCCATGCTCAGTTTGCCCGTGAAAATAAACTATGCTTACGAAACATGTGGGAATAAATTAAGTGCAATAAAATTCGTAAGAATAGTAGCTTTTTATTCTTAATTCTTTATTGCACACTATAAAATACGCAAAGATACATATCATTAAATTTGATGTACTGAGGCGAGCTTAACGCAAAATTTAGTTCTCTAACAGCAAACCTTTGACAAATTTTATTAATGAATACAGTGAAAGAGCACAACAAAAATATCAGTTAACAATTTAAGTTTTATAGGCAAATTAAGTTTTTGGCAGGCTGTTTCACTAATGATATAGTTACGTATGACTGGTAGCTATTGTTTAGTTTGTATCTTAATGAAATGTAAATATATAATTATGATCCTAGCATTTAGCATGATACGCCCTTAATACTGTGAAAACGGTTTGATTTTATATGCCTTATTGTAATTTTAGGTTGTTTTTCCACCTAGTTCGATAGTTGAGGAGCGATTATGCAAAAATTACTTAAAATATTTATGCTTATGTATTTAATAACACAGGGTTTATCAGACATTGGTCATATTTTAAGGACTACCAAATTTTCTTCTTAGCAGTGACCTAAGTGATCAAAAAAGAAAGAAAGAATATACATTTATTCACGCAGACACAACGCATAGACAAATACAAACAAAAACGAATTAATAATAAAATAAAAGTAGAGGAAGGCAATACACAATATAGGGGGAAATATGCGTCACATCCACGCGAAAAGGCCCTTGCTCAGCATGTTGCTGTGACTCTGTTGGACAGAGTCCCAGCGCTGATTTTCAGCAAAAGCCGAAGACAATATCGTAGACGAAAGATTACTATAACATTAAACTACAATGCATTGGAAAAACAACCTTATATCGTAACTGGCATGACAGCTAATCCCAATTATATAAACTATGTACCTACTTAGCCAGTAGTTATATCGTATAGCTGTATACATATTATATAAATATTGTCATATAAAGGTTATATGAGTGCACAGCACTGCTTGACGCAAAGTAGATAGTAGGCAACGCTTGTATGTGCGATTATTATGTATTACACTGACTGAACACAGTGGTTCTCAACCTTTACTGTTTATGTAAGATGTCTTTGCGGCCTAATGAGTACGTAAAAGTGCAATAATTTGCAGGGGTAAAAAAGCGTTTTTACAAGGTATGTCTACGTATCAATGTTGTATATCGAAATTAATTGAACTAAATATTTTTTTTATTATGGCCATGCAGAAAAATTGTTGAGTATCACTGACTTGGTCAGTTGTCAGAAGTTTATAATATATTATAATGTTTATGTACAATTTAGCTTAAACTTTTAATAGTTAAAATATTTATATAATAAATTGACTTGTAATATTTTTGTGTATAAAATGTGCTATGACTAATACAGTCGTAAATTAGAAATAAACAATCATCTAAATATATTTATCACACATTAGTAAAAGCTATACTAAATAAATCTTAATTTAATATTTTACATCTACTTATATTATCTATAGAAAACTCATTTATATTTTTAAAAGTTGTATTACATAATTATTATAAATCTGTAGTAACACTTAGTATTCCTATACTTCGTGTAGAATCAATTATAGTTGCTTACAAACGTAGAATAAAACTTTTTAAACAATATTTATAATATTCAAAAGTTTGAAATACACTGGACCGCTTATTACTGTAGAGCATCCAGAAATGATTGTATAATCAAGTTTGTATATAATGTCTGTGTGTGTGATATAGCTGCAGCTGTGCGAGGAGGGCGGCGGGGTGGTGCCGGGCGGGGAGGGCGCGGAGTCCCCGCTCACGGCGCGCTCGCTGCGCCTGGAGCGGGCCGCGCGCGCCATACACGCCGAGCGGGACCGACTGCGCACGCACTACCAGCCGCCCTACGACTCGTGAGTACTATTGATAACTACACACAGTTACATGCGTACAAATTTACGTCTGTTTCTTAGATGAAAAAATAAAAGGCATAGGTGCTATCGACCAAACTTACTTAAAACTTTGGGACATCCTTACATGAATATGTTATGGCATAGCATTGTGTCTTACGCCTCAGATGCAAGGCAATTTATAAAACACCACAACAGGGAATAATAGTACACTCTTACTATAGACAACCCTGTAATTAATTATTTAATTACATTCACCCACAAAAAGGTTATTAGTGTTTTACAAATAACCCTGTAAGCATAGAGTAATCATTATTAAATTCTTATAACATTTCATTACGAAAATACTTTTTTTTATGTGTTATGTATTAGGTATATTACGTGTTAGGTATAATTTCATGCAATATTTATAATAGATAACTTACAACACAACAAATGGTCGCTATATAAATCTATATTAAACTATATTTTATAACCATCTTGTCTACTAACCACTAACAACAAATCTTCTCCACACGCTACTCAGGACGTCGATAATGTCCGGCAGCCTCGCGCGGATCCCCATGCACAGGTGTCCGACTCTGCCTCGCCCAGGCATCAAACCAGCGTACCACTCGCAAGTGAACCTAGCTCACTTGTGGTGCGACTGTCCCGACACACTGTTCAACTATGTCCCCCACAGACTTTGTCTCAAGTCCAGCATGTTTAGGATCGTTGATAGCTATCTGTTTCATCATCCGTGTTTGGTTAAATCTGCTAGTTATATTTGAGTGATAAAAAGGGTTTAAGATAGCAGAGTTAAATTGCATAGTCGCTCTGATACCCATCTAAATAGACTGATGCAAACTTAAGTATCCAGTCAGGTATGCATTTCTTATTTTTCGTACAATATTAGCTAACTCTTGATTTAATCATAAACAAGGCGGCAGATTTGTTATACTAAACGTTCACTATAGTAAATTATAGTGTCCTTAAAAATAAGAATGTAAAAAGGACAAATAATAATTAAATACTTACAAATAAGCTTATAAAGTCAATATTAAAACTTAGCTCAGTTGATTACCGAACTAATATTTTTGTATATTTATAAAATTGGACTTTTATTAACTCTATTTGCAGAGACTAAATAAAACTTTAAAACGAATTACAATGAACAATGTGTCGGGCGGTCAGCTTACTATACATAGATGTTAAAACGTGCATGCATTTTCTTTTCAGACAATTTGTTAGAATTTTTATTTTATTTATTAAATAAACAATAAAATGGAATTACTAATTGTTTTACAACACCTTCTACTGATTGGACATGAAACTGTCGACGGTATGTTTTTAATTATGTGTTATTGTGTGACCCCAATCCATAGTAGAGGTCGGTTATAGCTAAATTATATTTAGTAATTCCATTTTAGTTCGGTATGCTACACTTTAGTGTTGAATTGCAATAAATACATAGATTAAATTATTTAGCGCTAGGGTATTTTTTAAGCTTTTTTTCTTTTTGTTACATCACAAAAGTTTGAGAATCGTTGGTTGGTTGTAGTTTCAGTATTTTGCACCGCTATTTAAAGGTTTTTACTTTTTATGCCTCCTTTTAATGACGGGAAAGCGGGCCTTGTGCCGTACCCTGGAAAGGCCTATGTAAAGCAGTGTACTGCAATAAGCTGATGTAGTGTGCTGACACCCCATTTTATTTGTAGAAGAAAAAATGCGTGATGCTAAAGTGATGCGTAAAGTATGCGTTTATTATTTGGAATCGAATGATATTTAACGACGACGACGAATAACTGTTTGGTATTTCCCTTGTAGCAACATATCGTCGAGCTCGAGCCAGGAGTCCCTGGGCGGCATGGCGTCGTCGCTGGGCGGCGGCATGGCCAGCACGTGGGGCGGCGCGGGCGGCGGCGCGCGCGCAGGCGCCTCGTCCGCCGCCTCCATCGCCTCCATGCACCAGCAGAAGAAGAGGGGCATCAAGAGCTCGCTCGGCAGGTTCTTCAGCAAGAAGGAGAAGGCAGGGATGCCGGTCAGTGAGACCTCCTTATTTAATACTGCCCTATTACCATGAACTCTTAAAGCAAGATCGTTTCCGTAGTGGAAACCAGGTGCTAAATTACACTGCACGTACCGGCGTGACGGAGTTCATGGTAAGAGGCCTGTTCACTTTGTAAGAATATTTTAAGACGTGCTATCCCACTGCAGAGCTAAGGTTGTTGATGTCCTTTCATTTTTTCCTGTCAACTATACCTGATCTAGGATAACCTTGCATTATTCGAGGCCAAGCTACGTCTAGTTTAAAAACATTTGATGCTCCATACCTAAGATGGCGTTGTGTGTTCATATTGATGGTATATCTTTATGGTACTTCTTTTTTTTTGTTCTTACAATTCATAAATCTATATAATAACTTTTTACTGTAAATGTAATAATTATAATTATGTATGCAGTTATTATAAAATTGTGTTTAGATTATAAATTATGTACCCACCTGGAATGCCACACTAGACCACTATGGATTTTTGCTATATAATAGACAAGGATTTTTTTTAATTTAAGTATCTACGAAACATCTTTCTTAGTCAAACTCCAGTCATAATTCTCCCAGTCTGGTTGTTGTACTCAGGGTAAGAAACCATTGTCCCCAGCTGCAGCAGGGCCAGAGCCCGCGCTCGCTGTCGTCCGTGTCGTCCCTGGGGCTGTCCACGCTGGCCGACGACCCGGCCTGCAGCGACGTCATGACGCCGCACGCGCCCATGTCGCACGCGCCCATGACGCACCAGGACTACGCCCGGACTAAGAGCAAGTCAGTATTTCCTGCGTAGGGTAGGAGTGTTTAGGTTATATGCTTAGAAGATAGATTTATTGGATTGTGTTTAATTTACAGGTAACTTAAAAATGTAAATTAAAAATCAAAACATTTCATCATTATTGCCCAGAATTTTATCATTTTTGGCAATACTACTAGGATGATGCACGGTCCACTTTAAAGATTTGGATTTGGCCATCTGATTTCACAATATATATATTTTTTTAATTTGTTTTTTATTTGTGTATGTGACCGCAGATTTAAAACCAGACCAGAGGTACTAATATAACTTATGAAGTTTGGATAAAACAACAAAATCGGAGGGATATTACATAATATTTTCCATTGAAAGCATCTATTATGGCGGAAGTCAAAATGACTTCAACTATGTCGCTATTTTTACTAAAATGAAATCTAATTATTCAGAGTCTATGACAGCGGTAATAAGAACATTAACGTTATACTTTGTACACGTGCGCAGAGACCGCGACTACCGGCACGAGCTGCTGGGCGAGGCCATGCGCGCGGGCACGCCCTTCGCGCTGTGGAACGGGCCCACCGTGGTGGCCTGGCTGGAGCTGTGGGTGGGCATGCCGGCCTGGTACGTGGCCGCCTGCCGGGCCAACGTCAAGTCCGGGGCCATCATGTCCGCGCTGTCCGACCAGGAGATACAGCGCGAGATCGGTGAGCACACTCACACTATACACACTGCACTACATACTCGTAGCTAGCTAGTCTGATAACTGAGCCAGCACTACTTGCTGCAGTTTAAAAGGACGTTGAAAATGCCAATTATACTCCCATTTTAATTTTTTTAATGGTTTAATAATATTTTATTAAATACCCTACCATAGATGGCACATCATCTACCTTAGTACCTACCTCCGATAATTAGTCAACAATTCTATAATGACGATCTCATCTTCCACTATGGCCTAAACTCACTACAGAGCTCAAAGACAAACTAATTAAATTACGTGGCAAACCGACTACGTATATCGGATGGAAACAGATCATTCCATGGTCAAGAGATTGGTCACTCAACACTCCACAAGTATGGTAGCGAGGTTGACCGTCCGGGGTGTGATGGACGTACTTAAGTACTGCGTTACTGGATCCTAAAGCGTGACGTATGTGTGGCAGGCATCAGCAACCCGCTGCACCGGCTGAAGCTGCGGCTGGCCATCCAGGAGATGGTGTCGCTGACGTCACCGTCCGCGCCGCGCGGCACCGCCTGCGCCGCGCTGGCCTTCGGGGACATGAACCACGAGTGGATCGGGAACGTCTGGCTGCCCTCGTTAGGTATGTGCACACACACACACACACTCACACACAGGTACAAACATAGGTACTCAATCAGACCAGCACAGACATTCACACATGCAAACACACATTCACAGACAAAATAAGAATCACTTTATTGGCTCATTAGCAAATTATGATCTGAGTATTTTGTAGAAAATTTACAAAAGTAATAAAAAATAAAAAGTTAATTTCGCTTCCACAAGACTCTTAGGGCTCTTTCAAATTTGCCTGCGTTAGTCGTGCGGTTGTCGTACGGTTCATACAAATATTAGACGTCCGTTTAGCAATTTGTATGAAACGTACGACAGCCGCACGACTTTTGCAGGCAAATTTGAAAGAGCCCTTACAGTTAATCTTACGTAAGGGTCTCCTAAAAGTCCTCCTAAAAGAACAGATACAAAAACCTTATCATTAACCAGATTTAATTGCGACCGGTTTAGCCGTTGAAATAAAACAATTTATACGGATTTTATCGCGGTTTTGATTGTTTTGTGCATCCTTGCAGGTCTTCCGCAGTACCGCACGACGTTCATGGAGTGTCTGGTGGACGCACGCATGCTGGAGCACCTCACCAAGAGGGACCTGCGCACGCAGCTCAAGATGCTCGACAGTTTCCACAGGTATCGATCACTAATCTTACACTGCAATTATGTTGCTAGTCACTGCAACTGTCAAATATTTTGTGATGGACACTGGTTAAAAGTATTTTTTTCCACGACTGCCCAAAAAAAGAGTGTAATGTTTTTAGGGTTCATGTATGTATGTATATGAGTTTCTTTATTCCACCATAACTTCTAAATACCTGAACCGATTTTGATGTATGGAGTGTTGTTAGAATCCTTACACCATCGCGAGTAACATAGGCTGTAAAAAATGAAACAAATAATAAAATATAATTAAAAAAATTAAAAAACACGACTGCCACGACAAAAATCGAACTAAAAAGTGAAAAACAAGTTCCATCGCAGTCGGGGGAACGTTCTGTGGAACACTGCCTTATTAGAGAACCGGGTCATAAATAGAATACACTTGATAGCCACTCACTATGATATGCAATACCAATTTAATGTCATTTTCAGTTATTGACAAAATTCGGTTGAAAACCTAAAACAGTTGGTAACTGTTAACGTCAAATTTCAATAATTCATCGGATTCAGAAGATTACAGAAGATCATTTGGTGCAGACCAAATAATTATTTATTAGTCCAGTCAGTGTTGGAAATAGTGTAAACAGTTTTTTCTATCTTGGGGCAAGTGTAATCCGCATTTCCACGACCTTTCGAGGTATTGCAAGTCTTCTTCTTTTTATCGTATGGTTGATGAAACCTGGTGTCAGAGTTTAAACCGCCTGTTATAGGCCTCTGACATGGCTTTACACACCGTTGAAAAATCTCTCAGGTGTGCCGGTTTCCTCACAATGTTTTCCTATACCGTTTTTAGCAAATTACAAGATAAATCAACATAAATTTGCGAGAACGTTTTATTGCAGTCAACGTTTATGTAAACACACGTTTAAAAAAGATCTTATCTACAAATTAACTTTCGGTCTGAATTGACGCGGTGGTCCTCATTCTCGTAATGTATGTACCATGTGATGTGTGTTATGTATGTATGTGTGTGTAGAACGTCGCTGCACTTCGGCGTGGCGTGCCTGAAGCGCGTGGGCTACAGCGTGCGCGCGCTGGACGAGCGGCGCCGCGCGGCCGAGCACTGCGGCCGGGACGTGCTCGTGTGGACCAACGAGCGGCTGCAGCGCTGGCTCGTGTCCATCAACCTGAAGGTAGGTAGGCCAGCTGGGTGAGGCACTACGATCCTACTACGGCGGAAGATTGAATCGGATACAATAGAGCTATAGATAGAATCGGCTATAATACAAGAACATCTTTCTCTGAAAACTTATTAAAAACAATCTTGATGTCGTTATGAACCAGTAGCATTTTTATTTCAATTTTATTAAACCGAAAAATAATAAAGTCTTATTTTTACTTATGATTTTAAATTTTCGCATGGAAACGCTAACCATGCTATTCAGCTCGTGACGTCACTCAGTTAGTGAACAATACGGCAGAACATAAATACCCTGACGGGTTAGTACTATATGAGTGACGTCACGTCGGAATCTGTTTTAGACATTTGAAGAACAGTTTATAAAAGGCATTTATAAATTGAATTATAAAATTTAAATTGCATTTTTATGAAAAAATACCGACGATTTTCGTGTAAAATTCCTATTCTGGCGGTATTTATTTTTACCTACTCTAAATAGACGAAATACAATAAAATAGATGTGTATAAATGATATAGTTAAATTTCATCATCCGTAGCACGACATCTCCCACTGCTAGGTATAGGCCTCCCTTTTTTTGTTAATCTTACTAGTGTTTATTGCATATTTTTCTCTCATTGAATCACAAATACCGCTGTAATATGTAACTTTTACCTAAATAAAGTAAATTGTCGTAAACCTAGGCAAGCCCAGTCCTACGAAAACATTTTTTCGGTATATTTAATGCCGTTAACCCCGTGAGGGTCTTATTGGGCGTAACCAGGGAAAGGCGAGACTGCTAGAGCATCTAGCTAGGTTGCTAACTACATAAATGAATTTAAGCTATGCTACCAGTGGGACTCGAACCTCGACTTGGTGCATTGCTGCCTAATATGCAAAAAGAACAGGATTGCTGGATTTGATATCATTATCACCTTCCTATAATGCTTGTGTGAATCATACAGGAGTACGCCAACAACCTGTCGGAGAGCGGCGTGCACGGCGCGCTGATCGCGCTGGACGACAACTTCGACGCCAACAGCATGGCGCTGGCGCTGCAGATACCCACGCAGAACACGCAGGTACCACCACCTACCTACCTACCTACTACCGTACAATGGGGTCAATCGAAACTAAACTATGAAACTGATTTTCTAGTAAAAAGAGTATAGATGTTATCATTAAGTACCCTATACTTTAAATTGTGTTATAGATAACAATCGACAGTAATTATTGACAACTAACTATGTTTAATTTAATGTTGAATTCAATTCCAAAGTTCTGTTCTATTCACCCTTGAGTATCGATTCACACCGTTTTACCAGTACTAATTCACGTGATACGATCGTGGATATTACCCATACTATTCAATTACGGGCCGTTTCACTCGATTTAACTCGCAATATATATTATAAGAATTAGTTACCTTCATAAATTACAGCCTTATTCTGATTTTAAAGCTTTATTACTGTAAAGTTTCTTCAAAATCCGTTCAGCAGGTATTGTGTGAAAGAGTAGCACACATCTATGCTCCCTCACAAATTTTTCAATTTATAAATTGATTACCTGTGCCCCGCGGTGATACTCGCTACATTTTTTCTGGATAAAAAGCCTATGCGTTAATCTAGAGTGACAGCTATCTCTATATACAATTTTATGAAAATTGGACCAGCCGTTTGAGCGTTAAGATAACAAACATATAAACACATTCACAAACTTTCTCCTTATAATATAAGTGTGATTATAAGTGTGATGTGATAAAATTAATTAGGATAATTATGACCAATTCACTGCCTCACTGGTCTAGTGATACTAAAGCGCAACTGTTGAGCGTGAGGTTCTACGAAAACTTGACGACCTGATTGGCGCAGTGACTAAGCGATTAGGCTGCTGCACTAAAGGTTGCGGGTTCGATTCCCGCACGGGGCAAAAATTTGTGCGATCCATATTTGTTTGTACGAGTCTGGGTGTTTGTGTATGTGACATTTCACGTTTGTGTCAAACGCACCCACGATACAGGAGAAATTCTTAATGTGAGGCGACGTTTTTCTTAAAAAAGACCTAATTATCAAACTGCAAGAAAGCCCATCAGTTTGACATAATGTTGTATGTCTCCCCCCCCCCCCCCCCCCAGGCGCGCCAGATCCTGGAGCTGGAGTTCGGCAGCCTGCTGGCGAGCGGCACGGAGCGCAGCGCGCGTCTGCAGCACGACCACCCCGACCACTCCTCCTGACACCACACCATCAACTAGGTGGGCGAGACATTATACTAATCATGACCCTAACCAACCACCGGTAGCTTGGACCCTGTTCCCGCCAGTAGGGATCTATTTTTATATAGATATTTAATTTATGTAAAAATGTAATTTATAAGAAATATGTTTTAATAAAGGAAATAATAATAATATCTTAGGACAACTCACACACGGTCATCTGACCCCAAACTAGGCAGAGCCTGTATTATGGTAACCAGACAACTGATAAACATACTTATATATTTCTAAATACATACATAATATAGATAAATTACAATGTTCATAATGTTATTCTGAATGAGTCTGGATCTCAAAATCTTGATCAAATAACCCTCCTTCTGGCGCAGTCGGGTAAAAATACCACCTGCATCATAAAAATGTGACATAAAACGTCACTGAAACCAGATGACAATGAAAAGTACTGTTAAAATATAATAATTAAGTTGAGATTTAGGCTTCAGATAACTGACCCCTTAGACAAGTGGCAAAACGCTTGACGCATAGAAATCCAATAGAATAAAAATATATGGGATTGACATATGTCATCGATTACATAGTCGAAACATTATGTCATCCCCATACATTTATCATTCTATTCTATTTCTATTCGTCAAGCGTTTTGCCACTTGTCTAAGGGAGCTGATAATATAACACTAGCAAACTCTTAACAAACTCTTAAATGTAACTCAAGAAAGCCTTCTGTGAAACAGTAACAACTTAATTTACATGACTTTTGGTGAAATTTTAGCATGTTGCCCATCCTAAGCTTGAATCTAAATTGATAAAAGAAATTTGAAAAATGATGGACACTAACAGGACTCGAACCTGCGACCTTCGCCGTACGGTGGCGCTGCTCAATTGGTTAGAACAGTGCCACGGTACAGCGAAGGTCGCAGGTTCGAGTCCTGCTCGTGTCCATCATTTTTTTTAAACACTTAGAATAAATTCAGAAACCCAAAAAAAATAATTTTCTGTCATGTAGACAACGTCGTAATAAGTCCGTGTGTGTTGCAGGCCACGTCCTACCCGCGATAGGCTAGGCCGGCCTCGGCCGCCGCTGCCCCGGCCCTGGGCCCCGAGGTCCGCGAGGTCCGCACAGGTCCGCGCAGCTTCGCGAGGTCCGCGCAGGTTCGCCGAGGTCCGCGAGCACCGGCCAGCGAACATAGTCATGTTAACTTTAGTACACTATTTATTTGGTACAAATTGTTTTATTCACATCAACCATTTGAGTTCAGTCTCGCGGCTCAGCTTACGATGGTTATGATATAATATGGCGGCATTTTATAGTGACGGATCTAACTGTTGCGTGTTGTTGTAAATACTGCGTGTTATGTATTTTCGGTAATGTTGGTAGACCTGTCACGCGCCAACTTCAGCTTTATACTATCGTTGACTTGACTAAGTAACTTTACTTTGAGTTTCTCGCTACAAAATGCTGTCATACTAAATAAGTTGTTGATACAATAATATTTCTCCATGTGTATATTAATGATACAGTTAAGTAAGGCTTCAATAATACAATACAAAGTGCTCTATTACCTGTAGACGATGTACTTAACTTGTAATCAGATATTTACTAATTAATGGATACTGTGTAGCTATGGCGCGCTGTACCGTGTTCTATCATTCACTTGGATAAGTATTATTCGCCTTAAAGTATTAACTTAGATTACATTGTACAGTAAACAGAGTATCAAGCAATATATATGGTAATTGGGGTTCTATTTATAACTTATATTTACTTACAGAGGTATAAAAATTTGTTTAAAAAGCTGGCAGACTCTTGTACTACTTAAAGAGCTGTTGTATTTAATTTAAAATATAATATTAATCGCTTAATTGGTATATTTGTCTCAAGTTCGATGCAAAGCAAGGGCGAAATTATATTAGAATTTTATAATAAAAACTCTAAGTAAGTCCTGTTTCTTTTACCTAATAAAAGGTAAGAAACTGCATAACCTAACCTATCTCATTGTACATCTTTAGGATATAAATTGAACCTCAAATAGCCATACATCTATAAGCAGTAGCTTTGTACTTCGCAATAGCGTTAACTGTCAGACTGCTAGACTACATCGGAGTTCGGACATTACTAAAGACCAAGTCTAGGAGTCCGACAGACTATTTTATTTGACACTTAACAAAACACGGTACACGCAACAAAATTGTCATACTCTGATGCCAAATATTAGTTATATTTTAACTAATATATGTATACTGCTGATCCCACAGTCTGCAAGTAGGCTAGATGATATAACCGTTGTTACAGTTTTATACTACATATATTTAACTATCAGAATGATCTAACAAGATTTGACTCGGCTAATTAGTCGTCGGTGAGTGATTAATAATAATATTAAATTAAGTATTATCATAGGCTTGAAACTGTGATAGAAATATCCTAAATTTCAAAATTATATATGAGAGTAAAAGTAATATTTATAGACAATACAGTCGGATACAAAAATGTTGGTTCAATTATTTTCAAATGAAATAACAATCAGAATATTTTGTTTGTAAATTGTTAAATAACGAGAATTTTGTGTCCGACTGTACCATCTATAGCAGATAAATTCCATGCTTATTCATATAATGTTTATATATTACTAACCGTGTTAATTACGATGATATTAGTACGTGTTGCAGACTGTGCGACCGGCCCGCTACTAGTAACGTTACTGTGTTGTGAGAGATTACTTTACGCTGATTGGCGGCCATATAGTACTTCCGCCGAGTGTGTTCTAACTAGCGAGTGTATAGATTGACATACACACATACATTTAACAGGTATACACAGTGTATTGGCAACCCTAAACGACAAAATATGTAACTAAAACAAAAATGAAGATTTACTAAATTGTTTTCTTACAACAGCAAATTTTATAGTTTTAAATTTATTTATTTATTAGCTTCCGGCCTTCCGCCCGCGACTTCGACCGCGTGGATTTCGAATGTTTTATACCCTATAGCCTTCCTCGATAAATGGGCTATATAAAACTGAAAAAAAAATCAAATCGGACCAGTAGTTCCTGAGATTAGCGCGTTCAAGCAAACAAAAGCAAATTTTGTGGTTTTAAATTGATTTATTCATTTAAAAAGAAATTAAGTCAATATATAATAATAGTATAGTAATTTCACAAATATACCTGTGAGTATATTGAAATTATTATACACCGCTTTTTAAATTTTATAATTATTTTCAATAAAGTAAAGTCAAAAGTTGTCAATAAGTTCGGTATAATAAGTTCGGCTCTCGAGTCTGTCGCGTAACCAGCTCATGGATAAGGGCTACGTTTGTGTTTGTAACAATTCGGAAATTCCCGAATACACACGTGTGGACGTGTGTAAAACCGGCATCACTACATAGTATAAAACAAAGTCGCTTTCTCTGTCCCTATGTATGCTTAAATCTTTAAAACTACGCAACGGATTTTGATACGGTTTTTTTAAATAGATAGAGTGATTGAAGAGGAAGGTTTATATGTATAATAACATCAATGTCTAAAAAAGCTAACTTTATTTATATACCTGTAAAATGTACTGTTTGTGTCCATCACACTAGTTGGAATACAAGTTATGTCTTACCGTGACACACAGCATCACTACAGACAACTAAACCGCAGATAACATCCATAAGGAGCAATTCTAGTGTTATACTTAATACTAATTGTCGTAAAACTTGGTTTATAGTGACGCTGTGTGCTGTGTGTGACGGCAAGTGTGGTGTTATCCTGTCTACCAAGTGCCTCCCCGAGGTGTGTATATACATAGCTTTATGTAGATGAATGTGTGCCTCCAGTAATCGCTGTGTACCGATACTTGCGTCGCCGCCGGAGCGCACGATCCTAGTCTTATGTACAGTGTTATAATTATCACATTGTTTTGTAATCATCTATTTTATTAACTAGATCAGCTGGAACTTAGCTAGGTATATTTTTGTTAAGCGTTTTACAAATAATGGTGCGCGACAGCCCTGGGCCGTGTGAGCGTAGCTAGGGCTGTCGCGCGCCGAACATTCATGTTGTAGTATTATTTGGTCTGGTTCCGTCGCCGCGGGGTGTACGGGGGATAGGCAGACGTCGCGAGGGTTTCTACACTTGTGACGTCATTGCGTTATGATCACGCTCAACAAATCGGCAGTATTGCCACAGTGTATTTTTTTAATAATTTCTCAGTTTTAGGTAAATAATCAATTATTTTCTCGTACCAAACGTACACCCCGCGGTAACATCAATAGGTAATGAAATAAAATGAATGAAATGTATAGCTAATGCGATTTTAGTTTGAAGGAGGATCTTTCTACCCTGTAGCAAATATATTGTAAATATTATCGGTTATATATCATTTGTATCGACTGTAGGTGTAATAGCAATATTTAGCTAAGATGTGTTCAAAACTGAAAGGATTTTTATTGTATTATTACTTTGTAATAATAACCGCTTATTTATTAACTAGATTTTATTATTTATTAAGTTATTATAGGAAATGTATTAAATATACCGGTTTATTATAAAAATTACCTCAATAATCGTTTGTCTTACGGTTGTCGCGTATCACAAGTAATGTAAGAGGGCGTGAAGGTATCGCGGCCGGGATCGGCCTCAGCTATGTATTGTATAGTTATGATAACAGTATTAATAAACTTAGAGACGGCGCCTCCGCCACCGGCACCACCGTCGTTGTTTTATAAATTAATTAATTTTTAATAGTAGATAAATTTGAATATATACTTCTCGGAGTAAGGTTGTACGCGTCGAATGTTGCAAGATGTGAAAAACATATCTTAATACATATATAAGAAGGCGCCATTTCCTATACAATTGCTGTTGTCTAAATATTTCTTACTACGTTTGCATCTTACAAACTTTGACGCGGTGCATTTTCAAAATTTTTCATAAATAAATTGAGATGGAAAGTGAATCGTATCTACTTTGTATGGGTGACAACGTGACAGGTACCTAAAGACCTACCCGGAACGTAGGGAGGGGAGGGGGGAATATGCTGACCTTAGGCTGCCTATCCACTGGAGTGGAGCGAGGTAGCGGAACAGTGAGCCAGAGAAAAATCCACCAATAGAATTGCCTAAGCGAAGATTTTATGCAATACTGTTGATGGGTTATTTCCTTGCTCACTGTTCAGCCACCTCGCTCCGCTACAGTGGACAGGCAGCCTTATTGTTTTCGCGGACGTGGCAGGGGTCCAGCCCCCTGACGTCATATCGTGGCCACGTCCGCGAACGTTTAGTCACACTGTGCTATATAGAACTGCGGCGGCTAGTCAATGCGTTGCAATGGTTAGGTTAGTGTTGCGAGCGATGGGAACACGAAACGACGACCGCTGCTGTCAATAAATACTTAACTGTTTGTGTGTTCTATCTGGCAACCCTGGCTTTTCAAGTGTTGCTACCCTACAAATACTTTAACATTATTGGGCCAATTATAAAACGAGTTTGAGATAACTAAACAAACTTAGTAATTACTTGATTAATATTATAAAATGTTTCAATACGCTCGTACTCTAGAACTTGAGGTTGTTAAATATCTAGACTGATTGATTATATCCTGTCGGGATGTTCGTGTGATTCGCATTCTCGTCGTTCGTCGATCTGACGTCTCGTCAATAAACCTGACTCAATATCATACGTACACATCATCATTTCACTATGAAATAAATTATATATATTAGCTACATAAAGTTTGTATACAATGCAAGTATGGAGATGGTTATTTAGGTAACTGTTAGTGTACTAATAGCTTTTCGACGTAGCTAATCAAGATTTTGTATAAAGTGGTTTGGATGGCGTAGTGTAGCCGATGTGTCATGGCCGCTGTGCGGTCCTTATGTAATCATACCGTTTTATATGTTCCCGTCAGTTAGCGTAGACTACAGTCGTCCGGTTCCTTATGCGTGTGCGCGGGCTTGTGACATTGAGTCTGTTATATTTGAGTCAATTCGTCATGATTGGTTACGAGTGCGTAACGTGCCTTGTTACAATATTATAGATAGTTTGTGTGGAGATTGTCTGCTGTTCAGTTTGTTTGTTGTACATATTGCCTTCTACAACGTACGACAAAATACTAATCACTTATACAGTGGATGTTAAGTCGTACGTGTAAGTACAATATTATCTTTACATTTGTGTCGCGTGATGTTACAAGCCCGGGCCCGGTGTTGCCCGACGCCGGCCACTGCAGTGTTGCCAGTCGTCTCATGTCCTCGGCATGTACCGTAGTGCATGACGCGTGTAACTCCACAAGTGCCAAGTAACCGCCGGTCAGGAACGGACGCGGCCGAACAATAACTAGAATAATTTTATCACATTCCAACTCACTCCGACCCTGCACAGTCGGACCTATCGAACAAATTGAAGTAAAATGAAAATATTTTTCCAAGATTTTAAGTCCCAGTGGCTCGCGCTACCAAAGAATAAAGTTACCTTCACGTTAAGGAATTAATGTAAAATATGTTTATTAGTGAAAGAATTGGATATGTATATAATTTCGCCTGTGTGTGCATAGCTTGTTATAGTGACGGGACACTGACCGAGCGCGGGCGCGCCTCGTCGCCGTTCGCGTTTCATTCCAAGGCTTTCCGTGTTATAAATGATCGCTTTGGCCCCGACTAGACAATCGGTATATCGTTACAGGCGAACCCTACTAACGGCCATTGTTTCGATGTCATAAGGAAATTGTTAACTAGACAATGTTTATTTTGACCAATGTAATCTGTACTAATGTGTAATCTGTGCGTTTGTAAAAACGTTTATCAAGTGCGATGACGGCATACGTTATGCATAATGATAAGAGGTAAATACAATTTACACGATACTATGTTTGGTTTTATTTATTTCATCTCCCTCTACATACAAAAACAAATTTGCAAATTTCCCTATGCAATAAATATTTAATTTTAGAATGTGTGGAGTGTGGAACAAATAAATAGGAAAGAATTCAGTAGTAATTTGAGGTTTTGGTAAAATCAAACACATAGTTTACATCTGAGGCTTCTTTTTATTACCCATTTTACTTAAATGCCTACATATTTTCTTCTTCAATTCCTTCTGTCGTTTCAGCTTCCTCCATTCTTCTACTTCTAGTTGTTTCTTGTGTTTCTCCAGCCTCTGCGCCGTGGCTTCCTTCTGAACTTCTTTCTTTTTCTCAAAGTTAGTTTTCAACATCTTCATCACGTTAGAGACCTTTTGTTCTTCAGGGTTTTTGATGACAGCTACCCTGTTCTTGAATTTGTCTTTCGGGTTGATACCAGACAGTGTGGTAGACTTCTCTTTAGGCTTGAACCTGTATGGCAAGCCTTTCTGTAAGTTCTTGGGTATCACAAGAGGCTTGAACACTTTTGGAGCTCTGTTCACCTCTGTATACATGGAGTCTACGTTCGCGTCATTCTTGATGTTCTTCTCTCTCTTTAGCTGTCCTTTAGTCTTCATGCCTTGCCATGCGTTCTTAGCACCAGCAGGCAGTAACATGTTGACAACAGGCGCGTAGAACTTGGTGACGTCCACCTTAAACCACGTGCGGCAGAATATGATATCACTCATCAAGATTTTGTCTTCAAAAGTAGCTCTGAACGCACCCTCCGGCTTGTTCAACGCCTTCTTGATCTGACCTCTGATACCTGATACAGTTTTTACTCTCGCTCCTTCAAACTTAGCGACTTCAAGCGTAGTCGTAAACATATCTTTGATGAATGCTGTCTTCTTGTATATCTTCAGTGGTGTTCCAACCAATTTCAATTTCTTAACTATTTGAGTTGATTTATTGATTTCATTAACACTGCCTGTTGCAGCAATTCTGAAGCCTACTTTCTTTATATCATTGGTATTGTTATTCACGCTTTGTAAAGCTAGGAAACCCGTGTTCTGTGGTGTCATAGGACCATAGAAGTGCATGTTACACGTTACGTGTTCAGGCGTGTATTTCAAATACCTACATTTTAAGTCATCCTCTATCTTCGAATAGATAGGTAGTGTTTGGAAGCGGCGCCAACCCAACGAAATAATGAGAGGGTCGTTTGTTTTTAATATCTTCTTATACCACCTGTGCTTCTTAACTTTACAGGATACGAAGCCTATGTTCTGCTCGGCCATATTCAGAGCTCCGATAAGTATTGGATAACTAGCGTCGAAGTTAGTTACGAACTCTGATGGCATGTTTTTAAATAACATTCTGACATACAATCCTGGTCTAAATCCTTCAACTTCAATCCTTAGACCGTTGTCTAAATTCTCAAACACGGATTTGTTGAGTTCAGATTGTTTCAAAGCCTCTGCTTTAAGGTTTTCGTAATATGAGTGATCTCCTTTGATTCTATGATCGTCTGGATTGTCGTATTCTGAGTCAAATTTGGCTTTCAACTTCATTTTTTTGTCTAATATTTCAGATTTAGTTAGTTCTGCTTTTCGTTTAGTACCAGTTTCTTGAGTAGCGTCTTCGGCGACATGCTTTTCTCCGCTTTCCAAGTCTTCGAAATCACCAAACAATTCTTCTTCACCACCGTCACTAGCATCATCAAGTTTGAGAAGCTCTGAAGCATCATCGTCAGCTGATCTCTTTCCTGTTACGAAGTTATTAATCAAGTATTGTTTATTTGACTCATTTGTCCAATCTCTTAGGTTTGGTTTGTCTAAAGCATAGAAGAACGAGCACTCGTCTAAATCCAGCCTTTCTTTTTCTTTGTGTTTCTTCTTTTGCGTGTCTGTTACCTTTTTGAAAAGGCCTCCGAGTTCTTCATCTTCTTCATCATCGGAATCGTCATCTTTCTTACCTTTCGTTTTGTTTCCAATCTCAAACTCACCATACACAAGTTTCATGATATTCTTTGATGTTTTTTGTCTCTCTAGATATGCTTCTGTCGCCTTCTCTCCTAGCTTTTCTTTCCATTTCATGCCGAAGTCTTCTTCTTTCTGTACCTCTTCATCTGATTCACTATCTTCTTCATCATCACTGTCATTTTCCTTAGTTGCATCTCCCTCATTACTGGCGTTATCATTTTCATCCTCTTCAGTATCTGATCCGCCTTCAGAATTATTATCCCACGGAAGTTTATTCTTTTTCTCCTCTTTCTCACTCTGATCAATACCGCTATCATTGTCAGAATCACTGTCATTTCCATCATCAGACTCGGATTCATCAGATTCAGCTTTCTTATGTTGCTGCAAGTATTCATCATCTTTGACCATGTCAGGGTAGATAACAGCACCTCCACTGAACAGTTTAAATCCTGATTCTTGCATTTGTTCATCAACAGTCTCTTTAGTTTCAACAACATTTTTGAGAAGGGCTTTCTTTTCATTTGTTTCTTCATTTTCTTTCTTGTGAGAGTGAGACCCTTGCAGTTCTATATATACTGCATCTTTGTCGTACACAATGCCTCCTACGCCTGAGAAGGGGGCATATATCTGTCTCTCTCTTTCCATGAGGTGGCGTTTCTTCTCATTGCTAGGTAGGGGACATGGGTCGGGTAAATAGGACAGCTCGCTGATTTTCATATCTCCAACACCTGAAAAGATTAAAGCAGTTCAGGATCAGTTTATTTATATCTGTACAACTTCTAAAGAATACATTTTTATAATGTATTATAAATATTAATAGTAAAATTACCTAGGAAATCTAATCTTTTACTGTGGTGAGTCTTATAAGTTTCGTATTGACCAACCAAAACATTTCAACTGTAATTTAAATAGTAATATACTCTATGTTTTCATAATGTTTTGATTAATGTTATATATCAGAATAGCATTTAGTTTAGAATAGAAGTTCATTTCTATCAAGTTAGTTCACAGAAAACTGTAAAAACAAAATTGTTCACTTATAGGGAGAGAATCATATGAATCAATATATCAATTGGGCTCACCTGCTATATGAACAGAAGACTCCTTCATGAGCGGCACTCCCCGCACATACCCATACAGCACCACATCCCTGTTCACCTTGGCATCCTTCCGTATCATCTCCTGACTGGTGATGTCCTCCAATCTGTCAGCCAACACATAAGCATGTGTCATCCTCCAGCTTAACGGCCTGAACTTCATCACAGAGATGAATCTTGACAGGTTTTTGATTTCATTCCTCAAATATTCTCCATGGATAATACCAGAAAGGTAGAACAGCTTCGCTCCAGAGTAGACTTCCGTCCAAAACCGATGTTTCAAAGTCTTTTTCGTAGTTTTCAGTGTCTTAGCATTCTTTATCATGTCCAAGTGAGTGAGAACACCCATAATTTTAGGCATGCCGTGCACCTGGCATATGTTAAGGAACTCAAATATCTCCATTTCGAAGCCGAAGCTAGCGTCACATAGCAGCAACACAAGATCTGCACATTTAGCTATGTCTATCATGGAGTTGACATCATTGTTACACTCTATCAATGTAATACGCCTCTTCTTCGATGTGACGATGGTTATTGGGCCGTTAGTGCTCGTCACGTTGGTTTTGATGAAGCTCCTTATGAGATTGTTGATAAGTGTGGTCTTACCGACTCGTGGGGGCCCCACAATAGCCACAACAATAGGTGGAGGATCAACCGGGGCTTTGTCCACTTGTGGGATGTGTTGCTTCTTAGATATAACATCTTCCCGTCGCCTGAACTGTCTCTCAGCTCTCACAGCAGACTGGATAGCAAATGCTTTAGGATTTCTCTGCCGAGCACTGAGGTTAGACTGGTCGACTTTATTCTTATTTTTCTTCTTCTCTGCTTTGCGCCCGGCTTGCTTAGCACGGTGCGACTTCTTTTTATCGAAGGCAGTTTCATCTGCCATGATTAAACCTTAAATTACGTACAAATATAGGATAATAACATAACTTATAACAATTCAAAATAACCGCACGTGTTACATGTCGTATGTCGATGCAAGTGACACTTAACTTTTTAAAGTTTCTAATAAAAACCAAACGTCAATTAGTCGAAGCTTTAGACAATTGTAGTTTTAGTTTTATCATTATAGATAAATAAACTTTATTGCTAAACCTCAGACTAAAATCATAAAATTTAGTCAAATCTACAAGCACTTCGTAAAGATATAATATTTAAAATTAATAACCCCTATCATAGCCCCTATACATGTGATGATGCTGCTTTTTGCTAATTTATTCTTCCATCTAATTTTTCCATATGTTTATTTATTGTAACTCGCAACACTGCTTTCTGTTGTCATTGAGACTGCAGCTACAGAGATCAATTTTATATTTTTGTGCAAAAAAATTCATTATTTGGATGATGAAAGCAAAAAACGCAGCTGTTAATGATAGCTCGCTAGTGGCAGATACAAAAGTGAATTAAACAGGACTTCTAATATGACTTCTTCGGAGCTAGACAGCCGAAACATCGCCATATCGATGTGAGTGTTATACGCATTTTTCCTAATTATAGAACGATTGTGTTATTGTATTCGTCACTGAACGTTGTTTATGTTGTGTACTAGTTAATACTAGTTGCGAGTAAGTCTAGGGTTTATTAAAACTGAAAAACTGTTGGCGATCGGTCGTTGATCTTTGTGTTCGGTCGTACTGGCTATAGTAATGCTATTATTTCACCAGCAGCTTCGTATCCAATCTTAAGAGGTACTTCTGGCGTCTAATTTCTTCTGAAACATACCCTGATCACCTTCTGTCACTGTGCTGTAAATGTTTTCATAAGAGAGCATATATGAACTCAGGCCTGTACCTTACTGCTAGTGACCTGTTTATACAGTTAGTTACGACTACCGTAATGTCTATATTTCCATTGTTACAGTTTACTTATACACACTTTAAATTTTAAGTGATCATTTTTGTCTAACAGAAACACCCTAATTCTTATTAAATAATTTTCTTGGTGTCTGCTCAATATTGGTAATACAAACACAATTTAAAGTTCCTTGGTGGCTTGTATTGTAAAAAAAACGTGCTAAAACATCTTTTAAAGAATGCTATTGCAACCCTTTTAGCATATTATCATTGTTTATGTTTAATTATTATCTCAAATTATCACTGTACAAACAGAATTATCACACTATTCCCATTTAGAATGTAAACCAGTGTAATAATTATACTTAGCTTCACTAATTAACTATTTCATATTATTTACTTATTGGAAAGGAAAATTATGCAAATAAAATTTGATATGATTATATTTTATATATGAGTAAGCTAGATCATTGTATCAAAAGAATATTAGAGGTTTTATGCTGCATACATTTTATAGAAGCCCCTTGCCTTGATTTAGTTAATATATTAATAATGCCCTTGTACTCTGAATTATTTTTGGTTTTGTCATTTATTCAAGTTAAAGTGTCCCTCAATTCAGCATGCCGCTTGGCAAAAGCCTCCTCTAGCAATTTCCACTATTTTCTATCACAAGCCACTCTTCTCCAGTTAGGGCCTGCTGTAAGAGACTCGTCCTTCCATCTAGTTTTTTTAATTTCCTCTGCTCTGCTTATTGTTCCTGGGATAATATACCATTTACATAATAAAGTCTAAAGAGGAATAATTTGGTATCAAAAATAATGATGTTATGTGAAACACTAAGGTATTATTTTTATTCAGTTTTAAATTTAAAATATTAAAAAATATGTTATATATATGGTAAAACATTAAAATTCAATTTGCTATCATAGTTTCTTATCACACATATTTATAGTAATTATCACTATTCGCCTATATTTAAATTATTCTTGTTTCTGCACTTGTTTTTAATAGACTAAAATAAAATTCCAAAGTCCACCTCCATACCTACTTTTTGTATAATAAATAATTGTAATTGTTAACAGGAGAAAATCAGTGGAAAACTTAGTGATATCATCACAGGATGCCATTGGACAGAGCATCAGTCAGGCGCTGACTTTCTCAGGGGTGATCACACAACATGCCAACAATATAATACAGGAAAATAGGTATGACTTATGGTGTAATTTTAAAACAGTCTCACCTCTATAATTTTTTAACATAACATCACACCTGTGTTAAAGGCAGGCAAAGGTATATAGTAACACCCTTATTAAGGGGTCATAGGTCATAGGTCCCAATATAATAGGGGTTGAGCCCATTGCCATCAACCGGTCACAAATCCAGACACCATGCTGCTACTGTTAATTACTATAAAGGATGCAATGCGAATGCTTAAATGGATGTCTGAAGTGAAAAGAATGGATGGGATAAAGAATATAGTATAGTGTAATAGATGGATCAGACCAGGACCAGTGATGGAATATTTAAAATTGGAATTGAATTGAATTGATTAATTAATTTTTATTTATTATTAATTAATTTATTTTAATATTTATTTATATTTAAAAGGGAACTGGTAATTGTAGTTAGGTTAGGTTAGGCGGAACGAACGCCATGTAACTAAAAGAGTGAATGAACATGGCGTTGATATCCTGACTCTTAAGATAGTGTAGGGAAGGGCCGAAGAATAAATGGATTATTTACTAGACTAGTTTCGGTCTGAAACAGATCCCTTATTCATGAGCTGGTGACACAGATAACTCTCACGAAAGTTAATTATAACAAATGAATTTTTAAGTAAATACGCGCAAGGAATGTTGAGTAATGAGTTTGAATGGGAGAAAAAAAGCATCCTAATCAATACTAGAATTCCCAGAAGCGGTAGGGATTGTATCTGGGCTAAATGAAAGGCATTTAGGCAATTTATTGAGAGTACAACACATGTTGGTACTGTATTCTGCACTGTATGTGATATTTTTTTTTTATTTTATTTATCAGGAACAATTTACATTGTATTTGATATTTGATACATTACATTATTAATACATTTTTAACAAAAATTATAACATGAATAAATGCATAAAACGAAAAGATACAAATATTTATTTATAAAACTGTAAATTGGAAATAATATTGTATTATAATTCGTCTAAAGAATACAAGTTTCTCTCTAACAGAAATGCTTTGAGCTTTGTCTTAATATGTGTATAGGCTATGACTGTTGTTTATAGTTCTTTCTAAGTGTATTACTCGTCACGTGGGGTGAGGTCCTGCGGCGCCCATATCCTGTGACGTCAGAATACATACGACATAATTATACCTAAAAGAATAGGGGATGTTAAGGCGACTCGCTGTTTCGACGCGTGTTTATTTAATTATCCATTTGACGACCTGATTGGCGCAGTGGCTAAGCGATTGAACTGCTGCGCTAAGGGTTGCGGGGTCGATTCCCGCACGGGACAAAATTATGTGCGATCCGCAGATGTTTGACCCGAGTCTGGGTGTTTGTGTGTGATATTTCATGTTTGTGAAACGCACCTACGGCACAGGAGAAATTCCTAGGGTGGGGCGACGTTTTTTTTAACAAAAAAAAATTTACTCCATGTATGATGTATTTAACAAAAATGTGAACGAAAAACTTCTAAGAACCTTCTTGGAAGTCGGTCTTCTTATTCTTCGTATCTGCATGACCCAACTGCCATATTTACTTCATATTCACATGGTTTATAGCTTTATGTAACAATAATGTTTACATAGGCGGCCTGTTATCTTTCACGTTTTTCTCTTCATTTTCTTACATTAGACAAGCTTAGCTGATTGTTTTACGGTTTTATAGCAATTTGTGTCATTACGTCTTTATTCACAAGAGGTATTGTTCAATTACATTTCCTTAGACATTACTATTCCTGTGCAATACAATGGGGTGTGTAATACAATGGGGTACCTATTCCTATATCGGGTACAAAAATTCTTGGAATAACTTATAAATTAAAATAATTATTGGTGCTTGCCTTTATTTGAACCCGCACTCTTGCGCAAATCTGCCGCTTTCTTCTGTAAACAGCATAACTATAGCGATACTTCTATAATAATTTTTATTAAAACGTTGTCTCCTGTATCGTGGGTGCGTTTATATTACATACACAAACACCCAGACTCGGGACAAACATCTGCGGTTCGCACAATTTTTTTCCCGTGCGGGAATCGAACCGGCAACCCTTAACGCAGCAGTCCAATCGCTTGGCCACCGCGCCAATCAGATCGTCATTAATTTAAATTTTGTTTTAAATGAGTTTTATTTTAGGCTATTATGTCAGATTGCACATACAATAATAACTTCATTTTTTACATAATTTCGGCCTCAACGTAACAAGGCTATATTTACTATTGCTACGCTTTCACTTGAGACAATAGCGGTGTAGAGGCTCAATGGGAAGGTCATGGGTTCAATCTAACTTGGTATTCTACAATATCTAATATAGTACAATCTAATTATGTGGTGGTGAAACTGCACACTATTATCAAAGTATAAGTCTGGTATTATTGCCATTACTATGTATTTGGGGATCAAATTATTCTTGCCTCGTTGGTCTAGTGGTCGCTAAGCGCGACTGCTGAGCAAGAGGTCCTGAGTTCAAATCCCGGGTCGGGCAAAGTGTTACTGAGTTTTCCATTAGGTAATTCCCAGTAGCAGCACGGAATCTGGATTTGTTCCCGGTTGATGGCAATAGGTTGTAAGTCCCAATGAAATAGGGGGCGACCCCTATTACATTTGGACTTACAACGTAACTGGCGAAATGTGGGTGACTATATGTTCACCTCTGCCTACCCCTTCGGGGAATACAGGCGTGATGTTTATGTAAATTATTCTTGATACAATAGTCAGTACCAAGAAGTGTATCTTATAAGTAATACATTATATCTTGCCTGTATTGCCTGTAAGGTTAGGCAGAGGTGTACCTGTTGTGTTTCTATAGTACATCCACATCAAACCACTTATGTTATAGGTATATGTAACATCACCATTACAGCATCAGCCATTAACTGGAGACAAATCTAGACTGCTGCTGCTGGAAATTACCCAATGGTTAAACTCAATAACATCATTAACCCGGAAATCGAACCCAGGCCTCATGATAAGATAAAGATAAAAATCATATATTCAAAATGAACTCTTTTCAAACATCGTAGTTCTTTGTGACACTGCCTTATCTAAGAGGTACCCCGACTGCGATGGAACTTGTTTTATACTTTTTAGTTCGTTTTTTGTCATGGCAGTCGTGTTTTTTAATTTTTTAAGCTATATTTTTTATTTTTCACTTTTTAGTTCGTTTTTTGACATGGCAGTCGTGTTTTTTATTTATATTTTTTTATATGTTTCATTTTTTATAGCCTATGTTACTCGCGATAGTGTAAGGATTCTAACGACACTCCATACATAAAAATCGGTTCAGGCATTCAGAAGTTGTGGTGGAATAAAGAAACTCACATATGTACCTACATGAACCCTGAAAATATTACACTCCTTTTTTTGGGCAGTCGTGTAAAAACAGGCAAATAGTGCCTAAAATGTCCTAAATAACAGAAATTAAACGCTTCCCGTTGCTCATCACGTTAATTGACAATATCACGCGCATTGTTGCGTGTGACGAATACTTAAACCGGGTGTCTTTAAAATGGTGAGCAGTTTTAATACATTCGACTAATCAGTATAAACAACTTTTCTTTTAAGACCAGACCAAGAAATCACAAAAAAAAATACAATTATTCAAGACATTTGGTCCAGAGTCATTGACCTCAAAAGTACTGAACACAACGTCAAGCCTGTATTCCCCGAAGAGGTAGGCAGAGGTGTATAGCACACCCCCATTTTGCTATATGCTATAGTCCTAATGTAACGGTGTCTGGATTTGTGCCCGGTTGATGGCAATAAGCTTGCCCAGCTTATTGCCATCAACCGGGCACAAATCCAGACACCGTGCTATTACTGAGGTTTACTGACGGTTTCTGTTTCCGAGTGTCCGTCATTAATTTCATAAAATTGCTGGTACGTAAATGGTTTTTCTGGTGTTTTGGACAAACCCAATAACACTGCCTATCCCGGGATTCGAACCCAGGACCTCATGCTCAGCAGTCGCGCTTAGCGACCACTAGACCAACGAGGTAGTCAGATACGAGACCTGATTGGCGCAGTGGCTAAGCGATTGGACTGCTGCGCTAAGGGTTGCGGGTTCGATTCCCGCACGAGACAAAAATTTGTGCGATCCGCAGATGTTTGTCCCGAGTCTGGGTGTTTGTGCATGTGATATTTCATGTTTGTGAAACGCACCCACGATACAGGAGTAATTCCTAGTGTGGGGAGACGTTTTTTTAAAAAAAAAAAAAAGATAAGTAGAATGTTGCGTGACAATACTGCTCATCATTTATAGTCGCCCAGTATAAAGCTATAGTTCTGCTTACCCTATATCTCAGAATACAGAACAAACCAGAAGCCGTGAACGCACACAAAAATGACACCACACCAATTACGCCGAAGTAGGGTAATTGAACGATTTGACATTTAGTTCACAAAGATCGCGCGCATCGCTGGAACGTTTTACACGCTGCACATTTAATTCAATTATGCCGAGCTGCGTAATGCAAATGTGCAAAACTGCGGACGGAATTATACAAAAATATGTTAGGATTATATTTAATTTGTACATTTCACATAAATATGTCCTTTTATTTAAATATTGAATAATTTTAATTGTAGTGATTGTTAAATAAAACCAAGCGGCCATTTTGTCAGTGTTGCAAGTATTTGGTTGAGAGTTTACCCCACGATTTTTTATTAACTAATTTTTGCACAAATTTCTAAAAGGAGAACGAACTATGTTTTTGTGTGCGTTAGGTGTTGAGTTTGATTACCAGTTTGAGCACTGTCATTGGATAGCAATACGGAGTCTAGAATTGTATCTAGTCCATGCCAATAGGCTCGCCCCCTATTACGCGACTGCACTTCGTGTATGCATTAAGCTATTAATATTATTTAATGTATTGACCTCACCTATATTTATTTGTCCTATTGGTCCCAGGACCTATAACATAAATTACGAAATGCGGGTATACTATTTACCTAATGCCTTTTAGAAATACAGTTTATAAGAATACCCATTTGAGAAAAATACAGGCGTAATGTCATATCATGTTTATTGGTAGAATTCCAAAGTATTGCATTATAATATATCTTTTTTAAATTAAATATATATAATAACCTCTTATAGAAATCATAAAATAACAATACCCAAAACATCGTCATTTACCCCAGAAGTAGTAACTGCCATTCCTAACCTAGCAACATTAAGCGGGTGTAAAGTGGCGGCAGGGGGGAGCGTACGTATTGTTGATGGACACAGTGCACATAAAGGAAAAATGGCTGAACGCGGGGCCTGTGCCCTATATGATGTAACGGTCCCAAAGATACATGTTAATGCGTGTTAAACTCACGATGCGTGACCATAGTTAACCTTTGCTATTATGTCTAGAATAGTTTTAAAATTCACTAAAGTTACGTATACTACGGCGAGGTCGGAACTAAAATCTGACCTCCAACGACTTTGAATTGTTTGAAGTTTTTCAGACAAATTAATTCCCTTTAACAATGTTTTAGAATGTGTAAATTAAGCGTGTGCTGTTGAACATCCCACGTGTATGAAAATATAAAAAATCTCCTTAGAATATGTCGATTTGAACCCGTAACCTAGTGCGCATAAATCTAGTCAGCAAACGACTTGGTAATCTCGACATTGCACAACAAGAATTATAAAAAAAAAAATGTAAGTATCTAACCCCCGACACAACATAAATTATAGCTAAGAACCATCTCAAACACGTTAGCTTTCAAACAAAAGAAACCGCATCAAAATTGGTCCATTCGTTTAGGAGCTACGATGCCACAGACAGCACGTCAAACTAATAACACCCCTCTTTTTGCGTCGGGGTTTAAAACAAGCGTATCGTCAATTAGCAATAAATGTACATATCTCCTTTATGTACCAATTGATTGTAACAACAATGTAGTAGGTATATAAAACACACAAAGAGTTTCATTTACGTAAAATACGCACACGCTAATTTCAAGTTTAAGTTTAATTACAGTGTAAACAACAAAAGAATTAAGAATCAAACACCGCAGTCTTCAGACCTTTCGGCACGAGTTTATACTACACAATATGTAGATAAATTAAAAATACATTTTGCTAACTTTATTGGTCCATCTAATTTGCCAAGCTTATAAAGATAGCTTATCATGTGGTATCAGTGCCTGTATCTATACATTAATTAGTTCGGTGTAGGTATTGTTAGCTGAAAGGTTTTGTGTTTTGTGATGGAAGCTGAAAAGTTTCAAGTGTTGTTTACACAGTGGGAATCGTTGAGTAAAGTGATTATTTTTAGGTAATTTTGTTTTTATTTGTTTTGTATAGTTAATGTGTGGTGAGTTTGCTGTTATTTATTTTTCAAGGTACATGCCTTGGTAAATAGAAACATAACTTGCCGAATAAATCTATAGTACAAGTAACAATTATTGAACCTTCGAATCTATATTTATTCGCGACTGCCGCTTAACCAGCTTATGAATAAGGGCTCCGTTCGAGTTTGAAACTAGTCGGGCATTCTCGAATACACACGTGAGTAAAACCGGCGGTATATGTAGTTAATAATATATTTATTGATTAAGAGCTCACAACACAACAAAGCAGAGGATATACAGGTAATAATACTTAACACAAGACGTAGTATAAAGTTTCAGAGTACAGATTCAGATACAAAATGACTAAAGTGTAAATATACTTCTTTTTTGCGGTCGTAAAAAAAGTAAAAAGTTAAAAACACTATTTCACAACAATGAATAAATGATAGCTAATGTTACCTACGTAATGTTTTCTTACCAAAGTTGATTGCGGAAACAAATAAGCAACTTGTATTCTTATGTATAGTGGCCGCATAGGTGTTACCGAGCGTAAGATGCTTAGTTGTGTTCCCAGGCCTGGCAGTATACTGGTTTTCGGTTGATTATCAGTCAGACTTCTTCTTTTATGCGTTATTTCTCAAAGCAATTTCTCCTGCGTCTTTCGTTGCACAAACAAGGAATATCGGTACCACAGGAACACCTAGACTCGGAACAAACATTTGCGTATCGCACAAATTTTTGTCCCGTGCGGGACAAAATTAATATGAATACTTTTTGGATACATTACTTAGATTTTTATCATCAGCCGGAAGACGTCCACAGTTAAACAAAAGCCTCCCCCTTAGAACGCCACAATGAACGGCAACTTGCCATTTGCATCCACCGGTTCCCCGCAACTCTGACGGTATCGTCGGTGCACCTGGTGGGAGTCCACCGGGAACTAAATACATAAATTATTCTGTTATGTGGTTACTAAAACACGCTTAAACCCGCTACTAAATTATAGTCCCAATTAAAATAGGCCGTCGTGCCATTTAAAATTATCGTGCGAACTAAATTAACGCCAACCAGCCAATTAATAGCCTGACGTTTTACTGATTAGATTTTTTCATGCAAGTATTTCAGCAATTATTTTGGTGATACTAAATTATAAGTATGTACTGGTTTATTATTTTGTTAATTTAATATTACCTCACACTATGGAATTCCCTTGATTTTTTTTAAGACTCCTCACACTATGAATTTATCCTGTATCGAGGTTACGTTTTACAATCATGAAAATATATCACATACACAAATACTGAGACTCGGGACAAACATCTGCGGATCGCACAAATTTTTATCTCGTGCGGGAATTGAACCCGCAACCCCTAGCGCAAAAGTCCAATCGCTTTTAGCCTCTGCGCCAGTCAGGTCGTCGTGCAGCATCTATACTGTTTAACTGTGTATTACTGTTCCACAATATTATTGTGTACTTGATTACTCTTTGAAACGATGAGTCGACAAGGCTGCAACAAGATTCTAAATGAACTAACACTTTTATTTTAACAAAAGGTTCTAAAAAGTACTTTAAAAATACAAAACTTGTTAAATCACTACTACAAACCATTTTAATTGTTAGTTTCGCAACTAACGGCGCTAACCGGCTCCCGCATGGCAATTTCGGCGATAAGTTATCTCGGGCGCGAATCACCAGCCTATCTGTAACCGTTGTGTGTGCTGCATGATAAGTCCGCGCATACCATGTGTAGCATGCAATCCTACTAGGAGTTGCCATATTCTGTACTTTGCCCTAGACTGGGGCAAATAATATTTTCTTTACGATTTATTAGCAGTGGGTAATTCAAGCTGGTTGGCTAACCCCATTGTTACGATGGGATATCTTCTTTCTGACTAGGCATCCTAGTTTACTTGGTTGTCCCTCTATCATATTAATTATTAATAGGTATGCAGTCGAAACTGTTGAAAAGTGGTCCAGGTTTTGCAGTATTGCAACGTCTTTGTGTACAGGCAAACGCAACCAAACAGCACTTGAGAATCTTCCAAACTTGAGAAATTTCTAGAAACCTCCAATCGCTCGAGATATTGTCATTTCCTAATAACAGACAATAATTACTCTTGCAGTTACTAAATAACGTAGTGTTTTAATTACTTTATGAGTGTGACTCAAAATGCAATGCGCTGCAGTGAATGCCACTGTCAAATGTCGCAACGCGAGTTTTTTCAGTGTTTTGCAACGAACCGTGAACAGTTTGGCGCCAGATCACTTGGCTCTGTAACTTTAAAATGTATGTTGTAGACGGTTCTTTGGTGGTCGGAAAATGTGAGTGGATTTGTGTTGTTTTACTGGAGAATCGTGTTGCCAAGATTTTGGGACATGGTGTAATTGTTGGCGGTTCATTTGCGACTTTACGTTCGTTGTCTGTCTAGACAAACGTTTTGGTTGTAATCAAGTTTTGTAGTATTTGTGGAAATTATAGATATTTTCTTTCGATTCTGGATGTTTGTGGGATTTTATGTAACTGCAGTAAAATGTTTGAGAGACACTTAATAATTTGGTTCGTGCAAAAATACCAATTCCGATCGTTTTAAGACTCTCTTTCGATGCTAAATGAGCAAAAAAGGTTGTTGTGCGTTTAATTTGACTTGCAAAACATTTTGTATGTTATTCACTACAAAAGAAAGCATTGTTTTGCGTTTTTCCCGCGATAACTGACGCGATAAGGTCTAATAACTGTTGTGAACCTGATTTCGAAGGCCTTGCTCGAAGAAATCTCGAAAAATCGATTACCGTAGTAGCTAATTGCCTAGCTCATGCCCTCTTAAAGCAGGAACATTCCAAATCTTAGCACACATAAGTATATAGTAATCGTCTAGATCCTACATGCAATAAAGAACTACTAGAAATCACACAATGTTAGCGCATTTGCTTACACCAATGTCATTGGACTTTCAGTGAAAAAACGTAACTCTTTTATAATCCACGATTCAAAAATAGGTCTTACTAAAATAATCCTGAATTTAAACCAGACCAAATCTAATATCTTGATCTGCAAATCTGGGTCAAAATTAACAGGAACATGAACAGGAAACTGAAATACTAGTGATGTATGCACCAAAGGGGTAGGCAGAGGTGTATAGTACACCCACATTTCGCCAGTTATGTTTAAGATCCCAATCGAAATCCGTGGTCCTGCCAACCCCTCTTGGAAATAGGCGTGACTTTATGTATGCATGTATATAAATCCAGAATCCGTGCTGCTACTGAGAATTACCAAATAGAAAAACCCAGTAACTCTTTGCCCGAACCGGGATCCGAAACCGAGCAATCGCACTTACCGACCACTAGACCATCGAAGCAGATATATTACCAAAAAGTCAATATTCAAAATGAACGTATAACTGTCAGTAGGACCTGTTTAGATAGTATTAAACTCTTTCAGTATTTCGTTGTGATATTATCACCACTGTCCGGTGTCTTGTATGATAATGTGATATCAGACCGCGTGTCGTTAACTGATAGAGATCGTCTGATGTTATCAGGATTTAATTGAATCCTACTAGTTTGCATGTATCTGTTATTATCTGTGGCCGTATTTTATGCGGAAGTTGATGCATAATTATAGGCCTAATGCTATTCTACATAATATATTCAGTAGGGCTCTGGTATTAAATAATTAAAATAAGCACATAAAGTCTAAAAAATAATATTTTTTACGAGCGGTTAAGGTATTTTTAAGTAAAATTAATTTTGGATTTGCCTTTAATTTTGGACTTAGTAAACGTGATAAGATATGTCTGTGTCTAGTCATAATCATAATTGGTTTGCTGCCTAATTGGTCTAGTCTAAGTGCGACTACCGAGCATTTGGCTCTTGGGTTCGATCCCGGGTCGGGTAAAGTGTTACTGGGTTTTTCCATTAAGTAATTTTCAGTAGCAGCACGGCGTCTGGATTTCTGCTCTGTTGATTGCAATAGGCTCGCCACTGATTACATTACGACCAATAACATAACTGGCTAAATGTGGGTGTACTATTATGTGCACCTCTGCTTACCCCTCCGGGGAATACAGGCTTGATGTTATGTAAATGTTATTTTATACAAAAACAACTCGTGAATATGTAGACTCTTTGTCCCAGTGACTTGATATTGAATGCGCATCCATTATGGATTTTGCATTTTTATTTGCATTTTGCCGCACCTAACGTTGTATTCTGGAAAACTACCCAAACTTTTATTTAAGCCAGATTTCGAATGACTGTATGACTAAGCGACGCTTATAAATTTGAATTTCCATGAAATTATAGAACAGAGGAAAGTCAAATGGATTTCTAAATATCTTAGAATACCTGGAAGCATTATACAGAAGACCAAAATTGTACTAAGAGCGTGCGATTTGTATTTATTTCACGTTTAGAATATATGCGTGTTTCTGTGTTACTAATGTTCCCCGAGGGAGCGTGACTTCCAAAATTTATAGCTGAAGCCCGCTCAAGGCATGCGTTGTTAATGAACCATTAGCTTAACATAGTCAGTTGATTCTTTTAAAACTTATCTTTATGCGAAGAGATGGTAAAGATACTTGTACTATTAATTATTATTAATAATACTAATGTTCTCTTGACCGAATTTCGGTCACGGCGGCCGATCTCATCTGAGACTAGCCAACTACGCAGGAGATATTATAGTGCACAAGTATGCGCGCAAACACAGGTGCACTCCCTATTCCCTCACTCTCATAGTCCGATGGGACGGTAGACCGACACGACCGGAGAGAGATCAGGCGCAGGACCAACGGCTTAACGTGCCTTCCGAATCACGGAGGGTCTCGACATGTGAAAACGGTCACCCATCACAAGACTGACCGCGGCGAGCACGGTTTAACCTCGCAAATCGACTGATCTGCGCGGTAGCCACGTTGCCACGAGCCCCTCACTAGTATTATTATGACTTAACACAATAAATACTTCTGCTGCCTGTCAATATAATCATGTCTTACCTGTTAGATCCCATCGAGACAATAAATACCACATCGATAATGACGTAAGACACTACATCTATAGAAACAAATATAAATCAATGGCAATGTTTTGTATAATAATAATAATATCATTTATTCGACAAGAATATGGTACAAAAGATGTTACATAATAAAAAAACCGACATATCCGCCTTTAACAGGCATGCGAATATTAGGTAGGTACTTGTTTTACATACAATCTAAAACACTGGTATCTATACTTAAACAATCTATGACAACAAATTTCAAGATTGTTAACATTTGAGATCAGAATAATTATTTAATAAGCATTTTAAATGTAACAAAAAATTATAAATAAAAACCATTGTTTACATTTTTATTGAAAATAACAATTTGAAATTAAAGTAAACCGTATTGTTGGTAGAAAAGATGTGTCTGAAAAATAACACCAATCAGCTCGCAAACCATGTTAATGTGTGATATTGGTCGGTGACTGGTGTTTATGCACTCGAAGTCATATGGGACGGGAACTAGTTAGATAATTTAGATGTTATCTAATGGTCGTGCCACTGCAAGTAATAATCTTCCTATCCCTCGGTTATTAAAAAAACTATTGGCACTGATAGCCGAGTGGATCGTCCATTGGACTGCCAAGTCAAAGGTCGCTAATTCTAACCCCGGCACGCACCAATGTCTTTTCGAATTCATGCGCGTACTATAAATTAGTTATCAGTTGCTAAAAACGGTGACGGAAAACATCGTGAGGAAACCGGCACACCTGAAAGATGTTTCAACGGTGTGTAAAGCCATGTCAGAGGCCTATATAGGCGATTTAAACTCTGACACCGGGTTGTTCATCAACCATACGATGAGAAGATTAAAAAAACTTTACAGATAGGTCCTGTACACATACCATAACCGTTCCCAGGATCCTTAATGAGAATGACGCATGCAATTATAAATAATGGTATCTTTATCAAACATTCTTTGTCCCACACTTTCCTAGCGGGGTCAGTGTAACTACTATCGATACGCTTTTCTTTTGTTATCCTTCCCTACCAAGTACCACTGATATCTAGCAATAGGCTATTTAATTAATCACTACGTTATCAGCTATTTGTACACGTTTATCGTAAACAAACGATGCACAAATCGTTGTTACTGTTGTTCTTCGTTTGTACGAATGGATCTGCTTGAAGCGTGAACTATTATAAATTCAAATAATATATTATGGACATCCAACGCTGGTACTCATTGGATCAGTTTATAATTGTGTATGTGTATTATTCTGTACGCTCTGAAGTTCCTTTTTTTTCACGGGTATATACATAATTCTCCTGAACTATCCCACCACCCAGGGGGGAAGAGCGGTGGAGGTATGGGACTGCCTGTTATAAAACAACAGACTCTACCCACTGAAATAACCCCGGCGTATCTCTCATCGCTATAAGGGACGGCATGAGGTTCCCTTAGGATGACGCCACGCCGCCCCAGCACGCTCTCAGCAAGCACCTATGCTGAGGTAGCTTTGTCAACAATTTGAGTAACATGCAAAACGGGTTCAACTTATGCATGTTATAAGTTGGGACTCATCAAATTTACTGCTGTTATTTATAGTAAAAAAGGTTCTCTTTTTCTCTGGAGACCTTCGAGCGCCAGTACCAGCGCAAACCCTGGACAGTCTGCCCCGCTACGATCTTTCTGGCAAATCTCTAGACCACGATAATGTAATTATCATCACCGACTCGTAGAAAGAATCATCTCTTGTCAGGTTTTCAATAAATTTGAGTCGTACTAGCTTTTAAGCCAAACGTGTAACATACAGACATGTTTTTCTTTTTATTAGTATATAGTTTAAATGTTCGGGGTTGTGTTTCAGGAGCGTGTCTCGTTCGCCGTCGCCCTCCCCGTCCGCCTCGCTCCGGAACACAGACAGCGCCAGTGAAGCTTTAGACAATGACAAGGTAAGCCCCATGGTATAGTCACCAAACATATCACATACTATGGTTGTGGGTGTAGAAGTCTCTTAAACGATTCCAATACTAAGTCATTTAGATTGGGGAATGCGTATATGTTAACACAGTTTATGGGATCATAAGTAATTAGATTTTTTTCTTTTCAATTAATGGTATTCCATGCTTACAAGGCATTTCGCCTCTAAACTTGTGCGATTTACAGAAGATTTTATATCTATCTTTATTTATTTAGAAGCTAGGAGTTATTACAGTAACCATATTCAAAGGAGGAAGTTTATGCCCAACAGTGGGTTACCTACAAGCCAATGATGATGATGAGTTTAGTTAATTTACAGACATGAAATGCACTACCTTCCTGACTAGCAAAAAATATTTGCAGAACACTAAGGCATTACTCCAATCTCATCAAGCCTTATTTAAAAAGATATGATGTTTTTTAAAAGTTCATTGTCAAAGCCAGTCTTCTTATCGTATGGTTGATGAACAACCTGGTGTCAGGGTTTCAACCGCCTGTAGGCCTCTGTCATCAAAGCTAGTGTCATTAGACCATGAAGTATGTTGGTTGCAGACGAGCGAGGCGTCGCTGCACATGCCGTGCCACGCGGGCGGTGACTCGGCGTCCGTGTCGAGCGGCGAGCTGGCCGTCACCGTCGTCAGCGCCGCGCCCTCGCTCAAGGGGGACAACCCTAAGGTAAGGCGCTCAGATTACAGCGTATACATAGAAAACGCATCTGTGTGGGGGAGCCTTAACTCATTAATGCTATGCTCACGCACATTCACAGAGGAGAACAAACACAGCGCTGGTTTTCAGCGAAAGCCGGTGACATGAAATATTATCATATCATAAATACCATTATAACCCTTTATTTATTTACAGCCACCTTACCATGAACTCTTAAAGCAGGACAGTTTACGTTGTGGAAGGGAGACGCCGCATTACACTGCACGTAGCGGTGTCTCGTCACATCTTAAACTGTCCTGCTTTAAGGGTCATGGTAAGGGGGCTGATAGATAGACATATATTAAGGGGAGGCCTTTGGTCAACAGTCGACGTTTCCAGGCTGATGATGATGAGATAGATTTAGTACCCTTTTCCTTGGACCAATTTTCTCTGGTTGCAACCAAATCGGTATAAAAACTAAGCTCCCTTTTGTATATCTGATGCAAAAACGTTTGTTCTGATAATATTTACCGATCGTGCTCATCAAAACACTTGGTATTCAGCAGGCATCCAGTACGTGTGTGTTTGTGTCTGTGTTTAAATGGCCTATTCCCTATATGCCCAAAAAATGTCGAAAAAAATCCCCAAAAACGTGGCGTAACGCCACGCATCAATATACCTCAGTCCACAACTATATAAAAAAAAAATTCGAGTAATTGAGAACCTACTCCAATTTTGAAGTCGGTTAAAAAATCAATAAGCAGTTGCAGAAAATGGCAAGGAATCGGCAAAATGTACTTTTATGGAATAAAGTATTGAGTAAAATATGAAATTAACAACATCTAGCTCCAGCTCAAATGAAATGTAAATACTCAAATTCTTCCTTCCCCTTCAAAACAAGTTTCCATCACAAAAAATTTCCACTTTCAGCCCCGTTTAGGGCCCCTTATGTTGACGAAATAATGATACGTAATGTTTCAGCTCTCGAACCCAAACAAGGGGGTGGACGGCGCGCGCACCAAGAAGAAGAGCTGGTACAACTCCCTCTACCCCACCTACAAGAGCAAGTCGGACGACTTCAAGAGGCTGTTCAAGGATCTGCCCGATGATGAGAGGCTTATCGTCGGTGAGTTGAGTTTTTTTTTCAACTAGCTTTTGCCCGCTGCTTCGTCCGCGTTAACCCCTATTTAATCCGCTTAGAGGGTTGAATTAAAAAAAAAAGCAGCTTATGCCCTTTCTTGGGTCTCAAACTTTCTACATGCCAAATTTCATCAGAATCCGTCCAGCGGTTTAGACATGAAGACCTAACAGACAGACAGAGTTACTTTCACATTTATAATATTAGTGTGGAAGTATGCATTTAGATTTCCGTTTGTTATATTGCTTGTACACAAGGCTGTGGTCACGGGTTGATCCGTGTCAAGCCGTCCCGGGTCCCAACCCGTCCCGTTCCTCTGCTAGTCGGCCGAAGCGTCAGGTAAAATCGGTATTTGTACCCTTAATTACGTACGCGGTTAAGACCCGTTAGCTCTAATTACTAGCACTGATAGCCGAGCGGTATGACCGTTGGACTGCCAAGTCAAAGGTCGCAAGTTCAAATCCCGGCACGCACCAATGTCTTTTCGAATTCATGTGCGTATTAAAAATTTGTTATCAGTTGCTAAAAACGGTGAAGGAAAACATCGTTAGGAAACCGGCACACCTGAGAGATTTTTCAACGGTGTGTAAAGCCATGTCAGAGGCCTACAGGCGGTTTAAACTCTGACACCAGGTTGTTTATCAACCATACGATAAGATGAAGAAGAAGCTCTTATTGTATGAAGGATAATTTATTATTAACCTCAAACATATAAATGTATATTAAACATCTTCCGTGTCCTGCAGACTACTCGTGCGCACTCCAGAAGGACATCCTGGCCCACGGGCGGCTGTACGCGTCTCAGAACTACCTGTGCTTCTACGCCAGCATCTTCGGCTGGGAGACCACCATGACCACGCGCTGGAAGGACGTCACCGCCATCACCAAGGAGAAGACTGCACTTGTGAGTACCACTACCACTTGTGCACACCACATTAGATACCTAATCTAGTGCGTACAAATAAACTAGACTTCCTATAATAAAAATGAGTTTTGTGAGTGTTATCCATATTATTTACTATTTTCCGGGTTTACTCTAAAACTATAAATAAAATCGGAAAAGAATTAAAATAAGCTTATGTTATTTTCTCAAGTGACCTACATAAAAAATATCATGGTTACCATGGTAACTTATATTTTTTATATTACTAAGAATTTTATCGGCCATGGCATATTTTATTTTTTTTAAAAAAAACGTCGCCCCACACTAGGAATTTCTTCTGTATCGTGGGTGCGTTTCACAAACATGAAATATCGCATACACAAACACCCAGAGTCGGGACAAACATCTGCGGATCGCACAAATTTATGCCCCGTGCGGGAATCGAACCCGCAACCCTTAGCGCAGCAGTCCAATCGCTTAGCCACTGCGCCAATTGGGTCGTCAAATATGTATGTATATTATGTAGATGAGAAAAAGTAAGCCATACTACATCATATTATCTTTTAGCCGAAATAACCTGTTTGTATATTGCATTACATGGTTTCAAATAAAATGAATTACCAGTATAACACAGTTACAATAATATATTTTTCTCATCAGGTAATACCAAACGCCATCCTCGTATGCACAGAGGGGGAGAAGAACTTCCTCACGTCATTCTCCGGCCGCGACAAGGCCTACCTGATGCTGTTCAGGATATGGCAGAACGCGCTCATGGACCAGCCCATGAGCAGCCAGGAGTTCTGGCAGTGGGTGAGTGGAACTACACCAGTTATGAGTAGTAGACAGAAAGTGGTAGCAGTAGACTATAGCGTTTATTGTTATGACTGATAAAAGTTATCTGTATACTTATATATATATACATATTATAAAGCTGAAGAGTTTGTTTGCTTGAACGCGCTAATCTCAGGAACTACTGGTCCGATTAGAAAAATTCGTTCAGTGTTAGATAGCCCATTTATCGAGGAAGGCTATAAGCTATAAAATTTTCGAAATCCACGTGGATGACGTCGCGGGCGGAAGCTAGCAATAATAATAGCCTATATCTGTCCCACTGCAGGGCAAAGGCCTCTTCTCGTACAGAGAAGGATTAAGCACTGATCACCATGCTAGCTCACTGCGGACGATTTCAGATAAATAAATCCAGGTTTCCTCATGGTGTTTTCTGCGCCGTTAGTCAATGGTGTCTTAGTCTACTAAAATTTTATGATATTGAAAAAGTCCATTCATACTTGCCTGGGTTTGAATCTGCAACTTTGTGCATACAAATCCAGTATGTTAACCACTGGGCCACCACAAATTAAAAAAGTTAGGGAAATTAAATTTATATTTCATCTGTATTCCAAATTACAGATGAAATATAAATTTAATGAGCACTGATAGCTGAGTGGTATGACCGTAGGACTGCCAAGTAAAAGGTTGCATGTTCAACCCCAGCAAACACCAATGTTTTTTCGAATTCATATGATAAATGATAAATGATTTTATTTCTGTAAATAGGTCTTAAAAAAACACTTTTACACGTCATTTTTTTATGCGTATCATAAATTAGTTATCAGTTGCTAAAAACAGTCGAGGAAAACATCGTAAGGAAACCGGCACACCTGAGAGATTTTTCAACGGTGTGTAAAGCCATGTCAGAGCCTTACAGGCGGTTTAAACTCTGATACCAGATTGTTCATCAACCATACGATGAGAAGAAAAATTTGGATTTTTATGGTAGGTGAGTATAAGAATATCTGGAGTTCAGGACAATTAGCAACGTTAGCAGACAACGTACAGTTCTGAAAAAATAGATTCTAGAGTTTAACAAAAGTTATTATGCTGCAGTTATTCTTTTTCTTCTCCTTACATATTTACAACTGCAATTACAAATTGCGGATAAAATATTGTGTTCTATGGGGGAGGCCAATAGTGTGCAAACCAAGAAGTTACAAGAGCGTGCACTGTTAGAATCTTGGGTCGTCGAAGAGAGAGTTTTATCTTTCGCCGCTCGACGGGTGGCGCTGCGCTCGCGCGCGCGGTCTTGCTGCGTTCCGTTTTATGCTTTTAATGCATGTAAACATCCTCCCCCCCCTTGGGGACATGCTTCCCAAGAGCTGGACGTCTTCCGGCTGATGATGGAGATGATCCAATATTAATAAAACAGAAAAAAAAGTTAGCCGTCACGCCACGCCGTGACACATCAAAGTGTATAGTAACGCGCGCGCGCACACAAAGGAGTTTATAGCGGTGGCGTAGTGGGGGCATCACGGCACGGTTTGCCGTCACGGCGTTCGAGTCGTCGATTTTACTGCCAAGGCGCGCCAATAGATGTGTAACATCAAAAGTCACTTGTTCTTTCAAAATAGGAATAATTTAATCCCTATAAATAATCCTATCCCATCCAAGCGTTTTAGTATATTACTACTTCTACTAGACATTCGACAAATACGCGGGCGAGTCACGTGGCCATTCTAATGTATTCTCACAGCCACGACACAGATATTGGACATTAATTCTAACGCATGCGCATAACTGAACAGTCCCCAATCAATATTTATAATATAAAAGTGAAAAACAAGATTTGATTTACTACCTTGGAGGTTTGTGTTGCCAGTTACAAAAAATATATTAGATAATAACTATAGCTCTCGGCTTCACTCTCATATCAAGGGAACTTTTCTTCAGTTTTTTTTTTTTTTTAATATCCTGTTCAGTGTCCCACTGCTGGGCAAAGGCCTCCCCATTATTTTCCCACAAAACTCTTCAGTTACTTAGTTAAAATAAAAAATATCCGGAAACCGACCAGGGTTCTGATTTATCTTGTAGTTTATTCCATTTAATAGTCGGAAAGATAAAAAATAAACGATTTTTTATAAGGTCCATCTTATTAATATGCGGTCCCTAAAATGTCGGGAAATTTCTAGCTTCTTAATAAAAATAAGGGATGTAACTCTAAAAAAACAGTCGAATTGAGAACCCCTCCTTTTTTGAAGTCGGTTAAAAATCATTAAAATAACTGAACAATATGTCTACAACCTTTTTTCAAATACTTTATGCATACATACAAGTAATATAATTTTGCTTTTTCATAACTGGCAACCCGACGAGCACAGATTATATTTAAAACAATTCAAATATATTTGACCGCAAATCTACCACACGTACTGAATAAAATCTGAGATAAATAATATTTTATTGTTTGTTAGCTTTAGTTATAAGATTGCGAAAGTCACCTACGTTATATTAGGTATGTACTCTCAGACTCAGTAACTATGTTATTTATTTATCTTTAAATCAAATGTAATCTTAATATGCGTGTGTAAGTTATTATTCTCCAAAACGGCTTGATCGATTTCGATAAAATTTGGTGCGGATTAATTTTGAACACAAAGAAATAATATAGGCAAATTTTTGTCCCGGAAGCACAATCATTAGATAAAGTTGTGAGCGCAAGCTAGAATGTAAATATTTTAAAGTTTATTTTAATACCATTCTGTAAATTTTTTTTTAACTTGAAATCGCTCAGTAGTTACATTTACTAATGTGGTGTATTAATAAAAGAAATCCAGCTGAAATTGATCGATAAGAACCGTTATTTATTAGATTATGTTATTATAGTTTCTAACAATAGAATATAAATAAACCAACAATCATCATAAATATCAAGATTTTAATAGTATAGTCAACTGACTGACTGAACAGTTGGTTCAGTTTTCAATAATTGGCATTAAAAGATTTTTGCTAGACATAAAATCAACCTACAAGTGCTGTACTCTCTGATTGACTGCCTCGTTGGTGTAGTGGTAGCTAAGCGCGATTACTGAGCAAGAGATCCTGACTTCGAATTCCGAATCGGGCAGTGTTACTGGGTTTTTCTATTAGGTAATTCTCTGGCCTCAGTAGCAGCACGGAGTCTGGACTTGTGCCCGGTTGATAGCAATATCTCTCATCCCTATTACATTGGGACAATAACATAACCGGCGAAACGTGGGTGTACTATAAATGTACACTTCGTTCGGCCTACATCTTCGGAGAATACAGGCGTTAAGACGTGTTTTTATCAAAAAGTTCCAAGTAAATGTATAAACGGATCAGTAGTGTGCGCCCGTCTGAGTTGTGTTCATTATAAAGTTTATGAGATGTGTGCTCAAGGACCGCGAGCCAGTGTGCGGCGCCACGTGGTGTCGGCAGCACGGCAGGTACCTATCATCTATAGTCTGGGCACATTACTATCAACTAATAAAGCCCATACTTAAAAAAAAATCCTTCATTATTGTACGTCATTAGCATGTCTAAGAGATGTCATTAGACTTAATTTTATTATTAAACTTAAAAAACGTTTTGTCAAGCGGAAACGTTATATCCAAGTATTTAAATGCTTCTATCAATTGTGACATGATGTATAGTGTCAAAATAAGTGTTAACTTTACTAAATGTGTTTGGAAAATATAATCCCCGTAAAGGTAGATATGTGCTTATAGTGTAGATATGTGATTATATACAGAGATGTGCTATTGCGCACCCATATTTTATTAGTTAGTATAAGCCTCATATTTACCATTTTTTCTTTAATAAGTGATGCAACATCACATAATGAAAGTCAATTCTTTATTCTTATTACCTACAGTAATGATTTATTATTTGTCCAGCGCGAAAAGCCAAGTTTCTACCCACTGAGCGTAACACTTATCACTATCCCCTACCAACCCCCGCAACAACAGTTTAATGTTTAATCATAATTATATATTTTGTCGCGGACCTTGGAGCGTCGCCAATTCACTTGGAGTTCTGCCCGTTCCAAATAATTTCTGTCTAACTAAGAGAAATATAAACAAATTATATAATTTTGATGTCAAATATCTAAACCCCTTATCGTGAAGTGAAAGTCTTATCAGCAGTGTTCAGTTAATACGTGAACTGTTTCAGGTAAAACAATGTGTTTACGGTGTTTTATGTCATTTGTTTTCTATATTTATATGTACTTATATACTTTTGTTCATTGTGAATTGCGTGAGTTTTATTTTCGTGAAATTTGACTGTGTAATTTTGTACGCAAAGATGGTGTCAAACATGATAATAAAACGTTGGTACTTCCTTCTGCCGATCTGTATCTAAGGTAGTCAATGAATACGAGTAACTTATCTATCAAAATATATGTATGTGTTACGTATTTAATTTGATAGTATTTTTTGATGTTACTGTTTAACGGAATTTATGGATACTAATCTATACATACTTACTTCTGTCCTTTTTAACCGACTTCTAGAAAAAGGAGGAGGTTCTCCATTCGGATGTTTGTATTTTTTATTTTATTTTTAATATTGTATTCCTCAAAACCTACCTGGTAACCTGTACACCTCCTCCTAAGGGGGAGGCCTTTGTTCAACAGTGGACGTCTTCCGGCTGATGATGATGATGAATTAGCGATGGTGTATAATGTAACAGGCACGTGTGTCTATGGCAGGTGCACAGCAGCTACGGCGAGGAGCTCGGCTTCAACTCGGACGAGGAAGGCTACGGGCGCGACGCCCTCGACGACGTGCCGCCCCTGCCGCCCGACACCGACCCCGTAAGTTCCTACACGACACCACTATCTATACTGAATACATATATATTATACTTGTTGTGTCCCGCGTTTGATTTGCATTTGTGTAATCGCCATTAGACTTCTGAAATCCTAGTAAACACGGCTGCTACGGGCACTTTTTTAAAACATTGCGAACCAAACCAAATAGTTAAGATAGCGAACCCGGCAAACGTCGTCCTGTCCGGAAAAGCAGCGCCACCACCTACCTGGTCCAATTGTGTTAACAAACCATCCAGGAATCCATTGAAATATACACACAAAATTTCATCCAAATCGGTCCAGTCGTTTAGGAGAAGTTAGGTGATATCACTCGTACAGAAGAATTATATATAAAGATATCGATACTAATATTATAATGCTGAAGAGTTTGTTTGGTTGAACGCGCTAATCTCAGGAACTCCTGGTTCGAACTGAAAAAATATTTTTGTGTTGGATAGTCCATTTATCGAGGAAGGTTATAATAGGCTACGTAACTTCCGAAGTATGGAGGAGACTCATTAAAAGCCAGCTTCAGTCCGGTGTTGTGAGGATATGAGAATCTGTTCAAGTTTCAATCATCTAGTGGTCGTGACTGAAACTTGAACAAATGTTTTACTTTTAGTGCAAATCTTGAAACAAAGTATAGAAACCTAATTATATCTATGCGTTCTCAAATGATGTCGACGCGCGGCCTCACCCTTGACCGCCACATTACATAGAATCCCACTTCCTATAATGGTTATTACACAATGGGCCATCGTGATAACTCCAAGACACGCTACACCTGATAACTTGAGTCATTCGTGATAAACAAGGCGACCAATCGCGTTATTAATCGTAAACACCTGCAGATAAAATACGGTATCTTTAGAAATACTAAAAAATCAATCGCTCATGGAGCTAACTCGGTAACTGATAGTTTAGAAACGGGTACTACAATGCGGGTTATAAACAAAGCGAAGAAAAAAGTGAGTTTTGTTCATTATTATAAATGGATATTAATTAAAAATATGGCGTGAGTTCTATTATAAATTGATAACGTTTTATCTATGAACAGTGAATACGTTTTCTTTTTGTAAGTCACGAAATATAATTTTATGTTTAGAATTAAACTTAATTATTACATAAGACGACAAAGATAATTTAGAAAAATATTACAGTGTCCTTTTTTCAGGTTCTACAAAGTGTAGTGATATACCTGGTCTAAATGCAACATGTGTTCATGTAAATTAGATTGGAGGAGGAGACCTTCTAAATTTTGGTCTAATCTTAATAAGTAATAAGTGGCATTTTATTTATGATTAAGGCATAAGTTGATGGTTACGTCACTATTAAGTTTTGTGGTGTCAATATAAACATAAGAAATAAAATAGTAATATAAGGTTTTGTTCGAAGTCCTACACCTCGCACTAGTATTCTGTGTTGTGAGATCTAGGATCTTTCATTTACACATAATAGTTCAATAATAAGATACTTTTTTTTAAATATATATGTGTGTGTGTACTTATGTACGCACATAAGAAGTAATATTTCTTTGGCGTAAAGTAACAAAAAAATACTCAAAAAAATCCCCGATGTGCTAGGTCTCTAAACAATAAAATAAAGACATTAAATCTAATAGTTTAATTTGTATAACTAAAAATAACTACATTGAATAGCTATCAATCCAAGAAAAATAAGAGACATTTATCAGCCTACATCAGGGTGTAGCTTTTATCTGTCGGTGCGCGCATCGTAAGAATACACTCTTATAAAGCGCGTCAAAAGAAGAATAACTTCAAAAAGTTTTTCGCGTGTTTATCCAGGAGGTGCTGGATTCGTCGATGGAGGCGAGCGGCGGCGCGGACACCCGCGACGAGCCGCGCGCCCCCGGACACTCCTCGCACACCAGGGAGTCCTCGCCGCCACTCGGTCAGTACTCATTCACTCACATCAAAAATAATTCTCACTCAGTAACAATTACTCACTATCTCACTCATTCACTATGCGTAGTACACGTCTTGTACTCACTATTCGCATTTTACATCAACTACTCTCTCACTCAGATTATAAATTTACTACTACTCATTCTATACCGTATTCATACTACACCGGACTATATATCTACTACTCATTCTCTCACAAGAACAACTATTAAATCATCCACTCTTATATTCAATTATTTTTTCATGTAAGCTAGAGAGAGCTAGCCAGAGGGACTCTAGGTTATTTCTTTAAAGTTGTCGTTTTCTAATTATATTGTATTCAGGACTAACTTTAATTCAGTTTAATGTATCTTATAGCATTTATCCATAGAAGAAAGAAATGCTTACGGATCTGGTACAATTTTTTTATAATCTATGGACAAAAGCTATTGAGCTTATTAAAATAACAATACATCGAGGCATATTTCCATTTTGGCAACCCTAATTATCAATTGAATGAGGTAATTCCCCAAGAATGTAAAGTTTACGTTTGTTGCCGTACCACGCAGGTTTGTTAACGGTTACAGTTAGTCATTAACTGGCGGTCGCGGCGCGAAGCGGGCTCGCGGCTATTGTTCTCCGATATTTGTATAATTAGCCGCTAGCCGCTAAGATTTGCAGGCAAGCACTAGAAATACGCCTCCACATAATGGGTGTATTAATATAAATGATGTTTACTTCCGTAGTACAGACTCATTGTGGCCGAATTTATATTGAAAGCAGTATAATAGTTTGTGGTGTATCTTTTTAGAATATACTCATAGTTATGTTGAGGTGTTTGTTTAATATAGTGCCACACTGTGCGTGTGAGTAGGGCAGGTCACACGACTCGAGATCTGTTTGACTGCAAATATAAGTCGATCGATAAAGAACTAGACTATAATTTCTCAGCACTATAGTTTACCCAATTCTCTAAATGAGATTGATTTGAAACTTTCTCGTGTAAAAACAATATTGCCAGTATAAACATAATGTTTATGCGCTGTTCTGCTGTTGTTATCAACGATAATATTCAGTGCAATAAAACAATGGAAGTTCCCAATATCATTGAGTGTTATGAAGACGACTTTGTGGTGTTTGAGATACCAGACCTGTGGGAAATTGTTGATCTGTGTGACATGACGCCGGTGTCATCTGGTAATTTGATTTATATTACTTACTGAATGTTTTTTTATTTTTCTCACTGGTTTTTGAGTAATATTCGATTTAGGGATACTCGTTTTAAGATATCTTCGGCTGTGTCGTTAAACGTGATTAATCGATTGAAGATGAGATTCAATTCCGCGGAGATCCTTCGTGTGTTATTGTCAAAAAATCTACATTATCTTGCTACTCAATTTATTAATTAGTTATAAAGAGTTTATTGAGATATTTTTAAATTAGTCGTTATTTAGATAAGTTTCTCGACAAAACTTCACACGAGTCGCCTCACACAATAGAACTGTTTGTTGTTATTACCAAACAACAATGTAACAATCTATATGCTATGATAAAATGTCATATTGAATGATTCTTTGTTGACGGGATATATATATAAGAAACTGAATATAATCAAATGATTATATTTTAATTTACATAAACTAAGACCATTTGGGAATTTTCTGACCTTAATTAAAATGTGTAAAGGCGTTTGATTGTTTTAATCATAAAGTTAGGATCAAAATGAGTTATTTTAGGCTCGATCACACTACGCAAAACTGATCTAATCATTTTTTAGAACTAAAATCTACTAGAAATTTTTACTTTAATTTTATATTTCTATAAATACTTCAGAATTAACATAGAACGGAGCCAGGGGCTTTCCCAAGGGAGTGTTTTCGGTCCTTAGTTATACAATCACATTAGTAACCTCCCCAATTATGAGAATATAGTATAGATCTATTTATAAAACATTAAGGGCCTCCATAGTTTATATCGAACTACTAGTATAATTAATTAATTACCCATTGTTATCAACATTGATATTTTGTATTGTAAAATCAAAATGTTGTATCATTTTCGGTGTTCAAAGTAGTAGCAGAGTATGTTGCTACTCTTTTAGTTGATATTTTTTATTTAGTGATTTTTAATATTATTTTTTTATTTGCAGTGACGAACGGTGATGCAGATTATCGTGAAGAGGAAGCGGGCGACACGCTGCCGACCGACATGTCCGACACGAGCGACAGTGAACCTGACAAACCCCACAAGTGAGACACACATTATACGTCTTATTCTAGGTTGTTAAACGAAACTTGGAAACTTGCAAAGCCTTTTATTGATCTGATTTTTACTTATTATCTGTGCAATTAAAAAAACCCTCTTTGTTTAATGTCATTGTATGTTCTTTCTACAGCTATTTAGTTATTATAATGTTTTATTGAATAGCTTTTTAGATAATACCGGTAGTATTTTATGTGCTAAATTTTTATATATTTTTTTTAAATTAAAAACCAGCTGTCGACTGGTTTTAAAATATTTTTTATCTAGAACATTTCACACGATACCTACAATATTCATTAACAACCTTAAACTTGATATCAGTACTCATATTGTTTAGTGGTGGTGATGTAGAAAAGTGCTCAGCGGCGCACGATGGGAAGCTTCTCCTCCGTCAAGAGTTCCCCTTCAACATCGACCAGATGTTCACCATGATCTTCACCAACTCCAAGTTTAACCTGGAACTGCTCGCCGCGAGGGGGACCACAGACTATGTGCAGGTATGTACGTGTTTTTACAGAATATTTGTGGATGAATTTGGCCTAACTTGGAGTTGTCAATGTGGAATTCCTGCGGGCTTAAGTCGCAGAATACAAAAAAAAAGAAAATAGTACATACTTCGTCACTAAAAAGTTTCTTAATTTTAGCCTAGACGGTTTCAAACAACAAAATAATTCTGCGTTCGCAAAAACAATTCCTAATTGCACCGAATAACCATTTTTTCTTTCTTTATTTCTAATGCCCGAGTCAACCTAAAGCAGCAAACAGTAGTAGTCCATTCAACTCCGAAAATGCGATATGTGACCACGGGACCAAAGCATTAATGTCCAATATAGCCATAGTGTCTTTTTCCTCCCAGGCCCCGTGGCAGGCGCAAAGCGGGCTGAAGTGTCGACAGATCAGCTACACGCTGGGCCTCACGTCCGGGCCCATCGGGCCCAAGGAGGTGCAGGTCACGGAGACCCAGGTATGATTCAGCAGGTGATACACAATAACCCACCGTAACAGGTGCCTAGTGGTTCACTGTATAAATAGTTACTGGCTGTGGGGCTCGTAGCTATTCGGCTACTCGGCAGATCAGCTGATCTGCGAGGTTAAGCCGTGCTCGCCGCGGTCAATCTTGTGATGGGTGACCGTTTTCACACGTCGAGACCCCACCGTGCTTCGGAAGGCACGTTAAGCCGTTGGTCTTGCGCCTGATCTCTCTCCGGTCGTGTCGGTCTACCGTCCCATCGGATTATGAGAGTGAGGGAATAGGGAGTGCACCTGTGTCTGCGCGCATACTTGTGCACTATAATATCTCCTGCGCAGATGGCTAGTCTCAGCTGAGACAGGCCGCCGTGACCGAAATTCGGTCAGGAGGACATTATTATTATTAGTTACTGGCTATGTACTCGATAGATGGCGCTGAAGAAAATATTTCCAATTTAATTTATTATTCAGTTTTCTGTGGTAAAATAATTGACTCATTTTAATCACAGTAGACCCGACAAATCGAAATAAATAATACGTTGAAAATTACTTACTTCAAAAACTATGAATAATTGGTAGCACATCAGAAAAGTGACCTTTTCTATTTCAGTCAGTTATTATTTAACTTTTTTATTGATATTGTATTTCTATTTTTCAGAATAGTTATATTATTTGTACCAAATTATGCACTTCAGATAGTTTCACCGCCTATTCACGTCCATTCTATTCAAACACACCGTGATTTGCCTCGCAGGTAATGAACAAGTGTTCGAAGCCGGGCGTGCTGTACTCCATAGACTCGACGAGCGAGAACGCAGGCATCCCGTACGCGGACTACTTCAGCGTGCAGGTCCACTACTGCCTGCAGAGGGTCTCCGAGACCCTCACCGACCTCTCGCTCTACGGCAGCGTCAAGTACAAGAAGAGTATGTGGCCTATGATCAAAGGTTTGTTCAGCTACATCTTCCTAATTTGGAATCTTATCAAAATTTTATTATTATCCGTGATCCTTATTTTACCTTTTGACGCCGGAATCACTGAGCAGATCATCATGAAATATTGCATATTTGTTGTCAGAAGTATAGAAAAAGAGATAGGGTATATAGGATACCTTTCATCCATAAATAAAGTAAAGTTTCCCGAGGGAAACATTAGTAATTTTGATCTGCGGTCACATTTTCTTTAGACCGCTAGATGGCGCTACGCGTCTTTCGAATGATTTAATTCAAACTGCGGGGCACTCCCAGTTGCGTGTAAATCGTAGAATTTTCACAAAACACCAATAATTAACCCTAAACTGAGTCGAGCAATTGGCAGCATTGTATCATAAAGTGTTGTGTGTCAGCCTTCCTGGAGAAGAACACGATGTCGGGGCTGGAGGAGTTCGGGCGCCTGCTGGAGGCGCGCCTGGCCGCCGAGGCCGACAGCGCAGTGCCCGCGGCCAGGAAGGCACGCCGGCATCGCAGGGTTAACCGTTAGTATACATATACAATGCACACCTATTTATTTCATGCTAATTAAAATAATTTTCCTCAAACTTTGTTTGCGTGAAATCTTTTAACGCGTCTTTTTTGGATAAAAAGTAGCCTAGGTATGTGTTAATTCAGATTATATACTTACATATACATATATTGTGACGTTGTTATAATTTAAAAAAAAATACAAATATGTACAAAAACGTTAAATTTACAAAAAATATGTGTAGAGGTTAATTTGACTAAGGCCTATGATACCTCCCTGAGGAAACCTTCAGCTGTTTAATTCGTAATGCTTGATTTTTGTAAACGATTTAGTAAGCAAGTTGCTAAAGCATTTGTTGTCTTTTTCATAATAATTCCAGGTACGTATGAGTAGATTTTTTAATTACTTGCGAAGTTTTTTGATTGAAAGATGAATAATTCCCGAATCGAATGCTTTAGATCTATTAATATAAGTATCTACTTTAGGTATTATTTGTGTTTCTCTCTTAATTATATTTATAATATAGAATATCACGTAGTAAAGTGTTTTGGGATTAAGCATTTTCACTAAGTTGTAGTTTGATGTTGATAATTATATGGATTCAGTGCGTCTTCTCGTTAAAGCAGTCTGCGCGTTTGTATTAACCTCAAGCGTGTCCCTTATAGCCTCGTCCGTGGAGGCGGGCAGCCCGGCGGCGGGCCCGCTGCCCCCGCTGTCGGCCCGCGCGGGGCGGGGCGCGGGCCGGGCGGCGCGGGGCGCGCGGGCCGGGCCGCTGGTCCCGCGCGCGGCGGGCCCGGGCGGGCGCGGCGCCGCCTGGCTGGCCGCGCTGCTGGTCCTGCTGCTGCTCATCAACGCGCTGCTCTACTGGAAGCTCTACTACGCCGACAGGACCGGCTACAGCTTCGATCTTGACGACTTACAGAACAGGTGAGAGCCCGTTCAGCACGTTTATTTTGCAGCCCGTATAGTACTTTATTGAAGGTCAATATTTCCAGCTCACTCTATCACAATAGTCACTACTACCCTCATATCCAGACGAAACAATAATTTTATATGGATCTTCTCTGACCAGAATGAGCAGTGTGAGCGGGTCGCAGATGGCGGACTGGTCGAAGCTGCTGGAGCAGCACACGCACCGCCAGCGGGGACAGCTGCTGGCCTGGAGGGACGCGCTGCAGAGGGCTGTGGCGCATCTCGCACAGGTATACTGCTACTACTGCCCCGTGATGGCTCTAACACCCAGGCCCGGGACTGATATCCAAAAATCACACTAATATTATGAAGATGAAAGTTTGTGAGTGTGTGTGTGTTTGTTACTTCGTCACGCTCAAACGGCTAGACCGATTTTGATACAATTTAGTATGGAGGTAACTGACATTTTGGATTAACACATAGTCTTTTTATTCCAAAAAAAAGTAACGGATAACACCGCGTGACGCAACTCGTAACAAATTACTCCAACCTGTAGCTACCCACAGCAGGCACTCATCATAAGATCGAACAAAACCATTTCCCAGTGTTATGGGGTATATTATGTGGATATATGGGGCATGACCACTGTTTAACTATTGACACTGCTTCGCCTCGTCTCAATTCTCGTAGCTTGAAGACATTCTCGAGTAATGCAATAGCAATGTGCTTCCGATAAACCAACGAATTTCCATAATCTTAATATCAATAAAATGTTTACAGACAGAGCAGGCGCTAGCAAAATTGTTAGAGACGATAAAGCCGTCGCTAGAGAAGGCACAGCAAGAGGCGGAGGCGCGCGACGAGCTGTGAGCGACAGGGGAGGTGCACGCGTGGGACTGTATATACACACTACACTATACACACACCTAGGACACTGCCGCCTGCCTAGTAGGCCCGTAGGACGAATGCAATCACTTTTAATTGGGTAGTTGTCATCCAATAATTCCAAAGCACTACTTCTCGAAACAAATGCTTTATTTTAGCATTAAAAACACTACAAATATTTAATTAACTGTGAAATTCAATTTTTATTTTTTGAAATCTATTGATAGTAAGTCAATTGAGTTTGCGAAATAGTGACGTCACAAGTTCCTATTACCATATAAAATGTATGGAGGAATAGAGTTTTGACAGGTCTTATAAAGTATGTCAATTGATTGGTGGTGTCCACTACCCAATCATGAAAGTTATCTTAAAACATGTCATGCCTTCTAGAAACTGTTCAGTCAACAAAGATCGTTTGTTTAGTAACGAAAATTATCTAGTTTGTTGTGTATAAATAACAATAATTTACACGAAAGTTTTAAACGTCTTTTTAAGTATTTTATTTAGATAATAGTTGGGGCTTAAATGGTATTTACCTAGATCAGGTAAGCACACTATTTGATTTTTTAAATGTGTGAGTGTTTTAATTATTGTTACATTGTATTAAAACATTGCTCAAAATAATTGTTTAGGCTTGAATTTAAACGTATGCCCGAAGTTAGACAAGTTGTCTTGGCAATCAATGTGTATATACAATCTCGCGTGTCTAAGGTAATGTAATATATTTTATCCTAATTCGTCTGCTAGAGGTTTTCTCGCCAATTCGTATCCCTATCATAATTTTGTGAAAGTTTAGTAAAAACACTTAATTTATTAATCAATGCAATACGTTTCAAATGAATTTAGGAAATGCCTTTTGTTGAGTGACTTTTTAATTCCATCATTTATGCTTTGCTTTGACCATAATGGGGGCTTTAATTTGAGGCTTGTAGAATCTTGTTGTATTTATATGAAAACTCGATTTGATAAAAGAGTGAATGATTATTTCATGAAATCAGTCATACTTTTCAATACAGCACTACTATTTATTGTAAGTTCTATTTAATCTATGTAAGGTTTTACTAGCTTACACCAATCCTTATAATTTAGGACGCTGTAACGTTGTAAATCTCAAAGAAATAAATACATTTTAATATATTCACGTCACTCAACAAGAGATAATTTTACAATAATATTTTATTTATCCCGTTTGACACGACCGAAGTAAAGAAAACCTCACAGATCCCCACTGTGATAAAGTAGATACAAATAATAATTTTATTCCTCTAGTGAATACTGTAAAACTACGTGACGTATGTACGCAAAGCGTATTGTACATCGCCTTTCCAGTTTCCTTGCTAATGTAATTAATTATAATTATGTAGTTTAATTATTATTGTAAGTTGGCGGAGGTGAATAAGGCCCCGGGTAATTGTGGATGAATAATTAAAAGAAAATTGATGATAAAGGGACTTGTTAATGATATCATGATTGTTGTACTGTATCACAAGGTTACAGTTTAAGCTGACGTATCAAAAACCTGATACTTGACACTATAGAATTCAAGATCAATCAAATCTGAAGGATTATACAGTGTCATAGTCAAGCTCAATTTTAAGAGGGTTTTCAAAGCGACTAGCTGAAGTAAAAGAACTGGACACAAATGCAAAATTGCATATTAAAAATTCCTATAAAAATATTCCAGTGTAGTTTTAATTGAAAATATTATGTTATGCAAATTGTCGGTAATAAGCAGTGCTGCAAATTAAGATTCCGATGTATAACACACTGTGGGTACATTGAGTGTATATGAATTGAATACAAGTTATTTAAATATAAGACGGGCCTTATTTATCTCAGTACTTTAGTCGCGTGAAAAGCGGTTCAGTCTCTGTACTAGATGTGCAAGCATAAGTTTAAGTACTGAATTAACTATCACACATTATATTTGTTTATTTAAACTTCAGTTCTTGCGTGAACTCCAGTACAGTGCATATGAGGCTTAAGATTAACGTTTAAAACGTAATAAGTACTTATGGCAGTTATATTAAATACATGTATATAGATAGGTACCTAGTCAATAGTGCACACTATTTTGAAGGCGAAAATTGATGAATATTATTGTTGGTATTTTCTCGTATTTACGAAACACGTGTCTTTCTTACTAAAGTTTAACTTTCGTGTGTGTTATTCATATTATTTGCCTCGGTTGTATTCGCGTCTGTCACAAAATGTAAAGAAACACAGACTAACTTGTATAATGATAACATATTATGTGGGGTAAGTAACTTCATGGCCTCATGGGATTTATTTCATTATTTATTTCAAAGTTAAACGAACTTCTTTTGTGTTTAGTGACTGATTCATATTGTTTCTTAATATCTAATACTTAAAAAAAAAACATATTATTCAAGGATAAGACATCTCCATTTAAATCTCCAGTCTTGCGAGAAACAGTATCACCACAATAATTATTTAAACTAATTCGACATAATCCTTTGCCATGTAACATAAATGTCCAGAATATCTATTAAAAATATCACTTATTTAAAGTAATAGTGTGCATTATTGATATTATTCATTCGCAGGCGCAATAATAGTTGATAATTAAATTAGATAAACAATAAAGGCTTTGTTAATGGCCGTTGCTTCATAACTTAAGACTTTATTATAGATAAATCAACAGGTCTGGCGCCTGCTACACCACTTAAACGTACTTTACTTATTTATTTTGTGGATAATTTTAATACATATTTATCACAAACAATGAACGTATAACTTATACATGGTTTTCCCAAATACATATAAGTATGTATTTAACAAAGATATTGACAGCTCTACCAAAAATTCTTAACCACGCTTGGTATAAGGTTTCGATAATTGCATTTGAAGAGTTAGATATATTTAAAAAGTAAGGGTATTGTGTAGTTGACTACCGCCAAACGTCGTGAAATGCGGCATAGTGCTAAGCATGTGCATATTTTTCAATTTGTTAAGACATGTATCGGTTTCGTGCTTTTCTGATCACAAATACAATGACTTTAGTGAACGAATGTGTAAATATTTTACATTATTTATATAGCAAATCTACTGTTGTGAATACACTATGTAATGTATTAATTTACTGCTATTGTTAAAGGGGTAGTTGTTATTTTGAATCAAAATTGTATAAATCCTAGCAAGTAATTGATACATGTCCGAGTCTGATATAGATATAATAGTTGAATTAAATGTAATAAAAAACGAATCTAAAATTATATAGATTTATATGTACTATAATTTATAAAGAAGATATAAAAGAAAATTATCACAGTGTTGTTTAGATTATTCAAAGAGTATTAAATGTAAGTATGTCAATATTATCGACTAGAAAACAAAGGAAAATATGTAAATTTTTCAGTTGTAGTAATGATCTCTTATTATATACATATTGTACTACACCTAGTTACGTTTCGGTGCTTTAGTTTTATTGAAAAATGTAATGTTTTTCGTTATTTTTAAATTGATGTTTGTATATTGAACATGTCAATTATGTATTTTATTTATTGGGAAATCATTGGATGGAATCCACGTAATATTAAAAGGAGATGCCTCATTTTTTTGCATATATAACGGGAAGTGTGTAATGCCTTTAGAATAAAATAAAAATTGTGGAACAATGTTGACTCATCGCAGTTGTAATAAAACTTCATTCCAGATGTGTAAAATGATCTGAAAATATAGATAAGATGGAATGGTGGGACAAATTATATAGATTCCTATTAGGTATACCATTATTGTGCATTTCTAATGTAAATGGAGTCAGGAAAGCTTGAAAGGAGCGGGCAGGAGTTGCAGTGACGATTTATCAATGGAAATAATTCCTCGACTATTGTTTTTATCTTATAACACAAAAATTTAGAGACACCTACATAACTATCTTTATTTATATTCTGTGCAAACTTTATAATTTTGTTGATAGACAGAAACGTTTTCGCCACTACAGCGATAAGTACATTACATTTTGAATTCTATTCTCCATGTCAGAATAGTCTGTCAGTTTATTGTAAAATTATCGCTTAGTGTCGAAAGGTTCTTAATGTCATTTCAGATTCAGAATAATATTTTAACTGTATATAAATGGACCTAGAAAACTATGTATCGTGATAGGTATTCAAAGTAATAATTAGTCCTAAGGTTTCAGACGGTTTGCTACGAAACTTGGTAACAACGCCATTGCAATGTTCCTAGAAGTATTGATATATAATCTTGGTGTAATAAACGACTGCCCGCTTCTCCGTCTGTTGTCCATGCGTCGAATTGAGCGCTCGCCAGAACTATGGTGAATTATTGCACAATTGTAATTCCATTTTAGGTGTAATGGATTATGTAAGTTAGACAATTCTATTCTCAGTATTGAATAAATATTTTAATGAATTCATCAACCTTTTTTATTTTAGAATGAAAACCAAGGATATCGTATGTACCTACCTATTTGAGAAAAGTTTAACCGTTCAGCGTCGCTAATGAAAAAGTTATTGTATGCATGTTTGATAAAGTGTGACATAATGCTAGGTACTCATTCAAGTGGAATATGGGATAAGGATTGTGGTAAATAGGTATAAGTGTAAAGAAAAATAAAATAAAACTTTTTATTAAAAAAGTTTATTTCCAAAAATTTCAAAAAGAACATCATTCGCCCATTTTGAGATTGTAGCACTTACCTTGAGCTTGCGTCCTTAGATTTTCCTAGCAGTGTAAAATTATGTATGAATATTGATAAAACTTTGATTACCTCTACGTAAGCACTTATGGCTCTGCTACTACTATTTGCTTTTAAATTGCAAAAGTAATAGGTATGCAATGTCACGTACGCAATTTTATCTTATTGTCTTATTTGTTGTTAATAACAATGTGCAAACAGTAACGCAGACTACACTAAAGTTTGCGCGCGATCTTGCAGGAACTTACCAAATCCATTTCAAGACTCCACAGACAGGTCGACCAGCGACCAATCTGTACAGTTCAAAAATTATTAACACAATAGGAATTATCACCTATATGCTAAACACTCGGGAAGACGTCATAATATAACGTAAAGGAATCGGCCACAGCCTAAGGTAAGGGGACATACTTACTCCTCATATCTCCTACAAAAATAAAACCAACAAAATACTCGGACACTGTGTCAAGATTTATTATAAATCCATCATACACAGCAAGTCTGAGCGATTGGTCTTAGCCTATGTAAAGTTATGGTCTATTTGTCATCGTCCTTGAAGACCATGGTACTGTGGCACTTGCCGCAGTAGTGCCGGTCCTCCATGACGGCCATGAACACGCCGGCGCCGCACTGCTCGCCCGTGCACTCGCGGCGGAGACGGTGGATCTTACCGTTCTCGTCAACCTGTAAATAAGTTTCAAACTCCATGTAGGGGTATGGTACTGTGATTATGCCTAGCTAGAATATCCGTATCCAAATAAATTTAGTTTCGTAGACCTATTCGCATAGGTCTCGAATGAATACTTATAGGCCTAATTGCAAAAATACACTGTGGGTGGTATACATTTGCGTTACAATGAAACTTCATAAAATAGCGCCACAATTCCGACTGAGAACCCTACCATACAAGTAATAATTATTATCATGCAAAAACAAGCAATGCAATGTTATTGTTACTTCCGAAACACTTGTTGCATAATCAGTGGACACTTCCCAGCTATTCAGTGCTCCTCATGAATCATACAACATGCACGAACATGTCCGCGGATCGCCGACCACCCCTGACTCACTGCACGATAAACAAACGCCTCTGCAAGTCGCGACCTGCCTCGCGACTCGAGTATGCTATTTCAAAGCTTTTATTTCATTCCCGAGATTTCTTTGAAACACGGTCTTTTATTTAGCGATTGCTAAGTAGTCCCGGGTTTTCCTTATGTCCAGAACAAGTTGGTGCGTGTTTAGGAATTTATCTTCGTATTCATAAATATTAAAGTCATCCAAAAAGAAAACGAAGATGACAAATGTAAGATTTAAGATGATACATTCATTCCAGACTTTATCATTAGTGAACCTGAATTCTTAAAAAGCTGACCATGCCATGTGTATAAACTTTAGTCACATAAAGAGACAAAATAACGATTTAAAAACTGCGGAATGACCGGGTGTTGTGGCGCTACTTGGTAGAGGCCTATGTCCGGCAGTGGACCGCGATAGGCTGAGAAATGAGATGAAATGCAATATTAAGACGACGTCTTATTTTCATACAAAACTAATACCTATTATTAACTTGATATAATATATTATTCCAATATTATTCAGGCTAAGTTTCTTACCTTGACAATTTAATCAACAGTAAAGTTCTGGGACCTTATCCTATTTACAGAGATACATGTGTAAGGGTACTGACCTTGTAGAACCTAAGAACTGCTAGCTTGACCTTCTTCTTCTTGTGCTTGATCTTCTTGGGTGTGGAGTAATTCTTCTTCTTGCGTTTCTTGGCACCACCACGAAGGCGGAGCACCAAGTGGAGTGTGGATTCCTTCTGGATGTTGTAGTCGGAGAGGGTGCGGCCATCTTCCAGCTGCTTACCGGCGAAGATCAATCTGTAGGAACGAGGTTTGTTTTGTTAGAGCAGGTTAAAGATGTCATATTGGGATACCTATAAATAATATTTACGACAGTGCGTTGGTTTCATCTTATTCATGTTTCCCACACACGTAACGAAATGAAGTTATCCTATGTCAATCTGAACACCTACCAACATTCTACCATAACAAAGTAAGACGTAGAGGTCTTACTTTGTTTTTCTCAAATAAAATTAAATGCGTCAAACACATCAATGGTTAAATCTGAGTGTGGGGGCAAAATTATACGTACCTAAGTATGTAAAAACAGCCTTGGGTCAAGTTGCAGTGCTAAAAGTACGTCATGCCTGGAATGTTGTTATACGCGAAGCCATTTCAATTCAGATCGTAACCTGACCGCGTGCGAATTATATCGCATTCCGATGATGTCAAGTCAACCCTTTTTATACCATCCTTAGGTATATTTAGTTGTTAGAAAAGGAATAGTGTCACAAGTTTAATTTAGGGAGTCAAGCAATTATTTAGAAAATCTCTGTTTTGCCTTCAATAAATAAATTAAATACTTCGTAACTTTTGAATGACTAAAATTTTCGATAGATTATAATATTTAATAAAATTGATCCACAATAAGCTAAAATACGTATAACACCTCCCTTCTTGCAGTTGGTTTAAATTATAATCAAACTTCATTATTTAAATCCGTGTTATGAAAGGACTTTACCGGATCTTTTTTATTGAGAAAATTTAGTTATGATCTACCCAACTAAATCATATACAGACTAAAACAGTCGTTATTAGTCGTGTCATTTGTATTTTATGGGACCTCACCTCTGCTGGTCTGGGGGGATTCCCTCCTTGTCCTGGATCTTGGCCTTCACATTCTCGATGGTATCCGAAGGCTCGACCTCGAGAGTGATGGTCTTGCCCGTTAGGGTCTTTACGAAAATCTGCATCTTGGCTCACCTAAACAAACGTAACAAATAATAAGTACTATTGCCTTGTAGCATAATAAATAGTTGTCAATGTGTACCTATAAAATAGTACGACTGTATTTAATCTAACACTATAATAAAGCCGGAATGTTACTGTTATGTTTATGGAAAATCCCAGCAACAAATTTTTTGGCGACCAGGGAATCGAATCCGTATGTCTCACTTGCTGGTATTGCAACCTGCCGAAACGCGAGACTAGGCATTTTGTAAGTACCTATTACTACAAACTTTTGAAAACACAAGTTTAAGGGCATCTGAGCAAACATCAAGTCCATATGCTTGATGGAAAGCTCATCAAGGTCGTATACCTAATGAGTGTGTCATTAATTATTGATCATGGAACAATGGATCAGTGATGTACATAACGGTACCTAGGTGCAATAAGAAGTACTTACAAAGTCCTGAGTCATAAATTTTACAACAAAATGCAATATCATGCAATCAAAGACTCAGTTAGCTCGATGCTGCAGCCTCCAACAGGACTGAACATGGGTAAGAAAATTAAACTCTTAAGAAAGCTTTACGGAATTTATTGGCATACCAAGATGAAAAATGTCACAATATTATCAAGATAAATGCAAACACTAGTCAATGCATGAATACAGTATTATGTTCTTAGTAAATTCATACAATAGGGTAGAGTCAAATCTGAAAAAGATTTTAAATACATCCATCTTGAATCGTGTGTGATTATAGGTCCATAAAATAGCCATGACATTCAATGTGCTAAAACGTCAGTTGTTACTTGTTATCATCTAAGATTAAACTAACAGTACAGCATTTATACAGCCATCATTCTCGGGGTTGTTTGTAACTTGTGCGTACTTCCCCCATACCACTTTACCAGCCTGTGTCACCAGACCGAGTTCTGAAATGTTGACTTCTAACACTGTACCCTTAGTAATAACACCTAGACTGGTGTACATCTGTGAACTGGGGTTCTTCTTAACTCCAATGATAGGCAAACAGAATGTTGCTCTTAACTCAGGATGTGTAACATGAGCTTTCTTGAAGCGTAGAGCCATAGGCCTGATAAATCTCTCAAACTTTGGTGGTTTACGTGTGAAGTTCTCTCCTACATATGTAACTTTGGTCACCATACGCTTCCATGCCTTGCGTTTGGACTTTCCTGTTTTCAGTACTTTGAATACCTCAGCGTCAGCCTGTGCTCTGACTTTGGGTATGGGCACATCCCATTTTCCAGCCTTTTCCTTGCGTTTCTGTTTGATCATGTTGGATAGTACCTTTGCCCGGGACTGCACATCCCTGTCAAGGAGGTACACGGGCAGCGCTCCTTCAGCAACTTTCTCAGTATTCTGTTTAACATTTTTCTCCTCGTGTGCTTTGATCTTCTTCTTCATCTGTATCTTCTCATTGCGACGCTCCTTGTTGTAGATCTTGGCCTTGATACCGCGAAGTTTGCGCGCCTTCTCAGCACGCTTGTGAGGCTCACGCGCCTCGCGCTTGCGTTTCCGCTCCTCATAATCGAGCCTCCTACCGTATAGCTTTTGATGACGTTCAATATATTCGTTCTGCGGCATTGTGGTTGCTTATTCGGCAACTACAACAAAATTATCAAAATCAAAAAGCTTCTTCACAAACTTAACCTTTCTGATTTTCGTTTTCACTAATTATCGATAAATGAGCGTATGAACTCGGTCTTTTGCAACCAGGATAAGGCTTATACGAGAAGCTTCTGTTGTTAATAACTTTACAATCTTCCAAAATTCCACTTTAACATCGTAACTCCAACACTAATAACGCACGTGTCAAAATATCGACAATAACAGTTTACTTACGGCCAAATAGTAAATATCTGTTGCAGTTATTGATTAAAACTCACAATCCGTACTTTGTTACTACAAACTTATCTAATATTGCGCAGTAAATTGAAATTTATTTCACAAAATTATCAAACTCACCTTACGCCGACACCATGCCACATGGAAAAGGAAATCGTATATAAGATAGTGTTACCAATAGCAAAAAATAATCAATTTATACTATAGGATATTGTAGTAATATTTTTATATAATTCTTAATATCATATAACTATCAGACTGTTTTAGTACCTAGTTTAGTATTAAGATATACCCATAAAAAAAAAACTAGCAGGCTTTTAAATTATGGAGTCATTTTGTATTTGGTATAAAAGATAATAATCTATTTAATCTTGGTTTAATGATTAATTTAACGTCCTGACTAACGTCTTTGTAAGAAGTCTAATATCAAGATAAAAGCATTTGTTTTACCATACTAATCATGGTTTATGACATAATCTGGTATCCTGGAACTACTTAGACTGTCTAGACTTATTTCTGTCAAGAGAATCCAAAATTTTAACTAACTTATTTTTACTGACAAGAGGTTCACCGTTTAAAATATAGAAAAGACGTGAAATGAGATGAGTTATCATTAAATTTAAAATGGTCTGCCTCGTAAGACCTGTTTATGTATTCTCGTTGTTAGAGTGTACTCATAGCGCGACTCTGTACGGTCCTGGATACATTTCCCGGGTCAACATAACTGATGGGGTTTTCCTTGAGGTATTTCTTAATAGTAGCACGAAGTCTAGATTTGTGCCCGGTTACTGGCAATGAGGTCGTTATTGTTGTTAAATAAAAATAACAGATTTAGTCAATTAAAATATATTAATATCAACAATACTTCGGCATACTTTATTCACAGAGCCGAGAAATATAGAGAAGAGAAATAGCACACACGACATATAGATAATAGACGAGTAAAAGGCCAAAATTTACACTGCATTGGAATGAGGAATCTATTACATAACTGCCTTCTGCCATCTTCTGCTTACCCCTTCGAGGAATACTGGGGAGATATTATGTTACGGTGTATATAACAAAGATAAAATGACAGTCATTTAATTTATTATTACAAGACATAAGAATATATAGTAAATAACAAGCTATACTTACCTACATAAATTTAATTTAGCTAATAATTTTTTTGATCGGCCCGGTCGGTGAGGTTCATTTTTTTTTAGTCCAAGCATGACTGAAACTGATTAAATTAAGAATGGCAATTTGAAAATATATTTATCACGAGAGTTTGTACTCTGTATATTTTACAATCAAAAGTATGGTGAGTGCCGGCATAAAATATTGTTATTTAGTGTTTACATATAAGATACGCTGATTCCTGACAAACGAGATTTGAGTATTAAATATTACAAAGTATATTTTACATAATTATTACAGCCAGTTCCATCTCCATGTTGATGATGTGGCTGACCCATACCGTAGTAATTTGTATAATCTGTGAGCGTGACAGACGCTGACGTTAATTTAATATTTATTCAGATGTGGCAACATTTCGTTCAAAACGTACCAAAGTAGTATCTCAAACTACTACTCGTAGTCGTAAAAAGTACAACACTTGGCAAGCGCGGCGTAACTAACACCAAACCAGTAACACCTGGTTTTATTCAACGCCAGGATTTCTGATCAATATTAATGTTATGAAAACAATAGCGAATCATTAGAGAACAAAATTTAAACTATTCGGTAAACGACCGAAAGCCAAAATAGCTTAACTATTATGAACACAACAGCAACCTTCTCTTCAGGTGAGTGTCAATTGTTTTATTTACGGAAAGTTTAAAAAGTTGTGTCGTGAAGTGTGGTTCGTGAACAGTGAAAATAAGGGATTACTAAACATATTAAAGTGTTATAAATGCCTAAGATGTGTACTAGTGTTAAATAAAACAGATAGAGGTCATTTTTGGCCGGTTTCAATGTTCATTCATAAGCATTGTGCGTACATGTCATAATCATTAACATTCCAAATCAGGTTACTTCGAGATGAACGTAGTTTCGTTGAACAAAATAATGCTGTCGACTGTTAGCCAAGGTGGAATAGTTAAGATATATATTATTTTGTTTTCTAAAAAAATGTTGTAGCGAGTTTACGTTGACTTTAAATAAATCGTAATAAAAGTATTTGTGTTGGACTTGGTTCATGGTTGTCATTGTCAGTTGCGCGGGAAGTATATTTTATTTAAACTATTATCTAACTAGGTTGGTACTTGGTTGGTACCTAACTCAAGAACAATACATTTTTATAGTGAAATGTTGATAGTGGTTTGATATTTTATATTTTTGTAAACCCATGACACAAAAAAAAATATGTTTAATTAGGTACATAGAAATTTTAAAATTCACATACTTGTTAAGTTGTTATAATGTTTTAATCTTCTTTTATTTGATGTAGTTTAGTTTTGAAGTACTGATAATAGATTGATCAGTATTTATTGGCTTCTACACTTGGCTTTTAACAATAATAATAATTATTAATTTATGTAGTCTGGTTATCTTAGTATTGTATTGTTTCTTAATAAATACCTGTAGACCCAGGGGTTTATAGTACATCCTTATGTTGCCAGTTTCATTACAGGTCCTATGTAATAAAGGGCAGATAGTCTTATAAACAAAACAACAATTACAATAAATAAGAATAGACTAGCTATCATGTTACTATACTTTAAATGCAATTATTTACAAATACCAAGATAGAAATATGGAGAACATTTATTACACTACAGTACATTTATTTCAGACAGTACCTAACTACACTCAAAACACAAATAAAAATTAAAACAAAATAGCTAACAATTATCAACAAATGAAAAACTAAAATATACAAAAATGAATGTGCTGTCAGCATGCCATCACCAATACGGCTACAAACTCAGCATATGCTGAGTCTAACACCCATGCTAGTTTTCAGTTGGCACCCAACAGTGACACATGGACAACAATTAAAATATTACAAATATCCTTAATGATTAGAGTAATGATAATTAAATACTTAAAATTACCAATATATTATTTATAAATATTTTTATACATACATAGTCATGCCTGTTTCCCAGTGGGGTAGGCAGAGACCATGAATTTCCATCTGCTACGGTCTTGGCACGAAGTTTAATAATAATCATTGCATGTTTCAAATAATTTACAGAACCATCATGGAGCAGACGTTGTTCAACTGAGACGGTATTCAGCATACAAGGGAAGGAAACCGGTAAGTTTTATTTAAAAAAAATATTGTGTCTAGTTTGATGTCTGTGTTGTGTGCATGCATTATTTTTATCATATAGCCTGTTTTTCAGTTGAATAAATAGTGTTGTTGGTAAATTAAATTTTATGAAAACTCGTTTAAACCGATGTCCAGAAAATGCACTTATGAGTCAACTCTACATAGTTGCACACTAATGTGTCATTTCAATACAAAAGAATAATATTATTTTGTTTGTGAAAGAAATTAAGTTACAGTGAGATACCTATCAAAAGAGTGGGCTGGAAATATAATTGAGATTAAAAAAAATTAAACTAGGGACAAATATCTATTTATTATTATATCCCTTAAAAAAATATATTTTCTTTAAAACGGTCAACTATAATTATTACGCCATACTCGCGTTTTATCTGTTTTTGAGAAGCGCGAGCGCTTAGTTTTAATAGGTACCACCAATTTTCGTAGTTTAAATGAGGTTAAGTTGCCATTTTCATTTTGAAACTTCTATGAATTTTTTTAGCCAGTCCTAACTTGTACGTAACTTATGTATATGGGTTGCTTACCAAGCATATTTATTTCTATTATCAATAAAATTTTAAGGATGGAAATTTATATAAAAAATCTTAATAACTCAACTATTCTAGTATTTGCAACTGATACTTATTGTAGCGCGTTTGAGCAACAATAATTTAAATAATTAAACGTTACGCATTATGAAGTTAAAATAACGTTTCACAGTGGCTCTGTAGGTAATTACAGTCTTTACCTGTTACGTGTCAGTAACACATTTTTTGTGTTTATTTATACCATTTCTGGCGGTAGGTACTCAAAATCCAATTTGTTACAGTCAATAAGTAAAGTTTTTTTACCGCGTCATCCAATGACTTGGCGTTTCGGCAGAAATACCAAAACTTGTTGCAACATGTCTCGATTATTTTGGGAATATCATTATGTACTGCAATGTTTACGATAAGTACAATTATCGTAATAATACATTAATTATCATTAACTTTGAATATTAAGTGGCGCTTAAACATGTAGGTACACGAAGATATTTTAATCACTAGATAATGATCTGATTTTGTTTTTTTGGCCTTATTATTATTTTCTTAACTATTGATATAAAAAAAGAAGACTACCATGCAGTGGGTCTGATACAGGCTGTTAATATTTCTGCATGTAGGGCTGCCCCAAAATAGAAAAAAATCCGATTGTCCTATTCTTAGTACGGGCCTCTGAAGAGCCGTAATGTCGGCCTTTTGTCAAAATGCGGGCTATAACAGTAAGAATCTGCCTACCCTAACGGGCGTAACGTGTTGAACATTCTCACAAAAGATGGTTATTCTAGAAACAATGTACAATTATTATTTAATGCTGCTTTGAGTTCTATATTTACTTTTTATCATTAAATGGTTGACCTTTGTAATGTAATATAAATTATGTTTTACTGAGCGGACAATAGCTTGCAGAATACGCTTTACATTTTGATGTGACGATTTTGTTAAAATTTCTCTGTCTGGTTAAGGAAAATATCGCGAGAAAACCTGGATTGTGGAATCTACAATAAATTGCGTCACACTACAGACTGAGGGCTGATTCTCGTACTTATTACTACAGTTTCGGAAATATTTCCAATAATTACAAGTTTGTACTGAAAGAGATTTAAAATGTCATTTTTAATTACAGTCCCAGTGATAAACAGTTAATAGATAAGAAAAAATGCACGTAAAAACGCACGTTTCGGCTGCTGCTTAAATAAACATAACGTTCGGCCTTTTACTTAGCCTAGAAATTGAGTTTTCAACGCAGAGGTGATAGTCTTTACTGGAATTTTGTCCAGCGACTTCTCTGAATACTTAAAACAAGTGTTTACTCTGTTTTGAAGTACTACTACTTATTATTCAAGTATTCCTACTTTGAATTATACGTATCTTTATAATATATGTTATGTCTAGACTCACCCTATAATAATTTGTCTGTTAGTAAAACATCCTGCCTAAATTCGCTATATGTTGTGTTCTATTTAAATCCCCTTCAACTTGTGGGGGTTCCCCTAATGTTTATTTCCGTGAAACCACTCGACAAAGCCCTTTTCAAAGCTGCGTTAGTCATTGCTCATTATGCGGACATGTCTGTACTTGTCTAGTTCGCTAGATTTGGAATAGGAAAGTTTTTATAAAGTAATTGTCCGTGTCCAAAATATACGCGGAACTGCACTCGTGTGATGACGTAGTCGGCCGTTGACCCTAGAAGCGTATTGTTCAATTGGTCTAGAACTTTAGACTCTAGAGCTAGACGGTTTTGATTGAATACCCCATGAATTTGATATACCCCAGTGACATGAAATTGGAAAGGTTTGCTAAAATTTAACAGCATTTTATTTTCCATAAAAAAGTTTGATATTTTTTCTTTTCTTTTGACACGCGCTGTTATGATTCATGTCTTTACAGGCTCACGAATGTCTGTATGAATAGAATACTTATGTGGATTGTAGGGCCAACGCATACTTTATTTTTATTTTATTTATTTATTAGCTGGCGTCGACATTGACAACTACCTACTGTTTCGTTTTCATTCCTAAAGTATACTGTTATCTATCCTATTAGGTTTACTTAGGTATATCATCACCCTACCAACATTATAGAGAAAAATCTGATAAATAAAGGACACATTCGCAAAAAAAAATAGTCGCCTGCTACCAGTCTAGTTATTAAATAAATTGAAGCGGTCTACGAGTGTCGCGACAGGCCAGCGAGCAAACTTAACATGTGTGTACTACAAATATGGCTTCTAATACTGTTGGTAGAGGTAAACAGCAGCTCTATGCATGTTTCGACAAGACTCAGTGAGTCACTATGTGGGCTGCATTACATCAGATGCCCGAGATAGTCATCTGTACTAACTATAGTGGCATCTTTATCAGGATGCGACATATTGCCCATGCAAACGAGTTGGGAATGAAGATAAATGGTATAGTGTTATGGATAAGGTAGAACTTAGTAGAGAAAAAAGGAAGGAAAAAAATCTAGTTTATGAGACCTTATGAGTATTTCTGAAGTCAAAACGTATTATGTAAAGTAATTTTTCATAAGAAAATTACTTTTTCTTATGAAAAATTTGATAACTAAGAATTCGAACATCCAAATAAGTTTCATTGTCTTGCTTAATGTATCTACGCCACCTAATACATGCAGCGTATACTGTCTGGCAAAATATGGGTGTGTAGCGCACTTCTGCCTTCCTTTCCAAGTCGAACATACACATTTGAAGTACCTCAGTATCCGTTTAAAATGTGTCTCAGAACTGCTAAGGATCCAGTTGAGTAGTTCGACACGATTGTAGCATTGTTGTCTGCTACCGAATGTAATACGACTCGTTCTGCTCACGATTATGATAATCAGATAACCCAAAACCCAGTCGTGTATATGGTAATCTAATTACAGTAATTACACATTTTATGGCTTGGTTTAAAAACATTAGTGTGATATGATACAATGTATGAGAAATATTGCAGTTTAAAATATATTATATTTAACATGTGACCCTGGTAAGCATATATTCCAAATCGTATTTGGAAACTTTGAAAAATTACACGAACGAGATGACGATTTTATTATTTTAGGAACGCCTTTACAATCTGATCTTTAACTTTAGGTCTGGTATTAGATATTAAAATTTCCCTTATCCCTTAAAGATTTTTTTTTCCTTTTTATATCCATAAATGTAGATGTCCAAACAATTTCGATTAGATAACTAGCGCAAGTGAAATAAATAGCGATTACCTATAATTTTTTAATATTTCTGTAACTCATCAACGTTTCAAATATCACAATAAAATCCTCGCCATTCCTAATTTAGAGCAAGGATAGTAAATATTATATTAACATTTTAATGGTGATTGTCAGATGTGTGTACTGCTGTCCGCACCAGTGGACCAGGGGCCTGGTACTGAGGATCCAGGATCTGAAGACTTGATGATGATTTTGGGATTACAACCAGCAATTAGCCAATAATTAGATTATTGATATGAGTTCACTGTGAACAAACAGACATAAATGTATTTCAAATTACAGTTTAGATAGTATTCATTTGATTATGATCAGTGACAACCTTTTGGATGACTTTTCTGGAATAGTAACATTGAATACAGGCACACATGTATGTTTTAAGAATGCATTTGCAGTGTGAATCAGTGTCTAATTCAGTGTTATATTTCAGCAAAATAGTCTCTATGTCATCTGACATATTTTATTTATCTCGTAGACTAGATTTTAGATAACTAATTGTAATGTTATACAATAACAGCATATTTCAACTTAGGGTTACCTGCATATAGAATAATGACCTAGCTTGCATCAAAGTAAAACCAGCTTCAGAATGGCACCCAATTAAAACGACTATTTATGTCTAATTGGCTTTAAATGGTGGAGGAAAACATCAAGGAAACTAAGATAAACTGGTAGCATAACGTCCTTACATCACAAGCGCCATCTATCTTCGTGAGCACTAACTACTGAAGTAACACTTGAGATCCGAGTATTGCTCTTGAAAACAATGGCCGACACTTACAAATATTTGTACAGCTCTTACGATGAATATTGCATGATGCGAATGCTTTTACACAAGTCTATGAGAGCAGCCTTTTTAATATTCTAAAATAAACTCTTCATCGCCGTTCCTTGTGTAGAAATCGACTGAAAGTATCAGTTAGTATTATATGGGAACAGACTGTCTTTAGGTGTTAAATTAAATACTGAAAAGATTAGTACAACATTAGTTTCAATGTAAAAAAAATAGTTTTGTTTTACAATGATAGGGTAGAAACATTCAGTAAGTATACTCATTTAAAATGTGTCATCATTATTGCACGATCATAAATGCATCCCCGTGGCAACCCTAACTTGAAACGTGTTGATGTGATTGTAGTAATTTAGGGTGTGAGCACACTAGTCGGGTATCGACAAGTGTGATCACTTCCTTATTTTGTCCATTACTCATAGTTGATTTTGTGGAATTTTGGCTGTGATAAAAATCGTAGAAATAACTATGTCTGAAAATGTTACTGATTTCTAGTTAGATATCATTTCATAAAGGTGGTTGTCATTTCACAATATTACTCAATGCTTATAACTGTAATGCTGTTATTTCTCAAGCTGGCTGGGAAGTTTATTGTGTGGAGGAATGTTATACAATTTCACAAACGCGTTACAGACCATTTCCTCAATATGTGTACCGCTATTTGTAGGCTTGTTGTCATTTGTAATTTATGAAGCTCAACATGCAATTCAAATAATTTAGAAGTGGAGTTTTGTTATAGTCTCATGTGTGAGTAAACTCAAGTGATCTAAGATTAGAGTAAAGCCAGTGATGTGTCATATATAGACACATCACTGAGTAAAGCTATATTAAAAATGTATGAGTATGTTCTTCATGCTAGAAGATTTTAGTTTACACTTATAATCAATATCGCTTGCATTGCACACCAATTTGTTTTTCATGTTTCAAGTTTATCACATTAAACGGTTATCGGTAGTATTTTCGGATTTATCACAGTCATATCAGCATGTTTAGCGTAATCTGTGTATAGATATAGTTTGTGTATGTTAATTTGACAGTCATGAAAAAATTATAACACAAAAATACTAAACAGAAATAAAAAGGGCAATAAAAGAAAAAAGAGACAGACTGACAGCAAAAAAAGAATTAAAAAAAAGACAGACTGACGATAAAAAGTGGGAAATTGAAAAAAAGATATTTTTGGAAAACATAAAAAAGAAAAAATAACGTAGTTTCAAGATTGCATTTCTGAAAAAAAAATACTTACCTACTAAAGAAAAAAAGGATTGATAAAAAAGAGTCATTATCAGCAATTCAGCACCATAGACTTTTATATCTTTGGAAAGGACAGATAACGAAGCAAAAAATTTTTTTGGGAATAGACAAGTAACCTATACCTACACAAAAAAAAACATTTTCAGGTACAACAAAGAACACAGAACAAGTCAACAGGCATAATGGCGTAACGGCAGTAGTTGGCCATTTGTTCACCTGTGTGTGTGTTGTAGATATTGCGCGCGACACGAGCGACACTGACGCCGCCGCCGACGATGTGAGCGACGCGTCCGACGTGGAGTACGAGCCCGTCACGGAGCCCGAGGACGAGGGGCCCGTGGACGACGACGATACTGAGGAGAATACCGACGTTAGTATTCTTTGAAATAGGATTTTTAATCGACAGACAACTAAAGATGTTATTGGTAATACATAGTCCTTATTCATCAGCAGGTGTACCCGCGTCACCAGCAGCTATAACCACGTGTTAGTGGTAATAGGCTCGACCCATTGGGACCTTATCTTTGGCCTTTGCGTCTATTACAGACGATTTTAACGTGTGTCATGTGGGGTAGGCACTTTTTTTGGTATCAAAATTAAATTATGACACGGGAATTAACGCGAACATAAGGTTTTAAAAACTCGTAATTTTGTTATCATCATGTTATCACCATGCAACGCGATAGTTTGAAAGTTATTACTTTTTTTTGTGGCTAAATAACCCAATATTAGACCGATAGGGTCGTCAACACCTTATGCAGTTGGGTTTGTGTCCATGTCGTTTTGTTCGTTTTTATGCAAGATTTTCTAGCAAGTTAATCTTCTTGCTCTCTCTAACACGAGATCTAACACACCGAAATTATGAATATTTGGACGAATTGCTAGAAATTCGCGAAATAATTCGGCTTTAGAAGAATTATTTGCTTTATATGCCGATTTTACTCACGTGTAAATTCGGGAATGGGCGACTAGATGCCTATTCTGGACCGGTGAGTCGGCGGAGTTGCCAGCCGAATTGTTTAGAGAGAAATTTCTCATTGTAACCATTTTGGCCCTCCAGATCTTGTAGTGCAAGTTTTTACCACATTAATTGCCATTGGTTACAGAACGACATAATAGCGACGAAGGTGATCGAGGTGTCGGTGGGGGACGACGGCGAGCTGCAGTTCGCGGACTCCGAGCGCACGGACTCCGAGAGCGACAGCGAGGCCGACCTCTACGACTACTGGAACTGTGCGCAGTGCCGCGCCAAGAACAACAACCCGCTCTACAGATACTGCCACAAGTGCTTCAAGGTATGGGATGATTCTGTACGTTATGTCATGCATGAAATTCCGACCGGGAAGGTAGATATCATTGATGAATCACCAACTCTTCACAGAAAACCGCATCTAAATTTGAATTCCAACATTCGACTGCACACACATCCGCACACACACACACAAAACCTCTCACCCTAAACACATATGTTCCGTCGATATACCTTTTCTGTTCCGTAGTGGGTAAAAATAGGAATATTTACAGGTAATTCATGGCTTCTATCCCCACATTACAGGTACGCAAAAACTTCTTCCCACCGAGACCGAAACGCAAACGCAACAGAGACGCGAAGACAGACGAAATCCCGCGCACCCTCTCGCAGGACTCCGGCGTGGACTCGCACATGAGCCAGGAGCCCGAGCCGCTCCCTCCCGCGCCCCGCGCGCCGGGCCCCGCCAGCCCCGGCCAGCCGGGCGCGGGCTCCAGCCGCGCCGGCGACACACGTACGTACCGCAAGCGCCGCGCGGGCTCCGCGGACCGCAAACACAAACGGAAACGACTGTCCCGCACAGACTCCGACACAGACCTAGACTCTGACGATGACGTCTCGCGAATCAAAGTCAGGTCCCTCGTCAAAACGGTCAGCGACCCCGCCATCACTATCGACGACAACGTCCCCGTTAAGATCACTAAGAAGGTGATAGCCAACACTCTGAAAGAAAAGATGGATGCTAAGGATCTGTGTGTGATATGTATATCTGAGCCCAAGTCCGGTGTGTTTGTGCATGGCAGGATAGCGCACATTTGTTGCTGTTATAGGTGCGCTGTCAAGGTGTGGGCTAAGGCCAAGCGGTGCCCGGTGTGCAACTGTAAAGTTAGTAATGTGCTGAAGGCTGTTGTTATGTGAGCGCGCGTGAGACCTTTACGATTATTTACTTAGGAGTTACAACGGTTTAAATGGCCTTACAGTTTTGATATACGCTTAGCATACAGCATTTTATATCTTAAGGTATCTTTATACAGACTATTTTGATCTGTATATTTGTCCTGGCTCTAAGCCCTTGTTAATTTCTCCAAACATGCCGTAGTTGGGATACTAAATTGTTTTTTTTTTATGGTGTACAGTCGAACACAGAAATTATTTCTATTGTAATACCATTTCTATAAATTCGTGTTTTTATTTTAGCGTGCAATTTGTCTGAAACCTTTCGTGTCTAGATTGAAAAACTTAAAGGTTTTGTTATATATTCTTATTATTATGGCCAAATATAAAACGTAACCTAAAAATAACGTTTAAAAGCAGGTAACACTGCTATGTGACATACTTATGTCTATAAAAAAACAAATAAGCCTAATTTTGTTTTCAAAATCGTTCATAAAGGTCGATTTAATCAGGCCGGGAATTATCTTTATAAGTTGTTGATTGAATGAATGACAGAATGAGTGAATGATAACACGTGGTTTGTGTGATGCGGCCGCTGTACACAATGTTTATATTGGCCCAGATTTAACGTCATTCGATTACTTATTTTACATTTTAAATCTCGAAATACCTATGAAGAAATAGAAATAATTTTTTATACTTATAAAAATCTTACTAATAAATATACAAGAACCTATTGTGTAACTAACTACTAAAAATACTTTTATAAAGTATTTTCACTCACTATCTAAATATGCACAACATCAAATCTGATTAAAGCCATCAGGCTGATTGTAGATAGAACAAAAAACTATCTAAATATCTCTAAAAGTACACGTCTAAAACTATCCTACTGCAAGGCAGATGCCTCTTATACAGAAAAGGAACGAACATAGATCGCTTCCTACGATCAACTTTTAAATTTTAACCTTAAACGCTTCAATATTAGCCAGAAAAATAATTAACTACTACCTAATTGCTTATTGTTAAGAATTAATAACAATAATTATAATACTGTAAGAAAGGTCACCATGGTAAGAAAATTGGATGAATAAAATGAGCTAATCTATAAATGAGCTCACAATAGTTACTGATGTTAGCTATTGACGTTAAATTAGTCAATATTTACCATTGTGTGGAGCGGGATATCGACGAATGTGTGTGTCTAAAATATTTATAAAACTGCGCCAATTATTAATAAGTCATCAAGATCAATTTAAGGTAGAGATTCCTTTTTAAAATTGATTAATAGTCACATATTGTAAAAAATTAAAGTCACGTTTGAAAATACATAAGAGTTGGAAGTTAAATATACCAAATTTCGCTCTAACTAGCGTAAGATACATCATTATCATCAGCCGGAACACGTACACTGTTGAACATACATAGTACATAGATCATTATAATTTTTATCGTTACAATAACTGAAAACAAGTAACGTAGGATACTAGAAAAAGAAAAATCATGTTTTTAATTAAATTAAGTGTAGTAATCACTTTGATATCAATATAATATAAACTATAACCAAACACTAGAAATGCCTCATTGCCCCAATATTATTTATATCCAAGGAATCTTTACCTTATTCACTAACAGCCGCACTTAGAGGCGTTAATGATTACTTAAACTGACACTAAGTAAAGATTTCACAAAGGAAACCTTTACTAAGTGTTAGTTTAAGTAATCATTAAATGTCTCTGAGTTTGGCGGTAAGAGACACTTCGTTAATACGTGCTTTGAAACTATGTGATAACAATACAATTAAGAGGTTCATTAGTAGGAAGTAGCTAAAACTATTACGTTAATTAAAAATATAACTTTATTCTTTAATAGTTACTGAGTTTACAGCATTAATAACTTTATATTAACAACTTTAAGCAAAAATAATGTCAAATGTATTTATACTATTATTTTGTATTCAGAATATGTGTTCAGACTAGCTGGACTTTTCAGCAACCTCTTGGTGTATCTGTTAATGATTTGAGTATAGATTGCAAGTATATTACGAGAACTTGCGGTTTTTATCCACTTAAGTCTGGCAATATACCAAATAGTACATAGTTTTAGATAATATTAAATATTTTTAAACAAAAATTAATAGAGGTAACTACCAGAAAAGTTAAGATAAATCTCTGTTTAACAATATGTAAAAGGAGATGTATTTAATCAGCTGTTTAATCACAGACCTTTTCTGTCTGTTCTATGTGATGCCAATTGTCCAGTGTTACATAATCACATTATGCTGTAAACATAGCAGTAACTTTTAATGTATAAAGTTATCGTTAAAATAAAATGTTATGTGGAAACTAGGAATATTAACATGAGCGCTTTTGTTGTGTAAATAATAATTGTAAATAGGAAGAGACGTGGACCACCGAAAAGAGAATAATATATTCCGTATATTTAAAATTTGTAGTTAGGTCTCTTGGTAATTATCTTATGTCTCAGCTATATTTGTGTTAATGCCAAATAAAAGAACGTTAAAATCTATTATTGATAATTTTAAATTTAGGAATTATTTTAAAATATTTTTTCATTAAACTTCATGGTAATTTAGATGTATAGCGCGTATAATTAAAAATATTTTTTCTCTTTGGTTTAGTCTTATAAACATGAAGTATCAAGTTCAATTCGTAAAATAACCTTAAAATAAAATATTTTATAGTGTGGTCAAGCTCCAAACTCAGTGTCAGAATAATATTTGTTTCATATCTGACTGTGTATATAAAAACGTTTACTTTTAGATCGGGGTAGGAAAATTAAAAAATAATATTACCATACCAAATATTTATCATTGATTTACATTTGTCCTGCGATTAACTTTAAAATGTACGTTTTTTGCCAATATTCGCGCATTGCTTATTTGTCCGCTATTGTTTGTGTCGGAGCCCTATTAAAACATCGCGTTATTTCTAATCGAATCCCTATAATAATATTTAACCTTTAATAGTGATTATAAGATGTATATTTTATATTATACTGTGTATTTACTGTACATAACTAGGCTATCAGTAATTACGCCGATTTCTTAAGAGCTTATATATCTAGCTAAACCTGCCAGACAAACTCGCAGTATAGCCTAGGCCTAGAGGAACCTAGACTTGATTATTCAAATGTATAAAGTAGTAGTCAAATGATTTTAATATTTCTTAAATCTTACCCACCATTTCTCCTACCGCACAAAAGATCTATCTATTGTTACTCAATTAAAGAATTTATTTCAGAAAATATAGTTATTAAATGGCCTTTGTACAGATCCTAGGTTACGTTTTTAAGTATGTAAAAAAAATATTACATGAATAAAAAAAAACGATATCGAAAAAAAAATATAATTTAAAGAAAAAATAATAATAAAAGTTTTTTTCTTTTTCAGAAATGTTGTGTTTTCTTTTCCTAAATCCTAATTTTCCTGACTTGTACGGATTACCTACCGTATACCGATAATCCTAATCATAGCCAGGTGGTTTATAATTCATATCTTATCTTCATCACTGTATTTTACAGTACGTATTCATAAAGTCCTGTGGTTTGCTATTATAGCGCGATAAGTAAGTTTGCAGTAGCGTCACATTATGATTACCTCGCTATGCGTAATGGTGTCTATCAAATTATTGCTCTTTCACAAGATTATTAATCTGAGCTACAGTGGCCTTAGCCCATAATAAAGTATGTTTAAAACTATTGTTAATGAGGATAGACTGGTTAGTACTAGTGCTATTGTGGTTGTGTTTTACTCACAGAATAACCTACTTATAAAAACCAAAAACCTACATTTGCTCTGCACTAATAGGTACTGCCTGCTGCCCCCATCCCATACCATAAACTCTTAAAGCAGGACAGTTTACGATGTGGAAGCGAGACGCCGCATTACACGCGAGTTCATGGTAAAGGGGCTGATCGCACAACATTCCAATGCAGTAAAATACTATATGCCTACCTACTTGACGGATACGATTCTGATATAGGGGTAAAGTATTTTAGTTCTTAGTATTAACATCATCAGCCGGAAGACCATCACTAGTGCACCCCATGCAATTTATTACGGAGATCAGGCGGGAACTCTGAAGGGTTAAGTAAGTATAATTTTACATTATCATGGATAATGTAAATATTAATGCCTTGGTGACAATCGCAACTGCCAAACCTCAAGTCATGAATTCGATTCCCAGTAACTCTCCAACTGGTATGGAGTTTCCTAGTTGCTTCCCAAAATAAAATAAGCTAAGTATGTGCGGGAGGAGATGGAAAATGTTTGCCTACCGCATGAGGATATAAGTACCTACTTCACTAGGTGAGCTTAGCGAGTGCTTTGTTGTTCATTACGGGTTTTTTTTATACTTAGGTGTGCGCTTGCCCACAATTCGCCTGATGGTAAGCGATATTATGGCCTACGATGGAGCTCGCCCACTTAATACCTTCTGTCGTTCTCGATAATAACAAACCCAATAGTTTTTCCTTCGTGGTAAACAATATAAGATCTTATTAGTATAGTATTATTATAGTAGCTAATAATGTCCAATGCTAAACAAGTCACTATCTAGGTATAGTAAGTTGCAAGTTGCAACCCTTTAGCGCCAGGATTTAAACATGGCAGTAATAATGATTGCAGCCTAGACTAGCCATCGCCCACGGGGACTCAGTCCCATAATGGCGCATTTCCTGTAGCAAGGGAAGTGCGTCACATGGTGGTCGCACATTTATAATTGCTTTTTCTAGGAATTTAAATAACATTATTATATACGAGTTGATAGTTTATTTATTTATTCCTTGTGTATCAATAGCTTTGTTTTCTAAATCTTCTGTAATTTAAGTACAGTCGAGGGTCTTTTACCAAGTTGAATGTCACATGCGTAAACCCCCAGACTCGGAGCAAATATTTGTGTCATGTAGGCATCGAACCCGCAACGCTAAGAACAGGAGCAAGAAACTACTCCGCCCATTCATATAACCTTAGGAAACCGCAATAATCTTTTTGTACCAGTAGGTGATATAATTTTTAACCGACTTCAAAAAGGAGGAGGTTCTATGTTCGTCTGTATGTATTTTTTTTCCTATAAATGATTTTATTTCTGCAAATAGGTTTTTAAAAAACACTTTTACACGTCATTTTTTATATACTAAGTTGAATGATGGTGTCTATATGTAGTAACAATCATGACAAGACATAATAATTTGGACTATTCTTAAAAAAATTGAGGATCGGTAGATACTCTAGCTTGCATCTGAAGTTCTGTCATGGAGCTCTGCAAAATTCTGCGACAGACCAAGATTGAGAATAGCCAAAACCCAGGTTTATTTATATTATATCTACCACTGTACTCTGTAGGATAAAAAATGTTTAAGTAGGCATTGTACGCGTCAGATCGTCATGGCAATTTTTTGTACAAGGAAGCGACCGAAGTCATTTTAATACACACGAACAAAGAGCAATGTTACCGAGATCGAAATGGATGCGGAGTCCTCAGATCATACCTCGATTCCCATGTCGACCTATCGCATACAATAGTTACCTGGTGTAGGTAAAATACATCTGACTGCAGAAATCTGTGCAAACGGATAGGCAGTCGTTACATGCTTACATGTATTTTAAGAACTCCAAAACCTTTTGTTATGAAGATCGATAGATAAGCAATTAATCTTCTGTCTTATTGTGTTAAATGATAACGAATAATGAAACGTACCTAAACAGAATCGCAGTTTCTATCAAAATATCGTGTCGGCCCAGTGGATTAAGTTCGTTGGATGAGACATAGTAAAGTTAGAAGTTCATATACTGCTTCGTTGGTCTTAAGGTTGGTGCGCGACTGTTGAGCCCGAGGTTCTGGGTTCAAATCCCAAGTCGGGCAGTGTTACTGGGTTATTCCATTAGGTTGGTAATTCTCTGTCTCGGTTGATGGTAATAGGCTCGCCCCCTATTACAATGGGACCTAAAATATAACTGGAAAAACGTGGGTGTACTACATGTGCCTACCCCGTGTGGGTTATGTTATGTTTATTATTTATTCTGAACGCAGCCAATTTCTCGTACCTAATTAACAATTATCCGTAGCACGGAGTTCCGCGTTCGAGTGCATGCACCAAATAATATAAAAATAATTGTTCGCGACTGGAGTTTAGGTTGAGACAATAATTCGATTTTATCTCAATACTTTCATAGATCAATAGCTATAATATTTATAATTTGGAGTTTATCAAACCATAGTGGAATGCTGCGTTTAAAGCTACCACAGGTTTTACTATTTAAATTATTCCGCCTTATTGGCAAGAAATCCTCTCAGCACATTTTAGCTAAAGCTCAGGAGGATTCGTATTGGCAAAATAATGCATGCTATCTGCGTCGTGAGTGGCAATGATATGCCTAACTTTAGAAACTTCCATTATGAAATTAAATAAAAATCCATTCTTTCAGATGGGACGCTGGAACGTCATCTTTTAAATTTGTCCCGTGAATAAGTGACAAAAAAAACTGTTTGGATTTAAGTAGCGAACGGTACACACTTGACCTCCCCACTCTTCCACCATTGTGATGGATGATTCACGGGACGCGGTGGAGTAAAGGAGCCGAATAATTTTTTAACTTTACATATTTTACAACAGCGGATCATGAAAGTTTATGTATGACATCTTCTTTGTGTATGAAAGGTTTTACAAATACGTTTGTTACCCGTGGAATGTGCGTTTATGTGCAATGCAGAGACTTACAGAATAAATACGCTCTCTATCTTGCTTAGCTTAATCAGCGTTACAGGTAATTATTTACATTCGATCAATGATGTCATCAATTCCGAAGACATATTTCCTTCATTATTTTGTTTTTAAAGCGATAGGCTGAATGCTATGAATCATCGCAAACACGTACAGTAAAATATTATTATTGAAACCGTGGCACTGTACCGCGAGCCCGCCACCCCCGACACTCGCGCCCGCACACAACTTCTGTCTGTGCGCCTCAGTCGCATTTTGACGTTGCTACACAGTGCACGGAACACCGTCTTTCCTTTCCCACATCAAAAAACACTTGGTGAGTTGTAATTTTAACCGGTTTTTTACTATTTGGATTCAAAACTTCATTGTTTATCTTATTTCGGTCGCAAAACTATGTCATTAATTCAACTTTGCATGCATTCACGAGATTATCGAACGGTTTTTTACGTAGTCACTCCCTCGGGAACCGGCGATCGGATGTAGTCGTGGTGGTGTAGCGGCACTGCGGACTCATTGATCAGGAATTTCTTTTAAAGGATTGTTTAAATGAATGGAATTGGAAATTATATTTTTCGATTAACGGATTCATTGTCTGACCGTCAAAGTGGGAGCGGTTGTATGACTTCATTATGTTTGGCCGTGTGTACGTCGCGCATTTTTATTGTTCGAATACTGTCACTTGTCGCTGTAGATATTTACTGTGTCGTGAATCGTGATTACTGTGTTATGGATTAAATTAAAGTTAGTAAATGAGGACGTGCTATATTTTTTTATAGTACGTAGGTAATGGTTCATTTTACAATTGTTTTTCCTTCCTACCTACACCAATGTACCGGCAGATTTATTTTTATATTACAATCATATTGCTATTAAGGACAATCGTTTTTTTAGTTTGTTTTCCTTCTGCTTTGATAGTATTATGTTGTAAATGGTTGCTCATTTTTAACGCTCTCTAGCACCTCGAATTTGTCGCTGATAAATCGTAGGAAAACAGTGACACTCGGGCTCATTATAATGACAAAGAGACATTCCAGAGGGTGGCAGTGAGAGAGAGAGGCGTTAAAAAAGTACCTAATCTTATTATTTAATACAAAAAAAAAAACATTTTTTAGTATATTAGTATATACCCGGAAGCAATTCGTCGACAAGGTTTCTCGTGTAAACAATTTCAAAGTTAAAAAATAAGGGAAAAGACCGAATTAACCGTTCTGTTATGGTTCGTTTAACATCATGCGATATTATGTTAATAAATACAATTTACCCGTCTCGCTAACTATGTTGTGAGCGGTGTCGTTGACTTGAGATTTTAAAGTTTTTAATCAAAAATTTCATTTAATCTGGCTAAGCATTCACACGCAATTTTACGTACTTAACTACCTACTTAATCTTCAAACATTAATGACTTCACTACGCATTGCTGTCCATTAAGGCGTATAGTTTAATGGTAGCCCTTAAGGCTAACAGTAGCCATTGATGTGGTGCTAATGAACCCAAGTTTTGTATCAGCCGGCCGCTATTTAAAGAAATCTGACTAATGCACAACACATGCTTGACACAGCCAATAACCGGCCGTTAATGTTTTGAATAATAAATCATGTTCAGATACTAAAGGTATCTGAAGTTTAAATTTTAAAAAGGCATTAAAAAGGTGCTTTCATTGATTATTCACATCATAATCACAACACATAATTAATTGATTTTTGTAAATGTTTATCATAAACTTAATAAAAATACGTCCGCCATATTGGCTTTATTTTACTTTTTTTTATTAAGGCTAACAACAAAATTGTAAGTGAGCCTATACACATTGGTGTATAAAGTTATTTCTTTCCATTATACTAAATGCGCGGTAGTCATAAACCACGGTGGATAATTATAAAAGAGTTAACCGGTTCGTGTGAACGCTGGGACTTTCGCCGCTTTCACGCATCATAGAGTATTGAACAGCAATCATTGACGAAATCTACTATTAGTACACACGCTACAATTAAACACGTTATTGTTTCACTCATACTATATTAGGGGGTAATCTGTATTTTTTTTCTATTAAGTCCCTACTTATCTTATACAGCGTTGCAAACCAGGCAACAGACAAATAAAATAATCCGTTATAGTACCTGGTATTTGATTGAATATAACGGTATTTTTCCTGTTGATCCGTAAATAAGTATTTCATGCAAAATATGAATCATAAGTTAAATAAATTCATAACAGCTACTTATATGAGCACGTTTCCTCCATCGACTACATAAGCCTTGTATACTACATCGATGCAAGTGCGTTGGTTTATAATGAAATCTGTCCAGACAGGACACTGGCTCGTGAGCGACAGAGAAGGAGATACACAGACTTGTTTGCGAGAAAGAGTCGAAATAACTTCCTGAATACGCGAATCGATTGCTCTGAGACCAAACAACGCGTCGCACCCCTAATACCTAACTTTTAGGGTTGTCAGCGAGGGAATTAATCGAATTAGTACTCAATGTTGTGCCAGAGAGAAACAGGAAGATAAGGGTGTCTGAGCTGTTGTTCTCTTGTTATCTCAAAGAACATTACATTAGGTACATTAACGTGCAAATACGATGTAATTAAGACGCAGTTAATCATCGTAGGTCAACTTATTACCGTTAAAATCTGTTATTAAGTAGAGAAAGAAGGTATAAACACGGTTTACATCAGTCAGCCACTTTAGTAAAAATAACATCAAATTTTGATCAGGAGGGTGGCAACCATTTTGTCCCTCGTAGTCGCATATATTATTGAGGCCTAGGTACCCTATGTTGGTTTGTAGATCAATAAACGGCGAGGGGAACGGCATCTGAACGTTCTGTGTATGCCCAACGAAGCAATGATAAAATATAACGCTGCTTTTGTACAAATAAGGCGAGAGGGCCAGTATAATTTATATCTAATGTATTCCATTTCTACGTACATTTTCATAATTAAATTGTTTAGCTAAAATAATTGTTATAACAGTTTTTATTAGTTATCTAATTATCATTTATGAGAGGCTACTTTAAATGAGTGCGGTGCATACCGAAAGATTTAGATCGTATAAAAAATGTGGCGCACAGACATTGCGCAGTGGTTTCTCACCCATCCGTGCGATGCCCACACTTGAAAATCTCTTAATTGCCAATGCTGGCTGGCCTGCTTGACGCTCCATAAAATTTGTGACGTATCTTTAGCATTATTATAACTTAAAACGCTCTAGCTTAGACGGGGTCGTTGACACCAGTGCGGTAATTCACACTACCTATTACAATTTTAGTTTTTAATTTTTATTAGGCGCCATTTATAATATTACTAATTAGCTAACTTAATTACTATTTTAGACTTTACATTATGCATGCATTTCCGTGTTAGGAATTAACAAGCATGTAACATTATGATAACGATAATATTATTCCGATTATTCGAATAAATAAGCAAATCGATTTGATGAGCAATCGCGTTCTCAATCTAAAACTTCGTCTGGCAACAACAGACTACATATTCAGCTCCTTCTTAGTCACTTAACATCTTACCATATATTAAGCATTATTGAGTTATGAATACGCTGACTGCATTTAAATTTGGCATTAGATAAATTTAGTGTGTCCTTGCTCGGAGGGGGCGCAACTATACGCCCTTGTCTGCGACCATGAGGGTGAAACCTATTATACTGCCAAAAAAAGGCAGACGACATTAGAATAAAATATAAATCAATTTAATGTGCTAAGGACATGTAACGGTACCTTTATAGTTATATTAAATTAGATTTTTATGTGCGTCGACTGTTTATAATATTATTTTTTTGGTATTTTTCGCAATAGACTTGCTCCCGGGTTCTGAAAAGATGTTTAACGTAAATAACTTTACATTTGGCCAAAATCTCTCATTTTGTTTTCTACTTAAACTTCTTGTTAGTTGACTGCTAAACGGTTTGTTTGTTTTATTAATTTGACTAAAATTTTACCTTAAATTGCTACTAGCAAAGTAAATTCTCGTATTAATACGCTTTTCAATCGACTGAAAGTTGCCGCATCAGTGTATAAATTATCATGAAGAGTATTAAGCTTCGGCTTTAATTAAACGACGTCAATGAAAATGGAAAGCTCTGCTTACCTGAGCACTAATCGCGAGTGCAGTGAAACGGTTAGAATGATGTCGAGAGACCAATTGTCAGATGGGAATTGCATTCCAAGATGGCGTATCGCTAATCGATTGTTAGCCGATTCTGATAACTAAGATTGTCACAGCACCCTGCTACAAATATGTGTTTAAACAGATGGCAACGTCGGACCCGTTATTTATGGAACGATCTTGAAATAGCATCTTGTTTTCATGATATATTTCTGTCTAATGCATGTATACCATCTATGTGAAACATGTTTAATTCTGTCTTCAAGAAGAGAGCTAAAAATAGACGTAAAGATAAACATCATGGAACGGGAATTTTGGCGTTTTTTATTGTAATGTACCAACTTTATTGGATAGACAATAAATGGTAATAGGTGACCTTCTAAAAGAATAATCGCCAAATAAAACATTTGGGGCAGAAATAATGTAATATTCAGACGATAAGTTGGTGCGTAGTAACTAAGTATTATTTCACGGCCCTAGAGACCTGCGTAACTCGTGTCGTAGTACTACCGCAGGACAGGTTTCAGTTTATTATCTGCGTAAAACGTGGAACACCTTGGCATACGCGCTTAAAGAAAGTAGCAACTGGTTAAAGGATCCACTATGACTCACGGGCCAACCAACAATGGCCGCGAAGACAATGGCCTATATCGATTGTTTAACTCGACTAAGGCAAGGAAATGTTAGTAATTCACTTACATAATCGGATAACTTCGCCTCAGAAAGGATTCTGTTAATTGAGATATTTTAATTGATGGGTGAGCAAGATTTATTTGCGAAGCGAGCGGAATTGTCGGCTAGGTTGTATACATTTCCATTTGTGGCTTTAATTCTAATTCTTCTTTTATGATAGGTAAAAAATATGTCTAATATAGGTAACTAGGTTCATCTTAGAGAACCTGTTCTCAATTGATTATTATCTTAAGGTTGTTAAAAATCTAGTATCAAATCAATTTGTGTACCACGGTTTGCCCAGCGTCCAGCCTGAACTGAAACTGGATAGGCTAGCAATTTATAGACACTAGGTCTAAACGGGACTCAAGATTGATGCCACCGAGTGACGAGGCAATAATTCTTAGTAAACCGTTGCTCTATCCAGTTTATAAGATTAACTAGACTATTGGCGTACGCACTATTTCATTGATTAGCAGTGAAATCGATGTGATGGATTCCTTCGGCGAGAACTTGATGAAAATCTAGATTAATTGAGGTGACCAAACGGACCATGCATCTACTTAAGCTATTTGCAGTTTCTGCAACTTAGTAGTTTAGATTAGGTTCACCCATTCCAAACGCTGAACAAGTATGTAAGTAGTTAACTTAGGTAGTTAAGAATATTTTTACCTATAACCTTTTCGAGATTCGCTATGGCCACGATCCAGCGGAACTATTTTGGTCTAGGCATCACAAGTCACGACATAATGACAAAGTTTACGAGCTAAACGTGATTTAGTGATTACTTTATGAAGAATGCTTACATATAATAACAAATGAAATATAAACAGTTCAATGAATTATTACGATGATAACGATCTAATTCGAACGACACACCTTATTGAATGAATCGCGCAATCAATGATAAAGGCTGTAGAATTTTTATAGTGAATCATTCCAAGATGTAATACATATAATTTATAACAAATAAGCCACAATTTAAATAAATGTCCCGCTCAACTTTATTAAGTCCAGTATCCTAACAGATAACTAAAGGTACTTCATACTCCAACAGATAATAAAATAAAACAAACAATGCGCCATTTGATTGATCGAATAGTTTTAAATTTAGAAGCAGCTGTATAATAGAATGAAGTTGTTCCAGCCAGTAGCTAGTGGAAGTATAGCTGCTTTCTCTTGTGCTGATGCACAAATATAATTTAGACATTTAGAGCAACGAACTGAGTTGGCGGGAATATTATTGTCGATGATTGCACTGGATATAGATTTTCGCAGTAGCAGGAAGGATTAGATTGTTTACTTACAAAAAAACAAAAAATCGGTATAACGGAATAAAACTGAGAATATATTAGATTTTTGGCAAAATATGTAAGATAAGGAAAAATATGACTGCCTAAAAATCATATGACAAAGAAGTCTTTACCAAAATATTGATGTGCAAAAAGTATGACTATGCTCAATTGCTCACTCAGGCACACCTTACGGGAATGCAGGCACGATAAAATACGCTTATAATACATGAGTATATCTAAGAAGCTTGATTCACACTAGACTGACAGTTTTCCAGGAATTTAGAATACACATTTAGGTCAAAGTCCTACAGAGCAGCGATATAGCTGAGTTTTTATGCGAATTATTTGTGTTGTGGATTATAAAACCGTCCATGTTTGCATTCTGCATTCCTACCGATGGAAAATAAAGTAATATTCGTTATTCGTCATAATCATAATTTTAAACTGGCACCGCGAGGAGGAAACGATACAAATACTACGTGATATTATTCATTCAAGTATTTCTGTGTGCGTCGTAAGTCAAAATTAATATGATTTAAGGTTGGCAGCATAAATATGTATGCGTAGTTACCTGCAGTCAGCAATAATTAATAGGTACAATCGTACGATTAGAATCCAAGAATTATATCTCTATTTATTATAAGCACACGTAGTTAAACAAATTTTAACGGCAGGCTACCTTTGGCAATTGCTTGCTAACTGAAAAAGTTACGTATGATTTTCAAAACGAGAGGAACTTCTGATAAAGGCAAACCCGAACCAATAATGTTAAATATGACCCTTAATAATCTAATATAGACCCACCCAGGTTCTCCTTGTGTATCGGCAAAGCTCCAAACTGACGTTGCATCGTAGTGCTCTTAGCGATCTTATTAATTGCTAAGAAGCTATTTTATCTATTGTCCAAAAAACTAAACTGCCTGATAAAGCCCGAAAGTTACGTATAACAAGAAACTTCATTTTCCTTCCCTCCAGTAAAAACATAGCCACGGTAATATGGCCTTTTTATTTGCGGATATCTAAGGCCACACGGACATAGCACGATGTTGCCAGACGCTAAAAGTCGTAGGACAATATTGATCTACGACTTGGTTCATATACCTAATGCGTTCGCCAAACTTGCACGAAGTTTGGCAAAGTGGTGACATCGCGTGCCTTCGTAAGATTTTCTTGGCACCATGTGTACAGAGGCTGTCTTCAAGTGAAATATGCTTGAAGCTTCCTTATTTTAGGTAGGTTAGAAAACCGGCCGTACAATATTCATTACTGTAACGTCTTCACTCAAATTCTCAATAGGTATGTAACTTTAATATAAGCGTTCCAAAAAAAAACTTGATCCAGGGATCACAAACATTTATTTTCAACTTGACATTCTAACCATCCGCCAGGGATCACACAACTAACCCTATACACGAACGAACCTATAAAACCCCCACTACCCTACTCCGAGTATCTCGCTGCCATTGAACCCCTGTAAAGGGTGGTCTGATGTGAGTAAGTACATCAATTTGCTGTTTTATGGTTGCGGTGTGTCGTAAAATGTTTACTTTTACCATCCTCGACAGATTTGCATGAAAACAGTGCCAACGGAGCACTGACGCACATTTGGAATGATATTTATGGAAAGATGAATTTGTTTGCGTGGAACAACATAGCAGTTTCGCTAGGTAACATACTTGCGTACTAGAATTCTAGTCTAGAAGTCTAGACGTCTAAAATGTTTTTACGACCGGCGTACTAGGTGCTCCAGTTAGGGTTCGTTAAAATCCAGCCTTTATAGTTAACTGCAAGAGCTCTTTTTTCCTCATAATCTGAGCGTCGTTGTCAATGCAGTCAACATTGCTAGCAAATTAAAACGTCCATATCATGAACAGATCGTCCATCAATCAAAGATCCTCGATATCAAAAGTTTACTTTTATCTTTGACGTTTCTAATCTGTCTGTGTCTTTGCTTGGGACAGGCCATGGTTGGATCACTTTATTTGTTCTGTCAAGGCTTTAAAAACACAATAACAACATCATAAAACACGAGCATGAAGTACCCAGCGCACTTTAAAAATAAAAAGTGTATTAAAATAGTAACGCCACCCTTTCGACGCTCGACGGAGGGCGCTAAAGTACACAACTCGTGTAAAGTGCTTGTTCTACTTACTTACTTAGTTATTAATACTCCTTATTGTTGCCCTTTGTTTAATTATCAGGAATTACATTAATCATACTGATAAATAATCAAAATGTACTCGCTATGGAACATTCTGAACGATAACCGAATATTGACATTTATAGGATCGACCTGATAAAGGATATACATAGAAGCTATTGATAGCAAGTGAATAGCAACATGTTGACAGTTGCCAAGTGCGTTGTGAGTAACTTCAGTTAGTGGGAGTCGGTTGGGAATAACATCAGCTGTTTATTTATCAAGTGCCTACAATTGCGATTTATGTCCAAATGCATAGTCTTCCGAGAATTCGCTCCTGAATGATAGATGCATGCACTTTTACAGCCAATTTATTCAAACCCAAAATGCTCACGAGTATATCTTCGGTATTCAAATCGATAGATGGGTTTACCGTGTGCTGCTTTGTTAAAAGACGCAGGAATTAGTCGTAAAACTCATATTTTATTGAGAACCTATATCAGTACGACTCATAAATCCAACAACTAGGTACGTGCTAGAAGTTCTGTACTTTGCTCCTAACATGACATAACTTGACTGTTTGCTCTGCCCAAATAGACCCAACAAGTAAACACATTAGCGATTAGATAATCCTTGACGAGAACAAAAACAAAAGAATTCTTATCTCCAAGATTCTAGTAAAATTTACATGTTCCTGTTTTATCGAAACAATCCACAGTTTAATTTCTTCTTTAGGAATTTATACATAAAATAAAAGTACAACCTTTTTGGGATCATATAAAAGGTTATGCATATTCTTATGTGACTTCCCCTCAAAGTCCCGACCCTTAAATCTAGATTTCGCTCCCTATAGCATCCTTACCCCAACAACGCCCTAAGCGGAGGTCCAAACCCTTCTATTGGGTGCCCTTGCTATAGTGCTGCTTAATTTAGTTTAGTTCTAATGCCTGACTAAAACCTTTTGTTAGGTCTTGCCAAATCCTGCACAATTTTATTGGATCAGATCTATTCGGGCACGGTCATTGCGACGTGATCAACATGATAGTTTAATACTAATCAAAATGAAAAAGGATACTGGGAAAATATTGCCTCCTTTAAAGTAGAAAAGCAATGGGGAAAGAGAAAAAAAATTGCTTTATTTATTTATTATCGATATTTAATTACTAAAATAACCGAAGTTATAAATAAATTATATTATCATACGTATTACCTAGGTATAAACAGTCCACTATCGGAACATTGGCCACATTTACCTGTCAGTGTTTACACAAACCATGTCCACATGATCCACATCACATTATAATAAGGCTGGCATTTTTATCCGAGTAGTTTTTTGGCGGCAAACTCACGTCTGACATTAACCAGACTGAAATTCGAAACCGATCCGCACTTTGGGGCCGGCAATGAGTAGCAAATAACTACTTCAACTATCGTTTCGTTTGCACAACACCGACACACGAATTGCGTTTTATTTAGAGTTGAAAGAGCTAGAAATATTCCAAAAACTCCTATTGATTTTACCAGTAAGGATAGACGAACTTTCTTGAAGAAATAAGAACCGCAAGCAAGTCTTCATAATTTAAACATGACTAGAAAATAAAAACAATGCACTTCAGAATAGAATCTCGAAATATTATCCCAAAGTAGGTACGTATCTAATCGAAGAATTCAGTCGACCTGGTTCTCATATAGATTGCAACCTTAAGTGGAAAGTGACGACTGCACCATGTATGGCCGTCCTAGCTCCAAGGTTAGCGTCTATTCACAGCAGCTCACGACTCTTGGCCCAAGAAGTAGTATAAATAGCGGCAAGGTCACTTTGTTGCAGTATTGGTTTCTAGATAATCCTTATTTGACAACAGCATTCCGATTAACATCTCTTTGATTCAAGTCCTAATAAAGACTATAAGACGCAGTTTCAAGTCATCTCTACAGCTATCTGTATGTTTTTCTACTGTATTCGTTACGCCTACGCTTTTTCTTTAATAGAATAAGTAGAGCTTCAACAGTAGACTGCAAATTATGAATTATGATCCTCTGTAGTGATTTTAAGTTGAATTAAACTATTTTCAAGGCTCTTGCTTAAAAATATGTCGAAAACCTGCACTGTTTAGCAGTGTATTTGTTGACTCACTTATCTAATCTTTTTTATTGTCAAAATATATTGACACTTAAATAACAGCTATCTTTCTAATCAGCAATAGAATCTTAATGTGTCTACGTTAATATTCTCGTCTGGAAGTCGTTACTAATAGCTAGCTAATTATTCCAGTCTCGATGGAATATCCTTTACGTACAAGTAAGGAGGGAAGTATGAAGCTTCTATAATTACCTAGACCACGTTAATCGAAACCCATTTTGTTTTTACGTCCGCCGTGCAATGGTCAATAATTACTTACTGCAGAATATAATCCTAATACGAAAAAGTTGTTAGTCGTCAGTATTACCGCAGTTGTATTCATAATAAGTAGCGAGTTGTAAATCGGCAAAAACGGTACGAGCCGAGGCCGGCGATCTGCTTACGGTGAAATTTTAATAAGTTAAAAACTTTCTACGGTGTCGGCCCCGCAGACGTGCAGCGCATGACTCACTCGGTTCAGTGTACGCTCCCCCACCAAAATACGGCAGACGCTGCCATCAAGCCCGTATCGATTCCCCAAATGTTGGCGAAAATGTAGCCGTTACTCAATCAACTCTTATTTTTGCATAACAATCAGTGAATGAGAATCCATCATCATGCATAACAGCAATTAAAACATTTCAAAATGGAGGACGCCATTGTATCATGAAACGAAACATATTTGAACACTGATATGTACTTATTATTATTATATTCATGAGAACAAAACCGCCGAAACAACAAGATTTTAAATTTTATCTCAATAACACATCTTAATTTTTTATTACTTTTAAGGGTGATTAAAGCGAAACATTTCGGCTGACATTTTGAAAACCGACCATATGGCGCACATGCGTCGTGTTTTTTATGGCGCCAAGAATGACTCGAGTTGTTAACGTACCCGTTCTTGCAGGTTCTCTGCCTTATAAGGTTTTGGAAAGGCACTACGACACGCCACGCACCGTTAAGCTGAGTTAATCTAAAGTTACAATAGAATGCTGATTTTATTTCGACGAGACAGATGGTCGGACAGTCGGACATATTAGATTGTACGCCACCGCCATTGTTGTACCAACTAGCGAAGTATGGTGATATCTTTTTAAAGCCCATTGTTTTTTTATCTGCGTCGATGTCGTTAGACATATACGTGAGTCACATCCTTTCTCGATACGACGGAGAAATGTAGAATATCTAAATGTTTAAGGTGCTTAAGGAGCATGAATCAATTATGACACATCCTATATTTTATCAGAATTGGACATTAAGGTGGCGTGACTGGTGTGACCTTATCTTGGTTTTCGGGTGTATGAGTAAGTTTTGTTCGTAGAGGTAGCCAGAGAGGAAATTGCGCAAGATTGTCCATAAAATTAAGTGTGAACGTCGTTAAAATAAACTTATATTTATTATATACTATTCATTTCCTTAACGATTCGTAGTTACGTTTTTCAATAAATCTTGATCAACTACATGCCTACATGATGTTAACTGGTGAAATGACTTAATCTATGGGTAGTTTAATTGAACAATTTGCTTAAAACAATTACAAATGGTAGAAAACGTTTGAAACTTAGATTAGCGTTTTAAATATGACACAGGAGCATGACAAGTTAAAATATTCTCATTCCTAATTCAAATTTATAAAGGAACCTAAAACATAGTGCAACGTATTGCTTTTTAATTTTTGAATTTAGAAAATAAAATCTAATCATCACGCGTTCTGCAAAATAACAGTCAGGTTCTCTAAAATTTTCAGTGGCTGTTTTTTCTCAATTTAATTAGAAGCAACATGCTCTGGTTAGCGAAGCAAGACTCGTGCGGTATTACCGTGTAACGAGATATGTGCGAGACTTATTTATTAACACACAGCTCGGACATAGAACCGCAAACCAAATACATAACTAGATTTAGTTGCGTTTGTGTAAGATCTAATTAAGTTAAGTAGTTCGTTACCTACATAAAAAACAAAGGATTAATTAGTTAATGGCTTCGATTTATTGAAGCAAGTTTTTGGCAGTTAATCAAAAAGTTTCACGCTGTTGAAAGTTTTGGGGTTAGGTTAAGTTTCAGTAGAACGCACCCCCCTTAATTGTTGTAGGCACACATACCATTCGTCGTTGGCTCATAAACAAGCAGAGTAAGATAATTTATTGCTCAAATGATATGGTAACTGAAGCACGATATACATATGTAGATATTAAAAGACTCCTATTTGGTCCTTCTTTTTAGGCTTGGCTTTTTTACCTTAAGACTTTACTTTCCATCTATAAAACGAAGAAACTATGTAATAAAAATCATGGATTGCAAAGCAAAGCCGAGATTCAAACATACACATCAATACGTCGTACTGTATACATAATTTAATTAATAGTAAATTGACTCGCTTCCTTTAATTGTGCATCCGATCCCAGTTATCTGCAGCCAACCTTGAAAAACTCGTCAGCCATGGATATACGTGGCCTGCGTTTATTGAGGCCAATTGATAATATTGCAGCACTTTAAATTGTTCGGTGATAACATCGTTACTTCAGTTTTGGGTTTATTTAAAAACCTACCTTTTTACAGAACAATGTTGAACAATCGATTAAATGACACCTTTCATAGTCATTTGCATGTCAAAAACTAAAGATGTCAGATTACCTATGAAGTGTTTAAGTTAAGAGAGGTTTTATCATTGTTTTTAAGTAAGAGGGTTTGTATTTGAATTATGTAGTGTTTTGACGTCTCACGAGAAATCCTTCTTGCAAGAAACTTGGTCCTTTTGGTGGAGTTGGCATCAATTTTTTTTAATTCATGTGATAGAAAAGACATTGGCTGTTTAAATGATTTCATATTAACAAAATAACATGGTATTAAACATACTGACAAAATGAAAAAGGGAGGTTGGCCAAAACGCGTTTCCTTAAAAGAAGCTTATGAAGACGCACTGACGCATCAATATGTCGTAATGAGGAGTTAAAAGCCTATTTAAATTGCCAGATAACTTTATCTCACAATTTTTTAAATGCTCCTACACCTCGCGTTTTAAAATAAACAACTTCTATAATTCACAGCAGCCTGTATGCCAGACATCATGTTCTTCTCTACATACGAGTAATTCCAGAAAAACCCCTTTACGTAATCCATTTCTCTGACATAATAAATTCCTATATGTTTGGGACTCGAGAAATAAAACTTTTAAGGACCGTAAAATTCGAACCAGCTTTCGTTCACATTTTATATGAAAGTGGTTTCACGTCTCAAGTCAGTAATTCAATAAATGAGCTTCTGTAAACATAATTTTGTCAAAACATGTTGACTGTAACGACAGTTTATTCTTTCTTTACCGCCAACGTATTGTCTTGGCTCCCGGAGACGCGAATACCGCGGCACATAATCCCCAAAGGATTTCCTAAGGAAATTCGTTCGGTCACATATTGCTACGAACTTTTTCAACACGTAGACAAAGTTACAGATTTCAGTATCGGGACAATAACCCTTCTTTATTATTCTTTTTATACAGCAAACCAAAAAGTCCTGTTCTGTTTTTTGAGAATCTTTTTTACTCCTGTTCTTTTCTGGTTTTAATAGATTCTGTTCTGTTTTTTTTTCTCCATTATTCTGTTTTTACTTTCTAGGCATCAGAATTTATAGCATTTATGATTCATCGTCGCCCTAGTTATTGGATACTGCCATTCAATATTAATTGGTAGGTACATAAACTATTTAATTAACAGTCGGTATGGATTTAACGGAAACGTTGTTGATGTTATGTTGAGTCATCAAAACGGACAACAATGTTCTTATTGCGATAAAAATGTCACTACATATTTACTACGGGCTTGTTTTGGATACGATAGTTAATAACTAGTTAATAACTCAACCCGCTCAATGCTGATTTTGGGAATGAATTTAAAATGGTTCAAGCTAAGGGTTCATCCTCCAAGAGTTCATTTATTGGTGAATTTATAAGAGTCTTGCTTCCAAGAGCGAGGTGTTATCATGTCGCGTTATACACAACATGTTCCACTGGTTTCGTATTTATCAATACACAGGTAAAACCGGCCCGCAGGTACATACCGACATCGTGACGAAATATTACTCACTGTATCCTAAAAGCACTCCTATACAACCGCAATCAAGTCCATGGTTTTATATTGCAAGATCATAAAATAATTAAGAACAATTATTTTAATTTCTATATCAGAAAAACTATGAATTTTAATGATCGTGGAATTAAAAATAGTTTTCTTCTAACCGAGCTTTTACAGCGCCAATTAAGACGTATAATTACCGGCCTAGCGTAGTTGGCTACTGTCTACTATATAGAATCTAATACGTAGGCCTGTATTTAGCGTTGAATAGCATGCCAAGCTCTCTGGCATGGCTTACAGAAAAACAAATAATCTAAGCAAATAATCATAGCGCATATCATTTGCTTTACACAAACAAACTGATATTTACTGAACACAAACTTAGTAAAGATGTTTAGCTATCACTCGTGCTTCAAAATCGCTAGCCATTGTTATGAAAATGAAACTGTATTATCGACGATTAAATAAAAAAATATACTCTTGTAATTGTCGTTGCATTATTATGAATTTTAGAGGCTGGTGTGATATTTACAAATGAAAATAACTCCTAAAACAAACACAGGTCAATAACCTTTTCCTCGTTTACTAAACATGTTAAACTGGTTAGCGTTCTGTCAATCATTAGTATCAGAGACGAATTGTTTTAACTAAACAATATCATTCATTATTAATGACGTTTCTGGATCGTGCTATCGAAGGACCTATTAAAACAATAGACTTTATCCTCATGTTATTAATACTAGATCTATTGTTAGCATACGAGGGTTATATAATAATACCTATTGATATGTACTTTAGCTGTTAAAAGGGATTTATCATCTTGAGACAGATTTTATATAATTCATTTAAACATTTATCCCATGCTTAGGCGACTACATATCCCTCTTTAATGCTCTATGATCCGTCAAACCATAGACTAAATACAAAGCCAGAGGTTAATAAAAGTTTCCTTCCTTGTGATATATCTGTTATCAGCCCCGAACAAACATCCTTTTAGAAACAAAAGATTGTTTTCCTGCCCACAGGATGTATTCTGGTTTAGTATACACGCCGAGTTGCCGGCAACAATGACCCCATGTTTTAATATGCGTCAGGCGTTAGCTACGACTGCGGTCATGCGATGCCTCTTTGGGGATGGGTGGGTGTAGGTAAATTAAAAAGTATTGCAGATTATTATAATTATTCCTCTGTACTTTTGCGGGCAGATCAGCTGCGGAGTTTTGGAATTCGCATTATGATTTTAATACTGCAGGATCATGGCTTTCTATTGGTCATCTTCAGGGATATTAAATTCAATACTGCGTTTTTGTAGTTTTTACAACAAGGTGTAGAATTATATGAGAACATGTTTTTCATAAATTTTGATAGATGAGTAACAGGATGCCTTCCAATTTCGTGAGATAATAACAATGTTTCAGAGCGGAAGCCATCATTTTCATTCTCAACGAGATAAAAGTTAAAAGTAAGTTAATTGAGTAAAACCATTTTGTTCTGGGGTTAGTGTACATTTGGATATAGTGGAAAATCAATTCTCTTAACAGAAATGGCATAGGACATGTCGACACAAATACAGATTTCTTAAAAAAGCACAACAGTCATAGCCCAAATAATAGACCACATTTCTACTTAAGGCCTGCATTACCCGTGGGCAGATAAACAGTTAGTTACCGACGATTCTCGCGCTCCGCATAATATGTTAGTTAAATACAGTTATCCGCGCTCCACAAGCGATTTGTAATTGAAGAGGTCGCAGTAACCGTGACTGAAAACTGTTGAGAAGTCGACACACAATGCGATGGTATTAATTAGTAATTACGCCTGTGGTTTACCGAGATGAGAAGACTAGGCGTCCTATTGTATTAGTGCGTTTGCACGAAGCGATATAGAGCAAGAAATTGCGTTGAATGCAAACCCGTGATGTTCTTTTGTCTTAAGCAAATTTTTGCATATATATTTCATGCCAATATTTGAAAAACGCTTTGTTCGTTGTCTATTCTACGCAAGATTGCGTTAACAATGAATAAGGTGATATAGACAAGAACAAAACGACCGATATTTCCTCGATGTTCCTTTGACAAAAACAGTAATGTTTGCGCTCAACTGACTTTCAGATCACTCCCTTACACATGGCATGGCATAACTAACATCTGCAACAAGCAGAACTTGACTGACACGCAATCCGCCAACAACATAGATACATATACATTTACATTTTCAAGTATATATCCCTATAAAAGGAGTAAGCCGAAGTATTCTTCTATACGGAGTTGATGTTTCCACATTTTTCGCTCAGCACGAGTCACAAGTAACAGCTGGCGAGCTCAGTAACACAGGATTCATCGCCTTCTTAAACTTACTTTCCCAGTTCCCTGCAACGGAATTGTATTCTCACAGATAACATTAAAAGTTAAACATAGAAGGCTTAACTCTTTGTAGCTCTTAGTCTCTTAAACTCTTAGTCGAAACGTTTTAGGCATTAATAGCACTCTTTTGTCATTAAACGCATGTAAAAAGAAAACAATGATAAGACATTCTACTAATGTGTTCGGTTCATTACGTCTGTGGTTTCATCGCAGTTAGTGCGTACCTTCGCTATCGAGCTGATATGTGAAAGTCGATAAGCAGTAAGCACCCACGCCTAATGTCGGGTTTTTGTGCCACTAGATAAGTTTTGCTGTAAGTCAGTTGCTTTGATCCAACGCCCTTCAATTTAAATAGATTTAAAAACATCAGACGAGCAAATAAACTCTTAGTTACCTGCCCACTTACCATGAACTCTTAAAACAGGACAGTTTACGGTGTGGAAGCGAGACGCCGCTATGTGCAGTGTAATGCGGCGTCTCGCTTACTCAACGTAAACTGCCCTGTTCTAGGACTTCATGGTAAGAGGGCTGGAAGCTGTTTATTGTTTTAATATAAACTTATGAAATCCAATATTCAGCGAAATTCAAAACGTGGAAGCCATAAAAAAGTTTGGAAAAGTTCGTGAGTTTGAAATGTTTACGAAACACTTTGAACTTTTTAGAGAAACTTTTGGTTTAGCATTTACAAAGAAGCCAAGTATAAACAATACAACCACTAATTGAGTTTTTAATTTCATCAGAGCTTTGATATTGTATTTATTTACTTTTGCAATCACAATAAATGTGTATTTACAGGCAGTTTTAACCCGACCAAAAAACGAGAAGGTTCTTTGTTCGACTGTATTTTTTTTAATGTTAACTAATAACACTGGTTCTCCTCATTCCAGATCCCATAAAATGGCGTGTTCAGTAGATGCCCCCTCCCTCAAGGACCTGCCCAAGGTGGCGACCGACCTCAAGAGCCAGCTGGAAGGCTTCAACCAGAGCTGCCTGCGTGACGTCGACACCAACGAGAAGATCGTGCTGCCTTCCGCAGAAGGTATGTCTACAACTCTTTAGGCAGCATCGACCATAATTAAATCTGATAAGCCGCGAAATAGGCACTATAGTAGAACAATCGCAGTGTATTTTGGTACGCTGCACAGGAAAAATATTTTAAATAGGGATTAAAACTTCACTTATCTAAATAAGACTTAAATATTATGAGAATTCTGGGGAAACTATGGATTTGTCTTTTCAAATGTTTGGATACCCAATCAGGACCTATAGACCAAAGTTAGCCGTGAGAGGTCCATTTCAAGATATTTTAAAGATCTAGGAAAGGATGACTTAAGGATTCTTTTTTCAAATTATGACATGTGTCTATCAAAAGTATACCATAATATCTTAAGTAATCCTACTACGCATACACAACAATACACTGCATTAACTATTTTGTTTGCCAAACCTGCGATGGGAATAAATTATGCAGTCATGGCCGTTCGTTGGTCGATTAGGAGGCCTACAATACCAGTAGTGCCAGTAATTTAATAAAACGAATAGAGGTCTGTCCAAATAGATGTTCGGATGTTTTGTAGTAGCCCCGAAAACAGACTTGATTCTTGTGTAAAACTTACATTATTAGATCCTATCTTGTCTACTTTTTTTTACTTATCTACGACAGACTTTAAAAGATAACATCGTTTGAGAACTAGGTGATTTGTTCACGTTTCTTAAGTTACCTTGCAATTTGAGAATTACAGACCGATAGTTCTACATTTAGAAGGTGAACCAGTGTCACTGGCAATTAGAAATCATCGCTAGGCAAGATGCAACTCAGTGGACGGACGTACAGATATAGAATATTAAGTGAGATAACGAGTGTTGTTCATATATTTCCCACGATTCTCTTGTCCATTCTAATGCTGTCTATATGATAGCAATATGGCCATCACTTTTACAAATCATTTTCACGCATTGTTACCCTGGGTATTATTGAAATGAAGTACACAAAACATTTGTATTGTACCATGTCTGATTATCTGATTTAGGTACATCCTATTAAAAAAAATTGAATGGTAGAAAGTTCAAACAGATGTGTAGATTTATGTGGTTAGTATTGCATATACCTAATGTAATTACCTACCTATTTACTCAATATGTTTTTTGTCTAGAACTTTTTAATACCATCTAAATGTTTGACGATTAGAGCGATCTAAATTGATTGCTCTAATTGACTTAAACATAAGTAGTTAAGTAGCTTATTAAGGTGTTCGGAATTAGGGTAATTGTGTTAGCAGAGCTATCGAACTCTTCACGTCAACAATTAGAATATCGACCTTCGATACTATCTAATCCGGTATAAGAATATTGGAGTTGTCTTTAATTTCTACTACGTCAACTTTAGTGAAATAATAAATTATATATTGTACGTACACTGGCGTACTTATTTGAACGTAAATATTTAATGAAGCTTGCAAAAGGGGACTACATTCATGATTCACCCATCCAATCATTTATTTGGCGAGAGCAGTTATCAATCAATACCACTAGCTCTCAATCTCAATACACTTAAAAATTATGTAGTCTACATACGTGGAGGGAAGTTATAGAACTATTTATTGACATCAAATTAGTCTCTTCCTTATTGTAATGCATAACAAAAGACGCTTGAAACTCCAACGTCTATAAAAGGTACCACAAGTATGACGCTTCGATCAAACATTCCATGAGTCACAGACCGATAACAGAATAACAAAGAAAATTTCGATTTCACAACAGACGTAGCGCAAGAAAAGCAACACAACGCGCTACTTCAAGGCGTTGAACAATTTCAGACTTCCTCGCTCAGGAAAACGGAGACTGTGGAAAAAATCGTGCTTCCAAACGCACTAGGTATATCACTGGGTGGATTGCCGCGCAATTAATAAATAATAGCGAGTCGCAATACGCCTGTGAGACGTGGCTGCTTTTGCTCATCGCATTCCTTCTAATTTTAACTGTGAAACTAAACCAGGGACTATAGGGAAGCTAATATGTATTTCACGACCCATTGCAGTTCCTACTTACTGTTGCAACTTATTTTTATTTTACTAAAATAATAACGAGCATGTTTTTTCTAGACGTTGTGAGAGTGCGCCAATTCCAAATGAATTTAAATTTCGTATATTTTTAACACTTTATGTCTATGGTTTGCAGATGTTGCCGCTGAGAAAACTCAAAAGTCCCTGTTCGATGGCATTGAAAAGTTTGATGCTACTAGGTTGAAGCACACAGAAACACAGGAGAAGAACCCACTTCCCGATAAAGATGGTATGTTTTCTTTATTATATGATCAAATTTTTGCACAAGCACTTATTATATGCATGTAAATGCGCAACAAATATTTTTTTTAATAATTTACCTACATTTATTTAATTCTATAACAATATTTTGTAACTTAAATGCGCTTACAAGACGCCGATACACCCGATACCCCTATTTTAAATACTTATGCAGTTTTAATGACTCAAGACTCATTAGCTTATCAATGTTATTGTGACCATATACGGTGTGACACGCTTTTTATTCCGAGCACTATATCGTGCTTGTCAATTAGCATGTATATGTTGCCTCTACGGATGATTGTTTTACGAAATGAAGAGCGCATTTTATGCTTTTATTACTTGTATTTATGTTTTGCCTTGCACGATTTGCTTTGCATCAGTTGTAGCCGCGGAGAAACAGCACCAGAATCTGTTGGACGGCGTTGAGCACTTTGACAAGACTCAGATGAAGCACACGACGACGGAAGAGAAGAACCCCTTACCGCCCATCGAAGGTTTTTGTTTTGCTGCTTTATATTGCTTTACCTGCATGTTCCGTGCTTCGGAAGGCACGTTAAGCCGTTGGTCCTGCGCCTGATCTCTCTCCGGTCGTGTCGGTCTACTGTCCCATCGGATTATGAGAGTGAGGGAATAGGGAGTGCACCTGTGTTCGCGCGCATACCTGTGCACTATAATATTTCTTGCGTCGTTATCTAGTCTCAGTTGAGAGGCCGCCATGACCGAAATTTGGTCAGGAGAATAATTATTAAATTATTATATTTACCTGCATGTATATTTTAATAACCACTTGTCACAAATTCTTGCCTTCTGTATATTGTTGATGTATAGTCAAAATATGAATTTTCTTTCTACACGCCGAAAAGAAGCATAAAGTTATATTCCTTTAAATCAAATCAAATCATTTATTTGCAACGAATGCAGGTTACATTAAAATACAGGTGGAGTAGAATGGAGTGAGCCATGTACATTCTGCCTGGAAATAGGCACGCAAAATTTATGCAAATTGTTAAGACTATCCTATAAAAATAAAATTACAGAAATAATAAAATGTTACATAGAATTATTACAACAATACCCACATGAAATAATATTAAATTATACATATTACTGATTAAAAGGTTTTGTCCATTAAAAAATTATTAATCGAATAATAACATTTTTCTATTAGGAATTTAGAAATTATTAAATCTCTGACATAGTTAACAACACACACTCTTTAAGTACTATGTATTGTGAAGTTGTTCTAGCTATTTTCGTGGCACATTCTGATACTAATTAACTACCTATATCACTACTGAATTAACCACAAAATTTTTCTACGCCAAGCCTAGAATCACTTGACAAAGATAGATCTTAAAACTCCTAAAACTAAACCTTGGCTGTTAGTAAATAATAAGTACTACATAAGACTTTTAACTTTCTGTACTTGACGTAGACTTCTAGAACAGTACCACCAGCATTGAGCCATATATTAACCACGCTATCTCCACCCACAGCTATCGAAGCCGAAAAGGAGAAGAACAAGTTCCTGAACGGCATCGAGAACTTCGACCCTACCAAGCTGAAGCACACTGAGACTTGCGAGAAGAACCCTCTGCCTACCAAGGACGTCATCGAACAGGAGAAAACGGCCTGAATTAACCTCATACATATATACCCGCAATTATATCTCGCTAGTATCGCCCGTATTTTAAACTCGATGTAAGTCATAGGTCCGGTTGCACTGTCCGTTTATCAAGTCTTCATTTTTATCAAACGACAGAACGCCAGTATGTTCGATCAGACTAAGAATGGACTTTGTAAACTGGTCCTTATCATTAGTTTATAGGAACCAAATTTTCTATGTCACTTTTTAACGGTATATGTATATTTATAAGCGTATTTTACGAGCATTTTATAATTTAATTTATATTGAAAGAATAATTAAGTATGAATGTCCAGTACTGATTTTATTTAAGCCGGGAACACACTGCACTCCGATTAATTTATACGCTATTGATTTTTATTCATTCATCTGTGCTTGTGTTCTCTTTTAAGTTGAGATATGTTTAAGTGCTCACGAGAATTATGCATCTGCGCGTGTGTGATACTCTGGTCAATAAATAAGGAGTGTAGTTACCAAATCTCATTTGGGTCTAAATTTATTTTTTTAACTTTATTTCTGCGTTGATATAGTATTTTTGCATTGTATTGTATTAACTTAGAAATGTGTTAAGGATCATCGAAGTAGTTCTGTAATTATATCACTTGCTCAACCATATTTGGTAAAGATATTCAAAAATAAAGCAATAGTTTTTTTAAGCAATTACTATGTGAACAATCATAATTTTTATATTGTCATATACAACCAATAATCAAACATTTTTCCATTTTTATAATAACGCTGTCGATGCCAATAAACCATTTTTACCGGAATTTTGTATGTTTTACAGACGGTGCTTTTTATAAATATAGATTAAAAAAATGGCTTTTGTTTTATTTTGCGATCCTTATGTTACAAAACAACAACTCCCAAAGAAATTAGTAAGTACCTACTCAACAACTTACATAGAACGATAACACTGCGAGTACATTGATTCAAATGAATAAAAATAAAAAACAATAAAATTATATAATACTTTGGACAGTTGGTTTGGTTGGTTGGTTGGCTATTATAGATTTCTATACAGAAATCGATATCTAATCACGTAATAAAAGTAGCAGTACATCATAGATGATCATAGATACCTTTAATAAAATTAATTCACGAGTCTCTTAACATGTTTAAAACTTTTGGTTGGGTTATCAGGTCCAAATGTTTATTAAGTAGGCACAATTATGTCAAGTGATAATCAAGAAAATATACTTCTGACAGTTTTTTCGCCTCTGTTACAATTAACAATGCAAAGCAATCATCAGATAATCAAATGAAATAGGTTGAATTGGAATTTTCAAATTTGACCAACAGTAGGGAAATATTCTTTAATTGGCAACTCTTGAGTGTATTGATCCTAAATGAAAATAAGTTAATCTTGAGTTACTCTGTTATATTTTCACTGTTGTACATGAATTTATACACATGAGTACAATATATATTTTTTGGCTAAACATTATCAATATTTTATTTATAAAAAAGAAATAAACACTATAAAAATCATTATAATAAAACCTTTTTCATTTGTTCATATCTAGGCGTCTAGGATTTCTAGTCTATGACGATTCTCTATGGTATATAAAAAGCGTTCCATAACATACTTCAACACTTTGTTAAGCACGATTGAAATTTAGATGAACTAGGAATATACACTTTTAGTAAGTGTTAAAAAGAGATAACGTATACAATTCAGGAACGCTGTCTAGTGTGGCAACATACTTGCAAAAATGCCATCGTCTTGTAAATTTTGATTTGCTTCCCGCCGGCTCTTGACGGTTTGCTTTTGGCACGTGCAATTTTCATTAGATTTTCGTTAAATACAACTTCGCACATACAATACAGTTCAACACTGATGCTGACAGTTGGGATATATTATTTCGGTAAGTGTTTTCATAATATTTTAGCGTCGTACGTACGATTTAACGTTTGCACGTGTTGTATATCGTAGACAGCAAAACAACCATTTGCATTCGCCAGACGATATAGCTACGATATGGTTTTTTGGACTCCTTATCCGTATTATCACTTTGTTTTGTTTATTTCTGTTTGTGAAACGAGTCGGTCTGATGGAAATATTTGGCGGATGTGATGATCGGAGTGGCAGCGTCATTTGTTTTTGTTTACCTGCAGATTGTTAGCAGTGTACAATGTCGCCTTCCCCGATCCGCTGTCGCGGGCCTTGGAAAATCCACAAGCGTTCCTCGGAGCCGGACAGGTGGTTGGATGAGATGGGATTTTTCCGTAAACACACTGCTAGGGACTCCAGCTGCCTTTTCCGCGCCGTCTCTGAGAACATGTTTAATACCCAGCGATATTTTCATAAAGTCCGACTGGACTGCATTCAGTTCATGGCTACTAAGAGGCACCTCTTCGAAGGGGTAGGATTTACAACTTATTTGTCAAATACCATTCAGAAACAGGCACTATGTTAACATAAATACTTTTGTTTTGTAGTCATTGACTTGTCCGTTTGAAAATTATCTCAAAGAGATGTCAAACCCATCCGAGTGGGGTGGTTTAATTGAAATATCGGCCATGAGCCATCTCTATAGGTAAGAAAGTTTTGATATGAAATTTTGACTACCCATGTTTGATTTACAATTTCTAACAATTACTTCATTTGCACACTGTGCCTAATACAAGCTTGGTAAATTACTATATTTTCTTTTTTATAGTTTGGTACTTACTCATGAGTTTAACTTTTCTAGCTATTTACAATTACACAGCATTTTACTTAACAAATGATTATAATTTGTATTTTTTTTATTAACCACCAGCATTTACTGCTGCTCTAAAACTTAGACTTGTGTTAGGCACAACGCCCTAACGAAGTACTAAAAGAATAACTTGTGATTAAAACCTTGCAGACGTGACTTTGTTATATTTGAAGCTAACAAGGGTCCTCAAACAAAAATATGCAATGGTTATGGAAACCCAATATACCTGTTTTACTCACCCGACACTAAGCACTTTGATGTGGTGTACACTAAAGATTTCATTAACACATCATCCTATTGCCAGTGTAAGTGCATTTATATTAAAATATCTAAAACATCTCCTTAAACTATTTTAGGCAAACAATGAAAGCCTAAACTAACATCTAATAATATTTTCTGATTTTCTTTAATAAATTATTTGTAATGGCAAATTTAATCCAACAATTGCCAGTGTGATTGAACTTTTAGGGATAAAATAAACTAGCTTATATCAATTTGTATTTAGTTTTTGCCAATTTTCTTAGCAACTACCCTGCCTTCTATCAACACCTAGGTGTTAGGGTACATTTAGAATTTTAGATATAAGTACCAAATTTAGACTAAGCATGTTAGAATTTTATTCTGATGCAGTGAGTCAGTTTGATTAGCAGTTTGGCTAGGTATGATGAATGAAATTAGTGGTTTTTACTAGCTTTGATTTTAGTATTTAATTAATAAGATAGGCAAATAAAAGCATGCATAACAAAAATATATAATAGAATAGCTTCCGCTCGCGACTTTAACGCGTGTATTTCTAATGCCTATAAGCCTTCCTCGATAAATGGACTATCTAATCCAACACAAAAATATTATTTCGATTCAAACCAGTAGTTCCTGAGATTAGCGCTTTCAACCAAACAAACTCTTCAGCTTTAGGCGCCGATTGTAATATAAAAAAAATATATAAAATTGTTTATGTGTGTGTAAAAGTTCTATAGGGTTGAACCTATTAGTACATAATTGTGTGTCGAACGCCAAAAATAAGAAAAATACAATTGATCGGGCGCCAGGCGTCGACACTCAACAAAAATTAAACCTGGTTATACCTAATATTAGTAAAATTCACAAAGCATTTTGTAAATAGCAGTAATGTAAAACAATATAATATAAAGAACTGAATATAGAAATAAAGACATAAAAAAATACATAATAGGTATTTTAATAACATTTAAAATTAGTCAAAAGTACTTGTAACTAAAACCAAGTAAATACTTTCAGCGGGCATTTATTAGAATATGGTTTTTATTTAGGCCTTTGCATGTTAATAGAGAATATGCCTGTGATTAAAAAATGAGCCTCCTTTGCTTATGAATTATCCCTATATCAATATTTTTAATGTAATTTCTTTTTGATAAAGAAAATAATTATTAAAAAGTGCCACAAATGAGCGGGAATTTCAAAGTAGTTAAAACGCAACGCTAACTGTCAGATGTACAGTGACGTCAAACTCCTAGATATCGAAAGTGTATTTAACATTTATGTACTTTAATACAGTACTTATATGTAGGTTTTATGTTATTTTTCGTGCTATGAGAGTAGTAAAATACAAAACATTGATAAATTACAGAGCACAATAATTTTACAGCTATTTACTAGTTGTTTGATACTGGGACTTTAACGTTACGCCAAGCGCGCCATAATGGCGAGCGTTTAAAGTGGCCGGATTAGGGTGACAAGTATATAACGATGTAAGATGTCGTATGAAAAATTAAAAAACAAATGCATATTCCCTATTTGTTATGTTATCTGTAATAACAATAAAAAAAATTGTGTATAATAACCAGATAGGAGTTTTGACTAAGTACTAATTTGTGTAGTAACAAAGTAATTTAAATATTACCTTCCTATTTATTATAAAGGAAACTACAGTAAAGACTAAATGTAAATTGATATAAATTTATTGTTGTTTTATCCTTAACCAAAGAGTTTTTATTTATTAGTAAACTGAAGACTCCTTAATCTATTACACCAATCAATATTAATGGTTATAGAACATTTTTTTAAAGCTCTGATCATACTTCGATATTAGTTTAGGTTATTTGCACAACCCTTTAATTAACACCTGTGGAAAATGATACTGATTTAAAAAAAAAAGGTCATGCTCATAAAGAAATTCATTATACTTTTAATAGTTAATATCTTATAACTCCACATTGTACTTATAGCTTTGGTATATGAAATACTTTACGACGGCGTTTACCAACTAAAAGATTTGTCTTACGCCGTCGACAAAATGCTCCACGACAAAGTCCCCACCAACCATATCGAGTACTTTATGTCGGAGAACGTCGAACGTCGCAAAAAGCAGAAAGAGAGGGCTAAGATATTCATAGAAGCGGCTGACGATGACAAGGATAGGAACAATAATGCTTTAGCACTTAAATGCAAGCACCACACTGAAGACCTAGAAAGAGCGAGTCTGCTCAAAGAGTCTCTAAGCATCTTTGTGTTCAACCGCAGTCTAATACAGCTAGAGAATGTCTGCATGAACTGCCTGAACGTGAACAGCGCGAAAGATTTGCTCGACAACGGAATCACCCCATTCCCGTATAAAGTGGCTAAGGCCCTAGACCCCGACATCTATAGAAATATAGAGTTTGACGTCTGGAGCGAGTTGAGGCGAGGTAAAGAAGTTTTATGTCCATAAAAGGAATTGGAAAAAGAAATCCTACGCAAAAAGCTTACGTAGAAATCGTGTATTTTTAGCGTCGCGCGGGTATCGATCGACACAAAAATTAGCAGATATTTGTTATGTTATATTTTGCTCTCGTATTAACATCGTTTCTTTCTTATATTTTTCGTATTATTTTCGATTTTGTAAATACCGGAAGCGACGCGATTATATCTTATGTAACGTGGCCAACGTATCAGGCCGATGATGTTTTGTTTGGGCATTTCACTTTCCTATTCTAGTTGACTTCAAATAATTAATTTTACATAATATAACTGTAATGCGGTACTTATGAAATGATATTACAGAAATGCGTTACGGCGCGAGATATTCGGATGGGACGACCCTCCAAGTGGGTGTAAAGTGTTTGTGTAAGCTGCAGCCGGACCAAACGGTGCCGTATCACTGTCATATCCAGGAGATGAGACCTGATGGAGGACCCTGTCTCGTATTTATTGAGGAGTTGGGCGAGAAGCGGGTGGTTAATTTCGAGCAGTTGGAACCGCTTCCTCTTGACGAAATTAGACCCTGGGCACCTCCGTACAGATACTCCCGAGCTCATTCTCAATTCCTGACCCTAAGCCAAATGTTGCAGCAAATAGGTTCGATTTTATATCTTAAATAACAAGTCTTAAGCTGTAAATATTTTCTGAATGCCATTGCACCTATTTATAACTTGACCCTTTTACTACATATTATCTAAACTATTCTAGACTTGTCTTACTCTTTAACATACAGCTTGCACTGTACATTGTTCCTCCGTACTCAATTCATATTCCACAACCAGGCAACATCACACGAAAACAAGGTCTGAGCAAGGCCCGAAACAAATCTAAGGTGGCTACAGATGACAAGAGTACAGAGAAAGTGACCAAACCCAACAAAGTCTCATGGAACGAGGAGACAGAGCTATCGTTCCAAAACAACGTCGATTTCACTTACCAACACCTGGACTTTCTTAACTTTGAACCGATGCCTGTTAGTTGTAGCTAGACACAAATAGACATAGGTTTTGGGTGACTTGTAAGCATATCACTTAACAAAAGGTATTGCCAATCGATCGCTTTGCGTCTCGGAAAATTACAACATCGTGTAGGCAGCAATAGTCTCAACATGTTTTTTATTTGATATACATTACTCATTGAGATAGCTAAGCCAGTCCTGATACACAATGAAGTATGCCTACGCCCCTCCATACACAACATCACAGAGGGTATCAAATTCGCTCATTGAATTTGGAACTGCGTAATAGCAATTAGGTATACAAACTCATGACAAAGGTTTCATTTCTACACTTGTATCTTTTGTTACTGATTACAATTATTTTCTTTCTTTTCTTTTCCGTTTTTTACGAAACTCTTTTAATTTTTATATCGTTTGTGTGTATAAAGTGACGTGCTTATAAATCTACCCTTTATGTACCATATCGTAGCTATTCTAGAGGTAATGAATTTGGGAAACATGTATGTAGTTTTGGAAATAGTTTTAGTTGTGTATGTTGTAATAATAGTATTTTGGCGATTTGGTGGTGTTGTTTATATTAATTAACTTATCAAGTAGATTTAGGATTAAATTACTGACAAGATTAAAATGGCAAACCGAGTTATACGAGACTAATCCAAATAATCAGCGTTCGCCGTCTACTAAATAAAGTCTCTTTGGTGCTACGCTTACAATACAAATTCCATAAGTGATGTCCCTTTTTATGCGAAAAGTGCGTTATCATTTTCATATAACATAAGATTCACGGTTAGTAGCTGCATGTTGCATCGGCGACCGGCAAAATTGAGGCGCGCGCATCCCGGCTGCGCCCCCAGAGAGCTCACAGCTCGCGATTGGTCCGCTACGGATACCAACGTAGACACTTTTATTTTGAAATTTTAGTTACAATCAATCACTTAATAAGTGCACTCCAATAACAACGCATCATGTCTTCTCAGTCATCTTTCGATACGGTTGACGAGATCGAAATCACGCAGGTTTGTCATATTCTATATGCCTTTGTTTGTCGGTGCCGCAATCAAATAAAAATACCGCGAAATAATATTGAAAATCATAAAATGTCTCATTTATTGTCTTAATCTGTCAGTAGTTTAATATTTATTTAATTAATTTGTAGATATAAAAAGACGTGTAATTGACTGATGAATAAATTGTTGTGTTAGGTTGAAGTTGAAGCACTGCCCCTGATGGTGGACTGTCGGCCGGGCGCGGGTGCTCCGCCCCACGAGCTCGCACACACCCAGCCGAATGGCGGTGCACCCACTGACAACCATCACAATCAGGTTAGTACTACATCTAGAAGGTTCCAGAGGTACCCATGTGCCACCTGTTAGGTATTTTCCAACGTAGCATTTTCCCGGGCGGCGCGCCGTGCTTTTTACGCCTGTAGCTCACCGCCCGCGAAGCGATCACAGCGATATAGTGGCGATTCGCCATGTTTTCTTTGTGTGATTTTTGTACAAGTGAATTATTAAAGTAACCAAAATCATCTTAATATATCTATATTTTGATTTGAATCGCAGTGATTGGGCTCATCTACTATTTATTACATATTTTGTGCATTCATTAAGTTGATGTGTCCTAAATTATTTCTGGAACAACCTGAAATCGTGGGAGTACCAAGTCATTAACAATTTTCTCCAATATCGTGGGTGCGCTATAGGCTTAAATATCAGTTAAACGAATATGAAAATGATTTCAGCGTTTAAAAACATAAGACAAAGGTAACGTGTAGTTTCTGTTCTTAAGTGGCGACATCTAGCTTCATCTGCTATAAATTTTCGCGTTCGAGGGGCTTCAGTACAGTTTTCAGAGCCAGAGTGAAGTGACGTGCTTCTGAGCATCTTACATTTTTACTTTTATTGGAACTAGTGTGATTCAGGAGTGCGATCTTCGCTTTGCTGGATATTTACATTATAATATGGTTATTAAACTTTGTATTTTAACATTAGGCAATATTTAGTTAGTATAGGGCTAATCTTGTTGACTAAGCATATTGTATACCTATATTATAAGTTAAATTTTTGACATAATTATCATTCCTCAAAACCTTAACAAGTGTTTGTGTAGTGCAAGTTTTGTTAGAAAAATTCTGATGGCAATTAAATGAAAAATCTCGGATTTGAGAAGTGCGTTCTTTAAGTTACTGTGTCTCATTTTGTACAATGTAATTCTATAAATAAGAGTGTGACCTGTTGCCTGGTCAAATCGCAATTTCTAGCGACAACTTACATAATGCGTCGTCGACAAAATGGTGGCGTTCCATAATTATGTGCATCCCCGCGATTTAGTCCGGTCGCCGTCTGCGCCTTTATCCACCCTTACGCGACAAGATGTATCTTTTCATAAACTTGTTGCAGATTCTCTCTCCTTCATCTTTTTTATTCATAAATAATAATAAGTATTGTCTTAAACTACAACGACGGTTTGCGACTTTAACAACCCTAGCCAGCATCGGTGACTCACATAAATTAATAATTTGTAAATTCTTTTAAGAGACAGTCTTATAGTGAATGATACGAAATGTGATTAAATTAGGAATTAATTGGCTACGCAGTGACCAAGCAAATCAGTGTGTCTTCTTATTAGAAGATGCTTTACCCTGCATCTACCTTATGTCTCAACCTATTTTTTATATGTAAGCAGGCAGTATTCCCACTTTATCTTCTATTTAAAATTAGGTGGCAAAATTGGTCGTTATTTTTCTTCTTATCGCATGGTTGATAAACAACCTGGTGCCAGAGGTTAAACCGCCTGTAAGCAAAGTCAAAGGATTTCTCTCAGATGTACCGGTTTCCTCACGATGTTTTCCTTCACCGTTTATAGTAACTTATAACTAATTTATAGTACGCACATGAATTAAAAAAAAACCTTGGTGCGTGCCGATGTTTAAACTTGCGACCTTTGTCTTGGTAGTCTAACGATCATACCAGTCGGCTATCAGTGCTTATTCGTTAATAAAAATCTAAATGCAGAAAAGAATACTCTATTCCATAATTACTCACTTATAATTACTTGAGTATTGAACTCTTTGCATTGCTACTTCATTAAATATTAGCAGTTTATAGATTGGTTGTGGCTTGTCCTTTGCAGCGCACATTAATATTGTAGAGGCTTAGTTCACTTTTCGGCCCTTTGGTCTATTTTAGCAAGGCCTCGTACCATTTACCTAGTTCTGTTCGTTTCTTAGGTCAAATCAATTGCTTATTACACTTTTTATTCTTACGGCAATCGAAGTTGCTCGAAATATTACTGAATTGTAGACGGCCATGGTGTTGTGGAGATTCTAATTGATTTAATCAATTTCTTCTTCTCCATTTTGTTTACAAGCAAAAATGATTTCGATATCAAATAGATCATAAGGTACAGCTGACGCCTATATTGGTTAAGTGTCTTTAATAGAGTAACCATTATGTTTCTTGTCCGTATTTCTAGGTACCCAATTTTGTTCTAAAAAAATATATTTTTTGGAACACAATGCGGTATCTAGAGTCTTTGACGGAGAATTTGTAAACTACTGGAATGGTTTGCATAAGACTTGAGTTTGAATCCCTTAGATTTTGCGGAACAAATAGAAACTCGCTATTAATCCTGTATTAGATACAAAATCGCGAGAATATTGCAAGATAAAAATGCGCCCTTTTCTTAAACCCTTGCTTCATCGTTGCTTTGCATTTAAAGGAGGCAAAAATATCGTGAGTTTCCTAGTGTATAGGTTCCTATAGTTTAACAAATACTTAATCTCTATGACTTTTGATGTCATTCTTGCATGTTGCCCATGCTAAGCTTGAATCTAAATTGATAAAGGAAATTTGAAAAATGATGGACATGAGCAGAACTTAAACCTGCGTCCGTATCGTGGCGCTGCTCTAACCAACTGAGCCATTGTGTCACTGCTCGCACCCATCGAATTTCAAGTTCCCTTTTAGTATTTACGTCTTAAGGGTGACATCAGGTATTATCTGTTGGAATCTATGATTACCAACTCATATGAATTTGGTCGTATATTATGATCACAAAAGTCATATAAATTTGGGTTGGTATCTAGTAGTAGCGCCACGGTACGGCGAAGGTCGCAGGTTCAAGTCCTGCTCGTTTCCATCATTTTTCAAATTTCCTTTATCAATTTAGAAATACTTAGTCTTTTCAATTTTGGAAACGTCGAAAACTTAACACTAAATAATCTCCGGACACTAATTTTCAGTGACAATAAGCTGATAACATATTTCTTAATTTAATTGTCCATCCTGAAACATATGTATAATAGTCAGGCGCTAGCCATGTATCAAAGCCAACGCTGCCTGTTCATGCGTACTGTCTGTTACTATGTAGCTATTGACGCGCAGGTTGAATTCTGGAACCATCCATAAGCCGCGCGCCGGAAATTATCTGTTGTCAACCAAAATGTTATATCGAGACACAGTATTTTCGTAATACAATGCTGCTTTATTCTCAATAGCTTACTAAAATTGTAGATACTTATCACAGGGAATCGATAGTCCAAAATAATAAAGGAAATATGAAATATGAGGGACACGTGCGGAAATCGAAGCCCCGACCTTCTTCGTGGCGCAGCTTTTACCAACTTAGCTACCGTGTACTGCAGCCATCAAAATTCAAGTTCCGTTTATGTATTTATGCCTTTAAGAGAAACTTGGCAATGGTATCGGTAGCTGTTATAACTTTTTCGTACATCAAAAGTTTGAAACCGTTCAAAGCGGTCCTTTTACCGCTTTGGCCTAGGGCGTTGGTTAGTATGCATCTGACAGGCACCTGACGCGTGTGTTGATCGCAGGCGGGTGGTAGCGGCGACATGGGCGCGCACGGCATCGCGTCCCCCGCGTCGGTGCGCGCCTCCACTCCGGCCAACACCAACACGCTCACCACTTATACCAGTAAGTACTAACTACCTTCATTTCGACAATATGCAAATGGACGCAGTTTTCAGTCTCCCTAGAATTCGAAGAGAAAGCATCTGAAAAGTAATACTAAATGTAGTCCTAATAAGAATAGAATTGTTATTAGTAGTAGAGAAAAAAAAAGTGACTACTTTTGAATAAGTTGATAATATCGATCGACGATATTCTGTTGATAACATCGTCTCATTATTTTTTCTAAAAGGTAACGTGATCATAGAATGTTCAGAATTTTTTTCTTACAAACGATAATATAAGTCGACAATTCAATGCTTAGCCTTTAGAAATAAGTTGACCTTGGTTTCAACAGAAAGCTATTCATAGGGTAGGATAGTTCAAAATCATAAAGAAATATGGAAAACGAGGGACACGTGCTCCGTCTTATCAGAAGAAATAATTAGCGGACCTTCTTATATACCATATTTTTTTACTAATAAAAATAATCTGTAAGATTATTAATTATGTACCTACTTTTATGTTCACCAAAGAATAACGAGGAAAATTACTCAAAGACGAAAGTGAGGCTTTTGAGAAGGTTATACTAATTGGGTTTCTAATCGGATTGTATCAATGTAAAATGAAATATTTATTTTCGGTGACAGTACTTGGCTGAGTCATTTAAAATACTGCTTCAACTTGCTGAGCCACGGTTTCGTGAATCTATACAAATACTTTGTTTGTAACATTTCTCGCTACAGTTGATACCATAACGCATACAACTGAAAGATAAACAAATAATTCTCGATATCAAATTCAAAACAAAACAGGGGCTCCAAAAACTTAAGATAAATACCAACAATATTTTTCCAATAATGTTAAAACCTTGTTAACATAATTAGAAGGCTTACGCCACGATTTTTCCGACGGCTTATCATTTTCCGATATATTTCTGAGTACCTATTATCCTCTTTTAACTTCCTACCATACCAGGAAAACGCAAACATAACAGCCACTTATACGAAATTACGTTACGAATAAAGATACGGTATGAAAAATATTAGACTACGATCCATCAATTAAACGGTATTATTTCATAATTGATTTTCAACATCAGTATGGCTGCATGTTGTACCGACATGGTCCATGCTGCAGCCGGCTATAAGTATAACAACACAGGTAATCCCCGTCTCCCTAGTTTAATCCTTTACCTGGGGACGGAGGCTGGTCGAATATTTGGAGGGTCAAAACATGAGGGGCGGCGAGTTATTGCGAAACATCACAGGATCGACCGATCGATATCACATTCATAGGGGCTGATTAAAATTTCGCCGGGGGCATGTTTCGCATGGGGAGATTCAACTCGTAATTGGAGCCTAAATGATTGTTGGTACCTAGTTAGTGTAGCTATATTAAAGTATTGATTTTAGGGGAGCGCTATTAGTTCGCCGCTTATTAAGATTGACCGTGTATTTATGTTTATGGATATCATTTGGGAGTGCATTCGGCTTTGATGTTACATCTAGTTGGATGTTGGGTTCGAGAGGGGTGAAACATGGGTGTTTGCATTGTGCATTTATAATATTTGTGTCATTGACGGACGGTCCGTGTTTGTGAGTACCTGTGCTGGACGTGATATAACTTTTGTTGTAAACGTGTTTGTGTAAAGTGTACTTATAAAGTAGTAAGCTGAGAATAAAAAATATTAAAAGTAATGCAGTTTTAAATTATTATTATTGTAGTGTTTCTGTGTTTCAATTTTGAAAACAGAAAATTAAGAGACGAAAAAGTATATTAACAGCTTATTTGTAAGGAAATTTTATTTCAGTCTTTCTTCAATGGTCTTATTTTTTCAAGTTAGTCTGTGATTCGTCCCTATTCAGCTACTAATCTTATGGTCTGGTCTTATGTCTTATCTTCACCGTTTTTAGCAACTGATAACTAATTAATAAAATGCACATGAATTCGAAAAGACATTAGTGCGTGCCGGGGTTTGAACTTGCGACCATTGACTTGTCGGTCGGTCATACCACTCGGCTATCAGTGGTTTTTGGCCAGTGTGTCCAGTGTAAGTAAGCGTGAGCGTCCCCGCAGACATGAACCCGGGCGGCGTGGCGGCCTCGCCGGGCTACGGCGGCGCGCTGGGCGGGCCGGGCGCGTACGTGTGCGGGGTGAAGGGCGTGGTGTGGTGCGGCGGCGCGGGAGCGGGCCCGCTGCCGCCCGCGCCGCTGGCCCCGCCGCCGCCGCCGCCGCCGCACGGCGTCAACCCGCACGTCTACAAGAGCGTGCAGGCCAACGGCGCCGACCTGCCCATGAACGGTCAGTACCATGCTCATGTATCTTTTTAGCCGGGATACACATGACTGTGGGTAGCATACCAGTTTCTAGAACAAGCAACGTGCTACAAAATGAATTATAGCGAGTCTCCCTCCGCACTTCTCCGCGAGGAAAAAAATCAAACGAGCTGTGACCTACTGGTATCCTTTGTACTAGCACGCGAGACACGGGAAGATTTTCGATACACATACCAGTAGCTCGTTCTTGTAACTGGCATGCTTATGCGAGTAACAAGCATGTGTTCTGAGCTTTAAACCAAATCTTCATTATTCAATAACGTTCTAAATATACTTTCGGTATCATCTGGATCTTTTAAATGTCCAATTTTGACATTTACATAGAGCGATGTCTATCTAACCTCCACAACCCAGTTATCGGCTGATACGATACTCTATAGTAAAATTGGATGCTATCTCTCGTAGACTTCTGGTCGACAATCCGGGGTTCAGGTCATAATACATGCTGCTTGGGGTCTAGATAATTATGAGATCCGTAAATCGACCGGACCAAATGTAGCTTACCAATTATCTAACGACCTGTGTGGCTGTCGTGACAAGCTGTAATTTCCCCCCACCGTACTAATGCACTGACCTCGTGCAGACATCCCGACGCTGCGCTACTACTTCAACCTGGGCGTGGAGTGCATGTGGGCGGCTTACGGCCCCCCTCCGCCGCACCCGCCCCCCAGACACTACTCGCCCCGGGATCTCGCGCAGGTAACACACATTCTGGAATATTCCACAGCATATTTTATAGGAAACTGAAAGGACTTCAGTGAATTAACTCGTTCTATTTAGGTACTAGAGAACTCTCAAAGTTCGGGCTTCATTAATTTAGAATCAGCTTAAGATTTTATTAGTGTTTAAGGTTCCTTTCACTATACATTTAGTAACAATAAATAAACACTTGTATCAATCCGCATAGGATTCGTTGAGGAACGGATATGTAAGCTGCTTAAAATGAACTACATTAAAAGATAGTAAATTAGGTGATCTCCAGACTCCAATAACCGAAAATGATTGTTTAACATAGGACATGCAGCAGATTTCTCTTCACGAGCGCCCCCTGATGAACCACAACAGCGGCGGCGAACAGAACCACAAGCACAAGGCGGGGCAGGCCTCCGACAAGCCGCCGCTGGCCGCGCAGGGCAAGGGCAACGGGCAGCGACCGCTGCTGGGGCCCAGGTACACACACACACACAAATAGATGGATATACTTGATTGCACACACATAACAATCAGAAAAACTAAAAAATAAGATACGCCATGAATATTTATACTCCTTTTTTTAAATCGATTAAAACTGAGTCGTTTTGTTGGTTATACCAATTTTTTAAAATATGTTTTCAAAGAAAAGAAATTACTTTGTCAGTAGCGTAAACCCGATCTTAATTTTTCTAAAATAAATGCAGCAATAAATATTGCTTCAAACAGATTCAAACGCGGCGGCGGTAACCAGGACGGTAACCAGAACTCCAACCACAACCCGAACAAGCATAACAACAATATGGGCAACAAGGGACCCAATAATCGGTAAGTTAGGACAGCATAACCTTAAAACGAAGTCCACACTAATTAGTGGTGAGCCCTATAGGCCTTTGTTGAGGTTTTGTGACTATTGGCCACATGGTATCAGACAGCATTCTCTTACAATGGTCAACAACGTAAAACAATAAAAGTACCTATACAAAAAACATGTAGTTCATCTCAATCAAGTTATTCTATATTTTAAATGAATCCCTGTTTTTCTTGGTCACGGAACTTGAAAACGGTTAGACCGATTTGGCTTGTTTTTGATATTGGTGGAAGTCCAGAAGGTTTAAATGGTGAGAAAATATGGAAAGATGAATTAATAGGAGGTACAAAGTTCGCCGGGTCAGCTAGTATCGAAATAAACTTTGGTTTAGTGAGTACCAAACGGGGTTACGCTACATTTCCAAATGAGATGCTTAATTTCTGATGTGTCTGTAGCCGCAACTCGCACACGGACGGGCGCAACAGCGCGCACATGGGCTACAACAGCGGCGGCGGCGAGGGCGAGTGCGTCATGGAGCAGCCGCTGCTCACGCTGCCCTACATCCCCTACCCGCCGCCCATGTACCCCATACCCTACTACCCCGTCGAGACTGACCCAGGTGAGTTTTTGTTTAATTATAAAACTAAATGTTGGATAAGATAAATTGTAATATAAAATATTTTAAATCTGAGGTGTAGGTACTTAAATTATCGTTTGAAACTAGAAAGGGCCTGTTATAGTACCTAGGGGTATTCCTAAATTCAAAAAATTTTTTTTTACAGTAGTTCAGCCTGAATTTGCACTACATGTATGTAAGAATACAGGATGTTACTATATTGATAGGTAAAAATCTACGATATTCACTTTTTGATAAAGATTAAACTTTTGTTTATGGTCTACCTAGTCAAATGCCTTTGAGAAATCTATATCTCTGTCTCAGTTGGATAAATCAATTATAACTGATGAAGCAACGGTTTCATGTGTGTGTCTTCGCTGTTGCAGCCATGATGGGCATAATGGGCGGCATGGGCTACGTGGGCTACGAGGAGGGCGTGTACGAGGGCGGCATGCAGCCGTACTACGCGCATGCGCCGCACGCGCCGCACGCGCCGCACTACCCGCCGCCCCACCCGCACCCCCACCCGCACGCGCACCACGTCGAACACAAGTAAACCGATCCCGCCGACACTTGGACCGATCATACAGCTACACACTATGCGACAGCTCAGTCTAAGTTAAACAGTTCAAAATTCAATACAACTTTCCTATTTTAAAGTTTGCAAAAGTACCTTCCTAATAATATTATCGGCTTTAGGACATCTTATGTTGTCGTCATTTTCTGTTTATCATTAGCTTACCAAAGTGGTAGTGTTTTATACTGTTTCATATTCATTTCCAGCCTACATTATTTAACTAATTTATCGCATAAGCTGTCGTCGAATTACTCGAATAATCGACTACATTAAATATCAAATTTAATGAAAAAATGCTCACTGATATATTCAGAACTGAAATGCATTCGATTCAAAAACATCATAAATATTGGGTAAGTAATATTAAGTAGTCGATTATTTGACTAACCAGCTTTTGATCGGTACATATCCAACATCGATAAATTGCAGTTAATCGATCGTTGACAAAACATCGCAAGATTTGGAAGTGATAAGGTATTTGTTAAGGCTAACATTGTTGTCTAAATATCTTGTTTTTTTTTTTGTCTTATTGACACCACTTAAGTTCAGCAACCGCTTTTGTCTACCACATTCAGGTGACTACGTTTTTTTCAAAATTATTCAAAGTATTTATGCTGTAAAAATATCGTTGTTATTTAAAAGTCGGTGGTTTTTACTCAATTGCAGATTATTGAAAAATTAGTTCATTTTCATACTTAGTTCAAAACAAAACTCGTATTCAAATATTTATTTACTATAACTAATATTAACCAAGGTATTAACAATAAGAATATTTATAAAAAAATGTCGACCAAGTACAATATGGCAAAATATGTATGATAATATTTTAGAAAATATTCGTAACGCAGCGCAAAGCAGTTTTTGTGTCACTTGAATGTGGTAAAAATTATTTGATATATTTGAATACTCAAAATGTAATCAAGTTCAAAATTGGGCTAATGCCAAATTTAGTAAGTTTAAATATTGAGTATTTAAGAATATCGTCAGTTCTCACAGGGACTGCGTATTTATATACATACATATTCCATTTGCTGAGCAATTTGTGTATGTATTTAAATAATCTGTTGTGAGTACTTATTTAACTCAATATACACTAAATCTATCAGAAAACCGCAGTCCTGGAATACCTTGATTTTAACAAAATCTTCAGAATGTTTCAGCTTATCGTGCCAAGAATGTATATATCACAGATAGTTCAGTGTATATTGAGTTATTCAACATATCGGCCGAGGCTAGTCGACTTTTAGCTTAGATGTGTTATTCACTTTCCAAATTAATAGAATCGGATTAGTCTCGGCTGATTAAAGCTTAGTCACCCACAAGTCAGATGAGACTTGACGGTAACGAAGGTGACTAACGTTATCACACAACGACAACGTTCATCGAAAGACCAGTATACGATTTTCGATAAACACTGACTTATAAAAGAAACATTTGGAAGACTGGTCAGTGTTGTTCCTTGATGCCGTGCTGTGTGTAGGATATTAAACAAATTTTGGTACAGTAAATTGCGTCAATTATTTAAACAATAATCCTCGAATAGTCAATATTCGCATTGATTTCAAATATTTATTAAAAATGCTTTTGTTGGATCCTGAAAGGATAACGAAATTATATATTCGGGGACCATAGTATGGCATTTAATGCGGCTGGACCTTCACACAGCACGGCATGGTTGGTTTGTTATTTATTACGATATGGAGCTAAATATATGTGACAATTATTGTCTTAAAATTGTGTAAATTGTTGTAACTGTACTTAAACGAGGAGATAATTTAGGAGAATGTCGTATAAAAACGCGTGATAGGGAATACGATAGCGGCCGACTGAATAGTGAATTACCCTTTTTGAAAAATTTTAAACCCCCAAATATTGTCGCACACCTTCTGTGATCAATGTCGACTGATAGCCTTTCCCGTTTTTCTACCATTTTTAAAGTAAAGTATTGAATAAAAATCATTTTCATTTTTAATCCTTAAGAGTTCATCGGTGCTGCAAAATTTCGAACAGGGTAAGAAATATTTTTGTATAATACGGCATTATACATACATACAATTTTGCGTAGTTGTTAGGCGCTGTATATCATTCCTTATAATGTAAGGTGAAACTGTAAATTTTAAGCCAATGTAATGTAGTTTTACGTCGCAAATTTAAGTTTCTGTTTCTTTAGTTTTCAATTAATCGCTAACCACGACACATGCGCGTAAAATATAACAGTCAAAATAACTAAGAATTCACATAATATTATGTGTGATCCAAGTCAGTTACCTAAGCCGTATTTTAGTCTCCTGTGTAGTGATTAGACGATTACTTTGGCTTACTTTTAGTTTAGTTAGAAATAAGTCAATACGGTTTCCCCCCATAGAGTAGGTTTACTTTAAAATTATTTAGATCTCAGGCTCACGATTAAATCGCAGACCTTTTGAAACTCTATTTAAAAACGAATTTCAACACTTAGTATTAAAAAGTTAATAATTAAACATCGTAAACAGAAAGTATCCTACTTTGATCTCATAAAAACGTCATTAGTAAGAATACCGCGGTGCTTGGGTAGTTGTTTATATTTTTTTCTATAAGTGTTCAAATTCAACTAACAGTTATAATTTAACGCGATATTATAAGAGACCACAACGACTACCGCTCAACATTGTTAAAGTGTAACAACTATTTATTTTAAAAATAAATAGTTGTTACACTTTAACAGTTTATTTTATTATTTCCACCGCGATGGCACCTAGTCTCTGTATTTACTATCCTAAGTTGAGTTTGCATTTATCGCGTCTTAGAGGCTGGAGAAAGATCAACGGAGCCGAGTTAACACGTGCATCTCCTTTTAGGGAGACAGTCGCCGATAGTATGTATGTAGTACGCCATATTCGATGTAATTTGATTGTCCCATTTACATTGCCGAGGCCTCTGGCTTGGTTGAGCCTAGCACGAAGAGGGCGTTCGATTCGGAACTGTTGGTATTATCGCGGTAGCTCCCGCTGACGGATGTCGAAATTGACTAACACGTATTTTTGGAATGTTTATATATATTGGCTGTGATTCGGATGTAATCTCAGTAAAGCCAGGAAGAAAGTATGGTAAAATATAGGTAGATATCGCTTTAGCTACTAACCACACTTATTCAGCTCAATTCAGCTTTTGTCTATAGAAAACAACAGTGTATGGGGTTGATTCAGCTTCCGAAACTAACGGACCCTTACGCATCTCCATACAAAACTGGTGTTGTCTATATGCAAACGCTGAATAGAGCTAAATAAGTGTAGTTAGTGTCTTATCTCTCTCGTGCTGTTTTAAAAATAAATAAATGTCTTTTCTCAGTGTCTGTAAATTACTTTATTTTTATCGTTTTGGGATCACTCATGTGGTCACACCATCGTCATTAGAAGTCCGCCCATGATTTTTGATCCCCTATTTACTATTTCTGCAAACTTATATATATCACATAAAATTATATATTTATCGTATAGTACGTAACGAAATCTTCATTGTTTGTACAGATCGTTGTTAAAATTATACAAAAATACAAAAAAAAAATAAGTGTACTCCTATATAAGTATGTGTGATGTTTAATGTCAAGTTGCATTTTCGGTGTTTCAGTATTAGTTTTAAATCACTAGGAGTTAGAATTTTATGTTAGTCGTTAATTAATGTTTACGTAACTATAGTTTAGCGTTACTTTATTTAAGTATACCGTCAGTTACTTTGTAATCTCGTCAGTTCGTGCACGCTGGGGCGTGAAGTATATATATTTTTTGTTCTCACTGTAGTTAGTAATGTTTATTTGTGCCAACTTTAATGTATTTTATGTAAATTGGCAGTGACTTCCGTGACCAACAACTTACGATTAACGTGACTGCCAAAGAACAAATTTCTCGTTGTCATATCAGCTAAAGAAAAACGTGAATACAATAATTGTGTTGTGAATATACTATATGGATAGATGTATGTCTTAACTATATGGTTGTACAGTGCTCAAAGTTAGCGTAACGTCCGCCTTTGAGATGTTATTTGTAATTTTTTTCCAAATTCATCAAATAAAATACACCAGATTTTTCAACTTGTTTTTTTATTGCCCCTTGTAGTTAATTTTTTTTTAAACTACTGGTGCCTACTACTACACTACGAATTTCTCAGTCGCGGTTGTGCCCGTGGTGTGCCGAGCCAGAATAGCACCTTCCCATCTCGTCCCGTTGGGTCACTGGGTGACATAGGAGGCGAATAAAGGGAAAATCTAGAAGATGGGCGGCAACGTCTTCTGTAACTTAACCACCAAAACTGTGTTCACCAAGCGTGGGGATTATGTCCCCTTAAGAGGGAGGCCTTTGTTCTGCAGTGGACGACTTCCGGCTGATGATGAACGATGTGCATTTCACAGGCATAAATGACACTGACAAACATACACCAAACGCATCTCATAATAGCAGACCATTGTAATAATCGTTATATAATCGAAGTCTCGTTATAATTTGTAACAATAACTTTTAATTATTTATAATTCGAAATTAACGTTGACCACTTGATAAGCTTCATGTACTTGACTGTACCTAATCTTGAGTCAAGGATTGGCTGAACACAATACAACCGACCTAATTTTATTGTTCCTTGTGATAGATACAGGACATATTGTTCTCGGGTTGTTAAGTCGCCTTTTTGTCATCAATCATGGATGAATGTCAAACTTCCGGATTATAACGTTTGAGAGGATGTTGGTTGTCCGAAGAAAGCTTTACAATATGTAGATAAGTGATCATAATAATATAACAACACACACGGAAAGGTAAGGACTAAGGTACTCTCCTTTTCAGGGATCTACGTGTCGCTTGCATTTCGCCAATCCTCCGCGATATGATTGGCATGGCGATGGCAAGTCTATTTCCATTCATGGGTTTACAGTTTACACCCGGTGCGTACACTTGCGACTGCTGACTCGGCAACGAAAATAATGTATTCATAATCCGACCTCTACGAAACATAGTTCCGATGTACATTTATTGTAATTTAGTTATTTTAAAATAATATCAATAATTTTCAAAACTTTATAGGAAATTTATGGACTCGAGTGGGTCTTGAACCGGCAATCTTCGTCGATCCGTGGCTCAACTCTGCTCTTTCAATTCCCTTTTAGTTTTTAGATATTGAGGTGAAGTCTGGTATTATCTGTTGGAATCTATGATAACCAACTCAGTAAATATATCTCTGAAACGATAATACCAACCCAATTTACATGATTTTTTTATATAATTTTAGCTAGTCGTCCATGCCTAGCATAAATTTAAATAGACAAAGGAAATTTCAAAAATGAGGCACACGTGCGGGATTCGAACCCGCAAAGACTGCTATCAATATCAATTTTCTTACCACTGACAGCTTTTAAAATTATTTAACAGCTGACAGCCGTGACAGGTCAGAGGTCAATGGTTAACCTCTAAAAAGTTAAGTTTGTATTGTTTACATTATTCTTTTGCTGAAAGTATTGAAGTAAGTATAATCCTTAATTTAAATAAACTTCTTATTCTTCAGTTTGTTGGTTTTGGATTATATTTTAACTGTGTGAGCTAACTAAACTTGTTATTCAGTCAGTTTTTTTTACACTGTGTGCCGGCTTATTTTTAAGTAGCGAATTATCGAGTCGAAATTTTAATTATTCAGATCTTAATATCTTACTTAGTTATCTCATCATGAGTATTGATGCTCGTATCTGGCTGCTAATGCGTAGTCTCTGGCAATCGACGATATCGGCATATTATAGAGCTCCGTTTGACCGGCCATCTCAATGAATTTCTTTATCTCAAGACTAAAAAATATTGTATACGTGAGCGGGACAGACACTTGGCCAACCTTGTGGTTGTTATCACCAAGAGTATCAATGGGCGACTTGTTTAGGTTGTACACGAGCGTAGTGCAGCGGAAACCCAGGGTAATGCACATAATGAGTAGGTTTATACAGATTTAGATATAATTGTTTTTCAATTGGCTTCCGTGTTATTAGCTGCTCGACGCTCACTGGATAAGGTACGTGGCTGCTGACTGTGACTTGTCGAATTATTGAAAATTAAACTTATAAACAATTTTCAATTTGAATTAGTGTTTGCTCTAACTATTTTGATAGATATTGTTTTGCTAGTTAGTTAACTATTTAACCAAACAAGACAATTAGGAATAGATTATTTTGTATGTTAACACCCAAAACTGTGTTGTTTTAAGTTCAAAAAATTAAAAGAATATTATTATACATTGCTTATCTTAAACTTGGTCAAGTAAATAAATGTTAAGTGTTACACAGTTATGTAAATACAGTGATATCTTATTTAAATTGTCCATAATGTGATAAATCTTAATATCAGCTTTTGATTCATGATTTTACTACTTGAATACTTGATATATATAATAATATCTTTCGGTTTTTTAGCACTGAATTATTATTATAAAGACTTGCAGGTTTGATGTCTGCTTGGCAACAATATTTTTCTTATCAGCAGAAAACTTTCCCAAGTTAATTATCTGATATGTTATCAAGTAGGAAACAATATATTATAAGTGTGGGGCATGGTTTAAGATTAAACTTTACTCAATGTTTGTAGCAAAAAAATTTAAAGCACAACATTAATCTCCATTTAAATATCTAACCACTGTGATTTTAATTAACTCTTTATTATTAATTAACTGTCACAACATTTGGATTGAACATTCAAAATCACATTAGACACACACATACTTCTTCGTAATGTGTCGATGGCAAATAAATATGTGTATAATAATAATATAATATATAATTATAATATATGTATGTAAATACTAATTATTCCTTTCCCAAGATTAAATTAGCTTGGCCCAAAATTCAGCGGCCCTAATTCTGCTTTAGAATAAATTGATACCAGTGGTAATTTTGCTATATGAGATAGGACAATTGAGAGCTTAAAACTTCAAATTTATTTATTACATAATTATAACATTCATTTAGAAAAGTTATACATACTAGTTTTTTTTTAAAATTAGATTTACATATATAAAGTGCTAAGTAGATACCTATAATAAAGTTCTTGTTTTAATTTCATTTATAGTTTAATCTCATAAATGTCGCCCATTTGTTCTATTCAGATGTCAGTCAAGGTTCAGAAGATTACGGAGCCAGTGGTGCTGGGCGAGGGTCCGCACTGGGACGAGAAGCAACAGTGTCTGTTCTTCGTCAGCATCCTAGACCACACGATACACAAGTATGTGCCAGCCACGGGGACACACACTAAGACCAAACTTGGTAAGTGAAACTTTATTCATCCCTCATCCATCCGTGTGACTGAAGGAGATGGAAGTGACCTCCTTTACCTCCTGCTATATGGGTGTATATAAATTGGTAAAGGAAATTTGAAAAATGATGGACACGAGCAGGAGTTGAACCTGCGACCTTCGCCGTATCGTTGCGCTGCTCTAACCAACTGAGCCATCGTGACGCTACTCGCACCCTGTGACACCAGGTTCACCTCAAGGCTACTAGGTGTTCATCAATATTAGCTTACTAGTAGTTTCTACCTAGTTCTATTAAAAAGGTGTTATAAACTTTATAAATTTTTGATCTCTTACTTCATAAGTTACTTTAAGTTTTTGAATAATTTACTTTAACAATTTATGATCTCATGCTATATATTGGATTTTTAAATAGATATTTTGAATCTTTTCGGTGGGCAGCCTGGTGATCTGTAACACAGGTTTACCTATAACAGACACCAGTCTCTATTTAAGTTGTTATTTTTTGTACGTGTACACAGTGTGATGATGAGAAAATAAACATTTTTATTATTATATTATATATTATTTTTATTACATTACCGCAAAAAATTGTATTTGAATGTCAGTGAAAACTTTATTATTTTCTAATACGTAACGGCGCAGACGGTCGCGTGGGCTTCATGGTGCCGGTCGAAGGCACCAGCGATCAGTTCCTGGTGGGGGTGGAGCGTCGGTTCCTGGTGGTGCGCTGGGACGGCAGCGAGGGCTCCCCCGCTGCCCTCGTCAGGGAGGTAGGGGAGGTAGACCGGGAGGCGCCCACCAACCGCATCAACGATGGGAAGGCTGACCCTAGAGGCAGGGTGTTTGCAGGTGAGGGCATCATACGATTTCAAATGATATTAAAACCCTATTCTTTTCTTTATTTCCTATTACAGCCCTCTATTTGTGCCATTGCCTTGTAAGGTTCGAAGGGGTAAGCGAAACAAATGTATCGATCAGAGCATGATTTATGACATTTATCAGTGGATCAATTGACATAGGATCTCCATATATGTATATTCGTTATAAGCTAAGGTATATAGCTACACATTGCATTCATTCATTTAGGTTAGATGGTTGGGCTAAGGTGCCGATGCGCCTCGTGCTGGGCAACTAACTAATATATCTACGTACCAGAGTATAGATTATAATATATCTACTACAGTCTTGTCTGAACTTTAATTTAGCCTGAGATTGTCAGATAGGAAATGCCGACACTATCTTGTTAAGTTTTTTTATTATCTAAAGTGTAAAAGGATTATAGTAAATATCTATTTACGAATCATTATCATATCAGTATCTTAGCTTTGATTTTTTTTTTGTGTGGGAATATTCCTGCCTGTTCTGTTCCCAGTCATTTGGACAGGCACAGTAGGTACCACAGTTTTTGTCAAGTGCCTTTCGTCACCTTATTACTTACTCCTTCTTTACTTTGACATGTACGGCAGCAAAATGCAAGTAATATTTCATATTACGAAAACTGAGTTGAGACGTGCACAATATATCAAACTTTATCACTACATAGTATAAAACAAAGTCGCTTTCTCTGTCCCTATATCCCTATGTATGCTTAAATCTTTAAAACTACGCAACGGATTTTGATGCGGTTTTTTTAATAGATAGAGTGATTGAAGAGGAAGGTTTATATGTATAATAACATCCATTAAATAGTGGAGAAATACTTATAATATATATTTTATACCCGTGCGAAGCCGGAGCGGGCCGCTAGTGAATAAATATGACACTGGAGCATTTCTCATCAGGAACCATGGGCCAGGAAGATGCCCAAGGCAACGTGATAAAGCAGAAGGGTAGTCTGTTCCGCCTGGACGGAGCTAGGGTCACGAAGGTGGCGGACCACATCGACATCTCCAACGGCCTGGCCTGGGACCTGCGCCAGAAGGCCATGTACTACACTGACTCGCTGGAGAGGAACATCAGGAGATACGACTATGATGTGGACACTGGAGAGATTTGTGAGTAGCTTGAGAGATGTTGCCCTTTAATTTAATGTTTTTTTATTTTTATTAATGACCTGATTGGCGAAATTTCTAAGGGTTTGGACTGCAGTGCTAAATTTTGTGGGCAAATGTTTGTGATCCTAAAAGACATTCCTTAAAAACTAAACTTTTTGGCTGCCTGATGATCATATCACACGGGCACACCCTCTTTCTAATTGTATATTTTTTTATAAATCACGATTTTCTTACAGCAAACGTAAAATACATCTTTGACTTCGAGAAGAATAAGATTGATGGAGTTCCTGACGGTTCTACCATAGACACTGACGGAAATCTATGGGTCGCTGTGTTTGAAGGCTCATGCGTCCTCAAAATAGACCCCAGGAGTGGTGAACTGCTGCAAAAGATACCCATTCCTGCGTCACAGGTGACCTCAGCTACATTCGGAGGTCCCAACTACGATATTCTGTTTGTTACGACGGCCAGTATACAGAGCCGTGGAACTCAAGATCCGCCTTGTGGCGCCACCTTTATGGTCACCGGTCTCGGGGTTAAGGGTCACCCTAATATTAATTTTAAGCTTTAATGTTGTTATACACTGTCATAGTGTTGTATATGCATGTTAATTATACCATCATGTTAAATAAATATAACATTTTTGTAAACATTATAACGTTAGTAGATGTAAGTATACAATTTGATAAAAATGTGGTTTTACATAATTATTTATTTGACTGAATATTTTAGTAATTATTATACAATTATTAATCGAATTAAGACATTTTTTGATTTATTAATGTTATTTACAAATGTAGCACAATGTATTGAAAAATATTGTTGAATATATCAATTTGTTTTAAACTTGTTTGTTATTGATCTATATAATTAGGTATTTACGTAACCTCGTCGGTAACTTATTATAAATAATCGAAGCCTGATAAAATATACTTTTGACCGTGGTAGTTTCAACTACGCATAGTTTACCAGCAAGACGAGATCTGACTCTTTTTTTAAACCGTTCAGTATTCTGCTTTGTGAACAGAGCACATTCCTGGATATGTCATTGATTTATGGATTTTAAAGGAAGGCATACAGGAAACTGTTTAGCTTTGAATATTAGAGACCAGTCTGTACAGTGGGCCCTAGAATATGATTCCATACCGTAATGTAGAAGATACGAAACTATAACTCCTTTTGTACAAATATACAAAAAAAAATGATGCTTTGGAACCATCATACCTAAGGAAAGTTCCCTAATACAAACTCAAATAAAATGCGCTCGATGCGTTGGTAAAGAAATTGGTCATGTTAGTTTATAATTTTTTATTTTATTTAAAATATACTTAGTTAAAATATATAGGTACATTTGCTAGGTACCTAAGGGCGTTATCATTATATGCCAGAAAGCGTACGTCTGGGATCTGTTATTACTTTATAATCTAAGTTGGTGATGAGATTTTACAGTACTTATTGTGAGGAAATTGTGGCTTCTGATAAATGAACTGCACAGTATTAACAATTGAGCAGTTTTTAAATCTTAGAAATATTTTGAATACAGTAATAACAATAATAATATCACGCCTATATTTCCCAAAGGGGTAGGCAACGTAATAGTACACCCAAATTTCACCAGTTATTTTATAACTGTAAAAAATACGTATGTTCAATTAATCTTGACATTAACACCAGGAAGTCCCTTGGCGTTGAGGCCGGTGACCCTGAAGGTGGCTCCGGCTGCCGGAGGCTGCTCCTCAACGGGATTGATGCACGCCGAGGTCACGTACAGCTCGTCCAAGTTGGGACCCCCGAAGGCCACCGATGTCACTTGTTTCGCAGGAATGGGGATCTTTCGCAGGACCTTGCCGGTTCTAGGGTCAATATTCAGAACCTGGAGATTAATTAGAAGATAATATTAATCAAATTCTGCTGGAGTGAACTTGTTGCGACAAGGTTCGAGCCTATCTGGAGTAATTAAGGGTCTGTAAGTCTGTAGACCTATCATGCAGCTCCCTAAGTCTAGACTAGACGCCAGATCCAAGAATGATTAGAAAGTAGAAATTTAATTGCTTGCATAAATTGGTAACTTGTACCAAAATTGTACTTTTATGATAAATAAATAAACAAATCAATCATCATCTTAAGGGGTTACTCACTTGGTATCCACCAAAGATGGCAACCCAGAGGTTGCCGTCCGTGTCTATGGTCATGCCGTCAACGAAGCCATCCAAGTTGTGATCTTTCATCGAAAATACGTTCTTGCTGTTCGCTAGAAAATCCATAACATTATTAGTAAACCCATAACCAAAATTATCGTATACTTAAAAAGAGATGTGCTGAGTGACTGATCGATTAAGGCACGGCCTTTGCCGAAAGCTAGAAACTTAAAATGTTGCTAGTAGATACCTTTTATATTGTAGATATTTACTTCCCTATATATTATTATACCCTTTGACTAAGCAAGGATTTTTGGGTAATTGGTGGTCTTGTTATGTATCTGAGTAGGTAGGTATTTTAGGTAATATAAAAAATGCTTTATTTATAAGAATTACACTGCCATTATAAAACAGTAAATGGTTGAAAATTAAAATAGAGGATAAATGGTTGTATAAAAGTCCGTCAGGTTAAAAGGTTAGTAGGTACTTAGTAAATCTAGTATTAAATCTCACAGATGTGTCCAGTCTCCACATCGTAGTCGTATCTCCTGATGACGTACTCGAGGGAGTCGGCGTAGTAGAAAGCCTTCTCTTTGAGGTCCCAGCACAGGCCATTGGAGAGGTTTATGTCTGAAGCCAGCTTGTGGGCGGAGCCATCCGCGTCGATGCGGTACAGGGCGGCTGTGTTTACTGTTGGGTCGATTTTGGGACCCATGGAACCTAGACAAATATGTATAATTAGATTAGATACATTTTGATTAATGATTTTTAATTTGTAGGTATTTGGTATGTCCCTTATCCAAACATGTAAGAAGTAAGAACTGACCAACAAACAACCGTCCCCTAGGATCCGCCTTAGAATCATTAAGTACGTTCGCAGGTTGCTCGTGGTCCACCTCTGTGAAGGTCCTCAGGATCTTGGCTGCGCCCTCCTCACCAGACCACTCGATCTCGACCACCTTGCGGTTCTGACTGATCAGGAAGTGATTTTTCTTGCCCTCCACAGGAAGAATGAAGTGTGGAGAAGCCGCTGGAAATGGTTAATGTACAGAGTCATTGGTACAGTAAAGTATTCGTCGTAGCTCATACGTTCATAGACACAACGTTATGTTTAAGTCTTTTTTAAGAAGTAGTTTAACTACTGATGTATTGATTTTTCATTTAAGATCTAAGTTTAACTTAATCTGAGATCCCCGCGAATAAGATGTGGACTTCTGAGATGTGTAAAGCCAGCGCGGAGTGACACTCAGTCTTTTAAACTATTTCGGATTCCATTGTTTTACTTTTATGAGGTACAAACTTCTATTGTCCTATTATCGAATACAGAGATTAAACAAAGTAGAGGTAAGTATAATTATAATATTACTTTACAAAGCTACCACTAAGACGCTGTAGCGCCAATTAACTTACCAAACGTTGACTTGGTAAGTCTGCCGGTAGCTGGCACGTACTTGTAGATGGTGTTGTCCGAAATACTCACGAAGTACAATACGTTCTCTGTATGGTCCCAGTGCGGACCCTCGCCCAGGGTCACCGGGTCTACTATCTGTTGCACAGATGGCGCCATCTAGTTTTAAGTACTTGTTAGTTTTAGCAAAGTCATAGAAAAGTGGAAGTACTCCATAGTTTAGAGTGCGACACTCCATGAAATGAGCATTTCAACTTTAATAATTGTTTTGATATAGCGAATGAATGAGTTTATATAATTAATAAGTAGCTATAATAGACGTAGAAAACCTAGAGAAGTACCTAATTTAATATGAACAGAAAATAATGTGGGTAAAGAAAGTTAAAGGAGCCAGAAGCTTTTTATCTATATTTTGAGACATAGGGTAGAAGGTTTATTCTAAATAATTTCCGTCACTGACCGTCTCTTGCGTTATACATATTATTATCTTCTTCTTATCGTATGGTTGATTAACAACCTGGTGTCAGAGTTTAAACCGCCTGTAGGCCTCTGACATGGCTTTACACACCGTTGAAAAATATCTCAGGTGTGCCGGTTTCCTCACGATGTTTTCCTTCACCGTTTTTAGCAACTGATAACTAATTTATAGTACGCACATGAATTCGAAAAGACATTGGTGCGTGCCGGGTTTGGACTTGCGACCTTTGACTTGGCAGTCCAACGGTCATACCACTCGGCTATCAATGCTCGCTACATATTATTATCAAGCCTGTATTCCCCGAAGGAAAAGGCAGAGGCCTTTTCTAAGTAGTATCTAAGTAAGTACTCATACCTACATTTCGTTAATATTATTGTTAGTGCCAGAAGTTTGGCACTAAGATCGTCACTTCTTTTACGAAAGTATTTAAAAAATAGGGTAATTAGAAACCCCGTTTTTGAAATGTTTAAACTAAAAATATAATTTGTAAAATACTCACAGTTTAATTACGCGATTAGTTCAGTTGTACTCACGGACACAACTAGGCAGTCAGTCCGGACAGTCAAGTTGTTTCGAGTAGGTAGGTAGGGACACTATCTTATCACTATCACTTAGAATGCGATGCGATGTCATGTCATTTAATGTCATTAATATTTTTACTTTACTGTGTCTGCCTATTATCTGCTTCCTTGATCTACACCTGGCTTCGATTCTCGGATGTGGCTAAGTGTTATTGGGGGTTTCCACTAGGTTCTCTTAAATAAAATATTTTTGAAAACAAAATATAATAATAAAGGGGTTAAATATATTATCATAGCTATCGATAACACAATGATAACTAATGATGAAAATTAAGTGTTTTTCGAGTCAGTTAGGTCATAATCAACGTCAACTCGTATGTACTAAAGTACTTAATACTTAGGTACAATATACCCACGGTATCATGTATGGTGATATTGGGAGCAAACTCCAAAAAGCTCAGAAGAGTGAAGACCTTTCATTGGTAGCAATAACCATAAATCCCCTGAGTATTCATAACAAAAAATATTTTTAAAACATGGATTTAATTATACCTGTCACTGTCGTATGCATATCAAAGACTAAAGATGTCAATAGACTTAATACGGGGTTTAGGTAAGGGCTAATCCGTCTTATTCATTTAAAACGAGGATAATACCTTTATGTATTAACTTAAACCCGCCTAAGTCTATTGACATTTCTATTCTTTGATATGCAAACGACTGTGACAGTAATAATTTAATGCTTGGTTTATAATTGATTTTTTTTTATGATTAAGAGGGAATATGTTTACGGACCGGATTTAAACGCAGGAAGGTTTCTACCTTCCTGCGTTTAAATCCGGTCCGTAAAAGTCCGTTAAAGTCACTTAAAAAAGTTTGAACCTGCAGACCTTCTGGTCTGCAGGTTCAAACTTTTTTAAGTGACTTTGATGTTTGTGGCCGCTGTCTTAAATGTTTATATAACTCAAAAACAAATATTTATCAAGAATTTGTGTACAAGTTGATAATCGTTATTGTTGCACTCACCATACATACAACAAATGTTGTAATAGCTTGAGTGATAACAATGTTTTTATTGTGATAAAGACTACGAGTACACTGAGTCTTTGAAGATTACCTCGGTCGACACGAAATTATTAACATAATCATTATATATATTATCATTATATTGTGTGGAGGGAGAGTGGGGAGGCCTTTGCCCTGCAGTGGGACATTACAGGCTTGTAATAATAATAATAATCATTATGTAATTCGGTAGTTTACAATATGTATTACGCAAAAATTCGAAGGCACTACTTCTCTAAAAAACTGCTCGAGTTAAATCCTGATTCCCGCTGAAAACGTATGTTAGTTAAATACTTACTGTTTCTCCGGGAACACTGAATTAAACAGCCAATGCGGATTTTAATAACTTTAAATATGAGGTGCAAATTAATTAAAAAGGTATGAAATAAAAAAATTGGACATTAAAAATTTTGATGTAGTTGTAAACAGACTCAACGAGAGCGAATGGACTATAGATAAAGAATCCAATATGGCGAGGAGTAAGACGCGAGATGTTAATAAATGATAATTAACAACTTATTATCAGCTTATTGCTAAACAATACAAATCAGGCGCTACTAATGAGGGCCAACGGATTTTATTAAAGTGGGTCTCAAATATTATGATCAGTAAGTGGAATCGGATTTAAATGCAAAGTGCCAATGGGACCTATTTATCGTCAGATATTTTAGAACGTACGTAACTAACTGTGAAGGATAATATCTTGATGGAACCTAGATTTAATTTTCTGAAAGTAATCTCCGGAATTATCCATCCGAATTGCAAAATTCTTTCACCAATATTTAGAATGGACCTTCAGGGTGGACTTATTCTAGATAAGTCCCGGAAAAGACACGATTTTTTTTTTACACGCAGTGGAAATCTAAATTGCGATCCCCGAAGGGATTAAGAGAAGGGAGAGGTGTGTGTGTAGTACACCCAGAAAAAAACCGTGAATAATCTAGATATTCATTTAATTAATCCTGACGTTAGCATTAGGGTGTCCTCTAGCCGAGGTGCCTGTGATGGTGAAGGTGGATCCTGCTGGCGGCAGCTGCTCCTGGCCGCGGTTCATGCAGGCCGAAGTCACGTACAGCACGTCCAGGTTTGCGCCACCAAAGGTCACGGAGGTCACTTGCAGTGCCGGGATGGGGATCTTCAGCAGGAGTTTGCTGGTTCTGGGATCGATTTTTAATACCTGGAAATGACGAGACCAGATTTTCATATTTGCATGCATGTATGAGTGGCTGATAGATGACAAAGTTGCTGCGCACAGAGGCCGATATGGGAAGTTAAGCAACGCTTGCCGCTGTCAGACTTTGGAAGCGGCCTGTGAGGTTGATTTTTACTGTCCTGTTTTTATAATTCAAAGTGGGATATGTAATAGTAATTTTAGAAAGTCAATTAGGTACATAAATACAGCCTTCAAAACGCTCGCGCGTCACCGCTTCCGAGTGCTATAGCTGGGTAGAAGAAACTGCATTTGTTCGTCTCAGTATAACCTTAATTTAAACTACAAGTTTGACGAAATAGACAGTGCACGTATATACACATCTATGCACTATAAAACCGTCTGGACAGCCGGGCATGCCTATCATTTTGGTCATTATTACCTACACCGTGTCTTACATACAAGCGGCGTGACTCACCTGGTTTCCATCGAAGTTAGCGACCCACAGGTTGCCGTCGGTGTCCACGGTCATACCGTCCACGATGCCGCTCAGCCCGTGGTCCTTGTACACGAACACGTTCTTGGGGTTTGCTGCCGAAATAATAAACAACGATTAGTGACAAGATAATATAGTTAAGTAATTACAGAAACAAAACACATAATAAGAAAATAAAACGGTACTCAATTGATCCTTCTATATAAACGCGAAAGACAAGATAGATGGATATTTGTTACAATTTAATGCAAAAACTGATAAACGTATTTTGATGAAATTTTACACTAACGTAGCTTATCCATCAGAATTACCAAGATAAATGCTGTAGTTTCTGTAGGATGCGAGTAAAATCGCGGTATAGTTCCCGTTACGTAAAAAGTACGCTGACTGAATTCCAGTCTATTCCAAAGTACCTATAATGATACCTATATTACAGACTATATCTGAGTGCAAACAGTCACTGACAGTTGCTCAGCGTTATTTTTACGCGACGGGAACTGTAAAAAGCTAGTGTATTATATAGGAACAGCACTCACAGATGTTTCCAGTCTCCACATCGTAGTCGTATCTCCTGATGGTATACTCGAAGGAGTCAGCGTAGTAGAAGGCCTTCTCGTTGAGGTCCCAGCAGAGCCCGTTGGAGATGTCGATGTCTGAGGCCAGCTTGTGGGCCGTGCCGTCTGCGTCGATGCGGTACAGCGCGCCTTTCTTGAGGTCGAACTTGCCGGGCTCGTATTCGTGACCCATTGTACCTTGATTTGGAATATACCATCACATTTTAATTCAGTAATTTTGTAAGAAAACCTTTATAATGTTTTCTTTAAAATATGTTATTACTAAAAAATATTTTATACTTCGTACATGCCACTAAAATAACTGTAACGGTAGCCTGTCTATAGAGTTTTTAACAAAATATTTACGTATTTAAACTTCATGAATAAATTGTATATATAGCCGGACTATTCTATAATTAATGATAGCTCAAAGATAAGAGTTTATAATTTCCTATTAGATAATTAAAATATTTTTACACCCGAATTGGAAGAATATAGGAAACTACATTTATAACAATATAAAATTGTACTATATTCTATCAAATAAATTTTAATATTTATCTTCAGGTATAACTATCTCAGGCATTCTTAAATAAAGTGTGGCTGCTGAGTTAATGCGTTCCTGACTAATAACAACTTACCAGCGAACAGGCGTCCCCTAGGGTCAGCCTTGGCATCATTGAACCTATTGTTGGGATTCTCCTGGTCTACTTCGGCGATGGTCCTCAGGATCTTGGCCGCGTTCTCCTCGCCAGACCACTCGATCTCCACCACCTTGCGGCCCAAGCTGATCACGAAGTGGTTCTTCTTATCTTCTATGGGAATTATGAAGGTTGGCATGCCCTCTGGAAATAGATTTAAGTGAAATAAGCAATTATTTAGGAATTTTATAAGCTTCACGATATGTAATGGTACAGTAAAATGTTAATTACAACATCTATGTTGCTTTAAACTAACGTTTTAGTTGGATACAAAATTTAAGACCAAATTGAGAGCCTCCTTCTTTTTTTGAAGTCGGTTAATAATACAAGCAGCAACAATAATGTTAATCTATATTTTAAGATGGGATATTTTAGATTTTATTACATTTTAAATTATATTAAAACTCAACTCACCAAATTTAGCTTTTGTGTGTTTTCCGGTAGCTGGCACATACTTGTTGATAGTGTGGTCGAAGATACTCACAAAGTACAAAGCCTTTTCCGAATGGTCCCAGTGGGGGCCCTCGCCTAACGTCACCGGCGTCGTCACTGGTTGCACCACTGGCGCCATCTAGATACAACAAAGAGGATTTTACTACTATGGCAATTTGGGGTTCAACCCCTCACGAATCCTCCACGAGCGACGATATTTAAGTACGTCCGACACACCCTGGACAGTCAACCCCGCTACCATCCTTGTTTACTGATCAATCTTGTAGAGATTGATCAGTAAACAAGCACAACCTCTACAGCATGACCTGGGGTGCTACGACAGAAAACCTCCACGAGAGCCCGCGGGCTGTAGTTCCCTCGCGGATACGTCCGGAGCGAAGGCCAGTCTGCGGGACGGTGCACCCTGGGAGGCGGCCAACGACTCCCCTTGGGTACTTCTGCCTAAGGGGTCTCGATGCCCGCTTGCGAATATTCTGTCTGAAGGAACACTTCAACGCGTGTCCCTCTGCCATAGCAGAGGGCACAGTGGCGAAGTAAGAGCGGGCTCGGAGTGCACTCACCCTGCCACCGGGCAGGCAGGAGGAAGACTTGGTCCTCCTTCTGCCACCGTTAGTCTCGTAGCCCCAGAGATTGTCCAAGGTCATGTTTCTGACTTTTGATGGGGGTCGAGGGTCTTGGCTTAACCGCCCGGGCCGCGAGGAAGACAACCTCTATAAAAAATTACCCCAAATCTCCAAGCGGCGGCGCACCGTGAGGGAGGTTGTTAGCTTGACTAATGGGTAGCTTAATTAGTCTCTAGTGCGGACCACTGAATTTGAGCAGGTACACAAAGTTTCATACTCGTGGGAACAAAAATGGCTACAAAATTTTATACAAAACCCAACGACGAGGAGATGGAGAGTGATGCGCAGTCGGAGTCCGATGCGGCATCCAAAAGGAGCTCGGAGGGCTCGGAGGCTGAGGAGGGTCAAGGTGATTCCGGTAGAGACTCGCGTCTGTACCGGAAGCGCCCCATATCGGGGGACAAATCGTCCTCCGAAGGAGAGAAGGGCTCAGCCCGGAAAATCCCCACCAGTGGGCGGGGCGCAGGTCGTACGGGAGGAAGAGGGAGGGGGCTTACCTCGCAGGAGGCTGCTGTGCGAGCCGAGAAACTCGCCGCGGAGGGCCGCTACCCCGCAGTGACCAGCGTTAGGGCTGGCCCCTCGGGGCCGTCTGGCGACAAGCCGGACGCCGGGGAAGACTCCGCCGAGGAGTCACGCAGGTTGCTCGGGGAGCTAGTCGTGGAAGCCCTGACAGCGGTTTCGAGGAAAAGGGAGAAGGGCTCGAAGAAGAGGGGCATCGCCCACTTCACGACCTCTATCTTGGAGGCTATAGACGCCTGCTTTGAGAAGAGGGTCGAGAAGAGGATCGCGATGCTCCGAGCCGAGCTTCTGGGAGCCCAGGAAGTCGACTGCCAGGAGTCGACTAAAGGGGGACGCAAGCAAGGGCAGGGCCAAAGTCGGGCCCAGCCCCAGCCCGAGCCGGAAAGTCAGCTGTTGACGCTGGTGCGACAGGAGCTGGCTGCCCTTCGGCAGCAACAGCAGCAGCAGCAGGAGCAGTTCCAGCATCGGATGCAGCAGCAGCTGTCCGTGTTGGAAGGCATCGTGCTGCGTCCCCCACTTGCGGCCTCCAGCCAGCGGAAGGCGGCGTCATATGCTGCCGCCGCGACTGCGGCTGCCGCACCCAAGGTGGGCCCATCGGGGCAAACCGGGCGCGGGGCCGCGGCATCGGAGGCTGCGAGGCCAGCCCTGACGGCCAAACAGCAGCAGCGGCAGGGAGGGCCTGCTCCACCCTCGAAGGATAAGGTGGCACCTGCCGCTAAAGCGACGAGGGCTCCTGCCATGACGGCGACTAGGCCGCGCCTGCTATACCCCGCCCCCCTTGCAGAACCCTCGGCCGAAGCCGACTGGACGGTTGTTGGCGCCAAGAGGGGTGCGGGCAAGGCGACTAGGTCGGTCAAAAAGCGCGCGAGGCGACAGGAGCGCAAGAAGCGGGCCATGGCGGCTAGACTTTGCGCCCCGAATTCTGCGGCTGTAGTTATCACACTACAGCCAGATGCGGAAAAGAAGGGCGTGACTTACAATACCGTCATGGAAAAGGCAAAGCAGGCGGTGGTGGGCCACCTCAGCGAATTCGGAGCCTCTGGGGGCTTCCGAATGAGGTGCACCGCAACCGGGGCCCGAATATTAGAGGTCCCTGGTGCAGACAGTGGCCCTGCCGCAGACGCCCTGGCCGCAAGGATCAGGGCGTCCCTGGACGTCGAGGAGGTCCGAGTGTCCAGGCCCACCAAGTGCATGGACATGCGCATCATGGGTCTGGACGACTCCGTCAGGGTGGACGAGGTGGTGGCCGCCATCGTCAGGGCGGGAGGGTGCAACGCAGATCAGGTGCGGGCGGGCACCATCCGCGCTGACAGCACGGGCCTGCGAGCCGTAACGGTGAGCTGCCCCGTGTCGGCGGCCAAGGCCATCACTGGCGAAGGCCGAAGGCTCTTGGTGGGCTGGGTCTCCGCGCAGGTAAAACTGCTGGAGCCCAGACCTCTGCGGTGCTACCGCTGCCACGTGGGGCACCACGTGGGTGCCTATTGCGCCGCGGAGGTGGACCGCAGTGACCGCTGCTTCCAGTGCGGTCAGCCCGGTCACAAGGCTGCAGAATGCCGTGCTACGCCGCACTGCTACGCATGTGCGGCGGCAGGCAAGCCGGCCGATCACCGGGCTGGGAGCAGGTCCTGCGACCCCCCTGCCAAGGCTAAGGGCAAAGTCCCAAGGCAAGCCCACCCCGACGTCCTCTCCGCCGCAGCCTCTTCTCTGGCTGCCGCTGCTGTCGCCGCCGCAACCACCGCGGCAGGGCCCTCACGTGAGGCTCGGGAGGAGACTGTAATGGACTGTTAATAACGGCTCCATTGCGTCTCCTCCAGGCGAATATCAACCACTGCGCCCCCGCTCAGGATCTGTTGCTCCAAAGCATGGCGCAGTGGTCGATCAATATCGCCGTGGTCTCCGAGCCGTACTATGTCCTGTCCAGGGGAGACTGGGTTCAGGACCTGAACGGCTCGGTGACACTAATTTCGTCGGCCGCCGCCGGTACTCCGTCCCTCGAGGCCGTCACGAGGGGACGGGGTTGCGTGGCAGCACGGTTCGGGGACATTGCAGTGGTAGGCGTCTACCTGTCCCCGAACAGAACTCTCGCCGATCTCCACATCTCCCTTATGGAGCTGAATGCCGTCGTCGCTAGGTTTGGTTCCCTCCCCGTGGTCGTTTGCGGGGACTTCAATGCCAAGAACTTGGCTTGGGGTTCTCGGTTCACGAACCAGCGGGGTCGGATGGTGGAGGACTGGGCCCTGGAGACAGGTCTGGTCGTCCTAAACCGGGGTTCTGTCCCCACGTGTGTGCGGATGCAGGGCGAGTCAGTGGTGGACATATCGTTCGCCAGCCCTGCTCTGTCACCGCGTGTCGTGGGCTGGCGCGTAATGGAGGGGGTGGAGACGTACTCAGACCACCAGTACATTCGGTTTGACATCTCCACCCAGACCTCGGACGCGCCGGTCCACCAGACCCCGTGTGGTCCGCGTTGGGCGCTGAAGCAGCTGGACCGGGAGCTCCTCCTGGAAGCCGCGATGGTACAGGCCTGGGTGCAAACACCGGACAGGCCTGTCGACATTGACGTCGAGGCAGAGTGGTTCCGGGAGGCCATGTCGCAAATTTGCGACGTGGCAATGCCCCGAGTTCGGCCAGGACGAGCCCGGCGCCAGGTGTACTGGTGGTCGCCGGAGATTGCGGTACTGCGCAATGCGTGCAATGCCGCGCGGCGCCGGTGCGCCAGACACTGCAGTCGCCGCATCCGCCCGCCAGATGCGGAGGCCAGAGAGGCGGAGTACGAGCGGCTGTACGAGGGATACAGAGTGGCGAAGCGCACCCTCCGAGCGGAAATAAAGCGGGCCAAGTTGGAGGCCCGCAACGTGTGGCTGGGGACTCTGAACGGAGACCCATGGGGACGCCCCTACAAGGTGGTGCGGGAAAAACTCCGCCCCTGGGCTCCCCCACTCACGCAGAGTCTCCGGCCCCAGATTGTGGAGGGTGTGGTGAGCACTCTGTTCCCTACGCGAGGGGAACACTCTCCCCCGCTCATGGCTCCGCCACCAGCGGTGTCTAACGCGGATCACGATGGCGACGGCGACGACAATGCTCCAGAGGTGGCCGAGGTAGAGATGAATGTGGCGGTACGAAGGCTGAGTGCCAAGAATACCGCCCCAGGACCCGACGGTTTGCCTGGGAAAGCCTGGGTCCTGGCCATGGAGGCTCTCGGGTCTCGATTAAGAGGGCTCTTCAGCGCATGCATGGAGAGGGGCCAGTTCCCACTTCGCTGGAAGACTGGGAAACTGGTCCTTATCGCGAAGCCGGGGCGCCCAGCGGACTCCCCGTCCGCGTATCGGCCCATTGTGCTGCTCGACGAGGTGGGCAAGCTCTTTGAAAGAGTAATTGCAGACCGCCTCGTCGCACACCTAGCACGAGTGGGGCCGAACCTTGCGGACGGCCAGTTTGGCTTTCGCAGGGGGCGCTCCACGGTGGACGCCATCATGCGCGTGCGAGCCCTCACGACGGGGGAGGCGGTGTCCCGGGGCAGGTGTGTCGTGGCGGTGTCTTTGGACATCGCCAATGCCTTCAACTCCTTGCCCTGGAGTAGCATTGGGAGGGCACTCCGGTACCACCGGGTGCCCGACTACCTCTGTCGTGTGATCGAGGCCTACCTGTCGGACAGGTACATCATCTACCCTGGTCACCAGGGAGAGTGGAAACGGCGAGAGATGTCGTGCGGTGTTCCGCAGGGATCGGTACTAGGACCGCCCTTGTGGAACATCGGGTACGACTACGTGCTGCGCGGCGACCTCCCTGACGGGGTCAGTGTGGTCTGCTACGCAGACGACACGCTGGTCCTGGCGCGGGGAGAGTCGTATCAGGCGGCGGTTGAATTTGCGACACGCGGGGTTGCGATGGTCGTTGATAGGATCCAGCAATTGGGACTCGAGGTGGCGCTGCACAAGTCCGAGGCCATGTGTTTTCACGGCCCTCGGAGCGCGCCGCCTCGGCGTTCCCAACTAACGGTGGGAGGAGTTCACATCGGCGTCGGGTCGACGATGAAGTACCTGGGACTTGTCCTCGACAGTCGGTGGAATTTCGAGGAGCACTTCCGACGTCTGGCTCCCAAATTGAATCGGATTGGGGCTGCCCTGAAGCGGCTCCTGCCCAACCTTGGGGGTCCAGACGCCTCCTGCCGGAGGCTCTACGCAGGCATCGTCCGGTCCATGGCCCTTTATGGGGCGCCGGTGTGGGCGCCGTCACTGCGAAAGCGACCGGCGGCCCAGCTGAACGCGTGCCAGAGGGTCATGGCCATACGGATGGTGCGGGGATACCGCACGGTTTCCCGCGAAGCGGCGAGCCTCCTTGCTGGCCAGCCACCATGGGATCTGGAGGCAACAGGCCTTGCACGCATGCACGATCTGCGCGTGGAGATGCAACGCCGGGGCGAAACTCCGCTGCCGCGACAATTCAAGGCATGGCGGAAAGAGTTCCGGCGGGATCTCATGGTGGAATGGCGACAGCGACTATCGCAACCCAGTGCTGGGCACGCCGTAATTATGGCGGTAAGTCCCCTCTTTGAGGAGTGGCTGGAAAGGCAACACGGCGTCCTTACCTTCCGCATGACGCAGGTCCTCACCGGACATGGTAAGTTCGGGAGGTTCCTGCACCGGATCCGTGCGGAAGAAACGCCCGGGTGTCACCATTGCGTGGACAGCCCGGAGGACACGGTGGAGCACACGTTGGAGGTGTGCCCCGCTTGGGAAGAGCATCGCCGTGTCCTCGTGGGGGCGATCGGCGGCGGTAATCTCTCGCGCCGGGCCTTGGTACAGGCCATGGTCCGGAGCGAGGAGGAGTGGCAGGCGGTCGCCTCCTTCTGCGAAGCAGTAATGCTAGCAAAGGAGGCGGCCGATCGCGTGAGGGAACGATCCTCACGCCCCAACCGCCGCCGGGATTCTGATCCCGATTTCCGGCCACCGTAGGCGCGGGCTTGCGGTCGGTGAGCAATGGGTGGCTCGCCGTCCGACCGTCCGGTAACCATCCGGACCGAGCCCAAGTCGTCGACGGCGCGTACTGTTTCACGCGCGCCTCAAGGAGATGTCAGCAACTGTAGGGGCCCATCAGGGTCGAAGCCTACTGGGGCCAAGGGTCTGATTCCGAAAGGAAGACTCGGCCCTGGTACGAAAGGCAACGAAGGAACAGGAGTGGGTTTTTAGTCAGTAAAAGTCTGACACTATCTCCCGCTCCGCCCAAGAGCGGGGGATGTCATTAGATGATTTTCCCACCGAAAAAAAAAAAAAAAAAAAAACAGCATGACCTATTTCCATGTGGCAACTGGCTCATGCCGATACGAAAAAGAAGAATATGTCTACTATGGTTCGGGTTTTACTCAGGACTTTTTGCCGCGACCCCGTTGCGTCACCAGCTCATGAATAAACCATCCGTTTGAGCCCGAAACTAGTCGGACATTCTCGCATAAACATCTAGGTAAAACCAGCAAATAGGTTAACAAGAAACAAAAAAGATTGTTTAGACAATCATTTGAAGGTTGTAAGGGTGGCTAAGAATTAAGCAAAGGGAATGTATATCTGACGGCTATATGGTCCAACGAAAGATCGTAGACTTAACATGGATGGTACTGGCACGGGAGCCAGGTGCTCAATGAATAGTGAAGACTACAGAGTCTACAGACCTACCAGGGGTATATTGGAGGCTGTAATGACGATTTTATAAATCGTGTCATAGTAGATGCAGATTCGATGTCATTGGAAGTACCTATATACCTGTATACTGCTTGATGCAGTAGCAAAACTGGTTCGATGCGCAACACGCTCACTCAAACGACGTTACTAAGAAATGCATTTTAGAAATGAAATATTATTTTAATGCAAAATGCGAATAAAAAGTTGTTATTAATTTTGACGACCTGATTGGCGCAGTGGCTAAGCGATTGGACTGCTATGCTAAGGGTTGCGGGTTCGATTCCCGTACGGGGCAAAAATTTGTGAGATCCGCAGATGATTGTCCCGAGTCTGGGTGTTTGTGTATGTGATATTTTATGTTTGTGAAACGCACCCACGACACAGGAGAAATTCTTAGCGTGGGGCGAAGTTTAAAAAATAAATAAAAAAACATTATAGTTTTTCGGATCCGGCTCATCGATTTCGGATCGATTGATTCTCAGTGTTTGGTTTTCCATTTGGTTATTCTCTGTAGCAGCACTAGTGCTTTAATAATAATAATAATAACGTTTATTTCGGGCAACGCCCATAGTGTTAGTAACAATGGTCTTAAAAAATAGTGTTAGTAGACATACATAAACACACAAACCGGTTTAATTATATACAGTGGAGTTTCATCCAATGTCGCAGCATTGGAGACTCCCATCTATCTGCAAAAACACTCAAAATACTGTTGGTACTGCCACGGAGACGAGCGAGCAGGGAAGCGCTTCTCTTACGCATTATGGCCGTAAAACCATCAATATGCCGTTCCGCAAACATTGTTGACGCGCTACATCGCCATGGCAGCCTCAACAGTATCCTGAGTGCGTTATTGTACTGGACCCGCAGATCACTGTATGCACGCAAACTATAACTAGTCCACAGGCTGCACGTGTAAAATGACGAACAGAAAGCCTTAAAAAGCGTAATTTTGACCGCCTCTGTACATCGAGCAAACCTGCGGGCCAGCATGTTGCAGCGCACTGACAGCGATCTACGTTCCCTGTCAATGTCTTTGTTATCCTTCAAGTCGTCGGTAACCCAGTGACCCAAGTACTTAAAACTGGTCACTCTATTTAAGGGTGCTCCGCCGAGCGACACCTCAGGTATAGTTGGGTAACCTATAGCTCCTGCCTTAAACACCATTATTTCGCTCTTTTTGGCGTTATACTTGAGTCCTTGAGCCACCGCGTAAGCTTCACAACTTGATACCAGCCGCCTCAAGGCACCTATCGATGGGCTCAGCAACACCATATCGTCGGCATAACTAATGTTATTAACACAAACCCCATCAATATGACAACCGATATTGGTGTTGCTGAGCTTATACCCGGCTTTATACCCGGTATTTGGCAATAGGCTCGTCCCCTATTACCTCTGTGAAAATTACAGGCAGGTAGGTAGCCATGATTGTGATGTTATGATGTGAATTATCATAGATGTAAAGCAAAATGATGGTGAACAGCAAGCAACAAAGACATGCTATGAGCAAAATTAAATGTAGGTAGGTATTCTGGTTATTTTAAAATACGATTTCGGTCGTTTAAATGTCATATTTTGACATTTGCCGAAACTAAATACCAGTTAGGTTATGGAGCTAAATTTAAAAATTCGGAGAATTTGTCTTACCGGCTTGAACGAGGAGATGGTCAGTATTATAACATTAGTCAACAAAGGTATATTGTGATTATGGAAAAACATGTTTGAGCTCTAAAGATGAACTCCGCGACTGTCGGAGCAGACGACGCTAATATAGCTTACGGTTTTCCTCAGTTTTATGAATGGCGGTGACATTTACGCGGGGTAACGTCATGAATAGCGTGCGGTGTTACGATGGTTGGTGTAAATATTGCGAAATCTAAATAAATTTTCTGACTGCCTCGTGGATTAACGCAGGCGCGATTGCTAAGCTCGAGGTGCTAGGTTCGTGACTCGAGTCGGGTGTGGGTTTCTCCGTTATATAATTCTTAGTAGAAATGCAGAGTCTGGATGTGTGCCCGCTTAATAGTAATAGGCTCGCCCCTATTTCATTGGGACCCATAACAGTGAGTATCAGGTATTTTTACTATAATTTATTATTTCTTTGATAAGCCACCATCTTATTGTTTTATATGCGAGGTCACTTACTAATAATAGTTCATTATTTCATTCAGACAGTCGCTAAATAAATTAAGACGTTTCACCTGACAATAAATAATTATAACTTAACTCTTTGCACTTCATTAACAGTCATTTACACAAAGTCAGTAACGGTTTACCACTTGCTATCTTGACATGCTTTTTTTTTTATTCTTATCAAACTACGTTAGTTTTGAAAAAAGTCGGTGCGATAGTGATTAGCAGACTGCCGTATGCAAATATTTATATTTTCCACAGATATCACGAGTATGTGTGATTGTGGAAGTGGTATTTTTCTGTATGTAAATCCCACCCACCACATAGGAGAAATTTTAAATGTTCCAACTTCATATTTAAATATTGAAACGTAGTAATTAACAAAGTAGGTAAAGAACAACAAATGAGACAAAAATTACAATATTTATTCCGTAGTGTTATAAAAAACTGGTCGGGTACTAGTCGGCGCTAGCACAAGGTCGATCGAACTAATTAAGGTGAAACCATTTAGGTTTGATTCAGAATCGTAGAAAACCTGCGCGAAGCGAATAACAAACTAAGTAAAATAGCTCTTAATACCATAAGAATTGAACCTACAATCTAGACAAGCGATATGCAAGATAAAAAGTACAAAATCTAAAGATAGATAACACAAAAAGAACCTGTTTTAAAACCTCGTGTTGGTCGTCAATACAAAACAAAACTTGTAACACTACTGGCGGCACTAGGAAAATATTTTATTCGCACAGCCTACACCAAACCAGGAAAACAATATCTGTGCGCTTCCACTATTATGTCATGTATTCACAGACGTAGAGTCACTAGCCAAAGAGTAGACTAATTACCAAAACCAGATGCCTCATATTCATAATATGGTGTGAACCCAACCGTGTCGAATTTTACCTACCTACAACGACGTACTGAGAACCATTTACGATAAACACTTCGATACTTTTATGTTTTCAGCTACACGGAAATATAAACTTAACACTGGAATAGAATGTAGGAACTGTTGCTTTTGGGCACGATTAGACAACTGGCAGTATCTAACACACACGTCTGTGGCATATAATATATTTGGAACATGACATAATAGGTCAATGACATACGGATATCCAAAACTGCGTAGATCAGGCCACGGCCGGGCAAGGAGCCGGGCTACAGAACAAGGTACGTTCGGCAGTGGGTAGGTCACGATGATAACGTTATACGTCTGCGTAATAATTACGTATACTGTGTTACCGCTAAAATGATCGCAATCTGATAACATGCCTTGTGTTTTTTATGGATTACGTGTGCGAAATCTTTTGGGTAATCTAGGTTAGTTTACCTAGTGAAACATATATAAAACAGCTAGCACACTTACAATCCTTCATTCAGTAGAAAAGCCGAGACATCACACCTTTTTAATATTATTTAATAAATTAGCTATTGTATGAAAATAGAATAGAATCGTTTATTTGCAAAGAAGAGATTTTCTATCCTAAAAAAAATTCCAATTTTTTTATCAACAATTCGCATACCGATCATGGAGTGTAAATACGATGGTGTACGATCAATGACATTATCACTTCAACTAGATAATAGTGAGATGGGACATATATTTGATTAGTTAAATAAACGCTAGACGAAACGGGATCAATTATTTTATCAGGATATATTATTATACGTCACTATAACGGTTTGCGACGTTGAGAATGTTCAACATAAGCATCAGGCTTGTTTTCTTCCCCATCTATAGGAAATGTCGACATGCGGTATGCACGTCAATGCATTCTTTATTAAATGCTGCATGGAAATACAATAAGAAACCCCAACGAAGATTTACTATAAGAATGTTGAAAAAGAGCAAATAAACGTAACAGGTAATACAAGGAAATGGAATTCCGTGCCAACCTTTTTGAGAAATACATTTAAGTAGTACACAATTAAACTGTCGTACGTAAAGAGTATAGGTACGTATAGAAAAACGTTAAATTCTTATTTAACGTGAAGTATAAAGATTACATATCAACCAGATAAGCGTGTCTATGTAATTCGCCGTGGCTTTCCCGAGACAAGAACTGCCTGTTTTTCTCTAGGTTCAAGGTTGCCGTTATTAACGGAAATATTTTCATATACTCAACAATTTATACTACATTTAGTTATAGTTTATAGGATATAGTGAGTTCTAGCAGTCGAACTCAGGGTGTCGCAAAGACGAAACGAGGTAGATGCACCATAATGGTAGATGAGATACGTCGTGTTATCACATAGTTCCATACTCATAATGTTCGATGCCTGTTCAATACCAGGCAAGTATAGTGTAATTTTCAACGACAGGAAATTTATAAGTAATTCTTAAACATCAGATTAATTTCTGAATAGTGTTCGATAGGTGGAAATCGACATAGGTCACAGGATTAGCAAGATAATGTGGCAGTGGGCAGGTCACATTTGTCGCAGGACCGACAACCGTTGGGGAAAACGTGTTCTGGAGTGGAGACCACGACTCGGCAGTGGACTAAGATAGGCTGATGATGATGAGGTGAAAATAGAGAACAGTGGCGTATGCTCCACCGGCAAGAGCAAAGTTCTTAAATTGAAGAAGAAGAAGTTTGACAGCTAGCAATCGTTCCTACAACATGCGTTTTATAGAGTCGTGCAAACTGTCGGAGTGATGTCGGATGATAAATAACGTGTTACATAAACATACTCACAGTATCACACAATAATCACAGATGTCACAGTCACAACTGTACAGGAATTAGCCGTATCATTGTTATATAGTATCGAGTATCTAATCTAATCAAACGAATGATCTAATTATCAAGGGTCGGTTCTCTTTATTTTCTCTCATAAATAACTGCACTGATGCAAATATATTCGAGTATTCCTAGGTAGTATATTTTGTTAATTCGGTATATTTTATAAAAATAGGCAATACACGAAATATATTTGGATAGGCGTCTAGACTGAATGCAGATTCGTTTTACAATACATTTTGTAGAATAACTTTCAAAAGCCCTTATCTATTGTAAGTTAAATAACAATGGATATGTAATACCTGAACGCTTAATGGCGCATGTTGGCCTCAGTTTAATTAGTTATTTCAATCATTTATAATGTTTATGTAGCATACGGTTAAAGTAAATTAGTGTGGTTTAAACGGACACGTTTTGGGCGTAATAAGAGATTTAATTAAATAATAATAAATCTTGTAGTGAAGTATAAGGTTTGGAATTTTGACTGAACATTAAATAAATCCAACTTGTTTGATAAAAAAAACATACTTAAAACTCACTAACTCCTCTAGAAGTAAGAGAATCATGAGATACGTAAAGACACCAGATGAAACTACTGAGCCCAGTTTAGTTAAAATTCAAAAATGGAATAAAATTAACAAAAAAATCTTTCAACTATAAATATTCTTGGCTACGTAAATTAGCAATTAACATAGCTATCCTAATCTACAAAAAGATTACCGGGATATCGATCATTTCATCATATCGAGATTGACAACGATCAAAAGACTGCTCGTTATACCTAGTATTGATTAGGTTGATTGATGCTAGTTAGCATTTTGACATTTTCTAGTTGTAGACGGTGTGCGTCTAGTTTTAAGGAGTAAAAATGCGAAGAACATGAGGGTTTCACTTGTAAATCTGGCTTTCAATCTGGCTGACAACAATAATGTAGTTGTCTTCCAGATCAAATATCTACTTACAAAAAGATGGAGGTAATAATTAATGGTTGAAGAAGTAGCGGTCCTACTTAAGTGCCCTGAGGGATCCTAGATCATTTAATATTAAGCATAAGTTTTCGTGAATGTAGTTACTGTTACTATAAGTACCTATACTACTGACCGTAATTGACCCGTGTAAGTTTACGTTCTCAAAAAATATTAATTTTCAAGTTTATAAGTGTTTTTAATATTGTTATAAATTATGTAGATGTCAAACATATCAAATGCTTTTCTTGAAACTAATAAAGTTTGCTGTATTTTGTTTTACAATTAGGTCATAGTCAGTCGGTCAGTTAGCCTGTTAGAATTGGATCCGATAATAGCTAATATTCGCACCTTTTCTTATTTCAGACTTAATTATATAACATTAACGTTTTAACTCCAGGCAGAAAAATAAGAATGATGTCGAAAAAAAAATATCTGCAATAGCTAATGATATCTCGTGTGTAATGTAGGTGATCACTCGTTTTTGCTAACGCTTAAAGAGCACACACATGGTGGTAAATTTACCATAACAAGGATAAGACACTGAGATAAAATCTGCATAGACCTGCAATACCACCAAGCGATAAGATAACATGATAAGTGATAAAGCGGGGGTTTTCGAGAAGTCCACCTGTCCTAGCAACTGACTGATAAGCTACCTTATTTCTAGTATCGAATGTGACGAGGAAATCTATTCCTATACAATGTTGTCACGTGTCACTTTTAGCGAGTATTTAGGGAAATATAAAACTAAGATGTATTTGTAAGATGTAAGCAACATTAACACTGATTATGTTATTTATTAAGTTAACTCATTCTTAAAAGAGGCGGGGCATAATATCTAATATTTCTAAAAGGGGGAGGCCTTTGTTTAACAGTGGATCTTAATATTTCCCATCTAGTAGAGGAATGATAACAGTAGGTGAGTGATTAAAAGTTTTAGGAATGTGTGCAACTCAGTTTATCTATTCTACATCACTAGTGTCTTAACTGGGGTCTGTACAAATAAATATAATTACTTATATGTAGTGCAGTGCATTACTATCTTATAAGTATCGTATCTGCAGTTATTTTAAATAGTATATCTTGATGCATCAACAATCAGCATATTGAATGATGGGAGATCAAATCTGAGATATGCTACCGTATCTGCTAGATAACATTATCAGAAATGACGTTCGAATTCTTTCGAGAATCTAATCCAAATATTTATGATTTTTATGAAATTTTGTGTCATTTTTGCATGTTGTCCATGCTAAGCTTAAATCTAAATCATTTATTCGACGACCCGATTGGACTGCTGCGCTAAGGGTTGCGGGTTCGATTCCCGCACGGGACAAAAATTTGTGCGATCCACAGATATTGGTCCCGAGTCTGGGTGTTTGTGTATGTGATATTACATGTTTGTGAAACGCACCCACGATACAGAAGAAATTCCTAGTGTGGGGCGACGTTTTAATATTAAAAAAAAGTTAAAGTTAATTCATTCATTCAAATCATTTTTCAAATTTCCTTTATCAATTTAGATTTATGATTTTGTTGAGCAAAAGTGACATAATGTAAGGAAAAATATAGATATAATAACACCATGGATGCTGCTAGACTATCTACAGATCCCGAAAGGAATATCCTTGAAGATGATGATAAAAAATGTTTTCTTAAACTTATGCTTGATATTGGGTATAAAAGGCTGTAAGTTGAAAGCCTCCACGAGTGTGTTACCTAATGTATTTTAATGTGGCACACCCTGGCCGGTCAACCTCGCTACTATCCTTGTTGAAAATCCCAACTACTACTAATTATCCCATGAAAGCTGTTAGCTGATCATGTTTCAGCTAACAGCTTTCATGGGGCAATTATTTCATTCTTATACGTAGAAGAAGACTATTACAATAACGAAAGTAACTTCGTTAATGTTCTTTACCTCGTCACGAAAAAGCTAACAATGGCAGAAAAAAAATTCAGAAAATAAAGTCCAGATTTGTATGTATCTTACCCCATGAACTACATATTGTGCCAACTTATAAACAATGGAGATAATAACACCAGCACTAATAGCCAACATGTAGATTTAAAACAACTAGATCTATACTTGGCTGTGGAACGTAAGTTTTTGCACATTCAATAGGAATTCACAAGCCATTATTATTTTCATCCGAGTGTGAAATTGGCTTATGACATCATGAGGACTGAATACAAAGATGAAAAGATTATAATTATTAAATTGGACGTGACAATGTCTTAGTAGCTTAGGACATTTACTGACCACTTACATACTCGAGGTTATAGGTTCAAAATGGGAGGTTACTTTAATAATTTTTACTAGTTATTTTTAAGACAAAAAGAGTGTGAGTGAAAAATAAAAAAAAGGTTCCTGGATTGTCGAGATGACATGGTGGATAACGGGCCAAATTCGTGCAAAGATTGCGGTTTCAAATCCAGGCAAGTATGTACCACTCTATTATATGGTCGGATGATATATGGCGAAAGGTCGGTTTTATACTAGGTAGTAGGTACTACACTTTTGCCTACAAATTTAGGAAAACAGGTGAAATATGCATACCTTTTTGGATCATGATCTCTTCATATATCGCCATCAGAATATGCTATGCGTTTTTCATTCTTCAATAGTCGGCACCTTGATAACTTCCAATCCTTTGCCGAACACGCACACTGTTATGGAATCGCTAAAAAATAAATAAACCAATAAATAACGGTCAAGTGATGATAGAAGATCATGAACGCTAAAAAGCTATAGTAGGGCGAGATAAAAAAGAGAAAATGGGTTCGGCCAAGATGAGCCCACGGCTAGATGAGAATTTAATTATTAATGTATTGATTTCGGGGTGACAAAGTAGGACTGAAATTTCTTAAAACCGACCACAACACATAGCGGTCAAACTTATAACACTTTTTCCGTCGGGGGTTAAAAATCAATCAGAAAACAATAGGACGAGCAAGCAAGGCTATGTAAAGCATGGAGATAGTTATAAACTTGTACCAACCTGTTGTGCTCCATAAGGTCCATCCCCTGAACATCGGCGACATCCGTGGACGTCTGAGAGAGGAAAGTACACTCTATACCCTTCTCACTCACTCCCCATCGAAGCAACGTAACTCTCTGATCGATCGACGAAGACAACAGATAGTTCTCCACCAAATACAATCCAGTTATCTGTGAGCTATGGTAGTCCGAACAATACCAAGTATTTAATATTACTATAGAGCTCAAGTTATTCTGGTCAGGTATTTCTAGTAGAACTAAATTAATGGAATTGTCGTCACCAGCTGTGGCTACAAGTAATCTGTTTTCAGATATACTTGTTGTAGCTAAACCGTTTATTCCTGATTTGTTAGTGTTTGTAGTGAAAAACGGTTCTAAATTGGAGTTTGTGACGTCAGACACATCCCATAATGCAACATCACCTCTTGTGCTACAAGTGATCAAGATTTTTTTACTCAACATGTTAATACATTTTGTCTTCAATATACATGTTTTGTGGTGTTTCGATTCTTTTATTAGTTCCAACTTCTTGTTATCTTTGAACAAAAACACTCTTAGATAAGAATCCGAGCATCCAGCGAATATGACGAAATCTTTTCCATCTTTTAACAGATCTAGATCCATTATTCTCATTTCAGGATCAAAATCAATGGAACAATTTCTCCACGTTTGATTTCCTTTTCTTTCTTTATCGGTTCCTTTGATTAAATAGTCTATTAATTCTTCAGCTTTGATTTTCATTGTATCATTTTCTTTTATGTAAGTGATATCTTTTACACAAATCTGGGCTCTACCACCAGCTGATACGACTAGTATTCGATTGTCTTCTAAATTATATGTTTTAAGAGTCCTGACACTAGATAAATGTTTGAAAGAAACTTCATCTTTGAAGTCCAATGCTGCATCAACACTAGAAACTCTTAAAATAGTGTCTTCTCCACCAGTAATGTATATTACAGTATCTTCAACTTTATGTGCTTTCAAACAATTAATTTCTTTAGCATGTGACCCCTTTACAATATTTGTAGAAATAATGCTACTAAGTTGGAAGTTAGACACATTGATATCAGCATTTTTTAAATAAACTAACTTAATACATTCTTCGTAATTGTCATTTATTTTATCAAAATATCTGACAGCATCCCAAGACCTATGTCCTCCACCGCATGGCGCTTCTAACACTTTGCTATTATCTTTTATATTATGGACAACAAAAACTCTCTCTTGGAAACCACACACTATGTTATCATCCTTATCTAAGAACTTCTCAACCCAATCGAAAGCTAAGTCTTTGCTGCTCATAAGTTTGATAGAATCATCATTTAGACTAAAATACTTGATAGTACCATCTCTCCCTGTAGTGATTATTTCATTATCTTTAATATTGATAGAAGTAGGACCATATCTACCGTGTACTCTAATAAAACTTGTCACAGGACATTTTTGTCCTTTTACAAAAACATGTATATTTCCACATCTGTCTCCTAGCACAAAGTTTTTATTTCTAGCATCTATTGCAGATGCCGTAAGCCACCTTTCTTTGCAACACGGTAGAACGAAGTTAGCAATTACTTCTACATTTGTATTATTTGACGCCAATACGGTAATATTGCCATCATCAGAACAAAATACTAGATGTCTATTTCCAGCCCATTGCATTGATAAAATTTTACCTAATTGTAATTTAGTGTTAATTACATTTAAGAGGAAAGCGTCATCCTTACACTTCTCAACAAAGACATCCAGTTTGCCTGTCATATCTGCTACAGCAACCAGTTGCTTACAAGATGATATTGATAACAATTTATAAGTTGAATCATGGTTCAATTGATGTGAAGTCCTAGTTTTGCTTGTAACATCATAATATACTAAGTTATTCTCATCTATAACAAGTAGGTTCCTTCTAGCAGTGAACAGAAGTTTCTTTGGTGTGGCAATACCAATATCAATGACCTCAATATGGCAGTAATCTGTAGCTATTGATAAAGGATGTAAAATAACTCCACAATCACCACCACCGGTTACTAGAGTACTCCTGTCAGTGTCCACAGACCATATGCAACCATTTTGGTGTGTTAGGGTCTTTTTCAGTAGTTTCCCAGCATGGTCCCAGTAGCATATAGCAGAGTCCTCACCTACAGACACTATGAGATCATTAGTTATACAGCTTCTCATTACCCTCGCCAGATGACCATAGACTTCATGCCTACAAACTATGTTAATACTCTCCCAGTACTCTATAGTGGTACTCTGGTGTTCTGGTAAGGTGGCTGGACCCCATACCCTCACAGATCGATCGTCAGATGTTGTGACAATGATATTCTTTGCTGGTTCACAGGATATTGAGAATATTACTCCCTGAAAATAATAACCTGTGTTATCTTGGGCCTGTTTGTTGTATAGTTTTACTTTTGAACCTGCATATTATTGTTATGAAACCATTTTTTAATTAGATCTCTGGTCAGACAGCTAATAAGAGTGGGTAGCATGTCGACCCCTTATGACTACAATATAGAGATCCTATTTCCGTAAACATCTAGTGTACTTACTCTCTTACATAAAAACAATATTCTTTGACATGCAAAAGACAGTGACCAATATAATTTAATCAATTGTTTAACTTTGACAATTACTATAAGTAAGTGGGGTAGTTATTTACTATATATCCCGGTTATACTCACGTGTGTATTCGGGAATGCCCGACTAGTTTCGAACTCGAACGGAGCCCTTATTCATGAGCTGGTTACGCGGCGGAGTCGCGAGCCGAACTGCGTGCGCAGCGCACCGCATACCGATGCGCCCGCGACGATGGTGGTGGTGGCGACAGGTGTTGTCGTACGTCTTCGTCGCTGTTCGTGTCCGAATCGTTAGGCTGCGCGTTGGTGCATACCGTACTGACTGTGTCACACTCGAGACTTGTACCACTGTTGTATGAAGTCTTACTGAGGGCCGGTTTCCAGGCCGGTGGCAGTGTCCAGCCCTTATCTCTATTGAAGTTCGGGCGGCGGCTGATTTCGATGGCTTCACGCACTTTTCGCGGTACGAAGTATTTCTCCCTCGCTAGAACGGATGCTTTATCGAAACGAATAAAATGAGCCGCGCCCGACACCGAGTGTTCAGCAACTGCCGACCTGTTGCTATCCAGGCACTTCATACAACGTATGTGTTCCTGTAGACGAGTCGAGATGTTACGGCGCGTTTCACCCACATAAAACCGCGACACTGGTAGCGTTATGTCGACGATATTTTCGCCATTATCGACCGGGACGCGCTGGGGGAATTTACGGAGCACATAAATGGGGTGCACTCCAAGATACAGGTCACAGTGGAGGAAGAAGACCGGGGAGCTCTGCCATTCTTGGACGTACTCGTTATCCGTGACGGTAGCGGTCGCCTGTCACATACTGTATACAGGAAACCAACAAATACCGACCGATATCTAAAAGCAGACTCATCACCACCCGTCACAACTGTCTTCTGTGCCAAGGACGCTGATAAGCAGAGCGCTCGCTTTGTGTGACGCGCAATATATTGACGCTGAGTTAGGTCACCTACAGGACACGCTAGAGCGCAATGGCTATGAATGGCGGCAATGTATGCGCACCCTGGATAATGTGTGGGCTGAACGTAGGCGGTCGTCGGGGGCAGAACGTGTTCCCGCATACCTACCGTACATGCGTGGGGTAACGGACAAGATAGGTCACCTGTTACGCCGGAGATACAGCATCAGGACAATCTACCGCCCACCAGAACAGTTAAGACAACTCCTACGTTCACCGAAAGATAGGATTCCGCTAGGCGCACCAGGCGTGTACATGATACCGTGCGACTGTGGCCTCAATTATGTGGGTGAAACGCGCCGTAACATCTCGACTCGTCTACAGGAACACATACGTTGTATGAAGTGCCTGGATAGCAACAGGTCGGCAGTTGCTGAACACTCGGTGTCGGGCGCGGCTCATTTTATTCGTTTCGATAAAGCATCCGTTCTAGCGAGGGAGAAATACTTCGTACCGCGAAAAGTGCGTGAAGCCATCGAAATCAGCCGCCGCCCGAACTTCAATAGAGATAAGGGCTGGACACTGCCACCGGCCTGGAAACCGGCCCTCAGTAAGACTTCATACAACAGTGGTACAAGTCTCGAGTGTGACACAGTCAGTACGATATGCACCAACGCGCAGCCTAACGATTCGGACACGAACAGCGACGAAGACGTACGACAACACCTGTCGCCACCACCACCATCGTCGCGGGCGCATCGGTATGCGGTGCGCTGCGCACGCAGTTCGGCTCGCGACTTCGCCGCGTAACCAGCTCATGAATAAGGGCTCCGTTCGAGTTCGAAACTAGTCGGGCATTCCCGAATACACACGTGAGTATAACCGGGATATATAGTAAATAATATGGATAACACTCACGGAAGTTATTATAGTAAAGTGGGGTAGTGCACTTAATGATAATAGATTGTGTTACAAAAATCTTAATATTTTAAAAGCATACCTTAACAGGACTCTTAAGACAGTTATTATAAAAACGAAACCAAAAGTTAACAACTTCAGTAAAGAATTTGGCTAAGAAGTGTTTCATGTTCACCTTATGGCCCTTCAAGTGATGTAACGGTTTAACCGCACCACACTTGTGAATGATGACCTCAGAGAACACCGTCCCTGCCATCACCAGTATATCACTCTGCAGGTTTATGAGCAGACCGCTGTATAATATTGAGTTGTCCTTACTTGCATGCTGAGATACAAGGGTACCGGTACTGGTGTCCCATTTCTGTAATCAGAAGCTACGAGGTAGATTACTTTTTATCAACATTACAGCTTCATGTAACTAAAGTATTGATGTTCCAGAACATTTCTTTCTTTCTTTTTTTTTTTTTAAAAAAAACGTCGCCCCACACTAGGAATTTGTCCTGTATCGTGGGTGCGTTTCACAAACATGAAATATCACATACACAAACACCCAGACTCGGGACAAATATCTGCGGATCACACAATTTTTTGTCCCGTGCGGGAATCGAACCCGCAACCCTTTACGCAGCAGTCCAAACGCTTAGCCACTGCGCCAATCGGGTCGTCAACAAATCAACAAAACATTAGTGATTCTATGTACATGATATAATAAAATAAAAATATAAACCACATTTATATAGATAGATCAGACTAATAGATATACTATTAATAATTACTTTTATCCAATTAATAAGTAATAAACACTTAATATGAACAGGGATAATAAAATCACTCACCTGAACAACATTATGTGCTGTCAACAAAGCAACCACATCATCATCAACCCAAACAGCTGAATGTAGCCAGTCATCACACACTATTGGCTGAAATAGCCTACATAACACATCTGCATCATCACCAAGTCGTATAGACACGACTGTAAACTGTTTTCCACCAAAAATTAATATTTTATCTCCATATTGTGATGCTACAAAACCATATATTTTCTGGCCATTCAAACATTTTAATCGTTGTATTAACTTCGTAGAAGCCTTCCAAAATATATTTACTGTGCTGCCAATGCCTGTAATGTACCAAATACTAATTCCTTTATTTTCTATTGAATGATAAAAAATTCAATATTTTGTAACCTCTAAACTTACCGGCAAGTACAAAGTTTCTGTAAAACTTAACAGCAGTAACATCTGTGCGTGTAAATAAAGACATTTCGAAGAATACTTTCCACCACACCTATATTATTAAATAAATGTTATTAATTTATAGAATTCGGTCCTCGGTCGGTAGAAATCTTCTACGAGAAACATGTGTTATGTCACTGTCACTGTCAGCTAGATATTTTTTGACAGTGGAGAGTAGAGTAAGATGCCAATACTCTTTCACATCTGTGCAAAAGTGACAAATTAATTTAATGCTAAAAATCCTAATTCATCTAATTATTATTTGATAACACTGTGATAAGAATTTGACAGCACATTATTTTGATTGAAACGTTCCCTTGTAAGAAACATTAACAAAAAAAAAACATAGATGTAATTAATAATTTTATTCAACATTACATTTTTCGTTCACTCATACACATAATAAGTAATTTATTAGAACAATTTACAAAAATTATGTATTAAAATTATTATAATTTTAAATTAAAAATTATTTATTTTACATAATACAGGCTCTGCCTAGTTTGGGATCAGATGACCGTGTGTGAGTTGTCCCTAGATATAATTAAGATATTATTATAACTAGGAAATATTTAAAAATCACAATTAAAAAAAGGTAATAAAACATTGTATAAAAAGAAATATATTTTATTTATAACAAAAAGCCTCTATGTACATCAATAAACACAAACAATTAATTATTCACTTTGGTACTGGTCGAGCGGGTATTTATCTGGGTACTTCTTCAAGTGCTGCTCCATTTCTTGCATTTGTTTTCTGTAATCCAAATTTATATTACAGTAATAGTTTTGAAAGCCAACATTTTTCAAATTGTTTAGCTCATTGATAGTGAACATTAACATAATGTTATAAACAACACAATATATTGCTTGAAGAATTTTCACAAAGGTTTAATACCTACACGGTTAGCCTCTCACGACGACGGTCTCAAGTGATATCATGATTTCCGTAGTGATTTAACAATATTTATTTTCTAATCTATTACTGTAATGAATACGTACTGAAGTCTAGGAGGCATTTCGTAATAGACATCCTCGAGCATTTCCTTCCAGTGCGGCCGCTTCTTCTTCTCCGCCTCCTGCATGGTACTGACGACAATATCTCGAGACTCCTTCACCAGGGTCTTCTCCGCGTCGGCGTCCCAAATACCTGTTCGTGTAAAATACGAATAAGTATCTACATCCATATTTTAATGAAGAATAAAGTTTTCGTTATGTTTAAAATCAAACTTTCCCATTTTTGTAATTTTAGATGTATCGCGGTTAATAAATACTTTTTGTTTAGACTTAAAAGGCACGAATAATTACACTGATGAGAATTACAAAAAGTATCTGTCTCGAGGAGGAAAGGAACCCGCAACCCGCTGAATATAATACAATAGCAATACCTTTGTTTTCCAAATACATCTTGAACTTCTGCAGCGGGCTCTCGTCTTTGGTCCACTTCTGTATTTCCTCTACCGACCTGTAGGCGGTGCTGTCATCTGATGTAGAATGGTGTCCTACTCTGCAATAATTTAATTACAGTTAAAATAGCATTTTACCTAATTATTATCAGTAGGATGATATTAAGGGTCTTGCGATTCTAGTTTGAACCGGTCGGTACCGAATCAGCCCCCTTACCATGAATTCTTATAGCAGGACATTTTACGTTGTGGAAGCGAGACGCCGCTACGTGCAGTGTAATGTGGCGTCTTGCTTTCACAACGTAAACTATCCTGCTATAAGTTTAAGGGGGCTGTAACTCCTAATACCTTTGTAACATAAGCCTGGCTAAGGTCATTTAATAAATATAGCCAAATGCCCGCGGCTAAGCAGATAAAACTTTCTTTATCTGGGTTAGTTTTAAAACTCATAATTAAAAATAATCTTTAATGAAGCTTTTCAGGAACGAATCTCCCATTTTTTGTCAACTTACTTCTTATTTTTGCAGCTCATAAACCATTTTGATGCCAATACTATGTGGAGGCTTTTTTTGTCCCAAATGATTTTTGGTCTTGTAACGAACCTGTAAGCCATAGCCTCAATGAGCACGGGCTTGTTGTTCGCCACGGCGTAGTCCCTGGCCTGCCGCACGGCGCGGTACACGGCGAGCGTGTCGGTGCCGTCCACCCGCAGCGTGCGCAGCGCCAGCGCCGGCCCGCGCGCCGCCACGCCGTCCCCGCGGTACTGCTCGTGCGTCGGCGTTGAGATCGCGTAGCCGTTGTTTCTGCTGCACGTTTGGATAATTTTAATGTTAGCCTAAATGACGGGCTTGCTTTGTCGTCCTAATCGACACGAATATAGAAATGCCAGAAGTAGGCCTGATTTTGACAACTATCCGAAATACCTCCACGGCGTTTATAAAATGAGTATCATCAACGTCGGTTAATTTAACCTACAGACCTATAAAACTAACTCTAACTTTGAAATTCCATTTAATTACTCCCAGCCTACCACTTCAAACACTTATATAAATAATATATAAACACTTACTTACCAGAAAAAAATTACTGGACATTCAAGCGTGGCTGCGAAGTTAAAAGCAGAGAAGGCGTCTCCCTCGGATGCTGCTCCGTCTCCAAAGTAGCAGACGACGCAGCGGTCGTTGTTGGGCTGACGTTTATACGCGTATGCTGCTCCCACAGCTTGCGGCATCTGAGTGGCTGGGGAAAATTGCCATTTAAAATTATTTACTATTTTTCGGGTGGAAGACGGAACAGAAGCCCAACAACAGCAAAATATCTATATAAATCCTAAACTTTTAGGGCATTTCAACATACCCACGTGATTTTCGTTTTTGTCTTATATATTTGGAATGAAAACATACTAAATAAAGACATAGATTATCACTATACTTGAGTATACAACTATAATTCCTCACCTAAAGGACTGGAGATGGTAACCAGGTTCCTATGCTTGTCCCCATAGTGGATCGGCATCTGTCTGCCCTTGCCAGGGTCCTCGTGGTTGCCGTAGCACTGGTTGATGATGTCGGAGACCGTCACGCCCCGGTACAGGAACACGCCTACCTCGCGGTACTGGCAGAACACCAGGTCGCGAGGGCTCAGGGCGGCCGCACTGCCGACATGAATGCCTTCCTCCCCGTAGTTAGTCATGTAGAACGATATGCGGCCTTGTCTGAAAATTTCAGCAAAGAAGAGTTTACAAATAGGTATTCTAGTTTTACTTATTAATTCTCGGATAAACACGTGAATAAAAGGAATAAATAATATGAAGTTTATAGACAGATTCGTATCTACAAGGTTGTAGATCACACCGAATGAGTACCAATGGGATCCTTCTTCTTCCTAGAGCCTTCTTTTCAATGTCATACAATATATTATCTTATTTTTTAAGGGCATCACACTATTTATATAATTGTAGGTCCTCGATAAATGAATGGCCATTTATAAGATAGGACATATATAAGCAGGACACAGGTGTATTTCCGAAAACAAAAAAGGCGCCATTACCTTTGGGATTCATACAAGATCTTGTCCATCTGTGTGAGCTGGACCATCGTTTTGTACATGTTCTTCAACTCCTCGGTATCGATACGCGGCTCCTCCCTACTGTCGAGCACTACGCCGTTGTTGTCCAACACTCGATAGATAGGGATGGGGTCGTAGCTCGCTTCGTTCAGGAACTTCATTTCCGTCACGTAGGGAGCCTTAGCGCCCGGGAATTCTGCATTTTTTGTACTATTTTGTGCAACGTCTGGCCTTATGTTCGTTGATAACAGCTAAAAATACACGTTGATTAATGGACGGTTGGATAAAGATCCCACAAAAATTCCAATGTCAATTAAAACCTTTAGGTAGTTATAAAGACATTGCAAGGAATAAACACTTATATAAAACATTTCCTACACCCGATTATAGATCTCTATTTCGTGCGATTGATGCACTAATAAATAAAATTAATTAATAACTAAACTGGACGAAAATATTCCACTCCTTGATAATATGTGCAGAGCGGGCATCGAACCCGCAGCACAACTCAAAACGCAAGCTTAGCCACGATGCATAACAGTTGTCGCGGCTGACAACGTAGAATACACCTTAACATTGAATAAAATAAGTAGATCAATACAAAGTATTTAATTCATGCAACCACAATATAAATTAAATCACTTCATATGTTATTTATCACATCATGTTCTTTATGATGAAATAGAAAACAGTCTTATTGTTATGACATTAAGTTCAAATTTGATTGACCAAGATGATAAAATCAAAAAACACGATTATCAACTTAATCACTGTTTTAAAAGTTCTGTGAAACACTGATTTCGGCTATTATAAAAAACTAAAAAATATGGTGACTGTGTAAAGTGTTCAATAACTTTATTTATTTTCATTGGATTGAAATAGTAACTAAATAAAATGTTTTACGAACCCTGACGGCATTGCGAAGTGCGTTGAGCCGCAAAACACATGCTCCACTGTTGAGCGCCATCTTGTAACTGACGTAAACTCATTAAAATTAACATTATCGTAGTTAAAGGCATTAGCAATTGTGATAAGGCATTCTGCCTGATACACAAGCGTGCTATTACGTATCTACATTGAATATTTTTAAACAGTTGGCTACTATTTACTTCTCAATAAAGATATTTATTATGATGACATGAACGAGGTCATGAGGTCATTACGTTAATCTTTTGTTGAGAGAAAACGTACTATACAACTGGTTTTGCGTATTGTTTGTTTAGAGTTTTTAATAGACCGACATTTTATATTCATACGTGGATAGATACACATCATTTGTGTAAAGTAATGTAAAAAACTATTTATGCAAATGAGGTAGGTAATTTACCTACCTGTTGCACAAGACGGTCAAAATTGTAGTTAATTCGTTACCACCTAAAGAAATCCGTCGCATTAATATATATTTGAGTTACGCGGGAATCGAACCCGCGACGCTTTGCACAGAACAAAAACTCATGACATTGACACGTCAAATATGAAATGTAGATGGGTAAACTACAGCAACTTATAATAAATTGTTTTTTGCTAAATGTGATATGGTCGTTGATAGTCTAATACCGTAACTAACAACATTCGAAACCGTGAATGTACAAAATAAAGCAAAAGTTGATTTCGAAAATAACTATTGGTAATATTGACTTTAAAAATAGTACATTAGATTATGAAGAATCAAACAGTCCTATACTCAAGTTCGTTTAAAATTCGGCCGATTAGTTAAATGAAACTTAGGATTTTGGCCGTTTTTTAAAATTGGCGAAAGTGAACATACGCGTTATTTAACAATGTTAGTTACGCGGAATTGGACTATCAATGACGATATGTAATAGGTAATATGTTCCCCGCGATGATAGATTACACACTTTTGTAGAATCTCAGCCAAATATTAATTATTTGGTTGATAAGATAACAGTGTTGTCACGGTGCTTAGGATATTAGCAGATAGAAAAATAGTAAAATAACTTTTAAAGAAGCAAGCATTAGTCAGAATAAAGGTTAAGTCAGGTTACATGCTCAGTGGTTAAGTCTTTAAACGTATTCAGTGTTGAAACAACTTCATTGAGAATTATTTGCAAAGGAAGTAGGGGTTGTGCTTGTCCTTGTCCTTTAGTTTCATACTAACTGGTTGCCTAAAGTGACGATAGATGGCACAATAATAAAACATGATTATAATGTTTGTGGGATTTTTTGTATAAGCAACATTATTTTTCACGCGTTACATTTTTGGCAATAATCAGCAACTGAAACGTCAAACGTGTTACTACTATAACCCAACCAAACAAAAACAGATATATTTTGTTAATATTTACCGATGAATGCAGTAGTTTACAATTTAGTAATATAGTATTTGTCAGTAATAAATAAATGGCTGTGGAGGTTAGTGACCGTCTATCGATAATATTTTTGTTATAGTTTAATTACGACAATGCCTTACTGGTACTACGACAAAAAGGACTTGCAGAACACGCCGTCGTTCCGCGATGGTATCAGTACGGACACGGAGAACCGGTACAGGAAGGAAGGCGCGCGGTTCATCATTGACACTGGCTCGAAAATGGACCTAGGTTATAACACAGTGGCTACTGGCGTTGTTTATTTTCATCGTTTTTACATGTTCCACTCGTTCAGAACATTCCCGAGGTACATAACCGCGTGTTGCTGCCTGTTCCTCGCAGGCAAAGTGGAGGAGACGCCAAAGAAATGTAAAGATATTATAAAAGTTGCGAAGTCCTTGTTGACGGAACAGAAGTTCGCGAGTTTCGGCGAAGACCCCAAAGAGGAAGTGATGACGCTGGAAAGGATCCTGCTGCAGACGATCAAGTTCGACCTGCAGGTGGAGCACCCCTACGGCTACCTGTTGAAGTACGCCAAGTGCCTGAAGGGCGACAAAGCCAAGCTACAGAAGATGGTCCAAATGGCGTGGACTTTCGTTAATGACAGGTCAGTAGTGAAAGCTCTCGCACTTAGCATGATATTCAGTCATTAAGCTCAGTTTTACACAAGTTTGAAGTACAGAAACTTGAAAATGTATGTGTGTGTCTTCCTGTATAACAAGAGTTTAACAAATGATCATGTGTAAATCATTATAATACATTAGAAATCAAATAGTTCTTTAATTAGTGATCTTGTTCTTATCATTAATTATTGTTATTAGAATAGGTTGAAGTGTGGCTTTTTCTATCCTTTTAATAAGACAAGTGTAAAGATTAATAAGCTGGATAGACATTGTTACACTCACATGTGGCTGTTGTAAACAGAAATCATTTATATTGTAACATAACAATACTTATATTGGTACATTATTTCTATTTATTTGAAAAGGTTAGTATCTGTACCATGTAGATAATATACTAATTACAGTTATAATAACATATACATTTGTGGGAAAGATGTGGGGTCAGTGGGTCATGTTAGGGATGCGGAATGTAGTCATAAATAGTTCTGGGCAGGGCTTTAATGTGTAAATAAAAGGAGATTATTGCCTGGCATCAGTACTTACAAGACCAGAGCAAGAGTATTCATGTTATCAGTTAAGAGTGATAAAGAATTAGACCCATATGAAGTATAATTCTTTGTCCAATGTTGTCCTATCCAAAACTAGGTGTAAATTTATGTATTATGCATACAGCACCCACTCTGCTTGCATATCTTAAGTATTAATCTATAAAGAAATCTGTAATTGTGGTAAGCATGCTGATATTAAGACAGAAGTTTCGTATTATAATGTTTGTTACCTTTAAAATGAATATTGGTGTGCTTGAGATTATCCTTTAAGGAAACATTTATATTGTTGATAATTGTGTTTGTATTGTATTTTTCCCAGTGTACTCAAATCTAAACCTACTAGATGTGGTAATATGTAGTAGGTTTTGATGTGGTTTTTTTTGTATAACTATTTATATATTTGAAAAGAAGGGTTAACCAATCACACTTTTCATAACAGTATATGAGAGCAGTGTTCTAATTCAATCAAACTGCATTATTATTATAATAAAGAGATTTTTTAGTATTTCGATTATCCAACAAAGAAGGATAGAGTATTTTTTTTGGTTATGAGTTTCACTTACCTGCTTTCTACAAGTTTCATCTGCAGTTTATACTCCAAGATTGCATTTATTTATGTACCTCTTCATGTCAATATGTCTGTATGTATTCTGTATTATAGCCAAACATCTTCATTGAGATGTTACATCTTTATATTCCAGTTTATGCACAACACTATGCCTACAATGGGAGCCAGAAGTAATAGCAGTGGCGTTGATGTTCTTAGCGGGGAAACTCAGCAAGTTCGAAGTTCTAGACTGGAACGGACGGACACCCAAACACAATGCATGGTGGGATATGTTTGTTGAAGATATTACTATGGAGTTGTTAGAAGATATATGTCATCAGGTATGTTTGATTATTCCAATTAGTTTACTAAAAAGTTACATAATAAACTTTGATGTAAAAGAGTGATCTCCCACAGAGTAATATAGTTTATAAATATTTGTATTCTTCATTTGCAGGTGTTGGACCTGTACTCTCCACAGCCTCAGTTGTCGGGCGGCGACTCTCCTCCCGCCCCCTCCGCCGCTAAGCAGCCAAAAAACGACAAGAAGCCCCTCTCCATTACACCGCCGACTTCCGCATCACCTGTCGCCGTTGTCATTTCTAAGCCGGTCCTGACGCCGATCAAGAATGGAGCTGATATAAAGCTAGAGCCCCCCAAGCTGGAGCCCGTGCGCTACACGTACCCGGCGTACCCGGGTCTGCCGGCGCCGTACCCGGCGGTGTACTCGGCGCCGCCGCCCAGCATCCCGCCGCCGCCCAGGCTGCCGCTGAGCGGGCCGCCGCCGGGGCTGGTGTACTCGGAGCCCCCGCCCGCGCCCCCCGCGCGCTTCCCGCCCGTCAACGTGCCCCCTCCTAACTACTTCCCCCCCCTGCCGGGCCGAGGGCCCCCTCCGCCCGGGCCCCCGCCGCGGCCTTACTATCCGCCGCCGTGATCGTAATGTAAGCGATAGGTTATTATATAATTTTTTACTGAAATATAATGATAGACTGTATCTATATTTTGTTTCATTTCTGATAACATGACTACAGCGCTGCTGTTACATTCGGCACACGCATTAGTCAGTCATGATTCATCCAATGTAAAGGGCATTAAAATACAGTTAACGTTTCTTAGTACATTTTATTGTCAGTTTCTCACGAAATCAGGAATATTGTGCCCGTCTGAACCAACAGAATGGCTCAGACGGGGTCTTATTCACATAATGTAGTATCAATACTGGAATTACAAAGTTACTGTAGTATAAAATATAATTTTAGTCATAAATACATCACAAAAAGAACACGATTAACACGGTAAAACATTAGTGACTAAAAAAATGTAAAACATACTCGTTTAGATTATTTTGTGCATAAAAATATAGACGGCACGTGTGTACACGCCTTAATACGCTATACATAATAATATGGAGTTGCCGTTGGACTAGACAGGTACAAATACACACAGGTATGAACACATTACTGCACCGACCGTACGAGGGCGCGTCGACAGTGGGGGGCACGCAGGCGCACTGCGACTATATTCATCTCATTGTATTTCTCTAATGTAGTGCTTGTGCGTTTACACTCCATTAAGTAGTCCGAGGAAGATGATGGCCCTTTGATAAAAGCACTAAATAAGCCTGATATAATTATAAATATCTCTTTTTTATTTAATCTTTGTTTTCTAAATAGCCAGTGTTCTGTGCTAGGTAAATTCCAATCACAATATCAAGTAGAGATAATACTGGTTACGTTTTTAGTACGAAAGCAATAATCAATAATTTAGTGTATAATTAAATTTATAATTTATTAAGTTTTTTAAATGTTATGTAAATTTACGAATATGTTATATCTATGCAATATAACCAGCGACCAACAGAATATGGGCAGTGATTCAGATCAATAGTTTAAATTTTTAATTCGCAATAACATTAATTTGATCATCAAATTGTCACAATACCACCCCACTGTCGACACTACCTACGAGATTTTCAATTAATTTCAACAATTAACACTAAAGGCAAACATAATTAGAACAGACAATTGACTGACAACATCGACTATTACAACACGAACGATATAAAAACTATCGGCTTGTGAAGGACTTGCACAAATTAATTATATTATTATTAAAATATAAGCTTACAGAAATACATAATACAAGGTATTTAAGGAATTGCTGTTAAATCAAAATTATAAATAGTTTTCAGAGTATAACTATTTGAATAATGTAAAATAGCACCTTATAATTTGTAACATATCATAACATAAGATAACATCACGCCTGTATTCCCCGAAGGGGTAGGCAGAGGTGAACATATAGTACACCCACATTTCGTCAGTTATGTTGTAAGTCCCAATGTAATGGGGGGTGAGCCTATAGCCATCAACCGGGCACAAATCCAAACTCCGTGCTGCTACTGGGAATTACCTATTGAAAAACTCAGTAACGCTTTGCCCGACCCGGGATTTGAACCCAGGACCTCTTGCTCAGCAGTCGCGCTTAGCGACCACTAGACCAACGAGGCAGTCTCAACGAGTTGTAACATGTCAAACTGAGAAAGATCAAAGAAGGCATTGTGCAGCTGCTGATTGTGCTGATCAAAACAGAAAGTATATAGCGTTACACAAAAAGGTTACACTGTAACCGTTACAGAAGGGTAGGGGAAGGTAAAAGAAAAGAAACGACGAATGATAGCTAAAGATTGGCACATTCTCTTATAGTTATTAATAATATAAAAACGATAAAATAGCCAAGTCCTTCACAAGCCGACTATAACGTAACTCTAGAAGGCACGCGATAGTATCATCAGATCATCGGTAATCTCTGACTAAGGCACGTCGATACAATTCACTCTTAGACTACGAGGCAGGATTACAGGGCAGACACCCTCACTCATAAAATGCTTAACTGTTTCCTCATCCATTAAATTATACCTGTCACTGTCGTTTGCATGTCAAACTATAGAGATGGCGATAGACTAAAGAGGTGGTTAAGTAGAGTCTTATCTTCGTCTATAAATACAGACCGGAGTATATGCATTTGTATTTTTAGCGAACGTACATATTTTGTCTGAAATAATGATGTATATTTCCACGATATTTCCAATACAAACGAAACAATTGACAATTTTTTCATGATTTAATGTTGCGTAATGCATGGGTAGACATCGTACATTGTGGCGTTCTAGGGGGAAGCCTTTGTTCAACAGTGGACGTCTTCCGGCTGATGATGAACTATTTGATTTTGAACTATTATGTTTATTGTCATGCATTTTTGCTTGCATGTATCAAGCTTTTTAAGTCGCATATCTCGGTCGGTCTCTATTTATAAGTAAGAGGGTAATACACAATAAATACGCAATACCATTCAATAATTAAGAGTACTTATATAAGTAGTAAAAGCACTTGGGAGTATTCATTAATTGCGACAAACGTCATGATTGTGTTACAGTAGTTTATATATGTGAATAGTATTATCTATAGAAAGTTTTCCAGACTATTTAGGTGGTACTAAGATTATATAGTTTACTATAAATAGTAGAGAGAGACGTTGTGTACACATGTATACAGTGTAGTGTATGTGCTAAAGATTCATGCTATCTCTGGGCCATTATGAACAATAACCTAAAAATGACGAGATCGTGAAGTCTTATGTACAAGAGCTTCAGTTGAGCCCCAGATTGTGCCCAAGGGTTGAGCCCCACATACTCAATACACAAGGGTTGAGCCCGACATCCTGCCTCATTGTTACTATATAATACTTTTCTCATAGATTTACATATAAATTCATTTAAAACATCCCCAAAACGGGTATATCATATAAAATTCATTCAACAATCACATAACTCTCGGGTAAGTTTATAAATCATCACTTTCTATACAAACATCAGGTAAAACGTTAAATAAATACATAATATACAAAATCACTAGACGAAGGTGGAACAATTCTCAGCTCAGTCATCAATCGTTAAATCTCATTAGTAATACATAGATCTATGATCCAGTCGATCGATATTATATCTTATATCTACATTCATAAGGTTCATAATAGAACTTGATATATTACAATATTGTTTCAACCTTAGGGTCAAATTATGTTATAATTTGTGTAAGGCATGCTCTTATATTTACCGTCGTATTGAGCAAATAGCCGCTGGCACGGCGCGTGCGCAGCGGCCCTCTTCTAACATTACAACTTAAAACGTACGTTTTATCGATGTATTGTAATCTTTTTATTGGAAGCGGTGTACTAATGTACACTGGCGTAATAAGGCAGAGTCTATAGGGCCTGTGAGGTTTAGTTGGTAGAAATATCTAACAAATTTCCTCTCTCGATTCTACCAATGACGTCGGTCTATAACCGTAATCTAGTATTTAAATTGATTAGAACTCAGATTCACTTACAGGACTGCTTCTTAATCAATAACTTCAGCATTATAAATGCACAAGACGATAACATAAAAAATCTCGATTCGTAATACATTATTTTCGTCCAACAAAGTTACTTACAAAATGCCATGAGGACTATCGAACATCGTAGAGAAGCTTCTTTCCATATATTATCAACCAATATGGCGTCTACAAGGGAATATCGCCCACCAATTTATAGACGGAATGGCAGTTAAGGTATGTTCTGTGTTCCAGGGGTTAAAGGTCACTTGTCTCCAAGATCCTCGACTGTATGCTGTATACTGGTAACCCTGGGGTCCAGGCTATATGAGCCGCGACTGCTTGAGGTACTGCAGCAGCAGCTGGTGCAGGAACTTGTATTGGTGTACGTTCTGTATCAGGTTGGCGCGCTGCTGGTGTAGCATGCTGATCGTCCGGGGGATGTCTAGCTCCTGCAGTAAGATTACAGTTATTTAGTCCTTGATTAAATTGTGTAAAGAGTAATAATTTATTAGACTCCATGTTTAAAGTAGGTAAATATGTTTTTAAGATATTTATGAAGTGTGATATTAATTTATAAACTTATGTCAATTTCGACATGAGTATTGAACCTAGATGGGTAATTTTTGGGATATTCTAATAAAGAGAATTGACTTGTCTGAGAGAATGTGCTATTAATTCGTTTAGTCTTGTAGTTTTTGGGGGAAATTACTGATAAAATGGTGATGATTCAATAAACCGAGGCGTACTGTTTTATACTGTTAAAAAGTTTATAAGATACTGTTGTTTAAAAATATTAGAGTAGGGGTCTGTTTCACCATCTACAAGTATAGTGTTATTGTGTGTTTTGAATTACTCACATGTTGCGAAATTCGTATGAGTAGTCACGGGTGAGTTTAAGTGGCAGTTAGTCTACTTGACACTTTACTTGTCGATGGTGAAACAGGCCTTAGGTCTATCTAACAGGTCCCTTAGTTTTCAATTTTTCTTTTTTTATACATGCAAATTACAGGGACTTACAACGTCTATACTAGTTGCTTGAATTAAAAATAATAATAAGTAGGAAGAAGAACCAGTAAACGTTGCTTAGATTGCGGTCCCTACCTGGTTGTTGTCGAGTATGTCGTGCAGCAGGTCGGCAGCCAGCGCGGTCCCGCTGCGCCCGGCGCCCAGCTCGCAGCTCAGCAGCAGCGGCGCGCCCGCTCCCCCCGCGCCGCCCGCACCGCCCGCGCCCGCCGCGCCGCCCTCCGCCTCGCACGCCAGCCGGAGGCTGTTCACTTCGGATAGGAACGCTGGAATCATGGTTAAACTATAAGGATACGTCCCTGCAAACTATTTAATTTTGTAGAATGTAGAGATTCAATGGACGGCATCAATGCTAATCTAAAGTGCATGTTACCTATCGTCATTAGCCCAGAGATGTCCACTGTTGAACTGGTCTCACCCTTAGAACGCCATGTTAAATGTTACCTATGGTTCATTTAAATAACTTTAAACGTTTGTTTTGCTATATTTATTAATGAGATTATGAAAATGATCGATAACTTACCTAGGAAGTCGTGTGGATGCGGTGTGGTGGTGGTAGAGGGCCACGCGGCGAAGTGTACGTGCCATAGTTCGCGCCGCCGCGCTCCACTGCGCATGCGCACGCGCACCGACGCGCCCCACCACGTGCGTGATGACGTACCTGTCGATACCTGGAACTATACACGCACACACAAACATTATAATTTACATTTGTAATGTTTTCTGCTGCAAAGTAACTGCAAAAAAATAAGTTTCATATGAGTATGTGACTATGAGTGTGTATAGTGTGCGTATGTTCGTACCTTCCCGAAGTCCTTGGTGGTGTTGTCCGCGGGCAGGTAGTGCGGCTGCGCGGGCCCGGCCACGCGCGCCAGCAGCGCCGCGCCCACCTGCCAGGCCGCCGCCCACAGCAGCGCGCAGCCGCCGCCGCACGCGCACGCCCCGCCCCCCGCACCCGCCCCCGCCCCGCCCCCCGCGCTCACCCCGCCCACCGGCGTGCTGGCCAGGTTGCCCACCTTCGCTATCACGTAGAAGCGCTGCGTGCTGCCTACTGTCATCTGAGGACGAAGTTATCACATTTAGCAGAAATTATTGAAGATTACCACTTACAAGTTATTCCTTTCTGTTAAATTATGAATGATAGTTCTACAATTTACAAAATTCAATTTGACAGCACAAAAAAATGTGCCTGTCATTTGCTAATTATATCGTGCGTGCACCCGTCGTCGTTCACTTTAAAACATACATCTAAACATTTCAGAATATAGAGACTTATCTATGGGATTAAAAGCACCCTCCATCACACTAAGTTAAATAATGAAGTTCCCCCACTGACCGTAATATGCGAGGCATTGATATACCCGTGCGGGTTATCCGGCGTGGGGTGCAGCCGCAGCCGGTTGTCGTCGTACGGGAGGTGCTCGGTGCTGAAGCCGTTGAGCGGCGCGTGCGTCGCCAGCAGCGCCGTGCGGAACTCGCCGCCCGACTCGCGGCCTTTCGGCAGCTGCTCGAACGCAAATGCCAGCTGCTCGTCGGATAACTTGCGCTCCAGGATTTGGATCTGGCAACACAACATGGTACATTTAATATTGGCAACACCTAAAAATATGTTGATGTCCAGAACTATCTGTCGTTAGTAGAGCCGTGTAGAGAAGGAACGAGCATTGGTCATTGCACTAGCTCAGAGCGGGTGAGCAATTTGAGAGCATTAAATCTAAGATTCATTATTATATTTTACCATTATACAGGTGCAGAAACGAAAATAAATTATATCAGTATATTCGTTGACGCAGAACTAGACAACTTATCCCTAACAATAATGTTATGAACAGCAATCAATCAATTATGTAACTTAAGCCAACGTTTTAAGGTTAAAATTACAACAAATTTTCAAATCATTTGAACGAAAGTTTCTATATTTTTGACCAATCGTCCATTTTTGGTATCGCATTAAATCGGTTGATCATATGATTATTACAACGAATTAAATCCATTACCGTCAAATCCAGATCTACCAGATGCGCACTGACACATAACTGACACAACTGTTGATAACGACACGCTGATTGTAACATTATATTTATGAATGACCACATGCGCGCGCAACAACAATGATTGCGATTCAACTGTTATGATACGCAGTCATTGAACACTTATACGCCGGCGCTGTTGACAAACATAGTAGAGATAGAGTGTTGTTTGTTTGTATTGTACATCATTCATGTTTGTTGTATAAACAATGGATTTTAGGATTTTTTAGATGACATGCGTGGTCATGACTTGGTAAATACAGTAACATTTTAAAGTTGAAATTATGATCAACTTGATAATATGAGAAGTATAATAATAATAGTAGACTCGTCTCTTATTACATTGGGACCTATGTATAGGTGCGGAATGTGGGTGTACTGCCATGCTTCTTCTTCGTATAACGCTCTTGTCAGAGCAGTCGTGGTCGCTATTTAGCAATGGCTCGCTTCACCAGGTGCCTCCACTCCTCCCGCACTGCTGCCTTGTGTGTACATTTGTGCAGGGATGGGTCTATGGCGGACTTTATTTGATCGGTCCACCTCATGGAGGATCTACCTCTGGGTCTGGTGCCTTCTACTTTGCCCTGGACAACTAGGCGTTCTATTGACTATTCATTGCGCTGTGATACATGACTGAAAGACGTTAGTATCCGCGACTGTACTATGGAGGATAGACGCTGCTTGATGTTGAGTTCTTCAAAATCGTACTGCCATATATATATAGCTACGAGCGATTACAATATGCAGTCCTATTAATCAGTTGTTTTCAAAACATATTGTTGCAATAAACATACTGTAAGTAATGTGGGTTATTATCAGACTATTATTGCGGTGACGATAGCATAATACATTGTTTACTAAGATCAAAACAATAACAATTATTATGTCAAACTTAAAATGAATGTTGGAAAATAAGATGCGTTTTAATTTGTATGTGTTTCTATGGTCGTAAATGGTAATGAATAAAATTAAATTAATACCGAAAATATGAACAAATGATAAAAGGAATAAGGATTTAAAATCTATTGTTAAAACTAGTACGAAATTAATAGAATTTTCATCATTTAATAGTAGTAAGTGACAAATTAAGGAAAAAAAATCTTAGACCTTGGTTATTATAGGAATTAGTGTCTGACAGAACTTTCGGTTTCGGTTTGGTTTCGGCTAAAAAGAGCTCGGAGTATTCGAGTGCAAAGTGAAAAGTCCTTTTGACGAGTCCGCGCTCGTAATCATGCCCAAGCTTAAAGTGAATTAATATCATGAGATTTCAAAACTCAATAATTATTATTTTATTTTTTTTTTCTTATGAAAACATGACCTTATATGAAAGTTTCAGTTTCGGCCGAAACCAAAACCCATGCCGAAATTCGGTTTCGGTTTCCACTGTAAAAACCAGTTTCGATCGTACACACGGAAACAAATAGGAATGACACGTTTCAAATAAAATAATATTAGTTATAAATATTAATAAGTACTCACCATAGTCTCTTTGGTGATGCTAGGCGGCAGCGGCTGGAACTTGGGCAGGCCGGTGGACCAGCGGTGCGTGTGCGGCGCAGGCGCAGCTCTGTTCCTGCCCAGCGTGGCGCTGCGCACGTCGGGCTTGCTCCCGCGGCCCATGAACACGCCCCAGCGGCGCCGCTTCTTGTCCTTGTTGCCGGGCTTGTCGGGCGCGGGCGGCGCGTCCGGCACCGCGATGCACGTGACGTTGTCGCGCGGGGACAGGCTCTGGTAGGGCGTGTCGTCGGCGCCCAGCGACAGGCGCCCGGCCGCCCCCCCCGCGCCCTCCCCCCCCTCCTGCCCGGACAGGCTGCGCGCGCGGGCCCGGGCCTGCCAGGGCAGCGGGACGTTCTCGTAGATGGGCTCCGGCGCGTCCCCCGGCTGGAGCGGCGGCTGGGGCAGCGCCGCGTGGCGCTGGTACGGCAGCCGGTGCATCGGCATCGAGTACATGATGTTCCCCCGCTCGTCGTACACCTTCTGGATGTTGTCGGAGATGTGGTGCGGGTCTATGATGATGTGCGGCTTGGGGTCCAGCACGGAGGCCAGGTCCCCGTAGGTCCCGTGCGCGGGCCAGGCGGCGCGGCCGGGCAGGTAGCCCAGGTAGGGGCGGGCCAGCGCCGAGCGCGCCGACACCAGGTCGGGGCTGGAGCCCGACACGTGCGCGTCCACGTACCCGCGGCGGTAGGCGAGGGCCTGGCTGGCCGCGGCCAGGTCGGGCGTGGAGTTGGACGCCAGCCCGTTGGAGGGGTAGGGGGGGGGGCGGCTTGTACACGTTGACGTAGTGCAGGCGCTCGGGGGGCGCGGGGAAGGGGTGCGGGCCGCGCGCGCTGGGAGGGGGGGGGCTCTGGTAGCGCAGCTGGGCCTCGGCGCGCTGCTGCTGGTACTTCTGCTGCACGGCCGTCTCGTAGTCCGGCGCAGGTCGGTATGACGGCAGGAGCGCTCTGCAACAAATATATAACTGTAATCTATGTAGGTATAGGTGTACAAATAACGACTATTTTTTTGGGAAAAATATTTAAAGTACATACATAATTTAAAATTGTAATAGCATATTTTAGGCACTGATTACTAACTTAGGATAAGCCACTACATCTCGTACACACAATAATACATTAAGAGGAAATAATACGTTATTTTCAGTTGACGTAGCTCTACCACCTGTGAGGTCAGTAAGGTACCTGCTCTGATGCAGCGGCGGCGGCTGGTGCTGCAGGTGATGCTGGTCGGTGAGCTCCAGGCAGGAGGTGGAGTACGCGCGGTGCGCTGACGTCAGCGGCTCCAGCCGGGACACGCTGCCCAGCTCCCGGGAGTCCAGCTCCTCGCGGCTGTCGGATAGCCCGTGCTCCTGGACAAGGGATAAGGTAGGTCGTTAGGAGGATTCACTTAAAAAAAACCAGCTATTATTTACTAATAACTAAAATTTGCATTGGTATTTTTTTGGTGGGTAACAATTACTTGCTTCTGATTTTTTTCGTTTCGCTCATTAGGTTAATAAATATTTTAGCATGCAAACTTTTTAAAAGAGTTCATTAAGTTAGAATGTAGTACATTTCCTGTATGAATAAAGACCTCGTATTAATTAATATTACAGGAATATCGTAAAATAGTTTCGAATGAAATAATATTTGCTATGTGCTCACAACTAAGCACAGTGGTGCCGTTGCACAGAGTATTAAAAATGCATTTAACCACTCATGCTGTTTTATAACGCGGATAATAATTACACGCGGGATATCCAGATCTCTGGCCAAAACCGACAGCAAAATACATGTTTGGTGTCCATAAAAACAAGAAATACGTAACTAAAAAAAAAACCTACACACAGATACGCACAGCATATTTAACCCACAGATTTGTTTAAAGTACAATCAAGCACTCCTAAGACCTACACAAATAACTGAAACAAACAACACATAATGAACACCTTAATAATTAAATCACCCCTTAATTATCAACATCCAATCTCCAAGAAGTATTCAATCACAAAAACATACTTTCACAAACGAACACTATAGTTAAATAAATTAATAACTGATATACTTAGATACAGATCGCATTCGGAAGTGTTGCGGAGCGTGTGCGCGCGCGCATGCGATCGTATCTCGCGATCTATAAAGCGGGCTGTTCATTGAGTGGCTGATTGTGATCTCGTTGTTTGTCTTCCGGTCGTTGTTGTGTTTGTTATGTGCTGTTACAGCTTGTTGGTAATTGTTTGGGAATGTTATTGTTTTTGTAGATTTGATTTGTTTGTAAATAATGTAGACGCGAATTTATTGAAAGTTGTTTGGTCATAACTCAATGACCCGTTAACTAGATTGAATCACCTTAATTAATCACCCAAAGAACATATTACACAAGAAAAATCATTATAACCGCCGCACTCAGAGACGCTAATAATTACTTAAACTGACACTAAGTAAAGATTTCACTAAGAAAACCTTTACTTAGTGATAGTTTAAGTAATTATTAAATATCTCTGAGTTCGGCGGTTAGTATAGTAATTATTTTGTATGGTAGATAAGCGGCAGAATGAGCTCTGTGGCGTACCTTGGGAGAGGCCTAAGTCCAGCAGTGGACTGCATCGGGCTGATGATGATAATGCAATATTGAAGTGGCGAGCTTATTGCCATTAACTGGCACACACTTGGGACTCTGGCTACTACGGAATTATACTCTTGACAGATGAAGAGTATTATTCCGTAGACGCCCCCACGAAGTAAATCAAACTTTTAATGTTGAATTCTGACGTTAGTTTTAATTGTATCTGTCGCATTCTATACTATTGTATATTTCCCACAACTCACATGCACGTCTATCGCAGGATACAAGCCGCACGGTCGCATCCGCCCGTGAATGGCTCGCCTTAAGTGAAGCGGTGCGAGATGGCGCGACCACTTTCATAGCGCGCATATCTAACTAATTGTTATTTTACGTTAGCTGACGCCATCTAATCATGATTAAGAGCTGTCCACCGAGCTACACTAAAAAAACTAACGTACGGCGGCATAATGTGAGCGAGGTTCTTGCTCACAACTTTCTGATAGATGAAGCGGAACTTTATAACTTTAGCATTGGATAGGTCGCGGACAGCACTGATAGCCGAGTGCTATGACCGTAGGACTGCCAACTAAAAGGTCGCAAGTTTAAATCTCGGCACGCACCAATGTATTTTCGAATTTATGTGCGTATTATAAATTAGTTATCAGTTGCTAACAACGGTGAAGAAAAACATCGTGAGGAAACCGGCACACCTGAAAGATTTTTCAACGGTGTGTAAAGCCATGTCAGAGGACTACAGGCGGTTTAAACTCTGACGCCAGGTTGTTCATCAACCATACGATAAGAAGAAGGCCACGGACAACAAATATAGTTGCTAGAATACACTGAACAGGTATGGATATAGGTCTGGTAATTTTATTATACTCTTACATTTCAATATTTTTCATTTCATTATATGTGTGTATACTTTTAAATATTTTAAGAAACAAGTGAATAATAATTATTGAACCCGATAAATTGCATTTTTTCCTGAAATATATTTTCAATTATCTGTCAATGTTTAAGTTTTTTTTTTAATAAACCGTCGCCCTTCATTTGTAATTTCTCCTGTATCGTGAGAGCATTCCACAAACACCCAGACTCACCACCCAGACCCAGAATTCAACCCTTAACGCAATGCAATCTCTTAGTTACTGCGTCAATCAGATGACCAGCATCAGACATTGGAAGTTAAAGCTTCTGAAAAGTGCGAAGGTACCTGAAACTTCGGTCTGTGCTCGTCCCTCGGGGCTTCGCTCAAGGCGGCCTGGTGCTTCATGTAGAAGGTGTGCTGCTGCACGCAGGACCACCACACGTACTTGCCGTCCTCGGGGCTGGCCAGGTTGAAGGACGCCGACCCCGTCTGCTTCTGACATTCGATGCTGAACGTGCGCTTGTGGTTGATAACGTTCGTAATGTCCATCCATCTGGGGAATTACTTGTGATTAACAAAACATTACAAAACCCCCATATTATGTCGGCAGGGGTGTATAGTACCCCCATATTATGTTGACAGGGTGTATGGTACCCCCATATTATGTTGGCAGGGGTGTATACTACACCCACAATTTGCAGTTATGTTGTAGTTTTCGATGTAATAAGGGACGAGCCTATTGCCAATATACTTGATTCAATGTTAGAATTTTGCAAAATGATTGGCTGATATAATACGCTTACTATAACATTATACTAACGACTCTACCTACCCGCTGGTATATATTATAAGCGGGTAGGTAGACTCGCGGGTATACTACAGTAAAAAAATACAAAAATTAAATGAAATGCGACATTTTATTTAAAAATAAATAACATGTCAACGTTTACTTTAAGATTACAAGCACTAGATTTTTCGACTGCATAGTGATTACGTTAACTTGTATAAATATCACACAAACAAGCATTACACACGATACAAATATTTTTCCCGAGCGGGAATCAAACTAAGCAATATTTAACAGTGATTGTCCCCAACGGAATACGACACATCGTCAAGTTCTGTCTGTGGCATGGAATACATCAAAACAAGGGTTTCTCAAAGTTTTATTGGCAAGTAATTAGGTAAGGTAAGGGAGGCTTTTGCCCAGCAGTGGGACGACCATGGCAGAAATAAATAAATAAATTAGGTAGGTCTCGGATGTTTCTGTTAATTATTAATGCACTAAACTTTACATACCTATAACTAGTTACAGTAGTTTTGGCTTTGAGAACCACTGATCCAAAGAGTATCTAAATACCTAGCTTCTGCAGTTATTCGTTTTAAAGGAGGGCGCATACCAGTTGCTAGTCATAAAACTAGAACCTTGTGCCACTAATCAAAATCACTATAATAAAACCTGTAATTCTGTCGACTAGACTACAAATCATGGGTCATCTGGTCTCTAACTAATATCCTACTCTAGAGAGTAATAAAAGAACATAACATCACGCCTGTATTCCCTGAAGGGGTAGGCAGAGGTTTACATGTTACACCCACATTTCGCCAGTTATGTTAAAATCGGGCACAAATCTAGACTCCGTGTTGCTACTGAGAATTACCTAATCAAAAAACTCGAGTGACACTTTACACGACCATGGATTCGCGAACCCAGAACATCACGCACGGCAGTCTCTCTTAGCGACCACTACACCAACGAGGCAGTCAAGTATTATGGGAAATAGTCTGGATATGAAATGAGGTTTCAATCGACAACTTAGTAATTGTCCGTAAGGACACTCTTGTGTCATCTACCAATTGCATCCTAAATATTGCATTTTCTAGTAGTCTATTTATCATTTACGTAGCGTCTTCATCAGCCAAACTAATAATAATATTATAGTGATTGGTTCCCCATGTCTACCGCGCCTTATGAATATAGATATGGTACATTAACATGAACACGCTATTCGTGAACTTAATCGATTGTTTCAGCAATTAATACGAACAGATTGTTGGCTGGTAGATGGCGGCACGATCGTCTTCTAAATCCCATTGCTCATGGGTTTATGGCACCAACCGAAATACATGTTGCCTTACCTTGGGCTCGATATTCTGTTATAAACAGGGTGTTATTGGTTGTTTTTGTATAGAAAAAACTGTCATCTTGATGTATTAGACACGTTGCGCTCGCTAGAGGCTACTAGGCCGTGAGCCGGTAAATACAGGCTTGGTTAGAGGTTAATATTATTGGGGCTCGTAGCTACAAGGCTACCGCGCACATAAGTTGATCTGCGGGGTTAAGCTATTCTCGCCGCGGTCAGTTTTGTGATGGGTAGCCGTTTTCACATGTCGAGACCCTCAGTGTTTCGGAAGGCACGTTAAGCCGTTGGTCCTGTGCCTGACCTCTTCGGTCGTGTCGGTCTACCGTCCTATTAGACTATGAGAGTGAGGGAATAGAGAGTGCACCTCTGTTTACGCGCATACTTGTGCACTTTAGTATCTCCTGCGTAGTTGGCAAGTCTAATATTTTATTATGTGGCTATAACAGAGATTACCGCCTCGCCATTAGCCTAACTACTGGCATTAAAATACAAACGTCAGCGTGTCTGAACAACGCCGGCCCTGCTAACTAAACTTATAATAATATCGTTGGGCTTTTCGCTTCACTCAGTTCTTGGGTTTGCGCCAAATAGGAGCGCTGAAATATTCATCACATTCTCTCCTTAATTGTTGCTAATATTATTTCTGAGAGGAAACTTACTAACGGAAGTGACATAAGACATAACAGATATAGAAACAGAAAATTAGATTAATTCTCGGCCAGTTGTACTAGATAGAATGGTAACTCGTGTTATCCCTGGTCTTTAGTGCTAAATGCCAGGATTAGCTGATGCAAATGCCACGGTTTTACAGTGCCGTTTATCTTAGACAGATATCAGGATAAAAATACGGATAATGATGGGCATATTAACTGCATTGATTGTATTCTTCTCTTAATTCTCCGTGACATTATTTAATAGTTACTTACACCAACAACAATAAACTTAAACTATACCAAATCTCACACTCCAATGCGCGCCATTCGAAGTTTTCGCTTCACGTGTTAATAAATAGGTAGATTTATATTGTGAAGAATATGGAAAATTTCTGTCAAATGTGTGTGATTCTCTGTAGATACTTCTATTTTATATTCGGCATACAATAAAGAGAATGAAGAGAAATCTATGGACTTAAGACAAGCATTTGATAAGCTGAATGTGAGTTTAAAGATTCCTGATAAATGAGAAAAGCCTTAGGGATCACAGGAGTATCTGCATGTGTCATAGATTGGAGGATATGAGGTAGTAGATGCTTATTCCAGCTTCAGACATCAAAGGGATCCATGTTAATAATACATTTAATGACAATACTGTTTGTCTTCCTTTCGGAAACAATAAGCTTCGCGTTGCGTTTGGCTAAAGATCAACGAAATTAACTGACTTTAAATAAACAATGCTTGCGTCCAAGGATACTCAATAAACGACCAGCACATGCATACATGCCGTGTGGTATCCGGCCTAGAATTGACCAACCTTTTTCCTCCCGTGGGAAGACACACAAATATTTCCTAACAAATATGTTCTTATAAACATTTAACCTAACACCTGTATTTCCCGCAGGTGTCGGCAGTGGTGTAGGTAGTGCAGTCACATTTCGTCAGTTACACGTAACAGCAGTAAAAGCGAACCTATTTAAAACCAACCAGGCATAATTATATCTTGACTCCGTGCTTCTACAGAGTCCGACCCGTGAATCGAACCTGATTAATTTGATCACACACTCAGCGACGCACTTGCGAAGTTGCAATCACTACCAGCAAGGCAATTCAGTTCAATACTTTTTATTATATCATGGCTGTTGATTATTAAGCAGCTGAAGACATACCTGTAGAAATGCGGTGTCTCGCTGGTCTCCGTGAGCACCCGGATGCCGGTGAGCGAGATGGCGATAGTGACCTCGCTCTGGTTGAGCTGGTCGCGCGCGCTGAACATCTCCTGGCCGTAGCCGCGGAGCTGCTGGCACGTGTTGATGAAGCCTTCTTCTGCTTGTGCCTGCGAAGTATATAAACTATTATTTAAATACTTACCGTATGTATGGGCTATTGTTTACATTGGTATGGGTATATTGGACATCTATTTAGCCAGTTACGTTCCTCTGCGGCGAGGTGAGGCGGTAAAGGCCTCCATTCCCTTTTTATAATATATAGGTAAATTAAAAGCTGTAGTAGACCTGTGTTAGATATTAGGTAATGTGAACAGGATTTTAAGCGAAGAGTCCACATTTATCATCTTTTGCTATAAGAACTCAGAAATCATATTACCTACATTTAATATGGATTGAAACAATACGTGTTAAATCTTCAGCAACTAAAGAAACCTCTGAAAACCTACTGTGTACTGTGAAAACCTTGGATTTAGATTGTTACTTAGAATCGTCAGCGTATACTACTATTACAGTAGTTTAATCTTGATTCTTACAACTTTCTTTCGACGATAAATGATACGAGGTTTAAAACGAACTGATATTTCGTGAATTTCGACGAGACTGCATATTATAAGACTTATAACGTAATATTACTGAATAAGGAAGTACATATGTTAATATTTGAGCTACGAGCGAGGTATGTGGAGACAATACGCTACGCGTAAGGCGTGCGGAATTGATTTCATTCACATTTCGTTACACGCACTCGTATATTAATAGTACGCCTGTACGCGAGCGTACAGAGAGCTCTCGCTGATTGGCTGCGTTGCTCGTGGCGAATTGTCAGTATTAGTATGGTGTAGCATATGGGGGGAAGGATTAACAAAAAAAATCGCTTTCGTCAAGGGAAAGCATATCTTTAGGTGCGACGAAATTTGGTATGAGCTAGACTAATGGCAAAAAGCTCGCTTCACATGGGATTTGTAATACGAAATGTGAGTAAACATACAAAATCTATGCAGTCTATGAAAATGGGTAGGGATTTGTGGGCATCTTTCTAAAAAATACTTCATTTTTAATTTCTATTCTGACGTAGTCCATTTAGGATTTCAGGTCAATTCTGACACCAAACTACATCGCATTGGTGTTGTTTGTTAATTCTAAGTTCTTCATTTACGATCTCTGATTCTGTTTGTACGCCTTCGCCGATGGCTTGTAAAGGGTTCTCAAATTTGTCTAACTTTTAACCCTACAATAATAACAATTTTCTCCCTTGCAACGATCGCAGTAAGAACAATACAGTTGCCAGTACAAAATATGTTTAAAAAAGATCGTCTATTACCTGCTCATGTTCGCACTTTGTTTAAATAACGATCAGTTTTCCCGCCATTTATAAACATCAGTGTTTGTGCTAGATCGTTATCGGGCTAACGAGACACGGTGACATTTTAAAGGCGTGTTTGAGGCGCGGGCTGTTAGCTCTTATCAATTAAACATAATGATTACATACAGATAACGTGGCACTTCAGAACATATTTTACTTTCATTAACTGTACCTGTTAATTGCAACTAATACGGTGTGTTGCGACACTTTTTGTAGCGCTTTTCAGGCGTATTACTAATGGTAGGTAAATGTTCTTAATTATTTGAAAATGGCTTGTATTATGGGCTACCGAGACTTCCAGATTGGACCGGGACATGAAAGATGAGACTACGCTTCATCATCAGCCGGAAAAGGTCCACAGTTAAAGAAAGGCCTCCTCTTTAGAACGCCATAATAAACGGCAACTTGCAATTTGCATCCACCGGACTACGCTTAGCTTTGCTTCAATATCAGCAATAGCTATTATCAGCAATAGCTATTAATAATATATGTTGTTTTAATGCAAGGGCTGCTAAAACTTACTCAGGAAAGCACCTTATTAAAAAAGGACAGTTAACGTTGTGGAAGCGAGACGCCGCATTACACTGCACGTAGCGGCGTCTCGCTTCCACAACGTTAACTGTCCTGTTTTAAAACTTCATGGCAAGGGGGCTGGATAGAATTTAAACGACCCTACACCTGACTGCCTGCCCGTACTGTGTAGAAACAGTATTGTTGCTTTTCTTAGCGTAAGTAATAGGTCTAAACGTCTAGCGTACTTACACGTAAGTAATAGGTCTAAACACACATGCCCTCAGGCCCTCAACATCGTCCAACACTCTAAATGTCCCAGCAAAGTAATCCTACAAATAGACAGTACTATGGTATAGTCCCAGATGAATACAATCTAATCTTATACTCCAATTCGTTCAGCTTCCACGGCATGCTTGAGCCGCACGCCAACAAGGTAAATAACCTAAACTTTACTTTGAATACGAGCAGGAAGCAGGTTTTACTACATAGTTACTACTTTACTAGTTAGTTCAATACTCTACTCATTCCATGAAGAAAAACGCTCACTTTCATCAGCTAATTGATGCATTCAATGGATTTTCTACTTGACTTCTGAAGGTGGGCTTGACGCAGTTTCTTGTATCTTTGTGCGGTTTTCGTTTCTTTAAGAGATGAATAAGGTAGATGCATAAACAGGGTTGCTAGTCTATTTTAGATGGAGGTTCAATCATAGTAGTAATTTAATTAAGTAGAAATTATAACTTGATAACCCGTTTGCGTGCGGAATTCATCTAAGGCAAAGTTTAAGCTTATGACATTAATTCAAAATGTCCAGGGTTTAAGCTATCTTTAATCAAAATTGGTTCAGCGGTCTAGCAATGTAAACGTAACGTACAGTGACTTTCGCAGTTCTAATATTATTGGGTATTAAGCTACAAGAATAATTTCGATTTACGTAGGCATATAAACCAATCTAAATAATTCATACATATGTAGATATAATAAATCATAAGCCTACCGGTCGAGCGAATTCGATACATATGTAAGTAAGAAATAAATACCTACGTTAGATATAAATCAGCGCAAGAGCAGTTATGTTAATTCGCGTGAAATACTGTTAGAGGTATTTTCGATTCTCAATTCCTTAGATTGTGAATTTGAGACAAAATATAGCTGTTTCACGTATGTATATTGCGGGTGCGTTATACAAACATAAATTAACACACGCACAAACGCACTTCTATGCAGGAATCGAACCCGAAACACCAAGCGTGACACGTCAATCGGCGCTAATTCGGTTGCTAAACCTGACAGATAATAAGCCTAACAAACTCCATCACAGCAGCAACTGTACATTTCCACACCAACAGAAAGAAACTGTAGTACATAAAAAAGTTTACAGTTATACATAATATATTCTGCACAGCTTGTCCATGACAGTTTTACAAATTATCTTAATTGGATTATAATATTATTCTGCCTAGACCACAGATTCCTTTGTATTGTTTACATAGAGATTTTATCTGTAGGCCTCATTATCATAGTCAAATTAATGGTTTGTAATATTTGTAGAAATACTTGTTTCTGTTGTTGTTGTCTTCTTTCTTTAATGTATTTTTTTTAAACTAGAGCAAATGTTTTTTAGTTCATAGACTCAGTATGTAGACAATGTATAAATTGTAATTTAAAATGTATATTTCATTGTTGATAATTATTTGAGACATTAAGGTAAATAAAATGTTAAAATGAAAATATAAACGATTTCTTGATAGCTTCTTATGAGAAAAAGATTTCAAACATAAATACCAGCCTCTTATACAATAGCCATATAATATATCAGACAGATCTAGTTTATAAATGATCTTTGAGATAGGTGACAGTCTGACAAGTCAATTCATCCTTCCAACACATTATAGACACTTGTTCCCACACTTGTTACATGGCTGGGAAAGTACCCACTACCGTTACATTGTGGTCCAATGTCATTAACAAATCAGAATAGATACCAGTTTGAAATATTGACACAGATACAGTTTATGAGTTGTGTGAAAGTTTTAGCAAAGGTCAACTTTGTATATATTCAAATGAGAATCATGTTTATAAATAAGGCTGACTGGACTGTACTGTGGCTGACTATTTTTAGAATCCTTGTGCTCCAGTTATATATATTTCTGATTGATAAAATGATCCACAAGACACAGTTAAATGTTTAAAATATTTTTAAGGCTTAGAGGCAAGTTTTTTTGGTGGGAAAGTATTATATCAAGGTATTGCTAAGGCTTGAATATTTAGGAAATTCTATTGTTCAAATAATATAATAGCATTCAATTAGTTAGGTCAAAAATAAACTTGTGACGAAGATGAAGTCATACATAAATCTATCTATTATGAATCTGCATAACAGTCATGCAAATAACATTACCTGTGACATGTTGTGTAGTGCCATGTGATGCTGAATGACAGCTTCAGTGAGCCACTCCAGCCGGCCAGTCTCCGCCAGGGTGCTGCCATCAATGATCTGCCCACCATCCAGCATTTGTTTAGGAAATGTCAACAAGTTTTTGAGGTATTCCACTGTATGCCGTTCCCGGTCATGGTTCCCATACTCTGCCTGCCTACTGTAGGACGCCAGCACCACAGCTTGCTGGCAATCACAGATTATCCTGCCTTCTGTCAAATCATTCTTCAACTGCAGGAAGTAATGGTACCTGGTGACCTCATCAGTTATCAGACTGGTGCCGGATATGACGTAGTACATGACCCGCAGGTACAGCTGGTGGGAGGACGCGTACTTCTCGAGCTGGCGCTTCAGCGGCCGCTCTAGTTGCACCCAGCGCGGCTGCTGGCTGCGGTTCACGTACCGCAGACCGAACAGCTCCGGCTGGGTGATGGCCTGCCGCTGGCACACGTTGTCGAGGCACTCCTGCCCCGTGCTGTCCACGGACAGCGTGCAGTCCGCCACACCGCCATCCAGCAGCTCGACACTTATAACAAACAAACTCTTGGACGCAACATTGTACTGCCGCGTCTTCTTCAACTTCAACTTGAAAGGCATCTTCCGAAGCTACCCGCCACTAATTTGCAATAACATCACATAGGAAACAAACGTTACGTTTCGTTTATGGCTAAGGAATGTAGGAAACGATGCATCCGTTACGCGGGCCACATATTTATGACATTTCTTATTGAATTAGCGACGTAATACTGGTCACTTGAACGAATTTATGTTTCAGTAGCGATGACGTAGATGTATCGGTAGAAAGCAATAAAACTTGTCGAGTAAACACATAAGTATTATGAAAATAAGAAATTCACGTTCACAACATTGAAGCCATCGAGAAAGTGACAAGTGACAAGACATGACAGTTCACGGTCGATGTTACCATAAAAGGTTTAAAAAAAGCTACCAATTGGTAGAAAATTTACCTATTTATTAAAACTTGTTTGGACGCTAAAAAACCAAAGAGTTAAAATACGATAGTTATCTTTTAAAAATTAGTTTTTATTTTCTGAGATGTTCTGAATTACGCACTTGAGATGCAATTACGGTTGTAATATGATTGAGCACGCAATTACGTTATAGAACATCGGTGTTGTTTTTTTATCATAACAGAGTTTTTTGTAAAATTACATCCAACGTTAGAAACTGTTATTGTAATATTCTAATACGAAATCCTCAGATCTGAGTGGACCTTGGACTTGATAGTAAACTCGCACTTATGGCCTCGATAACATCGATTAAGAGCAATTGCAGTTCTTTCGTGGAAAACAGGAAAAAAACAACAAAAATAAACATTATAAAAGTATAATTTAACACCATCTAAAAATATAGTATATTACATGATGTGTTAGTTAACACGATGTTCTGGAACCCACAACCAATAATTCAAGAGAATATGTTTTCAAGCTGTTGCCTGCTTTGCTTTGTTCAAGTTAATCCAATCCTTGGGCACTCTCAGGACTTCCAACAGCTTCTCTTCAGGAGAATCCTTTTTAGGTTCGTGCATGTACTCCCATTTCTGCCGACAAGTTAATAAGATTAAGTATAGAAAGCCTTCGATACTGCATTTCATGTCAATTAAGCTAAATTAGATTTTGAACTGTTTTCAATAGAAAAAGTTACAAGATAAAATTCGAATAAAATAAATGCACGATTTTCAACACCGTGGGTGTGTATACGGTTTCAAATTTCGCACAGGCCTTATGTGTGACCCACAGATATTTAATATGATATTCATGACAGTTAACACACCCCAAGTAAAATTTCTAAAGTATGGTAACATTTAAGTGTAATGGGCAATAAAGTTAACTTGCTCCAATTTCTACTAAAGAAAAAGCATTTCATAATTTCTTCCACTTGTGATCGTTAGCTGCAGTATATTAAAATATATGTAGTGTACTAAAGGCACCTGTGGAGTGTCGGGCCAGCACTAACACCTCCCCATCGTCTCATAGGGTGTCGTAGGAGGCGACTAAGGGAAAATCTAGAAGATGGGCAGCAGCGTCTTCATTAACTTCACTACTAATACTGCGAATCCCCAAGCCGCTTGCCAAGCGTGGGGATTATCGCAACCCCCCCTTAGGGTGAGAACTTCGTTCAACAGTGGAAGTCTTACGGCTGATGATAAATAAAGTCTCCATCAACACTTACAGCATTAAGTGGCAGCGACATGAGGATAGACTCGTATCTGGCCTGCGGCGTGTGCAGCCCGAACTTGGTGCCGCGGTCGTACATGAGGTTGAACTCCACGTAGCGCCCGCGCCGCAGCAGCTGCCACTGCCGCTCGTAGTAACCGTATGCGTCATCTTTGTGCTTTTGTACTGGAAGAAGTAGGCGTAAGAGATGTAAGACGTAAGATTATTTAAATACGTGTGTAAATTTCAGCCGTGTTCAATTTGGTTGTAATTGGAATAACACTAAAGTAAATGATTCCTTAAATCAGACGTATAGGCGAGATGGAAAAGATGATGAAACAAATAATACTGTTCTGTTGGATGTCTAAATTTTACTAAAGATAAAATTACGCCTGTTCCAAAGGCGGGTCATTGTTCACATTCATTAAAATAAGTTTTCCTTATATACTATTGAAGTTACACAAGTACCACTCACCGATAGGCAGATAGCTAGGTATGACGGCCTCAGCGCATGACGTCACAAACTTGAAGGCGGACTGCTGGTCGGGCGTGTCGAGGTCATCAAAGAAGATGCCGCCGAGGCCACGCCTCTCGCCGCGGTGGGGGATGTGGAAGTAGTCATCACACCATTTTTTAAATCTGTTACAAATTTATGAATTATACTCAGTGTACGGCGAAAGTGGCACGGGGATATTGGGATTAAATAAAATATATTTGTCTCACTAATATCGACAAATTACAATAACCGTTATCAAATCGATCTACCTTTTAAAAATAATGACTCAGTCTAACAGAAAGTGTTTAAAAACAGCCAAGAATAAAATTATTTTGCGGCATCGTCGTAACATTTCCTATTTTGTGCAGAAATCTGCAAGTGCAATAACTTATATGACCATTAGATCCATAATAAAGCTATGGTTATTATCATACTCACAGTAAAATTAGATGGAGCGTTGCCAGTTTATAAAATGAAGATTTTTACCAAAACATTATTCTTTATTTTTTATGCAGCTTAATATTATCATAGAAAGTGTTTCAACGCTGCGTCCTCAGAAAGCTATACTAGGTGTTATGTAATAAGTTATTATCTTGTTCGAATCAAAATAATTATTCCTATCACAAGCTTCTTAAAGTAAGCATAATTGCATATTATACTCGTAGCAGGTGATTTAACTTCCTGTTATTATCAATGCTAAAGTAAACTGATTGTTGTTTCACATTATACCCAAGATGTCAGAAAATGGAACTTTCAGACTTGTCCCAACTCATGTTTCTGGTAGAAAAATTACCTACATGTAAAAAGTTGCAATCAAATCTCTCGATACTCAACAGTTTCGAGTTTTAAGTTATTTGCAAGAAAAACTTACTTCTCATAATATGACTCATTATGCGCATCGCAGGCGTGCTTGAGCGTGAGGTGGAAGTGTACGGCGTCGTCCTCGTTGAGGTAGTACGGAGTCAGGTCGGTGCCGCCGCCGAACCACCACTGCACGCCTGGGGATACCACACGATACATAACATTACTACTAAATATAATCTACTATTCTACCATCTACATCCAACTTAAGTGTGTAGGACCAATTAAATGTAAATCTGTGTTGTTACAGAAAATGTTAATTTAAAGTTGCAGGCTAATATGACTTATTCCATGTTATAATCTTATAATATGTAATTTTTTAGTCTTTTAATACCATTTACGGGGTAGATAAAAATGAAGGTATCCGATACATAAATAACTATATGCTCTTGTCATATTCAGTAATAAGAAAGTAGGCAGAGGTGTTTTGCCTGATCAGAAGTCTAGGTACCAACACCTGTTTTTTTTTATTAAAAAAAAACGTCGCCCCACACTAGGATTTTCTCTGTATCGTGGGTGCGTTTCACAAACATGAAACATCACGAACACCCAGACTCGGAACAAACATCTGCGGATCACACAAAGTTTTGCCCCGCGCGGGAATCGAACCCGCAACCTTTAGCGCAGCAGTCTAATCAGGTCGTCAAATGACGGTCTCCGTAAGTACCACGGTGGCATTTAAGTAAATGAAACTTTGATTGTCCAGCCTGCTGCTCTAGAAAAGTGGCAAAACGCTCGACGAATAGAAATTGAATATAATGAAAAATGTATGGGGATGATATATGTCAACGATAACATAATATAAACATTATGTCATCCCCATACGTATATCATTCTATTCGATTTCTATTCGTCAAGCGTTTTGTCGCTTGTCTTCATGGGCTGATGTGAGCAGTCGTCTGCCTGCCTGTTCTGGAAGTAGCATGGTCATATGTGACAAGCTCACCATCCTTATCCCTGACTTCGAAGTATCTGTAGTTGAAGTGTATGGTAGGCACCATGGGGTTGCGCGGGTGGATCACTGCGCTCACGCCGGCCGCGAAGAACGGGAGGTCCGAGTTCTGGAGGTTCTTACCCCTACAATGTAAATGAGAACTTAGGTACAGGAGAAATTACTGGTTATTTCTAGAAACGCTGAGTTATTAAGTGAATTTGTTACAAATATTTTTCATTATGCGCTTAAAAGTGGACGTTTTCCGGCTGATGATGATGATGACTTGATAGTACTGAAATTATATGTCTGATAACCGTTAAACAATATTAAACTGCGTCAGATTCAGATCGAAACTCATAGTAGTCATCATGTAGTGTATTATTACTTTTATTATATTAAGATTATAACTACTGCTTGAAACCATACACCAAGTAAGTAATTCTCTATTTCGAAACATAGCTGGTAAGATGAAAGACTGGGACATAAAAAGGTCTATAAGTCACAAATAAATAAATTGACCTCTATAAAACAATTGAATGTGTAGTTACCTAAATATTATATTTAAGTAAATGTCTACAAGCATCAAAATTCTTGAGCGCATAGTTAACATACGTAAGATACAAAATCATGTGTTAATTAAAAAAAGAAAGATAAGTGTTTGACCTTTGGGGAGTACCGTGTAGATAGTGTGAGGTCAATACTACTGAGTCGTTATCGTTACGCCTTAACGACGAAACAATGAGAGCATTTACACTAAAGATTACGAGGTAACTAGGTATAGATATCAGTGTAAAATAGTACCTATTGTATTACTATCAAATACGTCAAATGTTCTATGGACATATTATTAGAATTCCCGGGGAAGCAAGTTGTAAGAATCGACGAACCCAATACAGGTTCGACACCTGCATGGGGCTGATGATCATTGATAAATGATAAGACAATACCTACCTAAAATAATCTATTCCGCTTCCTTGTGTCTTTGTCTAGTAACACATAATAGCTACATACCTAGTCATGCCTATTTCCGCGAGGGGTAGGCAGATAATAAACCACGGATAATATACATATTTATAAAAAACTTAGTGTTATAACTAAATTACTTCTTCCATTGCTTCTTACGGCGTGCTTTACCGGCTTCGTAAGAAAATCCTATCACTGGCTCGTTAAATCTACTGACAGTTATATTCTCTAATAGCCGCAAATACAAATGATCCTGAAATAACGAAAGTATCGAAGAAATTCTGTCTGCAAGGCAAAAAGGTCGACTGATTTCTCCTTTACGAATAAAAACATCTCGTACTTCTATAAAGAAAGGACCTGTACTCCTGTTGTAACTGACCTGCTCCTCATCTGCTGGACTGCGGCCTGCGGCAGCGTGCCGGACACCACGGAAATGTTGACCCCGGCCTTCTCGAAGACCCGTCCGTCTTGCAGCACGCACGTGATGCCGCCGCCTCCGTCGTGGCGCAGCCAGCGGTCTACTTTGAATTTAGCCTCCTGTGTGAACAGTCTTGATACTTGAATGATATATTTTTTAAAGAATTAGTAGACTGACAATATGGCTTCCCAGTTTTCACCAGTTAGGATTAATTATGCTCTAAATTAAATAACGTTTGGTTAATTTTAGCTCATGTTTTATATTACGCCTTTGCGATTACAGTGTCAATTGATTAGAAATAGATGCAGCCACTTAACATAACATGTGATTTTCCCATGTATAGAATCTTTTAGTAAAAGAATTAAAATGTTATTATGGTGGAGCTCCTATACTACATCTACTTAGGCAACACATCGAAAATATTATACATTATACTGGCTTCCCGACTACAAAAAGGCAAAAATTTGCGCCATCCCGTACATAAATATCAACCAATAGTATTTTATGACTGGATGAAAAAAAATCTATTATATCTAAATGGTTTTATGATATTCTTAGCAACAAGTTACGGGATCAGGTTATACAAGGATTAGTTTCTATAAAAACATTAATTCGTACCGGCGCTATTAAGAAAACATCGTTGTCATAATCATATTCGTCTGCACTTTTCTCATCCTCCCAAGCCTACAAGAAAATAAGTTATTTATGTATAGGATTCAAATTGTCTGAAATAAAGGTTCTTTTGTAATATCGCTCATGACTACCATGTCTGCTTATCTTTAAAAGACGGTACACTCACTAGCCATGACTAAATACTAAAAATTGGTTTTATGTATCTGAAATTTCTGACAGGATCAAGACTACTTGTTCCTACTTGTTTCTAACATGAAACTAGAATCTTATAGTGATTGGGTAGGTTAATAAAACAAAATCACATAATCTTATGGGAAAATCTTGACATAATGAGCTTCAAATACAAGGCATAAACATGCATAATTATACATTTATGTTGTCAGTTGCCTACCTCATCTTCCTCCTTCTCCAGAGCCCTGCAGAACTCCGCCTGTATCCTCATGATGAGCAGTTCCATCTGTGTCTTCATATCATCCATGTTTTTCTCTAGGTCGGTAACAGGTGTGATGGGTTCAGCCATATAGTTCTTGGTCTGCATTATTTCCTTCATCTCCGCTTTGTTATTCTTCAGTTCATGGTATGCTACATAGCCTGTGCCCATAATTGCTGCACAGTATAATCTACAATGTATGTATGCTTTAAGATAGTTGTATTACTAAGAGTAAAGAGTTTTAGTGTAAGTTGTACCAATAACTTTGATGTATTGGTTAGCATTACATATGACTGCTTATATGAGAATTTCCTACTAACTTAACGTTGAAGTACGGACTTAACAATAAAAGAGGATTGGTGCAACCCACCCTTGTTTTTAAATTTTAAAGTAACTGTTCTGTTACTGGTTTTTGTATTTAGGTACTTGGTAAATATGTATTTTTTCAGATTTAACAAAGGACCTTGTGTCATAAACTACTGAGCTGTGAAGTATTTGTTGTTATTTTTATATATTTTGTTTTCCTCCAAGAAATATGCTTGCTGTGTTAAATTATAATGAGAGACATACTTTTCGTATCAACTCAAAAAAGCAACAAGTTTTTACTGAATCAATTACATGGCTTTAGAATGGCATATATTTATTTTGCTTGTAAGACATGATACAGAAGTTGTCAATTACATAGTTACTGCCCAACATGTTTGTTCACCGTTATGACATGCAGAATTATAACAAATTATTTAAATGAACAGTAAAAACCAATCAAATAAATAATCTATTATACACACAGTTTATAATTTTTAGAACTATACATTCTTTACCTATTTTCATGATTGTAAATGTGTGCTTTTCAGTTGCTGTATCTTACTATGTTTACATTTAAGTAACTAACTATTTATCAATGGCTTCAAGTGTGTATAATAATTATAATTTCATAACTTTTCCTTGTTTTATGTGGTTACGACGATAACTCTATCTTGACTCCTGAACTAATTTATGTCATCGTGTGTTAGATAAAAAACTTATTTTAGTATCTACCTGACTTAGCATAATGTCACAAGCATGGTTTCAGTAAATACCAAACTAGTAAACATACTCATATAATTTGCACAGTGAAGGTTCTTCAGTTAAGTATCTGTTTAACACAATACGTCCATTATTTACAGTATTGATGATTCAACAGCCCGCCGATCACGTACGCCAGGCAATAAGTTACCGTGCATAATAACCTATGAAGTTGCTAAATATTACGTACTCTATATTATAACATCACTCGATTATGATGAGTGCTATAACCTAGATAAAATACATTTTAAGGCATTTTACGGAAAAAGAACGCGTGTTTTAAATACACAAACGACAATGTAAACACTTTTCACCTGAACGGTCGGTCTCTGAACTTTTTGTAACTTCCCACATAACTTAGAGTCTTGATGCTTCTAGTAACAGCTTTAAAGGACATTTTGTGTAGTTAAACTCTGAAAATCACCGATAATATGAAGTTTAATTGAGGAATTATTTATTTTCACTAGCAGAGCAGGCAAAGCCGGTTTGACACTTGACAGAAGTGAAATGTCACGCGATGTTATGGCCGCGCGCGCCGCCTTACGGTGGCATGCGGTACTGTTTGGTTATCAGCTGTGAAATTTTTCTTCCGCAAGACGCGCCTTCATGCGCAATATGTGTTCATCTCTCTCCTAAGCGGGGCTGGGCGCATCGATCGGTCGTGTCGCGCTTTTTCCGGCCAGTCCGCGGCGGCCTCGCTGACAGCGTGTCGCCAGTGCGCGTGTGTACACCGCTGTCCCAGCTATCGATCCGTCAGTGGAGCCGCATTGCCGTACATTCCGGAGGCGGTGCCTCGCCTAGTTTTCGTCGATCGTCGGCGTGGCGGGCGCGTGTCGGCGTCGGCGGCGGCCCCGGGCGGCCCTGCGCAGTAGCGACGAAGTGTAGCGCGGGAGCGACCGACCTTCCTTCCGCCAAAACCGGCTCGCTGTCCGCGGCGGACGGCTGTGATGTAGCCGCGGCCGGCGCGAGCGGCCTTCGGACAAAGGACCCGCTACTCGGTGATTCGCGATGAAGAAGTTCACGTTCAAGGGGGTGCTGGACGGGTTCCGCAGCTCGGTGCAGGCGGCGCCGCGGGGGACCGAGCAGGAGATTCAGGAGACTCTGCGCTCCGAACACTTCCAAATCAAAAAGGTAAGTGGTTTTATCGCGCGGCGCGGCCCAAGGTCCCGCAGATAATGGCGATGAGCGTCACGCGAGCAGTGCGGCCTCCGCGGGGACTCGGGGAGAGGGGAGACTACGCTCGAGTGCCGGTGCCGTATTTATAACAGCAACTCACCTGAGCGAGCGACGGCCGACGGCTGTCGGCAGCCTCTGTTGTGTAAACTACGCTCGCACGCTGGCGCGACAGCCCCAGCAGCGCCAGCGCCGTGCATAACAAAACAATCAAAACATTCGCCAGACGCGCCGCTGCACCAACACAACGTCTATGACTCAACTTTGTTGTCATTTCTTTAGCCAAAAACGTGTTTGACGCGTAATGTGTATTCGAGAGCCGCGTGAACATCTGCTAAATGTCGTGCTTGCCGTCGTTCGCTCACTCCAGTGCACCTTGACCATTTATTCTAATAAATATGTGGGTAATCTGCTAATTGTAACCACGGCAAACTTACAGCACGTTTATGCACTATCAGGAATTTTTAATTCATCATAGGTAAATAAAGTGAATGTCTGCGTTTGTGTTATTTTATGCCTGATCGACTGAACACTAGGACACCTGCAGGCGGCAGAAAAGCGACCATAATATTGAACTGATAAGAGATTAGATAAACGTTGCATGCGTTTAATAATACCTTTGCCCTTTGCGTGTCAATTCTGATATGGAAAATATTCTTATCTCGTAAATACGTTTAGGTAATTTCTTTTAGAAATTATACATTGTAGATTTTTATTAATAGGAGAGGTAATTTGTATGTGAATATCTAAGAAAGTTATAAGGAGTTAAAACGCGAAACCTTTAATCCTAACCAGTAACCATCCGTAATGGTTACTATCTACGGATTTATTAAAAATAGCGTAACTCATTACTCAATCAATCTCACATTATTCGTAATGTTGACTTCCTGAAATCGGGAAACTTAATCATTTCCATGTCAAGGTCTAAAAGCTTTAACTGGTTATTTTAATGATCGATGGCGGAAAACAGTAAAAGTAAAAGAAAACTTTAACGTCACGCCGTGAGCTCGTGACAGAAGTTTGTTGGAATCATTTCTATTTTCCTTCTAACTTTTACTTAGTTATCGTAAAAAGTTCTATAGCACCTGCCTTTTCCTATATCACACCTCTTCGACTAATCAAGGAGATTTAAATGTAAATTAGACCAACTAGTCATTACAGCGTCGGAGATTACTTTACGAAAACTTAGAACTATTTACGAAAAACTTCAGACATTCAAGCTAGGGTTCCCAAACTATTTTCCTTTTTATCATTTGAGCAGGTTTAAGACAGTTTCCGTCAATACCTTCTGTTTATTCTGAACAGAAAAAGGGAAACTGTTTTTAAAATCCATTATTTTCCAGAGAATTGTGTAAAAATCCCATATTTTCCTTCTGCTAACTTGAATGAGTCCCTTAACTTTTGATGCGTTAGATTTCTGTCGGGATTTCTCTGTCCATGTTTGGATTGTTCACTGTTTTCTTTTATTTCGCCGGTTTGTGGATATTATCTTACATTACTCGGTAATAACAGTAAATAATAAGATTGTATTTAGATTGATATGATACTTTTTTTTTTTTTTCTTCTTGTGGCAATTGAGTCGGACTTCCAACTATTCTGCCAGATTCGAGTTAAGACTGCAACGTTTGCAGTTAGACAATATGATACTTAGTTACTCCTACATTCCGGTATGGGTCACAATTTTAGGATGACATTTTTTTCGGCCTGAACCTCATTGATATCTAAAGCGGTTGTAGCTTTATTATGGTAAATATTTATTTTTTAAGGTATGATAGTTACGGATAGAAGATCGTAGCGATATTAAGTAACGGATAATGATGTTTCTATGTGTTAAATAGATGATGTATCGACAGTCACAGCATCTGTGACTCACGGTATAAATATTAACCAATAACAGCTGGATTATAGATTAGAACGGGTTTTTACAATAGAATATATTGTATCTAATAAATACTTGATAGGTACGAACTATGATGTAAGGAACTATTAATATCTGTTCACATGTAGAAACCTAGATCGGTTATAGTTGGATCTTAGTGAACCCTGCGCAAATTTTGATCATGTTACATATTTAGATTAATATATTAGTGTGACTGAAATAAAAGCGTAGTTTTACGTGTTTTGATGCTAGAAAAGTATAAATGAGTCATCCAAGTCTAAAGTTAATTATGTTCGCATTATTTACCGTGTAGAGTAGCCCCTGCAGTCCGCCTTACTTCAGTGACAGGAGCTGCATGCCACCGCGGTTGTTTTGCCAATATGTAGTAAATTCAGCACGATAACAGTTCCCCGTATATCGCGTTATCTTGCACCGCTGCATGGAGCTGATAAGTATTATGGCCGACGCGTCCCTTCAATATAACCTTTTATGTCGTGCGGAGAATAGGAAAGGAAAATGGGCTGTCTTGTGTTTCACGTCTTTTAGATATTGTACTAAACGAATGCAATGGTTTTAAGATTTACAGATATGTTACACAAAAACTATCGTTCTTAGATATTTTGCAAACTGACAGTTCTTACGTTTTCCTTGGCCATCTTGATGTAAAAGTAAACACAGATATTTTTTTAAAGGTAATAAAACTTATTACCATAATAGATAGTACTATGTTATTATCAATAACACCGAAAAATAGGAACCTAACTACCAACTTAGTTTACTTAAGCAAATATTTGTCTTACCAACAAATCAGAACACTAGGTTACATACTGAACATACAAAATATAAGCTTAGTTGGAATAATGCTGTGCTAATAGTGTGCGGACCTGTAATGGTATTAAACAAATACTAATTATATTTCCACAATGATATATAACAGTAACTGTTCCCGTGCAGTGATGCGGCGCGGCCGTACGCACCTATTATCTTCTCAAGATCTTCTCTCAGATAAGTAATTACTGAGAGAATTGGATTTGTCCATTGTTATTTCGGACTTGTGCTTGTAATTCATTTAATTACGGCCCGTCATCGCGTCGGCTAGACAGAATTTCGTTTTAGTAACACTATTTATTAATTCTGGGCCATCATATTTTCCGTACTAGGTAAATAACTAGTATTTTTTATGTTCTAATTCTAACGCATAGCTAGATTCAATAAGGAAATTGTGTGAAGTTATTCTCAATTATTATTCTGTGCTGGTAAAGGAAAACAAGACTGTTTACTAAAGTTGCAAAGAATAAATACATAATAATAGGATACATGTAAATACCTAACAACGTTGTTATTATGTACTTAAACAAACACATGAGACGCGTCGATTACAGGTCCTTAAAACTCCTAAAAGAGAAAAAACATCAAAATTGCATCAAAATCTACTTAGTGGTTTTGTGATAACAAGTACTCACATCATTACACAAATTTACTAGATTAAAATGAGTGAGTGTTTAAAATGCTTTAAAAAACACAAGTTTTTAAATCATTTTATAATCCGCAGCTTAATAGAGTAAAAAGAATTATTGACACTACGTTGTTATTTGCGTGAACGACTGAATTTTTGTACTCATAATTATTACGAATCAAATAATTAAGCAATGATTAATTTATATCATGTATTAGTTACGTACAAGTTATGTTTAAGTTGTTCATTAAATTTTGTACATGGACCTTCTTAAAACTAGATGGCGCCGGCTATTTTTACTGACTTCGAACAAGAAATACCGAATCAAACTTAGTCCTAACATTACATAGTTATTACATAAGACAAGTAATTTTTCATCGCCGCAGGCCGTCCAGCAGTCGTAAGCTAGTCATCAATAAACGGTGTCAGTTCCTGTATCATAATTAATCTGGCTGTTGTAACTGTCCGGGAAGGCTTTGTAGTCGGTTTGAGGGGATCACAGGGATTCTGCGCTGAATTACAATGGAAGCCGAAGGGATCTCACGCCGACTGGACTGGAAACGTTGGTATTGTATTGTACACTCGTAATATGTAGGAATATTGAATGTTTTTAACAGCACTTATAACAGTTGCTGCTTTAATGTGGCCAAGAAAAGTATAGTCGAAGTTAAACAACAATTCACGGCTGAGTTCCAGAACCAAGCCCCGACATCTGAATTAATTTCTGTTCAGAAACTTATTGAATATTAGAACAGTGAATTCTCAATACTAAAATAAAATATTGTATCGCTTCTGTAAGTTTACGCGATCGTAGATCTAATAACACAGTGACCTAAATCGATATAATATAAACACGAAGAAAATAATAAAAACACATGAGTAGTGTTGTAGTTGATCGTGGTATGCGTATGTCGACATATCGATAAGATGCGACACTTGATGACAAGGCGTTCGTGTCACTATTCACAGTTATTTCCATACACATTTTTTGTCTCGTATCATAAATCACCGTCGCTCGTGATCGCAATTACGATTGCTTGATTATAGTGAAGGCGGCTCATTCGATTTGTTCTATGAATTACCTACTCTGCCGCTTTTCCTCGAACAGTCATAAAGGAAATGCTCTAAGTCGGCACCCGTGCTAGTACTTACAACAATGATGGATGTCGGAGTCAATTGTGGCATATTTTCTTTATTGCCATAAAGTAGAAGACGAAAATACACACTCTTTACGTATTCAGTGAAGCACTCAAAATAATTGAGTTCTAGAATAGTCATAAGGCAGTTGTACTAAAAGAAAATACGTAACAGTAATATACCTACGTATATTAATTTCCTCTGTTTCGCAGGGAACTCCGTTGAAGTATTAGTCTCGATCCTCCAACCCGAAAAATTATGGCTTAAGAGCAACGAAATATTTCTAAGAAAGTATTTTCTTTCGCGTAATTGCGCTGTCCCAAAATAGAGTTCATTCAGAAATATCCAATAAGGCTTATCTACCGAATTATGTTCGTTTGAGTTGGTGCGCGATGAAATATTTTATTTACAGAAAATTACACTTGCCAATATTAATTCAATCTGTTTGTAATAATTACGAGAAATCTCTTACATTATATTAGCCCGAGACACTGGAGACTTGAGCGGAAAGTAGAAAATTAAAATTTAATTCTAATTATGCTTGGAGCTACTCGAACGGTGCTTAAGTATTAAATAGTTTTAAGTAATATATTGGTGGGAAACCTTTCGAATTGTACTGGATATTACAATGATAAACACAAATTGTACTAACTGTATCACAGCCTAATTGTTCCTAATTAATACAGTTAACGAAGCAAAACTGCTCTTTTATTAAATCACATATCGCAGCGCTAGTCACGTATCAACAAGCGGGGTGACGTCACTAGTGATTCATTTGAATTTCGAACGGCAGCCATTGCAAAATTCGCTGCAGGTACATCATTGCTTTCGCCTTTAAATTGAATACCATTTTGAATCGTAATTGTGAATTTAATCCCCTAAAGTTTCAAATTTGAAGCTAGCTTTTATATCATGTATTTCAAACTACATTTATTAAAGCTACAGCATTATTAGAACTATTAATAACATCGTAGTGAAGTCAATTTAATATTTATATCTATGTCAGTAAATGAGAAACAATACACAAGAACGTTTAATTTCTTCACTGAAAGTATTTAAAAGTTATCTATGCAGTCGTTACACTTGGCTGCTACTGCTAGACAGCCAAACTAATAGTCCTTCTTCAGTTTTAATTAAACAAGCAAATACACGATGTATAACACTCAGCTAACGATAACACATTAATATTTTTACTATTCGATTAAGTTTGCTGCAAATAAATTGACGGCAGAGGCGCAGATTATAAAATTAACCGCGCGGGTTGTTGATTCGTATTCGGATCGCGTATTTTTAAGGTCGGATGCATTGTGGAGCGCAGACAATGCGGCTGAATAATGATTAAAACGAGATCGGATTTATAGCTGGAACGTGTCTATGCCTACTCGGCTTTTTAACATTCGGAATACGATGCGCTAAAGACATTTAGCCGCTAAGTATTAGTATTGGCAGACAATAAAAAATAAATATAATTAAAAAGGAAAAATAGATTTGTCAACGTTTTGTTTTCTGTCTCCTTGAACTAGTTGTTGCTAAGCGTGACTGTTAACATGAAGTCCTGAGTTCGAATCCAGGGTCGGGAAGTGTTATTGAGTTTTTCCATTAGGTCATTCTCAGTAGCAGCATGGAGTCTGGATTTGTGCCCGGTTGATGGCACGCCATCTATTTCATTGAGAACTATAACATAACTGGCGAAATGTGGGTATACTTATATGTATACAAGTATACACCTCTGCCTACCCCTTCGCAGAATACAGGCGTGATTTTCTGTTAAGTATGCCAACGTTTTGTTTTAACTATTAAGGTAGGTAACATAATAATTTTAAAAAGCATTAAGTATATCGACTATTTCCAATCTGTGTAGTCTAAAAGTGTCTCTAAAACCACGAAAATAAATCATTTATCGTTTGTACAATGTACATATTATGTTCGTTTCGAATGAGACCGTGGAAACCGAAATGTAGTCAAAACATTGGAACGCAATAACAACACGCGGATAACTTTGTCTATGGTTTGAAATACCACAGATTGTAAACAAACCTACACGTCACATGGCAGCTGACTAAATAAACATTACTTAACCCGTAGCGATACTTGTAACAATGTGGTAATAGGTTAAAATGTTATTTACTACGCAACCAGTTTATCACAGTGGAATCATGATTATATTTTTGTTGAGCAATTTTACTAATATTGTGGCATTGATTGGTCATAAAGATTTTTTTTAAGTTGATTGACCAACGTCATTGTACAGGAACATTTCAGGATTTACTTTATAATTTGTGCTTTAACAACTATCCCTTATTCTTCTGATGAAACCTATTAGTAATATAGGTAGGTCTTTTGAGGGTAATTTAGGTATAACTAACTACATACATAGACATAGGGATATAAATTGATTAAAGAAATACGTACCTATGATTGTAACACCGCTATTTTCTAGAAGCACGAAACCTGTTGAACAAATATTGATTTCAACAATGCCACAATATTAAAAGGCCACAACAGACAGCAACAAAACCAGACGAATCGTTATCACAGTGTGCGCTACGATTAGCACATATCCGCCGCCCGACTGCGGTCACGTGGGCAGATAACCGCGCCGCATCTAAAACACATAACTAGGCTATAGTTTACTACATCCCCATAGCCCGCTTACATTAATAATGCCTATTGCTGCCATTTACAAGGCAAACTCTGTAGAACCTTTTCTACCAGTCAACTTCAGGGTGTAATAGATGCGTGTATACGGTGTTTCAGGAAGATTAACACAAGTATTCTTACTTGTCTTTGTCTGTAGATAAAGAGGCAAATAGTTATTCTGCTAAGCCTAATCCTAAAGTTATAATAATTATATCATGTGGTGGATATTCTATAGTCATTAGAAGTTAGTAGGTATTCTTCTTCAAATGCCACATGGAAGCTAGTCATTCCATGGTGTAGAGATTGGTCAGTCAATAAGGACGGTAGCGAGGTTGACCGTCCAGGTTGCGCCGGACGTACGTAGGTATCGTCACTCGAGGAGGCTCTACTTGCACCCATAAGTCGTATTGGCAGACTATTTACCAACAGCTGGATACAGACGCACTAATTACTGGCTAGAAAACTATTGTGACGTTTTCAATGTCATTGTTACTGTTCTAAGATACCACTGACATAAAATGGAGCCCGATCAATTGCATTTTTCTAGCCTCTTACTAGCCTTCACTTTGGAGATTATTTAATACCTAATATCCAGGATTTCCACAATATTTCTCTTGATCTTCCGATAAAAATGACTCCATAACTTCTTTTCTCCTTCACAAAATTAGTGACAATTTATCCACACGCGCCTTCTCCCAACAAACAAATATTTTCTTATTATAGTTACCTTGTTTTAATAAATAATATCGGGTTTGGTCCGTGCTTGCAGTAAATAAATATCTGTGTTTGTATTGTCAGTTGCTGCTGTGCATATCGGAACATGCATAATATCGGTTGTGATTTCGCAAACATTGTATCGTATCTGTTTGATGAAATATCAGTGTATGTTTATTCGCTCACTGCCCGCGTGTTAATACTTCATTCGTATTGATTTTGATGAAAGTTTATAGTTTTGAATGCATGGGTGGTTTTATGGGGGCCAAAATGAACGACGAGCGTGCGCGCGAGAAATGGAGTAGGCACGCCTTTTATGACTTCGAACATAGTATTGCCTGTTCTTATTCTATTGCGGAATGCAGGATTGATAAGATATATTGTTATATTTCATAAACAATATTTTCAATTACAATGTATACTTACTACATTATTAAGTTAAAGTAAAAAGACGAAAATAAATTTCCTTTTATTTTCGTCTAAAAATCGACCACTAACTTCTATATAAGTCTGTTAGGTACTAAATAGTCAATAAGTATATTTCCAGTCAGACCTAGTTATGGCATGAACTAAGATGTCTCACTTATCCAAAAATCTGTGCACTTTTGTACCGTTTTAATTTTGATATCTATTACATGGGCGTTTATTACACTTTGTTTTCTTTATCATGGATAAGAAGATTTGTCGACTTCAAAACCAACTGTACAATGTGATTGTAACCAGCTCATCTTAGTCTAACATCGTAAGAGAACAACCAAGTGCTATGAAACCAATTGAGTTGTCAAATATCCCTGCGACCTACATAGTGGTTGTAGGAGATGCAAGATGTCCCTCTCTTTCCCGCAGAAGGGGGTGCGGATATTTTGTGTTCAAATGGATTGCGGAGGCTGTGCGTTTTCGATTCCATTTCAGTTCGGATTATACCTATTTGTGGTTGAGTTTCAGTATAGTAGCAGTGTAGCGTATACTGTTGGTTTTGGAGCGATTCCTTTTTGTTTATGATTGTATTTTAATATTTTTGCAGCTTTCTTGTTCATTTGAGATTGGTTGAAGCTGCTTCGTGATATTGCTTTGATATCTTTTGCTTATTATTTTATTTTATTTGAACATCAGTTTCAAATATACTTTATGCTATACAAGTCTTAATTGAGAACTGATTTCTAAAATACTTCTTGTACAGAGCATAATATACTTCCTCTTGTTTTTTTGGTAGCCCTTAAGGAGTAGTGGTAGTAAGGAGGACTTTGTCCTGCAGTAAAGTACCTATTTTGGGATCTTAATAATTTGTCTTGAATTCCTTGAAGGATTTTTATGAAGACTTGCGCTGATCAAAAAGTACTTAACCCTTAAGAATCTGTACTAATTGTCATCGACAAATTTTTCAAGTCCCAAACTAAGGTTCTCTCATTAATTTCATAAAACTATTATCCATGTGATTTAATTAAGTTATAGCCAAATAATTTAACTTAAAGTAATTACTCATTCGAGGCATTACAGCCTCATAAATGACAACCACGCATAAAACATGCAATCACGACGAGGATAATAAGGAAATAAATAATTGTTATACTTAATCAAAGTTAATGGCTGGAGATTTATATGAAATGTAATTAACATAATGCTTGCCTATATTATGTCGCACGCGGTGCCCATGTATTTTTTCGTTTAATAAAGTGAAGCTAACTAAAAAAAAATATTTATAGGTACTTAGAAGGTTATGCATTTTTTGTCTAGTGACAAAGTCTCGGTATTGTAGTGTTCGGACTTAGGATAGTCTAACATTAGGTCCAGGTATCTTTATAGATAAGTACTAGATATCTAATAAAAAATAGAAGGTATTTAATAACGAAATATCGCTCGGTAAAGGTTTTCCTTGCCTTGTCTTCGACAAAACATTCCTGCTTTGATCGCAATATGTTTTCTCAGGTTCCCCTTTAATTTGTTCGGCTAAAATTTTTTTAGCGTCTTCCTAGCATTACATGCTTCATTAAATTGTACCTTTTATCACCAGCACATCTTTCTGCACTCATCATCATAGGTTAACTTAACAAATTGACTAATTTAAGAGTCCTCTCTGTAGTTGTTGCAAGTAGAGTGCCTCCACGTGAGATAGTACCTAAGGACGTCCGGCGCACCCTGGGCGGTCAACCTCGCTACCGTCATTGTTGACTGGCAGTCTCTACACCACATCATAAGTATGACCTGTATCCTAAGACATAGCTCATGCCGATACGACTTAGAAGAAGAAGTCTTTCTCTTCAAGCTATCAATAGGTATGTTAGTATTTATTGTGTATCTGGTAATACGTTATTGCGGAAACTAGTTCAGTGTCAACTCTCCATTTGGCATCCCTCCACGGTGCATGAGATTCGCCATGTTGTATATTATGTAGTGTGTTACGTACTGTGTCCTAGAACCGTTCGGCCTTGGCATATTTACGCAGTTTTAAGATCGTTGGATTCACTTTTCGTTTGAAATATTTTTGGCAAAGATAATGCTGAAATGAGATAGTGTTTAATTGAATTAATTTTGTAATGTCATGAAATAGTTGCTTTTCGATATATTAATTACCAAGTAGGTACAAATGTAAGGCCCCATGTTAAATGCTCAACTAAGCCTGAAAAATGTGTTCGGACTGTTCTCTTACTTTGAGTGATTTGAGTTCGTAATACGCCCCAATTATAAGTACCTATCAAGTCCCCAGGTTCCAGTAGCTGTTACTTAGACTCAATATCAGTACCCATACACAGACACACTAATCAACGTAATGTTTAATTTTGTACAATCGTTTGCCAGTAAATGCCATAATAAAGTAATAAAACCAGCTGTCCGCAGTGTCCACTTCACAGGATCCGTTATTCGCAGTAACAATCAGAGAATGCCTCAAAAACCGGCCGCAATTCACTGTTGACTGCTCATTGTGCGCCGGAAAATTGTGGCCGCAAAAAATACGAAAGGGCTGTCAAAGGGACCCTACAGGCCGCTAAATACAAGGGCACTCGGCAGAATACCTGCCTCATTACTGTGTTTGTGGACCAGCAGAAACCACTCCAGGTCTCGTTTGAATCGTAAATTATATGGTAATGTTGGCCGTGATTTTAAGGTTGGGTTTTGTATGAATGTATGGGCTTCGCCAGGGATGCTTTATTTTGGATTTATGATATTCTGTTTGGATATGGTAAGTTTATTTGGAGTGTTCCTGGTATTTTTGGTGGCAGAAGTCAATGTGTTATTATGTATTATATTTAAAATTCTTACAATGACTTTATTTACTTAGAAAGAAGTTAATTGTTGGTACGTGTGGTGCATTGAATACAGTGCAGTTTTAAAATTATTTGGCGCCCCCGTGGGGCATCTACATATTTGCTCACATAAACGTACAATCACACTGCATTTGCACTAAAAAGGCGGTTTTATTCAAATAGAGTGATATATGAAACAATCACAAACGGTTAACATTAGTGTCTTCGGCTTTCGTAAATAACAAGCAGCTCTACACTTCTACAGTCCCCATTCATCTAACGACCCTTAGAAATAATTGGGGCTTAGGGTCGTTCACATTAACAGTTGAACTCTGGTATCGGTTGTGGGTGGTCAGTTAATTACCCTTCGGTTAACCTCTCGTGGGCGTGTCAATTAAATACGATTCAATCTCTCTATCAGTTACCGTTAATCATATATTTTTTGAATACAAGCCATTTTGAGTCTTATTGCTTCACCTTCTATACTAGCTTATGCCGCAGGCTTTGCTTACGTCATAGTTAAGCTCTTTAACTTTATAAGTAGGAGGATATTTTAAAAACTATTTAAGTGAAACCTTACGAGTCAAAGTAATATAAGTAAATAGTGTGTACAATGCGTATGTATTATATTTACTTTTAAAATTAATAAACTAAGGCTTCATGTTACCTTATACATACAAAATCTTCTTTCTTTAAGAAAGCAATCTTCTTCAGTCCTTAAATCATGGACTGATGGAACGAAACAAACATAAAATGGATGCAAAACAAAAGTATAGAATCGGTCCATGTGGGGTCGCTTGAGGAAAGATTATGTTCTGCTTACATATAATAATAATAATAATAAAGCCTTATTTATTTCCTAGTAAAATTAAATTACAATTAATCCTTGCACAACAAAACAAAGAAAATATATATATATGAAATTTGATAAAAGTAATGTTTCAAAAATTTACATAATAAATAACATAATATTTCATACACTTAGATCATAAATTATATTAATTCGTGCAAATAATATATTATATAATTACTATATTACTTAGGACCTCTCTACTGAGTGAAGGCCTCCTCCAATTTTCTCCACATTGTTCTGTCAGATGCTTTTTCCATCCAGGTATTTCCCGCTGTTTTTATGATTTCGTCGAGCCACCTCTCTATTGGTCTCCCTCTACTTCTCTTGCCTAGTGGGCCTTTCCATGTGGTTATCCTCTTTGTCCATCTGTCATCGTTCATACGTGCAACATGGCCGGTCCACTTCCATTTTAGTTTTTTGCAGTGTTGTAAAGCGTCTATAACTTTTGTTGTATTTCTTATATCTGCATTTGTTCTTTTGTGTTTTAATTTTATTTTCAGTGTGCTCCGCTCCATAGCCCTTTGTGTTGTTAATATCTTATTTCTAGTGTACTTATTGAATATCCATGTTTGCGATGCGTAGGAGAGAGTTGGTAGAATACACGAGTCTAGAACTATTTTCTTCAGTCTCATCGGAATCGTTGACTTAAGAATTTCTTTGAGGCTCCAAAATTTATTCCAGGCCATGCTCACTCGCCTACATAGTTCGTCTCGGTGTCTCGACTTTTTGAACGATGCTTGTTTGCCTAGGTATATGTAGTCTTGAACGTATTCTATAGGAGTAGTATCAACATGTATCGGGATTATTTTGTTGTTTGTCATAATTTTGGTTTTGGATTTGTTTAACTGCAAACCAATTTTTAGGCTAATATCATTTATTTCTTTTATCATAGTTTCCAACTCTGATGCACTTTCCGCAAATAGTACTATATCATCAGCGAATCTGAGGTTACTTAGAAATTTGTCATTTATGTAAATACCTTTGTTTTCCCATTTTAAGGTTTTCATAATGCTCTGAAGTACGGTTATGAAAATCCTGGGTGACAAGGGATCACCTTGCCGGACGCCTCTTTGTATGTCTATTTCAGTCCCTGATTTGTCTAATATTACTCTACTTTTACTTTTTCTATATATGTCTTGTATTAGTTGTATAGTTTCCGACGGTACCTCACATTCATGTAGGGCTCTCCATATACTATCATGGGAGATAGAGTCGAATGCTTTGGCGTAGTCTATAAAGGCCAGGTAGAGCGAGCGGTTCATTTCTTCGTATTTCTCTATAACGAGTTCTAGAGAGTGAATGTGCTCTACAGTAGAGTAGTTTTTTCTGAAGCCTGCCTGCTCTAACGGCTGATGTTTTTCAGTGAAATTTGCGAGACGTTCTTCCACGCAAGAGGCAAATAGCTTATATAGATTAGGTTGTAAACTGATCGGTCTGTAATTACCGATATCAGCCGGATTTCCTTTTTTATATAGCAGGACCACGTCTGATTTCGCCCATTCAACCGGAATTGCTTTATCGTCTAATATTTTGTTGAATAAAGTAGTCAGAAGTGGTACTAAGACAGGCTCTCCTGCAATAATTGCCTCGTTTGGTATGCCATCGGGTCCGCTGCTTTTTTCCTTCTTTAAAAATCTTATTTTTGAAGAAATTTCTTGATATGAAAATCTTTGTAAGGTGGCATTGTTTTGCTTTTGTGGTAGTGTATCTGGAGATGATGGTGTCCTGATTGAGTACAGATCTTTATAAAAGTCAGTAGCTGTTTTTATTATTCCTGATCTAGAGAAGGTTTTCGGTTGTTTTGTAGAGTTCCCCTGTAAGTAAGGAATCCATTCATCCATCCATCCAAGTTCTGCTTACATAACTCTCATCAATAGTTCTTTCTTAAATACTTTTTGTTCTCTATTTCTCGTAGTCCAATCAGATGGCACACCGGCACTAACATTGGCTATACAATTGGTTAGTTAGTCTAGTTTTAGTTCAGGCCCCAATTGAAAATCAGCGCTGGTACTATCTAGCAGCAGCAATAGGCTGAGTTGGGGTCTTATTTTTGCTCGTACACAAAATTGTTATGTAATAATTTTGTTTTATTACTGTTTTATAGTGTTTCTTTCAGTCTTATTCCCACCAAGGAGAAGGAAGCTCCAGTCTTCGTTAGAGGTTGCTATAAAAGGATTTGTTGACTCGTCCCCATTGGAAAACTTGACGGAGTTCCCTCATTGAGGACAAGTGCTTTTGTTAACGCTGTAAGTAAACAGCTCATTATTGCGCACGTGCCAGCCAGCCAGACGGGAATCCGACACAAATACGTGACTGATGGGGGCGACCTTGGGGCCGCTAATTGGACACCAGAATCGAATGTATGGATTGTCTGTATTAAGTTAAAGGCGTCGTGTCATATGCTACTGGATGATTTTAACCACTATCTTGATATTACAGCTAGGTATAATGAGGATAGTTAGGTAGTTTAGGATTAAAAATAAATCATAATCGTAATCTGAGATTATTTAAATCTAGTGAGCGTGGTAATCAATGCATGTTCAATAGATGCAGGTGATAGCTCTTGCCAGCACAATAAGTTTTTAATTTTCAAGAAAAAAAAACTTATTTTAAGTAATACACACACATAATAATAATGACTTCCATTAACGTATCCTAAACTGGAGATAAAGATAAATGTTTTAAAAACTAAAAACAACTACAGTACATAAAATAATATTGTTTGTAGAACCATTAGTGCACAATAATGTGCCAAAAATCTATATAGCTAGCGTTAAACTTACTCTAGAAATAAACAACGTATACTAGATAATTTCGAAGTTGAACAGAACTAAGTGCTCAAACATGGCTAATAGCCGCTTACTGCAGCCCCGCATTCAACCTCTTCGCTAAAGATGGAGCTTCGCGTGTGGAAACGCATTACCCCACTTTGCTTTATGCTAATACGCCTCCAGATAACCGTACTACGAATATAGGCACACATCAATCCGTTCCATATATAAATAATGTAGTATACTCTATACAGTCTATGATAGTTTGCCGCGTATTTTTGACAGATGTCAATTTGACGTTTGCTTTGTACAATGCTTCTTCAACTTTAATAAAAACAATGCATCAACTCTGGCAGAATGGTGTAAGGAAAATACAATGCTTTTACGAGCATTGATTATCCTATTCTACTGATTAATGAGGCACGTGCCTTGCAAATAGTCATCAACTTAATGTCAACTCATAATTTGTCAATCCATGCAATTAGCCTTTAGTTATTAAAGTAAGTTTTGTAAGCGTTGAATTATAAAATGTTACTTAAAATGGTAGCTTCGAGGACACAGCCCTAGATGGTATAGAAATAAGGACAGCTTTTTAGTGTGATTGCAGTCTCGCCGTCGTAGTATATAAATGCGAGTGTACGAAGGGGATTTATGGCGTCATTGTAAGTAGGGTTGCCGGAAGGAGCGCCCTACAAAGGTGACACTGACCCTTTTGGATGTCGGACTCTTTCAGACCTTTTGTCGGACACGAAACATGTATTCTCGACCGCATGTATAAAAAAACATGGTTGGGGAAGAAGAAAATGGCATGTGACATCAACACAACATAATATCCATTGAAAGATATTTTTGTTAAAATTAGTTTGTTGCTTCGTTATTTAGTAATTGTTGTCTATTCTTACCCTATGAACACACGTGTGAGCTTCAAAAAATAATAATTTCGAATCAAGAATTTCGGATCCCCTTTTGGATTTGGCATAGTTCAAATTATATAGAGGCGAGATGCATAAAGCTAAAATTTATAGATTGATTACTTTACCCAGACTTTAACTAATTAGTGCACATTCCACCAGCTGACCCAAACATGATGCTCAGTGCCGTGGACAGTGTCAAACTAAACAAGCAGCTTTAAAAAGCGTTTTTCTACTGTAACTTATATTTAGCGCACCATTAATCGCTCTATTTCCTCCAACCGGAGTTTTTACGCTCGCGTTTAATTTCCGTATCAGCGTGGGTGATCTCCGGCTCTAAAGGGGGCTATTACTTACGATAACTTTACGCTTATTTTAAACTAAATCGGATATAAAAATATTAACCGATTACTACAATAATATTTTTGATACTTAATTCCATTTTCTGATTTGACAGTGTCGATGCTAGATGGCACACCTAAAATGATGACAGCTTAACACTAGTATGTATTTCGAATTACTCAATGGATTAGCCAATCAGATACGTTGGCTATGACGTCTCGCTGACCCAGGCCCAGGGTGCGCCAGAAGTTAATGTCATCAATGAGTCACTTTGTAAAGCTCTTTTTAAGCATGGCTTGAGTATTGTCACCTCCCTCTTGTCAATACGACATGAGTGCTTTATTTGCTCGTTCAGATACTTGACAAGACCTAACAAAAATACTTTCCTTTTCTACATTACAGGACTACATTTATGACTTTACTTCTACGACAATTAAATAAACGCTGTGTTCTACAATATTTCATATTATTGGATTTTTTACTCATTAAAATGATGATTCTGAAAAGATTAAAGGAGAAATAAATGATGCCTTACGTTTGATTGTAGACATTACCTCATTGTTATAGCATCGCTATCAGTATGCGTAATGACACGGCTGGGCCTGTTTTAAGAAAGGTCATGAGTAAGTGTGAGGTCAGATCCAAAGTGATACGAGGAGTTTGTTACTAAGTATTTTACTTCAATGGTGCGGTCGATGAGTTGATAGGTATTTGTTCCATAACATTGATGAGCTATTCCTAATATTGTAACACTACCTGTCTCTTAGTTATGTCATCACGAACCGCTGAACCGTATGTAATAATAATTATATACATAGCATGAACGTCCTAGGATAAGACATAGTATTTATGTTGTTTCAAAGTCAAATACATAAGTTAGATATTTTGCAAGACTTACAGGTTCTTTGAAATTCATTATGCCTTATATATGGATTTAGCAGACTGAACAAATATTTCCGGATCACACCAATGGACACGAATAGAAGTCTGCAACTTTTTTTGGAGCCGTCCGTACAAACTTCTTCTGTTCCTATCATGTCTTCGCCTAAACAGCAACACTACAGAAATGTCCTCGTTACTCGCTTCTTAATTTCACTATCGTTATGCCATCTTCTAAGTGTTGGCAGCGGGACCTGTGGCCAGCTGGCACGACGTCAACAGTCTGACCCGGCCTTCACCCTCCACACAAGGGTTCATTGCAATTCGCCACTAATTTAGGTCACTCAGTTACGTTACCTTGCAGTAACACTAGGATATAGGCCACCGATTTTGGTGCTCTCTTTCCTTTGTGACGTGATGATGACGTTACGTTTTCCAGTGATTCTTGGTTGTAACTTATTTTATATTTTTGATACAGTTATGTCAGTGGGCTGGTCAGGCGCACTAAAAGGTTTGGGGAAACTTGGCAAAAAAAAAACAAATACCGAAAACTTTACTAATAAAATATATTTCCATATCATGTCCAATTTTGTCCGGTTTCTGCATTGTTATCACTTCATGGTAGAACCATTTCACATAGGTTCTTGTAATAATATAATATTATTATAAATAAATGAATAGAATAACATATATAATATTCCAGCCAACAGATCGCATACAACGGACGACATAAAACCACAAATAAAGAATTTATTAATTCTGGCCGTTAACAATGTTACCATTATTTAAATATCGAACACTGTAATGTGTTGCCAATATTTAAAACCGCGGAAATATGTATGTATATTTTAGTAGGAAATAAATTATGCAATATGTATAATATTATCACCGAACCGCTATGAATATTATGGTTACCCTATGCTGACAGTACCTACACTATATTACAAGGTTTATTTAGCTGCAAACAATTTCCAGTAAAGCCTGCTTTAATTAGTAAAAATACATTATCTGCGGTTTCAGTTTAGATTTAAGTTTTTTAAAGTAGCTGTATGTAAATAAATGTAGACATAGGTAGGGTAAGTAATTAGGCTGATTAATTAAGACCTATTGTACGGGTCATCTTCGCACCAAGTCCTTCTATCAATTTCTAACGGCACCTTAAAAATACTGCGTAATTCTTTTGTTAAATGTTCTTCTCAAGTCGATTGACTATATTTTACGAGTAGCTAAACAAAGTGAACAAACTAGTAGGATAAAGTCTGTATTTGGCAAATACATACGTATAGTTTATTATACGTAATAGTTTAGTTATTCAGACTAGTTCGTAGATTTATTAGGGTCCACAAGCCCGCAATCGAACGGATTAGTATCTAGTTAATAGGTTGATTTCCAGCTCATTACGAGCTTTGCATGTCAGATACGGATTGAATAAATATTATGCTATTGAGAGTCTGATTATAAAGTCACTGTGTGTCTTTTTTGCACATTGCCTTTTAACCTTTTGAGCGCCAGTCTTGAATTGAAGACAAGAGTTTTCGTGCCCTCCACGCCTCAGTTTCTTTAGAAGACAATATCTAATCCTAAAATTTATTAAAATTATTGCATTACACAAATGTTTCGATTTGATATTGTCTCCTGGTAGAGCTATGGCGTGGAGGGCGCGGAAGCGTTGTCTTCTATACAAGACCGTGGCGCTAAAAGGTTTAAAGATAAAATCTATATGATGAAACTAGATCTAACATTAAACATAAGATTACGCCTGTATTCCGCGATAGGTTAAAGTGTACGTAGTGTATGTACATAACCGTTATTTCCCATTGATCTTACTCATTGCTTCAGTTTATTATAGGTCCTATGTAAAAGATGGCGAGCCTATACCTTCATCTATTTAATTAATACATCATCATCATCAGCCAAAGACGTCCACTGTTGAACATAGGCCTCCCCGTTAAACGGGGGGGTTGCCTTAATCCCCACGCTTGGCAAGCGGCTTGGGGATCGCAGTATTGTTGGTGAAGTTACAGAAGACGCTGCTGCCGATCTTCTGGATTTTCCCTTAGTCGCCTCTTACGACACCCACGGGAGGAAAGGGGGTGGTCAATTCTAGGCCGGATACCACACGGCAAAAAATTAATACATACGTAATAGAAACTCCTAAATGTAATGGGAAATTATAAGCGTTGAATGCAGCAGAAATAAGTAGATATCAAACAAACAGAAGCATCATGAGCCTTACACATAAGTATCTCTTAAGTTGGTATTGATCGTAGTAATCCGCAGCTCGATGTGACGCGGTGGTATCTTGGGTGATGTCATAACGGTGACGTCACGCGTCCATTACCTCATTTTGTGATGAGATTGTATGTTTTTCTTAAGAAGGAAGAGTCTACGGTATTTAATTTTGTCATGAAAATCAAATCACAATTAGAATGCATGCAGTAGGTATCCAAACATACATAACAGACAACCCGATTAGCGCAGTGGCTAAACGATTAGACTGCTGCGCTAGAGGTTGTGGGTCGATTCCCGGATGGGATAACAATTTGTGTGATCTGCAGATGTTTGAAAAAAAATTGTTTCCTGAAGGGGTTGATAGAGGTATATTCCTATATCGGCAGTCTCTAAAGAACAACATTCTCTGTTAAAACCTACCTATTTCTACCCTTACCTTCTAGATTATTTTGAAATTTGTATTAGTAGTCTATAGTTCCGTTCAGCGAAACTTCTCTGTTTAGTAGTTTTAATTTATTAGTCGATGTAGTTTGATTGTCATTCAGATCGTACATAGTGGTATCTACGAGAGACATCATCATCATCAGCCAAAAGACGTCTACTGTTGAACAAAGGCCGCTCCCTCCTTAGGAGAGGGGGGGGGTTGCCATAATCCTCACGCTTGGCAAGCGGCTTGGGTATCGTAGTATCGTTGGTCAAGTTACAGAAGACGCTGCTGCCCATCTTCTGGATTTTCCCTTAGTCGCCTCTTACGACACCCACGGGAGGAAAGGGGGTGGTCAATTCTAGGCCGGATACCACACGGCAATGAAGTACAAGGCAAGTTAAATTCAACTGGTAGGCAGTGAGGTAGGTACCTTAGTATGTCCCCACAATTTCCCTCGAGCAGTTTATCAAAACTTTATGCGTTGCGTGACTTGCCTTGTTTCCGGAACTAACTTATTTTATTGATGGCTTCCGATTCAGGTTATTGACAAGGTACAAGTACCTCTGACAGGGTCACGGAGATTCATGGCTACCTCACATTAATGTATGTTTACGTTTTTGTGTTTTGATTTTCGTTGAGCCCATATTTTCATGTTCTGTAGGGTTTCAGATACTATAACTCGAAATGACGGCCACGCCGCATGTTAAATGATATTTTCTTTTATGTAAAAACTGTTTTTTTGAAAATTAACCAAGAGCTTGGCTCTAAATAAAGCTTAAGATACTGCCCCCTTACCATGAACTTTTGAAGCGGGAAAGTTTTCGGTGTGGAAGCGAGACACTGCTAGATGCAGTGTAATGCGGCGTCTCGCTTCTACAACGTAAACTATCCTGCTTGAAGAGTACGTGGTAAGGAAGCTGTTAGATGCATGATGATAGTGTGATATGGAAAAACAATTTTACCCTAGAATCAGGCTTACAAACTATAACGTTGATTAGTAAACAATGTTGCTCTCCTTTAATATTTTCTCACAGTTTTCATACAAACACTAACCCATATGTTTTATTTCCAGTCGATTATAAATAAAACATACTAACGATATTATTATCCTTATAAACATAGACAATATTATTATGTCCACAGTGTATAATATAGGTATGTTATACATGGGTATTATTAGTGTCAGTTTATTCTCTATTTTGTAAAATATCTTTTTAAAACAATTGCTGGAAACAATTTAGGGACAGTTATGGAAGATTTGTAGAAAACAATTGTTATATAAGTAATGTAGATAGTACATTTATGTATGTTAGGACATGCATGTAATTAGATTAATTTAAATCGGCTAACAGGAACTACTCAGATAAGTGTTATCAAACTGGTGATTTTATGTTACAATCAAACTACTAACTGGTTAGTAATACTAAAATAACGGCTAACTTAATGATGCGACGATAACTCAGTTGGAGTAAAAATAAGTAACACGAGTGGACTGTACTGATCATATATAATGACTTAGACACAATTAACTTATATGAAAATAAGGATGAACGTAAAAGACACGATGTGCGCGCGGTCGATGCGCACAGGCAAGATTTGACCTCTGGACCCGGCGCATACACGGCCGGCCGCTGTACCACGACGTCACTGTTGCCCCCACTTCTCGTGGACGCAGTTGAGACGAGTGGGGCGACTCAACATACTCCCCCCGTTGAAGTGTCTTCAACAGCAGTGGCGACGGGCAGCGGGCAGATTGTGTTGAAGGCTCGCCGAATGACACCCTTACGTGTGCGGATGTCGGCGACTCGTGCAATGCCGTCTCTACCAGGAAGCACCTTAACGATCCGTCCTAAAAGCCATAACAGAGGAGGTGAGCCTTTATCTTTGATGACGACAAGGGTTCCCTTTGTAAGTTCCCCTGACGATCGGAGCCATTTGGTTCGTTGCTGGAGCCACAAGATGTACTCATGTGAGAACCGAGACCAAAAATGTTGCTTCAAACATTCGATGCGACGGAACCGCTGCAAGTTGTTGACCTTAGCGTTCTGGATCTGTGGATGAGGCAACAAGATGAGCGATCGTCCAATAAGAAAGTGGGCAGGTGTCAAGGGAATAAGGTCGGAAAGGTCGTCGGAAAGTGGGGTTAAGGGCCTGGAGTTTAAGACAGCTTCTACTTGGATTAAACATGTTGCCATCTCTTCAAACGTTAAATTTGTTAAGCCAAGGATGCGTCTGAGATGGTGTTTGGTTGACTTAACCGCGGATTCCCACAAGCCACCAAAGTGTGGAGTGTACGCGGGTATAAACGAGAAGTTGATACCAGGATCAATCACACTTAGTCCTAAGTCTTGTGAGAGCAGGCTAGCCAGCTCGTTGAAAGCACCAACGAATGTCGTGCCATTGTCGGAGAAAATGTTGCGTGGCTTCCCCCGACGAGCAATAAAGCGGTTCATGGCAGCCAGAAAAGCCTCCTTAGTCAAGTCGGACACAAGTTCAAGGTGAACGGCCCTCGTGGCCAAACACACAAACACACATATAAAGCACTTGATAAGTCTACATCCTCTACCCCTACGGTCAGCTATCATGATGGGCCCAGCGTAGTCAACACCGGAATCTAAAAATGGGAATTCTAAGTGCAGACGCTGCTCGGGAAGGTTGCCCATGATAGGCTGTACGGTATTCGCCTTCATTTTGCAACACTTTACGCATTGGTGAGTCACTCTTTTGGCTAAGGATTTCCCACCAATGGGATAGTAGTGGTGACGAACTGTTGTGAGAAGCAATTGAGGTCCAGGATGTAAAAGTCGTAGGTGATACATGTCAAATAATAATTTGCAAATAATGTGTTTACTTGACATAAGTATAGGGTGTTTTATATTAAAGTCATAAAACGAATTGTTTAACCTGCCTCCAACACGAAGTAAATTACAAGACTTATCAAAGAATGGAGAAAGTGATAACAACTTGTTTTTTGCTGGTAAGTCTTTCCCTGCTGAAAGAAGGTCATACTCTTCAGGAAACGACTCCTGTTGGCAAAATCTTAATATGACGTGTAATGCACTATTCAACTCTTTAGATGTAAGTGGACCAGGATAAAATGATTGTTTTTTAATTTTAATGTTAATAAATTTAAGTAAGTATGCTGTAAAACGCTGTATTTTATTAAAATCTGAACACGTTGTAAATAATTTAGAAATAATGTTGTCTTTATGATTGGAAGTATCGATATGGCAAGAAGTTACTGTTTCTGGTAAAGTTTGAATAGGTTGATGTGATTCAGGAAATGTAGGCCAAGTAGATGAATCATTGAATAAAAATTGTGGTCCCGACCACCACAGTGAAGAAGAAAGCAGCTTGTCTGCTCTGAGCCCACGCGAAGCGAGGTCTGCGGGGTTTTCTTGTGACGGAACGTAACGCCAAGTTCTGCCCTCCGCAGTTTCCTGAATTTCCGAGACACGATGGCGCACGAAAGTCTTAAGTTGCGCGGGTGAGGCAGACAACCAACCCAAGACTATGGTGGAATCACACCAGAAATAGACGTCGTCAATATGTAGTGTTAGTGACTGACGTACCTTTAAGTACAATCTCGAACCCAACAACGCGGCACAGAGTTCGAGTCGGGGTATAGTCGTTGACTTGACCGGCGCTACCTTGCTTTTAGCGGTAAGAAGGTGTACATGAACCTCGCCACTACGCGATACGCTGCGAACAAACAAACAGGCACCATACGCCCTTTCAGAAGCGTCGGTGAATACATGTAGCTGCACTGAAGATGATGATTCACACATGATCCACCGAGGTATCCTAAAATTATTTAAAAAAGGTAAACTATTTTGAAAGCTGTCCCATGGATGCTTAATATGTTCGGGAACAGGCTCATCCCAGGAACACTTTGCAAGCCACAGTTGCTGCATGATTATCTTGGCTTCCACTACGCAGGGAACGACCAAGCCAATAGGATCGAAAATCTGAGCAATGACAGACAAAATTTTTCGTTTCGTGGCGATGTTACTGGAAGTTGCATTTGATATGGAGAAAGAAAAGGTATCTGATGAGCACCTCCAGTTCAGCCCTAATGTTTTTGACATCTCATTATCACTGAGATCAACGAAATCACTGTCACTAATATGATCTTGGCAAAGACCCTTTACCAATTCAGATGAATTAGACCGCCACTTGCGAAGATTGTACTTAGCAGTCTGAAGAGCTGCGATGACTTGATGACACTTGTCCAACACTTCTGCAACAGATGATCCACCAGACAGATAATCATCAACGTAAAAGTCATGTGCTATTGTAAACTGTGTTGACAAATCACTGCATTCCTCAGCCAGTCGTACTAAACACCTGGTTGCTAAGAAAGGCGCCGATGCGGTGCCGTAGGTCACCGTATTAAGGGTGTATGTTTTTAATTGATGAGAAGGCTCTGCCCTCCAAAGAATCATCTGTAAAGGTCGAAAAACGTCATCAATCCTTGTCTGCCGATACATCTTTTCGATGTCCGCACATACGACAATCTGATGTTGACGAAATCTAAGTAAGATTGTTAATAGATCGTCTTGTAGCGAAGCACCTACCATCTGAATTTGATTATAGGACCTGCCTGATAATGTGCTGGCCGATGCATCGAAGACGACTCGGAGTTTGGTGGTAGAACTCGATTCCTTTAAAACACCGTGATGAGGCAAATAATTAGAAAATGACGAGTTAGACGAGTTATATTCAGACATGTGCCCTAAGTTAATGTATTCCTCAATGAAATTAACATATAATTGCTTGAGGCTAGAATCTCTAGCTAAGCGACGTTCAAGTGACAAGAAGCGGCGCTTAGCCATGTTGTAGGAATCACCCAAAACGTCAGGAGACTCCTTAAGTGGTATGCTAACTACGAAGCGTCCATCCGCGTCACGGTATGTGGATTGTAAGAATAAGTCCTCACAAGAACGCTCTTCGCGCGTGAGTGTGTGTTTTGCTGAAATTGAATCTAGCTTCCAAAAACGGTCTAAGTCTGCCTGCAAATTATCAGCTAGCAAACATAAATGAGAATACGAATTTGATAGTTTGATGACCCCAGATAACAGCCAACCCAATTTGGACTCAAATAAAGTAGGCATAGATTTACCTAACTCTATACGGTTAGTACCTAAAACGTTCCAAAAGACTTCAGCACCTACAAGAATATCTATTGAAGATGGAACGTAAAACTGAGGGTCCGCAAGAACTATATTGGTAGGTATACTTATATTGTGCACGTCAATATATGTGTTTGGTACAGACGATGAGATCTTGGGCATGATATAACAATGAATATCGATCTTATAGTCACTGTTGATCGAACTTAATGAGATTGAACAACCTTGTGTACAATAAGAGGATTGGTCATTAATGCCTCTTACCTTAGAATCAACTGTGTAGGTGGAAATATTAAGTTTACGAGCTAACTCCTGTGATATAAGGTTAGCCGTACTCCCGTTATCCAGCAGGATTCGTGCGATATGAACGTTGCCTTCAGCATCCGACACATTCACCAGCGCTGTGGACAGTAAGACAACTCGAGGTGTAGAAAGGTGATTGACAGAAGCTAAAGTACTAGTTGGTTGGTTAGGGACAACGGTATCGCGATCAAGGTGCAACAATGTATTATGCTTCTCACGGCAATACTTGCAGTGACCCATTTTACATTTATAAACATTATGACCTGGTCGAAGACAATTTAAGCATACATTTGAAGTTTGAGCTTTACTTATGCGTGATTGCACAGGCAAGCTTTTGAACTTCTCGCATTGAAAAATGAAGTGATCTTTTTGACACATTGGACATGATAAAGGACTGCGAGAATTTTCACTTGAACCCGCAGAATGTTTACTTTGTCTAATATTGTTGACATGTATACCTTCACCATTAGTAAACAATGACTTGGATTCCTCAAGCGTTTCTAACAAATCAGCCCTATTGGTGACAAATTCAATAAACACGGCTAGTGTTGGAGGTTCTGACAATGAGTTCCTATGCTCCTCCCACTCTCGATTAGTCACCTGGTCAAGTTTACAGGTCATTATGTAAATGATCAGTGTGTCCCAGTACTCGACAGGTTGACCCAGTGTAGATAATGCCCTTAAGTTTTTATTTGTGGTGTCAACAATATGTCGTAGTGACTTACTGGATTCCTTGCTGATGGACTGCACATTAAAAAGGGATTGAACGTGGTTGTTGACTAACAACCTTTTATTGTCATACCTATTACAGAGCAATTTCCAAGCAGCGTCGTAGTTATCCGATCTAAAGTCAAGATTGTCAATAATCAAGGAAGCACTACCTTTTAAAGAGGCACGAAGATAATGCAGTTTATTTATGTTATCTATGCTATCGTTATTATGGATTATAGAAATGAACGTGTCTCTAAACTCTAACCAATCATGATAGCCGCCGGAAAACTTAGGAAGATCAATTTTAGGCAAACGAATAGAGTTATGTTTGTGTGTGTGCTTAGAACAAGAAACATCAACCTCAGCTATGGAGTTCCCTGAAGCTTGCTTGCGAGCATTGCTGATCAGCTGACGTGCTGCAGCCACCAAACTGTAGTACTGCTTTTCGAACTCCTCACGTTCCGCATATTGCTCGCTAGGGTCGTCCACCACCTCTTCTATGTCGGTCTGTAACATGTCATATTTATCATAAAGATTTTCGAAAATGTTAAGTCTATACTCAACCTCAACAATCTGAACTTCGCTCAACTGATCACATGACTTAGAAATGTTCAGGTATGAAGAGAATTGCGTAAGCTTTGCTTTAATCGAAGCACGTTTCTTAATAAGGCTTTTAAAGTCAGACATTTTCAAAGAAGGCGATAGATTGAGTATAAAGGCACTTAGGAAAAACAAGCTAACACTTTCAAAAAAAAAATAATAGCAACAAGTTGTAAAGGTGCACGAGAAAAAATTGCAACAGAATGCGTATTGCTATTTAAAATTGCAAGGCGTTTGTGGCACTGATAAGTGCTGCGTAATGCTAGGTTCATAAAATGACTATATTCGATTTCAAGTGAAATATGAAATGACACTGCAATGAATGATTAAGTTAAAGTTAATAGAATGGATGAAGAGATGAAACAGTTGAAATTTATTGTAAAATGGAATGAAATAGGATGACGATGTGGAGATGACTTGCAAAATGTTACAACGTATCTTTAATTATTAGAAAGAAAAGTTAATGTGATTAGGATATGGATGATTATGAATATGCTTGTGATGATGGAAAGATGATGAAATGATTAAATAAGGAATTGGGACGAGCTCACTGTTTTCCGGTGCAAACCACTGATGATGACTGTGTCGAGGAGTATTCTTGACAGATATCTCAATGCACGACGACAATCTGAAGACGTGTATCTGCTGTCCGTAATGATGACGATGATGAGTAGTCCCAAATCCGTTTCTTCCTGTGTCAGTTGTGTGATGTCAGCTAAGACGGTCGAAAGGTTTCAAGCCGTGCCGCTAGTTCAACTTTTCACGGGAGAAGGACCATATGATGCGACGATAACTCAGTTGGAGTAAAAATAAGTAACACGAGTGGACTGTACTGATCATATATAATGACTTAGACACAATTAACTTATATGAAAATAAGGATGAACGTAAAAGACACGATGTGCGCGCGGTCGATGCGCACAGGCAAGATTTGACCTCTGGACCCGGCGCATACACGGCCGGCCGCTGTACCACGACGTCACTGTTGCCCCCACTTCTCGTGGACGCAGTTGAGACGAGTGGGGCGACTCAACACTTAATTAACTCGTCGTTAGTTACGAAAGGATAAGTTATCGGGGAAAGTTCATTATAGCGATAGTATTTACGTTTAATGAGGGCTTGGTTTTTGAAATCATTATATTAAAAAACTGATAAATCTAATTTAAGTGAATAGGTATTGAATTTTTTTTTATACTAGCTGTATAGTAATTTCTACGTAGCAGGAGTTGTCAGGTTAAAAAATCTGTCATTCAAACAATCGAGACAAAACATTAATCTATGTAATTAATGCACAGCCTACTGTTTGGTGTTCTTAAAAATATTATATATTTTTTATAATAAACGAGCCTGGTTTACGGGTAATAACTTTACTTATATTCTTTCTCATTATCATAAAAATATTGGGCAACATATTCTTTTTTTACTATAATAACTGTCGTGAGTGTTATCTATATTATTTACTACTAGCGGCCCGCTCCGGCTTCGCACGGGTATAAAATATATATTATAAGTATTTCTCCACTATTTAATGGATGTTATTATACATATAAACCTTCCTCTTCAATTATCTATCTATTAAAAAAAACCGCATCAAAATCCGTTGCGTAGTTTTAAAGATTTAAGCATACATAGGGATATAGGGACAGAGAAAGCGACTTTGTTTTATACTATGTAGTGATGATGCATACATTTATACCGGTTTTTACTCATGTCAATATTCCGGCATTCCTGAATATTGACGTGATTAAAAACCGGTATTTATAGCAAAATAACATATTCTTTTACGGTGTATTAATGAAAACGAAACAAATCAACGCAAAAAGCCACAGATTTATACGAACGCAGGATTGTCGCGCTGAAGTACGCAGTAAAGTATTGTTGATGTCAAACTAACATACATCAACAAGTTCAATCACCCCGAGACATTGGAATAGGCGGACTTGCAAAAATAATGAAGTAACGCATCTGGATCTGTTCCAAAGAAGTCAAGGGCGCTCATATTTACTACTGAGCTTCAGTTGACAATGAGAGTACAGTAGTGACAAGCATTTCTTGTTGTTGGAGAGATTTCAAGAATTTCCTGACAAGAATTTGTTCCTAGAGATTACGGGGTGATTCGGTCTGTTTATGTTTATTATGCGTGTGTCAAAAGAGCTTTTAGGAGAGACGATTATTGAATGTTGGTGAACCTTGGGCAGTCAGACAAGCGCATAAACTTTCGAAGAAGAAGAACACAGCCTATCTCATCTCGAGGATCACAGAAGTATTTGAATTGCTTGTAGTTTCGAAGAATAAACACCCAGTATTCATATCCATTCTACCTACCAATTATTGTATTACGTTCAACAATATTTTATAATGCACTATAAATAAAGTATGGACACCGCCCGGTAAATACCACGATGTTTGCGTATAATTAAATAAGTGTTGTTTAAATAATACCATGTTTGAAGCCTCCCACAGCGGCCACTGTCACGGTCAGATAACAATAAAGTGTAAATAAACATTAGATCTGTTCCACTGATACTTTGTACACCGTGAATATTAAATGGTAGGTTAATTGTATTGAGTGAATATACAACTTGTTACTATTTTTGATAGATTTGTGCATTATACGTTTGTATTCTTCAAGGTGCTAACTTCAAGGACCTAGCCAACAGCATATAGCCAGAAGCGTGTTTGATATTATCCTTCAAAAACTGCATTAAATGGGCTTAGGTTTTACGATGCCTGCCCCGTTACTATGAACTCTTTAATCAGGACATTTTCCGCTCACACGCCACATTACACTGCATGCAGAGCTGTCTCGCTTCTACAACGCAAAATGTCCTGCTTATAGAGTTCACGGTAAGGGGGCTGATTCTTAATTCTTATCTATTGTTTGGACAGGTAAATCCGCTTGAATGAAACAGGTTTCTGCATCGTGTTTGTATAATTTTTTATGATGTTCGCCTTTATGAGAGTTGAAGATGTTAGTCTGAAAATGCGAAAAGAAAATTTTGTAGAAGTAAGGAAATATAGCTTCATATTTTATCATTTGTTTCATCGGATGATCTGATATTTACCAAACTTATAAACTCGGTGAATTCATTCGATCAGATCAAGTTGGATTCGCGTATCGCAAATTTGATTATCAAATTCCCAGAGGCAAATTATGTTGATCGGAAGCCTGTTTGATATTTAAATATAATCTGCTGAGTTTAATGTTGGATTAATTTTGTAAATCAATAGTGTAGGGATATGTAATTAAGAGCAGTGGGGGTGCGTGTTGTTGTTTTATGTACACGAGTATTACTATGTTAGGTAAACAGAACACGGTAGGTAATTTTAGTAGATTTATTTATGTTTTGCGGTCTATTTGATTTTGAAATTACAGAAATAACATCGTAGCAGGCTGCTTATGGCTTATGTAAGAAACATTGATACGTGTTAATTTTATTCTTAGCCTTCAGTATAAGAATTAAATTAAACCAGGTTTATTGTGGTATTACTGTTATTCTAGTTTAGGAAACTTCTGTGAGAGAGAATAAACTATAATATAATAATAATATCTTGGGACAACTCACACACGGTCATCTGATCCTAAACTAGGCAGAACCTGTATTATGGCAACCAGACAACTGATAAACATACTTAAATATTTCTAAATACATACATAATATAGATAAATAACACCCAGACACAGAACAAATCATTATGCTCATCACACAAAGATTTTGCCTGGGTAACGAACCCACGACCTCGGTTTAGCAGTCAGGGCCACTAACCACTAGACCAACAGGCTAGTCTAAATTGATTTATTATTATTAATAAACGATACTACTGACTAGAACCGATCACCAATTGTTCAGACTTCAACCCTCTTTACAAAGGATTAGTGTAGAATTAATCGAACGTTTTCTATAACTGTCTGTTTTGTTTCAGGTAAGCCCCAGTTAATCGCGGCCCGCCATGATTTACTGTGAGTATTGTAATCTTAATTAATGTCGCAAGCCTAGCTTGTTAAAAGGGAATTTAAGGCGGGCTTTTGGTAAATAAGAATGATTTGTATGACACAATAGAATCTGAAATATTATATTTTGGATTAATGTATGTGAAAAGTTTTCTCTAGGCATTTATAATATTAAAAAAAGGCACTATAATAGTTTAATCCCACATACCATGTAGGGCCACCTAGGCCATTTAATATTTACCGGCACTTCTTCAAGGTACAATTCCCTAATGATAGTTGCCATAATACAATAGGCTACAACGATATAACACCATCAAATCTTTCTTCCTCATACAATCAGTAATCTTATTTTATTCATATCGCCATAAAAACAGACAATCTTGATAAATATTCGAGTACGTCTCGCTTCTCTTAGCCTTTAGTCGACCAAAAAGTTTTGACAAGTAACATTACCATAACTCTCTTTATCCAAAACATTTTCAACAAGTGAGATGTATCTTGTTATACCTTTGCACGTAGTTTCTCAAAGAAAAAACTTTATTCTATAATTTAAATTTGTTCCCAAGTTTGTACCTACTTAACTCCTAATTCAAAATTTTGTCCCTTTGGGCAAAATTACAAGATAGCGACCCTTCGCGCCAAAGTTTGACAACTATTTTCTTGTTAGTCTCTAATTAGGGGTGTCACCCTGTCATTATTCTATACGTGTCGTAGTTAGGCTGATGTAATGGTTTAATTTTCCTTGTTAATAACCCTATTTGTTAAGGAAAATAGGTCAATAACGGGTACGGGAAATTTGTTGCATTTTATTTAGGTATTTACGAGTTGTTTTTAAGGAGTGCACCACATGCATACATAACCTCAAATGGGCAATACTACAAGTACCTATCTATCTGCCTATTTCATGTAGAAGAAGGCTGTTAACAAGGTTTTTAAATACCCCACTAAAGAGTTAATATTTTCTTTCATATAATCCTAAGAAGGCACTTTATATACCCACAAATATTTAAAGTAAACACAAGCATCTTTATGTTTAATTAAATCCTTTTAAAATAGCAGAATTATTTTAGGAGAACCCAACTGAAAGTTGTTGATACCAAAGTTGGCTGAAACTTCAGAGCGTTAGAGAAAACTTGAGTGTTAGCTGTTTTCAAAGGGATCCGTCGTCTAGTAATTATCATAACAATTAGACGCGGAATGGTTTGTAATTATCATGATTACGAGTAATCACAGATAACAGGGTTTGCATTTAAAACATTCAAAGGATTCAACGGGTTCTTTTAATTTGGTTGTTTGTATAATGTTTAGGTTGGTCTGTTTTTACACGATCCTTACTTCTGAGTGCAGGAATAAATTAAAAAATGGCTGAACTTTTTCTTTTAGGCATAAAAAGTTATAAACCAAAATTGAAATAAACAGGATTTTCGATATGCCTAGATATCTAAGGCCTAGATATTCAAATTGAATCCAACTCTACTAGTCTTAACTTTTATATAAACCATGTAGGTATATAATTTGATGCCGAGTTCCTTTACACTCAGATGAAACAAACTAAATCATTGTGAAGTCAAGTCTGAAATAAACGCACACAAACAGATAAACGCATTTCATTACAAATCTAAATTTTCTTCCTAGTTTATGATCACCTGGCAATATTCCCCGCATCCTGACGCCTGGATAGGTAGGATAGGTGAACAATATGACACCACGGTCGACAGCATCGTGCTAAATCAATCGGGTTGATCCGGGCGCAGTGCGGCGGAGCGCGCTATGTACTGTGTGCCTACAGAGTACACATTATACCTGACAATGTTCACACGTGTGGGTTACAGAGATTTGTGTGTTGTGTGTTTAATGCTACGTAATAGCACAACATATAGCCATATACATATAAATACTGTTGTAAACCCATTATGTAAGACCTAAGCTTGCGAGCAGTGGTTCTTGAACACTAAGTTTAGCTTAAATAAATGTATATTAAAATAATTAGCCTTGTATAAATATGTATGTATTGTATTAAAATAACGGAATGTAAATTAAGAATTCAATTAATGGCTCCTAAAGAAGGGAACGTTACGTATTCACTAACAAATAAATTAACATAAAGGTGTAATATAAAATTCATAACATCAAGTATTTAATACTCAGACATTCTGTATAAACGAATTTAAGCTGAAACTTGTTGGAATTGAAACGTAATGCTCATTATACAAACTCCAGCAAATCTCACTTTAATACACCTTTGGAGCACATGTAGGTAATATAATTTTGGAGTTACGAGAATCACGATGTATGTTCTAATTTGTTTGGGAGTTAAATGAATGAACAAATACTTGTGATACTTTGAACAAACTCGAAGACGATACTTTGACGTGAAGCTGATATACCGACTTACAAGTTTTAATACTCTTAGGTTTATTTGATGTTCTTATATTCATGATATTAAATATTTCAATTATCGTCAAAAAGTTAGCAGACTTACGACTGAAAAGACAGACATTACGTCTTGCTGTGATAACTTTCAGTACTAAGTCGGTGTTAAGATATTAGTCAACTAATGTCATAAGGCTTACCTTCCATTCTTTTATCTTTTGCAGTGACTATGGTAATACTAAATGTGTGTTTTAAAACTATAACTGCCCTCTTACCATCAACTTTTAAAGCAGGGCAGTTTACCATGTGGAAGCGAGACGCCACTACGTGCTGTGTAATGCAGCGTCTCTCTTCCACATGGTAAACTGTCCTGCTTTAAGAGTTCATGGTAAGGGGGTGGTACCCGTTTTGTGGAATAAAACAAGGTTTAAAGGCTCAAGTGTATAAGAAATTATACCTTCTTAACCCCACATAAAAAGAGTGACATAAGAACAGACGCCGTATTATGACATCAACATGAGCTCATGCGACCTATATATTAAACATATCACATAATGATATATACTAGTACACTTAACACGCTTCAAAGAACGCGGGTTAATAACATTTGAACATCGCCGTACGATAGGGAGGGAATCATTCAATAGGGATGATATCACAAAAGACGGTGACGTCACACGTCTCCATGGAGTATGTACCTACAGTCCACACTCATTTGTGTCATCCATAACGTAATGTACACGCAACAGGCTATACAGAAGGATAAAACAGTAACCTTCTCATACATAAAAAAAAACACTAGACTGTGATTCATGTTTCAGTTTTGAATTTCTTTGGTGTTGTGAGTGCTTTTGGACACCTTATGTTATATAAACGCCTGGCTCACATATCTGTAACATAACATTACTTATTTAGCGGTGAAATGGAGCCCGTTCTAACGCAGTAGGTCACGGCCAAACTTACTGGGCTGATCGGGTCGACAACTTGTTATACCAAATAGAAAACAGAAAGGAAGCAAATACAAAACATTAAATTTTTCACATAATACCTTGTTGTAATGACCAATGACAGTAATCAAGGAATGCGCTCTAGGGTAACTGTATTATAAGATAAATAGATCTCACACCTCTATTTTTGATATCACAAGAACCGCGTGGACATCAAAAGAGATCTTGACTGAGTTTGTTTTGATATTTCTTCTAAATGTGGTCAATTAGGAAACCTCGTTTAAGTGATGACTTATGTATTAGTAAACATTCATTTACAGAAAACAAGAAATTAATAATGGGTCAACGATGTTCTGCCTTATAGTGTCATTCAGAGTGTTACTTCTGAGGTCCCATGCATGAAGGATGTCCCATGTTCGCGTGGGTGCTCCGTGTCACCAATCACAGCGCGCGCTTAATTTTATGTGTGACACGACCTTGCCCGCGCGCCGGCCGGGATTTACTGCCGACGGAGAACGGACTACATGCCCGCGTTCAAGGTTGGCGGAATTTATTGATACTGGATACTGTTATGGTATCTTATGATTGGCATATACCGTCCTGATGAGCTGATGAGCCGGCGAGGTTCTGGAGAAAATGTATAATTTGCCAGAAATGAATAGGTAGATCATTAATCGGTCAAAAAACTTTATTAGTGTGCTGGAAAAGAATTGTCATTTAACTAGAAATTGGTTTAGGAGCTACGATGCCACAGACAGATAAACAGACAGACACGACAAACTTATAACACAACTGTTTTTGCGTCGGGGATTAATAAAACGTACATGCACAAAAGTATCTAAGTAGAAACCGTCCTAATATTTGAATCATCTCAAAAGCCATGGTGATAGCTACGTGAATATTGGTTTATTGGAAGTTATTATTGATATTAATACAGAAGAACACAATACCCTCAACTTTCCACGTTAAACATAAACTCAATTACGGAGTAACTTCAGCATGAGGGATAATGGATCGCCATTTTGTTTTGACCTTGTTCACGCAAAATAGATAATGTAATCAATTTGAGGAGTCCAATGGATAATTTCTATTTGGATTTATTGAAACATATTTTAGCCATTTCTGTGATGACGCAATTAATTTTGCTTATGCTTATATCATAATACTGTTGCGATTAAATTACTGACCTATTGCTACTGGATGAATATCAAACAAATCTTTTCGGTAAGTATCTCCTACATTTTCCTTAACACCTTATCAACTTACTAATCCCATGAGTCTCAAACTCACTCTACTAAAGATTCATCAAACAAACGTAATGAACGTCTCCCATTATTGTGTCACTTCACTCTAAGAAAAGGCACAATCGCACTTTCAATCTTGCAATCTGATACCCTCTCTGAGACGCCTAATCCTTCAGGCCGCCATTGTCCGAGTCTGAGGAGACGGCGACACGGAGCCGACACGATGCCGTCACGGAGTCGTCACGTATAAATGTAAAGAATGAGGTCACGTGGCGCCGGGGTCAATCGATGCCACCACGCGTCGCATCTACACCACAATCACGCACTTTCTGTAATGATTATTCTAACGTTTAATTAAAAGTTAACGATATTAGGGCGATTGGAATTAGAGGCACGCGTGATGACTTATCCTAACAACCAAATGTCTGCTCATGAAGAATTATTCCTTCTGTTTAGTTGTGAAAATAAAGATCGCACGAAACTTAATGATCTACGCGACTAAACTTTAACAACATCCTTTGATTAACGAACCTCACTATCAAAAAACATATTTTATTAGCGGCTCAATGACCAAAAAGCAGTTTTAGCAATTGAAACAAATTAACGACTACCTTGAGAGTAAGAGAAATACCTATTTACTCCATAACAGAGGAATACAAACGCCAGAATAGTTTGCAGACCACTTAAATAAACAAATCGAACAGAATTTCTTTTCCTTTACAATACAATGGGTAGGTACGGTATTGAGCGCTTTACCTCGAGCTAGCACTTCCGCAGTAGCCTTTAGATCTCAATCTGGAACGATCTTAAGAACGGGATTACCTACTTTGAAATCTAGATTTTGGGAACCCAATCGTGTAGATCTTACTGGACCGAACTTCTAGGCCACCGGATTTTACTCAGATAAGAAAAGGTATGGCTGCAATTTGAAAGGCTTATTGCCTTGCAATCTTTAATCTTATTATGTAGCCACCAGGAAGTGTCCACCCCCACAGGGAAAAAGACGCCTGTAATAAACGCAGAAGCCAATGATAAATATACTTGTGTTTAAAAACAAGCGCATAACATATAATTACCTATAAAAGTAGCCTAAACATATTAATGTGTAAACCCCACCCATCCTCAATATAATTTTAATTAATCTCATAACACGTATTTAATATACCCTCCACAATTTGTCTTCGTGTACCAAGTTGATCCATCCATACTCCCTCGCTTGGTACCCATCTCATTACCATGCCGTTAATATGGCTCGCAGATAAATCTCCCAGCCTCACGCCTCATGGTGGCCTACTGACCCCATACCAGACAGGCGCCTTATCTACGTTAAACGGGTTCGACGTTCACATATTTTATGTCTACGTTTCATTTTGGGTGGTTAACACCGTACCAGTGAGCCATGTTTGAGATTAAGTAGAGTATACCTAATCAGGTCCCGCTTGCTATGGAGGGAAGTGGGTACTAAATTTATATTCCTACTCCTCCTATATATACTTTTATGATTAATTTCGTTGCGGGTTCCAAGACTGTCGAGTCATTTCTCTGGAACGCCTCGAACTTCATTGCCTCGATGGTTATCATTGTAGATCCTGGCTTACAGGAGTCACAATGATAGGCACGAGTGGTGGGCTAGCCCCAAATAAAAAAATACCTAATCAAGTACATGGTAATATCGTTTTTGGAAACAGCAGGAGTAGAATTACAGTTAGATTTTAGAGGCAATGGTATTGGATCGGATAACACAAGTGGTTTACTAAATGAAGAAATAGATACATAAAAATATAAAAGAAGTAGGTAACATCGTTATTATTCCGTAGATATAATAATTTCGATAAATTTCGAAATATATTCTATCTTTTGACTAAAGCAATCCTGCAGAAAAATCTGTGAATTTGTCGTAAGTCTAATATGCTAGTATAGGCTAATACGGAGAGTATCTGAGACAGTGACTTTATCACTTACTTTTGGTTTATCATTCACGTAACAGTTAGCTCCCAAATCGCCTTTAAACATTTAGACTAATGCTTCGTCATGTAACTAAATGCCTTTCTTATTGCGGGTCATTACCAGCGCCATATTGCCGACGCCATAGATAAATCACTGAAAGCCATGGACGCATGGAGCCCACTGACCCATCGCTTGCCAGATAAACAAAGGGTACGGGATTCGCATTTTATTTGTTTTCTGACCATTATTGTAAATAAAGGATGGGTTTCGTTATATTTATGTTAAGTGCCGACTTCAAGTTGTTTGGAATGCAAGCACCAATTCAAAGTTGGTCCTGAATGTCAAAATTAATTGTTTACTTATATTTTCGTGGCAGTCCGTAAAGTTGAATTTTAAATGTTTCGGAAAGTTTTTCTGTACTGATGCTGTTAATTTTTATTATTATACAGCAAATTAATTAGAATTTGTGTGGTGTTTACATTAGCTCGCGGAAACTATGCGCTTCGTATTCTTCTAGATTTATCTGATGAATTATTATTTTGAATATTTCTTTCATTATTACGACCACTATCTATGTTTACGTTTCTAAACTTCTCGAATCTTAATCTGTTTCCTTCTAACTATAATGTTCACATCTGCATACATATTATAGTCCGTCTACTTCGAATTTTCTTTCTATACACTCATCATTTCAGGTCAGTTCAGACACTCCTCTCCAAGTGTAAACGTATAACGCAAATAATTGCCATCCGCCAGTATCATTAGTGTGTGCACCACGTGTGCAACCAGCGGTGAAAGCGTCAGTTTTTCTGTTCAGTCATTATAGTTGCGCTTGCGACTGCGAGTTGGTTCAACAACCAGTGGATTGACATTTCCTAATTTATTACCAGTTTTCTACAGCATTGCGATAGTTAAGCAACTTAATTGTTTTGAATATGAAATTTCCTTTACTATTTCATATTTTTTTGTACTAGATTCCATACATTATTTTAATGACTTTTAGAAACTATTTGTGTTTTAGACCCATGATCGTATCGAATTTATTGTTAAGCCTCTCTGCTCTACAATAACTTGTATGATCGGTATTCAATTCTGCTTCATCTTCATCATTCTCGTTATCATCAGCCGGAAAACGTCCACTGTTGAACAAAGGCCTCCCCCTTAGAACGCCACAATGAACGACAACTTGCCAATTGCATCAATTCTGGTTATAAACGGGTAATTCTTCCAGGCAGTCCAGTTATTGATTTCTGACCAGTAAGGTGTATTTTGCTTATTTTTAATTACAAGCGATTTAATTTGGCGTTGGAGAGTAAAGCATCTCTTATTTCAGGCTCTTTTTTAGTTCGTTAGATAATAAGAAACAAAAGTCAAACTACGGAAACTCAAATACCGGAACTAAGGTTAGCACCAAAATAAGAGTCTAAACACACAGAACACAGGGTTACAAAAAACCGTCTCTGCGACAAGAAGCATGACAGATTGGAGTTGACCTGTCCGAGAACCGCCAGTTTACGCGTGCGTTGTCCGGCGCAAAGGTCAGCCCTATTTAAAGACTAGGTATGGCTAAGTATAGCTATATATAAGTATACCAGAGCGTAGTAATATATAGTACGTAGCTATCGACAGTATCTATGTGTGTGTGGTAATGCGATGAGACACGTGCCAGAGTAATCACCGCGGATGTAGCCGGGAGGTTTATTTCCCTTTAGGATGCTCCTTCGATCCCGGAAACCCTTGGCGGGTGTTCATAATTGAAACCTGCGGCCTTGTGCACTTAAGGTACTTGCGAGTGATGCTGATGTGCGCGATGTGTTATCGACGACCACTAACATAGACAAACAAATTAGGCAAATATTGATTGTAAGAGATTTTGTTTGATTTTTAAGGGTTCTAATCTGGACTTTTGGGAAATCCTGTAATATTTAGAGCAGGATCGTGGGGGAAGCCTAGAAAATGTGTTCATATATTGTATGTAGGTAATGTCGGTATCTCTTTTATTCCTTAAAAGGAGATAAAAAAATTGTCTGTAAAGCAAGCACGTTTCAATTTAGACGCAGGGAGACAACAACACAATTTCGCATCAAAATATTGTGTTGGTAAACAATCTGAATGCTTTTCCTTAATTTAGTCTCAATTAGTATTCAGTCGAGGTCCGCTGGCCAGCGACAGTCTCTGCGGGGGACATTACCCCTGGGAATAAGAAAGCGGAACACTGACACACTGATCTTACTGATACAAGGATACTAAAAGTGAAATGAGAAAGTCCACATAAAACATGCTTTAAAATCTGGAAAGAAATACAAATATCATATTGGCTGAAATATATAATAATATATTTTTTATATCATTATCGTTATCAACCTATCTGAGTCCACAGCTTAGCTCAATTTTATAAAATATTTAAAAGTTTAAGGGTTCTTTTTAATCAACGTACGAAATGTTCTCTTAAATGTTACAACAAGTGAAATTTTCAGTGTTGTCCTTTAAAAACACTTTTTGTTTATTTTGGATTTTCTTCTTATCGTATGGTTGATGTACAACCTGGTGTCAGAGTTTAAACCGCCTGTAGTTCTCTGACATGGCTTCACACCGTTGAAAAATCTCTCAGGTGTGCCGGTTTCCTCACGATGTTTTCCTTTACCGTTTTGGTAGAAATTTTGTATAGCCTGCATTTGCAACTTTCGTATGTCATGAGCCATGATTATTAAGATTATTTCAAAAGTATATTATGCAGAAAGTTTTCTGTATGTATTGTATATTGGAGGGATCGCTGGCCAGCCCCGAGGGTATAATTGTGACTGAGGGTTTTGATGAATACGTTATCGAGAGGTCCTCACAGATTGCCCTCCTTATCTACCCTCTGGTTTATCGTAGTTTGTATATAAGTTTTAGTATTCAAAGTTACTATTTTGAGGGTTATTCCCTAAAGAAATAAACCCTAAGCAAATAATAACATGATTTACTGCAGACAATCTAGATTTGACAAAGTATTGATAAGTTTGAAACGTTATAACTATGTTTATATCCCTTTTATCGCCATTTAAAATTTATTTTTATTTATATATTTGCTAGAAATATGGTACACAAGTTGTTACAGATTATAATAAGAGCAATACATATTTCACCAGTAATAGAGGCATGCACATTTAAATTATATATTTTATAAAACAATTCCGAATATCACTGTTATATGATTTCCTATAGTGAGGCAAAATTTTCCCTTACTGTCGAAACCTAAGTGCGTCGGGCGCATGCTGGATAGTCCAGCTCAGATAATATTATTGCTGATTTTTATATCTTTTCAGTAAGGGATTTTTATGTGAAGAACTCATCATCATTATCATCCGGAAGACGTCCACTGTTGAACAAAGGCGTCCTCCTTAGAACACTACAATGAACGGCAACTTACCATTTACATCCACCGGTTGCCGCAAGTCTATGAAGAACTCGCAAAGCAATCAATTATTGCTTTTCAAATTCTAGGACATTAATTATTGCCAATAATTAAAGTACTATTATTACTGGCTGGGGGTCCATGCATAAGACCCCTCTCGGGGTCGTCGGCAATAAAATGCACCAGAAAAAAATACTCAGGTATATTGTAAACCAAATATTCGATAATAGTATGTAAAAGTTATCGAATGTCTAGTTGACCTTTTAAACTATAACTATCAAGTTTATTTTTACAAATTAACATCGTAACCGGCCGTTAACCGACATAATTAACGTTTAACTACAAAATAAATGTAGCAGTTATTTATATTGACACGCGATAGTTCCGGACTATAATAATAGTATCGATCCTTTGATGTTCTGCAGTTAAATAAGTATGAGTTAACAGAACTTATGTAGGCTTGTCTTTATAGTTAAATGCTTCACTAAAGCAGTAATTTCTTATAAATTTAAGTAAAAATCTTAGAACTAGCCACGCGTATTAACATTCTTCTGAACGACAATGGCCTCCTATTAGACAAAAACAAATATTACAACGTTCACTGTCTGTTTAATAACTTTTACCTTATGACCAAAGTGTAAGAGAAAGATCGGAGTATCGGACAACTATGTGAAAGATAATATGAGGGTGTTTAAATATCGGACAGGAGGAATGATAGATAATCATCCTCGGTGGACCAATCCCAGGTAACTTTGAAACCACAGACAGGGCAAGGATAAATATTGAGGACTTTGCAGTCAAACCTGGTTTTGTAAGCATTGCAATGTTTATAATCATTTACAGAACCCGGACAATCTTCAAACTGAGAACAAAGCTACCCATTAAAAATTATTAATTACAATTACCTACAACGATTACAATTCAAGAAACATCAACACGTCAGATAAGAAAACAATTAAGTTGTAAAAAACAAACTAGTTATAAGTGGCCACTTAGTTGTTCACATTTAGACATGAATGGCGGATAGCAAGACAATAGGTAGTACGTTTTTACTAGAGCATTCAATGAAGATGTGAATCAGAACATTAGGTATATACCTTCCTACGTAGTAATTTGTTGTGTTAAAATTGTATTGTATTCACTAAATGAAACTATTGAGACCGTGTATGATTTAATTTGTATAGAAGAGCAGATTTCCTAACGGTATTCCATTATAAATGTTGAAGAATAATAAACACGAGCGAGCTTGTAAATAAGGTTTTTTGGAAAGAAATTGTAGCAAGCATGGCCACGATATGCAAAAAGTATTAAAAAACTAGCTAACTTGAATGGTTGAAGATGGCTTAGTAAAAGGTAAAAATAAGAAAACAAGCGCTTGTCGAGTTTGATGACGACATTCTACAAGCAGCTTTTAGAAAAATAAAATGATAAAAAATGCACAACGGGCAACTCAAGTTGAGACTTCGACTTGCACCTGCGAACCTTTGAGTGAATAATTATAAAAAGTATACGCCAGAGCGAGCAAGAGTGTAAACAACAAAATAATGAGTGCAAAACCAACGCTTTAGTAGCCTTTCATAATTTATGTAAACTTTAATTACAGTAAGAATAATCTGAGTGTACATTTTAAATGATATTAGCTCTCTGCTCGGTTCCGCTCGCCTGGTTATTAAGAAGTCATATTCTTGTGTTCTCGTGTAGTGAGTACGTGTATCCTTAATTTATTAATTACATTAGTCTTCGTCGTCTGTAGAAAAGGGAAAGATTATGTTCTAAAAATATGCGACCTACTCACGACAGTACAGATGATTTAATTATGTGCAAATATACATAATATATCTGGTCGGGTAGACTGAAGTATGGTATTACAAATAGGACATGAGCCTGTTCTCATTTTAGGTGGAAATCCTCACGTTACTGGAGATTTAAAAAGGAAAACTACATGACATTGTCACATCAGTACTTGGGTTTGACTTGCTCAAGATTATGAAGGTTTGTGAACCTTTTTTAATAAAGAAGAAAAGACAGAAAATCTATGAAAAGTTAAAGAAAAAAAGGCAGAAAATTTATGCATTCAGTTATAAGTGGGCTCCTGTAGTTTTTTTTAGTCTCTACTACTTCCCCTTAGCATTTCATTCACTTAATATATTGCATAACATTACACGCCACGCGATAAACTATAATGTATGCCACCGGTACAGTTTTATCATGTATGTATAAGGTACTTCTTTTATAGGCAGGCGATGTTTTGCAAAGAATTCTACCATAAACTTGGTTCAATTTTAAAAACTATTTTAAAATAAATGTCAGTAACAGTGTCGTAAACTGTTTTATTTATATGCATAACCCGTGGCTACAACGCTGCGAATGAAATAAACAAGAAATTTTAGTAGTAAGGTCTCTGAAAATAAAAACCTTTGACATTTTACTATCCAATACACAACATGAAGAAGCGAAGATTTTGAAATATTAAAGCATTTCTTTATTGTAAGTAAGTTTTAAGATCGTGTGTAGAACGCCTTACTAGTATTAATAGTAATGTTTGCGAATCGCAAAAGTAAGAAAACCTTAAATAAATAAATTGTATTTCAAATACCACAACTCAGTGAACGGATAACTCCAGTATTATCTTTGGGTACCTTCTTTCATCTTATTCAGTTTTCTTTGCCTTGAAAAGCCTTTGACAACATTTTGAAGTTAAACTAATGCGGTCCCAAACATTTGTGGATTTCTAAAAGGCCTTTGACAGAGTAATGCAAGGAAATTTGGAACGTTTTGGCTGAATATTTGAATAAAGTCAACCTGCTGCGCGCTGGAAACTCGTTAAGGAGACAAACATACTCCAGGTGAATAGACTTGACGTATACATGCATAATTGCGCTTGTGATCCAGAGGGAGTAAGCAGGATTACATTTTGCGTCAAAGTGAAGCTAAGTAAATATTTTGTCTTGTAGTGCGCTTTGATAGTGTTTCTCTTTAGTTGTAAAGGCAAAGGATTATGTCAAACAGCATTTTCTAGGTTGCTAATATTAACAGTATCAACTTGCGTATTCTCAATGGGCTTGCAAAACGTGATTGGATATTTGGTTTCTTCACTGATTAGAGAATCATTCTTTTCAAGCATTGAATCGGACTATAATACGCAAAGCTGATCTTATATGACTACTTATTTATTAATTGTTTTATTAGTCATTCTATTAGCCATTTTTCTATCAGCTTAGCTGTATTCCCTAAGGTGTGAACTTGTCGTTTCTATAGCAAGTCTCACGCAGTCCATGATTTTGTTATACATAAAGAATTCTATTATCAGAATGATATCATTCTTCACATTCAACATAAAACTAAATACTTGTTTTAATGGGTACTTTGTTACGCTCTAAATGTATTAAAACTTGGGCGTACATCTTCAGTGTTGTAGTTTAATGGCCGACTGGTGTGGTGCGTAATGCGGCCGTTATGTTAATGTAAGCGATTGCAAATAGCCGGCCGACAGTAATGAATGCGATATATTAGGACCACACTGGAAAAGGTTTCCCAGTAATAAGCGGAATATGAGAAAAAATGAAATTTTCAGCCTGGAGTCTTATTAAATGCAAATGTAGGTAAATCTACGGAGCTTGCAAGGAGCCAAGAGACTTGTTTCTTCTATCTTGCTGGTTTGGTGACTTACTGGTAGGAAGTGAACAGTGAAGTAAGTAGTACTGCCAGGAACCATATTTATGTATCATTACTCGACTACTCTTTTTCTAGATTGTTGTTAAACAATCGCCTTGAAATATTAAGTACATAAGGCAGCTTTCCATCCTAGACGGCAAACTTTCTTAAGCTCTGAGTGTTCCTGCAGACAGGAGGTACATTGTTAAAACTTCATGACCAGCCAGCCCTAATCCCCCTAATAATGTAGGTATATACTCCTCTGCGTCGTCACGGTGAGATCCCAAAACGAGCTTAACCAAACAAAAAAGTAACACAAAGTTTGTGTAATTGTTTCACATCTAAAAGCTGTTACCTCGGAGCTTCGGGAGCGTCAAACCAAATAATTGGGTTTACGCCCCGTGGGGATTGGATTCGATTCCAGAATCGTACACGTATGATACTATAGTTCGCGCTTCTCCCTTTACAAAGTTACAGTACCTATTGTATTTTATGGTTTTTTGTACTTTGTATTAAGGATATAGGCCTCATTTGCTCCCTGGAGACTCGTAAAACAGGAATAAAGACTTCAGGTATAGAATAGTATCTACATACATACACTGCTTCAGTAGCTTTATAAGATAACTTTTTAATAATGCTTTTGTTAGGAGTGAAAATACTTCAGAATATAATGTTTTCAGGTTCAATGATATTGTGACTTGTATGATCACTATGATCAGGTTCATAATTATATATTACAGTATTGCATAATGGATACATTTCTCTTGGAAAAATGGGAAGAATTAGATTCCCTTCCCTCACAGTCAGAATATGATTCAGTATCCATGGATCATTTCCACCATACTCATGTGTAAATATCATATTTCCCCCCATTTTGTCTCAAAGTTGTTAACACGTATATCCAAATAAACGTCATCTTGTCTCAGAGCTCGCTAAACAAACCTCATCAACAAGTGTTTTGTTTTATGGGGTTCATCTCACTTCTCCATAAATTGTGTCTTAGCTATATTCAAGACGAGAGTTTTGGGCTGGTAATCCATAATTCTCTAGATAATCTCTAATCGTTAAGGAGATTGTTAGATTTAAAAACAATTTTACATCATCATCCTAAATAAATTCATCTTCATCGAGGATAAGAAGATCCCGGTTTTTGTTCATTAATAGAAATCGTTAGAAGTTGCAGCTTGAATCGTATGCATTGTCAAAATAATTGGGTTTGTAACAAAGATATATGTGATAGAATGTTCTTAAGTAAGAATAGCAAAACTTTACATGATAAAAATTCATATCAGAGAAGAATTGTTGTGATAAATGTGCTTCATATAGAAATGTTTTATTTTCATACAACCTCGATTCTTGCCAATTAGGGAGACTTGCGTCTAGGTATAAGCTGTAAGGCCAGTGTAGTTTCGTCAAAGACATTTAGTTGCATCCCTCAGGGGTTGGTACCGTCTTTGTGTACAGTCGGGCAAGCTGGATGCCAGCTAATAGGGATTAGAACATACAGAAAGGTGACGTCATATTTTTTTTTTTTTAAAAACGTCGCCCCACACTAGGAATTTCTCCTGTATCGTGGGTGCGTTTCACAAACACGAAATATCACATACACAAACACCCAGACTCGGGACAAACATCTGTGGATCACACAAATTTTTGTCCCGTGCGGGAATCGAACCCACAACCCCTAGCGCAGCAGTCCAATCGCTTAGCCACTGCGCCAATCAGGTCGTCTTTTACATTGTTACAGATTCTGTTATAACAAGATGATGTTGGAAAGGAAAGTTGTTGAATGTTTTGAAAATAATTTGGGGCGTAATAAAATAAAATTACAACACGGGAATTAACGCAAATACAAGTTTTAAATTTTGACGTTTCGACCGAGTTGCTCCGGCCGTGGTCACCGTTGGTGGTGATAGTTTAAAAGGAAGAAATTGGGACTTGTAATATCGAATAATTGATAGGTAGTTATTGTAAATAAGCCACTAAAGATACGACCGTCTTTCAGGGAGGTAGCCACTTGCTCCAGTTAATGTTTTGTTTCATAAAAAATAACAAATCTTCTGATATTTATTAACAACACGACAGCTCTCATCGTAAATACTACATGCACCAAATAAGCAATCAAGACACAGCACTCCCAAATTCAACTCAAACTGCTCACAAAGATCTGCTTAAGTCCCCAACTGAGACTCTTACAGAAAAATATGACCGCTAAGAGATGCATATTAAACAGAAACTTTTCTAATTATGCTAATACCTTGGCTTCGACTGCTAATTATTCTGAACTAATTAGTTATTTGCTTAACGATCCGGTGGGAGGTCGTCAACTATCTTGGTTTTAATGTGTACCTACTGGTTGTGTTGATACTGTAATATTGTGAGGTTTAAGTAGGTTTTAAGGTCAATTTATAGTGTCTGCTTGAGTTACATAATGTTGTAAGAAAGTAAATGCTTTAACAAAAGAAATACAATTTTGAGTAATGTTATTCGGCAAATATTTTTATTTTAATTTTTAATTGTAGGTACCTCGCTGTTTTGTGTGCTGCACGTCCCTCGTAGTTTCTACTGTTAAAATATTTAGGATACAAAAAAACATACTCTGTGCTACTATCACAAAAACCACACCAGAATGTGAAAGAACAAAACACCTGATATCTGTAACCTTAGATTTTCTTCTAAAACCTTGAAACATAATATGCTATCTTCCTACATAGTCAGAGAGCAACATTCTAGCGCTATGCTACCTCCTTGCTAAACTTCCTTTTGTTTCTGATAAAACCTCTTTACGGCGTTTTACTTGTCTATGCTCCGTCGAGGCATCCGCTAAACTGCCGCGCAATAAACCCTCTCCAAACTGTTGGTTCTTTTTCGTCGTAAATAAAGCTTGGAGCATAGATCCAGCTTACAAAGTATGGGTCCTAATGTTTTCATCTTGAATTGTGAAGAGAGGAACAGTCGGGCATCAAATGTTGTCTTCTTATTGCTAATACTTGACTTCTTTGTAAATATTTTGACAATTAGGCCGATAATTTGAATTTTTTCTAATGTCCTAATTTCATTGTTTGGTATTCATAGTAGTTATTTAACTGTTTACTTATAAAATTATAAAAAATGTACAACGATAACAATCAAGTTGTGGTATGCGTACGTAACGTAATGCTGCGTAATGCATAATCGAGTAAAACATTCGCCTTACGGTCAATAGCTCGAATGAATTAGCATAAAAGTGCAGTACGCGGCACAGGCATGCGTGATACGCGGCGATAACAGCGTACCTACGTACTACGAGGAACATACGCGTAAAAGCTCAAAGTTTTATGATAACCCGCCCGCCGCTGCGCCGCGAAATTGAAAGGTTTACGGCCGTGTGCACGCTGCCTTAGTCCGGGCTTCGGTTTCATTATTGAATGTCGTAAATTTAATCAAATTGTAATTCGTTGTTGTTGGCTTCAAGTATACTAGAGGTAGCTCATGTATATTTGAGTAATTTTTTAGGTATATCTTTCCGCGGTCCAAAGTCCAATTTTCATTCGAAATGTTCTGTAAAGCTCCTGATGTAGAGCAAGGCTTGTTTTAGCAAAGAAACATTGATTTATCTTTACTTACTGCGGCTTGGCCCTAGATTTACTCACTATAGACTCCTGAAAAGCTAGTTACATTACACTGTCCGATGATAAGAGTTTGAACTCTACATTTAAATCCTTTATTTTCTTCAACCTGTTTATAGCTTCATGTGCGACTGTAGGTACACAGTGTACACATATTTCATGGTACGCGGTCTCTGCAAATTCAATTCTAAAGCAAACAGAATATTCCGATCCGGCTTGGAAATTTAAGTACACCAATACATATTTATAAGAAGATTGGCACACCACTCCAGGAGAGCTCGGAGTTGAGTGGAGACACTGTTTGTACAGTCGGTTAACATCGTCTATCTTTATCTGCTTTTCTTTGTTTTATAGCGAAGGAACAAGAATAGCATAATATGATGATAGCCTCCTGCTGTTCAATATGACATGGGTGAAAAGACAAACTAATTGCTACTACCTACCTGCTATTCCGCTTGTGGAGAATTTAGATTTTTTGCGTGATAGCTTTTTAATAACGACGCTTAGACTTGAGAAATTGTCTTGGTTCCATGCATGAGTTCCATCCGCTTGAGTACATATTAGAATAGAAATAAGTTAGGTTTATCGTGATATAAAGATAAGTGCCGCGGCACGGCCGGGTGCGGCCGCTCCGCCGAGTTTGCCGCAACGCCCAACCATTTCGGCTCAACTTGAGGTCATAGAACCTGCTAATAAAGCTAAGTGGAGCCGCATTTCAACGTTATTTGTCCCACCTGGTGTTTGTAAAAAGTGAGAATTTTCGAACGGAGTAACTTAGTTTTCTCGCTCATTGCGCCGCGCGCCGGTGTGAAAACTTCAGGATAAAGTACTCAGTGCTACAATTTCCCTTGGTACGTAGTTCCATTTATCAGATGTGCCGTGATCGGGGTAGGCGCCGATCGGAATGAAAGATTACAACTTTAGCAGAACTGTTGATAGGGATTTTCGTATAGCTCGCCGAGTCCCATGTCACCACGTTTTACGGTGAAATTATTGGAAAACCCGGGAGGTGTTAATGTAAATTACGCCCGTATAATGTAACCCGAACGTTTTTAAGTAACTTTTTTAATAAAATAAATTATTACACAACGATACATTCTTAAGTTATTCATAAAACGATTTCGGTAGCTAAAATGGCGTCATATTCGCAAATCGTTAGTAATATTATCTTCATATGAAATCCTGTGTATCATTAACAAAGATGTTTTGATTTAAAGCGACATTCCCACAGTCCTACCAGTCCGTGGCCGTTTGTATACGTAGTACTTACAAGTCCGCAGGGACGTTGCGGCACAAAATATGATTTGTGCGTGTTGCGACCGCGGCGCGCGTAGGGTTGACCGTAAGACCAACAAGCCACATCCATTTTATTGTACGTGATTTTAATTTATGCAAATGGCGAATTGAGTTTTTGTATGAGTTAACCTGGTCGTGCGTGTGGGCGATATTACCCGTTTCATGTGTTAGGCTCTGAACTGTTATTGTTTTTATTTGTGTAGCGGTTCAGTCGTCAAGATAAGGCCGTAGTTTTTTTAAGAGAGTTTACAAGTAACTTCATAGTACTTGACAGGTTAACTAGCCTAGTGTGGTTGAGTCACAAGCGCGATTGTATTGTTTACAAACTACATTAAATCATTTTCTATTGTACTTATTTCTAGACGTTGCTTTCTTAAAAAATATTGTATTTATTGAATCTTGCTTCAGCAGAATATATCGCTTCGAATTTTACGTCGGTTTTCTAACATAAAAAATTAAACCCTTGGGCATTTTTGTACAAAATATGATTTGTGCGTGTCCCTGTCCAAGGTCGCCGCTAACGACTCGATATTATCGATGGACGCTGTTTTACGGCTTGTGGTCATCATTTACTCAACAGGAATCGTTGGCAATGTATTGAATGTCCTGCCCTCTTACCATGAACTCATAAAACAGGACAGTTTACGTAGAGCAAGCGAGACGCCACATTATACTGAACATAGCGGCGTCTCGCTTCCACATCGTAAACTGTCCTGTTTTAAGAGTTCATGGTAAGAGGGCTGATAACACTTTAAAGGCCTTACTAATATGACTTTTTAAGTTTACACTTTGATTGGTCTCTGTCTGTCATCAGTAACGTTTCAGAGGAGAAGACACAGCATTGTGTATCGTACAACCACAATATTAATGGAGGTGTTGGGACTGTTAACGTATGATAGTCAAAACCGTCAGGATTTTGACTACAGTACGTGGTACGTGGACGGTAAAAGTGGGGGCTGTGGGGGCCTTACCTTTACTTTATCTTAAATTAGATTTATCTTTACTTATAATATTATAAAGCTGAAGAGTTTGTTTGTTTGTTTGCTTGAACCCGCTAATTTCAGGAACTACTGGTCCGATTTGAAAATTTCTTTCAGTGTTAGATAGCCCATTTATCGAGGAAGGCTATAGGCTATAAAACATTCGAAATCCACGCGAGCAAAGTCGCGGACGGAAGCTATACATAATAAAATTAACTAAAATGTAATCTGCTAACAATAAATACTTATTTAACGTAGGTAATTAAGTCTTTATTATATTTATAGATCTAAGTTGAATATTGCTTGCTATTCCATTAAACAACTAATTCTATCGTACTTAAGTTACTTGTCCAGCCAAAGTTGGCGCAATTGTATTGGAATTTCACTAACAGTAACTTAGTAAGTAGAAATAAATGTAAACAAGTAGATACAGCTTCTTCTTAATGGAGGGTTTATATATTTTATTGGCATTTAAGACTTAAGAAGATCTAGTGTTTACAGGGTGGAGTTGGAATCTGCTGGAACTTGAATCTGCTGAGATTATTTTAATTTGGTTTCGAAGACCATTCCCGTATTCTGTAAAGAGAATTACGTTTTTCTTCAGTTCTAAACTGAGCCGATTGCCTGATCATGAAATCGTTTAAGATTTTCCACTATTTATTCTCGTACATAAAGTAGTTTATAGCGATTGAAACCGCAGAAAACAGCTAGTCTTGGACTAAAACTTATGTTTAAAAATAACGAGAGTTGCAAGCAAGTGTTAATGTTGTTACAACTTGCTTTATAAGGAAGTATGAATACATTATATAGGTACTCTATCCTACCCTAGCAGCTAACAGACAAATTAAATATTTGTACTACCCTCATTTACATGTCCCGCGTTTACGGAATATTTTACACGAGCAAGTTAGGTTTAAAACTGCTGTAATAAAATTAATTCATGCGCGACAGCCCTAGTGGCTGGCGGGGTGGCTAGGGGTGTCCCGATATTGTCCCGGAGCAGTCGTATCTTAGACAACTTGGCCAAACTAGAGCGAATTGTATTGCTTTATATTATGCTCGTATTTGGTCCGCTAGGATTATTCCTGTGTGTTAGGACATAAATGTCTTTAGCGCAAACATGGGGGTGCTGGTGTCTGTACGTAACTGGACTAATATTTGTCTCGTCGTCCGCAAGGGAGTATAATCTTGGTTGGTGTTATTTGTGAAATAGTTGCGTTGACCTAGTTAAGACTGTATTGTGGAATAGCGATTATCTGGTCATAAAATGGTTATCGATAAGAGTGCTTATCTTATTTCATCTACAGTCAATTATTCTATATTTACGTCTCATTTTTATTCTCTATCCTACTTAACTATAGTCTATGTGCAAAAAGGTGTTCCACATACTAAAATACTGCATTACACTTAAACCATAAAATAGCTATTCTTCTTCTTATCGTATGGTTGATGAACAACCTGGTGTCAGAGTGTAAACCACCTGGTATAGGCCTCTGACATGGCTTTACACACCGTTGAATCATCTCTCAAGTGTGCCGGTTTCCTCACGATGCTCTCCGTCACCGTTTTTAGCAACTGATAACTAATTTATAGTACGCACATGAATTCGAAAAGACATTGTCGCGTGCCGGGATTAAAACATGCGACCTTTAACTTGGCAGTTCAACGGTCGAACCACTCGGCTACCTGTACAAGAAATTAAACAAAAAAAACAATATTGTAGTCTTATTATAATCCGCTAGATAACATCTTACCTTAAACCCTACAATGTGATGTATACTATAAACAACCTGAAAGAATTTACTTTATCCTTATGTATGCCGAGCAGTTGCCAACAATATGTTTATAGAAGAACGTTTGTATTTCTGTCACGTCCATATTATAGCTGTGACTATTTGGAGGGAGTTGCCGTATTGAACCAATTTCGGTATTTATTGCTGCCTTTTGTTTTCTGGGCATGAGAGGGTACGGTGTTGGGTTCCAGTTTTTTATTTAAACTATGACGTTGGTAGGAAGTGAAGGCCATATGTTGGTACAGATTGAGTAAGTTATTGGATTGTAAGGATGTATGTATCAGGTGTTTGGAAGTTGTAGTAAAATACTACATAGGGTATTGTGAAAAGTGTTTTCATAATACCATACTAGTATACGCGTCCTTATTTAGGTAACATAGTTACGTTTACGTACGTACGTTTTTACTTTGCAAAATGATGGTATATCTGGTAGAGATACACCGTCATTGTGCACAATAAACCACAAGGAATAAAGGCAAAACTTTTTATCAAGTAAGTACAATATGAATTCGCTTACGAATGGGATTCATAACTTGCAGAAAATCTCAACCAACAGTTCAACAGTTTGGCTGACTAAGAAGCGAGTGTCTAATATAATGTTCTGTGATCCATACGGAGAAGAGAAATGTTTTTGTCCGTCTGTAAAACATCTCGTATTCAGTAGTAACATTGATTGTTTGGTTATCGGCTGGACATAAAAGGTTTCCGTACCAATGGCTGCCACTAATTGGGACAAACGTGACAATTGTGGCGCTTGCGGACAAATGTACGTAGACAGGGATACAAGTCCTTAACGCTATAGATTTATATGTATTTTATATAGTGTGTGGTATGAATGGCTTCTTCTTCTTATCGTACGGTTGATGAACAACCTGGTGACACAGTTTAAACCGTCTGTAGGTCTCTGATACATGGCTTTACATGATGAACCTCACTACTATGCATGTCACCTGGCCACGCTCTACCACTACCATGACGACTTTTATGTGCCAATTAGTTCGCACGCAGAAGACGATTATTATCAGAATTTCTTTATTGAGGCTTAGAACGATTACGTTCTAAGCCTCAATAAAGAAATTCTGAAGTGTATTTAAACCATAAGGTACATATACCTGTAAGTATTGAAAGGTTTTTAGAGAGCTCCCCAAATGTAGGTACCTGTCTCAATCCAGTCTGAATTATATTTCAGAAATGTTCTTTTTAGATATTCAGTCGGTCGTTTTTATAATTTCGGAGATTTTTTTCTGATATCTTTATTAGGTAAGAATATTATTGATAAAAGCTATTCATTGGAGATACTTAAATATGCCTTTGAATGAAAGCTTCACAAATATTATTAGATCTTATTTATTTTCCAGTTTCTTTTTAGTTAAAATAACTAGTTTTACTTACTTATGATGTAAGGATAAATGTTTTAGTAGAAGACTGCTTAACGAAAAATGATTTATACAGTATCTATAATAGCAGGTATAGGTTCAGTAACAAATTCAGATTTCATTATTAGTTACGTGCTTTCCGAGGCAATATGAGATAAATGGTACCCATCTAAAGGCTGACCTTAACAGGCGTTGCTTAACCTCATGGATCGACTTCTCTGTGTGGTAGCTACGAGCCAAAGAGTCACTAGTTGTAATACCTACGTACGTTCGTGCCTATTCTTAATTCGTTGACATAGGCAGCATTGACAGCAATAGCCGTACTGGCCGCACATTCCCGTAGACGGCCAGTACGGCCATTGCTGTTCGATTCCCGGCCGTGGGCTGTGGGTGATGCGGCCCGGGACACATTTACATAATGAAACTAAATCGATCACAACATGTGCGCGAGCACGTGTGCTGTGCCATACCGACGTGAAGTTGATGTATTGGCTTTTAAATTGATTCTGGCTAGTTTTTAAATTTACATTTTGACAACCAACGGGGTTACTATGAGCTTGCACTGCAGGTAATTTTTTTGTGGTAGAAGCGTGATCCCGCTTCGTGCAGTGTAGAGCGGCATCTCGCTTCCACAGCGATAAATGATCTGCCTTGCATGCTCATATTAAGGCACCTGCCCCCTTACCATGAACTCTTAAAGCAGGACATTTTACGTTGTGGAAGCGAGACGCCGCATTACACTGCACGAAGCGGGATCTCGCGTCCACATCGTAAACTGTCCTGCTTTAAGAGTTCATGGTAAGGGAGCTGTATCATACTATAATCAAGTTAAATCGAAGTCAACAGCTGACAACTGAACAAGTGGTAATAATAACAACAAATCCGTATTAGTTCGTACGAGTTAACTTAAGTTTTAAACTTCACTAAACTTCAGCTTCATTTTAGTTTAAAACATTGGTTATTGCATGCCATTTTTAGCATGAAATTATTTTGTCTGGATTAGCACTGTATTTGAAACGTTAGCATTATATTACAGTATAGAATTGTCAAAATATTATGGAAATTAACGCGAAACCAGATCGAAATTGTAATATATTAATTATATTGATTAAAATCACTATCAAGTCAAGACTTGCATTATATCAGTCCATTTGAAAGGAATTCTCCTCTCAACGTGTGAATACAGTCATTATTTAACTGTAATTAACAGCGTTCGCTAATTGCCTCGTTGTTTTGCAGCCGCTGTGACTCAGACGGGCATTGAACCGGTGTACCTCGCAATTGTAATCACGCTATAAGACATAACGTTTCGTATTGTTGCTCTAGTTAGGATTCCGATGAATTTGACTGTAAGTGCTGAATGACATTAAAAAAATAATTACGTTTTGGACATATTATTATATTAGCGTATTCTAAACTTCTATTTCAAAAATCATCCATTGCAAATATCCTGACAGTCAGGATTTTTGCCACGTAGTAGCGAGTTCAAACCCAGGCAAGTTTGAAATTCAATTCTTGTATGTCATTATCAACTTTCTTCATTATTTTAAGACACCACCAACTTACCTGCTGTTATACTTTATATGATAACCTGCAGCAGGATAGCTTTGTATTTTCTAAGTACCTACATCTTCTTCTTCTTCGTATCGGAATGAGCTAATAGCCTCATGGAAAAGGTCATGCCGTGTTGTAGAGTTTGATCAGTCAACAAGGATGGTAGCGAGGTTGACCGTCCGGGGTGCGCCGGATGTACTTAATTACCGTCACTCGTGGAGACTCTACTTGCGCCCCATAGTGCCTACATAGGACTTGGGGATAGAGTGTGTCTAGTGTGTATCTGCTATTGACATATATATTATCTACCTAGTTAATGTCAGTCCAGCATCTGTTCTTCAGTTTTCCAATCCAGTGTGAAATACAATTCAGCTGTTCATCAATTAATTACGATTAACCAATATATCCATCACCGAGATGAATGTATAGGTGATGTGTGTTGACGGGCGCCGATTAATCGTACGTCACTTCCGGATCCCATAAGGAAACGTATGGGAAAGTAAAACAATCAAACATCGTGATAGGTGGGGTATGGGGTGAGTAAGATATTGATTAGATTTCGTTTGGAGGTTCCTGATATCTTTATATTGAAGAGTATTTAGTTAAGCAAGGTCATTTGATTGTATAATGGCAACGATATTTAAAAAAAGTATAAATATGTTTATAGTGCGCTCATTTTGAAGACTCTAAAAGGGTACAATTGTAGTCTTGGGTAGTACAATTGTCGTCCGATTTGACATAAGACTAGTGCAGTTCGGACACAGCTCGGGAGACTTTTGTCGATTATTTTGTTAGCGTATGACGTATCTATTCTTTTTGACATATTGTTTTGGTAAATGGGACGGTAAATCCCGTGCCCTCGTTAAAGGTAAGAAGTAGGGTCGTAGATTATTACCTTGGCCTGTCTCTATTCAATTATGTATTTTACCCAAATTGTAAATGAGAGAATAACCGATCTATATTAATATTTTTTATTTGACTTTGATGCTACTCGTATTCTTATTTTAGGTATATTGTGTAGCTCATTATTCTCTCATACTTGAAATGATTGTTAAACCATATTTTTAAAAGAGTAACTATGGAGTTTCTTGCCGGATCTTCTCCATAGAAACGACTTTTTGGAACCGAGCAACTAGTTTGACGTTTTGTAAGTGCTCTTTTGTAGCCTTTATGAAATAAAAACATTATGACTATGACTATTAATGGACTTAATTAATACGCCAGTTGAGACGAAGTTAAAGTGGCAGTAAAGTCATAACAATGTTCTGACATTACTGACACTAAAAGCTCGACTTGTGCGTAGTTATTCCTGTCGAGGAAAACTAACAAAAACTCTATGGTAATTCTATTTCTTCTTGTCACCTTATTGTAAAATTTACAACCAGAATTGTTTTCTTCGTGTATACAACCACAACGGATAAGTGGCACAGATAAAAGTGAGATTGTTTCAATAAAATCTTGAAGTGTTTTAGTTCTAGCTAGTGTCTGATGTAAAATACCTACGTTACATCAAACGTTGAAAACCAACTGTAAGTTACACGACTCCAATCCCAAGTTTCTAGGTTTATGTAACAGAAAGTCGTCGGGTTCTCTCACAACAGTTACGAGCTCCACGTTAGATCCAATTGATTTCCACAATCGATTCGATCTTGGCTGTCAGTAACATTTAGATGTCAAACGAGTATTAATAGAGTTCATCTTTATGAAGATTGGTACAAATATTTTACATATTATGTGTTTATATCTTGTAGTGCAATGTGCTATTTGTATTTACCACTTTTCTATTTCTATAGAAACGTTTTGTTAATTAATGAACTAAGTAATAACTAATTAGGAGCTATGGGCGAAAACAACCACGCAGTGGGTCCCAAACAGCAGCAAACGACTTCGTGGCCTGCCTGGTGTGACAACTAGACGCCTACCTTAAGGACTGGCGTCGAGTGGCAGCTGATAGAGACAAGTGGAAGGAGGGAAGGGAGGCCTTTGCCCTGCAGTGGGACAATACGGGCTTATAATAAATAAATAACTAGTTAAGTAAATTCTTATAAGTCTATATGACGTAGATGTCTTTTGTTTTAACGTTTGAAGATTGTATGATGTCTTCTTGGATAAAATATGACTTTGTAAGGTTCCTATTTAATATTATTTACTATATATTCCGGTTATACTCACGTGTGTATTCGGGAATGCCCGACTAGTTTCGAACTCGAACGGAGCCCTTATTCATGAGCTGGTTACGCGGCAGAATCGCGAGCCGAACTCGAACTATTTACAATATAAAACGTCGTTTTCAGTCCATATATTTCTAATTTTATAAAATACGATATTACTTACGTACTCGTATGTACAACGTCGTACCGTCGTACGTGACATATACTTACCGGCCACGTAATCTAACTTACGAATCTCTATAAATCCTGTAATACATTAAAAGCTAGTTCCAATAAATTAGGGATTCTTTATTTCGGCTAATGATTCAGTCGAGTCCTAATAGGAGGCCGTAATTAGCCCCTGTCCCTCAAGGAATTACCAACAAAAACATTTTCTCGTATTTACACGTCACGAAGTCGGATGGCCGGGATGGCTGTAGGCTTTCCTTATATTATTAAATAAATGGGTTAGCACACTATTTTCGGTTTATTTACCTATTCTATTGTTATCAATTCGTAGTAGGTACATTTGTTTTTGATGTACATACAGTTTCAACAGGCTGGTAAACTCTTTAATGTATCGTATTAAATATAACTAAATTACAATAATGTTTTTGAAAACGAAATGCTTTTTTTTCGTGAACAATTTTACAGCCGCTTTTGAACTGCATCATTCTTGTAAAGAAGAATCGTATGAAGACCCGTAAGGTCACTCATTCAAGTAAATAATCAATAAGGTATAATGTTAATGTGTAACGCAAGCAAGCATGTTTGCAGGCAACGAAATTATTAGGTACTAGATGTGCCCGCGACTCCGTCCGCGTGGAAATTCGGAAACAGCAAAAGAATTTTAAATTGTTTTTAATATATTAGCTAAGTTTGAGCGAATTCGATTTAGTAGTTTTTACGCCATGCCGTACTATTTTATTACATGTATAGCTGTTGCCCGCGACTTCGTCCGCGTGTATTTCGGATAAAACACCAGTAGTAAATTGAACTTTTAACAGAAAAAAATACCTACCAGGCAGGCTGTTTTAAGTAGGTTAAAAATCTTTAAACCACTTATTTAACTAAGAATACTTTCCGGTATTAAAAAAAACCGCAAAAATTGAACGGTAATTACGGAAGTTACAGAAAGTCTATTGAAAATAATATAAATCTGAAGAAGAGAACATAAATAAATCCGTTTTGTGCGTTTCTGAGTTCCTGTACATTGAAACTACTGTACAAAAAAAATGCTAAGGATAAAAGACAACCGTGACGACCTGATTGGCGCAGTGGCTAAGCGATTGGTTGTGGGTTCGATTCCCGCAAAAAAAGTGTGATCCGTAGATGTTTGTCCCGAGTCTGGGTGTTTGTGTAAGTGAAATTTCAAGTTTGTGAAACGCACCCACGATACAGGAGAAATTCCTAGTGTGGGGCGACGTTTTAGAAACCTATACAATACAACCCATTTCTATTATTTTGGATATTTTGTCTGTTTGTCGGTTTATTCGTAATTAAGTTAAAATAGGGAATCAATGCAGTTGACTCTTATAAAAAATATTGTTATAAAACATACGACAACGACACGCTTGTATTCCGCGAAGGCGTAGGCAGAGGTGCACATATTGTACACACTCCCACAATTTCGCTAGGTTTGGTGTAGATCCCAATGTATCAGAAAAAATTTATAGAGAACTCGTGACCTAAGAGTAAGCGTCGTACGATTGTGTGTGCGTGTAAGAAGCAGCTAAGTATTCGTAAGATTAAAGGCTACTTTAAGACTGCGTGAGACAATGGTAATGGTTGATGTTGATGGTCATGGCGAAGCATAAGGCTGTACACTCAGCCGAAATCGTTATACACAGGATAGAAAATCTATCTTGCTGCTAGAATGTGCGCCTTAATGATGTTACAGCTGAAGGATGCCGTTGAGCTAGAAGTCGTTAAATTACTTTGACAGAAATAAGTTCCGGAGAACCGTATGTGTTACTTGCTGCGAGAATTACAATTGTCTATGAGGTAATGAGAAAAAATCTATAATTATACGTATAATAAAATCGTAAACGACCCGTGTCTGTACATTCAATTTTAAAAAAGAAAAACAATGTATACGCTCTGTATTTATGTCACCGACGCCAAGAATATAGTTTTTAAAATTTTTGTCTGTTTGTCTGTGCGTTTGAACGCTAGTGCGTTCTCAGAAACGACTGAACCGATTTGAATGCAGTTTTCATTGATGTATTGTGGCAGCTTCCCATAATATTTAGTATTTGTTTCATTTTAATCGGTTCATAAAAAAAAGTTACGTCAATCTTTACATACATGTAAATTGTCTTTACATACATGTCAATCTTTACATAGTAGTACGACTGTCAAGTCAGATGTCGCAAGTTCAACTCCCGGCACGCACCAATGCCTTTTGGAATTCATGTGCGTACTATAAATTAGTTATCAGTTGCTAAAAACGGTGAAGGAAAACATCGTGAGGAAACCGGCACACCTGAGAGATGTTTCAACGGTGTGTAAAGCCATGTAAAGTCCTACAGGCGGTTTAAACTCTGACACCAGGTTATTCATCAACCATACGATAAGAAGAAGATTCCAAAGAGTCAATAAGAACCACGTCTGTTCGCATTAACAGTGACAATGTGAGCGAAGGTGGCGCGATTTTTTTTTTTCGAAAATGTCTCTCGCAGTTAGCTCTGAGGGAGCTGTTACTGCTTAACCGGACAATAAGGTGGCGCGTGAATGCCCCCGCCTTTTTATAAATGCAGCGGATGGCCGTGTCGCGCGTTAAACTAAAATCAACCGTATAGCCGTACCCATATTGGCGCGGCGAGATTTGGAAGTTTTATTTCATCTATATCTTATATACCGATTTCTTTCTTTTTTTTATAAAATAGATATTAAAGTGTACTTTTTGAATATTGGAGTTTGATAACGATATATCTATGTGAAATACAATATATTTATATATTTTATTAATACACTTGAAGAAGTGCCTAACGATTAAACACGTTATTGTGGCTAATTTATAAAAGATAGATATATACTATTGAGGACTTTTTTGTAGATCTTTTAAAGACCATCATTTTTGTAATACATACTTTTGGTGTATGATTGACGTATGCGAGGATAAGAGCTCGAAAGCGCATTTTCATCCGACTTGCTTCAAATGTATCGTTACTGCTCAGCTCCTATGTGTTTTAGCGTTATGTTATATAGCCTATAACCTGCCCAGGAGTATGGACTACAATCGTACCAAGTTTGATTAAAATCCCTTCAGTAGTTTTTGACCCATGCGTGCACATACAGACAGACAGACAGACAGACAGACCGACAAAAAATTTACTAATTGCATTTTTGGCATCAGTATCGATCACCAGTTATCCTCCAATAATAATTTTGAATATATATTCAATGTACAGAATTGACCTCTCTACAGTTTTATTATAAGTATATAGATATAGATATTTATAACCCTAAAGTATTACATTCAAAACGAGCTAATATAAATAAACAAACGCTCTAAGGAAACACTAATAAATTTAATAAGAATAAAATACATTTTACAAAATGGCGTACTTTGTCTGTGGTTTTGATAAAAAGTTTGAATGATATTAAAAACAAAACAGAAAGTAATACTGCTTTATGGTTGTGAGAGAAGGGTGTTTATGGTGTTATGCGGAGTTGGTGGGAGTCATGTGTTTATGGGGCTCATATGGGAGGCTACGGTTGATAGCAATGTTTATTTGTAACTAGATGTGCCCGCGACTCCGTCCACGTGGAAATTCGGAAACAGCAAAAGTATTTTTAAATTATATGACTTTTGGTGCCATTTTAGCATGTTGCCCATGCTAAGCTTGAATCTCAAAAGTCATATAAATTTGGGTTGGTATTATCGTTTCAGTGATTTATAGCTGTAAAGGTATAACACTGAGTTGGTAATCATAGATTCCAACAGATAATACCTGACGTCACCCTTAAGACGTAAATACTAAAAAGGAACTTGAAATTCGATGAAAGCGAGCATCGACACGGTGGCTCAGTTGGTTAGAGTAGCGCCACGGATCGGCGAAGGTCGCGGGTTCGAATCCCGCTCGTGACCATCATTTTTCAAATTTCCTATTTTTAAATTGTTTTCAATATATTAGCTAAGGTTGAGCGAATTCGATTTAGTAGTTTTTACGCCATGCCGTAATATTTTATTACATGTATAGCTGTTGCCCGCGACTTCGTCCGCGTGTATTTCGGATAAAAGACCAGTAGTAAATTGAACTTTTAACAGAAAAAAATACCTACCAGGCAGGCTTTTTTAAGTAGGTTAAAAATCTTTAAACCACTTATTTAACTAAGAATACTTTCCGGTATTTAAAAAAAAACCGCAAAAATTGAACGGTAATTACGGAAGTTACAGAAAGTCTATTGAAAATAATATATAACTGAAGAAGAGAACATAAATAAATCCGTTTTGTGCGTTTCTGAGTTTCTGTACATTGAAACTACTGTAGAAAAAAAAATGCCAAGGATAAAAGACAACCGTGACGACCTGATTGGCGCAGTGTAGCCACTGCGCCAATCAGGTCGTCACGGTTGTCTTTTATCCTTGGCATTTTTTTTGAGCGCGAGCGATTGGTTGTGGGTTCGATTCCCGCAAAAAAAGTGTGATCCGTAGATGTTTGTCCAAAAAAAACTAAACAAACTAATTATTATTATTATTTAATAATACCTGCTTTAAACTTATATCTAAAAACTACGTATCTGTATTTTTTAAATCTAAAGTGCGCTTATTCCAAGGAACTTAATGCACTGATAGCCGAGTGGTATGACCGTTAGACTGTTAAGTCAGATGTCGCAAGTTCAAATCCCGGCACACACTAATGTCTTTTCGAAGTCATGTGCTTACTATAATATTACATATAGCGGGTGCAACCAATGCTGCTTATAGAAATCTTGTCAAACTACCCTCCATGCACGCTTCGGGTTGTCGTGTGTTGAGACACTTTGAAGAAATGCCTAACGATCAAACACGTTATTGTGGCTAATTTATAAAAGATAGATATATACTATTGAAGACTTTTTTGTAGATCTTTTGGAGACCATCATCTATGTAATACATACTTTTGGTGTATGATCAACGAATGCGAGGATAAGAGCTCGAAAGCGCATTTTCATCCGACTTGCTTCAAATTTATCATTACTGCTCAGCTCCTATGTGTTTTAGCGTTATGTTATATAGCCTATAACCTGCCCAGGAGTATGGACTACAATCGTACCAAGTTTGGTTAAAATCCCTTCAGTAGTTTTTAACCCATGCGTGCACATACAGACAGACAGACAGACAGACAGACAGACGGACAGACAGACAGACCGACAAAAAATTTACTGATTGCATTTTTGGCATCAGTATCGATCACCAGTCATCCTCCAATAATAATTTTGAATATATATTCAATGTACAGAATTGACCTCTCTACAGTTTTATTATAAGTATAGATAAGGAAACATGCTTTATTCCGCGGGGTTCTTTCTATCGTATTTATGGTATGGTTTTTGGATATTATGCAAAATATTTGTTAACGTTCTATTGTTTAAGAAAATGAGGAAAGAGCCATAATAATATGCTGCTTAGGTTATTGTTTTTTTTATCGTAGCTAACATTTGAGTAAATTTAGACATTCATTCTTTTCACACGTAACATAACATACACACACAATAATCCGTAAACCTATGGGCAGCAACGACACTAACTAAAGGTTACAAAAATAAAGTTTGCGGTTAGTAAAACATGAACAATGTAGATAATATTCGATACTCGGCCATTACAAGTTTATTGGAAGATAATAAAGCGCTGAAAGCCTTTGTAAGCGCAACAAAGTGAGGACTCGCATTACCGAAACCAGCCGAGTTTAGCTCATCATAGGTAAACATAAAAACAACTTTAATCTAGATGCAATCTCCAAATTGCTTCTTCAGCAACCTAATTATAATGCCATGTTAAGCTATGCTGTGCTATGCTTGATGGCTATCAGACACCGTGTGCATCCGGCCAATTAGATTTACTTAGACCAGAAATAGACAGGGAGGCAATTACTACACCCCCTTCGCTTGTAGTAAGAATTTTACATACAGAAGGCTAAGTTAGGGATGTAGGGGGGTTAAGTTACTTACGTACTTTTAAAAGTATTGAAGTAGTCGTGAATTTGATGAGTGACTTTAATTTAGCAAATAGGTTTACAAGAAACACTTTTACACGTCATTCTTTTTTAAAGACTAGATGGCGTCCGCATGTCCTAATTGACTACCTCTGAGAAGAAATGCCGAAAAAACTCAGGGGTCAATTTATGTCCTCTTCACTGTACATTGCGAAATGATTATTCTTGTAAGTAAAGAAAAAATATTGTTACGAAGAATGGCTCTGCGATATGTCGTCGGACACACATACTATAGTCACGTATAGGTAATATAACAATGAACATACTTACATATCCCAGTATAATTCCATAACTAAGAATGAAATTCGTTTATTTGTAAACTTAGGTAAATACATGGGGTGTTCTAATAGTAATTAGCAAGTTGAGTTAAGAAAATCAAGGTCTTTTCTATAAAAAATAATAATTTACGAACGTACGTAACTAATTAATTAATTAGTTTAGCGTGTCCATCTATGTATTGCATTAGAGCGTACGTACGTACGTAAATTATATTTTTTTTATAGAAAAGACTGTACGAGCATCGCCATATGATTCTACTTGTTTTACTTTATTAGTTAGTAAGCATTATGTTGTGATCGCTGATTATGCATTAGCCGATCATTGGCACTCGATGTAATAACCTACATAATAACATATTAACATTGACTAATACACTCTCATTGAAGACGGATACAAAAAAGTTTTATTTCTGTGCACTTCCCGCCCTCTTTGACTACAACCACAATTACAACCTACAACTCTAGTGTACAGGCAACCACCCGTACAAAGACCTTGATTTTCTTAACTTATTTTGCTAAATACTATATAAGTAGCACCACTGATTTAGCAATGCTATATTTGGTTAATAGAGTAGGTATTATTCTGTAAGTCTGTGGACTGTCGGTCTCCAGGCAACTCGCTGGTAACAAGCTTAGTCTTTTCTTTTGTATCTTTAATGAATTCATGCAGCGCAGCACAGCGTCGAACCTCGATCGTTTCTTTTTCTGCTGCGCCAACACTCGCTGATATTGAACCGGTCGTTTTGTTCCTCGTTCTACCAGTTCCAGTAATTGTTGTATCATGATACTGTTTCAGTTTGAAATAAGTATATTAGTTTCAAAGTTTTCTTTCGTTTTGAAATAAAGGTAATAGAGAAACATGAAGTAATTTCAGAGAGTTTTATTGGGATGGTCGCCGTCTATTAGAATGCTATTTAAGTTAATTATAGTGATATTTAAGTCTTATATCTGATAAATATTGACATTACTTAAGTGTGAAGTTGAAAAAATTACACTTTTGTAGTGAGATATTTTATGTTATATGCGTATTAGACTACAATGATATAGGAACCTATAAGGTTGACTGAATTAACATCTACTTCTTCTCAAACGAATAAAGTTATATCGGTATAATCCAATACTTAGTCTCACCATCCTCGCCTATCGGTCATGAACTCCAAACATCGAGTGTCAGTAACAGTGGCATTGTCGAACGATTTCGTGGCCCCGTCTTGCGGATTAGTGGCGCCCGCGCCGGCGTCGTCGGCGACCTTGTGAAGCCCTACAGTACCACAACTACCGCCTGCTAATCGTTCACGGACACGCGTCAAGTAATTGACGGTCGTGAAGTGTGGATATTACATGTGAACAATAACCGTGCATTACGCGGCTTTGTGGGACTTATGTTGATGTTATATTAATAAATTAAATAAATTTGACGTAATATGTAATGAAGATTAGAATGTTATTACTCCTTTGAAATATTTAAGGAAGCTTTGAAAAATACCTGATAGGCATGAGCGAAGTTTGTTCAACTCATAAGTGTGTTAGATTTGAAAATTATGCTTAGCTTAAAAATATTAAAAACCTGATTATAACTCCTGTTTTCGCTTGGTTTACGTTTCGCTGACTCTCATCTTCGTGATTTTATTTCCCTTAATCAGGTACCTATATATCACTAATGTCGAATAGCTTAATGACATAATTAAGCAACTTTTGTTCTCCCCTCCGAACTTGTCTATAACTTGTATTTTTTTGTTTCAGGTAAGGCACTGGCAAGCTTATTTTTACAAAAAGGTGCAAAGTTAGGTCTCATTTGGACGCTAACCTAAGATGGATGGCCTTTGTAAGTACACCTCGTAGTCTAGATCCTTGATCAAAGCTGGGATTAACTGATTCCGTGGAAGATTAATGTACTTCTTAGATTTCTGTCTCTGTTGTCGAAAAATGTATGTTGGCGATGTTTTAGTCTGATTAGAACTAAGTTGACACATTTGCAAGAAATACCTGCATTTTGTTTGATTCATTTAGGTAGTTATAATGTCTCAATTAATATTTTTCTTAGACTAAATAACCTGTACAATATTATTAGAAAAAAAACAATGGTTTTACCTATACCTAAGTAGGTTTAACTACAAAGTTAAGCTTAGTAACCTTTTTTTTTAAAGGTATATATGCTCGTTTAATATTTAACAAAATATCGTTAAATTTTGCGATAATACCAATAAAATATTTATCATTCTTGCCATATTTGCAGCCATAGACTTCACGACAGTATATATTATGATATGTCGTTTATATAAACCCATAAACGACGAACTTGTACCTATGTACAATTTACGTCAATTTTGGACGAAATATCACCTCACATTTGTCGCCTATCCAGCTTAAAGTGACTCCCGCAACACTTATCCCTTATAAAAACCTCTGAAGGTAATATATCATTATCATTATAGGCTGGTTTTTCTTAAGGCTGACGACTCAATATTGACGTGAAAGATATTCTTATATTGTTATTAATTGGCTCACATGTGTGTGTGGTGACAACTTGAGTGTTTATTATACTAATGTGTAATTTAAACTCTCAAGTTAAGAATATTTGACGTACGTACCTATTACTTATGTAAGAATATAAGTGCTTTTCGTAACGATCGTAACTTTAAATGTAACTTAAAGATATTATTCATAAATGCTTTCTTGATATGAACAAACACCAAAGAAGAAGAATTTTTTTTTTATAATTGTGTTTTCGGCTTATTATTCTTCGGTATGGACAATACTGTACTAGGAATACCTGTTGGTTTGATGCAGTCACCGCAGCTTGATATCTTGCTCATTGGTTTTAGACAGGCGTTCATTATTCAGGCCGGTGTTAGCTTTGGTTTCTCATATTTTGATTACTGTACAGTGAGCAACATAATTAGAACATTTAAAATTTTAAAATTTCCATAAATTGGAGAGCCAATTTTACATGGTAAAAAGTCTTAAATATAATAATGATCATAAAAATATCTTGGGACAACTCACACACGGTCAGGTGATCCCAAACTAAGCAGTGTCTATATTATGGTAATCAGACATCAGCTGATAAACATACTTATATATCTGTAAATACATACATAATATAGATAAATTACACCCAGGCACAAAACAAATAATTATGCTCATCACATAAAGATTTGTGCTGGGTAGGAATCGAACCCACGACCTCCGGTTTAGCAGTCAGGGTCACTAACCACTAGACCAACAGGCCAGTCACTCTCAGATATTCTTAAATCATTATTTGAACGCTCCTATAATGTGGAACAATAACTTGAATTGACGTTTATTTCTCTCACTTATTTGTCATAAGGTTTCTTAACATGTTAAGCTACTTATGTTCCCGACTGTACCTTTCACTTGCTATAACTAAAATAAATAATAATAATAATAAATATCGCTGGACATTACACACAGCGCCATCTAGTGCCACACTAAGCAACGAGGCTTGTGTCGTGGACACCAGATAGTTGATATACTACATAGATACTTTTTTGTTTGTAAATACATACTTATTATACATATAAACATCCATGACTCGGAAACAAATGTACATGCTCATCACACAAACACTTGCTCCTACCGGGATTCGAACCCGGAACCCTATGAACGTAAGGCAGCCTCACTACCGCTGCGCCATTCGGGTCATAAACGGGTCATTCGGTAAAATTGGAATGATATACACACAAAATAATATCCGTTTGTAACATAATATTGAAACCCCCGAAGGTACAACTAAACAAACAGTATCTCGACTTAGCTAAGTGTAAATATAACAAGTTACATAGCTGGGAGTGTTCCGTTTGACTTGGGTTCGAGGTCGGGGCGAGGTAAATATTTGGCGAAACATCATTAGTTTAGTTTGATTGGATTCTGATATTATAACGGTGAGTTCAGCAGGAAATTGTCAGTTAGTTGACAGTTGACGGTGGTGTCGCTACCGATAATATAATACTTACCTATAACGTGAATATCTCGCAGAGCTAACGCGACGCGACAACGGTATTGCTAAACAGGTCATATTGTGAACATACTCAGAATACTTAACACAGTAACACGTATAGACAAGCCTGCTTTGCATAGATGTAAAAAGAAACTAAGGATATTTAATGCCTACACTCCTGATATACTTCTTGCCTCTTATTCATAAACGAGGATCATCCCGGCATTAACTAAATCCTGTATTAAGTCTATTGACATCTTTATTGTTTGATAAGCAATTTAATCCTGGGTTTAAAATTGAAATTATTTATGTCTAAGGCTTCAGTCCCTAAGTTATTTTTGAAACCTTTTGTTACACAAATAAAATAACAGATTATACCGACCTATAATTTCAGTCAAATTACTTGACTAAAACTTACCAAATAGTATAGAAGTTCGTATTTTTAGGCCCACGGGTCTTATTTTTCATATTTGTAGATCCTATTTTTCGTAAATCTCCTGACAGCTGACCTTATCTGAAATCTAAATATATTACTTGCGTATAATTCCCCACACCGCATATACAATTTTCACGGCACCTCTACACAGAAAGGTTTTATTTTTTATTGCTACCGTAACGATTTCACAGGACGTTGAACGATAAATTGGTTTTTAACAAAGGCAGGTGAAAAATAACGGGTCCTCACAATATGGTAACGATGAGATTTATCTCGGCTGATTTGTTGCCGGCTCACGCGTTGTACTGGTAAATATGTATAGCTGTGTACCTATGTACGAGTTTTATTTAATACTAGCTTATATATAAATTAATTGTTTTTATTTTTGTGAACGGCCTAAAATTCTATGTTTATCTGAAAGTTTAAATTGTTTTATCTCAAAGTTGCGGTGGTACTGGGCTCGTTCTTAATTTATTTTTAGCAGACCTATATTAATGTTACGTAGTGTGTTCGAATGTCAATAGACATGACCTAAGTATCAGATTTAACCATTGTTTAATTAACTATTACGTATGATTTATAAATAAGTACCTACATACGAGGTAGTTTTCAAGTGGATTGTGTACCAGTATTTTTGAATTAACAGCAGTCATTATAACTTACTTTCTTTTCATACAATTTCTGATTTTTCTTTTATAAACGTCTTCTCACACTAGGAGTTCCTCCTGTATCGTGGGTGCGTTTCACAAACACGTAATACCACATATACAGACACCCAGAATCGGGAGAAATATCTGCGGATCTCACAATTTTTTTCCCGTGTGGGAATCGAACCCGCAATCCTTAGCACAGCAATCCAATCGCTTAGCCACTGTACCAATCGGGTCGTCCACTGTATATAATATGTTTGGGAGGGTTCAAAATAAAGTAATAAAACTTAACAATCCGAATATGAACCCTCCTCCTTGCTTCCCATTCGCACGTGATCAATTGAATTTGGTTCGAACATAATGAATAGCGCCCCGAACCAATCACAGCTGGATATAATTTAATTGAAATTCCTCTATCAATCAATGTCAATTACGTGGTGATGTAAGATTAACCTATAGTACGTACCTATTGATTGATATCCATCAATTAATAATTGATTAGATCGACAGATAGTTCACGGTCAATAGAGTGACAAAGGCGATTGAATACGATTCTTATGAGGAAGAGAAAAAGCGACTGCATAGCTGAGAAAACAAATATTTATGAAAAAATTGCACACTACATATTTTTCAATATTTTTATTGTCAGTGTGGGTTTTAGTTCTATTCCTTCTCTGCGTTTCAGTAATATTATTTATCATTTTATCCAAAGAAGCTCAAGTCTGTGTCCAGTAGCAAGGCTCTGCACAGTGTGCATCGTGAACAATGCGCACTGTCACTAGAAACGACTCTACTTTTATAAATATCAATCACTAGCTTCCGCCCGCGACTTCGCCCGCGTGGATTTCGAATGTTTTATAGCCTATAGCGGCCCGCTCCGGCTTCGCACGGGTATAAAATATATATTATAAGTATTTCTCCACTATTTAATGGATGTTATTATACATATAAACCTTCCTCTTGAATCACTCTATCTATTAAAAAAAACCGCATCAAAATCCGTTGCGTAGTTTCAAAGATTTAAGCATACAAAGGGACATAGGGACAGAGAAAGCGACTTTGTTTTATACTATGTAGTGATATATAGCCTTCCTCAATAAATGGTATTTCGAACACTGAAAGAATTTTTCAAATCGGACCAGTAGGTAGTTCCTGAGATAAGCGCGTTCAAACAAACAAACTCTTCAGCTTAATAATATTATGTATAGATATTGATAGTGCAGTTATTAACACAGAAGAACCAAGCTTTTATTACATAGTTATAAGTAAAGGTAATAAAAACCGTGTTGAAAAGTTAGAACCGTAAATATTTGTAGGTTCACACAATAGATGTTAAACTCATTGAACAAATAATATCAATGATCGTGATAAGGCCGTATGGGTGTCATTCTATCATGTTTTATCGCAGCGGAGATCTGACGGGCTTTATGGATGGTTGTCAGTATGTCAGGTTACAGCTAACTACTCTAATTTTCATTTCGTACGAGTTATAGTTGTTGCTTTATTATGGTTTGCTTACAGTTAACAATAAAACTTACATTCTACACATAACAATAACTTATGTTAATTTCATAACCAAGTAAAAGTAAACATACGGGCGGGCGTTTTGAGGGCTGTCTTGATGTAATTTGACGTGCAAAAAGTACTTTTTTTAAGTCCATTTTGAATAAATGACTTTTATCTTAATAGCAAATGTAAAGGGAATAACAGGAAACACAGATTTCATTGCTCTAATTCAAATACCTATAACCTGGGCCCTGAGAATGTCTTGCAGGAGCTGCACCCATCGCCATTTAATCATACGTATGCGACTTAGAATAACAAATATTTATAATAAAACTGTACTAATCGATACTTAATAACAATAAAGATAAAAAAAATACATACAGACGAACATAGAACCTCCTCCTTTTTTGAAGTCGGTTAAAAAGCTATAAAACACTTACCTAATTCTGAACCTAAATGACCATGTTTTTATACTTTTATGCTTAAATCATTTTCACTTCGCGTTTCTTTGGTAACACGGAAAATGTGGTTCCTGGGGTATGCTGACGTCTAAGTTTAACTTCACCTGATGTTACCAAAACGAAACGTAGCCAGGATAAGCTACATAAGGCTTTATGTAATCTTATACGTATATATTATATACATAGTAGAGTGCATTATTTTGGTGGGTTTTTCACAATAATTTCGTGAATTTGTCCTTTGGGGAGCGCTGAAAGTTGCTCGTTACGTAAATGCCATTCCAATAAGAGGACAGCAAAAATCTCCATTTAAGTTTAACAAAGCTAAATCATACTCGGCTCGTCTCTTGAGCTCAACGTAACAGAATTCCTTTCCACGTTGATCACACGACATGATTACAACGAAAACGTCTAGGTACACAAACAAACACGCATTTTATTAACACACTCATTGCACAGATCAAATAAAAAATCCTCCGGAGCGACACAAATACGTTCCTAAAGGGGAGAAATCCAAAATTCATCGTATAATTTATTTGTATGACGGATCAAGGGAGGGAAATTATATCAGACGCTTTCTTCAAGTCGACCAAGCGAACGCTGTATCGACCAATCCACAAGACCTCTTATTTCTCAAAGAGAGTGTTGGGTATCTAGGGGTCCTTGTTAACTGGTTTTTCAGGCGCCAAAAGATTTTTACCAACATCATGACGTCATCATTTGTCAAGTTTTATTCCAGTTCCGTTATTCTGATGTCTTTAGTATTTTGGATACCAAAGGCTTTGTCGCTGTGTTCGGCGAAAATGTGAAAGGAGTGAGCCTACCATCCAGTTATATTTGCTAAAGCTTGCGGGAGGCCGTAATCCATAAATTTTCTCATCTTATATTCATTTTCCTTAGGATGGGATACAATCAGTAATATTTTTTCCTTTAAGAGTTGTTCGGAAATGTATATTAGCTATACTGTACCGCAAAATATTGAATCGAATAAAGTAAAACTGTTTAGGTTAACAAAACTTCGATGGGCGTTTCAGACAAGTTTTCCTCATTCCTAGTTCGTTCATGACCATTGAACGACATTGTAAAAGAAGCACAACTCCAAATAAATAAGTTCACTCAATAAAAGAAGTTAGAGAACGACTGAACGGAACATAAAATTGTTTGAGAGCAAAACCCAATCTTTGAATGAGTAAAAACACACGGGCGAGTATCACGCGCGGCCCCGCTGTGTACACTTTGTAGATACAGTAGCTGTTTATAGGATCGTATAGTTCGTTCCGGTTATAAAACGTCATATATTTCTACATTTTAAAACTCTTTGTTTTGTACAAAGTAACGCGAAGTAAACCGACCCTCGGGCCATCATAAAACGCGGCACGTTAAGCTTCCCCGCAACTTTTACATCTGTGTTTCGCCCCGTTGCAGACAGATTTATTTTCCAAGTTTCCGCACGTTCTTTACGAGTTCCGACATTAAACGAATCGAGTTGTTAATTAAAACAAAATATGGCGGCTCGATCGCACCTCTTTTGACGTAGAACCTTCATTCGATACGGTTTGAATTTCGAACTGCAAGAATCGCTTTTGAACTTAGAACTTTGATTCGCGTTTGAATGTCGAGTTTAGATTGGGATTCATTCGAATTTCGAACTGCGATTGCTGATTCGTTGTTTAGTTTGACAAGTTTGTAACTGAATAAGTCAGTTAATGTTTAAAGTTTGGCAGTACTTAATGGCAAAGTTTATGTTTGTTAGATAAGTACGTCTGGCGTCTGTGTTTTGATCTCAGGTATTTATTTCATGGTCTTGTCATATAAAGAAACTTTAAATAGACCGTTACTATTCGACGTAGAAGTTGTAACATTACGCGTTGTTGTTGGTCAAACTTGGGGCTGCTTCCATATAGCTATATATACACAAATATACCAATCCTGTAAGAAGACGTTTAATTTTAAACCAACAGTAGCTGCAGAAGATTGTCCTCGCTTTATAATTTCAAAAAGGTATCTAGTCTGTCGCATCCAATTTTATCTCGCAATTGCTCGCTTCACTTGCCATTCGACCGCCCTTTGTGCCAACCCCTCACACATGCTGCTATTAAACTTCACACAATATGATCACTACATAGATACGTACAGAAGTCCAGTTTTAACAAAACGTGTCAATGAACTTTTAAACAAATGGTGAATAAATATGACGCGAGGGACTCTTGATCTCGTCCATTCAAATATATATTTATTTTTAAAACATATTAAATTCTTCGATGGTTTATATCACATTTAGGTTTCTAATTAGTATTTTATCTAACTTAAGAAGCTCTGTAATATTAGTAGAAATAGTATTTAGTAAGGTAGACCTTCTATGTTTTCTTTGTAGTGACGTGATGCTACCTTTAATCTCATTTTTGCGAGGTACGTAAATGGCAGTGTTGCCAACTTGCGTCTTTTCCTCCCTTATTTACAGGGACAGTTAAAGGGTGGGGTAATGATTCCATGGTGGTATAAGGGTATAAGGAAAAAAGGTTGCTCGTTATACTATCTTAAATTAATCTCCAAGAATTTTCCAGACGAATGAGGTTAAAGTTTTTCTTATGCAGCATCTAATTTTAATTCACTTCTTACTTTGAAACTAACTTTGAAAACTAATTTACGAACCGTTCAACAATTATTTAAGTAAGTAAGATTGATTTAATAATTCAATTATTTGTTAAGGATCATTTAAACCACGAAATAAATCAAATACGCAATGCCTACTGGTTAGACTATATTAAATATTTAATCTACGAAATAATTCCTAAATAAACTAAATAGCTTAACCTAAGAATAATTATACAAGGCAAAACACTGAACCTAAAGTTAATATCCAAGGTGAATATGTGAAAGGCTGGCAACACTGCACTCCTGGGTGAACAGTTAATCAAAGAAGAGCTCGCTCGCTTCATAAGAGCACGTTATTATGTTCGCAAACTTATTACATTGTACACCTTTGATATCTCGAGCACAGATAATGTAGACTATCATAGACAATATAGACGAGAGCAGAGATAATGTAGTCTAGCATAGACAATATATACGTGAGCATAGACAATTTAAACTCTTGCTTTGTGTGCCTTTGTCATTCAGTGAAGCGATATGCGACGTTTGAAATATACGTTCAGCTAAATGTATTTATTGAAATTGATTGAGTTGGATAATGTTGAATAGGTCTTTGATTAAAGGTTAATTGGATGAATCTTTGGCCTTTGTAGACCAGTACACAGGTTGATGTGTATTTAGTTGCCTCTTAACAATAGACATAGGTATGTATTATAGGCAGGTAGGTGTAAAACTCCTTATAGATTTTCGTAGCTGTTTGACGACTAACCAGCTTAAACCTGGTCCGCTTCAAACGTTAAATTGGTGTGGTTTAGACACGATTGGCCCAATTCACATAATACGCGGTTAGAATTTTTATAATTTTTACTGGAGAATGGAGTTTCTTGCCGGTTCTTCTCCATAGAAACGACTTTTAGGAACCGAGTAACTAGTTTTGTTAGTGCTCTTTTGTAGCCTATATGAAATAAAAACATTATGACTATGACTTTTGGGCTCCTAAAAGCTTATTGGACCATTGCGCCTAAAGAGACCTAAATCATAACAGGCGAAGTGTGAGTGTACTATACACTTCTGCCAACCCGTTTGGGGGAAAACAGACTGGAAATCATGTTTCTAACTGTAACTTAATCTATCTTTCCATGTAATTCCCCATTTCCTTGATTTTTATTTGCTGGTGAATCCTTAATTAAGTAATGCATTGCAATGGCATAGTTTAGTGGGTTCGCTCGGTAATAACTGAGGGTATAACGTTTAGCACGCGATCCAGATATTATGCTGACATTGAACTGATTCTATAAAAATGGTTCTCTTTTAATATCATCGTTTTTTTGCCTTTATTTAAACTTTTTTTACAATATTAGGAATTGTAAGATTGTTATTTGTGATACAGGTTTCAGGATCTATCTAGTCTTTTTTAAGAGTAAAAAGTTTAACTTAGTGGTAGTACATATTCGCTGTTTAGGAAAATTGATGGAAAATAGCATTTCGAGATCACCTTACGATGTATTCTGTATATAAAAGATTATTTTGTATGATATAGCGTTTCTAAATTGTTCCTAGCTGCAGTTTTTTGTTATTTCCTAAAAGCGTAGTTCCCAGTCAATAAAGGCGGGTGTGACGCGCGAGGCAGCGAGGCGCGCTAACCACGTTACAGTATCGCAATAGAACGTGTTGCTGTAACCGACCAGTCGAACACTGCACACTGTTTACACGAGACAAGGGAACATTATATTTTATTTGGTTTTTAATCAAAGTGTCTCTTCTGATCGTTGATCACTGGTATTGTTTCTGAAAGGCAATGTACTTTTTCAAGTCAAAAGTTATATAAGTTATACATTTTCTTTTAATACGGTACACGGGTGCAATCTGTTGTCAACTATCGTTTTACACAGTTAATCAGCATTGAACAACTGCTAGACATTGACAAAGACATCAATTTAGTTAAACGTAAATAATCATATTAGAAAATCGTGAAACATTTCAGAGAGTAAATACAAGAGCATGGTGTGGTACATTGTAGTTTGTATCATTAAACTGAATGCTCAAAAGAATACCATTTTAAAGATATTGCGGTTGTGTAAAATCCCGAAAAATATGTCAACCTTATAACAGTGAAGTAGGTCAGCGGCCATTACTATGATACTGAATCTGAACACCATTGCCACAGCAGCGGGCGTTCACCCACGATTTATGAACACTGCCCGCTATGTCCCCGAATACACTGTAGCGTACACAGGTACCCAGCAATGGATGGCGAACATTAAAAATTGTTGTCTGTTCACCCTAGTTCTGAGTTCCGTGTCAGGTGTACAATGTTTGGTTAATGGTTATTTGATTTATTTTATGGGAAATTAAATTTTGCGGTTCTGACTGTTATTTCTTACGGAAAATACGACTTTAATTTTATGGGGTTGTCACGTCTTTACTTCACGAATGTACAAGTTTATAGAGTTTACCTGATTTTGATTTACAATCTTGCAACTGAAGGCAAACAGTACCTCGTAACAAAAAATAATAATATATTGCCATTTTCGGTAACTACATCAAAATATGAACTGTTAATAAAGTTGTTCTGACAGACAATTCAATACCAATCACAGCCCGAAATACCCACCGCGTAGTAAGACTTCTAACTTATATCTTTGAAATTGCAACTAGCCATCATCATCATCATCATCAGCAGGAAGGCGTCCACTGCTGGACAAAGGCCTCCCCCTTAGAACGCCATAGATTACTCTAAACCCATCCAAAAAGCAGGGTTATCAGTTATGTAAGTAATCCTGTATTTTATTTTTTAATAAAGGATTATGTCTTCGTACAGTCTCTTAAGTAACGAATTCTAAGTAAATAATCCAAAGCATATTTATAATACTTTTAATAGCACTTGTTACAGAATATCTTTTAGTTTTACGCGTTAAGAGATTTACGAGATTACGGTGTCTCCTGCAGTTTACGGCCGGCGATGCTCTGGGGCATAATATCCTGAACAAGTAACGTTCCATTACACTTAGCGCGCACACATAATTATGTTATGCCTTGCAACGATCACTATTGTATTATTCAGTGTTACTCGTCTCACTGGATATAACAGACGAAGGTTGTGTCAGTCAGTGCAGGGCAAGGGCCTCTTTTCGTACTAAGAAGGAACGAGCATCGACTGCCCGAGTAGCTATCGTGTTTGCAATTTTAAACCATTTCTTTTGGGCACGATGTTCCCTTCCCGTTTGCTAGTGGTGTTCTAGATTATCAGAGTATCGACAGATGATATTGTAGGCTTAATACATATGACATTGAAGGCGTAATACTTCCCAGCTTTCGAAACAACCACTTAAAAAAATGTATGTTGTTAGCTGTATAAATATACCTCTGTCGTCTTGCATATCTGAATTAATATTGACAGCTTGTTGTTCATCACTGCGAGGTAAACGATAAATTAATATCCTCATAAATTTAGTAAATCACCCGAGGCGAGCCGTTAAATTAATTACCCAACACTCAATCGACCTAACTTCGGCCAGGGCGGCAGAAATTCGCCCAAAAAAGCATTTTTCGCCTAAAAAGTAACGTAGAGAGATGAATCCGTCTATACGGTGGCTAAATGTGAAATGTGTGTTGGTGGAAGTAGTGGGTAGATACACATGAGTGAGTGGAGGCCGGGCCTATGGTGACGCGCTGTCCAACGTCGATGAAGAAATAGGTTTTATTTTGCGAGGCCATGTTTTAGTGAGGCGGTAGATAGATGTAGATTGGTTAGTGGGGGATTCTCGTTTGCCTGTAGTTAGTTGTTGCTCGTGTATGAAGTAGAATTTACCCATTATCATATTATAATTACTTTACTAAGTAATATAATAATGTTCGAAAAATTCCCTTCAATGTAAAATAGTGTTTTTCATTAATCTTGTCATCATCTTACATAACAACAAAACTTAAAGGAACGAAAAATAGGTGAACTTTCTGGCTTAAAAAACTAAACATTCTCCACGCAGGAAAAGCTCAATATATTCTGCTTAAACGGCATTATTTGCGGCAATACTGCCGGGAACTTAACAGATACTTTCTAGAGGGGTAAGGGGGAGGGGTCGACCCCATCCTCACATCGCAAGCCTGACGGCATCAACACCCTCCTAATAGTTGGGCCGACTTAGCTTTCAATTAGCGCGCGTATCATGTTCTTTCATAACTTCCAGCGTCTATTAATTGACGCAAATATATCTTCTAAATTAGTTTGATTAGTGAACTTTGTTTTGGAGTCTTATAGACATTTTTGGCGATATTTTTGGGCGCGTATCACGGAGCTTGTGTTGCTTGCAGGTGTGGCCTGCAGTGGCTCAAGACATACTAGAGTTGAGTGACAACCCAATAAATAAAAAATCTGATAATCCTATTGCCATTGATCCGGCAACAATCATATAAACAATAATGGTAGTACGGGGTGGTGGTAAGCGCTCAAAGACACTGTACACGCAATTTCAGTTCACAGATTTCGGGATGACAACTTAAAAATGTTGCCGCTTTTTCGATCCTTTTGCGCTTTTATATAAAAGGGAATTTTTAACCAACTTGTGTCGCTTCTGGCAATGTTTTACCGGATCTCGAGTGTTGTTTTTATCTTACATTCCGGAGGTATTACCGGTTTCGCGCGCGACTCTACTAAAAAATGTTACGGCCATGCTGCTGGCATTTGAGGCTTAAATCTGCTTCAGTTACATAAAAACAAGAATGTTCCACAAGTTTCCTGAGCTTTCTTTGACGTTATATTTTGTTAACAACATTTTCCCTCATATGAATGACTAAAATATAATGTAAACAAATCTTGGCTATGTTCTTACCGACTTGACGGACGTGTTATCAATTGGCTGTAGTAGGTTTATTTCTGCTACGCCATGCCTCTGTAGAGCATGTTAAACTAAATGTTGACTTTCTGAGAAAGGTACACGTATATAGTGTCACATATATTGTAATGAACAACTTCTTTCTGACAAAATACAAAAATCAGTCATAATAATGCTGTTTTAAGTCATTAAAATTTTATTCCTCATAAGGGCAAACAAAAATCACAATACCTTAGGAAAAAGTTACTCTTACAAAGTCTTTATTTTTTTAGTTTCAGTGTCTACTACTTACAAGTTATAAAATCCAGAACTACTTACTTAAAAGGAATCTCTTTTCTATCTGTATCAAAGCCTAGTCTAATAACTAGTGTCCTAAGCGGCTTGAGAGCCGTGTTTACAATACAATCAACTTAACCCGTCCGAAGCCCTGTTTAGCCTCGTTAACGGGCCGTAAGCCTCACTCCTTTACGGCCAGAGAAAAAGTCATTAAGCTTAGTGTTCCAAGCTGCTTGGACGGAGTTGAACGGGTTAATTGGCCGTTACTGTCCGCCCGCCGACGCAGGGTTAGTTTCGTGTCCCGTGAATGACGGTTTACGCATTTAGGTCTTATCGAGGACCTGGGCTTTGCAGGGATTTGTATTGGTACCTTTGGGAGTTTGTGGAAATTGCATTTCGGATGGTAATGGGAAAATGTTTGACATCTAAATGATTAATTTGTTTGAACATGTGCCTGGTGTGTGAATACCGATCAGGGGTTCTCAATTGTGTGCTACAGTAAGTTTAAACCTACTTTTATCTAACGTGGGGATAATAAATCATAGATGTCCTGTGTTCCCTCTTGAGCGGTATTCCTCCTACTCCTCTGTGTCCAGAGGCTCACAACTTTTGAATTCCTAAATAGCATCGACGGGGTCTTACTCATATTTCATAGTCGATCGACCGCAGTGGTTCAGTATTCTCTGCGACGTGTAGGCGTTGTCTCAGGCAAAACTGATCTAAGACTCTTAACATCTCATTTTGCTGATCTGTTGTCGAAAATTCATCTTCCATTGATTGATTTTTGACCTGTGTGACAGCATTAACCTGAGAAGAACAATGTATAGCAAAATATTCTACGATAATGTTCTTCATTAATTTCTCTTTGTAGTTATATGTATATAATACATTTGTTCGACAGCTCACAGCTCGGATTTCCTTTGGGAGTAACTTTGTTAGAACAAGTTTTCTAAATAATGTGTCGGGTTTTCTTTGCCTTTATCTATAAATAAACGTAGCGGCGTTCGTTTGTTTGTTGTTACAAGTCAATAACTTTCTTTTTAAGTCCAGTTATTTCTATAAATAAGTTTTGATGTTTCTTATAAACAGAATGAACTTTGATTTAATTTGTTTTTAATTCTACACAGTGATTTCTTCTTATTTCTTTATTGACTCTTCAGTGTAGTCAATTTAAAAAAATATATTAAAAGTTATTACAAGAAATAGAATTTAGCTCGACTTGGCGGGGGCATTGCCGTGGCCCCAGATTGAAGTAGATATTTGTGCTCCTGTGTGACTTCATCACAACCGACATTATCCCTTGTGTTTTGTCAAAATATATCTCAAACTGATAACGCAGAGCTTATAAAAATGTCTAACTGTTAAATTATGAACAACTTTTTTGCTGCTGATGCAACCAGACTTTGTTTCATAAAGCTGTAAATCTTGCACGAGCTCTCGTCCTACTTAATTTAAAACAATACGTTTATAAAAGGCAGTTATTCTGTCTCTAGTAGGTACCTATACATGTAGACTATCAACCCTCTCCCGGCCAGGGTAACTGCAGCGCGGGTCTATTTCCAGAGCTAAGTGGGTTAGTTCCAATCATTGAATACGCGCGGTGAATACGGCCCGCCGCGCTCCGCACCCCGCACCCCGCACCCCACCCCCTCTGACCATCGCTTACGCATTCACCGGTTGAGTGCCGACGGGTTATATCATCTAAAAACGTTTTGCTGTTGCATATTACTAACTTTATGTCAGCTGTATAAAAATATGCTCATCCGTAAGTATTCTATATTCGATTCAAACACAATTCTAATTGTTGTTTAATGAGCTGAGGGGGTTAAAGTTGGAGTGAACAGTGGCGATTGATCCAGCAAGTAATTAAATGTGTGAGTTTTTAAATAGAAGAAGATGGTTGGAATGTATAAGAAACTGACTGCTATCCGCGACTTCGACTTCAGTCGTGATAGAAGTAGGTTCTCGACAGTCCTGAAATCCAAGTTCGGGCTAGAGGCTCAAGCAGTCTCGCATTTGTGTCCCGTGACGCCCAATACGACCCCTCGGACAAAGCAATCAAATTTGTCTACGTAATTTTAAACCTTCTACCAGCTTAGCCATGGAACATCAGACCAATAGACACACAGATATTCGAAAACCTATTGCATTATATTTAAAACACAATCAATTTTGATTCCCAACACGAGTAAGCCACTCATTAGCGCTGCACGCCACCCGTGTCATTTGTCACATTACTCCACAACCATACATATTATCCTCACATTAGTGTCGAATCAATCATAGCCACTATTATTGGTAAATTCTAACATTAAAGCCGCAGGTACGGCAATAACCAGCAACTAAATATATGCCAAAATAAGCTGAAAACACTTTAACTTAGAAAATACTTTATTGTACACAATTAAGTAAAACAAATCAACCTATAATTGGGTACAATGGTGGTCTTATCGCCAAAGAAGCGATCTCTTCATCAGCCAACCAGATAACCTTTGGCTGGACAGAAAGACAGGACATTGAGCTAGGCGGTAATTTATGGTGTAAATACTGTTGTAAAATAAAGAAAAGCACTATACCTACTATTCTAGGCCACTTTAGTTTAGAATTTAACCCATAATTACAGTGTTTTATACAAAAAAGAACTTTTCTCATCGCAGCACAGCCCGCAGGCACAAATAGTTAGCCCGTTAAACCCTCGTAAACACAAAATAACCCCTCTAGCTCCGAGCTCCGTGTTTTATACATGATTATGTCCAACTTTATGCTCTGCCTACCCACTACAGCGGCAGTTTGATGGTGAAGTTAGTGAGTGCACTGGAAGCTCGTAAACCGGACATCCGGGCCGGACGCCGGACATCTCCAGGTTATAGCGCCGGACTCTGTTACCGTTTTATTCGATCATTAAACATTGCATCCGAGCTTGTAAATATCTCCAGGGTAGCTTAGATGTTCGGACGATATTATATTATTTATAAGTAGTGTTTTATTAAAGTCCGTCCTTAACTTAGGTTCCAGTTTGTACTGCATAACACCTAACTTCCTATAGGTAGATCACTTTATATTTACGTGCGATTTTGCTCTTGGTTTTTATAACTTCTGTAATATAATCCAAATTTTGACCGACAGTTTGTGCTGCTGGGTAGTTTGTTGCGCCGTTTCTTCTACCCAGCTATAGCACTAGGAAGCGGTTACGGGTGGGCGTTTTGGTAGGTTGTCTTGATGTAATTTGACGTGCAAAAAGTATTTTTTTGAAGTCCATTTTGAATAAATGATTTTTATCTTTATTTTATCTTTAAAAATGTGAGTACTTACTCATACAGTTTTAAGACGTACTTCAGTCAAGGATGATATGTGTAGATGCCTACAGAATAGATTAGAATAGAAAAGCTATTCAGCATGTTAGTTAGTATTGGGTCTGACACTTCAGGGTGTGACGTACAATTAAGTTGAAATGTTCACTGGTGAGAACTCTTTTGAAGCATCCTAATACATAGAATGTGACAGCTCATTATTAAAGAACCTATCATTAAGTTTATGATTCTTCCCAGTAATGTTTCGGAGTTCACAATGTCACGTTTGTGGCAACAACACGCCGTTGTTTTTCCTTATAATAGTGGTCAAGTACGTAACACATTTCTCCTCACATTAATCACAGACAGAGGTCAGTACGTTTGACCTCGACCTCAGCCCACTTCTGAAGAAACACTCGATGGATTCATACAATATTGATGTCCTTCTAGCTTATTCATACCTGATTGTAGCACTGATTAATACGTATCATAGAAATATTAATGAATTGTGATAACTAGGCAATAACGTTTGTATTTACTGAATATTTTCGGTGACAAATAATGTTGATACGAGTTTTGGTAAGAGTTTTCTAAAGATTAATTTCTGAAGATATTGAATTGTGTTTATAATCAATCATGCTAATATTAAAAAGGTTCTTTCGTTTTTCTTTCTAGATAAGCACCAATGGATAGATAAAGATTGTCTATGGGCCTTAGAGTGATAGCTTTTATTTCTCCAACCTTCCTTTAAACACGACTCGTAAGTACCTGCCTACGATTCCTGTAAAACCACTAGATTAAAAACAAAATATCTTGTTAAAAGTCCGGTATCCAGCAGTGCGTTTACTACTGAAGGTTTTATGTAGACATCGCTTAGTTTCGGTAATTTTTACATAGGTACATGAGATCCTTGCATGCATACTTCTTATGGTTTGCGTTCCGTTTCTGAACTTTCTGAAGACGATTTTCCGTTAAGGCCATATTTACACGTATTTTTATGGTCTGATGTTTGTTTGTAAACTAATCCTGAAGGTACAGTTTTAACGCCTTCGTCGCAAAAACTCCATAAAAGACTATACAAAATAATTAATATAAACAAGAACGGAACGCATTGCAGTGCAGGCCAGCACTCCGCTGAAGACGGTATCTTCGCCGCATTGCGTGCTTGTTAAACGGGTGTCGGTCACATGGTTATGGTTTATTTGTTGCTTCCTCTCCATCATGCTGCTCCTGGCTCCCTGCCAACACAATTTGCTTATAGCCTGAACGCGCACGGGCTATTTGAGTCGAACATTTAAGAACAACAGACGTTTTTGCTGAAGTGTAAAAGTTATTGTTAAGACTTTTTACGATAAGATTTATTCAACCATGAAAACCATGAATTGAGCTTTTTCTCACCCAAAGTTTGTTTCGTAAAACGTAAAATATTTAAAGAAACTTTAGCTTGACTTTTTCTTACAATCAGAAACCGATTTGTAAAAGAATTGTACTAGATTACACAGAATTTGTAGACTTTATAAACACAAAACTTTGCCTTCAACGACGATTCTGCAGAATAAACCATGTACCAGAAAATACCTGCAATTCCGTGTTAAGTATTTCTTGCTACAGTCTCACCACTGCAACTTGTCTAAAACACAACCCAAGACCCGCCATTTGTTCACCAGGTAGAGTACTTATTTCTAAGCAGTTAACTTAAAAACACGAAGCATATAAGTATCCGTAACTTCTCTCGCTCACAGTTTTTGTCGGGTCTCCAATGTCTTAAGTTAGCAGAAGACAGAAACTTGTAGTGTGGTCGTGTTGTGTCCTGGCTGCGGCCATGCGGCCATCTTGCGGCCGTCTGTGAAGTTGAGGCCATGATTGCTTTTTGCATTGGCCGCAATTTCTTTCACGATGAAAACAATGGTCGCTAAAAGTTTTGTTGGGAAGACGCTCGCCGCATTTTTAAGAAGCTTTGTGCTAGTTATGATGTAATCTTATTAAAATAGAGTGGTTTGGAGTGATGGGGGAGGTTGTGTAGCGTTGATTGTTGTGTTGCATCGTCGTTTATAAGCGCTGTGGTGGGAAATAAATGATTTTATACAATTTTGAAGTGACAAACGTTTTTTTAAATCCCTTTTTCATGTCGCATTAACTACGTAGCTTCTTTGGTTATTATTTACTTACTTATTGACACTGAAAGGAGGTTGAAAGTTGGACAGAAACCCACATTTAGATGCGAGCAATCATCAATATAAAAATATACTCGTTATCAATGTTTTACGGCAACATAATATTTAAAAAATCGATTGTTATGATTATCTACTCTCCTTTCTACCATGGTCCATATTTCCATTCATTAACCACACTTTAAATCACAGTAAATCCATATTCATACAACACCGCGGCTATATCTTATAATTCACGAAGCGCTTCGAAGCACGAAATATTAATTAGCTGATCCGGTACCCGACGGACTACGGATGTAATTACTTTGCTTTTAAACGTAATTCCGGATCAAACGAGATTAAAAAGTAATCAGATATGCTCCTCCGTAATTATAGCGTAGATATTAAGATGAATGTTTTAGTGAAATCGGTTGTGTGCGGGTTACATGTGATTTAGGACGTGCTTGTTGTTGTAATTGCTTTATTTTAATCATTCTTTATGTATCGGTGAGATGGCTGTTTCGATGTAATGGTATTATGGCTCTAACACCGTCCAGGCGATGATCGCCAACAGACTGGATTGCCAATATACCCGGCAATGCTGCAGCAGACATTGGTAGCTTGTGATTGTCTAGTCTGTACTTGTTATCCTGTTTGTAACATCTAATGTATCTGGTTGTATATGAGTCTTGTTACTTGAATTAAACTATTTGTTTTTAAAATTTTATCAGCTTTATAATATACCTAATTGGTTGCGTGGACACCACAAGTGTATATTTTAGACATTCATAACTAGACAAGTAAATAGTGTACCTTATTAAAACTTAAAAACTACTTAGAAAATACAAAGTTAAAAACTTCAACAAGTTACATTTTATCTTGAGAAACAAAAGTAAACGATGTTTTCTTTTTATACTTTGTTTTTTAAAATAAAAGTTACCTTGTTAGTTCCAATAGTTTGTGAATTCGTTCACAAATTGCTACTAGGTACACAAAAACAAAGTTACTTTTTCATGTACGTACTTTATAATTGACGTTGGTCTTCACAAACTGTTTGCTACGAAACTGAAAAGTTTCTGTATATAAGTAAACAAGTGAATAAACGTAGGTACCAATACAAACTTTTTAAATGAGTTAATTAAGATCCATTCACAAACAACGATATCGAAAATACGGTGTAGCCGTGTAATTGAGTGAGTTGTAGGTACTATTAGTTATTCTGTGGTAACAGTATCGTGTGTCAAAGGGAAATAAACACAGCAGCTATACAGCAGCCCCCTTTCCCCCTCCACACCCCCCCTTGCTTCGTTTGAAACCTAATAGTCAATGCTCAATAATTGGTAACTAAAGGACTAGAACCGCACTAGTGTGGTCCGCGCGCAGCATCCATTGGGCGGATTAATTAACATGGACTCTAATAAGATCGCCGGCGGCTAGCACTGCGCTATATACAATTATACAGGCAGGGGTGGACAGGGGTGGTCGGTGTGCAAGTCCGTAATAAATGTAATTTCGTGTTGCCAATATTTTGATGAATATTGTTTATTGAATTTGATCACGTATTCTATCGGACGGTTATAACTAAGTGGATTTATTATGATTTTGAAGCGTGTGTGAAACACAGTTGTTATCATTCAATTGTAGTTTTGGCTATTGTATTATTAAATAAAATTACGAACAGGTAATATAAATGTCGAGACACAAACGCATCGTTATCCCGAATAAAGAAGACTGTAGCTGATAAAAACCATTTGAATGCACTTTACATAAAATATGAAACGCTTTCACTATTAAATGAGGAAGAAAAAACATTACATTACAATTTAAAGTGGGGCAGCTTTGTTCGGAGCAGTTGAGTTGTGTCTTTAGATAAAAACCTAATTTACTAAACCCGGTGGTCGTTAAGATTTATTAACAATTGTACTTTTTAAACAAGACATGGTGGTCCGAGGGACAAGTGTACGAGTTTCAAGCCTGACCAGTTTCCATATGACTAAAGGATTCAGTGTGCACGTAGTTTTAGGACACCGCTAACTTATACTATTTTCGTATGGACATGAGCTTTAATTAGCACATAGAATACAACCTATGAAAGGACATTGAGTGAACAGCAAAATCTTAGGAGAACTAACTGCCTAGGGTTTGCCGGTCGTACATTTAGGTTCCGAGACGCGAAAATAACCTTGATTTGGATAGATACCATTGCTGGAACCATCCTTTTTTAACCCCCGACGGAAAAAGAGGGGTGTTATAAGTTTGAACGCTATGTGTGTCTGTCTGTATGTCTGTCTGTGGCACCGTAGCTCTAAAACAGGTGAACCGATTTGGATGCGGTTTTTTTTATTTGAAAGTAAATGTTCCAGCGACGGTTCTTAGATATGTTTTATCAAAATCAGTTTAGCCATTTATCTTGCTTTTAAAATATCGTGATCTTTATTAGTCTCATACTTGCGAATAAAGTTATTGTTTCTTTGATTATAAATAACGTGTGATCAGGTATTAGAAGTATTAAAACACACGTATTTACATGTAATCGTGTTGTGAGGGTGTGTTGTGTGCGGTCAGACGGTTAATGTTTACACTGCAGCTTTTAATTACCGTTTTATATTCGTTGCAAACATTTTATGATAATTGGAATCGTGCTTTAATTGCTCTGTAAATACTCGTTAAAATAAATCTCTTTGAATTATGTTGACTATGTGTACGCAGTGATAATAAAAATTCGGGGTGGTTTAGGTTCGTCTGGGCTAGGCTTGAAGTATGTTTACATCGGTTCAGACCTTTGTTAAAAGGAGAAGGCATCAGTCTAGAAGTTGTTTGCAGCTGAAATAACGGTGGTACTGTAAAGGCACAATAGTCTTGAACAGTCTAGGCTTAAAGCCTTGGAATTGAAACGAAGAATATTTTTGTGCGTGAGCCAAAGAAAATACCAGCAAGAAAACAAAATTTTGTTGATTTGTTTTCTACTTTAACTTAGTTACGCAATATTTTAAACTATTGTTTTAGCAGTATTAACTAGATTAAGCAGTGGTAGCCGAATGGTATGACCGTTGGACTGCCAAGTCAAATCAATCGATGTGTAAAGCCATGTCAGAGGCCTACAGGCGGTTTAAACTCTGACACCAGGTTGATATCAACTAACAATAAGAAGACTAGTTTAATACATTTATTATAAGACAAAAAAGTCAAACACTATGTAAAATTATGCGCGTTAAAAATGAGTCCAACGTACAGTTTGTTCTGTGATAAAATATGAAACTGTCCTCTTAGTTTAAAGAAGGTTGGCACACTTAACCCCCTTAACACCGTAGTCCGTAACACGTACTTAGCGTCGGATTACAGGAGTCCCCCTGAGTCCTGCTCGTTACTCTACGATCATTTCTTTTTAACCCATTACGTGGCTGGTTTAGTAGGCGACCATAATTTATGGTAAAGACATTGTCAATTCTTATTACAATAAAGTTTCTGAATATTGCAAACCTTTTTGTCGTAGTATTCAAGGCAGAATAGCTTAAGATTTTGACATTGTTTGACGACCTGATTGGCGCAGTGGCTATGTGATTAGACTGCTGCGCTAAGGGTTGCGGGTTCGATTCCCGCACGGGGCAAAAATTTGTGCGATCCACATTTGTTTGTCCCGAGTCTGAGTGTGTGTGTATGTGATATTTCATGTTTGTGAAACGCACCTACGATACAGGAGAAATTCCTAGTGTGGGGCGACGTTTTAGTTAAAAAAAAAATTGTGGTATTACTGGTAAAAAAAATGTATCTACTTATTACTGATTTTTTTTAAAGAGGTACGCAGAAGCCATGAATTATCCTTACGTCTGTTTAATAGTGTGCAGTAAAAATTATTGAATTACATTTTTTATACGTCCAGCTAGTCTGAATATTAATAATATCATTACCCAGGTCGTCTAACTATGTAGTATTTAATTAAAAGTCAACTTAAATAAGCTTAATTCCGTTAAATATAACGATAACTTCGCACACTTATAAATTGTCTTTGGTTAAACACAAGCGTTCTCAAAAGCCTCATAACACAATACTCATTGCACGGTTATTTTTAAACCGCCCGGCGTTCTTGTTAGTTTAGGAGCTCAAACTAGGGGCACTCGGGAAGCTCTTGCCCTAAACTCGGGCATAATATCCAGCCCGCCTGTATTGTTGGTGGGTGTGGAAACATACGGTGGTGGAATAGGGACGGGTGCGTTGAAATTATTGGATAGTTGTTGATTTAACTTATTTTTCAATATAAAGGTATTAATTTACCAACTTAATTAGTTTAATACAGCACCGATCGAGTATCGAGTCAAGTATCGAGTATCAAGTATCGATTATATTAGAACCATGTAATTAAGTTTTAACTGACATTTAAAATACATACGATATTGAGAATTTACTGCGGGACTACTGCATAACCATTACGCAGTAATGATAAGTCAGTTTTATTATTTTAGTAAAAAACAATGCATTTCTTTCGCGTCTACTCTTCTTTTAGAAACCCGTACATTTGCCAGTAAAGGTGGAGTTTTTAACGAGCGAATCAAATATTAACGCGAGCTCAACGAACAGAATAACTTACAGCATCAGCTTGGTACACAAATGGTGGAATGCTAAGATAAAAGTTACACAAATGATAAAAGCTTGTACAACGTTATTCTAGATGTTTGGAGATGTTTTAAAGTTTTTTATAGGTGCCATTATTTTTAAACCTGGTTATATCATGATGGATGGGGCTCGTAGCTATGCGGCTACCCGGCAGATCAGCCGATCTGCGAGGTTAAGCCGTGCTCGCCGCGGTCAGTCTTGTGACCGTTTTCACATGTCGAAATCCCACCGTGCTTCGAAGGCACGTTAAGCCGTTGGTCCTGCGCCTGATCTCTCTCCGGTCGTGTCGGTCTACCGTCCCATCGGATTATGAGAGTGAGGGAATAGGGAGTGCACCTGTGTCTGCGCGCATACTTGTGCACTATAATATCTCCTGCGCAGATGGCTAGTCTCAGCTGAGACAGGCCGCCGTGACCGAAATTCGGACAGGAGGACATTATTATCATGATGATATTTTTTATAAGTAAGCGCTAATATTGTGTTTAAAATATTAATTCATGTCTTAACAAATTGAGTGCGCAGAATGGTTTTAAGTAGGTATAGTAATTGTAAATTAGAATTTACGCGGGGTTAGTTAAAACTAATACACTGTACATACGTAGCACATATAATTATATAATTTAAGGTTATTATACCTGTTAATTAATATTGTATGCTAACATAGGTAAATCATGCGAAGTATTTAATGAAATAGTGCTCAGTTAGTTTTAATAGTTGCTGTAATTATACTAATTAAAAGCTTAAGTAACTTAAGCTTTTGATTGCCACCTTGGTGGTAGAATGTTATTGATTTAAAAAGAAGAAAAGAGATTTGCATTTTGATTTGACATGGTTTTTGTTTCAGTATTTCTTTGCCGTGTTTTTGTGATAAATTATGTCCTAGTTATAAATTACAAGAGTTGTCTTATTATTCATTTTGACAGCGACGTTTATTTCTCGGGACAAACTTCTGATTTTAACTAGTTTGTATTCTAAAGGTGGATACAATAAATTTACCATAATTGTATTCCTTTCTACGAACGAAAATTAAGACGTTCAGAATAAATGGTTTTCAAAATGGCTGCCACCTTCAACACGAATACGTTGGAATAACTTTCCAAAAAGCTGTAAAGTATAATTCAAAATCTTTCTCGAAATTTGAACGACAAGGAATATTTATCGTCACTCCGAACCGATCCGAGTTGTAGGTAATATTCGAATGTATGAGAAATTGCGGCTAGAATCGCGGCCGGTCGCAAACTGGCATCAATTGGCTGCAGCCCACGTCGTCGCCTGGCAGCCTGGCAGGTAATGCGCCACTTGTTTGCCAGTTGCCAAGCTTTGGACAGTGATAAATCTCCCCGAATGAATCTTCGGAAATGTCGGAAAAATTAGAAATTTATTTCGACGGACACTTCAATGGAACATTTCAATTGCTGGAAAACTATTTGCGCAGTTACGTTTAGTTGGGATGGTTGGGAAACCTAACTCAGTCTACAAAGTTATAATATCAATTAGGTTTCTTGATAGTTGTTATCTTAGGAACATTCAGTTAGGACGACAGATTTATATCCAGTACGATTCGCAGGCTAACGGTGTTTATTGTATTAGTTGAAATTAATATGAACTAAGATAGTTTCTTAATTACTTGAAGTAATAATTTACTTAGTGCTAACTTTCTGCTATTATAGAAGTATGATGAACCTTTAGACGCTTTATTTATTAGGTCAATCATAAGTAACGGATGTATAATATAATTCTTTAATTACAACAGTTCTGTTACAACAGGATTCAATGAAAAAGTTACAAGAAAAAATACATCAATTTGTCATACTATTTTTTTTCAACCGTTGCCAAAACGTGAACCATATTTCAAACGTGAACAAAAAGTAAACAGGAAAATTTAAATAACTGAATAAACTCTTGTATTTCCTGCCATAACTGTAATATTACTCGAAAGCCACCTCTAGCGTGCCAGATATTCTGGCATGTCTACATTAATGCCAGCTGCATGCTGATAGGTCCTGGCACAGGCTGTCAGTCGCCACGCTGCCAGTCCCCGAGGAAATTGCCAGGGATCCTCGTTTTAAGTTTCAACACTCGATTTAAGATGGCGGGAACGATGTGGTATTGAGTAAGTTCGGAGTTTGATGCTAGTTTCTGTAGTTTTATGATAGTTTGAGAGCGGGCAGCTCGGGGCAGAGCGGTGGGCTTTGGTTTACTGGTTATTTGTTAGATGAAGCGAAGATATAGCTTGTATTGGACCTGATGGAACGTTCTTATTAGACCCTGGTAAGGTTATCGTATTTTTAATTATGTATTTATTTATTGCGTGCCGTGCGTGCCGTGTGGTATCCGGCCTAGAATTGACTACAGGAAAGGGGGTGGCCTTTCCTCCCGTGGGTGTCGTAAGAGGCGACGAAGGGAAAATTCAGAAGATGGGCAGCAGCGTTTTCTGTAACTTCACCACCAATACTGCGACGCCCAAGCCGCTCGCCAAGCGTGGGGATTATGGCAAACCCCCCCGCTTAAACGGGGAGGCCTATGTTCAACAGTGGACGTATTTGGCTGATGATGATTTATTTATTGCTTCAGTACAGTTGTGTACGAGGCGGACTGAATGCCTTAAGCATTTCCTTTCTTTTGTGTAAATAAATAGTTGTTGGCATTGATTCTTATGATGTTATATCTTGTTTCAGGTATGCACACGAAGATAATACAAATACATATATGGCGCCGATGGTTCACCTCCTGGTATGCTAATTTAAATATATTAGATGTACTGATTGATAATCTAATGAGAACATATATTAACGTAAGGGACATGGTTGATGTAATTCCATAGTCGATTTTATGGACAGACAAGATGTAACAGAGTTTCCCAGTTCGGAAATCTCAGTAGTCTGATATAATTTAGCGCTGAATATGACATAATATGAAAAAGGTAAACCTCACAACTTTAAAAGGCGCTTTAAATCTTCTATTAAAGAGCAGCTAATCCAGGTTTAAGACATCTGGCAACGAATGAAACTAACTAAGCTATATCGGCATAATCTGAGCAATATCCTGAACAGAGGGGTGGAAATAAATCAGTTTAATTTGTATTTAATTCTGACGGTAATGGCCGCCGGCCACTTTAGGGTTGGCGCGATCGGAAAGTTGATAGGAATAAGAAGTTTTCTGGTAACAGTCAATTTATTAAGTACGAGGTCGATTATTTATTATTTTATAAAATAAGTTTTGTTTGAGCTTAAGTTTCTTCAAGTATCAATAAAGTTTTATTTATTTCCTGTTAGTGTTTGATTCTTATTAGTGCCGTAATACATTTTAATTTAAGGCACTAATGTAAAATTCGGATTTTATTTTAGTGCTGAAAATATATCGTCTAGCTTTCCAAGTCGTACCCTAATATTTCAGCTTTCTCATCAACATGCAGTACCAAGTTATATTATTAACAATTTATTCTGAATGGTAACTTAAAGAGTTCGAGCGAAATTTCAAATGTACTTGTAATTTACTCTCGCTCCTGTATGCACTCAAATTTTAAGTTTGTCAGCCCTAATGTATATTGAAATGGAATGGCGCGACCCGCGACTTCTGGTGATGAAAACCTTTTAACTTGATAGTCCACCGTGGAACCATCAGTGAAGATTTGGAAATTGTCCCTACCCAAATATTACCCAAGTATTACGTTGATGGTTACAATATGCCATTTTTTTTTGTTTTCCTACTTTGATCTAACATCCAATATTAGTTGCACAAACCGGTTTTATATAGGCTACACTATAACTACTTCTCCGGATAATAATTCCACGTTATCATTTTCCTATTGTCTCTGTTTATGAACGTCAAACAACAAAATCACTCAAACAAATAAATAGCCAATCAGAGCAGTCTTTTCATCAACCCTTACCGTGCTATCCCGAATTTAATTCAGAAAGGCATACACGAATATTTTGCTTTATTAAGCCCGTTGAACTTGGCTACGTATCTACCTATCTACCGTACTGATACAGTCCACATAATTAGTCGTATTCCCTTTGATGTTCACCAGCCAGTGACGTCACATGCTTGCATGCTGTGCATGTATGTATCGTTACGTATTTAATACCGGAGAGGGTTGGTGTTCGATCGGTGTTTGTTTGTGCAGGTTATATTATACATGTATCTCGGGGGTTTATTACTGAAGGTATATTTGTTATTTAAGTCTGACATGAATTAGTTTTTCGTAGGCAGTATTTTGGATTTCTCCAAAGTTTTGGTGTCATGGACGTTAGAAGAGTTTTTCATTTTTATTTTGTGTCATAATAAGGTCATGAAGTATATAGGTGAACTAGCGTCCGCCCGCGACCTCGTCCGCGTAAATTTGGCCTTCATCAGCTATAGCCTTCCTCGACAAATGGACTATCCAAAACAAAAATATTTATTCAATTCGAACCAGTTGTTCCTGAGATTAGCGCGTTCAAGCAAAGAAACAAACTCGATGCTTTATCGCTCGCGCATTTAAAATTTAATGCAGCGTTAGTAAGTATGGGTTAAAGTCTCATATTTATTTGATACTACTGTAAGTGCACCGGAGAGGAGAACTCTTTATGTCCCAAAACAGAATCCAATTTCGGCCGAAATATTAAAACTCGATCTCTCAAAATCCGACATGCTTCGTAAAATAATTCCACGAATGTGGCTCATATTATTTTACAAGCAAAAATTACCGCTTTCATATTCTCGTTAGACGAAACGAAGTCCTTTGTGGCATACATACAGACATTCTACCTACATATATGTATCTCATTTTCGCCTCAATCCTTTTCCAGAGACGTCTTTTGCTATTCCGGAGTCCATATTTCCACTTTCAAATTGCACTGCCGCGTTGCAACGACATCCAGTCTATATTCTTTGTTACTAACGCGGAATGGAACTTGCATTCTGCGATGGAGTCGCAAACACTAATGAAATGGATTCGCCGCGATTATTTGCACATTCAAATGAAGTTTTCTCGATTATTTGTTGAACATCGGATGGATCTCTGAGGCTGTGTGCGGAAGGTTTTAATTAAATTAAATTCTGCTTGTCTTGCGTTCGGCCCTACATTTTTACTTTAGTAAGTGGAGCGTAATAATTTACGTTGGAATTTTCTTTTTAAATATTTGCTCTCATTTAATTTCGGCAGACTGGGGGTTGTTTGAACGAGAAATGTGTAAAATTATAAAATGATCCTAGAATTACGTATCACAGACTTAATATAAAGACGTCTGTTCCTACAGTTATATAATAATAAGTCTATGTTATCGTAACATTGTACCTACTGTATAATACATCATAATTGTGTCCATTAAATTCTCACAAATTCCAAACGAAATTATAGTGGAAAGTAGTTTATTAGGGTGTGTATTTAAATATTTACCAATAAAATACTGAACTTGGTATACGTTCAATAGTGTTATAGATATAAAGCTATAATTAAAGACTCCTTACATGTCTTATAAACCGTAAAATTTGTGTACTTGATATTTACACTTGACTGATATGTTTGAATTATTGGCCTTACGGGAATGTGTTCACAATAGGTACTATGTCATTTCTTTCCATCAAAGACGGACAGGTGTTATTCTCATCTGGAATAAGGTCCTCGACAGCATTACTCTTCAGTCATTTCACAAAATCAATGAAATAGAAGTTCTTCTCGTTTTGTTTCATCATTAGCTTTACACTAGGAATAACTAATGCCGGCTAAAAGGCCAGTCAATCAGCAGTCTTTACTGTCCACGGTGCGCTGGGCATTCAAATGAGTAGATAGTAGCGTGTTTAATATAGGTACCTTATTAACAGTAAGTCTAATATCCTATAAACAGTATTTTCCCTCCCAGACATTCACAAGCAGTCAACAGGTCAGTCATCCCTGTGACCTGTTGAAGGGTGCATCAATTATGAACGAGGTGTTGTCGGCGAGCCGCGAGCCGAGCTAATGGCAGGTTATTGGCTCGCCAGCTGATTGTAGCAGTGAAGGGTTGATTGTCGGCTGATGATGGGTGTTGGGTCTCAGCGCTAATTGGCCCGGTTATTGGTTTGTGGGATCATTGTATGAGCGGTAAAGGGTTTATTGTCGTTGATGGGTGCTGGGTTTTGAGCTAACGGTCTGATTTATGATGTCAGGTTTTTGTATTACGTACAGTAAATAGGTGCACTTTTAACCAGGGAAGTATTAAAAAAGCTTTCACAATTGACGATACTCATTTAACAGTAAAGCGCTTTCAGCTTCACAATCAACCTGCTGACTGACTTCTCTTATTACTAATGAGCTATGTTGACTATACCGTTTGTTTTGGATGTAGTAAAATGACATACTAATTAACATGCTGACCACATTTTAATCAAAGCCCAAAAATACCTGTACCCGTCTAATATGCTACCATCTAGCCAGACCCCCACACACTGCAGTGCCCTCCCTACCTCGTGCACTCCCCTCACGTCCTCGGTCTAGATCTCATCAAACTTTCCTCTTTTACTCTAATTAATTTCGACTCTGGGACAGTTCAATTTCGCCCGGGACACAGATATTAAAACTGGTGCAATTGCGACACATTTTGTTGCCTATCACGGGTAATTCGGCCACACAGGCACACAGGTAGAATTTGAAACCTCTCCGGTAGACCCGGTTTTAATTAGATTTTCTTCTACTACGAAATAGGTAGACTAAAGTAAATTTCCTTTTAACATTTCAAAATACGAGAAAAACTCGATTTAAGCTTCAATCAGTAACAAACTGAATCGTGTTTTATATCACCCTCGTCAAAGATGTCTTGATAAAGGTTTCTAATCCGCAGAAAATACCTGCGCTGTTTTAGTGGAAAATGTGGTCAATTTGTACATTGATTTTCGACGAAAACATGGTTTATTTACTTTTATCTTGAGACCATTTATGACCGGTTTTTTTATGTTCTTAAAAAGTGGACATGAGTAGTAAGTTATCATACCAAAATATTCTTTCCTTGGGAAAAACAGGATATTAGCTTAGTAATATTATAAAAGTGAAAGTATTTTATTAGGTTATCTGCTTAACGTTTTGTGGTTAAACCGCTGAACTAATTCTCATGGGATTTGGTACGAATAGAGCTTGGATTTTGACAGTACCTCGGTAATATTTTCTGCGCAGAAGAAGAAGTAAATAAATGCTATATAAATACATAATATATAAGTTATCCCATAGATTTAGTATACCAAGTAACCTACAGTTATCCTATATATACTTACTTCAAAACTAGCAAGTTGCTCTCACGCGTCTTTTGTCTCCAACAACTGGTAGTTAATATGAGATAGTTCCAAGTTGTTCTACTTCAGTCTAGTTCCCTGAATAACAAATGTTTGTTAGGAAGTCAAGTTTTAGATGGAACTGTAGATAGTTTGAGTTCCGGAGAGTGTCTGTTATTACTTCATCACCTAAGGATGCGAAGAGTACGGAGTTTTGGAAGTGTTATTGTTTTGATGGAATAGTGCAAGACTTGTGCAGCGATGCAGGCAAGCGCCAGTGGTCATGTATCTTTTTTTATGTCGCGAGAGACAACACAACTACACTGCTACTGATAGATACTAGAGCAAACACAAACATCGTGAGGAAACCGGCATTCCTGAGAGATTTTTCAACGGTGTGTAAAGCCATGTCAGAGGTCTACAGGCGGTTTAAACTCTGACACCAGGTTGTTCTTTAGCCATACGACAAGAAGGAGATAGACACCACTAACTTACTACGTACTACGAAGACTGGTGATCAATGCATGTTCTTTATTCTTTGTTTTCGTATTATCGTTCTTTATTCATGTTCGATAATCAATTTTATAGGCTTCGCACTGTACGGGTAAACATAAGGATAATTTTATTTGGCAAATATGGGTAACAGTGAAAGATGACAGAAGAATACAGGTTCAGCCATATTTTACCATGCAGGCATGCAAAAGACATAACCTTTTTTTAAAATAATTAAATTACTTAACACACTAAATACAATTTTAAAATAATTACACAATGAAGCAAAAAACAAAGAAAACATCCAAACTAAAAACCTTACTGAGCTACCGAACTGTAGCATCAGTCCACTGCTGGACATAAGCCTCTCCAACAGCACTGTATACTAAAATGTAAATCAAACTTTTTACATACCCAAACTTGAATGTTCCCAGTTCTGCTACCTCAGCGGCACTAATCGTCTGACCTACGAGTTTCCCAACTTAGATTGTCACTTCCAACATTATCAATATTAGGACTTAGTTCCCAACTAGTGCCTCGTTCTCACCTAGTACATTAAACTTGGTTGCTATGGTAACACATAAACTTAAACAACGGAGGTTTCTCGCCGGGATTATGCCTTAGGTCCCAGCGTTCAGTTGAATGTCCCGCGGACAAACAAATGAGGTGCTAATTGCATTCACTCTTAGTATTTAATGAAGTTAAAGTTGTTTATTGAGCTGCAGTTTGTATTTTGACTTCATTATAGCATCTAGAGCGACTAATAAAAATACTACTTGTGAACTTTAACTAAGTTAGTATTATTAAGCATTGTGATTTTTTTACTCAATTTTCACAACAAAACATTAAGTTTATGTAACATGATTATATCAGTTTTCTTGCTTTAATTCCTTTGTAATTTATGTACTATAGATAAATTTAGTTAAACTATAAACCTTGTGATAATCCGCGTAATTGGTCGCTAGCTATAACTGCTTTAAGTCCTAGTATTGGTTTAAGTCGTGTCGCGAACTTGAATCCTGATTACTTATTCGTGTGAGTAATTAATTTTGCGGGGCGTTTCTCGTAGCAACGTGGCTACCGCGCAGATCAGTCGATTTGCGAGGTTAAGCCGAGCTCGCCGCGGTCAGTCTAGTGATGGGTGACCGTTTTCACAGACTGTTTTCAGACCCCTCCGTGCTTCGGAAGGCACGTTAAGCCGTTGACCTAGCGCCTGATCTCTCTCCGGTCGTGTCGGTCTACCGTCTCATCGGACTATGAAAGAGAGGGAATAGGGAGTGCACCTGTGTTTGCGCGTATACTTGTGCACTATAATATGTCCTGCGTAGTTGGCTAGTCTCAGATGAGATCGGCCGCCGTGACTGAAATTTGGTCAGGAGAACATTATTACTTATTTGTAGTCAGAATCTAAATAAAATCAAAACTGTAGCGACATCTACCCGTCGAAGGACGAATCATGATGACATTCCTGCATCGCGCTAGCGAAGTAATCACACGCGCTAGCTATATATACAGCCGCCCCGAGTTGAGAAGTGGGGCGCCGCGGCCCACCAGGCATACCACCGCCTGGTTGGAAGATCTTCCTTTTCGTTGGAGGAACTCCACATCCCTTCCTCCACATTGGTGACCCCGACGTGATTGAAGCAACCTTCGAGCAGCAGCAGCATCATCACCACCTTCGTCGCACTCCTCTCCACTACAGCAGCAGCCAGCCAGCATCCTCAGCCTTCATGGGTAAACCACACCCTGCAGCGATCGCCGCAGACTGGTCTACTCTCTGGCACGCAACTTGGGAAGTACACTGCAGCACGCACCGCCGGTCCTTGTAAGAAGCGCATCAACCTCACCGGTACAACGCAGTCGCCCACACGCATCCTGACTCACTGGGACATCCTACACTTATCCCGACTCACTGGGATACGCAGCACTCGTTCCGACTCACTGGAACATACTACTGGCATCGGCAACACTCATCGACTTCCAGTCTTGGAGGGGAGTGGTGTAGCGACATCTACCCGTCGAAGGACGAATCATGATGACATTCCTGCATCGCGCTAGCGAAGTAATGACACGCGCTAGCTATATATACAGCCGCCCCGAGTTGAGAAGCGGGGCGCCGCGGCCCACCAGGCATACCACCGCCTGGTTGGAAGATCTTCCTTTTCGTTGGAGGAACTCCACATCCCTTCCTCCACAAAACTATAAACGTGTGCTGTCGCCCAATGAAAATCATTTCTACTTAGGACGAACTTCCACCGGTAAGTTCGTTTGACATCGAATATTCAATAACCTGTTAGCATGACTTGTGGTTTGTTGTTCGCAGTTCGCAGTTTAAGTACACTAACTAGTTCGTCTTCAGAAGCTACTGAAAAGCAGTACGTTTGAATCCAACTTACAAACTTTCACGAAACGCTCGTATTTAACTTGGCAAGTTATTGCTAATGTTATCGATAAAACATTTATTAATATAGAGTTATTGAGGAAGTATGTTTAACTAAAAACCCGTCTTCTGTTACATAATATTGCTGTGTATGTGTGTCCAGAAGATTTATACATAGATTTTCTCTTTAGTGTAAACCAAATATAAATATAAGTACAATCACAGGAAAATGTACAATGGCTGGTCTCATCGCGCTAAGCAATCTCTGGATGGACAGAGTTATATGTACTAAAAGGCAAGGGTAGTGTGCAGTGTAGCAATATTATAATAACTTAACCTAAACAAATATTAAATCGTTTTTGTTTAACTCTTTGAAGGAAGATTTTGAAAAATATGTTTAATCTTTAGACGCCTAAAAGTCGCACGGGATAAGAAATAATGGAGAGAAATCTGTTGACAGGGTTGCAATTACGTGATAAAGAGTTTGTTTCTCAGTTTGATACAAAGCACTGATTTCAATGCAAGTGCGCGAACGCAACTAACTTAGAACGAGTTCTCAACTAAAAACTAGAATAGTACACGAGTGTTTAAAGTGGCGTCTACACGGAGCTGATAATGCCAGGCTCCAAGTTGCACGTTTTATAGTTTTATCGATGTCTCCAATCGACTCGAATGGTTCTCGAAGTTTCTTTCGGCGAAGCTGTTTGTATGTTCTGACTGCTTTAATTAAAACTTGTCTGTGTTGCAATCTAGCTGCTGATAGCATTGTTGAGAGCAGAAGTTTCATTAGGACAGACAGAAAGTGTTATAGTTTTTTCTGATAGGAGAGTCTTGTAGCAGTCTTTGAGGGTTTAATATATGGCTGATGTAGAGCAATAAGCTTGCCCTTGTTATGTTAACCGTACCGTCTCTGGCAGACGTATATTGGTGTCATTTTGTCGCGGTATATCAAATTACAACAGCTGTGTTTTGCGGCGGCTCACTTCAACGATCGTAGTTCAAGGTCAAGAGGACACGAGGTCGTTACCCCGCAGGCGCAGGGTCAAGTCCTTCAGGATGCCGCAAGTTTAAGGCTTTATCAATATAAGTGCCTGGAAAGTAATGATCACCACTTAAAACGTACTTTGTTCAAGTTTTCAGTTCTTATTGCCTATTAATAATTTACCAACCATTATTTTTATGAAAAATTCACACTATTGGGTACACTCTTAATTTTTACTATGGAGATCAGGCGAGAAAAGATACGGCTTAAAAAAAATAGCATATTATCAAATACATTAGGCCTACATTTAATCTTAAACAACTGGCATGTTTTTATAATGCTTTCGTATAACTACGTTTCAAATCAACAAACATTCAAATCAGTTCCAAAAAAACAATAAAAATTCTTTGAAAAACGTACTAAATATAATTCCAACTTGATAAAAAATACTGCTGTAAAGTATGCCAGGATCGTGGCAAATGGAAATCCGTGGTCTCTGCCTACCCCTCTGAGAAACAGGCGTGACTTTATGTACATATGTACTGCTGTAATATAAATTATCTTGTCTTCATATAATACAAATAAGTCACCAAACATCCATGGATCCCATCAGAATTGTCTCCAGCCCCTATTCTGGAATCACAAAGGTTGCCTCGATTTGATTACACAAAAGTATTCCAATGATATATTGGGCCGATAGATAAAGGTATTGAATATGTTTCCCTAATATATGGAGGGTTTGATATTCCAAGGATAGCAGGAGATTGTCTGAATGGCTGCGGCTCGAAGATAAACCTACGATAGATGTTTTTATTCAAAGGCATCTAGATAAATTGCTTATGCATTGGTTTAAGGATTCGAACAAAATTTTCAGTCGTTGACTCGTTGCACGTCTTCATTTCATCTATACCTTTGACCAAAGGTTATTGTCTTCTTTCATAACTTATTGTATAGCTCGGAATTCGCCACGGAGTCCTTAATCTTATTTTCTGCTCTTGTTGGAACTTTATTCACAGGCCATCACACTGTATCAGTCGTATGAAACTTGCTACAGATGTAAAAACTTCCCTCATAGATTTGAATCAATTTTGATATACGAATCTATCCCACGCCTCACAGCGCAAAAAGCGAAACTATCGGAACGTTTTTATGCCGGAAAACTAAGATCTTCAGCCGGAGAGGGCCAATAAAATATATATTTTAAGAGCCGAGACTATCTGCAGGCAAGCGATAAAAATAAAGGTATTCAGTACTTCGGGAGGGAACCTTTGATTCTCAAGGGGTGATATTACCTCGATGATAGATACCGCGACCTCTTGGCTAAAGGATGATGTAAGAGGAAAACATGTGCACTTGTGAGGAGATAAGGTATATACGTATTGTTATGAGTACGACAGAGATAGAGAGAGATCTTGATGTTTTGAAAGGATCGGGATTTGTAAGTTCCGGAGGCGTTTCCTCGAGGTAAATTTAACAGTAAAGTTATAAGTATTGTAGTGCCACAACAGTTGTTAGGGAAAGTCAATAACGAAGAGCTTATGTACCGAACGTTGTTAAGTTATTCTGAAATTGTTCTGTTTTTTCCTTGTTTTTGTATGGAAGAGGTTTCTTGTACTGTAGAAAAACTCCGGGAAATTATTTATTTAAAATTTGTAAGGATACAAGTAACATACATATAATATGTACATTGGTTAATCTGGTTAAGTTAGTAATTCCGGAGTTATGAGCTGGATTGCAGGTCATTCTCCGTCGACAAAGCGAGACACCGCACTACACTGCACTTAGCAGCGTCTCGCTTCCACAGCGGCAAAGGACCTAACAATACAAGCTGAGTAAAGCAACTGTCTCTAGAAATCAAATAGTAACATTTATTTCACTTTTTATAAACGTCGTATTAGTCCCTCTTTTCCCGCCAGCTTACCTTAGCAACCAAAGCAGATGACGTCACATAAGCTTAACGTTATCACCTAATGCTTCCCAGGCCATTCGTCGACGTCTCCAAGCAATATTTCTTTCTGTGACAAGTCGCATTGCGGTCTAAGCCGGCCCCTAATTCGCGCCTCGATGTTATCAAAAATACACGGCTGTTATTTTTGTACGGCACCGCAGCGGCCAAAATTGATTTTATGGAGATCATTTGTGATTTCAATTCAGAAATGTTTTTTTTCCACTCACTAAAGGTGACGGAAAATATCGTGAGGAAACCTTGATTTCATTATCTGAAATGGCCAACTGGCAGTAAGCTAGCGTGGTTCAACTATTAACTTAGCGTTTCATAAGTGCCTGTAATTGGTGTTTTCATAAAATAAAAATATTTTAATCTTGAATTTATATTTTAATCAAAGCTCAATCCTTCTCTATACAAGAAGAGGCCTTTGCCCTGCAGTGGGACAGTTACATATAGGTCATTATTATTATTATTTCATATGCATAACCTCACCGGTTTTATTCGTGATTTATGTCGCATTCCTATAAAATATTTGACTCTATAAATGTGTTATCAAGTCCAACAGAAGAGATTCAAATGTAAATGAGGATTCTTTTAAACTACCATTTATTCTCTGGTTTGGAATGGTCGAGAATTCTTGTAAAATGGTAACTGACGCTAGTATTTTTCGCTAAAGTTGTAAAAGTAGTCGTGAGAAGTATTTATTGCGTAGTTGTGGCCGTAAAAGTTAATCTGACATGTTATATTAATATCTTATTTTTATACCCTAACTTGTGTCGCCGGAGTTCAGTGTTATCGTCAGCTGTAATAAAATACCGACTGAGACTTTAGGTGTTTGTTAATATATTTTTTTATTCTTGTGTTTTCTTCTGGCGCTACGTGAGTGTATAGTGAACACAATGTTTCAGGTTTAGATTGATTTTGTTCGTATAAAAATATGTTGGTATATTAAAATATTGATAGCTTAATTTTCACTTTGTTCAGCCTTACCCATCGCTTTGTCATAAAGTCTGAAAATACTTAAATCAAACATCATTAAACGTGACCAGAATTCAACTGGTAATTAACAATCAACAACTCAATCTATTGCAATTATTCTAATTTGGACCGCCGATTATCCAGGGTCTAGGAGTTAAACGAGGCAGGTAACCCCGCTTTGTCCCGGCTAATCTGAGCGCTCAGATTAAGTGCCGCCATTTATTCACCTAGTTGAAAACATACGGGCGGCGGCTGCGGCGGGACCGCGGCGGATCGAACTTAAACGGGTGTGGTATGAAGTTCGCGTTTGTGGAGGTAATTAATTGCCATGTTTTAAGATTGTTGGCGAAGTGAATACTGTGCAAATATGATTTAGGATGTGTAAGAGGTTTTACTTTAGTGCTTTTGATAAATTGGTTTAGTTAATGATTAATTTATTGTATAATCAGTATCCTATTTCAAGGATTGGTGTCAAGTGGCTGTAGGCAGACAGAGACAAATGGAGGGAGGCAAGGGAGGTCTTTATCCTTCAGTGCAAAGAGATGCAATGCTTTTCATATTATCAATTGAAAAAGCCACACCAGTAGCAATATTTCTGTAGTTTACATTTTAAAATATACCACTGCCGCATCTTGAAATCCTCTCTCGCAGCTTACAAAATGGGCGTATAAATTACGTTGTAGTTAAACTTGCTAAAGGTCCTTATTAAATAATTAGCCACATTGTGCCCCCCCCCGGCCCGCGCGCGCCCGCTCTCTCCCCCGCCCCGTATATTTCCCCGATGCACTGGAGATGCAATTTATTAACCCGCAAGTGGCGCTCGTTACAGACGCTGTCCGGGCGACCTTAGCCGTGCACCCATTATTTTAGCCGCGCTGCCCATTATTTAGCCGTTCTGGCTATTATTTTAGCCTTTCTGGCTGCGTCAGTGCCACAATGCCACTTGGATGATTGTTTGCTAGTAAGGTAAATTAATATTCCTGTGATTTCACATTCAACTGCGATTTATATAAAGTGAAATAAAATTAAATACATCAATTGTGGCCTAGAGTAAGAAAGTGTTGCAGCAACCGTTTCTACTAATGAATTGCGGCTTCGACCCTTGGTTCAGACAGTATGTTTAAAAAGCTAAATTATTACAGTTAGTCAGGGTTCAACCGACACGACGCTTTAATCTCTTCAATTATCGTTAGAGTTTATATTCACGTTAAAATAATAAATGAACAGATAACATGCAAATTCTTTGTATCTGTGTACAATCACAAAGACTACGACTAGTTAATTAGTTAAGTAGCGAGCCCGGTCGAGCGAGAAACATATTTTTGTAGAATCAGGTCACAGATTATGTCGCCGCCGCATGCCCGCCGAACAAAACGCTCGCGACTAAACTAAAGAACACAACACAATGAGGCGCAAGTTATGAGAGAGCTGCTAAAGTTAGAAACAGAAGAAGTGAGGATTAAACAGAGTTTTTAGTCGTTATCAAATCAAAAACGTAGCTGAAATATAATAAAAAATATAATATTTAGATAGACCCGAACTGTATTTTAACGAATTTTATGATTTAGTTTAGTTTTACAAATCGAATGCCACAATTTAACATTGTTTAAATGCATTTGGATCGTATATAATGGAAACAGTGTATGCGTAGTAGGCGTGACTTTATGTGGGTATGTTGGTACGGCTTAGTTTTCTTGCATGTAAAGATCAAACAAGGTTTCAAAAAACTTATCCCTGGCACTTATGAAAACCAAAATGCCATAAATTTTTTCAATAATCTAAAGTCCACATCAAGTTTTAAAAAGGTTCTATTAAATTAAAATTGATTTCACATCTTCCCCGCTCGTGTCTTAACCCAGCCCCGCGGAAGCACAATCGCATTGTTTTTCGCGTCACCTGCGCGGTGCGGCCGCCGGCCGGTGCGGGCGTATTGTTCCCGCAAATTGCGCGACAATATTGTGCCGGGACCTGCACGAGTTTGTGGACTGAATTCACGTGGGCCTTTGAGGGTTAGATAAGATTTGTGAGACTTTTGGAATATAGAGTCAGTTGTCGGGGTGCCTTGAGGCTGATGACTATTATAGGTCTTTATTTTGTGAAATTTTAAAGATATTCTAGTGATAAATAAAACAATTTTTTATATGGAATTTTGCCTTGTTGGTCTAGTGGTCGCTAAGCGCGACTGCTGAGCAAGAGGTCCTGGGTTCAAATCCCGGGTCGGGCAAAGTGTTACTGAGTTTTTCACTAGGTAATTCTCAGTAGCAGAACGCAGTCTGGATTTGTGTCCGGTTGATGGCAATAGACTCGCCCCTATTACATTGGGACTCACAACATAACTGGCACTAGGGTAGGCACAGGCGTGTTGTTGTTGTTATAGAATTTTGAATATAAGTCGGGAAATATAAAACTAAAATACAACAATGTTTCCTATTTCAGAACTCAAATGTTTTCCACTTAGATCCTGCCAATAACAGGTTAAGTCCCACGTCCACATTATTGGCAATCATTTTTCAACAAATCATATTATTACTCTTTGCATTTAAGAAAGTTTACCTAAAACTGAATATCTTATCCGATATCGTCTAGGACAATAAAACCTTAACGTTAGTCACGGAACCCTTAACACATTCCCGTTAATGGGGTCCCATTAAACCCTCTGGTTCACTTACTGCTCTCATTTCAGAGAACGTTGCCCGTTTTCTGGACCTTTTTTACTTAACAAGATACTTGGAATGGCCCGATAGGACCCTAAAACATGCAACTGACCATAATTACGGGGAGAATATAATTTCCCTTCTTTCTAATTTGAGACACGTGGTAATCCTCCCTAATCCCGTTGAAGGCAGCCTGTGAAAGAGGGGATTAGCAGAAAAAATCGAGGGGAAAGCCCACCGGCTGGTAATTAGTCCACTGCTCTCTTTAGTACCGTCGGCTGCTATAACACTATTCGGCTATTCTGAAGCTCTTTTAGTACAGAAAATGGCTGATATTTTGACGTAAAATATTTTTCTGAAAACATAATGCTGCATGGAAGAATGTCGAATTCAATTCTGATCTTTGATTTGTTTAGTCCTTTTGAAGTTTTATTCCAATTACAATTACTTAATTAAATGATCAGGATTAAGTGAGAATATAATGTTCTCCTAACCGATTTTCGGTCACGGCGGCCTTTCTCATCTGAGACTAGCCAACTACGCAGGACATACAGACAGTAAATAGTATACAGTTTTTAATTATAGAAAACAGTTTTTAATTATTTTAGTATTACTCTACATAATATACTGGCTCTAATCGCTGGTTCAGAGATTTTCGTGCATAATTTCTGTAACTTGTTTCTACGCAAGAAATCCTGCAGTGGTAATGTTTTTTTAATAGAAAACATCCAGCGTGTGTTCTTACAGCATCTCTTTACTCGCTATCGGCTTTGTTCACCTGTTTTTGTTTGAGAGAACGGGATTACCCGGGGCCTGTTGTGTTTTTTACCGTGGATTGCACCCCTCCCCCCCCTGGGTGCACGGTCCAGATACACGGCTTTGTTTCAAACAAGCTTGTTTGTTCATCGGTGGGTAACTGCGGATTGTTGCGATTTTTCAATTTAACGTATTTTTGAGGTTTTCGTTTATACGATACTCGCCGGCGCGCGCTGTGAGAAACTAGCATGCACTATTCAAGGAGCATCAGTCTGTATTGTTTTTCGTTACAATAAACTTCTATACCCTGTCGACTAAGGAATCTATTCAGAAACTTAACTTTAGGTGTTACACCTTCATATCTCGGAGTATTAACATCAAAACTATTGGACTATGATTTTGAAGGATTAGAAAGAGCACCAGCAGAGCTCTTACGAACACTAATTCACATCGTTTACTTAGATAACTGTATTTGATAAGATTGGGGAGAACATTACGATCAACGACTAACTCTGCGTCATCTTACGTGGCGGACAACTTATTTTCCTTAACCTTTAAATAGTTTCCGCGTTATATTTTTACCTTATTTTCCAACGACATTATTAATATTCATCAACCAAGTTATTTAATTAAAGTTGAACGGATAAAAACAAAAAGCCTCTCAGGTGGAGGACGTAAGTATACGATCTGAAGTAAATTGAAGTTCGCAACTTTGATTAAAACTCTCTTTACGGGCTTTTTTAAATTAATTGGTAGATCTTAAAGGATGGCTCACGGACAAACTAGGTATATTAACGAGCCTATTCTGAGGTCCTTAGCCCGAAAGTTACAGCCCCTAGGGCCGAATGGGATTTTACGACCCGTTATTTATGATAGCAAATAGGGTTCAAGTTTGTTCAGTGAGGTGGAAAGGACTTGAGCACTAAAGTAAACGAGATTGTTCTGGTTAAAGTAAATACGTTTTATTTGGCGGTGCGCGGCTCCGTTTGATTAACTGCAGAACATTCTGGAAATTAGGTGCTTGTCCCGCAAAGGTTGATGGTAGCGTGCTGGCTTGTTGGCGAGGTGAATTGGTTAATTTAACTCATTCCTATTTTATTATTATTAAGTTTAACTTTAGTGGGTGATATTCTTATTATGTACCGTAAACTCCACCCTTTTTATTCGTTAAAAATTACAATTTAAAACTAAGGATTAAATTATACCTGTCACTGTCGTTTGCATATCAAAGAAGAGATGTCAATATACTTAATACGGGGTTTAGTTAATGCCGGTGTGATCCTCGTTTACTTATAAGAGGGCACTTGTTCTCGTGTGTTTTCGTTAATGTCTCGATATTTTTTGGACTGGAACGGAGCCTACTATCTCTAGTGAAATGTGAGTGATCTGATACCGCTCAAGACTCAAAAAATACAAGAAAGACATTATAATAGCAGTCAGTAAATAGCTCGCCTAGCAGTCGGTACATAGCTCGCCGCGTACTCCATATATATATAATACTGGGTTATCAAATAAAGTATAACATGTGTCCATTAAGCGGCTGGAGATGTTTCCTCATAAAATTCTTTTATCGCCATAGTTATGAGTTTGGCTGTATTAAAGTGGCGATATTAGAGAAACTTTAAAATAAACTTTATAACCGATAACGTATGTTTAAACTTCCCGCCCGTTATATAAGTTTTGTAAGTATTATAGTTTATGTACCTACACCTAACGCATAGATCGTCAATCGTCATTAAAATTGTATTAATTAGAACTACAACACGGGAATTAACGCGAACACATTTTTTTTATTTTTTTAAGCAAAAAAAAGAATAAAAAAAAATTGTGTTCGCTTTAATTCCCGTGTTGTAGTTCTAATTATTATGAAATGCGATAGTTTAAAAGTTAGTAAAAATTGTATTTATATGTGATTGTGTTTATAAAGAAATAAAAATCTTAATAGACACGAATCAAATTTTTTTCTAGTGACCTATTATAGACCCCAGAATTTTGGCATTCAAACCTAATCCAGCATTACAAAAACCCTATCATAATTGAGCATTAGTAATAAAAATTATGGAAAAATGAGTGATGTTTATTTAAATAAAACATCTTTAAGAAGATATCTGTGTGTCCCTTAACTTTAATTAATCTTTGTTCTGTATATAACCATCCTAATTCTTATTTCTTTTATTTACAGGTAACTTCTGAGGACGTTTGTCTGTCACGTACGGACCTGCTACGGAGCGAGATGATGCTCAGAGTAATTGGAACTTCTATTTGTCTTGAAGCTCGGATTAGATCGGCGACAGGAGCCGTAAGCTCGCATTTGAGGAGCAAATAAGTTTGGAAAACTTTCGTTCAACTCCTATAAATACTTGTCGAAAGGTTCGCGGGTCATTTGTAAGACTTACGTTAGATAAAGGCCTTTGTTTCGGGTTTAAGATGTCGTTGACTTAGGACTCGCCTTGGATAAGGACTGCGGGTGTCGCCTAACTCGGTGTCGTTTGTCTGTAGACTTTAGGCCTTTTTATAAATTGATAAGAAACTGTGTTAAACAAAAGCTCGTAAAAATGATAACAAAAGAAAAATCCTGCGTTTGTACGGATGAAATAACCCCTTAGGCGCCTTACTTATAACATTTTTCAGTATTAAACAATTGACTATATTACACCTGTCGCTATCGTTTGCATGTCAAAGAATAGAAATGTTATTAGATTTAAGATGTGGTTAACTTAAAACACAATTTAGCATCGTTTATAAGTAACAAGGTTTATTTGCTAGTATCGCGGCATGCAATAGGTACCTCGTCTTTGTTTAAGTTCGCGATAATCATACACCCTTTTATTCATACATATTGATAATAAGTATCTGTCTAAACCTAAACCCGTATTAAGTCTATCGACATCTCTATTCTTCGTATAATTTAATCCGTGGTTTAAAATTACATTTTTCATGGATAAGAGGTAGAGAGTACTAAACTTCGGCGCTTGTTATAAATACCAACTTTAACTCACAGGAATAATTAATGCATCTTCTAGTTTAAAGTTAAACTTGCAGTGCCAGTCGACTGTAACTCATAACGTGTGAACTTTCGACGCGTCCTTCACTGCGGTGTGTTGCTAACTAACGACTGTAGTTGAACCGATCAGTTCTCAACGAGGAGCGATCGTCTAAATTTCTTGCATATGTAGCTTGACAGCGATGAATCACACTGTGACTGTAGCTATCGGATTAGAATTTCTGATTTATGTTTGCTCATTGTTACATATAAGGGGCCTAAATTCTACTCACACATTGAGAAATTTCTTTGAGATGTTATTGTCTGTTAATATTTCATCGTAATTCTTGTATATTGTAAATTTGTAATGTAGCAACACATTATTGATAGATCTTTAGATTTTTTCGTAAACTCTGCTGGCATAATGCACACCTTGAACACTCTTTAAACAAGCGTATTTATAAATAATGAAAGAACGTTATTCTTTATATTATGCAAATAATAAAAAAAATCTTTAGAATCTTCCTCACACTCTTATTTTTACTCTGGCTTGGAGCGCTAAAACCGTTCGCTGCCGTCCGGCGTTTATCGGACAGGCGATAAATCTGTCGGTGCGCACGATCAGGCCCGGCCCGCCCGGCCCGCCCAGCACAGCCGGGGCTGTGTTATAAGCAAAAACGTTCTGAATTGATTTTATCTGGAAAATGCAAAGCTGCAGGCCTCACTGACGGGAAAATTTGGAGGAAGAATTTAAAGGGCGTTTTTAAAGTCGGTTTTTAACATTTTCTTACTTAGCTATTATAGAGTGAACGTATTTTAATGTTTTTTTATACGTTGCGTCGGTCCACACTAGGAATTTCTCGTGTGTCGTAGGTGCGTTTCACAAACATGAAATATCACATACACAAACACCCAGACTCGGGACAAACATCTGTTGTTTGCACAAAATTTTGCTCCGATGTTGCGGGAATCGAACCACAACCTTTAGCGCAGCGGTCCAATCGCTTAGCCACTGCGCCAATCAGGCCGTCAAATGTTGATCAATACTTTTCATTAATGTTAAAATGCCAAAGTATTTCTTTTAAACCGAATTAAAGAATAAGAGTGCATTGCTTGTTTAGTATTGCTTAATAGGGTATTTATTAATTAAATTAATAATTAGGTACTACCGTAGTCCGGATCAATAACTACTAAGAAACATATAACATCTACTATCATCCCTTAATAGGAGGCACTGTACCCCGCACCCCGCACCCCTCACCCCTGCCATCCCCTGTAATCTGGTTATCACACGTGCGATCAGTTCGACCTGCGGAGCCATGTTCAACGAAGTTTGATACGAAACTAATTAGCGGGATTGTTCGTTAATGCGTTTAATTAATTCTTGATTCAACTGGCGTTAGGATTAGGTACTTAGTTTAAATAGAATAGGATTTTAATTACAAGATGGCCATTAATGACCTTTAACAGTCATACTGTAGGACGAGGACCTGTTTATGATGTAACAGCTTTGTGTCCAGGATTACTTTTATTTCTTCACTATAATTATGAGCAGTTACCGCTGAGTGGTATGACCGCTGTACTGCCAAGTCATAGGTCGCACGTTCAAACCTTAGTACGCACTATAGATTAGTTTTTAGTAGCTAAAAACGGTGACGGAAAATATCGTGAGGAAACCGGCACTCCTGGGAATTTTTTAGCGGTGTGTAAAGCTATGTCAGAGGCCTACAGACAGGTTTAAACTGTGACACCAGGTTTTTCATTAACCAAGACTATAATTTATTGCTATTTTAATCCTGAAGATAGTCAGCAATGCATTTACTGTACCTATGTAATGTCGGGAGCAAAAACAGCACCACGTAAAGATTACTATTTGAAATCTTTCAATCAAAGGTATAATTCAATAGGCTGCGCGACTGCTGAGCAAGGGGTCCTGGGTTCAAATCCCTGGTCGGGCAAAGTGTTACTGAGTCTTCCATTAGGCCATTCTCAGTAGCAGCACGGAGTCTGGATTTGTTCCCGGTTGCTTGCAATAGGCTCGCCCCCTATTACATTGGGACTTACAACATAACTGGCGAAATTTGGGTGTACTATTCACCTCTGCCTACTCCTTCGGGGAATACAGGCGCGATGTTAGCGACCACTAGACCAACGAGGCAGTCATTTCGTCGGAAATGGAAGTTGGTAGTTTCTGTCTACCCCTGTCGGCAACAGAGCGTGACTTTAAGTACACTATTATCGTTTCAGAAAGTAATATCATAGTGCCAACCACACCTGTCTCTATACAAATACCCGAATTTTTCGAGGACCTCCCAAAGTAATGTCTACATGGCAACAAGAAGTAAGTGTACATAGATAGCCACTTATCTACGGTGTAACTACGTTCTCCGACGTACTACGGGATGGGTTTCCGTTCCTTTACGATAAGTGCATTAGCAATTCGCTGGAGATCTCATCAGTAGTGTAGTTGCTTGCTAAGTGAAAACTTTTCTGGTTGCCGACGGTCCGCGGGTCCAAAATGAACAAGCTGACGTTTTAATATAATGGTGTCCATTTGTGAATGCTGGGGTATTATTGCCAGCTTTGACCATTAATAGTTAGCCTGGAATATACTTCATATTCTAGGCATTCTTCATAATCATCAGCACCTAACGAATTACTTTTGTATGATATAAAGCTTTCAGAAACAACACACATCTGTTGTTTACTTACCAACTTAAAAACTTATCACTTACTCATTTCAAATCAACAAATAATATCATCATCATCATCAGCCGGAAGACGTCCACTGCTGGACGAACGCCTCGTAACGTACGCCTGTAATAAAATCGTTCATAACGTCATTGTTTTGTGACCTAATAAAAACAAGCACCGATATCTCACACTGTGACGTCAGGATGCGTGTAAAGTCAGTGTGGTACCATTGGTACCGGCGGATAATAAAACACGCGTAAGTGCCGCGGCCGAAGTGCCACTCCTGAATATTCATGAAGAGCGGCGCTGGGCTCAGCTCTCCTGCCAGTGTTGCCAGCACAAATATTTGTCTTGCTTACCTTATGGTAATATTTTTAGTGGATTTTGTTCGCCACTTCAGAAAGATTGTTTGAACTGGACTTTTTTATTTTTTTTTGTTGTTATTTTAGATTGTAATGTTGGGGAATCTGTTTATATTGTAGTATGCGAGGTTTTGTGTTGCAAGTCAAGTCCCTCGGGGTTGGCACGAAGATGCTCATTAAAGTTTAATGTTCTAAAAGTACATTGAAAACATTACGTAGCAGAAACTAGGAGTGTATCGAATTTAATAGAATTAAGTACTTTTATACTAATATTATGATGCAAACTGGCAACTCTAGACTTTAATTGTCGACCTGATTGGCACAGTGGCTAAGCGATTGGACTTCTGCGCTAAGGGTTGTGGGTTCGATTCCAGCACGGGACAAAAATTTGAGGGATCCGCAGATGTTTGTCTCGAGTCTGGGTGTTTATGTATGTGACATTTCATGTTTGTGAAACGCACCCACGACACACGAGAAATTCCAACGGCGCTTAAAATATTAGTGAACAAGTGTAAGCACAAACCATACTCATAGTTTTTTTATTTCATATAGGCTATAGGGCACTTATAAAACGTTGAATTAAGTTGCTCTAGATTATTATGGAGCAGACACAGGAGCACTCCATACTTACTACTACTACTGACAGTTCGATAGGACGGTATACCGACGCGACCGGAGAGAGATCAGGCGCAGGACAGACATAGCACACCTTATCCTTACTAATGTTTTTTTTTTTTCCTTTTTAAGTAGCCTGTTCAGTGTCCCACTGCTGGGCAAAGGCCTCCCTATAATTTTTCCACAAAACCCTGTCCATTACGGGCCATGTCTTTCTCGCAAAGATGTCCAAATTATCACGCCATCGCCTTCTCGGTCTGCCTAATAATAATACGAATGTTATAAATGTAACAGTAACTCTGTCTGTCTGTCTGTTACACTTTCACGACTAAACTGCTGGACGGATTTTGATGAAATTTGGCACGCAGCAAGTTTAAGACCTGAGATAGGAAATAGGCTACTTTTTTTGTAAAAGCTATATATATATAATACTAACTAACAATCTCAATTAACGCGAGCGATGCCGCGGGCAAAAGCTAGTAGTATATACTTTAGACATTTCTTAATTATATCATAAACTAACTACACTAAAACTTTTAACCTAGTTCCAAAGTTATTCTTATTTGTTCAGAGCTCAGTTATTGGTTTAAAGTTTCCTACAAAATATAAGGTTCCGAGAATTTTCAACGTTTCAAAAATTCTGTGCGAAAACAGTTTTAAAAACCGCTCCGTATGAAAATATTCGAGTTCCACAAAGAGTTTTTGTGTAAACGTCGAATATTGAATGTTATATAGTATTATAGTATGTATAGATAGTGGAGCGGTGTGGGCTGCAAGAGGTGAAGCTGCTGTTGTCGAGGTCATATTGATGGATGGCTGTGCTTTGAAGCTTTTCTTTTCGTCTTAAATAATGGTTATTTAAGTTTGTGTCGTGCTCTCCGACGGATTTGTAGGTTACCTTTTCAAACTTCGGCAAATAGCACTGTAATAGCAAAATAATCACTGCTACAGTACATTGTGTATGTTTATGTATGATTGTTAGATGTTAGATCGTCACTTACAAATAACTGTGCACGATTAATGGTTCTCACGATAACACCATGTATCATAAAATAGGAGATTGTAGTCCTTGTTAAAAACATTGTATTAAATTGTAGTTAATATTACCATGATAAAAATAAAAATCCTTTAATCAAAATAGACTTAAAAAAGTACCTTTTGAACGTCAAATTACATCAAGACAGCCCCCAAAACGCCCGCCCGTCACCGCTTCCTAGTGCTATAGCTGGGTAGAAGAAACGCAACAAACTACCCAGCATCACAATCTGTCTATGATACGATAATGATTTAGCCAATAAACATTATTAGTATCTTCTCTTATTCTACACAGGTAAATATTAACTAATTCGGCACGGACCACTAACCCGTACGATCGCAACCTATTACCGTAGCTAACATTCAGCCATTGAACAGTTAAGTTGGCTAGCCCCGTAGATACCACGTGCGGCCGCAATGCGCTGTAGTAATACACTTTAACTTAACTGTTACAGTTACGTGATCACGGTTAACATTTACGCGGTTCTATTGACACTACAATTAGTTATAATACGAGTAACATCAAGGATTGAATTCTATTATTGCTAACTTAGACGTATAGATACATTTTCTTTTTTGCAGTAATGTACACAAAATACATAACATAACGCCTGTTTTCTGCGAAGGGGTAAACAGAAGCAACAGTTACAAAAGATGCACAAAAAACTATCTTTCTCACGTACTTTTGTTTAGGTTTAGTTAGTGATTAATGTACATTTGTGCGCCTATGGTCTAGTGGTCGCTAAGCGCGACTTCTGAGCACGAGGTAAAGGGTTATTGGGTTTTTCCATTAGGCAATTCTCAGTAGCAGCACGGAGTCTAGATTTTTGCCTGGTTGATGAAAATAGGCTTGCCCCTATTACATCGTGACCTATTACTGGCGAAATGTGGGTGTACTATAGCTGCACCTCTGCCTACTCTTTCGGGGAATACAGGCGTGATGTTATGTTTACGTCAAAATACCAAATATTAACAAACAAGTTATTATTTATATATTTTGATGAGTCTGTTATAATCACCGGTTTCTATCCATCAATATTAATGAAAAGTAATTAAACTATGTTTATTATTAACCCGAAACCTCGACTTAACTGAACAAATAACCGACACAACCTTAACTATAACTGGTAACTTCACAATAATTAAAATGTATCGAAGCAGTTCAGTTTTCCGATACTCATGACCGTTGATCGAAGTTGGGCTGGGTTTCAGTCTAACTACAGTCAGCCTGGATATCAGCCTGTACTCAGAAAAACACGTCGCCCCACATTAGGATTTTCCCCTGTATCGTGGCTGCATTTCACAAACATGAAATATTACATACTCAAACACTCAGACTCGGAACAAAATCTGCGGTCCGCAAATATGTTTGCCTGAAGCGAACCCAACCCTGAGCGCAGCAGTCCAATTGCTTAGCCATTGCGCCAATCAAATTCCGCGCTAACGACATCTACTATAATATTTGTAATCACAATTACCATACCATCGTAAAACTAAAAATAATAAACTTTTGTCTTCAAATATTAAATATGTTACGCAGTTAACTTAACAAGCTGGTACGAATATGTTATTAAATTTTAAACCTAATGAACTTGCTACGGAGCACTCTCGTAGCATACACCACCTACGCCAGGTAGACGACCGCTACGACCGTAGCACACCTGCTACGAACGCCTACGCTCGTAGATATGATAAAACCGTCCTTGCTTTGTTTGAATATTATTAATAGGTCCTGTGACGTCACAGGTCTTTGACCTTATTGATATTGAAGAATCTAAATATTATATTGTAGTTCTAAAATAGATGAAAATCAGTCTTTCCTTTTAGTATTGGAGTTGGGCCCAAAACAATAAATTGTGGTGATTGGTAATGAAATGCAAGTTGATTTGTTCCTTAGAATGTTATTTTTAGGAATATTTCCTGTATACGGAATAATGAGATATCGCGGATTATAACATGACTAAAATAGGAATTTAATAAAATGTTCCATATTATTTTATATTATTCCGGTTACTTGCATATTCTTATTATACTTGCATATTCATATTCTGTTATTTCTTAATTTAATTTTGTTAAACTACCTATTCCTTTAACCAAATAACCTGCTATTAATTAAATAGAAATCTCACCCTCACGGAGGTAAGGCCTGGTGATCTGTGATACAGGTTTTACCTACAGCAGACACCAGTCTCTAATAATTGTCCAATTGTAGATGTAATGTATGTATGAGAATGAGAAAATAAATAAAATTTATTAGTATTATATTATTATATAAAAAATTGCCCGTATTTTATGACAAAAATAACTACGTTTTTAAATACATTTCCTCCTTAGTGAGGTTAATGATTTTAAATGAATTGTTAGTTATAGACCATTGTTTGATATGTAACGAAGTCTAAAGTGAACTTTAATACTTGTGTCTCATAGGATTCATTTCGGGGCCCATCTTATTTTAATGAGATATCTTAGATCCTATTCGAGTTAATATACGAACAGCATGCTCGCCTATTGTTTTCGTTACTAACAAACTAAATGAGAACGTGTCGAAAGTTTCTGTTTACCCTAGGGGGGAAAATGATAACGATAATTTAAAAAATGATTTAGTGTAATTTGTTTTATTTACAGTGTCGGATTTAATTAAAATATAATGAGCCTGATTGGTCGTCCGATATAGAGACCTACTTTCTATTTGAAATTATTTATATAACAAATACTTTGTTTTATTATAATGTTATCCGTGTTGCCATTATTATAACTATAGTATCGCAATAATTAATTAAAACACAAAAACAACGCGATACGTTATCGGGACGATACGCGGCGTACCGGTATGCGTATTGTGTGCAGTTGAAGCGCAGGCGCCGAACTGGTAAGTCCATTTAATAGATTTTTTTTTGTTTTTGAGTTTGATGTTATGTTACTTTTTTAATAACCGGTGTAGCCACAACACAGATATGATTTATTTTAAATAAATCAAAGAATTAGAATGAATGATTTTTGTTATAAAGTCTTATTGCTGTATCAGTGTTAGATTAACACAAGAAGTTAGATAACGTAACTTAATTTACTAGTTACCAAACATCATTGTGAGGTGTTTAAGCTGCAGTTTATCTTGCCTTAGGTTATAGGTATGATTAAATTAATTTAGTTCAATAACTTATAGGAAATAAGCACACATTTCTTAGAGTAAGCTGCAAGAGACAGCATCAATTATTAATCAATTGGTCACTTTTATTTCTTAAAAAAAAACATTGCTCACGATAAGAATTTCTCCTTTATCGTGGCTGCGTTTTACAAAACATAAAATATCACATACACGAACACGCAGACTCGGGACAAACATCTGTGGATCACACAATTTTGTCCCTTGTGGGTATCGAGCCCGTAACACCGAGCGAAGCAGTCTAATCGCTGAGCCACTGCGCTAGTCAGGTCGTCGACGGTATTTTACTTTGTCATTACGGACATTGTACATTATCCATAGACTGTACTTAAGCTTGTATTTGGTGTACAATAAAGAGAAATCTATCTGTCTGTCTACAGTGAGGTTTCCTACTCATTCTTCTGTAGCACCTCTCCACATAATATGATACCCCCACTAGTAAAGTGACTTCATTAAGCCAAGCCTTTTCTCTCAGACATCTTCCTCTCATACAATACCCATTTGAAATGCAAACAACTATTTTAAATGAAAGAGATGGCACTTTCATTATAATGTGTCGTCTCGTGCACTTATTTCTAGATATTTTTCTTTTACATTTGTGATATTAAATGGAAGATGTGAGGTTTAAATTGGTCCCATTTGTTAAAGTTAATATTTAATTTGTATAATATTTTTGTGAGACCATTGCATGTTAGAGTGAAAGGATTATTTAGAAAAATGTTTCAAGTGTCATGATGATAAACAATGTTTGCTAGTAGTTGACGACCTGATTGGCGCAGTGGCTAAGCGTTTGGACTGCTGCGCTAAGGGTTGCGGGTTCAATTCCCGCACGGGGCAAAATTTTCTGCGAACTGCAGATGTTTGTTCCGAGTCTGGGTGTTTGTGTATGTAATATTTCATGTTTGTGAAACGCACCCACGACAGGAGAAATTCCTAGTGTGGGGTGAAGTTTACAAAAAAAAAGAACACAATAACGCATATCTGTTGACCCCCTATGATGTATATGTATATGCATTGCTTACATACCGGCATCTATTTTTACCAGTTCTAGTCCGGGTTTATAATATCTTCTGTATTGAAAGAGGATACAACGATTCCGCAAATACCAATAACTCTGGCAATATATAACTAAATAAATATTTGTTCAATACTTGGTCATCAGAGAGGTCTAAGTCTTAGAATAGAGAATAGAATGTACATTATTGCACACTGTAGCGACATGAAACTTGATATGCACACTCGTAAGGACGCGGTTAGCTAGTCGCGAGCCGCGTGGCAGTAGTCTTCCTCTGGGCATAGGGTTCGGTCGGTTACATTGTCATTAGTTATATATGTATGTACATATATACCGAGAAATTATAGTATCCATGAACTTTATGTTGGTTGTTTATCTTATCTCCCATACCTAAGAAATATAAACTCTAAACACACCAAGAAACAACGAATACAGCCCCCATACCATGAACTCCTAAAGCAAGGCAGTTTAAGACGTGTAAGCGAGACACCGCTACGTGTAGTGTAATGCGGCGTCTCGCTTCCACAACGTAAACTGTCCTGCTTTAAGAGTTCATGGTAAGGTGGCAGAATACCTTAAAACTAGAATAACAGTGCAAGAGGCGGTCTTATTGCTAAAGGCAATTTCTTCCATCTTTATTTTCTTAAATCTTACCTCAGTATTATAGTTTCGAGCTATGTATAACGAGATTTTACTATATTGTTTAGAGTTAGTGTTTTAAGAATATAGAGCATTTGCAATTAAATTAGATTACAAGGGTTTAATTTCTTCTTCGACGGCAATTTTTTTTTTTAGCGAATTTTACAGTCCGCTTGCGCCTGAATATTTGTTAAAGAAGATTAATGCAGATTTTTAGCATCATTTTTATGATTATTGAAGGTTATTGAATAGCTATACCTATAACGTTTTGTAAGACCAAAAGTCGAGATCAGAGGCGTGCCATAGGAGAGGCCTATGTCCAGCAGTGGACTGAGATAGGCTGATAAGATAAGATAAGCTTTATTTGCCAGAATATGGTACAGTAAAGTTGTTACATACATTTGTTTCCATAATATTCTGCCGTTTTCGGCGTACGGTGATGATGATGATAGCGTTTAAATAGTAATTTTTAGTGTAGGCTCTTGTTACTAAACCGCGGTTCAAATGCTCAGGGATTATTTCCTAATTATAGATGAGCGCATGACAATGAACAGATTACACAATATAGTTCGCATTAAAACGTTAGCATCTAATCTCTGTGATTTGCCAATCAACACTAATACGTAATACATATGTGTATAATATTACTTAGTCCGGTTTAATTTCGTCTAACATCCATAATATTATGTATTGTCTTATATATTGTGACTTATGTCCAACCAATATTACTTGTAGGATAAAGTTTAGTTAACACATTATATTAGGAGAAAGTGTATTGTCCTTCTCTAAGCTGTGACTTAGCAACGGTAAACGTGGTTTTTAGATAGCTATAGGTCAGTAGTAAACATCCATGATTTATTTCTACGAACACTGAAAAACAAACTAAACGAGCGTCCATTTTGTTAGCTTTTAAATCCAAGATATATTAGCGAATAAGTTTTCTGGGTATATCGTCGTGCCTCTTCTTCGTACCTTCGCTTCTGGTAACCCGTAACTAAAGTCGAAGTATATAGGCTTGGACTAATTCATATGAAATAATACATTTAAAATTGTGTTTGCAGTACGGGGAGATATAAGATAGTTTCTTCAAAGTGAATTTGTCAAGTGAATTAAGTCAAAACTAACACAAATTACAGGTTTTCAGCTGTTAATGACATTTTCCTTCTGAAGTATCTAATACGTGTCGAGTAGTACGAGTCGCAAGTTCGCAACACCATTAAAGATAGGATAAATTGATAAGGTTTAGCAATAATATCATGTTAAAATGACCTCAACAAGTTAAATAAAGCAAAAAGGTTGACTATCCGCAAGTCTGATATTCAAAATTATTTTTACATTTTGTTTACTCACGGTGAGATCGGCTTGTATTGATCATTTATCGGTTATCAGAGAGTGAATGGGATCGGGAATGAACGGTGAACGTCAATGGTGCTTCAGATGAACGCTCGTTCAACGAGGCGCCGGTGACACAACAGTTTCATGAATTACAAAATATGGCGCTTTAAATTTTGTTTTATGGCGATATTATGATGTAATGGAAATATTTGTTAGGTGTATAATGTTTATAAGTAAACTTGTAATAAATAGAAGGTATACATTAATGTATTCTAAATTGAATTATTTGTCTATTTTACTATTTAGATAACCTTAATCAACGCATTTAAAAACTGCTATATTCTGTCACACAAAGTTGTCTTAACTTCTTTTTTAGTCAGATAACATGTCTATTTATTAGCAAAATAAAAAGTCATTCTTTGTCGGCTAATAATATCACCGACGGGCACTGTTTTAGTCATAAGTTCCTTCTTTATTAACTTATCTATGGGCGTGTAAGTAAATTTTATTCTATTCATAAAAACTCTGCTAAAATCATCATCACCGAACCTCTGGTGTATGTCCAATCATACAGAAATGTATGACAAGAATGATTGGATGATGCAATTGTATGGTGATCGGCAGTCGTACAAACAGAATATTTTATCTCCCTCCTGTGAACGCGAATATTTTTCATTTTAAATTCAATTAGATTGCTCGATTGATGCCGTTATTAAATTTAACGATTCTGTTTTGTTGAATTTGTGAAAGAGAATATTGTATGAATGCAGGCTTTTTATTTCTGAACGTTAAACATGTTATGTTTGTTAAATACTGCTGTGAGAGTGAATTCGTTCAAAGGTTTTGTTCGCACATAAATTACATAGCAGTCGATATAACTCGTGCGTGATGTTAGTATGTAAAAATAGTTTAATTTTAGGTAGTTTTTACTGTGTAGTTTGTTTTATAGAACAGAAAACATTTCCCAATTTAACAAGCGGATATCGCTACTAACATTTAAATCTACGTTTACAGAAGTTATAATTTTATCATGGCGTAAATTTCTCTTCGTATACGAATTTGTAGCCGGCTTTAATTGTTATCTTTTGTAGCATAACCATTTAACTAATATGAATAAAAAGTATCTAAAAACATAATGATAAATCTTTCGTGCTAACACCTACGTCATACGCCCCTTTAAGATCTTCATCAGATAAATTGATAGCTCACTTGAAGTCAGAAACCTGCAATTATAAGCCTCCAGCATCATTAATCTTGGTCCCAAAGGCCAAAAGAACACGACAGTAAGTAGCAGCACATGCCTAATAAATTCAAATACAGACAATGATGATGGATGGGGCCCGTCTCCAATACATGGGTATCGCAGTATTCTTCAGGGGTCTATCGGCTCAACAATCTCCATTCCCCGCGTCGCGGGACCTCTTCCAATAAGGTAATTGTTGGGCCGCTCTCACGCCCGCGATAAATTACATGTGTTTGGAATCCGATGACTTCTCTGTAGGGCTGCCGGTGGGCCGCGATATTTTGTTCCAATGGATGTGGCAATGGATGTTACTCGTGATTAATTGTCGGTTTACGATCGGTATCGGATAATATTATTCGTATTTGCTCGTTAATTCCATTAAAGTTTTGGTATTTAGTATGCAACTATCGAAATGATTTTTTAAATAACTCCTTCTAAACGGCTAGACCGATTTGGATGAAATGTTGTGTGTATATTTCAATGGGTTCCTGGATGGTTTGAAAACACAATTGAACCCGGTAGGTGGCGCTGCTTTTCCGGGCAAGACGACGTCTGCCGGGTACGCTGTTTACTATAAAATATTTTTTTTTATTTTAAACATTTAATTGTACTGCACTCTATAGTGTCTTTGGCATCGTACATAAATTCTAGATATTTTTAGTTGTTAAGACCAATTTCTAGATCGTTTAAATCCCGTGGAGTTAGCTAGAGACTAAGTTATTCGTCACTCATTCGATAACTTTAAAGTGTTGAAATAACTAAATAGACACCGACCCCGGGTTTGTGTCGGCAGCCCTGTGCGACAATCTCCGAATGGTTCCCTCTCCGCCGTTTTTCCCCATCTGCGCCAAACTCGAGCTTTAAATTAGTTCCTGAAGGTTTTATCGCCACCTTGTTGCCAGGCGGCCCTAAATATTGTCCCCATCATAAAATATAACCTGAATTGTCCCAGAACTGGAAAAGGTATTTTATTTCCATTTTGATTTGCTTCCAGTAACTTACCCGTTTGGGTTGCGGGGGGTTATGTATTGTTATTGTCTTTTATGTGGTTCAAGATGTTATCATAAGGACATACATATAAGAAGATGCTACGAAATTTGTCCAGGAGAGTTATAATAGTGTGTTGTTTGCTTCTTCCGATGGGTTACGTTTTATAACGAGTAGCAACAAATATTTTCGGATCACTCAAATATTTGTTCCGATCGATAATCAATAAAGAATACATTTTTTTAAAATACGCGCGGAATACCTATCCTCCTCCTTTTTGAACTTAACCGACAAGTACGTAAGTATTTAATTCACTTTGTCTTAAAACAAGTAACTGCGTCACGCAATCATTTGTTACCTTGAAGAATAACGAATAGAATAACACTACTCTACTATGTCCATCATAACATGACGAATGTCCCACATTCAGTTCCCGGGTGTTCCCCGACTGCTCGCGCTCCTCCGTGCCAATTCTTAATGAAGGCACTAAACTAATCCTGTAATCTGCCGCCCGTCTGAATCTCACCGCGAACACAACGCCAGCCAAATTTACTTTGGAAATGTTTCAAATGGTACTTTTAGTGCTTCGCTTAGTGCCCACACAATTACAGAAGGAAGTTAAGAATTGCGCTAAAACTTTCCTTATAAATGGTTCGGTGTTGTGGAGCTCTTATTGGTGTGTAGTTTAGTTGATAAATAGCTTTTACTTTAGATAAGACAAAAAAGATATAGTTGAATATATGTATATTCATATAGCATCATCGTAGGTATAACAATATATGTATTTATAAAAAAAAAGATTCCGACGAATTAAGAACATCCTAAATTAAATTCAGCAGATGGGCGGCAGCGTCTTCTGTAACTTGACCACCAACACTGCGATCCCCAAGCCGCTTGCCAAGCGTGGGGATTATGGCACCCCCCCTCCACCCCCCTACTAAAAGGGGTAGGACCTTTGTTCAACAGTGGACGTGTATTGGCTGATGATGATGATGAAGAACGTCCTCTTTTTTTACGTCGGTTAAAAATAGAAGATTACATACATAATATTGGCATTTCTTTCTTATGTTAAGAACACCAACCTCGTTACACCAACATGAATAGCCTCACGGTTTATATGTTCAATATGCCTATATATCTCCAATGTGTCTCCTCAACTCTTCAAGATATGATCTACTTAACAAGCATTCCTATAAACTCATCGAATCGACACTGCTGTACCGTCTTTCTTAGTAGACGTTAACCCTACTAAGCTTACACGACCAAATTGTTAATCACGATCTATTGTTTAAACCGCTTTAACACCTAACCTTTGTTCCTAAATGCCTATATATACATGTGTATATAATAGATTTGTATATAATTTGGTCCAGTGACGGCCTAAGCCTGCCGACCGCAATGCGGCTATTACCGGCCTCTTTGAGCCCATCATTTGGATATTGACCTTCCATGTAATGCGAATAAAAAATATCGATGTTACAAGAGTTACTTCGTGGTCAAGACTAACAAGATTAGCCATTTCAAATGCGGATAAGAGATAGCAATAGTTTACTTATGACAATGCTTGAGTAAGACAGAGATGTCACTAGATCTCACTGTTGACGGAAAGCAATTTTTATTCTTTACCTACCAGAATATAATATCTTCATGGAGGAAGGGATGTGGAGTTCCTCCAACGAAAAGGGAAAATCTTCCCACCAGACGGTGGTACGCCTGGTGGGCCGCGGCCATACCGATACGAAGAAGAAGCAGCACTCTTATTGCTGCCTAGCTCCAAACAAAATACCCGTGTAGTTATAGTTTCCAGCATTGTTCGTGTGCAGGGTAGCGTGTTAAACCCGTACGTTTGATATCAGTTAGTTTATTAAACCGTTACGCCAACCAGTTACTGTACTGTTATGTCTTGTATTTTACTGCAAGCGGTCTTATCGTGACGCCGCTCTTGTTTATATAATAACATTATATTCAGTGTTACAGTAACATGTATGTATTAATATTATGTATTAGCTCTAGAAGTGTCTGTGGTGCAATTAATATGGAATAATCAATAAGTTTATTAAAGAAAGGTTGAATGAAATGCTAGTGACAGGCAATAGGCAAACCTTCTTTCAAAATATTACTCGAAGTATTATTTGTAACTGTTAAGATATGTGAAACTTACCTAATATACGCATGTACCTACTTTCTACTGTGGGGTGTTTTTTTGGGGGTTCGTTGTTTTTTTTAAACGTCGCCCCACACTAAGAAGTTTCCTGTATCGTGGGTGCGTTTCATTTAAATGAAATATCACATACACAAACATCCAGATTCGGGACAGACATCTGCGTATCATTGTCGTTGGAACTCTCGAACTTCATTGATAATCAATGCTAGTTTCAAATGGCAATCATTATGGACTACAATGAAAGATGATGAATAGAGTTTTTTTAGCCTATATTGTGTCCCACTGCTGGGCAAAGGCCTACCTATTCTTCTTCAAACTACTCTATCCTTCGCAGTTTCTGACCACGTGCGACCCGTGTATGTGGTAAAATCATCACACCGTTTTCGCCGCAGTCGACCTCGACGGCGATGTTCCTCAGGCGTCCAACGAGTTACGTTCTAAGCAAAGTATACACCAAGAAATGGCCGTAGTCTAAGGAATACAGAAGACATTATAGAGTCATAATCTGAACACTAAATCTTCCACTTGTCGAAGTCATAACTTGTAGATGATACTGTTATTACGTCACTTCCTATCTCCACCAGTACCGGGTATTACGACATTTATTTGCCGCCATAAAGCGATGATCGCTAGTCATTGGCCACACGTGTCGCGACTGTAAACCGTTTCATTCGTACCTGGTTAGATTTACTGCTGGAAAAGGTCTCGGTATGACTCTGAATAGAGGTCCTAGTTTCCAAAGGAATATCTCGTTTAGAAACTAGTAACTATTTGTATAGTGAGTTAGATTGAGGTCTAGTGTAAAAGTTTGTATAGTTAGCATGTTGTTTTTACTATAATAGGTTTCCAAACAATACTTGTAGGTGCTCCTTTTCATTCAATGAGCTATCGAAATTTTTAATTAATTATATAGGTATAGATTATATTCCATAACAGCATTACTACTTAACTAAAAGTGGTTTAATTTAAAGTAACGTTAAGTAAATCATGCTAAATTAATATGATATCAACTTGTTAATTAATGGTAAAATTACATTTGTAGCAAGCAATGCTATACAGTAACTTCTCGCCTTCTATTAGAATTATGCAAGAATGTAGGTGCAGCTTACCACAGACAAAGAAGAGACTTTACCACACCATGTCAGTTACTATCTCACCACTGACTTTAACACACGAGGTCTACATTCGATTACTTACAAGCTCTATATACAAATACTAGAAGTACAGCCCTCCTAGACAACTGACAAGTGGCAAAACGCTAGACGAATAGTAATCGAATAGAATGATAAATGTATGGGGATGACATAATGTTTTAGCTATGTCATCGATGACATATGTCAAACCCAAATTTTTTTTAATCTTTTCAATTTCTATTCGTCTAGCGTTTTTCCTCTTGTCTAGGGAGCTGTTAGGTATAGTTAACGAACTCTCACAGCCAACACAACAGCCCACTATCGCCGGCGTCCACAGCACGCCAGCCATAAAGCTCCAGCAAGTATTATTTAAGTTTTTATTGCGCCTCACTCGCCGCGGCAGCGTCGCCGGCCCCTGCTCTGTGCTGGCTCGCTGCCACACGCCCGCTTATCATGCTGACGGATTGTTATTAGATTTATTACGAAAGCTGTAGTTTTACTTGATGGTTGTAGCTTGGAAACGACAGTTTTACGTGGTTTTTGAGTGTCGGTTGTCTCGTAATTGAGTTGTATAAAAATATTGGTTAGTGATGGTATCGGTTTTATAAGGAAAACAAGACAATACACTATTAACTAAAACGTATACAGTTTTTTTTTAATACGTCGCGCGTCGCCCCACACTAGGAATTTCTCCTGTATCGTGGGTGCGTTTCACAAACATTAAATATCTGATACATAAACACCCAGACTCGGGACTAACATCTGCGGTTCAAACAAATTATTGCCCTGTGCGGTTATCTAACCCGCAACACTTAGCGCAGCAGTCCAATCGCTTAGCCACTACGCCAATCAGATCGTCGACTTGGGAAGTTCTAATGGATAGTGTTTTTTATCAAGCCGCAGTGATCAAAGCTCGTTCCCTCTCTGTATGAGAACAGTCCTATCCTGCAATAGGGGGCGAGCCTATTGCCATAAGCCGATCACAAATCCAGACTCCGTGCTGCTACTGAGGATTATCAAATGAAAAACCCAGTAACACTTTGCCCCACCCGGGACTCGAACCCAAACCCCTCAGCAGATACCACTAAAACACCGAGGCAACTATACTCTCTAATAATATTACACGAGCTCATTTTTCAGTCTTCTTCTTCTCGTATGGTTGATAAACAACCTGGTGTCAGAGTTTAAGCCGCCTGTAGGCCTCTGCCATGGCTTTACACACCGTTGGAAAATAATCTTTAGTAGTAATACGTCCTACTTCTAGCAACACAGTCGGTCCATATATTGATGTCTCTTTAAAGTTCTGTGAACTGCCGGCTGTTTGATTAAAACTTTACAGCAGGTAAGCGCTGTTAATAAATCCTTCGTAAGTGGATTCTAAGCATCTAATACATGAAGTTAAATGATAAAGTTTCATATTTAATAAGTAAATTATATAGCGGACTATTAATAAGGCCTGTAATATTCGTTTGAATTGTAATTATGTAGAATGGTTTGTAAGTGTTCATTAAAAATTTGTTCTCATCAATTAAATACTACGAATATGTATGTTAATTATACATGAGTATAATTTTTCCCCTTACTTATAAAAATGGTTAATATTAAACTATTAAGCGATGATGATGATTTCAAAGAATAGCGATGTCAATACATTTAAGAAGTGGGTGTCTTAAAACACATTTTAGCTTTGTTTATAGGTAAGAAGCCTGATTGACGCAGTGGCTAAGCGATTGGACTTCTCACTAAGGGTTGCGGGTTCGATTCCCGCACGGAACTAAAATTTGTGCGATCCGCAGATGTTTGTCCCGAGTCTGGGTGTTTGTGTATGTGATATTTCATGTTTGTGAAACGCACCCACGATACAGGAGAAATTCCTAGTGTGGGGCGACGATTTGTAAAAATAATTAAATAAGAGGCATGTTCAACAAAGTTCTACACCCTTCGTATTTCAGTTACACTACCAGAACAGTACATTATGATCATACAGACATCGTAATTAATCATCACGCCTGTACTCGTGGAGTTGGTAGTAGAGATAATTATGTAGGTACACATCACACACAATATTCCGACTAATGCGTCCATAGGTACCTACTGTAAGAGGGGATCTTTAGGCAATTGTTGAGTTTAATTAAGCCTCTGATAGCCGAGTATATTCTAACAGAAAATCTCACTAAAAAATAACGCGTAGTCCAAGCAAAATTTCTGAGGGCGTCGCTAATACTCCTAATAAGTTTTAAGTTAAAGTTATAAAGTCCCTCTGAGTAAACCGATTAAAAAAAAACGTAACCTGAGCCCGTGTTTGCCGAGGTTAAGTGGTGTACTGTGACGTCACGCCGACAGGAGAGTAGTCACCACGGGATATCGCGTAACTGCTGGTTGAAAACTGAAACTAAGTTATGAAGACGACTAGATATTTCCTTATCATATTAAGCGAAAGTAGCTCGGATATCTTTGTCTGTTTGTGAATTTTTCAAGAGTAAACTACTAAACGCATTTTGATGTATAATATTGAGTGAATAGATGTTGAACTCCGGGGCTGGGGCCGATGTTGAACCGTGAATCGCGAGTCGAAACTACACAATTCTCAATTATATTTTGTCAGTAGCATAAGTATCATAGAATAACAAACAGGCATACAGAGTTTTTTTCGAATTAATTAGAAGGATGAGGATTGTAGCGACAATTGAGTGATATAGATATGGTTTGACTATGTAGCAAGGATGAATAAAGACAAAGCAAGTTTACGAAGGGAACGTTTGTAGGACAGTCGGAAGGGAATTACCTCCGGAGTACACCAATGCTGGAGGGAACATTTACTGACCAGACTTGAGGCTCAGCAAAATTTTCTGGTCATGAAAACCCTTAAGCAACGAGCATGTATAAAGAATGTGATAAGAGAAAATAAACTGAAATTGGTATGTCGGGAAAAAGAGACATTTTAATAAATATGTTTCTTGGATCTCTCTCCATTATTATCGTTAGGAAACCGGTTATATTTCTATAATGATGTTATCAAAATAACTCTCGATCGTATTTCCTAAAGGTCACATGTAGAAGGATAAACAGCACATTATATATGCGTAGGTATATAAGTAACATACCAAATAACAAGCTTACAACATTTTTCTTACATATTTTCGTGAATTCCTTATTAAATCTTGAATAACCTTAATAGGATTTATGCTTGTTATTTCTTTGAAGATAATGTTATTTACTTACATATAAAACTGTAACTCGATATTATTTTTGGTTTAGTTGGAGTTCGAGTATAAATGCCTAAAGTTAAGTTGCGCATGCCACTGTTGGGTTTTGGATGGATGCCTATAATTTTTTTTTCTGTAGAAAATTTCTCCTGTGTCGTGACTGCATTTCACAAACATGAAATACCACATGTTCAAACACCCAGACTCGGGACAAACATCTGCGGTGCGGGAATGGAACTCGCAACCCTTAGCGCAACAGTCCAATCGCTTAGCTACTGCGCCAATCAGGTCGTTAAATATCGTCGCCTATGGGTCTGTACACGTGTCGCTCATGTAGTACCTACTTAACTATTTGTTTGTTGGTTCCTAGTGACGTATATTATAGTATTATTCCACAACGGCGCCCCATCGCTCAGTCTAAAGACATTCCCAGTCCCAAGCACTCAGTTTGAGAAACTTTTCACCCATATCAGACAGTCTTGAAATTGTATCATACATCATATCAAAACATGTCGAAACGTCCTGAGGGCCAGCTACTTCGAGGTTAGAGGGCTGGGTGAGGGATGAACGGGGTTGAAGGGGGATGAAACAATCAATCACGCAGACAGACGAGTCGCGCCCGCCGCTGCTATTTGTACCTACTTGTTACCCATTTATTGTCGCTCGCTGTCGTTTCGTGATCTTTTACGGTATAAAATTGCCACCTTTCTTGCCATTTCTTTTACTTACCTACACATGATGTTTTTGGTTAAGGGCCAATAAAAATAAATACAATATCTTTTTTCTTCAAACCTCACTCAACATAACATAATATAACATCACGCCTGTATTCCCCGGAGGGGTAGGCAGAGGTGAACATATAGTACACCCACATTTCGCCAGTTATGTTGTCAAGTCCCAATGTAATAGGGGGCGAGCCTATTGCCATCAGTCAACATATTTAATCATAATGTTACCTTGGCTTTAAGCCTCGATATATATAATCATAGGTAGCATTAATACGTTTCACAAGTAGGAAAATAACCCTCACAGAACTAGGCTCTCAATAAAATATCCAGCTAGTGATTTTCAGTAATGCCCCTCGTCCAAACCACTAATTAACATAATAATTTTAATTAAACCGCCGCCGTATTCGGTTGTTACCTCCATAATTACCAGTGACATCTGCGGCTGAGTCTCCTCGCCAGCTTCATGCCACATTATTGCCACCATTTGCAATTCCCCATTATAATTTCCAGTAAATAAACGTTTGCTGGAAAAGGAAATCAATTTTGTCGCTGTCACACGCATTTTTCGTATGTATGCGGGTTTAACATTGTAATTTTACCTATCTGCAGTTGACAGGGGACTCTCAATAAATTAGACCGTATTTAAACAAAGTTATTGACTCGAAAACGAAGTGCTTGTCTCTGGTTCACAAAAAATGTTGCAGATATAGCGAAAAACATGGTTTAATAATAAGTTTTTTTTAACCTTGTCGACACCACATCAATCACTGGTGACTGCCGACAATAGTTTTTATATTGTGTTTGACACTGGCAGTATTCATTTCAATCGCGCCATTACAGATTCAAATTTTAACTTGATAGACACACAGAAGTTACTTTTTACAATGCAAGTATTTGTCGCGTGTGAGTGAAGACGCGGCCAACAGCTAGTCTCTATTTAATTCAGCAGCTAAAAGCACAAACAAAGGCAACCCAACACTGTATCGGTCTGAAGGACCGCATGATCAATGCGCGACGCTGGCGGCTGATTGATCGCTCACCGCTTTGTGGAGCTTGGGCTGGCGAGTGAGGGGTTAAGTGTTCACTACACGCTACTGTATCGTGGTTAGCACGTATTGTTCTTTGATGTATTGGCTACCTAGTACCTAGTCCTTGTTGTGTAAGATACAATTCTTGCCTAGATTTAGTGGAGTCTAGGAGAAAATTTGTCTAGGTGTTGTCTGTAGGTGTTGAGAAAAATATGTACTCTTGCCCCAGAAATATACTTTGGATTGTCGGAATTCGATGAAGATATCTGCTCCCCTAGACAAAAGGCAAAACGCCTAAACAATAGAAATCGAATAGAATGGTAAATTTATGGGGATGACATAATGTTTCGACCATGTTATCGATAACATATGCTTAAGCGGGTAAACATTTTATTTACTATTTATTTGTGACTTTTCCGTTTATCCGTATATTATTTACCTTGTCAATAACAAAACATTGAACCCCCACAGTAAAAAATCTTCACTATAATCTTTAAAAGATAAAAACGCAAAGCATTTCTAAATCATTAACCATTCAAGTCTACGGTGACTTAAACATAACGTTGCTTGACTTGTGGAAAGTAGCCCGCTGCGCGCTGGTAAACACGTCGCCTTCTGTTATATCCGCGGGCATTCACTGAACACTCACAAAGGCTTATTGTAGCCACGCTTAACGGTCGGAGGCATTCTTATATCAAGTATTGAGACCTCTGTAGTCCGTATAAAGGTACTGTACTCGAATTTTACTTTCTTTTGATATTGTTGTACTATTTTATTAATAGTTACGGTTTATTCTTCAGGTAATTTATTTATTTAAAACAAGTGTACGGGCAAAGGCATTTTTTCCCAGTCGACCTTAGGTTATTTATTAGTTTCGTTTTTATTTCATAAAAAAGGCTACAAAAAATAATGAGACACTTTTGTTTAAGTCGTCTTTTGTTTTTATGTTTGTAGCCTAAGGGCCCGTTCATTGGTTTCTGTTTGTCTGTACTGTCTACAGTCTAGGTATACTATGAAGAAAATCAATGTTTAAGATTGTTGTTTTTATTCTGAAAAACATAATTTTTTCAAGTTAAAATTTAAAATAATCCATAAAAATTTTATGGAGTTTCATCCAGTATTTGCTAGAATTGCTTTACGCTACATCAGATTTAAGTTGCTGTGTATTTTTATATTTAACTAGCTTTTGCCCGCGGCTTCGCTTCCGTTAAGAAGCCATCTAATGTCAACATTTAGAATTTAACTTAATTTATTCGTTTCATTAGGTACTGATAGGTTCAAACTAATACATTTACATCCTCCATCATCCCCTATTTTATTCCCTTAGGGGTGGAATTTATTAAATTCCTTTTTTAGGGGATGCCTACGTCATAGTAGCTTTATGCATGCAAAGTCTCAGCCCGATCGGTTTAAAATTGATAAAGTTTCATACAAAGTTTATCCCCTTAGGGGTAGAATTGATCAAAATCCTTTCTTAGCGGATGCCTAATAATAATAATAATAATAATAATAAAATCTTTATTCGCTGAACATAGGTGATCATTTAGATGTTAGGTTAGGTTTTGTTAGCTCTCTATGTTCTACCCAGTAGGCATGCAAATTTATAAAAATAGTGTACATTTTCTTACAAAAGGCATACACATTTAAATTGAACCTTGTTTATAGGAGTGGTAAAGGTAAAAGTGTACAAAAAAAGATAAAAATAAAATTAGAATCAAAACCAATAAAACTAACGAATACTTCTATCATTCATGAAATCTGAGACAGAATAATAACAACGTTTAAACAAAAAATCTTTTAAATGTTTCTTAAATAGGTTGGTTTTTAGGTCCTTAATGGTTTTTGGTATTTTATTAAATACTGATATGGCCATACATAAGATATTTTTATGCATTAATGCGGTGTTAGCACGACGTACTCTTAACTTCGAGTTGTCTCGACGGTTCCGTATAACAGATCCCATGGTTTCAAATAGTTCGGGATTTGACTTTACAAAAACAGCTACTTCGTAGATATATAGTGAAGGTAAAGAGAGGATTTTATGTTTTATAAATAATGGTAGACAACTATCTCTGGTTTTTAAATTAAACATGGCTCTAATACACCTTTTCTGAGTTTTAAAAACTATGTCTTTGTTTGTCGAGTTGCCCCAGAAGATAATACCGTAACGTAAGTGTGATTCTGCGATACCATGATAGACCGTTAATAAGGCGTCGATGTTTAAAACGGGCGCAAGTTTAAAAAGGGCATATGAAGAGCTACTAATTTTTTTACAAAGATTGACAGTATGTTCTTTCCAATTGATTTTATCATCTATACTCAGTCCTAAGAATTTGGTTTTGTTGACTTCAATAATTTTGTTATTTTGGTAGGTTATGTTTAGAGGTGCAGGATTCAGTTTCTGATTAAATTGAATTAAATTGGTTTTTTTTAAATTAATTTTTAAATTGTTATTGGTCATCCATGTAATAATTTCTGTCAGAGTATTATTGATATCGTATTTATATAAGTGTAAATCATTGCATTCAATTATGGCAGTACTATCATCGGCGAACAGCGACATAGGACGATGTACAGCTTTAGCTAGATCGTTTATGTAGGCTATAAATAATAAAGGACCCAGGACACTGCCCTGAGGTACCCCATATTTTACAATACGCTCATTGGACAAGACCCTTTCTTCCTGTTTATTCAAATAATTAATATTTTTTATCTCAGTGCACTGTGTGCGATTACTTAAATAGGAGCAAATTAATTCACTAATATTTCCACGTATGCCGTATGCATTTAACTTTTTTAACAATATTGTGTGATCAACATAATCGAATGCTTGCGTCATGTCACAAAATAAACCGCATACCGGTATTTTAGCATCCATTTTTGAGATTATTATGTTTAGAAAGTCATATATTGCTCTATTTATTGTTTTGCCTTGTCTAAAGCCTTTCTGCTACCTACGTCATAACATCTACCTGCTTGCCAAATTTCAGCCCGATCCGTCCAGTGGTTTGGGCTGTGCGTTGATAGATCACTATGTCAGTCAATTAGTCAGTCAGTCTCACCTTTGAGTTTTATATATTTAAAGATACTCATCGTAAATGATTTTATTTCGCAATACATATCAAAACCAAAGTTAGTCGGCGCTTCACAATACATATTTACGTGTCAATTTCCGTAACAAATACCTCGAGTCCTGGTCGATATAAATGCTGTGATCGTGTCACCTGGTTCTTACAATAGTGTTATATTTCGTTGGACCCGCGGGACGGTTAACTCGGTGACTGGATAGAAGGACCGCCATTTTTAACCGACTTATAAATAGGAGGTTAGGTATTCGGGGCGCAACTTTTTTTGAACTGAATATGTTACTTTGAATGTTATGTAAAATATATTCTTACAGTTCACTCGAGTTCTTCATCTTCTTCTTCATCATGCATGATTTAAGTTACCTAAGGAGTAATACAATCTTCTTTATCCGCTGCGGCAGCTGTCACTCTTTTCTTACTCATATCATCTTCCTCTATATCAGTTTTATTCCACTTTTTAATTCTTTCGGTTCCCGAGTTGTAGTCATTCCTACGATATATCCTGGCCTAACTGCACGCCTGGCTCACACAATCTTTTAAATTCATTTGCGGATCCCACAAATTTTTGTCGGGAATCGAACCCATAACCCTTAGTGCAGCAGTCTAATTGCATAGCCACTGCGCCAATCAGGTCGTCGTCGGTTTCGTTTACTATCTACAAAAGTAGAACAAAGACTTTTGAAGTTTCCATAAATATACCCCAAGTTTTGGTCACCATACCTCGCACACTCTTTGTGCTCATCTTACACAATAAACGACCCTTATCTCAACTTAAACAGTATTCTTCTCACTACAACAAACCTTCTCAAATAAAGAATTGGTTCCGTACCACCATACCATACTCGTATGTATTCAGTTGGTATTCAAACCGGCCCCATGTGGTAGTGGTACATTTGTGAGTTGCGGCGAGACGCCCGCCTCCGGTTCGGAAACGGACGAAAGCGTTTCCGGGAGGCCTGGCTGCCTTTGTTATAATGTATGTAGGCTGCGGAGGAATACCGACACGGTTATGTGAATGAGATAGCAGGCTGTGTCTTGTGTGTGCGAGACTGTGACAAAAGAGGGTAGAGGTTTCTATTTAGGAGATACTTGTCGTTGGTTTATAATGGAGATTGTTCTCTCAAGTAATGTTTTGTAAAGATAAAGGATTATTTTATTTGTTAAAACATGAGTGTACACTAAACAACACTATGGCATTTAAGATATATTAAGTATATTAGTTTTACTCACTATTTTAGATTTTTTCACTAAGTTTGTTTGTTTAAGTTTATGTTTTGTTTCTTTTAATTTTATATTAGTTTTTACTTGTTATAATTCCTTTTTAAATATTCATTTTTTTACACCACATTTACCATTTATAACTTACCATTGAAGAGCGGGGCCTCCTAACACAGGTATTACTTATACTTAAAAGGAGGTCCCAATGTAAGAATAATTAATGTGATAATAATCTTTATAATTAACTAGAGCACAACATCATAAAACCCATTGAAACAACTCTAAATACGACCAAATAAAACAAAAACATGACGTTCATTTAAACGGTATACGAGTTCATTCCCGTGCCAAGCTGTGTGGCAAATTACCCTAATTTGCGCCTGGCACTCTGCCAGGAGTCGAACGGGTGCACCCGCGTGTGTTTACACTCCAATACTTCGCTGTTGTTATTGCCAATATTGTTTGCTACAGTTTTTCAGTGAATTGTGTAATCAATGTTACTCAATATTCAAACGGTATTTTGTGTGGGGGTTTTTTGATTTGTAACTGATCTGTTACGAGTGTTATTACTGGTAAAATATGATACTATTATAAATACAAGAATACTTTGCAAAAAAGGCAAGGTTTTGTAAAGTTAACTTATAATATCATTGACGAACTGATTGGCGCAGTGGTTAAGCGATTGGACTGCTGCGCTAAAGGTTGCAGGTTCCATTCCCGCGCGGAACAAAAATTTGTGCGATCCGCAGATGTTTGTCCCGAGTCTGGGTGTTTGTGTATGTGATATTTCATGTTTGTGAAACGCACCCACGATACAGGAGAAATTCCGAGTGTGGGGCGACTTTAAAAAAAAAAAGAAACATTCATATAGCCTATAGATGGTATCTTAATAAAATGATAACTGTTATGTTTCCTTTAATTTAGCTTTTGATCAAATCATATATCAAACCAGTGTTTCAAAACCAAACCATTCTCTACAAGAGCCCATATTTTTAAAAGTAATTTGTACAGTCTGCTTCGATATTCGTTGCAAAGTGTCGATATACATCGGTCGGCACTTCCAACAGGCTGGTTCAGACATTACCCGTACCCGGTCTATACCCGCACTCACATAATTAAGGGGGTAAATGTCTGGCCCGGGTAATATGCCCCGGCTTTATCGTGTAGGGGTAACAGTTTGTAAATAACTTAAACTATTTGTACCTGCGTCTTTTAAAACGAAGAAATATTTACGTTATTCAGAACCGTTTTACTTTTATTATTAAAAAAGCACTTAATCAAAATAAATAAATTCTAAAGAACCTTCTCCAATTAGATTGTGTAGCATCAAATTAGATACCAAAAAAATATGTTTTTATTTCATTGCTAATTGATACAAACTTATTAAATTATCTAAAAACAATTATCACTAATCTCTAGTCTATACTAAAGATTTAATCTTCTACACCGATTTAAATCCGCTGATAGGCGTGATCTTCGTCAGCTTTTCGTTCAGATGTCAGCTGACCAACTCCCCCCCCCCCCCCCTCCCCCTCCCCTGCTGATCTTCCCCCTGCACCCCGCACCCTCACCCCTCGTCTCGTGAGTGGGCTGCCCTCGATACGTCCACAGTGACGAGCTTACATGGAATTAAAGCAGGCCATGTTTAATTTAGATGTTTGGCTACAGTGGTGGGTAAGGTAAGGTATACTATAGTATTGTAGATTTATGATTCTCCTAAGAAAGTGTATAGGTATTTATTCTTCTTTTTCTCGAAATGGACAGTATCGTGTTTCTTCTTTCTTGTTCGTAATTTTTTTTAACTAAAAACAATCGCCTTCAAAAACACGAACTCAAAAGTGAATAAGAATACTAAACTCACTTCACTTTACATAAGCGAAGTTGAAGTCGGCGCCAAATCCTATGTGTTCGCTTTGTTTATAGTTTTAGCATTCAAACTTTTGAGAAAGCATTTATACTGTTGGGTCCTTTATTGAAGTTGGTTAAAAATGCTTAGACATTGAATATAAGAATGTTTGTACTTTGTCTGAGCGGGAATCAAATCACAACAAGACTTTGCTCAAAAGCCTTAATACCCAGCCATTACACAAACCAGCGGGGTTACCACATATTCCGCTGTGCAAGCAAGACGCCGTCCTACACTGCACGTAGCGGCGTCTCACTTCCACAGCGGAAAATGACTTGCAATGCAAGCTCATAGTACGGCACCAGGTGGTCAATCAAAAAAAAAAAAGTGTTTATCTACATAATTTCTTGTCACGTTCCTATAGCCTCTGCTTACCCCTGCGTGATACAGTCGTCACAAGATGAATGCCCTATAAATACCGCTACGTTAAAACATCATAAATAACAGATGAGGAAACTTGTCCAGTCGATTAATCTCGGCGCAGCATCCCGGTCCAGCCCTCTGTAACGGTCAGTTAGTTACAGTCGTTTGTTAACTAGGACATGTCTTGGGTAACTAGGACAGGACCTCATTGTTTTAACCGAAGTATTTAACGATATACTAATTATTTGACGGACGGTGACATTGGAATAGGAACGACTTATTTCTACGTCGTAATAAGTAAATTAAAAAAAATACACAGTGATAGAGGGTTAGGCAAATGTTCAATAACTCACATTATAATCGTATCGTAGGTGCGTTTCACAATCATGAGATATCATACACACACACACCTAGACTCGAGATCACACAAATGTTTGCGGCAATCGAACCCCTACAGCTACAACAACCCTTAGCGCTGCAGTCCAATTGCGCCAATCGAGTCGTTTACATTAAAAATACTCGGAAATATTTTATTATTCAATTTTCGATCTTATTGTTACTTACACGGTGTTAAACCTTTAAGGTACATCTATAATTAATAATAAATTGCAATTTAAATAAACAGTGTGTCCAACGAATACCTCAACATGTGTGACGTCACACCCCGGCGCGCGGCGGGCCGCTTGTCACGCGACATCTTAATTAAATCCGCTCCAATGTGATCCAACACAAACCGCCAAATATTTCACTATTCCTCAACTATAAATTACCCCAATTCCTCGTAAATTAATTACTGGAGTTTGTAATTGTTTTGTGGAGTATTCGAACTAATATTGTTTAATAATATTACATTTAATAACGCCGGCTTTTTCTTCTTCTTATCGTATGGTTGATGAACTACCTGGTGTCAGAGTTTAAACCGCCTGTAGGCCTCTGACATGGCTTTACACATCGTTGAAAAATCTCTCAGGTGTGTCGGTTTCCTCACGATGTTTTTATTCACCGTTTTTAGCAACTGATAACTAATTTATAGTACGCACATGAATTCGAAAAGACATTGGTATGTGCCAGGGTTTGAACTTGCGGCCTTTGACTTGGCAGTCCGACGGTCATACCAGTCGGCTATCTCTGCCGGCTTCGAATCTGGTACACTCTGAATTAGGTTGTAGTGTCACAGGTACTAGGCAGTAGAGTGGGCCCAAATTGGGTTTCGACGTGTAAAGGCAAGCGCAGTGCGCTATGGGTCTGTTCATTTGTAGCTCAATTTTGAACATGACTTGTGTGCTATCCTGTTAGGTAATCTTGTTGACCGGCTGTGTTCCGGATACGGATACGGTTAGGGTACACGTCGCTTTGATTACAGTGTTTATTCATCAGTTGATCAGTCTCCGTCTAACTTGGTTACTATAGTAGTGTAGGCTTACTTTACGTTATCGTTGCCTGCTTTAATTATTTATATACAAAAGAAATGTATATTTTTTATAAAAAAATATAACGTCGCCCCACACAAGAATTTCTCCTGTATCGTGGGTGCGTTTCACAAACATGATCTGAATCTCCTTGAATCTCCGTGAATCTGCGGATCACACAAATTTTTGTCACGTGCGGGAATCGAACCCGCAACCCTTAGCGCAGCAGTCCAATTGCTTAGCCACTGAGCCAATCAGGTCGTCAACGTATGTATGTAGTATAGAGACGGAAATTATACATATGAATTTTTTGTGCAGTTAATATTCTTCGTTATATTCAAGTTAGCCATAACTTGATAGCTATTGCCAAGGAAGTTTCAAGAAAATATACAAACCTACTTAATACACAATATTTAATTATGCATAATTTAACATTTAAATGTAGCAATACGATGACCGCGTAGCACAAAACTGCTACGAAAGCGTAGTAGGCGTAGCCATCACCACCTACGCCGTAGCGGCTGCGTAGTCCATTTCTGTTAACAATGGAGAACGATGTTATTTTTCGACTTTAGGAATGAAGGGTCCTTTGTCACTGAAATTTAATCCATTTAGAATTGTTGTAGATATGAGCCTTTTTGACTACCTTGTCGGTCTAGCGGTCGCTATGAGTGACTTGTGAGCACGAGGTCCGGACCTCGAATCCCGGGTCGGGCAGTGATTGGGTTTTTCCATTAGGTAATTCTCAGTAGCAGCACAGAGTCTGGATTTGTGCCCGGTTGATGGTAATAGGCTCGCTCCGTGTTACATTGGGAATTATAACATAACTGGTGGAATGTGGATGTACTTTAGACCTCTGCCTATCCCTTCGGGGAATACAGGCGTGATGTAACTTAATGAGGTCTTCCATTGTACAGGTGTAAGGACATTTTTTATAAAACGTCGCCTCACTAGGAATTCCTCCTGTATCGTGGGTGCGTTCCACAAACATGAAATATCACATACACAAACACCCAGACTCGAGACAAACATCTGCGGATCGCACAATTTTTTGTCTCGTGCGGGAATCGAACCCAACCCTTAGCGCAGCAGTCCAATCGCTTAGCCATTGCGCCAAGCAGGTCGTCATGTAGATGTTATGTAGATACGTGGGCAGGTATCTATAGTTATGTTATGACGGCTTCATTACAGCGGACACAGGCTGTCTGCTCGCGCCTGCGTGATTGATGGGCTCGCACAATCTACCAGTTATGAGATACTCTGTAATGTACTGCGCAGATGAAGTATGACTTGGTGGCTTAACCCCATCTGCTGTGGTATATAACAGAGCTATTATGACTCATTATTCACACTAATATTATAAAAGCGAAAGTTTGTGTGTGTGTTTGTATGTTTGTTACTTCTTCACGCTCGAACGGCTGGACCGATTTTGCTATAATTTGGTATGGAGGTAGCTGACACCCTGGATTCACATATAGGGTACTTTTTATCCCGTGAAAATGAAGCAGGTAACACCGCAGGGCGCAGCTAGTGTAATAAAAGTTAAAAAGTTTAGTGTGATGTATAAATTAGGTAATTTATTTTTCTTCGCCAAAAGACTCGGCGATTTCTTTATAAACTAAACTACGACTCTTCATGGATTCTTGTTACATATATACCTTGTTTACTTTTTAAATATACCCAATGACATTCTGCGCACATTTATTTCAAATATGACAAATAAACCTGAGCTGCCTGTTAGTTAATTTTTTTTTTGTTACCAAATATTTCATTATACAATCATGATCGCTGAAAAATTCAAGAACATTGCCAACAAAATTGAATACAATATTCACATCTCCGGACACAAGTTGCAGTAACACAAAAAATAAAGTATTACCTTAGAACGTCCGGCCGCAGACATTCAGCGCGTTGCGGTCAGTACGGCCAAACCGTTTTTGTTTGAAATTCCCAGTTTTTCCTTTGGCGTACATTTTTAAAGGGCGGCGCAAAATGTTCTTGTTGATGTAATAAACATAAGTATATATTGCCTTGTTTATGAAACGTTCTACTGTCGGGGCCGCCCGTCTGAAGTAAAACGGCTTGCTGTGAAGCGGTTTAAGATTTAATTTTCGATTTTCTGTTCGTTGTTTTTATGTAGGGAATGGACTTATTGACAGGTGTTTGTTTGACCCTACAGATTAGAATAACACTTGAATTGTGCTTTATTTAGTTTGCTAGGTTACGGAATAGAATAGAATAGAATAGTTTATTTGCTTAGAATGTAGGTATTACAATATGATGTTTGGTACATGTTAAGAATCCTTGTACATTCTACCCATAGGGTATGCAAAATAGTCTTAAGTAAATATAAATTAACAATTATGGTAATTTATCAGCTAAAAAGTCTTTTACAGAATAATAACACTTATGTATAAGTACCTTTTTAAGATGTTTTTTAAATTCTCTTACTGGTAGCTCTTTGATACCATTAGGTTACTTATTATATACAGTAGGTGCCATAGAAATTACACTTTTTTTCAATAAATTGCTAGATATATAGATAACAGAAATATAGCTTTGCTTATAGACTTCTCTTACAATTTAAGGAAAGACAAATTTATTAATGGACCTGCATACTTGCTGCATGTTATTGATTACTTCACATGTTGAGGTGTTACTACTTAGAAAGTGTATTATTCAGATCCACCGACCTTTCATATTTATAATTGACTAGTTAAGAACCCACTACCGTATGCTTAGAAAAATGATCGGCTGTCCTTCAGACCCTTACGAATGCAATAATATTTCTGTAATGAGAGATTAAATATTAACTTATTAGATATAACACTGCTTTATCCTCCCCTTCACAATGTGATTATAACCGATACCGACTGACCGAACTCTGAGTGAAGTAACCAACACGATAAGCACCGTATTTGTATGGCTCATCTGTTTATTCAGAATCAGAATGCTTTATTTGTAAACATAGGTCAAATTACAGCAGTGTGAGATGTTACAAGTAGGTTTTAGTTTCTCTATGTTTTACCCAAAGGCGTACAAATATATTTAGTTAACATTATCATCATTCTATCTTATTTAGCGTCCCTCTCTTTGTGAGATGACAGAATAGTATTGACTCTGGGACTCTATGAAGTTTTGGGAGTGAAGTGGCTCCTATCATTTCATAGGGTATACTTTAAAAAAGCAAGATTATTGTGACGTATAAGCTATATTCCTGTATGGTTTTATCAAAACCCGTCTATACAGACGTTATGTGGAAAATTAATATAATCTTTTTTAAATAACTAAGACCTTTTTTAAAGTACTTGCCTAAGTATGTAATTAATTAAAGTTATCATAAACAATATTGTTGATAATAACTATTACTAAACCTGTATGCACTGCGATCACTATCGCAGCGCACACGGCACCGGCCGTCCTAAACCCACGCAATAATTTATGTTAATTACTAATTTATTGTCTCTGGCCTCCAATATCTTCAAATGAACGCCATATCTCACTGTTTGCTGGCTCATCTAATTGCTCATAACCGCCATCATTCATACTAAATTCTCCTTTAATGGTACTGCAAATAAAGCCGAAACTCCCGTGCATGTTATTTGGGTTTGATTTGCCTGCTGTTGTATGATTGCGTCCTTGGCAATTAAAGTTTAATGATAGAGGGCTGCGATTCTGTAACTGTCCAACTTTGACACTAGACTACTTTGTGTTATGTTTCTTGTTGTTATAAACACAGTAAAGGTCATAGCACACATATAAACCCGGACACGAATCGTCACCGTATCAACTCGAGATTCTTTGTATGAAACCATCTACTGCAACGCACACTAATCGGAATTTTAACGTAATCGCCTCGCCTCGGGTTGATTTCTGTTTGACGGCGAGGCGTAAGGCGATACCGTTACGATCCCTTTCCGAATTGATATGTGAGCTGTGACCTTAAGCATGCCTTTTGTGGGTACAGAGAAAATGTATTTTGGTTAAAAATGGGTTTGGTTTCAAATTATCCAAACCACAACTAGAAAGAAAGAACATTATTTTTTGTGGTAAATTTAATCACAAAACAAAATTAAAATAACAATATTGCTGTTTTTTTCTAAACAGTAACAATCCCACAAAGCGTGACCTCATTAACTTGCTACATGCAATCCTCTACAAAACAAAAAACAATAAGCGGAGAGTTTTTAAAACAACTGAGTTTGCAACAAAGTTGCACCGTGGCATACATAAACCGCGTCTCTGCACTCGACAATTCCATTACAAGTTGTGTGTACCGTACCGTTCTAACAATAAGTTGCGGCGAAACTACCAACTCGGACTTTATTGCTTTTTTCTAGAACATAAATGCTAACGAGTGTTCTTATAGCCTACATAGAGAAAGTTAGCCTATCGTAAACTAGATAGACTGGGGAGTATTGGGTGGCCGGCTGTCCGGTGGCGGATGGCCCGTATCTCAGGCGCACGCACTTAGGCCGAAACATAAAAAGTCTACTTTGTTCGTAAAAAAGCTTTTTCATTTAGGTAATCTTGTTCTTTAACTGTTTGTTATTTCGTTGTTTATTTATTTACTTGTATCACTCAAATGGATAGTGGATTACATTTAACGATACTTAAAATCTATTAGGTAAGTATATTGAATTACATAGGAACTAGAAATGTGTGTGTGAATTTTAAATTATGCTTTATTTATTCTTATGTCCCGCAGGAGAAAGACCTCCCTACTCTCTTCCCATAAGTCCATATGTCCAGTCCTTCATAAAGGAGTCCAGTTCATTTCGTCATCTCAGTTCGGGTCTGCTTTGCTGACGTCTTTCAAATTTAACGTCGTCAACTAAATTATGCTTAGCTACTAAATATATAATAAATAATAATATAAAATAATAACAGCCTATAACTGTCTCACTGCAGGGCAAAGGCCTCTTCTCGCATAGAGAAGGATTGAGCACTGATCACCACGCTAGCTCACTGCGGGTTGGCGATTTCAGATAATTAAATCCAGGTTTCCTTACGATGTTTTCCGTCACCGTCAGTCAGTGGTGTCTATCTTATACTAAATAACCAGAGTAAACCGAAATATTACGTATTATTACATCGGCTAAATAAAAAGGAATTATTTGACTTTATCTGTACGCGCGAGCTTGATAAGTAGACAAAAACATTATCTGAGTCTGCGCAACAACCTAAACTAATTCTAGCGGGCTTTGTTTGTTTCTTGAGGAGTAATCTTTTTCTTATTTCTGTTTTTAGTCACTTGGGACGACGTGATGTGTAGTTTTCTTTTATTCATGCCTTCTATCCGACATCACAGCAGTTATTTTCATAGTTTTAGTCATACTCACAATGTTTTTCTTTTATGCAGGCTACAAACGAGCACTTACAAAACGTCAAATTTAATTGCTCGGCTCGAATGTTTGTTTCTATCAAGAAGAACCGGCAAGAAACTCCATAGCTTCTCTTAAAAAAATATGTTGTAGGTATGTTTGACAATCATTTAAGGCCTTCTCCTTATTCATATCATATTATCTTCAATGGCATTAACACAATTCCACAGTAGTAAATATCCGAATATATATTACTTAAAACATGATAAACACACAGTATAATAACAATAAGTTATAATTATTGTCAGCACAAACGTGTCGCAGCGTCGTACCGTGTAAATCGTCCCGGCGATTTACGCCTCACGACGCGACCCCGGTCGTTAGCGGCCGTAATACAAACATTACAATAATAATATTTCCTCCTAAGGTTCTTGTTCACTTTAAGACGTGATCAGAAGCCTGGGAGTGGTGACGTCACTCATGATGTCATGGTGTAACGCAGTGGGGTAGGTCGTTGTGAAAATGGCGCTTCTTTTATGCAGTTTTATTGGCTTACATGTGACTTTATCGTTGTTTGTGTTTGTTTGACTCGTTCTGATTGGTTGTACGTATGACAGTAAGATGTTGACATGATTTAACCTTACAAGCTTAATACTATTTATTGTAAGTTACTTGATGTATTTTACATTCATTCATTGTCATGAATTTCTAATTCTTTCACATATGATACATTATTTTGTAACAGAACCAGACATCTTACACTTATTTTAAAGTATACACATGAATGCCTACAATACGCCTACAAACAGACACGAATAGATCGTAAATCCGTTCCCACATTAATTCCTCTCACACACGAGTCACAAACTACGAGAACATCTTCAATATTTCCACAGTTCGGTCTCGACCAGTAGTTTACAACAGTCAACTTACGAGGGACATTATTTTAATATCGCCGCGAGGATTTAATTCAGCGCAATGCGAACCAGATGCGGGGTCCGTGCCTGGACTGTGAATCAAACTGGGGGTCTGGGGGTTTAGACAAGTAGCAAAATCTTTGTCGAATAGAAATCTAGTAGAATGATCAATGTATGGGTACGATATGTTTTGACTATGTAATCTATGATATATGTTATGTCAATACGATAACTTACTCTATTCGATTTCATTTTTACTAGCGGTTTCCCTAAAAGGTTGCCCCGTAGCTGGTTGTTTTTTTTTTAAAACGTCGCCCCACACTAGGAATTCCTCCTGTATCGTGGGTGCGTTTCACAAACATGAAATATCACATACACAAACAACCAGACTCGGAAAAATCAAATGTGAATCGCACAATTCTTTGCCCCGCTCGGGAATCGAACCCGCAACCCTTAGCGCAGCAGTCTAATCGCTTAGCCACTACGCCAATCAGGTCGTCAAATTGTGTTGTGTTGAACTTGTGTAAATGTTAGTAGGCGGTAGTTTAAGCTGTCTATTTCTGTTTTTTTTAGTGAATAATGTTATAATGAATAAGGAGGTACGTACAGTTTTACAGATGTAGATGTTATAATGTTAGATTTTTTGATCAAGGATTCATTGTTTTGATTGTATTGAAATGTAACTAAATTTTGTATCATTATGCAGTTTTGATTTGTAGTTTTTAACTTACAAATGTGAAATGCTTACAAAAGGGTTGATAAACAGACATTACATCACCTTATTTTCAAACTGGTCGGCGGGTTGATTAAAGACATCCTTATTTTCAAGCTGGTCGGACAGTACCGTCTATTTATTATTTACATAAACAAGTATCTATCATCAATATTAGTAATATATCATCAATATTATCAAACAATACGTATTGGACACACCAAATAGTTTTTGTGGAAACTATTTCCAGTCACTGATTAACATGACGTTGATAACATCAGGCCTTTTAAACACAATTTAACAGTTATATGAAAGCGCGTCCAACGCAACGTTGACAATAATTGATCCCACACATTAAATAATATTAGCAGTTTGTTGCCTAATGAAATACTAACAGTCTGAGGTCAGTGACCCTTGAGACCAGGTCGCTGCAGATTGGAACTGTGATCATAAATATTTTTGATTAATTATCTTTGTTTACTGAACTGATATTTATTTCAAAGGAAGTTTAGAAACGTAATAAATGTTGTTTGTTAAGTTGCTTAATGATCTTGTTATACCGGCGTTTAGAAATCAATATAAATGTTGTTTTTATCGTATACAAAGTCTATATACAATTGAGTTAAATAACCCCAACATTTGTATTGTTAATACAAGATTATTTTTGTAACAATACATTTTATTCAACTATTATTTTTGTCAAAGCTACCACTACTGTATTGATTGTTCAAAATAACTTTAAATAAGAGTGAAGACATCGTTCATAGTTGATTTAAATTATTCTTATAATTAGTATAATTATTGATAATGAATTAATGTTATATAGCCTATAGGGACTGACATGGAGTACTTATAGGTCCAAAAAACCACTCACACAAATACCTTCTTCATATAAAGGTATATAGTAGGTACCTCCCGAGCAGCGCAACCGCGTAACATTGAGAGCCAATAATTTATCGCCATCCGACATTTTTATGTGCCGGTCTCCGATAAGTACTGGGTTCCAGCCCGGACGTGGCACATTCGTATTTTAAACGATTCAAATGGTTTTTTTGCGATATGTATTCGATGTTTTATGCCTTTGCTTCATGAATAATAATATTGATATTATTTGTTAGGCATTTATACAGTTTTTACATAAGTTAAGTCGAAGGTTATTCCCGGGTGTAGGAAAAGACTGTAATGTTTTTACCACACGTGTAACGGAGCAAAGTACAGCCAGAGATTTATTGTTTTCGTTGCAGCCTCAGCTGAGGTCATCATTTGATATCTGTTTTTGAATGTGATTACAATATACTTATGTCATTTTCTTTTTCACATTACTATCCTTACATCAATAACTTCTTTTACTGAAATACACACATGACTGCACAACCCAAAAAGTAAAAACAACAAACAAATTATCAGTAGTACCTAACACACAACAGAAATGTCTTGTTTTAAAACCGGGAAGTCCGCTATATTGATGACAAACAGCTCATTTTACGAACAGAACGAACTAACAAAGGTCCGGAAACCACATGCTAGTTATAACAGTCCATTTAGTATCTTTCTGAACGGACAATGTGAAAGGACCTTGTTGCGTTATAATCCAGCTTAAGAATCAGTTGGCGGAGCGCCAGAGTAGCGCCGCAGAGACTTGGACAGGAACTTATAAGTTATGGGGACTGGTAATGGAGTTTTACTATTTCACCGTACTTACATTTCATAATGTTCAGCCCCTCTACCATGGACTCTTAAAGCAGGACAGTTTAAGATGTGGAAGCGAGACACCGCTACGTGCCATCATATGAGGCGTCTCGCTTCCACAAGAGCTTTAAGAGTTCATGGTAAGGAGGCTGGTTGCTGAAGATCTGGAAATAACATACCATTACGCCAGTACTCTCCGAAGGGCTAGGCAGAGGTTTCCCTATAGTACAGTACACCTACATTTGCAAATGTTTAAGTTATAGTTTTAAATTGATATTGTCAAATTTTAATTGTAATGTTTTGTTTTATGTCCCGTAAAGACAAATATAAATAAATATGATATCTTTAGGTAACGTTTTGAATGACTTTAGTCGATCTTGGAAAAAGATTTTCTGGACAGCGATGCTTTTAGAACGTTGTCTATTATAGAACACTTAAATAACTAAACTAATAACTTAATAAGTAAACTGACAATTTCGCGGCGGGGTACCGCTAAGTTTAGAGCAATAACTAAATATTTAATAGTTAAAATAAGGACATTGCATACATCATAACACTCACAGACAACAATTCAACAGCCAGATTTGCAACAAAAATTTGATCTCAAACTCCATCAAATGAAGAGTCTGACTTACTTAAGCGGTACCCCGCCGCGACATTGTCTTAAATAGGTGTTACTCGATCGGAACTGATGGCTCAATGATAGGTGTTATTTTTGACTTTTTAAATTATCACTTTACTTTTTTGCGTTGGGGTTTTTTAAAATTTTTACTTTAATTTTATGATAACAACAACAGTTCAATATTACGCTACTTAACGTCTTGGCTCAACCAGTAACGTTTATCTCAAACAGCTAAGTTAATTACCGCACCAATTACTTATCAAAAGCTTGTATGTAAAATCAAACCATCGACACAACTCAACTTAAACCCGTATTCATCTCCAAACTAAATCCTTACCTTTATCGCGCTCGATTGGGGCTTGTTATGACGAAGGGTTCATAAATCTTATGAAATTGTCGCGTCTCATGTAGATGTTATGAACTCGTTTGAGGCTCAGTTGTGACGTCACAGCGCCTAGAAACGCCGCATCACGGTGAGATGATCATTGACACGTGTTCTTTACACGTGTTATGTAGCTCTATTATGTGTCGATCTTGGTTTTATTGAAGGTACGCGTTATGCGTAAAAAATGAGGAGCTTCACTCTTGTCATAACTTGCTTGAGAAATATTGGGAATATAGTTTGACTTTTAAGTTAAGGATTTTTTTTTATGAAAAACGTCTCCCCACACTTGGGATTTTCCTGTATCGTGAGTGCGTTTCACAAACATGTAATATCACATACACAAACACCCAGACTCGGGACAAATATCTGTGGATCGCACAAATTTTTGTCCCGTGCGGGAATCAAACCCGCAGAAGTCCAATCGCTTAGCCACTCCGCCAATCGGGTCGTATTTATAAATATAAGTATATATAAATTAGGAATAGACATATGTTTTGTACACCTACAAGTATTTTTTATTACGTTGTTATAGATGGTAGGTATATTTGAGGCATTTTTTATAAAGTTTGAAGCGTTTTTTGCGCTTTCCCGGAAATCAAAGCTATTACCTTACACTCGCTGGCACATTATGCAACGAGAACAACATAGCAGTTGCACAGTAATTTTAGTTAACACTTTAAGTTGCTTCATTCTTAACGTATGTTATTTACAATTTACTGTAAATATCACTTTTGTGACCTCAAAATTTTCCAATTACGGCCAAAATAAAAAAAAACATTAGTTCGCCTTAAATATTAATATTAGATATTGCCTTAGATTTATCAATCACGAAAAATACTCTCCTATAGCTAGAGCAGAAAATGTTATTACAAACCCTTTGGTTCATCAAATAAAAAATTTCTTTGTATCTGAACTGATCGTCATTTCCAACAATATTCCTGAATTGTTTCGACTTATTTTATCTGAACCACTCAAGCTAGAATACTGTTCTAGTGTACCTCATTAACGAGGATTCTGAAATTTATAGGAGAGCAGTAAAATGAACGCGAATTTCAAGTATTTTCCATACGTGAGTGTACAAAGAAAAGTAATAACATTACGAATGTCTAAACATGTGGGTTTTCGCGGAAACGTTAAATAAACTCAGACAAAGCGACGATCTCGTGCCTTAAACATTCTCGTCCTTCAATATTTGTGTTGGATGCTCTCCTCATTATAATTACGTTTCATCTCCGGTCTCTCTGTATAATGTATATACATATATCTGTCTTCAGTTTATAAATTTTTATGACTAGAGTACTGTTGACACAGCCTCTTTAAATATAGCCTTTGAGATCATTCATGTGAAGATAATGTATCGTTTGAAAGAAACTCGTTGAAAAGAAACGATAAGTCTGCCTCGTCGTTCTAGTGGTCTATGAGGTCCGGTGTTGAATCCCGGGTCGAGCAAAATATCAAAGGTTTATTCTCGGTAGCAGCATGGAGTCTGGATTTGTGCCCGGTTGATAGCAGTAGATTCGCCCCCTATTAAATCTTGCTGGAGCCATAACGTAACTGGTGACTAGGTGTACTATATACACCTCTGCCTACCCCTTAGGGGGAATACAGGCGTGATGTTTTATATATTATGTATGTTGAAAGAAAGCCTGCTAAATGCCAAGGCTCGTGGCGTCGTGGTAATTTCTTTAATCAAAGGCGCTGGCATCGTGCCGAGGGAGCGCTACGGTATTTAAAATATAACGCATGTATTTCCTAACTAGGTACAGATTATACAATGTAAAAATAAGGCTGCGTTGCACCAACTTACTTTAACATTAACAAACATCTTAAAGTACCTGTTAGGTCAGAAATGAGTTACACCATTTGACAATTTGTTAGATGACTTCATAACTTTAACAGTTACCGCCCAAACTTCGCTGGTTAAAGCTAATGTTGAAGATAACTAGCTTTCAGATGCGTCAATTATATTATAAGTGTATGTTATAGATATTAATTTTGTCAACATCGTGTGTATTTAATAGTAAAGTATTTCAAAAATTTGGGTTCGTATCCAAACTGACCTGCTTAACAAGAATGACCAGCGTTGTAAATCAGTTTTCTGACAAAACCGATTAAAGTTTAAATACGAATGCACTTTTTTCTGGTAAACACTTACGCTGAAATAATCGCAAGTAATGGATACAAAATCATTAGTATTATTCAGATGATATTGATACGTTTTTGATTTGAAAGTTTATTTCATACAATAAACTGTTTTCCAAAATAAACTAAAATGCTGGATGTGAATCGCCTCGTGTTTCGTGCCACAATCTCAAAGGGAAATACAATAAAAGTCTCAATAATTTAATATAAAGTTTGTCGTAGCACCTAGCAGCGTAGCACGTAGCTTCGTAGTCTGTAGCACGTAGCTACGCGACTACGATTAACATTAAAGATTTATGTTATTAAGAAAGTCCATAAGTCTAAAGTTAAACTTTTATAAAGATACTAGCGGACCCGGCAGACGTCCTGCCCGGGAAAGCAGCGCCACCTACCGGGTCCAATTGTGTTTTCAAACCATCCAGGAACTCATTGAAATATACACACAAAATTTCATCCATACCGGTCCTACCGTTTAGGAGGAGTTAGGTGACAATCACACGTAGAGAAAAATTACATATATTAAGATTTTACTTGTATGAGACGCTACAGTTATTATTGTTCAAAAAACTGCTGTCTATTATATTTTGAATCTGCTCACACCTAGTAAAACCTAAAACAAACGATACGTACGCCAAATACCAGTTATCAGTCGTTTATCTGAAAGTGCCACATTACTACCACTGCCACGTACAATTACACGAGGCGTGCTGCTAAATGGTGCCACAATACAGATAAATACAGAAAGTCTATGCGGCATTGCACACAAAAACTTCTTGTAGTGGTAAGGAGACAAAAATATAGATTTTTTGCTTAGCTTACTTGAAACAAAAATCTGCCGCACAAAAATAGTGCCAAGCAGACACTGAACCTGGAACCCTTGGCACAACCATCTTTTTTATTGTTGTAAAAGCTACCTTATACTATCGTCAATATTTGACTACCTATAAAACATTTTTACACAGACAATGAAATTAATTTAAGTATTAAAGTGAGTATTCTTCACGTGCCCTGTACAGTGGCGCACACGTGACGTCACAGTACGTGTTTTTGTAAAGCGCTCGTCTTTATTGCGAGCGTTTAGAGAATAGGTGTCGCGATGTGATTATATTGGAGGGTGCTTCTGTTAACGTTATTGGAATTGGATGGGGCGCCGCCAATGGAAAGTGTTGTTCATTGTGTCGCCGTCAAATATATCCCGCAGTTAAGGTGAATGGGTCGGCAGGCGAATTAAACGCACGAAGCAACGATAGAATTAATATAACGATGTATTTTATGATGCGAGTGTAATTTGAAGGTGTTAGGGTCTGGTTTGGGTGGGAGGGCTTGTGATATTAACGTCCACTTGAGTATTTTTCGTTGAAATAAGATAAGGGTAAGATACTTTTATTTGGTTTTAACGATATTACGATGGTTATCGCATTCATAACGTGAGAAGGATACTGTGCAACTGATAGACGTAATTTCAAGAAGATCTGCAGCGTCATACAGACCACTTTTAGAATTAGCAAAGGTACTATTGTACTCACAAATTTCACCGAGGCAGTAGCCGTCCTGTAAAATAGGATTGATCGTAGTCGATTCCCACTAATCGTGTGTAACTCAGCGGTGCCTTAAAATGAATGAAAACGTACATTTGTTATAAATTAGTTACATAGAGCAGGATTTAGACCCACTGTGCTTGTATTTGAATCCAGCCCAAACTTTACAACCTCCAAGAGGTTCTACAATACTGTTCACAAAGTAACACCATTCAGATAAATATAATTACTCTCTCCAAAGTTTACCGTAACCTAAGTAATATTACTCAGCCGTCGTACGCATCGCACGGACGTCTGATAGACGGTATTGTAATTGAAATAATTTGCGTTTTGTTTACAATATTATACTCGTGTTACAGACAGACAGCCTTATGAATATGTAGATTTAAAACACGGCTCGGCTTGCTCGAGTCGCATCTATTCATGGATATTACAAGTTGAACAAAACATTTACGAGTGACAGTTTATTATTAATATAGTGTTATTGGAAGCCCCTTGTCCCTACAGGTGGGACAGTTATTGTCTGCTGTTATTCATATGATATTTATTTGATACTAGCTGCGCCCCGCGGTATTACCCGTTACAATTTTTCGGGATAAGAAGTTTGAGCGTGAAGAAGTAACAACAACTTTCGACTTTATAATATTAGTGTGATAAAGTATCAGGAGCTGGATGCGGAAGGTGGAGGACCGGGTGTGGAGGCGCAACTTAAGAGAGGCCTATGTGCAGCAGTGGACCGCGATAGGCTGAGAGAGAGAGTTAACGAATATCGTTATTTGATTTTGATTTACTGTTAAACTCCTCTGTTTAGTAATGATTATTTAACTACGTTGCTCAATTATAGGCTATTTTATTCTTCAAAACAAAAGTCAGTGCTTAGTGTAGTTTGGATGGTGAAGTTATACTATAAATAACGTTTGATATTGTATTGTTCCAGGTATGTGTTGCTGACCCATGACATCGATCACAACCACACTAGTGGTGGGCACGAAAAAGACTGACGCTAATGTAAGGAAATAATAGGAACCGCAGACACACTAGATTACATATTTCTTCTTCTTATCGTATGGTTGATGAACAACCTGGTGTCAGTTTAACCCGCCTGTAGGCCTCTGATATGGCTTTACACACCGCCGCTTAAGCCGCCGTTTTCTCAAGATGTTTTCCTTTATCATTTTTAGCAACTGATAACTAATTTATACTCCGTACATGAATTCGAAAAGACATTTCTGCGTACGGGGGTTTGATCTTGCGACCTTTGATTTGGCAGTCCAACGGTCATACCACTCGGCTATTAGTGCTTTACATATCTCATGAGGATCGAATATCACAAATATTTCAACCTATTTATAAAAGGTCCTTGACCAAACTCGGTAGTTACTAATCCACCTTAATGTCTGCCTACGACTTTAGGCGTCGAATTGATGGCCAAGTTAGTTTGTAGCCTACATAATAAAACATTAGCAATTCGGTTACGCATAATAAGTCGGAGCTTAAGTACGGCATAGATTGTAATCTCAGCTTTACCGGAACCAGAAAAGTTTTGAAATTCATCCATTGTTATTAATATCGAGGGCGGTCGGGATATAAGTCAGCCCACCTAACCGCCCTATCGAAACCTCCGCCTCAAGGTTTATACGCGCCCACCGGAAACGCCGGGATTTTTGTTCAACTCGATTTACACTGAAACAATATTGGATACGATTTAAATATATTTGCAAAGGTTACTGAAATATGATAATGTTAAGAAGAAACATTTTGACTTTTAATATTCAACTAAATGGCTTATCAATTAAAGTCATTGGGGTAGATTTTACTTGGTTTTTACATGAAAATTATATTCTGTAATACGAAATATGAAATTAGAATACAGGTTTTTCCATTCTTACATAAAATATTTCATCATATACCGACTCTAGACACTTCGCTTGCCACGCACGTGTTCAATGCATGATGTAAACTATCTGCAAGCGTTCGCAGGCAGCCGACGCGATAACTGCATGTTCTACAGCGCTTCACAAACAAATGCGATTCACTCGAGCTCCAAACTATGCTCGTTAACGATACACGTGTTTTAAACCCCAGTATCGATCAACTGCCGCATGGAAGTTACGAGTGCTTGGCATGCAACGGATTCGCAGTACTATCTCAACATACAGACTCTAGAGATATGTTAAAATTAATGATTTGAACAATTCATTTCAGTTCTGTACTCAATGTAAAAGACTACAAAACAGAAATGTTTATCTCGCAGTATATTTATCTAAACAAAACAATTATTTAGATCACAAAGAAAAATTACTTTCCATTCATAATTAACAACAAACTGCAACATTGACTCAATGACGCTGTTATAACTTCGTCAAGGTAAGTAAAAGGTTTTATGACATGTCTTAGGCATATTTATTTTATACCTCACAGCTTTAGACATACTACATCGCCTTTAAACATTTAAGTTCTCGAATATTTGCCATAGAAACTAACTTATAAGTTACCCAAGTTATCACACAATAGCAACACGGGAACTTGGTGGAAACCGACACAAAGATCACCCGAATCGTCCATCCGCGAGTCCCCGGAAGAAACCCATCTCGTCCGGACGTATCCGGTCTAGCTCGGACGGCTCGACACATGTCGGCTGACAGCTGCACGTGTTGCCTGCAGCAGTTGTGATTGTGACACACCGCTATAAGTTAGCCTGTTGTGATATTTAGGCCAACACAAACGCTTTTTGTTGGACCTTACTTTGTAGTGGGAAGTTTGTGGCTGTTCATATTGTTTTACTTTACTATGTTAACAGTTCGTGTTTGGTTTATTATTGTACATATTTGTAAGATAACTTGTAGACTCTTTTAAAATGTTTATTTAAAGTTAAATGTATTATCAAAAACCTCTTAACTTCTCTATTGGTTCACATTCCAAAATATAAGAGAACCTCAGTAAACTAAATTCCGCAAGAATTTTCCTTGTCCTTTGTACTGAAGTCTTTCTCGACAATAACTTTGTATTTCAAACCACTTTAACAATCATAAAAACGCTTGGAATACCGTCCCGGTCATATTGGGGACGTCCGACAACTTTCTCCACAAAAAGGCGACTCTTCCTCACTGTAGATTAATTAAAACTTTGTCGTGCACCTCCGTCTATGTTCTATAAGAGTTTCACAAAAAATGGCCAACTTTGCAATCAAGTGAATTTTCTTGTTTTTATTGTTTAACCGGGTCTCACAAAGGAACTCTGCTGTCATGATAACTGCTGAAATACAACAATAATTGAGAATCTTTTAATGGATTTTATTTAAATGATGAATAGCTATTTTCTTATAGGTTGTTGTTGATGTGAAGACATTATAAATCAAATAAAGTAAACCGATTAATGAATCACACTGTGAATAGAATTAGAGACAACAATTTTAGACCTGTTATATTAACAGGAGACACTTTGCTCGTAGGTTATAAGCCATATTTTAAATATCTAGATTAACATTTATACATAGAAATTATAGAATATTATGCAGATAAGTAAATTTTAACGTCTGCTACCTTTTTCCATAGATCACAAGAAGAAATACATATCAATACAATCTTCTTCGTTTCATTATGATATATTGCAAAAGCACGACGAATAAACGTCACGATTAAATCTCAGTGTCTGCCTCGAAGCGATTATATCCAGTATTATCCGGTATAATCCAGACGTATGCGGTTCCTGCTAGTTATATTATAAACTGTCTGAGACCGTCTTATTAAACACCTGCGACTGCGTCACATAAATGCTGGTACCTGTCTCATTTCTTATGGCTTTGTACATCAGGAGTAGATATTATTAGCGAAACTAGTAAAAATAAATTTAATATGTATTTATTTATAGCCGTTTCGATATTTAGTCACTGTCAACTGTCAGTCATACAATATTTACGCCGTCATTAATTTTAGAAAGACGCATTTTCCTATCTTCTGAAAACGAAAGCAACTCGCGACATTTATCATCAAAAGTTCGCAAGAGTTCATAATTAAACAAGTATGACACACGATAAGACTGAGTGACGTACACTGAACTGAGACAAGATGCTGGCTCCATGAATAACCAACCAGCTGAATAATTCAACTCCAGACCTTTTGAATATTCCGGCGTCACTTTTTGATCTCGCCGTTCATTTTTTGCGCGCCGAGGTAAATTATTTTAGGTTCCGTTGATTTAGTAATGCCGATCGCCCGCTCTATTGGTTCGCTCTGAATATTAATTGAAAGCGATAGGTTATTTTGATGAAATTGTAATTTTTAATTGTCGTTACAGTTTTTTACAACGTTCTTTTTTTGGTTGAGAAGATATTTTATAAAGGAGAGTTTTTAGCTGTTTTTCTTTGAACTGAGACTTTAAAATAGGTAACGAAGAAGCTGTTTTTACTTTGTCACATAGTACAAAGCTCAATTACGCTTAACAAGTTACTGAACCCAAATTAGCATTCAATACCAATTCTTTACTATATAAAATACTTCAAGACTTTACAAAGAATATGTCTGGAAAAAGCCGTTTAAAAGTTTCGTCAAATAGAACAAAGTTTTGGGTTAGTAACCAAAACTTTTTCTTTTCCCGAGAACGCGAGAAATCAAATCCGCTTAAAGTTAGTTTGATACAATTTGATCCGTAGTCTCAGTAATGAAGTGTTTTCAAACTAACAGCCTCACCAACCAGTCGTGGTGACCTGCGGCCGATGAGAACCATTAAACTCATTCATAAACTTCTGTAGTTTCCAAACGAACGCCCATAAAGTTGATTTAGGGCAATGAAAGCCTTTTGATCAAATAGTTTGCCGTTTTAAGGTTTTCGGACTAGCGATTGTTTTTATGAATTATTCAAGATGTTGAAGTTGTGATCCGAGTTGAATTTATGATCCTCTTTTTCGGTTATTATTTATGCTGATTCCAGTCAATGTATATTAAGTTTCAATTGGCAAAGTCTACCATGGTTATTTAAGAATCATAATCAATTAACTAATATAAGTTAGGTTGAACTTTCATTTCAAATGTCGTTAATGAATTTAAATGTTTAAAATTATCGTATGATGCATTATGTAAGGTGAAACTTGTGCCTATATACACCACATTGTAACTCTATAACTCACGAGCTAAGAATCAAGAATTAGTATTTAAGACAATAAATATTAATTTTGAAAAATCAAAATCAAGAATCAAAAAAAAAAAGACAATTGTCGTCCGATTTGACATAAGACTAGTGCAGTTTGGACTCACGAGTTCGAAACACTTTTCACGTTCATTTTGTTAGCATATAACGTATCTATACTTTTTGACATATCATTGGTTTAAAAGTTATATTTCAGGTTATTGAAGTTAATTCCCTGGAAGACGAAGAAGTCAGTTCGGCAGCGGGAGCCTTGCGTGTGCTCTTATTGGTAGTGTGGCTGATAATCTATCATAAGACACACGCGGCTCTTGCTGCCCCACTCACACATCATGCACGAGAACGAGATGGAAGATTCAAGCTGGAAGATTTGTTAGTTTTATGAACGTGGCGAACTTTAAACTACAAGATTGTTTAGTCTTTAGATTTTTTATGTATCGTACAGTATTTACGTGTTACCTTGTTGATATATTGGTAGCTAGGCGCCTGTATTTAAAAGATACAGGATACTGTAGCTATATAATAAATAATCTTAATTAATTTTATAATTAATAATAAAATAATCTTTGTTGTAGTGTGTAGAGTTTAAACTCATTTAACAGTGACAAGTCATTTAGGAGGGATAAGAGATTTATTTACAGACTATAAAACAACTTTTCCAATAACAATCTACTACAATTATTTTAGGATCGTTGCAAACGGAAATCCGTGGTCTCTGCCTACCCCTTTGAGAAATAGGCGTGACTTTATGTATGTACAATCTACCACCGACACTAGCAATATTACACTTTCTTTCTTGTTCCAACCGCACTACATTCTGGTTCAATCCACAACAGCCACCGACGCATATTGAACAGGTTTACATCGAACAGCTCCAAATAATATTACATTTGTAAAGAGAGAGAATTTACAAACGGAAGTTTTGCGTTACATGGAACTCAGTGGGAAGCGAAACATACTGACTATACACGTTCCCTATGCTTTGTAAATCAAGAGAGTTATCGGAATAGTTTAGTGCGTTTCATTCTACCTACATGCAACTTTCTAAATACACACTATACTATTTTAATACCGTTTTCTACTCAATCGTTAAAGTATCGTTTATTCGGTGTGAAATAATTTTCTCTACTTCTTTACCTCCTTCCTATTTCTTTCTTTTACCTCGTGGGACACAGTTAAACAGACGCTTTCTCAGGTGAATTTAGTGATGCTTATCTATTTAGGACACCGATTTCTCTTAATGTTTGGCTGTGGAGGAAACGACATTAATATACTTTAAAAAATTTCTAGCTTATTAGCTTAACTCCACGCTTTTGGAATTAACATATTTCAGCTATAATAGCTACTTCAGACCTACTGTTTAAAACTTACACTCTAACACCAAACATGGAAAATTCTATCATTTTTCTTGAGATGGAACATATTGCGACATCCCGTTTAAATTAAAGTTGTCCATTTGAATCCACATAAACTCCAGAAGGATATTATTACCATGTTAAACTCGAGATTTCATAAAAATACGGAGAAATGCATTCGTAATATATTTATTTTAAATGGGAATGTCACAGCGTCCGTGTGCGGCGGAAGTGACGGGAGAACCGATATGCAGCAGGTTTTATGTCGGCCGAGCGAGCCAGGGGGACTTAGTTATGTTGATGGAGAATTCTTTATGTTTACCTTCATATGTGCTAGGAACGTACGTCAGAATTAATATCATAAGATGAATTGCAATATATGCACAATGTACATTCATTTTATTAGGGACAAATATTATCATTTGTTCGCATCTGTAATATTTTTTTATCTGTGTAAAGTAACAAAGTCTGTAAAAATATATTCAAAATGATATAGGAATTGAACGTCTAATGAGATACTTAGCTCTTCCAATTTTTCACGGAAATTTTAATAACAAAAAAAATTTCGCCCAAAACCTCCCTTAAATTAAAATAAACAACATATTGAATTACCAAACCCCAAAATGAACTCTCGCAGTAAATAAGTTGGTAATTATATTCTTTTTAATGAACATGATTCAGGAGCAAGCCTCGCCCCGCACGGGTATTGAAAACCGATACACTGCGGTCGAAGAACACCCCCATGTGCGCGGGTTCGAAACTCCGATGATTTGCAAAATTACTGGAATTATACAACGAGGGATTTGTGGTCAGTGATTTAAAGGTTCGCAGTTAATGCTCTTGTTTGTGGTGAATCATTACTTACTGTGCCTATCCGGTTGTACTGCGACACGTTTGGTTAGAGTGGTCCATATCGTATCTACCCTGTTCCTTAAATCGCTAAAAACAATGTGGATCAGGGACCTCTGGGACACCTTAATTTGATTGACTTGGATGGTAATTGGAGAACGCTTTGCAGAAGTATCTGACATGTGCTAGGGAGGTCATACGAGGTCGATTTTCTCAAAAATATTTGCGCAATGGAAGAATTTATAACGCCGCTAACTTTATAAGTGAGCATCCACTTTTGTTATAACTTATATAGCTAAATAATAAATAGTAATTTTCCAGCATGTTTAGATAAATACTTACAATTTTAAACAAGTCTTTAAAATGACTTCCTGATTTCTAGACAAACTTGTTAAAAATCGATGTAATAGTTTACTTTCGACCCCTTTTTGAGGACCTCATTCAACTTCCCGCCGGTGGACGTCAATAGACATGCCTTCCGCAGCTCCCCACTATAAGTTACTTCAAACTCATCAAACTTGGGACTTCTCCAGACTGCTCTTTACTTTAATAAGCTCTTCTATCGAATAAAACTGCCTCAAGGAATATCTGTCAACTATTAACAGAAGTTTTGTAAATAAAACTTTATTGTATTTAGTCTATTGTTTAAGTTAGATGACCATAAGAATGGTCCTAGATTTTCTTGTCTAGTTTAGGAGTTGTGATTTTATTCTCTGATATAATAACAAATCCATTAAAAACATTTAGCCTTGACAATTTTTTTAATGGCTGGGTTTGTTTTAGTTCTTGCTTTGTAAGTAAGAAATGTAATTCTGTCTTTATGTTGAAAATTTTATAGCATTATATAGGTTTAGAGACAAATAGTCACCCTCACCAATGACGTACTCTATGCCATAATTAAAGATACCTTAAGCACATATTATAACCACATAACTTACATAAAAAAGAAACATTTGAAGCAACCCTCTCCGTTAAACATTAACATGAAAGTTCCAAAAATACATGTTTTTCTCTGATAAACAGCTTTCCTCGTAAGCCCTCGTACAGTAAAAGCCAGAATTCGCAGAAACTCCACTAGGTACCTATTTATTTACCTGGCAACATTAAAACGTTTTTGGAGCATAACAGACGCAAAACGTGAATCGAGATTATATTTCAGTTGGAAGTTTCGAGCTCAGGCGAGCGAGCTTCCAGGAATATGCCAGAGTTTGTGGGAATACAGCTTGTAGGGCGTATTGCTCTGCTATTTAAAAACTGCGTATTTTTGTGGCTAAATGTTTTACTTATTTCATAGCGTAAGCTATTTACTATTTTTTGTTTCAGAATATAATATTGCAATTTTAATATACGATTATTAGATTACCAGGCTGTAGATTTCACAATAAACTCATAATTATCCTTATCCTGCCTCACGAAATTTCGATGTGTATCTTAAAACTTTCTAAAATATACATTTGACAATAATATACTAGTATTGTATAAAAGGCTGCTAGATATCGTTTGCTTTATGATTTAATTCAAATTACCTCGCACTAACAATTAGTACTATTGTTTTGCGTCACAGACTTCTACGTATTCAACGTAGTATTAAATTGCCACTAATACAGTGAACACCAACTAATTGGTGTCGACAGCGCCGACTCATCAACGGAGCGTGACGTCTAATTTGACACGTCTAGCTCCAAAACAGACCTGACAACTTGAACAGTGTACAGTCAGCTGTAAAGCCTTAATTGGAACAATTAACACGTCTTCTAATTGTTATTGCTTTAGACCTAGCCTACAATCTGCTGACTACCTATCGTGTACGATAAGTGTTAGTGGTATCACCTATATGAGGTTAATTCAGCATGGTATTGCGTGTGTATATATGGGTGTGCGACCACAGCTATGCCAGCCCCCACCCCCTTAGGGGAATACAGGCGCAATGTTATACTTAGCAGGCCTGAGTGCAGGTTCGGGGCTTGCAATTAATAAATGACATAATTTTTCATACTTTAAGGATTATTACTGGCAAAATGTCTAAATTTTGATTTTAGTAATTTCCCATAATATTAAGTTTTATGTTATACCTATAGTAGTAGTTTCTCGTATACATCTGGAACAATACATTTCATTGCTTTACAAACTGCCAAGACTCTTAACAAACTATTCTCTCGGTCTAACAAGCTACTGAATCACCCATCCAAGACATAAACGCGGCATGCACGCCTTGACTTCTGAAATCTGAAGTCAATTACTGATAGACCAAAGTACTACAGAGTATCCCTACAGAGAAATTGCATTCTTATTCACACCATCAACTATGCCTTCAATTTGTCAACATCGCTGGTTTTGACTTCAGGATTTATGCTCGCACCACACCAGCACCCAACTAGTGACGTATTTAGGGCACAGAAAACAATCGGAACGAGATTTCACATGTACAAAAGGATTTAAATCAACATATTTCTAGCACTCATTCGTCTTTGATTCCGATATTAAAAGGTGATATTATGGGCATTGAGACTACAATTTTCTTGTCACATCAATTTTGATATGAGAGTAACATTTATAATAAACGAATAAGAGATATTATGTCGCAGTGTGTCAACCCTCGCTGCGAGCTACAGAATTAACATGTCCCAGAACATCTCCTAGTATTATAAATTATACATTTTACTCCGTTTGTCGCATAAATACAACTTACGTTACAATTTTATAAAAGTTTTGTATGGTACTATCAAAAGAAAATCTGTTTTATTTATACGCGACCAGTGTAATTGAAAAGACAGCGACCGATACGTTTTGTCTTAAATATAATGTTCTTAGGAAAAGATTACGGTTTTATTCAACTCACGAACGTTTTTTATAAAAAGGTGAGAGCACCTAATTGCAATTTAATAAAAAATCTTGAATAGAAATGATTATTATAAGACAGTAAGATTTATTTTAGTTGAATTTAAGCGAGAATCCATTTATATTATTTTACTTGAGATAGTCCGTGTGTATGTTAATCATGACGCCTGTTACCCTCGAATGGGTGGGCAGAGGTATGCTGGTGAGCACATCTACATGACATTTAACTGTCAGTACATACTACGAGTATTATTTATCCAAACTAATTTCAAACACTACTATTAATTACTGAGTATTTTTTTAATAGTGAGTGTAGTTTACTTTCACGTAACGATCAGTGAAAGACTCACTATCTCCTTACGTTATTGTTATATAGAAGTTTCCAAATGATAATACTATGTCGTTTATATCCAACCAAACGACCAGTTAGCTAATAACTATCTTTACAACAACCCAAAATATCAAACAAGTTACCGTTTATTTGTACCTTTTTAAACGAGCGACCGCGGCCAGATTTACACAGCGGGACAAAATAAGTACGCCTCAAAATGTTATTAACGACCCGAATAAATTTAGTGTAGGTAGCTCCCGGATAATAGGATATTTTTCATTAGTCAGTATATTTATATGTTGTTGTAATTCGGTGTGGATGTGAGGCCTGGCTTCTTTTGTTTTCATGTAATTACCGTGTAGCACTCACCCAGTATTTATATTCTTCTCTTTATTCTGTCTTTATTCTGTCATTCGTTAAGAACAGACGTGTCGAATAATTACAGCAATAAATAAATAATCATTTTGTTGAATCAGTGACCTCGATTCAAGCGCAGTTAATAATAACCTAGATATTATGTGTTAAGTGTTTAAATGAAAATGCTAAGTGAATAATTAGAATAGACTATATATCAACAATGGATAGCAGTCCCAGCAGGTCTGTGGGCATCCCAACTACGCCAGTAACTAGAACCAGTGTGCCGAACCAAAAGGACGAGCTGCTCGAAGTCGTTCCTACGCCTGAAATTCAAAACTGGATGATAACCATTGAGCAGTGTTTAAATGAGGTATGCACTATTTCATCTGAGGGCAAACTGAATATGGAACAAAAACAAAGGATAAGTAACTTATGCCGGAAAATTACTCACGGCACGTCGCAGATGGCAGTCCAATATCAGTCCCTTAAGATAAAAGTTTTTAGAGCCCATACCATGATCAATTCCCTAGAAGACCAATTAGATGTGTCGCAACGACTAAAGGACCTGCAACAGCGCATTGATGAATCAATTAAACCTGCCTCGGGAACCACTTTTGCTGACATGGTTAAGAAAGGTTCCAACTCTTTTATTGAACCAATAAAATCGCAATCTGTGGCCATTTATCCTGAGGATAAATCGAAATCGAGTGAGGACACAAAAACCCTAGTTCAAAAAATTATCTGTCCTGAACAAATGAAGTTGCACGTGAGGGGCTTACGTAAAACGAAGAATGGAGGTGTCATCATCAGCACTGATACTAAAGACGACATCGAGAAACTAAAACAGTCGGACGAACTTACAAAATCAGGCCTCACAATTGATGAAACCCGCAAAAGGAAACCCCGAGTCGTAGTTATCGGAGTGCCCTCAGCTATGAAAGAAACCGAAGTTTTTAAATGTTTGTACAACCAAAATATTGCCGATAAAATACAGGATTGTAGCCTCGAGACGTTTTTGACATTAGTTAAGTTAAGCCATAAGTCAGGTAAGAAAGATGCGGAAACGTGTAATTATATAATTGAAGTATCTCCTGCCATACGCAAAGCCCTGATATTTAAAGAGCGAGTGTTTGTGAACTGGTCTTCTTGCCCCGTGAGAGACTTTACTTTGGTCACTAGATGTTATAAATGTCAACAGTATGGTCATGCGGCCAAATACTGTCGGGAGCTCACCCATACCTGTGGCCATTGCGGTGAACAAGGACATACACTGAAAGAATGCCCAAAGAAAGGCGAGGAACCAAAATGTGCTACTTGTTTTCATTTTAAAAAACCAGATAAACACAATACAGGTGCTGCTGATTGCCCGGCTAAAATGATGGCGGAAAGAAGGTACATCAATTCAATTGATTATGCAGGCGCCTAAGAGCGCCGTCTATTAGATATTTTCTGACGTTTTCTGTTCTTGTTCTTAGATTACTATATTAGATTATGATTCATAATTTAATAAATGATTTAGACAATTTCTCTGTATCGGAAGCTAGGGCATGTGATGTAGAAATTTGCAAACAATACGTGTCCTCCTACATCAATCCTTTAACTATACTAACACAAAATATTCGCAGTATTTTTAAGAACTTTGACAATTTTAACACTCTCCACCAACGACTCAATATTAATTGCGACATAATTGTCTTAACCGAATGCTGGCTTGCAAAAAATTATGATATACCACTAATGCCGGGATACAATATGTACAAAACTAATACAAATAACAGCCAAAACGAGGGAGTGATAGTCTATGCAAAAAAGCACCTTATTGTCTCTATCGAGGAACCTAATATGCACGACTGTAATAGATTGCTAGTTAAAATTGGAACGGATATTGCAATACTAGCATTATATCGACCACCTTCCTTTAGAATCATGAACAACTTTATTGAATCCTTAAATACTACTTTACAAAATTTATCATCCTTCAAAAATGTTATCTTAATTGGTGATATAAACATTAATATTCTACCCGAAAATGTTTGTATTGAGCTAATCGGGACTTTGAGGTAAATTAAAGAACTGGATTGAATAATTTTAACTTGTGTATTGACCGGGTGATCACATGCGCTTATAATATAAAAATATGTGTCATTAAGAAAGACTTATAACTAATTAAGGATGCGTCGCTACTCGCTGCTATTATATTTATATCAGGCGCTCCAACATGCCCCCGGACGTTGAAAGGTTCTCTTTCAACAAGAATCTGTACAAACAGGCAACGGGCAAATTCTATTGAAGGCTCGCCTTATCACTCCAGTAGACGTCTTTACATCAGCCACACGAACGATCGCATCTGATCCTGGATGGACGGCAACAATTCTCCCCAGTTTCCACTTAAGGGGGGGTACGTTGTCCTCCTTCACCACCACCAAGGAATTCAGTTCCAACGTATCCGTACTGGAACGCCACTTGGTTCGCTGCTGCAACTCAGACACGAACTCCTTGCTCCAACGAACCCAAAAATGTTGACGCAGTTGCTCAATCCGTTGAAAACGAGTTAAATGATTTGCTAAGGCGTCCTGGTAATCTCGCTGTGGCAGTGTGGTAAGCGCTCGACCAATGAGGAAATGTCCTGGCGTCAGAGGGTTAAGGTCAGCAGGATCAGAAGACAGCGGCGTCAACGGGCGAGAATTCAAAATCGCCTCGATTTGGATTAGCGTGGTGTTAAGTTCCTCGAAAGTAAGATTACAATTTCCCAACACTCGTTTCAAATGATACTTCGTCGACTTAACACCAGCCTCCCAGAGTCCGCCAAAGTGAGGTGAATAAGCGGGAATAAAATGCATTTTAATGCTTTCGTTGGCTAAATTTTCACATAACGAATCGCAATTTGACTTTAAAAATTTGGAAATATCATTGTACGCGCCAACAAATGAGGTACCGTTGTCAGAATATATGTTAACGGGCTTTCCTCTTCGCGAAATAAACCTATATAGAGCCAATAAATATTTGTTGCTAGTTAGGTCACCTACAAGCTCCAAGTGAATAGCCTTGGTGGCAAAACAAATGAAAATCGCAATGTACACCTTTACTAACCTACAACCGCGACCTTGCCGACTTGCACACATGATGGGACCAGCATAATCTACGCCAACACTTTCGAAGGGATAACCTCCCGGAAGGAGACGCTGCTGTGGCAAGTTTCCCATTAAAGGGACAACCACGGTACCTTTCATACGACAGCAGCGCACGCAGTTACGATAGCAAGATTTGGCTAAATTTCGACCGCCTATAGGCCAAAACGATTCTCGAATTGAAGCCAATAATAATTGCGGGCCTGCGTGCATCAATTTCTTATGCTCATAATTAAACAATAATTTTGTAAATACATGAGTGGACTGTAAAATAATGGGATGCTTCTTATCATATGAGAAATAAGAATTCTCTAAGCGTCCCCCGACACGCATTATTTTATTGCTGTCCAAATAAACAGAAAATTTTAAAAGGGCGCTTTTAGCAGGTAAACTTTTACCATTTAAAAGTAATTTGTACTCTGGAAATGACTCCGTTTGACACTTAATAATTATAACATTTAATGCTTCTTGTAGCTCGGGTTCTGATAGAAACTTACTATTTACAGGAAGTTTCCTACAAGTTTTAACAAATCGCAATACATATGCTACGCAACGAATAAGTCTTAAATAATTAGAAAAACGTTTAAAATCTATAAATTCATCAATGATACGATCTTCTACCAGGGTACTTAAAGAAACTTGAGGTCGTGTTTCGGGTAATGAATCAAAACTGGACGAACTAAGTTGAGATGGCCAGTTGGATGAATCTTGCATCAGGAAGTTAGGGCCACACCACCATATAGAAGACCCTCGCAGAGTACTAATATCCAAGCCGCGGGATATCAGATCTGCTGGGTTCTTGTCAGTTGGGACGTGTTGCCAAATGCAATTACCTGCCTTGTCTAGAATTTCAGCCACGCGATTACGCACGAATGGCTGTAATTTAGAAGGCAGCATCCGTAACCATCCTAGGACGATGGTTGAGTCCGTCCAACAATAAGTCCGATCGAACTTCACTCGAAGTGATTTGACAACCTTCTCATAAATACGAGCTCCCACTACGGCACCACACAGTTCCAACCTCGGAATCGTAGTGGGTTTGATTGGTGCCACACGACTTTTACCTATTAGTAAGCGAACCATGCATTCATTATTACCGACGCTACGTACATAAGCACACGCACCGTACCCACGCTCAGATGCATCCGTGAATATATGGAGCTCTAATGTATGATACGAAGCAGATATAACAAAACGTGGAATGCGAAAGTTATTTAATACAGGTAGATCCTTTGTGATAGCATTCCAATTTGCACTGTATTCCAGAGACAAAGGTTCGTCCCATGAAATTTTATCCAACCACATTTGTTGTAGTAACATTTTCATGGAAACTACAAAGGGAGATAACAAACCTAACGGATCAAAGATACACGCGATTGCTGAAAGCAAATCACGCTTAGTACTGCCATTAGACGGCATTTTAGAACTAATACTAAAACCTAACTCGTCAGTATTAGTAAACCAGTCAAGCCCTAGCAACTTATTACTCTCACTAGATGCCATACCTAAATCTAATGATGACTGAAAAGGCTCTAAAACTAACTGAGGTGCGTTCGACTTCCACTTTCTGAGTGGCATACAAGCTGACGCAAGTACTTTGGTGACTTCGTTACGAATGTCAATTACCTCATTTAAATCATTGCCACCCGTGAGCAGATCGTCGACGTAAAAATCATGTTTTATGATTGTGGCAATCTTATTATGAGTGCACTCCTTACCTAATTGCTTGAGGCAACGCGTCGCAAGAAATGGTGCACTGGCCGTGCCGTAAGTTACAGTGTTCAATTTAAATACCTTGACAGGATTGCAGGTATTATCACGCCAAACTACCTGTTGCATGTGCCTATCAGATGGATGGACCACTACCTGCCTATACATCTTCTCAACATCAGCTGACAAGACGTACTTATACTGTCGAAACCGAAGAAGTATAGACAAAAGGTCATCCTGAACCGTAGGACCCACCATCTGTATATCATTAAAGGACACTCCTGATGAAGTAGGGCAACTGGCATTAAACACCACGCGTAATTTGGTAGTGGTACTACATTCACGTAACACACCGTGATGAGGTATAAAATATGCATGATCATCTAAACCTGGTTCCTTAATTTCGGTCATATGACCTAACGTTTCATATTCCGACATAAACTCGTGATATAATTTACTAAAATTAGATTTAGCCTTCAGTCTGCGTTCGAGAGAATATAAACATTTAGTAGCCCCCTGAAACGAACTACCTAAAACAGAAGCATTTTGCTTCAGTGGTATCCGAACACAAAACCGACCGTCCGCTAAACGCGTAGTATTTGCGACGAAATGTTCTTCACACATCTTTTCCTCGGGCAAATAATCATGAGACTGCGAATTAATCTCTTCAAGGTTCCAAAATCGCGTTAAATCACTGCGGATTAATTCTATGTCCATGTCAGTACAGGAACTAGAAGTTTTAGTGAAATTACATTTAACCTTATCAACTAATTTATCACTATTATAAATAATAGGGCCGGAGACGATCCAACCCAACCTAGTCTCAAATAATACTGGCTTACCGACACCTAACTTTATTCTCTTCGAACATAGCAAGTCCCAGAAGAGATCAGCACCTATTAAAAGATCTACATCTGAAGGCTTGTAAAAAGTAGGGTCTGCTAGGCAAATATCAGAAGGAATATTGAGGTCAGATAAATCTAATTCTCGACAAGGCATATTATCACTAATTAATGGCAAAACAAAACAAAACAACTTAGCCTTATAGCTATTATTAAGTGACATAATATTAACTTGACATGTATTGTCTACGTGAGCGATCACGTTATTTATGCCATAGATTGACCCGTCTATGCGACTTGTATTTAATTTAAGTAGTTTGCACAGTCGCTCCGTCATGAAGCAAGATGTACTACCACTGTCGAGTGTCGCTCGCACAATATGCTCACGATCATTACAATCGTGCACTTTAATCAAAGCGGTAGACAATAATACGCCGCGCCGTTTTTTGTCGCTATAAGAAAGTGGAATGTTTGCAGACAAAACAACGTTATTACCGGCAGTGCTAGCTGCGTGCGCGGGCGCCGCGGACGTAGACGGAGACGAAACTGGACCATCAGAAATATCATTATTATTACCTTTAATATCAGAAACATGAATTAATGAGTTGTGTTTACGCTTACATAACTTACAACCCGGTTTCTTACAATGGTTGGCAAAGTGACCTGTACGAAAACAATTGTAACATATTTTATAACTAGGCACTAATTTTAGACGGGCTTCATTACTTAATGAAAGGAACTGAGGACAAGTAAATAAGTTGTGATCACCTTTGCAATTAGGGCAAGGCTTTATCACAGATTCACTGCTTGCATTATTAGAATTTTGTGTCGCAACCATAGATTTAATTTTACAAGTGGAGCTAGGCTTAGCGGTAACATGCACGTTATTTCGTGATAATTCTAGTGTCTCAATTAAATCAGCGCGTGTGCGGAGGAATTGAACAAATGTATCAAAGGTGATCTTCCGATCCTTGTCAATACGACCCTTAAGCTCCTCCCACTCGCGATAAGACTTCTGGTCCAACTTACGCGTAACTATATATATCAGTAAAGTGTCCCATTGCTTGACTGGCTCACCTAATGAGTCTAACGATCGCAGGTTCTTATTTATTTGATCTATTAAACCCTTTAAAGCAGCAGATGACTCCTTTGTGATATTGTCTATATTAAATAATGCTGACACATGATTCTGAACTAATAATCTTGTATTATCAAATCGATCGCACATTAAATTCCAAGCTACACCATAGTTGGAAGCAGAAAACTCAATCGACTGAATAATCACAGCAGCAGATCCTTCCAGAGAAGCACGTAGATAATGAAATTTGTTGATTTCATCAATCTCATCGTTATAGTGAATTAGGCTAGTAAAGGTGTCACGAAATTCCAACCAACTGCTATAGGACCCATTAAACTTTGGTAATTGTATAGTAGGTAACTTAATAGGTTTGTGAATACTACCACGAGTACCTTTATCACAGGTCGACTCATTATCTTTAGAATATTTATTTAACAATTCTTGAGACCTTGACAATGCTTTGTAATACAATGACTCGAATTCAGAACGTTCGGACAACTGAGTTTTTATATTATCTGCAATACATTCTAACTGCAACTGTACCCCATCGTATTGTTCGTACAATGACTCAAGCTTGCTCATGCGCAGACGTAACTCCGTGACGTCGCAACTACTTAGCTCTGTATCCATTATTGCGTCCAGGTAATTAACAAATACTGTTAAGCGACCTTTGAAACTTCCACGCTTCTTCACTAACTCCCTTTCGTCGGACATACTGGGAGTCGAGTGCTGTCGACCTGGAATGTATATAATACCAAATTAACCTTATATTTAAACAAAATGTTTAAATGCCTACGGCCTAATGACAACTGTAATGATTTTAATGTTTTCTATGTAATTCAGTAAATAGGTAATCTTTAATGTAATTTTACTACAATTTATCAACAATATTGAATCTGATGAGCAAACATATGATAATTAGGGCTTTAGCCTAATCTAAATTTCTCAATAACTAACTTGAGATGAGTATATAAGCACAAACTATTATTTAAAGTATATAACGGCTTAAGTAACTAAGCAAGTAGTCACAGTGGTAATAATATCTAACACTACTAGATAACTATGTCTAACGAACACCAATACATCAAATAAAATAACTGAATAGCTATCGCCTATCTTGTAAAATGCAGTATTAATTCTTATTACACTTTTGTAGTATAAATAATAATTATTGTCGCTAATTATACAAGTAAAATAAAATAACGAAACTATTCACGATGCAAATCGGTACTCAGTGAACAATGAACATAATTAACATTAACAGGTGAAAAATGTACTAACCTTTTAAATACACTTAATTATAGTTAAATACAACCTGTTCGAGTGTTGGGTGATGATATTATCCAAAATAAACTTAACACCGTTGAATTTATATCCACTCAATCCATATTCCACGCTGGAGCGTTATAACCCTTATAAGTCCACGTTGGTTATTTTCTTCATTAACGCTTGATTTCTTTCTTCGAACATAATCTTTACTTAACACCATCCGGCTCGATAAAGGACCATGTATTGAGCTAATCGGGACTTTGAGGTAAATTAAAGAACTGGATTGAATAATTTTAACTTGTGTATTGACCGGGTGATCACATGCGCTTATAATATAAAAATATGTGTCATTAAGAAAGACTTATAACTAATTAAGGATGCGTCGCTACTCGCTGCTATTATATTTATATCAGGCGCTCCAACAATGTTAATTTATCTGCCCAGGACTATCTAAACATATGTGCTTTTCATGGCTTGCTCCCCGCCCACACGCTCCCTACACATCAAAGTGGCTCATGCTTAGATCACATAATGCTTAAAACAAAATTCCGCTCCCTAGCACTGGTAACTAATTCTACAATAACTGATCACCATGCTGCCCTACTAACCTTAAATTGTAAATTACCTAAACAAAATACTCGGACAATTAATAAATTAAATGCAAATAAACTCGAGGAAGATTTACGAAACATCGACTATGCCCCAGTTTACAATTGTGCTGACCCACAGACTTGTATGATATATTTAATTACAAAAGTACAACAAGCAATTCAGCAAAATACTATAAAACACCAGCTGACTAACAAAAATTATAACTTAAAACCATGGATTACACCTGGTCTTATTCGTTCCATGAGACATAGAGACAATCTGCATATGAAAGCAAAATCTAGTCCGGAAAATTTAATATTGCAATTATCATACAAGAGATATCGAAATTTTTGCAATGACCTCTTAAGAAAGGTCAAATGCAAATATGATAAAAGTGTGCTAGAAAAGGCAGGGACAAATACTAAACAGATCTGGGAGCATATTAAAAAGTTGACACATTCTACGTCACAAAATGAATCGTCCTCTGGTTTATTAAAATTACATTCATCCCATTTGGAATCTGCTAACTTAGCAAATAATTACTTTATTAATGTCGGTAAGCGCTTGGCGGAAAAAATTCAGAGTCAGCCACAGTCCCTAACAAGCATTCCTTTTACCAATAACACTACTCTAACATCTTTTGTATTAATGGATACTGACGAGATTGAGGTGGAACAGATTATTATGAATTTAAAAGACGATTGTGCGGTAGGATGGGATAATATATCGAATAAAATCATCAAACAATTTAGACACATTTTAGTTCCTCCTCTGACTTATATTTTTCGTATATGTCTATCCAAAAGTCACTTTCCCCAGTGTCTAAAGAAAGCGATTGTAATCCCTGTTCATAAATCGGGCAGTAAAGAACAATTGACAAATTATAGACCTATTTCCCTACTGCCTACTATTTCGAAGATATTAGAAAAAATTATAAACAAAAGATTGATGAAATATCTAGAGAAACAAGCAATACTGTCTGCGAGGCAATTTGGTTTTAGACCGAAACTATCAACTGCTGATGCTGTACATCTTTTGACTGACCACATAGCACAAGAACTTGACAAAGGAAACCATACAATAGGTATCTTCCTCGATCTCGCAAAAGCCTTTGACACAGTTTCAATTCCTATCTTGTTGCGCAAACTTGAAGCTATAGGCATAAGAGGTGCTCAGCTAAAACTTTTTAAAAGCTATTTAGAAGACCGCTCGCAATGTGTAAAGATTGGTGATGTTCTCAGCGATAGTGAAAATACCACTTCCTTCGGCGTTCCTCAAGGAAGCATTTTAGCTTCTACGCTGTTCCTAATTTACATAAATGATCTTTGTAATCTAGAAATAGAACATACCACTATTATATCTTACGCTGACGACACGGCCCTTCTATTTTCCGCTGATTCTGAAAAAGAAGTGTACAGGCTTGCGCAACGCGGGTTTGATGTTGTTAATAAATGGCTTCGACATAATTCACTAACATTAAATGCAGAGAAGACAAATTATATAAAATTTTCAATGCGCAAACTAACATCACCAGATACTAACTCATCATTATATGCTCATCTTTGCGTCTACACCACAAATAACAAATGCACCTGTCCTAATATAAAATTAACAAATAAAATAAAATACCTAGGTGTGATAATAGATGAAACTCTGTCCTTCAAACAACATATTGAATCTGTAAATAATAGAATACGAAAACTTATATTTATTTTCAAGAAGCTGCGCTATATTGCAGACTTAAAAATAATAAGACAAGTTTATTTTGCTCTATGTCAATCCATAATAACATATTGCATTACCACATGGGGCGGAGTGGGAAAAACATTGTTACTGACCACGGAGAGAGCCCAGCGAGCAGTTCTTAAAGTTTCTACTTTTCGCCCTTTCCTTTACCCCACTAACTTACTTTATAAAAGTTGTGAAGTATTAACAGTTAGGCAGTTATTTATAATGAATACTGTATTAAAACAACACACAGGCCTTCCGTACAACACTGAATACTTGTATAAAAGACGGAAAGACAGAGTTTGCCCACAAAATGTAGTCCTACAGCATGCTTTTGTATCTAAATTTTATGTGTTCCTTGGGCCGCTGCTATATAATAGACTCAATGAGTTGGCAAACATCTACACCCTGAACTATAATAGATGTAAGATGGCTCTAAAACCGGTCCTACAAAGTATGTCCTACGAAGATACAGAGAAATTACTAATTGTGTTAAAATAAGTACTTTTTATTTTTTATTTAGTCTCTGGATAAAAAATTATAATAATCTATTATTTATTATGTTCTACACTTTACATTTATAACTATTTGTACCTTTAAGATATGTGATTATTTTTATGTTACCTATGTGAGCCCTTATTGCCTGAAACACAGGACTACCTAGTTCAGGCAAGTTACCCCTGTTAAGATACGTGTATTTATTTTAAGTAAGGCGCTAATTATATGTTACTTTGTGAATAAGTTTTGGAAATAAATTATTATTATTTCCTTTCCTTTAAAAATATTCGGCTGTTTTAATGTGATGTAGATAGTACTTGTAATGAACGTTTGGAGTTTATAGTGGTGTGGTTTTATTTGAGTTTTAACCTTGCCTTTAATGGAGTTAAAGATAATGTACATTGAGTAAAGTTAGTTTTACTTGGCTGCAACTTATACTGTAAGCAGTAAATCTGCCTCTTATCAGATTAAATAAAGATACTAATGTTAAAATGTAATAAAATAAGTAAAGCTCTATACCGAAATATAGTTTATGTTTTCTTGACATCCTACATATATAAATAGACGTGCGTTGTTAAAGATAAAAGTACGATATGTATAACTGTACAATGTACATACTTGAAAATATTCGTTCAGAAATTAAGTGGTAGTGTTACAACACAGCAAATAGAAAAACCTGAAACTGGAGTCGAAGCTTTATCAATAAAAATAGAAATTATAGCACTTACAGCTAGAAATTTAAACAAAAAAGTGTCATTAAAATGCTAAACAGATGTGAGTACTGTAACTGTCCCGCAGTGTACAGAGGTCTGGTACGGGCTTCCTATTATTTGCTCTGTTCGAATCGTTTGCATATTGAGCAGTCGTTCTGGCCGGCGTTGTAAAGGTCACTCTATTTCTGTAGCGCGCCTATTATTGCCCGGCCGGCAATTTCGCCCTTTTTACCTTTCTTTGGGAAATGTGTTGTGATGACTGGTGCCGGAATAGTATTCTGTATGATTGTGTTAACTTTGTGTTGTGCCTTTTTAAGGTCCCCGAGGTCAATTGTTGTATTGGAAGGATAGGAGAATTGGTGTTTTACTGTGACAGTGGTTGAGTTTATTTCATTGTTAAATATAGTTGTTAATATGCTCACCACCTTTACTTGGCAATCGAGTAGCCGGCTGTATACAAACCATCGTTTATGAACCGCGAACATATTGAAGTATTTGGCAATTACTTTTTTAAATAAGATCTATAACGTATTGACTAAACATAGGTGTGCTTTACGCCTCTCTACTCTATGTAAATCGTTGATCTCTATGTCGATGTGGGGTTCGTAGCTATGCGGCTACCCGGCAGATCGGTCGATCTGCGAGGTTAAACCGTGCTCGCCGCGGTCAGTCTTGTGAAGGGTGACCGTTATCACACGTCGAGATCCCACCGTGCTTCGGAAGGCACGTTAAGCCGTTGGTCCTGCGCCCGATCTCTCTCCGGTCGTGTCGGTCTACCGTCCCGTCGAATTATGAGAGTGAGGAGTCATACTTGTGCACTATAATATCTCCTGCGCAGATGGCTAGTTTCTGCTAAGACAGGCCGCCGTGACCGAAATTCGGTCAGGAGGACATTACTATGTAAATATAGTAAGTTAAACTGTTGTACTTCTAAGTTATACCATTAGGAAATATGTATGTATATTGTGTATGACCTTGACTCCTACCCAATATATGTACCTACCGTGTATAAATAACTTACTTCCCAATTATGATAACGTCATCGCGTCAAGAAAAGTTTCGTTAGCTCGCGTGCTTTCACACAACTAATAAACATTGATTTTCTAATACTCCACTAAAACAATTACCACCGAGAATATTACCAGAAGGCCAATCCTCGTTGCTTTGTTGTTGGTGTTCAAAATATACTTCTGATGGCTTCCCCTTGAATTTAAATCCGACCAAATTGCATTGTAATTGTAAAGTTTCGTATACTTAAACTTAACACTAGCGCCAAATTGTCTCAATATTATGTGTCCATTGGCAGGAACTAACTGAGATCAAAAGATTGACAGCGTTGTTTTCAATAACACTGAATCAAGTTTCCGTTTAATCAATATCAATTTTGCATTTGCCTTGTATTAGAATTGAAATTAAATTCCACCTCATCTGGCTCCAATATTAATGTCAAGAACCACGTCCATTTCATTAACCACCGTCAAATATGACATTTATGAAATTGTGATTGCATTGAAATTGTGTGTGAAGGATTTAATGGATGAGTATTGGCCTCCACAGCGGTTGTATAACACTGACGCGTACCACCAAAATGTAACCCTTGCCAAATGAACGGCCGCAGCCCTCATTACTGATAATTGTTTGGCAGAAGCGAACTAGACCAGCAGCTGACAGGCTACACCTGTTCATTAAAGAACTTGTAGTTTAGGAGCTAAGGCGTAAATATTACATGATTATCGAAACAACGAAAGTTTAAAATGTATGTAAGAAGTACTGTTGTTACCGCTTACAATATTTTAATACGTGAAAATTAAGATGATCTCCGAAGAGATAGGTCGATGTTTCCCCTTATAAACACTCACATTATATGCTGTTAAGTATTTGTCCCATGTAATATGTGGCAAGGCAATTGAGCCAGTGATCAGGCCCAAGCCATTTTCATGACCCCTTCCACAAGGCTTTTCTGGCGACAAAAGGTATTCCTGATCAATTTAGTGGATAAATAATAAATATAATGGCTTTCGCTCAAAACCAGTGCTGTGTTGCATAAGGACAGCATTATGCTGAGCGATAGCCGTTTTACGCGGAAGTGACGCATATTGTCCCTTCATAAATGTATTTTTTGCATTTGTATTTTTACTTATTTGTATCATTTTTATCTTCGCGCAAATTAATGTGTTTTCTTTCTTTCTTTATAAGATGATGTTAACCAATTGGTAGTGAGCTCCTCAACTAGCTTTACAGGCGGGCGCATGTAATTTGCATTGAACAGTGAGTGGGCGTGCCAGCCGCCGCACGCGACTGGCCCGCCGCTCACACGCGACACCCGCGGCTGTAGGGCAGGCAGGTGTCAAGGTGTACTGTTATTAAACAAGCTTTGTTTAAAGACGACTTGGAGGAGCATCAAAAGAATAGGGTTTTAATCATCGTTATAAATGTTGGTATGATAGTTCTTCTTTCTTATCGTATGGTTGATGAACAACCTGGTGTCAGAGTTTAAACCGCCTGTAGGCCTCTGACATGGCTTTACACACCGTTGAAAAATCTCTCAACCCGGCCGGTTTCCTCACGATGTTTTCCTTCACCGATTTTAGCAACTGATAACTAATTTATAATACGCACATGAATTCGAAACGACATTGGTACGTGCAAGTGTTCGGACTTGCGACCTTCGGCTTGGCAGTCCACCGGTCATACCACTTGGCTATCAGTGCTATGTCAATTTCCCATTTTTCTTTCCTGTACGAAAAGTGATAAAAGGTTAGCAGGTTGGTACATGCCTTATCTGACTGCACAGAATTCGACATACAATCATTTGAATATTAGGAGTTGTAATTGTGGCGGCTTCTGTTCTCTATAAAAGTTTATTTAAGCATTAACTTGCATTAATAAATAACATTCCTGCGTACAGTTGCCGCTAATCTCCATTCAACAATAAGCAAGCTTTTTGATACATTACATTCACTTTACCCCTCCCTCCCAAACAGCTAATTCATACAGTTTCTCGTATGAAGAGACGTTAATCTCTCAAATGCATTATAAATGTTCTGCTAGAACATACGTTCATAGTGCAAAATAGGGTTGTCTGAAACACCGACATTGTTCCCGGTATTTGCCGAGCGTACATACATACCTGTGACGTCATTGTTGGCTAGCACATAGGTTCAAGAGTATTCTGATGCAAGTAAATGTAATTCCAGGAATGCATGCATTGTTCTGGAGCCTTTGACAGCCCTGACACAAAGGAAACAGTAGGGTTGCTGGAATTCATAATTTAAAATTACATCTAGATAATTATTTGCTGGCATTTACACAAGATGGGGAGATAAATGTTTGTTTAGAGTTGATGAGGTTTAAGGTCTGCTATAGAGTTTGATGTTTACATAGTTTCAAGAAATCGTTTTCATCATTTTCTGTTTGAGATTGGAGTCGCGTTGCTTCAATAGATCGATAGTAAAGTGTACACAGTAACAAATAGATTTAATGGACCTTATAAACATTTATGACTGTGTAGTAACCACTTCCCTGTCCCGTGAGTCACATGTTTTTTTTTTAAACGTCGCCCCACACTAGGCATGCCTCCTGTATCGTGAGTGCGTTTCACAAACATAAAATATCACATACACAAACACCTAGACTCGGGACAAACATGTGCGGATCGCACAAATTTTTGTCCCGTGCGGGAGTCGAACCTGCAACCTTAAGGGTTGCAGGTTCGACTCCCGCACGGGACAAAAAAGCCCCGCACGCAGCAGTCCAATCGCTTATTCACTGCACAAATGTGATGGAATGTGTTTAACTATTTTGCTGATAAGACAGCGAAGTTGTTAAAGAGATATTTGACAACATCTGTTTACTAAAAAAAAACAAACATATAATCATAACTAAACTTGCACCATCCCTTCATTAACTAACTACAGCGCAGCGTCATCATTACTCCCACGTTCACAAAGGCTCCACAGATACTAAACAAAGAGACATACTGTTCTTGATAAACCCAGTTTTATTTCATCTTGCTCTCGTTAAACAATGGCGACATTAATTAGTTGGTGAGAGCGTCAACACACGAGCTCCGCTGCTCGGGCGCGGACCGCAGCCCCGCGGACCGCAGCCCCGCGGACCGGAGCCCCGCCCTTTGTGCGCCAACAAAAGACCGCGATATCTATGTTAAATACGCCCGCTTTGTCCCGTTTGGTTTGAGGATTATGTTGTAAACTTGTTGTTTAATGTGTGTGTTTGTTTATGAGCGGAGGTGGGAGGTGCGTTGTTATAGTGTAGTCGGATGCGCGAAGAATTAGGTGTAAACCAATTTAAGCATAATATGTAATGCATGTCAACTGTTTCTTTGTTTTTATTGTTTCTTTAACTAGTGTTACATTAACTAAATATGTCAGACCCATATCTAATGCGACCTAAAAGACCAAGTCTGACTTTTCATACATTTCAAACAAGTCAGAAACACGAGTCTGTTCAAAGGAAAACAATTACAGCAAGCGACGGGACGTACGCAACATATTTTTATAAACAACTTAATATCTTCGTACAAAGGTGCTCCGTATAATATCCTGCTTTGTACACAAAATATCTCGGCTTTACGTAAGTAATGTTTTAGCGAAATTGATTTTCTTTGAATCTCTTAGAGCTTACACAAATTTATAAAGACAACCCTCCGAGGTTGTGGGAGGAAATAACAAAACAGCACTTACTGGGTGATTAGATAAAAAGCTTCATGAATTTCTTGAATGGGTATATTTTTAGTATTATAAATTTAGACATAACGAGATATTTATATAGATTTTGTTTTTTATTTTGGTATATTTGGTATTGTTTACTATTTTGGTATGTCTAAATGAGAAATTGTTTACCTACGATTTACCATTATATCCTATAATTAATAATATCACACATAACACTGTACCTACTTACTTACTCATAAAAACTGAAAACTCAATTTCCAAATTAACTAGGAAAGCGAATTATCATCACAACCGACCACAAGTGCTAATTAAAATCCATAACTCACATTAAATTATGGACAGAGTCCCCCAAATATCATGTAGTGCTACAGATATCGGTCAGCCAATGTGCCGGGCCAGCGGAGCGCAGCCGTCGCCATGGCAACGGGCGCCCAATTAGCGGCGCCAGCGTCGCGAGTATATTGTGTGGTGGCTTTTCACTGCGCGTTGTAATCCGGGCCGAGCCACCAGGAGTCGATTTTTAGAGGCCAGCAAATATTAAAATGAAAGTTTAAAATTATTTAATCAAAATGTACTATTTACAATAGTCTGATACTTCTAATCGTCGTTCATAAGACAGCTCTAATAATCGCGAACATTCCACTGCCGTATAGTGACATAGCTGGGAAGAAGACACGGCGAAAAAAGTTACCAGCAGCACAATCTGTCTGTAACAACTTGTATTATACAAACCAAAAATAAATCATAAAAATAAAGCTAACGATATGCGAATGCTATACAGGATTCGAATCGACGGGACCTAAAAACAAAATAAAACCGCGATAAAATCCGTAGGAATAGTTTTATATAATTGCCTAGTATACTGAATACGCGTAAGTGATATAAATTATTATAAAGTTAACCAAGTATGACAAGCGAGCCCGAGCCATAGAGGTTTTGTGGGGCTTAGTTTATAAGTTTTACTTACCTCTTTGTTAATAATAATAAAGGCCTCACGGCGCGTTGCTCGGCTCAGCCGCGGCCCGTGTAACCACGTGCCATGAGAAGCCACCATTATACCTGCTCAGTGTCGCGGCTTGCCCGTGTGCAGACACCCTTATTGCTAATTAACGCAGATGTGCTGAGTGAAGGTGGTTTTATTCTGAAGACGTGAGTTGATCTTAGCTGTTTGTTGGAGATGTGACGTAATAATTATTATTTTGATGAGAATTAAATAAATAATTACTATTTTGATGTAAACCGAAGTGTGTTGGTGGGTTTGTGGTAACACTCAAGGGTGGCAAGCACTAGGTACTTGACAAAGACGTTCATGAGTTTTATTATAACATACTCTTTTGGAGTTTCTCTTTTGTGTGCCAAAACTGACAAAGCACTTGCTCTCTATCGCTTTGCTCTGTCGTGGGACTTACAAGAGAAATAAGAGTTTTAACGGTAATCAAGACACTAGGTACCATTGGAGGAGCCTATGTCCAGCAGTGGACGGAGTTAGGCTGATGGTGATGACGAAGACACTATAAAGGCCACATTGAGCTGTACTTTATAACTACTTTTATATCAAAGAAATTCGTACGTACTCATAATTCTTGATTTTCTCACTTAATCATTTTTATAACAGTTTACAAGGTACCATTTACCCATTTTATTCCATACAAGAGTGAATAACATAGCATCATATGCACCTAACTTGGTACCTTTCCCTGCCTTTGCTGCAGCCGTCAGCGGTGTCAATCACGGCCCGACGCGGTGGCGGCATTGTGCGGAACAGCTCGCGCGCTCGGCGTCACACTAGATGACAGTTTACTAATATTATGCGCTGAATTTTAGTTAGTAAGCTTGAATAGGGCCTTTTTGTAGGAATGATCAATGACCTGAAAATCTTTTGTATAAATACAGCGAAGGTTTACTTGGAGCTTAAAATCGTCATACATAACGAATATTAGTATGCTAAGAAGCTATGTAATAAACAATACAAGTCGCGTCTCAAAGTAAACTCCATACAAAAATATACACTATACTGGACCTATAGTTAGCACATATTAAAATACCAGATTGCCCCATAAATAAGGTCCTTCTATCCCCATTGTCCCCACCCATTTACCTATAAGATAAACACGATCAATTCCAAATCAAACGCCGCAAGCCGAACTTACAAACAGCCCCACCAATTAACTTAATGGTGATCAACGACCCTCTATCCGGAGCCGGGTAACTTTGGCCCTGAGTGTTAGCCGCTCTATCGGACGAGCGATGGAGCTATAACCGCGAGCTATCGTGAGCTGAGCGGAGTCGAGCAAACACGGTGCCGACGACACTCGGAGCGGAAAGTTTGGATCCTGTTGTGTGGACCACTGAGTTGTGAAGAGAATCGTTCTAAGCGGTTGTGGAATGCTTAATACTTTATTGCGTTCCATAATGTAGGTAGAAAGGTGGACTTATAAATAAAAACAGTTTATTATGTATCCTGTCCGGCACAACAAAGTGGAGAGAGGAAAAAGGGTTTACTTTGTTATTTACAAATCAAAAATATTGTCGCTGTGTATTAGAAAAGCTGATATGATTTGTTATATTAATAGAATGTCATGTCATTAACTACAATAATAATAATACCTTATGTTACCTGTAGCTATTAAAAATTAAACCGTAACACAGTTTCTAAGAACGTTAACTCAAAGATGCTACTTTGCACTATTAGACATGAGGTTTGAACAAATATAAATATTTAAAAAGTATATAAATATATTATGCAGCATAATATATTTATATACTTTTTAAATATTTATATATATTATTATTATTAATACGTCATAAGTATTCAGACGATCTATGGGTCCTACCTGTACGATTTAAACCTTAAACTTGGTTCAATACTATGAAGTATATTTTTTATCTTTATTTAGGGAGCTTACCGTGAAACTCAACGTGAAACATGACATAGTCAAACTCACAAATTACAGCTGTAAAAGAAAATTTCTCGTAGACTATGATAGCACGGAAGAGATACTAAAAATTGTACAATAACATTCATGGAACATGCATACAAATACCATACACGCACGCACACGAATACACCCCACGCACATACACCTCACCCACATACACACCCTTTCACAGTAATGCATCACACACTAACACAGACACACACACTCACCACACACTCACCACACACTCACCACACACACCCACCACACACACCCACCTCATATTGACACATACGGTATATGTTTTTACTCTTATATCTAATCTTACTTCCTTTTGTACTTACCTTAACCTCTGTACTGCAAATTTATAAAGCCTCTTTTCATGTAATCACTGTCTTAATATTGTACTTGTTGTCTATGGACCGAAAGAGACTAGATCCCACGACACAGGGAATCCTAGTGTGGGATCTAGGGCACTTACCATGTAAAATGTTTTGAGACAGTAAATTATTATTATTATTATTATTACCGCCGCACTCAGAGACGTTAATGATTACTTAAACTGACACTAATGAAAGATTTCACGAACAAAACCTTTACTTAGTAATAGTTTAATTATCATTAAATGTCTCTGAGTGCGGGGGTTAGTTAGTTTGGACTATGTCACTAAGATAAAAATACTCTAAGATCTACCGTGCATAAGCTGTAACAATATTGTCATTTATTATCAAAAATGATACTTTGTGTCGGATTTTAATGTCACCGGACACGCGTTAATTAAAATAATTACAATATTACACTTTATACTTTAATACATGAAATATCAAATTCGTTGCTAGAACCTCATACACGGCAGGTTTAATTGGATCATCCTCGTGCAATCGATATGTTGCCGAATTTAATAAACTCGTCGAACATATTTTTTGGTAGTCTCTGCTCATGTAGGGCTGTCAACAATCAAATAACATGTCATATGAATAATTCACATTATATTAACTGCATTTCATCTGATAAGGAGAATTATGATTACGATAAATAAAGGTACATAATATAATATATAGATGTATATAATAAGACATACCGCTGTAATAAGTAACATGGTTAACATACCAAAACATATGTAAGTAACTGATTTACGACAGGGATTTTTTGTTCAGCAATTTCATACATAATTTCACACCCAGATATCATAATAATCTTTTTCTTTACTCAAAAATCTGTATCCCAACGTTGACGTTATGTTTTTGAAAAAATATCTGCCTACAGTGCCAACCCTAACTTTTTAAACCAATCGGATGATCCGCTATGTACATTTGTACAGTCACAGCCTACAGCTTAACTATAGCTTGCCGCGCGTGCGCCGGGACCGAGCCAATTAATGCACCAAACAAACACCGCCCTGCCGGTACCAATCACGGTAACGAGCGAGATTGTTAGCGGGTCGCGGGGAGGGGGGGGGGGGGGTTCGTGACGTCACGCAACAGCTGACCGTGTTTGTTTGTTGTTGTTGTAATTGATTCTTTGTTTGGTCAGTGTGTATTGGGTGTTGGCATAAATTATTGTTTCATTTCTTGCACGAGATTGGTATTGATATTGTTTGATGACTTTGATTTAATCAGAAACTGTTGTTTTGTTAGTTTTGTTGTACCAAAACTTATATAATTACTATACACGGGACACATATCTTAACAACGACCTCAGAGTCATTAATGATTACTTAATCTAACACTAAGTATAGATTCAAAACGCCCTTACTTGTCAGTGTTGAACATTGATTAAATTATACCTGTCACTATCGTTTACATGTCAAATAATAGAGATGGCGATAGACATAAGAAGTGGTTAACTTAAAGTAAGATGGTTAATATCACGGAGTGCGGCGGTTACAGTCACACAATTAAGGGAAACAAACAGTTTAATAATATTGAACTTATTAACCACACATTTCTTACCAGAAGTAACTAAATGGCACTATTTTATTATCTCACTTAAGCAATGAGTTATATTTTACAAAACATAAAGCAAGCTATACGATACGACGGCGATCTTTTTAAAAACAGTTGCAACTGTTTAGACAAGGACTGCCAAACGCTACCCGCCCCCTTACTTCGTGGAAGCGAGACGCCGCTACGTGCAGTGTAATGCAGCGTCTCGCTTCCACAACGTAAACTGTCCTGCTTTAAGAGTTCATAATAAGAAGCTGTATCTAGATTTCCCAAACGGAAGCTTAAATGTGAAAAATCTAGAAATATATTCCCAGTAGTTCCTGATGTCTAGGTGTGTGCCGGTAGGGGCTAGATGTCCGGGTATTTCCCCTGGGGGTCACGCGACTCGGAAAACAATTCAAATCCTACAGTCTCGGACAATACTAGGCTTTGTATGGTATGTATGTGTATTGTATGTATTTACAATACGACGGAAATAACATTTTAGTAGAGTACACTTCTTTGAATAATTTATTTTTAGGCTTTTCAATGACTACATGTATTATTGTAGTATAACCTTCTTTTAATTATAATATCATTGAGTATAACTTAACTATAATACTGAACTTGATTCAACACGTTAAACTTGAAGTCTTTTTTTACACAATACAGTACCAAAACCAATGTACTCTTTAAATACCTATGTATATATTTAAATATGTCGGTTTAAAAAAAACCCCGAACTAGGATTTTCTCCTGTATCGTGGGTGAGTTTCACAAACATGAAATATCACATACACAAACACCCAGACTTGAACGACAGCGGATGACACAAATTTTTGTCTCGTGCGGGAATCGAACCCGCAAATAACATCAAAAATATATCGACAAATAATTCTTATCCTATCTATAACTCTATCTTTATTAGTCACATTACTTATTTTACTATTTACCTAGAATATCTCTCGCCGTGTTATTTCCTGTGAACCAGATATAGTCGCAATATTTATTCACAATACCGGACTGACGGTACTCGATGCTACGAGCAAACGTAGCTCGTAGACGTAGGCGTAGCACTCGATATTATTGCTACGAGAATGCTACGGGGTTGATACTACAACAATGCGTAGCGATCTCGTAGACATTTGCGTAGCAATAGATACCCATGGGACCATAGTAATTTTTCAATAGATTTCATAAATCGTTAAGTTAGTAATAATGGGTTGACTTGAGAGGTTTTTTATTACGATTTCGGAGAATATTCGAAGTACCTATTACTTAGGTTTTTAATATTTTTACTTAAAAGGAGGTTCCTATGTAAGATTTACTGTTAAAGTTTCTGCAATAAACTGAACTAAACGGTACTTCATATTCATATTCATATTCATATTCTTTATTGCAATCCATAATGTACATTATTGGTGGAAAATAAAATATAAAAGTCACAATTATGGACCCTGATGGGCACAGCAAGTAGAAGAGAGGAAGGCGTTTTATATAGGTAGATATAGGTAGTACTTAGTTAATGCAAAAGTAGATAGCGTAGGTGCACGATATTTATTGAGTATTATATAGTTATTATGTATGTATCGTTTATATGTATTTTATTCATAATTAATATTAATATTCAAAATTTATTTTTATTTTTTTAAATTATTATTTTTACTTCAGTTATCTATAGCTAGTAACTGAATAATGTTATGAGTCAGATGAGTCGACAGCCTGATTGGCGTAGTGGCTAAGCGATTAGACCGCTGCACTTCGGGTTGCGGGTTCGAATCCCGCAACGGACAACAATTTGTGTGATCTGCAGATGTTTGTTTCGAGTTGGCGTGTTTCTTAATTGCTAGTGTGGGGCGACGTTTAAAAAATTAAGGCTCTGAAATGTTTAATTACTTCTACTAGTTATAATTTAACATAGGTTATATTTTAAGAAAAACCTTATCTTGACATTAGACGATAGTATTGGCAACCGAAGCCGTCTAGTTTGTTGTTGATCGAAATCTGACGTGTGAAAGGGTTTGTGGAAACCTCTTTACAGAAATAAATAATTTATTTATAACCCTTACCGCATCAGTCCCATAACAATAAATACTTGACGATGTGCTAGCGCTAAAGCAACTTTGAAGAATTAAACGAAACTTGTATTAAAAAAGGAAACAGTGTACTCAACATATTCCATCCAGCAAGTCCCACTCCACATGATTGTATCTACCCCCATCTACCCACATTACGACCTACGCATCCATCACACAGTAACACAAGTCATAACTTATAAATCCCACCGCAAAGCTTCTTCTTCTTATCGTATGGTACAGCACAGATAGCCGAGTGGTATGACCGTTGGACTGCCAAGTCAAAGGTCGCAAGTTCAAATCCCGGCACGCACCAATGTCTCGTCATGGTGCGTACCGGGTTGAACTTGCGACCTTTGAATTGGCAGTCCAATGGTCACATCACTCGGCTATCAGTGCAAAACTAATAACACTTTATATCACTTACAAGTAACATACATATATATCTGCGGCCATAAACCTGCGGCCAGGAACCGCATGGGTGGCCGCTACTGTGACGTACCTGTGTCACGTGTGACATCATACACCTGTAGTGACGTCACGGAGGGTAGCCGGTCGCCGCTCAGACGTGTATCGTGTTAGAATCCTTTCGCCGGATATACATTATGTATTTATCTGTAAGGTCAGCTAAATCGGGCGCAGTGACCGCGCGGGTTTGAAAGATGAGATGAAATATTTATAACACGCTTTCATACATAAGATATAAATATGTAGGCATGCCTTATTTTATAATCTACGTTAAATTCTACTAAGTAATAACAGATGTACGGATCTTAGTTAAGCAAATATGACAAAGGTTTTCGGATGATGACTATGGCTGACTGACATTAATGCCACACTCGCAACAAGAAAGACTCAATTATTATTTTTTCCATATCGTCTATCGCAGTTACTTTCAAGGAGTCAGTCAACTTGGATTCTTATTAAGGTTGTTGTAATATGTGTTCTAAATAAATTCAATTAAACTTTTCTATAATAAAATATATCCTGGATCGTTTACACAATTACACATGGCATACAGACTATCACTCTAATATTATAAAGGTGAAAGTTTGTGAGTGAGTTTGTCACCTCTTCACGCTCAAACGGCTAGACCGATTTGCTAAAATTTGGTATAGAGGTAGCTGACACCCTAGGTTAACATATAGGCGCAGATAGTTTTTGCAATAATAATATCTAACAATAATACCGAAGAAACACCGCGAAAAACCCACACCGATCACAAGTAACAGCACTAAGCTATCTTAGATCGGTCAACCACTTAAAATAATCGACTATTATTCTGATACCCTGTCTATCCGACGAAGTGATCTGTGTTAAAGCACTTTAACTTGTGAGATAGTGTCAGTGAAGTTCCAGCGGACTTTAAATTGATCTGAGATGCTGCGAGTTGGAATATGGCTCGCGGCGGACTGGACTGCGGACTGCGGAGGCAGCAGAATGTTCTGGACTTATATAAAGACGTGTATTCTCCGAAGTTCGAGCAGTTCACTTGTATTTTATTTGGTTAGTTTATGATATTGTACAAGATCTTTTTGATTTCTGACAGTTTAGAGATTGTTGTAAATTACTATAGCTCCCGTATTTTCAAGGTTTAGCTATTACACAGCGACATTATACCAAACAATGTAGATCTACTTGAAAGTGTACCCTGGTGTCAGAGTTTACACCGCCTGTAGGCCGTTGTCATGCCTTTACACACCGTTGAAAAATCTCTCAGGAGTGCCGGTTTCCTCACGATGTTTTCCTTCGCCGTTTATAGCAACTGATAACTAACTTATAGTACGCACATGAATTTGAAAAGACATTGGTACGTCCCAGGGTTTGAACTTGCGAACTTTGACTTGGCAGTCTAATGGTCATACCACTCACTGCGAATTAGTTAGTGATATATTAGTGTGGTGGTTTTACTTGCGTATATGTGTCCTAAAAGAAATTTTTTACCTTGAAAGCCTAAAAGCCCCTTTTGCAGTATAAGATACTAATAATGGTATGGCCGACAAAATAAACATTCGTTCTAAAAAACTGACCACCATTTCTCAAAATGTTTACGTAATAGGAAATCAAAGAAATATATGTTCCTACATTTGTAACGCATCAAATAAAGTGTTGTGCGCACGCGTGACAAAAGAGGTAATATCTCACGATAACACAAGTCTTCGCCCACTGCGGGGAGCGGTAATAAGTGGGCTGCGGTTCGATTCCACTCGTGGACAAATCGCTGTGACTAATGTTACTATAAATCTTTCATATTTATTGTATATCCTTCGGTTGTATTGCTACTTCTATGTTATTACCTAAATGGATCGTAAAACTTGTGATGTTTGAAATATTATGTAAAATGTATTTTGTAGGGTTATTTTTGAAGCATCGCATTCACAACACTTGTACAGCAAAAGCCTTACTTAATGATGTTGATTGAAGAATTGAAGCATTGATTAATTAAGTGTTTGAATGCTACCTGGGTCAGATGTGACCCGCGAGCAATAAAATATCAATAATGTCTGCGGCATGGCGGTCAAAGTGTTAAACATTGTTGCGTCATCATTTGTCACTGTTGTTTTGTTATCAAATTCAAAATGACGTGTAATTCACTTAAACAAAACATTGACTATCTAATATATAATCATAGTTAATAAGTAGATAGATAAACCTTGAGAGAAATGGACCTTGTAGATCAGAAACAAATCTTTAGAAAGCTCGCTAATAATATAGATTTTTGTTTAAATTAACTATATGGATCTTTGAAGCAGAATACGTAATCAGCAAAACAATTACGTGAAGCATTCAAACAATGGCGGTATTCCTTAATGAACATACTGAGCAGTACTCACACTCACACAGCAACATAGTTGTCTGCGCAACTCCGGACTAGCCCGCGGTCGTCTTACAAAGCAAAGTCCCGCATACTTGGCGTTACTTGCTAAGTTTAAACGAGAAACAAACGGGCTTAAGATGCCTGCTCTGACATGCTTACACTCTGTGAATCACAAGTAAATAACTGGTAGTTTTGTTTGTATAAAAACGTCGCCGCACATTACGAATTTCTCCTGTATTGTTGTTGCATTACATAAATACCTAGACTCGGGATGAAAATCTGCGGATCGTAGATTTTTTTTAAATTCTTTAATTCCATGTACTAATACTCTTCTTATTTTGTATTATGTAAGTACCATAAATATTTTATTTATTATAAGAATTGAACATAATTTTTTACCAAACCGATTAGTATAAAAAAAATAAACGCCTAATGTCAGTCGTAGTGTTAAAATAGCCTTTAAAATGCTGTAGACTGTGTATCTAACGTCATCGTGTGGAAACTGGAAATGGACTGCAGCTTGCCGACAGCGAACAAAGCACGCCACACAAAGGCGGCACGTGTCATGCTGCGGACACTCGATACTGTCCGACTGTCCCGCTGTCTCACTGTCTAGGTGTCGTACTGTAGAGGTGTCTATGGCCTGTCGATTCGAGATGAGAATAGAAGAATCGACACTCTATGCATTGAGATATTTGTTGTTTATCGAAGCAGGGTTTTATCTGATTATACACTACAGAAATAAAAAACATTGTTTTGTTTTAAAACAGTTAGCAAAGCGAGGGAACAATGATAAATATTGAAATGTCTCAAAGAAATAAATGTACGTTTATATACAATGTATTGGTCCTCAAATAAATTCAATCAAATAAAATTTTATTACATTCTGAGAAGCATCTTTGTTCAAAGAAAGTACTTTTGAGAACTCGAGCGCTGTGGACGGGTCGTCCGAGGTCTTCTCAATCTCCGCTGTCATCAAAGGCGGCCCTTCACAAAGTTCCCGCGCTACCCTCTGCTCACCCACGAATATTTGCGGCTCCTTTGCTAAAAAACTTGTCAATTTTATTCTGAACCTAACAAGTTTCGTTCACTCACGACTTACAGACTTTGAGATGAAGTTACTTTGTAAATATTTCTGTACAGAATTTTGCTTTAGCGTTGACGCGCATTTAAGTTGCTATTTAAGACGAGTTTACTATAGTTATGGACCTAGGGATGGTAGAGACCTGGAGTTAACTTTACAAGGCGGAAAATGCAAGTATCTTAGCCAGTGGGGGACTTATATTTTGATAGATCTTGATCAAATTGACACTTGCTACATATTTCACTCCCAATTTGTTCACGAAATGCAAGACTGAAAATAATTACATCAACTATTAAGAGAGCTAAGGATACTTATAAAGATAAAGATCATTGATCAAACATACAAACACGTATCTTTAAGTTATATAAATATTTACCTACAGCGATTAATAATGAGCCGGGTTTTATTTGTTGTACAATACGATTGAGATCTTTCAAGAAGTTGATGTTAGTTTAAGATTAAAACCCAGGTATACATTATACATGCCCCTGAGGCAAAGCGGACCTAACGGAGGAGGGCTGGACCACGGTGGCCAAAAAGAAGGGGCAGAAGAAGAAGTCTGAGGCGAACAAGACCTCGGCTGGCCCTAAAAAGGCCAAAAAGAAGAAGGCGCCTAAGGAGAAGGCGCCGAAGAGGAAGAGGGCACCGAGGCTGCGCGTGCCGCGTTCATCGGCTGTGGTGATTACACTGCAGCCAGGCGCGGTAGAGCGTGGCCTGTCCTACGCGGCCGTCCTTACAACGGCCATGGACAAGGTGCCCTTAGCGGACCTCGGGATCACCGGCCTGCGATACAGGCAGGCGGTGACCGGGGCCCGCATATTTGAGTTGCCAGGGGCGAACAGCGGCAGTAAGGCCGACGCCCTCGTGCACAAATTACGAGAGGCACTGGGTGCCGAGGACGTCCGGGTCTCCAGGCCTATCAAGTGTGCAGAGATGCGCATTTCGGGCTTGGACGACTCCGCGACGTCCGAAAGTGTCGTCGCCGCAGTCGCCCGTACGGGTGGCTGCACGGCTGACGAAGTCAAGGCGGGGGAGGTACGACGCACCCCCTCCGGCCTTGGCAGCGTTTGGGTGCGCTGCCCTGTGGCTGCCGCTAATAAGGTGGCCCGAGGTAGGCTGCTGGTCGGATGGGTCTCGGCGCAGGTGAAACTGCTCGATGCCAGACCCACCCGATGCTACCGTTGCCTACTCAACGGGCACGTGCAGCACTTCTGCACGTCTGAGGAGGATCGCCGCACGCAGTGCTACCGCTGCGGCGAGGTCGGCCACCTGGCCAAGTTGTGCGCCAGGGTCCCGCAATGCACAGCCTGTGCTGCTGCGGGTCGAAAGGCCGACCACCCGATCGGAACCAAACCCTGTGGGGCTAGCGTGCCCCAAAAGGGTAAGGGGAAGGCCGCAACCCTGCGGCCGACCCCTGCTCCAGCTGCCACGGGTGGGGAGGTGGTGCCCATGTCTGCCTGATGTGGCCCACTTCTCCGTCTGGTGTTGCGCACCCAAGCGCCAAAAGGGTCAGTGAGGGGACGGACTTGGCGTTCCCTCACTGAGCAGAGGCCCGCGGAGGCTGGGTTGGGAGACCCACTTCTGCATTGCACTGGCCTCTGCACCGAAGTCCTGTACCCCCCTACCTCTACATAGGGGGGAGCGAAGAATCCGCCCCACTTTACAGGGCGGATAGCGCTGGTGGGGTTGGCGGTAGAATGCTATAGCGATCTCGCCTCCCCGCCACTTATGCGCCGAAGCAGGCAACATGTGAGGTTTTTAGTGGGTAGGCCCTCGTGGATCTTATTGGGTTCATGGGGGAGAGTCCCACATATCCCCGTCGCCTCCCAGTGGCGGGGAATGCGTAACGCATTTCCCTCACGTTAAAAAAAAAAAAAAAGGTATACATATATAACTATGATAGTTCTAAATGATAGATAGAAGAACTGATAGGTATTGATGGAGGCCAGCGAGCATTCAGTATGATTGATGGAGGTCGTGAGGAACACATTAGGTCTCTGACACAGTGTCGTCCCGGTTATAGGGCCAGGGTTTGATGTATGGGATTATATAACTGTGGAGGTAATGGAACTAATCTCTAGGTTTACTTTATACATGCTTTCTTAAATCAATACGTGGTTTTTTTTTTAAATAATCGTCGCCCCACACTAGGAATTTCTCCTGTATCGTGGGTGCGTTTCACAAACATGAAATATCATATACACAAACACCCAGACTTGGGACAAACATCTGCGGATCGCACAAATTTTTGTCTCGTACGGGAATCGAACCCGCAACCCTTGGCGCAGCAGTCCAATCGCTTAGCCACTACGCCAGTCAGGTCGTCAACGTAGTTATCTGATGGTTCCCGTATTTTACATAGCGCGGTTTGTAGTATAAAAATATCACTATTCTACGTTTCTATGCAACTTAAAGCAATAGTAAAACTGCATTATATCGGTGACACCAAATTTGTGAAAATTATATTATTCTGAGATCGAGCTCAGTGGCGTGCCATAGGAGAGGCCTATGTCCAGCAGTGGACTGAGATAGGCTGATGATGATGATATTATGTAAGTTGATTTAATAAATCATTGCCTATCCAGTGACCTACGTATTACACACTACAATTCGATTAATATTTAACATTGTTTCAACCACACAGAAAATAGTGTCTAAAGATGTTAATCTCCGACCAATCTATAGTCAAGTTTAAATCTACATCCCTACTTAAAAGCTCATTCAATAATATCTAACTTCAATATTTAAGACGGAACTTAAAATGGTGTATTTAAGGACCAGCAGCCGAGTGGCGCTATCAACAGATGGGTGGTGTCCCAGATGGGCATAGTTCAGCCGCAGTTGATTGAGAGACCTGTTGATAGCGCACTGGCCCTGAGTGGCCGAGCCTGGAGTATGCTGGGCCACTCTACACCAGGCTGGTTTTGTACACTGCATTTGTTTTGTAGAGAAACAATAATATTTCCGTTTTTAAGTTGGTGTGTTTCTTAAAAAGCTAACTTGAGGGAGTCTACTTAAATATTTGTTTTAAAACTGAGTTTTGAGTGAGTTTGTTGATAGCTAACTTAACTACAGCGTTTGTGTATGACAATTACAAATGAGTTTACACTTAAGTCTCTGTTTCTTTGTAAGTCGTCTAGCTTGTCGAACGATCTTTAGATGTCTACGACGTAAATATATATATATACGACGTTAATGTAAAGTACTCATAATATTTGTAAGAGCACCTTAATACAACATTAATTAAATTGTTTCAGGTAATACTCGCGGCTCGACAATGTCAATGAAGGCGTGAGTACACTGCGAGTGTTTCTTCACCCGGTCCAATTAAAATGTAATTTTAATGTAACGCGGCCCGCTGCTAATTACACACACGGTGGAACTGAATCGTATGTGACGTCACCGAGCACGTCAATTTAAGCGGAATACGCATGTGAACATGGTAGATGGAAGAAGGTACACTTGTACACGAATTACATAATGTTATAGTTATTTTTATAACTGTCTATAGCTATAATTGATAAAACTGCTTACATAGCTTTGTTTAAGTTAGGTATTTTTTACGTTTTCGAAATCTTCATCTGAAAGTAATTGGTTAAAATTCGTAATAATTCGAAAAGAGGCCTTTGCCTTGCAGTTGAGTTTTTGGCTGTTATTATCTACTTATTTGGTGATAACTTTTTTTAGAGCACTGATAGCCGATTGATATGACCGTTGGACTGCCAAGTCAAAGGTCGCAAGATCAAATCCCTGCACGCACCAATGTCTTTTCTAATTCATGTGCGTACTATAAATTAGTTATCAGTTGCTAAAACATCGTGAGGAAACCGGCACACCTGAGAGATTTTTAACGGTGTGTAAAGCCATGTCAGAGGCCTACAGGCGGTTTAAACTCTGACACCAGGTTGTTTATCAACCATACAATAAGAAGAAGAAGGTACAAAAGTAATTAACTATATACAGATTGCTAAAATATATTAGTGTTACAGCAGAAGCTGTTAAATCTTCTTTATCTTTATTACAAAGATTCGCAATCCTGATCTTTCAACAAAGCGTAAGACGTAATGGCCTGTGACTACAGTAAACCTGCTGCCCTACATCTGTTGTGTATCTAACGACACCCATGTATTACCCACGCTCACACAGCTCCTGTATGCAAATACAATTCTTAAGTAAAGGGCGTACCCATCTGTTGAAGCGAACAAATTTAGACCATTAGTCGCGGAGATAAAGTTTCTTTTTACGCACACGCTTCGTTACTCTTGCGTCGTTTGTTCTCTCTACAGCCTTTGTTTTTGGTTACGTACTGTAAAAGTTATGTATACATTCTGAATGATATGGTTTGCTATTAATATGTATGCGGCGTAAGAACGTTGTGCGATGTCTTCGCTATTTATGAAACTGTGATCAGTTTGGTTGGAGGCAGAGTACGCTTATAATGTTTTTTGTAACCAGATTTATGAATGCAGAGTAATCCTGCTTTGAATAGCATTACTCTGACTAAAGTGTTTTTGTAATAACGTTGGTGATGCGCAGAACACTTTGATATAATTCTCAGTGAAATACTTTTTAGTCTTTATTATAATGCGGGAGGATGATGTGATTAATATTTTTTTTTTAAACATTGCCTCACTCTTGCCTTGCCAACTTGGGTCGTTGTACAACCTTCAAATATCACATATTAACGCCCAGGTTTCCCAGGCCCAGGAAAAACGTACTAATCCACAACACCAACAGCACTTACTTCTATATTTATACCACACCATGTTTTACATCCACCAAAGACAATATATAACTGCCTATAAGTGTCTATAGTACACTCATAGAGGAACCAATACGGAAACATTTAGAAACCTTTAAAAACACATCACGTATAAAAATAACCCTCACAACAACTTAACAAATATAATATACTCTCTCCCATAAGTACACACTCTTTGAAACTCAAATATAATTTAGCGCGTTTTAATTTCCTGTGACGAGAACATAAATATCCTCTGCGCTCACAATGTGCGGCGCGGCAGCAGCTGACCACTTGGTGAGACATTAATGTTGCATGGAGCGACCCTGCCCGGCCGGAGGCACGCGACAGGTAGACACAGAAGTACCACTTGGAACTTGCAAGCTTACATTACGAGTTTACGTATTGGTTGTCGGTTTCTCTTATAATATCCTCTATGTTTTATAACGTAGTTGCTAGGTAACATATGCAGTGGGGGTTTTAAATTTACATCCCATATGGGGCTAACATTTGTGTGATCTGCAGATGCCTTGACCTTCAATGTAGGATTAAGATAAAAGTTCTACAAAATCACAAAACTTGTCTATGACATCTAATGTAACATTTTGGTGCGTGGCTCAAGTCAATCTATACAGTTTCAAAATCTTCCTATGACGATAACCTATTGGCCCTATCCTTTTGTTCCGCGTAGAGTGGTACTTCTGTCTCCCGCGTGCATTGACGGCGCCCTTCCCAACCTCCCTTGCGGGTAACGACTTGTCTAACGACGTGTTCAGGATTTCACTCACACGCGTTTACATGGTAATGCCTTTTATATTAAAGCTTAGACTATATGTTGAAGGATCTCTGGCCTCTGCGGAAATTGGCCAGATTTTACATTTATTTATACGAGGTTTTTAAGTAGCGCCGTCGCTTGTTTTAATTTTAAAAGACAACAGTTTTTCTTGTACAGTCAGCTACATAAGTAGCTAAACATTATTAACTATATTAAATTATTAAACACACTATTAATTGAAGAACTATTTATTATATAGTTAAATGTCTTAAATATTCTCAGATCATCTTTTGGACGCTTCTATAATTTGAAACAACTTGAATTATGTTTATTTATTTCAATTATTTGACATAAGGTCTCTTAACATGTACCTACTGTGTATTCTCAGGAGAAGTTTAAGAAATATGACTTATAAAGAACATGGAGTTGCACAAGCCCGTGAGGAAAAAGGTCAATCGCTCATACTGCGTGATCGTAGGTTTAAAATCACTAACAAATAGTTAAGTAAAACTTATCTAAGATCCATGTAGACCATAGACACGACACAAAGTCCTGCCCCCTTACCATGATCTTTTAAAGCAGGACAGATATAGATGTGGAAAAGAGACGCCGCTTCGTGCAGTGTAATGTGGCGTCTCGCTTCCACATCTTAAAGTGTCCAGCTTTAAGAGATCATGATAAGGGGCCTGAAGTCTTAAATATAACTCATACGGATCGACTGGAAACTATTGTTACAGCACATCTATCTCCGAACTAACACGCAGTTTGTACAGATTAAGCTACAACTTTATAATTTGACAGACTTTAGTCGAGATATATTAACGAGATGATCGCAGCTTCCTACTTCAATAAGTTAATCTTCCAAGACGGCTCGAGACACTCGGAGGCTGGTAACTACTGCTTAGCGGGTGACAACTACTCACGCGATTAGAGCAATTATTTAGTTGGAGGTTTGAAGTAGGTGCTTAACCGATTACACCGACGGATGATGTTTATGTGCGAGTCTTATTTCTTAATCGCAGCCATTTGGTTGATTAATTTAATTAAAAAGTAGAACTTTGGCTACCGAATCAATCTTAAAAATGTTGATAGTAAATTAACATAGTCATTAAAAAAGTTTCACAAAATGTTGCGCAGTCGAGTTGTTTTATTATCCAGAAATGTATTTTATTTTAGCTATTCTCATTATCTCAGCTTGAACAAAATAAACATTTATCTTTCCTTCTTTATAACAGCAACTAATATTTACCTTATAATAATATTCCTCGCTAGCATCTTCCATTTTTCTAATAAAACCCAGCTTCGTTCAGTGAACATTGTTACCGTAAATTTTAAAAATCATACCGTTATGAATATTCAGCGGAGGAAATGAGCCGGCTGGCTGCCTGCACCGAAAATGATGATTTGAATTACAGGAACTGTTGAAATATGAAGCGTGTGGATGTGTTAAGTAATTTAAGCAATCAACCTGTAGGTAATATGAGAGAAATAATAAGAATTTTATTGCTACCTGACATCACACAAAACATGAGCGCTCAAACTTTAACCTATTATTTAAAATAGATAATGGCTTAATATGCAATTTAAACATAAATATTAAGCATATTAAATTCTTAAGGGATGAAGTTGAACATTTCAAAGAATTTTTTCTAAAGCTGTTCCAATCTCAGTGAAAATTGATGTCATATAAATGTCAATTTTTAATACTAAGATCGAGAGACAAACATACTGATAAAGACATTGCTAATATAAATACAACCAACCCTACTGAATCAGACATGTGCTCTGTATTGCTATAATATAGTTCGCTTGTTGTAAACCACAACTCCAAAAGTCGATATAAACGTCTAACCAATGATTAACATAGTAAACTGAACTCAAAACTAGTTCAAATCCATCTAATATTATAGCAAATGTCAGAAACCGTTGAGTTAACAATGATCAGCTACGCAAGCAGGGACTCGCTCACTTCTACTACTAACTTTAGTTCAAAACCAATTTAGGGTGAGATAATACCAGGAGCCCATGACACGGTGAAGTCACTGTGTATTCTATCATGGCGTCTCCAAGATAAACAACATTCTCGTCCGCTATCATCTGTCCTTATTTAAGAGAAAGTTGCTCTTTACCATCTGTGGCGTGAAGTTGGAAACTTGTTATAAAAAAATTATTAATATAATGACATTATTAGATGCAGAATAGAATGTTAGTGTAACGATAATCTAAGGTGTAACGTACGATTGTTAAATACCAAGTATACAATACAAGGAAATGTACAAAATATCTTGTTGAAGTGTATTTGTTCGCTGCATTAGTATCTACATATTTTCATTGATAAAGGGTGGCTTTTGGGGGCTGCCTTATGTATGACGTTCAGGAAACACTATTTAAAATAGTCTATTCTTTTAACTTCATATAAAAAATATTAGTATTACCCGAAATTGAGACGAAACAGGCTTCAATAAACAACCACAATTGTCGTAGAGCCTAAACACACACAGAACCCCAGAATAAATACGAAACTTTTTGGGTGGCCGGCCCGCGCCCTCTTTGTCACTTTCTTGTTCCACTGGTATCCTAATAAAGTGAAGAAACGTCGGAAGAAACTTCGCTCGTTACTTACTTGATGAATTTTAATGCAGAAAGGATCGAGAATTACACCAATTAAATGCTACGAGCGAAACTAAAGCTGATTAAGAAGTTAACGCAAGTTTCAAGTTGCACTCATGCGTTAAAATCATCCAGGAATTTAATTTGAATAACATTTTTAACCGACTTCAAAGAAAGAGGAGGGTCTAAATTGGTCAAAACCTTTTTTTTTTTCAACATTTCAATTAATTTATAAAGTATTTTTTTTTTATATTTGTTGTAAGATTTAAAGCTTTTCACTTTGCAAAATATACTTTATTATTGTTATATTCGCTGACACAATTCACTGCACATAGATTGTTACATTCGTTCCTCTCACTGAAGCTACATTCATACATTTCCACAATAATAAATGACCGCAACTGACCTCATACACCGTTTTGTTCTCAAAACAAAAGCGGATCCCTTGATTAATGTCAGTCAGCAGTTCTATTGTGGAGGGTCCGCTAACCGACTGAGAAATCGTTGTCGCCTTCCTCCAAATGCTCCTCACACCGTGTCTCCATTGAGGCGGACTTCAAAGCCTCCCGTGGGCTCGTCGCCACAGCCCTTTATTTATGGGTTTTTTAACGCCCCACCAATTTTCAGCTTGAAAAGTTTCTTTGATGTCTCGAGAGCACTCAATATGTTTTGTGTATGGATGATGCTTTACTTCTTGGATGACTCTTTTCTATCTGGACTGTTTCGAGTGGCGTATTTTAGTGTTTTGTTATCTAATTATTTACTTACATAGGTTGGTAGATATTATATATGACCATATCCTTAATTTTAATGCTCGTTATATTGTTTGATACAAAACATGGGTGTAATTTTATACATTTATTAGTAAATATCCCCTTGACAATTTAAATTCGTTTTTATTTTACAACTTTATAGCGGTCGAATTCTAAATAAATAAATGTGACCCTTGTTCCCAGAACTTTAATAAATATTTCAACAAAGTTCATCCCAATTGAATATCCGAACCTTTCCAACAGACGTCAGTCTCAAGGCACCAACGACGGCGCGACAAAATTGAAAAACCTAAGGCAAATGGATAAGACAGATGGGCGAGGCGCGTCACGGTGTACGGAGAGCACGGCTGTACCACATACACTGCGAGAGGCGATTTGTCAAAGAGATATAACTCAGCGGGGACCTCCCAGATTGGATGTGTGCCTAGGACCGCCGCCGCCCGGGACACTGGTTTAGAATTCTAAAAGGTTTACACAGCTGGTCTCACTCGAAGCTGTTCAAACTTATCGAAGATTCCTTTCAGTTAGAACCTTTGTGACGAAGATTGTCGCGACGTACCTTCGTTGTTAGATCTATTGTTTAACACATTTATCTCGACTATTCACAGTGTCCATTTGTTCCATAATACAATCTAGGACACCTAAAATTGTCAGTACGTCGTTCGTCGTTTCTTCAGCAAGATCTCGCTACTTGAGATAGGTTAATGAACAGATTGCGGACAAAACAACACCGCATCATTAAATACTCGAACAATGGCGTCAGATAACAAACAGAATCACGTTACCGCCATTAAAATGACAATAATTTGGTCTCTTTTGCTAAACTTATTTGCGATCGCGTTGAACTTTGATGTGAAGTAATAAGGCAGTTTTTGTGTCGCTCTAACTGCAACACTAAAGTTGTCAGCTTGTTCAATGGGGCATTGTAAAGGGATTTGAATTCGCGATCAGTTTTCCCGTTGGCAACGTTTGATGGTATTAAAACTTTGTTGTCAAGTGTTCGGAGATGAAGATCGCACTTTGTAGCGGGTTCATTGTCGGCGCGGAAATATTAAACAATATGAGACGGACCTAAAATGAGGACTTAATATTTTATTGAAATTTAGGCTATTGTTTTGTTTTGGCTAATACTTTGTATAGGTAGAAGATAGAATATTAAAGCAACTTCAAAGTTTCCTTAAATGCTTGAACAAAAAAAAAACTATATATGAATGAAAATCGAAAGAATATTCTACTCATTTAAAGGCTTATAAAACTAAATTAATAAAGAATATTTCTACTCAGCTGCAGAAAGAGCCTAGCTAAGTAAGTAATTATACCTGAGCCAGTGAGCCTCGATCGCACACAATAGTATAAACAGCGCTAGGTACACAACGTAGCTGGTCTGTGAAGTGAACAACAGACAACAAACAAAGCCCGCTGGTGGCGCAAATGAAGCGAGAGGATTGAAAACTGATGAAATACGATTGAAAACTGAATGGAGTGTGGCAAACAGAGCAAATGAACGCGGCCTGTTAGCGGACGCCGCCCCCGCCCCGCGCCCGCCCCGCACCCGCCCCGCACCCGCCCCGCTGTCGCCCCGCACTAAGAGAATGCTCCCCTAATGTAGGCCACTGGGCTATCCATTATTCCATTTAACGACAACTTGTGCATTTCTCGATTATTTTTCAAACGTCAAGAATATTGTGCTTTTGACTTTGTAATATTTCCGTCGCGATTCCTCCAAGTTAATAAGTGTTCGTTGAAATGATTTAGCTTTTCAGTAAAATGAGGGCTTTTGAAATAACTACTATCATTTTTAACTGTCAGTTTTACTCGGGTACACATTAACGTGTAGTTTTGGACGGCGGCTTCAGAGATAGTTTATGAGCTCTGAGAGTGATGGCCCGAGGCGACAGTAGAGCGGTGACAAGAGGCAGGGAAGTGACATGGTCAGCTTCCCTTTTGCTTTTGAACTCTAGTTAGTTTTCATGTTTAATTAAAACTTCATAACTTAAACCCCCTTACTCATAAAAAATTACAATTATAATCCAAGAATTAAATTATACCTGTCACTGTCATTTGCATGTCAAAGAATAGAGATGGCAATAGACTTAATACGGGTTTAAGGTAATGCCGGTATGATCCTCGTTTATCAATAAGGGGATGAGTGTATTATTCCAGAGCTATTTTTATTTGTATAATAGAGGTGCACCGTAGTGTAGGAGTGCGTTGGTCCCGCTTCGTGGTTTCTGCCTCGTTAGCTCGTGTTGCTCGACAAGCCCACCTCTATTGTTTAGTTCTCGCTCCGTTGTATTGTTTAGAATGCGTCTGGGAATCAATGGCTCCTTTGTTTTTAGCAATTCAGTTTTTATTCATCAATTCGGATTTGCTGGAAAGATTTACTCAACAAATTATATATTTATAGTTTGTATGTTTTGATTAAACATTTTAGTATTCTAGTAGTCCAGCACCTAAACTATTTAAATTTTATAGAGAACACTACAGCTAAATAATAACTTATAAACATATTCATTTGGTATTTTATAGCACATAATCTCTTTAAAGGTCGAATCACCAGTTTCGGTTCTGACGTTTCATCTACTTTTGACGTTCAGTCTAAAGTATCAGTGGAACTTTTAAATCCTTCAAACAGAAAGCCAAGCTCTTAAGCTCAGCAGTCTGAGACGCCATCAATCACACAGCTCCTGACTAATGGCTGGCGTGTCTTCTCAGAGGGGGTAAGGGTAAGGGCGGGGGGGTGCGGCGTGCAGTGAATGTCAGTGCACATTACATGCAGACATGCTCCCTGCAGCGCCAGCGTGATGGATAGGACCAGCAGAACATACGTCAAGAATTACATGTTAGGAGTTGGATTTAGGTTAAATGCATTTAACGTTTTAGCTTTTGTAAATGCAACTACCAGTGAACGTGTTCGCATTAATTCCTTAGACTTAAAAAAAAATCCAAAGAATTGAAAACCTCCTCCTCTTTTTGAAGTTGTTTAAAAATGCTTTATTTGATTGTTTGGTGTGTTGATTATGTAAGAAATCGTACTGTCTAAGGTAGGCAATTAGATACTACTTTCATAAAAGACTAAATATCAACTAAGCAAAAATAATCCTAGCTTCAAGTTACTGTGTATCTACCGTCATAGATCTAGTCACTATCTCAAATAACAAAAACAAGTATGATAAACGACCTACCCGCTTGTCAGCACAATTTGAAAATACCCTCAGTTGATACCCTCAATAATTTGTTTTTATAATCGGATGGTAAGTGATTAATGTTCAGCTATTAATCAATTAGGCTGCCTCGCTCCGGGCGAGCTCTCGAACTGAAGAGGATGCCGCCAATTACACAGTTAACTTGTTTATTATAATATAACACTTATTACCTTTTGATTATGATGGACCCTTCCCTTTACGGAGATTGTTACAGTAAGGAATATTAAGAGTAAAGCTCAGTCAGATAGATATTAATATTATTTAATTAGTGTCTATTGTACACCAAATATAAGCATTAATACCTTAAACGTACAATTAAGAACAATGTTAATGCAACAAGTAAATTAATGCTAAGCATACTTCGCTTGATTACTAGATGTTAGATTATTATGGTGTAATAGAGATAGATAGAGTGATATTATGGGTTATGGGTCGTGGTAGTCAATTTAAAGTTTAAAGTATATCGCAAGTCAAACGTCACTAGAACTAACTTCATATCGCAAGAACATTGAAGGTTCGACAGAAATACAATAAGTACACGGTGACTAATATTGACCAAGTTCTAAGTCAGTGGGGTTGACGTGATCGATACTGGCGACTCATCTAAATTTACTTGATCTCAAAGACCGTATCTTTGAGCCATCAGAATACCAACTTGATAAAACGTTTCTATTTCCTAAACCAATAAAGATTTTAGCAAAAAAGGTAAATTGAATTGAAAGAAAGTTTATAGATAAATTCCTCTAGGGTCCGTCTTAATTGAGGCTTCACGTGACTCCGGCCCAAAGTGGATCACGTCAAAGAGACTCAATTTCCGATCAGCCGTCATTCTGCCGATCGCTCCGCTAGATAAATATCGAGACAAATTAGTCGATCTGAGTCCTGATTGGTCGGCGATGTGGCCGCCATAGTTGCGGCCATACCGCCAATATTGGTGTTATTGGCAGCTTGATTGATAGACCAGTTGCCAAAGATATATGATTGCGGGTGACACGTCAAAATGTAGCCATGTTTGTGGAGATGTGACGGTATTTACGTGATCTTTGCAGCTTCTAGACTGAAAAATTGCAGCACTTATAAATATGAAGGTATATAATGTGTCTATTTGTATATTGCCAGAATACATATAGAGTTATAGCCGATCTTTTATCGTAAAAAGCATATATGTAATATGTATATATATATCGGTTAGAAAATTAAACGAGCCCAAAGTCCAAAGCGTTAGGTTTAGTTTCATTCAGGTTCGGTTTTCGATTAACGTCTACTACAAAATTATTTAACCTTTCGTAAGTCAACGTTTTGTCATTGATTTATGTACAGACGCCAAAAATGACAACTCGATTATCTAAATTCTAGTCAGTCAATTTCCTTGGAATAATAAAATCTCACAAGTTGGTAATGGAAACGTCTTTTATTTAAAATGGCTATAAATCTAGAATTTACTTATAATTAATAATAAAAACACACTGTGATAGACGTATGTATTATCTTTTAAAGTAAATAAAACTACACTGAACACACTAATACACCTGTTTGTAACAACACATTAATATGTAACAGCTGTGTTAGTCTAACAATTGTTTCTCTAACAAAGTTGTTCGATGCTCCGGCGGTGCAGCATCAGATATAACCTCGATACATATGCAATGCTCCCTCCCCCCCCCCCTGCTCACCCCTGACGTTGTAAAGTACCTCGATGGTTATTTTACTGCGCTACGTGAGAGTTCTTTATTAAGATTAATTAAAACCGAGAGCTAAGATGAAGCGCTCCGGGGATTGCACCGGAGAACAATCTCCAGCACTCCGCTGTGTTCTCTTTGTATTCAGATCGGTTTCTTTCATTGTTTTTTCATTATGATGTTACTGAGGGCTGTGGGTTTATTGGATCTTTCAATTGTTTTTTGTAAGCGTATTGTTTCTGTAAGGCACATGGTCTACAATGTCGGTCTGACTATGAAAGCAATTCATTAATTACTGATAGATTGATTCATTTATAAGTGTGTTACTTTAATAAGGCATTTGTTTAAACAAATATTTGTCAAACTAAACACAACAACATTGTTTAATACAAATTCCTGGATTACAAGTCTTGTTTTTCACATAATCTGCCGCATCCTGACATCTAAGCTAGCCTAGAAATATGTAATGCTAAATGCAGTTTTAAAGAATAACCTCTTCATAAAAATATTCTTACTAGCTGACCCGGCGAACTTCGTACCACCTTCTCAGCATTAAAACCTTCCCTGGACTTCGATAAATATTTATAAACCAAAATTAGTGAAATCGGTCCAGCCGTTCTCGAGTTTAGGCTAGACTTACTGTCTTTACTCGAGACAGCAATTAATTTTTATACATATAGAAGAAATATTTAAAATTATAAAAAATAGCTAACGTTACAATTTGTCGGAACAGACATTTAACTAGGTACTTATTTTAACTTTTCATTTACAATATTTTCATTTCAACGTCAATTTCTTTCATTTCCTTATTCAACGACAGCCATTTTACTTTTGAATTGCATTCTCAGTCGGAACGTACGACGGACCGAACGAATATTGCAATATGACAGCGAACGAATGATTGGCATTGCCGCATGACTGGTGAACGTATTGTGAACGTAATATAATCGAATGCATTGTAGCGGATCTTTTAGAAGTAGGTCGGTGTGAAGCGAGCCATGAATATTTCATGGGATGTCGTACTGTGCTGGGACTGGGAGAAACGTTGCCGTACTGCTGTTATGAATAACCCTGTTACTGCTTACCATACAAAAAAATATATATATAATATATAAGGGGTAGGCAGAGGTGTACCTTTAGTACATCCACATTTCGCCAGTTATGTTACAGGTCCCAAATTGAATAGGGGGCGAGCCTATTGCCATCTACCGGGTACAAATCCAGACTCCGTGCTGCTTCTGAGTATTACCTAATGGATAAACCCAATAACACTTTACCTGACCCGAGATTCAAACCCAGGACCTCGTGCTCAGCAGACAGACCAACGAGGCAGTCTACTGCAATTTGCAGTAATAAAATCATGTATTACTTAAAACTATTTTAACGACCGAATTGGCTCAGTAATTTTAATTTACTAGGTTCGCCACGCGGTTTCTCCCGCGTTTAATTTGAATCAAGGCGGGTAAAACCCCGAAGCATAGGTTAAGTTACTAATAATATAATTCAATCATGATTCGAAAGACACCTAGCGCCATCTACCGTCCTAAACCAGTTAGTTAGTAAGTTATAGTTTTTTCCCTCGGGAACAGAACTTACTTCGAATTTATAATATTACGTTAGGAGTTAGGATGCAGTTAATTTATAATATCGATTGCTGCACTAAGGGCACTGGTTTGATCCCGGACCGGAATATTTGTGTGATATGCAAATATGTTAGTGTCACTCGTGTAAGCGATTGTGTGTGCATATTATAATGAATTGTGAATTTTACACGCATCCATCTAGGTTACTGTGTGTAGGCCTCTGACATGGCTTTACACACCGTTGAGAAATCTCTCAGGTGTGCCGCTTCCTCACGATGTTTTCCTTTACCATTTTGAGCAACTGATAACTAATTTCTAGTACGCACATTTTGAAAATACATTGGTGCGTGCTGGGGTTTGAACTTGTGTCCTCTGACTTGGCAGTCCAACGGCCATACCACTCGGCTATCAGCCCTATACGGGGTATCTACAACCACATAGTAGTGTCTAATTGTATGTATATTTCGTAATAAAATGACTCTTCCAAAACATGCTGCTAAATTCTATGTAAAAAGCCCTTGAGGTCTTCTTCTTCTTCTTATAGTATGGTTGATGAACAACCTGGTGTCAGAGTTTAAACCGCCTGTAGGCCTCTGACATGGCTTTACACACCGTTGAAAAATCTCTCAGGTATGCCGGTTTCCTCACGATGTTTTCCTTCACCGTTTTTAGCAACTGATAACTAATTTTTAAATTTTAGCCCTTGAGGTGAAGCAGTCACATAAAATGAATGATAGTCATAGAGAAGTTACCAAAAGCAGCTTCTTTAGAAACACAGATTATAGAACCTCATATATCGTTCAATTCAATTTTCTCTCAAAACTAAAAGCAATTTATTATTAATTCACATTTCCTGTGACACGCCACTCAAACATATATTATACGTACTACATAATGTATTGTCCCCGTGTATTTCTCAACACACATCGCGCTACAAATCTGATACGAATTCATTAATTGACAAAGCCATCGGAAATTAGTTTGCGAGATTGAAGCGTATTTAATTACACGCGATATTTCCTTTTAATTAGTAAATAATAATGTCTATATTCACTTGTACGTAAATGTGGAGTGGCGTGTAAGTATAATGAAGTTATTCAACCATGTAATATGTACTGACGCTGTATATACATATGTATGTACATAAGTTAGTATGTTCGTACCTCGCGCCGCGCCGAATTAATTTGGAACTCAAAGGTTTTGTCTTACGATGTTTACTTAGTTCTACGATGATTAACGTGTACGTCTACGTTGTGTCGTCACGTCAGCATACGTACTTGATGATTTGATGGAAGATATTTCGGTAATTAAAAGCGAGATAGAAAACACGTCACGAGAACTGCAGGTATTTTCAGGCTTTAAAACGAATTAACAGATTTTAAAAGTAAAACCATATTATTTTTATTCTGTTTATTATTACAAGGAAGTAGGAATCCAATTTCCCCTTCACCGTACTATCTCCAATAACATCACAAAAGCTGCGACAGATATTAATAAAATACTTTCAACAATAGAAATAAATACGTTCACATTCTCCTCTATCGGAAAAGTATTCAAAGCATGGAATTTAATTCAGCGTCCAGCTGTATTAAAGTACGTACAAAAAAAACATCCCCTCGCCAGCCGAGCACATACTCCCTCCCCCACTGAAACCCTGAGGGACCCCTGTGTGTGCAAGCTGCACACTGCACAGACAATATTAAATATCGAGAACATTCCAATTACGCGAGCAAATAAAATATCGAATAAAGCCGCTTCAGTTTTTTTTTTTATTCAAAACACTCGTATATTTAACGGATAATCGAGATTGTTGCCAGCCGTGTAATTGCGAAATACCGGTGTCGGCAGTGCGCGCCGTGCCTTACACCACGCCGCACCGCGCCCGTCGATAAGGGCGCGCGTAGACGACTGTGGTACTGACACTGAGTGGCGCACGGAATGCGATTGTGAAGGAATGTTAATGTTACTGCGATTGTAAGTTTGTTGCGATTTAGTGTACTGTTATGTAAAGTGTTTCTGTTTGCTTTGCCAAGAAAACACTCGGAACAAGTGGACTTTTATATGAATAATTGCTGAGGTCTTACACTTTGTTGTTTGCTGTTTGTTACCAACTTGCTAAAAGCATCGTAAAATCATATTTTGATACACGAAACTAACAAATAGTATATTATTTCTGTAAAATAGTAATTATTAGTCACTGGTAACATTTTACTCGGCCCAGTGTAATTAAATCATAGCCTATAACTGGACCATTTATCTCAGCCACACGATCACCGCTGTCCCTCCCAGATCGTCGATCTGTTTTGTAAATGTCAATTAGACTAATTTGTTTCAATAGTTCTTCGACTGGTATTTAGAAATAATTAATTATTAAGTAATCTCCATCTTAAAGTGTTCGTTCATTTTGTACAACCTTAATCCCACTGTGGCCGACTTCGTTTCATTTGCCTTCTAATTGGAATAAATTAATATCGCTTTGAAGCCTTTCCACGATTTGAATGGAAAATGAATTCTTTTCTATAAATGTCCAACAGACTGTAATGGGATCTGGACTTATTGAACTGGAACCAATTGAAACGTTGACGCTTGACGTTTTGACAGAATTTTTGTTCAACGAATTATATTTAAATTCAGATTAAAAGCGTAGAGTTTTGTGACAATTATACTTTATTTAGTAAAAACATTTATTCCTTTTAATATTTAATAGGCCGTTTATACTCAATTAAAACTTTACAAAGGCTTTACTTAAAAGACTCGTTTGTTAGATAGAGGCCTTTGTCTACTTCAACTTCACCATTCATCATGACGTCAGTTTGGAAGCAAAAATAGCTAGTTGTACCTATTTCCTCGCCTTCAGCTTCCAACATAAATGTGAAATAAGAAAAGGCCTCAAAGGGTCCGGTTCAAAGGGACTCTAAATGTTTGCTCTAACTTTGTTTGTTTATTTAGGACTCACTTCCCGAGACTTGGCCCGTCCCTTGGCGATTTGTTTTCGGGACTATTACCGAGTTACCAAATATTTATGAAATACCTACCAATTAGACCGAAAGTTTTATTAAAAAACAGAAGAAAAATCTTTATTTCCTTCCAAGCTTAAATACAAAATCTTGTTAGTTGCCAAAGTTCTCGCCTCACGAAGAAGTTAATTGAAATTTTGTGTTTCTCTTTCATTTTATTTGAGCTCAACGTTGAGGGAGATGAATTTTAGGGGAATCCATTAAGTGCACTGAAACTTGTTCTCAAACTGAAATATTTTAAAATATTTGGTGCAGCAAGATGTAAGGGAATGGGAGGTAATTGAAACAGAATGTTACATTTACAAAGTGCTACTTATTATTCTAATATTCCACAGACAATCTACTTATGTTTCTCTTACATCCGCATCATATCGTCCCTGCTCTTCATCATGACGTCCTTGTAGGACCAGCGCACGAGCATGTCGGAGTCCAAGTAGGTGAGGTCGTCCTTCTTCATCATCATGTTGGACATGTCCACGTCCTTCACGGTGTTGGACATCGACAGGTCCTTCCTGTAGATCAGGACATCGGTGAACTTCATGTTGCGAGTGAAGAAGTGAGTCATGTCGATCCTTCTGTCGAAGGGGAAGCCGAGCGGCATCGTGTCGAAGCACACGCTCCAGCGGCAGGTCCTGCGTTCCTTCATGATTGTCATGTCGAGGGTGGGAAGTAGCAGGTTGGTCTTGACGGGGGTGACAATGACGAACATCTGCATGGGCATACCACCACGACGACCCAGAGGCAGGAGAAGCCTGTGCGGGAAGCCAATGCGGGTCTTGAACCACCAGCTCTCTACATCAACTGTCTTACTGATAGTTCCGACGGTATCAATCATGTTGTGCAAGATGCGGCGGGTCCATGGTCTCTGCTCAATAACGCCGTGCATCTCCAGGGAGTTGCGCACAATGGTGTTCTTGCCAGTCTCCAGTTTGTACAAGAAGGTGTCCATCTCAACCATGTCGAAACGCTTGTCGTTGACGCTCATGAGGCGGCCGGCGCAGTCGTATTTGGGACCGATGAAGATGCGGACGACACAGTCGACAGTCTTGTCTGAGGTGACATCAACGGTGACCTTGAAGGGGTGGTGGTTGAGGCGACGCATGCGTGCGACCATAGTCATGTCAGAACGCTTCTTCTTCATCTCGACGTCGTCAAGATACAAAGCGTTGGTGATGTCCATGTCGTACTCATCGATGAAGGTGGTCAGCTTGTCAGTAGTGAAGTGGTCGATCTTGACTCCGGGGAAGTCGAAGTCTTCGCGGGTGTACTTAGGCAGCATTTTCTTGAAGAGGACGAAGGTGTCAGTGACGCGTTTCATCAGCCTCCAGAAGACAGGGTCGCGCAGGCAAGTCGTGTACATGTCCAAAGCGGTAGGCACGTAGGTGTATCTATGAAAAAGATTAATATTTTTATTAGTAAATATGATTCGACAATTTAAATAATATAATATATGAAGGTACAATAATTATCTTTTCATCAGTAACATATCCTACTTACTTGTCAAAGTTGTACACGTTGTAGGAGAGCATTCTCCTCATCAGGTGCATCATGTGCATGAACTTCGCGTCGTCGCCGACCAGTCCCATACCTCCCAGAAGCAGTCTGGACAGGTTCTCAACATCCTCGGCCTTCCTCAGACTGATGATAGTTCCGTCACGCTAAAGAAAATAACAAACATCAGCAACATTGAACAATAATCAAAAATTTTAGTTATGTATGTATATTAAGTAGTCTCAAATGACACTTACGCGTTCAATTTTACCGGTGAGGATTCCGTCGCGGAGTAACCTCTCAACATCATCCAACATCTGCTTGACCTTAACATTGTCCTTTGTCAGTACAATCATGTTGTTGCTGCGCACGGGCATCTCGTCACCGGTGTGCAGGCGGATCTTGGGCCAGTAGCCGGTCTTCAGGGGCTCGTTCCACATCATGGTCTTGATGTCGCACATCTCGTGGCAGAGACGCTCCAGCCTAAGTCTAGCCAGCAGCTGCATGTGGGCGTACGCCATGATCTCTCCGCGGCGCTCCTTGTTGACGGTGTACATGTCGTCGGTCATCCAGAAGGGGTAGTTCATGTGCAGGTAGTACATGTAGGTGTTGAGATCGATGTCCTCGGTGAAGTAAGAGATGCGGTCGTCTTCGGTCAGCGTGCGGCGGACTCCTTTGCGCCAGTCAATCACCACCAGGTTCTTGTCAGTCACTTTGATGCCGTAGTAGTCCATCATGACGGGGTCAGTGACGGCCTTGGTCATCTTCATCATGAAGGCCTTGTTGATGACGTGGCTGTCGACGAAGAAGTAGGGGTAGATTTCGTAAGGAGCGGGGATGGTGATGCCGCGGCAGTCGGTCCTGTGGAACACGCAGGCGGTGAGGGCGTACACGAACATGCCTCCATTGATGCGCTCCCTCAGCCAGCAGGCGGTCCTGATGAACACGTCGAAGTCCTTGGCGAAGAACAAGATCTTGAAGACCTTGACGGCCTGATCCAGGTGCAGCTCGTTGGTGTGAACGAACACCTCACCTCGTGGGAGCATTCCCATCTTAAAGGTGTCCAAGAATATCTTCACAACATCGGTCTTCTGCAATGCGACACATATCATTGTTATCACGGTATTTGTTACAAGTGTCTTATGTTATATATTTCTTTTACAAATCAAGTCTTACCAAGTACTTGTCCAAGTTGTCTTCGATGACCCACTCCCTGGCGACCTCCCTGATGTCGTCGTACACGGTCGGCTGCAGGATGTGGTTCAAGAGCTTTATGATGCAGAGCTCCTTCATCTTAACATCCATCGTCACTATGCAGACAAGGACAAATTGAGTATTCCACAAAAGACGAGTAGCACATGTTGTAAGACAATAAAATAGGCAATTTAGGTTAAAAACAAGTGTTGATACTAGAAATCCATTTGGAATTTGCCAAGACCACCTTGAAATGCCTTTTGAGTCCTTCGTTTCAATTTCGGTTTGCTTCAAGGCTTCAGGAATTCGTTTTGGCATCTCTATTTTACGTTTCAAAATCAGTTTTGAAATTCCAAGTTTTAGGTAATTGTATTATTAAATGTTGAATTGGTCGGAGTGCAATTTTTTATTGACAACATCTTGATAAATCATCATATTTAGCGGCTAGTTAAATATCAACTTATAAAGAAGTATAGGGAATGGTATGAATGATTAGATTTGGAATATAATCAGTTGTCTCCGTAAGAAGTTGAGATACCAAGCAAGTAGCTATGATGGTTGTTAATGTTTGAAACTCACCCATGTTGTCCTTTCCGATGACCACGGTGGTGTCATCTTTGACGACGTTGGCCGCCGCCAGGGCCAATGAGGCCACAACTAGAAGTACCCTCATGTTTGCTACCACACCACGACTGTGACAATACAATCCCAGCCACCCCTTTTATACTAGCACTTGTTTATTTTTCTCAGCACTATCTCTTTGAACGTCATTATCAATTGTTTTATGTTTTCGCTAGACGTGATAACCTCTTGTTGCACCGCTCGATGCCCTTCTATAGCAGAGAGAGGTAGGTCGGGACTCTAATAGTTGTGTTGCCCTCCTGGATAGATATCGGAGGGGCGTTGTAACCTCACGTCGGCGTCGGTAGAATTCCCTTCATTTGCAGTAAAACAGGTGCTTCTCGTAAACAGAGGTGAGATACCGCCGCAGAAAAGTGTAATTTGTATTTTTGCTGGAGGCTGGATTTTGGTGCGAATATTCTTTATATCTCCTGTTGTTGGTTAAGGATTCCTTAAGCTCTACCATTACACTTAAGTTTTATTTTCTGGCAACTGTTATTTTTGTTGAAATAAATATTTTCTTCAGAACATTAAAGCTATAGTAATAGCTTTAATGTTTAATTATTCTATGATACACTTAAGTACAGACAAAGTTGGGTTTTTGTTTTAATTCAAATGGTTGAATCTTTTATGAATATTTTCAAGAGTTTCTTTAAATACAACAATATTTATCTAAACAATGTAAGATTTTGAAGTTAAACCTTATCTTTTTCTATAACAAGCGCGAACCTAACTCAGCTTATCGATAATCGCGGAAGTATATCTCCCCTTCCCATACATTTCATAGTTTGACATGAAAAACTACATCCAATTGAAACCGTGAATATACGGGCAGCCCATCGACCTGCTAGCTCCTGCTCACACACCAAGTGCTCGTGATCCCATCAATATTGAAATAGGTTACACTGCACATAAAATATACTCATACATTATTTACTACGGGTTATATGATGGATGACGATTGGCGCAGACGTTAGTGGCTTGGCTTTTATCTGAGGTTGGCGGATAGATTTGTAGAACAGTTCATAAAATGATCTACAAATCTGTGCCAGTCTTAGTTCTTGTGAATGAAGTCTTATCTGGAGAGTTGTGTGACTAGTGTTGATCATTAGTCAATGTCGGCCATCATAAATATAATGATATAAGTTGTGCCATCCACGGTATGGGTATCTATGAAAGTTGAAAACGCGTAGAGACAGTCAAGTCAAGTATAGCCAGAAAGAAAGTTCTAAGAGGTGTCAATGGATCCTGATGGGACAAGTGAAAAACTTTGGACTTTTCCTTGGGGGATTACGAAAGCATTTGTATGTGTTCTGATGTCGGACTAAAGGTCACAGCTGGTATACATATGAAAAGCCTCGCACATTTCACTTGAGAAGTAATATGTCAGTTCGACTGGTTTCAAAGACACAATCTCTTTTTGATACGAAAGCTGGGCGTTACTACAATGTTAGCTGTACAATCATAGTAGTCCCAATTATCGCGATGTCACACAATATCACGTTATCGCCACCCGCTCGCTGATAACGCGGGTCGCAATTTAGAAAGTTTTACCAACCGATAGCTTAGCTCCAAAACAACGCGTCTTATCATTGTTATCACCTGACTACACACCGATAGTAATACGATCATCATTCTTGTACTTTTAACGTTGAGTTGAAGATCGATGTAAGTCGTAGACCAAACAATGAGCACAGGTTAAATGATAATGATGGTACTCGTATGATTTGTAGATTGTTGTTCCGAAGATAGACGAGAAATTAGCGTTTGTAGGTATATAATAATTATATTGTCGGTTAATATATAGTTATTTTTTGCTGAAAAATTATGAAACGTAGATCTGCCACGTAATGATATTCGTCCCGAGTTTGGGCCTTGTGCGTTTATTTTGTTAACACCTTCGAAGTATGACAATATGCAAAAAGTTAGGTACTTTTTCGAAAACCCTAAATGCGGTAAAATCAAATCCCAAATCAAGTAAAACCCCTCTTCGTTTAATCTTATTCCATTATTAAAGCGCCATAAATCAGAGCGCACAATTTCTTTTTTATCAAAGGCTTATTTCGGCGCAGGTTTTTAAATGATCAATTTTGCCTTGTTACGATTATCCGCTACCCTCGGGAGCGATGTTTATCCGACGTGAAAGTGCCCCTACCTACCCTTCACTTTATTTTAAGATACTACGCACAAAGTTTCACCTCAATTCGTTAATCCTCTAAGGCGTGGAAAGCTTTCAAACGAATATAAATAAACATAATGAAACTGTATCCGATATTTATTTAGGTAATATGGCGGCCGGGTGCGAATATTTGGAATTCGTACCCTATCCTGACTTTGTGTTGGAAATATTTGGCGTTCAACTTTTTGTTGTGCCAATTTTTTCCTTTGTGTGGTGTTTGGTAGTATTATATTTTACCAAATAAATAACTTTAGTCAATGACGTAGGTAGGGACCTATTTATTTTTTATAAAAACCATATAATTAGCCTTCTACCGTTTATATAATATATGATAGTGGTTATATAGCCAGAAATGAATTATGCTGTATTTTGTCAGGCTAGTTGGTATTTTTATAATCAGGAAGATATTTCTCCTTATCAAAACTGTTCTAACTGTTCTGATCTCGTCTAAATGATTTTTCACATTCACGCCATTAGGTTGCAACAATAAACATCTTACTGTAACACCAGGTTTATTTGGGTCGCATCTACAACAGTGTTTTCTTTGTCCGCAGACATTTCGCCACGGGTTCCCGTTCTCTCCGACGGCGCTAGCATGGGACCCCATACAGAAGCTGCTAGCCATCGGCGACAAGGGCGGCAACCTCAGAATGTATCCTTTTCACACCACACCTGGTTTACACACGTAAGAAAGGGACGTATGATGGTGAGTCATATGAGCCCTTCTTATGAAGAGAAGTAATACTTCCAAAACCTTGACATTGGAGCTGAGACTTGGAGATTTGCCAGCTCCTCGTCATGGGATATCATTACTATCTAATCGCTTGTATAATAATGTTTGTATAACTATGCTCTGTACTGTCTCCCTGATAAAGTAAGATTGTATTGAAGGCCAGTGCAAGCCACACTGTGACCTCACCGATAACAACAGATTTCTGCCCAAAATCATTCGAAAATTGCCAACATTGTTTATTTTTATCGAGATATTGTTGCTAAGAGAAAGCGGTGACCGACGAGTCGAATTGGTTCTTCTATTTAGTGACCGTGGCTTATCAATGATGATATACCTATAATTCTTTGCAGTATAGATAATAGTTCAAGTATAACTGCCATCACTGGTAAAAATGGTGTGTGTAAAGGTACTACAAGTAGTACGAAATTACGGCCTATGTGCAGCTGCTCCAGCACTTAAACTATGTCACCGGGATGTTCATCAACCATACAATAAGAAGAAGCACTTAAATTTAGCAAACAGACAGAGATACCATCACATATGGCACATCAAATAACTATCTAAAAATGCAATACTGTAAAAAACGAAACGCTTGAGGCTGATTCTGAGTTCTAATAGAATTCCGTTTTGTTCTTATTTCTATAGATATTTTTGTCCATGTTACGTTATTCTCCTCTGTTGACCGTGAACTTTACATATTAATAAAATACAGTAAAACCGTTGCTAACTGCATTAACTTTACAATGTTGCATTTGAACTGATATGCAACATTGTAGAGTAGATGTCAAAAACTACGTTTGATTATTTTTATCTGCAGTTTCAACATTAATTAGTGGACCGGCGGCGCGCGGTGCGGAGGCTAGATCTTGTGAGATTACCACTTTAAAAACCAACTCGGTATAAGTGAGAGTAATTTTCAATTAAAATGTTAATCTAAATTAAAAATTTGCACCACCACCATCAGTGAATACTTCTAGCGAGTTTTGCAGGGAATGACAAAATTGTAGTTTTATTCAAGTTTTGATATTATATTCGGTTAAATGTTGGTTGAACTTGACCAACATTTAACCGAATATATAGTGGTAGTTTGTGACTGTAGGTGGCGAATCGTATTTTATCTTGTCTATCGTTCCGTTCTCCGTTGAGATCATTGAGTGCTATTGTTAGTGTTTCTATTATTGAACTCTCATGTTTGTCATACTTACTTTCTGACTTTTAAAAGTTACCATGACATAAGTTATATTCATTTATCATTATTGTAAGTTCATGATGCGATAACGTATTTAAATAACATGTGTCATGTAACAATTCAATGAGTCATCATCGTCTAGAATACCTAGGTCGGTCTGGCGCGTGGCAAGCCGAACCTCGTCCAATCCAGAATGAAATTCAATTTATTCCGTGCCCTCAAGCAGCTCTAGCGGCGCCGTCACCGCCAGTGATCGAATTATTCCTATCGTGTACGGTCAGCATAACACGCTATTTACGACCCTCTAGTACGGTCAGCCTCATAAATACGTAAACAGTTTGAACGTTATCGCTTACAGTATAATAAAAATGTGTTTACATTTATATGGAGAGGATAGTTTGACCCGGTATGAAAGTAAACCGATAGCCCGATAGCGAGGCTATTCAAAAGTTCAAATAAAATTTTATCGGAGCGAACGTGCCGAAATTGGCAATACTGGGGGAATTGAGACATGTGGGAGCTTGTGAGCTATGGATTAGTTAGGATTGTCAATATTGAGCTGATATTAGTTGAGTTAGCTTCTAATGTTTATATTTGATTACTAACTGTACCTATCATAGATAAAACAGGCAAGCATCAAACACTCGTATAGCCGCTGAATTAAAAGAAATTCTTCGAGAAAATCCGGCACCATTTCTTATTTCCAGTATTCACTCAAAAACGCCTTAAACACATTTATAAAGAGAGTTTCTGATAAGTCTGCTCAACCCATTAGGAAGTTCTCGGAAAAACTAAAACAAAAAGCAGTCGATAGCTCAGAGTCCGCTTTAAGCGCTCACCAAACAAGCGGCAGTTCCTTGAAAAGCTTTTATAAGTCAAGTGGCAAAACGTTTGGCAGCTAGGCCGGTTCGAACCGCCTCGGACCGGCTCAAACCGGCGCGAACCGGTATCCGCTGTCTTTATAGAGATTTAAGTGGGTTAGAGTGATCCACTCCGCCTTTGGACGGAGCTGCGGCCGCTGACGGGACAGTTAGAGTGTCTTTATAGTAATAAAGTTTGAAGTTACTTGTTCACGTTCGTTTTATCCTTATTTAATTTATTATCTTGGTAAAGATTTATATTTTTTTTTTGCTTTTTTATCCTCCATCGGATTACAGGAGTTTTACGTAGGTATTCGTAAGAAATTAGAACCGAAAATTGATTTCATTAATTTCTCTTTACGAAATAGTGCCTTAATTAATGACAGTTGCGGCCAGGGGTCACTCTGTACTAAATATCTGTTAGCAATCACATCCTCTAGGGAGGACCCTCCGCTTGCCGCTATTTTCTAAACGATCTCCTCTTTTAGTCCAATAATATTAAGTTTTATTTTATTAACTACATTTTCTGAACTCCACATATAAATTAAATTTTGTAGCTGTCCCAGCATCTGTGTAGTAATCTAGTTGTAGACAAAAGAGTAATAACAGATAGAAGAACAAACGAATTTCTGAACACAATATAGGTGTTAGGTAGCGTAATAAGGTATTGTGTTCAAATAATAGACAAGCTACTTCTCATAGTCTAGGTATTTAATACTGGGCACACATTAACAGCAATTGTGACATTTAATACCAAAGTAGCAAAGCAATTAAGTCCCTACACTAACATAAATAATTGCTTTTTTACCGACTTCAAAAAATAGGAGGAGGTTCTCAATTCGTCGGGATCTTTTTATATGATAACATTTGCGACGACACTTATCCATGTTTAACTAAATGTATATGAATAATTGCGTGTTTAAAATAGACAAATCTTCTCTTGCTTTTCTACTGAATTTCTGATGCTATACATGCCGCCCCAAGTCCCCACCGACCAGCCTCAGATAACTAACGCTTCAAACAGCCCGGCCCTAGAGGAATCCCATCCTATTCTTAACCCTCAACACTCAAACAGTCCACAGAACACTTTCTGCTAATCCCCGGCTGACCGCACTTTAACCCTTCCTCCCTACCCCGCTCTATTAGTGCCCTATTTGCAAGGGCCGGCCCATAACTCCTCAGAGCATTTGGGCCGGTTCGTGATTTAATTAAATTCACGCGGATTGCACGCCATTACACTTGTGATGTGTCCGGGCCGCTGCCGCTGACCTTTTGGCGCGTCCATCACGTGTCGGGGTAGTTCACTAGGTTTTAGTATTTGTGAAGCTCGTATTCGCCGAATGGGTTGAGGTGCGCTGTAGGTATTTAGTCCTATGTGACTAGGATCGGAGGTTATTGCAATTTGAGTAGTTTTGGTCGTATCTAAAACTACCCAGATTACAACAACCTCGCTTCCATTGACATAGGACTAAATGATTCCGTAGAATCATTCGCTTAATAATTATCCCGTTATGTAAACTTCGAGTGCGACCACCAATCGAAAGATGCATCGTTGGCAGGGCTCCCACCAGGTGGAACGACGACATCGTCAGAGTTTCGGGCAACCGGTAGATGCAAATGGCAAGTTGTCGTTCATTGTGGCGTTCTAAGGAGGAGGCCTTTGTTCAACAGTGGACGTCTTCCGGCTAATGATGATGTAATCTTCGGGACCTACATGACTATAGTATAGTTTTGTTGTATATTTCTCCCTTGCGCTCAATCACATTAAGCTCCACGGTTCAATCAACTTCCACAAGTGTGTCCCATGCATATTACGTAAGTTATTTACCATTAGGATTCAGACCGTCAACTTTATCTCTGAACCTAATAAAACACATATTACCAACTTATAAATATACTTTCAACCATATAATATTCAACCAAATTCCCGCGTACCGGACGCAGCACGGCGCGGTACGGACGCGGCCCGGACGCGGCCCGGACGCGGCTTGCGTACGACCTGGTCGCGGATGTCCGGCGCCTTGCCGGCCGCTTTATTATCTCGCACGTGTCTCTAGGAGCGGATAAGCTGGGATGTAGGGTGGATAGTGTTAATGGGAGCTGACGGACGGGTTCGTGCCTACAGGAAGTGTCTGGGCCTAACCTGGGGATGGGCGCTGGGGCCTGAAAAGCTTGATACTAGCCGTTATTAATACAATGAGTTCATCAAATAAGTTACATCACAAAGTTCTTTTACTGTTTGTGTTTCTTTTACTTAGATCTTATATTTATTTTTGTGAATCTTGATTTCAAACGCGACTACTACATGAGATTAAGTTTCAATACTCATTTAACTATTGGAGCTGCGCTGCGCCACGGATCGGCGAAGGTCGCGGGTTCGAGTCCCGCTCGTGTCCATCATTTTTAAATTCCCTTTTTCAATTTAGATTGTACATGATATTTACTTTTTAGATTTACTAGTAAAAAGGCTGTTAATCATTGAAGATAGCTTCATATATGTATATCTTAGATAACGTATAATATCAAACAATACAAACAGAATCGTCAATAGAAACTATTGCCAAAGTTTTAGTAAACTGTAGTTGTATATAACGAAGTCACGGACAGCACCTGGCTCGGTGGCATCTGTTCCCGGTCACACTTCCCTCCGACGTCCGCGCCGTTGGACCGCTGCCAACCCCCGGAGGATACAGCGTACAGTTGGCTACACTGAACCGTGACATCCGTGGCTAGTTTAAAAAGTAAATGGTAGGTCGTGTAGGCATATGTATTGGATAAAGAAAGACAGAATATGATTGTTCTTTGTTTTTTTTACAAAGCCAATTCACCGAATTTCTTTTGCGTGTTGTCTGAATGTCACTTAGAATGAGCGACATGAACGATTCTAATAAGAAAAAAATACATTTACCAACCTCTTCTGATGTTACAGGTAATTGTATTGGGTATTACAATGTATCACATGCACAAGCACTAAGTGTTAATAATATAATAAGCATTATAGCTAACCTAAAACCAAAAGATACATTTATTTAAGTAAAAATAACTTGGTTAATAAATAATGAGAATGCTATTCAACCCGCATCCGTAAACGCAAACAACATCTATATCAATTGAAGTATCAAACTACTATGATTTAGCTTCATATTCAATTAAAATAGCAATAAAGTAGTGTATGTCAAGTCTGGCGGCAAGCCAACACCCACCCTCGCTCCGTTTTACTCCGCCATTAGATTTCCTGCTGGAGAAAATATCAAAATAGTCGCAGATCACTTGTGGAGGGATCTACAAGTGTTCGATACATCAACAAGTTAGCTGATGTCTTGTTTAGCGAGGCAATGGCACACGATTTATTTTTATAGCCGTTCATTGTTTTATTTACGTGAATGATTGGGGTCTTGACTGAAGCAAGCTGGTTGCGGCAGTACCTAATGTACCTGTTTCCTTATTCTGGAGAATTTTTATTACCTTACAAACATATTATGATGTTTATTACGTATGATTGTGCATATCTGTTGAGTTATAAGATCATTTGACATTTCTTTGGTAGATACTTGCCATGTTTTGGACCCGCCAACTTTGAGGTTATAAAATTATAAATCCTTTAATAACATAATTTAAAATAAATTCAATGAAACCATTTTCTTGGGAGCGCTCTCCCGCCATACCCTCTCCGGCCGCCATCTTTAATATCGCTGTCAGTAATTAATTTGGCTCAAAGTCCAACGTTATATTTTTCCAGAATCAACATTTATTTTAATTTAAGTTTGAGTGGCACCTGCTGTTTGCTTTTAATATTAAAAATATGAAATAAATAAAGCTTTTGAGACTTCAGCGTTTTCCTTAACCTCAGAAATATTATTTTTCCTGTTAATTCGTGTCACTGCCACTAAACCGTTTGTCTATTACCAATTTTAATGAAATTTCACAGCAGGGTGACTTTTATGTAAGCATCGTTAAATAAATGTGAGGGAAATGGAGAAAACAATATTTTTAGAGGAGGTCCCGTTATACCCTCCCGGCGACGAGAGGGCTCGACGGTTTAAGGCTGTTATGTCGTTACATTTACTGTAGGTGCAAATATGAAACGGGACTTTTGAAAGGAACTGCTATTAAAATCTTAGTACCGAATGAAAGCTTATGATTGTGGGAAGAAATGCATGAAAGGAAGCCAACGCAACGTGAGCTCCGGTAATGAATGGATGACTGTTTCAAGTCAGATAGCAGGCCAGACTTATTCCCTCACTTGGCACGGTCCCAACCCCCGGCTGTGAATGTCCTATATCCTAAAGTCTATTAAGTCCGCTTGACTTACGAATGTATCTCGTCCCACAAGCTTATCATAGCACACTGTTATATAAAGCACCGAACGACCCACCAACTAGCAGACGAACTTTATTCATATAATTACAACCAATTATGCTCCTTCAGTTTAGTTTCTCGGTAGGGAAACTAGTAAATTAATTAAAAAAGTAGCAACCAACTGGGAGGCTGTAATTAACCAACTTCACAACTAAAACAAAACTTTAATCGCATAATGTTGGCAACATTTAACTATAGTATTGGAAGCGAACCGGTTCGAACCAGTCCTAACCGCCGCTAACCGGGACGATCCGCCCTCACATTACTTTTTAATTAAAGCCACAAGAAGGTCCCTGGTACAAGTTGTGTACAAAACAAACTCATTGAAAATATAATTTTCTTTTCGGCAATAAATCACAAAGTTCCTCGCGTGTCCCATGAATTGTAATAAAACTTGGGACGCGGTCAAGTGTGAGCTGCTCTTAACAAGTTTTCGTGAATTTTGGAGCCTACAAATTTATTTGTTTTTAGGCAATATACTAAGTAAGTTAAACAAAATATTTATTTTCTTCGTCTGAATAAATTGCGTCGGTCCTAAGTAGCGAAATTGAATCGGCCGTAGCGGCTCGATGAGAAAATAGGCCCATTATATTAAGTGAGGCCATTTAAAAAAATCAAAAGCCTTTTTATCCAATCTTGATTGAATTGTCCAATCTCGCTCAACCGTCCCACTGTCACCATTATTCTTGTGTACTTAAGGACCAGAGGGAATCATGGTAATGAAATATGATTCTGATGGTATCCTATTTGTGTAATGTCTAATATAGTCTATTTTCTTGTAAATATATTACTTTTATAACCGTTTTAAACTGCTAGTATACTTAGAATAACAAAGGGAGTAATACGTACTTAAATAAAACATAACATCAAGCCCGTTTTCCCCGATGGGGTAGGCAGAGTTGAACATATAATATACCCATATTTCCCTACTTATATTGTAGGTCCCTGTAGGTAGGCTCAGAGTCACTCAACGAGCTATGGAGAGAGCTATGCTCGGAGTTTCTTAGCGCGACAGGATCAGGAATACGGAAATTCGCCAAAGAACTAGGGTCACCGACATAGCTCAAAGCATATGCAAGTTGAAGTGGCAATGGGCAGGCCATATCGCTCGAAGAACTGACAACCGCTGGGGAAGAAAGGTTCTCGAGTGGCGACCACGAACCGGAAGACGCAGCGTTGGCAGGCCTCCCACCAGGTGGACCGACGATATCGTCAGAGTTGCGGGCAACTGGTGGATGCAAACGGCAAGTTGTCGTTCATTATGGCGTTCTAAGGGGGAGGTCTTTGTCCAGCAGTGGCCGTCTTCCGGCTGATGATGATGATGATGATTGTAGGTCCCAATGTAATAGGGAGCGAACCTATCGCCATCAACCGGTCACAAATCCAGACTCCGTGGCGCTACTGAGAATTACCCAATGGAAAAATCCAGTAACACTTTGCCCGACCCGGGATTCGAACCCACAACCTCATGCTCAGCGGTCACGCTTATCGACTACTAGACCAACGAGGCACCTAGATAAGTACTACCAATTTATTTATTATTGCAAAAGAAGCCATGTTGTCAGAGGAAACCCCTCTGTCAACATTAATGACCTCGGTGATAAACGAGTCCTAGACTCTCTCTCTCTCACCCACATCAAACAGAAAGTTATCACATATTAAACCTCCCGTCAGCCTAGACTTGTGTTGAAATCTATAAACTGTTACCAAAGTCTTATTGTAGTTCGATTTGCGGATTGTATTTGACAAGCTGACACGACAACGCCGCGTGACAACGGTGCGACACATTTGCCTAGACGTTTTTATTTAAATTGGGTAAGGAAGACACATATGAAGGTTTTATTGGGAATCAGAAACACATTTAAATATCTTCAAGAATAAAATATAACACATTTAGTAGAAAATAAAACTTAATTTCTCTAATCTGGTCCTTTTGTCCACGATTTAAACACAATTTAGAACCTCTTATCTAAATAGTTGCTAATGTCAAACCTTAAAAAAGTATTGTGTAGATTTACATCCACTCGAGCTCACTAGTCAGTGACTGGTTCTCTTTGACATCCTCTTAAGCAGTAGTCATTCAATTAAGAAGCCAATATTCACAATCATATTTATTCCCTTCGTAGAGGAAGGCCTCTGTCCCTCTCCGATAACTACACAATTGACTCATACATTTACATAAGGATCTTTCAGATTCTATTTCCCTTTTATTAAATTACTTTGGACCTTTTTTCATTATATCAAATCGGTGGCGGATCAAACCCTAGGCACGTTCCGTACGTTAGGACCAGAGATCGACCTCAATCATCAGGTGAAAAGGAAACTTGTTACACGTGAGCACTTACTACTTGATATTGAATTAGATATTATAATAAAAAGCTGGAATATGTATTTATAGATTGATGTGTGGTCATCATCATACACCATTTTCATAAAAGATATATAAATAATTAATGATAAACGTACTTACCTAGCTACTGTCACGGTCTCCGTAATTACAATTATTTATTTATATGAGAATAGATTGAAACTTCTTTGAAGATTCTTGCCAGTTCTACTCCATAGGAATGACAGTTTTGGATTCGTGCAACTTAGTAGCATCTTGACTTCTCATAAGCGCCTGTAATTGGTTTATATTAAATTAAAACATTTTGAATTAGAATTTATGCTAATTGGGTCTTACGAAAGCATTGTGACAACATTAAAATAAACAGTGTTATTACAATCACAAATAAACAGTCAAATTAAATACAAACAAGGCTTATCACAAAGTTAATCATCTTAATTGGAGCGAAGCAGGGTGTAGGCCGCTTCCATTAGTCTCTTTATTACCGGTAAGTAACCTTTATTCAAAAATAAAGCCGCAAGTAATTACACAGGAGGACATTACGACTGTAGTGCCTACGCGACAGATATTTATCAAAAACTCTTCTGAAATAATTTCAGAATTAACATAACAGAGAGCCACTTAAGCTAATTAAAATCCACATAAAACGAGCCTAGAGCCCGCTGCCCTTAATAGCGGGATGTAAGATAATAATGGCCGCACAGTACAGACAACAATAACATCAGACACAGTTGGTAGCACCCGACGTCGCTTAATTTTGTTGAAATCTAGTCTGCGTATATAACTTTGTATAGTAAGTACAGGTAAGATGATACCTGAATCTGTGTGTTAAAACCCCGCTAACTTACTTGTTGACTAAACATTCTCTACACCACGGCATGGCCTCCTTCATGTGACTTATGCCGATACGAAGACATTTCACACTTTTTCTTAACGTATGGTTGATGAACAATCAGGTCACTGGTGTCAGAGTTCAAACCGCCTGTAGGCCTCTTCACACATCGTTGACATTTCTCAAGCGTACCGGCTTCCTCACGATGTTTTCCTTCACCGTTTTTTGCAACTGATAACGAATTTATAGTACGCAAATGAATTCGAAAAGACGTTGGTGCGTGCCGGGGCTTTAACTGGCGATCTTTGACGTGGCAGTCCAACGGTCAGACCACTCGGCTATCAGTGCTTATTTCGTAATCTTACACTATCGTTGATATAATTAATCATGGTATCTACTCCCTATCAGTTACTGTATGTTAAGAAGCCCTGGACGTTTGACAGGTTCCTCCTAAAAAGCAGCAACTATTTCACTATAGTTAATATTATCCACATAATATCTATTCGAGCAATCCAGCTCCTAGCTACGTAGCGTCCCTTCAAACTTGACAAGACAGACTGTTTATCTTGACAGAACGTTCGTGGAATGAGAATGGTTCGTTAGATATAAATACAGATCTCTAAACCAGAGACTGTAAAAACATTTGTAATTTGTAACGAGAGTTTCAAACAGTGATAAGATATGAAATGACACTAATTTTCTTGTAGCCTTCCATGTCAGTTGACACTTGGAATCTTAAATACTTGTCAGTTGTTACCCGAAACGTAATTTGGACAATCTTTGCGTTGCGTAAATGTTACAATAATACAGTAGAACCACGAGTAGAACATATGCTATACACTTAAAAAACATAGAAACCCCACTTCTATGTGTAATTAAACGTCTAAAAACAGCTCACAATACACTCATCGTATGTAAATCCCTTTTAAGTAATATCGCGCACTTTCATTGCAGTAGATTATGTTTAACATGAATGTTCCTCATAAAGTGTTAATCATCCTAATGATCATTACAAATACCGGTGTAGGCAAATGCTTGCAGGTAATTAGGAATATTAGAACTTGAGCCAATTACATCATTCACTTAGTACGCAGGAACTAAACCGTAGTCTTTTATTTGTAAGGGAAAAACCTTATCAAAATCCTAATAGTCTAAAATTATCGGTAACAAAACTGTATTCTGTATCGAACTTAAGAAAAAAATCTGTGCTTTTTCTCTCGTCCTTTCTCAATCAATATAGCCAAGAAAATAAATAAAAGATCAGCCTGGGAGTCGTATGTATTGTTGAGAATTATACACTGTATCACTAATAAATTTATGAGAGAAAACCAACACCAGCGTATTGTCGCGACACTGAATTTCAATTAAAAATGACACACAGCGTACTAAACGAGCCAGAGAACCTTGTACGCTCGAGTTCTGCCCACACCTGTCCATTTTCTAATAGCTCATTGTATCCCCGTCACCATGGCAACAGTAATTTAGTCGCGTCGCCCGACGACACCCATCCCTCGTCCCACCCACGTTTTGTATTGAAATTAAGCTTAACGAAGCTCACACAAAGCTTTACTGTTCAATGGCTCGCTTTATATTCCTGTTCGAGTTTATTAAGTAAGTGTAATTACCTTTTTAGGACGAGCGACAGGAATCAGAAGCGTGTCGTTAAGACTTTATTTTTACACAGCATTATTTTTGTATAGATTCAGAATGGATCTTTTGAGGCGGACGAAATTTGTTTGTTAGGTGTTTTGATATTAAAACCGCGGTCTTTGGTAGTATGGAAAAAGGACGAGTTTACACTCAGCGGTTCGCGTGTGATTATATTCAATGATTATCAACAAACCCTGGACACAGTCAGCCCTAACAACCTGCTATAAGTTATTATCATTTCATAGCTCTCGTCCATACAATAGGTAAATCATGTATGTTTCGCGGAACCTAACAATTGCTTTTCAAATGTCGTTTCATACTCTTGCAAAGAACAACAACTAAAAACTTACTAGAAAGTCTACAGCCACTTCCCGGACCCGGGTATCGAACCCTCTCTTCCCACCGCTAGCAAAATGAGACTCCATACGTGTGGAGCGCCACTAATGCTCACCATTGCTGTAATTAACTTCTCACCGCCTCCGCCCACGCAGCGTGTGTTGCTCTGCGAGTCGCAACACAACCATTCTGACATACTCCTATAGATGTGCTGAACTTTAGACTACATTTACCGAACATTTGAGCTGTGTGCGGTTATGCTTCGTGATTGTCATCGAAATTAATTAACACATTATTTTTCAAAATTCACTGTCACTAAAAAGGGGGTTCCTTTAATCTCCTTTTTTAGGTCGGTAAAAAACAGAAAGGAACGTCACAGATAATAGCGTGCTTCCTCATATTACTGACGGTATAATATCACTAAGGAAGATCCAATTCGATGTCGCAATAAATAACATAGGTCCAGTATACTAAGATAGTTTCCTAAACCAAGTTCAGTCTGGGCGGGCCGGGCGTGGACGCGCACGTGCGCCACGAGTGCGGCGAGGCGGTGCTGCACGCGCGCTTCCTGATTAACGAGGGCGCGCTGGTCACGGCCACCGCCGACGACCAGCTGCACCTGTGGACCTTCCGCCAGAAGTCCCCGCAGCGGCTGCACTCGCTCAAGTTCCAGAGAGAGAGGTAACTGAATCTGCTGATGGCTGTGCAGACTGGGACAGGACGGCGAGGTAGAGGGTTTTAAATTTAAGAACTGAATTTACAACCTGATTGGCGCAGTGGCTATGCGATTGGACTGCTGCGCTAGAGGTTGCGGGTTCGATTTCCGCACGGGACAAGAATTTGTGTGATCCCTAGATTTTTGTGCGGAGTCGTTTAAAAATATCTTATTTTATCGTAATAAGGTATACCTAATATACATTTCCATGCGCGCTGATGGACCTCGGATCTGCGCTGCGAGGATTTGCGGTCGATCACCGGGCATTGAAATATATACCTTATTTCGATAAATTAAGTATTAAATTCTATAAATGAATTTTAAGTCTTCCACCGTCTTGCCCGCCAGTCTGCGCAGGTCCTAACACTGCCGTACGGCAGTGCAAAATAAATTATTATGATTTTGTCTGTCTGTCTGCGTTTGTTTGGTTTTGTGGCGTGTTTGTTCTTTAGCTTTAGTCTAGTTGGTAAGTTGGGACGGTTCTCGTTCTGTCGGGTACGGTAAGTTGGGACGGTTCTCGTTCTGTCGGGTACGTGTTTCGTCTCTGCTCTTATAGAACCTTATAAAGTAGAAGCAGTTTAATAACTTGGTGATAATAAAAATGGCTCTTTAGCAAAACATTATTGACTCTCAAGATAATATCTGATTTCAACCCTTTGACCCCCACGGTCATGTATAGAAGATTGACGTTTCCGTACTCTCCACGCCATTACTTTGTATAGAAGACTATACCTAATCGTAACAATTGTGTAATGTAATAACAAACAATAATCGTAATAAATGTTACGATTAGATATACTCCTCTAATAAAATCGTGGCGAGGAGGGCACGAAAACGTTTGTTTTCTATAATTATAAGCCCGTGGCTGTCAAAGGGTTAAAGAACAATTATAACAGCAGACACGCAATGCATACCAATTATTAAAAAAATATTAATATAAATAGCAAATCTAAATAGCATTTGCATCCATACTAAATTTAATCTTAACTTGCTATAATTTAGCTATATTACCTACAGACGTTACTTTGACGCTACCTCCAATAATAATGGCGAACACAAACAATAAAATTGAAACTAAGTTCCGAAAGTCAAATTCAAAGTTTCCAAATTGGAAAAGCGTCAGAGAAGCTTACCTCCATTATACAAACAAATGTATTGTCCTTTAACTCCAGCACTCAAAGCTTTTAGCACTCGTTTGAAGGCACCAGGACCAGGGCAGGGTATCTCCGAAGACATTCAGTTATTTACAAAGTTGGCCAGTTTTATCGCCGCCGAGTTAAGCTCATTCTGAGGCAGGAAGTGTGCTAGTTGGCGAGCCAGTCTTGCGGGTGTCTGTTTGTCACAATTACATCTTTTATTACCCCTCCCCCGGTCCCCTCCACCTCGTCCTCCCCCCCTGCTACTCCCTCTAGCCTGTTGGCGGCGCCTCCTTGGAATTCATTCCGCTCGAGATGTTTTATTGCCATTATTTAGTTCTGGATAATTTTATGGTGTCGCCATCTGCTGGTTGTTGCCACGTCAAGGATTCCTTGTTTGTTTACATTACATTTTCTGCATATTTTTTTACTTTCATATACCAGCAATGATATGCAACATATTTCAATAGCAATTTCATCATACATCAACGCTGCAAAGCTTAAAATTGTATTTTCTAGCATTTCCCTCATGTGTTTGTACATACAGATCACTAATGACTTATGACGTCACTAACCCACTGGTCCCTCTGACCTACTTCGTTGGGGTCATCCGTGAGCTGACTTCTTATTCCACACTCAGTAAGTATGTCCTGCGCCGGGGGATGTCTGCGGTCGTCCCGTCGTGTTCGTTTCAGAGCTGCGGTCTTCATTTCCGGCCGCTGTCCGCCTTTCGATTCGCCGCCGCTCGTTTGGTAACATTTCCGACGTTCTTCCTTTACTTTCATCTCTATTCGACCTCACCCCGGTCCCCGTACCGGTAACAACTGTACAACAAAACAAGGTAAAATAACATAATCTGTCAATTAAAACCTCTTTTACATTTAAAACGAAATTCATGAAAACTTGGTCGTCATTTTGCGAACAAACTTAGTTCGTTATAAATCAGAGAGTATTGTCTATGGCTTGTTATTATTGCTTTGTTTAATTCATCACTAGAGGGCGCCGAGTCCCTCAGTAGTATTAATTATACGGACGTTGCCATGGCGACGGGCTGTGTTCACTGTGTTGTCGCTTTGAAAGCCGAGCCGTCGTTAGCAAACAGCGGGGATGAGCAGACAGCGACCATTGTTTGAGCCACACGAGACGATAACTGGATATTATTGGGGTATAATTTGGCTTCGTATTAGTTTCCATGAAGATGAGCCGCACTCACACGACAAAAATTTGTTATCCATGTCACACAGGGTAGCGTAGTTTGATAAAATAGCTCTGCAGTCAGAGTAGCGTCAGCCACACAGTTTAATGTGTCTTTTTAGGTGTCTAGTGTCTAGCGGGCAATGGCTCTAGATCAAATTTATTACAATAGCTGTCGCAGTACAGATAGAAACAGTCTCAAGTCAGTAACACACAAGCACGATGCCAAACTTCATGACAACTTCTCAAGTACGGGACAATGTTATATTAAAAGAAAGAAATCATTGTAATAACGTGCAATTAATACTCGCACCCCATCCATTATCTCCGCCGGCTGGTCAACGTGCTGCCCCCCCCCCCCCCTCACCACCAAGGGTCGTAGACAAAGCAAGCCCATGCTCTACATTCCCTCATAAAGGAAAACAATCTTGTTCCATACAATAGCGCACACACAGCGTGTTCCAGCTGCCGACACAGTGTGACACAACAAAGCGTTACTTAGAGCTTAGTCCTGCAAATACCAATTAATTGTCATAGCGGTGACACTGTGTGCTCGTGTGTGTCGATGCTTGTTTGTGGTTCTGGGTGCTACAGATATTGTGTGTGTCTTCGACACGTAATTGAATGTTGTAAGCGGCAGGTATTGACACACACTATGTGTATATGTGAGGCGTGTCCGAATACCGATACAATATCGTACCATTTCAGCTTCAATATTATTTACTTATTCATTGAAACACATATACACTTGTACTGGTCACGCAATAATTATTTTTTCCATAAAATTGTAATTTGCTGCTCTATATCTATTTCTTATATTCTATCAGAGAATTTTTTTACAACTTACTATGCAAGAGCTGTAAAAATTGCCTTTGCTTGTTACGATTGGTGTGAATTGTAGTTTGTGTACGTAATAAAGTACCATAATTAGCCATCACCTCAATTATGGAAATTGTTAATAGGCATTGTATTTCTTGTTTCTCATTATAGAGGTATAAAGGTATAATTCAAAGCCCTGTAAAATATCGAGTACAAATTACACAGGTGGCTTGATTGGGGTAGCGTAGCTAGTATTGTTAAACAAACTTTATGTTTAATTTCAATAATCTACATGAGATATTTGCATATATGATAAATTGATCGTCAACTGTCGTTATCGTCATTGAAGCAAGTGCTGTCTATCACACATTACATGCTGGTCCAGTAATCTGTTGTCATCTCACGTCCGATACATGTCCGACATCGACTTACATCAAGAGGCATCAATCCCACGATTCAATCAGCCGCAACCAGCCGTAAATCCACCCCCGTATAGTGCAGGGCTAGCAAACCTTTCCATACCACGTAGAACAAATAAAACATTATACTACTTACACGTCCATTTCGTGTCAGCGAAAAATGAAATCTATACTTATAATAAAACTGTAGAGAGGTCAATTCTGTACATTGAATATATATTCAAAATTATTATTGGAGGATAACTGGTGATCGATACTGATGCCAAAAATGCAATTAGTAAATTTTTTGTCGGTCTGTCTGTCTGTCTGTCTGTCTGTCTGTCTGTATGTGCACGCATGGGTCAAAAACTACTGAAGGGATTTTAACCAAACTTGGTACGATTGTAGTCCATACGCCTGGGCAGGTTATAGGCTATATAACATAACGCTAAAACACATAGGAGCTGAGCAGTAACGATAAATTTGAAGCAAGTCGGATGAAAATGCGCTTTCGAGCTCTTATCCTCGCATACGTCGATCATACACCAAAAGTATGTATTACAAAAATGATGGTCTCTAAAAGATCTACAAAAAAGTCCTAAATAGTATATATCTATCTTTTATAAATTAGCCACAATAACGTGTTTAATCGTTAGGCACTTCTTCAAGTGTATTAATAAAATATATAAATATATTGTATTTCACATATGTAGATATATCGTTATCAAACTCCAATATTCAAAAAGTACACTTTAATATCTATTTTATAAAAAAAAAAGAATTCGGTATATAAGATATAGATGAAATAAAACTTCCAAATCTCGCCGCGCCAGTATGGGTACGGCGGCATAAATGGTTTTTCTTTTTTAAAATTGAATGTACAGACACGGGTCGTTTACGATTTTATTATATGTATAATTATAGATTTTTTCTCATTACGTCATAGACAATTGTAATTCTCGCAGCAAGTAACACATACGGTTCCCCCGGAACTTATTTCTGTCAAAGTAATTTAACGACTTCTAGCTAAAAGGCATCCTTCAGCTGTAACATCATTGAGGCGGACATTCTAGCAGCAAGATAGATTTTCTATCCTGTGTATAACGATTTCGGCTGAGTGTACAGCCTTATGCTTCGCCATGACCATCAACATCAACCATTACCATTGACTCACGCAGTCTTAAAGTAGCCTTTAATCTTACGAATACTTAGCTGCTTCTTACACGCACACCCAATCGTACGACGCTTACTCTTAGGTCACGAGTTCTCTATAAATTTTGTCTGTTAAAATACTGATACATTGGGATCTACACCAAACCTAGCGAAATTGTGGGAGTAGGTACAATATGTGCACCTCTGCCTACGCCTTCGCGGAATACAAGCGTGTCGTTGTCGTATGTTTTATAACAATATTTTTATAAGAGTCAACTGCAATGATTCCCTATTTTAACTTAATTACGAATAAACCGACACACAGACAAAATATCCAAAATAATAGAAATGGGTTGTATTGTATAGGTTTCTAAAACGTCGCCCCACACTAGGAATTTCTCCTGTATCGTGGGTGCGTTTCACAAACTTGAAATTTCACTTACACAAACACCCAGACTCAGGACAAACATCTACGGATCACACTTTTTTTGCGGGAATCGCACCCACAACCAATCTCTTAGCCACTGCGCCAATCAGGTCGTCACGGTTGTCTTTTATTCTTGGTATTTTTTTTTCTACAGTAGTTTCGATGTACAGGAACTCAGAAACGCACAAAACGGATTTATTTATGTTCTCTTCTTCAGTTATATATTATTTTCAATAGACTTTCTGTAACTTCCGTAATTACCGTTCAATTTTTGCGGTTTTTTTAAATACCGGAAAGTATTCTTAGTTTAAATAATAAAAAATAAATAAATAAAGTGGTTTAAAGATTTTTAACCTACTTAAAAAAGCCTGCCTGGTAGGTATTTTTTTTCTGTTAAAAGTTCTATTTACTACTGGTGTTTTATCCGAAATACACGCGGACGAAGTCGCGGGCAACAGCTATACATGTAATAAAATAGTACGGCATGGCGTAAAAACTACTAAATCGAATTCGCTCAATCTTAGCTAATGCTAATATATTAAAAACATTTAAAAATACTTTTGCTGTTTCCGAATTTCCACGCGGACGGAGTCGCGGGCACATCTAGTAAGAAATAAAACTGTAACCTTTTTTATTTTGCCTGAATATGGGCGAGATAGAAGTTTTGTTAACGTACGTATTAAATAAATGTAGTTGAGAGTTGTAATAACACTAACACTAAGATATAGTTTGTAATAAAACTTTTTTATGTTATGTCAAAAGTTATTTGTATTTAGGACTTAACTTCGACAGCTTATTAAGTTATACTTTCTTGTTAAACTTCATAGACAGATAAAATGTTCTTTGTAAAAGACAGTAAAACATTTATCACGTCAATTTTGCTGTCTGGCTGCTAAAAATCATTTTTTGGACATCCATGTGATAAATTGGTTCCATAGTTAAAGTTTTATAGGCTGACAGCACTGACACACTAAACATAATGTACTAATTAATGTTGATTAGAAAAATAAATATTAACACTACTAATAAATGAGGACATCTTCGCGTGTCAAAGGTTGGCTAGCCCTGGCGTATTGTCAAACCCGTCGCTATCAATTACGAGGCGGTAATGACCCGAGGTGAACTGGTTTGTTCGTGTCTGATTAATGAAGAACGGTGAATGCTAATTAAGGCAGGCGTCGAGACGCCGGCGGTGACGTCACCGTTATGCTAAGCAAAAAATCTGTTGTTGTCGGATTAGGCTTGACCCGCAAGGATCTGTTTGTTACCGACGTGCTGATTATAACGTGATTGTTTCATTACAATTAATTATTATTAATTACTTCTTGTTTATTACAATACGCAATTACAATGGCTAAATACTTTCGCTCAGCAGATGTTTTATTTCATGATTTCTTGCATAGAACAAATTTCTTACAGTTGTGTGATTCGACTTTGGAGTTTCGTCATCGACACACACATTGAGCCGTACTCTGACTAAATTGAACGTCAGTGTCAACGTTTACAATCTCCCCTCTATCGCACGTGCCATACTGTGAACATGTAGCTGACTGGAATAATCTGATTGTACGGCACCCTGCAAGCTCACAGTATGTCCCGGGGGAGGTGGGAATCGTGTGTCGCACCGAATTGCATTCTTTTCCGGCACCGAGTGTAGAACAAACAGCGGGAGATTCGCTTTGTCTTTAAATTGTTCAGACGGAGTAGAGGTGTTCCCATTTGATTTCCGAGTCAGGCAATGCGCTAGAGTAGAAACCTTATTGGGATTTTATAGACAGTGTTGTTGAAGGCTTGATCAAATTGTGTGGCAGTCTTTGGCATGAATGTGCTACACTTCAGCTTAGTCGATCGATTTTTGTTTTTCTTAAAGATGTTTGAGATTTGCCGCTAAAGGAGGTCCGAGATGGTCAATAGGGTGAGAGTTGTCTTAACATTCTCATAGCTTTATACATCATTGTTTTGGCTGATGACTTTTATATTATACTTTACCACATACTATTATGCATTTAATACGATATCTATTATCCAAGTTTTACTACTATTTTGGGTGCAACAACTACTTATCTCACAGACTTGAATGTTTTGTATTTTTGTCATAGATCCCACAAACTGCAACCATGATATATGATTGTATGTGTTTTATATGATTGTGTATGTGTTTTATCTGGTGGCTCTAGTTCCTCGTGTTGAAGACTAAACCAACTCTGATACTGTGTGTACGGACCCCGTCACCACCACTGTAACATGTCCTCCGAGCTTGAAACAACACGTCACTGTAGCAGACTGCTTGAACTAATATGTTGTTGCTCCCAAAATGAACAGTATAACATATGTTATAGACCAAGTTATTAATTTATAATTAATATGGCCGGGTGTTTTGGATGATGCAAATTTATAACAGTGTCTGGCGCTCGGCCACCGCTGCGCTGTTGTGTCATCAGTATTCTAACCTAAACTAACTTAGTTGTGCGGGTGTAGACCTAGCCTGTAGCCGACGGACGGTCATAAGCTTGTTATCAAAGCCGCAGCTCGAACATTGATACCTTGATCTATACGCCCACATAACATGGTTACTAACATACAAAGCATTTCTTAACAGCCGCACATAGTTTAGGCGTATTTTTACGCTGTTACAGATCACGCATCAAACTCTCACTATCGACTAACGAAATAAAGGGGTGAGTGTGTGTTAGTTTGATGTCGCACGCACTCGCACGCACTTGCATGAACTCGTACGCACTCGGACACGCCGGGAGGATTCCCTGGACGAACACTTACCGAAACTTACCTAACACAAACTTATACAGTAATAAGCTTTATGTTATTCCCATTATTTTATTAACATCAACTTGAGTGTAAAGTAAATGGATAAGAGTATTTTTTTTAAGAAAACGGCCTGAATAAATGCTAGCTGTAGTCAGTATATTGTAATTAATCATTAGAATCTTAACGCTGATAACACTAGTCATTGAGACGACATACACAACAAACTTCGTATGCTTTAAATAATACATGTTTGTTCAAACACTTCAGAGACACAACTAACCAATCAGACCACAGTGCATGCTGCACGTAGAGATTGTAGCCAATCAGAACATTGCATATTGATGTATCCTTGTCGCACCCCTCTTGTTATTGGATAAACAATAAGCATGCCTTTACGTGTGAATATTTACTGTAGCCGTGCACCTTTTAGTATGTAGTTATTATTATTACAAAAATCTTATTTTAATTTCTGGAAACAAATTTCTTAGCTTTGGTTTTCCTTAAATAACTAACCCTCATTGTGACGACCTCATGAGCCGCGAGTTCGACTCCATTTCGTTTAACTGTTGTGGTGAATCCTGGTCCCTTGCATGTGTTTATTTATTTAAGTTTAATTAAAACAATATACCTAATCGTATTCGTAACACAAAAATAAGAATAAACACGGTAACCCTAAAACCTTACTTCCAAATGGGTAAATAGTCGATTTAGGGCAATAACTGGCAAACGATACGCAGTTCCCACGTTGAGGGTTAATTGAAAACTGTACAGCGCAGAACTTTATCAGCACCTGCCGGGGTAGGCAGGGCGGTCGTTATAAAGATACCGAACTGCCACTACGAGTCGAAGTGCAGAAGGCAAATTAATACACCGTAAAAGTCGAAAAAGTCGCTGCTATAAAAACAGTATGTTTAGAATAGCAGCACACAATCTGTGTATCGTTTGGCTCGCACATACAGCTGTGTTCGGTTAACCTTCTGCGCTTGAATTCCGGGCCAGGTAACAACCTGGCCCGGCTGGCCGTTAATAGGCGCGTTTAGATAACCCTCTCCCGTCCGACATAAAAGTTAATATTTTTACACAACGCTGACGCTTGCTGCGCACTGTGTGAAACACGTTACATGTTATAATGTGTAGTATTAGGTCCGTTTACAGCTGTGTACTGTGTGCTTGGCTTTACTGTTAAGCGATAAACGAAAGGTTAAGTTTTGAAAGACAAACCGAAGTATTTTAATATTTCTACTAAATTGAAAAGTATGATTATAATAAAACAAGAATGGGTAACCAAAGGCCTGGGATGTGTTATTATAGATCTCTACTAGATAATTAACAATATTGTGGACCTACCTATTTCTAAGGGCCAAAGTAAAACAGTAAATTTTTATAGTTTCATGAATAGGTACATACTGTATCGCCGTACATTGTACAGTGTAGAGTGCGGTCAGTTCATTGTGTAGCTGTACAACGGTTCTTATCTAAAGCTGTCAAACTTTATAGATGCAGCCTTTTATGGCCGAGATTGTGAATATTCTGGAGATCAGCGACTGAATAATTCAAGCTGCACTTGTTTATTTTAATATTAATGCAGCACAGCGCGACGTTTGCATAGCTACATGTTTATTTAAATTGAAATATCAAATTCAAAGGAATTAGTTATACGTTTTTTTTTAATGTTATTATGTGTGTACTTGTGTAGGTACTGTGCATTTCTGTTTACTTGATTAATTTATATTGAAATCTTATTGTTTTGACTCAGTATACTTTAGTTCTGGATGTGTTTTAAATGTATCCTAATTATTGTCTATCTATTAACAAGCCTGTTATAGATAATTCAGGGTTTCTTTGACTTAATACAAAACTTTTAAATTATATTTTAAAAGATTTTTCGTTAGTAATTCATCAACGATTGCTGAACCATTCAGATCAGCGACCTACCCACGCGCCGTCCTCGCCGCGTGGGTGTGTTGCACCTTACACCCGCCCAGCGCTCTCTAACCGTCCCTCCCCTACAGGATCACGTGCCTGCACCTGCCGCTGGCCTCCAAGTGGGTGCACGTGGGCACGGAGCGCGGCAACGTGCACGTGGTCAACATCGAGACCTTCGCGCTCTCCGGCTACGTCATCAACTGGAACAAGGCCATCGAAGTGTGAGTACTACAATATTACTACCCTTTATACTCTCCTTGTAGCTGTGGGACAGCAGTATCTATACTAAAACTTTTTTGACTTCCTTATTTATAGAAACTATTGTTGTGTGTTCTTATTTCAGCGATAAACAAATTGTCTCATTATCTATAGCCTTATATTACTCGGATGCGCTATATATTAACAGAAAAATAATAAATCAGACGCAGTTCCAAGGGCGTCAAACTCAGTCAGTGAATGTATTCTCAGCAACTAACGAGCGGTTACAAAAGTAGTCCCTATCCCAACCCCTACACTTTACAAGATCTAAAACATCTTCTGCAACACGCCAACTAATTCCCGAAAAACGCGGGACCTGCGAACCCTGATAATGCGGAGTAATCCTGGACAGCAATAAAGGCAGCCTCGAAGGGCGGAGATAAGCCGCTAAGTCCTGCCCGGGCAAGCGGCTGCCTGCCTAATTGCCCGGGCTTTATTAATTGGGGTCAGTTCACCTCCGAACACCGCCGATGTGGTGCATGAGGATAATGTGCCTTATTCTGATGACTTCTTTTATCTGTATGTTATACTAAGGCACCGAGGTCGATGACATAGATTTAATCCATGATTATACATATGTGCGTTCGTAAGTTAGATCAAAATCTTGGATTCGTTTGCCTAAAATTCTTGTAACTATGTGTTACTAGCTGCGCCTCGCGGTGTTACCCGCTACAGTTATCAGGATAAAAAGTAGCCTATGTGTTAATCCAATGCCAGCTACCTACATACCAAATTTCAACCAAATCGTTCCAGCCGTTTTTGCGTGAAAGAGTAACAAACATCCACACATCCATTCGCACAAACTTTCACATTTATAATATTATTATTATTATATTATTATTATTATAGTAGGAAGTAGGATTAAACTGGGGTTTTTAACACTATGAATGTAAACCTAGTTACGATTATGCCTACTGTATCTTTTATGTATATTGTACTCAAACAACCCTCTTAAACGCAATAAATATTATGAGCCATTAACGTCATGATGTCCATAAACTGAATGCTTCTAAACCTCTCCCGTTAACTGACGTAACCCAATAACAGCGGTACTCGTAACATTTGACACAGGTTACCCAATTAATAATGTTAACTAGTCGACCTCTGTCACGTGACCTCCGCGCCGGCAGCTAACTCGGTGATGACCCTCCAAGTGTCGGTGTTGTTAATTGTTTAACTTGTTGTGGTACCGACGTCATGCCACGTCACGTGGGGTAAGCAGGTTCTGCTGTAGGTACGTGGCGGAGGTGGCGGACGGACTGCCTAACACAGAATTGATTATGTAGGTACCTACCTCAAGATTTATATCAAAATAAAACTTACTCAATTACATCATAGGTACATGATAGGTATAAATAGTTCAGCGTTTATTCCTAAGTATCAAGTTTTGCACAACAGAAATTAAATAAAATTGTAGTTTTAGTCATGTAACTCAATAAATAAAGCTATTTAAATAACACAAGAAGTAAACCCTTTTTATCCAGGAAAAGTTAAGCTTTAATTATTAAAACGCATAAATTATAGGTATTTTAATTTTTAAAATTTTCAATCGTTGGTTACCTTAAAATTGTGCAAGCAAATCGGGGATACATTATAAAAAAAATTGTTCTATCCTCTTCCTCTTAAATCTTCCTATAGAGGATTCAATAGTAATCTTCATAACTATTCAGATCTACTCTACGTTATTATGACGTACGATATTATCATTTTTACGGTGTTCACGTGACCGTAGCACCGTAACAAGTCCGCTCATAAATCTACTGTACGAAGAATCAACCGGAGTAGATCATGGATGCTGGCTGTACATCATCTTAAGGAGTACTGCGCGGTCATAAACCCCCGCGTCCCTGTACCTCACCCCCGGAGACACGACACTCTATGAATTATGATTTGACCTAACATTATGTATCGATTGAATATATACTCGGTTTTAATATGTAGATACTGTTAAGTTATTTATATCAAGGCCCAATCCTTGATACAAGTAACTTAAGCAGTATCAAGGACCCGGTTTATATTTTTGCAAACATCTACAGATGTGTCTCTAAAACACATTATTAGTTTCGTGATTATTGACTAAATTGTCAAGTTGATGTTAACGTTCGATTTGTAGGTAAAACAAACACTACTCGTATGATTGAGTTTTTCTAAGAGGTAATTGGAGCAATATAAAGTTTCGCCAAACGCCTAATAAATGTTAGGCTTAGTATCCTTACTTTAGAATTAAAAACTATTAAAGCACATTCAAAATAAACACGTACGAACATAAAACAGGTTACAACCTGCTTTCTAAGCTTTAAGCCACGCCGCAATTCCTGCTCACGTCATAATATGTAACGAGCGTGATCATACTAAGTCGTGCAGACGTCGTGTCGTGCGCGTCCCTGCAGACTGTCGATGCGTTGTCTGTATGCTAATCTGATCGACAACACTTTGTGCGAGTAAACGAACGTTTGGCGCTCCGTATTATATGTTACTGTATGGATAACACTCGAACGAACACAAATATGAAGGTTAAAAGGTGTGTAAACAACTACATTGTAAAATGAAACTTTCGCAGACGACAACAGATAAAAAACATTAAAAATAACCTAAGAAAGTCTAATCATAACATCCTCCCACGCGAGAAGCAGATCTGACGTGGGACGTAAAATAATACTCCATTTTAAGCACAAATAAAATATAAATTTTAGTGGAAAAATATCTCGGATAGTAAAAATTTCACGTGAACATTTTATGTAGCCGTCCGGCCGCTCGTTACACGGAGCCTACACTTCTGCCTACCCTCACTCGTTTACGGTTATGGCCGCGACACAATATATTGAGTTTACGGCCTCACACAATATCATATGTATGGAACATGTCTCGAGGATAATATCGCTTTAAAATCAAGTTTATGGTGTCGCAAGATTGAATGGAGATTGCCACGGATTATGGGGGATGGATTTAATCTGGCCGACTGATGGTGCCACGCAGGCTATAGAGCTGAGAAGCAAGAATAAGTTGAGGAACAACATCGGTTGCTATTGCTACCTTCTACAAATGTTTAATGTAGAGAATAATAAACAATTGATGATTGACTGATTGGTGCAGTGGCTAAGCGATTGGCCTGGTGCGCTGAGGATTGCGATTGGAAAAAAAATTGTGTAATCCGCAGATATTTGTTCCAAGTCTGGGTGTTTGTGCATGTGATATTCCATGCTTGTGAAACACCCACGATACAGGAGAATAACCTAGTGTGGGAAAACTTTCTTTTTATAATTAAACATGGTTGTAACAAATGCGGGTCTTGTTCCGGTCTTATAATTCTGCTTACATTATTTATTTCTATTAAATTTTATTTTCACGAAAAACATCAGTCGTTTACATATCTATTGTCGAAAATAAAAATTACTTAAAACATCTCTTACAACGAACATTAGCTCTTCATTCCCGCTATAATATGTACAAACATCCAGCCAAATTACAGTTGAAGGTAATTCTTCATAACGTCTCCGTGACAGTCTTGATGTGAGCTGAGTGCTCCTCACTCCTTACTGTGTGTCATTCAATCAACCTGTATGAAACGGCGGGTAGCCATGAAACGTGTGAGATGCTGTATTATTCATCTGAGAGACGAGTACAAAGAGTGTGCGTGGGCGGCGCGGAGCCGGAGATATTAAAGTGAACGGTAACTTTAATTCAAATTCATTGCTGAGTGAAGCACGGGAGCTGTGCCAACGTGGTGTAGGGTGGGGACACGCTGGTGTGTGTGAATTGTAACTCATATCCTTTGTGAAAATATACTGACGATGATTTGATTATTGCTGTGAATAAAGCTTTGATACCAAATATCGCTTACCATCAGGCGACTTGTGGGCAAGCGCAGGCCTAATTAGTATTTAAAAAAAAAACGCTCCTGTTTCTAAAAGACTACCGAAGTAGCACTTTTTAACGTCAAAGTGCCATAAAATAGCATCTAAACTGCCCCCACCTCACCATCTCCAAGTTTTATGATTGTGTGAATACACTCATTAACCGTGTGTCTGCTACAATATTAATTAAACAACTATCAAACATCGATCTATATTTTTCTCGAAGACTATAGTCTTGTACTAAGGGCTCAGGGTCACATTTAGCAGTCGTTATGTGTTAATAGTATACCCCGTCAGTCTAGCCAGTCGTCACTGTATCTTGTGACACTGAAATATTAAAGGTGTTGCTATCGGCGCCGGCTGGGGGTTACGACTGGCCGTAACTTGACTCTTGAGGTCACTTGTCGCCACTATCAACACTGGTTTATGGTTTACGGCCGCACTTGCGCGCTGTGATTAATATACAGGGAGTGTTGGTGACGCGTAGGCTCGGTGGTGGGCTCTATTGGCACGCGCCTTTCATCTCGTGCAAGTCATATGGTGTTAAAAATGATGTAAATATTAAATCTTCATACTCCTTGCCGAAATCCCTGATCTCAGAACTACAATTTAACGGTTTTCAAGATGAGCGTAAACGGGTTTTTAATAGGTGGACGCGCTCCATCGTAGGCCACAATATCGCTTACCATCAGGCGAATTGTGGGCAAGCGCACACCTATTTAGTTTAAAAAAAATCTCATTCATAGAGTACTATTGTTGCTTATAACAGGCTACTCATACTAGTCATATAGTAGGCAACTGTGTTCACTAATGAGAGGCAATGCTCTTGTATGGCGCTCCCTAGCTTAGTATAAGTTAAAATAAAATATTTAACACTGTTGAAGATTGTATCTCCTACAATAAGCTCGCTGATCACTGTAGATATAGAATTAAAATCAATGTATTTTCTCACTCTTATATGATTTAGACACTAACAACTTTTCAAGCATCTAACCGCCTATTTCAGAGCCATTGTAAAGAACAGCACGTGCGGAGTTGGTGCCATTATCATAAAACAGGTTTCTGCCATAAAATATATTTCGCAAGAATAATTTGCTACTTTCTGGTGAGAGAGCAGGCTGTAATAATTATACTATTACTTTGATTAAATATACCGCAGTGAGAGCTGAACTTAAAGCCACTCTAACACATACGCTTGATTAGATTTTACGTAATTACAATTAATAAATCAAGCTCGTTCGATCTAGCTCGTAAATCAAGTTAATACTGAATTCTCTCCGAATCAAACTCACACTCGTTGGAAATGAATTTCATTTACAAATGTAATTGGAAGCGGTCCGGCCGCACTACACACACACACACACACACTAACACACAAATACATTAAACACTCGGTCGGAAGGGCTTTGAATAGCGCACGAACAATACATTAAGCTTCAATCGGAAAGTAAATTGATCCGTTGAAATAGAAGCGCCGCGCCGGTTAAATGTTAAATAAAAGTTTAGGATGCAAATATACAGCGGTGAGATAGTGTACTAGTGTTTATGTAGGCATTGGGCGGGGAACTATAATGTACTGTGTTCGCATTAATGTTGTAAATAATATGTAAGGTTTAAACTTGAGAAGTAGTGATAGCCGGGTGGTATGACCATTGGACTGCCAAGTCAAAGGCCGCAAGTTCAAACCCCGGCACGCACCAAAGTCTTTTTCGAACTTTTTCGAAGACGAATTCATGTGCGTACTATAAATTAGTTATCAGTTGCTAAAAACGGTCAAGGAAATCATCGTGAGGAAATCAGCACACCTGAGAGATTTTTTAACGGTGTGTACAATCATGTCAGAGGCCTTCAGGTGGTTTAAACTGGTTTATCGTAAGGTTGTTCATCAACCATACGATAAGAAGAAGAAATTGCTTTAGTTCGACTATACCTGTACAAGCAGTGTTCCAATATCATAAACTAAATAAATAACAACACAAAACTCCAAGACATTACTCCAGCTCGTGTCACCATTATTATTTTCTTTACTTGTGCTATCTTCAATCATGCGCATTACAGAGCCAATTTGAGATACGAGTGAAGCAACAAGTCACAGTCGGTTGAGTTTTGGAGAGCTTGTGCTTTCATACGGACAAAGGACACACACATACCTGTGAGTGTTTGTGTGTGTGTCTGTGTATTGAAGCCGGTGAGGTCTGCCGGTGAAGTCTGCCGGTGAGTTGGCTCCAGCGAGCGCTGACCACTTCACCTAGTGGATTACATTGAATATTGAACATTTGCCGCTACATACTCGACACTGAAGTGCCTCAGTTGTGCAGTTTCAAACAACACAAAATCAATTCAGTCTGAATTATTTTTGTGTTGTGTTTCTCGTATGCTTTTATTATTTGCTATCAAATACATTTTATTAACATCATTGAAAATTTTTGATAAAATTAGTCTAATTAATTAGGAAAAGACAGACTGAATACTCAGTTTAGGTCCAGAAAAGAGATGAACAAACACTATTTTTACGATTGGATAAATGATTACTTGCTCTATTGATTAACAGTCAAATGGTATAGAGAATGCAGTAAACTCCTAATAATAATTGATGCTTACTAAAGCTTGTGACCATAAACAATAAAACCTTACTCAACAATGAATAGTTTATTATCGGCGTCAATAAAATAACTCCAGCCTCCTAAATGTTTAGTGTAGTGCCGTGATTGGCCGACCGCGGCCGTTAAAGGTGAAGAGGCAATTAAATGGGGTTACACTGTGCATATCAATCGGGGGGAGGAGAGGTTACGGGGGGGGGGGGGCTGGTCGTGGTGATAAGCGACAGAACTGGCGGCTCGATGGTGTTCAGTGGCGATAGGGACCGTTAGGATTAATTACGAGCTAGAATTATAGGCTTTAGTTTATTGACAGATAATGTACTGTTGTTATAGGAATCTATCTAGAAATATGAGTGGTAGAGTTAAGAATAGATTGGCAAAAGTAATTGTCAAATATCTAACCTTTAAACCACCGCGTTACATGATTATAATAAAATTAAATTGCAACACGGGAATTAACACGAACACATGTTTCCAATTTAGGCTTGACGTTTCGACCGGGTTACACCGGCCGTGGTCGCAAGCAGACGTAGAATTTTGTTACGTGCGTAGTACGGGCTTATTATATTGAAATTTAGGACAGGACTGGTTTCACTAAGATAGGAATGCGTTAATGATTCTTTATTTTTATTAAGAGTCATTTATATCATAAAGCACCGCAGTATAATAATACCCGGCGCCGCACCACGCACCACTCGGTCGTCAAGCTCCCTCCATCGCCAATATCTCCTCAAATGGTTTATGGCACCAATTGGGGGGAGGTCACGCGGCCATAAATCAGTATTTATTATCATCACACAAGCCGACCGGCGACCACTATAGTCATAGTATAGTCCCTGACCCTCCTTGATCCAGTACACAGTAAGTATATTGATGACGTCTCTATTGGGAGGATTGTAGTGATAAAAAGAAATTTTGAACCTGTCGGAAACCATTTTGAAATATATGTACGTATGTATGTAGAAATGTACACGTGTATATTTGTGTATACTATCTATGGTCGCAAAGGGAAATCGGAGATATACTCTCGAAGGTGTGCTCCCCGTCTTCTACAAGATAATAAGTATTTAAGTAGCATTAAGGGTATTTACTAGACTCTTACTTGTCGTATGATCCTAGCGTAGAAAACTGTATATCGTAAAAATATCACTTTATCATTTACTTATTTTAAATCTAGCATATGTAGGTAATTAGGTATCTAGCGTGGTCTCAATTGATAAAGGAAATTTGAAAAATAATGGATACGAGCAGGACTTGAACCTGCGACCCTCGCCGTACCGTGGCGCTGAGTGCGCGTGTCACTAAGTCCTGCTCCAGCATTTTTCAAATTTCCTTTATTAATTTAGATTTAAGTTTAGCATGGCCTAGTGGTTGGCATACCGGATTTCTATGCACGAGGTTGCAGGTTCAAACCCATGCAAGTATCAATGTGACTTTTTCAATGTCATAAATACTTTCTTAGATATTCTAAGACACCACTGACTAACGGTAACGAAAAACATCGTAAGGAAACCTGGATTTAATTATCTGCAATCGCCAACCCAGAGTGAGCTAGTGTTGTGATCAGTGCTCAATCCTTCTCTATACGAGAAGAGGCCTTTGCCCTGCAGTGGGACAGTTATAGGCTGTTATTATTATTATGGGCAACATGCAAAAATGACACAAAATGTTATGTTGTTTTTATCTAAAATTGAAGTAATGTGTGCAGTATTTTATTCTCAAGAAATTGACTCTCATTATCTATTTCCAGATTTAGATATTAACTCTTTAGAAATCCCTTGTTCAACGAGACTGTATCGTTGTTTAAACAACTTTGTTAAGCATCATTGAAGGCAGCACACAATACATGTCGAGTATCGCCTCCGAACCGACTACAAAGCACACGCTACGACGCTACGTCCGTAGCACTGACGTCACTTACTACGCTTTGTTTGCTACGAACCGTAACTCGAAGTTTGTGCTACGCGTAGCGTAACTACTACGTAACTATTTGGTTGAGACATATTTGGTTAAAGTTTAAATAATTTTATATTTTTAATATATTTGTAAGGACAATTATAATAGAGCAGTTTAGTTTTTTAACTGTGCTACCTTTATACTAAAATTTGATTGGTTGTTAAGCATTCTGAAAATTAAACAGTAACATTTGTCGGACTTAAAATAATTACACTGGCATGTCACGCTTACAGGGGGTAGTGGGGTGCTTGTCATGTATGTATGACATGTATGTGTGAACATAAACTTGAAACGCCCCGTTTTACAACATGAAGCTGTAAACATTATCTCCTGCTATAACGGGATACAGCCGACATAAAACCCACATCAACGGAGATATGTGTTGTGTTGTCCGGGCAGCCGCGTGCGCCGCTCACAGCTAAGCGATCTACTTCACGTTAGAAATAGCGTCAAAGAGTACGTACTACCCACTGTTGGTAAATATTAAAAAGTATTTCCATTGAAGCTGTCGTTACTGGACACTCCCTTTGAGTCTGATCAAACACACCAGTGGACAATGAACATATTGTGTTCGAATACGACTACCTCCGCCGTCTGAGTGAGCACAGCCTGCAGTGTGCAGTGGACGCCCACAGCTGCCTGGAATTAAATCCAATTCCCAACTGTTCCCACTTTAATTTGTTTGCACACTCGGAGCCTTTGTTTTTGAGATGTGTGTGTGTGTGTGAAATCACTAGCAATTAATTTGTTCAAATAAGCTTTGATAGTACTGTACATACACTACTACACAGACAAGTACCCACACAATACACATATTATAATACAACTGTGTCAGTCTGTTTGTGAGTACAATCATTTTAATTGACTGCACACTACACGAGTGCCCCATGAAAATAATTAGAATTTTCCAATTTCATTTGTCGCTAGATTAATTAAACTTTCGTCAAAAGGGAAATGTTGTGTATTGAATCTTTAGTGACGCGGGCGCGTGGCGAGCGCGGGGTGGGCGCGGGGCGGGGGCGCGAATTAAGGCCTTTACCCACAGCGCAGCGCCCGGTCCGTGCCGCCGATACGTTTCTAGAACGAATTGTTGGATCGGTCTGCAAAGTTCTTTACACTGGCTCCGATCTGTTCTACGATACATACCCATTCTATGTACTTCAACATTGCGTTAAAGACGGTCGCGTGAATAATACACAAGTGGTTCTTTTCGGACAAGAAAGCAACATTAGCTCTTGGTCATGCAATCTCTGTCTCCGGTGACAGTGATTGCATTAGCGGCGTGCGATCACTTGAACGCGTTGCGTTCTACCGCAGGCAGCGGGAAAGCATACACGGGCAGTCATTGGGTACAGAGAACGCATCCGTACAGATCGTATCCGCGGCACGGATCGGGGGCTGTGGGTACAGGCCTTTACAGAGCTGTCAACAACACACCTCCTGTTAAACCGATGTTTTGTTCCTCAAAGTTGCGTTAGTTCCCTTTCACCTGCTAGTGCTAGTTATATTTCGGTAATTTCACTTCCAAGTTCATTAGCACTAAGTTTTAATTGCGGCGGGACTCGCGTGCACTTTGTTGAACACTATATGTGAGTGGAAAGTTTGGATCAACTAGATTCACCGCTGCCGTATGCTGAAGTGAAAAAGTCGTAACAAGTTAGCTAACTAGTGGTAGCTATTATTTGTTGATTTATTTATCTTATTAGAGCATTAGGGGGAGATCTTTGTTCAACAGTTGTTGTCTTCTAAATGATGATGGCAGAAGCACATTGCATTATTAAGAATAACATCTCACCGCCAATTATATCCTCTTTACACTTGTTAATCATTGATCAAATGCTCACAACTGTTTACTTTAACTAAATATTGCCGTGTCTGTCAGTAGGTAGCTCGCTCACAGCAGCCTGGCACATAGGTATACAACAAATACTAATGACTCCAATAATAGGTCGATGATTACATCAGCCTTTAACCGACGTGATAACAATCAGGACAGCTGACACACACACAGTCACACGTGTTATAATATAGAATATTAGAATAGAATATTTATTAAAAACACAATAGGTAAAATACAGTCATCATAAATCTTAAAATAACATAGGTAAAGGAATGTTAGGTGCCTGTACTAGGTTAAACCTGTATCACAGGCAGTATAAGCTTAACTTTACAAGGGACAAATTATTGGAAACAGTATGATTATTTTAATAATTGACAAAGAAAATACTAAATTAGAACTACTAAATATAAATCTTAGATTAATATCTATTTATATAAATAACTATGAAATACAAATAACTTCACAAACAGATTACTTTATAAATAAACATCTATACAAAACTGAAGATCAGCAGAATTGCAAACCTCGCCGTGGTCGAATTGTTGCGTCATTTAGCGTTTATTTATACATTATTTAATTTAGTACTTATTATTAGTTTTACAGTATAAGGTTAGTAGGGCAGCATTGTAATCAATTTTCGTCGAGTTAGTTACAAATAATGTCTAAGTCCATGGTAGAGCAGCGTTTGCACTTTCTAATCCAATATCGGTACACTTAGTCGCCATAATCAACAGAATTTATATATCTCCTTTCAGCCACCATTTTTGCCGGGCAGTCAGCAGTACCTGTCTTATGCATGTACGGCTTTTTGAAGTGCAAGCAAGTAGCGCATTTTGGTGCCTCGGCCTTCTTCACGCATTCCTTCACCGAGTGACCTTGATCGCCACAGTGTCCGCAGGTGTAGTTAAGCTCCCGACATGACTTTGCCGCGTGACCATACTGCTGACACTTGAAGCATCGTGTGACTAAAGTAAAGTCTTTCACCGGGCAAGAAGACCAATTTAAGAACACTCTGTCTTTGCTAATTAGGGCTTTGCGTATAGTTGGAGATACCTCGATAATAAAATTACAGGTCGCAGCATCCTTTGGTCCCGATTTATGACTTAACTTGATTGCACTTAAAAAGGACTCGAGGTTGGAATCAAGAAGCTTATCGGCTAGGTTTTGGTTATACAAGCAGGTGAAAACTTCCTTTTCTTGCATAGATGTGGGCACTCCGATAACTACTATCCTAGGCTTGCGTTTGTAGGGCTCGTCCAGCGTAAGGCCTGAGTTGGTTAACTGCACCGATTGTTTCAGCTTCTCGATATCGTCCTTAGTGTCTGTGCTAATTATGACGCCGCCGTTTTTTGTCTTGCGCAGGCCTCTCACGTGCAATTTAATTTGTTCAGGGCTAATAATTTTTTGAACAAGGGACTTCGTTTGTTCACTTGACTTTAATTTGTCATTAGGGTATATGGCCACTGAGCTTATATTTATCGGCTTAATAAATTTATTAGCGCCTTTTTTCACCATGTCCGCAAAGGAATCACCAGGAGCTGGTTTCGACGACTCCTTAATGCTGAGCGTAAGGTCCTGTAGACGCTGGGACAAATCAAGTTCATCTTGCAGGGTACGGATAGATGAGTAGGCTTGGACCGTTTTGAGTTTCAGGGATTGGTATTGTACTGCCATCTGCGACGTACCATGACCCACTTTCCGGCACAGAGTACTTATGCGCAATTTCTGCTCAGAGTTCAATTTACCTTCTGATACAATAGTGCACACATCATTTAGGTACCTCTCTATGGATGACATCCAGTTCTGGATTTCCGGTGTCGTAATCACTTCTGGGACACTGTCTTGACTCGAGGCTGTAGGAGATGCGGGCATAGCTGGTGGGCTGTTTCGGTTAACGGGGCTGTCTTCCATTGTGTAATGGTTATTTACTTATAAACACTTAACATTTTATAAAATCACAAGATTATAATAATATCAAACGCATGACATAGTTTATGCAACTGTTTAGCGATAGTTTAAAACGAGGTCACGATCTTGCAATTATTTATTTGTTTATTATAATTATTGTTCGGCACGTCCGTTCTCAACGAAGAGCAAAATAGACCACCAATATGAGTGTATACACCGCTGGCTCACTTGTTTGTTCAATATCTACTGTTTAATAAATCATGTTCCGCATCTGTCAACACGTGTCACGGTATAATAAATTACACGTGTATTTATTAAATCTGCCGCGCGATAAAGTGATTGTTTTATGCAAATTGGGGTTAATTGCTGTGTTATTATTAATTATTAATGTGAATAATTGGTATTGTCATCATAAATAATAATAGAATGGTAAGAATATCAATTTTAATGCTACCCGAGTTTATACACCACTGCTGAGTAAACACTTTTATCTAGATTTATCCGATGTACACCTTTGCCGACCACTTCGAGGCATACAGGCGTGAAGTGAGTGAGTGAGTGATGTTGCTAATATGAACATGTTTCAAGATTCTCAAGCAGTATCGTATTAGGATATTAAAACGAATCATATTGCAAAATACAAAATGAACACTTCTCACAATCAACAATTCACGTGCATACAATCCCTTACCTCACACAATTCACCTGTTATAACATATCTCTATTACAAACAGTAGAATCTAAGTGATAACATACACGGGCTTCCTCGCTGCTTCCAAGAAGTGTCGCTCTCAGTAATCCGATTACAGCAGCGCCGGCGGACCCCGACATGTGTAATTTAATTTGTTAATTAAGCCCGTCCCTTTGGAGCCCCAAGATAACAGGGGTCCACTCATCCTGACATTAACTGACTTCTTTCTCATCCTGCACTTTGACCTCTGCCTCCTGTTGCTAGGAACAATGTTATTTATCTTTGTTAAACAATGTCACGCCTTTAAGTTTTTCCCTGTAGAGCAAAAGGACAAAGTCAGACCAAATATCTGCGGAATATAGATATATTATATCGAGGAAATTATACATAAAAAGCAGTCTATAGTCCCAAACCCTAGGTGATCACTATCAGACAGTATTCTGACAACCTGTATTCTGACATATTCATATAATATTTCGAGAATCTCTGACTTATACTGAACATATTCTGATTAAATATTTCAAGCCCCTACCAGCCACATGCCAAGTGGAGGGATGCAAACATCACTACTACTTACATACTCAAACGAGGATATAATATAATAAAATGTATGAAAAATATCAGTCGTTTTAGAAACCAGGTGTTCACGCCAATAAACAAATACACCTGGAAGTGAACAGACTCTATAACCATCCGTTACAGAGCTGAAACAACAGTATACCCTCCACACAGAGATTACTAAACTTTATATATAAACAACAGTCATAGTGTTATTATTCCACAATGCTACAAACGAGCACTTACTAAACGTGTACAAGTTGCTCGGTTTCAAATGTCGTTCTTATGGAGAAGAACGGGCAAGAAACTCCATAGTTACTGTGACTCTTATGAACCCTTCAATCATGACCAGAATGCTCACTGTAAACAAGGCAGCGCTGCCAGCTTTCTTATTAAAGTGTGATAATAATTGCTATCATCACGCCGTGACGCCAGCGGGGTAATAAGCGCTGCAGGCCGGCGGGGCACAATTTATGGCCTTAATAAGGGCAGGAAGGGAAGTGTCTCCTGTGCAGACACTGTTGGAGAAATGTACCTACTTACTTGCGTTTTTCTCAATTTATTTTTTTAAGGCTTCTCTGTAAAATTGTTCTGCTGAGAGTTCTGGTTTGTTTTGTTTAATTTAAAATAAGAACAAGGTTGATAAATATACCTTACCATATTATAAATCGCAAGTAACTCTAAGCCATCAAATCATTTCACAACTACTTATAATCACATGCTATATAACACCTTAAACAACATTTTCCCTAGCTGCAACCATAATATATTTGATCGTTCACCCTTCTAATGATGTTTGCGTTGGACAAGGTACAATCTACTCTTCCCTCTTAACATTTATTGCATACATTTCCGAGATTCTCCAACCAGGTTCGTGCGCCAGCCCTGAGCTTCAGTCGGTTTCAATCGAGAGCTCGCTCGATTAATTCCATTCAAATGTTTTTATTCCCGGCTTTGATTCCTTTATAAAGAACTCGCCTGCATTGCAGCACCACGGTGGGCTGTACGCCTGTACGGTGGGCGGCGCTAAACGATTCTGTTTCAAATCAAACAGTTCGGATTCAATGCAATGCTTTAACAAAAAGTTTACGCGATTCGGTTAAACGCTCTCGCTTTGTTCCGTATTTTCAAAAGTATTTGATATTTATTCTGGCTTAAATTTTAATTGGAAACAGGTATAACTATACTATGCTATACAAACTTACTTTACGGGCTAGTATGAAGACTTGAGGAGGTAAACATTCATGATGGGCACGCTTTTATTGGCTTTGGTAAAAGTATTTTTAATACATTAGTTGCTTATTTACAGCAAATGTTTAATAATATCTTTCCACAGGTTAGAGTTATGGTAATCTCACACAGCTTGTGTTATTGATACAAAAGTGAATATAAATCACTTTACATAACATTTCCTTGTAAGGCGTGACGATTTTCGGCTCAAGACGCGACTCAAAAAAATGACTTAAGATTTAGAAATGAAAAAACAAGAACAGAGTGAATTACTGCGTCTTATCTTGTCTTACAATTTGTAAGTCGGCGGAGGACTCGTTTGTCATGTCAGTCCGGAGGGAAATAATTTATCAAGACGCTTCTTTCTTTCTTAAGCCGGTGGCCGGTAATGCCTCATTCTCTACGCAGGAATATTTCATCATCAATTTTTATTCTATTCACTGGCACACCTGCCTGTAATATTTTCTCTCTAAAATAAGCCATTTTTCTCTTTATTTCAGAAGCTCTGTCATTCAATAACTCATCAGCGATAGGTCCCGTGTTTATGTAACAAAGGCCAGGTAAATAGCGCCGTAATCTAAAAACGATAGTAAGAGAGTATTAGTATTCACGAGCGAGTCTGTCCGGCCGCCAACAAAACTAAACGAAAACGTGATTCAAATACGTTCCTATTTCGAATTTATATTTAGCAGGCAACTCGGTTCAGTCCTGCATCGCGCTATTGAAATTATCGCTGCACTGCCATCTGAGAGTAAAGTGAAGTATAAGAGGCGCGAATAAACGGCTGCTTTGAGAGGAAATGACGGTGTAACACACGTTTAAGTAGAAATAAAGAATATACAACACAAACGCAAACATAGATTACGGTTGTTTTCTGTAATTTATAACACTATGCTTTTAACTTAAATGTATTAACATACGTCCATTATTATGGCCATGGATAGGATAACAATTATGATTGGATATCACTAAAAGAATGTTCTTCCTATCCTTACGCAGCATCTAGTGACCCCTGTCGGTTATTAATAACATCACATCAAGTTCATAATATCAGTTAAGTATTATATCTACCCGACTTCATGTCACTCCAGTTTATAGCGGCGACATTAAACATTACACTTATTGCAGACTTTTTAATATCATCATCTTTTTAATAAATGGAGGTTGAATTTGAGTGGTGTCCTGAGTTAGTCTGTTTTATAACCAAGTTACGACATACCATATGATAGTCATTTTAGCGGCATTAGCTTATGGGTTTTAACAGGTCATTAAATTTTAAGTTAGTTTGTAAAGTCAAGTCCAAATACGTTAGTATTTATTATATGTAAAACGTGCAGCAGTCGTAAACGTCCGCGCCATTCTCAAATAGTAATGCTTCTCCTAATGTGAACCTCGCGACCTTTGCAATAGTGCGCACAACTGTTCAACAGCGTAACAGCAGTGAGTACACAACAGCTGTGTGTTGTTAGTATGTAACGATCACACGACTAGTTGCGACCTAATAGTATTTGTGCGCAGTAAACACTGAGTTAATTGGCGAAGTTGTCGCGCCACGGGTCCTCGCCGCCGCCGCCGCCATTATTGTAAAAGCTAAATTCACAGACAATAAAGATCGTTATAACATGCCCCCGGGCCGTGCCAACCCTATTACCTCGCGTCGAGTTCGCAATTCAAATAACGCTCACTCATTGGCGCTTGGTAACGAACTTCCGCCAATGGCGTTATAGTAACAATTAAAAGGCCTAGGGTTGTCATCCAACGTCATTGTTAAATTGACCGTATATTTTAAATTTCTGCGACTTAACGACATCCGTCTGCAGCAGATGCAGTGACAGAATTTTTTTTCGTGAAATTTAATAAAAAATATTACGCTAAGAACGCAAATGAATAGCCTCGTTTGTTTGGGGCCTCTTAAAATGATATAAATTATGGAGAGAAAAAAGCTAAAGTGGGCGCACGGGAGTATAATAAAAGATCCTCGTGATGCCCCTTGAAGCAGAAAATTGCGTAACTGTGTTGTATTTGAGTTCGTTATCGTACGCCGAGATTTTTACCTTTTTATTCGCATACAATTGCTGCGGATTTTCTTTACACACCTTTTTGCCGGCCTAGATTTTTCAGTACCTACTTGTGATTTTACCAAATATTGCGAGTACGAAACTAAACTCCTGGGACCAAACAAACTGGGTGTTTGATTGCTGTTGACCTAATTCCGCAAAATAAGCAAGAGAGGACAATGGCTCGGGGTTCGCCAGTGCCGCTTGTTGCCGGACACAGCAACAAGATGGCGGGCGGCCGGACGCGCGGCTCCGGAACCGCATTGTGCCGGCTTATCGCCACTATCGGCGATCGCTTGTCGCGCGAGCAACAGTTGTCGCGCGACAAGCCGCCGCCGCTCTCCGGACGTCTATTGTCTCTGGAGCCAGTGGAGTGTGAAAACGTTATGGGGTAATGGAAAATAGTAACATTTTATGAGGCGATACATTTAAATGTAATAAAGATCTTTTAGATTATCTGATCTAGTCTAGACGGTTTGGACTCGTTAAATGAAAGTTCATTTGTGTTCTATTGTCTCACTTGCATAAAATCAAGAGTTATAGTCATAAGGTTATTGTTTTATATAGGCTTACAAAAGAGAACTTACAATACATAAAATCAAGTTTCGTCAAATCTAGTGGTTGGAAGAAACAGTAAGAATCTATGATTTGTATTTATAATATACATCATACCTATATCGTTGAACATATAGTATGAGTCGGATAGAAGTTATCAATATATAGCTTGTATGTCTGAATGAAATAAAACTTAATAGAACTCAACAAACCAATGTATTTGCGCCGGATCCTGTTCAAACACGATCAGTGAACAGTTAGGTTAATCCCGGTGTGTCCCCGGCGCCCGGCCCGGCGCGCGGCGGTACGATCCGGGATATTAAATTAATATCCGGCTTTAATTTGTTCGGCGCGTCACTGCTGCTGGAACACAGACTCCTGCTTTGTCTGTGTTTATGTCTTCAGATGTTCTTGTCAAAGGTGCTAGACAGCTGGTTAGTGTCCAAACTTCATTTATTTGTTACATACACTGAATTAGAGTGTGCTCATCACTAGGCTCAGAAAAAGCTTGTTTCAGCAATATATCGTTTATGGTAATCATAAACAATATATTACTGAAACAAGCCTTTTTACCATTTAAATTTGGCTAGTATCGTAGATTGATAAACTGCAAACCAATACAGAGTCTATGTATGTTAGGGTTAACATAGAAACTATATTGACACAAGATACTAGGTATATACCTATACAATCCTTACCATACGTCACCCTTACCGTATATAAGACAACTAGCTTCCGCCCGCGACTTCGCCCCCGTTGATTCTGAATGTTTTATAGCCTATAGCCTTTCTCGATAAATGGGCTATCTAACACTGTAAGAATTTTTCAAATCGGACCAGTAGTTTCTGAGATTAGCTTGTTTAAGCAAACAAACAAACTTTTCAGCTTTATAATATTAGTATAGATAAAAGCCAGTGTCTCCAAAATCAAACGAGTCACATGAACCAATGTCCCCGGAGCGAGCACGAGGAGCATCCCCCCTCAATCGTAAAACACGACAGAAGTATTCCAGGAACGAATCACTTTACTACCAACATACAGATATAATGCTCCTACCAACATGAAAACGACAATTTGGAAATATGGATATTAGGTAACGAAGTATGTTTTGTAATAATACTGAAGGAACATGGAAGTCAATGGAGTTTGTTCATTGCAAGGAGAGATTAGTTCTGTAAAATATGCAATATTTGGCCGTAGCTGGACGGTACTGTTGCTAATGTATAAATTATGTATATTTTAATCATGTTTTAATACAAAAATATTATCTCTACTTATATGAAGAGACGGAAATACCTGCATTAGTGTTAGTGCACTTACAGTATACCTGAAACCAACAAATTAAGCTCTGGATACGATGTTCAAAGAATTACCTCAAAAGCGTAGAACGAAACTAAAATAAAACGAGTGGTTAATGAGTACCATCAGTAACACCGCAGTTGTTAGTACTGGCGTGCTACAGACTCCGGAGTAATGTGGGGCGCTGTAACCTCGCCCATCTGTTCCTGGACCGCAGCATCCATTAGCGAGAGCGACAGATTGCCCGCGACACTTAGTGCGACGTTCACTACTGCAGGTCGATATAAACAGCTGATAACATGTGCTTACGTTCAACTAAAGGGGATATTTATTTAAAGTATCATTAAGATTTTATATTTGTTTCTACTCTGTTTATAAAGCATCATTCATGGTTGGTAAAAACCTAGTGGTATTATCGAGAGGGAACCAGACAAGTGCCCGAGAATACTCCCACTTATAATTCATCATCATCATCATCAGCCAAAAGACGTCCACTGTTGAACATAGGCCTCCCCGTTTAAGCAGGGGGGGGGGGGGGGGTTTGCCATAATCCCCACGCTTGGCAAGCGGCTTGGGGATCGCAGTGTTGGTGGTCAAGTTACAGAAGACGCTGCTGCCCATCTTCTGGATTTTCCCTTAGTCGCCTCTTACGACACCCACGGGAGGAAAGGGGGTGGTCAATTCTAGGCCGGATGCCACACGGCCACTTATAATTAACAAAAGATTAATATAATTTGCAAGGTATTGGACAAACGGCACATCTACTAAGCAGTGATATTTGGAGAGAAGATTGTGACTACTATCGTTTGTCAACAACCAGAGAATACACTCAATACTCAAGTATTGGCTACAATCTCCAAACGCAAAAATTTGCTCTCCACATTTTTTGAAAGCAAACAAGCATCATACGAGTACTTGGAGTGTCTGTAGTGTTCAGCTGACACGGACTAATCTACGTACACCGATAGAGAGCAGGTTCAAAGCCGACTTAGTTCCGCCGGCGCGGCGCGGGGCCCGTGCCCGGGTGCTGTGGGGGAGTGGTGTAGGGGGTAGGGGAGGTGAGAGAGGGGTGTTGTCGCCGCAACGTCGCAACAAGTGGCGCCGCGACGCCGCCGGAGCGCCCGTCAATGAGTGACACGATACAGAGCGACTCCGACGGCGCGCTGAGTCTTGTATGATGCTCGGGTGATTGAAACAGAGATTGTAGTAGAGATTATATTTTTTTTTCCCTGAGATCCAACTTCAATGATCTCAAATCCAGAATTCAATTCTTCTTTTTACTGAATTGACAGTATCCGAATAGTAGACGACTGTTGGCGCAGTGGCTAAGTGATTGGACTGCTGAGCTAAGGGTTGCGGGTTCAATTCCCGCACGGGACAAACATTTGTGCGAACCACAGATGGTTGTCCGGAGTCTGGGTGTTTGTGTATGTGATATTACATGTTTGTGAAACGCACCCACGATACAAGAGAAATTCATAGTGTGGGGAGACGTTTTAAAAAAAAAAAAAAACCGTTACCGCATACACGTCATAAGCTATCAGCAAACGATATGTACCTAATACTGATTGTTGATAAGGAGTCTGTTTGTTACAGCACGAGGCCGAACCACCCCGGCGCAGTCGTGGACATTAGTGATAATCCCTTGGATGCCAGCAAGGTGAGGCTACTTATTACAATATTCTAGTATATAAACTTTCGTTCACTCGTTTGGTCACATAAAGTGGCTGTAGCACTAAAAAATTGGACGGAAAAATAACGTTCACTTGAAGATAGTTAGCTCGAATATTAATTTATGGATGGACCGCATATATAACAGTATGCCTCGTTGGTCTTGTATTTGCAAAGAGCAACTGCTTGCGTGAGGTCCTGGGTTCGATACCTAGGTCAAGCAACGTATTATTGGATTTTTCTAAGGTTATTCTCAGTCGTAGCACGAAGTCTACAGTTGTTCCCGGTCAGTGACAACAGCTTCGCCTAAACATAACTGGCAGAATATGGATTCACTACCCTCTGCCTACCGCTTCGGGGCATACAGGCGTGAAGTTATACCCCGTTGGATCTGGGATTATTGTTGTGATCCATTGGACACGCCTACACGCGGTAAGCTCCCTCGCAGCTCGCGCGTTAGTCCGGATCAGCTGTGAACCGTGACCCGCTGGATCTATAATACAATAGCTACAAGTATTAACGCGGGGTTATCTTTAATCCATCTGACCGAGGGCTCATTATCATAATGTTACATGTATGTTCAGGTACTATATAATTATATTAATTTCCAGACTGATAATTTATAAGTTCAGGAAGAGACATATATCACTTAAAGATCGTCGTTCTCTTTGCAGTTGCTGATAGCATTCGAGACCGGCTTAGTAGTAGTATGGGACCTGCGCGCGCGCATCGCAGAGTGGCGCGGCGCGCTGGGCACGGGCGGGCCGGGCGAGGGCGTGCGCGCGGCGGCGTGGCAGCACGACGGCAAGCTGATGACGGCGCACGTGGACGGCGCGCTCGCCACCTGGACCACGCGCGCGCCGCGCCCCTCCTCGCTCTCCTACCCGCACGGTCAGTACCGCAGACAAGTCTGTACTTCTGTAGCCACCTAATGTTCATGTTATGACCAATAATTATATGCATACTAGCTGCGCCCCGCGGTTTTACTTGCTACATTTTTTCAGGATAAAAAGTTACCTATGTGCTAATCCAGGGTGTCAGCTACCTGTATACCAAATTTTATCAAAATTGGTCTAGCCGTTTGAACGTGAAAAAGTAACAAACATGCACACACACTCACAAACTTTTGCCTTATAATACTTGTATTAGTGTGATTACGGTAACTCTATTGAAGATCATTAAGAAATTTCCTTGAGAAGTCGCGGTGAGTGAGTGAATAAAATTGTCAAATTGTGATCACCCTACGTTGACGGTTAATTGACGTTTAAGTTAACGGTCGATAACCTCAACTAATAATTAAATGTATGTATTTTCAGCAAAAGCAAACAAAGAAGGCAAACTGGAGCCCTGTAAACCTATACTCAGACTGGAATGGAAGACCTCGAGAACAGGGTGAGTGTCACGCCCTTAACATTGTGTAATGTTACTTCTAATCCATCAATAACTAAATGTGTAAGTTCTAGTCACATCAAAAAGCCGACAAAACCAAAAAAATCTGATTAAAAAACAACACTGTTACTGAACGTTTTTGTAACATCACACTCGGAAATGAATTTTGAACATAGTATTATGTTGATTAAAGTTAAAATATGAGCTTCTTATCACATTATCTCCATACCAGGCGGTGATCAGCTTACACAAAGACTTCGATAAAACAAAACGAGCGCAGGACCTGATTACACTTCACTGTTACCAGGAAAAACCCTTTGAAACATTACTCCGAGCTTGTTACTCACTGTGGCCTGTACCAGTAGTGTGTGGCCCTCGTGAATCTATGATGGGCATTTTACTTCAATTTGTGTAATATGAGGAATGCCTAAACCTTTTTGCATTATTTCATCCTATTAGAAACCGCCTAGTTACAGTTTTTCGCGAATTCCTTAAGTTTACTAGTGTCCCTCCATGATTACTGACTAAAACAACATTGAACGAGATACTTTAAATAGATGTATCTCAATTGGCTATAATTGGTAAATAGACTATCTTTAAAAACTTGATGTTGTCTCTGACGCGGCGCGGCGCGGCTCCTCTTTTCCGCCCACTTGCGACGTCGGTAGTCGTCGGCGGCCGTCGGGCATTCGTAGACGGCCGAAGCCAATGAATCGGAAAGCTTCAGCGACAAACATTACCGACACTGGTTGCTCGTTGCGCTCGATCAACTGCACGCATTACTAACTCTCTTTATCGAGCTATCAACTTTAATACGTCTGATAGAGCCATCGTACACAGTAAACGGGTCGCTCTCTTTAAAACATTGAAGCTTTATGCGGTGCCAACTTGGTCACTTTACGTTCTTATCGATTTTAACTTAGTGATCAGGGTTTTCAAATAAAACCACCATTTGTAGTTGACATGTATGGGAATGGCTGGGGTATTAAAGGCTTATCTTGATGATATATATGTAACGGTAAGTATGATAATTTGAAATGATCAGATGTGGTAAATTTGAATATAAAATTGAAATTTATCACTTTTAGCAGTTATTATTAATAATTCACTACATACATACATCGGGATCGTAACTCATTTTATACATCATCATCAGGTTTTAGTTGACCCTCTGTTTGGTATAAGCCACTTCCCTTACCGCTCCTGTTTCGGGTCTTCCAGGCATCCAGGTCTCTGTCTGTACCTATAGCAACAATATCGTCAGTCCACCTGGCCGGAGGTCTGCCAGCGGCTCTACTAAATTGTCTTATTGCATCATCATTTATGTGAAAGCCTTGATAACAATATAAAATTCCAACCAGCCAGTATACTTAGGACTAAGCCGGCAGCTAGGCGTTATTCTTACAGTAAATATTTAGTGTTATGCACTATAGTTTGGTGTACAGTCAGCGACATAAGTAACTTAACATGTTAAGAAACCTCCAATAATTGAAAGAAACAAACATCAATTCAAGTTATTGTTTCAAATTATAGGAGCGCCTAAATGATGATCTAAAAATATTAAAGACATTTTACTATGTAAGAAGTATATATTCTTCAATTAATGGTATGTTTAAAAATGTAATGTACAGCTACATAAGCTGCTGACTGTACAGTGTACAAGCCTATGAGACGATATTTACGCATACTTGCCGGCATTGCAGCGAGAGCCTGGTGATCTTCAGCGGTGGGCTGCCGACGGACAAGGCAGGCCGCACGCACAGCATCACGGTGCTCAACGGCAAGTCCACCACCGTGCTGGAGATGGAGCACAGCGTCGTGGACTTCGTCACGCTGTGCGAGACGCCGCACACCGCCGGTCAGTCACCTCACACACAGAGATACTTTATTATAGGGTAGATGACACCATTAACTAATACTTCCAAGACACTTCTTCTGTGAAAAAATGCTTTATTTTAGCCCTGAAATCCCGATTTTCATTTGCTTTGAAATCAATAAATAGTAAGTCAATTGAGTTGGAAAATCAGTGACGTCACAGGTTCCGATTTCCATACAAAATCTATTAGATATATATATATATATATAGATTGTTTTGACAGCTCATAAAAAGTATGTCAATTGATTGGTGGTGTCACCTACCCAATTCTATCGTACAATAGAAAAACTAGAACTCACTCTAAGACATGGGATATGTACGGGTATTTTAAATTCAGCCCAACTCGTGCAAAGTTTGCCCATGCTAAGCTTGAATCTAAATTTAATTATGCATACGAGCGGGACTTGAACCCGCGACCTTCGCCGTACCGCAGCGCAGCTCTAACTAACTGAATTACCGTGTCGCTGCTCACAGTTATCGAATTTCAAGTTTATGAATTTACGTCTTATGGGTGATGTCAGGTATTATCTGTTGGAATCTATGATTTGATTGAACATTTTTTATGTCATACATAATATTATATTAAGTCCTCAAATTGCAGACTACCAGGAGCCGTACGCGATAGTGGTGCTGCTCCAGAACGACCTGGTGGTGATCGACCTGCAGTCACCAGGGTACCCCTGCTTCGAGAACCCCTATCCCATGGACATCCACGAGTCGCCCGTCACGTGCTGTTCATACTTCGCTGACTGCCCCTCAGACCTGGTCAGTATCTTTGCAGATTCAGTTTTTGTTTCGTTAATTATTATCTTTAAACTCGTCTGTGTTCTCGTTACAAATAAACACATTTCAAAGTCTTCAGTTTACATTACTACTCAGAAAAATGTTTCACATCAACATTTTCGTAACCCAAACGAATATTGTAGTGTTCTACTTCATAATTCTGATTGACGTCATAATTTCCATTGACACATTCTTAATAACAACAGTTAGATAAGATATGATGCAGTAAACAATGTTGTTCATATTGCAGATCCCAGCGTTCTACTCGGTGGGCCGGCAAGGCAACAAGAAGCCGACGGGCTTCAGCGAGAAGCTGTGGCCCATCAACGGCGGGGAGTGGGCGCCCGCCTCCTGCTCCTACAGCGAGATCATACTCACGGGGTAACACGACTCCTTACAATAACCACATGACACACTCATCTTATATGTGCGGATAATTAAATTGATTCACCTGATATTGTTCTTCTGAGGAATGAAACTAGGTTTAATTGAGAATATATTCTCTTCCTAATAGATAAACTGTTCTCAAAATTAAAGTGAAACTGCGTCTGATGGACAGTCTTTTAAAACATCACTTTTTAATTTTCCAGGCATGCAGACGGCAGTGTAAAATTTTGGGATGCAAGTGCAGGGACCTTACAAATTTTGTACAAATTAAAATGTTCGAAAGGTAAGAATATAATTAAGGTTTGATGTGACTCCCGGAAATAAGTAGATTTATTTTTAGTTGGCTTTCAATTTTTTTCTGCTTTACCTAAGACAAATTCTGGATTACTTATGAGAGATTGCCGAGATGGCCGTAGCTGGTCAGTAGCCAGGCTAGGTAGAGTGGTGTATGAGCATGTTGCCCCGGCAGTGTTCGAGCGGCGCGCGGGCGGCTGCTGCTACGAGGAGGACAGTCCGCTGGCCATCCAGCAGACCGCGCTGTGTGCCGAGTCCCGCCGGCTGGCCGTGGCGCTGCCGCACGGACACGTCGTGCTCTTCAAGTTCCGCAAGAGCGAGACGCACGGAGAGACACACGTGAGGCGCGCACCACGCTTGACATATTCTGTGATCCCAATTTATATCTCAATGTTATCGTCTATCGTTGCAGGTGTTAGAGATCCCGATAATAACAGACACGCTAGAGGAAGAGGGCTCCCCGGAAGCCGAGGGAGGCCGGTCCATGTCCTTCAGCCGCGCCGGGGACGCGTCCGAGGGAGACAGTAGAAGAGTACGGCTACTACATTATTTTCTTTCATTTATCGAGCACTTTTATTCCCTTCCAAAATGACTATTGTAGTACCATAAGCTCAAACCGAGCCTGTAGCGACGTGTCCGGCCCGCAGTCGGGCGTGTGGGCGGGCGCGGGCGGCTCGCAGGTGCGCGTGCGCGGCGCGGGCGGCACGGGCGGCGCGCGCCGGGCGCCGGGCTTCCAGCCGACGCTGGTGGCGCTGCAGCAGGGCGCGCCGCATCCCATCACCACGCTCACCATCAACTCCTCCTACGGCCTGTGAGTTAACCGCTACCGACGACTGTTCGATTACATACTCGTGCATATGTTACACGTAAATATTATAATTATATTAGTGCTGTGTGTTACTGAAGACGATCATAATTTGTTTAATATATAGATCTATTTTGGACCTTGCAAAATTAAGTTGAAGTTTGTATCGAAATGATTTTATAGGTCCGCACATATAACCTTGAGGAAGACATCGATCAAGCGAAATAAATAATTATATAATATTATATAAAACCCACAAAACTTGTTACGTTTTTTACTGATGCACTACTAAACTTTTTTTAATCATACTAAACTTATTAGGTTTGCAATGTTTATTTTTGAAGATTTTTAAATAATATTGACTTACCATGTCATAAGCTTTAGTAAGAACTAATCCTTATGTAGAACGATGGTTATCTATTCCTCTCAACAAACTTTTAACCGAAATCCTTAAAAATCCGTCTACCTAATAAAGCGTATTATAACGAACTTTATTCTACCTAAAATAACTGAGACATAAGAAGTATCCGACTCTCAACTCTTTTTTCATGCGGTATGTATGATGGCGTAATAGTTATTAATATCAGTACGTTCAGTATAAGTGTGTCGTGCTCGTGTCCCCCGGACAGCATGGCGTGGGGCGGGGAGCGCGGCGTGGTGGTGGTGGACGTGTCACGGCGCGCGCTGCTGGCCGCGCTGGCCCCGGCCGCGCTGTACCACGCGCCCGCGCCGCCCCGCGCGCCCGAGCGGCAGCGCTCGCCCAGCCTCGACCAGGTACACGCGAGCCCCACGCGACCTCCTACACACTGCACTCGTTCTCGACCGCCTACTGCGTATCATTGAGACATCATTATAACGACTCACGTTGCCCACGATTGGCGGTCGAGTATGATACAGTTTGTAAGATGTGAGCGTATGAACGAAACGCAACGAGCTGATCAAAATGATCTTCTAGTGTTTAATTTTACCGAACGTTTAAGAATATTAGAAGAAGCATGACGCTAATGACACAAAAATAAATGTAATTCCAAAAAACGGTCCTAAAATGAATATGAATAGGAACGTTATGATCTGATGATGACTTTGCAACGTATTCTAGGTACGTGTAGTAGAACAGAACGAACACAATAAGAGCTAGATAACGGAGGAGACATCGCTACAAACGAGGGTTACTTCACATTACGTTTGATTTGCTTTTTTATTTGATTACGTATGATTTGCTGCGGCGGGTGCCCGCCCTACCCCTACACTTTTATTGTTTCTTATCAGTTTGTAATGATTTGTACGTACTTTAGCATCTAGTAGCGCCACTCCCGGCTTGTCCCAGTAGTGACATGGCATGGCATCGTTGGGCACTCTTTACACTCGGCCTGTCTTTCTCTCCTATCGCATACATATTACATACTTTATGTCAAGTTTGCAGATCTTAATAGTATGACAGCACTCTAGGCGAGTACGACCGCTACTCACCGTAACGCTAGCCTAGTATAGTAACAAGTTGGACCTAGTCACTCGCTCCGCCCTCATCTCGCCACCCACTAGCGGCCTGTCTCACAGCTCGCAGCATCCCATGGTCCTCTCGCACGGAGCTCTTCCGGCGTCGGCGAGTGCGACCTTAACTTCACCATTGATATTTTTTCCCATCCCTCGGCGTGTAAGCTGGAGGAGAGCGCGGCGCGGCCCCCCCCGGCGCCCAGCCCCCTGGACCCCCCGCTCGGCGACGAGCCGCCGCCCGCGCCCGCCGACGATAAGGCTAAGCTGGACACGCGCAGGAAGTCCACCTCCTGGAAAAACTTCAATCTGAAACGTCAGCTCTCTAAAGTAGATCTTAAGTTTAAAGCGGCGTTCGCCGTGCCCGCCGAGAACAACCTGGAAGAGGTCGTCACTGAGAAGAGTAACTCACAGTTTTACTGCGAGACCTCCGAGCGACCGGAGGCCCCCGCGACCTCCTCGACCCCGACGCCGACGCCCACGCCCACTCCCGCGCCGGAGTCGAACGCGGAGTCCCCCGACAGCGAGGACACCAAGCCCTCGGACGCGGACGAGGAGGGGGACGCCAGCGGGGAGCGGAGCCCGACGGCCTCCCCGCTGCGGGTGTGCTCGGACGTGTTCGAGAGGATGCACCTGGAGCTGCAGGAGAAGCGCGGCAGCGACGTGTACGAGCGCATGCACCGCGAGCTGCAGGAGCGCTGGCAGGACAAGGAGCGCGCGGACGGCGGCGCGGAGCCCGGGGCGCCGGCGCGGCCCGACCACCTGCCGCTGGAGGGCGCAGCCCCGGTGCGCCCGGCCCGGCGCCCGCGGGCGCGGCCCGAGGCGCGCGACGCGCGGCTGCTGTCCGTGCCCAACATCAAGTACCGCGAGCGGCGCGCGCCGGGCGCGGCTGGCTCGCTGGGCGGCCTGATGCGCCGCTTCAGTAAGTATTGCGTCACCCCGCGCACTCACCTCACGCATCTGTCAGTACATTACTAACGCCGGGCCTCACGGTCTCCGTTTCGTAGCACCTAGACGTTCTTCGCTGTGCCTAGTGTAGTTAGGTCCTCCGACTGGAATGGTAATGGTTTGATTTTTATCTGACTCACCGGTACCGTAGCCCCCTTTTCGTTCGGGACATAGATTTTTGAATAGCTAGAGGTGATGGTAGTTAGTATTTTGAAATGTATCCTGAACAGTTTTCAACTAATAACGTAATGTTTCCGAGTACCTAACGATCGATAACGATTCCACTGTGGAGTCGACACGGTAAGATTGCGAGTTGCGACTTAACATGCTTTGTGCTTCTTGTGATATTTGGCTTTTTATTTCATTTTGTTTACCGAATATGTATAATATAAATAAGTCTATATATAGATACGTAACATATTATATGTACGCAATCCTGACACCTGTACAAAGGGCGCACGGCATTATGCTACTCGTCTGCGTACCCCGCACTAGTACGTATTGTAAGAGGTGGCACGCAGGGGACTGATATGTATATTTCTTTTATTTCCAAGGAAAAGGACTCGTCCGACGAAGACTCTAACTGCCTTAAATATCTATTCGCTGATTTCCTCGGTAATTAAACATAATTAATAGTGTAAATGATTGCATCAAACCGTAGGTGATCTCTGTGTTGTTGATGTCCTTGAACGGATGTGTTACATGCTAATGGTAACGAGCTGAGTAGTCGGTATAGATGGCACCACTCTCGCTTGGTAGCTTCACTTCGGTAGCCGCGTCACCCGACCAGGCGTCGCCTGACCATGTACATACGATCGCTTACCCCCGACCTTTCCCCAGGGGAGTTAGTAGCGCGACTGTGCTCCAGAAATGATCCGACACACGCCGACCATGCGCACGAGCAGGCGATCGGGTCGCCGCGACGGATAGGTATGGTCTCCACTCAGCCTCACGACACAGTGACACCAGACTAACACGCAGCCGGCACTCGGCGTCTACTTCATATACTAATACTATGGCACAGAGATCACGGTCCTCCTAACATCGTGTCCGCGTCGAGGTTATAACAGAGAGGGTCTTCCATGTTGTATGTGCCGCTACTGTACGGTGGAGGGTTCCGTCGCCACTGAGCGCCGACTCCGAAACTGTCGCGCTCTCACACTGCGACGAGCTAAGCTGCACAGCCGCACAGAAGGCACTAGTCTGACGGGCGATGAGCCCAGGTGGTGGTGTAACACATGCAGCCGCTAACGGACATAACTACAGCATGAGCTCCAATTAGGTCATGTGGTCGGGACAATGTCAATTATAAGCGCGAGGAGTGGTGGAGCGCTGTGTAGCTTGTGTGTAGTGCTGGTGTTCAGTTTCGGAGCGGCGGCCGGGGGCGCCGGGCGAGGGGCGCGGGCGGGGGGCGCGCGGGGGCCGCTAGGAGCTGTGTGTGTTGTAGATGAACGGGCCGGGCGGCGGGGGCGGCGGGGGTGGCGGGGTTGGCGGGGGCGGCGGGGCCGGCGCGGGCGGCGCGGGGCCGGGCGCGGGCGGCGCGGCGGGCGGTGCTGCGAGCCGGGTGCGCCGCTCGCGCTCGCAAGGTACCCGCAAACTGCACAAGTGCCTGTCCACCGCGTCCGACGTGTACGCCGCGCCCCCCGCCCCGCAGCACTCGCTGCTGACGACGCGCCAGTATTGCAGTTTTGGTAGTACAGTCACCTTGTACCGAGTCGCACTCGGCTAAGTCTCCTTCCGTTCTGAGGCAGTCGCAGTTTCTTCCTTTTGGTTTTTATGTTTGGTTGTTATTGTTTCTGTTTCTCGCGGACGAGCGCTCGCTTGGCGTCGCGCGGAGCATCTTGAGTGGATCACGATGTTGCATTATTGGCTGAAACTGATTGTCCGGCACATACTGAAGCTACGCTTTGTCAGAGTCAGATTGTTAACTAATGTTGATACAGTGTGCAGTGCAAGCCGTCAAGCGTGCTCGGCGGTCTGTTACCATTCTCACTCTTATCTCTTTGTTATTTTTAGTTTATTTTCAATGTACGTTTTGGTTTTCCACACTCACTGATATATACTTCTTTCCATTACTGAATACTCAAACATGTTGACTTACTGTAAGTTTTAAAGTATCTTTAGCAAATTGACTACGGTTATATTGACTGGCAACTTTTGGTACCTACAGACACACATATTTTGAAAGTTTATAAATTCTAATGAACAACAGTAAAGATACTTTGAAGCTTATATTAATTTTGTTAAGAATTTTGGTCTAAGATTACCAAAACGTTACATAAAAACCAATGAACCATAAGTTCTTACTAAGTAATTGGACCGTCACGAGTGAACATAGCTGGCTGGACACCGAGCCTACAGATCTGAACCTCGCATTACGTTGGGCCCCTTTATGATTTGCTGATGAGCATGTGTTGAGCTGTTGAGTTACTTCCGTATTTATTTATTTGAAAAATTTCCACTTTCAGATCGGAATCATTTAATAGGTAACCATTGGAATATTCCTCACCTATTTTAGTTATAATTTGGTTTCTCTAGTCGTTATATCCAAGTAGTTTTATCCTTCGTTGTCATTCCGAGTCCGAGCTAGAATGAGTTCCTCATGTTTGATGGTGTATCATGTATGTCCTTGTCGGCTTGAGAGTTGACTCTCGCTGTACAGAATGTGAGAATGTAGGCGCCCGCGCCGCGCAGCGCTCGCCGGCCGCGCCACGTGCCGCATCGGACACGCGCACGCGCAGGCACGTGGCGGCGCATGCGCGAGCGCTGCGCGGCGCGGCCCGCCCGGCGATCGTGCTTGTAACATATTGTGGTTTGTTTGTCGGTACAGAACCCACTGTGCCGCAGACTCTCGCATCTATGGAGTACTTGCACATTATGCAACCCAATGGTATCCAAACAACATTTGCATCGTTTCGTTTTGTTATTCTCTTATTTGGTATGGTGTCCGTTTACTTCTGCTTGGGCCCGCGCGGCCCGTAGTGTTCCCACTAGAACATGTGGCTGTGACTGTCTTGTAATGTTCTCCACACTCACTATTGTCTGCGCACACTGAATCTCTCTCGACTGGCATGACTCATAGTTGTACAACTAAAGGTGACTTACTACTCAAAACTATTTTATATCTATCACTTATTGTTCCGACGACCGAGACCTACCTACTGTATATGTTATATGTGCATTATATGAACAGGCTTTCTATATTGTATGAGACACGCGACCTACCTATGATTTGTATTGTTTCCTGTACTGTATTATTTGATGGTCGGTTGTTACTCACAGCGCTCACGTTATGTGTTTATTTGCCTTCGTGTGCCAGTCGCGCGCGGCCGGCGCCGCCGACCCGCTGCTGCTATACTTACTATGTACTTTATCTTCTTCTTACACTGTCGAGTACATAAATGTTATGTTTGTCTTTTCTAGCCCGACCACAAAGCAAAAACTTAATATGGCTCGTTTTTGGCTGCCTCTATATTCGGCTGTCATTATGTCTATGTATGCTTACGGTATTATCTTACTAACAGTGCAGTAGTTGCATGCGGCACCGCTACGCTCACGCACCCACTTGATGTCGTAGCATTGTGTGTCCGTCCTAGCCGCGCGCGCCGGCCGGGCACGCACGAGGCCGGCACGGGCGCGCACGAGCCTGCACGAGGCCTGCACGGGACGCTTGTGCCTGGCGACCTGGTGACCATCCTCATTCCATCTCATCCGACACGTTTTGTTTTGCTCTTTACAACACACCTTCAGTTCCGTAGCGGTTCGTTCGCTTCTCATGTGCTATGTTCATCGTTAGAGCTGTTTATCGATGTGCTCGTTAATTTAAGATAACTCTATGATGGTAAATGTCTAATGAGGTGATCGGTGTTTTGACCGCTACCTGACTCCTGCTCACCACGGCCCGTCGTGCGCAGATCCAGACACGGACCTCGCGCGACACGCGGCCCCTGACATATCTTGACATACCTCGACGTTGTGCAAATAAGCTGAGATTGGACGGGCATGCAATCGCCTCACGATTTTCTGAAGCATGATTCCTTTCTTTTACTTGTTATTAAAAGCACCCGTGTATGGCACCTAAGTTGATGATTTCAGCTAATTTCACAACAGCACTAATACCTAACACCGAGCCCGCGCGCTGAGCTAGCTTTAGTCTGCAACTATGTAGACTAGTGCACGACGCGGTGATGACGTGGGACACGAGTAGCACGTGTCATGTCTCCTTACGAGTCTTCCGTTCTGTGTAAATAAGACAATCTATACAGTGCCACTACCAGATAAGTTTGTTCTCTGATTTGTTACCGCTGCACTGAAAATATACAGAAGTAAACAGTCGTTAACACCTGCTGAACGTACCACCAGCATAACGAGGACGCCTCGGCGTACATGTACAGCGGCAGCTTCAGACCATGCTTCGCTTGGCAGAAGGCAGCAACAACTTACCGCTGTATAGCTGTCTCATTCATGCCTCAGACTGTACCACGTTTAGTTAGCATCAAACAGTAGACTAGCATCTTAATGTTAGAGAGCGTAGTGTTCCGCAACTTGTTCCCACATCATCACCGCTGGGCTTTGGGGCGCGGACGCACGCGCGTTCTCGCGCATGCGCCCGCGCCTCCTGGCCGCGCGGAGGGAGTAATCCGAGTGTGTGTATGTTGCCAACCGGCCGGGTAGACAAGCTGGACAGCTCGTTCTCGCGCTCGCGGTCCAGCTCCATGTCCAGCCTGGAGAACATCTCGCAGGAGGGCATCCAGTGCCTCGCGTTCGCCGACAGCTACACAAAGAAGTCTGGTGAGTTGGTTCATTCGGTCTACCAGTTCTGTTATATTTCTAAGTTAGCTCCAATAGTTAGTCTAATGTCCGTGTGTGTCAGACCCGACGACGCTGATGCCGACGCTGTGGATCGGCACGACCCTGGGCTCGGTGCTCACCATGATGATCAGCCTGCCCGAGGCGGAGCTCCGGCACACGCAGCCCGTCGTCGTGTCCACCAGTGGTCTGTACAGCACACCACCTACATACCATGGCTTTGTTATCATTGCATGTTGACCGTCACTTTTTAAAGAGAGATTTGCGTTACTATTGTAACCGCATAGCCTACATTTTAAAGTATATCTTAATGTTTCAGGTGGCCCGCTATTTAGGTTAAAAGGTTCAATACTGACTATGTCGTTTCTCGACTGCAATGGTGCTTTAATACCCTACTCGTATGAAAGTTGGAGAGACGACAGTAAAGATGTAAGTACATGTCTTTTATTCTTTACATAAACTCTTTGATTATTACCAAGACTTGAAAGCATATTCTTGATAAATTCACGAACCTAAAATTTCCATGCAATCACAATTCATTAAGTCATGACATGCGCAGGTAAGAGACCGGCGCGAGCGCACGCCGACGAAGCAAAGCTCGTCGAGCAGCGGCAGCCGCATGAGCCCCACGCCGGGCGCGGACGCGGCGGGGGACAGGCAGTTCGTGGTGGTGGCCTCCGAGAAGCAGGCGCGGGTCGTGGCGCTGCCCAGCCAGAACTGCGTCTACCGCCAGCAGATCGTCGACACGGACTTCGTGGTCAAGGCCGAGACGGTCAGCTTGAAAGGTAGGCTCTCGCCGCTTGCGAACTATTTACTGACTATTAAGATGATCAGTGTCTTGGATTTGGATATGTTTCCATGTAGTCATTATATCCTCGTAAACTTCCCAGATAGTGTGTGCCTGGTGAACTACCTGTCGACGGGGCACCTGGTGGCGTACAGCTTGCCGTCGCTGCGGCCGCTGGTGGACGTGGACTTCCTGCCGCTCTCGGAGCTCGGGTGAGGCCGCCTCCCGCACACACTCTCCCCGGCTGCTCTACATGTCAACCTCATACGGACTCCGGACACGAGACATTCTTCGTATTTCTCTCACGTCTGAGCTGTACTCGTATAAAGCAGAGCCAATAAAGCCTATCCGCGGCGTCAAGTGTTTCGAACCCCTCCTGCCCGGCGTCGAGTATGACGGGTGACGGTGGAGCGAGCCCGCGCGCCTCGCCGGCCCGGGGCCGCCGATCACTGACCGGTGACACACAGATCACTATTAGACAACTTCTATGCACCAAACAAAGGCACTAAATGATAAACGGCTTGTTTTATATATCTAGTACCTTTTATCATTAGCTTCGCAGTTTTATCATGTTAATAATGCTACTTTGGGCTACCGGAGATTTGTCATTTTTACGGTAATCGCATTCATTACTCGATCATCTGAGACTTTAGTTGTACAGATCATTCGCTATTTTATCATTTGGGAGCCTAACGACAGACTTCCTGTACAGTAACGATCGATGTTAGAACGTAGCCTTGTTTGGTGCAAGCCGAGCTCCCCGAGGCGGGGCCTGTACCAAACAAGCGACGGTGTCATCTTCTACTTGAGCCGTGTCGAGCACTCAGCCACTGGACCAGCCAAGACGCGCTGAATCTCATCACGACGTAGTCAAAATTTTGCAAATCTGTTAAGCACCACCTGTGCTTTCGATATTTGGCACTCTTTCTATTTTTCAGTTTGAAAGTAATCGGTCGGACATCGCCCTCAACACGACACACGTTATATACAATGCGCCGGCGCAGCAACCTTTACTTTAATAAGAGAACACCGTATCACTTTCTAACAGTTCAACTATTTATTTTGGTGCTGCAAAATGTATATGGATGTAAATACACACTGGTTACCCGACACTGAACGAACACCCGAACGACACGGAATGCAACCGACACAGCCCCGCGCCAGCCCCTCTGACCATGTTACGATAGTGTGTACCACCCTGCATCTCTTACATCTGTCTAACTTTTCACCCTTAGAACAATGATTGATTAATTTTAATCGGCGCGTGCCTTGCCTTTGTATAATTCGTATCGAGGCGCTTTCGATTTGTGACCTTTAAATATCAGTAACGCATTATTTTGCAAATCTTTAAAATATGTTTAAACTTGAGCCGTAAAGTTTGTTGACGGACGTAAAGTGTACAAACCGCAATCCGGGAGCGCCCGCAGTACAAAGTCGGGGTACGCGCCGCGAGCGAGCCGCCGCGCTGACTGGTGTCTGTGTTCCTGGTAGCTTCCAGACACAGTCCAAACAGAGGGGTATCGTAGACCCAATGCTGTCCATATGGGGCCAGCAGCTCATTGTTAACGAGGACACCGACCAGTAAGTCGCCGTCCATGCAGATGACTTGCGTTAGCCACGCTCCGTCACTTGTCATGTGGAGTCGCTCACTCCGGCCTCTGTTGCGTACCTAGACGTGTTCATGTACCGTTGACAGTTGCTTCGTACCCCTCATCTCCCCCGCGCCCATAGACTGCCCCCCCCCCCGACCCTCGCCTGTTCTGTTTCATTGACGTTTCCACTCGGCCACGGGCAAATCATTACATGCTCCCGATACTACAACGTGTGGAAATTGGCGACTACGGTATCCTAGAACTGAATTAGGAAAGAACATGAAAATAGCCCGTAATTACATTTTTATTAGTTTACGCTTAACTTTTTTTGTTCTTAATTTGGAAGCTTTATGTTTACCTATTTGAGTAGTAATTTTCTGACTGTTTAGGGCAAATACGAAATTAGGTAGCATTTCCGAAATTCCAAATAAAACGGAGCCTTGTTCGAAATGATTTGCCCGCCGAGAGCTGCCTGCAACTCTGCTTCCAGCACGATGTGTCAGTCCCCGCCCCTCGAGACACACACACCCACACTCCGAGTACAGTACCGACACGCACTCACGTCACTACATCGTTATAACTCTGTCTGTGCGATCTTCCCTACTTCCTCGCTGGGCTGCTACTCTGCTCTGTTAGATGTCGTTCTTCCCCATTCTTCGCTTGCAGCATGCCCGCTTCTAAATGTTTTATCTCATTTTGATGTTTATCTTCTGATTAGATGCGACTAGTACTTGTTAGTTTCGCTTATATGTTAGACTAAAGTTTGTCCAATAGACTCCGACACTGGACTGCGAGGATGCCTCAGGTGAGACGTTTCAATTGATAGATCAGTTCTTTCCCCCACTTTCTCAACTTCGTTCTTGGTCTATGAGTCTCCTTTCTACTTTCTTCTTGGACTATGAACAATCTGAACGCAATCAGTGCAGCGTGCGCTCCGAGACGTGCTTGTAAAACGTGCGGTGTGTGGTGACCTTGCAGGATAGCCAAGACCTTCTGCTTCAGCAACAGAGGCCACGGGCTGTACCTCGCGTCGCCCACTGAAGTGCAGAAGTTCACCATCGACACGGAGTTCTGGTAAGTGTCCTGTAACCTGTCTTTAGTGGTCCTGTGGGTTTGTTAGGAGTTAACTTATAATGTGGGTGATGCAGTCAACAGCTGAACGAGATGATTGGGGAGCTGTTCCTGCCGCGTGACATGCCCGAACCTCCCAAAGAGAGCTTCTTTCGGGGACTGTTCGGCGGAGGATCCAGACCTCTCGACAGGGAAGAACTATGTACGTGTAACTATACATTATACACACTTTTTTTAAGTAATTGTCATTGCGTCTGTTACTTTATTAATTAACTAGCTTTTGCCTGGGACTTCGTCCCCGCGGATTTCGATTATAAAACCTGTACGTAGCAATAGTAAGCAGATTTACCTAATTGAATCTGATTTCTTTAACAACTTAAAGTAAATCTGTTGTGTATGTGCGTTGCAGTCGGCGAGAGCAGCGGCAAGCCCAGCCGCACGGTGGCCAAGCACATCCCGGGCGGCAGCGCGGCGCAGCTCGAGCAGCTCGGCGCACGCGCAGGCTCGGCCGCCTCGGACGTGGCGCGCGCGCACATGCTGGTGGTGGAGCGCGGGGACAAGCTGTCGCAGCTGGAGGACCGCACGGAGCGCATGCACTCGCAAGCCGCCGAGTTCTCCACCTCGGCGCACCAGCTCATGCTCAAGTACAAGGACAAGAAGTGGTACCAGCTGTGAGGCCGCGGCTCCGTCTTGTACAGTCCTGTCCTGTTGGAGCGTTAGGTTAAGTCTTATACTTCGGCTTATGAAGGCGGGACGATTGGGAACATTTCAATGAGAGAAGCTCACTGAGGTGGTCGCGAGGCACCTTCTGCGACCACTCGCATTCCGGTCCTGAACTCTGTTAGGGACGTCACACCGTCGTTGGTCGACGAATGCGACAGAAATACTTTATAGTAATATCTCTAATGTGTGACGACTGCATCCATGCGAGGCGAGTCCCGGGCCCGCCCGCTAGAGCTTAGCTACCACGTAGACGTCTTATGAACCCTACCTTAGACTCATTTTAGCGTGACTCGATATGAATGAACGCACAAAGTATCGATATTCTCGAGCATGTCGATGTCGATCAGTAGTGTCCCGCTTCCTACGATACACGCTGAATCGTTCAATTATTTCTGTGCCTCTCGTGGCGGTGGCGGTGCGCGCGCATGCGCCGAGCGACCGAAGCCCGCCTGCTGTACATAGCACCGCGAGCTCTGCATTCGTTCACGTGATGTGATAATGTATATAAAGAAAGCATTACTATATACTAACTACTTTAAACTCTTTTTATACAAGTAATACAGTAGTGTCGCGTCGGACGCCGACAGGTTCTCTCGTGTCTTCTGTTACGGTTAGCACCCTCGAGCGCAGGCCGCCTGCGCCTGCCGTGACGTCACGTCCTGCACCCGCAGGCCCACGGGCGGCGGCGGCCTGCACCCGCTCTCTTCCAACGGTAGGCTGCATTTACGTTACGTATCTACATATAAATATACGATTATGTTAGTATTTGCGTAACAAATGAGATTATTTAATGTTGCTATTAAAATAAATGTAGATGTACATTTTATAGATACAAAATGAAATCTATTATACCTAATGTGTAAGGATAGTCGACGGCGTTGATCTGTATAAAGTATTAAGTAAATAATATAAAGAAAAAATAATATATTATAATGATTGGAAGTTTAAGCATTGGATGACAATAATTTTTGTTACTTCTCACTGGAGATTTCTTTGACACAATGTGTAGTTAAGTTTCTCTTACGCACCTCCCGCTTGTGTTGCCAGTTGGTTCGGTTCGCAGCGTGCACTACGTCTGCCGATGTTACATTACGTGTTCTGTTGACTGTCTGAGTTCAGTGTTACCACTTGTTAGTGTCGACACGTTACATGCGCCTGCGCGGCGCGTGGTCGCCGTTACCTTTAGTTGGTGTTCGCTACTATTTGTATATTAAGACACAATGATAGCAATACTACGTACGGGTTGCCAGCCTAAAGTAAACCAGACCAATCGGTGTCGTGTCGGTGTTGCTAGCTAAAATTAAACAAAGTAAAATAAATCGATAACAATTACGTGTAAACTAATATTAAAGCTCCCTTGTATATCGCTGGTATTGTATAAGTGAGTGGCGAAGACTCGCTGCGGCTCACGAGGTGTATTGTATAATATATAGCTGTTCTGTATTATATGTTACTCGCGGGGGAGTGTACTCGTATAGTAACCGAGAGCGTTTGTAAGTAGTGGAGTGAGGCCGACACCCGGCGAGTTTATTTTGTCGCGTCGTAGTAGCTGCAGCGAGTCTGCGGCCACGTTCGTAATAAGTAGCGTAGTTGTATCGGTGTATCGCATGGCAATAACGTGTTCTATGTTCTACGTCGTCGCCGCGTCTGGCTGGTGCGTAGCTTCCTCACCGCACACTGTGACGTGCTCGTTACGCAACACGTTGCAAGTCGTGCTCACAGCCACCAGTTCACATTTCCTACAATAGGTATACTGTCACGAGTTGTACTAGGTCTAAAACAATATTGTTTTCCTCTGATACTTATTGTATTTCCTCGTCCAGCATACGGTAGCCCTGACTATCGTGTACCCTAGGCATGCTAGTTCAGTTAACGTGTGTACGATATCGGATGCCAAACTTTGTACTGTTCTCATGCTGTGGCATATAAATATTATAATTGTTACGCGTTGTATTATATTCTAATGAGTTTATATAAAATAGTTCTGTTGTAGAGGCGGCGCGCGCGCTCTCCGTGATGCCACTGGCTGCGCGCGCGCCGACGTCTTAGCTAGTTACGACAACTTAGCATAAATGTTATGTCTCGAACAAACAAATATATCACTAATGCTGTTCCAATATAATATCACTGTTTTAACCAGATTATTTTGTTACGTAGTTACAAACGAGTTTTATTCAAGAAATATTTTCATAGCAAAGTTTACCGAGTTATATAATTCAAACAGTAAATGGTTGAAGCGGATTTTAACGTTGAAGCTACATTATGTTGTGCGGAGAGCTTGCACGAGCACGGCCGTGCTATATCCGAGTGGCATATCAGTGAATATATCAACCGGTGGACCTATATCGCATGATCTGTCGTATTGTAGGTAGATCATATAGTTTTGAGACGCCGCTAACTAAGTACGTTTTTTACCTAACGCCCGTTAATATGAAGTAGACTTTCATGTTAACGTTGATTAGAGGTATCGTAAGAAGTTAAGTATTATTTCACCGCATCGCGTCACACTCTGTGCATGGCATCCATCATACTGTATATCTGTCGCTAGCCAACTATTTCTATACAATTATTTCTTTCGAATGAGTTTAAAGATGAAACGGAGTTTCGTTGTTGATGCATGTTCATACTTACTCTCATGCCGCTGTGGCTCGTGTGCGTCGCGCATGCGCGTGGCGTGCGCGGGCGCCGGCTGTCTGCCATACGCGCGTCTAGTCCTTGTTGATGTCACTACGTGTTACTAACGTACCTCATGCTCCGTGCAATATTCTATAACTATGATGTAATATAAATGGTCAAGTTAAGTTTTCTCAATTCTATAATTGTTAAATATAGTCGAGGTTCGCCACGTTACATGTAGAGGGCGTGTCGAGTCGCGCGGGCCGCGCATGCGTCGCACGGCTCGCGTCTCGCGCCTCGCTCGACAGTTCCATTTCAAACGCTGACGATTCATTTGGAAATTATGGGACTAAATTATAAATATAAGTATTTGTAAATAAATAATTAAAAAACAAAAATCTTGTGGCAAATTATTACTTGTTATGTGTAACGACGACGTGTAGGATTCATTTTAATATTATTTTGTATGATTAGACGAGTGTCTCTTTTCTAATCGTTCAGAAACGAGAACTATAAAGAACTATAATAACTATACATATTGTATATAAAGGATGCTGTTGAATTATATTGATTATTTAGTTTGGTAGATGATTATTATAGTCATTATATATAAATAAATTATGAAAATAAAATTATATCAAAATATTTGTTGTTTTACTTGTGTACCAAACTAATTTAGCAAGTTTTATTATAATGGATACCGAAGACCGATTAACACAATATAGCCTATTCGACTAAGTACTCGGGAGCAACAAACACCTACAGTGTGTTTCTTGGTTGCTAGAAAGTCAAAGGATACTTGTCCAATTTTGTAGCTACCCGCTTAGTAATTTAAATATTAACCTTAAGTTCGCGTACCTTCCTAACACCCCGAGAGGGTACAACAGGTCGTCGAATCAATGTGGTGAACAATAAAACACAAGTGTATTGAGCAACTTTTTTAATAAAACTTTAACTATGATATAAATACAATAGAATACATTACGAGCATTTATGATGTCTCGGGCGTGTCGGGCGTGTCGCCCGGAAGGCACAGTTCTCGTTACAGCTCGCGGGCATCATGCGCCCGCCGTTGCACTCACAGCTGATCAATTACATTACGCGGAGCTACGTACTATGTACACCAAGATAATGACAAGTAATCACAAGTTGCAGTCAGAACGGTGAGGTAATACAGTGAAATATAAATCATTTACATTTTAATACAGTGTCCAAGTTAAGAGGATAGACGCGATCTATGACAATGAAATACAATACCGCCGAGGCTACGAACTGTGCTCTGTAGTTCTGCCTCGAAGATGACTGGTGTGGGTGGTCACTGGTCACGTGACTGAGACAACTGACAACCGTGTGGTTACTTGGCCACTACCACAAGCATCACGATGTAACAGACCTAGGTCCACGTCACGTGGCCCCTGCAGCCGCCCGCGCCCCGGCCGCTACACCACGAACACCAGCATGCCTCACATTGTACGCGACACATACATCGTTATTATGAATGACAATGAAGCACAGAAGATGATCGACGTCACAGCTGAGGCATGTCCATAGCTCGACTAGGTATATATTGTAACATAAATTTGAAAGTTATTCCGTAGCAGACCGCACTCGCTACACCCGCACCATGCGCGCCTCCGACAGAGCAAAACAAAGTATGTGTGGCGTGACACGAGTCGTCTACAGTTAACACTAAGTAAGCATTACATCAAGGACGGTCGCGTTTAGCTGAAGGTAGAAATCGAAAATGTACACATTATCACAAAATCCTGTACATTGTATAAATCGTTATAAGTATCAGTGAGAGCGAACCGATACGCGGTAAAAGGGATCACAATACGTGCCTGTCACACTCGCTCGATACAAAATTCTGATGAGTATATTTCGCTACGAAACTTGACTAATTATCCAAAATTTTATTTTTGCAAAATTCATGGTCACCTAGTGTGTACAGATGTCACCTAAAGCGAACCTGTGCAAGGAGGACGACCCCAGGCCGACGCTGATTGGTCCACGTAGAGCGTGTCATAGTTACACACTGGATGTAACAATACAATAATTTAGTACTGGAATTGTACATTACGGAATACTTGTTACAATAATCAGTATTTACAAGAGGTATGTATGAACTGAATGTATAATAAACTCGAAATCAACAACATTACCTACTGGCTTACGATAAGTTAAATATAAAATTTGACAACAAGACCCAAAGGCAACTAATTGCACTAATACAATGTTTACGTTTCACAGCTTTAGACGCTAACAACTATAATACTAACGTGTTAGGAAGGGGGAGGGGGGGGGCTGCTTGTGACGTCCGCCGCGCCACGTGTTAAGGTCCTCCCTCACCTACAGCCTTCGCATGTAATGTAACGATACAAAGTCGAACATTACATTAGTGAGGGAGGAGAACCGAGCAATACAGTGCGCAACTTGATACAAAGTCGAATCTGAAATGTCATTAAAGGCGAATGCTCGTTAAGTCAGGGTGGCAGTATTACAAAATAATGCTCACAATCGAATCTAAAATGTTACATTACACGCGAATGCTCTAAGTGACGGAACACCTTTACACAAACGGTTTATAATGTTAAACGGAGTTCGTCTTCCTGAGCTGTGTCGCGTGCAGCCCGGGTGGCCTCAGCTGTGTGAGTGATATTACCGCGGCCAGGCCCCATTCGAGTCCTGAATACGTTACATTATTTAACAAGTTATTAAAATTTATTAAGATACTACAATAAAAGTAAAATTTCATTGGTTACAACAAGAATATTGAACTTATGAGCTAAACATCACAATATCATTCGCGCCACGACACGGAATATCGCTCACACGAGTGGTGCGCGTTATATACAGACTGCAGAGTATACACTTAACAAAACTCGTGCGGGCTGTCTAGCATGAAACAATAATGACATTGAAATAATTAATTACATCTGATTCCCCAGTTATCATAATCGTTCTACCGGAAGACTGTGCTTCGTCAAGTGTGTACATCTGCGTACAAGCGTGTTAACTGTCGCGGACACTCGTGCTCACAAGTGTTCACACACTGTGGGGATATAATAGTGGCATGCGCACAAATCTTATATTTAGCACCTCCCGGAGCCAGCGTGGGGGGCGGGGCCCGGGGTGTCCCCCCCCCCCGAGCTCCGCGTCCCCTCCCCCACCCTCCGACTCCGCCCCCACCCTCCGGCCCCGCTCCCCACCGTCCGCCGGCTCCCGTCACATTCGTACGTCGCACAAACACGCTTCCGGATTACGAAACTTATACAAAAATATCGTGTCTTAACTACGACGAAGACGTGACCATGTGAAATGTACTAACAATAAAACTAGTGCGGACTACACAAGTTATAACTACACTTTGTTCACTGGACGCCACTCTCGGCGCGTCACGATATGACTCACAATATGTCTGCAGTAGTTGTGATGTGCCTGATCACACACACACACACGCTCCCTAGTATTGACGATCACATTAATAAAATTTAAAATGTAAACCAATAACATTTAGAAACGAATATTAAAATTTCCAGAGCTTAAACATTCCATCGAGTTTCATAAAAATTAAAACATCTCAATAGCATCATTACAATACATATCAATTTGGATAAGATAAAACAATAACGAAATTATAATCGTAACATTTGGCACCGATCGTGTTAACCAAACAGTCTCAACAACACAAAGCTAAGTCTTGTCTAACACGAGGCCGTCAGAGCGGCTCTCAGACGAGGCCAGGAGACGACACACTAACCTATTGATATAACAGGATATGTCCACAAAACTAGAGCTAAACTGGGAACTGAAGATATCGTAAGAATCCATCGATCGCACGGTACATGTGAGACCGGGCTTATAAAACACTACAGGGACCTTCAGCATATCTTTAGGTCAAACACATATTGCTGAAATAGGTCTTATTCAGACATCCAAGAAAGAAAGTTTAGTTGTCCCGAGTTTTGCGATAGTAAAAACACTATTATTCCCCTGCGAAATACTACCCAGTATATTCTGCACTCTTCTTGTACATAATTACAAGTAAGAGACGTTCAACAGTGAGTGGTTGTTACGTGACTCGCTCGGTCGATATGTTGCCTGATATAGACTCGATATGTCTGCCGACTACACAGGAAGACGAGATACACAAACTAGGATATTTTAAGGACTAATGTTTAGTATTTTTGTGAAGGTTAATTTTCTGCAAACACGATTTCTAGCGAGGATAATAATAATGGAGGATAAGTTTCAGTGTTTAAGTGTGATATGAACACCAGACACCGGTTGGACACGTCTGGAAATATAACGAACTAAGTGTACACTACGAATATTATAGAAAAACATATAGAAATTATTTATGATTATTTATTTGAAAAATTGAATTCATGTCTGTATATTGTGATGATTGTTATATTACAAATCAGTTTAATTATAATACAAGAAAATAAGTAGGTACTGAAGAGTCCAGTGTCCAATATAACCGGAATAGCGCACGCCCGGTGCAACGGGAGGCTGGTGCGCATGCGTGCCAGGTAGCTAGCATTATTGGACATTGTTGACTCTGATCAGACCTAGCCCTTAGAGCACTCTTCTGTCGCTAAGTTTTTGAAGTAATTTAATGCAGACACTCGCGATTGACTTCGTGTAGCAACTTGACTAACCTAACAGCTTCAGCGTAAAACATTAAACGATCCGTATCACTGTACAATAAGGACGATAATCGCTTGCAGTTCAACGCGGGACCAGGAGTTGCACGTAAGTATAAGATTACATAATATACACGCCAACTCAGACAGTAAGGAATGATTTCATGTTTCAACTAAGGCACGTGGTTACTTAACAGCTAACTTGCTTTGCGAGGGAAATGGAACGTGCTGGACACGGGGACCTCTGGGTCTCGAGTGAAACAGATGTAACGCAGGAGCCGCTAACACCGACCTACGATCAACTCCGGCTCGACAATCACATCTATGTATAAAAATGCAAACACTATATTTTAGTATCGATTGAGATCAATGATTGTAATTAAATTTGGAAAACCACTGAGATATCTACATTGCGAACGTTTTCTGAACCCGCGGAATACTCGCGGACTAGCGTGCGTAGGCGCATGTTCGAAAAATCCAAAAGAATCGACTGATCGATGCGAAGTCACGCAGACTTCAATCAACATACAGCCTCGAGTGAAACATGTTTAGATAACCTGGACGATGTTCAGGTAACTGTCAGTTTAACTTCGGTGACAACATACCAGTACGGTCTCTTCATTCATTTAAAATTAAGAAGAAACTTATTCGACTATCGCCAAGTGTAAACAAGCTTCACGCGTGACGTCACACTGCACAACAGTCAGTGTGTCGATTCCCCTACACCCGCCGCTCGCACACAATTTAATTTAATTTATCTAACAACGCGTCCATAGACAACAAGCGCTGGCTACTAACTCCACAATATAATTCACTAAAACTTTAAAGAATTTACAATAAGGGTAAAGCTCGATAATTGCCCAAATAATTAATATTATATACAACACGCCGTGGTTCTCACAAGCTGATTACAAAACTATAGAACATACTTCATCGTACACTCTCGAACTTAACTTAACACTTGGGACCGATATACATTATTCATTTGTAATGATAATTTCCGAAGACAAGGAAGGGTTCCACATTGGACCGCAGGAGGTCAGGAGTGGAGGCTGGCTGAACAACGCACACACGTCACATCCGCTGTAACTCGTCCATCACATTTCAAGCTAAACTACTTCCGGGGAATTCTCGCTGTGTCCTTTATTTATTTGATTTTATATCTGTACACGTACAGCCATTCGTATATTTATATCTCTAGATCTTTAACTCCAGAGAAGTGATCAAGTTCGAATTAATATGGCGTCGGGTTTAGTGTTCTCGATGCATTGCTCAGAGAGCCTTCACTGTGCGACGCGGCGCTGACCAACACACAATGCACGCACACAAAACAATGCAACATGGCGTCTAAACGATAAGTGATTACCATGCGCGTGCGCAACGGACGAGATGAACAGACATGTTGATAATATACCGCGGACATTTACACTATGATTATGATATTATAATTTGTTCAATACTAAGGTTACCATTATGATATTTGTATTAATTCGCCTATGTATAATAATGATTAGAAATTATAGGATTAAGTATGTTTCCTTCCCGATACTATTATATAATTAGTTAATGAAAGACACATCGAATTCGATACTCGTAATCACTGGGTTGGTCCTTACAATTATTATTAGTTTATCACTGACGATCACAATTGATTCTTATTATAGTCGCGTCCGGACGTCGGGCCGCGGGAGATACGTCGGGCACTCAGCGTGGGGGGCCGCGCGGGCATCACCTGTGGCCGGCGGGGCTGGCGGGGCTGCCGGGCCGCGCGGGCTCGGGCGCGGCCGGCGCGGCGGTGCCCGGCGTGCCCGGCGCGGCGGTGCCCGGCGTGGCCGGCGCGGCGGGCTCGGGCGCGGGCGGCAGGTTGGCGTTGACGATGTTGGCGATGGCGTCGGCCGACATGGCGGACATGGCCGTCAGCAGGTTGTTGGCCAGCTCCACGCTGCTGGCCTCGTCCATGCTCTTGTCGCCCAGCGAGCTGCCCAGCCGCAGCGAGCGCATGCTCGCCGACAGCTCTTGTTCTAAATGATACGCAAAGTATTAAATGTGAAACACTGTTTAATTAAATAAATTGTAAAATACTGTAAATTACAATATATTTCATGAGTTTATATCATAATTAAAAAAGAAACTAAATATGATATATATTTTAGAAAAGTAATGTATTTATATGTTTATGTAATGTATAGTAATGTATTTAAGTTACTCTAACGCACATAAAGACAACAGAAACAAAGTAAAAACGTAACATTATTAGACGTTCAACACCAGAGAAGGGAACTAACCGTGTGCATGTGTGTCACCGTACGACCAGAAGGGTGAGAATTCATGCGAGTGCGCCGCGAAGTCATCCGCGTCCGAGTCAGAGGGCGGCTCGGGCGCGGGGGGCGCGGGGTGAGCGGGGGGCGCGGGGTGAGCGGGGGGCGCGGGGTGAGCGGGGGGCGCGGGGGTGGGGGCGAAGGGGTCGTGCGGGGGCAGCGCCAGCGCCTCCGGGCTGAACTGCGCCCAGCTCTCCCCGCCCGGCGCCGGGCCTGCGCACGCGCTGTCCCACGCTGAGGGGGGGACACGTTACATTGATACTTCAAGTATTACCTGCTTCACTTACAATTTGACTGTCGTCCGATTTACTAACGATACTTGCTTAACAGTAGATTGTTTCATAAATGTATGAAACAATCTACTGTTAAGCAAGTATCGCATTCACATTCCCACGCATCTAATACACAAATTATACAAACTCGACCATTACTCCTATGCCTGGCACACACCAGCATATAATATGACAACATTTTTTTACTCATGAACCAACTTGCTTCCAAAGAGTTAGTTCTAGGCCAGTGTGACGTCACTACACATGCGCAGTACTCACGCGAGTGTTCCCCTCCCCGCGCCCCGCCGGCCGCGCTCCCCTCCAGCTCCCCGTCACCGTCGTCGTCCGCGTCGCCCGAGTCCTCCCACATGCTGTACACACACAAACTAACGTTGTATACCTACTTACATAGTCATTACATCATAACAGCTATTTCGAGAAATAGATTAACTCATTTTACTCAATCATGTATTATCATTTATATAGGCATAATTATGACAAAACGTATGTAAAAGTTAATTCGTTATAATTTAAACATATCAAAATAAAATAAAATTACAATCTAATTCTTGCTTAATGTCAAAAATATCAATAATAAAATCTGTTTAAATTAAAGAGTCAAATTAACATAACTGACAATATATTATATACATACATATTGACTGGGATATAATTAATTCAAATTCAAATCATTTATTGTTTACAGGTGAAAGATAGTTATTACAATTATTACATAAGTAGCACTGTAACATACCTATGGTGTACAATATATATCAAATTTTGTGATATGTAGTTAGTGATTCAGTTAAATTATTATTTAATAGTCAAACAGGTATATTTAACCATTATTTTTGTCATGGCTAAATATACCTATTTGGCTATTTAATAAAATCACTAACAATATTAATAATAATACTAAACTTACTCATCATCGAATCTTTGGCTGGCCAGCTCCAAGAAATTGCTTTTCGCTATCCTCATCTGCAAATATAATGAAACAGTAAGAAGGTGACGCAACTATATACCTCTACAATGTATATAATAATAATATAATGCTATACTGACGTCTCCGTCATCGATCCCGAGTCCGTCCGCTATGAAGTCGGGCGAGTCCGCCACCGAGCCCATCGCGCCGCACATCTACGGACAGTAACGATCAATAGTGATGGAGCAATTCACATCACATTGGTATTATTAATTATATGTCATAAAAATAATAGTAAAGCCTCCGCCTATACATGAATATGGGGGCTCGTAGCTATGTGGCTACCCCGCAGATCAGTCGTTCTGCGAGGTTAAGCCGTGCTCACCGCGGTCAGTTTTGTGATGGATGACCGTTTTCACATGTCGAGACCCCACCGTGCTTCGGAAGGCACGTTAAGCCGTTGGTCCTGCGCCTGATCTCTCTCCGGTCGTGTCGGTCTGCCGTCCCATCGGATTATGAGAGTGAGGGAATAGGGAGTGCACCTGTGTCTGCGCGCATACTTGTGCACTATAATATCTCCTGCGCAGATGGCTAGTCTCAGCTGAGACAGGCCGCCGTGACCGAAATTCGGTTAGGAGGACATTATTATGTATATTCTTTACATACAATGTATTATAATAAAGTATAACTTATGAACGCTGTGGATCATCTTGAATTTAGTTAAAAGACATTAGGACATTTATTAATAATGTAATGTAAGGGACTGTATTTATACCTATCTAAACAGGTTCCTTTGTATATCTGTTGCATGATGATGATCCATACAGTAATCTGAAGTTCATTACCGATTTTTTCTAAAGAATTTGACTGTTTTAACTCTATAGCTACGGTATGAATGTACGTGTACTTCAATATAAGTGGAGCACCGACCTCATTGCCGTCGTCGGCGTTCACGTCGTCAGCCATCTCGTCCATCGTGGCCGTCGCCGCCATGTCGTTGAACTGACAACGAAACGATAGCGTTACCATTGTATTACTAACAACAACATTAATGGCCAGCCCCCTTACCATGAACTCTTAAAACAGGACAGTTTACGATGAGGAAGCGAGACGCCGCTACGAGCAGTGTAATACGGTGTCTCGCTTCCGCGTCTTAAACTGTCCTGCTTTAAGAGTTCATGGTAAGGGGGCAGAACACCTTTGACTGAATATAACTTGATTTGTTTAAACAACATTACAATTACTTGATGTATAATTGCATATTATTATTATTAAGATAGTATCTATAAGTAGATTACTACGTAATATTGTCGTGTGAAAAAGGGTAATTCTCATATTTAAGTGAAGACATAATCATCACTCCTAGATCTAAGTACTACGTAGTATCATCTGAATTTCTTTTAGGATACAATGCTAGGTAATTTAGAGACGACACGACCAACACTGTCATTAATCCTAAACTAATTTATAATCACTTTAATTAAAGAATAACTTTACTCACATCATAATTAGCTGCTAGAGTGTCAGCCATAATTTCCACCTAGAACAAATCAATGTCAAATTATATAAAAAAAAAATATTGGTAACTATAGGCTTGAAAATAAATGTTAGTAATTGTGTATAATGCCCTGAGCTCGCCGGTCGTAATGAACCAGTAGACTTTTAATTCCAGTTTAATAAAACCGGGAAATGCTATCATGTCTTATTTTATGTATGATTTTCAATTTTCCTTCTGAAAAGCTAACTGCCATACTTTTCGGCTCGTGAAGTCTCTCGATTAGTTATCAATACGGCATGCATATATACCCTAACGAGTAAGTACTATCTAGGTAGTCTATATAGGAGTGGTTTTATATGAATTAATACTGTACGAGAAACGTTAACTTTTTACGTAATCTAACATTAAAATGCATTTTCAATTTCCTATTGAAACTCACCTCGTATATATTTTCTGATGGAAAGTAGCCGCCCTGAAACATTAAACATACGTTATATTAAACTGTATGAAGTGTGAGTGACTTCAGTATGAGGAAGTGAGTGAGCGAGTGAGTGTGAGTGAGTGAGTGTGAGTGAGCGAGTGAGTGTGAGTGAGCGAGTGAGTGTGAGTGAGTGAGTGTGAGTGAGTGAGAGTGAGCGAGTGAGTGTGAGTGAGTGAGTGTGAGTGAGCGAGTGAGTGTGAGTGAGTGAGAGTGAGCGAGTGAGTGTGAGTGAGTGAGTGTGATTGAGCGAGTGAGTGTGAGTGAGTGAGAGTGAGTGAGTGTGAGTGAGCGAGTGAGTGTGATTGCGTGTGATTGTGAGTGAGTGAATGGGTGTGTGTGAGTGGTGTCGTCAGTGAGTGTGAGTAAGTGTTAAGTGAGTGTGAGTAAGTGTAATTGAGCGAGTATGAGTACGAGAGTATGAGTGAGTGACTGAGAGTGAGCGAGTGAGTGTGATTGCGAGTGAATGTGAGTAAGTGAGTGAGTGAGTATGAGTACGTGAGTGTGAGTGAGCGATCGGTGTGAGTGAGTGTGATTGCGTGTGAATGTGAGTGAGATAGTAGGTGTGTGTGTGAGTTTGTGAGTGAGTGATTGTGAGTGAGTGAATGGGTGTGTTTGAGTGGTGTCGTCAGTGAGTGTGAGTAAGTGTTAAGTGAGTGTGAGTAAGTGTAATTGAGCGAGCGATGAGTGAGTTACTGAGAGTGAGCGAGTGAGTGTGATTGCGAGTGAATGTGAGTAAGTGAGTGAGTGAGTATGAGTACGTGAGTGTGAGTGAGCGATCGGTGTCAGTGAGCGTGACTGCGTATGAATGTGAGTAAGTAGGTGTGTGTGAATTACAGAGTGTGAGTGAGTGTGAGTGAGCTAGTGTGTGAGTGAGAGTGAGTGAGAGTGAGTGAGTGAGTGAGTGAGAGTGAGAGTGAGTGAGAGTGAGTGAGTGAGAGTGAGTGATAGTGAGTGAGAGTGAGTGAGAGTGAGTGAGTGAGTGAGTGTGAGTGAGCGAGTGTGAGTGAGTCTGAGTGAGTGAGAGTGAGTGAGTGAGAGTGAGTGAGTGAGAGTGAGTGAGTGAGTGTGAGTGAGCGCGTGAGTGTGAGTGCGTGAGAGTGAGCGAGTGAGTGTGAGCGAGTGAGTGTGAGTGAGTGAGTGTGAGTGAGCGAGTGAGTGTGAGTGAGTGTGAGTGAGCGAGTGAGTGTGATTGCGTGTGATTGTGAGTGAGTGAATGGGTGTGTGTGAGTGGTGTCGTCAGTGAGTGTGAGTAAGTGTTAAGTGAGTGTGAGTAAGTGTAATTGAGCGAGTATGAGTACGAGAGTATGAGTGAGTGACTGAGAGTGAGCGAGTGAGTGTGATTGCGAGTGAATGTGAGTAAGTGAGTGAGTGAGTATGAGTACGTGAGTGTGAGTGAGCGATCGGTGTGAGTGAGTGTGATTGCGTGTGAATGTGAGTGAGATAGTAGGTGTGTGTGTGAGTTTGTGAGTGAGTGAATGATTGAGTGGGTGTAAGTGTGTGTGAATGAGTGTTAAGTGAGTTTGTGAGTGAGTGAATGATTGAGTGGGTGTGTGTGTGTGTGTGTGTGAATGAGTGTTAAGTGAGTGCGAGTGAGTGAGTAAGTGTAAGTGAGTGAGTGAGTATGACGACGTGAGAGAGCGATTGGTGTCAGTGAGCGTGACTGCGTATGAATGTGAGTGAGTAGGTGTGTGTGAATTACAGAGTGTGAGTGAGTGTGAGTGAGCTAGTGTGAGTGAGTCTGAGTGAGTGAGAGTGAGTGAGAGTGAGAGTGAGTGAGAGTGAGAGTGAGTGAGAGTGAGAGTGAGAGTGAGAGTGAGTGAGAGTGAGTGAGAGTGAGAGTGAGTGAGCGTGAGTGAGTATGAGTACGTGAGTGTGAGTGTGCGAGTGTGTGTGAGTGTGAATGAGTGAGTGAGAGTAAGTGTGAGTCAGTGTGTGTGAGTGAGTTAGTGAGTGATTGTGTTGTGTGCGGTACTGACTAGCGGCATGTCGTGGTGCTGCAGCAGCGGGCGCAGCGTGTCGTCGCGGAAGGCGGCCCAGCGCGCCGCCAGCGCGGGCTCGAGCGTCAGCAGCTGCTCGGGCGGAGTCAGCGCGCGCCCCACCCGCGCCAGGCACAGCACCACGTGGCCCATGCATGCTGAGCGCGGCCCGCTCCTGTACCGGGGGCGATCATAACTAGTTATGTTCCCGATTTCCGTATCCGAATCCGCGGGAGAGAAAGGATATGTGTCCGTATCCGTTACTTTTTTGGCCGATCCTTCGACTTGAACGGATCTTTTATTTATTTATTTAATACTTTATGCACAAAACAAGTCTACAAAGGCGGACTTGATGCCAATGTCATTATCTACCAGTCAACCTTAAGGCGATCCAGAGACAAATAGAGGTAGATGCACAGTAGAGTAATTATCTTAGACTCGACATTTACAGATATTAATTAGATGTATTAATTTTAAGTTATTGTTTTGTTGTTTTTTTTTTTTCTTAATTTACTTAAAATTACTCATTGTTTAAATTCTTTTTCTTAGATTTTATGCTACCTGATTGATTTATATTAATTTGTATGTCATTATTGACAAAACATAGCGCACTACATATTATAAATTTAACATCTCTGTATGACCTATGTTTAACAAATAAATGATTTTATGATTTATGATTTATGATTAATGTAAACAATTTAGAAGCACTTAGGAAATAAGTAATATAAATACAAATAATACTAAATCATAGACGTACGTACATATATAATTATATATATACATAATAACCGATTTCAACGAATTAGTGTTGTGAAGAATCTGCAATGATTTTGTTGGTAAAAGTAATTTTTAATCTTTGCTTTAACATTATTAAATTTCGATTAAATCAATACCCAAGAATAAAATTGGAGTATCTGTTTGTAACATCAAAATAACAGTTTTTTACTCAATGCATAGGATAGCACAAAGGAAAAAGCAATCTAAAAAAAAAAGTGTCTGTCTCCCTAAACCAACCAACCCTAAACTTAAAAAATACCCGCGCAGTGCAAGGTCACTCGCACAGGCACCGATTGAGTAAGGAAGTAGAGATCCGTATCCGCGCATATAGACACCAATAATCCGTATACGTATCCGCGGATATTTATTTTTAACGATCCAGCACATCAATAGTTATAACTACATACACTAACAACTTTATTAAGGGGATAAAGGACAAAAGCCGTATTAGTTGAATCGTATTATTAGGTTAATAATATGAAGCATGTTAGTATAATAATATGATCATAGGGGGATAGTAATGTGTATCTTATGACCGATGTTAGCAGAGACAATTTATAGACCAACAAGGCAGACAGCGTTTTCTTCTATTTTTGAAAAGTATATTTTTATAATAAAGTTTTGCACTTTTGTAGGTCATACAAAATTATAGTAATATTTTTGTTGGTCTAATAGTACAATTATTAACCTATCAAGACTTACTTTAGACAAGAGTCAATACATTTCCTTAGTAAAACATCAGTACTCACTTGTTATCCTGGTTCTCCTCGAACACATCCATGAGCCGCGTCAGCAGGTCGCACTCCACTAATAACTGTACAGACCTCATTTAATATTAGCTTTGACAAAAACTAACAACTAACTAACTCTCAGTAACAGTGTCATTCACTTTATAAAAGAGACGATAAAGTTTATTCTTTTTATCAACGTGTGTGTCTTGTAAACAGACTTCAATCCAAATAAAAGTTTTCACCGTATGTATTGTGTGTGTAAGGCGCGGTACTCACGTGGTGCGCGTACTGCGTGCGGTACACGCGGTTGGTGAGCGCGTGCTTGACGAGCGTGTACACCTGCGCGTGCAGGAAGTTGTTGTTGGGGTACTTGAAGAACATGTCCACCAGCACGCCCGGGGTGCCTGCGACACACGGGACAGCGACACGGTCACACACGGGCACACTTGTTGACAGACAATCTCTACATCACGGCGTAACCGCATATTAACTTATTTTCATGTGAATTTTTAAAAAAGCCGATACGAAAATTTGTCTTTATTAAGATTCCCTACAGGCGCGTTATTATCGGTCGATAATACCGGATGCGTTATTGCGATATCTGTTTTAGTACATTATGTATTAGGACGGCTACGAAGTTACACACTGCTGTGATAATAACGAAGCAATAGAAGTAGCACGCTTGCGTTCCTCCGTCCTGCGATATTCCGATATGATGATGAGATAATATGGATATTGATTTATCATCAAACGAAGATTTAATGTACATTATATATAGATTATACACTAGCATGTGCGGGCTTTGTTCGCGTAGTCGGAGTTGTAGTGCGGGCGCGCGGAAAGGCCGGGTGGGGATCTATTGTGCCGTGTGACCATCACTAATATGATGAATCTGCCCGACATGAGGGAAAGACGTGCCAAAAACACGAATACGAAAATATAACTATTGGACGATAAAAACGTAGAGTTGTGTGCAAGGAACAATAACGCGCCTATGTGGAGGAGTACCTGGCCTTAAGGTAAGCCAGTGTTGTATCGTGTATCGTGTAGCAGGCGTTCCACTTACCGAGCGTGAGCATGGTGCTGGGCACCTCCTCCACCTCGGACAGCGCCAGGTGCGCCAGCAGCGCCGCCACCTGCACGCGGGCCAGCCCCACCGCGCCCGCCCCGCCCGCCCCGCCGCCCTCGCCCACCCCCGGCGCCGCCTGCGGGGGAGGCATGTCACTCGTGCACTGGAATACGTACCTACCACACGTCTACAAGAATGTTGATGAATGGAAGGGGTAATAGCATAATCCTCAGATGTTCTGAGACACAGAGAGATAAGTACGAAATACAGTTCTAGGACGAAACGTTCTGTCCTTGTCTCCCAATTTCGTTTCCTAAGAGTGTGGAGCTAGGCCGAGCCCCGCGCATGCGCTCACCTGGTGCGTGCCGGGCGCGTCCCGTGCGGGGTCCCGCAGCAGCGCGTGGTGCAGCAGCGGCAGGTGCGGCGCCACGGCCAGCTCCACCGTGCTGCGCTCCTCGCACTCGCTGTTGGCCAGGTAGCCACGTCCGGCTTCCTCGTCGCTCGACGCCTTATTCATGCGACTGGAGACGGACACAAAATTTTACAAATTTCGTTAAGTTGCTAAACATGAACGAACACAATACTCGCCGGCAGCACTCACAGCATGGGCTCGTGCATGAGCAGCGCGCGCAGCACCTGGCAGCCGTTGACCAGCGCCAGGCGGCGCGCGCGCGGCGGGGAGGTGAACACGGCCTGCAGCAGCGCGCGCACGCCCGCCTCCGCCTGCAGCCGGCACACCAGCTCCCAGCTCGCGCGGGGCCTGCCACACGCGCAGCACAATACAACAACATGACCACTCCGCTCGGGTACACTGAGCGCTAGGCGGGCCGCACCTGGTGGAGCAGCCCTCCCCGGCGCAGCCGCTGACGATGAGGTCGCACAGCAGCGCGGCGGCGTTGGCCGAGGCCACGGCCTCCATGCGCGCGCGCGCCTGCTCCGCCCGGCGCCGCGCCTGCGCCTGCGCCTGCGCCTGCGCCTGCTCGCCGGGCTCCGCCGGGGCGCTGTTCTCTGGCTTCGGAGGACCTACGTGTGGTGTGTGACGGTGTTAAATAGATCACTTGGGGCCCGTGACCGAGACTACCGTACTAATCGATCAACGTTAAGCTACGCACGCTGCGTTCGGTCTGTGGATGGGTGACTATACATTATCATATCTAGATCTTTAAATGCCATGTACGTCCTGTCTTGAGTAGACAGTCGTAGTCCTGTCGTCGCTAGACAGAAAACTTTAGTAAGTTGTAACTTTAGTAATAATAACCAAACCTCCACAATCTAGTTGCTGACAAAGAGGCAAGCCAAATAATAATGTCGATGGAATCACATACCTTTGTCCCCATCAGCGTCACTGCCGCCGGCTTCCGTGGCGTCGTCCCTGTGGTTGGCGTCGGGCTTCTCGCTGGCCTCGCGCTCGGCCTTCTCGGGCGGCTCGGGCTGCGCCACCGCCGCCGGGATCTCCTCGGGGACGTATGTACCGCATATTATCTGTATCAGGCACTCTAGGAACTGGTGCTCTTCTAGCCACTGTTAACAATGATCGGTTGTTGAAATAAGTGATGGTAAACTATTGTCCACCTTCCACTGTTCCTACACTGTGTCTCAGAGTCCTTTAGGAGGACCTTTAAACTCTTTCTGATAGATATCACCCATCAAACCCTCCTCCCCCTATTTCTCAGTTTACGCAAATAATGTCTTCTTATGACGTCACCACGAAAAATATTTGTTGCTCTCTGTTCGTAAACTGTTTTTTATTTGTAAACTTTTTTACAAAAATGGATACTATTGAAAACAATAATAAATATATAAATATTTGCATATTAATAAGATTACTTTGTTGGCTCAACACTGTTGCTTTCTGAAATTTAAACAAGCCAGGAATTTGACATTACAATTACTAACCAGTAGGTATAATAGTTTTAGAGAACAATTTTCTGCACGGTCAAAACATTACTTTATATAAGCATTTTACAGGCACTTATGCCATTAAGCTGTTCCTCTTATCATGGCATGGAGAATCCTTGCACAATTCAGTCTGACTAGTTATTTTGCAGACAGACCTCGACTTACTAAACAGGGCCTTATATCATCATCATTGTAGACAATATGGTCATTAGCATGCTAAACACGTCGCGCATGATAATGTTCCAACGATAAGCTAGACTCACTGTAAGTTAGTCGTCACGCGCCAAAAAAAATATCGTTTTATACTATGATATGAGGATATAATCATTATTACAGAAACAACAACAAACAAATCAAATGATAGTTAAGATAAAACTAATATCTGATTTATATTCAAGGTTGGATCATGAGCCAGTTTAGGATGAATCACAAATTCACTCAGCTCAGGAGGTAACACTATGTGGCAAGGTCAGAGGGTCATGAGCTAACACAACAACAAGGGCACAATTAAAAAACCATGTGAGGTTGTAATTTGCTAACATGTTAAAAATCGGAGAAGCCATTTTGGAGAAAATTGGCAACAATCAATGGAGCACACACAAACAAACAAACCTTTCACCCTTAACGCATATACCTTCTCGGTTCTGTGGTGGGTAATAAAACAATTAGGTCATACTTACTGTATTCATTTAGCAATTGTTATTCATATAAATTCAGCTAATTTTCTATTATCATACCAAATGGAGTGGCTTACCTCCATGACAGTCTTCTTGAAGAGGTCATCCAGCCTAATGAAGTACTTGAAGGTGTCAGCAATGGCAGAGGTGGACATGTGGCGCAGCAGGTTGGGCAGGAAGTCGCGCCGGGACTTGAAGAAGTCCAGGACTCGCAGACACACAATGTGGTACAGATAGCAGTCCTATGACCAAACAAAAGTTACTTTATAGATTTTTTTTTTTTTTTTTTAATCTTTTATGAAGTCCAGCTAACTGGGCAATATGAAATGCATGTTAACTAGATTATCAGGATTATAGAAGATGGCTTCACCTGTTTAGGACTCCTCTCCAGCAACATTTCCACTGTTTTACTGAAGTATGAGGCCAGCAGAGGGTTGAGGGGGGGGTCCTTATTGAGGAAGTCACAGAGACGGTTCATCTGCACAGCATCCAGTGAGAGGCGGTCACTCAGCATGGATAGGTGACTTGTCAACACCTCACATGCTATGTTTGCATGTCGGTACTGGGTTGCAAGCTCCAAGTTCTTAGGAGGCTCCTCCGTTATTAATGTTATCAGCTCCGCCAATATCTCTGGCTTTGTGAGACTAGAAAAAATAGCTTTATTATTATATGGTACATTCACTATTGATATTTATACCTAGGCCATCAGAACAGTTGTAATACAACCTCTATGGTGAGTCATAAACGGCCAGTAAGGAACACTTAGCCTAATTAAAATATAACCATTCGGGGATTCTTAGTCACACACTGGTATAATGACTACATCACTTTCTCATAATTAATACAGAGTGTTCTCTTTTATCTACACATAGCCATTATTTTGTTTGATAACTGTGTAACAGTATTTACATAATTATATGATATAACGTATATCATATAATTATGTATATATATTAGAAATGAGAGAAACTATGTATGTATTAAGTATTAAATGTAAAATAAGTATGAACGAGGATCCTTTCAGCTGTTTATCTATTACAACAACATACATGAGGCATGTAAGACTTTACACAGCTTATATTTTAGTCTAAATAAACTTCTTATGTGCTTTTCATTCCTAAGAATAAGATTATTAACCTATTAAACTGCATGTCAATAAAACTTTTTAGAACAATGTCATAGTAAATAGTCAATAAAACTTTTTAGAAGTGTCAGAAAATAGCCATACACTACTCTAATTGTTGTTATATAGGTTCCAATGTTTCGAGTCACACTGCACTAGTAGTTAAATTAAATATTAATTGTCTGTCATGGAGTGTTTAGCCTAGACTGTAGTGAGAGACTTAACTCAAGATGACAACAAAGTGGCGACACCCTGGCCATGTCTGACGAGTACGGAGAGATACTCACAACTGTATGAGGGCTTTGTTGTCCACCTTACATTCCTGCAGGATATCGTCCGCCTCCAACACTTGTGACAACGTAACATTCTGAAACAAAAAGCTTGCTACACTTATCCACAACACACGAAAAACCGGCACCGATACACCTTTCTTATCACATGTAGAACAACATATTCAGGTCAGAACCCGTTTTATCACCGACAGAAACGTCAATATCATGAATTAATATGAAATTTCATCAAATGAACCACTCATAACCATCAATTTTTCAACAAAATACGCACCTCCTCTTTGAGAAGAAAATTTAACTCCCGAACTCCGATATAGTTTCCGCTCCAAAACATAGTTAAAATTAATAAGTACAAGACGTGTAATTAATCTAAATCCATAGAAAACTTATTATTTTACAAATTTTAGCGTTCCTGTGAGTGCAACGATCCGTTTTCTTTTTGACAGTTGAGTTGCTGGTGTTGCCTAGATAAAAAAATAACTAATATTATTTTGAAATTCGCACAAATTATTATGATTATGTAACAAAACGTAACGGATCGACTACACTGCACTGGCCTACCATGCTTAAAAATAATATGGTTGAATCTAGGATGAATTAGATGTATGTAGAAAGATCTTAGTTATATAATATTTGGCCAGTACTGCTTGATGATTCGAAGATCAAAATCGAAATGTAGGTCCTGTAAAGTTACTACCAGACTTTCTGTCCACTAACCAACTGTGCCATTTGTGCTTGGATATCTTCTTATTTTATTAACCGACTTCAAAAAAAGGAGGAGGTTCTCAATTCGTCGGGATCCTTTTTTTAGCTACATCGTACTTTAACTCTAATAAATCAAGTAGTACGCCAATGCAAAGACAAAAAGTTATTGAATTTCGTAAAATAATTTTAAAGAATTAAACTAAATCCGATGCGAATTCTGTTATATTGCATATAACAGAATTCGCATCAGCATATACATGCTTCAGGGCTGCAGTATTTTATTAAAAACGATTTGCATCAGGCTTATTCAGCTAGTACCTACTTCAATATATTCGCAAGGCTTCTCGAAGGATAGCGACTATAATTTAGGCAAAACTCTTATAATATTGTTACCTCAAGTTATAACTTTAAAATCATTCTGTACTGTCAAGGATATTGGAAATATATACCTGGACAACGTATTGAGGAGTGGTGCTGGGGTAGCAAGTGGTAACTGCAAGGGATACTATAGAATCAAAATAAATGATAAAATATAATAGAAACACTTTTATTGAATATCATAAACAATTACAATCATCGTTTAGCTTGCAGCAGCTGCATCGCGAGGGCCTCTGCCTCGTGCACCGACAAGGAGGCGGAGATGTCTTGGACCTTCTTCACTTTGCGCGGCGTCACACTCGCTTGTGGTATGCCTTTGCTCTCCACTAATTTCCGCTTTGTAGGTCTGAAATAACAATGGGAAGAATCTTTAGACTGGCAAGAACTACATTAATATGTTAATATATTACAATAAATTATATTATATAATATCAATTCAAGAATAACTGTAGTAAAGTGGGTCACTCTAGTTCAAGTAGGGCAGGTCATTGAAGTCATTTTTGTTTAACAATTTAGAGTTATCAATTATCTTATCTTTAATTTAAAACCACAATAAATTAGTGAATAATAAAAAATGGTCATTTATTTATAAACCACCCATGCCAAGTGTGTTACATTATTATCTTTGTTCAATGTTCTTTGTAAATTATGTTAAACTACAGTAAACCCAATTATGTGATAGGTAATAAAAATTCTCACCTGTGGTACTTTTGATTGACTTCTGAATCATCTTCTGATTCCCTTTGATCTGAAGCGTCAGGTTCACTACCCTGCTCTGAATGACCACTATTGTCACTTTCGTCTTTTGGACCATAATGTTTGTCAGGATCTGGCAACCATGACAGATCTGGACCATCAGACTCTGACTCTGAGCCAAACTCATCTTTCTCCCCTTCATCTTCCTTCTTCTTGTTCTTTAACTTGCGTTTCTGTTCTTTGTGTTTAGCTTTTACCTTTTCCCTAAACCTTATCTTATCGAATTTGTCCTCTTCTTGTAGCACCTCCTTAGCTTTTTCTATATCAATGCCTCCTACATTTTCATTCAAGAACTGTTTCGCAAGCTCTGATTTCACATCTCGCTTTTCATCTTCAATAGCATCACCATCTTCAGTGAATTTTACAGTTGTGTTCACTTTAATCTTCTTCTTCAATAGTTTCTTAGCAACTGCTGCCTTGGTAAGAGGCTTTGCTTTCTTCTTAGATACAGGCCCTTCTTCTATTGGCTCACCACTTATGTCCTCACCAGGGTTTACATCTACCTTTTTAACTTGCAAGAAGTCTTCTTCATCACTGTCTGCATCATTATGAAAATCAAATTTAAGAAGCTGTTCTTTCTTTTTCTCCTTTTTCAAGCTCTTACTAACTTTTACTGGAGATTCTTCTTCGTCCTCATTAACACTGAGGTCAGTGTCTCCATCAGATTCTGTTTTGAATTTCAACTTCTCAATGACATCAATATTTTTACTTTCATCAGCTTGTCTCTTCTGAGCATATTGATATTTCTTCAAAAACTTTATGTATGGGGGCACTATTAAACCCAAAGATCTAGCATACGCATCTGTATCTAATAGCTGGACATTAAATAATTCTTTATTTTTCATCAAGAATACCGACTTTAAATAACTAACAAAAGCTCTCTGTGCACTCTGCTTGAGTTCTGTGCTGTCAGACAGTAAACTCTCAATCTTCCTCTGTGGTGCTACGACTTTGGATGGATCAACGGCTATTTTGTTAATAGGAATTTTACTTTTCTGTAGATCTTCAACTAGTTTCTCTTCATGTGGTAAAAGCATTAACAACCCTTCTCCTTTACCAGAGAATCCTCTTGCAGTGCGGCCGGCCCTATGGATGTATGTTTCTACATTTTCAGGGCAATCCATTTGTATAACCCAATTAACACGGGGAAAATCTAATCCTCTAGAAGCTAAATCAGTAGCAAAAAGCACAACATTAGACTTTCTACAAAACTCATTGTAAATCTTTTCTCTCTTCTCCTGATGTAAGGTGCCATACAGAGCCAGCAAGCTCACTCCTGGCCTCAGTTTGCAGAACAGCTCATATGTGTACTTCACTTGTTTACAAGTAGCCATGAACACCAGCACTTTTTGCTTCAAGTGGTTTTTGATGAAAGACCATAGGATACCAATCTTCTCATCAATGTCACAAACAATATAACTCTGCTGGAGTGTCTCCGGTGTGACTGTATCAGCCTGCTCATGGGGAGCTACATATGTTGGGTATGATAAGCTCAGTCTAGCTAGATCTTTTACGGATTTGGTTTGTGTGGCAGAGAAGAGTAATGTTTGTCTTTCAGGAGGCAAATTTTCAATGATTGCATTCATTGTTGTCTCAAAGCCCATGTCTAAACAGCGGTCAGCTTCATCCAGGACAAGAATTTGCAGGTGGCTGCAGTCAAACAAAGGGTTCTCATCCATGTGTTGCAAGAGTCGTCCAGGCGTACAAATTAATATATTTATTTGATCCATTCTCTTTCTCTCAAATTTTAAATTCTGTCCACCTATAATCAGGCCTGCCGAGAAGTCATGAAGATGTCCTACTTTTCTTAAAGCCTCATATATCTGGTATGCTAGTTCTCTTGTCGGGGATATAACTAAAGCCCCTACACCATCTAACCTCGTCCATTTTTTGCAAAACAAGTTTTCCAGTATGGGAATCAAAAAAGCCAATGTTTTTCCTGATCCAGTCTTTGCTGCTCCCAAGATATCTTTTCCTTGTAAAGCATAACCAATTGCCTGCCTCTGTATTTCTGTAGGAGTAACATAGTTATTTTCTTTTAATCCTTTTAGGGTCTTCTGTGAAAGTGGAAAATCTTTGAAGGATTTTATTTCGTCAGGAATTATCTGTTAACACAAGACAATAAAATTTTAGTTAATTAGATATAGTACGAGCTAAATTAATACGCTGTCTTATTAGTAATACTCATTAAAAGTTAAAGGTTTGTTATTGTTGCCACCACATGGCTATTGGAGGTTCACTTTTGATATTGTGTTTAGTACTTTTTCGTCATGTAAAGACTATTTAGTTACAGTGTAATGAGTTATGAACCTGTGGACTGTGATGATATTATTGAATATAAGTATTATTGTAATAATTTACTGAAAAATTATGTCCGTAACAATTTACAACCTTATCATACTGAGCCTGTAAATATTGGATAGCTGCATCTTCCTCAACACTCTTTTTCTTCCTCGGTTTGTATAACTGCACTTTTTTATTTTTTCCTTGTGATTTTGGCCCTTTGCTTTCGTGTTTCATTGTTTTTTCATTTATTAATGCAAGAAATAATCAAAATCAAATCAATAGTCGCATGAGGTTGACATGACAACATTGACATTGACAATATGATTGTATGACAGTGACAGTTCAGTTATCAGACGTATAAACTTGCAAATTGTTTTTTTTATACCTAATTATTATTCCTGTATTCATAATTGTACCTTAATCGTGTTGAATAATATTTTATATGTCTTTTCTTAAATAAAAATTTTCATTTGTATTAATAGCGTAAAAAAATAAAAATTGAGTTCCATGAGAATGATTTTATCGGTAAAAATAAAAAATCACATACGTAGTACCTCTAGTCCCTCTTATCAGTCTGTGGTAAATTGGTTATGACATCATGACGCATGACATGCGAATAGCGAATAGGAACCGCAGCGCGCAGTCGAAGTCGCGCATAAACAATTGTAACGCGGTCATACGTAGACGTTTCGAATCATTACCTACACTCGCGAATTAATAAAATATAATCTTCTAATAACATTGTTAAAATATAATAAGTAACACAAGACTGAGTTTGCAGAACACTGGTGAGTCCTACGATCTTAGCAATTTTTTACATGTCCTGTAATTAAGTATCGTTTGTGATATAAAAAAGTGGGCAGTGATTGTAACCCAAGGGTATTATGAGAACCTCCTTTGTGTTGAATCATCCCACGGCAACTCGTACGTAGTATCGCGTGTTGATGTTGTTGTTCATTTCTTTGTTGCGTAAACAATATCCTAAAGACTACTACACAACAAGATTTAAAAAAATGTTGTTCTAGTTGCGAGCTTAATAAGCAATTACCTACTAATATTTTTGTTATGGGTTTGGATAAAAGAAATATCTACCTTCAAAATGAACTAATATTAAATGGGTGCTAAAGAAATTTTATAAAAGCTGTTCACTCAAGATTATATTAAAAAATCTTAAAGGTAACGATCATTCAAACCTGAATGCTAGCCAAAGTAGGTCAACAAACAAACATACAACCTAACGGGTTAAATATAGAGGTCAACGTATTTCAGAAATTAGTAACTTATTATTTTTGAATAATAATAATAAAATTATTTATTTTCTCTTATTAATTACATTAGAATCTTAAATTGTACAATTATTAGAGACTCTGTCTACAGTAGGTAGAACCTTTATCTCAGATCAAATCATTTAACTTTCTTTATCAAATCGAATTAAGAATAATAAAATATCATGTAAAGGTAATCAAAATGAACGATAAATGTTATATGTAAGTAAAAAAAAGTAGGGAGGCTAACAGAAAAGACCTAGTGACGAGTTAGGAATTATTTGATGGGATTTCACGAATCGAACCGCGTTCTCTATGCTTAAGTAACATTTACCTTGATCGACAAATATTACCGAAGCGTTGAGGATACGCAGTAATGTCACTACTTCCTCATAATTGCGCACACCGCACAGTATCACGCGATCCGCCTGCCTAGCGCGGTGCCACTAACATCATTATTCTGTAGTCGTTGGCTCACCACACCTGATGAATATCGACGACTTCCCTGCTACGGTTACATTAATTAACTAACTTGGCTAAATCCTGTGTACTTGTCACCAAACCTGCGTAATTATTAGCCGTTACTGTCCCACTGCAGGGCAAATGTCGTGATCCCTTGCTGCCAATTTATACAAAAAAGTAAAGCTAATCTATTTATAATTACATAGGTCTACCAAGCTGACTAGTTAATGACATAATTAACATAGGTACTTATTTTTCCGTACGAGGGTAGATGTGGAAAGAATATAATTATCGTACCTTTTTCTATGGTAATAATTAATCTTTTTCTTGCTATAACAATACAAAACACACTAACGATACATAAGTTTTTATCAGATTCGCCAAGTGTTAAAAACAAGATTGGGTCTATGGGTACTACATGTCGGATAATTTTCCTTACAGTATATTTTGTGTAATTATATATTTAGTGTGAGCATGACGTATGTATTCATTGTAATAATATGAATATTCCGGTACCTACTACTATGTTGGTTTAACATCATGTCACAATGAGAGCTGAGTTAATAGAAGGCTTTGTAACACAGTTGTATAATTCCAGCCATCCCGTCATCATGAGGAGTTTAGCGGTGTTACTGTGCCTGGTGGCGGCGGCCAACGCTGTGTCCTTCTTCGACCTCGTCAGGGAAGAATGGAATGCTTTTAAGGTAAGTTTCTAGAAGAAGTTAGGTGAAGGATGGGAAATTATAGAGTGCTCAATTTTCCATCTAAATGCTACGTCTTTGCACGGATAGCATGCTTTGATCGTCGATGTAGTAATTGTTATAGAGGTTGCAAGGCGATTTAAGTAGTCGTAGCAACAACAAACAAGGAAGTATAGCTTACAAGGTAGAGTACAGTGTACAAGGTAGATCTATGTACAGGCAACATTGGTTCTTTGTTTGTCGTCCGTGTCCTCGAGATCTTGCTAACGGTGTGTGGTGGTTGCAGCTGGAGCACAGCAAGCAATACGACAGCGAGGTGGAGGACAAGTTCCGCATGAAGATCTACGCGGAGAACAAGCACAGGATCGCCAAGCACAACCAGCGCTTCCAGCAGGGGCTGGTGTCGTACAAGCTGCGCTCCAACAAGTACGCCGACATGCTACACCACGAGTTCGTGCACATCATGAACGGCTTCAACAAGACCGCCAAGTGAGTAGACCAGGATATTAAGACGACAGGGTTTACTTGGGTGGGTTTTGGTGAGGCAAAATTCTTATAACTACAATTACTTATTTTATGGTAACACAGAAATCTACCCATTTAGGCTTAAGCCCTTCATTAAGCATAGTAAGCTTAATGCAGAATTAACAAATCAGTTAGGATTTTTAGAATTTATTTGATAAATTCTGAAACTCCTTATGATTTCTTAATCTTGAGATTATTAATTAACTTAAATGTGATTTTCTGAAATCGAGTACAGTTGTCCCAGCATCAGTGTTTATTGAATAAACTTGTAGAACTAGTGCAAATCGCATTTTCATGTTTAATTTTCCTCCGAAACTGAACAATTGACTATTTAGTTGTGGGTAAAACTCATTCTGATACTCGTGTCTTATTATAATACTCATAACAGACTCGTCATCGGTCATGACTTGTTATGACACGAGTAGATTTACAACTATACAACTGACTTAACCGAATAATGTGTGAAAAAACAAACACAGTTGGTATTTGATTCACCTTCTATATACTTTCAAGATCATACAATAACTTTTATCTATAAATGGGCCATAAAGATGATGCCTTCAAGTCGTCTCAAGTTTGGACTTCTAGAAGTACCTACCTATTATAACCCCTTAATTAGTACTTACCGTAATTACACTAATTAGCCTACGTTGTACCTTATTACGCAGTGCCATTGTTTTGACCAGCGCGGCCGGCTGCTGATACTGCTTCCGATAGTCTCTTTAATAGGTCGTATTGATAGCGTTGTCAGATAACCGAGCTTCTTATAGGCGCCCGCGCAGAGGTCGCACGCGTCAATGTCGATGTCAGCGGTTTGTAAAAATATTTGTGATCATTTCCGTGCGTAGGTACAATAGTTTCGAAGTTGTTTATAAATGGGCATGTTCTGTATGTTCTCAGACTGCTCTAGTTGGTACAACACCAAGTCTGATATTATCCTGTCTGTGTATATCCTACGCAAGCTATTACGGTACAATGTACCGCTAGGTTAGTTTTTCTTAAGTTATAAACGGTTTACGGTATCATGAGCGCCATGCTAGAGGTGCACTTAAAATGTAATCTGCACTTGATGCGGGCATTCTAATCAGCAATCCACTCGACCCTACGACTGTGGCTATTTAGGAGTTATCACTAAGCTCGTTGTAATGTCTTTTGTTACCATGTGCATTATGCATAGCTAAGACTTATGGTAAAAGCTAGTGTTAATTATTGTTTGTGTGGTGCAGGCACAACAAGAGTCTGTACGGCAAGGGGCACGACATTCGTGGCGCGACGTTCATTGCGCCCGCGCACGTGACGTACCCCGACCAGGTGGACTGGCGCAAGAAGGGCGCCGTCACTGAGGTCAAGGACCAGGGCAAGTGCGGCTCCTGCTGGGCCTTCAGTACCGTAAGTATTACACTATCACACTTATTACTACCATAGCTATGTAGTGTTTACTCCTACTACGACGCATGCGCATGACATTAGGTTTTGTATGACCATAGTATCCGCCCGCGACGCGGTAAGTTTTATCGCGGCTATCCCGAGAATAGTTTTAATGGTCAACGTTCATACAAAGCAAAAACTCGCGGTTCAGTCCTTTAAATACTAAGTTAGGATTGCAATCTGTTGACTGAATTCTCGTAACTCGTATCAGATTGTTTATAAAACATTCACAGACATAAACAAATAACTTCGTAAGTAACCACGATAAGATGTTGCATAGTTCACTAAATATTAACATAGCTCCTAGGGAAGCCGCGGGCGTCGCCTTCATAATTAAATTAATGGTTCACATACAGACGAGGTCCTTCCGTCAGTGTGTCGCGACTCGCGGCGGTAACAAATTCAATTAGCTTTGTATATTTACTGGAGAAAGTGATTGAATGTGTTTGATTCGACGCGGATAATAAACTGCTGATGCTATTAACTGCGCTGTACTGCGCAGGCGCGGACTCGAGGGGACAGGGTGACGTCACCCTGTGGTCTAAGGTTAACTTAGCTTATTTATTATTACAAATGATATTCACATGAATAACGGATGTAAGTTGAATGAATATTGACTTAATAATATCATAATAACTTATCCAAACCGTAGGTACACAGACAATGTGGGTCGATTGGATATCTTTCCCAAATGTTGTTTGTATTCGTTATCTTGTTATTGTTTGTCATGTGATCGACATTTGTTTTATTTGTGGCTTAGCATTAAACGTCATGAGAACAGTGAGGGGAGACTGGCGATATGTTGTGAGACAGAGTCCGGGTTTTAACTACATATAACGACGTCACACAGACAATAGACTGGCTCAAGCAAATGTTTGTTCAGAAATCTTTGGTATACTTCCTATGATATGATGCTGTTTAGTTTAACCTAGCGTTGGTGTCATAGCATCATCTAGAAATAAACAGGTTCTGAGAGTTGACACGATACCTATCTACCTACCTACCTACAGTACTCACACGCGCAGCTCATATTACTATGAATGTAATCAGACTGCATATTCATTAACTTGCGAGTCTTCGCCCTCATGCACAATTAATTCTGCATGTTTCTTAGCTTAGCTGATAACATGGGGAGTCATATTATTTCACTAGTTTCATCATTTTATGTGATTCACAAAAATGTATAGTAGGTATGTGTAAGCTATTGTTTTAGACTTGTAAATTCGATGACCTACTAGTAAATATATACCTAAGTATACTTAGCTATATAAACAATGATAGCATTGACTCATCAGTGATTAGTGATTACTCGGCATTGTGGCTTCTGTGCCTTTCAGGACAAAAGCTGCGCAAGCGGCTGTTTTCACAAATGTATTCAGCATATGTTTGTTACTCATCACAATGCCACCGATATGAATCACATCGGTATCTTGCTTATGTATCATTTTATGCCAGTTGAGTAAATTATTACAGTAAATTGATTATTATTAATTATTTATTGAATGCATTTGTAACCGGAAATGGCGTAACATTTGACTCAGGTCTTTTATCCGGGGGTATCGTATTCATGCGTCAAGTGGCACTTACACACCAATCTTTAGTTTATTGGGATCTCACACTTAAATGGGGCCACTCACAACAGTCGTCAACTGTGCGAGAAATAGGATTAATAGTTATAGCGTCCAGAAAAGAAACTATCTACAATACATTATATCGAACCGATTTTCTAAATTGAAATTTCCAAAAATAGATACCTAATATACAGGAGATAGGATAGGAGATATTCCTTTGTGCATAATAACATGTAGGTTTCGTTCGGTTCTCATTCAATGAATGTCCACACACACATACACACACACACACACCCTCACACACACACCCTCACACACACACCCTCACACACACACACACACGCATCGCCTAACTAGCCGCTAGTTATCGAGTTACGGACACATGATATCATATTATAATACTAATGACGTGCACATGATCTGTGCTGTAACCAACATCACCGCTGCATTGTGTACCCAGCGTACTACGATACCCTCAGCTATGCAGATGCTCGTACAATAATTATATTACCAGCAGATAACCACTATTCTATTTAAATAATGTTCCGCTTGTCAACATGTACCTATTGTGAATAATGTGGTATATAATAATACATGTGTTCGTCATACAAGGAGTGTGGCACGTGCCACGCTGGCTGTACTGAAGTAATGCGCATGCGTGGGTCTATTATGATCTATCATTGTTTTGTCTGGTTGTCCTACTGCCATAGAAGACTAAATGGGCATTGTCTGCTGTCTATTGGTCTCATTGTCAATAGAAAAGATTGGTACTATATCTTTGAAGGGGTGTTTAACAAATATAGGAGTAAATACAGTATATAGACACACATACTACGAGGTTCAATGGTTTATGAGTAGCCTTATACACGGAGAGGAAGTCGTGGGCGAATGTTAATCATACAGTAATTTGTAAACATGACGACACGTACGTATCTTGAAAATGTTCAAAATATATTTTGGAATATCGATCTAGTCATAAATCCCATGTTTACGGACTTACGATTATCTCTGCCATAGAAAAGAATAAGGTCATTGGACCTATACTTGTGGGTGTTTAGCATGTATATTGTATACCAACGTGTGTGTGTGTGTGCAGACTGGTGCGCTGGAGGGCCAGCACTTCCGCAAGACAGGCTACCTGGTGTCGCTGTCGGAGCAGAACCTGGTGGACTGCTCGGCGGCGTACGGCAACAACGGCTGCAATGGCGGCCTCATGGACAACGCCTTTAAGTACATCAAGGACAACGGCGGCATCGACACCGAGAAGACCTACCCGTACGAGGGCGTCGACGACAAGTGCAGGTGACTGACGACATTGTCGGGGTCGGCACGTTAGATATAGTCTATAGAACTCTATTTTAAACTAACAATTATTATTTAATAAAATAGTTAATAGAAGTCCGTAAAATAATAAAAAAATATATCTAAATTGCATTGTCTTCATGGACCTCATAAATCATAAGTCACATATTGGTCTGAGGCAGACCTGCTGTTAATACGGTTCAGAGCAATTTGAAGGAGTCCAATTTTGTAGAACCGACTGAACTTACTAAAGGTTAATTGTATGTTCTTAGATAACCAAGTGTATTTATTTCGTATTTAATACAAAGCAACATTTCAACCTTCCATATAAATGAAGAATTGTTGACATTGTTGAATCAAATTCAAAATGTTTTTATTTCATGTAAATAGGCTCTAGATGCTAGTTTTACGAATTCGAACGAATAGTTGTTAATAATGTCGTGGTGTACAGGTTCAACCCTAAGAACGTGGGCGCGGACGACGTGGGCTTCGTGGACGTGCCCCAGGGGGACGAGCGCCGGCTGATGCAGGCCGTGGCCTCCGTGGGGCCCGTGGCGGTGGCCATCGACGCCTCGCAGGAGAGCTTCCAGTTCTACTCCGACGGCGTCTACTACGACGAGAACTGCTCCTCCACCGAGCTCGACCACGGGGTGCGTACGTCTAGGCTGCTCGTATATACATGTACTTAAGCCATCTATATGCATCGTGTCAGCTATATTCGTCTGATATGAAAAGTTGCAGATAACAGGAAAAATTAGGTCATCACGATCCCTGACCTAAATATCGCTGTCTGGTGAATGGAAAAAAACTGCACTTGGTTATTGTCTTTAAATATATGGTACAATCATAAAAATGTCTCTTGTAGTGTGTGATCTGGACATTCTATATTTTCACATACACATACATCCAATGATATCCCGTTTTCCAAGTGTGAGCATACTTGTAACGTGCGGTGTGTTGCAGGTGATGGTGGTGGGGTACGGCACGGACGAGGAGGGCGGCGACTACTGGCTCGTGAAGAACTCGTGGGGGCGCACGTGGGGCGACCTCGGCTACATCAAGATGGCGCGCAACAAGGACAACCACTGCGGCATCGCCTCCAGCGCCTCCTACCCGCTCGTGTAGACTACCCTTATGAATACCAGAACATTTGTAGCTCGATGCTCTGTCAAGCTTGTATAGATGCCAGTTCAGTTCAACGTGTATCAAACAATATTAATCCACAACTACACAACACTCGACTGAAACCAATTGTGTCAACCACTAAGTTGTGTAAGTACCCGTCGAGCTCACGCGAGCCAAGTCCACTCGAGCAACACTCAAGTATGAATAGTGTTAAGTGTAGCCTAAGTGTAAGTTTATGAACATATTATAGTTAAGTAAACAGCGCGGCGTCCCCCCGGCGCCGTGTAAAGCGAAACGTGTGATATTACTCGTGAGTGTACCGTTGTTGAGATGAATTAAATATGTTTTATAGTACTTGTTGTTTTTATTACCTACTTCCCTTACCTACTGAGGAATACTGAATTTGTAAAAGAACCTGCCAATTAGGTACTAACTTTTTTAACAATTAGCTAAACCTACCTCAGTCCTCAGATTGGCTGGCCACTTGCCTAGTAAGTTTCTTCTTTGATGAAGTATCAGTTATTCCATATCTGGTACCAATTAGTACTAAAAATTCATGCGTTGGTACTATACTAGTATTGGTCAAAGTTTCCACACAATATCTCTTCACCCAGTCATTCTGACGCAGACTACACAGCTAGGCCACCTGCTGTACCTGTGTTTCTTTAAACGCCACAATAATATTTATTTAGCTCAAGCGTAGAAATATTCCAATCTGTGTGATACAAAAATCACCTATGGTTTTCGTTATGAGATGATATCTACTATCTGACTACATCTACATAGTTGGGTTTCCGTACGTGGTGGAGACTGGTACTACAACTACAAGGTCTCACAAGGCTCATCGATAAGTCCTAGCTCATCTTTTACAACGAAGATGTAAATTCTTCTACTTATATATATATATATTTTTTTTTATAAAGTAGATCTCAACCTCTCGAAGTGCCTGGTGAAAGCTCTATCAGCAGTACCTATGTATACTACTACTTAGATACTCATAAAGACTTTCAAGTGCTGGTTTCAAGTTATAATCACAAACATTATTAACTTATATTCCACGGGCGGGGTAGACTGGGGTGTATACTGTATAACACACCAACGTTTCGCCAGTTACGTTAGGACCCAATGTAATAGGGAGCAAGCCTATTGCCATTAACCAGACTCATATCCAGAATCCATGCTGCTACTGAGAATTAACTAAAGCAAAAATCCAATAACATATTCCCGCCCTGGGAATCGAACTCAGAACCTCACACTTAGCAGTCGCGTTTTGCTATTGAGGTGAACAATTATTTGCTCAGACAACAGGTGTCACCAGAACTTAGAAATCTTCCTTAAAAAAAAATCGGATGCCAATGAGGCAAGACGACTCGAAAAAAAATTCTGATGTTCATGCTTCCGATGAATACGTATAGGTTTGGATAGGTACCTAATTATATTTAGGGCCAAAAGTCGGCAGTGCGGCAATAACCGCACAACAGCGAAGATTTTAATTTTTCTCATTGCCTGCCAATTTCGCTAGTCGTTGCTTCGCCCTACGCTATTGAGTTCAGTTCAGTTGAGTGAGAATAAAGAGGTGGCATCCTATAAATAGCCTAAGAATATAATATATTTGCTTGAAATAATATGGAATACAGATACTACTCATTTAATTAAATTACTTATATGGGAATTAATCAAAGGCTAATAGAGCGGCATTAACTCACAGCTGAATTTTTAGATTCCGTAGTGCGAATACAAAGCTGTTTCCAATTGCAGTTTTCATTCAACATAATTCCTAAAAATCGTAGAAATTACTGCTTCAATTACCTTATCTCTTCTATTTATTTTAATTTGTTCATTTATGATTTTGTAATTATAGAATCTAATAAATTAGTTTTAGAAATAGTTTAATGAGGAATGCGATGCGAGTGAATCAGACGAAAGAAATAAGTCAGGATCGTTGCAAATGGAAATCTGTGGTCTCTGCCTACCCCTTGAGAAATAGGCGTGACTTTATGTATGTGGAAATATTTACACATAAGTTATTTACTTCCAGCCATTGCAATACAGATTGCACCGCAATATTTATTTTGTCCTCATTTATTACATCTTTCATTTCTTTATTTAATTTATAATCGTTGAGATATTGTCTGCAAATAGTAGGTACTTACACATAATGCTTTATGACCGTTGGCAATTATTGATATACCTAAAGAAGAAACAGTAGGTACTAGAGTGGGCTCAAAACTGTTGGTTTGCAAATACTTACTCTTTGATTGTAGTGGTTAGTTTCATGGTTTTCCCTCATAACTAAATTTATTAATTAAGTTGGTAGGTATTAGTACGCTAGCCAAATACTTCCTATTCAGAACAATACCAACATCTATAGGTACACCGTACAGTTTGCAGGAAATGAGGACTTAGCAGGTATTTTGTAAGAAGTAGGTACATAATTAACATCACGCCTGTATTTCTTGACGAGGCAGGCAGAGGTCTATAACATTCCGTCAGTTATGTTAGGGTCCATGTAATTAACGCGGAGAACGTCCAATAGAGAACGTCTAGTTTCCGCAATTTCCATCGGTAGGTACCTCCTCAAAAATTTCCTGTTTACCTACTTAGTTATTAATTTATACCAGCTATATGCTATTTGATATTGTGTAGCAAAACAGGAAAGAACTACAAAAAACAATTAGCTACCCTAATTAATTAAGTAAAAGCTATGTGTTTATGTTAATAGGTACGTTAAGTATGATCCTAACTTTATTAAAGGACTAATCCAATAATAAGTAACACATGAGTTATAGGTTGTTTAATTTAATATAAAATCTGTTTATTCATCACAAATTCGCGCGCAACGGCTATAGAAATATATTTAAACTTTTTGTTTTGTTAACTTAACTATTATTTTTTTATTAAATATATAGAGGTACTCACATAAATAAGCATCAATACATATCTACTCTTATGTAATAAATAAGCCACGTTGGTACTTACCTGGGCAGCGACTGATTACAAGTGTTGCTCCACCCTTACAGGGTCTATGTTTGTAGAGGATAGCATGTTTGATTTCTGTTAAACTACATAATGCAATAAATAGATAATAATCAGTCACTGGGTCACTGCCCAGGTGAGTACCAACAGCAGTGACTGATTATAACCAGTAATTGCCCAGGTACATAAGTAGATACCAATAATTATATCGTAAAGGTCCACAGCGCTTTTGGCAAACATATCGTACCTTTTTTCCCTAGTGGAAATCTTCATGGACTTGTCTGTCGGACCGGGGACCTCTTCAAGCCAGGGGAGGGGCCCCGTCCGGTCAGAGCTCCGTGGCATTTTGTCGGCACGCCCCCCTACAGCTACGCCACTGCATTTATATTTAGATAGATTCTCATTTTCCTTAAGATATCAACGAAGATTAATACTACTGAAGCAAGCGAAAAATACTTTTTAGTGAATAATGTAATTATAAAAACATCGAGACGAGTTGCTACTTGCTACGTTACCGTTATAATACAACGCGCATTATATTTCACCTTGACCACGTAATGCGAGCCAGCGAAACCTTCAGCTCGAACCAACTAAATGTCTAATTAGCAGCGATTAATTAATTTTACGAAATACAAACATCTAGAATGTCGTTGTACTATTGTTCACGCATACAACTGTTATGAGAGACCCCTGGAATTGTATCAAACTATCTTCTCAGTGGTTGTTATCAAATAAACTGGCAACAAAATGTTGGCAAGTTGGAATTAGTTTAAAAATATATAATTAAGTAGATTATGGTTACTTGACTGCCTCGTTCGTCTAGTGGTCGCAAAGCGCGACTGCTGAGTAAGAGGTCCTGGGTTCAAATCTTGGGTCGGGCAAAGTGTTACTGAGTTTTAAATTAGGTAATTCTCAGTAGCAGCACGGAGTCTGGATTTGTGCCCGGTTGGTGGCAATAGGCTCGCCCCCTATTACATTGGGACTAACAACATAACTGGCGAAATGTGGGTGTAGGTACTATATGTACACCTCTGCCTACCCCTTCGGGGAATACAGGCGTGATGTTATGGTTACTTAGTTTGGCGCAGAAAATAGATAAATCTATTAGAATAAAGTCAGCGAGGACAGTAATATATTGTATTGTTTATGTCTACAAGATGTCTACAATGTGAAGATGGAAGTACCGCTTTGTTCAGCATTTTTGTGGTAAGATTTTAATGGCGGCGTGGTTAAGTATCAAACTCTAAACTCGTTCACATTCGCAAGTTATTTTTTGCCATCTTTCGTTCCGTCGTTATTATCTTAAGAAATGCTCATTTGCACGCTCGAGAAAAATCATTTCGCTTACGCAATACTTGACTTGTTTTTTGCTCTCTCGAGCTTAGGCTTGTGACCTACCTGGCACCATTAAAACCAACTGCGATCGCACCGTGACTCACTAGCGAGTTGTATATGATTACGTCAGCCAAATATTACCTACTCAAAACAATACACGCGGGTAAGTTTACAGGTAACTGTTAAACGGTAGAACCAAGTCACGTTGAGATACAATTTAACTAGGTACGGGATTCGCTTAAGAGATGGTTCATGTAAGTGTAGCCAGGAGATAGTTTGTATGGCACGTGATCGGGGATCGCGGGGTCAGTGCCCGACAGCAGGTCGCGCCGGGCACTGCACGCCGCCGCGCGCCGGTAGGTGCAGCGCGCGAGGCAGCTGAGACTGCGACGCTCTTATTATAAATATTGAAATGAGAAAATACTCCTCAGGCCCCATACACGATGGGGAAGGTACTCGATGTTTTCCTGGTTAACTAATAATAATACTAGTGCTATGGTTATTACCAAAACAGGAAAGACAACTTCTTAACTTACTAACAAAATACAACTGTAACTAATTAATTAAATTTAAGCTCCGGTATTTTTAGTCGTAGTAGGTGTAGGTAACTAAGGAAGTATTATTAACACAAAGCCAATAGTATAGAATAATAATATTTACATATTTAATTTTTGTACCAGTTTCACATAACATGTTGAATAATTTGCTCCAAATATTTTAAACATTCAAGTGGACGCTTTAAGTGTTTAAGTGCGAGGCAGTAAATCTAAACAACGACTCGGTAAGGGACCTGCCAGCTGTAGCCAACATTCACAAATAAAAAATACAAACAATTATGTTATAACAAGTGGAAACAAAAACACCGTAAAACACCTAAAAGTACATAAATGATAATATGTAGATTGCTTTTAGGTAGATAAATAAATGCTGTTTTGAAATATGAACTATCAAAGCTCGCAAAACTTAAACAGGGCATGAAATGGTAGTGATTACATGCTAACAATTAGGACGCACGATAGTACATGTGATAATGAGTAGTAATAATTGTATGAGTTCTAATTAATTATGAAGTGCGTAGTAAGTGCGGCGTATCTCGATCACATGATGCCCGCTCGCTTATTTATTATAATAGTGGCATTAACATTTTGCTGATGGATGTCGGCCGATTGCCTGACTTCATCACCACTAATGCCCTAGGTCAGCAGTTCAATTACTTACCCACGGGGCCAACAAGAATACTTTAATATAGGCTAAAATTATTACATTGTGACATCAGAAGGTCAGACAGTCGCGTTACTAGGAATTCGACAAATCGGTAGGTTTGAGTTGCTTCATCACTAATTAATGATAATCTGATATAGGTAGGTATGTTTAGATCTCGTGGACGTAGGAGCAGCTGCTGCCCAGTATAGAGGTGCGCTTGAGGTCTTGGGTTCATATCTAAAAGTGTGTTTACCTATTAGATATATTGTCCAGTCCAGTTCTGTTTTCGATTAGTCAGATATTTTCGTCAAAAATACATAACATTACAGACCACCTAAACTGTTTTCGCATAAATTATTGAACTTGTCTGGATTTCAAAGGATACCTTGACCCCTGAGTTTGTTTCAGCATTTCTTTTCAGAGGTAGACAGTTAGGAAAATCCGACTCCATCTACTTTTTTGTGTTGTATAAATAAAATATGGCGTGTAAAAGTGTTTGTACAAACTTATATACGGAAATAAATAATTTGTTCATTTAGGTATTATAAATTGGAAGTTGTCACCGTCTTTACGAGGCCAGTGTACTAGTAGAGGATATCAGTCTTATTAATACATAGTAGTGTTGTGTTTATTAGTCCGACTTGTACACTTTTGTTTATAGAATAAATAAATACAATATTTATCCTTGTGTAATGAGATAGATAAATATCAATGGTAATAAGTAGATTACAATGTCTCACAAAGAAACTATTAGGTACATTAACATAGGTAATGCAATATAACTGCTCAACAGTCGTAAATCAAGTAATACACAATTACTTCAAGAGGCGGGGAGTCGGGGACAATAAAAGATGCATTGACATTGATAGAACGTTTTATATTATAAAAACAAAACTATCGCACACCGAGTGCACACGGCTATGTACAGACGTTACACCTATCACTTATATCTAATAATGTTAATTATTCGCTATTTACTTAAGGGTGCGCGCGCATGTCCACAACTCCTTCCAATAGGTTCAATACACTGTAAAAGATATTATTAGGTAATTATCACAATGTGTGCGCACCTTTAGGTATTCAGATAGATATGCTTACTCCCTACCCACACAAACAAATTCGTACAACAAATAAATAATACTGATTACATTAATATACTTAGAACACAATAATATTTACATATCTTAACTATTATTTCTTTAACTGGCACTCAGCGGATAACTGATGTTTCACAATAGTTTGCTTGTCGGGTGACTGGGGTCACTGGTGACCAAACATACATAATACATAAGGATATCGTCGTTGCCAGTATATACTATACGTGAGGCAGGGTGAACAATGTGTTCTTTAGGCTGACCAGGAACAGCACAAAGAGCTTTACTGACAAATTTCGTGCTGCGTTAATGTAAACAAGTACTTATGTGTCATGATATCAAGCACAATCAACTATGTAACCGACTTCCAAGAGGAGGTATTGCCTTCTTTGTATGATATATCAAAGTGTTATTAATAGAACTTTAGTGAATGGTTTCCTTGACGGTAAACACCAGATAAAAGAACTATACATTTTTTGTACACATCAAAAAAGTAATCAAATAGGAACAACCTAATATTCTGTGTATCATAATAATTGCTGTCACTGTATTGTGTCAACACTCTCATTAAACTCATTTCCGTGTCTCGTCACAACTAAAGTAAGAGAGAGTGTGGTGATCATTATTCATTACTTATTCACATTTTGTAGAAGATTTTGGTCTCTCCCGAACAGTTAGAGGCTAATATTAATTCAAATTCCGTTTGAGTGGCATATTGAGTTTAATACAATAACTATGGAGTTTTCAACATAGGGATAGGAACAACATTTGACAATCGGTCTTGTTCATTTCTGATGTGCCCGTATGTGTCTTACGGCAAACAAAAGGATGTGGCGTAGGTTTTAGGTATAAGGAGCCAGTTTGATGCTGGACAGAAACTTGACATTTAAAAAAATCTGTGAATCTGTTATCTGATGAAAAGCTCCACTCTTTGGCTGCGGGTAAAATATACTCTGTACTCTACACACTGGTGCCCTATAAGTATAGTATATGTATATGTACATTGTACAGTAGAGAGCGAGGCGCGCCGCGTGGGCCTGCCACACAGTAGCGCCACCTGTCTACACCACGTAGAACTACTACGATACGCTCCGAGTATTTACATCACACGACTCTTCGGCTGCCTGCGTTGACTAGACTTCAGGTATATTCAATTTACAACTATCATGTTATCTTAGGATTTGAGACAGATTTTACCACCCGTGTCAACCGAATGTAGATTTTAAACAGAGTATTAAATTAATGCGTAAGTTATTACATTGGGGCGTGTTCAGTCATATGTCGTATGTAGCAGAGACAGCGTCAGGAAGACATCTGCTGCAGCTGGCAACACTAACATAAACTTAAAGTGTACTTACAAGTTTGGTGCGACACTACAATATAACATTAACACTGAGATCGGTCGGACTGGCGGCGCTCCCGGCCCTACACTTATCTGTAAGGGGGCAGTAGTAGGGGGTGGGGGGTGACTATTTCTTCTTGGGCTTCTTGGGGTTCCGGGAGCGGCTCTTGGCCTTGCAGAGCGGGCAGATGGGCGCGTTGCGGTGGATCTGCTGGTGACACGACAGGCACGACTTCATGGGCGGCGGCTGCTGCCTGCACACCACAACACACGGTCACCGACATGGCTACAGTCGTGGGTACCTCCTCAATACACAATATGAATGATGATAGATGCATATTATATTATGTTCAAATTAATATTAAATCATATTGGATCAAAATAGTAAAATGAATAGCAATAACATAAAAACAAACTTCAAAGTATCGGTGGTCAGATAGAGTAGGATCGGGGGAAGGGGATCGGGACCGGTAGGGGGGGGGGGGGGGGGAGAACCAAAAATAAAACATAATCGAACCTCAGCGAGACCGTAATGAAATCTTGGTCGAGTGCAGACCTGAACGCGGGCGGCGGTGGGGGCGGCTTGCGGGGCGCGGGGGGCGCGGGGAAGGGCAGCGCGCGCGCGCCCGGCCCGGCTGCGGGCGCGGGGAAGCGGCTGCAACACACCACACATACTAGCTAGCATAGCCTACATGCAGGTCTGGGTTTGCATAAAAAACTCTTATCATAGATATACAGGGTGTAACTGTAAGGTGAAATAAAACTTTCAGATATAGATGTATAGAATATAAACTACCACCTGGCCTAATATGAAGTTAAAGTAAAGACATTTTTTTTTTCTAAGACACGTCAGTTTCCCGGGTTGGAACACTGAGGCCTGAGAATTCCAATTACTCATCATTATAAGCAATCTTTGAAATTCCCACATAATTCTAACATTGGCGATTTGTAAAATAATTGCTTGTCTAATTTAGATGATATTCTGAGATATAAATTATGAGTGCTGTATAACAGGGCATAAGACTTATTAGTGCATTTGTGCACAGTTTATTTGCAGTAGAGCCACACAAAATAGTTATTTGTTTCAGTAGTTAGCTGCTATTGTTATAAATTGTCATGTGGATAACGGTGCTGGTTGGGAAATTAGTTAACTTAATTATTTGAAAGTGTATATTATGCGTTGTCCTGCAATTGTTTGTTGTCCTAAAGAAATAAAATAAAGTATAGTGTCGGTGCAGGCCGGGCCCGCGGGCCGTACTCGGGCGTGATGGGGCTGCCCTCCTCCTCGTGCAGGTCGGGCAGGCGCTCCAGGCCCAGGCACTGCCTCCGCAGCAGGTCCACCTCGGCCTTGAGCGGGCGGTAGTCCTCGTGCAGTCGCGACGCGTTCGACAGCTTGCGCGTCATGCTCTCCTCTGTCTGCTTGATCACCGTCTCCATCTAACACATTACAATGTTTCATAATCAGATCAAATGTATTGCATTACTTGTTTAACTCCTGTAATTGGAAATTATTCAGTAACAGAATAATCCTCAAAGTCCAGATTAATCATTAGCATCAACATAACATTTCTTATGAATTACTATTAAGTTATACAACACTGGTATTTATATGTATTAAGGTTGACCATTATTATAATAGTGACACAATCAGAATCAGAACACTAACAACACGGGCCACTTTAAACACACATAAACAGTGCAAGTCTGACAGCTAGCCATCACTCCTGACAGTGAAAACAAACAGTTGAACATGTTACAATTGTGTGCCAACAATAGCCCACTAACTAAACAAAGGCGGCGCGGGCGCAGGGGGCGCCAATCGAAACTCTTGTATAAATAGATCTCACATCTTAGTCATGTTTCCTACACATTCCAATATTATTGAAAATCAATTTATATCTGTGATGTCTTCTTTTAATATCTTTTTATTAATAGAACAGCAGAGTATGAGAAATAGTAAGAAACTTAAGTTAGAAGTTATCATAGGAAGCTTGTACCCAGTAATTGGCCAACCACCCATGTATGTCATGTACATACAAACTTCGACTCAGTCAAGCTCAGCATGAGTCTCTTCTAATTTTTGTTACAAAGTTGATTTGAAGTACACAAATTATGTTAATGTGATATATAATATTAGATTAATATAACATCGTACAGCATTAATATCAGCGTGTATCTGGCGCAGCTCCTCAACATGGCTCATCTTCTCCTGCTGCAGCAGCTCCATCTCCCGCTTGTACTGCGCCAGGCAGCGGCCCTCCTGGTCTCCACTGCGCACCTCATTCAGAATACTTCGCTTCATTCGCTCCAGTGTTATTGTTTTATTTCTGTAATATTAGTACAGTGAGTTAACAACATGTTTTAAAAACTTGCACAGGATGTAAGGAGTACCCAGCTGTACACTAATGGTGTTTTAAATGTAAAACTACTCCTGATATACTATCAGCCATCAGGACATTCAGAAGCAGCTTCCATTTAATAACATGTAAAACATAATGTTTAATATGAGATTTGTATCAACAACATGTAAATAAACAACCAAAGTAAGAAATACGTAAATATGATGATGGGTCAGTATTTCGATCATCACAGATTTGATCTCCTACTAAGATATCGATGGTATAATGTAAAAAGAACAAAAATACTAATCTCGAAAACAAAGTCGTAAGTACCAAAATCTTTGTTTATTTCCGTACAAAACTGTAACTATGATGAGTATTAAAGGCAACACAATATAATATTGAACACTAGGTTAGTGCTTCTCATTGTGATGTTTTATATTTTTGTTGCCGATTCCATACATATTTTAATGTATCGATATCGTATCATAAAAAGCTAATTAATAAATATTTCAAAATGTATCAAGTGTTTATTGATCGAGTCCACAGGTGCAAGGCATTTTGAAAAATTGACAATAATAAAAAACAATGTACCTGATCTCTTTCATGGCTTCTAATTTATGATATATTTCACGCTCGTTTTCAGCTGTCATATCTTATTCAGTATAAGGTTACAATTAATTTATTTTTACGAAAATAAACGAAAATGCACTTAGTGAAAATCTCACATTCGCCGCTGTACAGTACTTGAACGGATAGTGATGTTCTTAATAGTTACCAAAGACTATACAGGAGGAGGCCTTTGTTCAACAGTGGACGTCTTCCGGCTGATGATGATGATAATACAGGTATTACAGGGAACCATCTACACATATAATTATTTTTTATTATATGCTCAAAACTAAAATAATTTCAATAATTTGTATTGTTGAATTATTGAGAATACAAACTAAACCATCAAATTTTACGATATTATTCTTGGAACATCATCATGACTGTTATCACCTTTTGACCTTATCCAATTTTATGATATTCAGTAAATTATTATTTATTAGAACTAATTATATACATTGTCTGATTTAATGACGTTGCGTTGTAACATAGAGGTTGTAACCATGTTGTAACTAAAATAAGTTACGATCGCAAGGCTAAAATTATTAATCCATGGTATTTGTACCAACTGCAGTCTTCGAGTCCTTTATGTTCATTCTGTATGATTATGTGGTATGAATTACACACACATTACACAGAATTTTTATCATTTACTGATTTAATATTCTTCATTTTCATTCTTACAATAGTAAGTATTTTATTTCATGTTATTAGTGAGCCACGTTTTGTTGTCAAGGTACATCACTAACGCAGAATAAAAAAAAATATTGAAAGTAAAATGGCCGCTTGACCATTGATAGCGGCTTGCTGTCAAAATAGTGGAATCATTTTAGGACAACGCGTACGCAATTGCCTGTGTGGAAACAATCTTCATGCATGATTTTAATTTGCAGACCGAATGAATTTGTCAAATTGCACCCCAGTGGAGCCGAATATTAAGTGGCGGAGGTCATTTACACCTTTGCAATTAGCTTCGTGTCGTGCCTACTGAATTCTATTTGACTCTGTTTACTTGTGAGAATGAGTGAAGAAGGCAGTGAAGATTCTCCCCCGCGGCCCAAGCGAAAGATCAAGAAGGTGATGGTACTATCGTCAGATTCAAGCTCGGACAGTGACGAAAGCGTCACAGCAGCGGGGACACGTAGAAAGAGATTGAGGGTGACTGACCAAGCCACAACACGTTTTAGCCCTACTCCGATCCACAGATATCACAGTCGAAGTGTATTTCAGGTGCTGAGTGATGAGGGTAGCGATAGCAGCGGCAGCTCCGTGGTGTGCGCGGGGACGCGACGCCGCCGCGCGCTGCCCAAGCTGCGCGACTCGGAGGGCGACAGCGATACGTCCGGCTGGGCCACCGACCACTCCGATGCCCCCAAGCCTGCCACCTCTGCTGCTAAACCTACCTCTGGCTTCGCATCAGACAGCTCTGAAGGCAATTCAGACAAGTGCTCAATTTGTCTGTTGCGATTCACAAATCAAGAAGTAGGAACTCCACAGAGCTGTGAACATATTTTCTGTTTGGATTGTATCACAGAATGGTCAAAGAATGTCAATACTTGTCCAGTAGACAGAATAACATTTGATTTTATAGTTGTGAGAGCTTGTGCCGGTGGACGTGTGTTGCGCACTGAGCCAGTGAAGGTGCTGGAGCGCAGGCCTTCTGTTGAGTTGCTTGTTATTGAGGACCCAACTGTGTGCGAGGTAATTAATTGATTCCTGTAAATTATTTGTTACAGCTTGCATTTTTTAAATACTAGTATTATTTTAAAAGATCCAATCTAGCCTTAATTGCTGGTTTATAAAGAAATTTACAAATAAATCTTGTGTAATTGAAATAATGACTATACTAAATAGACTAACATTATGGTGTAGGTTTGTGGCAGAACAGATAATGAAGAAACTATGCTATTGTGTGATGGATGTGACCTTGGATATCATATGCAGTGTCTCACACCACCCCTCTCTGAGGTATGTTATACTTGTGTGCAGTGTACTTGAAAGTCCTTACAATGATTACAGAATTCTTAATAAAAGTTTATAAATATGTATTCAACTATAAAATTTAATGTGTAGTTCTGTGTGATCTAACTGTTATCTAACCTTGGATATAATCTTATATTTCAGGTTCCAATCGATCAGTGGCTTTGTCCTAATTGCGACAATTTGCTGTCAGATGTGGACTACTTATTTTCAGGTTTTACTGATATTGACTTGCATGTGCCACTTTCATCTAGAAGTGCTTCAATTAGGGAAAGCAGGAGTGCCAGGTCATCAAGGTCTCACAGTGTAGCGGATGAACCTTCTACATCCACTGGCCGAAGAGGTAACCGGCTCAATTCAGAAGACGTCCCTACTACCTCAAGAGGATCACGTACAACGCACGGTGCGAACACTCGAACAGCTGCCACTAGACGTAAACCTACGTCACATACGAATCGCAGAAAACCTAAACGAAGAAGAACTAAGACGGTCATAATCGAATATGAAGTGCAAGAGGACGGTAAGATCCCGGTCACCAAGAGAGTTAGAAGAAAACTCAAGAAAAGAAAGGTCAGTACAATAATTGATTGTCATATTAATGTTTGTGTTGAGCGAGCGTAAGTAATGAACGTGTCGTGCTTCGCCCACAGAGCGCGCGGCGTCAGCCCCGCACGGCCGCGCGGCGCTCGCACGTGCGGGCCAGCGTGCGCGCGCAGCTGGCGGCCGCGGGCCACGCGGGCGCCGCGCGCGCCGAGCCCGCGCTGGCCGTGTCGCGCCTGCGCGCGGGCATCCCGGCGCTCAGCATGTTCGGCGACGCCGACCGCATCGACTACTTCTCCGAGGACGACGAGCGCGGCGGCTCCGAGAGCGCCAGCACGGCTGTGGCCGTCAGGCCCGCCGCCGGCATCCTCAGCGCGTACCGACAGGTCGCTATGCTGTTCCCGCGGGCTATGTATTGTCATTATATGTCTGATACTTGTCTCACTCGGTTATTTGCTTGCAGGCGAGAAGAAAGATGATTTCCATCCCGTCTCCCCCCCACGCGTCCTCGGCGCCCGATGTGCTCTCCTCTATTCTCGAAAGTCAAACTTTACTTCACTCGAAGAAGTCCGTCGTTTCGATTTCCGTAGATGGCAGTGTAAATATAAAATTAGAAACACGCGAGAAGGCAAAAACACAAATACATAAGAAAGAATCGGAAGACCCAAAACGTCAAGAAAAGATAGATATATCCAAGGGGGAGGATGCCGCGAAGAAAGTTCCCTCATATCCCGGACAGTCCCGCGGCGGCAGAGGCTGGGGCGGCGGCTACACCGGCAACTACCACCGAGAACAGGGCACCAACAACCTAAACAACCGCGGTGGCAACTACGAAAACAACTACAACAGCGGGGGCTACCAGAACCGTCCAGGAAACGCATTCCATCACAATAATAACGCGCGACGCGACGACATCGATACATACAACAACTACTCGAGAAGGCCTCACCAGTTCCCGCCGGGTGATGACATGAATTTTGACCGAAACCGGCGGCAAGGTCCCGAGCAGAATCGAGGGCCGAACAACCAATCACATAACCAAAGGCACAACGAGCAAGGCCGCTATAGCCTGGCGCCCTCCTGGCAGCCCTACGTGCCTCCGCCGGTGGGCCACAGGAATGAGCCTCCTCCCCCACAGCACAGGCACTCGTTCGGTGGATTTGAAAATCCTCTGGATATGAGAATGGGACAACTGCCGAGACAAAATTCGGCTAATAACAATCCCGACACACATAGTGGAATGCCAATGCATCACACGGCGAAGCCTCAACAACATCAGCCGTATCGGCCGCTGCCTGAGCCACCCATGTTCAAGTTCGATAAAACGCCTGAGCTTGAAAAGTCGGAAGACGAGAAGAGTGATTCCGGTTTAGTGATAGACACTGAAAAGTATGACCCCACCGAACCGACGAACGACGACGACAGCGGCGACGATGACGCGAGCACCTCCTCCGCGGGCAAGCTAGTGCCCGAGCCCAGTGCCGCGCCCGTCCCCGCGCATGCCCCGAGCCTCGCTCCCGCGCCTGCCCCAGGTCTCGCCCCCGCCCTACCCACTGCCGCCCCCGTCCTGCCCGCCCCCATCCTGCCCGCCTCTGCCCCCGCGCACAGCGCCGTGCAGAACATCCTAGCGGGCATCGACACCAGCAGCATGAACGTACCGCCCAACGTGCTGGACAGCGCCGTGCGGCAAGTGCTGCAGGAGCACAGGGACCTAATAGTGCCCCCGCCCTCGCAAGGGCGTGCTAGCGGGAGCGACGACGACTCCGACGGCGACTGCCCGAACTTCTCGATATACTCTGCGACCAGCGTGCACATCGCCAACAACACGGCCGACCTGCCAGAGGAAACCCCGCGCGTACTTCTGCAAGACAACCTCGAGGACCTCGTGCAGGAGGACGACGACATGCCCGAGGAACCTCCGGCCCGGACAGAGGTCACCGCACCCGTCAAGATCTCCACCGATATGACTCTAAAAAAGAAATCAGAGGAAGAGTTGAAAGAAAAAGTTTCCAAAAGATGTCCCATCACTACCAACCCACGGAATCCGATCAAGATAAAACTTAACACACCGTCGTTGATTAAAAGACATGTGAGTCTATATGATGAGGAAGAGCAAGAAGAAGAAATCGATGAGGAGGTCAACGAGGACAGAGAGACTGCGCTCACACCGGAACCCGCTGTGGAAATCAAGTGCTCGGGCACCAAACATGAAGCTCAGGTGACCGAACTGTCACAGGATAAACAAACGGTGTCGTTAGAAACCGCTCAAGATTCGATTGGTGTCGCTCAAGCTGAACGAAATGACAAACAGACAGAAGATACGGAAAGTGAAGAAGCTTTAAAAACTGGACCGGACACAGAACCCGTCGCCACCACGCCTGATATTGAAGTAGAACCGACCACACCCACAGATAAAGAAGCGGCGGCGACAGAAGACAGGTTTGATCATGACGACGAGACTATGGAGAGTCCAGACCGCGTCGCCACGCCGCCGCGCGACGACAAGTCTGCGGACGAGAGCAACTTCGACGAGGACAACGAAGACAACGAAGAACTCTCCGGCGCCGAGGACAGCGAGCTCGTGCTGGGCGAGCGCTCGCCCCGGAAAAGCTCCGTCGACAGGAACGAGGACTTGCTGGAGAAGATGACGGAGTCCATCAGTGAAACTGAGGACGAGAGGAGCTACACGCCCTGCCTCGACGAGAACAAGTCCAAGGACACGTCGCTGGAGACCGAGAAAGACAAGGGCATAGAGGGCCTCGACACGGAAATGATATCCGAGGACGAGGGCAATGAGATGTTCTCGGACAACGAGCGCGGCCAGTCCGAACCGCGTTCGTCGCACGCCTCGCCCGCCAAGCCCGCGCCGGCCGACGGCGAGGAGGGAGAGATAGTCGACCGGAAGAAGGACGCCCGCCCCGACGAGGGCAAGAAGAAGAAGAAGAAAGACTCCAAGAAGGAGGCCAAGGAGAAGAGCAAGGCCAAGAACAAGAAAACAGAGGTCGCATTCAAAAAACTGAGCAAGAGCGGCAAGGAGAGGAACTATCGAGACAAAGACAAGAAGCGCGAGCAGCGCGACTCTAGCGACGGCGAGCGCGAGCGGCAGAAGCAACGCCGCAAGGAGCGCCGCAAGGACCTGGAGCGGTACGACGTGCGCACCGTGGTCTCCGAGAAGAGGCGCCGCCCCAAGGACGCCTTCGGCCGCGACGTCAGCCCCCGCGCGCGCTCGCACTCGCCCAGCCTGTCGCGCTCCCCGCCGCGCCTCACGCCCGCGCGCCGCGCCTCGTCCTCCCCGCGCCGCACCTCACCCTCCCCGCGCCGCGCCTCGCCCTCCCTGCGCCGCGCCTCGCCCTCCCCACGCCGAGCCTCGGCCTCCCCGCGCCGGGCCTCGCCCTCCCCGCGCCGGGCCTCGCCCTCCCCGCGCGCGCCGCGCCGCCGACGCCGCTCCGCCGAGCGCGACAAGCGGCCCGAGCCGCGCCGGCGCCGCTCCGCCGACCGCCCGCGCAAACGACGTCGTTCCGCCTCCGCCTCGAAGAGCCCGCGCCCCAAGCCCACCAAGCGGAAAAAGCGCGCGCGCTCCGAGCGCTCGGCCGAGCGTCGCCGCTCGCCGCGCAAGCGCAGCCCGCGCAGGCGCCGCGTGCGCCGGCGCAGCCTCAGCCCCGAGCCCGGGCCCGAGCCCGGGCCCGAGCCCGCGCCCGAGCCCGGGCCCGAGGCGGCCCGCTCGCCCGGCTCGGTGGACTCGCGCCTGCTGTCGCCGCGCACGCCGCCGCCCGAGCCGTCGCCGCCGCCGCTGGAGGAGGCCAGGCGCGAGCGGCGCCGCCGGGACCCGGACCGCGCTCGACATCGCCGGGTCCGGGACGCCGCGGGGCCTTCCAAGGAGGTGTTCACGTCCGGAGACAACATCCTCGTCAGCGTGAGCTTCAAGGAGCAGGAGCGCGCGGAGGGTGACGAGCGGCGGGAGCGGCGCCGCGAGCGACGTCGTCGGCGACGCCGGGCGGCCGTGCCCGAGGCTGACGCGGCGGCGCCTCGCCCGGTCGCCATCATCGACCTGGAGCGCTCGCCCTTCCGCGAGCTGACGCCCTCGCCGCGCAACGTCATCGTGCTGAGCGACAGCGAGCCCGGCGAGAAGGAGGTCAGCAGTGCGGTGGGGAGCGGACCTGCGCCTGCGCCGGAGGCAGCGCACGCGGTGGGTCCTAAGACACCGCCGTCGCCGGGCGCGACGGGGGCCCCGCGAGCCGCCCCCGGGGCCCCGAGAGCCACCCCCGGGGCCCCGCGGACCGCCCCGGCGCCGGACGCGGGTGCGGCGGAAGACGCGCGTGGCCCCAACACGCCGCCGGAGCCCCCGGACTCCCCGGACGCCTACGACCCGTACGAGCCCACGCGCTCGGCCTCGGGCTCCCCGGGCTCGGGCGGGGAGCCCCGCGCCGCCAGCCCCCCGCGCCCCATGATGACGCTGGAGACGGCGCAGAAGACCAACATGTCCGCCGACGACGTCATCGACCGCCGCCCGCTCTCGCCCATCGAAAAGGTAACGGACACAGTACTCACTATCACGTGACGCTGACAAATAGACAGAATACAGGTAGGTACTTTACTGTACGTACGTGTGTGCAGGTGATGGCGCTGCTGCAGTCGACGCGCGACGTGTCCCCCGAGCCGCCGCCGGGCGAGGCGGGCGCGCCGGGCCCCCCGGGCCCCCCGGGCTCGCCCCCGCCCGCGCCCGCCCGCGCCGCCCCCGCCGCGCCCGCGCCGCCCGCGCCCCCGGCCCCCGCCCCGCTGGCCCCTCCCGCGCCGGCCGCGCCGCCCGTGCGCATAGTGCTGCCCTCGCCCACGCGCTCGCAGCCGCCCAAGCTGTTTCTGGCCAAGCCGTCGCCCATCAAGTCGGACCCCATCAAGCCCATGCAGGCCGCGAAGATCAAGCCGGCGCCCAGCACGGCGGCCGTGGCGGCGCGGCGGCGCGACGGGCCCGAGTCGGAGGCCGAGCCCGACTCCCCGTACTCGCCGGGCTCCAGCGACTTCGGCGACCTGTTCGAGCCGCCCGGCGCCGCGCGCTCGGCCTTCGACTCGCTGGTGGAGCGCCCCCCTCGCTCGCGCAAGCCGCGCTCCGCCGCCGCCAAGGTGCCCGTCAAGCTCAACAAGAAGAAAGGTGAGTGCGGCCCGCGGGGCGCGTCGCCGGCTGCTACACCCGCTACACGTGAGCTGTCTGTTGCAGGTAAAACGCAGGTGGGCGTCAAGATCGACGAAGACAACCTCAAGATCCTGGACGACCTGCCCAGCTCCGCCGTCGAGATGCAAGTGAAGAGCAAAGTGAGCAATCACGCCATTTATGTGTGTGATCGATTGATATTATGCTATTGCCAATGATACTTCATAAAGTACAGATATGTTACTAGCAGCCTCGTGTATAACTTTTGAAAAGAAGACAATTGTAGTATTGGGTAGTACAATCGTTATCCGATTTGACATAAGACTAGTACAGTTCGGATTCAGAGTTCGGAACACGTATTTCGTTCATTTTGTTAGCATATGACGTTTCTATACTTTTGGACGTATCATTGGCTATTCCTTATGAATTACTGGCTTCGTTCCTCGCTTATCAGTGACACAACAATGCTGGCACACAAGTGCTCGCCGAAACACCTGGTATGTCTAGTGTATGCCTGTAGGTCTGGAGGTGTCACCTAACGTTTAGCTAGCGTGAACGTGCGCGTGCGCAGGCGCTGCTACTGTGTTCTGATTTCAGTTCCTGAAGAAGCTGAACCGCCAGGAGCGCGTGGTGGAAGAGGTGAAGCTGGTGCTGAAGCCGCACTACAACAAGAAGCACGTCACCAAGGACGAGTACAAGGACATCCTGCGGCGCGCCGTGCCCAAGGTAATGAGTTAATGACCCACCACGCTCTACTCGAGCTGGTTGGTGTCAGTGAATCAAGTCGTTATTAAATTGTCAGCATTTACTATGGAGGGTGCGGATACTTTATTAATGTAATGGTTAGAAATTACAGCAGGATTAACCATTGTCATTGCAGCTATGTTTAGTTCAAAACCAGGATCCGTAATTAGTAGTTTGAAAAGCCTCTCTCTTAATCCACGATGTCGCTAAGTGCGGGTGTTGTTGTGTTGCAGATCTGCCACAACAAGACCGGCGAGATCAACCCGGCCAAGATCCAGTCGCTCGTGGAGGCGTACGTGAAAAAGTTCAGGAAAAAACATAAACTGGGGCTAGTGTAGTGGACGCTAGGTGTATACATAGTGTAGCATAGTGTAGCGGACAGCGGCGAGCGGTGCGCACGCGCCGGCACAAGCCTGCCGCGCCAGATGTTCTATCAGAATATTGTAATTATAATTTATGTATGGACGATCTATTTTACTTAAAACTTTTATTTAAATAAATAGTATTTAATTATGAAATTAATACAATATTGTTTGTTTTGATTTTAATCTCCGGGCAGTGGCAGTAGATCGCGGTATTATTAAGCTAGTTATGTATCGCAGGCGTTTTGTTCGAAGCCTGCGGAGAGTCACAAAGTAGCAGAATATCAGATAAATAAATCACAATATAGTAGTATGTTAATATTTACCAGAATGGCTGGAGACAGTGTTAGCCGGGCCTGCACACAGTGGCGGCGCCTGCGCGGCTGTCCCCGGGTAGTGAGACCTCCGCTGGGCCCGGGCCCGGCTGTCCCCGGGTAGCGCGACCTCCGCTGGGCCCGGGCCCGGCTTGCTCCGGGTAGTGCGACCTCCGCTGGGCCCGGGCCCGGCTGTCCCCGGGTAGTGCGACCTCCGCTGGGCCCGGGCCCGGCTGTCCCCGGGTAGTGTGAGCTCCGCTGGGCCCGGGCCCGGCTGTCCCCGGGTAGTGTGAGCTCCGCTGGGCCCGGGCCCGGCTGTCCCCGGGTAGTGTGAGCTCCGCTGGGCCCGGGCCCGGCTGTCCCCGGGTAGTGCGACCTCCGCTGGGCCCGGGCCCGGCTGTCCCCGGGTAGTGTGAGCTCCGCTGGGCCCGGGCCCGGCTGTCCCCGGGTAGTGTGAGCTCCGCTGGGCCCGGGCCCGGCTGTCCCCGGGTAGTGTGAGCTCCGCTGGGCCCGGGCCCGGCTGTCCCCGGGTAGTGTGAGCGGGACTGGCGGGAACTTTGTGTTAGAGAATACTTCTCAGTGACTAGCGGTTATTCCGGGGGAATTCACCGCAGTTACTGACTTCATCGTCCCTGACAGAACATTAATTAAAACTTGCAGTTACACAATTCTTCCACGTATAGTTATGTATGGACAACGGGGTCGCATAGCTTTACCTACCCTCTTTGAAGCTTCACTGTACTATAATGGTTACGATGTGAAATCTAATAACGTCTCGACCATGGGCTAGCGCTTTAAAGTTTCTGCTAGAACATTGCAAATGTTTATATATCCATAATAATATACATTCTAGACGCACATTTAATTCTAAATTGAGTATTGAAAATAATAAGAATATGTAAGTCGAGAATCCCACTGTCATTTCTTGTTTTATGACGTTATGTGGTGACGGGGTCATGACTATTTTAGGATTTGCAGATGAATCCGTCTAATGGTCTGTCCACTCTATAATTTCTATTTTCTGAGCTAGGCTCTTATAGATATTATTTATTATGTTGTTTAAGACTTGTTTTACTTTAATTAGAATGGTAATGACACATCTCCCCTTAGTCATCACGTCTTACTCCATGATACGAAGTATTTTGTTCCGTTAAGTTGTTGCCACCTAGATGGTCGCTCCTAACGCATGCCACTGCTACGGTATGAGACGGTCCCATACCGTGGACCTACCCGTAAAGAGCTGGCGACTATTATCAGTGTGGTTCTTCCACACACTGACGAATAACAACCATGTCATAGTTACAGATATCATCGCACATGCGCAGTACCCTCTATGTCTTCTATGTCCCCTACACCTGGTAATTCAAATACTAGGTACGCTAGACAATCAGGTAGGTCATCTCTAATTACGGGATTCTCAAATAAAAGTGTAAAATATTAGTATTTTAATAATTAAAAATAATAATAAGAGCAACACGATCACATAAATCTGTGCCTAAATATTGTAACACTGCCATTGTAGAGTGTAGTGATGGGGCTCGTGGGGCCGCCTGGCCGGCGAGTGCAGGCTGTTGTGTACACGACACGGTAGGAGTATGAGCAACAAACATTCAATAGCTAATAATATTATTACGTGAACCGGTTCAGTATTTTTTACAGAACAGTGAACTATGACAAACGTTTAGTATAATTATGTACTCGTTATGATAGACTACGCTTATTGTACGTCGTTTAATTATAGGTACCTGAGGTGGTTTATATTTTTTGTATTTAGATTCCAAGATTGTGAGTTGTTCAAAATATGATTGTGTTAGATAATACAGATTTATTGAATAAAAGAAAGTTCTATTTTTACATTTTTTTTATTTCTAAAGTACAAACATAATAAAAAACCTTAAAGCGACGCAATGTCGGTATGGTTCTGGCAAAATATTGTTGTCATGGTGATGTCTTTAGTATCGGTGAAGCTACACCGAGTGAGGAACGAATGGGGGTACACAGCGAGCCTCGCGGCCGGCTGAGACATGCATGCTGCGAGCTGCGAGCTGCGTGCTGGGTGCAGGCGGTGCGGGGCTCACACGGCGGGCGCGAACCCGAGGCGCTTGTTGGCCACGTCGAACTCCGTGTAGTACTTGCCGATGAACACGTCGCCCAGGATCCACAGCGGTCCGTTGGGCGGCGGGATGTCCAGCCCCATGAAGCCCGACAGACACACCGTCTTGCCGAACTGCGTCACCTGCACACATGCGCCCGCGCACACATTATATCATCACAGTTCGCTGATGTTCGCGTCCCGGTGGTTGAGTAAATGTAAATGTGCAATGTCTACTATGTTTCACCAAAATGTTAGTTTTTCAAACATCCCAGTAACATATAAGTAAGTATAGCACGGGGAGCTTTCGTGACATCGTCGCCCTAATATATTGAATATCCTACCTATATTGTGAAATATACACAAACAGTAGTGACTGACAAACCGAGGCGTAACATAAGTGGTATACTCACGCGCAGCACGTAGTCCTGCCCCTCGAGCGTGAAGCGGCGGCCGGCCAGCGTGAAGGCCACGGGCGGCAGCTTGGGGATGAGCGAGCAGTCCACCACGTACTGGCCGAAGGCCATGGGCGTGGCCCCCAGCGCCTTGTTGAGCGCCTCCACCTCCCCCGAGGGGCCCGCGATGAGCGACGTGCCCGTGTCGGCGATGGCCTCGCAGCCCTGGCTGCAGAAGGCGTGGCCGGCCACGTCGACGGCGTCCATGTGGAACTGCCAGTAGGTGGCGCGGTGCACGGGCACGTACGTGAAGTTCCCGCTGTAGTGCGCGGGGTCCGAGCCGCCCAGGATGATCTCCCCGCCCTGCGCCGCGGTCGGGTCCCTACACACACATACACACACCAGGTACAATAAACACAAAAAAATCTAAACCAATCGTATTTATGTTAATAAATAAGTAAAATCTACGTTGTTTTTTATTCTTTTACTTGCAGATTTTTGTATCATCAAATATGACCTTAGGGAGCTAGTGGCACAATGAGCGTCACTCGTAGCTAGTAATGCAGGGAGTGACGTTACCTATTGAGGTAGAAGGAGAACACTGGCTTCACTAGGCCCTGCGCGACCATGTTGTCGAACACGGGCGTCACGCCGTCCACTGAGATGCTGCGAACACCACACACGTCAATATCAACACTTGTTAGATGTTCATTAATATATTCTTTCAAGAGAGCTGATAGGGTTGTCCTACTCTCACGCAAGACGTGATATGTATGTAATTTACATGAGATTATATGCTAAATGATGAGAAAAAGTGTTACTGGATTACTGGACAGGCTCGCCCCCTACCTACCTACCACACCACATAACTGGCGAGATGTGTGTGTACTATCTATGTATACGTCTACTACCCCTCCGCGGAATACAGGCGCTCTACAGTCTTGAACTGTAGACATGTTCTTGACGCAGCAGCCGGTAGCGGGCGCGCGTTATTTAACTAATTAACGATAAAACAACTAATGCATTTACGACCGTGCAACCAACAAAACGGAGAGACAAGAATCGCTAAAAAACTAAGTGTAAATTAAGTTATAAATGTTACCATTTTGCATTCACACAACCGATCTATTTCTAAAGTGTACAACCCGTACGGGCGTGATGTAATGTAGTTTTCAAAAATACAGGTCGTAGGAACTAACTTGGCGTGTGCTACTTGTGACTGAATTTTAAGAAGAGCTCTATGTCACTACAAGTACTCAAAGAAAAAGTAAAAAGTTATAATATTTGTACTCCGTGCAGTGACCGCGGAACAAGAGCAGCGTCATGTATGTAAATCATCATATACATAAAGCAACAGCATGTATTCATACATACAGAGCGCAGGAAACTCCACACTAATTAATTTTTTTTTATAACATAAAGATAAACGCTCGCAGTCACGCATTCTACTGACAATACTCCGCACATTCCAACCATATTGTTTTCCATACATCCGTAAACACGGCAGACACAATCACAAGTCGCTGTTAACGGTAACAAAACTTATTACCGGGAAATCAATTATTACCACCGACTGACACTGAAAGACAAACAAATCATGGATTTAAGAAACTAAACATTAAATTGAAACGGTTAGGTTCAAGTATTCGTTGCTATAACAAGTGAGTAGTGCAACACAAGGGCGCTCTGCTCAGGGTGGCCGCACGGGTCCATCGGTCGGAGGTTAAGCTGAGCCTGCCGCGGTCGGGTCGGGGATCATCCCCACTGCGGCGCACGAACCGTCTGTCTCTAGGAGGGAGAGGTCTTACAACAAGTCTCGTCTACCATACAATAAGAACATAATAGTAGTCGTGAGTACCTGCTGAAGGCCATGCCGAGGATGCCATCGAACTTGGCGGCCACGAAGGCCAGGCCAGGCTCCGACATGGCCTCCGCGAACGTCTGCCCGCGCACCGTGATGCCGCCCACCTGCACACACACACACGTCACAACGTCTAACATCCAGATAAATGTATGCTACAATATACTCAATACTTTATTGCATTCCATAATAGTACATAGGTGGACTTACAATATTACAGATCATTATGGACCCTGTCGGGCACAGCAAAAGTGGAGAGAGGAAGAGGGTTAACCTAGTTATTTACAACATAAGAATTATGAACTTATATCTATGGAACTTATTCTAATAAATAATATCTAAGATATTGTAATTATATAAAGTACGTTTTTAATAATCATAATAAAAGAGTTTTTTTTTATATTAAATAAATATATCATATTTTTACATGCTTATATGTAAGGTAGGTACACGTTTATGTATGTATGTATATTATTAGTTTATTTACTGTTTTTATTTAGTGTGTATAACTTGTAATATAGGTGTGTGTTTATGTATATTTATATGTGTATTTTTGTTATTTTAGTTTATCATCAAAATATTCCTTTATAGTGTAGTAGCATTTAGTTTCCAGAAAGCGGTTTAGTTTATTTAAAAATAAATTTGTTTTATTTTCTTCTTTTATATTTATTGGTAGTTTATTGTATATTTTTATAGACATACCAGAGGGCTGGATGAGTGTATTTTTAGGCGAGATGTTGGTAGATTTAGTGTATTTTTGTGTCTTAGGGTGTATTTTGTTTGGATGTTTCCACGGGTGGTACAGTATACTGGGTGTTTTCGGACAAATTTGCATATTTCAATAATATATAAACAGGTAAGCGTTAGTATTTTATGTTCTTGGAAATATGAGCACGCAGTAAAAGAAAGACTTATCTGTTCAATGTTCTAAGTTTCTGTTCTTTACTTAGAATAATACTACAAGTACAGACCTTTGAAATTCAATACACATAAATGATACGTATTAATATATCTAAAGCTCACAAACTAGATGAAGTTATGATTGGGATAAACTTTAGCCTACAGCCCCCTTACCATGTAATGTAATGCAGCTCTCGCTTTCACAACGACAACTGTCCTGCCAAGGATCCATGGTAAGGGGGCAGGTAAATCAAAGGACAACAATCCGGTCCGGGCAGTAACTCACGGTGACGTCATCCTGCGAGAGGAACCCGGAGAGGCTGCCGCTGCCGTAGTGGATGGCGAACTCCGTGCCGTTGGCGCGGTACGAGTCCGACTTGCTGCTGTCGTACTTGTTGTGCAGCACTGAAACACGGGCGCGGTCAGCGGGGAGCCTCTACTGACTGCTTACGATACAAGCCAGGACTTATGGGCGCGCGTTATACCGTATACGGCAAGACACGAGACTGAGACTACAAGGTTCGCAGTTCTTGTAACGATAGCTTCTCTCCAGCTACAGTTGGATTACGTGACTTCCAATGTATAGACTGAAAATATACGATTCACTTAGTTGGAACTGAACGGGGATCGAACCCGTAACTCCTGGCGCAGCATCGCCACTAGCAGCAGCATATTATAAAGAAGCGATGCAAATAGTTAAAGTGTCGTCCTCACGGCAGGCGATGTTGGTGTAGTGGCACTTCTTGGAGGGCACCCACAGGTTGGAGGAGCCCGTGTCGAACACCACCTTGAACGTCTGCGGCGGGCTGCCGATCGAGATGGGCCCGTAGTATTGCGCCTGCGCGATAAACACATTCATGTTAAAGTCTTATTACCGCTGATGAACAATTGTATTGTTAATGAAGTGTGGGCGGTTGTTGAGCTGGCAGATCAGATCTGTGTGAGTACATTATGATCATGTGTGTGGACAACATACAACATACAACATGGGTAGTAGTATAACGCACATAGACTGCTATGAACAATGTGTGTTGTCTTACAGCTAGATAAGTACAGAACATCTGACGATGACTCGCGAATCGCGATATTGTTTTGGCACCGATTAGAGGTCATATTTGAACGATTGACTCATTCTCGTGTCCTTCGTGTGTCTCACTCCTACCAGTTACTTCCTATTCTAATAGGAGGTGGCAAACTGCAAACTTGGTCAAATATATACTCAAATTAATTGTATCATGTTAGAGCTTTATAAATGTGTGCCGGCTGCAAGTTCTTAGTTTGTACAATGAACCTTAGCATATTATATAAATACATACCTAATAAATTCCTATGTTGATAAGAACTCATTACTAATGAAGTATTAGCTATTGTTCCATAAAATTGAAAATTTACAGCTACACATACCACAGATAGTCATGACACACACACACACAACGAACGTATTTAGGTATTTAAACAATCTTTACAGGCACGTTACATATTCGAGTTAGTTATGTCTGAAGATAAAACAGTTACAATTGTAATACAAATTATTTCTGTAAATGGGTTTTTACAAATACTTTTACTGTTGATTTTATATAAATAAGAAATAGATAGGTAGAGGCAATAAAAATACAAGGAAAATAAAACTTCGTACGTCCAGCTTTCAGATTAGGACTCTGCCTCATATAACACATAAACATTTACATAAAGTCAATTCTGTCTCCCACGATTGGAGGTAAGCAGCCACATAAGTACCTACAGTCTACAACTACCCTACGTCCATCCGCTGTATACCCTTCAGTGTTAGGCGGCGAGCAGCCAACTTATATCTTGCACTATAGGTGAGTGTGATTACTGTAGATGCTCTTTGATTCGCACTCAGCTCAACCATCACTGATAATGTTGGAAGACAACTTAACTAGGAACCCGATAACCTCTCCTCTCACTCACTGCTATCGACGCGCGTTCTTATACCTCCCAGCCACCAGCACCTAACGAGAGCAAATAGGAAGCAACGCGTCCGCCAGCCGGCGCATGCGCGGGGTGATGGACCCTACATACTTCTGACCTTATTATATTGACATTGTAAATATATAACGAGTATTTGATAAGACTGTATTACATACTTATAAATAGATTGAATTCAATGTTGTGACCACCACATATACCTACAGTGCAGAATAGTCACTAAAATATTGGTTATGCCAAAATGAATTTAAAATGTCTAGTATTTAAAAATTAATTCACTTGCTTGAAATACTATGCAATACATATTGTAATGGTATTATTAAAATATCTATCATTAAGAGCCATTTCACAAAATTGTGACGTTCGAATTCTGTCAAAATTGTCATGTGTGCGTAGCACACCCACACAAAAACAATGCAAACAGTGTACCGAGAGTTTTGAGACGGACATACAAATTTTGATCGTTATGACAATGTTTCTTATTCGAGATTTATGAAAATATTTTTATTTCTTTAGTAATTTATGTAGACAAATTATAATTTCTACAATAATAATTTATTCACCAATTATAAATAGATCATGTTTTGTAAAATTTGTTTTAGTAATAAATGTAAGCGATTGTATTTTTGGAGGATTATTACTCAATTACGCAAAAACGGTTAAAAGGACATAGAAAAAAAATTGCACATAGATAGTTTATAACCTGGATTAACATATTAAAGGCTACAAGCTACTTTTCATGCGTAAAAAAATCCAAGTGGACCAAGTCGCGGACAAAAATAGTACAGTCAAGATTAAAGTAGCTGAATATTAATTTAATAAAATATCTTAAACTAATAAAATAATATATTTTACTTGATAATAAACAAAACCGAATAAAAATAATACATAGAAAATGAAAACGTTGTGGTCGTAGTATAAACAAGCATTTGCAATACGAATTTTCGTAATTTGAAATTAGAAAAAAGTGACACAGACCCTACCTCTTTGACCGACTGATCATTCTAGGTTTTTTTTTTCGAAATATTTTGTGCCGACGACCCCGAGGGGGGTCTTATTGGGCGTAACCGGATAACTATCATTCTAGGTTTGTGCATCGTAATTTATTGTGATTTGGAGTGATATTGAAAATGATGTGATTTCTAATTAAATAAAGGAATTTTGAAAATCACTGTATTATTAGATTTCTTAAAGAGCATAGTTTATTATGACATGATTTTAAAATTAAAATATACCTTTATTCAAACCAAAAAGTCGCAATAAAATTACAGTATAAACCGTGAAAATAGGTTTCAGTTTTATTTTTTTTATCAATTAAAAGTATAATTAATCGAAAATGTTGCACCGTAAGTTTCAATAAAAATATATGCCAAATGCTTACTGTATTTTTATCGTTTAAATTTGTGAATGTAATTGATAAATTTGGAGCCCGAAATTGACTCTGCGATGATTTTTCAGAAAACGTGTTGCGGGAGATTTTTTTTTTTTTTTATAAAAAAAACGTCGCCCCACACTAGGAATTTCTCCTGTATCGTGGGTGCGTTTCACAAACATGTAATATCACATACACAAACACCCAGACTCGGGACAAATATCTGTGGATCGCACAAATTTTTGTCCCGTGCGGGAATCGAACCCGCAACCCTTAGCGCGGCAGTCCAATCGCTTAGCCACTGCGCCAATCGGGTCGTCAAAAAAGATTGGTCACCATATAGCAATTAAGTTATTTTTTGTAAATCTATTAGCTTATGTGTCAATGCGAAAGATTGGTCTACATTTTACTTTTATATATTAATTCCTAAATACTACCTAAGATGCTAAATTTGGCGTCCGAAATCTTAGAAAACTGCGTAAAAATGTAAAATGGCTCTTAAAGTTGTCATTTTCCTTATAGTTATTTATGAGCAAGCCGCGTATCGTTCAGTTACGAGCTTGTAGAGGCATCACTTAAATGTAATACAATAAGTACTTCTAGCTGCTGCAGCAGCCGGAGTGGGTTCAGTGGCAACTTGTGATGCTAATGATATTGTAGGTACATAATTATATTGAGAGAACCATTATCACTAGCAGAGGTGAGACAAGAGGTCGCTCCGCGCGGAGGCCGCCCGCGCCTGCGCCCGGGTTATCTCTTGCCTTTCTCAAACCTTGCGCACATCACTCATACATTTGGAAACCAATCCTAACTATAACTTACAACATTAGCAAGCCAAGCTCAAGTAACATAAATGTAATATGATATTAAATAATAACTGATAAGTATGATAAATGTATTACAAAGTGACTGTACTTTTTAAAATGTTTAAACAAATAATGTTTGTTCAATAAAACATTGTGATAAACATGTTTGTTACGTTGGCCTCTATGTTAGTTGGCCTCTATGTTAGATTATTCATGTAGAGTTGCTCATATCAGCAGTGTTTAGTAAACAATGATAATATTGTAACTCTGACTATAATGTTCACAAATTCTTTGTTTGCAAGTAACACAAACAAACAAAGAATTTATGTATGTGTGGTGTGTAGGTGTGTGTCTTTTACCTCTTCATCATCACCCACTGCTGGGTATAGGTCTCATATTAGTATGATATACTACAGTACAGGTGCAGATGAATAACTTAAGTCAAGTGTAGTGCATTTGGTTGATTGGTTGCTCCTTAATCACTTGTTGTCATACCAAACCATGTTGTTAGTATAGTAACACACTTGTTGTGTATGCCCTGCACTAGAGGATACTTATAGCAATGGTATTCAGAGGTCATATTTTTACTATGACCATGTGGAGACAGTGTTTTCAGTTATATCCTAATAAATACTTCATTTAGCATAATCCTGAAGTCTCAGAGATTTGACAAGTATGTGAGTGTAATTAATCCACCTAAACAACAATACTGTGTTCCTAATGTTAAATTACACAGAAGGGTATGCAGAGGTCATATATGTGAAGTCATTGTTCTCTGGTACCATTGTTACAAATGTTCTGTAATGGATTGATATGACTTCATGATCACAATCAGATATCAAGTGATTGGTGTGAGTGACATTAGGTTTAATGTACAGGTATGGTAGGTGCAGCATGGGTATTACAAGGGGAAGACAGCAATACATACATCAAGGTAGTTGGAGAGAGGCTCGGGGGCCGGCCCCGACACTGCATACTTGATCCTCAGCACCTGCAGGTCAGTGCCCACCTCGTGGAAGTGCCTACGCACTGTCTTCATACGGTACAGGGGCACTCTGAATATAACATGTAACTAGTATTGTAGTAACATTGTTTCATAAGACCAAAGAAAGTGTTCACTAAATATAACTCTTTGTACTTTGTTTCATACTCTTGTCATTTACATGGTTATAAAAACATTTCAAATATAAGTGCCTACCAACAGAGTAATGGTAGAATTATTTGTTTTATATTTTATGAACTATTATCAATTGTATGGGTTAGCAACGCTACTGCCCGTAGGTATTTAATTATAATTAACACTATCGACTATTTCATTGTTCTTGGAATATATCAACCACATACCTGAGAAAACCAGCCACGCAAGTGGCGGCGAATGCCAGGAAAATTATCAGTAATTTCCCCATTTTTCTTGCAAGTCACGCACGGACTCTGCTTTACAAAGAAAAGTATGTAACTAAAACACAGATAGGGTATGTTTGAAACAATACTATTAACTGTAGAGTGTTACATACCGCAGGTAATCCGCCCGTGGTGCTCGTTGCGCGGGGAGAACGTTAGCTGATTGTATAAAATAACTCGATGTCGTATTTATTCGTCCGCAACGGCAATGTAATTAAATTAGTCGCCGGTGCGATTTGACATGAATGAACGGAAGTGCACAAGTGAATGTTTATCAAATCAACAAGCCTGTCAAATTTAAATGTCAGTGTCAGTCAGTATACCAACCATAGATTTAGAATACCTATCTATAATATACCAACAGTGCTGCCAAGATTTTCTTTTGAATGTTATCTCTACAAAAAATTCCTATTTTCTACCTACATTCCTAAATAAGCTATATTATTTAATTAGTCTTATAAGTAGCTAAAAATAACGATTTATTGCGGTTTGTTACTGAGTTTTCCATTAGGTAATTCTCAGTAGCAGCACGGAGTCTGGATTTGTGCCCGGTTGATGGCAATAGGCTCGCCCCCTATTACATTGGGACTTAAAACATAACTGGCGTAATGTGGGTGTACTATATGTACACCGCTGCCTACCCCTTCGGGGAATACAGGCGTGATGTTATGTTTTAGCTCATCCTGAAACTAGCCAACAATGAAGACATTATACTAACACAGCGGAATATATTATTTGCGCGAATGTAATTGCCATTTTACATAGTACTAGCTTATGCCCGAGACTACATCATCATGTCCCGCGTTTTTCTTGCAGAACTCGTAAACATTTTGGAAATTCAAAGTACCCTATATTAGACCCTGGACCATCAGCTGCTAGAAAGAAAGAAATAATTTTTATTTGCATATTTTATTGCTATCTGCCAGTGAAAGCTCCGTCAAAATCCGTCAAGACGTCGCGGAGAAGTTGTTATCCGCGAATTTCCCGCATTTTCTAATTTTCCCGCGGAACCCTAAACATTTTCGAAATTCAGAGTAACCTATTTTAGACTCCAGCCCATCAGCTATCTACCAGTGAAAGTCCCGTCAAAATGGTCCAACTGTTTCGGAGATTAGCCGAACAACCAGACGGCAAAAAAAACAACAATAGAATTTTTGTTGTGTATCGTATGCATTGAGTAAAACAATATTTTGATGTTACAAACAGATAGCTACTCCAATTTTATTTATGTGTATTGATTTGTTTTACATATTTTAATAAATATAATTTATAAAAAAAGAGTAAATATTGAATTCAAGAATCAGTAGACCTCCCCCCCCTCTGGATCCACAATTGAATGCAGTATACTTTAATTTTATTCATCTAATGCCGGGGTCACATTATTCGTGATAAAATTAGTTCGAGGAAACTTCGCCTTCGGCTTACGGCGAATGTGCATGGCCACATTGCTTCATCCAAAAGTTTATCGTGACCATCAAGCCGAATGAATGGACAAAGCTGAGGATGGCACCATATTTTATGCCGGTGAGTTATAATTCTCGCAAATGCTATTAAGATTATTATTTATGTTCATGCGAACACGCACGCACCTAATGTAATATAACTGGAATACTTAACGGGACAGGTAATAAATAATTTGTAAGTAATCATAGTGTTTTATATTTATTAACCAAATAACAATTGTATTTGATTTGTTAAAGTGCTTCCATGTGATCACTATGATACAATAGCCACATACGCCATAACATCCGTGTCACCGAGTTCCAGTGCACTCTCTCCGTCACTGCCCGCTACGTCAGCAGTTCGACACTGTGCCATGCACTAGCAAGTTACAACAGTACTCATCATCTAGTAAGACTTACACAATAATATTCGTTTACGCTCACCACATTTCATCAGTTCTAGTACTAGCAAAGACAAGATTTACATACTATTCTTTTTGTTATATCTAGATAAATATACTTTTTTGGTGATTTTTCATTCGCCAGATAACTCTTCTAAAGATTAAAATTTTGTATATAAAATATATATTATCATCGGTAAAAGTTATATAGCGATTGAAGAATTGGCCGAAATCCAAGTTGATATTCCATAGATTTAAAAAAATATAATATTTCACTTGTATTCCCCAAGGGATAGGAAGTACTCCCGCATTTCAGCAGTAATATAATAGGGGACGACCCTATTGCTATATTTTTATATACAATGAATATAGCCTCTTATTTATTATATTATGCAAAAATAGTACAGACAATCTCTTCCATAAAATATTTTTTGAGTAATGACGAATAATATCATAATTTCAATTTTTTAATGGAAATATAACTATAAAATGTTGACAAAGTTATCACTATTTTAATACTGTAAACATTATTCCTCTAATATACACATTATAACATACTAATGTCAACAGAAGTTACTTACATTGATTAAGTTTTAAATTTCTTTTCATACAATTATGCTTGATTATTTATAGACACATGGGATTTCATATCTATATATACAAATCAGAATATGTACATGGTAGGTATGAAGACTTATCTAAAAGGACGGTAGAACATATACTAGGCTTACTGAAATATGCGAGAAAGTGAGAAAGGTATCCGTGAAGTGAATTCTCACTGCACTGGCAAGGAGATCACAATAATACTATAACGTTTATTGCACGCCTAGTGTGATCCTACAGCAGCGGAGAGGTCACTGAAACGCGACCACAAAGCAACAGATGTGGTGTCATGTGCCGCGCAGCACACACGCTGCTGACATATTGTACTTGCACTAATTACATCTTATTTCATTACATTGGCTTAAGAACTATATTTACAAACCATTTCATTATAATATTATTTACAATTAATCGCGTCCGTTATTAGTCTAATGAAAAAGCACATTAATCTAAGAGACAACAATATTTGGATTCATGATAACAGTATAATGCAAAAAAAAAATCAAGCATCGAAAAGGGGTAAATAAATTTTATAAATTTTGTAAAAAAGGAAATAAATGTCTTTTTTAACTTGTTATAGATTTTATAAATTGCAAAAAAAAAAGAAAATAAATAAATTCTTTTCTCATTTTGTTAATATGAGTCGATAAAAATATTAAAAAAGGTGATCTTCCTATTTATTTACTTTCTTACATTATTCGTCGAGTGGCGCATGCGCACATACGCAATGATCGTTTCATAGAAAGTACATCAGGAGCGTCACTTCGAGCGATTTAATAATCCCGGTCTCACAGTCGAGCGGAGCGTCTCTCAGCGCAGGAACTGGTCGTCGGCCACCGCGCAGTACAGCCGCTCGTCCGTGGACAGCACGCGCAGCGAGAAGGAGTTCACCGACAGCGGCTGGCCCTGGACGATCTCCACGTTGCCCGCGTTCGCCTGGACAGGGAGCGGCGTTACAGTGGCTCCGCACGGTACCACCGACAGGCGAGAGGACGAGCGGAAGGCGCTACGTACCAGGAAGAGCGTGGCCAGCAGGAGGCGCGACACGTCGGGCGGCTCGCGGGCGGCGGCGGCCAGCACGCGGCCGAAGGGCTCCGGCCGGCCCGCGCACGCCCGCAGCGCGCCCAGCACGCGCGCGCCCAGCTGGCGCACGTCCGCGCCGCCCGCCGCCTCCGCCGCCGCCGCCCGCTGCAGCACGCGCGCCTGCCACGCCGCGCCGCCCCGCTCGTCCTCCGCCTGCGCCGCCGGAGCCGCCGGCGCCGCCTCCTCGGCCCGCGAGGCGTCGGACTCCCCGAGCGAGCTCTGGTCGAAGAAGCCGTCGTCGTCGCTGTCCGGCTCGAGCCCGCGCGTGCGGCTGTAGGCCGCCACCGCCGCCGAGGCCGACGCCGCCTCCGAGCTGCTCCAGCCCGCGAACCCTGCCGACACGAGGAATTAAAATTAATTTAGACCGAGTCGCCGTGACGATGACAGAAGAGTTCTTAGGTATGTAATGTGAAATGGAGCATCTGAACCGTAGACCGGAGCGTAGTAAAGAACCCCCCGCACCTGCAGAGTGCTGCTCCTCCTGGTCGCGAAGCCTCTGCCGCTCGCTGAGGATGTGCCGCGTGCGCTTGGCGATGAACTTGGCGATCCACCGCGGCGTGAGGCTGAAATCCCGCACTCCTTTCAACTTCTCCAGCAATTCTGCAAAATAACAGTGACAAAATGTCAATACAGCATTAATTTGTAAACACGTCATTACATCGCCTCGGTCGCGTAGTATACCTTTGCAAATGACTAGTTTAACGCTTCTACCACTGATGTCATCGATGTTGACGTCGCTGCGCCTCTTCCTGTGCTTCTTGGCAAGCGCGACGGGCGGCGGGGGAGGCTCGGGCGCCGGCAGCGGCGTGCTGGTGCGCAGCGGGCTGGGCGGGCCGTGCTCGGGCTCGGGCTCGTGTTCGTTCTCGGGCTCGTGCTCGTTCTCGAGCTCGTGCTCGTTCTCGAGCTCGTGCTCGGGCTCGAGCTCGGCAGGCGGCGGCGGCGCGGCGGCCTGGATGGCGGCCTGCAGCTCCAGCAGGGAGATGGGTCGCAGGCCGCTCTCGCTGCTCCTCGAGCCGCCTTCTAGCTCGTCCACTAACAGTCCATCCTGCGGGAGGACAAAGTAATACACTCGGTTGATTGGCATATCAAAGTTTTACCGATCTTAATAATGAAAAATTTAGATTATTATCATGGAGTAAGATTAATATGTTTTAGGTTGTAAATAACTGTAAGGGTGATAAAATATACCTACCCATTAATTTTTAAGTTAAATTTAATACGATACCTGAAAAATACATAATATCTATCTGTGAATATTTATATATATTGTTTGAACAAAACGCAGCTCGAGCCGTCTCTTTATTCATTGTACAGAAATAATTAAATTTCCAAATAGGTAATGTAGCCATCGTCCCTATTAGCTCGATAATAATGGAACGAGTGAATATTGGAAACATATGAAGGAAGGCGCCACAGGAGCGGCAGAACACGCACGTGCAGCCGCCACGCCACTTGGAAGTCGGCCAGCAGCCCGATGGGCTCCCCGGCGTAGTCCAGCAGCGGCGCGTCGGCGCCCGTGAGCACGCGCGGCTCCAGCTCGCAGTACATGCGCGGCAGGGTGGGCGGGGGGCGCGGGGCGTCGGGCGCGCGCCGGCCGGCCGGGCCCCCCAGCTCCACGGGCGAGAAGCCGGCCGCGGCCCCGGACGGCCTGCGCCGGCGCCGCGCGCCCGCGGCCGGCTCCGCGCCGGGCTCCGCGTCGGGCTCCGCGCCGGGCTCCGCGCCGGGCTCCGGGCCGCCGTCCCTGCGCACGGGGGGTCGGTTAGCTTGTGCTGCGCGCGCGGACGGCGGTGGACCGCGACCGTGTCTGCCGTGACCGTGGCTGGTGCCTCACGTGATGTTTCTGACGAAGGCGTCGTTGACCTCTATCACTTGGTTGTACAGGAAGTCGACCTTCTTGCCGTAGATAGCGGCGACCCGCTGCAGCAGCACCGCCAGCTCCGTGAAGTTAAGTGAGACGACGTCCTCGCCTTCGTCCGCGTCCAGCGCATGGATACCCGCCTCCGTCAGGTATGCCTCCAGCAACTAAACAAAATATTATATAACAATAATAGTTTAAAACGTATGAAAAATAAAATACCATAGATTATTACAATATCCAATTAGTCAGAACCACTATTGTGTTTCCATGTACAAGCTACCAAGGTAAATATAAATAACGACACCCACGGGAGGAGAGGGGGTGGTCAATTCTAGGCCGGATACCACACGGCAATGGCTAATAATATAACAGAATAATAATATGTATAAAAAGTAAACATATAGTAGTCGTGGTGGCCTAGTGGTTGACATACCGGATTTCTATGCACGAGGTTGCAGGTTCAAACCCAGGCAAGTATCAATGTGACTTTTTCAATGTCATAAATACTTTCTTAGATATTCTAAGACACCACTGACTAACGGTGACGGAAAACATCGTAAGGAAACCTGGATTTAATTATCTGAAATCGCCAACCCGCAGTGAGCTAGCGTGGTGATCAATGCTCAATCCTTCTCTATACGAGAAGAGGCCTTTGCCCTGCAGTGGGACAGATAAAGGCTGTTATTATTATTATAGTAGGCAAAGTATGACGCGTAGTAGCTATAACCCGCAAATTTCCCGCGTTTTTCTATTTCTCCCGTGGTAATCTGAATATTTTCAAAATTCAAATTAACCTATATTAGACTTTGGACTATTAGCTATCTGCCAGTGAAAGTCCCATCAAAATAAGAATAACCTATTTATAAAAAGAAATATATATTATATACAACTTTTCATGATTCTAAGTCAACGGGAAGTACCCTTTAGGTTTTGAGCGTGAAAATTGTAAAAATAATCAACATAATTGCTCGTATCTTTTGATTGCATTGACGTAGAAGTTTCATTTTTTCACAGGTTCAAGGGACAGCAGACTTAAGTATTTGATATTTATTTCAACTTCATACCTTCACGCGTTTTTTGAGAAAAAGGGGTTGACAGACCAAAACTTTACATATTTAATTAAATCACAGTTTTCCAATTTTTCCCTATACTTGTAGTATAAGACGATATTACTTGCCAAATTTCATAGTTCTAGGTCAACGACAAGTACCCTATGAATTTTGATTCCCTTGAGAGTGACGAAATATACGTTTTATGCGACATAAACGGCCGCATCTTTTTTATTTAATTTAGAAGTTTGATTTTTTCACAGCTTCAAGGGACCGCAGACCTAAGTATGGTTTTAATTTCGACTCGATACCTCCACCCGTTCCCGAGATAAAGGGTCTTGACAGACAGACAACCGTTCCGCGTTTTTTGGAACCAAGCAACAAGATTTGACGTTTTTTAAATGCTCTTTTGTAGCCTATATGAAATAAAAACATTATGACTATGACTGTTAAACCTCACAGATTAACTAATCTGCCCCCTTACCATGAACTCTGTAAGCAGGGCAGTTTACGTTGTGAAAGCGTGACGCAGCATTACACTGCACGTGGCGGGGTCTCGCTAACACTCCGTAACTGTCCTACTTTAAGAGTTCATGGTAAGGGGGCTGTATGGTAGCTAAGTGCTTTCAGCCCCTCAAAATAGTCACATAAGACACTCAAAGACAGAAGAGTAGTTTTAACATACATTCAAGTGTTATGTTAATAAATGTAAGCCACTTGTATGAATTTGTATAAATTTACTTTTGACACCATCTGAACTATACACAAAATAGGAATTACAAGTTTATGCTAATACATGAATTAACATCACAATATAATGACGTGTGTGCAACATGTTTCAGAAATACTGCCAAAGTTCTGGCAGCTAACATTGGTTTAGTGTCTATATCTAGCACATTAAATACTGCAAGAGTTCTGGCAGCTAACATTGGTTTAGTGTCTATATCCAGCACATTAAATAAGCACAAAAAAACATAACATCACCCATGTATTTCCTAAAGGGGTAGGCAGTGCTGTACATAATTATAGTACACCTACATTTTATCAGTCATGTTATAAAACCCAATGTAATAAGGGGCAAGAATATTGCCATCAACCAGACACAAATACAGACTCAGCTGGAGTCGAGATTTGTGTCCTATTGCATTCTCTCGGAGGTTCTCAATTCCGCCAAAAACCACCTCCTTTTTTTGAAGTTGTAATGTGATTATTGAAGTAAAGATATCCATAGTTTCAATCAAGTTATAAAGTGAGTATTTAGTAATATTGAACTGCAACTGGCAGTCTATTATACTGACATGTTTATTGAAAAGGGCACAACTAACATTTTATAATATTGACAAAATAAAGTTTAAAATATTTTTTTGTTTGTGATATGGTGCAGTTTTGCCCTTTAAGCAAAAGCTATCTCTGTTTATTTTGTTGATTAAAAGAACAAAAAATCTTTTTTCCCTAATTCCGAATATATATACAACATAATAATAATTAGGCTCGCGTTAGGCGGCTGGCTTAAGGGCTTGATGCAGAAGGCTGTACTCCTTGACACGGTGCACATAGTCAGGAGGTTCCTCTTGGGAGCCCTAACCGCCGGCAGCTAGGACCCTGATCCCGTTGCCGGTTGGCGACAATTTTTTAAATTTTGAAATATATTTTACTTTTACATAATATATATTTAAAAATGTAATTTATAAGTATAACTTTTAAAAGGACATAATAATTAATAAGTCCAAGTAAACTAAAACACAGAAAGCTATATTATACAAAATTGGTAGTCATTTTCAAATTTAGTAGTTGTGCCACAGGAGGGGTCCTACATGATCAACTGGTTCACAGATGTTTATCTGACACAAATATATGCTAAAGGAGGCCAAGTATGCAGACTGGTAAAGCCTTCCAGCCGGTAACCTGTGTTTACTTAGTTATTTCACTGTTTGCTCTCTTAGATACCACATGCAATGTACACACAGCCAATGTGCCTACATGAAAATTAAAAGAAGGTAATACTAACCTTACTTTAATAGTGATTTTTTTCATTCTTTTAACAGCATTGTATCTACAACTAATTGGATATTATTATGATTTTTGTCAATGAGCAACCCCTTAATGACGCAATTAACATACACAACCTGCATCAGGTGTAAACTATTGACCTCGGTTATTCTTATATTATACATCTTATGATTTCACACACCCTCGCAGTTCTAAATATATTATGCGAGATATGCAACCAATAAGAACACAGCTAGCTACAGAAGGAATACAGGAAAAGGAAAATGATTTACATGTTTGTAAACAACACTAAGTATTTCATAGCTGTGACCCTTGGTACAGTCTTATGCCACTCAATTTAGCATGTTATTGTTTATTATATTATGATAAATTAGAGAAATAATCAAATGTGCATATTATCAAAACACAAACAATACTTGGCGTTCTTCATGTCACGCAAATAAAGTTGATATTGTTACACCATTTCTAATAAGACCTGAAGGTCATACTTGTATATAGGTAGGTGGCATAAGCTGAGTAAATAACAACAATAAGATGCGTTGCAGGGGCGCACGGCACGCGGCGCCGGCAGCGAGCACTCGTCGAGGACTCACCTCGGTGATGTCCACGTTGAAATTTTGGCGGGCGTCGGTGATGGGCTTCATCACCTTCGCCACAATTGCCTCCAATCTTTCGGAATTCATACTCCACCGATTCTCTCGCCGGGATATAAGTTGATCCCTGTAAATAACGTCCTTTCCTAAATAACATTACTGAAAGGCGTCACGGAATACAACACAACCACTAAGATGTTCTACCAGTGGCGCGAAACTTTCTGTCATCGACCCATTTTCAATATTTGGGATACTACTTCATGTAAAACTGTAAATAGACTTACACCAACACTTTATGTTACCTTGGCCTATGTATGTAGTCGGCGTCCATTTTACAAACATTAAATCGTACAAGTAGGAAGAACGTAATAACAACGGTGGCCATTTATTTATGTTTTCGAAGGAGACATTCTGCTCGCTGTCAAAGACACGAATGCTCGGTGTTCGCCGCTGTGGTGCGCCTCTAAATACGTTTGTCTATGGCTTACTAAATATCGATTGTATAATTATATAATAGAATAACAATTATTTTGTAAATATAACCTATGATATAACAAAACTAATGTATTTATCTGAAAACGAAATTATTGAAACAAATTTAAGTAATATTAAAAAAAAAAAAACTGCTTTACTGGGCTGAAATATTTTTTTAGACTTGCTATTCTAATATAATATTAGTCAAATTCAAGCAAGGCATTGAACTCCTGAACTGTGAGAATCAATATTTGAATTAGAACAATAATAATATTATTATTTATTGTACGCAAAACTATTTTAATTCGGAAATACTGTTTCAGTTATATTTATATTGACACTTACATCAATATCTCGTAAGCCATGAGTATGTCGCGGTGCTACTCGTTAATGAAGTGTTTGCTGATACTCTTCAATATTATATTCTTGGTAAGAACCTCATTGTTGTATTTACCATTCTTTTATTGTTTCTGTTAAAATTCTACTCGAATGCTAAACGTTATTTATTATAATTTAAATTGAGTAATTCATAAATCTATAGTTTTCCCATCAGCAATCCAATCCAACAGGGCGCTTTAGTTAGCGATACACAATGATAATGGTAGATCTAGATGCAATTAATATTGATTCTTTTATTATTTAAGTGGATTTACCCATATTTTCGCTTGTATGTGTTAAAATTGTATATAAGAGAAGCAGCATAATTTGTGTTATTATATACCGATAAAATACCCGCGCGCTTATTTTGTTTACATTAACATTGTCGCGACTAACTTTATGTAAACAAGCAAGATGGTGAGTACACAACAAAAAATCACAAAATTTCATATGTTATACCTACAGCTACGGAAAAATATGAATCCTTATTATTTAATAATATCCTAATTTGATTGTAAAGTGGTCTCTTAGCAGCTGTCATGTCTGTTAATAATAACTTATAACTTTATAAGTGAGTAACGAGTGATCGGTCGCTCGCAGTGCTTGGGCAGCGGCGCTTGCGGGTTCGCGGCGTGGGCGCTGTGGGACGGGCACGGCAACGAGGGCGCGGCGGCGCGCGCCGGGCTGCTGGCCGCGGGCGCGTGGGGCGGCGCGCTGGCGCTGGGCTCGCTGGCGGCGCTGGGCGGCGCGGCGCGGGGCTCGGCGCCGCTGCTGGCCGCCGCCTTCTCGCTGCTGGCGCTCACGGCCGTGGCCGAGGCGGCGGCGGCCTGGTGGGGCGCGGCGCACCGCCCGCAGCTGCGGCGCGCGCTGCTGGACGCGCTGGACCACACCGTGCGCCACGAGTACGGCGTGCTGCACACCCGGACGCAGCTGCTCGACGTTATCCAGCAGGGGGTTCGTTTGCATGCTCTGAACTACATTATTAACTCCACTGAACATGACTAGAGGTGAACATTTAAACGAATAGCACTTTTTTAAGCGTGCTTATATTAATAAGAGCAAAAGCATGTTTCAATTTAAGTAAAAGCATGCTTTCTCCTTTTTGTAAAAAGTAAGTTTTAAGTCCTGCCATCTACCTTGTTCTGGTATGACTACTTACTAGGAGTGAGGCATATTTATCGTAACAGATAAAAATCACAAGTATCCATAAATAACAGATGTTCTTGTAATAACATATATATACCTGTTAAAAAATATAATTCTGAATTACATTCTGTTTAAAAAGCTCTCTCCCTAGTTCTTTTGTTAATGGCAACACAACGCTGCAAGTTTGTCACTTCAACGTTTATAATTTTTAAGCGGTTTTCCATCTCTAAACATGACAACTTTTCTTGTAAATAATAATAACAGCTTTCCATTGTAACATTAGAGAAGGGTGCCCTCTAGGCCTCTATCTGGCAGAAACTTGATACTCCAAAACCTATTTGGCATAACTTACTTGGCATAAACGTCTTTGAACGAACATTTTTAAGTCCTAAGAAATATTTTATGTAATTATTTTTGGGCCTAATGTTTTACGTCCGAATTTAAAATGGCATACTTTTAGAAGGCAGGATTTTATTTGGCAAATTACCTTTGGCATAGTTTTTGGCACCTTTTTCAAAATCATTGTTGGTAATAAAAATAAAAGTTTATAGATGAGGTCCAGGTCTTTTTATAAAGTACTTATTATGCAGTTTTCGTTGGCATAAAGAAATAAAGCATATTTTGTTACATTTGCTGAAAGTAATCCTCCCGAGCCGCGCCACATACTTTAAAGATTAATTAATCAAAATCAATAGTTTCTTAAGAGAAAAAAGTATCAACGAAGAGTAGAGAAAAGGTACTATTATATAAATCGATTTATGGATAGTTAATATTAAATATTGCAAAATTGACTTGCTGCAGAGTATACCTTCCAGCCGGACCACACCCTACGACCGATAACTCCTTAACTAAAGGGGTTTATTGGACCATATTTGTCGTATGCAAGGTATAAGGCTTTAGGTAGTTTTTTTCGGGATATTGATTTATTAATAGTTCATTATACTCTATTTAATTTGAGGTGGCGCGGCCAGAGAGCAATGCCTGGCGGCCGGACCACATAAATTGTTAATTAAAAAGATATCTCTTGAGGTACTAAAAATATATATATATTCCGATGAAAGTAGACTTTTGGTAGGTATTATTTCGAACTATAGCATCTGAGTACTAAACTGTGGTCCGGCCACAGAGGAGCACACACGAAGATCACATAATTTCAATTGGAATAATTACTTTCAGATTTTAAGTTAAGAATGACCTTGACCTATTGATTATTATGGATATGAAATTTATGCCTAAAGATGATTCTGACTTACAAAATTATGGATTTCAGTGTATGCTAAATGAGTGTATGCCAAACGATTTTCTGCGATAAAAGGATTATGCTATCAGTTGTTATGCAAAATAAAATTATGACGTATAAAGTTCTGCTATAAAGGGTGTATCCATTAGAGACATACCGCCTTCTCGAGCCTGTGTGTGACATCACAATACCGCTAGCAATAGGGCATGTAATCTCGGTATTGTTTCTGCTATTGGATCTTAATACTGAGATCTTGACATTAATACCGGTTAGGAGTTTTTGAAATCATCAGCAATCAATAAATTCTTATTATCTGTTACATTTAATTTCTACAATCAAAAAACATTCATAACATAGGTACACATATAATAATTACTTATAGAATAATTAGTATTTTAAATATTAATTAAAAATTCACGTAATTTTTTTTAGTATCACTCATTTTATTTGAGTTTTAAATCTGAACTACTGTATTGTGTGTGGCAAAATAAATGGTTGATTGTCTCAGTAGATCGAAAATTAAAAAAGACAACTACGTCTTTAAAAACATTCATTATAAATGTTAAGTAATAAATTGGGTGATTTCCGCAATTCCCGGGCATTATGATAATGACAAGCTACTTAGGGCAGAGTAAATAATTATGAACTTCCTAATTTATCACATTGTTGCCTAGACATTATGTTGTCATAGGAACCTAGAAGTTTTATTGAATAGTCATTCATTTCATCACACTAATGTATTGTATAATGTTATAGCTGGAGTGTTGTGGCGCGGAGGGTCCGCGTGACTGGCAGCACTCGGTGTGGGCGCGCGGTCAGGAGGCGGCGGGGCAGGAGGGCGAGCCGGGGCAGGAGGCCGGGCCGGGGCAGGAGGCCGGGCCGGGGCAGGCCGGGCCGGGACAGGAGGCCGGGCCGGGGCAGGCCGGGCCGGAGCCCGCGGCTGAGGCGCGCGCGGCCGACACGCTGGACCTGTCAGTGGGCGCGCCAACGCGCTACTACTGGGTGCCGCCTTCCTGCTGCGTCACCAGCCGCGACGGAGAGGAACAGGAGGTATACTGTTATGCTAGCTATGTATTAATACGTGAACCGAAAAGTTTGGGTATCTTTGTACGAAAATTACGTGAACGGAGAAGTATGACATTTGGCATAGTTAAAGTGCGGGAGGACTGCAGGAAGCTAATAATTTGTGTATTAAGCATTAGAAATAAAATAAATATTACCATGCGTTTGACACCACCACAGCATAGACATGGACAGTTCGGAAATTAAGCCTAGTTGATGTAATAATTACCTACGCTCCATTGAAGCAATAGGGTTGTAACTTTTAATGTTTTGGTTTTTTTTATTTTACCAAAATATTTTTGTTCTGAAGTGATCATCATCATCATCTTACAACTACAATTTAAATAGGTCTCATAGCGTCAGTCAATCTCAGCGAAAGACGATAGTTTAAAATACGGAATACAATTTAATATTAACACACAACAACTTGTAGAACTATCGATTATTTACAGAAAAAAAATTCGTCTGCAACAACAAATGATAAATGATTTTATTTCAGCAAATAGGTTTTAAAAAAACACTTTTACACGTCATTTTTTTATAAAATAGTTAGAATGACACGTTCGGAATTCTTTTTAATTGTATTTTATTGCATAAAAAATTCTCATTCTAATGAACATTTTTTTTAAATAAAAAGCAGCCGGCGTCTTGAATTTACATTTTGACAGCACTATCAGCTTCAACACCCTAGAAAATCATGAAAATATTACAAAAATTATAATACAAAAACAGAACTAAATTTTTAGTTTAAAAATTTTAAAATTAAATTAAATTAAAAATTTAAAAAACCCCCATCCCAAAAGAGAAAAGCGGTCATTTAAAAAGTCAAAAATAACACCTATCATTGAGCCATTAAATCCGATCCGAGTAACACCTATTTAAGACAATGTCGCGGCGGGGTACTGTTTCGCGCAACTGTTTTTATAATATACACATCATGCGCTTTCATTTGATACCCCACTTTGGTATATATGAAAATATTCCATTTGTCAGCCCCTATATCTGTTAAAGGGCTGAACCGATTTTGATATAACTTAATTTTTTGTAATGTGGACATTATGTCCTTTCATTTGATACCCCACTTGGATATAATATATGAAAATATTCGATTGGTCATCCCCACTTTCAACCCCCATATCTTGTAAATGGCTGTACCGATTTTGATATAACTTAATTTTTTATAATTTACACATCATGCCCTTTCATTTGGTACCTCACTTTGTTATAGATGAAAATATTCGATTGGTCATCCCCACTTTCACCCCCCATATCTTGTAAATTGCTGAACTAATTTTGATATTATTTAACTTTTTGTAATGTGCACATGCCCTTTCATTTGATACCCCACTTGGGTATATATAAAAATATTAGATTGATCATCCCCACTTTCACCCCTCCATATCTTGTAAATGGCTGAACCGATTTTGATAAAACATACCTAAGAACACTCGCTGAAAAATTTACTTTCAAATAAAAAAAACCGCATCCAAATCGGTTCACCCATTTTAGAGCTACGGTGCCACAGACAGACAGACACACATAGCGGTCAAACTTTTAACACCCCTCTTTTTCCGTCGGGGGTTAAAAAGCAGCCGGTATCTTGAATTTACATTTTGACAGCACTATCAGCTTCAACACCCTCGAAAACCATGAAAACGACACCCATGACTTAAATGTTCACAATATATTGCAGCAGCCATCTTAGATTTACAATTTGACAGCAATATCGGCATTAAATACTGTTAAAACCGCCGCCTTTCTGGATTTACAAATAAGTTTACAAATTCATTTGGATCGATCATATGGACTTATTCGTCGTATATCGTAATTCGATTACGATTATTTTATTTAGGCAACAAACAGTTTTTACAAACCAATGATCACAGTAAATTTAGATACATACAGACTTTCCTCCGTACTCAGAGACGTTAATGGTTACTTTAACTGTCACTAAGTAAAGATTTCACAGAGGAAACCTTTACTTACTGAAAGTTTAAGTGATCATTAAATGTCTCTGAGGTCGGCGGTGAGTTCCGAATTAATATTATAATAGAATGCAGGCATTAATTGTAAGTAAATTAATCTGTTATTTAAGTACAAGTTTATTAATGGCAGAACATTTTAAAGATCAAGAAACATTAAAAATAATCTTCTATAATATAAAAATGAATCGCAAAATGTGTTGGTAAGCGCATAACTCAACAACGCCTGGACCAATTTGGCCAAATCTTTTTTTAAAATGTTCGTTGAAGTTCAAGGATGGTTTTTACGGCGAGAAAAATTAGAATTATTGCTGGAAAAACCCTAAAAATAGCCCTTCTTTTTCCCATACAAATGATTTGTTAATAATATGTATTAAGGTTTGAAACTCCGAAATTGACAGGTCACGTCATGAGTACCAGGATAACAGAAGGAAGTATTTGTGAAATCAATCGTAGGGGATTTTTGTTTGGGGGTTCGCAATGTTGTAAAATTACCCACTGCGGCCGTATTTTTGAATGTTGGGTACTAGGATATCAGAATGAAGACAAATAAGGAATACACAAATGCAAATGAAACAGATAAAACCGCGGGGTAAATTTTCCGCAATTGATAGCACATGTCATGAGTACCAGGATAACAGAAATATAGGGAAGTATGTGTTTTTTACCTAGCTCCTAAACGTGGGACCGAATTGGATGAAATTTCATGTGTATATTTCAATGGGTTCTTGGATGGTTTGAAAACAATCCGATCCAGTACGTGGCGCTGCTTTTCCGGGGCAGAACAACGTCAGCCGGGTCCGCTATAATATTATAAAACTGAAGAGTTTGTTTGCTTGAACGCGCTAATCTCAGGAACTACTGGTCCGATTTGAAAAATTATTTCAGTGTTAGATAGCCCATTTATCGAGGAAGGTTATAGGCTGTAAAACATTCGAAATCTACGCGGGCGAAGTCGCGGGCGGAAGCTAGTAAAGAATAAAAAAAACTTTTTGTTCTAGAGCGTTTATAAAGAATGGTAATATTTATTTTAACATTGACAATATTTGTTTTAATTTTAGATTTATACACTTTTAAACTAGTACCTATTAAATATATCTAGTTCATTAAATTACTTAATGTAAGTGCTAATTCTGCGCTTGAAAAAGTTATTACTAGTATATATTGTTCTTTAAGAGGGTACTGAAAACAATGTTCGTAAGCGGGAATTATATCTATAGCAGATTATAACAATAACAATAAATCATTCGTACCTTATTCTAAAAGGGGGAGGCCTTCGTTCAACAGTGGACGTTTTCAGGCTGATGATGATGATTCGTACCTTTCAAAATCAGCAGTGAGTCTGTCAGTGTACGGAGTACGGACACACCATCAACGTTTAGTAAGTCAGAGGACGTGTGCACTGTGCACTGTGCAGGCCCCGTGCGCGGCGGCGCGGCGCGTGCCGGCGGCGTCGGGCGGCGGCGCGGGGCTGCACGGCGCGGCGTGCGGCGCGCGCGTGCTGGCGGCGCTGCGGCGCCTGGCGCGCGTGCCGCTGGCGCTGGCCGCCGCGCTGCTGGCGCTGCACGCGCTGGCCCTGCCGCTCACGCTGGCGCTGTGGCTGCGCGCGCACCCGCACGTCTCCTACAAGGCCTAGGCCGCCCCGCCCGGCACCTCTAGAGCTTAACCAAATGTGTGTTAGATGTAACTTGTACCTACTTGTTATTCGTGCTCTATTTATTTCTACTGGCGAGTCCCCTACCTAGCTCCTAGTAAGGAGCACTGTGAAGCCGAATACTCACAGCCTATTTCTTTAAAATAGTCATCGAACTGTAGAGAGCGATGGCTTCGGAGGCTCTCTAGTTAAATAAATAAAGCATTTTATACAATATTCTATTGGACGTACTTATGTTTTTGTAAAGCGTGTGTACTGCGTAGTGTGTACTAACAGTGTGTCCTATGAGTCGCGGCTGACGTCACGGCCGTCTCCGCCGCGGGTGCGCTGCACACACACGCCACACACGACGTGTGTGTGTGCGATCCGTGTTGGCTCACAAGCCGTAACAATATTCGTACAAATACTCAGATGTAACTGATCTCTGTCACTGCCATTTTACACAAGACTTATTAATAAGACTAAGTTGAGACTGATTTTATTTTCTTTTTGTTAGAATTTAAGTTGTAACCCAGTACAAATATTTAGTAATTATATTTGTTGTATTATTTTCCACGAGTCTATTAAATAATAAATATAATAAAATCATATTTTTCTTATGACTGATTTTGATATAGAATAAGTTTGTTGCGCCGGCCGCTGACATTGACATTGTGTCTCATATGTAACGTTCACATTTATGTCCCGCGCCCGGAAGCCGGGTGCGGTGAAGAAAGTGACCGAGGTTCCGGCGGACGAAAGTCGCCACTGACCATTCATGCTTTTGTTATTTACATTATTAAACATTTGTTGTGATTTTTTTTGTGTGTATTATGTTATAATAACATGATTTTGTAAGTTATATATAATTTCCGTATAATTAAAATGCTTGTCGGAAACCGCTGAAGTCCCGAGTGACCGGTGGAGGGCCGCGCCTGTTGGTCGCGCGCAGCGGCCGCAGCTCGGGCCCCGCGGGTGGCAGCATGTTACTGTTTACTATAACCTGTACAACCTGCGGCGTGCTGCGGCCGGCGCCGCCCGTGCCATGTATGTACTGTTCTCCTTGAGTAATGATCAATAATTTAAGAATAATATGTTGAACACTAATAAATGTCTTATTGTAAACATCTTGTTTTTTTTATGTGGGGTTCGTCACCAACAGGGTTTTCTACCGATACCTACCCACCCGGCCCACAAGACGATGGCCGATAGGCAAGGTGAAAATTATGCTCCAGCCGTCATATAAATGTAATTGAATTATTTAATAAATAATGTCAATGAACGCAAAAAACTCAATATATAAAAACACGCCTAGTATGTATCTGTATCGGTACAATGGCACGCCGCCGCGCGCCGCCATAGATGTTGTGTTTTGCCGCACCGCTAGATCGGAAATATAGTCCCCTTAGACAAGTGGCAAAAAGCTTGACGAATAGAAATAGAATAGAATGATAAATGTATGAGGATGACATCATGTTTCGATTATGTTATCGATGACATGTGACATCCCCATACGTTTTTCATTCGTTTTGCCACTTGTGTAAGGGGTCAGGTGTGTTCTCGCCGCACGGGTGGCACGTCTCAAAAACACAGCGTCTGTGTTTTGCCGCCCTTAATGATTTAATTAGCAATCCCTTGGATTGCTCATTAATCACGTGAGGCTTGATAGGGGGGACAGGTTCGGAAAAACAGCACAAGGGGGTCGTGAGATATCAAGTCACGTGTATTTTTTCTATAAACGCGTAATGTCTACGATACAGAACTATCTCTCTCACTGCATTAAAAATTAATTTGAACAAATAAAAAATTCACTTGATTTTAGGGGCGGTAGTCTAAAACCAGTCTCCTAAGTATCACCAGACGGGGGGGGGGGGGGGGGTAAAGTTGCTAAAACATCACGTGACTAATGGACGACCCCTAACTACTTGGATCGCAGCAAGTAACAGATTAATGTTGCGTAGAACAAATAAAAAAATTAGGTCAGAATCAATAGAGCTTCGTTAACGGAGACATAGTTGATATTGGTCCATTCTTATGCGCGGCGCGGTGCTTCAGGCACGGTACACCATAGCATTATCGACCTCCACTTACGTGTACCTGTATTTAGCCTACTATTAAAACGAAAGATAGTTTGTTGGTTTGTCCTTCTTATATGACGTCTTCGTTCAATGGATAAACACGACTTTTTTTTTTGCAATTTGCAACCCATGACTCTTTACGTTACAAACTTACAATACATGTTACATTATATTACACCTATGATATGATGCATAGAACTAATAGAAATAAATAAAGTCTTCGGTTTTATTATGCTTAGAATTTTGATAGATACTTTTCAGGGATTCAAAAGTGATAATCACGACAATAGTGCTATACCATCAAATCCTATGTAAAAGATCAGTAAATTAAAACGGTAAAACATAAAATAAGATAGTTATTTCTTTCACTTGATAATATGCTCTCATCAATAATTGTCGGATGTAAGGAAGTTCGAGGGGCCGTAAGTAAAATGTCGCAGCATGTGCGCCCACTCGGGATGACTGGTAATTGGAGTTTATTGGTATCGTAAGAAGTAATTGTGTTGAACGAGGCCGCTGTCGCCGCGCTCCGGGCTCCTGACCGCCGCGCGCCGCCGCTGTGCCCTCTCTTTGACCGATTAACTACCTAACTACCGCAAACGATCACCTATTAATAGCAATCAAATGACGATCCAACTTCATCATACTTGTAGGTCGCTGCACAACTGAATTTGCATTATTCATTGGTTATGTTGAAACATGTCACGCTCACGTGTTATGGCTTCAGATTCGAGAAGTCCAGCCAGTCAGCCACAAGGGCCACAAGCCAGGCGGCTGCACTTGCGGACGATACAGTGATCGGTGACACAGACACACTGTATGACGAAAGTATTGCATAATATCTACCTGTTATGATAATTAACTATAACGAAATAGATAAAGCTTCATTTGGAGGCACGTGTCATTTGTTATTTAAAAAAATCTGTTTAAAGTATGTATTTAACTACCTACTAAACTTAATTATTATACCAACCAAAGAATAATAGTTTAATACTAGCTTTTGCCCGGGACTTCGTCTTCGCGGATTTCGATTAAAAAACCTGTACGTAGCAGCAGTAAGCAGGTTTACTTAATTGAATCCGATTTTATTAACAGTTTTATGGGTTTTTATTTTTTTCTCGCGGAACCAAAAACCTTAACGACTATCGTTATAACATCAGCTATTTGCCAGTGAAAGTCCCGTCAAAATCCACCCAGCTGTCGCGAAGAATCTTATATCCCGCGAAATTCCCGCGTTTTTCCAATTTTACCGCGAAACCCTAATTATTTTTGAAATTCAAAGTAGCCTTTATTAGACTCCAGACCATCAGCTATCTCCCGTCAAAATCGGTCTATCCGTTTCGGAGATAACTGGAATAAACAGACAGACGGACAAACATTATTTTTATTGCATTTTTGTTATGTGTATCCTGTGTAGGTACATACTATCGTATGCACTGAGTATTAATTTTTTATGTTGATGTTACAAACAGACACTCCAATTTTATTTATGTGTATTGATTTAAAATGAAATTAAAAAAACCTCCCAAGCAAGAAAGAAAGTCGATTATTTAAAAATTCAAAAATACTTTATCATTGAGCCATCAAATCCGATCGAGTAACACCTATTTAAGACAATGTTGCGGCGGGGTAGCGCTTATATAAGTCAGACCCTTCATTTGATGGTGTTTGAGTACTATAGAAATAGAAAATATATTTTAAATACTTTACAAAAGAATATATTAATCTATATTAATTTAAAATAGTATGGCACCAATAATAATTGAAGTAAAATTTTGTTATTCTTTTTAAATTGATAATTTTGGAAAATGAGGGGAGAGGCCTTTGCCCAGCAGTGGGAAACAATATAGGCTATTTAAAAAAAAAATGTTATACATTTTATGAAGAGAATTGTACTAAATTCAAGCAATATTTCTACACCGGAAACGGTAGGTAGTATATGTGATACTGTGTTATATTTAAGAACTTATTGTACCATATACTTGGAATTAAATGATATTCTATTCTACTATCTATTAGTACGATATACGGCAGTCGGTACCCCGTCGCGACATTGTCTTAAATAGGTGTTACTCCTTGTTACTCGATCGGATTTGATGGCTAAATGGTAGGCATTATTTTTGACCTTATACTGTACCGAGTACGTGTAATAACATAATATATATATTATATTACTTCCATGCGCACCTTAGACAGTCAAACGCCTCGTGCCTAAAGATGAACGTCATCAACTCATCACATTGAGGACCGCGTCCATATTTGTTGTAGGAAAGCTAATCACGGCGAAGCTGGGGGCTATGGTCTGTGCATTGGACCATTGGTATAATATCAATCAGTTTGTGACGGACGCTCTGTTGAATAGTCATATCACATCACGTCACGTTGCTGCTCGATTGTCGAGAAATAAACCTCGCGATACAACAAAAACGAAAAAAAAAAAAAGAGATGACTAGGTATATTTTAAATTACCTACACTTCTGCCAGAAAAATATTTAGAACGACGTTCATTTACTAATATACTATATAGTGTACAAGCTCAGAATGCAGAACAAATTAATAATCATGTACAAGCATGACTAAGTGGTATTTTGCCAACACATTCAAGTAAGCTGAGCCTATGTTACGTGAGACAGTCAAACAGCATTCCGCGCGAGCCGATCGAGGTGGCGAGCGGTGAACTCCGGCCGTTTCTCCGTCGTAGTAATACGTCGATGATGGCTGCAGGCCACGCGCCGGCCACAGGGAGGACGGGAACTTGTCAATGAGCAGGTTTAATGCGTGTGCCTCTAACCAGTTCGAATCTTCTGGCTGGCCCTATGCTCACGCGAGTCTCGTGTGATCTCCCGTTACTCTGATCGTCGTAGGCGTTGTAGCCTCTCCCATCCCATAAAAGGTACTGACGATACGGCTCACGAATGTCCAGTTAATCTGTACATTCGTGAGCGGTCAGTTTCATAATTTATAAAGAAATCGGAACCCTCACGTGTGCGCACACTTGTAAACATTGCCAATAGTCATCAATAGTGGTGTGATAACACAGCATCACGTGGTCGCCGCTCGCCACTGCCTGCAGGCTTCACGCTCTCGTCTCTCTAAATTGTAGGTACCTAAGGGTATCAGCTGTGCACCGAAAAAAGGAGAGTGTAAAGACGATGGTATTGATGACGATTGGTGTTAAGCGGTTGCGCTAGCGGTTTAAGATCGGCCCCAGCCCTGGAAAAAACCATTGGCACCTTCTGGGAATACAGTTACAGCCTTACAGGCGTGATAAGGTAATGTTAATTACTACTAGCTATTCTAACTCGAGGAGCTATTCTCCAAGTTGATGTCAAATAGGTATAATTTACCTACATATTATGCAATAATGAGCATTGTTTGGCGTAGGTACTAACAAAAATACATTACAAGTTCAAAAAGCAAATAAATGTTACCTAAACCGTAATAAGGTCAAGGGTAGACGTCGTGTGACCTAATTATGAGAGCATAAGGGGTCGCTCGGCGCGGGTCTGTGCACCTGCGGCGCGTGGCGCGGCTGGCGGAGCCGGGCCGGGTCGGCCGCGCTCGGCGGAGTCACGCGCACCGGGCGCCGAGCGCGACCGCCCCGCGAGGACAGGCTCGAGGTGGTGACAGTAACACACTTCTTATTGTATGTTTGATGAACACACTATCCCACGATGATTCCTCACCAGCCACAAATGAACCATCCTTCCCATTAAAATACGAGAATCGTCATCTATACTACGTACCTACATAACTATCGCAATTATCAAAGGTTCATTGAACCGTTCGGAGGTTAAATTGAGCAATAAAAGTTCAAAAGCTTTTAGGCTAGGCATAAACAACATTGTTTATTATGAGTCTCAGTCAAGAAAGAACAATGCGAACGTTTACTCATTAGATATTACCTATTATTGTTACGAAATCGATAGATTTCATACTCTCAATATTTTTTGTTGACGGTTGTAGGTATAAATAACGCAATAATTTGCAATGTTGTCAAATTAGTTATGTAGGTAGGTGTTTGTATATCTAATATGTAGTGTGTGTAATAAGATTTGACAATGGAGTGCGATCGTTGAGTTACTGGAACTGGAAGTCTCGATCGTGAGTGTAGCCGCGCCCGCCGCGCCGCTGTGCCGCCGCGCCGCGCCGCACCCGCCGCGCCCGCCGGGCTGCCGAGTGCCGGCGACCGGCGAGCGTTACTGGAGAGCGGTGTGCGAGTCTGCGAGTGCGAACTGCGAGCGAGTCAGTGCCTTACGAGGCGCGACCGCGAGCACGCGCCCCACGCGCCGCAGTCCGCTCCCTCCCGCCGCCTCCGGAATGTAGTGCAGTGCCCGCGAGCTTTATGACACAGTGCTCACACACAGGACCTGCTCTTGATGCTTCTCGCATGACAGCTGTGGACTCGGTATTTTGACGCCTGCCAATCACCTGCATCACCATGGGGTGCGCCAAAGGACTCTGCACCGCTGAGAAGATATTTATCTTCATCAACATCGCTTTTGCGGTTCGTATTATTTTATTTTGATATTGTACATCGTTGTTTTTATTGTTGCCGATTATTTGTAGTGATGTATAGTAAAACCTTGATAACTTGAAGTTTCATGATAGTAAACAGGTAAACCCAATTAATGTTTTTTTACCACATTAATACAAAAGTATTGTAAAGAGAAACTGAGGGCTTTTAACTCTGCATATTATTTATTTTGAACTGTCTTGGGATCCCGACTGTGGGATTTAAACTATAACATTATAAAATGTAAGAACCCACTTATGATATATAAAAAATGGACCGGTTATGGTATCCGTGGTGTCGGTAACCCGTAATACGAAGAATGCAGCGTGTTGTAAACAAAGCGAGCGCAGCCGCGCGGCGCCCCTCGCTCGCTGCACGCTGCACGCGGCGAGCTTCGAAAAAATAAAATACAGCCCCCTTACCATGAACTCTTAAAGCAGGACAGTTTACCACGTGGAAGCGAGACGCTGCATTACACAGCACGTAGCGGCGTCTCGCTTCCACATGGTAAACTGCCCTGCTTTAAGAGTTCATGGTAAGGGGGCAGAGCTTTTGAGTTGCCTCGCTTACCTGCGCGCTAGGCATGCACGGTGCACCTGCCACCCTCGTGCACTACTTTTAGATAATAAATACGTGCTGATGCTGACATATTATTTAGAACTTAATGCAAATGAATAATGAAATAATTTTAATTAAAAATAAATTAGCATGGCTTGAAGTTTTAACGGTTCCGCCTAATTTTATTCTCATATACCTCACTAATAGCTGGTAATAATAATAAGTTAATTAGATTTATCGTAATATCATTAAAATTATTTGTTAATAGGTTGTAGTAGGTACCTTGCTACCTAATATGGTATATATTATGGTGATCTGTGATACAGGTTTTACCTACAGCAGACACCAGTCTCTAATAATTGTCCAATTGTAGATGTAATGTATGTATGAGAATGAGAAAATAAATTTTATTATTATTACAATATTTTTTAAACATTTTAGTTTTCTCCCAGAAGTTGTTATCTTCGCTTTCATGCGGGCCTTAGCCCTTAGCCAAGCACGAGAACTGTTTAAGATGAGTCCTTAGATAGGAATTTCCTAACTATTCTGCATGTGTTGAGTATGACTGCTTTCTGTAAGAGGATGTAACAGAGTGGATGAATGTCTAGTAGTTAACGGCTGTGAGTGCAGGGTGCGAGGCTCAGGTGCGAGGTATGACTCCGGTAGACGAGAGCACAATAGGTATGGTTTGAAACTTTGAACGAGGCAGTAGCAGCTCATTTTTGCGTACCGTAAGTGATTTTAAGCAAATATTCATTGGTGTTGTCAGTTACCTGCATCAGGTTTACGTGTGATTAGTCACTTACCCGCCAGTTTTGTGATTTGTTTTTGTGTTTGTCGAAATTAAATTACCTTTTTTTTGGTATATAATTCATGTCTGACTGATATGCCGTTATACCAACAATTTGAGTTAAAAATTTGAAAAGGACCTTCTTAAAACCGTTATATCTCAATATTTGAGCAAATTTATTGAAATCTGTTCAATACAGATTATTTGAAAAGACCTTAAGTATAACATATATATTTTACAGGGTAATCGCTCCAAGGGGTTCCTCAACAAAAGGCTTTAAACCTGAGCTTTAAACATGGGCTATTTTTGGGTTTTGGGTGTTGTAATCCCCTTAACGTTAGTCATCCCCGATGAATGAACAATAACTTAATAACCTAAAAGTGTTTGTTCTGTATTCTGAGCTAAAAGTATTAATAATTCATGTAGGCCGTACGAGGTACACTCAGGTACCTTCATATTGGACTCTATTGGCGCTATGTACGTGTTGTTGCAACTTTACTAGTTTTTATTTATGAGTCTGTCTTCTACAGCTGCACACGCGTGAAAAGGAAAACGATAGAGTTCCGCAGTCGCAGTAGTAGTGAAGGAAGCATTGAAGCGAGCAACCGGCTTCAGTGCTTGATGCGAGATTGTGATCCATCTTGATGTAGTAGTGGCTGCGCGCGGCGCGCGGGGTGTGGCGTGCCGAGAGAGGAGAGTGGAGAGTGCTGGAGACGCTTTACTTTTCCTCTCCAGCACTCTTGACGACTATATCTCCGTTAGAGTTGAGCACCTCTCGAAGCACAACGGCCCAGTACTTAATCCCTCCAGCCGCGTCCATTGTGTGCCTTATATACTTACGATAAACGTGTTTTACTCTACAATAACCTACGCATTAATTAAAGATATCTTATTCTAATGTAGCTATAAGTATCTTCTTAAACCACATAATATAATTATCGAAACACAAGTGCCTATGTAATTGTAAAGTTTCCTCACCTTAGCAAACGTAGACCTGACACACTGTACTAGTGTACAGGCTAGCGCTCCTAGCTACATCTTACCTCAAGAAGGGTAGTAAATACCGAAATCATCAAAATGTATAAATGTGTATGATGTCCTCGTTGGTTTAGTGGTCGGTTAGCACGACTGCTAAGAATGAGGTCCTGGGTTCAAATCCCTGGTCGGACTAAGTGTTACCTATTTGGTTTTGCTGTTAGGTATTTCTCAGTGGCAGAACGGGGTCTGGATTTATGCCCGGTTGATGCCAATAGGCTCGCCCCCTATTACATTAAGCCTATAACATAATTGGCGAAATGTGAGTGTGTACTATAAGTAGGTTCCTACAGCTCTGCCTGGGGTAGGCAGAGCTGTAGGAACCTACTTATAGTACCTACTTTGGGGAATACAGGCGCGATGTTGAAATAAAACATAACATGTTTTATTTTTTGTCGGCGTTCATCTGGTAAAACCATTCCGAAGTGATTTCATTCACGTGTGTCACAGTGAGATGATAAATTAGAATGTGTTATTAATATTATTCGTAATACTTCCCCCACGCAATACGTTCACGTCTGTTGTCCTGCTGACCCATACTGACCGTACGATGTGGACACTGACGTGGGATGACATAGTTTATCTATATTATTTGAAGTGATCAAGGAAAACCACTCAAATGTTTTACCATGCGCCTTAGTTCCATGTAATTTTATAAATGTAGTTATTTACGTAGTAGTGTGTATCTACTAACTCTGAACATACATAGTAAAAACAACGGTAAAAAATAAGCGCATCATCGTGTAATATTAATAACACACTGTAGGTAGTAGAAGGTCGCGGGTTCGAATCCCGCTCGTGTCCATCATTTTTCAAATTTCCTTTATCAATTTAGATTCAAGCTTAGCATGGGCAACATGCTAAAATGGCACCAAAAGTCATATAAATTTGGGTTGGTATTATCGTTTCAGTGATTTATAGCTGTAAAGGTATAACACTGAGTTGGTAATCATAGATTCCAACAGATAATACCCGACGTCACCCTTAAGACGTAAATACTAAAAGGGAACTTGAAATTCGATGGATGCGAGCAGCGACACGGTGGCTCAGTTGGTTAGAGCAGCGCCACGGATCGGCGAAGGTCGCGGGTTCGAATCCCGCTCGTGTCCATCATTTTTCAAATTTCCTTTATCAATTTAGATTCAAGCTTAGCATGGGCAACATGCTAAAATGGCACCAAAAGTCATATAAGACAAAAGAAGTTCAGTGTCTGGTGTCAGAGATACGTCGTCAGAGTGACGTCACAGTGTCCTGCATCAGATCCGCTCCACGGTGTAGCAGGAGCACCTCGTGCCTCGCTATCATTACTCCTCAGCTCACAGATGGTACATATTTATTTGAGAAGACCTCTAAAAGAAACGAGCCTCCCTTTGGCTCCTGGCATCCTAATTCTGAGCCAATCTATTCTAGTCCCAGACCTTGCACCACTGTCACAATCTATGCACTACATGTTGCTATAATTTCCTGACGAACTCTACAAGTTTAGATATCCGTTTAGTCTCAGCTTTTATCTTCCTTTTATAGCATACAATATTCTTTATTGGCGAAAATGGGCATACAACTATACACGGGGTTAAAAATTGTGACCGATATTGGCAGAGATGTTTTTAGGCTAAAAAAAATCAGTACAATTAAGTAAGCATCGCATGACCGCACTAAGAGCCGGCTCAGATCAGAGGCTCGCACGCGCAGCTCCGCGCGACGCGCGACGCGTTGTACTGTCATTGTAATAGTGGTTAGTTAGCGTGAACAAGGCTTGTTCAACAAGCTCGCCTGCCACCATTGTGGGCCGCTGGGGAGCCGCGTCACAATCCACACACGTAGTACTATGCACTATTCTGACTTTCTGAGACACACTACTACACCCAGCCACGTGGTGCGCATTGTCCACTAAGATAATGCAGCTCTCGGTTCCAGTACAGTTGTACAGGTGTTGTTGGTCGGGACTGGAATCTGGATCCGTAGACTAAAGCTCCTGGCAGGAGTATGAAAATCTCAGGATGCTTTTCAATGTTAGTTAATCTTTAATTTTAATTTTATGAGAGCTTCGCACGTTAAAAGCTTTCAAAACGTAAAGCCTTTTTAATCATACTATCAATATGTGTGTCGAAGAGAAGCTGCGAATCAAGAGTGACGTCTGAGTCTCTAATAACATTGAATCTGGTTATTGAGATATAGTTATCCACTTGATAAAATCAATGCATCGAATCTTCCTGTTTCCCGCAGTGCACTAAGTCGGCAATCCTCTCACTTTCGGGGACATAAAGTTTAATTGTAACCCTTATTAATAATAATAAGCACATTGTGTACAGTTGTACACGGAGCGGGTGGCTGAGATTTGCCTTGAAAGTTTCTAGAAGTCTAGCAGATTGCAAAAGATTATAAATGTTAACTAATGAGTGTCCTGAGTCCTGTGGAATCGTCATTAACGATAATCAAAAGTACTCCTGTGACCAGCAAGTATCACTGATCTGGATCCTACGTCAACATCAGTTTACGACTGATGTGTTGAGTGAACATCATTGAAGCTTACTTACAGGCCGGTGGGGTATATATCATACAGACACACAGCTTTCATTACGGCAGCTATTTATATTGACTACTCGTTTACGAACATACTATTTTGTTGAATGTATGCATTGTCATTAATAATTATGCGTGCGTGCCTAATATATTATTACAATGTGCAGACTTTTAGTTACTTTTTTTATTGTTGCACGTGACTCTAACGATAACTGAGTTATATTCTTAGCAGACTTGTGAGCGTTGCTGCGCCTGCGTAGAACTCATCAACTCATTCATTTGGTTGAAAGAAGTAAGAAAGGCCTGTCGTGGACTGTGGTGAGTGCGGTGACGTCGTGTCGCCGACGTTAACGTAATCTGAAGTGGTCAGTGATGCTGACCGCGGGTCACGGCTGTCCCCGCGCCGCGCAGCCGCAGCCGGCGGCTAGTTTGGAGCCTCGCTCATTAGAATATGGTAATACATTAATAAGACGGCCTTGATCGGCCATCAACGTGTTTACTGCACGCGGGTGCCAGGGATCGCAAGTCACAAGCTGAGATCCCGCGTTGCGTCGCGGTCACGTGATGCGGCGCAAAAACAAGCCACTAGTATCAATCAGTTTTTATAGAACATCGATTGAAGTTTGATCAGCAAGTCGAATGAACATTGTACACTTGTACAGTTGTACACGTCCAACACTTCTATGTTATAGGTATTATTATGATACATATACCTACTTGCGAGCGATTATCGCGCTGTATGGTTCATTGCCATGTTTTATTCCGCAATCATTTGTTTAGCTGTGAACTGAGATAACTCAGTATGTATACCTAACCATTTTAAATGCTACTCGTAATACGTGATACTTTAAAGTTTCAACAATATTTATGATAATACACGCTAAAAATCGATGATGCAATTCATCGGATCTGCTTACGTTTCATTGTGAATACACTCAGCTGCCTTTGTTAAGCAATCGAGTTCCTCAAACGCTAACACGGTGACGAACACTCCTTGTTATGTTCAGAGTGAACTTCATGCGACGCTACTAAGTGTATCGTGAGCTAGTACATCGGTATGTGAGGCATTTTATATGTGACTAACTTGTATGCGAGTATACATAGGTTGAGTAGAGCAAGTGGTCAGGGGACAGTTACATATTTATGGTAATGCCTGTGCCTATAGACTGTATCCGCGTTCACGGTGAACTCCAATGGGCCGGGCCCCGCGGTGTCGCGGTGTGCTGGCGGGGGAACTGGAGAACCCACGTTCTTCGAGAGCTTCATAAGGTTATTGTGTTCCTCCTTCCCCTTCATACATATATCTTGTATCGTGAGGGTGTTACATACGCGTGTACATTACCCTCAGATACCCTTCGTCTTCCGCCAGCGTCTTGGAATATAATACATAATTATATTAAAAGAGTTCAGTTTTTATTCTGAGGTTCAGTGCCTATTGTACCTATACTACCTATTGTATAAAAAAATAAATCAGGCCGCAAGTGGACCCTAGTGTCGAATGCACCCTGTGTCACCCTGGTGTCGAGTGTACCCTGTGTCACCCTGGTGTCGAGTGTACCCTGTGTCACCCTGGTGTCGAATGTACCCTGTGTCACCCTAGGCCATCAACAACGGTACTTTCGGTGTTTCAGTGTAACAATTAGTTGAAGAACAAAATTATTTTAATTTATCTGCTCGGCACAACCCTTAGAGCAGAAGTTCTGTTCACTTTAGTCCATATGGTTAGGGTTGAAGTATTATGCCGTCCATACCGTCATAGGACTAGAGAGACGGCCTGTGAAGCTACATACAGCTACATATAAAAGTAAAACCCACTCCGTCCGACGCCGAATCACTTTGCTACATATTTTAAACCAATAGAAACAAGTTGCTCAAATTGGGTCCCCAACCTTCCTCAAATCAATCAGATTTCCAGCTCCTCGACACTGTAAATACATTATACACATATTTAATGTAAGGACATCGTCGTGAGCTGTGCTGTACAAGTGTGCAGTAACTGTGTCGTGATTCACTGTGAGTCACCTCTGAGGTGCTGTCAGTCACTGTAACAGGTGGGTGACTACTGAGTACTGACTGCGCTATGTCCCTTGGCTCAGCTAATAGCTTAAAACTTTGTTGTGTAGTACTTGTTGCCTAGTCATTTATTATTCATTACTTTACAAATCACAACAACACTGCTAATACATAGCCATTTTAATATAACACAATAATAGTCTCCTGCATTTTAAGATTCCATGATAAGGTCATCTTCGTATATTTGTGAATATACATATATGTAGGAGCATATAAGACAGTCCGTCATATATTGAGATGTGAATTAGGTTTGATCGAGTCATAGGAACTTGACCCACTTTTAGAAACATTTCAGTCAAGGTTTTTCACAATTGTGTGCAAATGCAGCGTCGAGTCGGCGTCGGCGCGCGGCGGAGGGGCGCGCGGGGGTAGAGGCGGCGCGGGGGGGGCAAGGGCCGGATGAGACAAGAGTTACTTACTGTTGGCATCCACTATGTACAGCTTGTCGATACTTACGTTACGCAGCTTAGCACTTACGTCTCAAGGTGCTGAAGTTCTCATATGACAGGCGTTCGGTAAGTGAAGCGTCCGGAAACCTCGACTGACAAATCAGTTATAAGTTCGTTGAAGTTGAAGCGCAGCCTTAGCCTGGCATGACTTAACAATAATTGGCCCATTCGTCACGAGTCACGACTCCGCAGCCGACGCCGACGGAGACGCCTGATTGGTGCCCTATTATTAGTTTTTGTGCCGCTTTAGTGCGGACCGGTTTCCTGCCGCTGCTAATACCATCAGACGCATAGTTCCGAGAAGTGAGCCACGAGTGGTCCGTAGGGTCCAGCCCGCTCCCCAGGGGCGCGGCGGAGCGGGGGAGCGGGGCCGGGCTCGTCACTCTTTGTTTAAACGTTTAGAATGCATCGGGTGCCGCTGCGCCCCGCGGCCCACACTCACCGCAATGAGTCTTGAGATCAACGGAACTTCTCGGCCGCGGCTACCGCGCCTTGAATACTACTACTAGGTATTTGTATGTATACCCAGATATGTATGGATACCTACCCAGCTACCCACATTCATATCATAATTATATATAACCTACCGACTACCTCAGAATTAATAACCCTCCTTCAGGCGCAGTCGGGTAAAAAGTGACCACCACTCTTCACCACTCACACCCGACCGCGCCAGAAGGAGGGCAAAAACTACTTACTGAATTAGTTGGAAGATATTATGTTTATAATTTAACACAAAAGTAAATCAGCACCGTTAGGTATTCTGTCTGATCTATCAACTGAGCTGAACTCGTGGAAAGAGGGCGAGGGTAATGTCAGACCTGTGTACCTAACACTGTAACCCGTAAGTCGGTACCATGTGGCACTTGGCAGCGCTCACGCAGCGGCCGCGCACTCCGCGCAGGATCGAGATTGTCGGAAACAATTAGAACATAATCACGATCGCAGGAAACGTTGAATACTAATTAAGGAAAATCTCAGCGAGTCGCGGAGAAACACATTCGTCGAGTGACTGTGGCAAGTTCTCGTGGCTGGAATAACAAGTACTTACCTAGCTCACCTGCTCATGCGCACAACACGGGGCTAAGCTAGCAAGTCGTTGGACCGATGTGGAAACCTTTGTAGAATGCAAATCTATGTTCGGGGAAAGTGATTAATTTGGAACGATGCACGTGTTCTGTATGTTCAATATGTACATATGTAGCGATTGTCACATATTTATATGTTTAATAAGGATTATTATTTATTTATAGTAGGTGCCAATGGCAAGTTGTCGTTCATTGTGGCGTTCTAAGGCGGCCTTTGTCCAGCCGTGGACGTCTTCCGGCTGATGACGATGATGATAATATGATTTTTTTAATTACACTATAATAAGATAAACACTAAGTACAGCGCGTTATTTTTTTATTATAATGAAATTAACGAAGGGGTTATTATATAATATATTATTGTAATTTATATTATAATTTAATTTACTGAAAAATAATTAAATTTTATTCAATTACAACTGTTATTTACATTTTAAAACTAACATAAATTAAAAATAATACCTACATATAAAAATATAAAAATTTAAAAAGCATCATAATATTGATCCCCATCGATGTCAACTGGTAACGTGCCCAAAAGACTGGCAGCATTGCCACGTTGAATAGCAATGCTTATTCTTTGGCCAAAAAATGCACCAGCCCTTTGGTCACGTGTAGACTCAACTAACCGTTTCGCTATGTCTCTAAACAGCGCGTGAGCCCTCGGACCCCATGGTCCAAATGTTTCGACCCCAAACGGCTCAAAAATACAAATTAAAAATTTATATTATTATAATTTTATAGTGTTCTTTTGTGACATCGGTTTTTTAAATAAATAAATAGATAGGTAGGTACTTACTTTAATATTTTTCGGAATGTTCACCCTTATATTCGTGTGCATATCGCGGCACTTGGTGGGCCGAGTCCGTGCCCGAGTCCTGTCTGTAGTGAGCGAGCGTGCCCGGCGCGTGCTGCGTGACGTCACGCGGTGATCGATGCCGGCTGCCCTCCGCGACCGGCGCCGACCGACTCGCGCCGCGCGCACAGCTCACCACACACTCCTCATATTCCTTTAGATATTTTACTGGTTCCTAACAATCCCGACGGAGGTTGTCTTCTCATTCCAGCTGATGGACCGCAGCCCTAGCCCTCGGCACTCATTAGTGGTACACCGCACAGCCCAGACTGTGACGTCACTACTTGTTGTCACTGTTACCAGGCCGACCACTATACAGCGCGCCGCTTGGCCACATGAAACGGAATTGACTCAATAATAGCTATTGAAACCCATTCAGTAAGCAATTGAATACGAATTGAGGTTTGAAATTGCTTTCCCAACAGCGCAGCGGCCCAGTTCCCGGACCGCTGGCGGGCAGGCGAGGAGAGCGGGTGGCGGGGGTGCGATGCTACAGTGACGTGTTAGGTTGAAACCGCACGCTGCCGCGCCACCCCTGCTGCACCCAGCACTCTTCTGCACCCTGCATTCTGCTGCACCCAGCACTCTGCTGCACCCTGTGCTCTGCTGCACCCTGCACTCTGCTGCACCCTGCACTCTGCTGCACCCTACACTCTGCTGCACCCTACACTCTGCTGCACCCTGCATTCTGCTGCACCCTGCACTCTGCTGTACCCAGCACTCTGCTGCACCCTGCACTCTGCTGCACCCTGCATTCTGCTGCACCCTACACTCTGCTGCCGCCTGTTGGTACTCGTGCGGGTGCGGCTACACTTGCACTTCGTGTTTAAATGAAGGTCACTTAGTCAGGCTTCCACGACTTACCTAATACCTTGATTGTGATCTAGTTGTTTATCTTTGGCGATCATCAATTAGTGTTACAAGCAAGTAGCATACTTGCTTACACGTGTCGTTTGCACGCAAATACACAACAGATGCATCGTGTGCAAATGAGGTTGGAGTGCTGGGGTCCTACCGGGGTGCAGGGCTGCTCCGCGGCTCGCGATATGCGGCGCCGGCGCAGCTTGGGACCCTTGCTTTGTGAGGCGGTGTGTGAGTTTGTCACGAGTGAGTGGGTCGTATTCAAATCAAACATAAAAACAATCAGTTTTAATTAATGACTGCATTCTTAAATGATTAGCAGATATAACTTTACACCGTAATGTAATGCTTTTATAAACAAAGCATTTATCAGAACTGTTCATGTTTTATACTGTAACTGGATATCTTGTACCTATGCCGGCGGCGGCGCCATGTAGGTATCTCAGGTGGTCAGGTCGAGAGCTTCCAGAAGTGGAGCTTCTGCAAAGTGTCGGCCGGGAGCTCCGCTAAGACGCGCGACCCACGTGGCCGCGCGCCGCCGCTGTCCGGCAGTGTGTCAGGGTCGGCGGCGCGCGGTGAACGGCCGCGCTCCTTGCGCGCGCACGCGCCGCCACCTTGTAGAAGCTCCACTTCGTGCCACCCTCTAACTAAAGCTTAAGCTCGAGAACTGTAACTAAAGAAACACATCGAAATGTTTCGGTTTCGGTATGGATGTATGCTCTAAAATTTGTAAAAAATCTTCAGCCATAATGCTAATAATATATGTATAATGTTTTTTAAAAAGGCGCCTAAGACTAGGAATTTCTCCTGTATCGTGGGTGCTTTATTGGTTGTTATTTGGGTTCACAAACATGAAATATCACAGATACCAACACCCAGACCCGGGACAAACATCTGTGACACACATCACACAAATTGTGCGCGTGCGAGAATCGAACCCGCAACCCTTAGCGCAGCAGTCCAATCGCTTAGCCACTGCGCCAACCAGGTCGTCAATGGTAAACAATTACCATTTATAAGTAATAGTAGTGTTTACTTCGGGTGTTCAAAAGTTGTTGCTTTTAAATCAGTGTTCCCCTGGCCCTGTAATCATAGTGAGGGCCACGTGTAGGACACCTCCTGACCTGGTAGGGGGCAGCAGCTTGTTAACAGGCTTATAATGAGTTCTAGAGCATAGCTGAGTAGTTGTTACTATTTAACTATATGACAAGACATTAGGGTCAATGGGTTAGTGTCGATGATAGTGTACCAGGTTCCGAGGTACCCGGACTCTTATATTGTGCCTGTCATTAAATCATTTAAAAGTTGTCGTTGTAGAAGTGGACCTTCTGTTCAACTGCACCTATTGGTAATCAAAGGTTCCTTGCGCGATGCGCGGCCGCGCGGGCGAGGGGCGCGGTGTGTTGTGTCTGCGGGGCGGGGCGGGGGGGGGCGTGGGCAGCACGGTGCTCCTCTCTTGCATCTCAATGTACTCCTTTCGCTCCTTGTCCATTGCTCATTAGTGTAGTACGAGTCACATTCACGGTCGTCGACCCCGCGCGTCCAGACCTCGGCAATGACACCACGAGTACACGAGGGCACACGCCCAGTCGACCACCCCCGCCGCGCGCCGCGCGCCGCCGCAGACTTCATTACGTTCACTTCACTTTGTTGTACTTAGGTCGCACTTCATATTAGGTTTCATTATAAATATATGTACATAGTGGCTACAACTTATATTCTGGAATCTGGATGTACCTATTCCCAAAAGTAATGATTACGAAATACATGAAACTTGGTACCTACATGTACTACCTATAATAAGTTAAACCTCACCAGGCCGCCGCGCGCCGCCCCAACAATCAATAACGATCTTCAAACTAGAGCGATGAATATAATTTGGCCCAGTTTATAGGATCATGCGAATTGTGTGACGTCTCGCTATTGGATGTATAAGTTAGCTTCGCCGTGAGTCGTGAAGTAAGCTAACGTGGTTGTAAGTGGAGTGACGTCACGAGGCTCGGCACTCATGCAATCGTGCCAGGCCGCGTATCGAGCGTGTCCCGGCCTCGACGCCGTCACCCCACGCACCCCACCACCACCGGGGACCGATCCAGGTCACCGGTACCAGGAGTCGGGTGCTGGACACCAGAACGGCCTATATTGCCTTCTATAGGTACTACGTTTGATCTGTATTCTGAGGGTACTACTTTCAAACCCATAACAGCAACACAGCATGAAGGCACTGTCAGGCGGTGAACTCAAAGATTAGCCGGATTCAATAGATTCATATAAATACCGCGTCCTATATTTCCGGCACACCTGCCCGCTCCACGCTCCACGCTCCACGGTCGATACATTTGGGCGAGGAGTGAGGACTTGCGGTATTAATAGTGACCCGCTGCATGCACGAGGCTGGTGGCGCACCCGGCGCGGGTCGGTAGTACCTGCCTCGTCAAAATAAAAGTTTTTTACTCAATGCATACGATAGTATACATGATACACATAACAAAAACACAATTGAAAAAATTTGGTCTTTCTGTCTGTTTGTCCCGGCTAATCACCGAAACAGCAGTACCGATTTTGGCGGGACTTTCACTGACAGATAGCTGATGTTATAAGGAGTAACTTACGCACAGAATATATGAGAGTACTGATGTAATTTAGGCTACTTTTAATTTTGAATATATTTAGGGTTCCACGGGAAAAAATAAAATCCCATGAACAATAAATGATTTTATTTTTCAAATAGGTTAACAGGAAACACTTTCACACATCATTCTTTATTAGAGACTAGATGGCGTCGGCATTTCAAACAAACAAACTCAGGGGTCTAGGTCTCTGTTGAAGTCCAGACAAGTACAATGAATTTATATGAGAACAGTGTAGGTGGTCTGAGATGTGGTCTTTTGAAGAAAGACCCACAGCGAGTTTGAGTCGACCTGTCCTGACAGACACCCCGTGTCGTACCATCTGTAGGACGTTTGGGTAGGCTGTACTCAAACCGAGGAGACTATATAAAAATAAAAGAGAAATCCTACATTGTACATGTGAGATTACACAATAACATTAATTAATTTAAAAACTTGTAAAAATATAAAAGAAAAATACAAAAAAGATCATAAAGTTATTAACAAAATCAGATTCAAATAGGTCAATCTGATTACTGCTGCTAGAGAAAACGATTCGGAATTAGTAAGTCTGCCACCAACTCTAATTATATTGTCTTCATTGGGTGATACGTAGTGGGTACCTACAGGTTTATTAACCGTAACCGCGGGGACGAAGTCCCGGTTATAAGCCAGTCTTAAAATAAAACTTAATTAGAATTTGGGGAGAAACAAAATTGTAATTTTATTTATGTGTATTGATTGTCTTTTATATTTCTTTTTGTTCTTTCTCGTTTGTTTTTGTGTCTTGTGTATGTGTCAAATGAAACGTTCTTTTCTATAATAAGTATAGCTTGCGAGTACGATATTACATAATACTATTTCTGACAATGACTGCCTAATACGCATTTAATTATTTACAGCCCGTTCATAAAGGCCACTATTGACTACAAGCTTTGAGGTGCGTGCGGTGAGGGCGTTGAGTTCTTACATCATAATTATATTATAAAATGTAATTTTATTATGGTAGATGCTTGAATAACCGGCATGTAACAATAAACATGTCGTCTCATGTGGGCTAAAGACGTGTCGATTGTTAAGTGATACGTTAATAATTGCGACGTTACCAGCATGCAACAGCTGCGACTTGCGAGACATGTCTGACTAATTACTAATGTGGTTTTCCTTTAAGACCAGTAAAAAAATAGCAACAGGTCAATTAAAATTAATAGCAGCAATTACGATTAACATGGTCGAGAACAAGCCTAGTGACGAGAGCCTGTCAGCGGCTGACGTACTCCCGAGCAGCGCCAGCTCGTTACCTTTGTCTCTGCCCTCTGGCACGTTGTATTTAGATCTGCTTGATACTAAACAATGCAGGTGTAACATCTCCGTAGCTGATTAAAGCTTACACAATTTGACAGAAATTCAGATCTACGATTTTATGTAACACATAAGGTTACACATTGTTAATTCAGTATTCTGATTTATGTAATCTTTGCGAATGATATCATAATATTTCTTAAAATGTAAAACGATGTGGATCTAATATCCCGAAGAAGTATGCGGGTTCTGGCACCAACCTTTATAAGAACCTCATCAAATCAAATCATTTACTTGCAACGAATGCAGGTTACATTAAAATACAGGTGGAGTAGAATGGGGTGAGCCATTGTACATTCTGACTGGACAGAGGCACGCAAAATCTTCGAAATAATATTAATTATATTAAAATACATATTGATAACTAAAAGGTTTCGTCCATTAAAAAATCATTAATCGAATAATAATATTTTTCTATTAAAAAGGCCACTAATTTCTTTTTAAAGATTTTAATTGTATCATTTATTTTATAATATGATAGGCCCCATACAAATAACACTTTTTTTTTCAGTAACGCTGTGTTACAGGACTCTATTTGTAATAAATTTTTGTATTGATTTCTAACAGGTCCAGGTAGCTTTCTAGTTTCTGACATCATGGGAAATAGGTTTTTGTTAGTCTTTACAAACATAGCTATTTCTAGAATATACAATGACGGAAATGTAAACACTTTTAGGGACAAACTTAAACTTTGGTTCGCAGCTGTCTGTGGTTTTCACACCACACATCGCTCTAATACAACGTTTTTCTACGTGTTTTACCGTTTTTTACATTAAGGTATACTATCTAGGTATTTCCCATTAATTTGAATGAAAACGTTACAGTTTTGTCATGAATAGCTTTATTGATGAGTCCGTGTGTTGCACCTGCGCCGACACAGCCGCGCATTCAGCGACGTCGCGGTCGGCCGGATAACGACGCGCTGTGCTGGCGCGATAACATTAGCATCACTGTCGGACTTGTAGAGCGGCCTCTGTCGGTGGTCCGTGCGGCGTCACCCGGCGCGGCCGGCGCACAGAGCCTGCCGCTGTGCTCGGGCATTCCAATGTGGTTATCATTATCACTACTCATTTGGATAGAGAATCTTTGTTTCTGCAAATCGGTACTGCTGATAACTATCTGAAGCATCCACTGTATGGTGTGGCATGCATAACTTGCGTGGTGTACGCTTGTGGTGAGGTCGCGGGGTTATCTCACAATGTCGATACATTGAAATAGGTTACCGCTGACTGCGATGCATATTAACGTTGATAATTATGAAAAAGCGATAAATTATATTATCACTTGATCATCGTATTCATTCACAGTATTTACAGTTTGTTCTTCTATTCTGAGATTGTATTGTATTTATCCAAAAGATAGAAGCACAATTTCATTTAGATTAAGTACATAGCTTGGTTATTTAATTTATCTGCTCAACTTTGATAAGAATCCTTTAAAACAGGTTATAAGTTATAACTTTAAAAGTAAGTAATTAAAATGTGAGGAAACCTGAAATTTTTCAACCGTGTAAGACCATGTCAGAGGCCTACAGACGGTTTAAACTCTGACTCCAGCTTGTTCTTCAACGATACGATAAGAATAAGGAGAAGTATTATTTATTTCCCTTATATAAATGAAACATTTTTTTGCATTTACAAATCCAATTTTAAGACGGGTGCCGCTAGCATGAACTTGTCTGATTAGTATTTGCCTGCTTATGACTGTCAAAATGACTCCTGCATGTTCTTCAGTCTCTTCAGAAGTCGGAGTGAGCCCTGACGGGTGTGGCAGAGCCTGTGTGCCGGGTGCTGTGTGCTAATGTGTGCGGGTGTGTGTGCAGATGTACAGCGGCGCGCTGCTGGCGACGGCGGCGCGGCTAGCGTGGGACCCCAGCACGTACACGTGGTTCCGCTTCCTGTGCGCGGCGCAGTACCGCGTGTCGGCGGCCTACGTGTTCGCGGCCGGCGTGTGGCTGGCCGCGCTCGTGTACCTGGCCGCGGCCGCCGCGCAGCGCCGCGCCGCAACCTGTCTGCACGTCGTGAGTACCCCGTAGCCCCCGCAGACTTCTGCAGACCCCCGCAGACCCCGCAGTCTGCGGCTCGCTGACCCCGGGTTGTGCAGGCACCGCCGCTAATGGAGGTCAATTACTGATCATTGACTGCTCATTTATTCCGAAGCCAACACAAGTCCGTACACTATTCCTCAGACTGTTTTAGAAAATGACTGTTTGAATATTCATATTTTGTGTCCTGGGCATAATTTATTATGATTTCATTTCATTTGCTAATTTCTTCCAATTGGCATGATGTATTTCGTAGTTAGAGTAGAGCATGTTGTACCTATAGACTGCAGCAGGTCGTACCGGCTGGCCCCTGCTCCCTTACCATGAACTCTTAAAGCAGGGCAACTGCCCTGCTTTAAGAGGAGGCTTCCACAAGGTAAACTTACCTTGTGGAAGCGAGACGCCGCATTTTCCTGCACGTAGCGGCACAGGTAGCGGCGCGGCCTCGCTTCCACAACACTAAACTGCCCTGCTGTAAGGGGGCTGGTGGCCGCTTCAGCAGGTGTGACTGCTGCCGTCAGCTGCCGCCCTCGTAACTCATGCACTGCACATGGAGTTATTGTAATGAAGTCGTTGTAGCATGTCGGTGTTGAGGTTGAGACTAGTCATAACTGTATGTACCTATTTACTTATTGATTAGGTACTTCAACGACTTATCCACTACTTAACTTACATACAGGTTGTTCTATAGGAGTTGCGGGTCATAGTGAATTTGTTACTTACAGAAGTACACTGTCACCGACAGCACTTACAAGGAAAAATACTAATTACAATAATATGATGATTTAGTTTATTAGTGAGTGCAATATGTATTGTTGGTATATTGGCTGGTGCGCCCCGCAGTACGCGGCAGGCGTGGCGTGCCTGGCGCTGAGCGAGGTGGGGTACGGCGCGTGGATGGGCGCGTCGCTGGCGGCGTGGTGGCGCGCGGCGCCGCAGGCCGAGCTGGCGCGGCGCGGCCTGGACCTGCTGCACGACCTCAAGCCTGCGCTGCTGGCTGTGGAGCGCTACCGGGACGTGGCGCGCCCGCTCTACGACATGATCGAGGTGACGCGCGCCCCCGCGACTGTCTCCACTCACCACTAACGATATCAGTATGTCAGCTGTCAGACATGCTGCGGCCCGAGCTCCCACCGTGTCTGACCAGAGCCGTGTGTTGCAGGAGGTGGAGCGCGAGGCTCCCAACAACGCGTTCGTCATCATCGTGTTCGGCGTGCTCGGCATGGTGCTGCAGGCAAGTGCTCGCTACACACAAGCTTCTTTTTCAAATTATGCTTTACCCTCAAATAATAAACTAGTCTTGTTCCATACATCATTTGCTTGAGGGAAAAGGGGGAAGGGTTTTGTTTGGGTAAATTGTTAATTAAATATTTACTGTGTGATTTATAGGTGGCGGCGTTTATTATGGCGCGTCGCCTGGCACGGAGCTCGGGCGAGCGTGCGCCGGCGCAGGGCTCGGACAAGCACGCGGCCGTGCGTGCCGTGTCCGACGCCGACGACGACAGCGACAGCAACGACCCCGAGCGCGCGCCGCCCGGCTGGCGCAAGAAGGCCAACCTGCGCATGTACACCATCCTCGACAAGATTTTCTAGCAGGTGGGACTCGCGGCCGAGCGCCGCCCTAGGATGTGCCACGCGCTCGCGGCCGGTAGAGTGCCCTTGCTGAGCCGCTCGGTGAATGCTTCCAGGACGAGCCGGGCGCGGCGCCGGGCTCCCCGCGCGGGCGGGCGCGGCGCCGGGCGCGGGCGGGCGCGCGGCGCGGGCGCCGGGCGGCGGGCGGCGCGGCGCGGGATGCGGCCTGGGACGCGGTGCAGGCGCAGTTCGCCGCGTCCCGCGCCGCGCGCCGCCCGCCGCCCTCCGCGCCCGCCGCCGCGCTGCTCATCCTACACACGGACCTGTAGCCGCCGCGCTGCTCATCCTGCACACGGACCTGTAGCCGCCGCGCTGCTCATCCTGCACACGGACCTGTAGCCGCCGCCGCCTGCGGACCGCGGGGGAGAAGCGGGACCTGCCCGTGTTCATTGTATTGTTATTATAATATGTTATATCAGAGAGTCGATGCGACTGGCCGGCCGCTCGGCGATGGTCGGCTGAGACACGTATTATGTTCTCTATGTAAACTAATTAACGAACACAGACTGCCATATTATGTAGTAGTTAACAGTAATCCTAATGCTAAGTGATACAGTATCGGTAGAGTAAGAGGCGTGAGATGTGACGGATGCGTGGCAGGGTGGTCAGTTGGTCACCTGTGTTCGCCCGCCACTGGATGAGTGTTGCTCCTGTGTACTCCTGCACTCCTATCTACTCGTAGGTACTCAGTGTATTGTGAATGCGAGGCGGCACGCCGTATACCTGTGCCGTACACTATATTTTGTAAACGTATGTTTTTTAATATTTTTGAGTAGTGACTTCTTGCCTTGTAGCGAACTTATCGAGAGACGCGGTGCTATTGAACGCAACATATACATATATCAAACAACATAAAGTTATATAGAAGCCCCCGGCCCCGCCTGCCCCTCGCGTGGTGCCCCCGCCGGCGCCGGCGCCCCCTGTGCACGGTACTCAACCGGCGTCTCTGTGTTGAACGTAACACATGGGTGGGCAAGCACTCCATATTATTTTAAGCTCGACGGAGCCGCTGGTTGAGTGCCGCTGCTGCAGGACTATCGATGAGCACGTGCCCCTCAGGCGCGTGACGAGTTTCCTGAACTCCCGGCGCCTGCGCAGGCGAAAGCCTCACCACGTCTCGAGTTGGTTTTATTCTGGGCTCGACTGCCTGTTTTATATTCCATTAATGTGATACCATTTTGCTGTGATTTGAGTTAAACTACAAGAGCGAAGCTAATTTGTTATTCGTAGGTGTCGGGCGCACGCGTGAAATGCGCGGGCGCAGGTGAAGGTTGTTCGGTTGTCGGTAACCTGGTGCCAAATAGCGTAAGTTAGATAGTATGACTCGTTCACTGTTGTAGACAATATCGATGTTATAGTTCGGAGCTCCCTCGGTAACTAGACAATAAGCGATACGCACACGAGCGCGCCGCGCCGCCACTGCGCAGGCGCGCGTTGTTTGTTGATCCTCCAATGTAACACGTTACAATTAAAGCAATAAAGTGATATTTTTATACACAAAGTAGTTTCATTTTCTGTAGTGTGGTGACACTGAGCATGCGCATTGCGCTCGGTCACAAGCTGGGATACCGAGTCCTAACGGTCATAGTTCATCTTTGTTAATTGGTACGTGTGGAGCCGCGCAGGACAGCCGCACAGGTCAGCGGACGAGTCCGGCGCAGTGAGGGGTCGACGGCGTGATGTATGTAAGTATTGTGAGGAAGTGGGAGGCGAGTGAAGAGGGCCACTTTAACACCTTACAACCATCGGCTGTCAAACCAGTTGTATATTATATACATACATGTTATGGACCAAGTGATTAATAGGGCATTGTAATAAATGCCCGCGTAGTTTGAAAAATGCCCAATATGAAAGGGCAGTGTGGTAATAACTACCTATTGAAATAATCAAATCGTCCGGGCATTATTAAAATGTTAATTACCTATCATCATCATCATCATCATCATCAGCCCGTTGCAGTCCACTTACCTATGGGGCAGAATAATTAAAACCTGATTTTATTACTGTCAACGAATCATGTCGACTAATTTTATTTATCCATTGCGAACTAATTGCCCAATCACACAATAACAATAGTCTTTCACTATAATTTGACACAGAATCACGAAAATATAACCTTCCTCGTCCATTAGTATTTATGCAAAAAACAAAAACTGTTACACATGCTGCGTGAACTAGCTGATTCTTCAGCACGCATCGGTCTCCGGATGAACTCGGACAAAACCTAGGTTATGTCAACTAACATGTCATTCCGGAACCAACTCCGCTTGACGGAGTTACTCTCGAAGTGGTTCACGGGTACATTAACCTGGGGCAAATATTACAAGTGGTTAAGAATAACTTCGAGAAAGTAGCCTGGAGAAGGATACAGCTAGGTTGGGAAGCATTTAGGAAACTGTATCTCTTCGCCTATACCACAAAGCCTTAAGACGAAAGTCATCAACGAGTGCGTCCTAGCCGCCAAGACATGTGAAGTGGACACTGACGTGACGGTGCGACTGCTCCGTCAGTTAAAGGTCGCTCAGCGAGATATAGATAGAGCTATGTTGGTAGTTTCTCACAAGTATAGAATCAGAAACGAAGTTACGACAGAGAACCAAAGTTATCAACATAGCCCACAGGATTAGCAACCTGAAGTGGCAGTGGACAGGTCACAAGTGTCGCAGTCTCGCAGAACCGACAACCGTTGGGGAAACCTGTTCTGGAGAGGAGACCCCGACAAAGTAACATACACAGGGTATTATCAGATTGCCCGAAAAGCATATGGCAATGTTCATAATGTATATTGTTCATAATGGCAATGTGATAAGTAAGGAAGTTCCAATTATACTTATTACTTCGCCCTTAGTAGCTTGTTATTATTCATAATGCCCGGGCATTATGTAAAGTGACCCACACACTTGGTCCTTATCATATATATGTATATAACTACATGAGAAATGAACCGAACTATAAGACTAGCTGCTGAGGTGGTGGCACAGTGACGCAATGCGCGACTGTTGACTGAGAAGTCCAGGGTTCGATTCCCGGATCGGGCAAAGTATTAATGTGGGTTTTTCTATTAGGTACCTAATACCACTAATACTCAGTACACGAGAGCTAGATTTGAGCCTGGTTGGTAGCAACAGGTTCGCGTCTTATTACATTGTGAATTTGGGATTGGAAACTATAATATCCCACCAAGAACATTTCAATTTACTATCTCATACCACTTCATTGTTAAACAGTTATCAGGTCTCCCGAAGAGCCCCAGCGGCTGCGTGTACGACGCCGCGCGCTTGACTCTACTCACCCACCCTAACCTACAGCTCGGTCACTAATGATGGCTCCGCCGTTTTGTCATCTTTCAAGTGCTGTAAACTGCTGATAAACGCCCTATCTCGCTTACCACGAAAACGCAGCTATAATTGCTTCCACTTATCAGGTTCTAAAACAAAGCTTGGGCAACGTTCCGTTCTTCCAAGACTACAACGAATTCTCTAAACATAATAACCTGGATCACACATGACACATGACACATGACACACAAGTAATGTTCACTCTCCAATTAAAAGAAATACCTAGCCCCTTAACACGAACTCTTAAAGCAGTTCATTTACCGATGAGGAAGCGAGACGCCGCATTACACTGCACGTAGCGGCGCGCGGCGTCTCACTTTCACAACATAAACGTTCTGCTTCAGGAGTTCATGGTAAGCGAGCTGAAAAGTGTTTATTATGTACATAATAATAATGGGTGGGGCTCGTAGCTATGAGTGAGTGAGTTAAGCCGTGCTCGCCGCGGTCAGTCTTGTGATGGGTGACCGTTTTCACATGTCGAGACCCCACTGTGCTTCGGAAGGCACGTTAAGCCGTTGGTCCTGCGCCTGATCTCTCTCCGGTCGTGTCGGTCTGCCGTCCCATCGGACTATGAGAGTGAGGGAATAGGGAGTGCACCTGTGTCTGCGCGCATACTTGTGCACTATAATATCTCCTGCGCAGATGGCTAGTCTCAATTGAGACAGGCCGCCGTGACCGAAATTCGGTTAGGAGGACATTATTATTATTATTAATAATAATGGAGTGAAATACTTATTTTGTTTATGATATAATACTTATAAAGAAAAAAAAACGTAAAAACACCTCCCTAGTATTCAAGTGAATGCTGTTGTGTCTTTTAAGTGGACCAATGACGAGCACACCGGCCCCCCTAGACAATTGACAAGTGGCAATGCGCTTGACGGATAGAAATCGAATAGAATGATAAATGTTTGGGGGTGATATCATGTTTTGGCTATGTTATCGATGACGTAATTATGTCAATCCCATATATTTTTCATGCTATTTGATTTCTATTTATCAAGCGTTTTACCACTTGTCTAGGGGGACAGAATTGTTATTTTTTTTGTATTTTTAAAACATAAATGCATAATTAATATTATGCTCCGTTAGAGTTCCTATTAATAAAATAAATAGTAATAAATAAATAGTCAAGATATTTTTTTCATGTAGTGGTCTGCCAAGTGCCTAGCAAGCAAATTAGTTAAAATAACGATGAACAGGAATTTATTATCAAAGGTATACCGTATGTAGGTAATTCATAATAAATACTTTAAACATGAATTAGTTTATTAAAAACAACAATTTCCCATAGTTGGTCGTTTGTCATTACTTCCCAGAATTCGATCCTTATCAGAATCACTCTCTGACGGAGCACGTTTTATTATCAATATCATCGGAGTTCACCCCTGGTTCATGAGAGAAGGAGCCCAGGAAAGTGTGATGACGTTCTAACGTTTTAGTTTCACTTAAAATCTGAAGGTGCGTACGGATTGCGCGTACCCTGGTACGCGTACTCAGTTTACGCGTATCCGGAACGCCTAGTCCATACCTGCAGCTACGCGTTCACTCTTGGGGTACGCGTACCGCGCGAGCCAACTCGCAGCGCGAGCCAGAGCCACCGTCAGTCGGTTTTTGGTCGCGTGTCAAAGAGGACGCACGCGGCCGGCTACGCTATATTTGGACGGCAAAATGAATAAACACGCGTGTTCTTCGAGTTTCAATAATGAAAATATTATTAGATTGATTCAACTTTATGAATTTCACCGGGTCTTGTGGGATAGCACACTAACTGATTATCGAAATAACGATTTACGCCAAGATGCATGGAAGGCAATTTCAAATGAACTGAACATTCCAATAGGTGAATTAAAAAAAAAGATGACAACTTTATTAGCAACTAATAGAAAAGAAAGGAGCAAAATCAAAAAAAGTTTAGTAACAGGATCAGGTAAGTTTTTAAATTGTTTATTTACGCATTTTATGCATTGTATTTTCGCATTGTAAATTGACATATTTATAATAGCCTATATACTTTTTTATCTTTTTTTTTTACAGGAGCTAATGATGTATATATATCGAAGTGGTTTGCATCTGAATATTTTACTTTTCTAAATGATAAGGACAAACCAATGCCAACAACGGAGACTACTGTAAGTAATTACGATTAGTTATTAACGTTATTATATTTATACTTACCAGCTGCTTTATGAGGCTTTTTCAATTTTATTATACATATATTACGCGCGTTAAATTGAATATAAAACAAGCAACGAGATTAGGAACTTGTATAGACCATATATATAGCAACGTAAAAAATGCAACCGGAGAAACACATCAACTATTTTTATCGGACCACGACACCGCACAAACTTTAAACTTTCCCATAAAAAGAAAACCTCAGAACTTACAGCACTGGTATGTTACTAACCGCGATTACAATAATGAAAACATTTCAAAATTTGTGACGTCGTTATCATCCTTATCATGGAACACCGTATACGAAAAAACAGAATGTAACCAGGCATTCAACATGTTTCATGAAACTTATTCACTTTTTTATAATCTTTGTTTTCCTCTAAGAAAAATTAAAATTAGTTGTAACAAAAATACGCCCAAATGGGCTACCAAAGGCATTAAAAAATCATCTATAACTAAACGACGACTTAGACACAACTATTACAAAAATAACAATAATTATAATAAACACAAATACAAAACATTTGATAAAATACTTAAAAAATGCATAACAAACTCAAAAAAATGTATAAATACCAACTTTGTCAAAAACGCAAAAAATAAATGTAAAGCGTCATGGGAAATAATCAAAGACAAAACTGATGACGTTAAGACTCGAGAGTACATTAAAAGCGTTAAATTTAAAGGAGACATCCTAAACCATCCCTTAAAAATTGCGACGGCGTTTAATGAAAACTTTATTTCTACAACAAACATAGATAAAAAAGGTAAACCAAACTATAATCTACTGAAACCAGTTAATTCCACCATTTTTATCCAACCCACATCTAAACATGAAATAATTCGAATAATTAATTCACTAAATAAAACAAATGCGGTGGGTTATGATGGAATATCAACTTATGTAATAAAAAGATGTTGTAATGTTATTGCAGAACCGTTAAGTTACCTAGTTAACCTTTCATTTGAACAAGGAGTCTTTCCAGACAAACTCAAAATCTCAGTAGTAAAACCATTAAAAAAAAAAGGCTGCGATCAAGAATTGAATAACTACAGACCAATAACACTTATACCCATATTCTCAAAAATTTTTGAAAAATTAATGTTTACACGTATTACTAATTTCTTAAATAAATATAATGTAATAACTGACGAACAAAATGGTTTCCAAAAAGAAAAGTCAACAACATTAGCTGCATTCTCATTAGTTCAAATGATTACTAAAAACATCGATGAACGACATCGAACCACAGCCATATTCTTTGATATGAGCAAGGCATTCGATGTTGTAAAACATGAAATACTACTTCATAAATGTAGCATATATGGTATTAGAGGAACAGCCCTAAATTGGATCACTAGTTATTTAAACAGCCGAGAACAATGCGTCGAAATTACACACTTAGATAATAAAATTGAAGAACAAACATTTAGGTCATCGTTTAAACGAAATCTTTTCGGTGTACCACAAGGGAGCGTCCTTGGTCCACTTTTGTTTCTTTTATATATAAATGACATGCCAAATATTACAAAACATAAATGTGTATTATTCGCAGATGACATCTCAGTACTAGTAACAGGAGAACGGAAAGAATCGAATCACCAAGACCAAATAAACTCCACTATAGAATCCGTATTAAACTGGCTAGAAGCAAATAATCTAACAGCAAACCTAAGCAAAACTAAACTACTCCAATTTTCTAACTACAATAATAAAATCGATAGTATCTTAACCATAGCTCGTGGTACTCAAATTGATGAGGTAGCTGATACAAAATTTCTAGGTATTGTATTAGATAACCATTGCAACTGGAAGAATCACATTGATAATGTTTGTAAACGTATAAATAAATTTGTGTACGCATTAAAAAAATTAAAAAAACTAGCAGGAGAAAAAGCGGCACTTACCGCCTATCATGGATATATAAACTCGGTACTCCGTTATGGGTTAATACTATGGGGTAATTCAACAAATATTAATGATGCTTTTATTGCTCAAAAAAAGTGTGTACGAGCGATATGTGGGGCAAGCCCCCTAGACACATGCCGACCACTATTTAAAAAACTTAAAATCTTAACTTTACCATCTCTATATATCTTTGAAATAGCTATGTTTGTAAAAAAACACCCCAATTTATTTAGTAAAGCTTTCGATCATAAAAAACACCTATCTAGAGACATAACTAAACTTGTTGTACCTAGACCCTCAACAACATTATATCAAAAAAATTGTGCAGTTATGGCCATTAAGGTATATAATAAGATTCCTAAAAACTTTAGAGAACTTCCCCTAAGACATTTTAAAAATAAATTATACGAGTGGTTAACAAAGCAATGTTTTTATAATATAAAAGAATATTTAGAATATAAGGGTATTTAGGTTGTTTATATTGTTTAATTATTTTAGCTATATTGTTAATTATTATTTTTTCATACTTCTATGTTTTTAATGTTCTCGCAACGATAGATGTAATTATTATTATGTAATTTTTTACATTGTAAATTTTGCATACCGAGTTATCGGTGAAACATGCTGTACTCTTTACTGTACTTTTAACAACCTGTATTACCGTGTTTCTTGCAAATAAAGATTTCTATTTCTATTTGAAACTCGGTACGGTGCGCGGTCACACAATCGGCCAGACGCCGCGCAAGCGCCGCGCATGCGCTCCGCGCACACGCCGCCGGCGGCGTCCCTCGCGCTCCGATCCCGCGCCCGACTCCCGAGGCCAGTCGCCAGTCTGAGTCGCGCGCGCCCGCTCCGCACGCAAGTAACGTTTCAATCGATTCCGCGGCTCTTGCTCGCTCCCGCCAAAAGTTTTGTTTTTTATGTATGTTAGAATATAGTTATAGTTCCAATAGTTGTACAAGTCACTGTGCGCTAATAAACTGTTTATGTACTCTAAGCGTAGTGTCTTTCACTGAGTACAAACCCACGCCACCACCATCATACATATTATTTTAGCCTACGTTAATCCGTGTAGTTAGTACACGTTTTATATAATATAAATGTCACATTAAAACTTAGTGATTATTTTGCCACTCAAGGGGGGCATTATTAACAAAGTGTTCCGCCAGATGTAAACGTATATGAGTAGGAGTATCGGGCGATCTCCTAGGTACACTGTGTATAGGAAAAAAAGAAGTTAATTGCTGTTGGTCTTGTCGCCATGCACCTGGAACAAGCTCTCCTCGCTGTTCAGAGTCAAATGCATTCGTATGTGCGTAAATATTTGATAGTCTGCTTTTTCGTAAAAAATTGTGTAAATAAACAGTTGCCAATACAATTTTTGTAGCTTTTTCCGGTTCCAAAAGCATTGGTTTTCGTACCTAGTACTCGAAACACCGAACTCAGTATCCCAAATGCATTCTCAACTACCCTCCTATATTAATTGTTCAAAAAAATAGAAAAGTTATTACTTTGACAATAAAAAAAGTATTAAAATAGGTAGGTATAGATTATTATTTGAGGTAAATGCATATTTTGACCAAAATGGTATGAGTAATTGTGGGAATGATTAGCCGTTAAAATATACGTGGTAATAAACAGGTAAATGTGGATATATAAATAATTAAATGTTCTGTTCAGACAGCTGGTGGAGTCGCCGGTCGCCGCTGACTAACCGCCGGCCCACCTCGCGCTGATAGTGCTGATAAGATATTACACGCGCGTGTTTGTGCTATCGTGTTATCACCGCCACGCTGTTTGATACAACCTACATTAAAGATGTGATAGTATCCGTATTGTTAGTCAAATGTGGAAACAGAGGTAGTGTCTTGCGCCTGCCTGCGCGTGAGTTTCGAGCGGCGCAGCTCTGTGAGGACTAGATTGTGGCTCGTGCTGCGGCCGCTGTGTCCGAGCGACATGTGTGTGCGCGCCGCCCCCGCGCTGTTGGCGCACGTCAACCTGCTGCTCACCGTGAGTGCTGGTGCCACAGGCTGCGCGCGCACACATACGGTTCAACGAGGACGTCTGGCTAGACCCACTTCACTAAGGGCTTGATTTCCGCTCCCGTGACCCCTGAGTTTCACGTTCGCGTTGTTTTGTACAAAACTAATCCTCTCTGTATGTGTGCGTGTGTCGCGTCAGTGCCTTATGTTTGTGTGTCATGGTAACGGTTGACGGTTGGGCGAGTGGTGAGTGGTGACGCGACGTGTGTTGTGCGCAGCTGTACGGGGGTGCGGCGCTGGCGACGGCAGCGCGGCTCAAGTGGGACCCCAGCACGTACGTGGTGCTGCGCGAGCTGTTCCCGGCGGAGTACCGCGTGGCCGGCGCCGCGCTGGCGGGCGGCGGCGCCGTGCTGCTGCTGCTGCCGCACCTCTCCGCTGCAGCACTGCACGCCGCGCGCATGCACTCGCGCCGCGTGCTGCTCTACATGGTATAAGTATAACGCGGCTAAGGCACTACCTGTAGTCTCGTCTCCAAGTTGTGCAGTATTAACGGTGCGTGTGTTTGGCGTAGTACGCAGCGCTGATGACGCTGCTGATGGTCGGGGAACTGGTGTTCGGCGTGTGGCTGGCGCTGCAGGCGGCGGAGTGGCTGCGCTCACAGGCCGCGCAGCAGATGGCCGAGGCGCTGGAGCTGAGCGAGCACTTGCGGCCCGTGCTGCGTTATCTGGCGCGCTGGCACCCGCTGCCACACCACATCGATGCACTCATCGTGGTGCGTGCGCGCATACCGCGACTAACGTAGACCCGCACAGAGCATTATACTAAGTGTGACCGAGAGTGTGTGCGTGCAGGAGGCGCAGGAGGACGCGCCGCGGAACCTGTACGCCGCGCTGGGGCTGGGCGCGCTGCTGGTGCTGCTGCAGCCGCTGGCGCTGGTACTGGCGCTGCTGGCCGCGCGCCCGCGTTGCGCCGCCACCTCCTCGGAGCTCAGCCTGCAGCCGCGCCCTCCGTCGTACAGGTCTGTAGAGAACCACTTCCACAAACTTCTAAGTTGTTCTAATACACTCACGCTCATACTTTCTCAAAGCATGTGAGGAATAATAACATAGACAAAACTAGTACTTTTTTTTCTGAACAAATGATTTATCCATAAAATAATCCCCCTTACTTATAAAAATTCGGTTAAATTATACCTCTCACTGTCGTTTGCATGTCAAAAACAGAGATGCCAATAGACAATAGACTTAAGAAGTGGTTATCTTAAAACACATGTTAGCATCGTTTATAAGTAAGAGGGAATAAGTACCTACATAATTATAATGCATAGTATAGGTACAGTGAGCAACATAAGTAGCTATAGAATTTAATTGAGGAACAACTTCATAGTAAAATGTCTTAAAAATATTCTCAGATCATCATTTCATTTCATTCAATGATTTGACATGTTAAGTTACTTATGTTGCTGACTGAACATACCTATAGTATGCTATACCTACCTAGCATAAACACGTGTACATATAAAATTGCTTCAAAAAAAGAATAATGATAGACTCCCTCGTTGTCTGCTGTCCTCCCGCGGGTACGGTGTACCGGAGATTTGTGTGCTTGCAGCGGGCCCGCCCGGTGCGTCACCTTCGTAGTCAACATATACTATAGTAGCAAGCGGGCCGGCCGGGCCGGCTCCAGGACGGCGGGCCCGGGCGGTGGGCCTGGCGGGCCAGCTCCAGGACGGCGAGCCCGGGCGGTGGGCCCGGCGGGCCGGCTCTAGTACAGCGGCCGTGTTTCTGTGCAGCCGTTCGGGCGCCGTGCGCTACCACAAGCTGCCGCTGCGCACCGCCTACAGGAACGGCCGCATAGTGATCCTGTGAGCGCCGCGCATGCGCCTGACAAGCTGCCTCTAGCACACCGACTAGTGACTGACTACTAAGTGATGGTGCTCGGGGACTCGGGGAGGTCTGCGGACGTGACTGTGAGGGACTGCGCCGGGTGCAGCGGCGGCTGAACGTTCGGAGCTTATTGCTGCACACATATATTACGTTCGAAAGTTTAATAATAATTATTGTATTTAGGTACCTACATATGTATTTAGTAATAATACTTCCATGGTTATGATGATGATGTCTTCTTGATAATGATGTTCACACCTTTACCAATTTAATTTAAGATTACAATAAATAAATAAAACAATTATGAATAGTTCAACATTTATTTATTCATTATACACATGAAATTGAAAGTGTCGGCACAGTGTCGGCCCGCAGACCGCGCGACTCGCGTGTCGCGTGACGCGTGTCGCGCGGAGCCGCGCGTCGGCGCCGTGACGCTGACCGCTGTGCAAAAATATATAACTGGTGCAGGCGCGGGCCGATCCCCACGATACATCTTTACAACGAATGTTATGTATACATATAGCTATCGTAATAAGAATATCTATCTATTATAATATATTATCAACAAAATAATACATCAGGAGTGAGGGCGCCTCCCGCCCTGCTCTGCTTGCCGTCGTCTCTACATCACACCATGATATGACATCGCGTTCCATTTTAATACATATCATTTTACACGTAATATAATTATGAACAAAGTACCTTTAAATATATTATACTCTGACTTAACTAGATATAGCAACAGTCAACATCGCCCAGCTCACATACAGCCGGTGAGAACGCGCAGCGGCGCGGGCGCACCGCGTGCTGGGCGGCGCTGAAGTAACAGAAGCAACACCGCTACATAGTGGCGCGACACCCAGGGGGGTGGCGGCTCGCGGTGCCTTACGGATGACTGATTACTGATGATTAAAGATGACTGCTCGAGTACCGACACCTGTTGCCCAGTGTCAAGACTTTGTACATAGGACAGAGGAGATCGTGTCAGCTGCAGAAGACGATGGCATCGTTGTACGTCCGCGCTTATCTGTAGGCTGGCGCGGCCGGCTGCTCCGCCAGGAACGGGTTGCTGGGCCGCGGCGCAGGCGCCTGGCCCGGCACGCTCAGCGACTCCGCGCCGCTGTAGCTCTGCGAACAGCGACAGGCATGGTCAGCTCGGTACTACGGCCGCGGGGGCCTAAAGGGCAGGGGGGGGGTACCTGCGTGGCGCCGTACGAGTCGTGGTGCGCGAGGTCAGCCAGGCGCGTGGACGACAGCGCGCGCGGCAGTGGGTTGGACGGCACGCCGTGCGGGGCCAGCACGCCGGCCTCGGCCACCGCGCGCGCCTCGTCATCCACGGCCGTGTTGGCCGCCTCGGGCTCGCCGCGGAAGTTGATGAACGCGAACACGGCCAGCACCACCGTGCACAACAACCCGTAGCCCGCGAACGTGCGCGTTGTGCCCCACTTGGCCACCGCGATGCCACCCAGCACAGCGCCGCAGCCGCGGCCCAGCCCGTGGTGCAGCCCTGCAACGAGACGCGTGACATGTGGAGACGGCACGTGCGCAGACGCCGAGGTCCGGGTGCGCAGACTCCGCACCTTGCAGCACGCCCTGCGCGGAGGAGCGCAGGCGCGGCGGCGCGCCGTGCGCGATGTACGAGCAGCAGGCGGCCCACACGGCGGCGTGCGTCACGCCCTGCACGAACTCGAAGGGCAGCACCCACCAGGGGTCGCTCAGCCACGCGATGTACAGGAAGCGCAGCACGTTGCCCGCCAGCCCCAGGCACAGCACCTGCGCACACGACGAGCTGAACTATCCCCGTTGGCTTACGGGGGCTCAATATAATGAGGCGTAGCTCGGCTATCGCTGATGGAATATAAGTCTGTATCTGTATGTCTTAATGTATGCATAAAATTCGTATAAAATACTATTTGCAAATATTTTTATTCAGTAGAACTGGTAAAACAGTTATCCATACTAGCTAACCTTCACATGGCCCATCTGTGTAATAAGTTTAAAGCTGAAGAAGTAGGCAAATATTTCCGAGATGTGATTGATTACGGAAGCCACTCCGAACAGCGTCGGGGAACCACCGATATCCTGAAACAAAAATGAAAGAACTTAATATATAGATGCGTGCACTCTGGAGAAGAACGGATCGAGTAATAGTCAGGGGGCACCGACCTGCAGGTGCCAGAAGAGGAAGGTGAAGATGAGGCCGATGCCGAAGCCCATGAACCACGCCACGAATAGGAAAGACGCCGCCTTCACGTTCTGGAACTGGCGCAGCACCGTCACCCACTCCGGCATCTCGCGGGTCGTCTGTGCGAACACCTGCCACATACAAAATAATTATACACTAACTAATACCACCAATGAAGCGTCATGTGCACTGCGCATTGATAGTGCCCTAATAGTCACTAAGTATAAAGTGTGTCGTCAATAGGAGTGAGGAGGATACAATTAGGAGTATCCTGTATCTTAGTCAGTGCTGGAGGTGTACCTTGGCCTGCTCGAGCACGGGCTGGCGCGGCGCAGGTGCGCTGGTGTCCAGTCCGGGCAACTGCAGCTGTTCTGCGAGCTGCTGCTGCAGCTTCTCCTCGTGAGTAGGCTCGGCGGGCACAGGAGGCTCCGTGGCTTCCACGCTCACAAACTCGTACTTAAACCTTATCTGTCAAACAACAGGCGCCGCCGTCAGTACCTGGCCGCCCTGATAGCAACAGAAATAAAGCGCGGGTCCCCACCTGAGTGGCCGTGATTAGCGCGGCGCCCATCAACACTGAGAACGTGGCGAAGCAGATGGTGTAGTTCTTCTCGAAGCGCTGCGGGCCGCCGCACGGGTGCGAGCTGAACGCCGTGCTGTGGTCCAAAGCGATGCCCACAAAGAACATCGCCAGCCCCCAGCCCAGTGAGCCGAACATGCGCTGGTGCCCGTACCTGCACAACGCGCACTCCTCATTACTCGCCGTCATCACTTCAAGAAGAGAGTCTAAAGCCGGCGGCGGGCCTCACCTATCGGCGTCCTCGCCCAGCAGCGTGATGACGGCGGAGTCAGCGAGCGTGATGGCGGGCGCGCTGAAGAACTCGCCGATCACCACTAGCAGCAGCAGCAGGAAGAACGTCTTCTGGATGTCGGGCGTGCGGTACACGATAAAGGAGTGCAGCGGCGTCACCCAGTCGGCGTTGGCTTTGGAGTCGAAGTTGAGCGCGTCGCTGACGGGCAGCGGCGAGCCCTCGCGGCCGGCGGACGGCGCGCCGCGAAACGAGCGCGTGGTGCTAGTGGGCCAGTCTTCGTCGTAGCGCGGCTCCGTCAGATTGTAGGCCGTGGCGTTGAGCGGGTGCACGCACGACACGGCGCCCGGCTGAACCCAACTCAGGGGCAGCGTGAACACGATCCACGCGCCCAGCGACGCCAGCAGCAGCGTGCGCCCCTTCTGCCAGCGGTCGGCCAGCCCGCCCCAGAAGGGCGCCGACAGGAACTCTACGAAAGGCCGCGTGCCGATCAACAGGCCGCATTGGCCCGCGTTCATGCCCATTTGCTTAAAGTACACGCCCATCAGTGGGAACAGCGAGCCGAACGCCGAGTAGAAGAAGAAGTAGAAGGTTTTGACCGTGAGAAGCTCAGGGTCCACAGCGCCGGCGCCGCACATCATCTCCAACAGGTCGCTGCGCCCGCGCACCTTGTTCGTCGCATCCTTCGGTGCCGGGTACCTGACACAATCACACATACGTGTAAATCGTTGACCTAGACTCTGTGCTTTGTGGTTGTGGTAGCAAACATAAAGTATTAAACAAATACATGTCACAATTTCCTCCCTGGTCGGTTACTAACTTACTACGTCGACAGAAGTTACGAGCACATCGGACCTTCCGAATAGACCAACTGATTCACGTGACATGCTCGTCGGTTGCATTGGTCCGCGATCTTGTTAGCGATTACTGAGAATTTTTTAATCCCAACATTAACTACCTAAGTACATGTCACTAGAATTACAACTCCCGAAGTGAATGTATTAACTGTTTAGTAATAATACTATAAATACATCTAACTAATAAGGGGTCGTCCATTAATCACAAGGGAGGGGGGGCCATTTCAAGCCTCACGTGATTCATGGACGATCCCTAACGATTCTTCGAGTTCCTCTTGGTAAGGGAAAAAAACCAACAACGTGTAGTAACTGTATGCATGTTACAGCTCCCAATGTACTGAAAAGCATTCACCCGCTGCTCCAGTGGTCGGCCGCTATCATAGGGCGGGCCGGTGCCCACTTGTAGCATTCACGTACCAGCGTCTACAATCTGGGCTGTGCAAGAACAACAAGCGCTCGATGACAGCCCTTTACATTAGTTAACAATGCCTAACTAACTCCTGAAGCTTCAGTTCATAAGTTAAGCAGGGTAAAGACCGGCCGCCGCTCCAGCATTACAGGAAGTGATGTAGGAGTCTCGCGGTGGCACGCCCCGCGCCGCTTAAGCAACACAACTCCTCTATCACTATCGACACGATGAAATCTTTATTTTGCAATCACCTAATAGTTTTGCAGTTCTTTTAGAAGCAACCATATTTGAGTTTAGTGAAACACATGTATACATATATATAATGTATCAATGTATGTTCTCGACACGTTCAGAGCTACATCCCGCAGCAGCACAGAGGAGAATACAAGTTAGTGGTAAGTATTTATTACAAGTGTTGCTAGTATGTCGATATGTGGAGTTCCTGTGTCTTATAACGTTGGTTCCCGACAGGATCCCTTCATCAAACTACCTGTTACTTATTATTTTGAAAATAACGTCCTATGAAATTACTATTGGGTACGTGTTGATATTATATGACTAATAGCGTTCATCAATCGTCTTCAGGGTAAGGTATTGCGTGGCTCTAGATAAATTGGTTAAACTCTTGAATGTGCCAAATAAGAATTCCTTGTTATAATATAATGCGATGTACACGCACTGCCTCCCTCCGAGCTGACCTCTCAGGCTGTCACCGGCCGGAGGCTGGGTAGCGGACTAGGGGTGCTGCGTGTGGGGCTACTCGCTACAGGCAGGACGGATAACATACATTGATTTTGATTAACTTTAGAAAAGAGTTTCTGCGTTCGTAGTGCGTCTATTGTGCCAAGCCTCGTCAAATATTGACGTTGTAACGAAAAATGAAAACATATCGAGTACGAGCGGCGCGCGCTGGCGAGCGCCCCCGCCCCTCTCCCCTGGCGCCCCCTGCACCACACCAGGAACTCTGAGCATCCCTGCGAGTCTGCGACTGGTACATGGATACATAGGGCCGATATGATGTCGACTGACCACTGGCTGAGACCGACCTTCCACAATAAACGTAACAACATAACACGGGTGCTGAAGGTGAGAGCTCAAATAGAATCCGATCCTCTCATCAATGGACATTGTAGGACTTAGAACGAGCGACTGCAATTTGTTGTCAACATCTTGCTAGATAAGCAATGAGGTGCACGCTATAGAGATAGATGATTATGTAAAACTAGTAATAGTTAGGGCGAGCGCTCCCCGGGCGGCGGGCCGGCGGGCCGGCGGGCCGGCGGGCGAGGCGCGGCGGGAGCGGGCGGGCGCACCTGGACGTGTCCACCTCGCCGTACTCGTCGGGGTTGACGAGCGGGCGCGCGGCCAGCGGCGCGGCCGGCGGCGGAGCTCCCTGCGGCGGCTCCATGGCGCGGCGGCGGAGGACTGAGCCGCAGCGTCGCCGCCGCCGCTCGATACCGCCGCCCCGCCGCCCGCTGCCCGCCGCCCGCCGCCCACCGCGCCGGCGCGCTTCAGACCCTGCGCGCGCACGCCCCGCTCGCCACCCTGACCCTTGCTCGGCTCGCTCCCAAGCTGCCGCCCGACGCACGCACACGAGCGTGCCAGTAGTCAGTGCTTACGAAGTTCTCGGGGCACGTCGAAGGCGCTCCTGTACTTTTATGCAAAATTCCATGATAACGGCCTTAGCGATGTGTGCGTGCTTCGGGCGGGGGTTGTAGGAAGTTGAGTATCGGATACAATAGTAGGCAGTTCAATGTGTGGCAGTGGTGCCAATGTCGCGCGGCCCCGGGCGGCGCGCGCCGTGACGTGGGGCTGGGGGTGGGCGGCGGCGAGGGGGAGGGGGGATGGGCAGGCACTTCACGGCCGACACCGGAACTACGTTTCGATTTCTTCCTTCTTCTTCTGTAGAGTCTGTGTCGAGGTCGGCCCGGCAGCCCGGCAGCCCGGCGCGGCGCGGGCGGAGGTGTGATATGAATCTAATTGAAGTGTTATATTCCACAATCGTCTGTTTAAGATCATATTATTCGCATCCTTTTGTAGGTAGGGTAGGTGATTTGGATAATGCAATTGGGTGACAACCATCGATAAATAATTATAGGTACTATTTTATCCATGCCTTGCCAACTATTAGGTATGTATGTATCTCATAATCTGTGCCTTATACTAAAAAAATGTAAATTAAATATTATGAGATGCCGTACTAAGTGTGTAGGTAGATTGAAGCCGCTAAGTTGGTCATTAGCAATCATCTTGAAATAGTCATTGAACACCATGAAGCACCGAGTACCTAGTACCTATACCGACATGACGAACAGGCACTCGAGGGTCGAGGCGGTTCAATGTAAATACTTGAAAATATATGTAAAAAATACTATATATACCTAGACGGTACTCTTTTCTTACTTTTAATAAATAGGCAACTGCCTAGGGCCATCGGCAGTGGCCCCGGGCCATAAAATATTTATTATAATTTGTTTTTCTTGTGTAACAGACCATTAATAATGATGACTGCCTAGTGTTCATATAGGTACTTCATCTAGCTTTCGCCCGCGACTTTTCTATCAAAAGCAGCTGAAAATTGCGGGCGAAGTGTCAGCAATGAAGTAGAAACAGCTTTATTATACATTAAATGACATTGTGGTATAAAAAAAACTTTAGGATGCTAGAGAAGCCATGGAGAGGGTAAAGGGCCCCCGAGATGTGCGTCGCCCAGGGGCCCCGACATAGTTGATCCGGCCCTGCTGCCATTACGCAATTTACACAGAACGACCTACATTGTACAAACTCAAAATTGTAAATGTGAGCATAGTGTAGGTTTTTCTTTTTTTTTCCTTTTATTATTAGTATAGTTGTACGCAAATATCCTTCAGAAGGTACAACCGTACAACACGGGGCGTCTGTCAGGAGTCAGGACAGGTCGACTCAAACTCGCTGTGGTTCTTTCTCCAAAATATCACATCTCAGACCACCTACACTGTTCTCACATAAATTTATTGAACTTGTCTGGACTTCAAAAGAGTCATGGACGTTTCTTCTCAGAGGTAGTCAGTTAGGAAATGCCGACGCCTTCTAGTCTTTAAAAAGAATGATGTGTCAAAGGGTTTCCTGTAATCCGATTTGCAAACCGATCTGTATGTAATATCCTATGTAAGTATGTACCTTTGTAGTTACTCTCAATTTACTTTCGTTTTATAATATTTGTTGGGTGTACTTACATACATTTTAATAAATATGTACTTGTCTGAAATATTGAATTTGAATATCCTCATCATCATCCCGCAGCTCATCCGCAGCCCGGCCTCACGCCTCACCCACGCCCACGGCGGGGTCCCGACCCGACCCGACCGGCCTCCCGTTTGGTGAGCCAGTCCAGTTCCACCCGCTGTAGCCACAATGTCTGTTTGAATTTTATTACAGCTAATCAAAGTATAATAATAATTGAGTTTTGTATTCATTTAAGAGTTACATTAGTTAACACTGTCACGGTCACGGTCCACTGTACTCTAGGGTGTCCTACGGTGCTACACCAACGCAAGAGGTATCAAAATTTGCGTAATTTTATACAGATTACGCAAATGGTAGAATAACTAGAATTGCGTGGCATCTTGAGTGCTCTACCAAGCTTTGAAGTTTTGTAAATTTTACATTTTTACCGATTTGAGCTGTATTGTTTTTATAATTCAAAAATTAAGATTAAAAGGAGTTTTATTATTGAAATTAATACAAAAAAGCATAAGAAAATGAAATTAACCAAAGAAAGTTTACAATCAATGATATAAACTTAGAATTTAAACCTATTAGTGTGTACAAAATTGGTCATTTTTGATCAAAATTGCAAACTGGTCTAAAAAAAGCTATCTCTAGAAATAGTGTCAATTACACTTTGTTAGGCATCTGATAGCAGTTTAACGCATTTAAGTAACAAGAGAAATCAACAAGTTTCAAGTTCTCATCATTTGCCATGATATAAATGTACTCGTTAGAAATGTGTCGAAGAAGCGGTGGCGCTTCAATCTCACATTCGTGCATCGCAATAATTTCGGTGTAACCTCTAGCAGACGGTTAATTTTTCTATTACCAAACAACACCCTGACAAGTAAGTTAAGTCGGTGTTCAAAAAAAAAGTCTTTTGTTAACAGAAACGATGATAGATCTCAGATTTTCGGGTAAAATCGAGAGAGCATAAGTAGTAAAAGAAATAATTTTTCTCCGTCCTTAGATATGTACGTCTTTTGGCTGTTAAAGTAGATTTGTTGTGGTCCACGTTTATGCTCTGATTTGGTTCCTATCTTTTTGTTTCTTCCGGATTAATGCCGCTTATAACTATTTTCACTCAGCAATATCTTTCACCCATCAAAATAAACTTCTCTCACTGATGGGAACTTTTAAAGAGCCCCAGATAAGGTAATATTTATTGTTTCTACTAGTCTGATACGACGAATCAATAGTGTATATCAACTTTGTTATCATACGATGTAGGAGATCTCAAACAAAACCTATGTAATCTTGAACATCGTAACTATTAATCGAAAGTAAATAGCTTGTTTCTATCGTTCGTTACGATTTCCTTCTGATTGATCTAAGTAATCCATCGTACGCTTTATGGGGCTCTTTAGGTTTTAGACAAGAACAAGAATCTAATGAAGTGCATCTAAAAGCAGCAACATCGAAAAGCTTCTCAAATGACTTTAAAACACTTTTTAATTTCAAAATTATCATTTTATTGGGTTTGATCTAAGTATTCAGTAGGTTATTCAGAAACAATCGCATACTATATATGTAATTAGAGATTCCTTTCAATTATAATTGAATTTCAAGTCGCTAATATCAAATAAAATAAATGTAATAACGTCTTTTAAAGTTAAGTAGCTGCCGATCGCCAAATTATCAATATGGTCATAATCATGATAAATAATGGCACAAAATCGTCATAAACACCTCGAACCTTTGTTTAAATATCATAAAACCTCCTTTAAGCTATCTAGCTTAATCACAACTATACTAATAAGAATCATACAAATTACTTTGGTTACAAAGAAAATAATACTCGCAAGTCAAGCCAAGAAAGTCCTAAAAAAGTAAAAAGGGGGTATTTGCCGATTGAAAACCGACATACTTAAACTCGCTTGTAACGTGTTGTTGCATGCAAATCGAAACATCATATCTAAATAAAATAATTACAACTAAATAGATCAAAATAAATGATTTTTAAATACATCGTTTTGGAAGTCAAATATCACCATATAAATGTAAATTTTCAAAACTTTGAAGATCGGTAGAGCCCTAACGATGATGTTTTATTTAATTTTTAAGACTATATTCGTAATCTACGATCAATTACGCATATTTTGAGAGGTCTTGCGTTACGGAATTTCCAAAAAAAAAAATTTCAAACACCCTACTGTACACTGTACAGGTGAACAGCTTGTCCATGCTAATGATAATGATAAATGATTTTATTTCTGTAAATAGGTCTTAAAAAAACACTTTTACACGTCATTTTTTTTAAAACTAGATAGATGGCGTCGGCATTTCCTAACTGACTACCTCTGAGAAGAAACGCCGAAATAAACTCAGGGGTCAATGTCTCTTTTAAAGTCCAGACAGGTAAAAAATAATGTATGTGAGAACAGTGTAGGTGGTCTGAGAAGAGGTCTTTTTAAGAAAGTACCACGGCGAGTTTGAGTCGACCTGTCCTTACAGACGCCCCGTCTTGTACCATCTGAAGGACATTTGGGTAGGCCGTTTGAAATACTCAAACCGTCAGACACGTGAAAGAAAAATTAGTAAAAAAAAAAAAAAAAAGCAAATCCTACACAATGCTCACATTTACAAATAATATAATTTCATGTCTGTTTGTACAATGTAGGTCGTCTGTGATGGTCTTTTGGAGAAAGCCAAAGCAGATTTGAGTCAACCTGTCCTGACAGACGCCCCGTCTCGTACCATCTGCAGGACATTTGGGTAGGCTGTATAAAAAATACTCAAACCGCCAGACAAAAAAAAAAAAAAAAAACTACATAAAAAGGATAAATCCTACATTGTACATTAATTTCACATTAATAAAGATAAATTAATACATAATGTCAGTTTGTAAAAAATAAATAAATAAATCAAAAACAAAATAGATCAAATGATCAAACAATGTCAAAAATGTAAAAAAGGGGTAAAAAAATAAATAATATAATAATTAAATGTCAAAATTAAACAATATAACAATAGGTAAGTGAAGTGGCTTAATGTCGGTTTTAACCGATTTCATCAAGTAATAACATTGTAAATGTTACTGTAACATCGAATGTTGGAGCCAGTTGGCCCCTGAGTCCCAAACTCGTCGGTGGCCGGCCTCTCCCCTGCCGACGTACAGGTGTTGGCGACGTCGGCGGGGAGAAATACTCGTCCTTGGAGCTCGACGCAACTGCAGATGCCGAAGAATGCAGCGTTTGCTGGTCCGACAGCTCCGAGGCGGAGCACGGCGACGAGTCCAGGGATGTTATAGATGTTATGTGATAGATGCGTAGACAAAATTCAAGTGGACCAAGATGCGGACAAAAATAGTACAGTCAAGATTAAAGTAGCTGAATATTAATCTAATAAAATATCAAAAACTTCTACGTTTGTGCATCGTAATTTATTGTGATTTGGAGTGATATTAAAAATGATATGATTTCTTATTAAATAAAGGAATTTTGAAAATGACTGTATAATTGGATTTTTTAAAGAGCATAGTTTATTATGACTTGATTTTTAAATTAAAATATACCTTTATTCAAACCAAAAAGTCGCGATAAAATTACAGTATAAACCGTGAAAATAGGTTATAATTTTATTTTTTTTATCACTTAAAAGTGTTATTCATCGAAAATGTGGCACCGTAAGTTTCAATAAAAATATATGCCTAATGCGTACTGTATTTTTATCGTTTAAATTTGTGAATGACTATGATAGAATTTGGAGCCCAAAATTGACTCTGCGATGATCACCATATAGCAATTAAGTTATTTTTTGTAAATCTATTAGCTTATGTGTCAATGCGAAAGCTAGTAGTGCTGGGAAAAGTGTATCACCGAAGTGAATGTATCATTTGTATCTGCATCAGTTCAAAGATTCGTATCAGTGGAACGTATCTTTATCATTTGAATCACTAAACAAAACTCAAGCCAAGAAGAGACAGAACACGACGAGCGCGGCGGCGATGTGAGATCGCCGCTCGTCGTGTTCTTTCGTTCGCGTCAGTTCGCGATGTTTCGGATCAGCCGATGCATGAGTGAGAGAGTTCGTGTATAGCCGCGTTCCAATGACGCAAATTGACAGAGATCCGAAAGAGCTGAATGAATGATACAGATACACTATTTGTATAGTTTCGAGATACGTTTCAATGCATCAGATTGAAGAAACGACTCACTGAGTCGACTCAGTAAAGAGTTACACACGACTAAAAGCTAGGTTTACATTTTACATAATTATGTATATGTATTAATGGCGTTCAAAATCTTAGAAAACTGCGTAAAAATGTAAAATGGCTCTTAAACGTAAATCATGTATTAACACCAGGAACAACACAATCCTCCGTTTAACTTTTAGTCATTATTAAACGGCGTTTCCGTTTTTTTTTCTACAATAGTAATTCATTCATTTTGTCGTAGTAAGTCTCTTAGAAGTCTAAAAAGCATAGCAGCCATCAGGATCCACACTTATTTGGAAATTTACCCCGTTTTTTGGGAAACTTCTTATTTATTACCATGTAACACTGATGCCTTACGTCACCTAATCATGTTCCTTTAACATATTATATACATACAAATACGATTAAAATTCATTACTTTCTTGAGGTAAGTGACTCCATTGGCCTTTTTATGGGCTGTGTTAATATTTTTACACTGTTTAGAGACACGCGACGGCATTTTAATATTATTTTTTTATATAAAACGGCACTTAAATGTTTAGCGGTCTGCGTGAAACTGAACGTTGCGCTACCTCTTGCCTGTCTGTGTGCGTAATTCGCGTGTACTACACAAGCCGACACTCTTTTCATGCTTCACTATGCTTATTATTGAGACTTCGATACTATATTATTTAATAGTCTAAGTCTAAACTACGGGCTGCTACTTACAGTTACCTAATGGAAAAACCCAGTTACACTTTGCCCGACCTGGGATTCAAACCCAGGACCTCATGCGCAGCAGTCGCGCTTACCAACCACTAGACATTTAATATCAGCGACAGTGACATTTCTTTAAATTAAATAATAAGACAATGGAGGAAATCTCTTGCAGCCCTACAGTCAACTTAGATAGTACAATTTGTGATTTGGAAACAAGCCCATCATTTATTTTGTCAAATAATAATAGTGATAATTCTAACTCAAATGTAATCAACCTGGTACACCAAAATATTCAAGGAATAAAGGGCAAAGACCTAGAAATAGAATTGTCTATGGGCTGTAATAGTATTGACATTCTATGTATTACAGAACATTGGCTTAAGAGTCACCAATTCATGTTCAATTTCAGTAACCACCAGGTGGGCAGTTCGTTCAGCAGAGAAAGTGCTATTCATGGTGGTTCATTAATATTAGTTAGTAATAAACTTAAATTTAAAGAACGTAAAGACATTGTAAGCCTCTCGGTTGAGCGAACTATAGAAATAGCATGTGTAGAGTTAGAACTGTTTATTATATTAAGTGTATACCGACCTCCTTCAGCATTGTATGACAATTTTGAAAAGATCATGGATGATGTTTTGCATAAACTTTGTAGGTCGAGCAAGACCATCATCACATGTGGTGATTTTAATGTTAATATTTTAGAGAATACAGTTGTATGTAGTAAGATTAAAAGTCTTTTTAAGTCATACAATCTTGAAAACCTATTTCTGGAGCCTACTAGAATAACTCCTACTACAGCCACATGCCTAGATAATATCTATACAGACATTATACCCCATCATAAGCAAGTTATTAATTTATTAGAATCAGATCACTGTGGACAGTTAATTTCAATTCAGAATAGATGTAGGGAAGTGGCTGTAAAGAACATCACTGTTAACCCTAAAACTGCAGGTCGCTTGGAGAAATTTAAAACTAAATTAAGTGATAAATTACCTCACCTCACTACAGCTCACCCTATGGACTCAAATGATTTGTATAATAATTTTTTTCAAGTATACTGTAAAGAATTTGACTCCACCTTTGTTCCTAAGACGATCGCGGTTAAGGGTAATGCTTCCTTTAGTGAATGGGCAACTGTTGGGATTCATGTTAGCCGGAAAAGACTGTATGAATTATATCATGAGAGGACTTATATTAATACTCCAGATTTTAGTGACTATGTTAAAAAATATTCAAAATTGTTTAAAAAGATTTGTGGTCTCGCCAAATCCCGTTATCTTAGCACGAAAATAAAAAACAGTAGTAACGTTATTAAAATGACTTGGAGCATCATTAATAGTGAAACTGGAAGAGTCAAAAGTCGAGATAGTACCTACAGCCTTTCTATCGCCAACAGCAAAATTGAATCGGACATTGACGTCGCCACCGCATTCGAGAATTTTTTTACTAACATTCCAGTTTCTACCACCAAAAACCTAAATTCGTCACCTGCTATTGCAGAAACTTTATTGACGGAAAATGTTTGCCCCTGTCACGAACAATTCAAATTTTGTCACGTAAATTGCTTAGATATTAAGAGAACTTTTCGTAACTTAAATATAAAAAAGACTGCCGACTTGTGGGGTCATTCAATTGATGTGACTAAGTCAATTATTGACTTAGTAGCACCCGACTTAGCTTTTATTTTTAATCATTGTATAGAATCCGGTGAATTTCCTGATCTAATGAAATGTAGTAAGATTATTCCATTATTTAAATCGGGTAGCACTTCTGACCCTACAAATAGACCAATTTCAGTGCTACCAACATTCAGTAAAATTTTTGAAAAACTTATTTTAGAACAAATGCTCAGATTCTTTAACAAAAATAACCTTCTTCATTCTAAACAATTTGGCTTTACAAAGGGTCGTTCAACTACTGATGCTGGTGTTGAACTACTAGGACATATCTATAGTGCCTGGGAGGACTCACACGACGCGATGGGCGTTTTTTGTGACTTATCCAAGGCATTTGATTGTGTCCTTCACGAAACATTGATCAGAAAATTGTATTATTATGGTGTAAGAAACAACGCTCTGAATCTTCTTAGTTCTTATTTGAATAATAGGGTTCAGAGAGTTGATATCAATGGAAAAAGATCCCCAGGGTCCTTGGTGACAATGGGAGTCCCACAAGGTTCGATTCTTGGTCCATTCTTATTTCTCGTTTATATAAATGACCTGCCTTATCTTGTTAAGGATTGTCATGAGATTGTCCTATTTGCAGATGATACTTCTTTGCTATTTAAGCTCAAACGCTCTAATCAAGTTACTGACGACGTAAATAGTGCTCTCTCTAAAGTGGTCCACTGGTTTAATGTTAATAATTTGCTTTTGAACGAGAATAAAACTAAATGTATTAAATTTACAACACCTAATGTCAGACAAGTGAAAACCAGTGTACAAATGAATGACGAAGAGTTGGAACTTGTGGATAACACAGTTTTTCTAGGCATAACTTTAGATGCTAAGTTACAATGGGGTCCACATATACATAAGTTGTCCAAAAGGCTGAGCTCTGCAGCGTATGCTGTAATGAAAATAAGAAACTTAACCGATGTTGATACCGCTAGACTTGTTTATTTCAGTTATTTCCACAGTGTTATGTCGTATGGTATTCTTTTGTGGGGGAATGCTGCCGAGATACAGACAATATTTGTACTGCAGAAGCGGGCAGTTCGGGCAATTTATAAACTAAGTCCCAGACATTCGCTAAGGGAAAAGTTTAAAGAGATTGGTATTATGACTGTCCCATCACATTATATTTATGAGAACTTGCTTTACGCTCATAAAAATATTAATCTTTTTATTAGAAACAGTGATGTTCACAACATTAACACTAGGAATAAACACAAATTTGTTGTACCAGCCACTAGGCTTCAGAAAATTAGTAACTCATTCAAATGTCAATGCATACGTTTTTATAATAAAATCCCAAACGACATTCAAAATCTGAGTGTGAATAAATTTAAGTCGTTTATTAAGCACAAACTATGTAGAAAAGGTTACTATAAAGTGTCGGACTATCTCCTAGACAAAAATGCTTGGGCTTAAAACGTTTTCAATATAATTATTATATATTTTATTTGATTTTGCAAGTTACCTTAATTATATACCTAACTGGATTTAATCTACATAATGGAGATTTTGTCAACCAACGGTGAACGATCGGTAATCAATGCTATAGTTTGTCCTTTGGATGAGAACCGGCCTTGCCCTACAGTGGGCAGTTAAATATACGTATAGTAGGGCTGGTATACTTATTTAACTGTACAAAGCGCGTGATGAGCTGTATCCTGTGAAGGTAGGGTCGCGCTAGCGGCGCTGCTCAGCCGAGTCCCTGGCGGCGGCGGCGGCATGGCGTGCCAGCCGCACGCTGGCCGCGTGCATCGACGAGCGGCGGCGGCGCGCGCCTGCGCTCTGCGACGGGGAGCGCGCGCGCACCGAGCGCTCCGCGTCCTGCTCCCCCCCAGAGCCGCGCGCCGCGCTGCCCGACCGCCCCGACCGCTGCGACCGCTCCGACCGCTCCGAACGCTCCGAACGCTCCGACCGCGCAGACTCGCTCGACGAGCCGCTCAGCGGGCCCTGCAGCACACCACGTTACGTCACCGCCACATTCACTGCCGTGAGTCCGACCCGCTCGAGGCTACAGACTGTGCTACATGCGTTATAAAAAGGTACTCAACCGTAACTGTAGCCGTCAACATTCCATTAGTCATCAATTCCAAGGTCTGCTATCAATGACTGCGTCAGGTTCACCTCAAATACAAACCTGCAGCGGCTTAGTAGACTGTTCGAAGCGAAACACGAAGCGCAACTCTGCCCAGAAGCGCGTGAACAAAGGCTCCCTTGAGGCCCGCGCGCGCCTGGCCGCCGCCCACGCCAAGTCGCAGCACGACAGCACGATGCCCAGCGCGCTGCCCACCACCAGCACCAGCCACAGCCCCAGGAAGTTCCTCATGGACAGCTCCTCGCTCTCGTGCTCCTCGTCCGGCTGCACAGAGACGTGTAATGTTCCCCGGCCCCTGCCCGGGACGTCACCCGCGGCCCGCACGCACCTTGCAGGCGCCGCCGCCGTGCTTCTCCTTCCACCAGGTGTGCTGCATCTCGCGCAGCGTGCCCGCCTCCTGCAAGTTCAGCAGGCCCAGGTTCATCGCCTGACGGAACTGGGAGTCTGCCACAAACATTACTCGGTTAGCGGAAGCGGTACAAGGAAGTAAACTCGAGTTTGTTGCGTTTGAACTTTGAACCATAAGCGTTTGACAAATAATGTAGTTAATTCTTCGTCGTTATTATTGTTAAGTATATTTTTTTCGTCTGCGGAATAAATGAAATTGTGATTTTATCACACCAAGATAGAAACACCTACTTACCCTTCTTCATAGCGATTCCATAACCCTTGCTGTCCAGCAGCGACCCCACCTGCGGAAAAGCGCGGCTCGTGTCAGTTCGTACGTGCGCGTGTGCGATGGGCGGTGGCTACACTCACCTTGGTGACGTCACAGTTGCGTTCCGTCTCGTAGTCTATAGTGGTGGACTCCATCAGAAACGCGTAGTTCTCATTCTTGACCCTGCAATTACGACAGTGATCACCGTTTACGAGATAACTGTTGCGGCCCTCACCGGCCAGACCAACACACACAACACAGACAGTGAGCGGCGCGGGCAAGGTGTTAGCTTAACAAGTGTCGACAACACATTGCGAAGGTAAAGCATTAATTTAGGAATAGCCTGAAGCAGATAAAGTGAGTAACTTGGCAATCCCGTCCGGGTTGCTGGCTGGCATCTTCTGTGTCTTCATGTGCTGGAACATCCGCTGGTACAGCTCGTCCTGCGAGTGCTGCAACAACAACATCACGGTGTGGGGCAGCTCGAGAGGCAGGAACACTTTTTCCAGAGCCCGCGCTTCAAACATTTGAATACTTATTCATTCAAATACAATTGATAAAATACATGATACATCTTAAAATAATATTTGCAATAGATTGTTCGGTGCCTGTACTAGGTTGAGCCCGTACCGCAGGCGGTGTGAGAGCTAACATTAGGTACCAGGCAAATCATAAAACTCACCTCAAAGAAGGTGTAGGTGGAGCCCCCGGCCTTGGCGCCGTACTCGATGCCGAGCTGGTTGTCGGCGAGGTCCTGCACGGAGCTGATGACCTGATCCGAGGACTTCTTGGCCAGCAGCGTGGCCAGGTTGGCCGTGTAAGAGCTGGTGATGACCAGCGCGAACACCCACCACACACTGGCCACCGCGCGCGTGCTGTACGCCCTGCCACAACGACACCGTCCGTTACAAGTTGGTTTTTGTTGTTGTTAGAGTTCCCTTTGACTCTGGAACGTGGACACTGACACTCACACGGGAGCTATCTCGGAGCCCTGCAGCAGCACGGCGCCCAGGTTAAACCAGAGCGCGTTGGCCAGCGTGAACTGGTTCTCGAGCGCGGGCGGGTCGTCGATGCAGGGGTAGGGGTTCTGCCACTCCTCGTGGCACAGCCGCCCCACCACGTACAGCAGCAGCGACGTGCCCAGGTATGCGAACCCCAGGCACAGCCACACCTGCGACACAGGCCTGGTCAGTCGTCACACACGCTGACCGGCGACTGACCGGTGTTCTAATCGTCATGAATGACAGTATCAAGCATTTACTTTTAAGGTTTTATCTGTGTTCCTCCCTCCTCGGTTATATTACAAACATGTAGAAAGCCTCTATATCTATTTATTTATTTAAACTTCATGTATACATCAGTCTACATAGGCGGACTTAATGCCTGAGGCATTCTCTACCAGTCAACCTTAGGGTGGTGCAGAGATTATATGGTAGGTGCAACGATAAAGTTGTTCGACATTTATATCATATTATAGTTCGACGTATAATAGTCTATAGTTATCGAACTATGGTTACCTATAGTCTATGGGTCCGAAACCTATGTATCGACCTGTACCTGTATGAAATTAACTGATGTAATTGATCGTACACATCGTCACGGCAAAATATTACTAACCAGCAAAACAATTTTCGCGTATAACCTGTTGTCTGCCGTATCGAGTAAATTGTAACACAAATATTGACAAAATAATAATAATAGTTGGTAAAAAAAAAAGAATGACTCACTCCATTAGAGAAGGGCAGCAGGAACGCGAAGAGCTTGGGCTCCGGCTGCTTGGGCGTGCGGAACAAGATGCTGATGCCGAGGTTCATGAAAGGCGTCGTGAAGTCCACCGCGCGCTCGCGCTCCGCCGTGATGGTCAGGTCTGTGATAGCGAAGTCGATGCCCTGCACACAGCCGCCACACGAGTCAGCCTACGCGCAGGCGCAGCGGGCCTACCCCGCCCCGCACGCCCCGCGCCCCGCGCGCCCGAGCTCACCTCGTCCTCCATGAGGCGGCCCAGCATGCCGTTCCACTTGCCCGTGACGGGATCCTTGGAACCGTACACGCCGTCCTCCTGCTCCACGAACGTATAGTTGAAAGATAGCAGCTTGGAGAGTCGGTCGATCAGCTCGATGCAGAAGCCTGTCGGGGACACATATATAAGCTGATAGTGCGCAGGACTCACACTATAACAGCGTTGCGGGCCATGGCGGCGCCACAAGTAAGCTGCAATAATGTTACTAGTGGCGCCTTGTAATTGTGTAACTGTGTGGGCAGTTAGACACAACACCCTCGTTCAGCTATTTTCCTTTCCGTGTACTAACTCCATGTGTACAAATGAAATGTAATCCTAACATGTTTTTATATAATTCCGTCTGCAGTTTTGCGCATTGTCATTACCGGGATCCTATTACTAATTACTCCGTTTTAGAGTAATTGATGTTGCCTCACTTCTGTGCGCGATCACGGATTCAGCTTTGTTCTGTATTCTGAGCGTGTAGGTATACCTTCATAGCGATCATTTCCGGACAGTCGGTCCATGGACTCCTGCATCATCACGTACGGCTTGTTCTGAAACAGAGAAGCTGCAGTACAGTACAGGCCGGGACCGAGTGTCGGGCAGCAGGCCGCACAGCGCCGCACCTGGGCTATGAGCACCGTGAAGGTGCGGTTGGTCATGGAGTCGGGCGGCGGCGAGTCCGCGGGCGGCTCGCGGCGCTGCCAAGACAGGCCGGCGCGCGGCGCCCACAGCCCGGCGCGCTCCAGCCGCCCGCCCCGCGCCAGCTCCACCACCTCCAGCTGCACCTCGCGCCGCCCGCCGCCCACCTCCCACGTCACCGCGCCGCCCAGCAGCCGCCCTACGCCGTCTTCGCTGTTCCACTCCTCCTGAAGCATACACGACGCGGTCAGTTCACTGAGGGTTAACTATTTTTGCAAATGGTTTATTAGCCACAATAACCGTTTAGGGCTAGCCGCGTGCTCACCGAGCGGAGATAGTTGAGCAGCGTGTCGGCGTGGAAGGCGCCCGCGCCCGCCTCGCAGTCCGCGGCGGCGGCGGGCGGCAGCTGCAGGCGGCGCCACGCCTCGGCCACCAGCTTGGCTCCTAGATGCGCCAACAGGAGCGCAGTGGGCGGCGCAGCGGCGATGCCGGCCGCCTCCTGCGGCTCGTCCCCCCCCTCCACGTCCTCCTCCCCGCCCTCCGCCGCAACCCCCGCGCCCCGCAGCCGCTCCGCGTACATGCGGCGCCACTCCGCCATCACCGGCGTCACCTCGGCCGACTCGGGGTCGAAGAGCCGCAAGCCCGTGACGTTGGCGCCGCCGTGGCTGTAGTCCTGCAGCGGCTGCGTGTGCAGGTCCAGCGACAGCAAGATGTAGGCGTGCTTCTCGGCCAGCAGCCCCACGCGCTGCGCCGCGTCCAGCACGCGCACCATGCACTCCGCGTCGCACCACACGATGAAATTCGTTAAACCTGACTTCTTCAGCACCAGCAGCAGGTTCCTGTAAGACAAAACCAAGCCATTAGAAAAACAGTCTGGAAGTCTGTTTTAGAACGATGACCATGACGACGCGCGACGGTACCTTTTGACCGTGACACATATCAAATGAATGATGTTCTCGAGATCAAAGTGATGACATAACGCTTAGGTCCTGATGACCGCGTTTCAGTCACGTCGACCCATCTGAGCTGAGATTAACCAACTACGCATAACTCGAAGAAAATATCATAGTACACGACTCGGCGCGCACACACCGGTGCTGGTGAACCTTCCTCGAGTACGATGACATGGTAGACCGACACGGTCACGGAGCACGAGAGGATATGTAAAAACCATTTTATTTTGTACATTTTGTTATTGCATGCCGAAAAAAGTAGGCGAAATATTCGAGACTGGTGTCATCACTCCATCTGTAAAGACTCCTACAGATACGGTCACCCAGCACAAGACTGACCGCGGCGAGCACCGCTTAACCTCCAGGTACTTGTAAAATGAAGTAAGCGCTGGCTGGCAATCAGAACTGACCTGAGCAGCGCGTCGTCGTGGCTGGGAGGTAGCTGGCGCGCCAGCAGCGCGAGCGGCGCGTCGTTGGCGGTGAGCAGTGCGGCCCCGCGCGCGCCGCCCTCGTGCAGCAGCACGGCGCGCTGCCAGCCCTTCGCCGCGCACAGCTCCGCGCACGCCTGGAGCACACTCCCGCATGATGATCTCATTATATCTTCAGATTACTACTTAGTTTAATTTACAGAAACAAATGGTTGTAATATGTAGAGAGACCTGTGCTAGTACTTCAGGATGTGGGTACAGCTCGATGGCCTCCCAGGTGGCGTCGGCGGGCGCGTGGTCCACCAGCAGCAGCGGTAGGGCTGCGCGCGCCGCGCCCGCCGCCGCCAGGCGCGTGGCCCGCGCGTCCCCGCCGGCCACCGCCGCCACGGCCGCCGGGCCCTCGCCGGCCTGCGCCTGCGCGCACACGGCGGCGGGCGGCGCCAGCGGCTCGGCGGGCTCCAGCGGCGCCACCGCGGCGGCGCCCGGCTCGCCCAGCGCCGCGTCCACGGCCGCCGCCAGCTGCAGCGCGCGCACCGGCTGCTCCACCACGCCTGCGCCACACACACACTCAGCACCGCCTCGCTAGTCGTAGTCGCTACTCACACATTGTCCTGCCTACACGGTTTGGTAATGAATGGCAATGCTCTGTTTAGATTTTTGTACTGAATTTAAAGTTTCGCTAGGATTAAACTGAAATTAATGAGTGGTATATAATATGTAACTGTGTACCGTACTAACCAATGACAAGGTCCTGCGAAACGGCGGCGCCTGCGCCGTATAACAGCAGCGCCACCACTGACCACAACATGACACTACTGCTTCACTCCTGACACTGAAGACACTCACTTTTCACTCACGGTCAGTGTTATTACGACTGTAGCAGACGCGATGACTCGGTGGCGAGGGCACTCGGACTCGCGCACGTGCGGTCGTGCGCACCGCTACTGAGCATGCGCAAGCAACGCGCGCCACTCGTGAGGCGCGACCCGATTCCTCAGCTATTTTCGGATCAAGATTCTAGACAAGACGCATCAAACACGACGCGACTGGGATTCCGTGCACCGGTGACGATTTACTTTATTTACAAACTTCTTCAATCTGCCTGTATCCAATGTTGTGAATTATGAACTATTTTATCTCTAATACGTTTGTTCTGTATTCTGAGTCTAATACCATACCAACATACCAACGACCACTACGGCCCTATAGTCTATAGTACCTTGACCAAACTCTATTACATTATCTAATAATTGATGAGATGTTTTATCTTATATTAAATAGATCGGCATAGCCTTCTACAGATTCCTAGGGGACCTAGATGGTGCTCATCGACGGATATAATTTATGTTGCAGGTTAAAGTCGTGTGCACTGTTAATGTCGGGTATCTGAAGAAGTGTCGGCGTCGCTGGGGGGCAGAGCGTCGGGCAGCGAGTGCTGGTGGTGCAGCAGGACGATGAGTACGTCGTCCGAGTCCCCGCGCGACGTGCGCACCACGCGCGCGCAGGCGCCCGCCGCCGCGCAGTGCTGCACCGGCGCTGTCTGACAGGCCGCGTCTCGCAGCGCGTCCCCCGCCGGCGCCGCGCTCGCCGCGCGCCCCGGCCGGTACTTGCCGAGGTGGCAGCGGATGGATGTTGCCGTGAGGAAGTGCGCGCGCGTGTTGCGCTCCGGGCGGCACAGGCACACCCACACGCGAGGGCCTAGCGACAGCGCCACGCATGCGCCAGCCGAAAGCGACACGCACGCACACATTGTCGCCGTGCGCGCCGCGCTCACCGCATACAATGGGAAGAACGCTACCCAGATAACGCAGGTGGCGTACGCCGCCGCGCCTACGAAGCGCGTCTCGTTAAAGTTGTGCGGGAGCCGACGAGTGCGGATGGCCAGTACAACACACGTCGCCAGCAGCACTAGCGCGGGCACCAGCGGCGTCAGCTGCGCGGGCGCGTGTTCGCCGCCACATGAGAGCACGGAGCGAGCGCGGCCCGGGTGTTGCAGGCGCGGCGCGGGCGCCCAGCGCAGCGCGCTCCACGTCGCCAACGCTGCGCCTGGTCCGCTTAGTGCCAACCACGTCCACACCTGCGCCCGTGACGATAGCAGGCGCGGACGTGCCGCCGGCCGGCGCTCGCACGCCGCTACCAGCCGCGCCACACGCACTGTGCGCGCCAGCACTGCTGCATACACGCCGCCTAGCGCTGGCGCTGCCAGCCGGACCACAGCACACGCTGTAGTAGCAGGCTGAGCCAGCGCTGCCAGCGCTGCGCCGTGGCACACCGCGGCCGCGCACAGCAGCAGCGCGCACAGCTCGCGTGACGCAGATTTCACCACGGGCGTCGAGCGGTATCGCCAGAAGGTGAAAGCGCACGCCACTACGCTCAACAGCCCCGCGCCACCCGCGCCCGCGGCCACTGTGCGCGGGCCTCTCCCGCTGCCACCCCACTCTACGGCTGAGGGTAGGCATGCTGCACACAAATATACTTTAGTTAATCTATTATAATAATTGAGTTCACAAACTGCCGTTTAGTAAGGACTCAAGTGAAGTGCATTACTGGTACGCTCCAGGTTGGGGCGGTGGCCGGGCGGGCAGAGCCGGCAGCCGGGCCGCGGCGGCGGCACGGTGACGGCCAGCGGCGCGCACGTGACGCACGTCCAGCAGCAGCGCGCGCGCCCCGCGCCCGGCCGCGCCCACTGGCCCGCGCCGCACGGCGCCGAGCACGCGGCTGCCACGCCCTGCGCGCGCCTGAGGCCGAACCGCCGCCGACTATGTTACAGAACTCTGTAGCTGTCCAGAGCTGGCGCAATGCGCATTTGGCTCAGCACAGAAGTCAGATGTGGCTCACCTCTGCGCGGCGATGGCTCCCCCACGCATGCGTAGGACCCCACGTCTCCAACGCCCCACGCGAGCATAATGCCACCCGTCTGCGCCAGCGCCCCCGCGGCGTTCGAAGCTCATCACATCGTATTCACTAAGCCTACAAACAGAGGGCAAACTAGAAATGCATTCAACGTAACGCCAGGGGTGCAAGTAGACAGCCTCCACGAATGAGAGTATGTACTACGGACGTCCGGCGTACCCTGGGCGGTCAACCACGCTACCATCCTTGTTGACTGGCCACTGTACACTAAGGCATTACCAGTTTTCTTGCTCATAGCTCATACCGATACTGATATAGTTCCCTACGAATCAGGTCACAAAGTCTGCCATCACGACGACACTCACTCGGGCGGCGGGTCGCCGTTGTCGTCGAAGGCAACGAGGCCACCGTCGGGCGCGCGGAAGCGCACGCGCGCCAGGTGCTGGCGGTACAGCGACACGTTGAACGGCAGCATGGCGGCGCACAGCCCGCCCGCCGCCTCGCCCGCGCCTGCGCCACAGCTGGCGCGCCGCATGGCGTCCAGCGCGTGTGCCAGAGCGTATACGCCGCGCACCACCAACGCCAGCTTGGGCTCCTGTGTGTAGTTAGCCGCCAGCGACTCTGAACCTGCACCATCCCGCCACAGTCAGTCACCCTGTCATACCTACTTAATGCTTTTTTTTTTTACGGGGCTAGCCCACCACTCGTGCCCATCATTGTGACTCCTGTAAGCCAGAATCTACAATAATAACCATTGAGAACCATAGAGGCAATGAAGCTCGAGGCGTCCCAGAGAAATAACTCGACTGTCTTGGAACCCGCAACGAAATTAATCATAAAAGAATATATAGGAGGAGTAGGAATAGGAACACTTAATGCTTGTTCTTGTATTTAGCGGCGGGCGGCGTGCGGGAAATCATACAGTTCAGCAGCTAAGGCATAACAGTGCAGGTAATGATTATTAAACCTGAACAGCGCTGCGATCCTGTCGGAGGGGTTTGGGCGAGTGAGCACCCGAACTTCTGTTCCCAGAACTCCTGCGAGCACAACACGGACAGGAGATTTATGACCGGAGCTGTAACCATCGCTTAGAGGAGGTGTACTGGCAGCCAGCAGCCCTACCTGGAACCACGGATTTCTGGAATTGTTGTGCGGCCTAAGCGCGAGGTAGTGGCGGTCAAACTCCTTGAGGTAGGGCGAGCGGATGCGCAGCGTCAGCGAGCGGTGTGCCGCGCGCTCCAGACCCTGCACCACGTCACGCCGGTCGGCCCAGCCGTCGCTGGCCACCAGCCGCAGGCGCAGCGGCGGGCGCGCGCGCGCCATCCCCGCTAGCAGTGCGCGTGCCGTGCGGCCCTCACACCAGCACACAGCCACGCGCGGGCCTCCCGCAAGCTGGGCCAGCACCGCATCCACATGCTGCGGCGCGGGCGCCGCTCGCAGCGCCACCTCACGCGCAACACACACGCCGCCGCGCGTCGCCTCCTCGCGGAAAGCCGCCATCCCGCTCTGGCCGTAGCTCTCTGCGCACACACGTCAAGCAGACAGCCGCGTGCCGCCGGGGAATGCACGGGCGGGCTGCGCCGCTTCACTTACCGTCCGTGTGTAGCGCGTGCACGTAAGTCCAGTTGTGCGCGCGCAGCAGCGCCACCAGTAGCCGCGCCTGGTGACGGTCGGATGGCACGACGCGAAAAAATGTTGAGAAGCGCGCTCGGTCGGACAGCTCGCGTGACGTCGCCGAGTATGACACCTGGTCACACAGCAGCTGTCAGGGCCGAGGGGGAGCTCGGAGGTGGCGGCGACTATTCGGGGAGAAGGAGAGGTTACCTGCGGAATGGAGAACAGCTGCAGGAGGTTCTGCACCTGCACCGCGGCGGAGCTGGCGCCCGGGCCCAGCACACCCACCAGTGGCGCCGCGCGCGCCCAGCCGCTCGGCTACACCCAACCCGGAGTTCAATATTAATTGTATGGCCTATCTGAATGAAGTTGCAATAATGACGACCTGATTGACATAGTGGCTAAGCGATAGGACTGCTGCGCTAAGGGTTGAGGGTTCGATTCCCGCACGGAACAAGAATTTGTGTGATCCGCAGATGTTTGTCCTGATTCTGGGTGTTTGTGTAAGTGATATTACATGTTTGTAAACCGCACCCACGAGTGCGGGGCGACGGCGACGTAACTAAAAAAAACCGGTCAAGGTGCGAGTTTAACTCGCGTACCGAGGGTTCAGTACAGATTTTAAATTATGTTTATATGATAATAACATTGCTCTAATAAAAATTTTAAATAAAAAATTATAACCTCCTTCAAAAAACTCAAAAGTGAAAAATAATATTTTATCACTTCACTTTACATAAGCGAAGTGGAAGTCGGCGCCAAATCCTATGCGTTCGCTTAGTTTATAGTGTTAGCTTTTAAACTATGAACCACGCACGTATGGCAGAATTCTCATAAGTACTATTTTTCTGAATCGCTTAATGGATGTTGGGATTTGGCGCCGACTTCCACTTCGCTTATGTAAAGTGAAGTGATAAAATATTATTTTTCACTTTTGAGTTTTTTGAAGGAGGTTATAATTTTTTATCCAAAATTTTTTATTTCACGATTTTTTAGCTTTAGATTCTGCTAATGTGGTATTGCTATTTGTATGACCATTTTAGCGATTTAAATTTTGTTTTGTGAAATGGGTATTTAGTGAAATATAATAACCCACACGATGATAGATCGTTGCAGGAAATTACAAGACTACGAAATCTGTCTTCCGATAATGAAGGTAGATAAGTAAGTCAGTAGAACATAAGTAAGTCATAATACACCTTTTATTTACGAGGCAAAATAATCTAATGAGTCCTCCCACCCTGGGTGGAGGGACTGTCAGACTTGTACTGACAGTCATACTACTGTCATACTCATCCACAGTGTTCCTTCAATAGCCCTTTACGTTCCAGGGTCACGGTTACCCAGGGACAGTACCGCGATCACGGATCAGCTTACGTAATTAGGACGCATGAAATTTGAAGAGTTTTGTTCATATAACCGAATATCTCATCAGAACAAACATCTAATTATTTTTCAGTATTGCGTTTTTTTTGTAAAACGTTGTAAGTGACCTTGAACATTTATTTTTCGGAATTATTTTTATAACCTTTGTAGTGAGTACAGGCGTGATATTATGTTGTGTGATGGCCTAAACAATGCTTAGATATGCTATAGCAACAATCGCGGTTAATCTGCTGTTATTTATTGAAGAGTTCCCCCGATTTCTACAAAATCCCATCATCAGGTATTGAAATGGTGACAATGGGACCACACGGGAAGCACCAGCTTTCAAATAAAAAAAGAATATTGAAAATCGGTTCTTCCAGTAGCAAGTTATGAGGTAACAAACATAAAAAAAAAAAAAAAAAAAATACAGTCGAATTGATAACCTCCTCCTTTTTTTGAAGTCGGTTAACAAGTTATGAGGTAACAAACATAAAAAAAAAAAAAAAAAAAAAAAAAAAACAGTCGAATTGATAACCTCCTCCTTTTTTTGAAGTCGGTTAAAAAAGGGGTTGACAGACCGACAGACAGACAGACGGACGAGAAAGTGATCTTATAAGGTTTTCGTGTTTCCTTTTGAGGAAGGTACGGAACCCTAAATATTTTAGTGTAAATACCGTCTTATGCTAAGTTTTTAAGCCAACTAAAGTGTGACCGCGGAGCTCAACCCCGCGGTCACGTGACATGGAGCGCCCTCGCTGTCCACTCCATCACTCTTCCTGTACACTGAGTGGATTCTCCAAGTCTCGGAACAGGTTGCAAAGTAACGGTTTCCATTTACTGGATTCGCATAAAGTTTTCGTTCACGAAAGCGAAAATTATTTTGTTATTCGTATTGTAAGCTAAATAAATCGGTTTAACTAGCAGGACGAGAGCTCGAATCACGATCATTATACCGGAATGGATTTTGGAAAATCTATTTCCGTTTCCAGATATTAATGGACATCATTATTTTACACACACTGAAATTCGACAAGGATAAAAGGAAAAAAAAATTAAGCCGCCTTCAGAAAAGACGAACTTAATAGTGAAAAATAGTATTTTATTCACTTCACTTTTGGTCTGAATTCGTTAATGAATGTTGAGATTTCATCATGCAAAGTGAAGTGAATCACATAGGTAGATATTATTCTTCACTTATGAGTTGGCGTTTTTTGAAGGCGGTTTTTATTTTTGTATTTTATGATTTTTGATGATGAAAAAAGTATGTTGCAAATCGGTTCATTAATGACGGAGTTATGAGGTAACAAACATTTAAAAAATATATAAAATCGAATTTCCATCCTCCATTTTTGAAGGTTTAAAAAAACATAGGTGGGTAGGTATTTAGGTAACCGTCATTCTGAAATTCGGTAAGATGGCATGTCCGTGTGGCAAGGAACCAACCCGAGTGCAAGCATCGCCGTCGTCGCGGGAGGGGAGGGGGCGCGGCGCGGGCGGCGGCGGGGCGAGGGCGTCGCGCACCAGGTCGATGGTCTGGCGGAGCGCGGTGGGCGGCGCCCAGCACGAGTCGCGCAGCTCGGCGCCCAGCCGCAGGCGCGGCAGCAGCGCAGCGTCCGCGTTGATCGTGTCCAGCGCCAGCAGCGTAGCCTCCACGCGCTGGATGCCGTAGTGCTCGCGCACGGCGCCGCACGCCGCGCCCGCGCGCGCTGCAGCCGGCGCGCCGTGCACCGCGAACAGCGCGCCGAACCGCACCGCGCCCGCCACCACGGCCCGCTCGGCCGCGCCAGCCCCCGCCAGCGCCGCCGCCGCCAGCACCACGCGCGCCGCCGCCGCCGCCCTGGAGCGCATGTCGCTGTCTCGCCGGCCGGCCAGCTTGCCCGCACGGCACTGACTTCTGACTCGTGAATGTAGTACTGCCTCGCCGTCACATGCACCTGCGCACTGGGCCCTATGTCGTACATTATAGTATTAATTTCTATTTAATTATTGCTTTTGCTATAAAGTATAATGCTATTAGAAGAGCCGTTACCACACATCAAAAATGTCACAAAACGAACTGGTCTTAAATGGCACCTGTGTTTGCGCGCATACTTGAACATTATAATATCTGCTGCGTAGTTTGCTAGTCTCAGATGAGACAGGCCGCCGTGACCGACATGCGGTCAGGAGAACATTATTATTATTATAAAACTACGTAATTTTCCATATCTCGAAATCTATCTAACTGAGAGATAAAAATATATATTAATTTGCTTTTACCAAAAAGGCATAAATGAGGGTAATATATAAATGTACCGCTGTTGTGATTTAATTATTTTTTTTTAAAACGTCGCCCTACACTAGGAATTTCTCCTGTGTCGTGGGTGCGTTTCACAGACATAGATATCACATACACAAACACCCAGACTCGGGACAAACATCCGCAGTGCGCACAAATTTTTGCCCCGTGCGGGAATCGAACCCGCAACCCTTAGCGCAGCAGTCCAATCGCTTAGCCACTGCGCTAATCAGTTTGTTAAAATGATAAATGAATTTAAAATATAATTCATACTTTGCGTTTTACCCGAGTACGTCCCTGTGTCATTGGTTTGACCTTGGAATATATAGATAGATAGATAGATAGATAGATAGATAGATAGATAGATAGATAGATAGATAGATAGATAGATAGATAGATAGATAGATAGATAGATAGATAGATAGATAGATAGATAGATAGATAGATAGATAGATAGATAGATAGATAGATAGATAGATAGATAGATAGATAGATAGATAGATAGATAGATAGATAGATAGATAGATAGATAGATAGATAGATAGATAGATAGATAGATAGATAGATAGATAGATAGATAGATAGATAGATAGATAGATAGATAGATAGATAGATAGATAGATAGATAGATAGATAGATAGATAGATAGATAGATAGATAGATAGATAGATAGATAGATAGATAGATAGATAGATAGATAGATAGATAGATAGATAGATAGATAGATAGATAGATAGATAGATAGATAGATAGATAGATAGATAGATAGATAGATAGATAGATAGATAGATAGATAGATAGATAGATAGATAGATAGATAGATAGATAGATAGATAGATAGATAGATAGATAGATAGATAGATAGATAGATAGATAGATAGATAGATAGATAGATAGATAGATAGATAGATAGATAGATAGATAGATAGATAGATAGATAGATAGATAGATAGATAGATAGATAGATAGATAGATAGATAGATAGATAGATAGATAGATAGATAGATAGATAGATAGATAGATAGATAGATAGATAGATAGATAGATAGATAGATAGATAGATAGATAGATAGATAGATAGATAGATAGATAGATAGATAGATAGATAGATAGATAGATAGATAGATAGATAGATAGATAGATAGATAGATAGATAGATAGATAGATAGATAGATAGATAGATAGATAGATAGATAGATAGATAGATAGATAGATAGATAGATAGATAGATAGGTTAGGTTAGGTTAGGTTAGGTTAGGTTAGGTTAGGTTAGGTTAGGTTAGGTTAGGTTAGGTTAGGTTAGGTTAGGTTAGGTTAGGTTAGGTTAGGTTAGGTTAGGTTAGGTTAGGTTAGGTTTAGGTTAGGTTAGGTTAGGTTAGGTTAGGTTAGGTTAGGTTAGGTTAGGTTAGGTTAGGTTAGGTTAGGTTAGGTTAGGTTAGGTTAGGTTAGGTTAGGTTAGGTTAGGTTAGGTTAGGTTAGGTTAGGTTAGGTTAGGTTAGGTTAGGTTAGGTTTTTTTTTTTTTTTTTTTTTTTTTTTTTTTTTGTTGATGATTATACGACTATCCTCTGACATAGTCAGAGCCTATGTTAGCTTATATTCTTTCATTCCAGTTCTCACTTTTATTCCTCTCGCACTTTCATGCTGCATACTGTATCTTTCTTGCATTCATCATCTATCTTGCTTTATGGGTGGGACTCCCATTTCCCTATCTAATCTATCTACTTATTTCTTTTGTTTTATTTATTAGGTTAAACAATTTCAATCAGTTTTATTTCAATACAATTTACACATTTGCTTTAGTTTAGATTACTTATACAATTCTATATTTCTAGTCAATACTTACTCTACATTATATAATACTATTTACCTTAATATCTAAACTCTTATTATCTATACAATATTTATCCCTCTTAAAGTTATTAATTTTGCATAGCTTTATATTTGTATAACAATCTATGTTTTATTTCTATCAATCACTTGTTCCACTATGTGTTTGCAATAATTAAGATATTTTTCTCTATTTTTCCCTTGGATTACTACATTTACGTTTTCGGCTGTTATTTTTAAGTCTAATATGAATTCTATTGTTAATCGGTCATTTTGAAAAATTGGGCAATCAAATAAAATGTGTGGTATATCTTCATTTTTTGTTGGGTCGCAAGGACACGAAGGGTTTTGTTTACATTTGAATCTTTCCAAATACTCTGAGAATCCTCCGTGGCCTGTCATGATTTGTGTTGTAATGTTATTTATTTTAATTTTCCTAAGTGTCTTATACGCAATCACTGCATTCGGAAAGAACATCTTTGTTATTTTCGCTGTCTCGCCTGTTGTATACCTATCGTTCCATTCGTCCAGTGTACCCATCCTAATGGTGCGTTTTATAAACGAAATTGGGCACTTGTCGTAATCTGGTTTCTTTTTAGATTTTAATGCGGCTTCTTTAGCTAGGATGTCTGCCCTTTCATTTCCTGCTATTCCTGCGTGTGCTTTTATCCAGAATAAGGCTACTGCCTTATCTTGGAGTGTTGCGGACCTAATATTATTTCTAGCCTCTTCTGCTAACGGATGAAGGCAATTATGATTGATTACTGTTTGTAATGCCGCCATCGAGTCACTAAATATGCCATAAGAATGTGACTTGCCTTGAGTTATTTCTTTGGTGGCCCTACAGATGGCAAGCAATTCGGCCTGGTATACTGTGCAGTAATTGGAAAGAGCAAGTTTGAGTGCTTTGGTTTCGCCTTCGCCTTTCCAAATGGACAGTGCGGCGCCAACCTTACCCTCAATCTTGCTCCCATCTGTGTAGATTTTTATGTTTATGTTATCGTGTTCGTCTATTCCTTCCTGATCTATTATTTTGCCTATCCCCATCTCCAAGCGTTCTGCAGGGTGCGACATTTTAACGGCTGGCAGCATACGTTCGATCTCTCTATCCTTCAGTATTGTTTCGGCTACACCTTTTTTAGCTACATACATCGAAGCTGCTTCGCGTATTCTTAAATCGAGTGGCAGAATGCCAGCTAGTAGTAGTGCGGCATTTAAAGAAACTGTGCGGTAAGATTTACACATCTTTTGGGCTACACCTCTTTGTAAAGTATTAAGCTGTTTGCGTACACACTGTTTTTTGGCTGCTGGCGCCCACGCACTAGCTGCGTACATTATAATAGGTTCTATGGCAGCTACATAGATAGTTTTGACTATCTCTGGGTGTAAACCCCAACTGGTTTTTGCGGCTTTTGACAATTGTTTATATATATTGGTTGCTTTTTTAGTTACTTCTGAGATGTGTTTATTGAAATTTAGGTTTTCATCTATTGTGACTCCTAGCAGTTTGATTTCTGGGGAATATCTTATGTTTACTCCACCCATGCTCAGACGTGGGATGTCATATTTTAACTTGTTAGTTATTATCATGCCAAAAGTTTTTTGTGGAGCAAATTTTAGCTTAGTGTCGATTCCCCACTGTTGTACGAAAGTTAGGGCTGCATTTGCTTGTTTCTCAATTTCTATTGCTGTATCTCCATCGAAAGCTAAGACTACGTCATCTGCGAAGGCCTGGCAGTAGTGACCCATTTCTTTTAATCTCTGTAATAGTGGATCTAACAGTAAATTCCATAGTATGGGTCCGCCAATGGAGCCCTGAACGCACCCTTTTGTTGTCTGTCTTATGAGCTCTTCCCCAGCATATCTGACTTTCACTTTTCTATTATCCAGGTAGCTATCAATTATTCTTCTAATGTTCACTGGGCATTTTTCTTCTGCTAGACGTACCTTTATTGCGGGCCACCATGCACTGTCGAAGGCGCCTTCAATATCTAACGATACTAAAGTTATCAGTTTTTTCCGTTCTAGTTTAGTTTTAACGTGCTTTAATAGAGTGAATAAAGCGTCTTCGGTGCTTCTTTGGGGCATAAACCCGTACTGGTGAATGCTCACTCGGGGCACAATGTACCATTTAATTCTTGCAACTATCATTTTCTCTAGTATCTTTCCCAAGACCGGTAGTAATCCTATTGGTCTGTATGATTTGGGGTTGGTGTAATCGTCTTTTCCAGGCTTTCTGAGAACTATTACCGTAGCTTCCTTCCAGATGTTAGGGAAGTGTCCGATTTGCAGGCACTTGTTGCAGAGGTCTAGGAATAGGGATGGGTCATTAAGGATGGCGCGACCACAGATATCCGCTGTCAGGCCATCCGATCCCGGTGCCTTTTTTGGATTAAAGCTCTTGACTGCTGTTTTGAGTTCTAATAGTGTGAAAGGCGGGTCGTTACGATCATCTTGGTCTGGTTTGTTTATGTCTTGGGCTATGGCTCTAATTCGGGAATGTTCTGCGTTGTCTGTGGACACAAGGTCGTGAGGGTAAAAGGTTTCTGCTAGCAGGGTGACTGACTGCTTCGGGTCAAGGGATCTGCCGTCTTTGACCAGTGTTATATCTTCCTGTCGTATGGTCGTTCTGCTGATAACTCTATAAATCCCCTCCCATACTCCCTCTCTGTCCTGTTTTTCACAGAAGTCCTTCCAGCTATCTATTTGTGCTTTCTTACTTTGTATTTCATATTCTTCTTTCTTTTTCAGGTAAGCTTCTACAACTTTTGCTTTTCGGATCGGCGCTGCACATCGGACTCTACGCTTCAACGTACTGACTTCCTTCTTAAGTTCTCCGAGTTCTTCATTCCACCATGGTATGCTTAATGTTTCTTTATTCTTTTTAATTGGTATACTTTCATTACATGCTGCTGTTATTATATTTGTGTATGTATTTATTACGTTCTCTAATTGGTCTTTATCTTGAATATTGTTTATATTTTCCGTATTTATATCGTTTTCAGTTTTTAATTGATCCATTTTATTATCAAATATTTTCCATTTAGCTTTTTTAGTGTTGTATATTCTGGTTGTTCTATTAATTTTACTACCTTTTGCTTTTTGTAAGTTTAGTTTTATCATTATTCCGTTGTGATCCGAGCTAGTTAAATCTTCTAATACCCTCCATTCTGTTGCGTTGGGGAGAAGATCCTCTGAGCAGGCTGTTATGTCTACTTTACTGGTTAGTCTTCTTCCACCTCTGATGGTGTCAAAAGTTGGCAAGTCTCCGTTGTTGAGTATATTTAATCCCATCTCTTCTAGTGTACCGGCCATATCCTCTCCTCTACTATCCTCATGGTCACACCCCCACCAGATACTTTTTGCGTTGGAATCTCCACCTATTATTATATTATTCTGTCCTAGCTTCTCGCCAATGGTCTTGAGGTGATCAAGGTAAGTTGTCATGTTTTGATCAGGCTCGAAGTAAAAGGACACTACGATCAGCTCCCAGGCACCAGTTTTAATCTTCACCACCGCGATGTTGTTGGTGGTGAGTTGTGGATATTGAGTGACGTCTAAATCTTGATCAAATACCGCAATTGCTGCTTTAACAGTTCCGTCTCCTATGTTACTGCTCTGGTAAATTCTGGTTCCCCTTCTGTGCTTCATATGCTTTTGGTTCCCCACATATGGCTCCTGAATAAGCGCTATTGCAATCTTCCTTTTTTCCGCTTCTATCATTAATTCTTCAGTGGCAAGTTGTTTCCTCTGGAGGTTTGCTTGTACCATGACATATGTGGGGGATCTATTGGAGGGTGGATTGGTTGCATTTGTTTGGTCGGTCAGGCCCTTAGCAATACGCAATAGTTGCTCTGGCTATTACGTCCCACTTTTGTCTGACAGGGCAATTCGGGCTGAATGCATTGTGTCCAGTCTGAGCCATTTTTGCTTTTACACAATTGCAACACGTTGGTGGGATTTGGTCTTTAAAGTCTGGGCAGTAAGCTTTCATATGGGGGCCCGCACAGTGGCTGCATTTATCTTCTGTGTCCTTGCAAAAACGCCTGCTATGCCCGTAACCAAGGCAGCGAGAGCACTGTACAAGTGGGCTTTGGTCTTCGACATGAATCCTCTGTAGATCTATCTTTACTATTCCCTCTGATAGCGTACGCGTCCAAATCTTTGGAGAGACTTTAAGTATTACATGGCTTACATGAGGGTTGCGTGTTTTCTTCCTGTATTTGATCTCGACCCTGCTGTCTTCTTTGTTAAGGTCTTGAAAGATCCTGGCGTTCTGGTTCTTCAGGGCCTTGAGGATATCCTCGTCAGTGTTGTAGTTGAGAACGTCCTTGAGTGCTAGCAGGGGGTCTTTATTTTGTACGTCTTCTACAATTAGGTTGCTATTTGCCTTATTTATGCGCTCTTTTATGCTTTGTCGTTCTTGATTGCTTCCACAGCTCAGTATAACCTTCCTGTCTTTAGCCTTCCGTACCTTTTCAAAGGCCACCCCCCCCTCTTTGGCGTTTACTGCGTGCCTTATAGTGTTAAGCACTTCATCTCCAGTTTGTTGGTCGTCGCTGGAAGTAATTACCATTGAGTGCAGGGTAGTCTTCTTAGGGGTTTTTTCAGCTGTTTTGCTTCCTAGCACGCTTGCATATGAGGCTCGCTCTAAGGTTTCCTTCTGTTGTTCCATTACTGTCTGCAGTTGTTTTATACGTTCATTGTTTTCCTGCATTATTCGCGTTTGTTCAGCCAACGTGGAGAACATTCGGTCAAACTGTTTGGTGCTATTTTCTAAATTTCTTGTTGCCTCTATTTGCTTTAAATTTGGCTGGTTAATTATGCTGTCTTGACTCGGGGCCGGGTTGATCTTCTCCGGTCCTTTCTCACCTTCTTTAACTAATTGGTATAGTCGATCAACTGCCGCTACTACTTCGGTCTTTATTTCAGTTTTTAGGTTTCTAGAGTTATTTAAGTGTAATTTAGCCTTTGCCAAGCATGCTTTGGCTTCTATTAATCTTGATTTGTAGACAAACCTAGGCGGAGGACTACCCGTAGTGGTCTTTGTCTCTTGCAAGAGGGTGGGCTTCGGTTTAGTCTTTATGACTGTGGCTGTTGCCACCGTTGTTTGGCTGCTCTTAGGTGTAAGTTGCATTAAGCTTAAGCTTTGAGATTGACTGGGTACTATTTCCAGGTCCTCCTTACTGCCTACCATGGTAGGGGCTGGTGTCGGGTCTGTCTGTTTAGTAATGCCTGAGGAGCCCAGATTGTTAGAAGCTTGTTTGGTAGGTGTGCGATTAACCGCAAACATATTTAATTTTTAGCGTAACTCTAATCACGTAATATATCCTAAATTTAATAAAGTACAAGTAAAATAAAGAAATTTAAAACACTATTACTTAGCCGAATTTATCTTATTTTTATCTCTGCTGTCCCCAAAGTCAGTTTAGTTTCAAACTATTATTAATGAACTTATTCTAATCTAAAACTAAGCAGGCAAACAAAAGATTTGCACTGCTACAAACTTATGCTATAGTAGTGTGCAAGCTCACTACTAGATGGCGCCACCAGCAACGCGTATTCGAACTAACTTTAGTTTCAAAGGTGGCCAATTATTCGTGTACTTAGTTTGTATATGATGGTCTAGATGGCGTAACTTGTGGTTTAGATAAGATTCTATGCAGAACAGACCTAATGTATATTTGTGATATGATTATTTTAGTTCACTGGTGTAGTATAGATGGTGTTACCAGCGATTTGTAGGATGTGTGCTGTAATGTGGGCTCAACGGAGACTTGTATCGTCTTATGCGATATTGTATGGAGTAGTGCGTGTACGAAGCGTGTATATGTATGAGTATGTGTGAGTATGTGTATGAGTATGTGTATATGTATGTGTATATGTATGTTTATATATATGTGTATATATATGTGTATGTGTGTGTTTATATATACTTTATATATTTATATACTGCACTAGTCTACCAGGCCGACACCAGGTATCTTACACCAGTCGGAATGTATTTTGGTTCGTAACTCTGCCGAGTCCCTAGACGCCTGTTTTTATGTGTACTGTGACTAATAAATTTATATATGGACTGTATGTATACTATTATCAACTATTTCCTAATTATTTGATTTCTATCTAACAAGAATGCTACTGGTTTATCAGTTCTAGTTGGTACTAATTTACACCTCTGCCGACCCAAGTGGTCAACGAGTCGTGATTATGCACTTATTTCAGTCTAATCCTACTTATTCGATACTAACTTAAATTATTATGTATATCTATCTATTTTAGCTAGCTACTCTGCCCACTAAGAGATCCGGTCGAGTTGTAGTTCTATTTATAGTTTTGTTTAAATGACTCAATACGCTCCGAGAACCGGTACCTGCTCACCTCTCGGGCCCCTCAACGCCCAGCCCGGGCGTCCGGCGTCCGAGCGATAACGGCCAGGTAGATACGACTCGGAGAGTAATTCTGAACTTATTTGACTGGTATTTATTTTAATTAATTTGAGTCTGAGATGTCGAAATTAAAATCTTTATTTGTATGATATGTGATATATGGTATGTATTAGTATATATTATATACATATATATATTATAGTAAATATGTGTTAGACTTATTATTTAATGTATGTAGTTTTATTTTAAGCCCACAGTACCCTTACACTATGTTCTATTTCGATTCTATTGTTTAACTTGCAACCACATAGGTAAAACCAGCAGCTTATACAATTTCTAAGTCTATGTTACAATTTTCTTAATTGCCAATGTAATTATTAGTCTATATTACACTAATTATAATTATAAATATATCAGATTAGCCTATCTCTTCCAGTGGGTTTAATATAAAAATGATATCGACACTCGATTGCGGAATTACCCTGTTTGTGAAGCAAACTTAGGGCTCGCCTGACAATGATAATAACAATGAATATTACCAACAAAGTTACTATTTGCGTTTGCGTTCAAAGATGAATTTACTTGATGTTTGGTACTGGATTACGGCTAGAATCTAGGCCTATTTCTACTTCTAGGTATACCAAAAGGATCCTTGACTCCAGACCTATCGGTATCTGGTGTCAGCCTCCAGTTTGCAGCCCCAGTCGCAGATATATAAGCACTTTACTACACTAGTATAAAACAAGGAAAATTTCAACTGTGTCTGGGCTAAAAACGCTGTAACTATCACAGTTTTGGGTTTAAAATTATTCTAATTATACCTAAATAATCTTGAGGAGTTCAGCTATCTGTTGATGGTGAGAAACTGGTACCATGCAGGATCGGAAGTGGGTCGAATTGGCAGCCAAAGTTGAAGTTATGCCGGAGGTTTCAGAAAAAGGCTGATATCTCCAAGGTTATCAAAAATAGATTAATTACCGTTGCTGGTCCTTGCTTGTGGTCACTTAGGGCACTAGAATCCGCTTTCAGAGTCAGTCAGGCGCCTTCCTATCCAGAGATGTCAAGATGTCCAGCGGCAGTTTTTCGCTGATATCTCTGGAAGTCCTGGCCTATTCGAAGGCAAACTTGGTGGGCAGTTGCAGGACACGAAGACGCTTCTAACCATACCAAAAAAGTGGTAGGTGCTCACTGATAATCTTAAATGCCGGTTAAAAAACGAATTCGGCGCACTGTTTTTGACACAAATATCACTATAACTTTTTTCCAGAATGTCCAAATTTCAAAATTCTTTCACAGGGCGCTTCGCCACGTTAGCGCGCAACTTTTAAGACACTTTCCAGATTTTTTGATCACTTTTAGCCGTTTTTATGATTTTTCTTAACTCGCGCGGGCCGGAGCTTCACGAAAAACGATCCGTTCGCGACGGCGCGTGGACTGGGACTGGTTAGGTTAGGTTAGGTTAGGTTAGGTTAGGTTAGGTTAGGTTAGGTTAGGTTAGGTTAGGTTAGGTTAGGTTAGGTTAGGTTAGGTTAGGTTAGGTTAGGTTAGGTTAGGTTAGGTTAGGTTAGGTTAGGTTAGGTTAGGTTAGGTTAGGTTAGGTTAGGTTAGGTTAGGTTAGGTTAGGTTAGGTTAGGTTAGGTTAGGTTAGGTTAGGTTAGGTTAGGTTAGGTTAGGTTAGGTTAGGTTAGGTTAGGTTAGGTTAGGTTAGGTTAGGTTAGGTTAGGTTAGGTTAGGTTAGGTTAGGTTAGGTTAGGTTAGGTTAGGTTAGGTTAGGTTAGGTTAGGTTAGGTTAGGTTAGGTTAGGTTAGGTTAGGTTAGGTTAGGTTAGGTTAGGTTAGGTTAGGTTAGGTTAGGTTAGGTTAGGTTAGGTTAGGTTAGGTTAGGTTAGGTTAGGTTAGGTTAGGTTAGGTTAGGTTAGGTTAGGTTAGGTTAGGTTAGGTTAGGTTAGGTTAGGTTAGGTTAGGTTAGGTTAGGTTAGGTTTTTTTATATAAGGTTTCTATTCCTTAAGTTTTTACGTTCTAATTTGTGATTTTTATTGTTTATTTTACATAATTTTATTTTACGTAACTTTAATTTTGATTTTGCATTTTTATTCCGATCCGAATCATTTATTAATTTTAATTCAAAAGCAATTTGAGTTTGTTTCGTACGAAGCATCATCAAATTTGGTAATCTTTATATTTGGTTAATTTTACTAATTTTTTATTAACAGGTATGTCGTTGCAGGAGGTGCACTTTAGGACAACATTAGCAGTACGCTATGCAGGCGCGGGCCAGTGTGTCCCATTTCTGTCGGACTGGGCATTCAATGCTAAAAGCATTGTGCTTGCAGTCGTCCATTTTAGCTAGGGTACAATTCCTGCACACTGGCGCCTCGTCAGCTTCCTTCTTTGGGCACTCCGTCCTGAGGTGCGGGCCACTGCAATGACTGCATAGATCATCAGATTCTATGCAGTACTTTTTGCTGTGCCCGTACCCCAGGCAACGGGTGCACTGAATTAGTGGCGTTTGGTCCCAGACATGGACACTTTGGAGGTCTATGCGCAATCTTCCGGCTTCGGTTGCTCTCCTCCAAATTGTGGGGGAGACGCTCATCACGATGTGGTTATTGTGGGGGTTTCGAGCCTTTTTGCGGAATTTTATTGTTATACGGTCCTCCTCGCTGTCGAGGCCGCGAAAAACGTCCCGGTTCTGATTCCTTAGGGCCTTCAGGAGCTCGTCCTCGCTATGAATAAGTAGCACGTCCCTTAGAATCAGAAGCGGGTCCTTGTTCTTCACCTCCTCGACAACGAGGTTTTGTCCCGCTGCCGCTAATCTATCCTTGATCTTCTTCCTTTCCTCTCTACTCTTACACCCCATTATCACTTTCCTGTCCTTCGCTTTCCTAACCCTCTCCACTTGCACCCATCCTTCTTTAGCGTCCACAGCCTTTCTTACTTTTTCCAAGATATCCTCCCCGGTCTCCATTTCGTCCGTGGATGTGACAACCACGGAGTGCAGGGCAGACCGGTCTGAGACCGGTCTTGAGCGCGACTCCGTGGTTAGCACACTCGCGTACGTGGTCTTTTCGAGTACTTCCTTTTGATTTTCCGTAATGATCCTTTTCAACTCCTCGACCTTTCTTCCGTTCTCTAAGAGTAAATTTTTGTTTTCTTCAATCTTCTCCAGGATAAGGCTGTCATCTCTCTCCCTCACAGTTTCCTCCAGTCTGATAGTTGTTACTTCTTCCTCGAGTTCTTTTTCTACCTTTCCTTTTCCCTTCCGTTTCCCTGCCAGTTCCGTTTCCGCCTCCTTTACAATCTGATACAGACGGTCAATGGCGGCCGTGATACCTTCCTTGAGGTCAGTCTTCAGGTTTCTAGAAGTGGAGAGGCACAGCTTTGCCCTATTTAGGCATGCTCTTGCCTCTTCCAACCTGCTGACGGGAGTGTTATTGGGTGGTATCTCAGCGGCCTCAGTTGAAGCCCTGCGAGCTATTGGTGCCTTTCCCTCTTGCGAGAGCGCGGGTTTCAACTTTGGCTTTTGAGGAGCCGTCGGGGCTGCTTTTGCAATTGCGATAGGGGGGGAAGGTATTGAGTGTGTATCCCGGCTAGCGGACTCCCACTCTCCTATGCTCCGCCTCACTTTGGAGGGTTTTGTCGGGCTTTGCAACCCAGTCCGTTTATGTGTCGGGGAGTGTGATTCCGCATCGGACGCTTTCTTGGCGGGTGTTCTAAAGCCAAACATGTTTTACTCGAACCTTTACCTAACCTGTGTATAAATAGGGTGGAACAATCAAATTAAAATTGCAGAGAACCAACAGTGATATTATTCCCCGGTGTATAGGCCGAGGTGTCAATGAAAAATATAGTGTCAACAAAAAAGGCTCCGGTGTATAGGCCGGAGTGTCATATACATATGTCGGTTGTCCTGCAAGTCTCCGGTGTAAAGAGCCGGAGTGTCAAAAGAACTGTGTATACAATTTTAATAAGTAAGTTAAAATAAGTATTAGTACTAAGTCTAATAACAATATAACAGTTGCAGTATGATATTTAATAATTGAAATATTAGTGCCTTCAGCTCTTTTTAGTTGCCCAACAAGTCGCGGTGCTTAGCTCTTCTTATACGGCCTATTCTATTTTTTTTTTTTTTTTTTTTTTTTTTTTTTTTTTTTTTTTTTTTTTTTTTTCTATATTACTCCGACAGGCAGTAATACAAACAAAAGAAAATACTCAAAAAAAAGAAAAGAAAAAAGAAACAATAACAAAAAGATTTTGTAAATAGACCTCGCACCTGGGTGACGAGTTTACTTTCTGAACCAGTCCCAGCTCTATGCGACCACAGGAAACAAAGTTATGGGCGTTTAAAGAATATCCAATATGGCCGCTAAGATTGCACTGAAGTTGACGCTTCGGTCACGAAGAACTGTAACTGATCTAGAATATTTAATAACTAACTGATTTCAAAGCAACTGATTTGTTTACAATTTATAACTTAGTATATTTTTACTTCACTAGATGGCGTTGTTAACCGCGTGTATCAAATGTTATGAACTTTTGTTAACAGCCTGTTCAAGTCTGTTGGCGGTCCAAGTAGTTTGCAACGCTATCCTAGATGGCGTTGCTGGTGTTTAACGGCAATGCTATTGTTAATAAGTCTAATTTGCAATATTATATGAAGTCACGGTCTGTAGGGTCCGTCTGGAATGTGGTATACACTAAATAATAATCTTGTGTTTATTATATTGTACTAATGTAACGTTAAACTTATGGTTCTAATTTAATCTTATTACTACGTGAACTAGTTTGCAGACAGCGCCCTAGATGGCGTTGCTGTTAGGTAAATTATTATGGGAGTGACAACTAATTTATATTTGTGTTGTATGTATGTGTATAATAGTGTACAATAGATAGTTTTATGTTTGTAGTGTGTAAATGTTGTAATAAATCAAGCAGGCCAACACAAAGTCAGCTCTGTATCAGAGTTAACCTTGCGCTTCAGGCGGCGTACTAGATGGCGTTACCGGTGCCTTGGCCGTGCTGATTTTAACCAATATATGTAATTATAATTGTTGAGTTTTGTAAAATGTGTCGAGGTGTTTTGTGTTATATGTAGTGTACGAGTAGCGCCTAGGTGGCGGCACTAACGATATGTAGGCGAACAGATGGTTCGTACTCCTTCAGTGCGAATAGGGTTTTATGTGTATGTATGTGTGTCTATACAGATTGGAAAATTTCGTAAACTTAATCAAAGTGATTAGGTACTCCGCTGCAGGTAATTACTATATTGTAGTGAACCTATGTATATGGTTAGGTTAGGTTAGGTTAGGTTAGGTTAGGTTAGGTTAGGTTAGGTTAGGTTAGGTTAGGTTAGGTTAGGTTAGGTTAGGTTAGGTTAGGTTAGGTTAGGTTAGGTTAGGTTAGGTTAGGTTAGGTTAGGTTAGGTTAGGTTAGGTTAGGTTAGGTTAGGTTAGGTTAGGTTAGGTTAGGTTAGGTTAGGTTAGGTTAGGTTAGGTTAGGTTAGGTTAGGTTAGGTTAGGTTAGGTTAGGTTAGGTTAGGTTAGGTTAGGTTAGGTTAGGTTAGGTTAGGTTAGGTTAGGTTAGGTTAGGTTAGGTTAGGTTAGGTTAGGTTAGGTTAGGTTAGGTTAGGTTAGGTTAGGTTAGGTTAGGTTAGGTTAGGTTAGGTTAGGTTAGGTTAGGTTAGGTTAGGTTAGGTTAGGTTAGGTTAGGTTAGGTTAGGTTAGGTTAGGTTAGGTTAGGTTAGGTTAGGTTAGGTTAGGTTAGGTTAGGTTAGGTTAGGTTAGGTTAGGTTAGGTTAGGTTAGGTTAGGTTAGGTTAGGTTAGGTTAGGTTAGGTTAGGTTAGGTTAGGTTAGGTTAGGTTAGGTTAGGTTAGGTTAGGTTAGGTTAGGTTAGGTTAGGTTAGGTTAGGTTAGGTTAGGTTAGGTTAGGTTAGGTTAGGTTAGGTTAGGTTAGGTTAGGTTAGGTTAGGTTAGGTTAGGTTAGGTTAGGTTAGGTTAGGTTAGGTTAGGTTAGGTTAGGTTAGGTTAGGTTAGGTTAGGTTAGGTTAGGTTAGGTTAGGTTTTTTTTTTTTTTTTTTTTTTTTTTTTTTTTTTTTTTTTTTTTTTTTTATAAGTTTTCTTTATCACCTCCGATGTGGTGGTCGGAGACTTTATTTTGTTTGTAATGGTGGTTACATGATTGATAATTTGCTTGGTTATTTGAATATAATTTGTTAGTATTTGTTTATTTACGTATTTTATTACCTCGTTTTATTTCTTTTTATTGCGTCTTCGGCTATTTCCGTACAATAGCTTATAAGGTATGGTCTTGTGTCTTTGTTTGAGAATAGTTGTTGTAGGGTTTGTTTACTTAGTTTAGTATCTGTTTTATTTTCGAACTCGAATCTTTTGTTATTGTATTTCGGACAATCGATTAACAAGTGTGTAATGGTTTCTTCATTTTCTGGGTTACATATGCATGACGGATCGTTTTTACATTTGAAACGAGCTAGGTATGAAGAAAATCCGCCATGTCCTGTCAGGACTTGAATCATAATTGGTGTTATTTTGACTTTTCGAATGAGTTTGTAGGCTAATGTTATATCCGGAAGGAATAATTTTGTAGTTTCTGCTGTTTGACCGTCTTGGTATCTCTTATTCCACATTTGGATTGATTCTCTGCGGATCTCCTTCTTTACATGGGAAATTGGTCGACTGTCATAACTGGCAGCTGTTCGGGTGTAATGTGCCGCTTGTTTGGCCAACGCGTCGGCTCTTTCATTTCCTGGAATGCCTATATGTGCTCGCACCCAGTACAGTTCTATTTTACATCCGTTTCTTTCTTGTTCCGATATATTTGATCTAATCTTGAATGCCAAGGGATGGAAAGTGTTTGGGTTCTTAACAATATCCAGTGCCGACCTAGAGTCACTCAACACTGCTACTACTTCTTGTTTTAGTCTATGTGCTATTTTTGTTGCTTGATGCAACGCGTAAAGTTCAGCCTGAAATACTGTGCAGTATGACTCTAGTCTCATTTTCTTAGTTATTTTTTCTGATTCGCCTATCCAACACGAGTATGCTGCACCTACTTTATGTTCCTCTTTGCTGCCATCGGTGTATATTTGAGCTTCTGGCAGTTGGTAATCACTCATATTTTCGGGCAACATATCTCCTAGGCTTATGTAACTGATGTCTGGTTCGGATGCCGGGTGCGGAGCTTGTTTATAGGATATTCGATCCTCTGTCTGTCTAATCTCATCCTCTGGTGTTAAGTCTGGCCTTTTGGCGATGTAGAGTTGGGCAGCTTCTCGAAGTCGCAGATCCAGGGGGATTAGTCCAGCCAGTACTAATGCTGCATTTAACGAGACTGTTCTATATGACTTGCATATCTTCTGCGCGAATCCCCTCTGAATCCCGTTTAGTTGCGGTGCCCACGCGCTTGCGGCGTACATTATTGTGGGTTCTATGACTGCCGTGTAAATCGTTCTCACTATTTCGGAGTTAAGTCCCCATTCAATCTTCGCAGTCCTGGACACCATCTTAAATATATTTGCCGCTTTTCTGCAGACATGTGCCACATGGCTATTAAAAGTGAGCTTGGAATCAACTATTAATCCCAATATCTTCATCTCATTGACAAATTTTATAGCTTTCCCAGCCATGCAAACTTCAGGGACTTCGTATTTGAGTTTGTTGGTTATGATCATTGCCTCTGTTTTATGTGCAGCGAATTCCAGTTTATTGCTAATTCCCCATTCGTGTACATAGGCTAGAACCTCATCAGCCGTCTCTTTAATTTTGTTGGGTTTCTGTCCATTAAATACCAAAACAACATCATCTGCGAATGCTTGGCAATATATGCCTTTTTTGCTTAGATTGTCTAGGAGTGGGTCTAGCAACAAGTTCCAGAAAGTAGGGCCGCCTATAGATCCTTGTATGCATCCTTTTGTTGTCGGTTTTTTAGATTTTTCTCCTGCATAGTGGACAACCACACTTCTGTCTTCCAAGTAACTATCCACCATTCGCCTGAGGTTTATAGGACAGCCTTTGTTTGCGAGTTGGCATTTGATGGCGGGCCACCAGGCACCGTCAAATGCCCCTTCTATATCTAGAGATACTATCACTGTGATCTCCTTGTTCGTAAGGTTATTTCTTATGCGCTGCATGAGATCAAACAGGGCATCCTCTGTACTATGTTGAAGTACGAATCCGTACTGCCTGGGGTTCATTTTCGATTGAGTGTGCCACCTAACTCGTGTGATCATGAGTTTTTCCAGGATTTTCCCCAGTACCGACAAGAGGCCTATTGGTCGATAAGATTTTGCTTGTGTGTAGACTGACTTGTTAGGTTTCTTCAACACTACAACGGCAGCCTCTTTCCAAGGTTTAGGGAAGTTTGCCAGTACAACGGCAGCCTCTTTCCAAGGTTTAGGGAAGTTTGCCAGTGCGAGACAACGATTTGCGATTCCTAGAAATGTTGGTAAATGAGCTAAGATCGCCATACTGCATATATCGGCGGTAAATCCGTCCGGTCCTGGGGCTTTTTTGGGGTTGAGGTTTTGTAACACCCTTTTAAGTTCTGCCTCCGTGAATGGTGGGTCGTCCGAACCAGTTTGAGCGTTGTTGTTAATAACTTCCGCGTTTTTCCTTATAGCAATATGTGTGTTATCGTCGGTGCTTGGGTTGTCCTCTGGGAAAAACGTTTTGGTTAGTAATTCTGCTGATTTTGCTGGTTCAAGAACCACCCCATTTTCGACCAGTAGTTGGTCTTCTTGTTTCTTATTTGAACGTTTTATTACCCGGTAAATAGAGTCCCACAAGCTTTCCCTGTCTTGTTTTGAACAGAATTCCTTCCAGCTCTGTGTCTGTGCGTGATTTGCTGCTTCTTCATATTGTTTTTTGCTTTCCAGGTACTCGCTGACTACGTGTGATCTTCGGGAGGGAGCCGCAACGGATATTCTACGTCTCTTCGTGTTAACTTCACCCTTCAGGCGTTCCAGTTCGTCGTTCCACCAAGGTAAGTTTGTTTTGTTTTTATTATTTTTAATTAACGGAATGGTTTTTTCACAGGTGTTTTTAATGCATGTAATGTATTTTTCTATGATATTGTTAAGTTCTATTTTGGTCTGTGTTTGTTGAATATATTCTAGTGTAATATTTGCTTCTTCTAATTCTTTTTTAATGTTTTCAGTGAACTGGCTCCATTTCACCTTCCGGGTGTTGTAGATGCGAGTGGCGCTTTTAGGTTTTTCCGCCGAGGGCTTTTCGAGACTGATGTTAAATGTGATCGCGTTATGATCTGAGCTAGTAATTGATTTTGCAACACTCCAGTCGGTGATTTGTTCAAGCAGGCTTGCTGAACATGCGGTAATATCAACGTGACTAGTAAGTACACGGTCACCTCGAATGGTGTCAAATGTGGGTTCGGATCCGTGGTTAAGGATGTGCATATCAGCTTCATCAAGAAATCCCCTGAGTATCTCGCCTCGATTGTCTTCTACCGCACTTCCCCACCAAGTACTGCGGGAATTGACGTCGCCTCCAATTATTATCTTGTCGGTACGCATTGAATCTAGGACTCTCTTTAATTGATCGAGGTAAGGCTCTAGCGGCTCACTTCCTTCGAAGTAGACCGATATTACTCCAATGACCCACTTATTTGTCTTGAGTAACGTAGCTGCTATATTTTCGGTATTCATCATTTGGTCGTTTTGTATCTCGATCTCATCGTCAAAGATAATTATTGCCGATTTGACCGGTTTCGTTCTTTGTGGTCCACACTGAATAACCCGAGTGCCCGCGTACCGCTTAAGCTCACCTACGTTTCCGATATATGGCTCTTGGACAAGCGCAATTCCAAACTTATATTTGGTGACTTCTTGCAAAAGTTCTTGAGTGGCGAGTCTTTTCCTTTGTAGGTTAGCCTGTACTATTTTGTAGGATTTATTGTTGTTATTTGTTATGCCGTTTGAACTGTCTGTTAGTGAGGTGCCCTCGGCGTTAACAGTATGAGACACTTGACCTCGCTATAGTGTCCCATCTGCGCCTGATTGGACAGTCTCTGTCAAACGCACTATGCGCAGTCTCTTGGAACTTGGCCCCCTTGCAGTTACAACAGACGGGTGTTTCAGCAGCCGCGAAGGTGGGGCAATCTGCCCTTACGTGAGCGCCGGCGCAGTAACTGCATCGGTCAGTGTCTTCCTTGCATGTCTTGCGACCATGCCCATAGCCCAGACAGCGTGTACATTGCACGAGGGGGGACTGATCCTGCACCGATACATATTGTAAATCGATATGTATCCTGCCTGCAGTCGTCAGTCTTTGCCAGACTTTGGGAGACACCTGTAAGATCACATGGTTTTCATGTGGGTTCCTTGCCCTCCTACGGTATCTCACACTGACCTTTATATCTTCATCAGACAGGTCACCCAGTATACCTGTGTTTTGGTTTCTGAGAGACGCTATGATGTCCTCATCGGTGTTGTAGGACAAAAGATCTTTAATTATAACGAGTGGTTCCTTATTTCTGGCCTCTTCTACAATTAGGTTTCCGTTGCGCTTTATCTTCTCAGACATTTTAACCATATCGTCCCGGTTATTGCAACTTAGCACGACTTTTTGGTTCTTAACTTTGCGAACCCTTTGAACTTGCAGTCCACAGGTTTTAGCATCGAGTGCCTCACGAACCTTGCCTAGCACCTCATCACTTGTGTCCTTTTCTAACTCTGAGGACACAATGATGGCGTGATTGGGTGTTGCGTTCCTTACAGTACGACTCGGACGGGAAAGAATGTCGGCGTAAGTGGGTGTGGCCTCTTTTAAAAGTGAAATTTGCTTCCCCGTTTCATCCGCAGCCCGGCGCAGTTCTCGAAGTTCGCTCAACATCTGGCTCCAGTTTTGTGAACCCTCACCAGGTGTTAAGGTACATTGTTCAGTCTTCAGATGCAAGGACACCTCTGAAGGTAAGTCTCGACGAAGGATTTTGAGCTCTGTAAGAATCTTATTTACAGCTAGGTTTCCGTGAGGCAAATCAGTGCCGCTTCCCGCTGCCAGACTTTCAAGTTGTTTCGTATGCTCTCTTTCAATACCAAGAAGTTCTTCACTTAGCTGTAGTCTCATCTTCTCAAGCTGCAGTTGAAGACACTGGCGCGTCTCACTTAGGTTAACAACCATATTGTATAGACCATTCAGACTGTTATTGACACACTCTTTTATTGTGGTTTTCAGATTACCGGACATGTCCAGATTGGATTTGGCATCCTGGAGCAGCTTGTTTGCTGAAGCAGTGATGTTCTGCTCCTGCATGACCTCTAAGTGAGCCCCGGAGGAGACTTCATGCATTACTTGAGACATGACAATGAATTAAGACTGAATAGACAAACGAAATAAGGCAAATCACTAAGAATTTTACCCTATTATATATTATAAATGAACTGTTGTATATATCGGATGGAATGTTATTATTATTACTATTATGTTTTATGTAAGGACTAGGGTTTAAGCTCCCAAAAGATAGTGGTAAGGGGGTAAGCAAAAGCCCGCCTATAACTGTTAAATATAAGTAAGTAAGAAAGAGTGTGTGCGCAATAATTATATATATTTTTTTTATTAAGATTGTGTAGAAAAAATCAAGATAATATCAATTAAGTTGATATAAAACTACAACAAAAATTTAGTTATTACAAGCGGGGAACGAATTAATAACTGAAAGTAGCGGTTAGGTTAGGTTAGGTTAGGTTAGGTTAGGTTAGGTTAGGTTAGGTTAGGTTAGGTTAGGTTAGGTTAGGTTAGGTTAGGTTAGGTTAGGTTAGGTTAGGTTAGGTTAGGTTAGGTTAGGTTAGGTTAGGTTAGGTTAGGTTAGGTTAGGTTAGGTTAGGTTAGGTTAGGTTAGGTTAGGTTAGGTTAGGTTAGGTTAGGTTAGGTTAGGTTAGGTTAGGTTAGGTTAGGTTAGGTTAGGTTAGGTTAGGTTAGGTTAGGTTAGGTTAGGTTAGGTTAGGTTAGGTTAGGTTAGGTTAGGTTAGGTTAGGTTAGGTTAGGTTAGGTTAGGTTAGGTTAGGTTAGGTTAGGTTAGGTTAGGTTAGGTTAGGTTAGGTTAGGTTAGGTTAGGTTAGGTTAGGTTAGGTTAGGTTTTTTTTTTTTTTTTTTTTTTTTTTTTTTTTTTTTTTTTTTTTATAAAAGTTTCTTATTTCTCCTCCGATGTTGCGGTCGGAGACTTTTGTTTGAGTATTCATTTATTATATGCAGTTTAATTGTCTTGTATATTTTAATCATATCATTTGGTCAATATTTATAATTTCTTTATTTTGTTAAGTCTTATTTCGATTGATTGCGTCGTTAGCAATTACTGTGCAATATTCAATGAATTTTGGTCTTGTCTTTTTATTTGTAAGTACTTCGTGTAAAGTCTGTTTCGTCAGCTTTGTGTCGATTGTTATTTCCAGGTCGTGTCTCTTGTGGCTGTATTTTGGACACGTTATCAGAAGATGTTCTACTGTTTCTTCAGTTTCCTGGTCACATACGCATGTCGGGTCTTCTTTGCATTTGAAGCGTGCCAGGTAAGCTGAGAATCCACCGTGTCCCGTGATTACTTGTATCATAGTAGGTGTGAATTTGGTTTCTCTTGTTACTTTGTAAGCTGAAACTATGTTTGGCAGAAATAATTTGGTAACGGCTGCTGTTTGTGCATCCTCATATCGTTTTTGCCAAGTCATTAGGGATTGATGTCGTATAGATTTTTTGATGTGGGAGATGGGTCGACTATTGTAGGAGGCAGACACTCTGGTGTAATTAGCGGCCTGTTTTGCTAGGATGTCTGCTCTTTCATTGCCTGTGTTTCCGTTGTGAGCTCTCACCCAGTATAATTTGATGTTTTGCCCCGATCTCTTCAGGTTTGAGATGTTTTGTCTGATCTTAAATGCCAGAGGGTGGAAAGTGTCGGGATTTTTTATGATGTCGAGTGCCGATCTGGAGTCACTTAGTACTCCAATTATGTCTTGTTTAAGTTTTTGCGCTAACTCAGTTGCTTGGTAGAGCGCATAAAGTTCCGCTTGAAAAACAGTACAATATGACTCCAAGCGCATCTTTTTTGTTCGTCTCTCCGACCCTTCAATCCAGCACGAGTATGCTGCACCCACTTTGCCATCCATCTTGCTCCCATCCGTATAGATCTGGACGTCGGGGAGTTGTTCTTCTTCTGTGTTCTCAGGCCCTATATCAGCGAGACTTATATAGTCGATATCTTCCTCTAGCGCCGGATGTGGGGCGTGTTTGAAGTTGATTCGGTCTTCTACTTGTCTAATTTCGTCTTCATCAGTTAAGTCGGGTCTTTTGGCAACATACAGTTGTGCAGCTTCGTTTATTCTTATGTCCAGGGGGATTAAGCCGGCTAGTACTAGAGCTGCATTCAATGATACGGTTCGATATGATTTGCAGATTTTTTGCGCGAATCCCCTCTGGATCACGTTAAGTCGTTTTTGTGTCATTTGTTTTTCTGCTGCTGGTGCCCAGGCGCATGCAGCGTAAAGAATTGTGGGTTCAATGACTGCTGTATATATGGTTTTTATTATGTCAGAATTTAATCCCCAGTTAATTTTGGCGGTACGAGAGACCATTTTGTAAATGTTAGCGGTTTTTTGGCAAATGTGATTTATATGGCTATTGAATGTTAATTTTGAGTCGATTATTAGACCCAAAATTTTTATTTCCGGTACCAATTTGATTGGATTGCCGGCCATGTACACGTTTGGGACATCGAATTTCAGCTTATTTGTAGTAATCATTGCTTGTGTTTTGTGTGGTGCGAATTTTAACTTATTTTCGATGCCCCATTCGTGTACATATGCTAATATTTCGTTTGCTTGTGATTCAATACGTCTTGAGTTTTGTCCGGAGAATACTAAAACTATATCGTCTGCAAAGGCCTGGCAGTATATTCCTCTTCTATTTAGGTCGTCAAGAAGTGGGTCTAACAGCAGGTTCCAAAAAGTTGGTCCCCCAATTGACCCCTGTACGCATCCTTTTGTTGTAGCTTTTTTGGCTATTTCCCCTGCATAGTGGACAACCACACTCCTGTCTTCAAAGTAGCTGTCCACTAGGCGTCTTAGGTTGGATGGACATCCTTTGCGGGCGAGCTGGCATTTGATCGCGGGCCACCATGCGCTATCAAATGCTCCTTCAATGTCAAGGGATACGGTAAGTATAATTTCTTTATTTTGCAGATTGTTTTTAATGTGTTGGGTTAGATCAAAAAGTGCGTCTTCTGTGCTATGTTGTTGTATGAAGCCATATTGTTTGGGGTTGGTTTTGGATTGTGTATGCCACTTTATTCTTTTAATCATCATTTTTTCTAGGATTTTTCCCATTACTGACAAGAGGCCTATCGGTCGATATGACTGGACCTGGGTGTAGTCTGTTTTCCCAGGTTTCCTAAGTATGACTACAGAGGCCTCTTTCCAAGGCGTAGGGAAGTACGCCAGGGTAAGGCATCTATTTGCGAGCTCTAAAAAGACTTGGGGTTGGGCTGAAATTGCTGAGCAGCATATGTCTGCTGTTAAGCCGTCGGATCCAGGGGCTTTCTTGGGATTAAGTTTTTTCAAGACTATTTTTAATTCAGTTTCTGTGAACAATGGATCGTCCGGGTATGCTTGAACCTGAACAAAATTGTTGATTTCTTCTGCCTTCCGTCTTATGTTAATGTGTGTTTCATTGTCCAGGTTTGGGTCGTCTTCGGGAAAAAATTTTTTCGTCAACAGCTCTGCAGATTCTTTCGGTGTTAAAACTACTCCTTCATCAATTAGTAGTTGATCTTCCTGTCTCTTGTTAGACTTTTTTATAATACGATAGATACTGTCCCACAAACTTTCTTGGTCCTGTTTTGAGCAGAAATCTTTCCAGCTTTCTATTTGTGCCTTTTTTGCTGTTTCTTCATATGTCTTTTTACTTTTCAGGTATTCGTCGACTACGTGCGGTCTTCTGTGGGGTGCTGCATTCGGGATCCTGCGTCTCCTCGTGTTAACTTCAGCCTTCAAGCGTTCCAGTTCGTCGGTCCACCAGGGTAAGTATTTTTTGTTTTTATTTGTTTTAATTACAGGTATTGTGTTATCACATGATTCCTTTATGCATTTAATATATTTTTGTACATAATTTTCTAAGTTTTCTTTGTTGTCTATAGATTTAATATAATTATGTGTGATACCTTGATCTTCTAATGTTGTTTGGACAGTTTTGGTGAACCGACTCCAGTTCACTTTCCTGGTGTTGTAGACACGTGTAGAGCTTTTTGGTCTCTGTTCAGAGGGTTTCTCAAGGTGGACGGTAAAATTAATTGCGTTGTGATCCGAACTAGTCATCGACTTATCCACTATCCAGTTGTTAATATTGCCTAGAAGTGCTGTAGAGCATGCTGTTAAGTCAACGTGACTTGTCAGTATTCGTCCTCCTCGAATAGTGTCGAACGTCGGATCGGTTCCGTGATTCAAGATATGCGCGTCTATTTCATCAAGGAACCCTCTGAGCAACTCTCCTCTGCTATCTTCCTCTGAGCTGCCCCACCAGGTGCTCCATGAGTTGACATCGCCTCCGATTATAATCTTGTTTGTGTGTAGTTTTTCCAAGACCCGTTTCAACTGGATCAGATAGGGTTCAAGTGGTAGATTACCTTCAAAGTACACGGAAATAGCTGCTATTGACCATTTGTTGGTTTTGAGTATGGTAGTCGCAATATTTTCGGTAGTGAGTGTCGGGTCATTAAGCACTCCTATATCATCATCGTAGATGATGATAGCCGACTTAACTGGTCCGCTTCTATTCGGTCCAGCTTGAATAACCCGTGTTCCCGTGTACTGCTTGATTTCTCCCGTTGATCCAGTGTACGGTTCCTGGACCATTGCAACACTAACGTTTCTTTTGAGAGCCTCCTGGTGAAGTTCTTGTGTTGCCAGCCTTTTGCGCTGGAGATTAGCCTGTACGAATTTGTATACATTTGTGCTGTCTAATGTAGAGGTGCCCTCGGCGTTAACAGCAATAAGATACACTGGACCTTGCTATACTGTCCCACTTGCGTCGGATTGGGCAGTCTAGAGCAAAAGCGCTGTGTGCAGTCTCTTGGTATTTAGCTGCTTTACAATTACAGCAAACTGGTGTTTCTGCAGCGGCGTAACTGGGGCACTCGGCACGTAGATGTAAGCCTCCACAATAGCTGCAGCGGTCTGAGGTGTCGTTGCAGTTTTTGCGACCGTGTCCATATCCCAGGCAGCGTGTACATTGAACAAGCGGGGATTGGTCCATCACGGAAACATACTGGAGGTCAATGTGGACTTTGCCGGCCGCCGTCAACCTTTGCCATAATTTAGGGGACACCTGAAGGACCACGTGGTTTTCGTGCGGATTGCGTGCCTTCCTTCGATATCTTACACTGGCCTTGGTCTCATCATCCGAAAGATCTCCTAACAGACTTGTATTTTGGGACTTTAAAGACGCGATTATGTCATCATCCGTGTTGTACGAGAGGAGGTCCTTGATGATAACAAGTGGGTCTTTATTTTTTGTCTCCTCCACTTTGAGATTGCCGCTGGTCATAATTTTGTTGGTCATCTTAGCAAGATCTTCTTTGTTGCCGCAGCTTAGGACAATCTTCTGGTTCCTTACCTTTCTAACTCGTTGTACCTGGAGACCACAAGTTTTAGCGTCAAGCAGCTGTCTGACCTTGCCCAGGACTTCGTCACTCGTGTCCTTTTCCTGGTCCGAGGACACAATGATAGAGTGACTGGGCGTAGGGTTCCTCGGACTGGGGTTTGGACGGGATAGAACGTGTGCATAGGTTGGTGAAGACTCCTTGAGCGATGTGATTTGTCTACCCGTTTCTTCAGCAGCTCGACGAAGTTCTTTAACCTCACCTAATAGTTGGCTCCAGTCTTGAGAACCTTCGCCCTGTGACAAGGAACCCCGCTCAGCTAGCAACCTCTCAGCAACTTTATTTGGTAAGTCATGGCGGATGGTATCAAGTTCTTTAAGGATTTTATCTATTGGAAATGTTGCAGTTTGAGGGTTACTCCCCACTAATACTGCGAGACGTTTCGAGTGCTCTTTCTCAACCTCCAACAGCTCTTCCTTTAATTGTAGCCTGAGCTTTTCGACCTCAAGCAGAAGGCTTTGGCGGGTCTCACTAAGGTTGACACACATGTTGTGCAGCCCTGTAAGACTATTAAGCACTGCTTCCTTAATTGTAGTCTTTAGGTTGCCTGACTGATCTAATTGAGCTTTTGCTTCCTGGAGCAATTTGTTAGCGGATGCAGTGATATTCTGCTCCTGGAGTGATCCTGAAGGGATATCCTGTGTTGCCTGAGACATGTTGTACATATATTTAATAACTGTGACTAAGGAATTAATAATGGTAGATGGGTTAGGTTAGGTTAGGTTAGGTTAGGTTAGGTTAGGTTAGGTTAGGTTAGGTTAGGTTAGGTTAGGTTAGGTTAGGTTAGGTTAGGTTAGGTTAGGTTAGGTTAGGTTAGGTTAGGTTAGGTTAGGTTAGGTTAGGTTTTTTTTTTTTTTTTTTTTTTTTTCTGAGTTTTTCGATTTGTTCCTCCGATATGGTGGTCGGAGCCTTTATTAGTCTTTTTAGTCTATTGTTTTACTATTATGTATTTTCTTCTTTAACTTTTTGATCGATTTTGTATTCTTGTTTTGTTTGTTCGTCGTTAATAATTTTCGTTGGTATAATCAACTTAATCAGTGTAATTTCAATTAACTAGTCATCTTATTTTTTTTTTTTTTTTTTTTTTTTTTTTATTAGTATTATAACATATATATAACATTTTATATGTATATTGGTAGTTATCTTGTTTTATTCCTTGTTATAACGTCATTTGCTATTTCTGTGCAGTATTGCACAAAATGTGGTCTAAACTTTTTGTTTCTAATTAATTCTGGTAACGTTTGTATTGAGAGTTTTATATCCGTAGCATTTACTAGGTTATGTCGTAATCGTAAGTATTTGGGACAATCTAAGATGAGATGCTCTACTGATTCTTCGGTGACCCTATCGCAGATGCATGAAGGGTCATCCTTACATTTAAACTTTTTGAGGTATGCCGAAAATCCCCCATGCCCTGTAAGAATTTGTATCATTACTGGTGTGAGTCTTATTTGTCGTATTAGTCTATAAGCTGCTATAGTATTTGGGAAGAAGAGTTTTGTAACTTGAGCTGTGGTTTGGTTTTTGTATCTGTCATCCCATATTTGTATGGATTGACTACGGATTTCATTTTTGATGTGGGAGATTGGGCGCATATTGTAACATGGTGCTGTTTTGTTGTTGTGGGCGGCTTCTTTTGCTAGCAAATCTGCTCGCTCGTTTCCAGGTATGCCTACATGTGCTTTTATCCAATAAAGTTTAATGGTTTGGCCTGTATTCATAAGTGCTGTAATATTTTCTTTTATTTTAAAAGCTAGAGGATGGAACGTATTTGGTTTCTTGATAATGTCTAGGGAGGACCTGGAGTCGCTCAGCACGGCCACCGTTTTCTGCTTAAGTCTGCCAGCTAGCTCTATGGCTTGATAAATAGCGTATAGTTCAGCTTGGAAGACCGTGCAGTACGACTCCAGTCTCATCTTCTTCGTGTGCTTTTCTGACCCGTCAATCCAACACGATATCGCGGCACCGACTTTATTATTTTCTTTACTGCCATCTGTGTAAATCTGTACATTTGGTATTTGATGGTGTTCGAGATTTTCGGGCCGCATTTCTCCAAGACTATCATAGTTGATTTCATATTCTGTGGCTGGATGTGGTGCTTTCTTCCAGCACACACGGTCTTCTACTAATCTGACGTCATCTTCATCTGCCAAATCAGCTCTTTTTTCGACGTACAATTGTGCTGCTTCGCGGATTCTGACATCCAGAGGGATCAAACCAGCGAGTACGAGTGCTGCATTAAGTGAAATAGTTCTATATGATTTACAGATTTTTTGAGCAAAACCCCTCTGAATGACATTCAATTGCTTCTGAGTCATTAATTTATCTGCCGCTGGTGCCCATGCACTTGCGGCGTAAAGAATGGTCGGTTCTATTACCGCTACATAAATTGTTCGTATAATTTCGGGGTTCAGCCCCCATTCAATTTTGGCAGTACGTGAGACCATTTTAAAGATGTTGGCAGCTTTGCGACAGGCGTGGGCAACGTGGTTATTAAAGGTTAGTTTGTGGTCGATAATTAGCCCCAACACCTTTATCTCGTTAACGAATTGAATAACCTCCCCTGCCATGTGCACGGACGGGACAACGAACTTTAACTTATTAGTTAGCAGCATGGCTTGGGTCTTATGAGCGGCAAAGCGAAGTTTATTCTTTTTGCCCCATTCGCACACACGCGCTAGAGTGTTATTTGCCTCATCCTCTATTCGGCTGGAAGATTGCCCGGAAAACACAAGCACTATATCGTCCGCGAACGCTTGGCAAAACACTCCATTCTTATGCAAATCGTCCAAAAGTGGGTCCAGCAAGAGGTTCCAAAAGGAGGGGCCTCCTATTGAACCTTGCACACATCCCTTTGTTGTTGGTCTGCGGAATGTGGCGCCTGCATAGTTTACGATTACAGACCTATTTTTGAAATAGTTATTTACCATCTTTTGAAGGTTTTTAGGGCAACCTCTTTGGGCTAGTTGGGTTTGGATGGCGGGCCACCATGCGTTATCAAATGCGCCCTCAATATCTAAGGAAACTACGACTGCTATTTCTTTATTTTTGAGGATTGCCCTTATATGCTGCATCAAATCATACAACGCGTCCTCCGTGCATTTTTGCGGAACAAAGCCATATTGTTTAGGATTAGTCCCCGATTTGATGTGCCAAGTTATTCTCTTTATTAACATTTTTTCGAGAACTTTACCCAGTACAGACAAGAGACCTATTGGCCTGTATGATTTAGCTGTAGTATAATCTGTCCTACCTGGTTTTCTAAGGACCACTACAGAGGCCTCTTTCCATGGAGTTGGAAAGCAACCCAGGGCCAGACATCTGTTAGAAATTTCTAAGAATATTGGCAGGTCTGTAGATATGGCCGCGCAACAGATGTCTGCCGTGAATCCGTCAGGTCCAGGAGCTTTTTTTGGGTTGAAGTTATTTATTGTCTTCTTGAGTTCCGCCTCTGTAAATGGTGGGTCTTGTTCTTCAGTTTGCATACAGTCGAAGACCTCTTCCGCTTGTCTTCTAACGGCTGTGTGAATTGCGTCATCAGATGTTGGGTCATCTTCCGGGAAGAAGGTCTTCGTCAGCATCTCAGCTGATTCTTCAGGGCTCAAGACTTTACCATTACTGACAAGGAGTTGATCTTGCTGCTTTCTGTTGGAGCACTTGATCACCCGATAGATACTATCCCATAGGCTTTCCCTGTCTTGCTTTGTACAGAACTGTTTCCAACTTTCAGTTTGTGCGTTGTTGGCTGCTTCTTCATATGTGTTTTTTGCTTTCAGGTACTCGCCTATGACATATTCTCTCCGGGACGGAGCTGCGTTGGGAATTCTACGCCGCTTCGTGGTCATCTCCTGCTTCAAGCGCTCCAGTTCATCAGTCCACCAAGGTAAGTGTGTCTTGTTTATATTTTTTATTTCAGGTATGCTGCTGTTACACGCTTCTTTAATGCATTTTATATATTTTTGTATAGTATTTTCTAATTCTATGTTGTTTGTTATTAATCTGATACTATTGTTTGTAATTTTCTGGTTTTGTAGTGATTTTTTGAAAGTTTCGGTGAACTGACGCCAGTTTGCCTTGCGGGTGTTGTAAACGCGTGTGGAAGCTTTACGATCATTTTTAGAGGGTTTAACGAGTTCTATACTAAATGTAAGTGCGTTGTGGTCTGAGCTGGTAATGGTTTTATTAACCTGCCAGTCAAGGATTTTTCCTAAAAGCCCCGTAGAGCACGTTGTTATGTCTACGTTACTTGTGTAGGCTCGACCACCACGAATTGTATCAAAGGTCGGTTCTGATCCTTCGTTGAGTATGTGTAGGTTGTTTTCATCGAGGAACCCTCTAATGATTTCACCTCTATCATCATCTTCAGTGCTTCCCCACCATGTACTCCAAGCGTTTACGTCCCCTCCAATAATTATTTTATCAGTTTCAGTCTGCAGTTTGTCCAGTACTCGCGTGAGATGTTCCAGATAGGGCTCAAGTGGCATACTGCCTTCAAAATACACCGACACTATTCCTATGGTCCAGGTGTCAGTTTTAATGAGAAGTGGTACGATGTTCTCTGTAACCATAGTTGGGTCACTCAGTACGTTGAGGTTTGTATCGTATATAATGATCGCTGACTTTACTGGCTTTAATCGGCTCGATCCGCATTGATAGACCCTAGTGCCGGTGTACTGCTTGAGCTCCCCTGTCGATCCCACATACGGCTCCTGAACAAGCGCAAAACTGATATTTCGTATCGTCGCTTCTTGGTGCAGCTCCTGTGTCGCCAATCTCTTCCTTTGTAGGTTTGCTTGAATTACTGTATATTCCCGTGACAGAACTTTAGCAGTATGCTACAGTAGAGCGAGCTAAGTTGTCCCATTTTCTGCGGACTGGGCACTCAGCGTCAAACGCGTTGTGGTTATGTGTCTTATTCTTAGCTAGGACACAGTTGCGGCACCGCGGTATTTCAGCGGCTTGTTGCACTGGGCAATTTGCTCGAAGATGTTCCTCGCCGCAATGACTGCACACAGGAGTCGTCTCCTTACAAAACTTTTTCGTATGACCATAACCCAAACAGGTGGAGCATTGAATCAAGGGGGATTGATCGAATACATGGATCCTTTGAAGATCCACATGTACCTTACCGGCAACTGTCAGTCTTTGCCAGACGCAGGGGGAAACTTGAACAATGACATGCTCCATATGCGGGTTTCTTGTACGGCGGCGGTATTTTATTACGGCCCTGAAGTTTGCTGGTTGCACATCGTCTAATAAATGTTTATTCTGACATTTAAGGGCTGCTATAACATCATCGTCCGAGTTGTAGGAAAGAACGTCCTTTAAAATAATAAGTGGGTCTTTGTTCGCAATATCTTCAACTTGTAACTTATTGCATAGTTGCATTCTACTTTTAACTCTATCAAGTTCTTCCTTAGTATTAAATCCTACAATAACCTTCTGATCTTTTGCTTTTCTGAGGCGCTCAACCCTCACCCCCTCCTTCTTCGCGTCTACAACAGTTCGTATCTTATTGATGACCTCCTCACTCGTATCCTTCTGATCTGATGACGATACAAGAACCGAGTGGAGAGGTTTAGGTGTGCTGCGGCGTGCTGTTATTTCGGCGAAAGAAGGTCTCCCCAGACCGCCTACAAATTGCGGCGCTTGCTTAAGTTGGTCGTTAAGCGCTGAGGTGTGTCGCTTACAGTCCTCTAAGGCCTCTACATGAGTGCGAAGACCTACGATGAGTTCGTTCATCAATTCGTTGGGCGGTGATGAGGCGTAGGGAACCGTGCCAGGGGGTGCTCCGGATAGCGGAGTATTAGTTAAGGTGAGCCCTGCAAGTTGCATGTTATGTTTCTTCTCTAGCTCTAAGAGGTCCTCTTTTAACTGAAGTTTGAGATTACCAAGCTCCAGTTGCAATGCCTGACGTGTCTCTGACTGATTGACCACGATGTTGTACAGTCCCGTAAGACTGTTGGTCACTGTCTCCTTGATCGATGTTTTAAGATTGCCGGACAATAGCAACTGCGCTTTGGCCTCCTGGAGAAGTCTGTTGGCTGTTGCGGTGACATTCTCTCCGGAGTTTAAAACGTCTTCTACGTTAAAAGGGGTGGTAACAAGGCTTTGGGACATAGTGATGTGTTAAATAACAGTTATTAATATGAATATTATGAATTAAAGATGAATTGAGAAACGTAATGTAAATTAAATGAATTTAATTGAGAATATCGAGTTTTGAAGGGGCGAAAAAGTAAAAATGTTAATGATATGGCAATTAAAACTAGCACAAAATGTAGTAATAACCACCAGGGAGCGAAATAATAACAGTAAGTAATACTAAACTCAACGATATGTTGAAATAAAACTGTGTAAATATGTATTAAAAATGTTAGTGGAGAAAACGTGAGATAAATATGTTTAAGTGCTCGAAATTAAATATAACAAAAAATTCAGGGACAGAAACTACATGTAATATCAAAAGTACTTTATACAACTGAATTTTAAGAAACAAAACCAATTTAAAATATGCGATAGGAACAGAAATACCGATTTTTGAAAATGACTCTAATTTTACAAAGTTTTGAAAAGTGTTTATTGGCGATAACTCGAAAACTATATAAGTGAGATGCGATTATTATATACTATAAAGTAGGTCTCTAAGAGACGGATTTTTAGAGGTATTAACCAACGCAATCGGATAATAAACACTGTCTGGGTTAGGTTAGGTTAGGTTAGGTTAGGTTAGGTTAGGTTAGGTTAGGTTCCCGCGGCGGGTCAGTTTGGCCTGCCGGACGAGTTTCTGGACTCGTATCGGGCGCGTCCCCCGGGTGGCGGATAGGGGAACGCCGCGCAGATATGCGCGGTACCGGTTTCGACCGGCGCGGACCAAAACCAGGCGTTGGGATCGCTCCTCATTGCTCGAGGACGCGATCAGTGCGGCGGGTCCGGTCAGTCAGGTGTTGATTGGCCGGGCGGCGACTTCGGTCACCGTCGGACAACCCGTAAGCCTCACTGAGAGGAACGGGGGCTCGCATCGGCTTTGCCGGGACGGGCTGCGAGGAGAACACCTCTATAAAAAACCAAAGGTGTCTGTCGCTTTGGGGGGTGGGGAAGTTCGCTCCCGGTACGTGTCTGTTTTCAGACATGACTGTGGATGCGGACTGGCGACATGGCACGGGGATCGCGTCTTCGCGAGAGGACGCGATCGATGCAGCGGCGGGTCTGGTCGGGTGTGTTTTGCCTGGCCGGGCTGCGACTTTTGTCGGCGTCGTTGGAGTTCCGCTCTTCGTGGTTTTGCGAGGATGCGGAGTGCCCGTCGGCGTCTCGGACGTATTCCGAGTAGCGGCGATGGGCGTGGAGCTTGATCCCCTCTCTCATACTGGAGGGGGAGGAGGACGCAAGCGCGGGCGGCGGGTCCGGCTGCTCACGAGAGTGACAGTCGGGCATGGCAGTGGGCCACCGTCGGCCGAACCCGTACTCCTGTTCTTTTTGGGACAGGTACGGGGGTCTCTTGCCTTCATTGGCCGGGGACCAAGTGAAGAAAACACTATAACATCACCTCGAAGCTCGAGCTCTGACATTCGGCCGTGGGCTGCATGGCGGGGGAGCAACTCCGTCCCAAGGATGTCACAGGGGACCGTCCCCTGTACAAAAAAAAAGGAAAAAACAATGAAAAATGGCCGATGATTATTTAGTATTACCCCAGGGAGGTACCAACCGCTCCGCGGTTGGAGAATCCTCTGCGGGTCCTTCGGGTCCCGTCTGCCCCTCGTATTCTGGGGGGGGCAACATCCGCCATGAGAGCCTGAGAAGCTCTCAAATGAGTCTTGTGGGGTCGGACTACGACTCCACAAACAGCGTCAAGAGTGACGGCGGGGTGAGCGGGAAGACTACCAAAGTCCTCCGCAAAAGACCACGTGGGAATGCGGCGACGGACTATGGGTCCAGTGACGACGCCGCGACGGTTTCTGGCACCAGCACTCCCAAACGGGGAAGGGGCCGGCCTCCTACAACTGGGGAGCACGTAGGGCTCTCCAAGCGTAAGGCCGCCCTTGCAGCTGCCAGAAAAGAAGAGGAGAAGAAGGAGGCCTTCCTCCGAAACGAGTGCGAGCTCGACAGATGCGTGGAGCGCGCGGACGTCTCGAGCACGGATTTGGAGGAGGTCATAGCTGCTGGCGATGATACTAAATCATCGCTGGCAGTCAGCAGGGCTGTCGAAGACAGCATTAACGTCATCCTGAAGGTTGCCGCCAAGTCTGGCAACCTGAAGGGGACGTATACAAAGGCGCTGAACCAAGCGGCAAAGACAATCAAGACGTCTTTGCAAACGCTTGCGAGCAGAACGGTCTCGGAGGAGACAAACTTGCTGCAGGCCACCAGTTCCAGACTGGAGGCGGATAACTCCCGCCTACAGAAGGAGCTGGAAGACTTGCGGCGAGATTTTGTTGGGCTTCAGGCCGAGGTGGCCAAGCAGCGGCTGCCTCATACCGCTCCAGCTCCAGAAGTTCGGCCTGCGCCGGACAGCGAGGAGCTGATGCAGAAAATCATGGTCCAGGTGGGGACCATGGTAAACGCCCGACTTGGGGCGTATGAAGAGAGGCTGTTGCCTGAAAAGCGTCTGCGACCCCCATTGGCCGCGGACGCTAGGAAGGCAGAGGCACAGAAGCAGCAGGAGAAGCCACAGAAAAAGCCGCAGCAGATGCAGAAAACTGCGAGCTCTACTGTCGCTCTACTCACTCCTCCTGCTGCCACCACCTCCAAGAAGGGCAAAGGGAAGGGCAAGGGGAAGGGCAAGACAACCCAAGCTGCGCCCATCCCTGCCACCGCCACCAGCACCACTCCGCCGGAGGCCAGTACCAGCGCCGCCGAGGAGGGCTGGACGGTAGTGGCCAAAAAGGCGAAGAAAAAGAAGAGTCCTGAGGGGTCTAGCGGTCAAGCTAAGCCGGGCCCCAAGAAGGCTAAGAAAAAGAGGAAGCAGTCCGACAAACTGCGTCCTCCGCGCTCCTCCGCTGTCGTTATCCAACTGCAGCCAGGAGCGGAGGAGCGAGGCATCACCTATGCCTCGATTCTGTCTCAGGCAAGAGACAGAGTCCCCCTGTCTGATCTGGGCATCACCAGTGTCCGGATCAAGAAGACGGCGACAGGGGCCCGGATCCTGGAGGTACCAGGGGTCGGTAGCGGCGACAAAGCCGACTCTATCGCCAATAGGTTCCGGGAGGCTTTCGCGGAGGACCTCAGAGTCTCCAGGCCAGTCAAGACTGCGGAGTTGCGCGTCTCAGGCCTGGACGACTCCATCACCGCCGACGAAGTGGTGTCAGTCGTTGCCCGGGTGGGCGAGTGCCGGCCTGATGCCGTAAAGGCCGGTGAGATTCGCCGTGGCCCTTCAGGCATGGGCACCATCTGGTTGCGGTGTCCAGTGGCGGTGGCTAGCAAAGTGGTGCAGGCAAAGCGCCTCCTCATTGGGTGGGTCTCAGCCCAGGTCAGGCTACTTGAGGCCCGACCCACTCGCTGCTTCCGCTGCCTGCAGAAGGGCCACATACGGGTCACCTGCAGCTCGGAGGTCGACCGCAGCGGTGAATGCTACCGCTGCGGACAGGTCGGCCATATAGCGCGGCAGTGCACTGCAGCACCGCACTGCACTGCTTGCGCAGCGGCTGGGCTGGCTGCGGACCACCGCATGGGCACTAAGGCTTGCGACAAGCAGCTCGCCAAGGTGCCCAAGAAGAAGGCAGGGAAGGTCGCTCCGCAACCGACCCCAACACCGGCCGCGAACGCCGGGGGAGAGGTGGTGACCATGTCGGATTAAGATATGGCCCACCGATTCCTCCAGGCGAACATCAACCACTGCGCCAGGGCACAAGACCTGCTGGTCCAGAGCATGGCGCAGTGGGAGATACACATCACGGCGGTTGCGGAGCCCTACTTCATCCCGCCCAGGGACAACTGGGCGGGTGATGCGGCGGGGGTTGTTGCCCTCGTCTCTTCTACTCCTCTGCGGGTTGTCGCTAGGCGTCCAGGCTGCGTTGCAGCGGTGGCGGACAACATCTTGGTTGTGGGGGTGTACTTCTCGCCCAACAGGGTCCTTGCTGAGTTCGAGGTCTTCCTCAACAGCTTGGAGGCCCTGATTGGGCAGAATCGCCCCCTCCCAGTTCTTCTGCTTGGGGACCTCAACGCCAAGTGTACGGCTTGGGGTTCCCCCGCCACCGACGCTCGCGGCGAGCTCGTGGAGGAGTGGTTGTTGACGTTGGGCCTGTGCGTCCTCAACCGGGGTTCGGTCGACACGTGCGTGCGGCAGCGCGGCGGGTCCATAGTGGACATCACCTTCGCAAGTCCTGTTGTCGCGCGCACGGTCGCCCACTGGAGGGTCTTAGAGGGGGTGGAGACACTGTCCGATCACCGGTACATCCGGTTCGATGTTTCCACCCCTTCGTCGTCATCGTCGTCGAGTCCACACCCACCGGCATTTCCTCGGTGGGTGCTCACCAAACTCGATAGGGACATGGTGCGGGAAGCGGCCTTAGTCCAGGCCTGGGTTGGCTCACCGGCGTTCGTGGGGGTTGACGAGGAGGCGGCTCGGTTCCGGGATGCGCTGTCCACCATCTGCGACAGCGCGATGCCCCGGGCCAAGTCGCGGCCTTCACGACGCCAGGTCTACTGGTGGACGGCTGAAGTGGCGGAACTGCGCGTGGCGTGCTCGGCGCGCAGGCGCGAATACGTGCGCCAGCGCCGAAGACACCCCGCTGACCGCGCGCTCGAGGCCCGGCTGTATGATGCCTACAGGGGGGCAAAACTGTCCCTCCAATCGGCTATCAGTCGGGCCAAGGATGTGGCTCGGCGGGAACAGCTGTCCACCCTTAACGCCGACCCATGGGGGCGCCCATACCAGTTGGTACGGGGCAAACTCCGCCCTTGGGCGCCTCCGCTGACACAGACGCTGGAGCCCATGTTCCTGGAGACGGTGACGACGACCCTCTTCCCAACGAGGACGCACCACATCCCCCCGCCGATGCTCTCGCGAGTGGCGGTGGACGACGGGGAGGTGCCCGCGGTTTCCACCGCGGAACTTGGGGCGGCGGTTCTTCGCCTCAAAGCGAAGAACACCGCCCCTGGACCTGATGGCGTGCCGGGCCGAGTTTTGGCCCTGGCACTCAAGGCCTTAAGGCCCCGACTGCTGACGATGCTCGACGCCTGCCTGCAACGCGGAGAGTTCCCACAGCTGTGGAAGGCAGGCAGGCTGGTACTGCTCCGGAAGGAGGGGCGCCCTATTGACGCTCCATCCGCATACCGGCCGATCGTGTTGCTTGACGAGGTGGGAAAGCTGTTCGAGCGAATCATCGCCGCTCGCCTCGTCAAGCACCTGACCAGGGTAGGACCCGACCTGTCTGAACACCAGTTCGGTTTCCGGGGGGGTCGATCCACCATTGACGCAATCCTGCGCGTCAAGACCCTCTCGGACGAGACAGTGTCGGGCGGCGGGGTGTTGTTGGCTGTGTCTCTTGACATTGCCAACGCCTTCAACACTCTGCCGTGGAGTGTCATCGTCGCGGCGCTCCGATTTCACGGAGTGCCGGAGTACCTACGTCGAGTAGTCGGGGCCTATCTGGGCAACAGGGTGGTTGCCTACGAAGGTCGTGGCGGGCTGGTCACCAAGCAGGTGACGTGCGGTGTTCCACAGGGGTCAGTCCTCGGACCTCTCCTGTGGAACATCGGATATGACTGGGTCCTGCGAGGCGCGACTCTCCCGGGTGTCAGCCTGGTGTGTTACGCTGACGACACATTAGTGCTGGCCCGGGGGAAAACACACCGAGACGCGTCTCTGCTCGCCACGGCTGGAGTGGCCCACGTTGTGGGGCGCATTCGCGCCCTTGGCCTTGAGGTGGCGCTACCAAAATCCGAGGCCCTGTTTTTCCACGGGCCCCGGAAAGCGCCACCTGCTGGGTCCCACATCGTTGTCGGGGGGGTTACAATCAGTATAGGGTCCACCATGCGGTACCTCGGGCTGGTGCTCGACGGCAGGTGGACCTTCAACCCCCACTTCGAGCGATTGGGGCCCAGAGTGGCCGCCGCGGCAGCCGCGTTGGGGCGGCTGCTGCCAAATTTGGGGGGGCCGAAACAGAGTGTCCGACGTCTGTACATGGGCGTGGCCCGTTCGATGGCGCTCTACGGAGCACCGGTCTGGGCCGAGTGTCTGACGCCGCGTGGCGCCATGTTTTTACGGCGTCCGCAGCGAGTGATGGCTGTTCGGGTCATCCGCGGCTACCGCACGGTATCCGGCGAAGCAGCGTGCCTGCTAGCCGGATCCCTGCCGTGGGACCTGGACGCCAGAGCATTGGCGGACGCCTACCACTGGCGGAAGGAGCTGGTGGCACGCGGCGATGGGCCTCCGCCCAGAGCCGTGGAGCGGCGCATGAGGGAGCTCCGTAGAGCCCTCGTCCTGGAGTGGGCGGTCAGGCTGTCCCGCCCAACAGCGGGACACCGTACGATCCAAGCCGTCCGCCCACAAATATTCCACTGGATGGACAGACGTCACGGGACACTCACGTTTCGGCTGACGCAGGTACTGTCGGGGCATGGGTGCTTCGGCAGTTACCTGTGTCGAGTGGCTGGCAGGGAGGAATCTACTTCCTGCCACCACTGCGTTGGCAACGAGGACACGGCGCAGCACACGCTCGAGCATTGTCCTGCCTGGGCTGTGCAGCGCCGGACACTCGTTGCCCAAGTGGGGTCGGACCTCTCACTCCCTCTTATCATCGAGGAGATGGTGGGGTGTGAGAGGTCATGGAGCGCCATCGCAGACTTCTGCGAAGAAGTGATGGCGCTCAAAGAGGCTGCGGAAAGAGAGCGGGAGCTTAACTCCGCTCTCCCAATCCGCGCCCGGCGACCCCGGCGGCGGCGGAGGGCAGATAGCGCCCTCTACCAGCCGCCATAAGACTCGGCCTCAGGGCGGCAGACAGGCTGAACTGCCGCCCGCTCAACTGAGGCCTGAGTCGCGTGTGCGCACATAGTGCGCACACCAAAGATGCGCCAAGGGGCACACCACCGCCCCTTGCCACAGGAGGCCTGCGGAGTACTGGGTTGGGAGACCCACCTCCGCACCGAATAGGCCTCCGCTGAAGTCCTGCAGCCCCCTCTCCAACAAGGGGGCACCGACGTTGTTTCCGCCCCTCTTTACAGGGCGGATAGCGCCGGCGGGGTTGGCGGTAGAATGCTGCAGCGATCCCGCCTCCCCGCCATCAAAAGCGCAGAGCAGGCATGTGAGGTTTTAGTGGGTATGCCCCTGGATCTTATTGGGTTCGGGGGAGAGTCCCACATACCCTCGTCGTCTCCCAACGGCGGGGGATGCGTAATGCATTTCCTCACTTGAAAAAAAAAAAAAAAAAAAAAAGGTTAGGTTAGGTTCCCGCGGTGGGTCAGTCTGGCCTACCGGACGAGTTGCTGGTCTCGTATCGGGCGCGTCCCCCGGGTGGCGGATAGGGGAACGCCGCGCAGATATGCGCGGTACCGGTTTCGACCGGCGCGGACCAAAATCAGACACGTGGGATCGCTTCTCACGGAGAGGAGCGATCGGTGCGGCGGGTTCCGGTCAGTCGCGTTTTGACTGGCCGGACGGCGACTTCGGTCACCGTCGGACAAACCGTAAGCCTCACTGAGAGGAACGGGGGCTCGCATCGGCTTGCCGGGACGGGCTGCGAGGAAAGCACCTCTATAAAAAACTAGACGTGGGCGTCTACGGACGCGGAGTCGGCGGGTCTGGTGGCCGCGTGTGCGGCCGGCGGACTGGCAGCAATGCCAACGTCGTGCATATCGTAAACCTGTTCGAGTCTCTTGGGCAGGAACGAGGGTCTTGGCTTAATTGCCCGGGCTGCGAGGAGTAAACCTCTATAAAAAATCCCCGAATCTCAAGCTCTTGTACGTGGCGACTTGATGGATGGCTGATGGGATCTTCAGTTCCGAACGTACACACTCCAGAGAACCGGCGGCCTCTCTGGTAGTATTACGCTTACCCAGGTACAGGGGGCACTGCCTGGGTGGACCGAATATTTCCCCCATACTCGTGGGAATCTTATGGATACATCTAAGAAAATCAAACCCAAAACCCAAGACGTGAGGGAGGATGCGGAGTATGACTCCGCATCGAGTGAGATGAGTGTGGAGGAGGTGGTGGTTCGCGGCGACTGCGGGAAGTTTTTCCGCAAGCGACCACTGTCTGGAGAGTCGGCGTCATCAGGAGATGAAGCTAGGCCGGCGTCCAGATCTTCGCTTTCGGGGCGCAATACCCCAAAGCGGGGACGAGGACGACCACCAACTACCGGCCAATACGTTGGTTTGGCGGCTGCTCAAGCGGCACTAAACGCCGAAAAAGAGAGGGAGCTGAGACTCTCTGAAGAGGAAGAGATGATTGTGGCAGCTCAGCGCGCCCAAAAGTCTAGGGCATACCTAAAAAAGGTAGTGGACGACACCGGCAAGCTGAGCGACAAAACAGCGTCGGCTGTCAAACTCAGCGCTGAAGACAGTATCGCGACGATACTAAAGGTTGTGAAGAAGTCTCGCAACCTAAAGGGCCCCTTCCAGGGTGCCCTTAATCAAGCGGCGGCCTCCCTCAAGGAGGTAGTGGAGACGTTGAGCACTCGCTCCGTCTCTGATGAGACTGCGCTCCTGCAAGCGGAGTGCGCCCGTCTGCAGGCGGATAACGCCCGCATGCAGCGAGAAATGCTCGAGCTCCGTAAGGAGTTCGACGCGCTACGGGTGGAAGCGAAGCTGCAGAAGGCAGCTCCCATCACTCATGCTACACCCGCCACTCCGATTGCAGAGGCGCAACCGGTCCGTCAACAACTCGACGAAGACGAGCTCGTGCGTAAAATCATGGTCCAAGTTGGGACCATGGTCAACGCCAGGTTTGACGCACTCGATGACCGGTTGCTGCCGGAGGTCCGCCTGCGGCCACCACTTGCTGCGGACGCCAAGAAGTCGGCGCAGGCACTGAAGCCGCCAGCTGAGGTGCTGAAACCGTCGGCTCTAGCAGCAAAGCCGCAGGTGCAGCCGGTGACGCAGCCCCCTCCTGCAACCCCAGCTAAGGGGAAGAAGAAGGGGAAAGCGAAGAAAGAGGGTGCGCGCAAGACGCAAGAAGAGTCTGCACAGGCCACACCCACTACTGCCTCACAGCCTACCGCTGGTACCAGCAACGACGACGGCTGGACCACGGTGGTGAAGAAGGCGAAGAAGCCGAAGGCGCCTGCCCAACAACCCAAGGCAGGTCCTAAGGGTTCCAAAAAGAGGAACAAGAAGAGGGACAAGAAGCTACGCTCTCCGGGCTCATCAGCTGTGGTAATCACGCTGCAGCCAGGCGCGGAGGAGCGTGGCTTGTCATACGCGGCGGTCCTAGCGGAGGCCAAGGAAAAGGTCCCGTTAGTGGGTATTACCTCGGTGAGGTATAGGAAGGCGGCATCGGGAGCTCGAGTTTTTGAGCTCCCGGGTGCTACGAGCGGTGGAAAGGCGGATGCCCTTGCCACAAAAATCCGCGAGGCCTTCCGATCCGAAGACGTCCGAGTGTCCAGGCCCGTCAAATGCGCCGAGCTGCGCATCAAAGGCCTAGATGACTCGGTCACCACTACTGAGGTCGTCGCCGCTGTCGCCAAAGCGGGTGGCTGTGAGCCGAGCGACATAAAGGCCGGAGAGGTGCGCCATACCGAGTCGAGGGAGGGCACCATCTGGCTGAGCTGTCCTGTCGCTGCGGCTCGCAAAGTTACGCGGGGCAGGCTCCTCGTTGGGTGGGTCTCGGCGCACGTCAAGCTGCTCGAGGAACGCCCGAAACGCTGCTTCCGTTGCCTCAAGCCGGGGCACATCAAGTCCGACTGTCGCGATGCAGTGGACCGCAGCGAGGAGTGTTTCCGCTGCGGCCAGACAGGCCACGAGCATAAACAGTGCTCCCAACAGCCGCACTGCACATCTTGTGCGGCTGCAGGGCTCGATGCCGGGCACTACATTGGGTCCAGGCAATGCAAGAGTGGCCTGTCCAAAACGGGGAAGGGAAAGGGGAAGAGGTCTGCTCCGCAGCCGCCCTCAGTCCCAACTTCGGCTGAGAAAGCCGGGGAGTCGGTGGTACCCATGACCACAGATTAACATGGCCCACCGATTCCTGCAGGCGAACATCAACCACTGCGCCGGGGCCCAAGACCTTTTGGTCCAAAGCATGGCGCAGTGGGAGATAGACATCGCGGCGGTTGCGGAGCCCTACTTCGTCCCACCCAGGGACAACTGGGTGGGTGATCCTGCTTCACTCGTCGCCCTCGTCTCACGGACTCCTCTACGGGTCGTCGCCAAACGTCCGGGCTGCGTAGCAGCGGTGGCGGACAACATCTTCGTTGTGGGGGTATATTTCTCGCCCAACAGGGTCCTTGCAGAGTTTGAGGTTTTTCTCAACAACCTAGGGGCCCTGATTGGGCAGAATCGCCCCCTTCCTACCATCGTTCTCGGGGATCTCAATGCCAAATCCACGGCTTGGGGTTCCCCCGCCACCGACGCACGAGGCGAGCTCGTGGAGGAGTGGATGTTGGAGGTGGGACTGTGCGTCCTCAACCGGGGGTCGGTGCACACTTGCGTGCGGCAGCTGGGCGGGTCCATTGTGGACGTCTCTCTTGCAAGTCCAGTTGTCGCGCGTAGGGTCACCGGCTGGAGGGTCCTAGAGGGGGTGGAGACATTATCGGATCACCGATATATCCGATTTGACGTCTCCACTCCCGCAACGTCGTCGTCGTCGTCGCACGTGATATTTCCGCGTTGGGTGCTCCAGAGGCTGGACAAGGATGTGCTGCAGGAGGCAGCCATCGTTCAGGCCTGGGTCGGCACATCAGTGGCGTTCGTGGGGGTAGACGAGGAGGCGGCTTGGTTCCGGGACGCAATGTCAAACATCTGCGACAGTGCAATGCCCCGGGCCAGGTCGCGGCCCTCACGACGCCAGGTCTATTGGTGGTCAGCTGAGCTGTCACAACTGCGCGTGGCGTGCGCCAGTAAGAGGCGTGCGTACACGCGCCAGCGCAGGAGGCGCACCACCGACCGCGATCTCGAAGCCCGGCTCTACGCCGCCTACCGAGGGGCCACGTTGGCCCTTCAAGAGGCGATCTGCCGGGCCAAGGACGCGGCTCGAAAGGAACAGCTGGCCACCCTTGACGCAGACCCGTGGGGGCGCCCGTACCAGTGGGTACGTGGCAAACTCCGCCCTTGGGCGCCCCCGCTGACCCAGACCCTGGATCCCCAGTTTCTGGACACCGTGACGACGACCCTCTTCCCGACGAGGACGCACCACATTCCCCCGCCGATGCACTCGCGTGCAGCGGAGGATGGTGAGGGCGAAGTGCCCGCAGTTACTGCTGCGGAGCTAGGGGCGGCTGAACTTCGCATGAGGGCGAAGAACACCGCCCCAGGACCGGACGGTGTGCCCGGCCGTGCACTGGCTGTGGCACTGAAGGCCCTAGGGCCCCGACTACGCGAATTGCTGGACGCCTGCCTGCAGCGCGGAGAGTTCCCACAGTTGTGGAAGGCAGGCAGGCTGGTGCTGCTGCGGAAGGAGGGGCGCCCTGTTGACGCTCCATCCTCCTACCGGCCGATAGTGTTGCTTGGCGAGGTGGCAAAACTCTTCGAACGCGTCATTGCTGCGCGCCTCGTCAAGCACCTAACGAGGGTTGGGCCCGATTTGTCGGACCATCAGTTTGGTTTCCGGGAGGGTCGCTCTACCGTCGACGCGATCTTGCGCGTGAAGGCCCTCTCGGACCAGGCAGTATCGGGCGGCGGGGTGTTGTTGGCTGTGTCTCTTGACATAGCCAATGCCTTCAACACCCTGCCATGGAGCTGTATAACGGAGGCGCTCCGATTCCACGGGGTACCGAAGTATCTGCAGCGCGTAGTTGGGGCCTACCTGGCCAACAGGGAGGTGCAGTTTGAGGGTCGCGGCGGGCTGCAGACGAAGCTCGTCACTTGCGGTGTTCCACAGGGGTCAGTCCTCGGACCTCTCCTGTGGAACATCGGCTACGACTGGGCCCTTCGGGGCGCTACTCTCCCGGGTGTCAGCGTAATTTGCTACGCTGACGACACGCTCGTTCTTTCCCGGGGGAGATCTCATCGTGAAGCCGCGATCCTCGCCACGGCTGGAGTGGCACACATGGTCGGGCGCATCAAGGCGCTAGGGTTAGAGGTGGCGCTGTCCAAGTCCGAGGCCCTCTACTTTCACGGGCCTCGGAAAGCGCCACCTGCTGGGTCCCACATCGTCGTTGGGGGGGTCACCATCAACGTCGGGTCCACCATGCGCTATCTCGGGCTAGTGCTCGATGGCAGGTGGACCTTCGACCCTCACTTCGCGCGATTGGGGCCCAGAGTGTCTGCAGCGGCCGCCGCTCTTGGGCGTCTGTTGCCCAATTTAGGCGGCCCAAAGACGAGTGTCCGGCGTCTCTTCATGGGGGTTGCCCGCTCGATGGCGCTTTACGGGGCGCCAGTTTGGGCGGACAGTTTAACGCCGCGCGGCGCTGCTTGCTTGCGGCGGCCGCAGCGCGCGATGGCAGTCCGGGTCATCCGCGGCTATCGGACCATCTCATACGAGGCAGCGTGTTTGCTGGCCTCGTCGATGCCGTGGGACCTGGACGCCAAAGCTCTTGCGGCCGCATACTACTGGCGCAAGGAGCAGGAAAGTCGCGGCGACGGGCTTCCGCCTCGAGCCATCGAGCGGCGCATTGAAGAGCTCCGCGGGATTCACCAACATCAGTGGGCGGATAGGCTTACCCGGCCTGTGGCCGGTCACCGCACTATCGAAGCCATCCGCCCATATCTCGCGGAGTGGCTGAAGAGACGCCACGGAACCTTGACGTTCCGAACGACACAGGTACTGTCGGGGCACGGCTGCTTCGGCAAGTACCTGTGTCGTATCGCTGGTAGGGAGCCGAATGACTCCTGCCACCATTGTTCGTGCGGCGAGGACACGGCGCAGCACACGCTCGAGCATTGTCCGGCTTGGGCTGTGCAGCGCCAAACGCTCGCCGCACTCATCGGGTCGGACCTCTCGCTTCCGGCTGTCATCGAAGAGATGGTAGGGAGTGAGAGGTCCTGGAGCGCCATCACAGAGTTTTGTGGGGAGGTGATGGCGCTCAAGGAGGCGGCTGAAAGAGAGCGGGAGCTCACGCCCGCTCTCCCAAGCCGCGCACGACGACCTAGGGGGAGGAGGAGGGCAGACAACGCCCTCCTCCAACCCCCGTAGGCATAAAGGCCTCAGGGCCACCTATGCCCGTGGGCGCGCGCTACATTGAGCGCTGCGCGCAAAGAGAAGACGGCGAGGGGTTAGACTAGCTGACTCCTCGCTGTGCGGGGGCCAGCAGAGGCTGGGTTGGGAGACCCACCTCTGCATTGCACTGGTCCTCGCCGAAGTCCTGCAGCCCCCCTTCATCCTCTGGGGGGGGCACACTCGCCGAAGGTCTGCCCTTTTCAGGGCAGACAGCGCTGACGGGGTTGGCGGTAGAGTGCTTTAGCGATCCCGCCTCCCCGTCATCCAAAGCGCCGAGCAGGCACTGTGTGAGTGGTTTTAGTGGGTAGGCCTCCGAGGATCAACCGAGCGGCTTCGGCTTCTGGGTGGGTCCACGGAGGAGAGTCCCACATAACCCCGTCGCCTCCCAGCGGCGGGGTATGCGTAACGCATTTCCCTCACCTAAAACAAAAAAAAAAAAAAAAAAAAAAGGTTAGGTTAGGTTACTGAAGAGGCTTCGCCGTGAGGTCCGCTCCATGGCGAAGCGGCAGGGTGCGGCTGAAGCCGCGGCTGCTGCGGCGGCACGTCCACCGTCCTTGGACGTTGAGGAGTTGTCGCGCGCCATCATGGTCCAAGTCGGGACCATGGTGAACGCGCGGCTCGCCGCCCTTGACGACCGACTGCTGCCTGAGCAGCGGACCCGTCCACCCCTCGCGGCGGACAGGAGAAGGGCGGACTCTCTGGCTTCTGTCGAGAGTCTGCCGGCAGCAACGGAGCGGGTGCAGAAGGCGCCTGCCCCAAACGCTGCACCGCAGCAGACTGCTGCTTCGGACCCTCCCAAGGGAAAGAAGCAGCAGCCTAAGGGGAAGAGGGCCGCGGAGCCGCCGCGGCCTTCGACCTCTGCAGCGGCGACCGCCCCTGAGGCCACCACCTCTGCCAGCCCCGTCCTAACGGAGGAGGGCTGGACCACGGTGGCCAAGAAAAAGGGGCAAAAGAAGAGGCCCGAACAGCCCAAAACCAAGGGCTCGGGCGCCCCTGCAAAGGGGCAGAAGAAGACGGCGCCTAAGAAGGCGCCCAAGAAGAGGGCACCGAGGCTGCGCGTACCGCGCTCATCGGCTGTGGTGATTACGCTGCAGCCAGGCGCGGTTGAGCGCGGCCTCTCCTACGCGGCCGTCCTCACGACGGCCAAGGAAAAGGTGCCCCTTGCGGACCTCGGGATCACCGGCCTGCGATACAGGCAGGCGGTGACCGGGGCCCGCATATTTGAGTTGCCGGGGGCGAAGAGCGGCGAGAAGGCCGACGCCCTCGCGGCAAAGTTGAGAGAGGCACTGGGTGCCGAGGACGTCCGGGTCTCCAGGCCTATCAAGTGCGCAGAGATGCGCATTTCGGGCTTGGACGACTCCGCGACGTCCGAAAGTGTCGTCGCCGCAGTCGCCCGTACGGGTGGCTGCACGGCCGACGAGGTCAAGGCGGGGGAGGTACGTCACACCCCCTCCGGCCTTGGCAGCGTATGGGTGCGCTGCCCTGTGGCAGCCGCGCAAAAGGTGGCCCGAGGTAGGCTGCTGGTCGGATGGGTCTCGGCGCAGGTAAAACTGCTCGATGCCAGGCCCACCCGATGCTTCCGCTGCCTACTAAACGGGCACGTGCAGCACTTCTGCACGTCCGAGGAGGAACGCCGCACGCAGTGCTACCGCTGCGGCGAGGTCGGCCACCTGGCCAAGTCGTGCGCCAGGGATCCGCACTGCACAGTCTGTGCTGCTGCGGGTCGAAAGGCTGACCACCCGATCGGCACCAAGCCCTGTGGGGCTAGCGTGCCCCAAAAGGGTAAGGGGAAGACCGCAACCCTGCGGCCGACCCCTGCTCCAGCTGCCACTGGTGGGGAGGTGGTGCCCATGTCTGCCTGATGTGGCCCACCTCTCCCTCTGGTGACGCGCACCCATGCGCCAAAGGGTCAGTGAGGGGACGGAGCTTTCGTCCCTTCACTGAGCAGAGGCCCGCGGAGGCTGGGTTGGGAGACCCACCTCTGCATTGCACTGGCCTCTGCACCGAAGTCCTGTACCCCCCTACCTCTACATAGGGGGGAGCGAAGAATCCGCCCCACTTTACAGGGCGGATAGCGCTGGTGGGGTTGGCGGTAGAATGCTATAGCGATCCCGCCTCCCCGCCACTTATGCGCCGAAGCAGGCAACATGTGAGGTTTTTAGTGGGTAGGCCCTCGTGGATCTTATTGGGTTCATGGGGGAGAGTCCCACATATCCCCGTCGCCTCCCAGCGGCGGGGAATGCGTAACGCATTTCCCTCACGTTAAAAAAAAAAAAAAAAAAAAAGGTTAGGTTAGGTTAGGTTAGGTTAGGTTAGGTTAGGTTAGGTTAGGTTAGGTTAGGTTAGGTTAGGTTAGGTTAGGTTAGGTTAGGTTAGGTTAGGTTAGGTTAGGTTAGGTTAGGTTAGGTTAGGTTAGGTTAGGTTAGGTTAGGTTAGGTTAGGTTAGGTTAGGTTAGGTTAGGTTAGGTTAGGTTAGGTTAGGTTAGGTTAGGTTAGGTTAGGTTAGGTTAGGTTAGGTTAGGTTAGGTTAGGTTAGGTTAGGTTAGGTTAGGTTAGGTTAGGTTAGGTTAGGTTAGGTTAGGTTAGGTTAGGTTAGGTTAGGTTAGGTTAGGTTAGGTTAGGTTAGGTTAGGTTAGGTTAGGTTAGGTTAGGTTAGGTTAGGTTAGGTTAGGTTAGGTTAGGTTAGGTTAGGTTAGGTTAGGTTAGGTTAGGTTAGGTTAGGTTAGGTTAGGTTAGGTTAGGTTAGGTTAGGTTAGGTTAGGTTAGGTTAGGTTAGGTTAGGTTAGGTTAGGTTAGGTTAGGTTAGGTTAGGTTAGGTTAGGTTAGGTTAGGTTAGGTTAGGTTAGGTTAGGTTAGGTTAGGTTAGGTTAGGTTAGGTTAGGTTAGGTTAGGTTAGGTTAGGTTAGGTTAGGTTAGGTTAGGTTAGGTTAGGTTAGGTTAGGTTTTTTTTTTTTTTTTTTTTTTTTTTTTTTTTTTTTTTTTTTTTTTTTTTTTTTTTTTTTTCTGGGTACCCCTAACATGATTAGGGTCTTTAGTATTCTTTTGTATTTTAGTTGTTTGGCTTCGGTTGATTGAGGTTGTTGAGGGTTAGGATCTTGGTTGTTGCTCTTGTTGTTTGTCACTTTTTTCTATTTTGCTCATGTTTTGTCATTCTTGTTTTACTTTTGATGTTTATCTTCTTTGAGTTTTCAGCTTATTTCGTTCCTCTGGTGTATGACCGTCACTATATACTGACTATACAGTGGTGTCATACCTTTCTGTGCGATTCATTCTGGTTTTTGATTATTTCCTAAAAATTCCTTCCTTTATTATTCTCTTCTTCAGCTTCAGCTCTTTTCGTGAACTTGGTAATTTCGTTTCAGGTGACTATTTTTTTATTTCTTGAGTAAGTACTCCGTTCTTTTATCTTCTTGCATTTAAGCATTTCAACAGTTCCTCAAAACCACAACGGCAATTTTATGATAATTATATTATATACAATTTCTAACTTAAATTTTTGAAACTTTATACTATTGTATTCTATTTTATTATATTTAATTTAGCTTTGATTCAGTTTTAAATCGTTTTTAAATTTATTTGCAAAGTAATTTGAGACTGTTTCTCATGAAGCAGTTTTCAAATTTATTATTCTTTTATGTTTGTTATTTAGTTTAATATTTTATTTTGGTTTGCTATATTTTATGCTCCTGATGCCGTTGTAGGAGGTGCGCTGCGAAGGTGCTTCAACTGTACGCTATGCAGGCGCGGGCCAGCGCGTCCCACTTCTTTCGGACTGGGCACTCGATGCTAAACGTATTGTGTTTCCAGTCATTAGTCCAGTAGTCAGACATTTTTGCTTCAGTGCAGTTTTTGCACACCGGCGCCTCGCCCGCTTCGCGCTTTGGGCACTCAGTTCTGAGGTGTGGGCCACAGCAATGACTGCATAGATCGTCAGATTCTATGCAGTGCTTTTTGCTGTGCCCATACCCCAGGCATCGAGTGCACTGAATCAGTGGTGACTGGTCCCGAACGTGAACACTCTGGAGATCGATTTTCATCCTCCCTATCTCGGTTGCTCTTCTCCAGATCGTGGGGGACACACTGAGCACCACGTGATTGTTCTGGGGGTTTCGGGATCGTTTGCGGAACTTTATTTCGGTTCGATCGTCCCCGCTGTCGAGGCCGCGAAAGACCTCCCGGTTCTGATTCCTGAGGGCTTTGAGAAGCTCAACGTCGTTGTGAATGTTGAGCACGTCCCTCAGAATCAGAAGCGGGTCCTTATTTTTCACATCCTCGACAACAAGGTTTTGTCCCGCCGCTTCCAATCTATCCCTTATCTTCTTCCTCTCCTCCTTTGTCTTACACCCCATTATTATCTTCCTGTCTTTAGCTTTCCTTACTCTTTCCACTTGCACCCAACCCTCTTTTGCGTCGACAGCTCTTCTTACTCTTTCTAAGATCTCCTCTCCTGTGTCTTGATCGTCTGTGGATGTGACGACTATAGAGTGCAGTGAGGGTCGGCTTAAAGCCGGCTTTTGGTGCATCTCTGCAGTCACCACACCCGCATACGTGGCCTTCTCTATTGTCTCGTTCTGGTTTTGAACAATATTCTTCAATTCCTCAATTTTCTTTCCTTGTTCTTGCAGTAGAATCTTATTTTCCTCTATCCCTTTTAGAATAAGTCTGTCGTCTCTTCTTTTCTCCCTATCTTCCATAACTTCCCGCTCCTTCTCTTGAATATTTAGTCCTTCGCCTTCTGTCTCTGTTTTAGCTCCTTTCCCTTTCCGTTCCTTAGACAAGTCGGCTTCGGCCTCTTTTACGATTTTGTAGAGGCGATCCACGGCGGCTGTAATACCCTCCTTGAGATCCGTTTTGAGGTTTCTGGAGCTGGAGAGGTAAAGTTTTGCCCTGTTGAGACATGCTTTAGCCTCATCTAGTCTGCTAACGGGGGCGTCGGATGGTGTCTCAGTGGCCTCGACTGAAACCCTGCGAGCTATAGTTGCCTTTCCCTCCTGTGAGGGCGCGGGCTTCAGTCTTGGTTTTTGAGGGGCCGCGGGAGGAGCCTTTGTCACTGGAGGGGACGGTTCGGGGCGGTTAGCGGATTCCCACTCTCCAATGCTGCGTCGGACAGTAGATGTGGCTGTTTGTATCGGGCTTTGTTGTTGTCCGGGCTGGTCTTGTGCCGGGGAGTGCGATCCTGTGCCGGTCAATTTCTTGGCAGGAGTCCTGAAGCCAAACATCTTGAAAAACCTTCCCTATACCCAATATAAATACAATGCAATCAGATTAAAAATGCTGGGCTCTGACACTTGGGTTTTTCCTCGGTGTAGAGTGCCGAGGTGTCGATGTGATTTTAAGATTGAGGATATTTGTCTCCGGTGTAAAAGCCGGAGTGTCAATATATAATAATAATAACGTTTATTTCGGGCAACGCCCATAGTGTTAGTAACAATGGTCTTAAAAAATAGTGTTAGTAGACATACATAAACACACAAAACGGTTTAATTATATACAGTGGAGTTTCATCCAATGTCGCAGCATTGGAGACTCCCATCTATCTGCAAAAACACTCAAAATACTGTTGGTACTGCCACGGAGACGAGCGAGCAGGGAAGCGCTTCTCTTACGCATTATGGCCGTAAAACCATCAATATGCCGTTCCGCAAACATTGTTGACGCGCTACATCGCCATGGCAGCCTCAACAGTATCCTGAGTGCGTTATTGTACTGGACCCGCAGATCACTGTATGCACGCAAACTATAACTAGTCCACAGGCTGCACGTGTAAAATGACGAACAGAAAGCCTTAAAAAGCGTAATTTTGACCGCCTCTGTACATCGAGCAAACCTGCGGGCCAGCATGTTGCAGCGCACTGACAGCGATCTACGTTCCCTGTCAATGTCTTTGTTATCCTTCAAGTCGTCGGTAACCCAGTGACCCAAGTACTTAAAACTGGTCACTCTATTTAAGGGTGCTCCGCCGAGCGACACCTCAGGTATAGTTGGGTAACCTATAGCTCCTGCCTTAAACACCATTATTTCGCTCTTTTTGGCGTTATACTTGAGTCCTTGAGCTACCGCGTAAGCTTCACAACTTGATACCAGCCGCCTCAAGGCACCTATCGATGGGCTCAGCAACACCATATCGTCGGCATAACTAATGTTATTAACACAAACCCCATCAATATGACAACCGATATTGGTGTTGCTGAGCTCACCGATCAGCCGATCCATGTACAGATTGAAAATACGAGGTGAGCTCAACCCCCCCTGCCTCACTCCGCACTCCAACCGATACACATCAGAGAACGACCCCTCCCACTTCACACTGTTTTGTTGGTTATTATACCAATACTTAAACAAATTAATTATGTTACTAGGCAAGGTAGTTTCTTGTTTTAGCTTACGCCATAGAGCTTTATAATTAACTAGATCAAACGCCTTTGACAAATCCAGAAAACAGGCAAACACAGGCGTTTTTCTGTCAGTATAGTACTGTACAGTCTGCTTGAGGCATAAAATAGCACTCTCCGTGGAGAGTCCAGGCCGAAAGCCAAACTGACTGTCTTTTAATATAATATGCTTCGATAACTGTTTGTCAAGCAGACTGTCCAGCACCTTGGCTATGACAGTCGCCAATGATATAGGCCTGTAGTTGGAAATGTCAGAGGCATCCCCGGTTTTATTTTTAACGATAGGCACTACAGTCGTGTATATAAGGTCGTCAGGTAAATAACAGTGACTCACACAAAGGTTGAAAAACATGGCCAACACTCGCGGCAGGTGTGCGCCGGCATGTTTCAGGTGCTCGATGCTAAGACCGTCGTGTCCGGGCGACTTACCTCTTTTCATTCCATTAATCACTGTCGCAACTTCCTTTGCAGTGAAGTGAACGATAACGTCACCCGAAACAGCCTCAGAATCGATCATCTGAGTCTGATCTCTAAGTATCAGTGGATCAATCTTAAAATGTTGTTTAAAAGCATTGGCTATACTTGTCGGTTCATGCACGCCCGCTACACTCACAGGTCGGCTCGACCTTGGATTCAAACGATTAGTGGATTTCCAAAATGACCCAAACTGTTTCTTTGAATGGTTTTTAGCTATTATGTCCATTTTTATTTGATGTTCATTATCTTGACAGTATTTTAATTTGTTTTTAAAAACATTTCGAAATTTACACATATTATTGTAAATATACCCTGTCCTGGGTTTATTGTGCAAAAGCCAAGTTTGATACCACAGCCGAGCCTCCTCGTGAGCGCCACGAACGTGGATGTTCCAACCAGGTACATATTTTTTCTTACTATTTACAGATTTTCCAATACCCACATAACTAAGCTCAGCACCCTCCGTTAAAACATTAACCAAACTAGTATACATCTGGTTTAACAGTGTGAAGTGATGAGTATTAGAACACATTCCATGAGCACAATCAATGAAATCCATAGGAAAATCAATAAGTTTCAATTTGGAATTACAGTAGCCATAATAATCAATAATCATATTATTATCCCTTTCACCCCATATAACTTTATTACAATTAACATTTTTGGATACTAATTTGGGTACAATTAATTTTAAATTACATTCAATTATCACCGGAATGTGATCAGATGAGTACACATCATACTTAACTGAGGCACTCACAACTAACTGTCTCGCGGCAGTACTTACCACACAGTGGTCCAGCCATCGAGCTGCACCGTTCGCGGTGCTTACAAACGTATAAGTGTCCTGTGGTAACAACTCCATGTCAACACATGACCACAATTGCTCCGCACACACCGTCATTAACTCGCTTGCAAAACGTTCACCGGGATGCGCATTAAAATCCCCCAATATAAAAACAGACTCTGTATCACTATTTTCACATATTGCTATAATCTCACCGAGACACTCTGTAAACACTATTAGATTCTCTGTCGAATTTGTAGGCATATACACTGAAAAGACTAACAGAGAACTATCCGCGTAGTCAATCTTAATCGCTACTAGGCGATCACTATGGCACGACAACACGGTTACCGATTGGAAAATAGTTTTTCTCCACAACAGTGCCACTCCACCGTACGGCCTTCCGATTAAAACTCCGGCTGAGGTGTCAACGGCGGATTTTCCAGTATATGCGAAGTCACTGTGTAGATTCCCCAAGTATGCTACGTCATGAGGGAGCAGCCAGGTCTCTTGTAATGCTATGACGTCACTAACTTCACACAATTCTCGAACGCAATCAGCTGATCTAACTACATTCTTACAATTGAATGTCGTAAATTTCACGTTTCTAATTGCTTTATCCATTATGTGAGTTGTTTATTTACATCCTTAATCACCGACATGGTGTCTCTGCCATTTTTAAAATGAATAAACCGTCTAAAGGTTATACCTTCCGGCCATAGGTTGTCATCCAAGAAAGTGTCTATTTTATGTTTTGGTACTAATAATTTGAAAGCATTATACGGCCTCTCTTTCTTCATATTAATTTTCTCTAAAGTAACTATTTCATTGGACTTCGTTTTTATGTACTCACAAATGTCGGTTTCCGTAGTTTCTTTATTGACTTGTGATATAAACAAAGGGATTTTTAATTCCGCCGCTCTAAATTTTCCTGCCACATTAGAAATTGCTTTTCCTGTCATCCCAGCAAAGCGTTTGTTATTGCTCCGCTTCTGTACTAAAATCCAGTTATCCTTCGGCTCGTTCTCGATTGAATTTCTATTGCTAACTATTTGCGCCAAAGTTGGTTGTTGATCAATAATCGCAGAGTCGTCGTTAACGACGATAGACCGGTTTTGCGGAGTGAGGGGGACCGCCCGATATTGTGTCTCGGGCTCACGACCCAGCTGCGTGTGCGACGGAGCGCGCGTCACATCGCTGGCTTGTTCGTGACTCATCACCGTACGAGTGAGGCTCGGTCGGGTTTGAACATCAGCTGTTACATTCCGGGCGACATACCCTCCTCTTTTGATATTCACGTTCAAACTGTTATTTTGATTATTTATCGGTTCAGAATTTGATTTTAACTCCTCAAATTCTCCTTTAGTCACGTAATTTTCTTTGATGTCAGTAATGTCGGCCCTTAACACCAATAAGTCCTTTAATAGCTTCGTCACGTCAACATGATCGAAACAAATCGGTGGTAACTTATGTAGATCATAGGCTACAAATACTGGTATTTGCTCTGGATCCATAGTTTTAAACACAGAAATCATATCTTCCAAGTCCTTCTGCTTTTTATTCTTGCGCCTTGACACTAATTTTTGCAGTGTTTTTGTCGATGTAAACAACAGTTTCTTTGCTTCATCAATCTCTTCTTCCGAGAACGCCGACGAACAAATCCTTATAAGGCTTTCGTTGTCGACGACGTCATGCCTATTCCTTATAAAGGCTAGGACCTCCGAAATTACAATATTACACGTAGTGCACTTTAACGTTTTCACACTTGTCACAGACATGTTATTAGTACTTAATCCGCGACCGCCTGCCAATGCGCGCGCGCGACGACTGTCAGAAGCTTAGATGCTTATATGTCATGCTTATATGTCAGAAGCTTCGCAGTTTCCGGTGTAAACTGCCGGAGTGTCAATAGGGACAAAATGTTTGTATATATAGTTTAGTTTAATTAAATTTGTTTAAAGTACGATTTTTCAATACTAACAAAAGTTGTCTGTGTATAGTTAAAAAATAGAGATAAAAGGTATATATAAATACAGTATGACCCTTCTGTGTAATGTAATATATAGTTACTATATTCGTATTCGCAAGTTACGAGTCGGTTATGCTAGTATAGTCAAACTTATGCCAATAGGCAAAATGGTAATTTGCATAGAGGATGCAAGTTAAGTCAGAGACTTTTTTCATACGTCATATACTTAATATAGAATGTAAGCAAATAATGTGCTTCTCGTCTAGGTAACTATAAGTTACAAAGTCCTATATATAAGGTATTTAATAAATATTCTGTGACAGATTTAGTAACAGTAATTTGGAAAAAATTTAAATTCTGAAGTGTAGATTTGTAAAATTTTGTTATAATTTTTGGCGTGAAACATTAATAAATATTTTGTTCTTTCGAAAATCGAAATTTCGCTTCCTACGGTTAGGTTAGGTTAGGTTAGGTTAGGTTAGGTTAGGTTAGGTTAGGTTAGGTTAGGTTAGGTTAGGTTAGGTTAGGTTAGGTTAGGTTAGGTTAGGTTAGGTTAGGTTAGGTTAGGTTAGGTTAGGTTAGGTTAGGTTAGGTTAGGTTAGGTTAGGTTAGGTTAGGTTAGGTTAGGTTAGGTTAGGTTAGGTTAGGTTAGGTTAGGTTAGGTTAGGTTAGGTTAGGTTAGGTTAGGTTAGGTTAGGTTAGGTTAGGTTAGGTTAGGTTAGGTTAGGTTAGGTTAGGTTAGGTTAGGTTAGGTTAGGTTAGGTTAGGTTAGGTTAGGTTAGGTTAGGTTAGGTTAGGTTAGGTTAGGTTAGGTTAGGTTAGGTTAGGTTTTTTTTTTTTTTTTTTTTTTTTAATAGTTTTCTGTTTGAACCTCCGATGTGGTGGTCGGAGCCATTGTTTATCTTGTTTTATGTTGTTTGCTGTTTGTTAGTTTTGTCTGTATATTGTGAACGATTTTAGTTATTTTCACAGTAAGAGTTTTAACTCCATCTTGTATGTATTGCTATTTTGGTCAACTTAATCAATATATTTACAGTTTTAATTTATGTTTTTAGTCTTTGTTTTTTTTTTTTTTTTTTTTTTTTTTTTTTTTTTTTTTTTTTTTTTTTATATTACAGTATAAAAGTTAAAATTAAGAAATTAAGAGAGTCTTATCTCGTTTTATTCCTGCTTATTGCATCTTCTGCTATTTTCGTACAGTAATTAATTAAATGTGGTCTTGACGTTTTATTTGACAGTAGTTGAGACAATGTCTCTATTGAAATTTTTATGTCAGTTTGATTCTCGAAGTCGTGTCTCAGATTTAAATGTCTAGGGCATTCTGTTAATAAGTGTATAATTGTCTCTTCCGTGTTTTGATTACAGGTGCATGATGCGTCATCTTTACATTTAAATCGAGCCAGGTAGGAGGAGAAGCCGCCGTGTCCCGTGAATACTTGGGTCATAATAGGGGTAAGTTTAATTTTCTTTATTAGTCTGTAAGCTATTTCTATATTTGGGAGGAAGTGTTTTGTGGTGGATGCTGTGGTGCCATTTTGATATCTTTTGTTCCAAATAAAGATTGATTCCAAGCGAATTTCATTTTTTATATGAGAAATTGGTCTTTTATCGTAAATGGCGGCTGTTTTCGTGTTATGGGCTGCTTCTTTTGCTAAAACATCAGCACGTTCGTTACCCGGGATTCCTGTATGTGCTTTAACCCAATAAAGTTTGACTATACAACCAGAATTACTGAGATCTGCGATTTTTTGTCTTATTTGAAAAGCTATGGGGTGAAATGTATCTGGGTTTTTAATTATATCTAATGAGGATTTGGAATCACTGAGCACGGCAACCATATCTTGTTTCAATCTGCTGGCTAGTAGAGTCGCTTGATAGATGGCGTAAAGTTCGGCTTGAAACACCGTACAATAGGACTCCAGCTTCATTTTTTTTGTGTGTTTTTCGGACCCACCGATCCAGCATGATAACGCTGCACCGACTTTGTCATGTTCCTTGCTTCCATCCGTATATATGAGTACGTCCGGAAGTTGGTGATGAGCGATATCCTCGGGCAGCATTTCGCCTAGACCGGTGTAATCAATGTCGGGCTTGTCAGCGGGGTGCGGGGCCTCCCTCCAACTTACGCGGTCCTCTACTAGACGTATGTCTTCATCTGGTGTAAGGTCGCTTCTTTTGGCAATGTATAATTTTGATGCCTCTTGGATTCTAATATCCAAGGGGATTAGTCCAGACAGTACCAGCGCAGCATTCAGCGAAACCGTCCGATATGCTTTGCTTATCTTTTGGGCGAAACCCCGTTGGATGATATTAAGTTGCTTTTGCGACATCAACTTTTCAGCAGCCGGGGCCCACGCACTGGCTGCATACAAAATTGTGGGTTCTATAACAGCTACGTAAATGGTTCTTATGATTTCTGGGTTGAGACCCCACTCAATCTTTGCAGTGCGCGAGACCATTTTATATATGTTTGCCGCTTTGCGACAAATGTGTGCCACGTGGCTATTAAAAGTTAGTTTCCGGTCTATGATAAGACCTAGTACCTTAATTTCTTCTACGAATTGGATGGTATCACCACCCATGTGCACAGTTGGGACAACGAATTTTAATTTGTTTGTTATGAGCATGGCCTGAGTTTTATGTGCCGCAAACTTTAATTTGTTTTTATAGCCCCACTCGCGCACATGTTCAAGGGCCTCGTTTGCTTCGACTCCGATCCGGCTAGAGGATTGCCCTGAGAATACAAGTACCACATCATCAGCAAACGCTTGACAATAGACTCCTTTGGCTTGCAGCTCATTCAATAGTGGGTCAAGTAGGATGTTCCAAAAAGTTGGGCCCCCTATTGAACCCTGTACGCATCCTTTGGTTGTACATTTGCTGAATGTGGCGCCTGCGTAATTGACTGTAACCTTTCTGTTTGTGAAGTAGTCGTTAACAACATTTAGTAGATTAGATGGGCATCCCCTGCGAGCCAGTTGGCATTTGATGGCAGGCCACCAAGCATTATCGAATGCGCCCTCAATGTCTAAGGAGATGACCACCGTTATTTCTTTGTTTTTGAGGGCACTTCTGATGTGTTGCATTAGGTCGTATAATGCGTCCTCTGTGCATCTTTGAAGGACAAATCCGTACTGCTTGGGGTTTGTGTCGGATTGGATATGCCAGCCTATTCGTTTCATCAGCATCTTTTCAAAAACCTTGCCTAGTACTGACAAAAGTCCTATTGGTCTATATGCCTTGGCCTGTGTATAGTCGGGCCTTCCTGGCTTTCTCAGGACCACCACAGAGGCATCTTTCCACCGAGCAGGAAAACAACCCAAGGCTAGACACTTGTTGGTGATTCCTAGAAATATCGATTGATTTGCATGTATAGCTGCGCAACAAATGTCTGCCGTGAGTCCATCCGGCCCAGGAGCCTTTTTGGGGTTGAAACTACTGATGGTCCTCTTGAGTTCTGCCTCGGTAAAAGGCTGATCCTGTGTTCCAGTTGGGACTGTGTTGGCTATTTCTTCAGCTTTTATTCTTATTCTTGTATGGAAGTCATCGTCGGTTCTTGGGTCATCATCCGGGAAGAAAGTCTTTGTTAGCATTTCCGCCGACTCCTCCGAACTCATTACCACTCCATCATTGACCAGCAGCTGGTCCTGTTGTTTCTTGTTAGAGCATTTAATGACCCTGTAGATACTATCCCATAGACTTTCCCTATCTTGTTTGGAGCAGAATTCTTTCCAGCTTACGGTCTGTGCGTTATTGGCTGTTTCTTCATATGTTCTTTTTGCTTTCAGGTACTCGTCTACGACATAGCATCTACGGGAGGGAGCTGCGTTGGGGATCCTTCGGCGCTTCGTGGTCATCTCCTTCTTCAAGCGTTCCAGCTCGTCGGTCCACCAAGGTAAGTGTTTTATTTTGTTATTGTTTTTTATTTTAGGTATATTACTATTGCATGATTCTATGATGGATTCTGTGTATTCATGAACTATATCCTCTAGATCTTTACTATTGTTTATTGACTTAATTCTATTACATGTGATGTTATTGTTTTCTAGTAAGTTCTTGAGAGTTTCGGTAAACCGACGCCAGTCTGCTTTCCGGGTGTTGTAAACACGTGTTGAAGTTTTATTCTTTTCGGTGGGTTTGACAAGATCAATGTGGAACGTAATGGCGTTGTGATCCGAGCTGGTAATGGATTTGTTTACTTGCCAGTCTTCGACTTTACCTAGAAGATCTGTGGAACATGCCGTGATATCGACATGGCTTGTATAGGATCGACCACCACGTATTGTGTCGAATGTTGGTTCAGATCCTTCGTTTAAAATATGTATGTCATTCTCGTCAAGAAACCCCCTCAGTTCTTCACCTCTATCATCGTCTTCAACACTGCCCCACCACGTGCTCCACGCGTTAACATCTCCACCAATGATGATTTTATTTGTTGAAGATTGTAGTTTGCTAATCGCCTGTTTTAATTGTTTTAAGTAGGGCTCAAGTGGCATACTTCCTTCAAAATATACTGATACTAAACCTATACTCCAAGTGTTTGTTTTGACGATAAGTGGTACAATATTTTCGGTAATTATAGTTGGATCATTAAGTAGTTCAAGGTTGCTGTCATATATAATTATGGCAGATTTTATAGGTTTTGTTCTATTTGATCCATACTGAATGACTCTTGTACCGTTATATTGTTTCAGTTCCCCAGTTGTCCCTACATAAGGCTCCTGGACAAGCGCAAAACTAATGTTTCTATTAATTGCTTCTTGGTGTAATTCCTGAGTTGCTAATCTTTTCCTTTGTAAATTGGACTGAATAACCTTGTATGCCCGTGTGAGAACCTTAGCAATATGCAATTGTAGAGCGGGCCAAAATGTCCCACTTCTTGCGCACTGGGCATTCAGCGTCGAATGCATTGTGGTTGTTCAGTTTGTTCTTTGCCAAGGTACAGTTGCAGCACCGTGGGATTTCTGCCGCTTGGTGTGCTGGACAGTTAGCGCGAAGGTGTTGTTCGCCGCAGTGGCTGCAGGTAGGGGAAGCCTCCTTACAGTATTTCTTGGTATGTCCGTATCCGAGGCAGGTAGAACATTGGATCAACGGGGACTGATCAGCAACGTGGATTCGCTGTAGGTCGACGTGTACTTTGCCGGCTGTGGTAAATCTTTGCCAGACACAGGGTGAGACTTGCACTACAATATGTTCCATGTGTGGGTTACGTGTACGGCGACGGTATTTTATTACAGCTCTGAAGTCGGTGGTTGCAATATCACAAACTAAATGCGCATTTTGACATTTAAGGGCCGTAAGCACGTCTTCGTCGGAGTTATAAGATAGAACGTCCTTTAAGATAATCAGAGGGTCTTTGTTTATTACGTCTTCAACCTGTAGTTTGTTATCGGATTGCATTTTGGTCTTAACTCTATCAAGCTCTGCCCTGGTGGAAAACCCTACTATAACTTTTTGGTCCTTGGCCTTTCTGAGGCGCTCAACCCTCACCCCCTCCTTCTTTGCATCGACGGCTGCTCGGATCTTATTAATAACTTCTTCACTCGTGTCTTTCTCATCAGACGAGGAAATGATCACGGAGTGAAGGGGCTTTGGTGGGCCTCGGCGAGCCGCCATCTCTGCGAAAGATGGCCCTTGTCCCCCAACAAACTGTGTCGGTGCCTGCCTCAATTGCTCAGTAAGCTCTGAGGTATGGCGCTTACAATCCTCCATCGCTACGGTGTGCGAACGGAGGCCTGCAATAAGCTCCTTCATTAGTTCGTTTGGCGGCTGGGAAGGAAACGCTTCAGGGGGTGCTCCAGACAGCGGAGTATTATTTAGGGTGAGCTCCGCTAGTTGTAAATTATGCCTCCTTTCGATGTCTAGGAGGTCCTCCTTTAATTGCAGTTTGAGCTTACCGAGCTCCAGCTGTAGTGCCTGGCGTGACTCTGTCAGATTGACCACTAGATTATGCAACCCCACGAGGCTGCTGGTCACTGCGTCCTTTATAGATGTTTTAAGGTTGCCAGACAGCAACAACTGAGACTTGGCCTCTTGGAGAAGCCTGTTGGCGGTTGCTGTGATATTCTCCTCTGAGTTCAAAAGCTCACCTGCATTAACAGGGGTATTGGCCTGGCTTTGGGACATCTTAAAAACTATATATTATATATTTTATGCAATGAAATAACAAGCTAAAACAAATGAAAAACTTAGTATAAGAACGTATGTAATGAATTGACTTATTAACCGGTGAGATGTTATTTATTAATTTAATGTGTTTATATATATTAATAGAGTAAGGTTTATGATTTAGGGTGGTGCAAAAGGGATAAAGGAATATAGCAATGGCGTTGCAGGGATGTAGCAGAGCTTACTTATACCGCTCAGAAGCGCAAGTAACGTAAAAAATTAAAAATAAACAATAATGATGATATTCTATTAAATATCTAAGGAAATTATTAACTGTGTGGTCTCTAAAGCAAGTTCAGAATATATTTATAACAATCAGGTAACAAAATAATAACAGTATGTATGAATAAACAAAACTGTACGATGAAATAAAAATGTTGGAAATTACTTGTTGAAAAGTGTGAAATTTTTGAAATTTTAATATGTTTGAAGGCTCGAAATTAAATACTAAACAAAAATCAGGGACTTAAGTCCAAGATGATATTGAAACTACTGTATATAAATGAATTTTAAGAAGTGATAACTAATCGGAATGTATGATAGGAACTGAAATACTAATTTTTGAAGATGACTCTAATTTTACGATAATCTGAAAATGGTTTATTGAAGATAAATCAAAAACTGAATAAGTGAGATGCGATTGGTATACACCACAAGATAGCTTATACAAAGACGGATTTTTAGAGATATTAACCTTCAAGATCGGATAATAAATAGTACTTGAAAAATCGTTGGGTTAGGTTAGGTTAGGTTAGGTTAGGTTAGGTTAGGTTCCCGCGGCGGGTCAGTTTGGCCTGCCGGACGAGTTTCTGGACTCGTATCGGGCGCGTCCCCCGGGTGGCGGATAGGGGAACGCCGCGCAGATATGCGCGGTACCGGTTTCGACCGGCGCGGACCAAAACCAGGCGTTGGGACCGCTCCTCATTCATTGAGGACGCGGTCATAGTCGGTCGCTGGGGGGTTGGGGAAGTTCGCTCCAGGTACGTGTCCGTTTTCGGACATGACTGGGATGCGAACAAGCGACTGACTGTGCTGGGATCGCTTTTCTCGCGAGAAGCGATCATGGCGGCGGGTCTGGTCAGATGCCTTTTGTCTGGCCGGGCGGGACCTTTTGGTCACCGTCGTTGGTCCGCACTTTGCGGTTTTGCGAGGTGCGGAGAGCCGGTCGGCGTCTCGGACGTATTCCGAGCAGCGGCGACGGCGGAGTGCTTGTTTCCTCCTCTCCTTCTGGAGGGGGAGGTGGTTACGAGCGCGGGCGGCGGGTCCGGCTGTTCACGAGAGTGGGCAGTCGGGCATGGCAGTTGGCCACCGCCGGCCGAACCCGTAATCCTGTTCTTTTTGGGACAGGGATGGGGGTTCCTTGCCTTTATTGGCCGGGGGCTGCGTGAAGACAACACTATAAAATTACCCTAAGCTCGAGCTGGTGACGTCCGGCCGTGGGCTGAATGGCGGGGGCGAACCCCGTCCCGAGGATGTCCCAGGGGACCACACCCCTGGCACAAAAAAGGATATCAATGACAATGGCACCTGGAGACAACAAACTACCCCAGGGAGGTACCGGACGCAATGCGAAAGGAGAATCCTCTGCGGGCCCTTCGGGGTCCGTCTGCCCCTCGTATTCTGGGGGGGGCAACCAGTGCCACTCGTCTGCTCGCAAGAGCAGTTCGAGGAAGAGCCGGGAGGGCTCTAGACGCTCCGGGACCGACGTGGAGCCGACTTCGGACGGCGGCGCGTCCGGTTTCAGGAGCCCGGATGACCTAGTGGTCGGGGCGGTAGGCAAAACCTACCGGAAACGGCCACGGTCTGGCTCGTCGTCGCCTGAAGGCGGCTCGAGGCCAACGTCAGGATCGCGCTCGGGGAGCGCGTCAAAGCGAGGCAGGGGCCGACCGCCAACCTCCGGCAAATATGTCGGTGTGGCCAAGGCCCAGGCCGAGCTGAAGGCCGCGCAAGCCCGGCAGCGGGAGCAAGACACGGAGGAGGAGATCCTCCGTGAGGCAGAAGCTGCCGAGCAGCGCAACCAAGCTCGCCAGAGGGCGATACAGGAGGTCGAATCCGACGACTTTGATTCGTTGGAAACGTACGGCGTCCACGTCAAGGACGCGGTCGACGACGCTTTGTCGTTGGTGACAAAGGTCGCCAAGAAGTCGCGGAACTTGAAGGGCGGGTATGTGCGGGTCCTCAACGAGGCCGTGCAGACCATCCGCGACAATGTGGGGTTCCTCAGCGGTCGTTTCGTCAACGACGAGATGATAGCGCTGAGGGACGAAAACGCCAACCTGAAGGCGCATGGCCGCGCCCTCAGTGGCGAACTGAAGAAGCTTCGCCGTGAAGTCCGCTCCATGGCGAAGCGGCAGGGTGCGGCTGAGGCCGCGGCTGCTGCGACGGCGCGTCCACCGTCCTTGGACGTTGAGGAATTGTCGCGCGCCATCATGGTCCAAGTCGGGACCATGGTGAACGCGCGGTTCGCCGCCCTGGACGACCGCTTGCTGCCTGAGCAGCGGACCCGTCCACCCCTCGCGGCGGACAGAAGAAGGGCGGACTCTCCGGCTCCGGTCGAGAGTCTGCCGGCGGCGACGGAGCAGGTGCAGATGGTGCCTGCCCCTACTGCTGCCCCACAGCTTGCTGCTGCTTCGGACCCTCCCAAGGGAAAGAAGCAGCAGCCCAAGAAGAAGAAGGTTGCGGAGCCTCCGCAGCCTTCGACTTCTTCAGCGGCGGCCGCCCCTGAGGCCACCACCTCTGCCAGCCCCGTCCTAACGGAGGAGGGCTGGACCACGGTGGCCAAGAAAAAGGGGCAAAAGAAGAGGCCCGAACAGCCCAAAACCAAGGGCTCGGGCGCCCCTGCAAAGGGGCAGAAGAAGACGGCGCCTAAGAAGGCGCCCAAGAAGAGGGCACCGAGGCTGCGCGTGCCGCGCTCATCGGCTGTGGTGATTACGCTGCAGCCAGGCGCGGTTGAGCGCGGCCTCTCCTACGCGGCCGTCCTCACAACGGCCAAGGAGAAGGTGCCCCTGGCGGACCTCGGAATCACCGGCCTGCGATACAGGCAGGCGGTGACCGGGGCCCGCATTTTCGAGTTGCCGGGGGCGAAGAGCGGCGAGAAGGCCGACGCCCTCGCGGCTAAATTGAGAGAGGCACTGGGTGCCGAGGACGTCCGGGTCTCCAGGCCTATCAAGTGCGCAGAGATGCGCATTTCGGGCTTGGACGACTCCGCGACGTCCGAAAGTGTCGTCGCCGCAGTCGCCCGTACGGGTGGCTGCACGGCCGACGAGGTCAAGGCGGGGGAGGTACGTCACACCCCCTCCGGCCTTGGCAGCGTATGGGTGCGCTGCCCTGTGGCAGCCGCGCAAAAGGTGGCCCGAGGTAGGCTGCTGGTCGGATGGGTCTCGGCGCAGGTAAAACTGCTCGATGCCAGGCCCACCCGATGCTTCCGCTGCCTACTGAACGGGCACGTGCAGCACTTCTGCACGTCCGAGGAGGAACGCCGCACGCAGTGTTACCGCTGCGGCGAGGTCGGCCACCTGGCCAAGTTGTGTGCCAGAGATCCGCACTGCACAGCCTGTGCTGCTGCGGGTCGAAAAGCCGACCACCCGATCGGCACCAAGCCCTGTGGGGCTAGTGTGTCCCAAAAGGGTAAGGGGAAGACCGCAACCCTGCGGCCGACCCCTGCTCCAGCTGCCACTGGTGGGGAGGTGGTGCCCATGTCTGCCTGATGTGGCCCACCTCTCCCTCTGGTGACGCGCACCCATGCGCCAAAGGGTCAGTGAGGGGACGGAGCTGTCGTCCCTTCACTGAGCAGAGGCCCGCGGAGGCTGGGTTGGGAGACCCACCTCTGCATTGCACTGGCCTCTGCACCGAAGTCCTGTACCCCCCTACCTCTACATAGGGGGGAGCGAAGAATCCGCCCCACTTTACAGGGCGGATAGCGCTGGTGGGGTTGGCGGTAGAATGCTATAGCGATCCCGCCTCCCCGCCACTTATGCGCTGATGCAGGCAATATGTGAGGTTTTTAGTGGGTAGGCCCTCGTGGATCTTATTG